>CM039673.1:365174112-367698237 GCA_022496015.1 Hordeum marinum | reverse complement strand
CCGTCTACTAATAGCATAGCAAAAAGTAAAACAACGTTTCCCGGGGCCAATGTGTCAAAGAGTTTGAGGGGGTACCTACCAAATGATACTACTACAATGTAACCAAGTTTCCAACTAACCTATCTTGCATGCAATTTGGGGAGATGGTAGAACTAATGCATATAAAACATGGGTAAACATGATCAAAGTGACTTGCCTGGTTGATGATCTTCGTACTCGTGGGACTCTAAGTAACAAGCTTCGCACTCCGGATAATCTAACGAAGCAAACAAGCACTCAATAAGCATACAACAAAATATTGTAACTCACAAACATCAACCAAGAATTAGCAAACAATCAAGACAAAAACAATGTACAAATCATAAGTAAGAAAACACACACAAAGTTTTGTTTACAAAAAAGATGATTGATAAAACACTACTAACATAATGAAACTATTTTGTAAAAAAAAACAATTGTTGACAGCAAGGAACAATAAAATATTTTTATTAATAAACAGAAGAAAATCAATTTAAGTTTGTTGGGAAAACTTTTGTAAAGTTTGTAAAAGTTTTGATAAGCACTAAATGGAACAATTATAGTTTTACTAACAGGAGAGCAAAACCAAACGTATTATTTATTAGTAAAACATGTTCTTAACAGAAAAGAATTTACAAATAAACTTGTTTTAGAAAACAAAATTAAATTATATAAAACTTTGTTTGAAAGCAAAACTATTAATAACTAGTTGTTTTAATCAAAATAAACCTATTTGAAAAGAAGTTGTGATTCCTACATTAACAAAGAAATAAACTAAACAATTTTTATATTTTTATTAACAATAAGTAAAACACTAAATGTATAAACAACAGAACCTACTAGACAAATTAAAACTAAATCTAAATTGAACTAACTAAAACTAAGTAAATAAAACTATATTGTAATACTAGGCAGATTCTGTTTATAGCTAGAACACTATTCAAAATCATCCTAAAAACCCTCAAACTAAACATGATGATAGTCCTAACTAATATCAAACAGTAGCAAAAAGATTCATATCAAAATCTATTTTCAAACTCTAGTTATTCACATTTGAAGATTCTGAGCAAATTTGATTCAATTCAAATTTTGTAGCTCAAATTTGAAATTTAAAAGTACAGGGTGAAACTACATGAAAAATGTGAGCTATTGAAAAAAGAATCAACTCAAAACATTAAATATATTAAAAGATATAAGCAAAACAAAATTTGAAATCATTCTGTTAATTAAAACAAAACTGAAAAGAAACCTGACTTGCAACGGCCAGGGGGGCTACGTGGCGCTATCCGATTGGTGGCTAGGGTGTGCGCGTGGGAGTTTGTGGGCAGACGACCGGTCGGTAGAGGATACCGGTTCGGGATTTTAGTGGTTCTAATCATGGCCGTTGGATTTAGATCGAAGGGAGGAGAGAGCTCACAGTGAAAAAGGTCGCCGATGAGGGTCCTCCGGCGAGTCCGA
The DNA here is from genome assembly GCA_022496015.1 of Hordeum marinum. Classification (NCBI taxonomy): domain Eukaryota; kingdom Viridiplantae; phylum Streptophyta; class Magnoliopsida; order Poales; family Poaceae; genus Hordeum; species Hordeum marinum. The sequence continues at coordinate 367,696,761 of CM039673.1, read as the reverse complement.
AACGGCGACGTTGCCAGTGTTGGTGCTCCGGTGGTCGAGGAAGGCAGCGAAGTGGTCCGGGAGACGGCGACGGGTCTCCGGAGTCGACTGGTGGCACGTGTGGGTGGAACGGTGGTCGGAATCGACGGCTACGGTCGACGGGAGCTTCGGTGGGGTGGCTACTCCGGCGAGCAATTGGGCCGCGCCTCGGCGAGGGACAGAGGGGGTTTGGGGGGAAAATGAAAGGCGGGGCTGGCAGGTACTTATAGGGTGCTCGGGGAGTGCGGGGGAGGATAGAGGAGAGAGATCCGGGAGGGGGCGAGTAACTGCCGGCGGTCCGGCGTCGTGGGAGGGAGGTGAGTGACGACCGAGCGAGGCTAACGGTCGGTCGGGGGTGGGGTCCAGTGTCAGTGAGAGAGAGAGAAGTGAATGCGCGTCGGTCAGCCGACCGGTAAGGGTCTCGGCTTTTAAAGCCGTTGGGCCGGCCCGTTTATTACAGTAACTGTTACCGTTTCCTTTTAATAATTTACCAGAGCGTTTCGAAAACATTTAAAGCATTCAAATCGTTTGTAAATATAGGGGTATTATATATCAAAATTAACAGAATAATAAATTCTATTTAATGAACATTTCTATTCTGTCATTTGAACGCTTTACAAAAAATAATATTTTCAGAAATTGCCTAATTGTTTTTTTAAACCCTTTTTGCAAATATTTTCAAAATAACCCCTGGTTATTATTGTTCAAATATATCACTAGTTAGTCCCTAATGTGGAGTGTCATGTTCCTCCTCTCTTATTTGAAATTTTTAACCAAAATTTCAAATAGGTGAAAGCAACTTAGGGAAAAATAGAAAGGGCTTTCAGAAGTTTAGAAAGGGCATTTCAACAATACATGTATTCAAGCAATGATGCAGATGAATGCATAGCTATATTTCATAACATTCCAAAATGAAATTTTGGGATGTTACAAACCTACCCACCTTAAGATGAATCTCGCCCTCGAGATTCGGGTTGGCTAGAAAATAGGTGCGGGTGGTCTCTACGAAGATCTTCTTCGCGTTCCCAGGTGGTTTCTTCCTCGGTGTGATGGCTCCACAAAACCTTACAGAACTTGATGATCTTGCTGCGGGTAACTCTGTTGGCAGTCTCGAGGATTCTGACAGGCTTCTCCTCGTAGGTCAGATCATTGTCAAGTTGTATGGCCTCTAGGGGCACTGTATCTCTCAAAGGGATATCAGCCATCTCAGCATGACATTTCTTCAGCTGGGACACATGGAACACATTATGAACTTCGGATAATCCTTCCGGCAATTCCAGTTTATATGCAACTTCGCCTCTACGTTCAAGAATTTTGTAGGGGCGTATGAATCTGGGTGCTAATTTTCCTTTAACACCAAACCTCTTGATTCCTCGAAGCGGGGACACACGAAGATAAGCTCGGTCTCCCACTTCATACGTCACTTCTTTACGTTTGCTGTCAGCGTAACTCTTCTGTCGAGACTGAGCTATCTTGAGTCTGTCATGAATCAACTTGACTTTCTCTTCCGAATCTCGGATAAGGTCGGGACCAAAAAGTTGTCGGTCTCCAACACCATCCCACGTCAGTGGTGTTCTGCACCTCCTTCCGTATAAAGCTTCGAAAGGGGCCATCTTCAGACTGGTCTGATAACTGTTGTTGTACGAAAATTCTGCGTAAGGTAAGTTGTCATCCCAACTAGATCCATAATCTAACGCACAAGCTCTCAACATGTCTTCCAGAATCTGGTTGACTCTCTCAGTCTGTCCATCGGTCTGCGGATGAAAAGCTATACTGAACTCTAACCTCGTACCCAAAGTTTCATGTAACTGATGCCAAAACTTTGAGGTAAATTGTGTTCCTCTATCTGACACGATACTCCTCGGAACTCCATGCAGACATACGATCCTGGTCATATATATCTTGGCTAGCTTAGCACTGGTATAGGTGGTTTTCACTACAATGAAATGAGCTACCTTGGTCAAGCGATCTACCACTACCCAGATGGAATCATAACCTGAACGGGTCCTGGGTAATCCTGTGATGAAGTCCATACCAAGCTTTTCCCATTTCCACTCGGGTATCGATAGAGGTTGGAGTAACCCTGCTGGTTTCTGATGTTCAGACTTTACTCGCTGACAAACATCACATATTGCAACATGTTCCGCAATATCTTTCTTCATACCTGTCCACCAATAACTTTCCTTTAAATCCAGATACATCTTGGTATTGCCTGGGTGTATCGAGTAAGGTGAATCGTGGGCTTCCTGAAGTATCAACTTCCTGAGTTCTGGGTCATTGGGCACATAGATGCGGTTCTCAAACCACAAAGTTCCTTGCTCGTCCTCACGAAAACCTTTAGCTTTACCATCTTTCATTTTCTGTTTAATCTCAGCTATCTCCTTGTCCGATTTCTGGGCTTTACGAATTCTTTCGGTCAAGGTGGACTGAATTTCCAGTGTAGCAACATATCCTCTTGGAACTATCTCTAGCTTGAGCTCTCTGAGATCATCGGCTAACTCTTGGGGTAATCCTCCCGTTGTGAGGGTGTTTACATAAGTTTTCCGACTCAAGGCATCAGCTACAACACTAGCCTTACCTGGATGGTAATGTAATCTCATGTCATAGTCCTTGATTAACTCTAACCATCTCCTCTGTCTGAGGTTCAACTCCTTCTGAGTGAAAATATATTTCAGGCTCTTATGGTCGGTGTAAACATCACAACTATTTCCTATAAGAAAATGTCTCCAGGTCTTGAGTGCGTGCACTACGGCTACTAGTTCCAAATCATGGGTGGCATAATTCAACTCATGAGGTCGTAGTTGTCTGGATGTATAAGCTACAACCTTTCCATCTTGCATGAGTACTCCTCCAAGTCCTTGACGTGAAGCATCACAATAAACTTGGAAGTCCTTCCGAATATTGGGCAAAATCAACACTGGGGCTGTGACCAAAAGTTTCTTCAACTCCTGGAAACTGGCTTCACATTCCTCAGTCCAAACATACTTGTATTCTTTCTTCAACAACTCTGTCATGGGCTTGGCTATCTTTGAGAAATTCTCAATGAACCTCCGGTAATATCCGGCAAGTCCGAGGAATCTGCGGATCTCCTTAACTGAGGTGGGTGACTTCCACTCGGTGACGGCTTCAACCTTAGCGGGGTCTACGGCTATTCCTTCTCCAGAAATAACATGTCCAAGGAATCCGACTTCCGTCAGCCAAAATTCACATTTGCTAAACTTGGCATATAACTGATGCTCTCTTAGCTTCTCCAGAACTAAACGCAGATGTTCCTTGTGTTCTTTCTCGTTCTTGGAGAATATCAAAATGTCATCAATGAACACCACGACAAACTTGTCCAAATATTCCATAAACGCCTTGTTCATCAAATTCATGAAGTAGGCAGGAGCATTAGTCAAACCAAAGGACATGACTGTATACTCGTATAAGCCATATCTTGTGGTGAAAGCTGTTTTGGGTATATCCTGTTCACGAATCTTCAGTTGATGATACCCTGATCGAAGATCGATCTTAGAGAATACTTTGGCGCCTACTAGCTGATCAAACAAGTTATTAATCATCGGTAGAGGATACTTGTTCTTGATAGTCACCTCGTTCAAGGCACGATAATCGACTACCATTCTCAAGGTTTTATCCTTCTTCTCCACCAAAAGAACTGGGGCTCCCCAAGGTGAAGAACTTGGGCGTATATAACCTTTGTCCAATAACTCCTTAATTTGCTTCTTGATTTCCAACAGATCATTTGCGGGCATCCGATAGGGTCTCTTGGAAATTGGGGCTGTCCCTGGCTGTAGCTCTATTAGGAACTCAATCTCCCTATCTGGTGGCATGCCTGGTAATTCTTCCGGAAATACATCCAGAAAGTCTTTCACCACAGGTACTTCCTCCTGAACAACTCCTGTGAGGGCATTTAACCAAGCACTCATATGCGTGCGTCGGGATACATACTTAATCCTCTTGTTCTCCGGGGTGGTGAGTGAAACAGACTTGCTGGGACAATCAAGATTTCCTTCATACTTGGTCATCCAATCCATGCCTAGGATTACATCCAATCCCTGGGATTCTAAGACGATGAGATCGGTGGGAAAAACATGGTTTCCTATATGAAGTTTCAGGGCATGGCATCCTATTCCTACCATCATCATACCTCCTGGGGAACTGACCTTAATAGGCTGACTAAGGGTTTTGGTGGCCAAACCATATTTATCCACAACTACCCTTGATATGAATGAATGAGTTGCACCGGAATCAAAAAGTACTGTAAATGGACGTGAATGCAATAAAAACTTACCAACCACAGTCTCGGGTTGATCATAAACTTCTTCCACGTCGAGGTGGTTCACCTGGGCACGAGGAAAAGGGTTTGGCTGCAGAGTTGCCGTTTCCATTTCCCTGCTTGCTCTAGGGACACTCAGTAGCATAGTGCCCTGTCTTTTGGCACTTGAAACAGGTGATGTGACTCAGATCCTTATGAGCAGTAGCGTGACGGTGCTGGTTGTTGTTCCCATTCCCATTGTCACTCTTGAAGTTACCATGGTTGGGATGGTTGTTCCCATTTCCTCCATGATGGTGGCCTCCATGGTTGTGCACAGCCGTAGTGTGCCTTCCAAACTTACCGGTCCCTGATCCAGTATTCCCTGAGTACGGGGAGTAGCGGGGCTTATGATGAGCTCCAGAGTTAAACTTCCCCTGAGTGTACTTCCTCTTGCGGTTCTCAATTTGCTGCTGTTTACCCTCCAAGATGAGGGCCTTGTCCACCAGCTCTTGGTAGTTGTTGAAATTAGCCACTACCAGCTGCATGCTCAACTCATCGTTGAGTCCTTCCAAAAACTTCTCTTGCTTGGCCGCATCATCGGCCACGTCTCCTGGTGCATAACGTGCCAATGTGCTGAAGTCATCCACGTATTGGGCCACGGAGCGATTACCCTGGCGCAAGTTGCGAAACTCGCGCTTCTTCAGACTCATGGCTCCAGCTAAAACATGTGCGGTGCGGAAAGCTTGCTGGAACTGCTCCCAAGTTACATCAGCAATAGGATATGTCGTGGCGTAGTTCTCCCACCATGAAGCTGCTGGTCCTTCCAGTTGATGTGCGGAAAATCGCACCTTCTCAGCATCAGTACATCCAGCGGTGACAAGTTCTCTCTCCATCTTACGGAGCCAGTCATCTGCCACAATGGGCTCAGTGTTGCTGGAGAAAGTTGGAGGATTCAACCTCAGAAAACGGGTGAGATTGTCAGTCTGGGGTGGATGTTGGTGGTTGTTGTTCTGGTTGTTGGTCTGATTCTGGATCAATAGCTGCATCAGTGCATTCTGCTGCTGAAGGAGTTGCGTGAGTTCCGGCGGGAAAGTGAAGTCGGTCTCACGTCGTGGAGGCATCTTGCTGTTTTCAGAGGGATGAGAATTAGAATAGAACAAGGGTCTAGAAGGAATTCACTACCCATATGCAATGCAGCAAACATATCACACCAAACACTCATTCATTTATTCAATCAATGTCAAACATCGGGAATACAAATCTCAACAACTAAGCATCGACCTACGCTTTTAACGTTAAAAAATAAAAGGTACATGGAGGGCATAACTAAAGTTTTCCTCAGAAGTACATGGTGACTGAGTCTCCTCCAGTGGTGCTCTCCTCATAGTCATCATCGTCACTGATGAAAGGAGCCAAGTCTCCCTCAGGATGAAGATTTTCACCCATGTCCATCTGTTCCTCCAAAGTGGCGATGCGAGTGTTCAGCTTGTCGATCCTCTCTAAGAAATCCTTCACCTCATACTCATGCTCGTACTCGGCTTCCTGTAAGTTAGCTTCAAGGTCAATCTTGCGGTTCATCAGATTCTTGATTGTTTTCGTATCAGCACGAACTCGAAGCTCCAGAGTCCTAATGTGAGTCTCCAGAGTCTGGATATAGGAGATAGTGGTGTCTGAAGTGGGAGGAGTTTTGATGTTTCCATGGGCATCTCTGCGACAAACCATGCTGAGTCCTGGTGAAATGGTTCCACCTCTGTATTCCTCCTGAATACGTCCAAGGGCACGATGAATGGCCATGTCTCTTCCAAGTATCCAGCTGGGTGCCACGAACTTGAAGTCGATGGGTTTCTTCCGATTCCCAAAGGTCTTCCCTGGGATGTGCACCTCAATCCTGTAGCGTCCATCTTGTGGAAATGACATGATAGGAGTCCCGGTGATGCTCGGCAAAGCAATCCTCACGTCTTTGACGATCCTCATCAGCTCCTTACCAAAAGGCATCGTTGCGTCAGGCTGGCAAAACTCCGTGATCAACACTGGGATGAAGGTGGCCATCTATAAATTTTGAAATAATCGGAGAGAAATCAGAAATGAGTAGATGAGAGTATAAGAATTTTAAAGACAAAGAGATACAATCCTAAGGCTTTCCAATCCTAGAGGTTACGTCCTACGGTCAGCGTGTGCTCTGATACCATTTCTGTAGCGACCCGACCTGAAAGGTCAAGTCTCCGGTGTTTCCGTACCATCCCAAGATCATGCTGGTACACACACGGTACATCAATGTATATATCAAAGGGAAATCACATAGCAAATATATTAATCGAAATCTCATTTCGAGTCCTTTATTACAATAAAAATTACAATAAAGTGGCTAAAAGCCAACTCATGAGAATATCTAAATCTTGCGGAAGCGTCGAAGGTAGATGAGTCCATCTGACTCCAAGGGCATCTCACTGAGCATAGAACGTGTCCTCACTCCTGGTCGGAAAAGTACTCTACAACATGACACGTTGCAGCCATGTAGGTCAGCATATGGAATATGCCGGCAAAGTCACAAGAGAGGGGTGAAAAGATAATCATCTAGTCTATATGCATATATGGCAGGGGGGTGGTAAGTTTTTGCGTAAAGCCAATTTTTTTCCTACATCAAGAGAGGGATAAGCAAAAATATTACTAAGTTGGTTGATTAATGAGATGGTTCCACCAACCAATTCTCATACCCAAATTGTTAATACCCACATCATCATATTAATTGTGTTGAGAGTTCCGGAAGTTTCAGTACCTTTGGCTCAAGTCGTCCATGACCGTGGACACGGCTAATCGATTAGGTTTGAGTACTCTGCAGAGTTTTGCACACGTTCCCCACAAGATTGGGTCGCCTCCGTTTGATTTCTCGCACTTCAGGGTGTTTGAGATACGGATGACCAAAACATGGTCTTCCAAAGGGTTTCCCTGCGACTCTGTCGGTGCCCATCCTTTCCTACCGTTCTTCTACATCTCGTAGCACCGCCTGTCCAGGGTCACCACGATATCCAACCAAGCCAGAGCCCATAATGACTTGTGGCTGTGCAGGTAAGCCTTGGGTCTTGAAGCACCCATCCATCTCTTTGTGCCTGGGTGGACCTTTCCGCGTGAATACTGGCCATCTCCAGCATCACCTAGGCAAATCCACTGGTTTCTCCAGGGTACCGTTCAACCATCATCCACCCAGAGGTATGTTGAAAACTCGGAGTCTTAAATCTTGATCATTATGTAGGTCTTGAAATTATTAACTCTCTCAACTCTCATGAATCACACAACCAACCCCGTCTACTAATAGCATAGCAAAAAGTAAAACAATGTTTCCCGGGGCCAATGTGTCAAAGAGTTTGAGGGGGTACCTACCAAATGATACTACTACAATGTAACCAAGTTTCCAACTAACCTATCTTGCATGCAATTTGGGGAGATGGTAGAACTAATGCATATAAAACATGGGTAAACATGATCAAAGTGACTTGCCTGGTTGATGATCTTCGTACTCGTGGGACTCTAAGAAACAAGCTTCGCACTCCGGATAATCTAACGAAGCAAACAAGCACTCAATAAGCATACAACAAAATATTGTAACTCACAAACATCAACCAAGAATTAGCAAACAATCAAAACAAAAACAATGTACAAATCATAAGTAAGAAAAAACACACAAAGTTTTGTTTACTAAAAAGATGATTGATAAAACACTACTAACATAATGAAACTATTTTGTAAAAAAAAACAATTGTTGACAGCAAGGAACAATAAAATATTTTTATTAATAAATAGAAGAAAATCAATTTAAGTTTGTTGGGAAAACTTTTGTAAAGTTTGTAAAAGTTTTGATAAGCACTAAATGGAACAATTATAGTTTTACTAACAAGAGAGCAAAACCAAACTTATTATTTATTAGTAAAACATGTTCTTAACAGAAAAGAATTTACAAATAAACTTGTTTTAGAAAACAAAATTAAATTATATAAAACTTTGTTTGAAAGCAAAACTATTAATAACTAGTTGTTTTAATCAAAATAAACCTATTTGAAAAGAAGTTGTGATTCCTACATTAACAAAGAAATAAACTAAACAATTTTTATATTTTTATTAACAATAAGTAAAACCCTAAATGTATAAACAACAGAACCTACTAGACAAATTAAAACTAAATCTAAATTGAACTAACTAAAACTAAGTAAATAAAACTATATTGTAATACTAGGCAGATTCTGTTTATAGCTAGAACACTATTCAAAATCATCCTAAAAATCCTCAAACTAAACATGATGATAGTCCTAACCAATATCAAACAGTAGCAAAAAGATTCATATCAAAATCTATTTTCAAACTCTAGTTATTCAGATTTGAATATTCTGAGCAAATTTGATTCAATTCAAATTTTATAGGTCAAATTTGAAATTTAAAAGTACAGGGTGAAACTACATGAAAAATGTGAGCTATTGCAAAAAGAATCAACTAAAAACATTAAATATATTAAAAGATATAAGCAAAACAAAATTTGAAATCATTTTGTTAATTAAAACAAAACTGAAAAGAAACCTGACTTGCAATGGCCAGGGGGGCTACGTGGCGCTGTCCGATTTGTGGCTAGGGTGTGCGCGTGGGAGTTTGCGGGCGGACGACCGGTCGGTAGAGGATACCGGTTCGGGATTTTAGTGGTTCTAATCATGGCCGTTGGATTTAGATCGAAGGGAGGAGAGACCTCACAGTGAAAAAGGTCGCCGACGAGGGTCCTCCGGCGAGTCCGAAACGGCGACGTTGCTGGTGTTGGTGCTCCGGTGGTCGAGGAAGGCAGCGAAGTGGTCCAGGCAACAGCGACGGGTCTCCGGAGTCGACTGGTGGCACGTGTGGGTGGAACGGTGGTCGGAATCGACGGCTACGGTCGACGGGAGCTTCGGTGGGGTGGCTACTCCGGCGAACAATTGGGCAGCGCCTTGGCGAGGGACAGAGGGGGTTTGGGGGGAAAATGAAAGGCGGGGCTGGCAGGTACTTATAGGGTGCTCGGGGGGTGCGGGGGAGGAGAGAGGAGAGAGATCCGGGAGGGGGCGAGTAACTGCCGGCGGTCCGGCGTCACGGGAGGGAGGTGAGTGACGACCGAGCGAGGCTAACGGTCGGTCGGGGGTGGGGTCCAGTGTCAGTGAGAGAGAGAGAAGTGAATGCGCGTCGGTCGGCCAACCGGTAACGGTCTCGGCTTTTAAAGCCGTTGGGCCGGCCCGTTTATTACAGTAACTGTTACCGTTTCCTTTTAATAATTTACCAGAGCGTTTCAAAAACATTTAAAGCATTCAAATCGTTTGTAAATATAGAGGTATTATATATCAAAATTAACAGAATAATAAATTATATTTAATGAACATTCTTATTCTGTCATTTGAACACATTACAAAAAATAATATTTTCAAAAATTGCCTAATTGTTTTTTTAAACCCTTTTTGCAAATATTTTCAAAATAACCCCTGGTTATTATTGTTCAAATATAACACCAATTAGTCCCTGGTGTGGAGTGTCATGTTCCTCCTCTCTTATTTGAACTTTTTAACCAAAATTTCAAATAGGTGAAAGCAACTTAGGGAAAAATAGAAAGGGCTTTCAGAAGTTTAGAAAGGGCATTTTCAACAATACATGTATTCAAGCAATGATGCAGATGAATGCATAGCTATATTTCATAACATTCCAAAATGAAATTTTGGGATGTTACATTATACCTTTAGTTCCTCATTGGGTTCCACACTCTTATTTATCGAAAAAGGCTACAAACGATCCCATAAACTTGTGGTTTATCAGGTATCGAGTACAGAGTTGATGTACCTCGAGATCGTATGATGTGGCCTCAACCCTAAGAGTAATGAGCTTCACTTCCCCTACGAACTAAAACCCGTTGGTTTGTATAGTCACTACGGGTATCTAGGCTAAAACAATGTTAGTTACATCAGGAAAGGAATATGTCGGACCCATCGTCTTGTACGTGGAGTGCACATCACGCCCTCAGAGATTCCGTCTAGGTTATGGTGTCCGGACATTCATTGACAATAACAAGGCGACACACTATCCGGCCCGTAGAGATAGTCCGGCAGCCCAATAACTCCTAAATCCCGGACTCCCTCAGTGTCACACCCTATGTTTGTATCACCTTGCTATGCTTGGATTTATAAAATTTGGTGGCAATTAAAACTTTTTCAATGATTGTGCTTGTTGGAATTGTTTCTTGTTTGCTTGTTGATTGTGGTTTGTGGCACTCCTAGATTCTATTTATCTTCATATTCATCTTCCTTGACCCAAACCTCTTGGCCAATGATCATGCCATGTGAATAGTGCCCAAAACTATTTTTATCCAATTTTATTTTGATCAAAAAGGGTTTATCCAAATTAGGTCTTCAAAACCCCCTGAATTGAGGTTTTTACTGCAAGTCCTCAAATTGGGTGGATCCTCCCCCCAAGGCTTTATTTCAAACCTACTATATTTACGACTTCACAAAACCACCAAATATTAATTTTAAAGATTATTCTAATATTTTATTTAAAAGCTTTTTCCTCAGACCAGAAATGGTTTTTCATAGGGAAAAATATTTAAATGCTTTCAAAATATTTTAGAAAATTTAGGGAAACTGAGTGGACATATATTTTCCATATATATGAGTTTCAACACATGGGCATGTTCGAATCATGGGAAAACCCCCTCAAAACCCTTACTTTTCAAATCAAGCTTTTGAAATATTTCTATAAGAAATATTCTCAATAAATTTCAGGAAAATTCCTGCAAGTCAACACTATCATAAGTGATGATCTTGCAAAGTTTTAGCTCAATCCAAGTTGTTTTGGTTCATCAAACCACCCCAAAACCCTCCCTGTCTAGATTCAAATTTTAATAACTTTACATTGTGAAGTTTCTCTCCTTGACCTCAAACTTTGTGGACATGCTCTAGTCACCAAATAATGATACTACACAAAGTGGTGCATCCAGGGTAAATGCTTAGCATCACTATATCTACATAAACCTGATTCTGTTAGTTTCTTGGGTTCACAAAGTTTCCATTGCCAACTTTGCCCACTTGAGCTCAAACTTGGTATTCAGACCTATTTTGACCTAACATTTGACCCTATTGAATAACTCAGTAAGTGGGTAAACTTTTCTTTCCCAAACACCCATCAAACACCTTATAGTGAAATGGTAAAGTCACTATTTTCACCCCTTTCACTAATCCCCTTGCCATAAAACTTTTACCACAACCCCTCAGGGTTACCAGCTACCTCTAGTAATAATCTTAGGCCCATAAGCCACTGGAAGGTGGGGTAAAACCGCCATTTTTCACCCTCGACAACATTGGCATCTACCTTTCTAACTCTCCCCTACCCCAATTCCATCTCTCCTAGCTTCCCGTAGCTCCTAGAGCATCCTAAGAACCCCGAGGAGCTATTAGACAAACAGGGACACCCCAGAGCGTGTGGGCAACGGATATGCCGGCCATTTGGGCGGTCTAGAGCACGCTATAGTGCGCCACCGCATTGTAGCAGGAGCATCCTGAGGCCCGCCGACTGCCTGGGGAAGCGGGAGCATGTCCCCTTGCCGCCCCTCAATGTCCGCAAGGCGCCAGGTGGTCGGGCCCCTCCTCCCTCCTCCTCTGTTGCCCCCTTCACGCGCACACGGTGCCACCCGAGCCGGCAAATGGGAGAACTCGAACGTGCACGCCCCTGGACCCCCTAGCCAACCTTCTCCTGCCCACGGACGTGGACCGTGTCCATGACCACCAAAGACACGGCCCGGGATGCCCCTGTGGCCCGTGGAGGCGGCCCCGTCCTCACCGATGCACGCCCTCGGTGCACTAGCATCTGGCTGTATAAAGCCCTCCCCGAGCTCCTGCTGCTCTCCCCTCGCTCTCTCCTCCCCTTAGGCACTCCCTAGTGCCCAGCCCCCTCGTCCCCGTGCTCGGGAGCTCGAGCCCGAGCCAAACCCTCACCGTCGTGCGGGTTTCCCCCTTGCCGGCGATTCCCTCATCTCTGGCGAACCCTCCAGTCCCACGCGACAAGTGGCGCTCCCCTGAGAACGCTCGTGCCCTTGACAGGCCTCACCGTCGACCGCAACCCCTCCGGTGAGCCTCCCCTGCTCCCTGTCATGAGGTGAGGGATGACAGGTGGGGCGCACCTGTCATCCCCTCACCCCCTCATCTCTCGCTGCCAAGATGGGCCCACAGGCAGGTTTAAAATTAAACCTGCCACACGCGGCGTCTCACTCTGGTCCGACTCCCCCTTTGGGCTGGCTCAGCTACGGTGTTTTGGCCCGAAAGGGCATAGTGCCCTTTTCTCTTTTTCTTTTTTTTCTCTTCCTTCCAAAAATTTCTCAGATGTGAAAATAAATCTGATGCCCAATATTCTTTCGCCTAAAATCTTGAAATATTCCATAGAATTTATTAGTGCCACTTGTAAAAATATTTGAAAACATTTTTTGTACTGTATAAATTTAAAACCGCTATTTGGCATTATCAACCCCTGTTTTAAATATTTTTGAAAACATTTTTAACTTCAAAACCCTAGACAAAATTTTTAGTATAGCTTATAGTATTTATCAGAGTGGGGTAGAATTTTAAATTTATCTTTGTGCGCTCTGTTTTTGTGTGATGCTTATTTTTATCGCTTTTATTCGCGATCATAGATTACGCTATTGACGAGGGAGTTGGACCTGAAGACTTTGAAGACCCCGAAGACATTGTTGAGCCAGGCAAGTAGCCATTTGACCATGACTATGAACTGTTTTATTGCATGGCATATAGCACTTCATTTCGTTGTATTGATCATGATGATGTGGTGTCCACTTTTGTGGGATGTTTCCGATACTTTGCCGTTGACACTTGCATCGTGCATGACTGTACCACCTTATGAGGGTCATGCGGGTGGGTGTAGATAGGATGCTAGTAGATGCTATGCAAGTGGGATCGGGAATATGCATGGTGATGGAAAAAAGAAATGATTTAAAAGACTTTTCGAAAACCCCATCGTGTGCCACTAATGCCCTAGGGAGATGATGATAAGTTGGGTGACCACTTGAGAAAGAAGTGGTGTACCGGCGCAAGTGAGTGCGTGTTTTCGAAAACTGATTAGATTTAAGGTCTGCTGACCGTCCCAACCATACATGCGCAACCACGATACCCCTTATCGGGCGGGGCTTTGTTGATTACTATGGTGGGTACCGGCAAGGATCCCGCATTACTAGTGGCGGGAGTGGTGTGGTCACTCTCGATACGGGGTCGTCCCAGAAGTGGAAGGCCATGCGTTGTCTTTACAGGCACTAGGCACACCGTTGCATGCCCTCATGGATGATACGTGTGATGTATATCATGAGGGATGTCACCAACGAGTAGACTCTTTGTTTAGTATCACCATGGGAAAGGCGATGTTCGGGTGCTTACCTCGGGTATTTTATATACCGGGAGTCGTGGATGACACGAAAGTTCCCCGAGTCTTGTGGGTAAAGTGTGCAACCTCTAGAGAGTGTAAAACTATTTGAATAGTCATGTCCACGGTCATGGACAGTTGGAGGTCCTTCTTAAACTATGTCCGAATGTTTTCGCAAACTTGGTGTGAGTGTGTGCGTTGATGACAAAGAGGTTACCTGAGCTAAGTATGATGACTTAGCTTGACGATTGACTAAGTCCGATGACTTAGCATAATGATGTGTCATGAGATGTTCAACCCCTGCCTATGATGATATCTGTAACTTGTTCATATGGATATCTTCCAACTATTGGCACATCCTTACTTAGTTATTTGATCATGTCATTGCATTCAAAATTAGCTTTCCACAAATTACCTACTTAGTGCTACAACATGCATCTATATTACCTTGTTACACAACTTGGGTTGCTTACGAGTACATTCAAAGTACTCATTGGCTTGCCACTGGTTATTTAATTGTCCAGGCATGGAAGAACAGGAGTATGTTGAAGAGTTCGTTGGTGACGAATAGGCGAACTAGGATGCTTCCTAGTCAGAATGACTGTAGGTTTAAGGTAGATGGCATGGGTTCATGCTTCCGATCAAGATTTCTGCTGCTTGTTCTATTTAAGTGTTTGTCTCTTGTAGCCCTATCTATGTAAGACTAGGCCTTCATGGTCTTTATTTGTGTAAGACGCTAAATGTGGATGTAAGACTCTTGTTTTTCAGCTTTTGTGTTTTTGAGTGAGCATTGATCTCTGGGATCACTATACACATGCATTCAGTGATCACGACTTATGAGTCGGGGTCCCCACAGAGCTAGTAACATAGCCATCTTGACTGTTGGAACCCCTTAGTTAGTATGGACGTTAGTCAGGGTAAAACCATTTTCAAAACTATAGCTAGCACCTATACTTAGGAATTCTGTACTATTTATCTCATCTATTCTTGACGCAACACTTTGCTGACTCTCCTCCCTTCAAACCATTGTAGATGGCCATCGTACCCGAAGCCTTCCTGACATCCGACTTTCCCTTACTCCTTGGGGATAGCCTGGAGAAGTGTCAGTTTCGCCAACCACCCATTTTCCTCTACCACGAGCACTAGGCCGATGCCATCATGAAGGAGTACCACGTGAATGTGGTCGTGAAGGAAAATGACTCCCCGACTAGTTGGTTCTTTGAAGGAACACATATGGAGACCATGATACTAGCAGTTGAGTCAGCTGCACGCAAGGCACTCCTACACCTTCGAGACATCATTCCAGAGATGGTTGACGAGCCGGCTACTTGCTACCTTCCCTTCAGGAAGGATGATCTTGGCGAGAGTTGGATGTTGATTCCATCCAAGGAGCATGGCACACCACTCAGATTCGAGACCTACTTGAGGCTCTTTGCCGATAGTCTGGTTCACCACTTGATTAAGGAGTCCGTGAAGCTCCGCGAGGAACTTCACCACACCCGAGAGCTACTTAGGCAAGCCAAGACGAAGCCAGACAAGATCAAGAAGGATGAAGCCCCCGAGGGACGACCAGCTGTCGCTTACAGAGGAGGAGTACCCCCAGCTAGTGATGCACCCACAAGTCGTCATCACATGAGTGCGAAGGAGTACCATGAGCTCTTCACCGAACCTCTAGCAAAGCATCGTCGGGATGGATCTCCTCGTTCCCCGACCCCTTCGACCGGAAATGATGCCTGTTCAAATGATGAACTTGAGGAAGACCTAGAGGAGCGTAACTATGAGACCAAGCACTCCACCACGTGAGTCTGAGAACCCCTAGGGTAGGATCAGTCATGTATCCCACATGCGAAGTCGAGTCTGTGTAATGGTTCATCTAAAACCATGTGTGCTTGTTGTTTGTGTTTTGATGCAAGTCGCGCTTTTGACTTAGGCAACATGTAAGTGACTCCATCATCTATCTTAATATATGTTGGTCTTTCGACCTTTGATTTACCACACCTGCACTCGACCAACCCCCTTAGGCGTGCTCTTCCATTGTTGCTTTTCCTTTTGTCTATCTCAGCTGTTTCACTTGGCTGCTCCAAACAGGATGGTGACTGCTACCCGCGACATCTCCTTTGCCAACCCTGAAGCCGGCAACTCAAGCTAGCAACAGGGAGCTGGTGGGGCTGCTCACGCTGGAGGACACCAGGAGCAGCCACAAGGCGACATTCCCCCGCCACCACCTCCACCGAAGGACATGACCATAGATCAGTTTCTCCAAGTTCTCCGGGAGGAACGCCAAGCCAAAAATGCTGCTATCTAGTAGATGGCTCAGGCCCTTCTGAACAACCAGCAGCAAGGCGGGAACGGCAATGGCCGCTCCACTTTGTCTGAGTTCATGAGGAATTTGCCCCCAACCTTCACCGAGACTGCTGAACCATTGGATGCTGATGACTAGATCCACACCATCACGGACCTCCTTGCACTGGTCAATTGCAATGAGGACTGTGAGAAGGTGCTTTATGTCTCTCACTGCCTCGAACGTACCGCCCGAGCTTGGTGGGATCGATTCAAGGTCATGCAAGGTGAGCGTGTGATCACTTGGAATGACTTTAAGGAAGGATTCTGCACTACCCATATTCCTTCTAGGATCATGGTTATCCAGAAGAGAGAGTTCCGAGCACTAAAGCAAGGAAGTGGCTATGTCAAGGAGTACCTGCAGAAGTTCAACCTGCTGTCAAGGTATGCACGTGAAGATGTCAACACAGAAGCTGCCAAGAAGGAACGCTTCATGGAAGGACTTCAACAGACCTTGTAGTATCAGCTCATCATCTGCGACTGTCCTACCTTCTTCGACCTGGTGAACAAAGCCCTCATGCTGGAAGAAAAGCATCGTTCCATAGACGACACACGCAAGGGCAACTCCAGCAACCAGAAGCCTCGCCCATGGCAGCCAGCCCTAGCCAAGCCAACCTATCAACCACAGCAAGCTAGACTTCCCGCGCCTCGTCCGAGCTACCAGCCTCAGGAGTACGCCAATCCCAGGCCAACCTACAACAACCCCAATAACAACAACAATGGCAAAAACTTCACCAACAACCCTGGGCAAGTAACTTGCTTTTGATGTGGTCACACTGGACACATCTCTAAGCTCTGCCCCAACTAGAAGCTAGATGCATCGCGCCCCAATGCGCCAAACCAAGGTCAAGGGCATGGAGCACCCCCAAAGAACCCCACTCCTCGCAACCAACCCAATAATGGCAAGGGTCGTGTGAATCACGTCACCGTAGAGGAAGCCCATGAAGACCCGAACGTCATACTGGGTGTGTTCCTCATCAACTCAACCCTAGCAACAGTACTGTTTGATTGTGGAGCTTCGCATTCTTTTGTCACCCAAAAGTTTGCATTAGAGAGTGGCATGAAACCTACATCCCTGGGTAGTCGTATGTTGATACAAACCCCGGGTTTAGTTACGAAGTCTGGGATAGGGTGTAAGGGAGTGAAGATTGACATCAACGGGGTAGACTTCCTAGCAGACCTTATAGTTCTAGATTCACCCGACTTGGACGTCATCCTTGGCATGAATTGGTTGACCAAGCACCGAGGCTTGTTAGACTATGACAAGAGGATTTTCAGCATGACCAATAACCAAGGAGTGGAAGTCAAGTATGTTCCCAACCCTACCTCCACTAAAGCCCCTCAAGCTAACTGTCTATCGGGAGTTGAGTTGGATCAAGTGCCAGTGGTATGTGAATACCCGGATGTGTTTCCTGATGAGCTGCCCGGAATGCCTCCTGACCACGACATTGAGTTCATTATTGAGCTAATGCCCGGATCAAGTCCCATCTATAAGAAGGCCTACATGATGGGATCCGAAGAGTTGGCTGAATTGAGGAAGCAACTGGGAGAGCAACTCAGAAAACGATTCATTCGCCCTAGGGCCTGTCCTTGGGGATCGCATGTTCTATTTGTGTCAAAGACTAACAGAACTATTAGACTCTATGTCGATTACTGATCTCTCAATGAATTCACAATAAAGAACAAGTACCCACTCCCCAAAATTTAAGACCTGTTTGATCAGTTAAATGAAGCCAAGGTGTTTTCCAAGATCGACCTCAAGTCAGGGTACTATCAGCTGAAGATCAAACCCCAAGACATTCCAAAGACGGCATTTGTAACCTGGTATGGCCTATATGATACACGGTCATGTCATTTGGCTTAACCAATGCCCCTGCCTACTTCTTGTATCTCATGAATAAAGTCTTCATGGAAAACTTGGAAAAGTTCGTCATCATCTTCATTGATGACATACTCGTCTTCTCCTAGTCTAAAGAAGAACATGAGGAGCACTTGAGATTGGTACTAGAGAAGCTTCGAGAGCACCAGCTTTATGCCAAGTTCACCAAGTGTGAGTTCTGGCTGCATGAAGTTGGATTCTTGGGTCATGTGTTGATTGTGGAGGAATTATCAGTGGATCCTACCAAGATTGAAGCCGTGACTGAATGGAAAACTCCTACCACCGTGAAGGAAGTCAGGAGCTTCCTCGTACTGACGAGTTATTACCGCAAGTTCGTGGAAGAGTTCTCAGGCATTGCCCGACCCATGAGCCAACTTTTGAAGAAGGACAAGAAGTTCGAATGGATAGCTAAGTGCGAGGAAAGCTTCTAGGAGGTCAAGAAGAGATTGACCACAGCCCCAGATTTGGCCACCCCCGATATTCACAAGGATTTTGTTATATACTGTGATGCATCGAGAACCGGGCTTGGAGGTGTTCAGATGCAAGAAGGCAGAGTCGTAGCATATCTATCCATACAGCTACATCCTCATGAGGAGAACTACACAACTCATGATCTCGAGTTGGCAGCCGTGGTTCATGCCTTGAAGACATGGCGACATTACCTTCTGGGGAAGCAATGTGAAATATACACAAACCACAAGAATTTGAAGTATATTTTCACCCAAAGAGAATTGAACATGAGGCAGCGAAGATGGTTGGAGTTGATCAAGGATTACAACCTCAGTGTTCAATACCACCTCGGAAAGGCCAACGTGATAGCAGACGCCTTGAGTAGAAAGGCTTGTTCCTTGAATGCCATGATTAAGGAAAGGCTACCCGCCTTGTATGAAGTGCTTGAAAGCTTCGGCTTGGAACGGGTTGCACCTGGATTCCTTGCCAACCTCGAAGCAAATCCTACCTTGATGGATGATATTAAGGAAGCCCAGAAGGAGCACAAGAGCATTAAAGGCATCAAGAGGAAGATCAAGGCACGCAAAGCCCCAGGATTCTCACTGGATGAACAAGGAGTTGTATGGTTTGTGAATCACATCTGCGTACCCAACAAGGAGGATCTCAAGAACTTGATCTTGCAAGAAGCTCATGACACTCCATACTCCATCCATCCTGGAGGAACCAAGATGTATCAAGACCTGAAGGCAAGGTTCTGGCGGCATAGCATGAAACGGGAAATAGGCACATTTGTCGCTAAATGTGACATATGTCAGAGAGTCAAAGCTGAGCACCAGTGACCCGCTAGGCTATTGCAACCTCTCAAAGTACCTGAATGGAAGTGGGACAAAGTCGGGATGGACATCATCACCTGTTTACCAAGGTCAAGCAAGGGACATGACTTATTTGGGTCATTGTCGACCACCTTACCAAAGTAGCCCATTTCATTCCCGTCAAGACTACCTATGATGGCAACAAGCTAGCCAGCCTCTACATCGAGTTTATTGTGAGCCTTCACGGAGTTCCTTAGGAGATCGTGTCAGATCGAGGAACCCAATTCACCTCAAGGTTCTTGAAGATGTTTCAAGGAGCCATGGGCACCAAGCTCTCCTTCAACACTACTTTCCACCCAAGACCGATGGGCAAACAGAACGAGTAAAGTCGGAAGATTCCAAACACATGCTCCGGGCTTGCGTTTTGGCATATGGAGCCAAGTCGGAAGATTCCTTACCATTTTTTGAGTTCTCCTACAACAACTATCGGTCGAGTCTTCAAATGGCACCATTTGAGGTGTTGTTGTA
The DNA here is from genome assembly GCA_022496015.1 of Hordeum marinum. Taxonomy (NCBI): domain Eukaryota; kingdom Viridiplantae; phylum Streptophyta; class Magnoliopsida; order Poales; family Poaceae; genus Hordeum; species Hordeum marinum. The sequence continues at coordinate 367,677,065 of CM039673.1, read as the reverse complement.
TGGACGCAAGTGTCGTACTCCCCTCAACTTGTCGAAAACCGGAGAAGGATTAATATTTGGACCAGATATCCTTCGCGAGGCGGAAGAGCAAGTACAACTCGTCCAATAATGTCTGGCAGCCGCCAAATCAAAACAAAAGAGTTGCGCCAACTCTCAACACTGAGAAGTGAGCTTCAACATTGGGGATCATGTCTATCTTAGAGTCACACCTCTTAAAGGAAACAAGCGTTTCCACGTCAATGGAAAGCTTGCACCTAGATATATCGGCCCCTTCAAGGTCACTTCAAGATGAGGAGAAGTTGCCTATCATCTAGAGATAACTTCTGAGCTATCAAATGTGCACAACATCTTCCATGTGTCACAACTTCAGAAGTGTCTACAAGTTCCCAACCGCCCCGACCTCTACAAGGACATCGACCATCAAGCCATCGATCTTCAGCCAGACCTCACTTATCGCGAGAGGCCAGTTCGCATTCTGGATGAAGTAGAGCATTGCACACAAGCCGCACCATCAAGTACTTCAAGGTCCAATGGAGCAACCACACTGAAGCTGAAGCAACCTGGGAGCATGAAGACTAGCTTAGATCAGAGTTCCCTTATCTTTTCAGCACTTAGCCTAGGAATCTTGGGGACAAGATTCTTGTAAGGGGGGTAGGTCTGTCACACCCTATGTTTGTATCACCTTGCTATGCTTGGATTTATAAAATTTGGAGCCAATTAAATCTTTTTCAGTGAGTGTGCTTGTTGGAATTGTTGCTTGTTTTCTTGTTGATTGTGGTTTGTGGCACTCCTAGATTCTATTCCTCTTCATATTCATCTTCCTTGACCCAAACGTCTTGCCCAATGATCATGTTGTGTGAATAATGTGCAAAACTATTTTTATCCAATTTTATTTTGATAAAAAAGGATTTATCCAAATTAGGTCTTCAAAAACCCCTGAATTGAGGTTTGCGCTGCAAGTCCTTAAATTGGGTGGATCCTTTCCCGCCAAAGGCTTTATTTCAAACCTACTATATTTATGACTTCACAAAACCACCAAATATTAATTTTAAATATGATTATAATATTTTATTTAAAGGATTTTCTTAAGACTATAAATGGTTTTTCATAGGGAAAAATTATTTAAATGCTTTCAAAATATTTTCGAAAATTTAGGGAAACTCAGTGGACATATATTATCCATATATATGAGATTAAACACATGGGAATGTTCAAATCATGGGCAAAACCCCTCAAAACCCTTTCTGTTCAAATCAATCTTTTGAAATATTTATATAAGAAATATTCTCAATAAATTCTAGAAAAATTCCAGCAAGTCAACACTATCATCGGTGATGATTTTTGCAAAGTTTCAGATCATTCCAAGTTGTTTTGGTTCATCAAACCACCCCAAAACCCTCCCTATCCAGATTCAAATTTGAACAACTTTACATCGTGAAGTTTCTCCCCTTGACCCCAAACTTTGTGGACATGCTCTAATCACCAAATAAACATGCTACTCTAAGTGGTGCATCAATGGTAAAATCTTAGCATAACTAGATCTACAGAAACCAGATTATGTTAGTTTTTAGGGTTCACAAAGTTTCCATTGCCAACTTTGCCCACTTGAGCTCAAACTTGGTATTCAGGCCTATTTTCACGTAACATTTGACTCTGTTAAATAACTCAGTAAGTGGGTAAACTTTTCTTGCCCAAACACCCATCAAACACCTTCTAATGAAATGGTAAAATCACTATTTTCACCCCTTTCACTATTCCCCATGCCATAAAACTTTTACCACAACCCCTCAGGGTTACCAGCTACCTCTAGTAAAAATCTCAGGCCCATAAGCCACTGGAAGGTGGAGTAAACCCCCCATTTTTCGGCCTGGACAGCAATGGCATCTACCTTTCTACCTCTCCCCTACCCCAATTCTTTCTCTCCTAGATTCCCCTAGCTCCTAGAGCATCCCAAGAACCCCCAGGAGCTATTAGACAAACGGGGACACCCCAAAGCATGCGGGCAATGGATATGCCAGCCATTTGGGCGCTCTGGAGCGTGCTACATTGCGCCACCGCACTATAGCAGGAGCATCTCGAGCCCCCCGACCGCCTGGGGATGTGGGAGCATGTCCCCTGGCCGTCACATGGAAGCAATTGCACCTGCAGCTAGAAAGGCTATAAGACGGGCTAAGCAAGCGGTAATATAGCCAAACAAAGGTTTTCTCATATGTGCAGGGGGTTAGATGCTTATCATGGCAATGTTGGGAGGCTTGGCAAACAAGTGGTAGGTAGCGAGACATAACGATAAAAGCGGGACAACTAGCATAGCAATGATAGTAGTGGTATTCAGGGAAATGTGTCATCTTGCCTGAGATCCCTCTTGGAAGAAGAACGAGTCCATGAAGAAGACGAGCCAACGTAGTCGAACGAATCCTCACACTCTGAACACTTTCAGAACTCTATCAAGAACGAACGATCCAAAACAACAATCAACACATAGAACACCACAACATATGCATGAGATGGTGCGCAAACAAATATTATGCATGTCCATTTAATTATGCAAGGCATGGCATGGCAAGAACAACAAACAACTACAACACATTAAGTGAAGTTCAATATGCAATGAGTTGCATATTCACAAAACTACATGTTTGTTTTACTTAGTTCATTCCCGTTTAGGTACACATCAATGTTAAATGTCAATAGACATGGCAAGAGGTGAAGCATACACAACTATATCATCTATGCATTTGACATGAGGCCGGAAGCAACGAATAACAATTTCGGAACGACCTCATGTGCATATTATAAGTTTGGTCTAGATCTGAACTAACCACATTTAGAGTTGTTAAACAGCAAAATAATTGGCACCATGAGATTCTACACAATTTTCTAGTCAAGTTACACATGTAAAACATTTTAATTGGAGCTACGGTTAATTAGTTATGAAATAAATCATTTTAGCATGGCATTGGCCCAAATTGCGTGAAAACAGCAAGTTAAATATTTTAAACACATGTGAGAGTTGTATATTGTGAATCTACACAAAATTCTAGTCATTTTTCATTTATAAAGTTTTTATATAGGATACACGGTTAATTATTTATGAGCCTCTCAAAAACGTGTATTTTCTGAAATTATAATGTCCAGGATTAATTGACAAAATCACAGATCCTAAAAAACACTACACAGGCCAAATATGCAATAGGGCCCGAACTATGGACATGGGCACAAAATATCTATGCTACGCACGGGGCACTGGATAGGGTAACTGGGGGCTCACCTAGTGGGCTTTGGCCTAGGTCGGTGCAGCTGCCTAGGCCTTGGCCCAGGCGCGGGGGCGAGGCGATGGCTGGCTTGGCGGGCATGCTGGTGGGCCACGGGGAGAGGCTAGGCCTTGCGCAAGAAGCGGCCCAACGAGGCGACACATAGTCAACGTCTAAGAGTGCGTCCGTGTGGGCATCGTTCCCTGGCGACCAGGAGGATGCCACGGCGGTGCTGGGAGGCTGGAGTGGTCGGCGGCCCATGAAGAAAAGAGGGAAAAAGTCTTGTGCAATATAAATGGCTTCCTCGGGACCATAAAGATTGGTCTTTATTTCCGATAAACCTGTTATTCGTACACACTGATCCTTTCAAGAAGTTGTTAGAGATGCGTAAAACTATAGTTTTATAGAGAAAAAAGGTTTAGACAGGACCGTTACAAATGGCTTGAAGTCCTTTCTAATATCCTGGTGCACATCTATGACTTTGTTCTCCTTGAGCACACCCCTTTAGAGGAGGGGTAGTAAACGAGCGGGTCTTGTGAGAGAGTCCTGAGAGGTCTCCGAATTATGTGAGCTTAACATTGTCGACTGGATCCTTGATGGATCCTCGTGTGGTCCGAAGAAATATATGACCACTGTTTGGTTTAGACGAACACAAGGCCTTTGGATGATAGGTCCCCATGCCTGCCCAAGGAATTTGAAGTGCGAAATTATGATTCCGGAGTACATACCCTATGGGTAACTAGGCCACGCTGTGGGGCGTGCATTCCTATTTCTTTGGAGCAGGAGGTTCCGGGAACCAAAAGTGAGCTTGGGCCTGCATACTTACCTTTCATTCCTTGACAGTGGATTGGGGGTTCAATGTTTCATTACCGAGGTGCACCTGAGCCTCTATAGCCGCGGTGTTTTCTTCAGTCCGGAGAAAACGCTCTGTATTGCCACTGACGGTGATGACCCCCTTGGTTCCGGGAATCTTGAGCTTCAGATAGGCATAGTGGGGGACAACATTGAAATGGGCAAAAGCTGTTCGGCCAAGAAGCACATGATAGCCACTACGGAAAGGGACAATGTCAAAGATCAAGTCTTCGATGCGCAAGTTATCGGGTGAGACGAACACTACTTCCAGGGTTACGGTGCCCGAACAGAGGGCCTCAACGCTAGGTATTATTCCTTTAAAATTGGTGTTACTGGGTTTGATCCTTGACAGATCGATACCCATTTTGTTCACCGTGTCTGCGTAGATATGATTGAGGCTGCTACCTATGTCCATAAGGACCCTGGCTAAAGGGTACCCGTACACTATGGCATCGAGTATCAAAGTGGCTGACCCACCATGTCGAATACTGGTCCGGTGGTCAGGGCAGTCAAAGGTGATGGGCAAGCCGACCATGCGTTGAATTTTGGGGCGACGAGCTCTATGGCGTATACCTCCCAAACTACAAGCTTCCTTTCCTCCTTTGGTAGTAGATCATTTTCACACTTTTTACCTTAGGGGGGAATTACTTCGGGCCTCCATTATTTGGCCTACGGGTCTCTTCTTCGTCCTCGCTGGGGGAGCCCTTGCCATGGTCTTCGGCTGCAAGCTTGCTGTCATGTTTAAACACTCAACAGTTATGGTTGGTGTGGGTGGCGGGCTTGTCTTGAGTGCCGGGAATTTGGCAGGGTCTATCCATTAGTTTTCCAGCTAAGAGGGTCCATCCCTATTTCCTTTGACAGGCTTCTTCCGTTGTCACTATTTTGAATTGCGGAAGTCAGCGTTAGCGGCTGTGTCTTCGGTTTCAGTGACATTGTGTTGACGTTTATTCTAGTTACGTTGTTGCTTCCTGTTGTTGTCTCGCACTTCAAAAGTGTGAGGGTTTTATGGGAGGATTGTTCCGACGTGCTAGCGAACTGTCTTTGCCCATGCAAAAGCTGAACATGTGTGAGGTGAGAGCGGACATTGTTCAATGTTGTTCCCGTCTGAGTTGACAGGCTAGCGATTTGTCCCGAATATTGTTCCTGAAGGAGGCCAATGACTCAGCGTTAGAGCAACCGATGATTTGGTTTTTCTTGGTCAAGAATCAGTTCCAGAATTGTCAGGATGGTTCTCCGTCCTATTGAATGATGTGGCTCAGATCCGCAGTATCTGGTGGCCGAACATAGGTGCCCTAAAAGTAAGAGCAAAACATAGGCGTCCTCGAGTTCTTCCCAACTCCCAATAGTGTTTTCTGGGAGGCTGTTCAGCCAATATCGTGCTGGCCATTTGAGATTTCGTGGTAGTACTTAATGGCTTGGGGGTCATCCCAACGAGCCATATGTATGTGGAGAAGCCGGGTCAATAGTGTTGTCATATTGCTCAGTGTTTACAGGTTTGAACCCCTTGGGGAATGGGTGTTGCATCACCTCGTCACTGAAACACATCAGGTGGCCGGCGCCCCTTACCCTGGCCATGTTGCGGTGGATGTCGAATTGAATTTGGTCCTGGTGTTGTTCTCGAACTCCGTCGTTCTGGTCAAGCCTAACCTGATACCCATCCTGTCCGGTAGGGGTTCTTCCTTTGGATCTGTAAATAGATCTTGTCTATCCTACGTGAGCATTTAGAGTAAGGTGTAGGTCGAACTGGTTGGGTTGACCTTGTTCCCTCCGTGCTTTGCGAGGATGTTCTGGTATTTCTCTCGTTTTGCTAGTCGGCCGGTCGCGACCTCCAGGGGGGCGATACGGCTATTCGTCTTTGGTTTGTGTAGGGGGTGCAGGCTCGAGGGCCTCCTCATCGAATTCAGGCAATAAATGACGGAGTGGGTAATCTTTGTTTTGATCCTATCATCCACAACCTTGACGTTCCTCGGCAGCTAGGACCCGCATTCATCTGTCATTGAGGGTGTCTTGTTCAAGTTTGATTTGCTTTTGTTTCATCTTGAGGCTCCAAGGGGTGGCGATCAATTGACGCTTCAATTGCTCTTGATCGAACGGGTCTTCGGGAACGATGAAATCCTCATTGCCGAGAGTGACGTCGTCTTCGAAAAGCAGTAAGTAGTTACTGTCTTCGGAATCGGTGGGGTCCTCAGGGTTTTCAGGATCTATCTGCCAATCAAGATCGCCCTGTTGTTGTTTAGGAGCGGCTAGGTCAGTGGGATCCTCGGGGGTATCCAGTGTAAGGTTCTAGGAGGCAATGTTATTTTTCCTACCCTTGTGCCCCTTGGATTATTAACGGGGACGGCGCTTGAGTGTGTCATCACCACTGCTTTTGGGTGGGACGTCGTCACCACTCGAAACAGGCATACTGTCGTCCTTGTTGTTGGGCGTGTCCACCATGTAAACATCGTATGTGGAGATGGTTGTCCATCGTCCAATATTGTCAGGGATGGTTGGATCTACCTCTTCCTCCAAGTCTCCTACCGCCTCATAGGTGTAATACAACATATCAGTTAAATCATAGTGGCTACCAATTTTGTGGTGGGTGGGCTAGAAAATTTCTCCCGACCTACCTCTAGAATGTTTTGAGCATGGGTCGAGGTCAGGTCATCCATTTTCATTACCGTGTCCGGTCCAGCGCCTCGTCCAGAAGCGAGGGTCGACCGGATTAATCTGTCAGACTCCATCGAAGCCAACCTCCGAAACGTCCCTACAAAGAGTCTATTTGGCCAGGCTGACCCCTAGTCCTCGGGCGCTGTAATCGGGTCTGAGCTTAAAGCCGGACCTCCGGCCGGTATGGGCCGAAGGATAGGGCCGAGCAAAAGGCCCAAATTTAAAGCTTGGGGATTTCTGGGCTTGTTGGATGAAACCACGAGCCCGGTAAGGAACATGTCACCTCGGGAGTCGGTAGACAACCCTAGGTTCACGAACGTGATCTGTTGATCGGGGGAGAAACTTCTGATCTGGTGAAGATGGCCGGTCAGGTCAGCATGCAGCACAACACTACCGAACGCGAAAGTCTATCCAGGGACAAAGGTGTCCCTTTTATAGAATTCATCGCTGATGATTAGCCGAGCCATCAATACTCTAGCGATCTCGCAGCGGAACTCTCAATGAAAGCACCAACGTCGGTCAAAAATGGTAGATCTCGGGAAGGGGGTCCCGAACTGTGGATCTTGGATCGATGGGTTACAGGAGACTAATGAGACGATGTTTACCCAGGTTTGGGCCCTTTTAATGGAGGTAAAACCCAACATCCTTCTTTTATTGTATTGAAGGTGGGGTATCGAGTACAAAGTTGATCTACCTCAAGATCGTATTATGTGGCCTAAACCCTAAGATTAATGAGCTTAACTTGCCCTACAAACTAAAACCCTTTGGTTTATATAGTCACTAGTGGTATCTAGGGTTACACAATGTCGGATACATTAGGAAAGGAATATGCTGAACCCATTGTCTTGTAAATGGAGTGCACGTCACATCCTAAGAGATTCCGTCTTGGTTATCATGTCCGGACCTTCATTAACAATCACAAGGTGTCCCAAGGTCCGGCCTGCGGAGATAGGCCAGCAGCCCGAGGACCCCTTAATCACAAACTCCCTCACTTAGCTTCTTGTCAAGGGAAACAATCGAGAAGCGGGGTGGTTGTCGACCTCAGGAGGCGCTACTCGGTTCCCTTGCCGACATGGTGCTCGTTAGTGCATGCAGCTTGTGCTGCATTCAGTTGTATCAGGTCCCATTTGTTCATGGACTATCAGACTAATGGCTTTCCGGTGGTCTTCGTGACGTGCAGCTAGCCATGGTGGCTTATCTAAGTATGATATGAATTGACAATCCACCTTTGTCTTCTAGAATTAATTTGTGTTATCAAAAATGTACTAGTGACGATTTCCCACACGCCTCGATTCGTGAAAGAAGTGTGATACGTCTCCAACGTATCTATAATTTTTGCTTGTTCCATGATGTTATATTATCAATCTTAGATGTTTTATATTCATTTTATAGCAACTTTTATCATTTTTTGATAATATCTACTGAAATAGTGCCAAACTATCAGTTGCTATTTTTGCTTGTTTTTTACTTCGCAGAAAATCAGTACCAAATGAAGCCCAAACACCGTGAAATTTTTTGTATAATTGTTTTGGGCCAGAAGACACCAGATGGACCAGAGAAGTGCTGGAGAGGAAGGCTGGGGTGGTGAAAATCAAGAAGGGCGTGCTAGAGGCCCCTAGCATGGCCCGGTGTTGGTGCCCAACTGAGGACCCCCCTCGACCGACTATCGCCTTTATAAATTCTGAAATATTCAGAAAACCGCAGGAGAGTCGACAAATCATAATTCCAGGCACCGCAAGTTCCAGAACCTCGAGATACAATCTAACACCATCACTCAGGGGTTTATCTTCCTTATAGGTGCCTCTTCGATGATGCATGAGTTGTCCAGCATAGAGCTAAGAGTCCGTAGGCAATAGCTCGATGGTTTCCTCTCTCTCTCTCTCTTGATTCTCAATACAAAATTCTCTTGGAGATCTATTTGTTTTAATTACTTTTGCAGTGTGTTTGTTGGGATCTGATGAATTTTGAGTTCATGACCAGTCTCTATCCATAAATATTATTTGCGTCTTCTTTGGTCTCCTATTTGCACAACTAGATCGATTTTTCTTGCCATGGGAAGAGGTGCTTTGTGATGGGTTCGATCTTGCGGTGTTCTTTCCTAGTAACAAAAGGGGTAGCAAGGCACACATGTATTGTTCCCATTAAGGATCACAAGATGGGGTATAGTCCTACATGAATAAATCTTGTCTACATCATGTCACCGTTATTATTGCATTACTCCGTTTCTCCATGAACTTAATACAGTAGATGCATGTTGGATAACAGTCGGTGTGTGGATTAATATAAGTAGATGCAAAATCATTTCGGTCTACTTATCTTGGATGTGATACCTATATAATGATCATTGCGTGGATATCGTCATGATTATTTGATCTTCTATCAATTGCCCAACAGAAATTTGTTCACGCACCGTGTCCTATACTCATGAAAGAAGCCACTAGTGAAACCTACGGCCCTCAGGTCCACTTTTCCAATATACTGATTTCTAATTTACTCTTTTGCCTTTTTGTATTCAGATCTATTAATCCAAAAACCCAAAAAACCTTACTACACTTTTTATTCACTTATTTTATTTATGTGTAGGTGATGTTTACGTAGGTGTTTGAAATTCCCCTACGGATTGATACCTTGGATTCATAACTGAGGGAAGTACTTACCATCGTTGTGCTGCATCATCCCTTCCTCTTTGGGGAAATACCGATGCAGTCTCAAGAGACGTCAAAGGAATTTCTAGTTCTGTTGCCGGACAGGAAGCAATCTCTCTTTGCGTGCCAATGTTGGTGTTAGGGAGACTTTATCAATATGTACCAGGTTCCTAATCACCACTCTCCTCTCCTTGCAATTTGCATTATTTTGCCATTTGCCTCTCGTTTTCCTCTCAACCACTTCACAAAAATTGTGTTTTATTCGCCTTCTTTTTCTGTTTGCTTTTTTGGTTGTTTCCATGCTTGCTTGTGTTTCCATGTGGCTACTATTTTCTTGCATCTTCACTTGCTATGAATCTATTGATATGGATCATCATCCGCTTGCTAAACTTTTCAAAAGACCAAATTATGATGAACCAATTGTAGTGAATTGAGTGCACTTGATTATCTCTATGAAGTTTTGTTTGAAAATCATGAATCTGGAAAAATTGATGAATTGTTGAAAGATGAAATTTATGAGGTGATTCATGATAGTTCCTTGAATAAAAAGCACGATTGCCATGTTGTTAATATGAATTCTCTGAATATCCATGATGCTAATGATATGCAATACCACAACCTTGGGGATGCTATGCTTGATAAAGATGATAATTTTTGTTCCTAAAGTTTGGTGATGACACGTATGATATAATTGGTAATGATAACCATGAAACTTGCCATCATTATTTTAATATTCAGTTTTTTAATGACAATAAAGTGTCACATGATAGTTATTTTGTTGAGTTTTCTCCCACTACCATGAATGAAAAGGAGTTTGCTTATGTGAAGAGTGATAAATTTTCTATGCCTGTAGATCATGAAAAGAATGCTTTATGCAATAGTTATATTCTGAGATTCCTTCATGATGCTACTAAAAGTTATTATGAGGGAGGAACATATGCTTGTAGGCATTGCAATAATATCAAGTTTCCTCCCTATGTGTTCCAAGATTCGAAGTTGTGCTTGCTTTGCCATCCGATGCTAGTTGATTCTTGCTCCCATAGATTGTTTGCTTATATAATCCCTATGCATAGGAAGTACGTTAGACTTAAATGTGTTTTTCACATGTCTTATGATGCTCTTTTCTTCTTTACACCTTGTCTTTTCTGTGAGCATCATTATTATCCTAAGCCTATCTTGATGGGTATAAAAAAAGCTTGTTGGGAGGCAACCAATGAATAAAATTATTTTTATATTTTCCTTTATGTTTTTGAGTGTTTACACAATTATGTCTCTATTATGATTGTGTGTTTATGTTTTATATTATGTTTGGACTATGTCGGTGTACTAAAGTTTTGGTCCTTTAGTACCCCTTACTTGTGCACGGGTAGTTGTAGCCGCACCATCGGCAAGGCCCGCCAGGCTACTGCTGGATGCAAGCACAAGGAATTCAAGAAAGCATTCAAGCCAACAATCAGGACCGAAGTATGAAGGCTGTGACCCCTGCAAGATCTTGCCGGGATGGCCCACGGAGCCCCTGCAAGAAGTGCACCTGGCAAGGCCTCGCCATCCTGCCAGCGCAGAGACTAGGTGTCATCCCCCTTGGGTACATGTCGAGGCACCGATGATGGAGGAGGCTAAGCGGTGCAAATGGGATGGGCTCCCATCCGGTCCCATAGAAGGTCAGGGACGCCTGACGGAGCATTAAATGCGTTTGTCTTACACCGTCAGTGTTACGTACGATAACACTGTAGCACTTTACACCTCATGTATGCGTTGTACGCCACTGTTGGTGACCCCTTCGAGAGTATAAAAGCAAGCCCAAGGCACAGCTACAGGGGGATCTTCTCGGGCCCATTCTGCATGAGTAGGAACAGTGTACGGTAGCGCTCCGAGATATCAAGCGAGAACTCATCCAATACAACCAAGTATGAGTAGGGTTTTACACATCTTTGCGGCCCGAACTTGGGTAAAATCCCGCGTGTTAATCATCAGATCTGCTCTCTGTGCGAGCCTTCTTCCCTGCCGAATCGTAAAGGGATCCTTCTGATCCCATAGATGTCATTTGCCCGACATGCAAAGTAAAGACTTTAGGATTATTCATAGGATGAGTAGAAACAATGCTGAATCTAAAACAAAAACTCTACCTCCAGTCCACGAATTTTCTTTTTTTACAGGAGCATAACAATGAGCTGAAATTTTAACACAATATTTATATAAAAATTCTTTACATTGTCCAAATGTTTGAGAATTGTTAGAGTTACACAAGTATGGTTAGAGTACATATTACTACAGACTGTTATGTCTGAAACAGATTCTATTCTTGTTGCATGGTGTGCTTGTTTTGATGAATCTATGGCTTGTATTGGAGGGTATAAGTCATGGTAAAGTTATATTATAGTAGAAATAATTCAATAATAAAATATGAACGGGTTTTCAACAATACTTAGAGTGGTAATTTTCTTTATTTTACTAATGGATCTCATGAGAATTTTCTTAAGTTTTGTGTGATTGAAGTTTTCAAGTTTTGGGTGAGATCACGATGGATGAAGGAATAAGTAGTAAGAATAGCCTAATCATGGGTATGATATAGCACCCCAAGATAATATCTAAAGACTAACAAGCAACTAAGCTTGGGGATGCCCCCGAGTGTCAACCCCTCTTTCTTCTAACAACCATCGGTATTTTACTTCGAGCTATATTTTTATTCGTCACATATCATGAGTTATGCTTGGAGCGTCTCATATCTTTTTTTGTTTTGATTTCTATCCTTGCTTCACACACCTATTTGAGAGAGATAAAATTATGCTATGATTTTTTAGAATTGCTCTATATGCTTCACTTAAATCTATTGAGCTATGAAATTGCTCTAGTGCTTCACTTATATCTTTTTGAGCACGACGTGCCTTTACATTTTTGAAGAAATACTCTCATGCTTCACTTACATTATTTTGAGAGTTAGTAATTTTGAAGAAATCCTCTCATGCTTCACTTATATTATTTTTAGAGATCAAATTTGTATGCTCATGTTCTTCACTTAAATCTTTGTGAGCTTGTGAAAAGCATTGGCAATATATGAAACTAGTCCCAATGTGATAGATATTCAAGAAGTATATGTCAGCGTTTTGGGAACGGGGGTACCCAGACCTGCCTACCTGCGGCCCAGAACATGGCCCACCTCGTTAGCGAAACACCTCGTTAGTGGAACAAGATCACGACCACAATCCCCGCAGGGCGGATGTCATCGCCGAGCCCACGTAAGCATCATCAACAACTACTTTGTAGGCGAAGACCACCTTTGGACAGGGCACGGATGTACTCCTGTCCCCCTTCAAATTTCGCCGTTGTGGGATCCCTCCCCGCCATTGTGAGAAGGGAAGAGGACTCGGTCCACTACTATATATAGAGGCTAGGCTGCACCATATAGTGGGGATCCACAACAGAACCACCCGACTAACCACAAGATAGGGCAGAGAGCCAAGAAGACCACAAGAGCTCCCTCGCGAGGCTCAAAAACACTATACTATTTCATCCACCACACCTCCCCATGAGGCAATCCACCAAAGCAAGAGTAGGGTATTACGTTTCCCAAAGGCCCGAACCTGGGTAAACCACCGTGTTCATCTTCTTCCTCGTCATCGTGCGAGTTCACCATAGTAACCATCGAGTAGCGAGCTGAGTAGAGAGAATCTGCTGGGTATCTTCGCACACACCCCTATGTTCGAACTGTGAGGGTTTTGTAAAGCCCGAAATACCATATTTGGCGTGCCAGATAGGGGCGTGTCGGGGTCTTCTTCAAGCCTCGCTCTTCCCCCGCTCTGATGGTCGATGCCCAACAAGATTCCCCTGGCCATGACAGAGTAGCTTCCATTGATCCCACCGCTGCTGCCGGAGAACCATGCCCCAACAGCATAGTGCTAAGCGGACAGTGTCAAGCCGCCAGTATCGCCTCTGCCATCATAGCGCCCCGCACGCGCCCAAACACACGGACGGCGGGCGGTGCCCTCAGCATCGGCGTCACGCCGCACCTACATGGGGTACCTCGATGCGCACGATGCACCGCTGCTGCAGAGCTAGATGCTCCGCCTCCTCCCTATGCATGGAGCTTCGACGCGTCGGCCAACCACATCATGGAGTAGATCATCGTCGCGTGGAGGGTCATGGCTCCTCGGCCTTCTTCAGACGCTGGGGGCTCGTTCGCTGCGCTTGTCCCCCAGCCAGCCAACGGTGAGCCTCCTCCAACACTGGGTGAGCCTGAGCGGGGCCCGCCGCACGCCGTGCTCCTTCTCCTTCAAATTTCGGTGACCGATTTCAGGGCACATCCTGGCCAAGACGATCGAGCGCACAAAGGAAACAATGGGGCGCCCGACGCGCACCAACGCGCGCCTCCGTGACCTAGTGGACGTTCAACAACCTGGATTGACCAGCTGGAAGCGCGCCATCCTACGCAGGAAACAATCCATGTCAAGAGACGTGCGGCCCACCCAGCGGCGGTGGCAGAGGTAAGCAACTTCGCTTCGAGGCTTGACACACGAGGGTCTACGGGCTGCGCGCGCAGGGTGGTGCCCCACCGCCGCCTGGAGGGACCGTCCCCAGTGTCCCATCGGACGGCTCAGGAGGAGAACCGGGCCCTCATGTTGAGCCCTATGTACCATGCTATGTCGTCTCTAGGGACACCCTCTCGGATCAGACGCTTGCTGTAGGCCCCACCGCCCCCAAGAATAGGGTGAGCCCCGGGCATCCTCCCCGAGCCGGGCTTGGGGGCTTCAACCGACGAAGCACCAAGTCTGGACGACGCAAGCAGGAGAAAGAGGGAGGATGTCCCCAGGCCTGTGGGGCACGGCGAAGCCGTCGCCTCCCAAGAAAGCAATGCCAAGCCAAGGCTCGGGGCTTCAGGAGTGATGCCCTAGGGGGCAGCAAGACACAAGTAACGCGGGCCATCTGCGGCAACTGAAAAGCCGATGCAGCCTCGGGAGGCTAGGCCTCTCTAGGCCCTCGAGGCAATGCCCGGCCAGTGCCCACACGCTTCTCGAGGCGGCTTCATCGACAAAACACCTTTATGGCTGCGCTGGATGCATTGTGCTCATGTTTGGGCCTTGGGAGCGCAATCCCACGGCTACGAGCAGGAATAATGAGTGGGCTATATACGCAACCGAGCAGGAATGCGCGGGGTAGCTCTTAACGGAGTTGGGAGCAACCATGCTTGCCCAGCTATCTGCGGCTGTGACACTCTCATGTAATAATGAGTGGGTTGTATACGCCCGGAGCCCCCCAAGGATGCGGAGGGGTTCCTTCCCATGCAATGTGGAAGCCACACCTCCACACTGGCGGACAAGTCAACACTGCCCATCAATGGCTATGCTCATGCAAAGTGGATGCCCTACGCTTAGTGCTGGGGGAAAACAAAAACTAGCCTAGGTGCCAGACGCGACATTTTGCTTGCTTCGTTTTGTGTTTGAATTGCCACTTTTTCGAATGAAGTTTGAAGAGTTCATAACTCTATATTTAAAGAAAAAGGGGTGGGGACATTTCTCTCACTACTCTCTCTTTTTTATTGATGTTGAGTGGTCCTTTTTATGGATCAGTGTTTCGCAAGAGGCCGTGCGCTACGGCCCTCCCCGGGGCACCTCGAAGCCAGATAGAAAGCCCTGTCACCACAGGGACTTGCATCTTTTGGCAGCCGACCCCCGCTCGGGGCTCAGACCGCAGCGCGACAACACGACATGAAGTCTCAGGAGGCCCAGTGCCTCCTGAGGCTGAACCCGGCAGGGCAGAATGGGGATCGCTCGAGCGTCGAAGGGGCCTCCTGAGCAATGGGCCTCAAGAGCCTTACCAATCATATAGCCACTTGCCCCTCGATGACATCCTTGGTGATCCAGTCGGTGTCGAGGGTATCGAGGCCTCACCTCGTAGTTGTGTCCTAGTGATCCGGTCGTACACTATGGTGGTAGGGCAATGTGCAGGATTGGGACCTGCCGACGTAGAGCTGCTTGAGCATTAGAGGGTGTTCCTGAGCAACGCGCCTTGGGAGCCTTACCGGTCATATAGCCACTCGCCCCTAGATGCCATCCTCGGTGATCTAGTCGGCATGGAGAGTGTCGAGGTGTCGCCTCATAGTTGCATCCTGGTGATCCGGTCGTACACTATGGTGGTAGGGAAATGTGCGGGACTGGAGCCTACCGATGCAGAGCGCCGAAAGGGCTCCCAACCCGCCCCACTCCTAAGCAAGGAAGAAGCACGCCAGCCGGAATAAAGGATTATTTGAACAACCTGCCCATGCTTCATGGCGCACGAGATTGTCAAGAGTCCGCATGCTAAGTACACTACCAAACCAAGCAAGAGCCTCCTGATCTAATGGCGGCCCGAGGATGGGACAAGGGTCGTGCGTAGTAATATGAGGATGCAGGTACTGCGGGCCACTAAGCGCGGCTACGAAAACCCCTGAGGCTTGGAGCGCCAAGGGAAACAAGGCGAGGATAGAGACCCTACAACGACGAGCATCAAGTCCATGAACCCGAGGTTGGCAGCCTCGGGCTGACCCTCAGGAGGGAGTGCCTCGTGAGGGCCCAGCCGGCCACCATCGCTGGGCCACATCAGTGGCGGAGCCAAGGCCCGCGCAAGGAAACTAAGTCACGTCAATACAAGCAGCCAACCGGCGATTGAAGAACAAGGAACAGAGGCAAAGGTAATGTGCAAAATACTAATTCCCACACGGGCCGAGTTCTTCTTAAACTATTACAAGTACAAGGAAGGGAAGGCAGGGGAAGTATAAGCGGAAGAGTCACTGTCACCGTCCAAGTCGCCAGCCGCCATAGTATCGGAGCCGCCCTACTCTCCAGGAGTGGGTACCCGTATGAACCGTCCTTCCCGGGACTCCACATGCAGGCACACCTCATCCCAAAGGGGCGTCTGGAGCCCCTCAGGCATCACTCCATGAGGCACTAGAGGTCGAGCTCTGGGCGATGCGACGCAGGTTGGAGAAGACGTGCATGAAGGAAAGCTCTAGTAGGTCATGCGCGTAGGCCTCGCTATCAGCATTCAGGCAGGAAATGCCGGTCGCCAACGTCTCCGCCACCCGGCGGAAGAAGTCGAGGTAGCCCCTGTCGCCTTGCGCGAATGGAAGAGCGGGGCTTCCCTGAGGAACCGGCTCACCACATTGGTCGCGTGGTGGGCGATGTCGAGGTACTCCTTGGCGCGCTGGGACTCCAGCATGTTGGTGTAAGCCGCCTCATCCTGCACGGCCCGCACGGCATCGGCCGCCTCCCTGACCTGGGCCTGGAGAGACGCCATCTCTACCCTGTCCTCCGCTTCGCCCCTGAGGGCGGCTTGGAAGGCGGCCTCGGCGATCATTAGTTGGGCCCTCAGCGCGTCCACCTCCTCTTGAAGCTTGTCGAGCTTGCACTTCTTGGCCGCAGGCGCCTTGAAAGGAGGAGATGATCATGCCCGGTGCGTTGGACATGTCAACAAAGAAAGAATGAGATGGTAGAGCACTCACTCATCCAACATGGCCCAGCACCGGCGAACCTGCACAGACCCCGAGGCCCAGCCGCCACTTCTTCTCGAAGAGAGAAAAGGAGCCGACGGCCCCGCGGGCTTCCCTTTGCCGGTGGCACTTCATCTAGATGCCATGAGGAAAGGAGAAGCCGATGAGAGGGACAGGGTTTTCTCTGGAGCTACGAGAGGAAACGGGCGCTTCAAGATGGCAAGGCCCTGATACGTCTCCAACGTATCTTTAATTTATGATTGTTTCACACTGTTATATTATCTGTTTTGGATGTTTTATACGCATTAATATGCTATTTATATTATTTTTGGGACTAACCTATTAATCAAGAGCCTAGTGCCAGTTTATGTTTTTTTCTTGTTTTTGAGTATTGTAGATAAGGAATATTAAACGGAGTCCAAATGGAATAAAATCTGCGCGATGATTTTTTCTGGACCAGAAGGCACCTACCAGACTTGAAGTGCAAGGCAAGGGACCTGCTAGGAGGTTACAAGCCAGAGGGCGCGACCACCACCCCTGGCCGTGCCTGGTAGGCTTGTGACTCCATGGCAGGACTCCTAACCCTAATCTTCGTCCTATAAATACCCAAATATTCCCCTAGTACCAAAAAGAGCCACGAAAATACTTTTCCGCCGCCAGAAGCCTCCGTTCCCTAGAGATCCAATCTTTGAGCCTTTTCATGTAATCTGATGGAGGGGGATTCGATCACGGAGGGCATCTACATCAACTCCATTGCCCCTCCAATGATGTGTGAGTAGTCTACCATAGACCTACGGGTCCATAGCTAGTAGCTAGATGGCTTCTTCTCTCTCTTTGTCCTTCAATACCATGTTCTTCATGATCTTCATGGAGATCTATTCG
The DNA here is from genome assembly GCA_022496015.1 of Hordeum marinum. Classification (NCBI taxonomy): domain Eukaryota; kingdom Viridiplantae; phylum Streptophyta; class Magnoliopsida; order Poales; family Poaceae; genus Hordeum; species Hordeum marinum. The sequence goes on along the minus strand of CM039673.1, from coordinate 367,659,324 downwards.
ATGTAATACTCTTTTGTCGTGTGTTTGTTGAGATCCGATTAATTGTGGGTTTATGATCAACTTATCTATGAATATCATCTAGTTCTTCTCTAAATTCTTATATGCATGATTTCATATCTTTGTAAGTCTCTTCGAGTTATTGATTTGGTTTGGACAACTAGATTGGTAATTCTTGTAATGTGAGAAGTGCTTAGTTTTCGGTTCAATCTTGCGGTGTCCTCAACCAGTGACAAAGTAGGGGTAGCAAGGCACATATTGTATGGTTGCCATCAAGGGTAAAAAGATGGGGTTTTCATCATATTGCTTGAGTTTATCCCTCTACATCATGTCATCTTACTTAATGTGTTACTCTGTTCTTCATGAACTTAATACTCTAGATGTAGGCAAGATTCGGTCGATGTGTGGCGTAATCATAGTAGATGTAGAATCGTTTCGGTCTACTTGACACGGACTTGATGCCTATATGAATAATCATTGCCTTGGATATCGTGATAATTATTCGCTTTTCCATATTATATTTTCAGATCTATATACAAAAATACCAAAAACACCTTGCTGCAATTTATTTACTTTTTACTTTCCACAATCTTTTACATCTATCTCTATCAGATCTAACCGTTGCAAATAACCGTGAAGGGATTGACAACCCCTTTATAGTGTTGGGTGCAAGAGTTTGATTGTTTGTGTAGGTGTATCCATTGGTGACTTGCTTGTTCCTCCAACAAGTGGCACTAGGCACTGGGTTAATGAGTTAGTGCTCAAAAATAATATTAACTGATAAATAAACGCCCATAAAGCATCCTCGAATGATAATATAATGGCATGGAACAATCAAAAGTTCTATATAAGTTGGAGACAAATTAGCATTCCCAAGCTTAATTACTGCTCGTTCTTGAGTAGGTAAATGATAAAAATAGATTTTTCGATGTGACATGCTACCCTCATGTAACCTTTTGTAGGTTCGAATATTGAGAAACGATGAATTAATAAACATCAACATAGTAATACTTATAAACATAAGCAACATAATCATCAAGTTTCAAAGTATATGATCCTTAAAGAATGTTCACCCCCTATTCATTTTATCATATAACAATAGCATGGATCCCTACTCACCACATAAATAAAAATGTTAAGCAACACGGTGTCAAGTCAGGAAATTGGATCGACTGTTTAACGTGCTTCAGCTTTTTATTACTTGCGGAATATATGAGCATGAACCATGGATATAGCATAAAGGTGGAATAGAATATGGTGGCAGGTTTCAAAGGGGTGAAAGTGGAGAAGAAAGTCTTGCATCAACTTGGCGTATCAACGGGACACTAGTGCAAAAAATCCTAGCTATGGCGTGGAAAAAAGAGAGCTGCTAGCGTGGACACACGACGCCACCAATATGGCGCCACAGTTAAAATTTAGTGGTGGCCTTGGAGACGACGCCAACATTATTTTGAAGACCTGCTGGCGTTGGATATAGCTGCACGCTAGCACTGTCATATTTAGCTAATTAAAATACCAACTTCACAAAATATACTAAACATTTCATTCGGAAAAGATACCAAACATTTCATTCACAAAAGATACAAAATTCACAAAAGGAAAGTACCAATTACTTCTCACAATGTATATATCGGTCTTCCCCTCTCTTGATCGACACTACCTAGCAAGTTTTTCCTAAGGACTTACTTAAGGTGATGAAGCTTATTCCTATTCTTCTCCCCCTCCTTGAGGTAATGCGCCTTCTTCGTCTTTAGTTGAGTCCTCTGGTCCTTCAGGACTTGTATGTCCTTATTGATATTAATTATCTCGTGGTTCAGCATCATGATCTGACCTTCGAGAATGAGAATCTTATCGATCACAATAGCATTGTCATCAATAATTTGTCCTTCTCCTTCATCAGGGAGTCATTCGACTCCTGTAGGGCCTTGACATACTCTCACGTGACGCGACCTTCTCGTGATTGAGCACGTCCACATCACCTGAACATTACACAATGACAATTGGCAAAGACGGACCTCCTACGTATGCCTGCCAACGGTTTAAAATCATGAACAATAAATTAGTGGCTATTTATATATGGATGTTTGCAATGCTAATGCATGTTTTTGTAACTTTAATACCTGGTTGGTGATCATGTCGCATTTATCTTCAAAAAACCCTGACCAATGATCAGAGGAGCCTAACCAGAGGCTAGAGTCGATCATGCTATTTGGCTAAAGAATTAAAAGATTTTTTAATGCATAAATAATGAAATGAAGGAGACTACCAAAATGGAAATAGATTGTGTCCTACATAATAAATTACTTAAGTTGGGTTTGATAGAAACAGGTTGCATGCTTAGGCCGTGTTTGATAGAGACCAAAAGTTTAAGCACTTATGCTGAATCTAGCCTTATATGGCACTCGACTATTGTAAGTTAGATGTAGTAATAAACTTATTGAATGGTATGGAATATATGGTAAATGTAAGCTATCTATGCATTAGAACAATAATAATAAGGCTCCAAGCACCAAATTTAAAAATACATGAACTACATAAAAAATGAATGAGATCTACGGCATGTACTAAGATTCAAACAACAAAATACCGAAACAACATGAAATCCAATTCAAACAACATGAAATCTACATCATGTACACCATGAAGTCTATAGAATGTACTAAGATTCAAATAGAAAAATACCCAATACCAATACTCAACATCCAGAGATAGCAATACACAATACAAGTTCTTTCTAGCATTGTAGCATTCAAATAGGTGTGTACAGAAATAAATGATGGGGAGCTAAAACAAAAATCAAACTAAAGCAATTGACGCTCCAAGAAAAACTCATATCATGTGATGAATAAAAAAATAGCTCCAAGCATAGACGCTCGGGTGTTCCAAGAATATTACCTTTGGTTTCCTTGGGCATCCCCAAGCTTAGGCTCTTTCTGCACCTTATTCCTTCGTCCATTGCGATAACACTCAAAACATGAAAACATCAGCACACAAAACTTAACAGAAACTTTAGCTACTTTTATAATAAACATATGAAATACTTTAGGTACTTTTATAAATTGAGTCTTATTTTATTATTGCAAAAGGTATTGTATTCTAAAATCTTCATGACTTATACCCCCTATACAATTCATAGCATCATCAAAACAAGCAAAGTATGCAATCAAAAAATAGAATCTATCTAAAACAGAACAATATGTAATGATCTAGATATAACCTATACTTATGTAACTCCAACGATACTAAAAACTTAGGAAAACCTGAATAATTTGTATAGAAATATTGTGTAGAAATTTCAGATGAAAAGTACATTCCAGTAAAATGATAGCAATTCTGCAGTTGACGCTAAAGTTTCTGTTTTTCCACCGTATCAATTCTACTTATCATGCAAGTCATCGCAAAGGCTTTAATTGGCACAAACACTAATTTAAATATAAAAACAAAATAATTATATTATAAATAATCATGTTATAAAAAACAGAACGTAAAAAGCAAAATTAAAGATAACTATTGGGTTGCCTCCCAACTAGCGCTATTATTTTACGCCCCTAGCTAGGCATAATGCATATGATCAAGTGTTGTCATCCTTCACCCTCAACCCATAGGTGTCCCTGATGATAGATTCATAATGTGGTCTGATTCTATTTCTAGGGAAGTGTTGCATACCTTTCTTTTATTTAAATTGGAACCTTATGTTTCCTTCTATCATATCAATAATTGCACCGATAGTTCATAGGAAAGGTCTTCCAAGTATTATTGGAAAAGTAGGGTTGGATTAAATATTTGCACTAATAAGCACATCATTTATTCTACCAAAATTTTCTACATTGTAGAATCCACAAGATGCAAGTTGATGGAAAAATCTTGAATATCAGTGAGACCAAGCACATCACATAAAGATCTGGGTATAGTTGAAAACTAGCATCTAGGACGCACAAGGCATTGCATTCATATTCTTTAATATTGATTTTAATGGTAGGTTCACATTAATCATGCAAATTTCTAGGAATAGAAACTTCTATATCAAGTTTTTCGTCATAGGCTTTTACCATAGCTTCCACTATATGTTGATTTAAAGCTTTATTTTGTTCACAAGCATTGGGTGAGATAATAATGGATTGTAGAAAGGAAATACATTCTACTAAATAACAATTATCATAATTAAAATCCTTGTGATCCAATAAAGTGGCTACATCACTAGTTAAAGTTTTAACCTGTCCGAACCCACTTTTTCAGTTTTAGCATTAGAATCTTCACCCTTCAAGAAATTGAGACGTTCTATAACTAGATTTTTCTCATATCCATTACCTTTATCATATATTTTTGGACAAGTAAACAAATACTCAACAAGATAAGTACCAAGCATTTTAAGGTCTTAATCATGATTCCGGTAAAAACCGAGTAAGAGCTTTTTCTAGGAACTCCCACTTAGCTTTCAACTTGGTGGTCCTCTCCCTACTTTCATTCATAGATATTTGGATAGATTTAATAGTCTCATTAAATTCTTGCTTTCATGGAAAAGATTTACCTTTTAGAGTTTCTACATCAAGAGCAGTTATATCCACGTTTGTAGCCAAATCGTCAATTCTATGAACTTTTCCTCTACCATAGTATTGAAAACTTTTTGAGACTTAATGAATTCTTTAGTGTTTTTTTCAAGATCAAAGGATAAATTATTATAATTGGTAGAAGGATTTCCATAATAATTTCCAAAAGAGTTGCCATACCCATTAGAGGGATTACTAGGATATGGCCTAGCATTGAAATTACCCATATAGGCTTTGTTATTAAAATTATTTCGCGAGACAAATTTCACATCCATAACACCAGTATTTTCATCAATCAAGGTATATAAGGGCATATCATTGCGATCAACAACCACATTTTTATTAGCAACAAAATTCATAAGAGCGTCCACTTTTTCCCTCAAAGTTGCGATATCCTTGATAGAATTTACCTTCTTACCGGTTGGAACTCTTTCACTATGCCATTGAGAGTAGTTGGTCATGATGTTGTACAAAAGTTTTTTTGGCCTCTCCTAATGTCACCTCCATGAAAGTACCACCTGCAGCAGAATCTAGGAGATTTCCTGACACAAAGTTTAGTCCAGCATAGAAATTTTGGATAATTCTTGATAACCCACAAGTATAGGGGATCGCGACAGTCTTCATGGGTAATATGTCACCCTAATTTATTGATTCAACACAAGGGGAGATAGTAATATTTATTTGCCTTGACAATTGAGTGGTCAATTCAACCGCACTTGGGATATCTCTCCATAGCAAAGGTTTAGTATAACGGCAAATACTGCTAGCAAAAGTAACAGTAGTAGTGACAACAACAATTTTGTAGCAGGTGTGACAGTAGAGCAATTGTAACTTAGAAAGATTCAGTATATGTAAAGCGTAGGTGTGTGGATAGGTCATGTATAATGATTTAGATGACATTGATCATATAACAGTTACACACTACGGCGACATAGAACTAGCTCCAATTCATCAATATAATGTAGGCATGTATTCTGTATATAGTCATATGTGCTTGCGATAAGAACTTGCCTGACATATTTTGTCCTACCCTCCCGTGGCAGCGGGGTCCTATTGGAAACTGAGGGATATTAAGGCCTCCTTTTAATAGAGTACCATAACAAATCATTAACACATGGCGAATACATGGACTCCTCAAACTAAGACAATTATCGGGAATCCCAATTGTTGTTACCATGGGGTATGCGGATCATGACACGTATTAGGAGAATACAACTTGCAAGATAGGATCCAAATCACTCTTATATTTCATGAAAGCGCAATAGGGTCAGATCTGAAATCATGGCTCTCGGGGCCTAGTGACAAGCATTAAGCATAACAAAGTCATAGCAACATCAATCTTATAACATAGTGGATACTAGGGATCAAGCCCTATCAAATGTAACTCAATTACATGATCAATCTGATCCAATCCAACCACCATCCAGCAAGCCTACAAAGGAATTACTCACTCTGGGTGGAGAGCATCATGGCCGTGTTGATGAACAAGGGTTGGTAATGACGACGGCGATGATTTCCCCCACTCCGGAGCCCAAAACAAGCTCCAGATTAGCCCTCCGGAGGAAGAACGGGCGATGGCGGCGGCTCCATCTCGTGAAACACAATGAAAACTTCTCTCTAATTGTTTTCTCTGAAGATGTAAATTTATCAGACTGGAATTAGGGTCGGAGGATACTCGAGGGCCCCACAAGCCATCAGGGCACGACCTAGGGGTGGCGCACTGATGTGTGGTGGCCCCCTGGCACATGCCCTCGGGTAGTTCTTTCCTCCATAATTCATTATAATTCTCAGAAATAATTTACAAAAAGTTTCGTCCAATTCCGAGAACTTTTATTTATGCACAAAAATAACACCAAGGTAGTTCTGCTAACAACAACATATGTTCGAGTTAGTTTCATTCAAATCATGCAAATTAGAGGTTAAAACCAAAGCAAAAGTGTTTTGAAAAGTAGATATGTTGGAGACATATCAATAATCATTCACAAGTTTAAACCATGAGTAGGGAAATTTCTAATCATCAATTTCATCATCTCCGAAGCGTGTGCAACATGTTCATGGTCATGTTGTTTAAGATTCATTATTTGATTTCTAAGGGAGATGATCTTAGCAGGAGGAAAATACTTGGCAATAAAAGCATCTTTACAGTTAACCCATGTTCCAATACTATTATGTGGTAAAGATGAATTCCAAGATTTAGCTTTATATCATAGCGAATATATATATTTTTAATTTGACCACGTCGTTATCCATGTCCTTTTTCTTTTGCATATGAGATAATTCAACTAAGGTATTAATATGAATAGCGGGATCCTCATTAGGACTTCCCAAAAATTGTTCCTTCATGAGAAGATTCAGCAATGCAGCATTTATATAATAAGCCTTCGCACTAGTGGCGGGTGGTATAGGAGTACTAATAATTAGTATTTTAAAGTCACACAACATGGTGAGCGAGCAAGCAAAGTAACAAGAAGGACAAGAAAACTAGCAAGTATGACAAGCGAAGAAGTAAACCACTAACTAGCAAATATAAATATTTTTGTATGTTTGATTTTTATGAGACAAGAAAAATATAGGATCAAATAAAAAGAAGAACAAGTGCATAATAATTTGTGTGTAGTTACTTGATGGTAGGTTCATGATACTCCCCGACAACGGTGCTAGAAATCCTTCCTAATACTTGTGATCTACGTTCGGTTCTCCATGAAGAGGAACGGGTGATGCAACACAATGTAGGTAGATAACAAGGTTTATCGAACCAACATGAGTAAAAAACCAACCCTCGTCTTCAGCGGCTACACACAAAAAAGCAAACACTTGCACCCAATGCGGGCAAGAGGGTTGTCAATCCCCTTGGACTCGTTATTTGCAAGCTTTTAAGTAGTGTGGTTGGTAGTAGATAATTATAAATTGCAAAATAAATAAAATTTAAATAGGAACGGCAAGGTATTTTAGTGTTTGTAAACTTATAAGTGATAGACCCAGGGCCCATAGTTTTCCCTAGTGGTATCTCTCACGAAACTAAGCATATGATGGTTAAACAAATTACAGTTGGGCAATTGATAGAAAAGCTATGTGATATTTATGGGAATGATCATGTGTATAGAGATATCACGTCTATATGGAAATAGGACGACTCCTGCTTACACCTATTATTATTACTCCAACCATCGACCGCTATCAAGCATGCATCTAGAGTATTAAGTTAAACAGAGTAATGCTTGGAGAACAATGACATCATGTAGACAAAGAGAACTCAATTAATATGAACTAACCCCATCATTTTATCCTTAGATTCAACAATACAAAGACATATCTTGTCCTCTTCTATCACTGGGATATAGAAACCCGTCAGATTGAACCCAATGCACCACACAAAATAATTACATCGGATAGACCAAAGCGAAGATGCGATGATCATTGTATTGAAGATCAAGAGAGACAGAGAGAAATATAGACATATAGTTACTAACTATGGACCCGTAGGTCTATGGTGAACTACTCACGCATCACCATGGGAGCAGCAATGATTATGTAGAAGCCCTCCATGGTCGATCCCTCATCCGGCAAGGCAACGGACTAGGGCTCCATATGGGCACACGGCAGAACAGAGACTTGCCGTGGTGGAAAAAATGTTTTGAGAGGCTCTCTAGGGTTTATGGAATATATGCGAATTTATAAGCCAGAGCACGGGGGTAGGAGGGCCACCAGGGTAGCACGAGGCAACCAGACACACCCTACACTCCTGGCCATGCCTTGTTGGATCATGCCACCCTTGTGTGGCTTACCGCCTCCTCCCGAAGCTTCGAGATCTTCTGTTGGTCTAGAAAATATCACGAAAAAGTTTCATGGCAACTGGACTTCGTTTGGTATTGTATACCTGAAAAGCCAAAAACATGTAGAAAACATATACTGACACTAGGAACTAGGTTAATCGGTTATTTCTCAAAAATAATATTAATTGGTAAATAAACACCTAAAAGCATCCTAGAGTGATAATATAATAGCATGGAACAATTAAAAATAATATATACGTCAAAGACATATCACATAGCTAGCCTTTACTTCTTTTTAATCATATACCCTTTATAGTTGTTGTTCTTGAAACCTTCCATTTGTTCCTCGCATATCTCCCATGAATCATAAAGTCATGGATTCCTCCCTATGTACACCACATGCCAGTTCCAATTAATCTATGAAAATAAATAAATAAGCTAAGAAGTCAACTTCATAGTTATCCAATCACATAGAGCAAAGTCACATCACAATCTCCATAGCACAATAGACGATTCAATTGACAGTGTTGTAGTTCACTAGTAGTACTGAAGCAAAAGTTTAGCTCCTTCATAGCAACATAGAAAATTTAAGTTCACACGCATTGATCATATATATCACATAAAGGTAGTGCACTAGTAGTTTAGAACTAAAAGTTCAGCTCCATCATGACTTCAAATCGCCTTCCATCATCTTCCCAATCTCTTCTTGGGGGTGTTCCTCGCAGCTTCGACGGCTACTCGTGCACTCTCGGCGACTCCTCGCGCGCCCTCGTTAGCTGCTCTACTGATCTCGGTAGTTGTTGTTGCGGTCTCGGCATATGTTTTAGCGCTCTTGGCATATAATGCAGCCCTCTCGACATACGTGTCAGCACTCTCGGTGGATGCTCGAACGTTGTCGAGAAGGCAAGCATGATCCATTTGTATTGATCCACCCTTGTGAAGATGTCTATAGCAGAAGGAGTTCCATATATAGGTGTAGGAGTCCTAACGAGGCATCTTGGCTTGTCGATCTAAATCACAGTAAACAAATGACATATAGATAAAAGACATTTTTATGAAAGCAGATTTGTGAGAATAAAAATTAAACTCTTACGACAACACTTCATATTTGTCCCGAATAGACATTTTTTTCTCCTATGTTGGGTACTTGGACCGTCAATTATGGTTGTTCTTCCCCCTCTCCTCCCACTTTACAAAGGTCTTAGAGGAAGAAGAGGGGAAGGAACGACACCCTATGACTAAATAGTGCTTTCATAAAAAGTACTAAATTTACAAAAAAAATGACATGAGCTTTGATAGGAATTGGACATATGGAATGCGAGAAATTAAGCAACTTAATCCACGTTTAACGAAAAATTGGCACTCACAAAGATTCTACTATAGCACAAGCACTAATACTTAGGACATCTACTAACCAAGATTCCATATCAAAATTAACTACAGTAACAAAATATTACAAACGTACAAATTTTAACTACAGTAACAAAATCTTAAAGATGTACAAATAAAACAATGACAAGGGGGTGTGGTTATCGGGCTAGAGTCAGAAGGCTAGGAGTATGATGTCGAGGACGATGGCGGAGGCATCGGCGGACGGTGACGTTGACGGTGACACATACAACGTTAAATGCGGAAGAAGGCGCGGGTGTCGTTGACGGGGAATTAGTTGGAGGTAGCGTTGCACGGCGAGGCCAACGAACTTTGAGGCAGCGGTGCATGGCATGGGCGATGGGGATAATTTGATCCGAAAAGTCATTCAAGACGGTGGACGGCAACCTTGCCGGTGGCGGAGGAGGACGCCACGATGTTGTCGATGGTGGCGCAAAGAGAGAGAGAGAGAGAAAGGAGAAAGAGAGGTGTCCTATTTGATGTAAGCGGGGTTGTGTGTGGGGGTAGGGATAAAGGTTGTGTATAATTGTGGAGGACACATAAGTGTATCCGCCACCATGGACACTAATTAAGTTTGAAATCGGTTGGGGTGTGGTGCCCAAATATAGTTGCGGCGACCGTCAGAAAATGCCTGTCGCTGCTAGGCTTCGGAGCATCCCACACCTGAAAAAATTAGAAATCGTATATCTATGGTTGGTCCAAAAAAGTGCCAACGACAATTGCGTGTATAACAATGGACGACATTTCCTAACACCCGCCATGCGATAGTTGCAAATTAGCTATGGAGGGTGCCACTCCCATCACTAATTGGGGTTCACCTATAAGACCTTTCCTAGTAGTGTGATATTACAATAATGGATAATGTCACAGAGTATCGGTCAAGAAAATAAGGCACATGGCACGGTTTCATGCCGAATGAACAATTCACTAGGATGATCGGGGTGTTTCTCCTCAGGATTCCTTGGGATAGACAACGTCCTAAAAAAGAAATTAAGCATTCCATCAATTTGTTTTTGCCCCTTCTCTACCGCAAAAGCTTTCCCCTTCCATGGCACTCTCGATAGCTTCAAATTCTCCCTCCTGGTCTAGAAGGGCATTCTTGATAGATTGAAGTCTCTAGATCCTAATATACCATTATATTTTTGAGAGCTTGAATTTCCTTATGCTATTATACAGGACCTTCTTCACAATGTCAAGTTCTTGTTGTTGTTGTACAAGGGTCATCTTAACAGATTAATGTTCTTCATGTTTCTCTATCACGACCATTTTGATAGCTTCAGATCCATGATGTGGTTTTTTCAATGCCTTCCTGACATCTTTAGGTTCTTCCATCTGCTATGTCATGATCTGGCTTCATAGCTTTAGGATCTTCCCGCTACTTTGCCAGGTCCTTCTTGACATGGCTTCAGGTTATTCAAGTTGCATCTTCATATGTCAATTTTTTGTTTCTAGGCCGCCAACTTTGCATTTAGTTCAACATTTTAGAAGTCTAACTTTCCTTACTCAAAACATACATCTCGGTTACAACATGTACAAACGTTTGGTTCTATAATTTGGTAGGTATGAATTCCTAATTATAATGCATTTTGACGCAATATATAGTGATAGGTGATACATCTCCGATATATATACTTTTCCAAGCAATTTTTCTATTGTTTTCTCCTCTAATTTGAGTGATTTAAGTGAAACTAACCAGAACTGCCATTGTTTGCAGCAGTATTGTCAAGGTGTTGTATTTGTGCAGAATTAAAAGTTCCCATAATTTTATGGGAATTTCTAGAGCATTTTTTGAATATAAAAAGAATACTGGAGCCAATAATTACCAAAATAGAGACACCATGGGGCCACATGGAGTGGTCGCGCCGCGCCACCACTACTGCACGATCGTCCAAAGACAACGCATGTATCAGAGACCCTTCGACGAAACCATTTGTGATGTACATTATAGCGTGTGTAATATGACACCACAAAACAAAGTGTGTGTTATGTCATAACATCACACACATTTGGAAAAAATAATTGTGTTTGATGTCGCGCAATCAGTTTATGCAAAAATTGTGTGTGTGGTGTTGCCTATTATTGCAAACGGTTTGAAACAACGAAACGTGTGTGATGCTTTTCACACGGTTTTTATAAATGATGTCTGTGTGATGTACTCTATCATTGCACACAGTTATTATAATGCAACTGTGTGTGATGCCATGCACACAATATTTGCAAAAAGTGTATGTGTGATTAAGCATATCATTGCACATGGTGTTAAAAACACAACCGTGTGTGATGCCTTACACACATTTTTTGCATACGTTGTGTGTGTAGTGTAGTCTATCATCGGACACACTTTCACAAATGAAACAGTGTGTTATGCCTGCAATTATTATTTTTCAAAAGAATACTAGTTCTTACGATGTATTTGAAGGCGAACTGACATTTCCTTTGTCATATGACTTGGATTTTTTTCTATTCTTAACATGCACCATAGAATCCATCCTGTTAAAATTTTGCACTTTTCAGAGCTCATTTGCTATAATTGGTTCGTTAACTACATTTCTAGTCATTTACTGGATAAAATTCGAATTTGAACTATGAATGAATGAAACAATACAGTAAAATGATTGAAAAAAAGATATTTAGTGTATTGAGTATATTTTGATGCCTCATACAACAAATGGAAATAAATTTACTAGACATATGTGGCAATAATAAACCACAAACATGGAGTTTATTGGTAATGAAATTATAAAAATTGTAAGTGAAATCTGAAAATATGAAACTTGGCATAGTGTCATGATATGACCTCACTATGAACTAGTAAAAATTTCCGAAGGTTTCACATTTTTATTGATGTACATCCTTTATAAATCTAACAACCTCCAAGGAACGATCATGGTTTCAGGAATAAATGTACCAAATTGGTCGCGAACTTATGTTTTCCTTTATCATTTGACCTTGAATTTTTTTCCAGTTAAGATACACCATAGAATCCTTCATATTATAATTTGGCACTTCTCGGAGATCATTTGCTATATTTGAGACATTCACTACATTTCTAGTCATTTAATGAATACAATCAAATTTGAACTACTAGAACAGAAAAAAAGTATACAAAAATAATTTGAAAATTCATATTTAGGGCATTGAGTATATGTGTATGCCTCATACAATAAATAAATATAAAATTTAACTATCTATGTGGCAAGAATCAACCGTGAACATGAAGTTTATTGGTATTTTAATTTAAAAAAATATAAGTAATGTTTAATAAATACGAAACTTGGCATCGTTTTAATTTAAGACCTCATTATACTACAGTAAAAATTTGAGAAGGAATTATTTTGATGGTGTGAGGGAAAAAATCAAATGGAGAAAAGCACACATATGTGTACTAAATTCTTATTTGTGAAGAGATTGAAGACTTGGATTGATGACATGGCATGAATACATCCGTCCACACTCCACAACCAAGAAAAATATCTACATATATATACATATCTTCACCACGTATTCTACCACATCCACACATATATATAACTAACATCAATCCAACCTCTTGTAGAACCATGAACATAACACACACTTATTTCATGCCATGGATGGCGAGGCAGGCGACGCCTGCTTTAAGCTCTGACTAGGAGCAGGACACGGCGGTGCCGCTCGGCATCGACAATCGTGCGTGAGCGGGTGCCATGGATGTCATGAGACTTCTCATCGACCATACACGCAAGCACGAGCACGAAGCGGCGATACAACTCTGGGATCTCTATTCGTTGGCACAACTGCTTCAACAAGTTCTACATCCCAAGAGGCAGCGTCTAGGAGGTGCAGTTCGTGGCTAGGTAAGCTAGCTTCCCATGCATCTCTTTCCAAGAATCCATCCACCAGTCTTGCTGCTTGCTAGCTATAAGGATAGTACTAATCTAATCTTTTTTTGTATGTCTAAGTATGATGTCTCTAGCAATCTAAGTGATTCTTGATTCTTCTCATCAATCACGATTCCCCAAGACATCAAACTAATCACAAAATCTCTCTTGTGAAGTCCCGAACTTTCTCTTGCAATACTTTTTTATAAAAATATTATGCATAACTAGTGTAATAACTAATTTCAATTAGGATACTTGAGTATGTTATGTAAAAACTCATTAGAAATAGAAATAAAATTCAAAAAATCAAAAAAATTGCGTTATAGAAGGTGCAGATGTCCAAATGATATGAAATTTGGAGCGAACCTCACGCACCAAATTCTCTACCATGCAAAAAATGATTTTTTTTTGAATTTTTCTAGTATTTGTTTTGATTAGTTTATGATCGAAGGTGCAGATGAGCCTGGGAACTAAATTGTTGCTCTGTGTAAGGATTCACTTTTTTTACCTTTGTCACCCTTTTCTCTTGGTTTTTCAGGATGAGATACAACAAGAAATCTGGAAAGGTTTGGAAGTTAATGTCATCGATGAACAAGAGACTATTGAAACTTTACGACGTAATTATATGTGATTGTTATTTGTATGTGTTGGTGGTCATGTGATGTGAAATAGTACGTCTGTTCCTTGTGTATGTTGTATGACAAATCTTGAAAATAAAACATATAGTGGATTTTGAATGTGTATTTTTGCGTTATGTTTGTTTGTCAAAAGATGGTCATAGTAAATTGATTCCATCTACCTCATTTTAGGACTAATTAACACGTCAGTAAAATCACACATTGCACAGTTTTTTTGATCCAATTGTATGTGATGGCATTTACATCACACATAGTTTTTTATTTTTAATCGTGTGTAATCAATCGCATATTACATACATTTTTGTGAAATAACCGTGTGTGACGCTAATCCAAATTGCAAATAGTTTTTGTGTTCAATTGTGTGGGTTGTATAGCGTGTGTGATGGACCCCCCTATCGCCGACACTAGCAAGGTGACGGTTCTAAACCGCGTCACTGAAAGGTGTTAAGAACCATTTGTATAGCATGTCGCTGCACCAGTGCACGTGTCCATGTGCCCCCCCCCGTACCTGACCTTGACCTTATACTAATGCAATGAATTCACATCTACCCCAAAAAATCATAGAGAAGATTCATCACGCTTTACGACATAGAGCCGTCGCTAGCTCTTGTTCTTTTCCGAGAGCCCTAATATGGAGCATGTTTCTTGATCCAAAGAGAGGGGTTCGTCCCCCTTGATCACATCCATGTGTGAATAATCCTTTGTAGGCATACTAGAGGTAGATGGGATTTGAATGATATTTCGTATGTAAACAATGTCAAATTTGTTATGGCTTAGTATCCACTACGTTCTAAGATGCATGTTGCTACTAAGTTTAATACTTGTCACCAGGGTCCAAGTGCCATGATTTCAGATCTTAACCTTCTTTTTTCCCATGAATATATTTGCATTCTTGATCTTACTAGTAAGTTGTAAGCACATGTTATTGTTTTGATTCCTAGACCCCAAGGTGACAACAATTGTGATCTTTGTACGGAGATGAGTGTTATTTGAGGATTACATGTATTCAATGTATTCACTATGTGATAATATTTTGTTCCATTTCTCTATTAAAAGGATCACTTTAATTTCCTTTGGTTCTGTAAGGACCCCAATGCGATGGGCGGGTACGAAAAAAGATGTTATGCAAGTTTTTATCTCAAGCACATATGACTATATACGGAATACATGCCTACATATGATTATTGAACTGGAGCTAGTTTGTATCACTCTAGGTTATGAATGCTCATATTTGTTCTCATCCGAACAACGCATTGCTACTCCATGCCTACGCTTTTCTTCCATTTGCTCTATTAAAAACACTACTCCTCTATGTGTTACAAACTTATGACTATACTGTTACTGTATCACTACTACTATCATATTATTGTGCTACTACTAAGTATTTGCAATTAAGTTATCTGTCGGGTTTGGTTGAGTTGACAAATCACATTCTAATGCTTATAAATATTCTTTGGCTCCCCTTATATGGAATCAATAAATTTGGGTGCAATGTTAACCCCGAAGATTATTGTGATCGCCTATACTTGTGGGTCATCAAGGCTATTTTTCTTGAGCCGTTGCCGGGGAGCATATAGATATATTTATTAAGTTCACTTGGGACTTAATTATCTACTGCAATTTTTCTTTACCGAACCTCCAGGTTTGTAAAACTAAGATCATGCCCTCTAAGACGAGGGGGTAAGGTATTGGGAAAGAGCTTGGTGTCCCCATGTTTGGTTTTGGTACATGATGATAATTGATATGGACTAATGTCTTCCTTGAGTTTTTATTTGAAAGGTTTGTCCATAGGCATTCCTTCATGATCATTTATTGGTTTCAAAGTTATTAGAAGAAGATTATGTGTCGACCCAGGTGTTTTTCAAGGATCGATCCAAAGATTGGTCATGTGAGTGTGGAGCCTATTGCAAGCATGTATTGAAGAAGATTGTGTGAACATTCATGTTTACCTTAAAGACATCACCTTTATGAAGAGATAAGATATATTCAAGGTTGATAAAGACTAAGTAGAAAGTGGGTATTCTAGATTAATCAACACATAAAGCTTATTAGATGTACCGGGTGGGATCAAGTGATCTCATAGTATGGTAAGCATTGTCCATTGTGCTTTGTGTACTAGCCCCTTGTCTATGTGAGAGTTCTTTGTGGCGTAAGGTATGTTTCCACGGGTGTGCATCCAAAGGAAGATATAATATAACCCATGGAGGATGACATTGAGTGGCGATCTTCATCAAGATTGTTGTCTGCAAGTTCAAGTGGAGCATCATGAAGAGATCACATGCTTGAAGCTTGTTGTCCATTGTCGTGACAATGGACACCTGAAGTTGTGCCAAAGAGAGGCTAACCCATAGTGGAGTATGGGGAAGTAATCTACTAGTCTTCATCGAGTCAGAACAATCAAGAAAGGTAGTCCATCTTGAGGAGGACAAGATCATCATCATCTACCTCAAGTACTATGTGCAAGGTAATGGTTTGTCCTTGATATGTTTTTTATTTTATCGGTCTCATGGTGTTAGTTGGGAGACTGGGTTATAGGGTTGAGGGCTATACTATCAAGGGGGGTCTCTCGACGGAGTAGCATGATCGTATCGGTCATAGAGGTCTCAAACCATTGCATACTTGCCATCATATTTCATGGTCCATATTTGGCTTTTTTCTATGTGGTTTTTAGAGATTATGGTCTTTGTCATGACAAGCTCAAGCTCATAAAAAATGGAGTTCACAAGCATCATCTTTGAATTTTCAGTGTTGGAGAATTTGTTGGCTCATATTTTGGGAACATCCTCTTCCTTATACTATTAGAATTTATTCTCCATTATGAGTTATTAATAGATCGAACAAGCTTCAGTTTGCTGATTCCGGAGCACGTACACAAAAGTTATGACATTTTCAGTCTTCTTGCTTCCTTCTTTTTTGCTTGGGGATTGCTTGAAGCACCCAAGCAGTAGTACCGCACTGAGAAGTGGTAGTACCGCTCCAAGCGGTACTTCTGTCGTCTAGTGTCATGGGCACTACTGCTTTTCTTTGGATACCTGTAGTATATCGGTAGTAGCGGCGGTAGTACCTCTTGGCGCGTTAGTACCGTTCCATACTACCGCACTCACTTCCGCTGGTAAATTGTGCTTCGGTAACCTGCCACAAATTTCATGGTAGTAGAACAATATATAGTAGGGTGCGGTTGTACCACTCTATGCGGTACTACCATCCTGCCAACCCTCTATCACTACACTATGTGGTAGTACCGCTCCCATTAGGGGTATTACCACTTGATTGCGTTCTAAGCATAACGTTGGATTTTTTCCGACCTATAAAAGGAACCTTCTTTCCCATTGTACTTAATCCTTTGAGCTAGTGTTTTCCCCGCATTTTTCCCCTTCTTTCAACTTGGTATCTCTCAATCCCTCCAATGATTCTTGCTCCTTCTCTAGGGAAAATAGAGAGGATATCTGGATCCACATTTGCACCAATTATTATCTCCTATATGTGAGGGGAATCCCTCGGATCTTGATCTTGGAGTTATTTATGTTCTCCTTGGTCTTCCTCTCATATTCCTCCATAGCTTTTCTTGTTAGGGTGGCATTTGGCAGTGAGGGACTTGAACACTTCGTGTGTAGACATCCTTCCCGGAATAAGGTATTGGGACCAACCTGACTCTATCGTACTATCAAATTCATCTTTCATATTTTGGTATGGGTGACTTCTCTTGAAGTACCTATGATGATGCAAATACACGTTTTTGCGCAAGTTGGGAAGAAATCTATTCGTTGTCCTACTCATGTATGTGACACATCCTACTGGTTGATAACAGATACTTGTGATCTGTGTTGGGTTTTCCATGAAGAGGAACAGGTAATTGCAGCACAATACGGTTAAGTATTTCCCTCATTTAAAAAACCTAGGTTTATCAAACCAATGGTAATGTCAATCCACAGCCGTCTTCAGCGGCTGCACACAAAAGAGCAAACAACTTGCCCCCAACATGACAAGAGGGTTGTCAATCCCCTTGATCTCGTTATTTGCAAGCAAGTGAGGTGTGTAGATAATAGTAGATAATTGCAAATTGCAAAATAAAATAAAAAGTAAATAGGAACATCAATGTAAAGATAATTTTTATAAATACATAAGTGAATAGACCTGGGGGCATAGTATTCCCTAGTGGCATCTCTCATGAAAGTAAGCATACGGTGGGTAAACAAATTATTATTGGGAAAATGCTAGAAAAGTGCATAGTTTTGTGATATTAATGGCAATGGTCATGTGTATATAGGCATCACGTCCTTAAGAAAATAGTCTGACTCCTTCCTACACCTATTACTATTTCTCCACTTCAAAACCTCATTTGCGTTTGCCTCTCTACGTATTAAGTTCATGCCAAACATAGTAATGCTTGGAGAACGATGACATGATTGAGAAAAAGTAAACTCAATAAATATGAATAAATCTCATCATATCCTTAGTGGAATAAAAACAAAGACTTATATTGTCCGCTTGTGTCACTAGGATTTAGAAACTTGTCAGGTTGAACCCACTACAATGCACCCCTCTCATTGCAGAAAGATCAATCTACTTGGCCAAAGTAAATCGATAGATCGGCGAGATTTACGAAGCTATTATGATTATGCAAATAAGAATCATAAGAATCACAGGTGACTCAAATACTATTCATGAATAATCTGAAACATAAACCAACAATTCATCGGATCGCATCAAATGCACCACACAAAATAATTACATCAGATAGATGAAAGCAAAGATGTGATAATCATTGTATTGAAGATCAAAAGAGAGATATAGCGATCTAGGTACTAAATATGGACTCGTAGTTCTGTGATGAACTACTCATACATCATCATGAGGGCAGCAAGGTTGATGAAGGGCACCTCCAGGATCAATCCCCCGTCCGACAGGGTACCGAAAAAGAGCTCTAGCTGGGATCCCGGCGGAACACAGACTTGCGGCGGCGGAAAAATTGACCCATGGGGTTTCGAAATATATTTTAATTTATAGGCCACAGAAAATTGGTAGGAGGTCCACTAGGGAGGGACAAGTCATCAGGGCAGGTCGACCCCCACTGGGCGCGCCTTGTTGTCTAGTGCCTCGCTCGTTCAGCCACTAGTCTTCTCTCGAAGCTTGCATCTCTTCTTTTGGTCCATAAAAATCATAAAAAAGTTTCGGGGCAATTGTACTTCATTTGGTATTGTAAACCCGAAAAGTGAAAAACACGTAGAAAACATCAACTGGGTACTAGGCACTGGGTCAATAGGTTAGTGCTCAAATATAATATAAATTGGTAAATTATTACTCAAAAAGCATCCTAGAATGATGATATAATAGCATGGAACAATAAAAAATAATTGATACATTGGAGATGTATTGGCATCCCAATCTTAATTCCTACTCATCCTCGAGTAGGTAAATGGTAAAAACAGAATTTTTTATCTGACATGTTACCCAATATGTAATCTTTTGCATGTATGCTCACTTAGAAACGATGAATTAACAAACATCAACATAGTAATATTTATAGGAACAAGCAACTAAATCATCAATCTGTCAAAGTATACAATCCTAAAAGAATGTTTACCCCCATTCATCTTATCTTATTAGCAAGGCATGGCTTCATATTCACCACATTAATACAAATGTCAAGCACCACGATGGCCAAGTCAAGCAATTGGATCGTACTTTTTCAATGTGCATCAACTTTTTATTCTTCAAGCAATACATGACCGTGAACCATGGACATAGCATAAAGGTGGAATATAATATGGTGGTAGATATCAAAGGGGTAAAAAGTGGAGAAGATAGTCTCACACCCACTCGGCATATCGATGGGCTATAGAGGTGCCCATTTATAGATGTCAATGCAAGGAGTAGGGATTGCCATGCAAATTATGCACTAGAGTTATAAGTGTATGAAGTTCAACTGAAGATAAGTGGGGTGTGAATCCAACTTGCTTGCTCATGAAGACATCGGGCATTTGAGGAAGCATGTCATCATTATATACAATCCAAAGTTATAATAATGAAAAATTAATTCCCACTAGCATATGAAAATGACATAACATGAGACTCTCTATATGAAGAACAAGGTGCCACTTTGAGGAACAAATGTGGTAAAGGATAGTACCAAAGTCCTTTATCTTATTTATGGTGGGCACATTTGGCATCCCCCATTTTTATTTCCTCACTGGTACAATACTCTGATAATGATGATCATCACACTTTTATTTACTTACAACTCAATATGAAAACTCGATATGAAGAACTATGAAACAATATGACTCAATATGAATGCATCTAGCAGTGTACCAGGATGTGCAATGATCTAGCATGACATGTATCAAAAATATGATGAACGATGGTTTTGCCACAAATACTATGTCGGCTCTATATGATCATGCATAGCAATATGGTGATGAATGAACTAGTCATATGATGTAACGGTGGAATTTGCATGGCAATATATCTCAGAATGGCTATGGAAATGACCTAATAGGTAGGTATGGTGGATATTTTGAGGAAGATATAACAAGGCTTATGTGCGACAGAGTGTATCTTGTCACGGGGCATGGATGCACCCCCGAAGAATGCACCTATCCGTGAGGTGAGAATGGGAAAGGCATGGTACTGAAAAGGCTAGCAAAATATGAGATGGCGAGAGTTCATATGTCCATCGCCTCACATTAGTCATGTAGAACTCATATACTTATTGCAAATTTTTGTTAGCTTTATCACAAATCAATGCACTACTCGCATGCCCCGATGGAGGAGTTAACCATTGCGCACCTCCGACCTAAAACAACACCAGGATTTTAACGAGGAATAGAAATGCTCACACATCCCCACCATGCCTTTCTAATATTTAGACAAACAAGAAATTAACACCTCTTAATACCTATATTTCTACAAATCAACAATGATGCACTCACACCTTTTGCATATTACCACATCAATAACATTAACCAACAATTTCTCTTTGATGTGTTACATGATGCTTTCGATTATTACTCATTGAATACTTATTATTTTTAGACTAGTGTTATGACCCATGCAAATTACCATCACTATTTATAAAATCTTAAAAAAATTATAAGTGAAGAATGATAGTTCTATTATTTCTTCAAAATCTATACACCATCACGCTCAAAAAGATATAAGTGAAATACTAGAGCAACTTCTAAGCTGAAAAGATATAAGTGAAGCACATAGAGTATTCTAATAAATTATGATGAAGGTGTGTCTCTCTCAAATATCTATGTCTAGAAAATGATGACTGTGGCAAACTAAGAATAAAAGCAAAAAAATCAAACGACGCTCAAAGCAAACTCGTATCATGAGACGAATAAAAATATATCTCCAAGTGACATACCGATGGATTGAGACAAAAGAGGGGATGCCTTTCGGGGCATCCCGAAGCTTAGACGCATCAGTCTTCCTAGAATATTCACGTGGTGTGCCTCGGGCATCCACAAGCTTAGCCTCTTGCCGCTCCTTATTCCTTTGTCCATCGCGATAACACCCAAAACTTGAAAACTTCAATCACACAAAACTCAACAAAACTTCATTAGTTCCGTTAGTATAATAAACATATGAAATAGGTTCGGTACCATTATAAATTGATTCATATTTCATTATTTCATAATTGGTTATTTATTATAAATCTCTATGGCTCATACCCTCCGATATAATCCATAGCATCATGAAAACAAGCAAACTATGCAAGCAAGTACAGAATCTGTCTAAAACAGAATAGTTTGTAATGATCTGTAAAGAAACTATCCTTATGTAACCAAAATAATTCTGAGAAAATTGTAAAACTTGAGTAATTTGTATAGAAATACCGTGTAAAAAAATTAGATCAAAAATATGTTCCAGTAAGATCTGAGAAATTCTGCAGTAGACATAAAAATTTCTGTTTTTGCACCGTATCAATTCTACTGATCATGCAAGTCATCCCAAAGCCTTTACTTGGCATGAACACTAATTAAAACATAAAAAAAAAATCATTACATTAGAATTAATCATTTCATCACATCAAAACATAAAGTATTGGGTTGTCTCTGTCGACGTTCTAGGAACGCGGGTACATAGACTTGCCTGCATGCGGCCCAAGATGTGGCCCACCTCGTCAGCCAAGCATGGTTGGTGCGACCGCACACAAGACAAGGCACACGCGAGAGACTTGAGCTCAGGAGGGAAATCAGCGTCAATACTTGTGTAGAATGGGCCTCCTCAGGCCCTCTCAGGAGCGGCGAAGATCTCTATGCAGCACTTGGCCTCAGGGGGCTGAGGATGATGCAAGGTAGGATAGGCGGGCACCGGCACGCCTATCGGTACAGTTTCCTATTTGGTGCAAAGGGAGCAAGGACGTAAGTGCGTTCCCACAGGCCGCCCAAAGGCTTCCATTCTGGTGCACCAAGTCCACGATGACGAACCTTGCAGGACGGATTGCAGCATCGAGCCCACCTCTGCATTATCAACACCTACTTTGCAAGCAAAGACCACCTTTTGTCAGGATAAAGATGTAGTCTTGTGCCCCTTCGAATTTGGCCATTGTGGGATCCCTTTCCTCCATATTATAAGGGAAGAGGACCCGGTCCACTATAAAGAGAGGCTAGGTTGCAACGTAGAGAGGGACACGAAAACAGGGAGCGAATCAAGAGAGGCAACACCACTAGGGAACCCTCATGAGGCAACTCACCACTGTACTAGTTCATCCACAAACCTCCTCGTGAGGCAATCCACCAAAGCAGGAGTAGGGTTTTACTCTTCGCAGCTTCCCGAACCTGGGTAAATCATCGAGTGCAATCTTCTTCCCTGGCATCGTGCGAGTTCGTCATAGGAATCATCGAGTAGCGAGCTAGGCGAGGTGAGGCAGTTGGAGATCTTCGCACACGCCCCTGTGTTTGAACATGTATGGGTTTTATAGAGCCGGAAATCATACATTTGGCGCGCTAGGTAGGGGGTGTGTCGAATTTTTCCCACTCACGGCAATAGTCTAGCCCTGGTTTGGCGATCCCATGGCGGACGACATCCCCGAAGTTGAGTGGCCCTTGGCGCTCGGTGGCGCCGTGGCGCACAAGGTCAGCCCTGCCATCACATGTATCCTTGGCAGATCGCGGGCACCCACCTCCAAACACCAGGTCAAGCAGTTCTTCCACCATGCAGGCACGATTCGGCCGCGGTTCGAGCCCATGCTGCCTCAGATGTGGCTGGAGACCGACATCACCTTCGGCCCCGACGACCACCCCAAGATAGCGGCGGCCGCTGGAATGCTCCCCATGTTGTGAACGCCAACCATAAGCGGCATGGCCATCTCCAGGACCCTCGTAGATGGTGGTGCCAGCCCCAACGTCATCTCCGTGGAGTCCTTCAACGGACTGCAGTTGTCCCATGGCCAACTCACGCCTTCAAGGCCCTTCTCCGGGGTGGTCGGGGCATCCATCATTCCCGTGGGGCGGGTGCGCCTCCCCGTGACCTTCGTCACGTGCTTCTACTTCCGCACCGAGCATATTGACTTCGACATCACCCACTTCCACCTCCCGTACACCACAATACTTGGCTACCTTGCCCTCTCCTAGTTCATGGCGGCAACGCACCTGGGCTACAACATTGTCAAGATGCCCAGGAGCAGCGGCATCCTCACCGTCGTTGGAAGCGCCAAGGACGCATCTCATGCACTCAAGCTTACCTACCAAACGACATCCGTGGCATGCCCCAATGCTGGAGACGCCTTGCAGGCCACGGAGAACTCTGAGGATGCCCTCGACGTCGTGCCAGTGAAGAAGAAGCTGTAGTTCTCTCAGGACCGGTCGGAGAGGAAGCAGGTGCCTGTGGAGGCAGGAAACCCTGGCCCTACCTTCACCATTGGTGACAACCTGCCTCGGGAGTAGGAGGAGGACACATTCACGTGGAGTGCCTTGCTACCTCTTGAGCTTGCGTTAGTGTTCCCTTGAAGAGGAAATGGTGAAGCAGCGAAGTAGATAAGTATTTCCCATAGTTGTTGAGAACCAAGGTATCAATCCATTAGGAGGAACAAGCAAGTCACCAATGGATGCACCTACATAAACAATCAAACTATTGCACCCAACGCTATAAAGGGGTTGTCAATTTCTTCTCGGTTATTTGCAAGGATTAGATCTGATAGAGATAGATGTAAAAGATTGCGGAAAGTAAAAAGTAAGTAAATTGCCAAAAGGTATTTTTTGTATTTTTGGTATATAGATCTGGAAATATAATATGGAATGTAGACCCGGGGGCCATAGGTTTCACTAGAGGCTTCTCTCTTGAAGGAAAATAACACGGTGGGTGAACAAATTACTGTCGAGCAATTGGTAGAAAAGCATATAATTATGACGATATCCAAGGCAATGATTATGCATATAGGCATCACGTTCGTGTCAAGTAGACCAAAACAATTCTGCATCTACTACAATTACTCCACACATCGACTGACTCCTTCCTGCATCTAGAGTATTAAGTTCATAATGAACAGAGTAACGCATTATGGAAACCCCATATTTTTACCCTTGATGGCAACAATACAATAAGTGCCTCGCTACCCTTAAATTGTCACTGGGTGAGGACACCACAAGATTGAACCCAAAACTAAGCACTTCTCCCATTGCAAGAATTACCAATCTATTTGGCCAAACCAAATCAATAACTCAAAGAGACTTAGAAAGATAGGAAATCATGCATATAAGAATTCAGAGAAGAACCAAACAATATTCATAGATAAGCTGATCATAAACCCACAATTCATCAGATCTTGACAAACACACCGCAAAAGAGTATTACATCAGATAGATCTCCATGAAGATCATGAAGAACATGGTATTGAAGCACAAAGAGAGAAGAGAAGCCATCTAGCTACTAGCTACGGAGCCATAGGTCTTTGGTGGACTATTCAGGCATCATCAGAGGGGCAATGGAGTTGATGTAGATGCCCTCCTTTATCGAATCCCCCTCCGGCAGATTACCGGAAAAGGCTCCAAGATTGGATCTCTCGGGAACAGAAGTTGCAACAGCGGAAAAGTATTTGCATGGCTATTTTTGGTATTGGGGGAATATTTGGGTATTTATAGGACGAAGATCAGGGTTAGGAGACCTGCAAGGGAGTCACAAGCCAGCCAGGCGCGGCTAGGGGTGGTGGCCATGCCCCTGGCTTGTGACCTCCTCGTAGATCCCTTGCCTTGCACTCCAAGTCTGGTAGGTGTCTTCTGGTCCAAGAAAAATCATCGTGAAGTTTTTATTCCATTTGGATTCCGTTTAATATTCCTTATCTACAATACTCAAGAACAAGGAAAAAATAGAAACTGACATTAGGATCTAGATTAATAGGTTAGTCCCAAAAATAATAGAAAATAACATATTTATCCATATAAAACTTCCAAAACAGATAATATAATACCATGGAACAATAGAAAAATATAGATATGTTGGAGATGTATCAAGCATCCCCAAGCTTAATTCCTGCTCGTCCTCGAGTAGGTAAATGATAAAAATAGAATTTTTCATGTGGAATGCTACCTAACATATTTATCTTTGTAATATTCTTTAATGTAGCATGACTGTTCAGATCCATAAGATTCAAAACAAAAGCTTAATGTTGACATAAAAACAATAATATTTCATACTAGTAAAGCAATTGTATCTCTTCAAAATATAATGGCAAAAGAAAGTTATCCCTACAATATCATATGGTCTGTCTATGCTCCATCTTCCCCACACAAAGTATTTATATCATGCACAACCCCGATGATAAGTCAAGCAATTGTTTCGCACCTTTTATTTTCTCAAACTTTTTCAACTCTCAGGCAATACATGAGCGTGAGCCATGGATATAGAACTCTAGTGTCATGGCGGACGAACACGTATGGGATCCGGAGGACCCCTTTCGGTTTGGCGGGGAGACGGGTTTACGCGAAGAAGCGCCAGGGGATTTTTACCCAGGTTTGGGCCGTTGAGAAGAGTAAAACGCTACTCCTGCTTTGTGTATTATGTGTGTTCTTGGGTTCTAGCTATAGGAGCGTTGTGCATACCATAGATCACAGCTGCTACACGCGTGAGCTAGAAGATCGGTCAAAAGATCCTCTACTATAATGCCTTGGGTCTCCTTTTATATGACCAAGGGGATCCCAACAGTAGCATACAGTGCATACACGGTGTGTACAGAGCTACAGTGCTATCATACCTAACACTAAAGGTGTAAAACAGGCACATTTAATGCCCCGTCTGGTGCCTCTGACCGTCTACGGGATGGGACGCGACCCCGTCACATAGGCACCGCTTAGCCTTCTCCATCAATGATGCCTCGACACGTACCCAGGTGGGGCGACACCTGGCCTCTCTGCTAGCGGGATCTTGTTCGGGCTTTACCTTGCTGGGGGCCTGAAGGCCATCCCGGGACGGTCTTGCCAGGGGTCTATCCTTTGGTCTTGATTGTTCGTTTGAATGTTCTCTTGATTGTCTTGTATCTGCATCTAGTAGTTCCGTGTCAGTCCTTGCTGTTGGAGTGGCTACTACTACCCGTGCACGAGTAAGGGGCACTGGAGAACCCAAAACTCTAGTGTACCGACAGGAGCCCCCGGTCCTGGGTCACACACGGTGCGAGGCGTTGTTGGGCACGCGTGGTAGGAGCCCACGTTGTAATCATTCTGCTTACCGTGCCTTCCCACGATGTGTGCAAGGTGCATGTCATGGGATACGTGTGTTGAGCGGTAATAATTATTTCAATTGCTGTGTCGGGCCATTTTCGCCATGTGCGTCACATGCATAGCGGGGAGCCAGCAACAGACATCCGTGGCTTAAAGTCCTTGCCATGACAGAAACTTCAGCATCATGGATTGGACCAACAGGGTGGTTGCTATTTGCCCCGTGATCGTAGGTGACACTATTGGAGGAGGTGGGGGGCGACTCTTGGAGCGGGGGAGAGCTAGCCCCGTGCTTCCCCCTATAAATTGAGGGGTAGCAAGGGAGATGGTCATCCATCCTTCCTTCCTCATCGAGAGAGAACGTCTAGAGCTTCCCTTCAAGCTCTTCCAAGCCTTGAGTGGTGCCCACCCTTAGCCATGAATAGGGGGCAAGGTCGGCCACCGTCTTCTGCACCAAGGAGGATTACCAGTTGGGATCATGCCACCGGTTCTGCTGTAGAGGCGGAGGGTGACTTGTGTGTGCGTGGTGGAAGAGGTGCGAGGGGTCATGGTCACCGTGGAGGTCGAGGCAGGGGGAGGCGGAGCGCTGATCCACCTCTCTCTCTAACGCCAAGCCTCTCCCTCGAAGAGACCCACACCGAGGGGACGGTGTTGGAGTTTGTCCTCAAACTGCGCGGTCCCCTTCGGAGCCATTTGTGCCTCCCTCACCCTTTCGCCAGGGTGATGGAGGCCGATGAGCCGTCCGTTTTGTGGCTGTGGGCGCATGGCTGTTGTAATGGCGCCACACGGGTGGACGTCGAGTATCCAGAGAGCAGCATCATGTTCTTCAGGCGCGGATGGAAAACTTTCGACCAAGCCCACAACCTCCAAGATGGGCATGTCCTTCGTTTCAAAATGATGGAGGCCGATTTGCTTTCCATCAAGATTTATGGGTGCTCAGACGTCCGTCTCAGCTACTGCGAAGAGAGCTCAAGCGGAGCCGAAGGTTCCTCCATGAGCGATAGCCACGAGGAGGACAGTGGTGAAGAAGACAACGATGAGTCTGGACTTCAGGCCGTCAAGTCGGAATATGACGACCTGGACTCATACTGATAATTGGCCTCACCATCACTGTCAGCCTTGTGTCTCTCCTCCTCCCGGCAGGACAATCCTGCCAGGGGTCCTTGTCCCGGGCGTTGCCTCTTCTTCCAGCTGGATATTCCAGCAGCCCCGTGGACTTTGGTCTCTAGGGCCCCCTCCTCTCGTCCACATAGTGCTGGTCTTCTCCTCTAAGCAATGCTGGCCAAGGAGGGGCTAGTCTCTCGTTGGAGGCCCCTTGCTATCATTTCTCCTTGTAATCCGCCTCTCCTCCTAACTTTTTCTTCTTGTAATCTCCCCTAGGGGGGAAAGTCAAGTAAATATGTACATAGGAAGAGGTGACATCTCATGTAAATGCCACCCTATTTGAATGACCGTATGTTATTCCCCTTATTAGATTCCTCTTTGCATGGTGCTTTCCCTATGCTTTTTCGGAAGAAATCTTGCCGGCTTGCATACCCCTACCACGAGTGCTTCGAGGATCAGGTCCTTAGCATCCTACTAGCGATGCTACTGTCGGCAAGATACCTTGACGTTCCTGGCATGGTCACTTAAGTTGTTGAGTGGACTCGAAACAGAGTAAGGGCGCGAGTACGGACACTTGAGCCGTTGAGCAGACTCAAAACAGGGCAAGGGAGCGAGCGCAACCGCTTAAGTTGTTGAGCTGACTCGAAACAGAGCAAGGGAGCCATCATTCATGGCAAGGTTCCTTAGTGTGCATGTTTTCCATACAAAAGTCGAAATCGTCCATGGAAAATAACTTCACAGAAAAATTTCACTTAGGTTTTAGCACCTTATCTTCCCGTCATGGTACTTTTTCCACTCCTTCCCGCAAGATGTCAATCTTGGACGTCGCCAGTGTCCATACCATCTCATCCCCCCGGCAAACTTGCACACGAGAGATCCTTCTGTCTTTTAAGAAAAAGAAAGAAGATAAAATATAGATGTGGTACCTTGATGATCTATTAGTACTTGCCATAAATAGGCGTAATGCAACACCTTGGATAAGCATGCAAAACCAGTAAACATGGAAATCAACAAGAGTTGTAGAACACTCGGTCTTATTTAGCTATGCACAGGGTCTACGCCTGGCTTCGTACAAAGGATCAAATGCCTTGCCGATAATACTTGCACAAAAGGTGGTTGTCGGGAGGCCCGTCAACCCCGCCTTATGGGTAGAACTTACGAAGATGCTCGATATTCTAGGAGTTGATCACTAGATGCCATCTTCGGTCTCTAGGCGGACTGCGCCAGGCCTGGTGACTCGTAGTACCCGATAAGGGCCTTCTCACTTTGGCGTCAACTTGTTTGAATTCTTGACCGACTGAACGCGCCGAAGAACAAGGTCGCCTTCCTCAAGGTTTCGGGCACGAACCTTGCGGCTATGATAGCGGCGCAAAGCTTGCTGGTAGCGTGCTGCTCCCACAGCAGCCCGAAGACGGTCTTCCTCAAGGAGCATCGCGTCATCTTGTCGCAACAGCTCTTGCTCAATCTCATCATAAGTGAGCACTCGAGGTGACCCGTATATGAGTTCTGTGGGAAGAACTGCCTCTGCCACGTATACCAAGGAGAAGAGTGTCTGGCCGGCCGACACCTCATCAATCCAGCGCCTTCTGCACTTGTGCATCTTGTCAAAAGTTCTTGTTTTAAGCCCTTGCAGTACATCAGCATTCACCCTTTCCATTTGGCCGTTGCTCCGTGGGTGAGCGACAGAAGCAAAACAGATGTTGCTGCCAAGGCCAAGACATACTGCATGAATGTGCGACTTGTGAACTGCGTGCCATTGTCAGTGATGATCTGGTTGGGAACACGAAAGGGGCGGACTAGTCCTTTGAAGAACTTGATTGTTGAATGTGCGGTCACCTTTCTCACTGCCTCCACTTCCGGCCGCTTCGTGAACTTGTCGATTGCAACGTATAAGTACCCAAAGCCCCCGGTAGCACAGGGAAAGGGGCCCAAGATGTTGACCCCCAGACCAAAAATGGCCAGGAGAGAGGGATCGTTTGAAGTGCTTGAGCTGGTTGATGTAGTTTCTTTGAATGGAACTGGCATGCTTCAGACTTGGTTACTAGCGCAGTGGCATCCTGGAGGGCGGTGGGCCAAAAGAAACCTTGCCAGAATGCTTTGCTGACCAGTGCTCTTGACCCTATATGGGAGCCACATATGCCTCCATGTATCTCTGCCAACAGCTCCAGTCCATCATCCCGAGGAACGCACTTCAATTTCACACCGTTTGGTCTCTTTCCGTACAGGACATCGTCCACAAATTGGTACATGCTGGACTGACGGGCTACTTTGTCCGCTTCTTCTTGTTCCTCGGGGAGTTCTCCTGTTTGGAGGAACTGCACAATGTGTTGCGCCCATGTCGAAGCCTGGGGCTCGACGTCAAGGACTAAAGGCATGTCTTCTGCTGCGGGAGCATTTGTCTCTACGGCGAAGACCTGAGGTCTTGTCGGAGCCTGTTGCCCCCCGACAAGCTTGGCGTCGTTCCCCGTAACTCCCACACCGGCAGCTTCTCGGAGCTCTGCGGGGAAGTATTGTCCGGAATTCAACTTTCTTCTTTTATCTTGCTTTGTTGACGGTGCTACGGATGGCTGAGTTAGCTTGAGCACAAAAGTTCCTGGTTCCACATGTAACTTGAGGGCAGCGCTCTTCGATAGCTCATCGGTAATGTTGTTCTCCGCACGAGGAAAGTGCTCTGTATGATGTCCGTCAAAGCGCTCCTCTAGCTTTCTCACTTCATCCACGTAAGCCTCCATCAACGAGCTCTGATAATCCTTGTTGACTTCCTTGACGACAAGCTGTGAATCACCTCTAACGATGAGCTTTTTGATTCCAAGGTTTGTCACGATCCTGAGACTGGCAAGCAGTCCTTCATACTCCGCCCTATTTTTTGTCGATCTCTCCCGTGAAAAGTGCATCTGAATCACATACTTGAGGTGCTCTTCGGTGGGTGCGACAAGTAGCACGCCGACACCGGCCCCTTGTGGGGAGAAAGCCCCATCAAAATACATGACTCATTCTTGCTTAGTTTCATTGCCAGGAAGGGCTGTTTCTTGGACCTCTTCGTCTGGTATTGGAGTCCATTCTGCAATGAATTCTGTCAGGGCTCTGCTCTAGATAGTTGAAGTACTTTCAAACTTGAGACCAAAGCTCGACAGCTCCAATGCCCACTCCACAATCCTGCCGGTGGCGCAGCTTTCTCGAGGCCATAAGGAGGCCGAAAAGTAGTTTTTGCACACCAGAGTATCTTGACCTAGCCCATTGCAAGAGGGAACTGACAAAATAAAATGGATGCTGTACCATCTTCTTCTGTGTTGCTTCGTTTGTCTATGTTGACCTGCCTTGCCATCATCAGGACCTGTCGGGGGAGTTCCTAGATCATTGCTTGGCAGTCTCGCCCCTGCCATCGCCTCTTGGTCAGCTTCCCTCTGTGCCACTAGCACAACGCTAGCCACTTGGTTCATTGCCACTAGATATAGCAGTAACGGTTCTTGCTACTTAGGTGTGACTAGTGTTGGCAAAGAGGAGAGGTACTTCTTTAGATCCTACAGCGCTACCTCCACATCTGGAGTCCATTTCATTAGACATGCCTTCTTCAAGATTTTGAAGAACGGCAGGGCGCTCTCAACGGATTTTCAAAGAACCAGCTTAGAGCTGCGACACAAACAACAAGACGGCATACATCCTTGACGCGCTTTGGTGCTTCAATCTGCTCAATCGCCTTGATCTTGTCGTGGTTTGCTTCAATCCCATGCTAAGACACAAAGAACCAGAGAAGCTTGCCGGATGGAACGCCAAACACACACTTCTCGGGATTGAGCTTTAAGTTGATCTTGCGCAGATTTGCAAACCTCTCTTCTAGGTCTTGTATGAGTGTTGCCTTGTCCTTGGTTTTGACCACCATGTCATCCATATAAGCTTCCATATTCCTATGCAGCTAGGGTTCAAAACCAATCTGGACCGCTCTTGCAAATGTTGAACCAGTACTTTTCAACCCGAAAGGCATTCGCACGAAGCAGTACGTACCACATGGGGTGATAAATGCGGTCTCCTCTTTGTCTTCCTTCAACATGAAGATCTGATGGTACCCAAAGTACGCATCGAGGAACAATGGCATGTCACAGCCGGCAGTGGAGTCCACAATCTGGTTGATGCGCGGCAAGGGAAAGGGATCTTTTGGACAGGCTTTATTGAGATCTGTATAGTCAATACACAGCCTCCAATACCCATTCGCCTTGCGCACTACGACAGGATTGTCCAACCATGTTGGGTGGAGCACCCCTCTAACCAGACCTGCTGCTTCCGATTTTATTTCCTCGGCAATGAACTCTTTCCTCTCCAAAGTTTGCTCCCCTACCTTCTGCTTGACGAGCCGCGCATGAGGACAGATGACAAGATGGTGCTCAATCACCTCCCTGGGAACACCGGGGATGTCAGACTATTGCCATGTAAACACGTTGACATTCTCCCGGAGGAAGGCGACAAGCGCGCTTTCCTATTTGTCATCAAGGGTGGAACTTACTGCGAAAGTCCCTGCCGTGCGATCCTCCTTGACAAGCACCTTTTTGGTCTCTGGTGGAGCTGCCTTGGACTTCTTGTTCTTGTCGGTGGAGCTTTCTGGCACATCGTCAACGGGAGCGCAACACTCCGAGGAGGTCCACTTGCCGGAATGTGAGCCAGAGGCCTTGCCAATCTTCTTCCTCCTGGGAGCTTCAACAGCAGGAGCAAGTGCATTGGTGGCAGGTGCTGCAACTACCTCCAGGTAGAGGTGGTCGGCACAGATGAGTGCACCTTTCTTGTCAGAGCTGATCGTGATGACGTTCATTGGCCCGGGCATCTTCAGCACATTGTAAGCAAAGTGGGTGGCCACCATGAACTTGGCCAGCGCTGGGCGGTCAAGGATACCCTTGTATGGCAATGAGATCTTGGCGATGTCAAAGATGATCTTCTCTGTTTTGAAATTTATGTCACTACCAAATGTTACCGGTAGTATGATCTTGCCCTTTGGCCGAGTCCTCCTTGAATTCACCCCTTGGAACTTGCCTGTCGGCTTGAGTTCTTCGTGAGGGATTTTTAGCCTCTAGATGACATCTAGCGAGATAAGGTTCAGGCTGGCCCCACTATCGATTAGCATTTTCATCACCTTGATCTTGCGAATTGTCGGTGAAACCAACAATGGAATACACCCGACCGCGGTTGTGCCATCAGGGTGATCCTCGGTGTCGAAAATGATAGGAGTGTTGGACCACTTCAGAGGTTTCTAGGCACCGATAGACAGCTCTGTTGCATTGACCTTGCGCGCCCACTGTTTGAGTTGGCCGTGAGAGGAATGCGATGAGGCACCTCCCTCAATAAACATCATCTCTGTAGCGTTCTGGAACTCATGCTTGCTGGACTTGTCGTCCTCTTCATTGCCATCATCATCCCCTCCTTATTCATCACGGCCTAGAGCGGGCCCCTCCTTTTGTTCCTCGGTCGCTGCGTTTCTTGATGGACACTTCTGCACCGTTTTGGGCTTTCTCCTTATCTCGCCTCTCGTACTCAACCCTCTGCTTCTCGACAAGTTGCTCGACCTGTCGGCAGTTTTGGAGGTCATGGCCCTTGGTGCGATGGATCTTGCAGTACTGCTTGTCGGAGCCTTCTATCTTGTCAGCGGCTACCAAGGCCTAACATGAGGTGCACCCGATAACCTCCTTGCCAGGACAGTCAACCTTAGTTTTCTTGGCGGCATCGACATTGCCGGATCCCTTGACGACAAGCACAGTCTTACTCTTGTGCTTCTTGTTCTGCCACCGGTTTTTCTTTGCCGGGGCAGTGTCGTCTTCGTCATCGCAGTTGACTCCAATGCCAGCTTCTTTGCCGGGGAGTCTCGTCCCTTCTTCGGCTCGGGCACATCTATCAGCCAGAGCATAAATCTCACGAACATCCCTTAACTTGTTCATTGCCAGCTCTTCGCGCATCCTATGGTTGCACATGCTCTTGTGGAACGCGCTAATAACAGCAGCATGATGAACGTATGGGATGTTGTGATGCACACGGCTGAACCTTTGAATGTACTTGTGCAGGGTTTTGCATTCTTTATGGGGAATGATGTGCAAGTCACTTTCTTGACCAGGAGCTTGGTGCCCTCTAGTAAAGGCGCCGAGAAACTCATGGCACAAGTCTGCACAGGAGGTGATAGAATTCTTTGACAGGTGCATCAACCACGACCTGGCGTTGGTCTTGAGTACCAACAGGACGTAGTTGGCGAGTATCTTGTTGTCGCGAGCTCCGGCAGCCTTAACCACAATGGTGTAAATGCTCAACAACTCCGATGGGTGAGTCTTGCCATCATATTTCTTCAGGACCTCTGGGTTGAACGTTCAGGAGTTAGGCCACTGGACTCGCCGTAGCTCATGGCTAAACGCTGGACAAGCCACCTCGTAAGATAGGCTGACAGGATACCCCAACGCGGATTTGTCCACAGTGGGCCCCATGCTCTTATCAGATTGATGGCGTGCTTCCTGCCGCCGCTCGATCTTAGTCCGAGCGTCTTCTTTGCTTCGCTCCCGAAGAACTTGACGCTGATCGTGGGGAGTCCGTGGATCAGACAACGCCGTCCAGTAACCATCACAAGCGTCGGTCTGACGAGTTGGTGACCGGCATTGTCGCTATGGAGGAGAATGCACCGTGGGTGCACCGCCCCCGGCCTTTTTGCCCCTGGTGCGAGCCGGCTCGATGGATTGACACTTATTGGCGAGGCTGAGGAGGCTCTCAATGGTGGCTCTCCACTCGTCAAGCTTCTTCGCAACAGGAGGGAAGTTCAGGAGCAGTTGTGCCCACGCCATTGCTTCTTCCTACGTGGTCGGTAGTGATCGGTGTGAAGAACACGAGGAGCTCTCACTCCTTACCATGTTAGAAGGAGCTCCGTCGTGGTCCCGCGATGGCATGCCACACCCACTAGCATGCTGGCGCGCATGCTGGTCCTGCACATCTTGGGAGCGATGCGCAGGAGCTTTTCCGTGGGGACGTTGCAAACCACCAAAACCAAGGCGCTGCTCTTCGCGCGCGTCCTGAGAAGGTCGCGGTGTACGCGCCGGCATGGGTGTTTTTGAGGGTGCCCTTCCATCCCTGGATTTCACCGTACTACCTGCAAGAGGTATAGCTCCGTCCTGAGACCCAGCGGTACAGGGGTTTCCACCGCCGTCGTGAGCATCTTCACGGCGGGCGTCGCCGCTTCCTTGGCCTTGATCACCGGAGCGCCGTGCGGGCGCGGGGTCTCTAGTTCCTCCGCCCGCATCCCTCCGTCACCAGCTTGGGCAACTATAGGCATGGCGGATGTGAAGGGCTCCACCACTGTGAAACCCTTCCGCTTGGGAGCCATGGCGATGGATATGATGAAGGAACTGATGCACTGATCATTGGACCAGATTTACGCAACCAATCCCCCTACCTTGCATGCAAGATATGTCCTGGGTGACGAACACCTATGGGATCCAGAGGACCCCTTTTGGTTTGGCGAGGAGACAGGTGTGCACGAAGAGCAGGACGAATAAGTAGCGCCAGGGGATTTTTACCTAGGTTCGAGCCGCTGAGAAGCGTAAAACCCTACTCCTCCTTTGTGCATTATGTGTGTTCTTGGGTTCTAGCTATAGGAGTGTTGTGCGTATCACAAAGCACAGCTGCTACGCGCGTGAGATAGAAGATCGGTCAAAAGATCCTCTACTGTTGGGCCTCCTTTTATACGACCAAGGGGATCCCAATAGCGCCATACAATGCGTACACGGGGTGTACATAGCTACAATGCTATCATACCTAACACTGACGGTGTAAGACATGCGCATTTAATGCCCCATCTGGTGCCTCTAACCGTCTATGGGACGGGACAGGACCCTGTCTCATCAGCACCTCTTAGCCTCCTGCATCGCCGACGCCTCGACACGTGCCCAGGTGGGGCGACACCTGGCCTCTGCACTGGCGGGATCTTGCCGGGGCTTCGCCTTGCCGGGGTGAAAGCACGACATGCTCCCTTGGTCGTTTTGATAATTCATGACAACATACATTGTCTCTTGGACTGATATTTTTACCTAGTGTATTCCAGATAGCATCTGTAGAGAGGTTTGGCAAAAGGAGATTGTGGAGTCACCCCAAGATGCAAGGAAATAGGTTGGCCAAGCTTCAAGCAAGAGGACTCTACATTTTATATTTGTGAGAAATCACATTGAGTCCATAGGAAAGCCAATACTATTAAAAGGGGTAAGGTTTTGTTGGTGAACAATATGCTCAAACGTGCACAAGTGATAGTTGCCAAAAACATCCAGAAACTCTCCAACCAAAGTCTGTTCTATACCTAACACTCAAAATCGGCACAACCAACTTTCCCATACCGGTGCCACCGATTCCAGAACCTGGACAGACTCAGCCAAACCCTAGCCACTTCGGTGCAACCGATTCCATACCGGTGACACTGAGTTTAGATTGCCTACTTTCTGTTACGCCAATTCACATTATCGGTACCACCGAGAATGTTGGATCGACGTCACTGATATTGGATCAACGTCTGACCGTTGGTCACCTTATCGGCGCAACCGAGTTTCCTATGTCGGTCTCACCAAGATTCAAAAGTTGCCACCTTTTGGTCACTTGAATACCATAGAGAATAGCACAACGGTGTCACCTAGTTGGTTATTTTGTGTGTAACGTTTGGATTTTTGGGGATGCCTATATATAGCCCTTAATCACCACCTACTCGAAAGAGAAGCACTCAGAACTATTCCACACTTGCCCCATCTAGTTTTCTGAGAGATAACCACCTACCCTTGTGTTGAAGTCAAGATATTCCACTCCAATCATATGGATCTTGATCTCTAGCCTTCCCAAGTAGCTTTCCACCAATCCCATCTCTTCCACCATGTCAAATTAGGGAGAGAGTGATTGGGTGCTTAGGAGTCAATCATCTTGAAGCACAAGAGCAAGGAGTTCATCGTCATTACCGAGCCTATTACCTTTTGGAGGGTGGTGCCTCCTAGATTGGGTAGGTGTCGCTTGGGAGGCTCTTACTTCGTGTTGTGGAGTGAACCAAGAAGTTTGTAAGGGCAAGAAGATCGCCTACGTCGTGAAGATCTACCCATAGTGAGGCTAGTCCTTCGTGGACGGAAGCCGTTATGGAATAGTGAAGGTTGCTACTTCGTGGACCCTTTTGGGTGGAGCCCTCTTGCGACTATTACCCTCCGTGGGTTAAAGACTCCATAAACGTGGATTTACGATAGCACCACCTATCGGAACCATGGCAAAAAATCCATGCATCTCCAACTGTGTTTGATCTACCTATCTCAACACTTTACTTCATATGCAATGTCTTTACTTTCCACTACCATATTTGTTGACATGCATGTGTAGGGCTGTCAGACATGCTAGCTTTGCTAAAACTTTTAAAATCTGCCAACCAATTAACTTGGGAAAGTATAGGTTTTAAATTCCTGCTAGTTGTCTATTCACCCCCCTCTATACACTCTTCCAGTGATCCCTCAGGTCGTATCAGAGCAGTAGTCTCCATTGCTTCGGTTTAATCACCAAGGAGGAAGATGGATGTGTCTAGTATAGGGAGTTTGCGTTGTAGAGTGCCCATTCTTGATGGAGAGGACAATAGTCAATGGAAATCTTTGATTCTTGAGATGTTTAGTGAATTTCAATTGAGAAAATATGTTATGCGCCCCTATGAGCCTCCTATTGATCCTTTGCATCCCACACACGAAAAGGAAATTGATATGCTATGCAATTTTAGAACTGTTAATCTCATTGTTAGAGCATTGCCAAGAAATATGCTTAACCAAATGAAGAATTTTGCATGTGCTTACACTTTGTGGAATGATTTGGAGAAACGATATCCAAATTATTCATTAAGTAATCTTGATGAAATTCTTCCTAAAACCATTGCCTTTCACAAAATGTCGCCTAGTGATCCTAAATTTGATGTTTATCTATTTGAGCTTATAGACCTCATGCATGCTAAAGGAGATGTCACAACTATCAACAATATGATTATAGAGGCCCTTCGCATTCATAAACTTGAACATTGTCATGATCACCATCCTAACGAATCTCTTGTTCTTTCTGACGAGGATTTTCCACTTGATGATGACAATGTGGAACATGGCTACTATGATGAAGCTGAGCTGTTCGACATCGAGTATGAGAAGATCATGAATAATCTAAGTCTCATGGAGAACTTCAAGGATTACATGCCCGGAGGAAAAGAGTGGATTCTCGATAGCGGATGTACCGATCATATGACCGGAGATAGAGAAATGTTTGAAGAGATTACACCAAACCATGGACCACGAAGGTACGTAACGTTTGGAGACAACTCCAAGGGTAAGGTACTTGGTCTTGGTAAGGTGGCCATTTCCCATGATAGTTCTATTCAAATGTTATGCTTGTTGAATGTCTTGGATATAATCTTCTTTCCGTGTCTAGACTTGCCGACTTCAGTTTCAATGTGTTATTCACGAAAATAGATTGCCAAGTGTTTCGTCAAGATAATCATAAAATCATCTTTACCGGTATCCGTAGAGGTGATCTATACATTGTCAATTTCACTAAGAGATCAAAACCTCGCACTTGTTTAATTACTAAATTTTCTAAAGGTTGGCTTTGGCATAGAAGATTAGGACATGTTGGCATGCATAATTTAGAAAAACTTATCAAAGGTGATCATATACTTGGTGTTAAAGATGTTGTCTTTGACAAAGATAGACTTTGTAGTGCTTGTCAAGCTATCAAGAAAGTAGGTGGAAGTCATCCTGTTAAGAATATCATGACTACTAGGAGACCACTCGAGCTACTTCACATGGATCTTTTCGGTCCCAATGCTTACAAGAGTCTCTATGGAAATTCCTATGGTCTAGTTATAGTTGATGATTTTTCCAGATTT
The DNA here is from genome assembly GCA_022496015.1 of Hordeum marinum. Lineage (NCBI taxonomy): Eukaryota > Viridiplantae > Streptophyta > Magnoliopsida > Poales > Poaceae > Hordeum > Hordeum marinum. The sequence goes on along the minus strand of CM039673.1, from coordinate 367,620,469 downwards.
ACGTGTGTATTCTTTCTTGATGATAAGTCGTGGGTTCAAAAGATCTTCAAGAACTTCGCTCACAAAGTGCAAAATTAGTTTGAAGTGAAGATCAAGAAGGTTCGGAGTGATAATGGATAGGAGTTCAACAACACCCATGTGGATACCTTTCTTGATGAAGAAGGTGTCTCACATGAGTTCTCAACTACGTACACGCCTCAAAAAATGGATTTATTGAGAGGAAGAACCGGACACTCATTGAGATGGCAAGAACGATGCTTGACGAATACAAGATGCCAAAACAGTTTTGGGCAGAAGCCGTGGAAACAGCATGTCATGACACAAACTGAATTTATTTGCGCAAGCTTCTTGGTAAAACGGCATACGAGCTACTCACCGGTAACGAACCCCAAGTTGGATACTTTCGGGTATTCGGCTCCAAGTGCTACATTCTTGATAAGCATCGTCATACTAAATTTGCTCCTAAATCTCATGAATGATTCCTACTTGGTTATGGATCGAACTCTCACACTTACCATGTCTACAACAACTTCACTCGAAAGGTTGAAGAAATGGTAGATGTGAAGTTTGATGAATCTAATGGTTCGAAAGTCGAACAATTGCCAAATGATGTAGGTGATAAGAACCCTTCGGAAGCTATCCTAGATTTACCCATCGGCAAGATTCGTCCCATGGAGGTGAAGGAAAGTACTTCATCAACTCTAGTGGAAGCCCCTACCTCACGACAAGGTGAACCACAACATGACATGGAGGCATCCACAAGCGGTACATGGCAAGCTGATGAAGAGGAGGAAGTGCATCATGAAGATCCACCACAACCTCCTTCACCACCACCTCAAGGGAACGACACCTTCAACAACAACGAAGATGAAGGAGATGATGATGAAGAAGAAGCTCCAGCAACCAACAATCGGAAGTTGACCCGAGTTTGAGCACAAGTGACCAAGAACCATCCCCTAAACCAAATCTTTGATGATATACAAACAGGGAGGATCACTCGCTTTAAAACTCGTCTAGCAAACTTCTGTGAGCATTATTCTTTCATCTCTAGCATTGAGCCCTTGAAGGTAGAACAAGCTCCTGAAGACGCGGATTGGGTGAACGCTATGCATGAAGAGCTTCGCAACTTCGAAAGGAATGAAGTGTGGACACTCATGGAGAAGCCCGAGGATGAACACAACATCATCGGAACCAAATGGGTATTTCGGAACAAGCAAGACAAATCCGTTCAAGTCATGTGCAACAAGGCTTGCCTCGTAGCTCAAGGATATACGCAAGTGGAAGGTATGGACTGCGGTGAGACCTACGCCCCCTTTGCTAGACTTGTAGCTATTCGCATTCTTCTTGCTTATGCCAATCACCATGATATCATGCTTTATCAAATGGATATTAAAAGTGCATTTTTAAATGGTGAGATTGAAGAAGAGCTTTATGTTAAGGAACCACTTGGCTTTGTGAATCCTAACAAACCTAATCATGTTTACAATCTTCGTAATGCTCTTTATGGTCTTAAGCAAGCCCCTCGTTCTTGGTACAAATGTTTAACGAAGTTTCTAATCGAAAAAGGTTTTGAAGTTGGTAAAATTGATGCAACCTTATTCACTAAGAGAGTTAATGGTGAATTATTTGTGTGCCAAATCTATGTGGATGATATTATCTTTGGTTCCACTAACCCTCAATTTAGTGAAAGATTTGAAGGTTGATGTCCGAGAAGTATGAGATGTCCATGATGTGTGAGCTGAAACTCTTTCTTGGCTTGCAAATCAAGCAATCAAAATAAGGAACTTTCATCTCTTAAACTAAGTATACCAAGGAATTGATCAAAAATTTCAACATGCAGGAGTGCAAAGGTATGAAAACCCCTATGCCTACTAGCGGACATGTTGATCTTACCAGAGAGGATGAGCCGGTTGATCAAAAAGTTTATCGATCTATGATTGGTTCACTATTATATCTATGTGCATCTCGTCCCGATATTGTGCTTAGTGTTTGCATGTGTGCTAGATATCAAGCTGCACCGAAAGAATGTCATCTTTTGGCCGTAAAACACATTGTGAGATACTTGATACAAACGCCAAATTTTGGCATTTGGTATCCCAAGGGATCTTCTTTTGACCTTGTTGGCTATTCTGATTCAGACTATGCCCGTGACAAGGTTGATAGAAAATCCACCTCGGGTACTTGTCAATTTTTGGGCAGATCTCTTGTATCTTGGTCCCCTAAGAAACAAAACTCAGTATCTCTATCGACTACCGAAGCTGAGTATATTGCTGCTGGATCTTGTTGTGCGCAATTACTTTGGATGACACAAACACTTAAAGATTATGGATTTCATGTTAAAAATGTTCTGTTACTTTGTGACAATGAAAGTGCTTTTAAAATTGTTCATAATCCTGTGCAACATTCACGAACTAAGCATATTCAAGTTTGACATCATTTCATTCATGATCATGTTTCCAAAGGAGATATTAATCTTAAGCATGTTCGCACTAACAAGAAATTGGTCGATATCTTTACTAAGCCACTTGATAAGAAGACATTTTGTCACTTGAGGAGTGAGTTGAACATCATCGATGCCTCAAACTTGAGCTATACACACTCGGTTGCGTGCAAGGGCATGAGCTTTCTTGATATTCCCATGTATCTTAACATTTCATCTTATGCCGTGGAATTCTATGCTCCCTTGTATTGCATCTAATCTCTTGTAGGTACTTGGAAAAACTTCAATCCACAAGATTGCCATCAACTCCAGTCACAAGCAATCTTGTCATTACCAAGTATCCACAACCCCTCTTGATGATGGAAGGAAGAAGGCCACTCAACCATATCCTTGACATATACTTGATCAAAATTGCACACTCTCAATTGGTATCATGTCAATTGGATATATCTATTGTTCTTCCTTGCATGACTAATCTTTGTAGGTAACCAGTGTACTAGAACAAGAAGGATTCCTCAAAACTCAAGATGATCTTCATCAACCTCGAGCGTCCTCAACAAGCTCATCTACAAGCTACGTCATCAACATCACTCAAAGGTATGTACTCATGTCCTTGAAAAGGCTTTACTCCAAGAAATGAGCTAAAGCAACTCAAGCGATATGAACACATTAAAACGCTTAATCGAAAAATGGTAACCCCATTTTGAGCTTAACGTAGAGTATGACCTATGATCAATTATTCTTGCTTGGCTCCTAAGTCCATATACTCTAATATAGGTGACCTAGTCACCGCCCATCATGTAGTTAAGAATTTGGTGTGGTTTGCTCTCTATTGCCTGATTTCTCTTAACCACTCCAATCTTCTCTAGTTGATGTCCCTTGTTAAAAAACTTCATATTTCATAGAAAATCTTTCTCTTGACTCTGTATAAATAGAAACTTGGTTTCTCTTTTGGAGGCGCCGACTCAGATATGTCGGTTCTACCAAAATTGCAGACAAGCTGCACCACAAAATCTCAATACCACCGATCTATCTACCTCGGAGTCACCGATTTTCATTCTGTCTCATTTGAATTCATTTTTGCAACTTTGTGTTTTCTTAGTGATCTTTCTTGTAATACTTCTATTACTTCGATGATCCCTTTAAAAAAAGGGAGAAGAACTAAAATTAATCTTGAGGAGAGAATTTTTTTATTCAAGGATCCGTATATTCAATGAAGAAAGGAGGAGAAGAACAAAGTCCTACAACATCTCAAAGGGAGAGAATTCATTTTCCATGACTCTCTCACTTTTCATTTCTATGAATCCTACATTTTGATGACCCTTGTTCTCAAGGATCCCTTCTCAATAAATGATCGTTGTATCTATCCCTATTTTTGACCTTTTTGGAAATTAATGCCAAAGGGGGAGAAGCCAAATCTTCATGCTAAAGGGGAGATACATGCTTATGCAAAGGGGGAGATATGATCAAGGGGGAGAGACAATATCAATACTCATACCTTTATAAACAGGGGGAGAATATCAAAGTAGGGGGAGAAGAAAAGTTTTGACCCTTCTCACCTTATCCAGTCCTAATATCTACATGCTAAGATTCAGGGGGAGAGGATAATCTATTTTCATATCTACGGTGAGAAAATTCTCAATGATCGTGGAGACATATCAATTCTAAGGAATAGTATTTTCTATATGTCCTCCATATCTTGGCAATTTTGACTTCTATTGCCTTGCTGTTTGGTAGAATACTCATGTGTTTCCTAACATTGTTTTCTCAAGTGCGTTTCTATTACCAGGATGCTCAAGAACTCAAGGTAAGTATATGCATCATATCCTTGGTCAAGATGATCTCTTGCTTCTTGCACATATTTTTTGCAAGAGTGATGTCTTGAACAAAGATACATCCACTCATATATATTTGATGCATATAGTCAAGATACACATGACCTATTATATCCCTTCTACCTTATGTGTGTTCATGCATTCAAAAGCAACTATCCTTTAAAGGACTGCACACATTTAGGGGGAGCAAGTCTAAGTTATGTGTCTCTCAAAGTCTTCAGTATAACCATGCATATCTTTATTTGAAGCTTTGATTGTATGTTGTCATCAATTACCAAAAAGGGGGAGATTGAAAGCACAACATGCTCCCTTGGTGGTTTTTATAATTCATGACAACATACATTGTTTCTTGGACTGATATTTTTACCTAATGTATTTCAGATACAGTATATAGAGAGGTTTGGTTAAAGGACATTATGGAGTTACCCCAAGATGCAAGGAAATAGGTTGGCCAAGCTTCAAGCAAAAGGAATCTACATTTTATATTTGTGAGAAATCACTTTGAGTCCATTGGAAAGCCAATACTATTAAAAGGGGGTAAGGTTTTCTTGGTGAACAATATGCTGAAATGTGCACAAGTGATAGTCACCAAAAACATCCATAAACTCTCCCACCAGAGTCTGTTCTATACCTAACACTCAAAATTGGCACAACCAACTTTCCCATACCGATGCCACCGATTCCAGAACCTAGACAGACTCAGCCAAACCCTAGCCACTTCGGTGCAACCGATTCTATACCGGTGCCACCGAGTTTAGATTGCCAACTTTCTCTTACGCAACTTCACATTATCGATGTTGGATATATTCCCTAGAGGCAATAATAAATTAGTTATTATCATATTTCCTTGTTCATGATAATCGTTTATTATCCATGCTATAATTGTGTTGATCGGAAACTCAGATACATGTGTGGATACGTAGACAACACCATGTCCCTAGTATGCCCCTAATAGACTAGCTCGTTGATCAAAGATGGCTATGGTTTCCTAGTCATGGACATGAGATGTCATTTGGTAATGAGATCACATCATTAGGAGAATGATGTGATGGACAAGACCCAAACTGTAAACGTAGCATATGATCATGTCAGTTTATTGCTACTGTTTTCTGCATTTCAAGTATGTGTTCCTATGACCATGAGATCATGCAACTCACTGACATCGAAGTAGTACCTTGTGTGTATAAAACGTCGCAACGTAACTGGGTGACTATAAAGGTTCTCTACAGGTATCTCTGAGGCTGTCTGTTGGGTTGGCATGGATCAAGACTAGGATTTGTTACTCCGTGTGACGGAGAGGTATCTCCGGGCTGACTCGATAATACAACATCACAATAAGCCTTGCAAGCAATGTGACTAAGTGTTAGTCACAAGATCTTTATTACGGAACGAGTAAAGAGACTTGCCGGTAACGAGGTTGAACTAGGTATGGAGATACCGACGATCGAATCTCGGGCAAGCAACATACCGAAGAACAAAGGGAACATAATACGGGATTAACTGAATCCTTGACATATAGGTTCGACCGATAAAGATCTTCATAGAATATGTAGGAACCAATATGGGCATCCAGGTCCCGCTATTGGTTATTGACTGTAGAGGTGTCTCGGTCATGTCTACACAGTTCTAGAACCTATAGGGTCTGCACACTTAAGGTTTGGTGACGTTTCGGTAGTATAGAGTTATGCATGGTGGTGACCAAAGGTTGTTCGAAGTCCCAGATGAGATCCCGGACGTCACGAGGAGCTCCGGAATGTTCCGGAGGTAAAGATTGATATAGAGGAAGTCCTATTTTGGTCGCCAGAAAAGTTTCGGGCTCATCAGTAGTGTATCGGGAGTGCCGATAGTGAACCGGGAGACCATCGGGAGGGGTATTTCGATCCAAGAGGCTAAATGGGCTGTGGGAGAGTGAATACCAGCCCTTGGTGGGCTGGTTGAAGTCCCACAAAGGGCCCATGTGGTTGGGAAGAAAATCCCAAGGAGAAAAAGGTGGAAAAAGGCAAAAAGTCTAAATAAGGAACGAGTCCTAATCCTAATAGGATTGGAGTAGGACTCCTCCACCTCCAATTTCGGCCAGATCTTGAGGGTTTGAGGCTGCCTCCTCCCCTCCCTCCCTCCTATATATAGTAGAAGATTTAGAGGGAAAAGCTAACCCTAATAGCCACGTACTACCTCTTCTCTAGATCGCAGTTTCTCCTCTAGATCGGTTTTCAGCGGTGCTTAGGCGAAGCCCTGCTGGAATAGCTCCACCACCATTGCCGTAGTGCCGTCGTGCTGCCGGAGAACTCATCTAACTCTCCGCTCCCTCTTGCTGGATCAAGAAGGCAGAGATCGTCATTGAGCTGTACGTGTGCTAAACGCGGAGGTGCCGTCCGTTCGGCGCTAGATCGGAAGGACCATGATCAAGATCGTGAGACGGTTCATGATTGGATCGCGGGACGGATCGTGATGAGATCGCAGGATGGATCGTTATGGGATCGCGGGACGTTCAGCGATTTGGATCGCGAAGATGTTCGACTACATCAACCGCGTTTCTTGACGCTTCCCGCTTAGCGATCTACAAAGGTATGTAGATCCACTCTCCCTCTCGTAGATGCTCATCACCATGGATAGATCTTGTGTGTGCGTAGGAAATTTTTTGTTTCCCATGCAACGTTCCCCAACAGTGGTATCAGAGCTAGGTCTATGTGTAGATGAGATCTGGAGTAGAACACAAAGAGTTTGTGGGCGTTGATGCTTAGATTTCTTCCTCCCTTGGTCGTATTTTGGTTCAGCGGTATTGTGGGATGAAGCGGCCCGGACCAACCTTACTCGTACGCTTACGAGAGACCAGTTCCATCGACTGACATGTAACTTCGTTGCACAAAGATGGCTGGCGGGTGTCTATTTCTCCTGCTTTAGTTTGATCAGATTCGACAAAGGCAGTCCTTGAGAAGGTTGAAGAGCAACTAGTGTATCACCGTTGTGGTTTTTGCGTAGATGAGAATTGTTCTTGCTAGATACCCATAGCAGCCATGTAAAACATGCAACAACAATTAGAGGACATCTAACTTGTTTTTGTAGGGTATTTTGTGATGTGATATGGCCAACTACATGATGTGATATATGTGATGTATGAGATGATCATGTGTTGTATAGAATATCACGACTTGCATGTCGATGAGTATGGCAACCGGCAAGAGCCATAGGGTTGTCTTTATTATTGTATGACCTGCGTGTCAATCATTAAGCACTATGTAAGGCTTTACTTTATCACTAAACGGTAGAAATAATTAGAAGCATGGTGGGCGCAACAACCCAGATGGCGACACGTTGATGGAGATCAAGATGATGGAGATCATGGTGTCATGCCGGTGACGATGGAGATCATGCCGATGCTTTCATGATGGAGATCAAAAGCACAAGTTCATGGCCATATCATGTCAATTATAATTGGCATGGCATGTTAATCCTTTTATGCACCTTGTTTTGCTTATGACGACGGTAGCATTATAAGATGATCCCTCACTTAATTTCAAGATAAATTGTGTTCTCCCAGAGTGTGCACCATTGCAAAAGTTTGTCGTGTCGAGACACCACGTGATGAACGGTGTGATAGACTCTATGTTCACATACAATGGGTGCAAGCCAGTGTGGCACATGCAGAACACTCGGGTTAAACTTGATGAGCCTAGCATGTACAGACATGGCCTCGGAACACAAGAGACCGAAAGGTCGAACATGAGTCATATAGTAGATATGATCAACATGATGATGTTCACCATTGAAACCACCTCAACTCACGTGATGATTGGACTTGAGTTGGTGAATTTGGATCATGTGTCACACGAATGACCGGAGGGATGTCAATTTGAGTGGGAGTTCTTAAGTAATATGATTAATTGAACTCATTATCATGAACATAGTGAGTAGTGTCTTTGCAAATTATGTTGTAGATTACTTGCTCGCGTTGTAGCTCCCTTGAATTTTTATATGTTCCTAGAGAAATAAAGTTGAAAGATGATGGTAGCAATATTGCGGACTGGGTCCGTGATCTGAGGATTATCCTCATTGCTGCACAGAAGGCTTATGTCCTTAATGCACCGCTTGGTGCGCCAACCCCTCTAGCGTCGTTTGTAGATGTTGTGAATAGCTGACAGGCACGTTCTGATGACTTCTTTATAGTTTAGTTTGTCATGCATTACGGCTTAGAATTGAGGCTCCGATACGTTTTGAACTTCATGGAACATATGAAATGTTCTAAGAGCTGACATTAGGATCGCAGGCTCGTCCCCGTGTTGCGAGATATGAGATCTCCAACAAGATTCTTTGCCTGCAAGATGAAGGAGAATAGCTCAATCGTTGAGCATGTGCTCAGATTGTCTGGGTGCTATAATCGCTTGAGTCGAGTGGGAGTTGATCTTCTAGATAAGATAGTGATTCATATAGTTCTTCAAGTCATTGTCACTAACCTACTAGAACTTGGTGATGAACTATAAAACGCTAGGGATAGAAATATTGATCCCTGAGCTGTTCGCGATGTTTGACACCGCGAAGGTAGAAATCAAGAAGGAGCGTCAAGTGTTGATGGTTAGTAAAAACCACTAGTTTTGAGAAGGGCAGGAGCAAGGAGGGAAACTTCCTGGATAGCAAGTCAGTTGCTGCTCTAGGGAAGCAACCCAAAGTTGAACCCAAACCTGAGACTAAGTGCTTCGATTATGAGGAGAACGGTCGCTGAAGCGGAACAACCCTAGATCCTTGCTAGATAAGAAGGCTGGCAACGTCAATAGAAGTATATTTGATATTCGTGTTATTGATATGTACCTTTCTAGTACTCCTAGTAGCACTTGGGTATTCGACACCGATTCGGTTGCTAGATGTTAGTAACTCAAAATAAAAGATATGGAATGAACGGAGAACTAGCTAAGGGTGAGGTGACGATGTGTGTTGGAAATATTTCCAAGGTTGATGTGATCAACATCGCACGCTCTCTCTACCTTCGGGATTAGTGACGAACCTAAATAAATGTTATTTGGTGTTTTGCGTTGAGCATGAACGTGATTAGATCGTGTTTGTTGCAACACAGTTATTCATTTAAGTTAGAGAATAATAGTTATTCTGTTTACATGAATAATACCTTCAATGGGCATGCACCCAGTGAGAATGGTTTGTTGAATCTTGATCGTAGTAATACACATGTTCATAACATTGATGCCAAAAGATACAAAGTTAATTATGATATTACCACATACTTGTGGCACTGCCGCTAAATGTCATATTGGTACAGAGCACATGAAGAAACTCCATGTTGATGGATCTTTGGACTCATTCGATTTCGAATCGGTTGAGACATGCGAACCATGCCTCTTGGACAAGATGACTAAGGACCCCGTTTTCTGGATTGATGGAGCGGGCAAGTGAATTATTGGAAATGATGCATGTTGATGTATGCAATCCAATGAGTCTTGTAGCGTGCGGTGGATATCATTATTTTCTTAACTTTGCTGATGATTTGAGTAGATATAGTGTATATTTACTTAATGAAACACAAGTCTAAATTGTTTGAAAGGTTCAAGCAAATTCAGAGTGAAGTTTAAGATCATCGTGACAAGAAAATAAAAATGTCTGCGATATGATCGTGGAGGTGAATATTTGAGTTACGAGTTTGGCATACAACTTTAGACAATGTGAAAGTCATTTCACAACTCATGCCACCTGAAACACCATAGTGTGATGGTGTGTCTGAACGTCATAGTCGTGCTCTATTGGATATGGTGCGGGCTATGATGTCTCTTATCGTTTTGCTACTATAATTTTGGGGTTACGCATTAGAGACAACTGCATTCACTTTAAATAGGGCACCATCTAAATTTGTTGAGATGACAACGTATGAATTATGGTTTGATAGAAACCTAACTGTCATTTCTTAATGTTTGGGGCTGCGATGCTTGTGTGGAAAAATGTTTTCACCTAATGAGCTCGAACCCATAGCAGACAAATGCATCTTCATAGATTACCCTAAGAATAGTTGGGTGAACCTTCTATCTTAGATCCAAGCATAAAGTGTTTGTTGCTAAAACGGGTCCTTTCTCGAGAAAGTGTTTCTCTCTAAAGAATTGAGTGTGCGGAAGATAGAACTTGATGAGGTTGTTGAACCTTTGTTTCAACCAGAGAGTAGCGCAATGCAGAAAGATGTTTCTGTGGAACCTAAATCAGTTGAAGAGGAAGTAAATGATGATGATCATGAAGCTTCGGATCAAGTTACTATCGAACCTCGTAGGTCGACAAGGATGTGTACTGCTCCTGAGCGGTACAACAACCCTGTCTTGGAGGTCATGTTGTTGGACAATGATGAACCTACGAACTATGGAGAAGCGATGATGGGCCCAGATTCCGACAAATGGTTAGAGCCCATGAAATTCGAGAAAGGATCCATGTATGAAAACCAACTATAGACTTTGGTGGACTTGCTCGTTGGACGACAAGTCATCGAGTACAAATGGACCTTTAAAATGAAGACAGGCGCTGATGGTGAATGTTACCATTTATAAAGCTCCACTTGTCGCAAAGAAGTTTCCAGCAAGTTCAAGGAGTTGACTACAATGAGACTTTCTCGCTCGTAGCGATGCTAAAGTCTGTTGGAATTATGTTAGCAGTTGCTGCAATTTTCAATTATGAAATATGGCAGATGGATGCCAAAACATCGTTTCCTTCCTTAAGGAAAGGTTGTATGAGATACAACCAGAAGGTTTTGTCAGCCCTAACGATGCTAAAAGGTGTACAAGCTTTAGTGATCCTTCTATGAATTGAAGCAAGCATCTCGGTGTTGGAATATACACTTTGATGAGGTGATCAAATTTTTGAGTCTATACAAAGTTTATGAGAAACTTGTATTTGCAATAAAGTGAGTGGGAGCACTATAGAGTTTCTGATAAGTATATGTGGATGAAATATTGTTGATCGGAAATAATGAAAATTTTCTGGAAAGCATGAACGGTTGTTTGAAAAGTGATTTTCAAAGGAAGACCTGGATAAAGCTACCTAATTATTGAGCATCAAGATCTATAGAGATAAATCAAGATGCTTGATGAGACTTTCAATGAGTACATACCTTGACAAGATTTTGAAAGAGTTCAAAAATGGATCAGTCAGAGAAAGAGTTCTCGCCTGATTTGTAAGGTGTCAAGTTGAGTGAGACTCAAAGCTCGAAAATGGCAAAAGAAAGAGCAAGGGCGAACGTCGTCCCCTATGCCTTAGCCATAGGCTCTGTATAGTATGCCATGCTGTGTACCGCACCTGTGTGTGCCTTGCCATGAGTCCGTCAAGGGGTACAAGAGTGATCCAGGAGTGGATCACTGGATAGTGGTCAAGATTATCCTTAGTAAGTAAAAAACTAAGGAGATGTTTCTTGATTATGGAGGTGATAAATAGTACGTCGTAAAAAGTTACGTCGATGCAAGCTTTAACACCAATCCGGATGACTCGTAGTAGCAATCTAGATACGTATAGTGGATCAGCCATTTGGAATAGTACCAAGTGGAATGTGGTAGCAGTGTTTATGGTTTGACATAGAGATTTGCAAAGTACACACGGATCTAAATGTCACAGACCCGTTGACTATAAGACCTCTCTCACATGCAAAGCATGATCGAGCCCCAGAACTCACTGGGTGTTAGATTCATAACAATGCGAATCATATGGTGATGTCAACTAGATTATTGACTCTAGTGCAAGTGGGAGACTGTTGGAAATATGCCCTAGAGGCAATAATAAATTGGTTATTATCATATTTCCTTGTTCATCATAATCGTTTATTATCCATACTATAATAGTGTTGATCAGAAACTCAGATACATGTGTGGATACATAGACAACACCATGTCCCTAGTATGCCTCTAATAGACTAGCTCGTTGATCAAAGATGGCTATGGTTTCTTAGTCATGGACATGAGATGTCATTTGGTAACGGGATCACATCATTAGGAGAATGATGTGATGGACAAGACCCAAACTGTAAACGTAGCATATGATCGTGTCAGTTTATTGCTACTGTTTTCTGCATGTCAAGTATGTGTTCCTATGACCATGAGATCATGCAACTCACTGACATCGGAGAAGTACCTTGTGTGTATCAAACGTCGCAATGTAACTAGGTGACTATAAAGGTGCTCTACAGGTATCTCCGAGGGTGTCTGTTGGGTTGGCATGGATCAAGACTGGGATTTGTTACTCCGTGTGACGGAGAGGTATCTCAGGGCCCACTCGATAATGCAACATCACAATAAGCCTTGCAAGCAATGTGATTAAGTGTTAGTAACGAGATGTTGTATTACGGAACGAGTAAAGAGATTTGCCAGTAACAAGGTTGTACTAGGTATGGAGATACCGACGATCAAATCTCGGGCAAGCAACATACCGAAGAACAAAGGGAACATCATACGGGATTAACTGAAACCTTGACACAGAGGTTCGACCGATAAAGATCTTTGTAGAATATGTAGGAACCAATATGGGCATCCAGGTCCCGCTATTGGTTATTGACTGTAGAGGTATCTCGGTCATGTCTACATAGTTCTCGAACTTGCAGGGTCTGCACACTTAAGGTTTGGTGACGTTTCGGTACTATAGAGTTACGCGTGGTGGTGACCAAAGGTTGTTCGGAGTCCCGGATGAGATCCAGCATGTCACGAGGAGCTCCGGAATGGTCCAGAGAGAAAGATTGATATTTAGGAAGTCCTATTTTGGTCGCGAGAAAAGTTAAAATAAGGAAGGAGTCCTAATCCTTATAGGATTGGAGTAGGACTCCTCCACCTCCAATTTCGGGCAGATTTTGAGGGTTTGAGGCTGCCTCCTCCCCTCCCTCCCTCCTATATATACTAGAGGATTTAGAGGAAAAAGCTAACCCTAATAGCCATGTGCTACCTCTCCTCTAGATCACAGTTTCTCCTCTAGATTGGTTTTTAGCGGTGCTTAGGCAAAGCCCTGCTGGAATAGCTCCACCACCATCGCCGCAATGTCGCCGTGCTACCGTAGAACTCATCTACCTCTCCGCTCCCTCTTGCTGGATCAAGAAGGCAGAGATCATCATCGAGCTGTACGTGTGCTGAACGCGGAGGTGCTGTCCACTCGGCGCTAGATTGGAAGGACCATGATCAAGATCGCAAGATGTTTCATGATTGGATCGCGGGACAGATCGTGATGAGATCGTGGGACGGATCGTGATGGGATCGTGGGACGCTCGGTGATTTGGATCGTGAAGACGTTCGACTACATCAACCGCGTTTCTTGACGCTTCCCGCTTAGCGATCTACAAGGGTATGTAGATCCACTCTCCCTCTCATAGATGCTCATCACCATGGATAGATCTTGCGTGTGCGTAGGAAATTTGTTGTTTCCCATGCAACGGTCCCCAACAATTGGTACCACCAAGAATGTTGGATCGGCATCATCGAGATTGGAAATCTGATTGTTGGTCACCTTATCGTTGCAACCGAGTTTCCTATATCGGTCTCACCGTGATTCAAAAGTTGCCACCTTTTGCTCACTTCAGTACCACCAAGACTAACACATCGGTGTCACTGAGTTGGTCATTTTGTGTGTAACGGTTGGATTTTTGGGGATGCCTATATATACCCCTTCACCACCACCTACTCGAAAGAGAAGCACTTAGAACAATTCCACACTTGTCCCATCTAGTTTTCTGAGAGAGAACCACCTACCCTTGTGTTGAGGTCAAGATATTCCACTCCAATCATATGGATCTTGATCTCTAGCCTCCCCAAGTAGCTTTCCACCAATTCCATCTCTTCCACCATGCCAAATCTGTGAGAGAGTGATTGGGTGCTAAGGAGTCTATCATCTTGAAGCACAAGAGCAAGGAGTTCATCGTCATTACCGAGCCTATTACCTTTTGGAGGGTGGGGCCTCCTAGATTTGTTAGGTGTCATTGGGAGCCTCCTACTTCCCGTTGTGGAGTGAACCAAGAAGTTTGTAAGGGCAAGGAGATCACCTACATCTTGAAGATCTACCCATAGTGAGGCTAGTCCTTCATGGACGGAAGCCGTTATGGAATAGTCAAGGTTGCTACTTCGTGGACACTTTTGGGTGGAGCCCTCCGTGGACTCTCGCGACCGTTACCCTCCGTGGGTTGAAGACTCCATAAACGTGCATGTACGATAGTGCCACCTATCGGAACCACGGGAAAAAATCCATGTGTATCCAACTGCGTTTGATCTACATATCTCAACACTTTACTTCATATGCAATGTCTTTACTTTCCGGTGCCATATTTGTTGACATGCATGTGTAGGGCTGTTAGACTTGCTATCTTTGCTCAAACTGTTAAAATCTGCCAACCAATTAACCTGGGAAAGGTTAGGTTTTAAATTCCTGCTAGTAGTCTATTCACCCCCCCTCTAGACACTCTTCTAGTGACTGAAGTCCATCCCGACACGGTCTTCCCGGGGGTGTTTCCTTTGGCCTTGATTGTTCATTTGAATGTTCTCTCGATTGTCCTGTATCTGCATCTAGCAGTTCCCTATCGGGGCTTGCCGCCAGAGTGGCTACTACTGCCCATGCACGAGTAAGGGGCACTGGAGAACCCAAAACTCTAGTGCACCGACATATAGGTGGAATAGAATATGATGGAGGTTGTGAAGAAAAAGGAGAAGATAGTCTCATATCAACTTGGCATACCAACGGACTATGGAGATGCCCATTAATAGATGTCAATGTGAGTTCGTAGGGATTGCCATGCAACGAATGCACTAGAGCTATAAGTGTATGAAAGCTCAAAAGGAAACTAAGTGGGTGGGTGATAACCCACAAGTGCAGGGGATCAATTGTAGCCTTTTTCAATAAGTAAGAGTGTCGAACCCAATGAGGAGCTAAAGATAGAACCAATATTTCCTCAAGTTCTATCGACCACCGATACAACTCTACGCACGCTTAACATTCTCTTTACCTAGAACAAGTATGAAATTAGAAGTACATTGTAGGTGTAACAGGATAGGTTTGAAAGATAATAATGAGCACGTAAATAAAAACTAGGGACTGATAAGATAAAGTAACAAATAAGTTAGTTTGATGAGTGTGGAAATGTGGTGGTAGGAGTTGTGGAATTGTCCCAAGGCAAACGCTAACTAGACCGGTCATTATTATTAAAATTTTATATGAGGGAGAGGCATAAGCTAACATACTTTCTCTACTTGTATCATATGCACTTATGATTGGAACTCTAGCAAGCATCCGCAACTACTAAAGATCATTAAGGTAAAACCCAGCCATAGCATTATAATGTATCAATTCCTCTTTACTCCCATATGTAACAACCCACCTATTCGTGTTTATGCTTCTGTCAGTCATGCAACCCACCATAGGAAAATCATGAACACATTGCTACACCCTACAACGAGGATCCCGCATGCTTGCGTGACACAGAGAGCACCATAGGACTGCACCAATAATAAAACATGCAACTCAAACCAATCATGATCATCAATCAACCCATAGGACAACAAAAATCAACTCAGACATCATAGGATGGAAACACATCAGTGGATAATAATATGAAGCATAAAGCACCATGTTCAAGTAGAGGGTACAGTGGGTTGCAGGAGAGTGGGCTGCTGTAGATATATGAGGGGAGGTGATCGAGATGTTGGTGAAGATCACAGAGTTGTTCGAGTAGATTATCGTCATGATGATGGCCCCGATGGCATTCCGGCACCACCAGGAGAGAGGGGGAGAGAGACCCCTCCTTATTATTATTCCTTGACCTTCCCCCTAGATGGGAGAAGGGTTTCCCCTCTAGTCCATGGCCTCCATGGCAGTAGAGGGTTGAGAGCCCCTCCAATATTGGATCTCTCTCTCTGTTTCCTTCTGTTTCTATGGTCCCAGATTCTGGCCTTTCATCGTTTCCTAAATATCTGGGATCCGTAACTTCAACTGGACTGAATTTTTGAGGGGATATTGATCCAAAAATTAGCTTTATTGTGGCTAAAGGACAGCTCCAACCAATGTAAAGGATGGCCACAAGCCTGCCAGGGCCGACTAGGGGGGTGGGCCGCGCCTAGCAGGCTTGCCACCTCCTCGGGCATTGTCTTGTGTTGATTATTTTTTCCAAAAGTCACATAAATTCCAAAAAAAGTCCACAAGTTTTTATCAAGTTTGGACTTCGTTTGGTATGTATATTCTACGAAACAAAAAACATGCAACAAACAGGGACTGACACTGGGCACTGGATCAATATTTTAGTCCCAAAAATAGTATAAAAACTTGCCAAAAGTATATGAAACTTGTAGAATATTGGCATGAAACAATCAAAAATTATAGATATGAGGGAGACGTATCAGTGTGCATCGAACTTGCTTGCTTAAGAAGACCTACGACAATTTGAGGAAGCCCATCATTGGAATATACAAGCCAAGTCATATAATGAAAAATTCCCACTAGTATATGGAAGTGACAAAATAGGAGACTCTCTATCATGAAGAGCATGGTGCTACTTTGAAGCACAAGTGTGGAATAAATATAGTAGCATTGTCCCTTCTCTCTTTCTCTCATTATTTATTTATTTATTTATTTTCGTGCGCATCTAAGGCCTCTTTTTTCTACTTGGGCTTCGCTGGCCACTTTTATTTTTCCTAAAGTCCGGAGTCTCATCCCCACTTGTGAGGGAATCATAGCTTCCATCATCCTTTCCTCACATTAGTAATCGAAGCAAAGTATTAGATGCATGCTCCAAGGGGATAGGTTGGTAGGAGTAAACCATCCTGCGCTCCCGACCCTCACACAAAGGTCGACAATCAATAAACAAATCATGATCCGACTTCCTTACATAACGGTTCACCATACGTGCATGCTACATGAATCACAAACCTTTACACAATTATTTTTACCAATTCACAATTACTTCCTAACATGACTCTTAATATTACCATCTTTATATCTCAAAATTTTATGCAAGGAATCAAACTTCTCATAATATTCAATGCACTTAATATAGAAGTTTTTATTATATCCCTCTTGGATGCCTATCATATTAGGACTAAATTCATAATCTAAACCAATTACGATGCTATTTAAGGACTCTCAAAATAATATAAGTGAGGTACGAGATTTCCATTATTTCTATAAAACCAAACAATTCCGTGCTCTAAAAATATATAAGTGAAGCACTAGTCCAAAATTGCCTATCTCAAAAGATATAAGTGAAGCACATAGACTATTCTAATAATTTCATGATTCATGTGTGTCTCTCTCAAAATATGTGCACCACAAGGATGATTGTGGAAAACTAAAAAGCAAATACTCATATCATACAAGACACTCCAAGCAAAACACATATCATGTTGTGAATAAAAATATAGCCTCAAGTAAATTTACCGATGGATTGAAGACGAAACAGGGGATGCCTTCCGGGGCATCCCCAAGATTTTGCTCTTTCGCATCCTTGAATATGGCTCGGGGTGCCTTGGGCATCCCCAAGCTTAGGCTCTTGTCCCTCCTTATTCCATAGTACATCAAATCTTTAGCCAAAACTTGAAAACTTCACAACACAAAACTCAACAGAAAACTCGTGAGAGCCATTAGTATAAGAAAAATATATCACTACTTTAGGTACTGTTGTGAACTCATTCTTTATTTATATTAGTGTAATATCTACTGTATTCTAAATTCTCCATTGTTCATACCACCCGATACGACCCATAGGTACATGAAATTAGGTAAACAACTCAAAGAAAACAGAATCTGTCAAAAACAAAATAGTTTGTAGCAATCTGAAAACTTTGTATACTTATGTAAGTCCAAAAATTCTTAACAATTATTAAAACCTTGTAAGTTTGTATATCAATATTGTGTAAAAATTTCTAACACATTCCACGCTCTGATAAATTTATAAAATTCCTGGACTGGGTGCAAAAGTTTTTGTTTTTCAAGAAGATCAAATCAACAACCACCATAGACAATCCCAAAGGTCTTACTTGCCTCAAACACTAAGTAAAACACCAAAACACAATTAATACAGAAGTAATAATGTGTGAAACACTGAAAAACAGGAGCAAAAAAATAACATTGGGTTGCCTCGCAACAAGGTCTATCGTTTCACGCCCCTAGCTAGGCATGATGATTTTGAATGATGCTCACATAAAAAGTAGAAATTGGAATATGCAAGAGAGCATCATAAATCTCATGAAAAGTAGATTTAAGTCTAACTCACTTCTTATTCATCGGAATTTTGTGAGCGAAAAATTCATTGGAACAAGAATCAACTATCATAGGAAGGCAAAACAAGCATAACTTCAAACTTTGAACACATAGAGAGGAAACTTGATATTATTGAAATTACTACAAGCATATGTTCCTCACTCATAATAATTTTTAGTAGCATCATGAAGGAATTTCACAATATAAATATCAAATAAAGAATTATTTCCATCATCAGTTATAGCATATATGTCATCACCAAAACATGGGGAACAAAAAATATCATCTTCATCAAGCATAGCATACCCAAGGTTGTGGTTTTGCATATCATTAGCATCATGGATATTAGAGAATTCATACTAACAACATGGAACTCATGATTTTCATTCAAGGAACTATCATGAATCTCCTTATAAATTTCTTCTTTCAATACTTCATCAAAAATTCCAGATTCATGATTTTCAAACAAAACTTCATAGAGATAATCAAGTGCACTCAGCTAACTAGCAGTTGGTTCATCAAAATTTGGTCTTTTGAAAAGATTAGCAAGTGGATGCCGATCCATATCAATAGATATTTAGCAAGCAAAGATGCAAGAAAATAGAAGCCACATGGCAACACAAGTGAACATCACAACGAAAAGGTGAATGGAAGAAAGGCGAATAAAAAGGCAAATCTTTTTGGTTTTTTTGAAAATTGTTTTAGAAGTGGGGGACGTTGGAAATATGCCCTATAGGAAATAATAAAGTAATTATCATTATATTTCCTTGTTCATGATAATTGTCTATTGTTCATACTATAATTGTATTAACCGGAAACCGAAATACATGCGTGAGTACACATACCACAACATGTCCCTATTGAGCCTCTAGTTGGCTAGCTCTCTGGTCAATAGATGGTCACGGTTTCATGACCATGGACGTTGGATGTGGTTGATAATAGGATCACATCATTAGAGGATGATGTGATGGACAAGACCCAATCCTAAGCATAGCACAAGATCGTGTAGTTCGTCTGCTAAAGCTTTTCTAATGTCAAGTATCATTTCCTTAGACCATGAGATTGTGCAATTCCCGGATACCATAGGAATACTTTGGGTTTGCCAAACGTCACAATGTAACTGGGTGGCTATAAAGGTACACTACAGGTGTCCCCGAAAGTATCTGTTGGGTTGGCACGAATCGAGACTGGGTTTTGTCACTCCGTGAGACGGAGAGGGATCTCTGGGCCCACTCGGTAAGACATCATCATAATGAGCTCAATGTGACTAAGGAGTTAGCCACGGGATGATGTGTTGCGGAACGAGTAAAGAGACTTGTCGGTAACGAGATTGAACAAGGTATAGGGATACCGACAATCGAATCTCGGGCAAGTAACATACCGATGGACAAAAGCAATTATATACGGGATTGATTGAATCCCCGACATCGTGGTTCATCCAATGAGATCATCGTGGAGCATGTGGGAGCCAACATGGGTATCCAGATCCCGCTGTTGGTTATTGACCGGAGAGGTGTCTCGGTCATGTCTACATGCCTCCCGAACCCGTAGGGTCTACACACTTAAGGTTCGATGACGCTAGGGTTATAGGGGAATTGCATATGTGGTTAACGAAGATTGTTTGGAGTCCCGGATGAGATCCCGAACATCATGAGAAGCTGCGGAATGGTCCGGAGGTAAATATTCATATATAGGAAGTGAGCATTTGGTCAACGGAAGTGTTTCGGGCATCACTGGTAATGTACCGGGACCACCGGAAGGGTTTCGGGGGTCCTCCGGGAGGGGCCACCATGCCCGGAAGGCTACATGGGCCAAGAGTGGGAGGAAACCAGCCCCTAGGTGGGCTGGTTCACTCCCCACCTCAGCCCAAGGAGCAGAAAATGGTGGAGGGGGTCAAACCCTAGGTATGAGGGTGCCCAAGGCCCACCCTAGGGCGCCGCCCCTCCTCCCCACCTTGGCCGCCGACCCTCCTCTCCCATCTAGGGCTGTCGCACAACCTAGGGTGGTAACCCTAGGGGTGCGCACCCTCCTCCCTCTCCTCCTATAAATAGTGGACGGTTTTGGGCTGCCGACACAACAGATCTCTCTCTCTCTCGGCGCAGCCCTACCCCTCCTCCTCCTCGTCCTCCGTAGCACATGGCAAAGCCCTACCGGAGTACCACACAGCTCCACCATCACCACGCTGTCATGCTGCTAGAGCTCTCGCTCAACCTCTCCTTCCTCCTTGCTAGATAAAGGCGTAGGAGACGTCACCGGGTTGCACGTGTGTTGAACGCGGAGGCGCCGTTGTTCAGTGCTTAGATCGGAATCCACCGCGATCTTAATCGCTGCGAGTACGACTCCACCAACCGCGTTCATAGTAACGCTTCCGCTTTGCGATCTTCAAAGGTATGAAGATGCACTCCTCCTTTGCTCGTTGCTGGTTTCTCCATAGATTGATATTGGTGACACGTAGGATTTTTTTTGATTTACTACTACATTCCCCAACGGTGGCATCATGAGCTAGGTCTATGCATAGAATCTATGCACGAGTAGAACACAAGATGTTGTGGGCATCAATTTTGTCAATTTGCTTGCTGTTACTAGTATTATCTTGATTCAACAGTATTGTGGGACGAAGCAGCCCGGACCGACTTTACACGTACGCTTATGTGAAACTTGTTCCACCGTCTGACATGCACTTGTTGCATAAGGTGGCTAGCGGGTGTCTATCTCTCCCACTTTAGTCAGATCGGATTCGATGAAAAGGGTCCTTACGAATGGTAAATAGAAATTGGCATATCACATTGTGTTTTTTGCGTAGGTAAGAAATGTTCTTGCTAGAAACCTATAGCAGCCACGTAAAACTTGCAACAAGAATTAGAGGACGTCTAACTTGTTTTTGCAGCATATGCCGTGTGATGTGATATGGCCAATGGATGTGATCTGATATATGTGATGTATGAGATTGATCATGTTCTTGTAA
Source organism: Hordeum marinum (assembly GCA_022496015.1). NCBI lineage: Eukaryota > Viridiplantae > Streptophyta > Magnoliopsida > Poales > Poaceae > Hordeum > Hordeum marinum. The sequence goes on along the minus strand of CM039673.1, from coordinate 367,599,042 downwards.
TAGGATTCACGACTTGCATGTCAATGAGTATGACAACCGGCACGAGCCATAGGAGTTGTCTTAATTTATTGTATGACCTGCGTGTCAATCAAAAATGCCATGTAATTACTTTACTTTATTGTTAACCATTAGCCATAGTAGTAGAAGTAATAGTTGGCGAGACAACTTCATGAAGACACGATGATGGAGATCATGGTATCGTGCCAGTGAAAATGATGATCATGGTGCCCCAAAGATGGATATCAAAGAAGCAAGATGATATTGGCCTTATCATGTCACTATAGGATTGCATGTGATGTTTATCATGTTTTACATCTTATTTGCTTAGAACGACTGTAGCTTAAATAAGATGATCTCTCACCAAAATTTAAAGAAACGTGTTCCCCCTAACTGTGCACCGTTGCTAATGTTTGTTGTTCCGAAGCACCATGTGATGATCGGGTGTGATAGGTTCTAACGTTCGCATACAACGGGTGTAAGACAGTATAGACGAAATACACTTAGGTTGACTTGATGAGCCTAGCATGTACAAACATGGCCTCGAAACACGAGAGACCGAAAGGTCGAACATGAGTCGTATAGAAGATATGATCAACATGCAGATGTTCACAATTGATGACTAGTCCGTCTCACGTGATGATCGGACACGGGCTAGTTGACGTGGATCATGTGTCACTTGAAGGGCTAGAGAGATGTCTATATAAGTGGGAGTTCATTAAATAATTTGATTATGTGAACTTAATTATCATGAACTTAGTCTAAAATTGTCTTTACAATCTATATTGTAGATCCAATGGCCCACGCTAATGTTGCCCTCAATTTCAATGCTTTCCTAGAGAAAACCAAGGTGAAAGACGATGGAAGCAACTATACGGACTGGGTCCGTAGCTTGAGGATAATCCTCATAGCTTCCAAGAAATTATATGTCCTGGATGCACCGCTAGATAACGCACCCGTCTTCACAGAAACTCAAGACGTTATGAACGCCTGGCAGTCGCGTCATGATGATTACTCCCTGGTTCAGTGCGGCATGCTTTACATCTTAGAACCGGGGCTCCAAAAGCATTTTGAGCAACACGAAGCATATGAGATGTTCCAAGAGCTGAGAATGGTTTTCCAAGCTCATGCCCGGGTCGAGAGATATGATGTCTCCGACAAGTTCTTCTTCAGTTGTAAGATGGAGGAAAAAAGTTTTGTTAGCGAGCACATACTCAAAATGTCTGGGTTGCACAACCGCTTGTCCTAGCTAAGAGTTAATCTTCTAGATGACTCGGTTATTGACAAAATCCTCCAGTCACTTCCACCTAGCTACAAGAGCTTTGTGATGAACTACAATATGAAAGGGATGGAGAATTCCATTCCTGAGTTGTACTCGATGCTGAAATCAGCAGAGGTGGAAATCAAAAAGGAACATCAAGTGTTGATGGTGAATAAGACCACTAGTTTCAAGAAAGGGAAGGGAAAGAAGAACTTCAAGAAGGACGGCAAAGCAGTTGCCGTGCCTGGTAAGCAAGTTGCCGGGAAGAAGAACAAGAATGGACCCAAGCCTGAGACTGAGTGCTTTTATTGCAAGGGTACCGGTCACTGGAAGCAGAACTGTCCCAAGTACTTAGCGGATAAGAAGGCCGGCAACGTTAAATGTATATGTGATATACTTGTTATTGATGTGTACCTTACCAGCGCTCGTAGTAGCTCCTGGGTATTTGATACCGGTGTAGTTGCTCACATTTGTAACTCCAAGCAGGAGCTGCAAAATAAGCGGAGACTGGCAAAGGACGAGGTGACGATGCGCGTCGGGAATGGTTCCAAGGTCGATGTGATCGCCGTCGGCATGCAACCTCTACATCCACCTCCGGGATTAGTTTTAAACCTTAATAATTGTTATTTAGTACCAGCTTTGAGCATGAACATTGTATCTGAATCTCGCTTGATGCGAGATGGCTACTCATTTAAATCTGAGAATAATGGTTGTTATATTTATATGAGATAAATGTTTTATGGTCATGCCCCGCTGGTCAATGGTTTATTTTTGATGAATCTCGAATGTCATGTTACACATGTTCATAGTGTGAGTACCAAAAGATGTAAGGTTGATAATGATAGTCCCACTTACATGTGGCACTCCCGCCTTGGTCATATTGGTGTCGAACACATGAAGAAACTCCATGTTGATGGACTGTTGGAGTCTCTTGATTTCAAATCATTTGACACGTGCGAACCATGCCTCATGGGCAAGATGACCAAGGCTCCGTTCTCCGGAACAATGGAGCGAGCAACTAACTTGTTGGAAATAAAACATACCGATGTATGCGGTCCAATGAGCGTTTATGCTCGCGGTGGCTACCGGTATGTTCTCACCATCACTGATGACTTAAGCAGATATGGGTATGTCTACTTAATGAAACACAAGTCTGAAACCTTTGAAAAGTTCAAGGAATTTCAGAGTGAGGTAGAGAATCAACGTGACAGGAAAATAAAGTGCCTACAATCTGATCGTGGCGGAGAATATTTGAGTCACGAGTTTGGCACGCACCTAACGAAATGTGGAATTGTTTCACAACTCATGCCGCCTAGCACACCTCAGCGAAATGTTGTGTCTGAACGTCATAATCGCACTCTATTGGATATAATGCGATCTATGATGTCTCTTACCGACTTACTGCTATCATTTTGGGGATATGCATTAGAGACTACCGCATTCACTTTAAATAGGGCGCCATCTAAGTCCGTTGAGATGACACTGTATGAATAATGGTTTGGAAACAAACCAAAGCTGTCATTTCTGAAAGTTTGGGGATGCAATGCTTATGTGAAGAAACTTCAACCTGAGAAGCTCGAACCCAAAGTGGAAAAGTCCGTCTTCATAGGATACCCCAAAGGAACTATTGGGTATACCTTCTACCTCAGATCCGAAGGCAAAGTTTTTGTTGCCAAGAATGGATCCTTTCTAGAGAAGGAATTTCTCTCGGAAAAGTAAGTGGGAGGAAAATAGAACTTGATGAGGTAATTATACCTCCACTCAAACCGGAGAGTAGCGCATCACAGGAAGTTGTTTATGTGGAGTCTGCACCGGCTGGAGAGGAAGTTAATGATGATGATCATGGAACTCCAGATAAAGTTGCTAGTAAACCTTGATGGTCCACAAGGACACGTTCCGCACCAGAGTGGTACGGTAACCCTGTCCTGGAGATCATGTTGTTGGACAACGGTGAACCTTCGAACTATGAAGAAGCGATGGCAGGCCCAGATTCCAACAAATGGCTTGGAGCCATGAAATCCGAGATAGGATCCATGTATGAGAACAAAGTATGGACTTTGGTGGACTTGCCCGATGATAAGCGAGCCATAGAAAATAAATTAATCTTTAAGAAGAAGACTGACTCGCATGGTAATGTGACTGTCTATAAGCTAAGGGTTATCAACAAGTTCAAGGAGTTTACTACGATGAGACTCTCTCACCCGTAGCGATGCTGAAGTCCGTCCGAATCATGTTAGCAATTGCCGCATTTTATGATTATGAGATCTGGCAAATGGACGTCAAAACGACATTACTTAATGGTTTCCTTAAGGAAGTACTGTATATGATGCAGCCGGAAGGTTTTGTCGAACCTAAAGATGCTAACAAAGTATGCAAGCTTCAGCACTCCATCTATGGGCTGGTGCAAGCATCTCGGAGTTGGAACATTCGCTTTAATGAGGTGATTAAAGCGTTTGGATTTATACAGGTTTATGGAAAACCCTGTATTTACAAGAAAGTGAGTGGGAGCTCTGTAGCATTTCTCATATTATATGTGGATGAGATATTGTTGATGGGAAATGATATAGAACTTTTGTAAAGCATAAAGGCCTACTTGAATAAGTGTTTTTTAATGAAGGTCCTTGGAGAAGATGCTTACTTATTAGGCATCAAGATCTATAGAGATAGATCGAGACGCCTCATAGGTCTTTCACAAAGCACATACATTGACAAGATATTGAAGCAGTTCAATATGGATCGGTCCAAGAAGGGGTTCTTGCCTGTGTTACATGGTGTGAGATTGAGTACGACTCAATACCCGACCACGACAGAGGATAGAGAAAAGATGTGTGTCATCCCCTATGCTTCAGCCATAGGCTCTATTTTATATGACATGCTGTGTACTAGACCTAATGTGAACCTTGCCATAAGTTTGGTAGGGAGGTACCAAAGTGATCCCAGAGCGGAACACTAGACAGCGGTCAAGAATATCATGAAGTATCTGAAAAGGACCAAGGACATGATTCTCGTATATGGAGGTGCCGAAGAGCTCGCCGTAAAGGGTTATGTCGATGCTAGCTTCGACACAGATCCGGATGACTCCAAGTCACAAACCGGATACGTGTATATTTTGAACGGAGGGGCAGTCAGCTGGTGCAGCAGCAAGCAAAGCGTCGTGGCGGCATCTACATGTGAAGCGGAGTGCATAGCTGCTTCGGAAGCAGCAAAGGAAGGAGTCTGGATGAAGGAGTTCATCACCGACCTAGGAGTGATTCCCAATGCGTTGGCCCGATGACTCTACTCTGTGACAACACTGGAGATATTGCCCTTGCCAAGGAGCCTAGGTTTCACAAGAAGACAAGACACATCAAGCGCCACTTCAATTCCATTCGTGGATATGTCCAGGATGGAGATATAGACATTTGTAAAGTACATACGGATTTGAATGTCGTAGATCTGTTGACTAAACCTCTCTCACGAGCAAAACATGATCAACACCATAACTCTATGGGTGTTTGATACATCACAATGTAACTAGATTATTGACTCTACTGCAAGTGGGAGATTGTTGGAAATAAGCCCTAGAGGCAATAATAAAGTGATTATTATTATATTTGCTTGTCCATGATAATTGTCTATTGTTCATGCTATAATTGTATTAACCGGAAACCGTAATACATGTGTGAATAAATAGACCACAACATGTCCCTAGTGAGCCTCTAGTTGGCTAGCTCATTGATCAATAGGTAGTCATGGTTTCATGACCATCGACATTGGATCTCATTGATAACGGGATCACATCATTATAGAATGATGTGATGGACAAGACCCAATCCTAAGCATATCACAAGATCGTGTAGTTCGTCTGCTAAAGCTTTTCTAATGTCAAGTATCATTTCCTTAGACCATGAGATTGTGCAACTCCTGGATACCGTAGGACTACTTTGGGTGTGCCAAATGTCACAACTTAACTGGGTGGCTATAAAGGTACACTATGGGTGTCCCCGAAAGTATCTATTGGGTTGGCACGAATCGAGACTGGGATTTGTCACTCCGTGTGACGAAGAGGTATCTCTAGGCCCACTCGGTAAGACATCATCATAATGAGCTCAATGTGACTAAGGAGTTAGCCACAGGATGATGTGTTACCGAACGAGGAAAGAGACTTGTCGGTAATGAGTTTGAACAAGGTATAGGGATACCGACGATTGAATCTCGGGCAAGTAACATACCGATGGACAAAAGGAATTGTATACGAGATTGATTGAATCCCCGACATCGTGGTTCATCCGATGAGATCATCGTGGAGAACGTGGTAGACAACATGGGTATCCAGATCCCGCTGTTGGTTATTGACCGGAGAGGTGTCTTGGTCATGTCTACATGCCTCCCGAACCCGTAGGGTCTACACACTTAAGGTTCGATGACGCTAGGGTTATAGGGGAATTGCATACGTGGTTACTGAAGGCTGTTTGGAGTCCCGGATGAGATCTCGGACGTCACAAGGAGTTCTAGAATGGTCCGGAGGTAAATATTCATGTATAGGAAGTGAGGATTTGGTCACCGGAAGTGTTTCAGGCATCATCGGTAATGTATCGGGACCACCGGAAGGGTTCCGGGGGTCCATCGGGAGGGGCCACCAGCCCCGGAAGGCTACATGGGCCAAGAGTGGAAGGGAGCCATACCCTAGGTGGGCTGGTGCGCCCCCTACCTCAGCCCAAGGTGCAGGAAAGGGTGGAGGGGGCAAACCCTAGGCATGGAGGGGCCCAAGGCCCACCCTAGGACGCCGCCCCTCCTCCCCAGCTTGGCCGCCGACCCTCCTCTCCCATCTAGGGTTTTGCACCCCCTAGGGTGGGAACCCTAGGGGTGCGCACCCTCCTCCCTCTCCTCCTATAAGTAGTGGAGGGTTTTGGGCTGCCGATACAACAGATCTCTCTCTCTCTCGACGCAGCCCTACCCCTCGTCCTCCTCATCCTCCGTAGCACTTGGCGAAGACCTATCGGAGTACCATGCAGCTCCACCGTCACCATGCCGTCATGCTGCCGGAGCTCTCCCTCAACCTCTCCTTCCTCCTTGCTGGATCAAGGCGTAGGAGACATCATCGGGCTGCAAGTGTGTTGAACGCTAAGACGCCATTGTTCGGTGCTTAGATCGGAATGCACTGCGATCTGAATCGCTGTGAGTACGACTCCACCAACCGCGTTCATAGTAACTCTTCTGCTTCACGATCTTCAAAGGTATGAAGATGCACTCCCCCTTTGCTCGTTGCTGGTTTCTCCATAGATTTATCTTGGTGCCACGTAGGAATTTTTTTCATTTACTACTATGTTCCCCAACAGAGGAGAGGAAAACGAGAGGAAAATGGCAAATAATGTAAATGCAAGAGATGTGTTTGTGATGGGTACTTCGTAGGCTTGATGTAGATCATCTTTACTTGTTATGTATTCTCCCCGGCAACGGAACCAGAAATCCTTCTTGCTAGCTCTTGAGCTTGCGTTAGTTTTCCCTTGAAGAGCAAAGGGTGATGCAGCAAAGTAGATAAGTATTTCCCTCAGTTGTTGAGAATGAAGGTATCAATCTAGTAGGATTAACAAGCAAGTCACCAATGGATGCACCTACACAAACAATGAAACTCTTGCACCCAATGCTATAAAGGGGTTGTCAATCCCTTCACGGTTGTTTGCAAGGATTATATATGATAGAGATAGATGTAAAAGATTGTGGAAAGTAAAAAGTAAATTAATTGCAGCAAGGTATTTTTGGTATTTTTGGTATATAGATATGAAAAAATAATATGGAAAGTAGACCCGGGGGCCATAGGTTTCACTAGAGGCTTCTATCTTGAAGGAAAATAACACAGTGGGTGAATAAATTACTTTCGAGCAATTAATAGAAAAGAGAATAATTATGACAGTGTCCAAGGCAATGATTATGCATATAGGCATCATGTCCGTGTCAAGTAGATCGAGAACGGTTCTGCATCTACTACTATTACTCCACACATCGACCGACTCATGCCTACATCTAGAGTATTAAGTTCATGAATAACGGAGTAACCCACTAAGTAAGAGGACATGATGTAGAGGGATAAACTCAAGCAATATGATGAAACCCTTGATGGCAACAATACAATACGCGCCTCGCTACCCCTACTTTTTCATTGGGTGAGGACACCGCAAGATTGAACCCAAAATGAAGCACTTCTCCCATTGCAAGAATTACCAATCTATTTGGCCAAACCAAATCAATAACTCGAAGAAACTTACAAAGATATGAAATCATGCATATAAGAATTCAGAGAAGAACCAAATAATATTCATAGATAAGCTGATCATAAACCCACAATGCGTCGGATCTCGAGAAAAAACCCGCAAAAGAGTACTACATCGAATTCATCTCCATGAAGATCATGAAGAAAATGGTATTGAAGCACAAAGAGAGAGAGAAAAGCCATCTAGCTACTAGCTATGGACCCGTACGTCTGTGGTGGACTACTCACGCATCATCGGAGGGGTAATGGAGTTGATGTAGATGCCCTCCTTGATCGAATCCCCCTCCGGGAGATTACCAGAAAAGGCTCCAAGATTGGATCTCTCGGGAAGAGAAGGTTGCGGTGGCGTAAAAGTATTTGCGTGGCTCTTTTTGGTATTGGGGAAATATTTGGGTTAGGTGACCCAGAGGGGAGTCAAGCCTGCCAGGCGTTGCCAGGGGTGGTGGCTGCGCCCCCTGGTTAGTGACCTCCTGGCAGGTCCCTTGCCTTTCACTCCAAGTTGGTAGGTGTCTTCTATTCCAAGAAAAATCATCACGAAGATTTTATTCTGTTTGTACTTCGTTTAATATTCCTTATCTGCAATACTCAAAAAAAAGGAAAAAACAGAAACTGTCACTAGGCTCAAAATAATATAATAGCATATTAATGCATCTAAAACATCCAAAACAGGTAATATAATAGCATAGAACAATCAAAAATTATAGATATGTTGGAGACGTACCACGCCTCCGACCTAGTGGGAGTCATTTGGGAGGTGCATTAGCCGGAGTGGCTCACTAACCCGTAGGTCATCCCGAAGAAGTATGGGAAGGAGCGTACGAGTGTCGAGTTCATGAGCCTCAACAAAGCATGTCCCCAAGACCCATTACCGCTGCCACGCATCGGTCAGATCATGGACTCCGCTGCTGATTGCGACTACTGGTGTCAAAACCGGTGGATCTCGGGTAGGGGGTCCCGAAATGTGAGACTAGTATTGATGGTAATAGGAGACGAAGGGGATACAAATTTACCCAGGTTCGGGGCCTCCTATGGAGGTAATACCCTACATCCTACTTGGTTGTATTGATGATGTGGGGTGTTACAGAGTTGATCTACCTCGAGATCAAATAGCTAACCCTAGATGAGTCGTCCTCCCTATACCCCTAACCCCCCCAACTTATATAGACGCCAAGGGTGCCTTGGGTATACACATGGTCGATTACAAGCCGAAGAGATAAACATGCCTAACTACAGCTAATAACTTGGAGAGTACGTCATGGCTTCTCGAAGCTTCCTTGCATCCCACACAGTCTGTCCCATAAAAAGTAGGTCGTCTATCCGAGGACCCCCTAGTCCAGGACTCCCTCAGTAGCACTCGGACTAGCCTTCAAGGCTTATATATATCCAGCCAATATCCTCCCGTCATCATCTTAGGCTTGCGAGGTGAGTCCCTCATCCCTCCTTGTTCGGCAACCGACCAGTCTTAGGTAAAATCCCAAGCATCATGGGCACAGGTTCATTATAATAACTCCGTGTGTCCCTCAATTTTGTGCATCGTGGGGAGGCGAGTGGTCAGTTATTTTTACAATCTTACCCCTCCGTAATGGAGGCACCATACGTTTAATCAAAAAAACTCTGGCTCAGGCCACATCCTCTTCTTCCCCATCGAAAGAAACTCCCAGCGGAAGCTCCACATAGACCATGGCTAATGCTCCCAGCTCCTCCACACGTCCCTACGGCTCACACCCAGGGGACTCGACCAGCTGTTCCGTTACACTCCTGCGTCTCCACAACCTAGAGACCCAAGGGTATCTCCCTTCTTCAGATCTCGTAGCAACCTATGCAGGTCTGCTCTCTTATGGCGACGAAATTTTCGTCGAGCATTTCCCCAATCCTAACAAGGGGGAACGCGTATGCTTCATCCCCTTTCTCCTTCGGGGTCTTGGGTTTCCAATCCATCTGTCCTGAGGGAGTTGCTGGAGTTCTACGGGATTCAACTCCACCACCTTACTCCAGGGTCCATCTTGCACATCTCGGGCTTCGTTGCTCTCTGTGAGATGTTCCTGGGGTGCGAGGCGCACTTTTATTTGTGGAGGAAATATTTCTGTCTTGTCCATCGAACTCGGGACAAGACGATCTTGGTGGTCGGCGGAGCCAAATTGTGTTGCATAGCGGGGACGGGGTATCCGGCGGGCTCACCAAAGAAATCCGAGGAGTGGACTTCAGAATGGTTTTATATTGAAGACGTCCCCCTGTTCGAGACTACTCGAAGAGGTCTTCCCGAATACTCCAACACCCTCCCGAAGAAGACCTATAACTAGCGCCCAACGAGTTCGTCCCAGGAAGAAGGCCCCAAAGTGCGGTGCCTAGCAGCTCAGGTGCAGATACTCGCCCTGTTGGAAATATGCCCTAGAGGCAATAAATAAAGTGTTTATTATTATATTTCCTTGTTCATGATAATCGTTTATTATCCATGCTATAATTATATTAATTGGAAACACATTACATGTGTGGGTAAATAGAAAACACTTTGTCCCTAGTATGCCTCTAGTGAACTAGCTCGTTGATCAAAGATGGTCAAGGTTTCCTAGCCATTGACATGTGATGTCATTTTATAACGGGATCACATCATTAGGAGAATGATGTGATGGACAAGACCCAAACTACAAACGTAGCATATGATTGTGTCAGTTTATTGCTACTGTTTTCTACATGTCAAGTATATGTTCCTATGACCATGAGATCATGCAACTCACGGATACCGGAGGAGTGCCTTGTGTGTATCGAACGTCGCAACATAACTGGCTGACTATAAAGGTGCTCTACAGGTATCTGTGAGGGTGTCTCCTGAGTTGGAATGGATCAAGACTGGGATTTGTTACTCCGTGTGACGGAGAGGTATCTTAGGGCCCACTCGGTAATACAACATCACAATGAGCCTTGCAAGCAATGTGTCTAAGTGTTAGTCACGGGATCTTGTATTACGGAATGAGTCAAGAGACTTGTCGGTAACGCGGTTGAACTAGGTATGGAGATATCGACGATCGAATCTCGGGCAAGTAACATGCCGAAGAACAAAGGGAACATCATACGGGATTAACTGAATCCGTGACATAGAGGTTTGACTGATAAAGATCTTCGTAGAATATGTAGGAACCAATATGGGCGTCCAAGTCCCACTATTGGTTATTGGCCATAGAGGTGTCTCGGTCATGTTTACATAGTTCTCAAACCCGCAGGGTCTTCACACTTAAGGTTCGGTGACGTTTCGGTAGTATAGAGTTATGTATGGTGGTGACCGAAGGTTGTTCGGAGTCCCAGACGAGATCCCAGAGATTATGAGGAGCTCCGGAATGGTCCAGTGGTAAAGATTGATATATAGGAAGTCTTGTTTTGGTTGCGGGAAAAGTTTGGGGCTAATCGGTAATGTACCGGGAGTGCTGGTTTGTTATCGGGAGACCACCGGGGGGGGGGTTATTTCGACCCAACAGGCTTCATAGGCTGTGGGAGAATAATTACCAGCCCTTAGTGGGCTGCTGGAAGTCCCACACAAAGCCTATGCGGCTAGGGAGAGAAAAACCCAAAGAGAAAAGGTGGAAAAAGGCAAAAATAGGGTGAATACTAGTCCCACTAGGATTGGAGGTGGAATCCACCTCTCCCACCTGGTTCAGCCGACTCCTAGAGGCTTGGCCCTTGGGCCAAGACTCCGCCTCTCTTCCTCATATATATACTGGAGGTTTTAGCGTTTTTGGACAGAATTTTAGCCACGTGTTGCCCGTTCCTCCAGTGCATAGTTTCTCTTCTAGATCGCATTTCTGCAGTGCTTAGGCGAAGCCCTGCCGGAATAGCTCCACCACCATCGCCGGAGCACCGTCACGCTGCCAGGGAACTCTTCTTCCTCTCCGCTCCTTCTTGCTGGATCAAGACGGCGGAGATCGTCATCAAGCTGTACGTGTGCTGAACGCAGAGGTGCCGTCCATTTGGCGCTAGATCGGAAGGATCATGATCAAGTTCCTGGGACGGATCATGATCAAGTTCGCGGGACGGATCGTGATTGGATCATGTAACATCCCAAAATTTCATTTTGGAATGTTATGAAATATAGCTATGCATCATCATCACATTGTTTGAATGAAATGAATTGTTGAATTTCTTCTTTTGAAATTCTGAAACGCCATTTCAATTTTTCCATATACTTGTTTCTCCTATTTGAAAAACCCTAGAAATATTCAAACAAAAAGAGAGGAGTAACATGACACTCCACACCAGGGGCATATTGGTGAAATATTTGAACAGTAAAACCAGGGGGTTATTTGAAAATTTATTGAAAAAGAATTTAAAATCAATTAGGCATTTTCTGAAACTAAATTCTTTTAAAGTATTCAGTTTGAAAGTGGAAAAATGTTCATCAAATAGAATTTATTCCCCTGATCAGTTTGATATATATATTTCCTATTATTGGAAACTATTTGAATGCATTAAAGAGTTTTAAATGCCCTGGAAAATAGAAAAGGAAACGAATTAAAGCATTTAATTAGAAAACCGGCCGGCCCACCAGACTTTACTCCCGAGATCCTTTCGGATCGGTCACCGACGTGGAGATCTCGCCCCTCTCTCATTGACACGCGGGACCCGCCGGCCGACAGCACCATCAGCGCGCTCGTCTCCCTCCTCGTGCCGTCGACGTCGCCCGAGATCTCTCACTCACCGGATCTCCCTCCCTCTTCCCTTTCCCGACCCCGCGAGGCCCCCATAAGAACCCTTGCTCCCTCCGCACTTTGTTCCACCACCGAGCGCCCCTGCCCACGCCCACAAACGCCACCGCTCCACCTCGCCGGAGTTCGGTCAACAACCGAAGCTCCCTGAGCACGAGGTCGTCGCCTCCATCGTCCCCAGCCACGTCCGATGCCAAAAAATCGACGCCGGAGCTTCGCCGCCATCGTTTGAGCACTTAGGACGCCGCCCCCGACCACCGCACCGTCGTCTCCGACCACCTCCGACTTTCGGCCGCTGTCGACATCACTGGAGCTCCGACCCCCTCCCGTGTAAGCCGCCACCTCCACCCGCAACCGTCAGATTTAGGATCTACGCTCCAGATTAGAAATTTTATAAAACGAACCAGTACGCATTAGTTCTCGGCCATCCACTCGTTAGCACCCACGCGCGCACACGCTAGGCCAATCACAGCATGCCTCGTCACCCTGTTCGTTAGTTAGTATTTTTTTTGTTCTTTTTCTGTTTTGTTTTTGTTGTAACTTTTAAACTAATTCGTTTTTTAATTGATTGTTTTTGCATTAGGTCACAAATTTCATGTAGTTTCATCCTGTAGTCTTAGATTTCAAAGTTGAACTTTAAAATTTGAATCTAACCAAATTTGCTTAAATTACTAAAATCTGTATAACTAGAGTTTAAAGATATATTTTTGTATGAATCTTTTGGCCACTGGTTTGTATTAGTTAGACCTATCATACTACATAGTTTGAGAATTTTTAGGATGAATTTGGTTAGGGTTTTCAACAAAAACAGAATGTGTTTAGTTCTTAATAGAGTTTAGTTAGTTTAATTTTAGTTTGGTTTGAATCTGAGTTAGTTTAACTTTTGTTTCTAGTTTTCATTAGGTTCTGTTGTTTCAACATGAGGTGAAATTACTTGATATTAATAAAAATAATTGTTTAGTTTTATACCTTATTGTTATAGGAAATCTTTATTCCTTTTCATTAGGTATAGTTTTATTAAGCAATTTAGTTTTACTTGTCACAAACATTTTAGGAGATTTAATTCTGTTTTCTAATAAAGAATCTTAGTAATTCTTTTCTGTTAAGTAATGTTCTATTTATAAAAAAAAGTTTGTTTCATACTCTAATGTTGTAGGAAACTCTAGTTATCTTCATTAAGTGGTCTTTTATAAAAATTCTAATTTTAGAAGCATTTCTTTCCACACAAGTTTTAGTGGATTTAATTCTGTTTACTAATATAAATTTTATTATTTCCTTTCTGTTAACTATTTGTTATTAAAAATAGTTATTGGTCTTATTTCATATTAGTAGTAGTTTTGATACTAAAAATTTGTGAGTCAAATATTGGTTTTGAATTCTTTCTCTTGATTGTTACTATTGAATTGTTTTAGTATTGTTAGTTTAACCTTGCTGATTGTGTGAGTTGTATTATTAGTTATATGCTTATTGTGTGCTTTGTTTGATTCGTTAGATCATCCGGAGTGCGAAGCTTGTTATCTAGAGTCACTTGAGTACGAGGATCGGCAGCAAGGCAAGTCACTTGGATCATGTTTACCCATGTTTTTATTGCATTAGTTCTACCATCTCCCTAATTGCATGCAAAGTAGGTAACTTGGAAACATGGTTACTTGATGTAGTGTCATGTGGTAGGCACCCCTCAACCCTTTGACACATTGGCCCTGAGAAACGTTGATTTAATTTTGCTATGCTATTAGTAGACGGGTTTGGTTGCGTGATTCAAGAGAGTTGTGAGATAATAATTTCAAGAACTACAAGATTATCAAGACTTCAAGACTCCGAGTTTTCAACATACCTTTGGGTGGATGATGGTTGAACGACGCCCTGGAGAAGCGAGTGGTTAGCCTAGGTGTTGCTGATGAACGGCGCCCTGGAGAAGCCAGTGGTTAGCCTAGGTGTTGCTGGAGAAGTGCCAGTATTCACGTGGAAAGGTCCACCCAGGCATAAAGAGATGGATGGATGCTTCAAGACCCAAGGCTTACCTGCACAGCTGCAAGCCATTATGGCTCTGGCCTGGTTAGATATTGTGGTGACCCTGGACAGGCGGTGCTACGAGATGTAGAAGAACGGTAGGAAAGGATGGGCACCGACAGAGTCTCAGGGAAACCCTTTAGAAGACCAGGTTTTGGTCATCCGTTTCTCAAACACGCTGAAGTGCGAGAAATCCAATGAAGGCGATCAAATCTTGTGGGGAACGTGTGCAAAACACTGCAGAGTGCTAAAACCTAATCGATTAGCCATCTCCATGGTCATGGACAACTTGAGCTAAAGGAACTGAAACTATCTGGAATTCTCAACACAAATAATTATATTGATGTGGGTCTTAATGACAAGTTGGGTATGAGAATTGGTTGGTGGAACCATCTCATTAATCAACCAACAATGTAGTAATAACTTTTTCTTTGCCTCTCTTGTCATAGGAAAATTGGCTTTATGCAAAAACTTACTACCCCACTTGGCAAATATGCATATAGACTAGATGATTACTTTTATCCCCTTTTGTGACATTGCCGGCATATTCAATATGCTGACCTACACGGCTGCAACGTATCATGTTGCAGAGTATTTTCCGACCAGGAGTGAGGATACGCTCTACGATCGGTGAGATGCCCTTGGAGTCAGATGGACTCAACTACCTTTCAAGCCTCCACAAGTCTTTGGTTTAGTTTATCTCATGAGTTGGCCTTCAGCCACATTATTGTAATTTTTCTATTGTAATAAAGAACTCGATATGAGATTTTTCGATTAATAAATCTGTGTGATTTCACCTTGATATATACATTGATGTACCGTGTGTGTACCAGCATGATCTTGGGATGGTACGGAAACACCGGAGATTCGACCTTTCAGGAAGGTTGGGTCGCTACAGAAATGGTATCAAAGCACACGCTGACCGTAGAACGTAAGCTCTAGGATTGGAAAAGCCTTAGAAAAAAATCACTTTTCTATTGTCTTTCAAATTCTTATATTCCCATCTGCTCGTTGCTGACTTCCCTCCGATTTATTTCAAAATTTATAGATGTCCACCTTCACACCAGTTTTGATCACGGAGTTTTGTCAGCCTGACGTGACGATGCCCTTTGGCAACGAGCTAGTGAAGATCGTCAGGGACGTAAGGATCGCTTTGCCAAGCATCACCGGGACTCCTATCATGTCTTTTCCACAAGACGGTCGCTACAGGATCGAGGTGCACATCCCCGGAAAGACCTTTGGAATTCTTAAAGAACCCATCGACTTCAAGTTTGTGGCACCAAGCTGGATTCTTGGGAGGGCCATGGCGATTCACCGTGCCCTCGGATGTATTCAAGAGGAATACAGGGTGGCCCCATTTCGCTAAGGCTTCGCATGGTTTTTCTCAGGGATGCCAATGGAAATATCATAAACACCCCCACTGGAGACGCCACCATTTCCTATATCCAGACTTAGGAAACTCAAACCAGGACTCTGGAGCTTTGGGTACGTGCAGACACGAAGACGATCAAGAGGCTGATGAACCGCAAGATTGACCTTGAAGCTGACTTACGGGAAGCCAAGTACGAGCATGAGCATGAAGTGAAGGATTTTTTAGAGTGGATCGGGAAGCTGAACACTCGCATTGCAACTCTGGAGGAACAACTGGACATGGGGGGAAATCTTGACCCAGAAGGAGACGTGGCTCCTTTGATCAGCTATGATGATGACTATGAGGAGAGCGTCACCGGAGGACCCACGACCATGTACATTTGAGGAGAACTTTAGTTATGCCCGCATGTATCTTTCATTTTTCAACGTTAAAACGTAGGACGATGCTTAGTTGTATTTGGAGACTTGTATCTCGATGTTTGAACCTTGAGTTGAATAAATAAATGAGTGTTTGGTGTGTTATGTTTGTTGCATTGCATATGGGTAGTGAAATTTTCTTTTAGGCCCTTGTTCTATTCCAATTATCATCCCTCTGAAAACAGCAAGATGCCTCCATGACGTGATCCCGAATTCACCTTTTTGCCGGAATCCACGCAACTCCTCCAATAGCAGAATGCCCTGATGCAACTGTTGATCCAGAACCAGACCAACAACCAGCCTCCACCTCAGGGCGACAATCTCACCCGTTTTCTGAGGCTGAATCCGCCAACTTTCTCTAGCAGCACTGAGCCCATTGTGGCAGATGATTGGCTCTGCAAGATGGAGAGAGAACTCATCACCGCTGGATGCACTGAGGCTGAAAAGGTGCACTTTGCCGCCCATCAACTTGATAGGCCTGCATCTTCATGGTGGGAGAACTACACCACCACGTACCCCATTGATGGTGTGACTTGGGAGCAGTTCAAGCTAGCTTTCCGCACCGCTCATGTCTCAGCTGGAGCCATGAGTCTGAAGAAGCGTGAGTTTCGCAATTTACACCAGGGGAATCGTTCCGTGGCTTAGTATGTGGATGAATTCTGCATGTTGGCTCGTTATGCACCAGGAGACATGGCCAATGATGCAGCCAAGCAAGAGAAGTTCCTCAAAGGACTCAACGATGAGTTGAGCGTGCAACTAATGGTAGCTAATTTCAAAAACTACCAGGAGTTGGTAGACATGTACCCTCTGCCGATGATTAATGACCTGTTTGATCAGCTAGTGGGAGCCAAAGTGTTCTCCAAGATAGATCTTCGATCAGGGTATCACCAATTGAAAATCCGTGAACAGGATATACCCAAAATAGCCTTCACCACAAGGTATGGCTTATATGAGTATACCGTCATGTCTTTTGGTTTGACTAATGCTCCTGCCTATTTCATGAGTATGATGAACAAAGTGTTTATGGAATATCTGGACAAGTTTGTCGTGGTGTTCATCGATGATATATTTATATTCTCCAAGACCGAGGAAGAACACAAGGAACACTTGCGTTTAGTTCTGGAGAAGCTTAGAAAGCATCAGTTATATGCCAAGTTCAGCACATGTGAATTTTGGCTGACGGAAGTCGGATTCCTTGGACACATTATTTTCGGAGATGGAATAGCAGTGGACCCCGCTAAGGTTGAAGCAGTCACCGAGTGGAAGTCACCTACCTCAGTTAAGGAGATCCACAGTTTCCTCGGACTTGCCGGATATTACTGGAGGTTCATTGAGAATTTCTCAAAGATTGACAAGCCCATGATAGAGTTGTTGAAGAAATAGTCTAAGTATATTTGGACTGAGGAATCTGAAGTTAGTTTCCAGGAGTTGAAGAAGCATTTGGTCACAGCCCCAGTGTTGATTCTGCCAAATATTCGGAAGGACTTCCAGGTTTATTGTGACGCATCACGTCCAGGACTCGGAGGAGTACTCATGCAGGAGGGAAAAGTTGTAGCCTATGCATCCAGACAGCTACGACCTCATGAGTTGAACTATGCCACCCATATTTTGGAGTTAGCAGCCGTAGTGCACACACTCAAGAGCTGGGAACATTTCCTTGTTGGAAATAGTTGTGATGTTTACACCGATCATAAGAGCCTGAAGTATATCTTCATGCAGAAGGAGTTGAACCTCAGACAGAGGAGATGGCTAGAGTTAATCAAGGACTATGACCTGAGATTGCATTACCACCCAGGAAAGGCAAATGTGGTAGCAGATGCCTTGAGCCGGAAGAGTTATGTGAACATGCTCATAGCGGAAGGATTACCCAAGGAGTTAGCCGATGATCTCCGAGAGCTCCGACTAGAGATAGTTCCAAGAGGATATGTTGCCACACTAGAGATCCAGTCCACCTTGACCGAAAGTATTCGTGAAGCCCAGAAATCGGACAAGGAGATAGCTGAGATAAAGCAGAGAATGAAGAGTGGAAAAGCAAAAGGTTTTCGTGAGGATGAACAAGGAATTCTGTGGTTTGAGAACCGAATCTATGTGCCCAATGACCCAGAGCTTAGGAAACTGATACTTCAAGAAGCCCATGATTCACCTTACTCAATACACCCAGGCAACACCAAGATGTATCTGGATTTGAAGGAAAGTTATTGGTGGACAGGTATGTAGAAGGATATTGCCAAACATGTTGCGGTATGTGATGTTTGTCAGCGAGTAAAGGCGGAACATCAGAAACCAGTAGGGTTACTCCAACCATTGCCAACACCCGAGTGGAAATGGGATAAGTTTGGTATGGATTTCATCACAGGATTACCCAGGACTTGTTCAGGATATGATTCCATCTGGGTAGTGGTCGATCGCTTGACCAAGGTGGCTCATTTCATTCCAGTGAAGACCACTTATACCAGTGCTAAGTTAGCCAAGATATATATGACCAGGATCGTATGTCTGCATGGAGTTCTGAGGAGTATCGTGTCAGATAGAGGAACACAATTTACCTCAAAGTTTTGGCATCAGCTGCATGAAACTTTGGGTACGAGCCTGGAGTTCAGTACAGCATTTCATCCGCAGACCGATGGATAGACCTACAGAGTCAACTAGATCTTGGAGGACATGTTGAGAACTTGTGCGCTAGACTATGGGTCTAGTTGGGATGACAACTTACCTTACGCAGAGTTCTCGTACAACAACAGTTATCAGACCAGTCTGAAGATGGCCCCTTTCAAAGCTTTATACGGAAGAAGGTGCAGAACAACATTGATGTGGGATGGTGTTGGCGACCGAAAACTTTTTGGTCCCGATCTCATACGAGATTCTGAAGAGAAGGTCAAACTGATTTGTGACATACTCAAGATAGCTCAATCCCAGCAGAAGAACTATGCTGACATCAAACGCAAGGAAGTGACGTATGAAGTGGGAGACCGATCTTACCTTCGTGTGTCCCCACTTCGAGGAATCAAGAGATTTGGTGTCAAAGGAAAGTTAGCACCCAGATTCATAGGCCCCTACAAAATTCTTGAATGTAGAGGCGAAGTTGCATATAAGCTGGAATTCCTAGAAGGATTGTCCGGAGTTCATGATGTTTTCCATGTTTCACAGTTGAAGAAATGCCACGCTGAGATGGCTGATATTCCTTTGAGAGACACAGTGCCCTTAGAGGCCATAAAACTTGAAAGTGATCTGACTTACAAGGAGAAACCCGTCAAAATCCTCGAGACTGCCAACAGAGTTACCCATAGCAAGATCATCCAGTTTTGTAAGGCTCTGTGGAGTCACCACACCAAGGAAGAAGCCACATGGGAACACGAAGAAGATCTTCGTAGAGAGCACCCGCACCTATTTTCTAGCCAACCCGAATCTCGAGGGTGAGATTCATCTTAAGGTGGGTAGGTTTGTAACATCCCAAAATTTCATTTTGGAATGTAATGAAATATAGCTATGCATCATCATCACATTGTTTGAATGAAATGAATTGTTGAAGTTCTTCTTTTGAAATTTTGAAAGGCCATTTCAATTTTTCCATATACTCTTTTCTCCTATTTGAAAACCCCTGGAAATATTCAAAAAAAGAGAGGAGTAATATGACACTCCACACCAGGGGCATCTTGATGAAATATTTGAACAATAAAACCAGGGGGTTATTTGAAAATTTATTGCAAAAGAATTTAAAATCAATTTGGCATTTTATGAAACTACATTCTTTTAAAGTATTCATTTTGATAGTGGAAAAATGTTCATTAAATTGCATTTATTCCCCTGATCAATTTGATATATATATTTCCTATTGTTGGAAATGATTTGAATTCATTAAAGGATTTTAAATGCCCTGGAAAATAGAAAAGGAAACGAATTAAAGCGTTTAATTAGAAAACCGGCCGACCCACCAGCCTTTACTCCCGAGATCCTTTCGGATCGGCCACCGACACGCAGATCCCGCCCCCTCTCTCATTGACACGCGGGACCCACCGTCCGACAGCGCCATCAGCGCGCTCGTCTCCCTCCTCGCGGCGTCGACGTCACCGGAGATCTCTCACTCACCGGATCTCCCTCCCTCTTCCCTTTCCCGACCCCGCGAGGCCCCTATAAGAACCCCTGCTCCCTCCGCACTCCGTTCCATCCCTGAGTGCCCCTGCCCACGCCCACAAACGCCACCGCTCCACCTCGCCAGAGTTTGGTCAATGACCGAAGCTCCTCGAGCATGAGGTTGTCGCCTCCGTCGTCCCTAGCCTCATCCGACGCCACCAGTCGACGCTGGAGCTTCGCTGCCGTCGCCTGAGCACTTCGTATGCCGCCCCCGACCACCGCACCGTCGTCTTCGACCACGTCCAACTTCCGTCTGCCATCGACATCACCGGATCTCTGACCCCCTCCCCTGTAAGCCGCCACCTCCACCCGCAACCGTCAGATTTAGGATCTACGCTCCAGATTATAAATTTTATAAAACGAACCGGTATGCTTTAGTTCTCGGCCATCCGCTCGTTAGCACCCATGCTCGCACACCCTGGGCCAATCACAGCATGCCACATCACCCTGTCCGTTTGTTAGTTTTTTTGTTCTTTTTTTGTTTTGTTTTATAAAATAGAATGCTTTCTGTTTTTGTTTTAGTTGTAACTTTTAAACTAGTTAGTGTTTTAATTGATTCTTGTCGCATTAGGTCACAAATTTCATGTAATTTCATACTGTAGTCTTAGATTTCAAATTTGAACTTTAAAATTTGAATGTAACCAAATTGTCTTAAATTACTAAAATCTGTATAACTAGAGTTTAAAAATATATTTTTGTATGAATCTGTTTGCCACTGGTTTGTATTAGTTGAATCTAACATCCTACATAGTTTGAGAATTTTTAGGATGAATTTGGTTAGGGTTTTTAACAAAAACAGAATTTGTTTAGTTCTTAATAGAGTTTAGTTAGTTTAATTTTACTTTATTTGAATCTGAGTTAGTTTAACTTTTGTTTCTAGTTTTCATTAGGTTCTGGTGCTTCAACATTAGGTGAAGTTACTTGCTATTAATAAAAATAATTGTTTAGTTTTATACCTTATTGTTATAGGAAATCTTTATTCCTTTTCATTAGGTATAGTTTTATTAAGCAATTTAGTTTTACTTTTCACAAACATTTTAGGAAATTTAATTCTGTTTTCTAATGAAGAATCTTAGTAATTCTTTTCTGTTAAGTAATGTTCTATTTATAAAATAATAATAAAATGTTTCATACTCTAATGTTATAGGAAACTCTAGTTATCTTCATTAAGTGGTGTTTTAGTAGCATTTCTTTTCACAAAAGTTTTAGTGGATTTAATTCTGGTTACTAATATAAATTTTATTATTTCTTTTCTGTTAACTATTGTTTTGTTATTAAAAATAGTTGTTGGTCTTATTTTATATTAGTAGTAGTTTTGACACTAAAATTTTGTGAGTCAAATATTGGTTTTGAATTCTTTCTATTGATTGTTACTATTGAATTGTTTTAGTATTGTTAGTTTAACCTTGCTGATTGTGTGAGTTGTATTATCAGTTATATGCTTATTGTGTGCTTTGTTTGATTCGTTAGATCATCCAGAGTGCGAAGCTTGTTATCTAGAGTCACTTGAGTACGAGGATCGTCAGCAAGGCAAGTCACTTTGATCATGTTTACCCATGTTTTTATTGCATTAGTTCTACCATCTCCCCAATTGCATGCAAAGTAGGTAATTTGGAAACATGGTTACTTGATGTAGTATCATGTGGTAGGCACCCCTCAATCCTTGGACACATTGGCCCCGGGAAACAATGATTTAATTTTCTTATACTATTAGTAGACGGGGTTGGTTGTGTGATTCATGAGAGTTGTGAAATAATAATTTCAAGACCTACAAGATGATCAAGACTTCAAGACTCCGAGTTTTCAACATACCTCTGGGTGGATGATGGTTGAACGGCGCCCTGGAGAAGCTAGTGGAGAAGTGCCAGTATTCACACGGAAAGGTCCACCCAGGCACAAAGAGATGGATGGATGCTTCATGACCCAAGGCTTACCTGCACAGCCGCAAGCCATTATGGGCTCTGGCTTGGTTGGATATCGTGGTGACCCTAGACAGGCGGTGCTACGAGATGTAGAAGAACGGTAGGAAAGGATGGGCACCGACAGAGTCTCAGGGAAACTCTTTAGAAGACCAGGTTTTGGTCATCCGTTTCTCAAACACCCTGTAGTGCGAGAAATCCAACGGAGGCGATCAAATATTGTGGGGAATGTGTGCAAAACTCTGCAGAGTGCTAAAACGTAATCGATTAGCCGTGTCCACGGTCACGGACAACTTGAGCCAAAGGAACTGAAACTATCTGGAATTCTCAACACAAATAATTATATTGATGTGGGTATTAATGACAACTTGGGTATGAGAATTGGTCGGTGGAACCATCTCATTAATCAACCAACAATGTAGTAATAACTTTTGCTTTGCCCTCTCTTGTTATAGGAAAATTGGCTTTATGCAAAAACTTACTACCCCACCTGCCAAATATGCATATAGACTAGATGATTAGTTTTACCCCCTTTTGTGACATTGTCGGCATATTCAATATGCTGACCTACACGGCTGCGACGTATCATGTTGCAGAGTATTTTTCCGACCAGGAGTGAGGATACGCTCTACGCTCGGTGAGATGCCCTTGGAGTCAGATGGACTCAACTACCTTTCAAGCTTCCGCAAGTGTTTGGTTTAGCTTATCTCATGAGTTGGCCTTCAGCCACTTTATTGTAAATTTTTTATTGTAATAAAGAACTCGATATGAGATTTTCAATTAATAAACCTGTGTGATTTCACTTTAATATATACATTGATGTACTGTGTGTGTACCAGCATGATCTTGGGATGGTACGGAAACACCGGAGATTCGACCTTTCAGGTCGGGTCGCCACAGATCGCGGGACGGATCGTGATTGGATCACGGGACGCACGACAATTTGGATCACGAAGACGTTCAACTACACCTACCATGTATATTAACGCTTCTCGCTTAGTGATATACAAGGGTACGTAGATCCACTCTCCCTCTCGTAGAGGCTCATCACCTTGGATAGATCTGCGTGTGCGTAGGAAATTTTTTGTTTCTCATGCAACATTCTCCAACAGTGGCATCATGAGCTAGGTCTATGTGTAGATGAGATCTCGAGTAGAACACAAAGGGTTTGTGGGTGTTGATGCTTAGATTGCTTCCTCCCTTGGTCGGATTTTGGTTCAGCGGTATTGTGAGATGAAGTGGCCCGGACCAACATTACTCGTACGCTTACGAGAGACCGGTTCCCTCGACCGCAACTCGTTGCATAGATGGCTTGCGGGTGCCAGTTTCTCTCACTTTAGTTGGATCATATTCGAGAAAGGCGGTCCTTGAGAAGGTTGAAAAGCAACTAGTGTATCACCGTTGTGGTTTTTGCGTAGATGAGAATTGTTCTTGCTAGATACCCATAGCAGCCACGTAAAACATGCAACAACAATTAGAGGACGTCTAACTTTGTTTTTGCAGGGTATGTTGTGATGTGTTATGGCCAATTACATCATGTGATATATGTGATGTATGAGATGATCATGCGATGTATAGAATATCATGACTTGCATGTCGATGAGTACGACAACCGACAGGAGCCATAGGGTTGTCTTTAATTATTATGAATTTTATGTGATGTTAATCCTTTTATGAACCTTGTTTTGCTTAGAACGATGGTAGCATTATAAGGTGATTCCTCACTTAAATTTCAAGATGAATTGTGTTCTCCCCGAGTGTGCACGGTTGCGAAAGTTTTTCGTGTTGAGACACCACGTGATGATCGGGTGTGATAGACTCTACGTTCACATACAACTGGTGCAAGCCAGTGTTGCACGTGCAAAACACTTGGGTTATACTTGACGAGCCTAGCACGTACAAACATGGCCTTGGAACACAAGAGACCAAAAGGTCGAACATGATTCATATAGTAGATATGATCAACATAATGATGTTCACCATCGAAGCCATCTCAACTCACGTGATGATCGGACTTGAGTTGGTGGATTTGTATCATGTGACACTAAGATGACCTGACGGATGTCAATTTGAGTGGGAGCTTTAGTGAATTTGATTAACTAAACTCATTATCTTGAACAATAGTCTAAGTAAACTTTGCATATTTATATTGTAGATCAATGGCTCGCGCAATAGCACCCCTGAATTTCAATGCGTTCCTAGAGAAACCTAAGTTGAAAGATGATGGAAGTAACTTTGTTGACTGGGGCCGTAATCTGAGGATTATCCTCATGGCTTCCCAGAAATCATATGTCCTTGATGCACCACTTGGTGACCAACCAGAAGACATGACGTCCGAAGACATTAAGAACGCTTGGGAGGCACGTACTAGAGATTACTCAATAGTTCAGTGTGCAATATTCTATGGCTTAGAACCGGGACTTCAAAGATGTTTTGAACGTCATGGAGTTGAAGGTCATCTTTCAGAAGAATGCCTGGATCGAGAGGTATGAAACCTCCGATAAGTTTTATGCTTGCAAGATGGAGGAGAACGGGTCTATAAGTGAACATATACTCAGAATGTCTGGGTATTCAACTCGTCTAGCGGAGTTGGGAATTGCCCTTCCGCCAGAGGTGATCACTGATACAGTTTTTCAATCACTGCCACATAGTTACAAGAGCTTTGTGATGAACTATAACATGCATGGGATGAACAAGTCTGTCGCCGAGCTGTTTGCGATGCTAAAAGTCGCTGAGTCTGAAATCCAGGAAGAACATAAAGTGTTGATGGTCAATAAAACCACTAGTTTCAAGAAAAATGGTAAGGTCAAGGTCGAAGGCAAGAAGGGTAAAACCAAGGAGGATGGCAAAGCAGTTGCTACTCCTGTAAAGAAGCCCAAGAATGGACCCAAGCCAGAAACTGAGTGTTTTCATTACAAGGGAACTGCTCACTGGAAGCGGAACTGCCCCAAGTACCTGGCTGACAAGAAGGCGACCAACGACAAACAAGGTATATATGATATACATGTTATTGATGTGTACCTTACTAGCTCTCGTAGTAGTGCATGGGTATTTGATACCGGGTCGATTGCTCACATTTGCAACTCAAAGCAGGAACTACGAAATAAACGAAGGCTGGCAAAGGACGAAGTGACGATGCACATGGGAAATGGTTCCAAGGTTTACGTGATCGCCGTCGGCACGCTCTCTCTTTGATTACCATCGGGATTAGTGATGAACCTGAATAATTGTTATTTAGTGCCTGCGTTAAGCATGAACATTATATCTGGATCTTGTTTATTGCGAGACGGTTACTCATTTAAATCAAAGAATAATGGTTGTTCTATTTATATGAGTAATATCTTTTATGGTCATGCACCCAATGTTAGGGGTTTATTCATATTGAATCTTGATAGTGATGACGCACATGTTCATAACATTGATGCCAAAAGATGTAGAGTTGATAATGATAGTACCACTTTCTTGTGGCACTGCTGTTTAGGTCATATTGGTGTAAAACGCATGAGGAAGCTCCATGCTGATAGACTTTTGGAGTCACTTGATTTTGAGTCACTTGATTTTGAGTCACTTGACACATGTGAACCATGCCTCATGGGCAAGATGACTAAAACGCCGTTCTCTGGTACATGGAACGGGCATGTGACTTATTGGAAATCATACATACTGATGTGTGCGGTCCAATGAATGTTACAACACATGGTGCATATCGTTATTTTCTCACCTTCACTGATGACTTAAGTAGATATGGGTATATTTACTTAGTGAAACAGAAGTCTGAAACGTTTGAAAAGTTCAAGCAATTTCAGACTGAAGTTGAGAATCATCATAACAAGAAGATTAAGTTCCTGCAATCTGATCGAGGAAGTGAATGTCTGAGTTATGAGTTTGGCAGTCACTTAAGACAGTGTGGAATTGTTTCACAGTTGACACTGCACGAAACACCACAGCATAATGGTGTGTGCGAACATCGTAATCAAACCTTATTAGATATGGTGCGTTCTATAATGTCTCTTGCTGATTTGCCACTATGTTTTGGGGTTATGCATTAGAGACAACTGCATTCACTTTAAATAGGGAACCACTAAAATCCGTTGAGACGACGCCATATGAATTGTGGTTTGGCAAGAGGGAAAAGTTGTCGTTTCTTAAATTTTGGGGATGTGATGCTTATGTCAAAAAGCTTCAGCCTGAAAAGCTGGAACCCAAAGCGGAAAAACGCATATTCATAGGATACCCGAAGGAGACAATCGGGTATACCTTCTATCTCAGATCGGAAGGCAAAGTGTTTGTCGCTAAGAACGGAACATTTCTTGAGAAAGAGTTTCTCCCGAAAGAATTGAGTTGGAGGAAAATAGAGCTTGATGAGGTTAGTGAACCTTTACTTCAACCAGAAAGTAGAGCAGCGCAAAAAGATGTTTCCATGGAACCTATGACGGTAGAAGAGGAAGTTAATGATGATGATCATGAATCTTCTATTCAAGCTACTTTGGAAGTATGGACTTTGGAAGTATTACCTGAAGGGCGAAAGGCCATTCTGAACAAATTGATCTTTTGGAAGAAGACAGATGCGGACGGTAATGTCACCGTCTATAAAGCTCGACTTGTGGAAAAGGGTTTTTCACAAGTTCAAGGAGTTGACTACAATGAGACCTTCTCACCCGTAGCGATGCTTAAGTCTATCAGAATCATGTTAGCAATAGCTGCTTATTTCGACTATGAAATTTGGCAGATGGATGTCAAAACAGCGTTCCTCAACGGTTTCCTTGAGGAAGAGTTGTATATGATGCAACCAGAAGGTTTTGTTGATCTAGAGAATGCTGACAAAGTTTGCAAACTCCAGTGATCCATTTATGGGCTGGTGCAAGCATCTCGGAGTTGGAATAAACATTTTGATGAGGTGATCAAAGTGTTTGAGTTTATACAAGTTTATGGAGAAGCTTGTATTTACAAGAAGGTGAGTGGGAGCTCTATAGCGTTTCTAATATTATATGTGGATGACATATTGCTGATTGGAAACAATATAGAAATGCTAGAAAGCATGAAAGAATATTTCAATAAGAGTTTTTTAATGAAGGACCTAGGAGAAGCTGCTTTCATATTAGGCATTAAGATTTATAGAGATAGATCGACACGCTTGATAGCACTTTCACAGAGCACATACCTTGATAAAGTTTTGAAGAAGTTCAAAATGGATCAGTCCAAGAAGGGGTTCTTGCCTGCGTTACAAGGTGTGAAGTTGAGTAAGACTCAATGCCCAGTGATTGCAGAGGATAGAGAAAAGATGAGTGTCATCCCCTACGCTTCAGCCATATGCTCTATCATGTATAAAATGCTGTGCACAAGACCCGATGTTAGCCTTGCTATAAGTATGGCCGGAAGGTTTCAAAGTGATCCTGGAATGGAACACTGGGCAGCGGTCAAGAATATCCTTAAGTACTTGAAAAGGACTAAGGAAATGTTTCTCGTTTATGGAGGTGATGAAGAGCTCGTCGTAAAGGGCTACGTCGATGCAACCTTTGACACTGATCCGGATGACTCTAAGTCACAAACCGGATACGTATTTATTCTCAACGGGGGAGCGGTAAGCTGGTGCAGTTCCAAGCAAAGCGTCGTAGCCAATTCTACATGTGAAGCGGAGTACATCGCAGCCTCGGAGACGGCGAAGGAAGGTGTCTGGATGAAGCAGTTGATGACAGATCTTGGAGTAGTGCCCAGTGCACTGAATCCAATGAACCTGTTCTGTGAGAACACTGGTGACATTGCTCTGGCCAAGGAACCAAGGTTTCACAAGAGGACCAGACACATAAAGCGACGCTTCAACTCCATCCGCGATTACATCGAGGAGAACGACATAAATATTTGCAAAGTGCACACGAATCTGAATGTTGCAGACCCGTCGACTAAACCTCTTCCAAG
The DNA here is from genome assembly GCA_022496015.1 of Hordeum marinum. Classification (NCBI taxonomy): domain Eukaryota; kingdom Viridiplantae; phylum Streptophyta; class Magnoliopsida; order Poales; family Poaceae; genus Hordeum; species Hordeum marinum. The sequence goes on along the minus strand of CM039673.1, from coordinate 367,571,076 downwards.
GGCTAAACATGATCAACACCAGAACTCCATGGGTGCTCGATTCAATACAATGTAAATGACATAGTGATGTGAGCTAGATTATTGACTCTAGTGCAAGTGGGAGACTATTGGAAATATGCCCTAGAGGCAATAAATAAAGTGTTTATTATTATATTTCCTTGTTCATGATAATTTTTTATTATCCATGCTATAATTGTATTTATTGGAAACACATTACATGTGTGGGTAAATAGACAACACTTTGTCCCTAGTATGCCTCTAGTGAACTAGCTCATTGATCAAAGATGGTCAAGGTTTCCTAGCCACTGACATGTGATGTCATTTGATAACGGGATCACATCATTAGGAGAATGATGTTATGGACAAGACCCAAACAACAAACGTAGCATATGATCGTGTCAGTTTATTGCTACTGTTTTCTACATGTCAAGTATATGTTCCTATGACCATGAGATAATGCAAATCACGGATACCAGAGGAGTGCCTTGTGTGTATCAAACGTCGCAACGTAACTGGATGACTATAAAGTTGCTCTACAGGTATCTCCGAGGGTGTCTGTTGAGTTGGCATGGATCAAGACTGGGATTTGTTATTCCGTGTGATGAAGGGGTATCTCAGAGCCCACTCGGTAATACAACATCACAATGAGCCTTCCAAGCAATGTGTCTAAGTGTTAGTCATGGGATCTTTTATTATAGAACGAGTAAATAGGCTTGCCGGTAACGAGGTTGAACTACGTATGGAGATACCGACGATCGAATCTCGGGCAAGTAACATACCGAGGAACAAAGGGAACATCATACGGGATTAACTGAATCCTTGACATAGAGGTTCGACCGATAAAGATCTTCATAAAATATGTATGAACCAATATGAGCATCTAGGTCCCACTATTGGTTATTGGCCGTAGAGGTGTCTCGGTCATGTCTACATAGTTCTCAAACCCGTAGGGTCTGCACACTTAAGGTTCGGTGACGTTTCGGTAGTATAGAGTTATGTATGGTGGTGACCGAAGGTTGTTCGGAGTCCTGGATGAGATCCCGGACGTCACGAGGAGCTCCGAAATGGTCCGGAGGTAAAGATTGATATGTAGGAAGTCCTGTTTTGGTCACCGGAAAAGTTTCGGGCTAATCGGTAATGTACCGGGAGTGCTGGTAGTGTACCGGGAGACCACCAGGAGGGGTATTTCGACCCAAGGGGCTTCATGGGCTGTGGGAGAATAATTACCAGCCCTTAGTGGTCTGGTGGAAGTCCCACACAAAGCCCATGCGGCTAGGGAGAAGAAAACCCAAAGAGAAAGGTCGAAAAAGGCAAAAATAGGGTGAATCCTAGTCCAACTAGGATTGGAGGTGGATTCCACTTCTCCCACCTGGTTCGGCTGACTCCTAGAGGTTTGGACCTTGGTCCAATCCTCCTCCTCTCTTCCTCTTATATATACTGGAGGTTTTAGGGTTTTTGGACAGAATTTTAGCCACGTGCTGCCCGTTCCTCCAGTGCATAGTTTCTCCTCTATATTGGATTTCTGTAGTGCTTAGGCGAAGCCCTGCCGGAATAGCTACACCACCATCGCCGGAGCGCCATCACACTGCCAGAGACCTCTTCTTCCTCTCCTCTCCTTCTTGCTGGATCAAGACGGCGGAGATCGTCATCAAGCTGTACGTGTGCTGAACGCGGAGGTGTCGTCCGTTCAGTGCTAGATCGGAAGGATCGTGATCAATTTCGTGGGACGGATCATGATCAAGTTCGCGGGATAGATCGTGATTGGATCACAGGACGGATCGTGATTGGATCGCGGGACGGATTGTGATTGGATCGCGGGACGCACGGTGATTTGTATCACGAAGACGTTCGACTACACCAACCGCGTTTCTTAACGCTTCCCGCTTAGCGATTTACAAGGGTACGTAGATCCACTCTCCCTCTTGTAGATGCTCATCACCATGGATAGATCTGCATGTGCGTAAGAAATTTTTTGTTTCCCATGCAACGCTCCCCAACACGCCCACCACCAACTAACCATGATCGATGTCATGGCCGCCGCCATCTCCCGATGCGTGGAGCCCCCTCAACAGAGGGTGCACCTCTTCTGGTAGTACAACAAGACGAGTGACACCATGCACTCCCGAAAGCTAAGGGTCGGGAACCCGATCCTAAGCCATAAGAATCCAGCCTGTAACACATCACATCACTTTGCAGTCTTACGCACGGTTACCTCCACGGCTGCCACCTTACGTGGGCCGGTACCGTTTGCGTATTTTGACTCACGTATGTGAATGTGTCGCTAGCATTCCAATGTCAAAGAAACTGGGCCGACGTGACTAGTCATAGAACCAAAGAGGTACATCCGTACAGGGACAGGCATACGTAACCCAGCAATGTAGATGTCGATCTCTAGCGTGTGTAGACGAGTCATAGCAAGCTACAAGGACTCCATTACGCTGTGGGACATAAATGTCATCACTACACGTAGACGAGTCATAGCGGGCTACAGGGACTCCATTACACTGCGAGACATTTCCTCGAAGGGACAAACACAGCAACAAAGAAGGATACATGCCGGTCAATCAATGTGTCCCGAGGAGTAGCATTTTACCAAGGCTCGGTGGAAGCACAAAGAGGCATTTCCCTGTAAATAGTACTACTAAAGGCACACAACTAGGTGTTGGATCCCATACATACCATTGCACGTCACACATATGCACAACATGCCCTATATGCACAGATACAACTATGGCATCACAACATAACCATACAACATTACAACATTTACTTAGAAGGCTCGGAAGAGCCAATACAATAATATGTTACAACCAGGGGTCACAAGACCCAACATTTAGAGCATTCAATCAAACAAGCGGAAGTTAAACATGTGTGGGTACAGACATCTACAAAAGTGTCTAGAGGAGCCTGAAAAGCTACAACGACCCTACCAAAGGAACCAGACCTCTGTCTGGGATTCCCAAGCTAATCTGATCAACATCGAACTTCACATTGTAATGATCACTAATAAGACTGACGTCTCCACTGCAAAATATAAATTAAGCAAACGTGAGTACAAAGGTACTCAGCAAGACTTACATTAGAACTAACTACGTCTTGCGCATTTTAGAGTATCGACTTCAACTTATCTACGAACCACATAAGTTCTCCATGTAGTCCATATCCAATGACGCGGCTATTCGAATAGATTCTTAACCCTGGAGGGGTGTACTTCTTCACACATGTTCCCGCCACGTATCGCTATGTGCACATAAAAGGCACCTCGGCAACCTTCAAGCGGAGGCCCAGCGAGGGAGTCGTCCACGACCGTCAATCACACAAGACCCTAGTCCAGGTTTATCGCCTATTTGAGACTGAACCCGCACGGAAGTACGGCCGAAGTTTCCGCTACGGCCTCAAACGATGTGCGCAGGGTTCCCAAGCCCACCATTCGGGTGCCACTTGGTACACCGTGCCAATGTGCCTATACCGCGTTATAGTCCACCCCGTTGAGCTACGCTATGCACGGCTGCCAACACTTTTCCTACAAACACCAGAAACTAGTTGCAACTCCTGGACAGAGGTCTAGGCGATTAATTGGCTGAGAGGGTCAATTAAGTATCGCCATGTGCGGTAGTATCTTGTCTTGGATAACATACACAAAACTCAGTTCTTAAGGACGGTCCAATGAGAAAACCCGTCACGTACTCCTACATGACCTCTCATCGCTACCTTTACCAAATCGTGTTCACACATTTAGCTCTCGCACAGTAGGACATGAATATGGCCATTCCTATTCATCACCCGGATGAATCAGACCCGACACGACACGACCCTAATCTTAGCAGGCACAATAAGCAAACATGGATGAGTAAGCATAACAAGGCTCGAGCAGTTGCTACTCATGCTAAGTGGTTTTAACTATTTACTATGGCAAAGACAGGTCATGCAAAGGAATGGGTTTAACTAACGAGAACATGTAACAATTGAATCGTTGTTGTCCTAATGTAGTAAAAGAGCGCAGGAGCGAGAGAGTGGGTTCATATGAGTATGCTCAACGGGGGGGTGCTTGCCTGACAGTCGTGAAGATATACTTCTCTTCATTAGCGTCAACATTCACATCGTGAGAACCATCGTCTACCGAGAAGGACAAACACCGGCAACAAGAAGAACCAACATTCAACTTATGCAATGCACAATCATGATGGATGATATGACAAGTTAAGGTACTGAATTGACCTAGAGGAATAATTAGCCAAGTTAATTGAAGTGGAATTCAAACAAGTTTGAATTCCAACTCCAAATGATATTTTATATATTTCCCTAATCATAAAATGTCCCACTTGGTGATGTTAACTTGTTCAAACATGCATGATAATGGCATAAATAGATTCATTGGATTTTTTGATCATTTTTCGTATATAAATTATTTTCATCCGAGTTATAGATTATTTTCTATGATTTTTAGAAGTTTATAATAATTTCTAGAATTTCTGAATTATTTATATTACAAAAATTGATTACTGCGTTAGCCTTACGTCATCATGACGTTAGCACGTCGGCTGACCCGGTCCAGGTCAAACCTGACATGCAGGGCCCGCACGTCAGTGACATAGGGTTAATCCCCACGTTGACTAGGGGTTTGACCCACTTTAGGGCCCAGCATCAACGGCTCAGGGGGCTGGTTAGGCGGGATTAGCATTAATCTCCATGCCATGTCGGCACCCGCCGAAGCTGGGCCGGAGGCGACCAAACCCGCGGCGGGGCTCGCCGGAGTTGGCCAGAATGGCACTACAGGCCACGAGGGAGCGAGGAAAAGGCTCCACGGCATCCTAAGGCGACCAGGAGCACGACCAGGTGCTCAGGTGGGGCTGGAACGAGCTCAAATGGCGGAGACGACATGGCCGGTGTCGATGAGCTCTCATCTCCGGTCGCTAGGCTAGCTAGGGGACCACTGTGATAACATGATGAGCGGCAAAGAGGAAGAGAGGATCACGGGGGTTCGGACGAGGGCCTCGGCGAGCTCGGGGCTACAGGTGGCGAATCGACGGAGAAGGTCCGTGGCGGCCGACGATGAAGAAGACGAAGGGGACGGCATCGGTGATGCAGGCCTCCCGCTGCTGAGTGCTTCTTCTGGGCGCTCCACGTGGTCGAGTCGGGGCGGCTGGGCTCTCTAGAAGGTTGGAGGAGGCCGGTGGCCACAGTGGTTGCGAGCGGTGGCGGCCGGAGTTCGGACAGCGCAAGAGAGAGAGAGCCAGGGAAAGAGGAAGCAAGGGGATAGGATGAGCTCAAGGGGGCTCCATGCATTCTCTAGTGCGGGATAAGGACGCGGGAAGGATCTTCAGCCCGAAGCGGGAGCTGGCTCGCCGGGCGCCGTTCTTCGTCTTGCCTCTGCCTTCTGGCAGAGGTACACGATGAGTGGCACAGGCCAGTGGGCTCGGCCGGCTAATGGGCCAGGTAAGCCAGGTGGGTCTTCTCCCCCTTTTTTATACTTCTGTTTTTTTATTTCTGTCTTTTTTTTGATTTGGTTTGTTAAACAAGTCATTTTATAAAATTCTGATATTTTGCAGGTGAGTCCAATGGATTAAACCAGAGCACCACAAAAAGTTTCAGAACTAATGGACTTGTATTTTAAATATATTAAATATAAATCCAAGGAAAAAATTATTGAATTCCCTCAAATGCCCGGTATAAAATGTTTCTGTGATTCAAAAATATTGGTTGGCAAATTTACCTCAGTCCAACATTTTATTTGAACACCAGGAACATTTTCTTGGGTCACTTTGAATCAATTTTTATATTCCATATGTGAGAAAAATTGAATTCTAGGGCTTGATCTTTCCTCATTTCATTTTCATTGAAAATAAAAATGCATGCATGAGTGCAACACAACCAAGGTTAACTAGGGCTGTGATAACTCACCCACACTAAACAAGAATCTCGTCCCGTGATTCAAGCGTAGGGTAAGAAAACAGAGGGAACATAACTACCACAATCTTCGTGATCCACGTGCCCTCCTTGCAGCTCTTGTTTCATTGCATCATGTTGATCTTGACATCTTTGTCTTCGGGATATTCATCCAACAGAAGGACATCAGGGATAGACAGCTCTATAAGATTCGATCTTCTCGGAGATCGAGCAACTCATGATCAACTCGTAGAATGAGACGTGATAACATCTCTCGAGCTGAGACACAAAACACACATTGAGAATGATGGAATGAGATAGATAACGGAGGTTCAATTGGAAGGCAACAATTCCACGCTAAAACAGATGGTTATGAGGTTTGAAAGTAGCGAGGAGTTAGTTGCCCTTCATACCATAACGGGCACCTTAGGGAAGGTGACTCGTAAGATTATTCCTTAAGTGGCAAAAAGAATTACTTTTGATACAGAGATCATTGAGACTCTTCATACCAGCCTAAGGCAATTCGCAAACGATCGTTGGAAGAAATTCAAAGAATGGCATACTCAAATCAAAGGGAAAGTAAAGTTATAAAACAATTCGGCAACGGAAGGCACTTTCCAGTTAAAACCGAGAGTATAACCCAGTGTCTGAGCGTGCTCTCAAGAACTTGAGCATTTCCATATTCATCGGGATTTTTACCAACATCCGTGCCACGGATCCTGACAACACCTCATACTACCATGACAAATAATGATGGAGGATGCAGATGCAAAGGAAGACAACGCTTTCTCAGATTTCACCTTAGCTATACAAAGGGAGCAAAATCTGGATGATCGACCAAGAGACATTTAGCACTCCGCTTCTAATGTTCTCCTTGATGAAGTAGCATAACCCAATTATAGGTAACGTTCGGTATCTAGAACATCAAGTAAAAGGTCGGACTTCGGGATCTCAAAGGGTCCATGAGAAACAACTTCCGAAAAGTCATATGAAAACCTCATGGGGAAGTGGCTAAGGTTGTTGATTCAAGATATTATAGTAATAGGTCTTACAGCAGGTGTGTTAGCCACAACATCACTTTACTGGTTACAGTGAGACCAATATTATAATTCTTGGGCAACTTTCCAACCATCATATCTGCCTGAGATTCAGATATGGTTGGTGTCATGATATTCCAGATACATCATGTCTGAAAGTGAAAGGTTGCAACACAAATCGAAGAGATCACGTTCCAAGATTCTCGAGAAATGAACTGCGGAAGCCAACTCCAAAACGTGAGCTGGATTGCAAGACACATGTCAACACGATGTCTAGGACATGCATGACTACATGGGCTTACAACAAAACACTACCGAGTTCTGGATGGAACCATCATTAGAGGTAGCAAAGTATTGTGCACGTCCATCAGGGCCCTTCAGGAGTAACACTTAACTTCTTTCCCTTAACAAATTAATCAATGGCTTGGTGTGCAAGGGATTGCATGTGGAATGGAGATGATCAGTCTACCAAACCATAGAATACTTCGCACATGCATGACTGACTTAGGATGATTCCAATGAAATCAAAACGACCTTTCTCAAGTTCATGGCGGCAACTTGCACCATATGCACATGAACTAAGAGTAAGTCACTTCTTACACCATGCATATGCTTCATGTACAAGACACGAAGATATTGCCTACAAAAGTTTCCAACACTAGCTTCAAATTCATCATGAGTCACGAAAGAGATGAAAATGTTGTCAATGGGCTTAACAACAATTTATCAAAATATCCATGTGCACGGAATTCCACAACTATGAGAACAAGGTAATAGCATTGGTCAGACCAAAGGATATAATTGTGTATGCTCAGGGATAAATCCACGAGTAAAAATAACATTAAGAGGATCTTTGGTTTTGAGTTTCATTTGATGATATCCCACACTCAAATCAAAGATTGCATAAGACGATAGATGCAACAATTGACCACAAGGATCACTCGGTGAAAATATCGCCTTTCTTCAACACACACATACACAACAAAGACATCCCCTGGAATGAACTAAGTCAGGCAAAGCTTTTATCTTCCAACTTTCCAAGTTGTTGTTTAGCTTATCCAACTAGCTCAGGGGTATCTAACACCCATTCTTGGAGATGGGATGGTTTATAGCAAAACCATCTTGATCATGAACTTAACATAGCGGTCAAGGAACACCTTGGTAATACTTCCGAGAAGATATTAAGAAAAACATGATCCACCGGTATGTTATCAAGCTCGAGAGCAATCTTGCTTTTCAAGGCAAGATGATATGATCAACAAAGCGAAGGATTGACACAATCCTAACACATTGATCGAAAAGTGCACCATGGAAAATGGACTAGGTAGCACGATAAATCTTGGTATGACAATTCAATGACCATCACACCAAGAGTGAGATTATTGTCCATTAACTACCGAGCAACAAAGTTGCTAGGAGTATCGATTTCACACATCACGATTCACTTGTCGGTATTCTGGTTTCAACAACACAGAGACCGGGGAATGAATGATGATGGCGAGAAGTATCACAACATCAAGATTTCATAAGAGGGAGTGCAGTTCTCATGATAATCTTGACATGAAGAGGGTAATACCTCAAGATAGAACAGAGCAAAAGCTGGATTGGCATTTTGATATGCGGAATACAACTGCTTTGACCCAATCCTAGAAATGGATGAGGTACGGGAGTTTGCTTCTCCTAGTCGTTCTAAGATAGAATGGCTTGACAGATCACAAGAATAGTCGACATCGATAACACAATGCATGACATACTCTTGACTATCCATTGATAGATAAAGGTCAGAATACAATTGAAGAAGGGCAACTCAAGAGCACCTGATTTTTCCTGAGTTGTAGATACATGGATTGAATATGTCAAATAGAGTTCAACATGTCTCTTCCAGATAATCCATGCAAAATGAGGGATTGGCAGAGTCACAACTATGGGATGGAGAACTCATCAAGAGCACTCATGTTGTGATCTTTCATTCACAAAGAACTTCTGCCATAGCTGATTCATGGTATTAGAAGAATGATATACCACAAACCTTGAGGACTATAACAAGGTTACGAAGCATCCTAAGGGAACGAGCAGATACTATCAACAGAAGTGAGCGGAATGATTCTTGGGTTCAAGAACCCAGATACAGGATACCTATTGACTAAGTAGCATCACAAAAAGCCTTTGATAATGATGGCCAGAATTATCACACTAGAAACAAAAGACATGACTAGACTGTTGGGTCGTTCACTGAACAACATGGTTTTCTAAACACCTTCATCAATCACGTCGAGTTAATGGAGTACCCCAACTCAACAATTAGTGTGCTTCGTCTGGCCTGAAAGACATTGACTCAAGATGAAAGAGTTTGCAATTGCATCAGATAATTTAGAAACCTTGGATAACTCGGACAACATAACGACTGTACGGGCATGAAATATAAGGCAACCTGCACAAGAAAACTATCAACATGACAATGAATTCTTATAGAGGCATCGATCCAGAAAGACAACATCTTTCCTACAGGTCTCCAGCATAATAACTCGTCATCCTAATAGATAGATGAGAATGCCTAGTTCTTAATCCCCGTACAAAAGAAGAGGGTCACTCAGAATCAGAATGATACAAGGAAAGTAGTAAAAAGAGCCTTACGTTCCCTTCCACAATCAATTCCCTTATATAACTAAAGAAATTCTAGACTCAACATCGACCAGTTTGGCATGGTAATCCTACAAGTAGTCAAGCTCTGATACCAAAGTTGTCGGGACCCCGATCCTGAGACGTAAGAATCCAGCTTGTAACACATCACATCACTTTGCAGTCTCACTCACGGTTATCTCCACGGCTGCCACCTTACCTGGGCCGGTACCGTTTGCGTCCTTTGACTCACGTATGTGAATGTGTCGCTAGCATTCAAATGTCAAAGAACCCGGGCCGACATGACTACTCGTAGAACCAAAGTGGCACATCCAAAGAGGGACAGGCATACGTCACCCAACAATGCAGATGTCGATCTCTAGCGTGTGTAGACGAGTCATAGCAAGCTACAAGGACTCCATTATGCTGTGGGACATAAATGTCATCACTGCACGTAGACGAGTCGTAGCAGGCTACAGGGACTCCATTAAACTTCGAGAAATTTCCCCGAAGGGACAGACATGGCAGCAAAAAAGGAACATGTCGGTCAATCAATGTGTCTCGAGCAGTAGCAAGATACCAAGGCTCGGTACAAGCACAAAGAGGCATTTCCCCGTAAAGAGTACTACTAAAGGCACACAACTAGGTGTCGGATCCCATACATACCGTTGCACGTCACACGTACGCACGACATGCCCGATATGCATAGATATAACTATGGCATCACAACATAACCATACAACATTACAACATTTACTCAGAAGGCTCGAAAGAGCCTATACAATAATATGTTATAACCAGGCATCACAAGACCCAACATTCAGAGGATTCAATCAAACAAGCGGAAGTTAAACATGTCTGGGCACAGACATCTACAAAAGTGGCTAGAGGAGCCTGAAAGGCTACAACGACCCTACCAAAGGAACTAGACCTCTGTCTGGGATTCCCAAGCTAATCTGGTCGACATCGAACTTCACGTTGTAATGATCTCTAATAAGACTGACATCTCCTCTTTAAAACATAAATTAAGCAAACGTGAGTACAAAGGAACTCAGCAAGACTTACGTTAGAACTAACTACATCTTGCGCATTTTAGAGTATCCACTTCAACTTATCTATGAACCACATAAGTTCTCCAAGTAGTCCATATCCGAGGATGCGGCTATTCGAATAGATTCACAAACCTGTAGGGGTGTACTTCTTCACACATGTCCCCGCCACTTATCGCTATGTGCACATAAAAGGCACCTCGACAACCTTCAAGCGGTGGCCCAGTGAGGGAGTCGGCCACGACCGTCAATCACACAAGACCCTAGTCTAGGTTTATCGCCTATTTGAGACTGAACCCGCAAGGAAGTCTGGCCAAAGTTTCCGCTACGGCCTCAAATGATGTGCGCAAGGTTCCCAAGCCCACCATTCGGGTGCCACTTGGTAAACCATGCCATTGTGCCTATACCGCATCATAGTCCACCCCGTCGGGCAGCGCTATGCACGTCCACCAACACTTTTCCTACAAACACCAAAAACTAGTTGCAACTCCTGGACAGAGGTCTAGGCGATTAATTGGCTGAGAGGGTCAATTAAGTATCCCCATGTGCGGTAGTATCTTGTCTTGGATAACATACACAAAACTCAGTTCTTAAGGACAATCCAATCAGAAAACCTGCCATGTACTCCTACATGACCTCTCATCGATACCTTTACCTAATCGTGTTCACACATTTAGCTCTCGCATAGTAGGACATGAACATTGCCATTCTGATTCATCACCCAGATGGATCAGACCCAACACGACACGACTCTAATCTTAGCAGGCACAGTAAGAAAACATGGATGAGTAAGCACAACAAGGCTCAAGCAGTTGCTACTCATGCTAAGTGGTTTTAACTATTTACTGTGGCAAAGACAGGTCATGCAAAGGAATGGGTTTAACTATAGAGAACATGTGACAGTTGAATTGTTGTGGTCCTATGCAGTAAACGATAGCAGGAGCGAGAGAGTGGGTACATATCAGTATGCTCAAGGGGGGTTTGCTTGCCTAACAGTCCTAAAGATATACTTCTCTTCATTAGCATCAACGTTCACATCGTGAGAACCATCGTCTACCGAGAAGGACAAACACCGGGAACAAGAAGAACCAACATTCAACTTATGCAATGCACAATCATGATGTATGATATGACAAGTTAAGGTACTGAATTGACCTAGAGGAATAATTAGCCAAGTTAATGGAAGTGGAATTCAAACAAGTTTGAATTCCAACTCCAAATGATATTTTATATATTGCCCTAATCATAAAATGTCCCACTTGGTGATGTTAACTTGTTCAAACATGCATGATAATCGCATAAATAGATTCATTGGATTTTTGTGATCATTTTTCGTATATAAATTATTTTCATCTGAGTTATAGATTATTTTCTATGATTTTTAGAAGTTTATAATAATTTCTGGAATTTCTGAATTATTTTTATTATAAAAATTGATTACTGCGTCAGCCTTACGTCATCATGACGTTAGCACGTCAGCTGACCCGGTCCAGGTCAAACCTGACATGCAGGGCCCGCACGTGAGTGACACGGGGTTAATCCCCGCGGTGACCATGGGTTTGACCCACTTTAGGGCCCAGCGCCAGCGGCTGAGGGGGATGGTCAAGGGGGGATTAGCAATAATCGTCGTGCCACTCCGACACCCTCCGGAGTTAGACCGGCAGTGACCAAACCCATGGTGGGGCTCACTGGAGTTGGCCAGAACGGCACTACAGGCGACGGGCGAGCGAGGAAAAGGCTCCGCGGCATCCTAAGGCGACCAGTAGCACAACCAGGTGCTCAGGTGGGACTGGAACGAGATCAAACAGCAGCGATGACATGGACGACATCAAGGAGATCTCATCTCCAGTGGCTAGGCTAGCTAGGGGATGACCGCGACGACAGGACGAGCGAGAAGAGGAAGAGAGGCTCACAGGGGTTCGGACGAATGCCTCGGCGAGCTCGGAGAAGTCGGCAGGTGGCGAATCGACGGAGGAGGGCCGCGGTGGACGACGATGAAGAAGACGATAGTGACGGTGTCGGTGAAGCAGGCCTCCAGCTGCTGAGTGCTTTGTCTGGACGCTCCACGTGGTCGAGTCGGGGTGGCTGGGCTCTCTAGAGGGCTGGAGGAGGCCGGTGTCCGTAGTGGTTGCGAGCGATGGCGGCCGGAGTTCGGACGGTGCAAGAGAGAGAGAGAGAGCTAGGGGAAAGAGGAAGCAGGCGGAGAGGATGAGCTGGAGGGGGCTCCACGCATTCTCCATCGTGGGAAAAGGACACGGGAGGGCTTGCCAGTGCCAAGCAGGAGCTGGCTCGCCCGGCACCATGCTTCGTCTTGCCTCTGCCTTCTGGCAGAGGTAGACGATGACTGGCACATGCCAGTGGGCTCGGCCGGCTAATGGGCCAGGTAAGCCAGGTGGGTCTTCTCCCGCTTTTTTATACTTCTGTTTTTTTATTTCTGTCTTTTTTTGATTTGGTTTGTCAAACAATTTATTTTATAAAATTCTGATATTTTGCAGGTGAGTCCAATGGATTAAACCAGAGCACCACAAAAAGTTTCAGAATTAATGGACTTGTATTTTAAATATATTAAATATAAATCCAAGGAAAAAATTATTGAATTCCCTCAAATTCCAGGTATAAAATGTTACTGTGATTCAAAAATATTGGTTGGCAAATTTACCTTAGTCCAACATTTTATTTGAACACCAGGAACATTTTCTTGGGTCACTTTGATTCAATTTTTATATTGCATATGTGAAAAAAATTGAATTCTGGGGCTTGATTATTCCTCATTTCATTTTCATTGGAAATAAAAATGCATGCATGAGTGCAACACAACCAAGGTTAACTAGGGCTGTGACACTAAGGCCCGCCAATTCGACGGCGTTAGCCGCCACACTTGCCGACCTGTACAAGGGAGAGCAAGAAGACTTTGTTCGATGGGCCACCAAGGAAGGATATTTGGCCCACAATCCTATCGAATGGGTAAGCCTTTCTATCTCAAACATGAAAATAGTTCGGGGTTTCCGTTCCGCACTTTACTTAACCCCAAGCCTTGCGTGAACAGGAATGGAGGAGTTTCGTCCAGACAGTCAACTATCCGGCTCCTTAGCCCGAGAACCATTCACGCGACAATGATCCAGGTCTCAACGAGGACCTGGATCTTCTACTTGACTTCGAAGATGGAGTCTATCTTCAGGATAGCATTGTCCAGTCCCCGGTGGCTATCATAGTTGATTACCTCAGGTCATTCTCCATCCCCACAACGGGTAAAAAGAAAAGCCCCTCCCACAAGAGGCCAGCTACCAAGAGCACCCTGGTCGTGGCGGTCCCGACTCCCAAATGCTCTCGATCTGCATGCCATACACTGGCAGCCGAAGATGCGGCCGAGTCGGAGGACAATAGGGATCCTACGAAAGACCCGGTCATGGGGACGAATCCACCTACCCGCTCATCCCCAAGGTACATTGTTTGGTTACCCGCTTATTGCTGCAATCAATAGAGTCTTATGGAAGTTTGTTTCATTAAAATACTTTGGCGAAACGCCTAGTCCTCTACCGCTGAAGAGGTTACCTAGGTGCCGGGAGACGCCCGAAATTCCCAAGCCACGACTCATGTGGCTTCTGCTACATAAGCCCCCATGGCCAATCCGGCGCCTGCCGATTCTGGTGATGGTGTATCTGTCACCAAGTCAGAGGTGGAGAGTGGAATGAATCACCAGCAACGATGGGAGGCCATGCAGCACCCAATATTCTCTGAACAAGAGTTTGGCGCCCTATGGTCAGCGGATACGCACCTTGGTGCCACCCGAGCTGGGTTCGGCGAAGCTATGAAGTTGATATCAACCAACATACAGGTAAGTGATTGGTTTTTATAGTATCTAAATACTCGTGTAAGCGGAGTAGATCCTGGGCCTTAATTTGGTTTGAAACAAATGCATTAAGGATCTCCGCACTGTTTGACTGCTGATGCAGGCTTCAAAGCAACAGGCTGAGCAATTGGCCAAGGAGCTCGAGGAGAGCCTCATAGAAGTGCAGTCCGTGAAGGACGAACTAGCACAAGTAAAGAGCTTGACGCAGGCCCATGGTAAGTGTACCTTTACTGGTAATCTTAATATATCATCATTCCTGACACACGGATTCCGTGTAGCAGCCGAATCAATAGGGCATATAGAAAGGCAGTTGGTGGAAGCCCGAGACTCTGAGCGGTACATCGAGTCCCAGCACCAGGCTGTCTGCCTTGTTGTGCAAACTCAGGCCGAAGAAAATAAGAATTTGAACACTCGGTTGGCCCAAGCTCAATAGGAAAACCAAAAGCTTTAGAGGGGCATGTTCGATAAGTGTGATTCTATTATCAGCAAATATTTTAGGTGTAGGTAATAACAGTAAGCATGCTGTTGCCTCATGTACATGCCTCCTGTTTGGGCATCCTGAAGAGGAGATCAGATCAAACCAGGGGGACCCATTGAAAGAGTTGACCGCTCTCCATGGGCGTGTGCGGAAAGCAATGAAAGGAATGGTGAAGGCACTATGGCCTGCCGAACAGCCACCTGAAGGGCTAGCCGAAGTCGTGAATCGATTCAAGGGGGATCGGCATAGGTTCGAGCTATGGAAGACTTCAGCTTGCCGTGAAGGAGCACGGGAAGCATTGGCAATGATCAAGACCCGTTTCACTGGACTTAATCCCGAGCATATGGTGCGGGTTGGTCCTATGGGATCGGATGGAAAAGAAGTGCCACTCTACCTGGTCTATGACCAGGTGATGCCTGCTGCCCGTCTTTCACAAGAGGACTGCCCTCTTGACACCATAATCGATAATCTCAATCAACAGTCGCACATGTAATTTATATGTACTTGTGTATAAACAATATGTGTTGTAAACTTTGTCTTAACTGGCCATCGGCTTCTCCCCCCCCCCCCGCCGTGCAAAGAGCTTAGGAGTGTTCCTTTTTATTTGTCCCTCCAAAAGTGTGAACTGTATTCGGGGAACCAGGCAATCCGGCCATGCAGTGCGAGCAGGCAGAAAGCAAACATAAATACATGTTATATTACTGCTTAGAGTAAGAAACATCTTCCAAGGAAAATACAATATAGAAGTCCACATACTTTTAGTATTCGGCTAATTGTTTTGTGGGAAGAAAAACCCAAACAACGGTTATAACGGCCGGAGCCGTATAAGGTGTTTTCGTCATAGCCGACCAATTGTCTATGTAAGATAGCTCGCTTTCAGCTTCACCCGTCTGAGGGACGTGTCTGGATGACCCGGTCGTAACAATCGCAGAGGTGCTCCCTATTTCTCTAGCCGAACAAATGGGAACGTAGATGGTAATCACAGGTGCGAGGCAACCCAAAACAATTGGGAACGTGGATGGTAATCACAGGTGCGAGGCAACCCAGCTTGGCAAAGTTTTAGTTTGAATTGATGCATATGATGTCTAGAACATGACAAAAGAAACGCATGCACAAAATAGGTGTGAGAAAATACTTGTAAAAAAAGTTGGCTACTAGAAGAAGCCCCCACGTGTTGTGTTTGGATTTAACACTTTATGGTGTATGACGATAATGTTTAATACAAGATCAGTTCGACTGAACATTGGGAAAGAAAATAAATTGGCCCTGTCGAACAGCAAAATGGGAAGGGAAGAAGAAAAAAGGCAAAAAGAAATAAGAGGATAAAGGAAAAATATAGGGGAGTTAGACGACACCGGTTTATCCGTAGAAGCGCTGAAGACGGTTATCAGATGGACTCTGAAGACGATAGACACCTCCCGCGAGTGCTTCGTCGATGATGAAAGTACCGTCCCATGTGGGGTTGAGTTTATGCATCTGCTTCTCCGGGAGTCATAGGATGAGTTCTCCTGCTTTGTATGCTTTTGCCCTAACCTCCCTACTTTGGTAATGTCGAGCTTGCTATTGGTAAAAAGTGGAGTGTGCCAGGGCTATGTCGCACTCTCCCTCCAAGGTGTCTAAGTTGTCCTGTCGATCCAACTCGGCCTTCCTTTCCTCGTACACTCGCACTCTTGGTGCGTCATGAATGATGTCGCGAGGGAGGACTGCCTCTGCCCCATAAACCATAAAAAACGGTGTGCAACCCATTGATCTGTTCTGGGTGGTGTGCAGACTCCATAGAACGGAGTCGAGTTCCTCCACCCAATGACAGCCGGACTCGTGAAGAGACCAGACCAAACATGGCTTAATGCCACTCATAATAAGACCGTTTGCTCATTTGACCTGTCCATTGGTTTGCGCATGATATACTGACGCGTAATCGAGCTTTATGCCTATTTTTGCGCACCAGTCCTTCACCTCTTGGGCCATAAAGTTGTATCCATTATCAGTTATTATAGTATATATGGGACACTTTAACGGTGTATTATGCTGGATATAAAGTCGATCACTGGTACGGATTTAGCCGACTTGACGGGCTTTGCTTCTATCCATTTGGTGAACCTATCAACCATGACCAGTAGGTATTTATTTTTCTTGGTCCCCCCTTTAAGGGGTCCAACCATGTCCATCCCCCAGACCGCGAAAGGCCAGGTGATCGGAATAGTCCGAAGAGCTGTTGGGGGCGTGTGACTTTGATTTGCGAAGAGTTGACACCCTACACAATGTTGGCCAAGTGACTGGGCGTCCGACCGAACTATAGACCAAAAGAAACCAACTCGGAAGGCCTTGCTGACAAGGGTTCTTGCCACGGCGTGATGACCGCCCATGCCTGCGTGGATTTCGGCGAGGAGTTCCCGTCCTTATTCCTCAGATATGCACCACTAAAATATTCCGGTTGTGCTTTTCTTGTATAACTCACCCTCGTGTTCTTTGTAGGCCTTCGATCATCGAACTATGCGTCGTGCCTCGGTTTAATCATCGGGGAGTTCCTTGTGAAGAAGGTAAGTGAGGAAGGGCTCTATCCATGGTGCTATTACTGGCATTACGTCATGAGCCGAGGGCATTTCATTCATCATGGAGCCGCCGATAATGCCATCCTTTGGCTTGTTTATGGGGGGAACAACTTCGTCTGCTGTACTCAGACCAGTTCCACTATCGTCGTCCTGCCATACTATAGAGGGCTTAAAGAGCTGCTCCGGGAAGGTGTTTCTCGAGACAGGATCGCGCTTGGCTCCCATTTGGGCAAGTATTTTGGTTGTTGTCGCGAGCGACATGGTAGAACTCCAACCCCTCGAACCGAGCAGATATCTTGAGGACAACATTTCTATATGTTGCCATCTTTGGTTTTTTGGCGTCAAACTCGCCGTTAATGTGGAATATGGCCAAGTTTGAGTCTCCCCGTACCTCTAGCCGTCGTATGCCCATTGATACCGCCATACAAAGACCATGAAGGAGAGCTTCGTATTCGGCTGCATTGTTTGAGTCGGCATAAATGATTTGCAACACACATCTTACACTGTCGCGTGTTGGGGCTGTGAGGATGACTCCAACCCCCAGTCTGACCAGGGTGTTGGATCCATCAAACTACATTGTCCAATGGTAGTATGCACTGTATTCCTTGGGGAGCTCGGCCTCTGTCCATTCAGCCAAGAAGTCCGCCAATACCTGAGATATAATGGCATAGCGTGACTTGTAGGTTATCTCCAAGGGAAGGAGCTCAATGGCCCATTTGGCTATGCGGCCAGTGGCATCCCAATTGTTGATTATGTCATTTAGGGGGACCTCAGATGCCACTGTTACCGCACAATCCTGGAAGTAGTGTTTGAGTTTCCTTGACGCCATAAATACTGTATAGGCTATTTTTTGGTTATGTGGGTATCTGGACTTGCACTGCATTAGCACCTCTGACACATGATATAATGGTTTTTGAGTCCAGAATTTGTGTCCCTCCTCATCTCGTTCAACTACGAGCACTGTGCTAACGACTTTGTTGGTGGCCGATATGTATAATAGCATGGGCTCACCGGTGCCTGGTGCCATGAGTATGGGATTGGTTGCTAGTAGTGTTTTGATTTCTTCTAATGCAGCCGCTGCCTCATCGGTCCATTTGAATTTTTTGGTCCGCTTCAGCAGCTTATAGAGTGGTAAAGCCATTTTGCCTAGGTGGGAGATAAAGCGGCTTAACGCCACTACGCACCCAGCTAGCCTCTGGACTTGCTTCAGCTCTATGGGAATTGGAAGTTCTGATAGAGCACGAACTTTGCCTCTATTACCCCATGGGAGACGATGAATCGAAGCAGTTTACTAGAGGGAACTCCGAATACACATTTTTCCGGATTGAGTCATATATCATATTCGCATAGACTGGCAAAGGTTTGCCGTAGGTCGTCGATTAGCTGGCTGACATGTTTGGTTTTGATTGCCATGTCATCCACGTATGCCTCAACAATATTACCGACCTGTGTCGCGAGGCAGGTCTGAATCACGCGCTGGTATGTGGCCCTAGCATTTTTTAGCCTGAAAGGCATTGTGTTGAAGTAGAATGGCCCGTAGGGGGTGATGAATGCGGTAGCCGCTTGGTCGGATTCCTTCATTTTGATTTGATGGTATCCGGAGTAAGCTTCGAGGAAACACAACGAATCATGTCCGGCGGTGGCGTCAATAATCTGGTCTATGCATCGTAATGGGAAAGGTTCCTTGGGGCAGGCTCTGTTAAGGTCTTCGAAATCGACACGCAGCCGCCAGGTCTTTTCTTTCTTGGGAACCTTCACCGGGTTTGCCAGCCACTCAGGGTGTTTCATATCCCGAATAAATCCAGCCTCATGTAGTTTAGAGAATTCTTTACCCATGGCTTGTCATTTGGGCTCAGAGAAGCGGCACTAAGTTTGTTTCACGGGCTTAAATCCTAGGATAATGTTTAGACAATGTTCGGCAAGCCGTCGTGGGATCCAGGTATATCGAAGGGATGCCAAGCAAAAATGTCCCAATTTTCATGGAGGAAATTCTGCAGTGCTTCATCCACGAGGGAATCAAGCTGGGCTCCGATGGACGCTGTCTTATTAGGGTCCATCGAATGTACCTGAAATTTGATGATTTTGTCTGTGGGTTTGAAGGACGTGGACTTGGGCCTTTTGCTAAGGATCATGGCATCCTTATTAACTGTCGACCTTAATGCGGTCAATTCTTCGGCAACGAAAGTCTCCGCAAATGCCTCGAGGGCAAGCGATGCCGTTTTGTTTTCGGCCCGAAGGGCTATGTTTGGATCATTGGCAATCGTGATCACTCCATTTGGTCCTGGCATTTTGAGTTTCATGTACCCGTAATGGGGTATACCCTAGAACATTGTAAAAGCATCATGTCCTAATAGGGCGTGATAGCCGCTCGGGAAAGGGACAATGTGGAAGACAAGCTCTTCGCATCGGTAGTTTTCGGGTGTGCCGAACACTACGTCGAGGATGATACATCCAGAACAACGCGCCTCGTTCCCTGGGATAATTCCCCAAAAGGTTGTGTTGCTATGTTCGATGCAGGATCGGTCGAACTACATTTTTGCCAGGGTGGCTTCATATATATGGTTTAGACCACTTCCGCCATCCATTAGCACTTTATGTAGCATTTATCCATCAATGATGGGGTTCAAGACTAGTGCGGTCGGTGAGTGACCGGGAAGAATGAGTGGCTGGTCAGTGTCCCCGAAAGTAATCGGTATGTCTGCCCATGGGCTAGTGGCTGACACATGGTAGACCCGTTCGAGTTCTCGAAGAGCTCTTTTATGCATGTTCCTTGACGGGAAGGTCTCCTAGACCATCAGGACTCCGGCATTGTATCCGGGTGGTGAAGGGGAGCGCCTACTCGACGGAGATGTTTCAAGGATGGCCTTGCCACTTTTTGCGACTTGCTTGTGGACCCAGCAAGCTCTAAGGCTGTGAGTCGGGTTCTTGTTTAGCGACACGGAATGTATAGGGCAAGGCTTGTCCAATAGTCCGCCGAAGACAGTGTCGGTCCTTGAAAGGGGCTTATTTCTCTTTTCGATGGGTTCGTACCTGGGTGGCCGCTTTAGAGGTATCCTCTTTTTCCGAGCTCCTCTAGGGTGTTCGGGGAGAATTGGTTCCGAGAACAGTTGTTTGGATTGCCAGACACTCTCCATGGCACAGCACTTTTGTACCAAATTGGATAACTCCGAAAAGTTTCTTATGTGTTGGTGGGCAAGGGCATTAAGAATCCCTTCATCATGGCAATTGCGAATAAAAATTGCCGTCATATCTTGGTCACTAAGATCTTTTACTCTACTTCTAGGGAGTAGGAGTCTAGCCCAAAAGTGATGGACTGATTCTCCTTGTAGTTTCTTGATATCCCGAAGGTCCGGAGACACGGGATTTGGTGTGATACTGGGACGATCGTCTTGGGTGGTGGGTGGGAAAAAATTCGATTCCATAACCCATTGAGTGTTCGGAATTATAGTTTTCGAATCGTGCGAAGGGTCCTGGGCCGGTGACGGTCCGTCTTTGGTGTGATTCCCTCGCTCTAGCTCACTCACGGAGTCTCGGTGATCGAGGACTGGGTTATCAATTCCGGATGTCGAGTAGAATCCGCAGTCGGACACTCGATAGTAGCGACAAGGTGGGTGACTGGGGGGCATGAATCTCCCTGTCATGGGGTCTGATCCGGAGCCGATCATAGATCAGAACCTTGTCATCCAATATACGCATATCTTTGACCCGATCGAACAACTCGTTAAGAACGAGGCGATCGTAGGATGCGTGTCGCTAAGACGAGTTGATTCATTGAGTGGCATGACGGTTCCAGAGCCACGCCAAAGCGGATATGTGTTTCTCCCAACCACGAGATCTGATGTGTTTGGCGTCAAGGCGTCCGGACTTATAGGTTTCTCCTCGAGGGTCAAAGGCTCCATTAGGACAAGTATTCCTCGTGAATCAGCCATGAACTCTAAGGTTCCGAACTTGATGCACTGATTTGGGGAAAAGTCTCTGGTCTGGCCATGATGGCTGACGGGGTTGGCATGCGACAAGATGTCTTTGTTGGTGAGACTTTGATCGGGGGCGAGGATCCCTTAGATGCAGATCTCGCTCCTTGCGACGAGGTGAGCCATCGATTCCTTTGGCGCTCATAGAGGAAATCTTAATGAAAGCACCAATGGCGGTTTCAAAATTGGCTGATGTCGGTTAGGGGGTCCTGAACTGTGAGACTGGAATCAATGGTAATAGGAGACGAAGGGGACATAGATTTACCGAGGTTCAGGCCCTCCTATGGAGGTAATACCCTATGTCCTGCATGGTTGTATTGATAACGTGGGGGGGTTATAGAGTTGATCTACCTCGAGATCAAATAGCTCACCCTAGATGAGTCATCCTCCCTATACCCCTAAAACCCCTGGCTTATATAGATGCCGACGGTGCCCTGGGTCTACACATGGTCGGTTACATGTCGAAGAGATAAACATGCTTAACTACAGCTAATAACTTGGATAGTACGTCATGGCTTCTCGAAGCTTCCATCTAGCGTAGGTAGTCCTTGATCGTCCAATGCTCCCTTTGTGGCCCACATAGTCCGACACATCAACAATAGGTCGGCTATCTGAGGACCCCCTAATCCAGGACTCCCGCAGCGACCTCCTGTATTTCCTGGATGCTTTCGCAAGTACCATCGGGTCAAAATGGCAGTGGAAGACATCGAGAAGATGGCCTTCCTCACTCCATGCGGTGTGTTCTGCTACACATGCATGCCCTTCGTACTACGGAACGCTGGGGCAACCTTCCAACAGCTGATGCACATATCCCTAGGGACATAGCTCGGGAGGAACACGGAAGCCTACATGGACGATATCGTGGTCAAGTCACGAAAATCCAAGACCCCGATCGAGGACCTGGCGGAGACGTTTGCCAGCCTGAGGGAGGTGAACTTGAAGCTCAACCCCGAGAAGTGCATCTTTGGGGTCCCGTTGGGCAAGCTGCTCGGTTTCCTAGTGTCACACCAGGGAATCAAGGCCAACCAGGAAAAGATCAAGACTATAAACAGGATGAGCGCGCCTTAGACCCTCAAGGAAATGTAGAAACTGGCAGGTTGCAATACCTCCGTGGGGTGCTTCATCTCCAAGCTCGGCGAACAGGCCCTGTCATTCTTCAAGATCATGAAATGGAAGGGGCCCTTCGAATGGAGTCCAGAGGAAGATGCGGCATTCGAGGTACTCAAGTGGTACCTCATGAGCCAACTAGTGATGGTGGCACCTCGTCCTCGGAAGCCCTTACTGCTATACTTTGCTGCCACCACCACTCCACCAGTGCTGCGTTGGTGGCGGTCAGGAAGGAGCGTAACAACATGCGCACCACATCGACGGGCGTAGGTGGGGCCCCCGACATGGAGCAAGGGCCTTGCGAGAAACCAAGGAGCCCGCTCCTCCTAGGGATAGTGCTCCTGAGGACCCGGCCGTCCCGACGGCCCCTGAGGCACTCGATCCTCATGAGGCCCCGACCGCTCCGATGGCTCGCGAGGCGCTCAAGCCTCATAATGCCGCTACAGAACTGGGCGCTGCGAGAGGCTTCACCCTCGTCGAACACCCAATGTACTATGTCAGTACAATGCTGAGGGATGCACGCTGAGGCTACCCCATGCAACAGAAGCTCCTGCTCGCACTCCTTCATGCTTCGAGGAAACTGCACCAGTACTTGCAGGGACATCCCATCAAGGTCATATCCACGTACCCCTTGGAGAAGATGTTGCACAACCCCAATGCAGTAGGAAGAGTGTCTGATTGGAACATCGAGCTACAAGCCTTCAATATTGAGTTCAGCACGACCAGGCTCATCAAGGGGGCGTCCCTAGAAGACTTCGTGGCGGAGTGGACAGACACTACCTACCAGGGGATGGACAAAAGCCAGTCCCTCACCCCTGGCGACGGGGCACCTAAGGGTTGGACCATGCATTTTGATGGAGCCTTTGCGCGCATGGGAGAAGGGGTCGGAGTGGTGCTCATTTCCCCGACGAGGGACAAGATCCGCTATGCTATGCAGCTCTGTTTCTAGCATGGTGAAAAGGTCTCCAACAACTCCTCGTCATCTTCAAGATTCGACGCCCCACCATCAAGGGAGACTCCCAACTCCTCGTCAACTTCTCCAACAAAGAGTATACACCCAAGGACGAGCACATGGGAGCATACTTGGAAGAGGTATGTATGATTGAAAAACATTTTCAGGGCTTGGAACTGCAACACGTCTCGTGCGGGGCGAATAAGGAAGTCGATGACATTGCCAAGAGGGCGTCATGCCACGAGCCCCAGGAGCCAAGCGTCTTTGAGGAACGGCTCTTCAAGTCCTCCGAGGCACCGCCAAACGAGGATCTGGCATCACGGAGTGAGGAGCTCCCCCCAGCACCGCCCTCGGGCGCTCCGGACTGTGGTTAGGCCTCAGGAGCACGACTGCTCCCAGCCCTCAAGCCTTAGGGAGACGACTGGATGGAGGAGTTCATGGCGTACCTGCTACACGGCATGCTGGCAGAAAAGGAGGAAGATGCGGAGTGTGTGGCATGATAGGCCATGGCTTACTGTCTGTAGGACGACAACCTGTACCGCAGGCACCCGAATGACATCGTGCTGTGGTGCATTTCCATGGAACAGGGGTGTGAGCTGCTGGCCGACATTCACGGAGGAGACTACGGGCACCACTCCTCATCGCACACCCTTGAAGGAAAGGCGTTCTGATCTGGCTTCTACTGGTCCATGGTGCTTAATGACGCCATCGATATGGTCCGGTCTTGCGAAGCTTCCCAGTTCCATGCTAAGCAGATTCACCATCCCGCATAGGGCCTCCAAATCATCCTGCTCTCCTGTCCCCTCGCGGTCTATGGGCTAGACATACTGGGCCTTTCCCGTAGGCAGCAGGCGGGTACTGTTACCTCTACGTTGTCATCGTCAAGTTTCCCAAGTAGGCGGAGGTGGATCCGGTCCACACCATACCTGTTGGATTGACCGTCAAGTTCATCAAGGGCCTCGTGAGCCGCTTTGCCGTTCCCAACCGCATCATCACCGGTAATGGTTCGCAGTTCACATGTAACCTCTTCAGGACCTATTTGCGCTAACCTTGGAATGCAGACATGCTATGCCTTGGTGGCCCACCCACGGAGCAGTGGCCAAAGATAGCGCCAACGTGGAGGTCCTGTGGGGCCTCAAGGCAAGGAGCTTGAAGCTTATGGCAGGGGTTGGGTCAATGAGCTGCGTTCTGTGTTGTGGTCCATCCGCACCATCGCGACTAAGGCCACCGGCGAGACCCCGTTCTTCCTCGTCTACGAAGCCTAAGCCGTCCTCCCGCACGAGGTCAAGCACCACTCCTCGTGGCTCTTGGCATTCAATTAGGACCGTCAAGATGTCGCACGAAGAAAAAACCTTATGCTGAGGGAGGAGGCCCGTCACCGAGCATCGCTCCAAGCTGCGAGGTACCAACAGGCGCTACGGCGTGACCACTACCATAACATCTGCCTTAGGACCCTCGAAGTCGGAGACCTTGTCCTGAGGCGGGTCCTTTCTACGGAGGGCTTGCACAAGCTCTCGCCCATGTGGGAAGTCCCATTCAAGGTCGCCCATGTCTCCAGGCCTGGCGTCGTGCACCAGGAGACTCAGGACAGGGTCCCCATCCAAAATGCCTAGAACATCTAGCACCTCCGCAAGTTCTACCCGTGACACTCTCATGTAATAATGAGTGGGCTGTATACACCTGGAGCTCCCCGAGGATGCAGAGGGGTTCCCAACCACGCCCAAGTGGAAGCCCCATGATCCGTGATGGCGGACAATACTGCCCTCCAATGGCTATGCCCACGCAATCCCTACGCTCCGCGCTGGGGGAAGATGAAGATGAAGACTAGCCTAGTTGCTGGACGCGACTGTTATTTGCTTTTCAGGTGTTCGGATTTGCCTACTTTTCTGGAACAAACCTCGGGATTTCTGCAACCATGTTTTAAAGAAAAGGGTCAGAATTTATACTTATCATTGTTTCCTATCTTGAATTTTCTCTCTTCGGGTCGAGCATTCACCTACTTCCCTCATCGTCGCACTCCGCGAGTCGGGGCTGGGGGCATGGTGCTCACACCTTGCCAAGGCCTTAGCGCCCAGATCCTCTCGTGGCTCTCCTGAGTCAGTCAACAGGCGCGTTTCGCTTTATACTTGTTCGGGGGCTCTGCCCATGGCCCACGCGACATCTTGGAGCCTCTAGAGGCTTGCACCTCCCGAGGCGGGAAAAAAAATTTGGGGGGAGCCGCTCGACTGTCAAGGGGGGCTCCTGAGCAACGCGCCTCAGGAACCGTACCGATCACAGAGCCACTCGCCCCTTGATGTTGTCCTAGGGATCCGGTCAGCGTCGAGGGTGCCGAGGCCTCACCCTGTAGTCGTTTCCTGGTAATCCGTACACCCCTTATGGTGGTCGAGGAATGTGCGGGACTAGGACCTGTCGACGTAGAGCTGCTTGAGCGTCAAGGGGGGGGGGCTCCTGAGAAGCGCGCCTTAGGAGCCTTATCGGTCATTGATACGTCTCCAACGTATCTATAATTTCTGAAATATTCATGCCATGTGTACAATAATTCTATATGATTATGCTATGATTTTATTAGAACTAACCCGGACTCATGTTGTTTTCAACAGAACTACCGTGGTGTCGTTTTTTGTGTAGAAGTAAAAGTTCTCAGAATGGGCTAAAAATTTAGTTTGATTTTTTGTGGACCAAAAGAGACCCCTGAACCATTGGAGCTGGACCATAAGATCCACGAGGAGGCGGCAAGCCTGCTAGGTGCGACCAACCCCTAGCCCGCGCCTAGCAGGCTTGCCACCGGCCCGTGGCACCCCTTGACGTGAGATCGCCGCGAAAAATTCCTATAAACATAGAAACCTCTAGAAAGGAACCTAGATCAAGAGTTCCACTGCCGCGAGCCTCCAGAGCAATGAAAAACCAATTGGGATCCCATTTCGACACCCTGCCGGAGGGGGAAACCATCGCCGGAGGCCATCTTCGTCATCCCGATGGTCTCCATGACAAGGAGGGAGTAGTTCACCCTCAAGGCCGAGGGTATGTACCAGTAGCTATGTGTTCGATCTCTCTCTCTCTCTCTCTCTCTCTCTCGTGTTCTCGAGATGGCATGATCTTGATGTATTGCGATCTTTATTGCTATAGATGAATCATATGAAGTCTCCCCCTCTCTATCTTCTTGTGATGAATTGAGTTTTCCCTTGAAGTTTTCTTGTCGGATTGAGACTTTAAGGGATACCCGTATTGAGTCTTTAAGGGATATCTGTGGTGACAATGGGATATTTTATTGATCCACTTGATTTATGTTTTGGTGTTCAACTTGCGGGTTTCGTGACCTTGGGAATCTATGCATAGGGGTTGGCACATATTTTTGTCTTGAATCTCCGGTAGAAACTTTGGGGCACTCTTTGAATTTATTTGTGTTGGATTGAACATGATGAATCTGAAATTGTGTGATGCATATCGCATAATCAAGACCATGGGTACTTTTGGTGACATTGGAGTATCTAGGTGACATTAGGGTTTTGGTTGATGTGTATCTTAAGGTGTTATTTTAGTACGAACTCTAGCGCTGTTCATGACACTTATAGGGATAGCTCATAAGATTGATCGAAAAAGATTACTTTGAGGTGGTTTCGTGCCCTACAATAATTTCTTCGTTAGTTCTCCACTATTTGTGACTTTGGAATGAACTATTTGTCGCACGAGAGGTATTTACATATGATTCAACTATGTTACTATTGTTGAGAGAAATTGCACTAGTGAAAATATGAACCCTAGGCCTTGTTTCTAAGCATTGCAATACCATTTGTGATCACATTTATCATTAGTTACCTTGCTGGTTTTATATTTTCAGATTACAAAACCTATATCTACCATCCATATTGCACTTGTATCACCATATGTTCACCGAACTAGTGCACCTATACAATTTGCCATTGTATTGGGTGTGTTGGGGACACAAGACATTTCTTGTATTTGATTGTAGGATTGTTTGAGAGAGACCATCTTCATCCTACACCTCCCATGGATTGATAAACCTTAGGTCGTCCACTTGAGGGAAAATTCCCACTGTCCTACAAAACTCTGCGCTTGGAGGCCCAACAGGAGTTTACAAGAAGAAGGTTGCATAGTAGACATCAATCATATAGCCCCTCTCCCCTTGATGTCATCCTGGTGATTCGGTCGGTATCAAGGGTGTCGAGGCCTCACCCCGTAGCCGCGTCCTGGTGATTCGGACGACCCTTATGGTGGTCTAGGCATGTGCAGAATTGGGTCCTCCAGACCCAGATTGCCGAAAGAGCTCCCAACCTACCTGACTCGTAAGAAGAAGAAGCCCCCAGGACATCCGGGCTCCCCAGGCGCCACATCCAAACCTCCCCGACATAGAAGCCTACCGTGATCATGTCAAGCTAAGTACTCTAATCGCGACCAGCACGAAGTTTCAGTTAACGATGACACAAGGACCGGGACACATGATAAGAGTACTAACAAAGGGGCGCAAGCACAAAAATTCATTACATGCCCATAGGGCTCCCCTTGAGTCTTTGATTGATAGAAAGGGAGAAGAGGAGGAGAAAGAAAGCAAGGAAGCCCCCTCGGGGGATGCTGCTCCGGGAGACCTGGCTTCGGCGCATCAGCACTTAGTCGGAGTCCTCCTCTTCCTTAACGGGCCCATGGAGGCGCGCCGGCGTGGCCGCTTCTTGAGCAAAGGAGTGACGTCGTGGCGGCTGGCAACCCCCTGAGACTGCACGGCAGTGGCTGATACACCACCGTCGTATCTATAATTTTTGATTGTTTCATGCCAATATTCTACAACTTTCATATAATTTTGGCAACTTCTTCTATTATTTTTGGGAATAACATATTGATCAAGTGTCCAGTGCAGGTTCCTATTTGTTACATGTTTTTTCTTTCGCAAAATATCCATACCAAACAAAGTCCAACCGCGAAAAAAACTTACGTAGATTTTTTTGGAATATTTGTTATTTTTGGGAAAAAGAATCAAGGTGAGACAATGCCCGAGGTGACCACAAGCCACGGGGCGCAACCTACCCCCCTGGCCGCGCCCTGGGCCCTTGTGGTCACCCTGTAAGGAGGTTGGTTCCCTTCTTTCACCACAAGAAAGCTAATATCTGGATAAAAATCCCCTCAAAATTCCAGCCCGATCGGAGTTACGGATCTCCGGATATTTAAGAAAGGTTAAAGGCTAGAATCTGGGAGCGCAGAAAAATAAGGAAACAAAGATAGAGATCCAATCTCGGAGGGGCTCTCTCCCCTCCGTAGCCATCGAGGCCATGGACTAGATGGGAAACCTTTCTCCCATCTAGATGGAAGGTCAAATGAGAATAAGAAGGAGGGGGCTCTCTCCCTATCTCTCCTAGTGACACCAGAACGCCGCCGGGGCATCATCGTTTCGGCGATCTACTCCAACAACTCTGTCATCTTCACTAACACCTCCATCACCTTCCCCAATCTATCTATAGTGGTCCACTCTCCCGCGACCCTCTGTAGCATCTACTTGAACATGGTGCTTTATGATTCATGTTATTATCCAATGATGTGTTGCCATCCTATGACGTCTGAGTAGATTTTTTTGTCCTATGGGTTGATTGATGATCATGATTATTTGGGTTGCATGTTTTATTATTGGTTTTGTCCTATGGTGCTCTCTATGTTGCGTGAGCATGAGGGATCCTCACTATAGGGTGTAGCAATGTGTTCATTATTTGCCCATGGTGGGTTGCGTCAGTGATAGAAGCACAAACCCAAGTAGGTGGGTTGTTGCATATGGGAGTAAAGAGGACTTTATACCTTATAATGCTATGGTTTGGTTTTACCTTAATGATCTTTAGTACTTGCGGATGCTTGCCAGAGTTCCGATCATAAGTGCATATAATCCAAGTATACAAAGTATGTTAGCTTATGCATCTCCCCCATATAAAATAAATAATGATTACCGGTCTAGTTATCGATTGCCTAGGTACAGTTCTGCAACTCCTACAACCACTTTTCCACACTCACTAAACTAACTTAGTTGTTTCTTTATCTTAGCAGCCCCTAATTTTTATTTATGTGTTCTTTATTATTTTGCAAACCTATCCCGTCACACATACAAAGTACTTCTAGTTTCATACTTGTTGTAGGTAAAGCGAACGTGCAGCATGCGCAGAGTTGTATCGGTGGTCGATAGAACCTGAGGGAATATTTGTTCTACCTTTAGCTCCTCGTTGGGTTAGACACTCTTACTTTTCAAAAGAGGCTAGAACTTATCCCTTACACTTGTGGGTTATCAAGACCTTTTTATGGCGTCGTTGCCAGGGATCAGTAGCGTGGGTGAATATTCTCGTGTGTGCTTGTTTGCTTTATCACTAAGTAATTTTTATTTTTCTGTTATTAAGTTGTTATCTATCTTTAGTTATGGATATGGAACATGAAATAGCAAAAAAATAGGTGTACTTGCTACTCATTGATATGGGGAACCTCCTAACACCCTCGATGCTCATTGTGTGAAAGATATTATACACTACTTTAATAATCCTGAGAAACCCCATTCAATTATATAATGGGATACACGTTTGATCAATGTGAATACTTTAGGGATTATTGCCTGATTCAAAAAGGGGAACTGTTATGGGATCAAATTCAGATGTTGAAATGGTATGCTTGGAATTTATGCTTGAGATATGATATTACTTGTTGCTCTAGGATTAAGGCTAAACACATTCCCTTTTCATGTAAGTTTAATGATAATGAAACCTTGGCTTCTTATGCTAATGGTATATATGACTACTATGATGTGGAAAAAATAGAAGAGTCTGTTGCTTTTAAGGGTGCTTATGAAATTGAAGCTTTGTTTAAAAAGTATGAAGATTATGATGATGCTGTTTACCGATTCCAAAATTTGGCTATGCTTCGTTATTGTTATGCCAATTATGAATATAATTACCATATTGATAAATTTATTGAGAAAGTCTCCACTAGCCAAGAAGAGAAAAATATTTTGCAGGAATATATGGAAGAAGAAATTGATGACACTCTGAGCTTATTGGATGAAAAAGATGAGGAGGAGAGCGAAGAACAAAAGGAGGAAGAGCGGACTAGCTCCCCGTGGCCATATTATAATGATAGTAGCTCTACAACTCATACATTGTTTAATTTCCCTTCTTTCTTAACAAAGGATCAATGCTATGATAATTGCTATGATCCCTTGGATTTGTTTGAAATATCCCTTTTTGATGCACTTGATGCTTGCTATTCCTGTGGCCATGATGCCAATATGAATTATGCTTATGAGGATGAAATTTCTATAGTTCCTCATGTTAAGCATTAAATTGTTGCTATTTCAACCACAGATGATAGTCCTATTATCTTTTTGAATTCTCCAAACTACACTATATCGAAGAAGTTTTCACTTATTAAGGATTATATTGATTCGTTGCGTTTTCCTATTGCACATGATGATTTTAATGAATATAATATGCATGTGCTTGCTTCTCCTACTTGCAATTATTATGAGAGAGGAACTAGATCTTCACCTCTCTATGTTTCCAATACGATAAAATTGCAAGAAACTGTTTATACTATGCACTGGCCTTTACTCTTTGTGCATGAACTGTTCTTTTATGACATGTCGATGCATAGGAAGAGAGTTATACTTTGTTGTTGCATGATATATGTTACTTTTTCGTCACTACTGAATTAAAAATCATTGTTAATTATAATTGGCTTTGATATACCTTGGGATCCGGGTGGACCCATTACTTTAGCACTTTATGCCTAGCTTAATGGCTTTAAAAAAAGTGTTGCCAGGGAGACAACCTGGCAGTTTTAGAGAGTCATTTTATTCTGTTTTGTGTTTTTATATAGTTTAAAAAAAAATTAAAGTGGGGAACTTAAAACTTTTTCAAAAAGAAAAGTGAAAGTGAGAAAGACGAGGAACATTGAAGTGGGGGCTAGCCTTGAACTTTGTTCATGCCCATGGAAACTTTGTGAATCTTGATTATAGAAACTTTTCAAAAAAAAATTATCCTCTTCTCCAAATCCATTGTATTATAAAAATAATGTGCCAAGATCTGCCTTTAGGATGATTAGATTGTTTATTTGGTGTATGCAATGCAAAAACAAAAACTTTGGCTATAGTGCGTGAATTTACATTTTTTACTGGAATGTCAAAAGTTTCTAAAAAATTTACATAGTACTTCTATGCAATTATTTTAGTTCTTCCTAATTTTTTAGAATTTTTTGATTTACAGAAGTATGGTGAATGTTCATATTACTACAGACTTTCCTGTCTTTGACAGATTCTGTTTTTGATGCATTGTATTTCTTGTTTTGATGAAACTATTGATTGTATCAATGTTATAAGCCATGGAAAAGTTATATTACAGTAGATAAAATGCAAAAAAAATATGAATTGGTTGTAAACAGTACATAAAGTGGTGATTTATTTTATTATACTAATGTATCTCGCAAGGGTTTTGGTAAGTTTTGTGTGATTTAAGTTGTCAAGTTTTGGGTGAGTTCACGATGGATGAAGGAATAAGGAGTGGAAAGAGACTAAGCTAGGGGATGCCCGAGGCACCCCGAGGTAATATTCAAGGACTCCCAAGTAACTAAGCTTGGGGATGCCCCGGAAGGCATCCCCTCTTTCTTCTAACAACCATCGGTAATTTTACTTGGAGCTATATTTTTATTCGTGACATGATATGCGTAAATCTTGGAGCATCGTGTGCCTTTTCATTTTCTTTTAATAATGCACCATGCTGGTATGAGAAATTCCTTGGTTGATTTACAGAAGGCTCTTTGGACCTCACTTATATCTTTTGAGTATGACTTTATAGAATGCTTCATGTGCTTCACTTATATCATTTGAAGTTCGGATTGCCTGTTTCTCACACATAGAAAACTGCCATTTGTAGAATGCTCTTTTGCTTCACCTACATTTGTTAGAGCATGGTCATATCTTTTGTAGAAAGAATTAAACTCTCATGATTCACTTATATCTATTTAGAGAGTTAATTAACAGGAGTTGGTCATTCACATGGTTAGTCATAAAATCCTACATAAAACTTGTAGATCACTGATATGATGTGTTTTGATCCCTTTCAAAAGTTTTGAGATAAAATGGTTATATTAAGAGTGATGTTAGGAAGTAATTGTGAATTGGTAAAAATATTGTGTAAAGGTTTGTGATTCGCATAGCATGCACGTATGGTGAACTGTTATGTAAGAAAGTCGGAGCATGATTTGTTTATTGATTGTCAGCCTTTGTGTGAGGGTCGGGAGCGCGTGATGGTTTACTCCTACCAACCTCTCCCCTTGGGGAATGTGTCTAACGCTTTGCTTCGATGACAAATAGAATTTTTGCAAGAAGTATGTGATTTCTTTATGACTAATGTGAGTCCATGGATTATACGCACCCTCACCCTTCCACTTTTAGTAGCCTCTCTAGTAACACGCAACTTTCGTCGGTGCATTAAACCCACCATATACCCTTCATCAAATCAGCCACCATACCTACCTATTATGGCATTTCCATAGACATTCCAAGATACCATGCAACTTCCACCGTTCCGTTTATTACTACATGAACCATCATTTTCATATTGCTTTGCATGATCGTTAGATAGCTAGCATGATGTTTTCATTGCTTGTCTGTTTTTTTGATGTGATTTGCTACGCATTGCACATCCCGGTACACCGCCCAAGGCATTCATATAGACACATGTTTTGTTCTAGTATCAAGTTGTAATTCTTGAGTTGTAAGTAAATAAAAGTGTGATGATCATCATTATTAGAGCATTGTCCCATGTGCAGAAAGGATGATGGAAGCTATGATTCCCTCACAAGTTGGGATGAGACTCCAGACTTTATGAAAAATAAAAGAGTACAATGAAGCCCAAATAAGAAAAAGAGGCCATAGATGCCTACCAAATAAAAAAAAAGGAAAAATGAGAGAAAGAGAGAAGGGACAATGCTACTATGTTTTCTCCACACTTGTGCTTCAAAGAAGCACCATGATCTTCATGATAGAGAGTCTCCTATTTTGTCACTTTCATATACTAGTGGGAATTTTCCATTATATAACTTGGATTGTATATTCCAATGATGGGCTTCCTCAAGTTGCCCTATGTCTTCATGAGCAAGCAAGTTGGATGCACACCACTTAGTTTCTTTTTGAGCTTCCATACACTTATAGCTCTAGTGCATCTGTTACATGGCAATCCCTACTCACTCACATTGATATCTATTAATGGGTAACTATATAGCCCGTTTATACGCCTAGTTGATGTGAGACTATCTTCTCCTTTTCCTCACAACCTCCACTATATTCTATTCCACCTTTAGTGCTATATCCATGGCTCACGCTCATGTGTTGCATGAGAGTTGAAAAAGTTTGAGAACATAAAAGGTGTGAAACAATTGGTTGACTTGTCATCGGGGTTGTGAATGATATAAATACTTTGTGTGGGGAATATGGAGCATAGACAGACTACATTATTTTGTAGGGATAACTTTCTTTAGCCATTATATTTTGAAGTGATACAATTGCTTTGTTAGTATGCTTCAAATATTATTGTGTTTATGTCAACATTAAGCTTTTGTTTTGGGTCTTGTGGATCTTAATATTCATGCCAAGATTATATTATATGAACAAGATTATGTTAGGTGGCATTCCACATCAAAAATTATGATTTTTATCATTTACCTACTCGAGGCCGAGCAGGAATTAAGCTTGGGGATGCTGATATGTCTCCGTCGTATCTATAATTTACTATTGTTTCATGCCAATATTCTACAAGTTTCATATATATTTGTCAACTTTTTATAACATTTTTGGGACTAACATATTGATCCATTGCCCAGTGTGAGTTCCTGTTTGTTACATGCTTTTTGTTTTGCAGAATATCCATACCAAACGAAGTCCAAATGCGATAAAAACTTACGGAGATTTTTCTGGAATATATTTTATTTTTGGGAAAAAGAATCAAAGAGAGAGATCCAATCTTGGAGGGGCTCTCACCCCTCCGCCACCATGGAGTCCATGGACCAGAGGGGAAACCCTTCTCCCATCTAGGGGGAAGGTCAAGGAAGAGGAAGAAGGACGGGGGCTCTCTCTCCCCCTCTCTTCCGGTTGCACCGGAACGATGTCGGGCCCATCATCGTAATGGCGATCTACTCCAACAACTCCGTCATCTTCACCAACACCTCCGTCACCTTCACCCATCTATCTACAGCGGTCCACTCTCTAGCAACCCACTATATCCTCTACTTGAACATGGTGCTTTATGGTTCATATTATTATCCAATGATGTGTTTCCATCCTATGATGTCTCAGTAGGTTTTTGTTGTCCTATGGGTTGATTGATGATCATGATTGGTTTGAGTTGCATGTTTTATTATTGGTGCTATCCTATGTTGATCTCTATGTCACGTGAGAGTGAGGGATCCTCGTTGTAGGGTGTAGCAAAGTGTTAATGATTTGCCTATGGTGGGTTGCGTGAGTGACAGAAGCATAAACCCGAGTAGGTGGGTCGTTGCATATGGGAGTAAACAGGACTTGATACCTTATAATGCTATGGTTGGGTTTTACCTTGATGATCTGTAGTACTTGCGGATTCTTGCTAGAGTTCCAATCATAAGTGCATATGATCCAAGTAGAGAAATTATGTTACCTTATGCCTCTCCCTCATATAAAATTGCAATAATGATGAACGGTCTAGTTATAGATTGCATAGGGACAATTCCGCAACTCCTACCACCACTATTCCACACTCGTTAAACTAACTTAGTTGTGTCTTGATCTTAGCAGCCCCTGGTTTTTATTCATGTGTTGTTTATTATCTTGCAAACCTATCCCGTCAAACCTACGAAGTACTTCTAGTTTCATACTTGTTCTAGGTAAAGCGAGTGTTAAGTGTGCATAGAGTTGTATCGGTGGTCGATAGAACTTGAGGGAATATATGTTCTACCTTTAGCTCCTCTTTGGGTTCGACACTCTTACTTATCGAAAGAGGCTACAACTGATCCCCTACGCTTGTGTCTTATTAACGACATGGCGGCAGGCCATAGCTGTTGTCGCTTGGGCTCTCCTCGGAGGGGGTGTCCCTTCTGCTGGAGACGCGATGCCTGTCGTCAAGGGAAATCTCACCTCCAAGATCGTCGCGGCCGTCATCTTTCGGGCATCACCCCAAGCGCTTGCCCTCTCCCTCGAAGATCTTGCTGTAGAGCGTAGCCGCCCCGTCATACTTGAAGTGAAAGGGACACCTCCCCTCCAAGCCATAGGCGCAAGAAAACGCCTGCCACCCGTAGTTGAGGCACACATAACCAGCAGGGGTGACCTCAACCTCCAACTACAAGGCCGCACAACAGCGGCCATCATCCTGCAGCCATAGGCCTGCAGGCCCCGTGGTCGGCAGCGCCCCATCAAAGAAGCACGAGAGTTTAAACCAAGCGGTCGCTGACCTCTCCACCCACACCAAAAACTCCTAGGATGCGTTGGCCGAATGAAGCCGCGAGTGGCCACCAAGAGCCTCCCTCCTCATGCACCACCACCACGACTACTACGACCGCCCATGCAGGATGGAGCCTCCCCATGGCTGTCGAAGGTAACCGCGTGCAGTGTTGGAGCACACCCACTCCCACGGGGAACCACCGCTGAAGTCGTGGTATATTAACGGGGATGATCGCGGCCCCTCCTGGGCGGTGGCGACGTAAGGCCCTCCTTGGAAGCCTTCCCTTTCTTTCTTGACGGCAGACAACTTCCTCACTAGTTCCATGACTGGGAGAGCGGCGGCTGGAAGATTTGGAGGAACAACAGATGAATCTATGCTCAAGATTTTCTCGCCCTCGCCCACTTATATATGACCAAGGGCCAACCGGCTCCTCCTTGCATCCCGGGCAATGATGGCACCGCTACGCGCCCCAGCCCTTGTCAGCGTGAGCTTCATGGGGAGTGCAAGCATCATGCGCTCCACGGGCATCGTAGGGCGGGCCCGGGTGATGTGTAGCTCTGCCACACGTCAGTTCATCAGCTTCCGAAGGGTCAAATCCCCGTGTCCCAATGGGA
The DNA here is from genome assembly GCA_022496015.1 of Hordeum marinum. Taxonomy (NCBI): domain Eukaryota; kingdom Viridiplantae; phylum Streptophyta; class Magnoliopsida; order Poales; family Poaceae; genus Hordeum; species Hordeum marinum. The sequence continues at coordinate 367,534,521 of CM039673.1, read as the reverse complement.
GAAGACCGAGGGAGTAGTTGCATTCAAGAAAAGGTAATGATGGCTAGCGCAGTGCGCATGTTTCGCATTAGTTTGACCTGGGAGGTCCCTGACAACCTCGGGAGTGGAGACGTCGTCCCCAAGGCACGCGAAGCAAGTCGAGCCTGGCCCGTAGGAGTTTTGGGCCTGCAGCTCTTCGGGCCGTCCTCAATGGCTTCACCCGGAAGCCAACTCGAGCAAGCCTTGGGCAAGGGCGCTAATGTCAGTGTTTTGGGAATGGGTGTAGCCAGACCTGCCTGCCTGCGGCCCAGGGTGTGGCCCACCTCGTCAGCCAAGCATGCTTGGTGAGACCACACTCAAGACAAGGCCCTCGCGAGTGCCCTGAGCTCGCGAGGGAAAGCAGCGCCAAGACCTGTGAAGAATGGGCCTCCTTAGGCCCCCTCCGGAGCGGCAGAGATCTCTATGCAGCGCTTGGCCTCGGGAGGCCGACGATGATGCAAGGTAGGATAGGCGGGCACTAGCGCGCCTATCGGTACAGTTTCCCCTTTGGTGCAAAGGGAGCAAGGACGTACGCGGGTTCTCAATGCCCCCCCAAAGGTTTCCATTCCAGTGCAACAAGACCACGACCACAAGCCCTGTAGGACGAATGTCATCATCGAGCCCACCTCTGCATCAGCAATAGCTACTTTGCAGGAAAAGACCACCTTTCGTGAGGATAAAGATGTACTCCTGTCCCTCTTCAAATTTGGCCATTGTGGGATCCCTTCCCGCCATAGCGATAAGGGAAGAGGTCCCAGGGCACAATAAAGAGAGGCTAGGTTGCACCGTAGAGAGCGACACGAAAACAGGGAGCGAAGCAAGAGAGGCAACACAACTAGAGCACCCTCATGAGGAAACTCACCACTGTACTAGTTCATCCACAAACCTCCTTGTGAGGCAATCCACCAAAGCAAGAGTAGGGTTTTACGCTTCGCATCGGCTCGATTCAGGGTAAATCGTCCTGTGCATTCTTCTTCCCCGCTATCGTGCGAGTTCGTCATAGGAATCATCAAGTAGCGAGCTAGGCGGGGTGAGTCAGTTGGGGATATTTGTACACGCCCCTGTGTTCAAACCTCTCTGGGTTTTGCGGAGCCCGAAATCGGACAGTCTCCCAACAAGCTCTTTCTTTTTAACCATTAAGATAGGCTTGAAATTTCAATGATGCTCACATAATAGACAAGAATTGAAGCACAAAGAGAGCATCATAAAGCATGTGAACAACACATCTAAGTCTAACATACTTCCTATGAATAAATATTTCATAGGAAAATGAATTCTCAAGCCAGGTGAAATCTGGCAAATGCAAGTAGGAAGATTGAAGCATAATAATTTCAACACAAAGAGAGGTATGCGAGTAACATGAAAATTCCTATAACATTATTTTCCTCTCTCATAATAATTATATTTAGGATCATATTCAAACTCAACAATATAAGTATCATGCAAGACATTTTCTTTATGATCCATATACATACAAGTCTTACAATCTTCCAAGATTGTGGGATTAGCATTAAATGAAGGTATGACCTCTCGAAACCCAGTTTGAGTAGCATTGAAAATAATATTATCAATAGTAGATTCATCATGAAGTTTAGAATTATCAATATCACAAGAAATATCATGATTATCACCCCAATCATGATCATTAGCACAATTGATATTCATAGAATTTATACAAACAAAATTGCAATCATGCTTTTCATTCGAGGAACTACCGTGAATCACTTTAATATTTTTACAATTTTCGGATTCACGATTTTCAAGCAAGACCTCATAAATATAATCTAATACACTCAACTCACTAGAAGTTGGTTCAACATTATCGGGTCTTTTGAAAATATTAGCAAGTGGTTGAGGATCCATTTATGTTATTTATCTTGTTTTTTACTTTCTGTTTGTGCGAGACAAAAATAAAGATAACATAATTGGACAAGCAAGCAAAGTAATAAGCAGGACAAGTAAATTAGCAAGTAAAGAAGTACACTAGTAAGAAGCCAAGATAAATATTTTTGTATTTTTCATTTGTATGGAGAAAACCAAATATAACAGAAAATAAAAAGGAGAACAAGTGAATGATAATTTGTGTGAAGTTACTTGATAGATGGTGATGATATTCCCTGGCAACGGTGCGAGAAATCCGTCCTAATACCTTCGATCTATGTTGAGTTTTCTGTCAAGAGGAACGGGTAATTGCATCGCAATACGGGTAAGAATTTCCCTCATTTAAGAAACCAAGGATTATCGAACCAATAGGAATATCAATCCACAACCGTCTTTAGTGGCAGCACACAAAAGAGCAAACAACTTGCACCCAACACGACAATAGGGTTGTTAATCCCCTTGATCTTGTTATTTGCAATCAAGTGAGGTGTGTAGATAATAGTAGATAATTGTAAATTGCAAAATAAAATAAAAATAAAATAAGGACATCAAGGTAAAGATAAGGTTTGTAAATATATAAGTGAATAGACTCGGGGGGCCATTGTTTTCCCTAGCGGCATCTCTCATAAAAGTAAGCATATGGCGGGTAAACAAATTACTGTTGGGCAATTGATAGAAAACCACATAGTTATGTCATATTTACAACAATGAACATGTGCATATAGGCATCACGTCCATAAAGAAATAGGACGACTCCTGCCTGCCTCTCTACGTATTAAGTTCATGACAAACATAGTAATGCTTCGAGAATGATGACATGATGAATACAAATAAAACTCAATCAATATGAATGAAACCCATTGTTTAATCCTTAGTGGAATCAACACAAAGACGTATCTTGTCCCCTTCTATCACTGTGATATAGAAACCCATTAGGTTGAACCTGCTACAACACACCCCAATCATTAAAGAAAGATCAATCTACTTGGCCCAAGCAAATCAATAGATCAGAGAGATTTATGAAGCTATAATGATCATGCAAATAAGAATCATAATAATCAGAGGTGACTGAAATACTTTTCATGAATTATCTGAAACATGAGCCCACAATTCATCGGATCCCAACAAACGCACCGCACAACAGAATTACATCGAATAGATCAAAGCGAAGATGCGATGATCATCGTATTGAAGATAAAAAGAGAGAGATAGCCATCTAGGTCTAACTAAGGACCCATAGGTCTTTGTTTAACTACTCACACATCATCATGGGGGCGACAATGTTGATGAAGAGTTGCTACCGCTTGAGCTTGAGTTGGTTTTCCCTTGAAGAGGAAAGGATGATGCAGTGAAGTAGATAAGTATTTCCCACGGTTGGTGAGAACCAAGGTATCAATCCAGTCGGAGGAACAAGCAAGTTACCAATGGATGCACCTACACAAACAATCAAACTCTTGCACCCAACGCTATAAATGGGTTGTCAATCAATTCACGGTTATTTGTAAGGATTAGATCTAATAGAGATAGATGTAAAAGATTGCGGAATGTAAAAAGTAAATAAATTGCAGCAAGGTATTTTTGGTATATAGATCTAAAAATATAATATGGAAAGTAGACCCGGGGACCATAGGTTTCACTAGAGGCTTCTCTCCTGCCTGCCTCTAGAGTATTAAGTTCATGAATAACTGAGTAACGCATTAAGTAACATGACATGATGTAGAGGGATAAACTCAAGCAATATGATGAAATCCCCATCATTTTACTCTTCATGGCAACAATACAATATGTTCCTCGCTACCCCTACTTTGTCATTGGGTGAGGACACCGCAAGATTGAACCCAAAACTAAGCACTTCTCCCATTGCAAGAATTACCAATCTAGTTGGCGAAACCAAATCAATAACTCGGAGAGACTTACAAAGATATGAAATCATGCATATAAGAATTCAAAGAAGAACCAAAAAATATTCATAGATAAGCTGATCATAAACCCACAATTCATCGGATCTCGACAAACACACCGCAAAAAAGTATTACATTGGATTGATATCCATGAAGATCATGAAGAACATGGTAATGAAACACAAAGAGATAGAAGAAGACATCTAGCTACTAGCTATGGACCCGTAGGTCTATGGTGAACTACTCACGCATCATCGGAGGGGCAATGGAGTTGATGTAGATGCCCTCCGTGATTGAATCCCCCTCCGGCAAATTACTGGAAAAGGCTCCAAGATTGTATCTCCCCAGAACGGAGGCTTCTTGCGGCGGAAAAGTATTTATGTGGCTCTTTTTGATATTGGGGAATATTTGGGTATTTATAGGACAAAGATTAGGGTTAGGAGTCCTGCCGGGGAGTCACAAGCCTGCCAGGCGCGACCAGGGGTGGTGGTCGCGCCCCCTGGCTTGTGACCTCCTGGCAGGTCCCTTACCTTGCAGTCCAAGTCTCGTAGGTGTCTTCTCGTCCAATAAAAATCATCGCGAAGATTTTATTGCGTTTGGACTTCGTTTAATATTCCTTACCTGCAATACTCAAAAAACAAGGAAAAACAGAAACTGCACTAGGCTCTAGATTAATAGATTAGTCCCAAAAATAATATAAAATAGCATATTAATGAGTATAAAACATCCAAAGGAGATAATATAATAGCATGGAACAATCAAAAATTATAGATATGTTGGAGATGTATCAAGCATCCCCATCTTAATTCCTACTCGTCCTCGTGAAGGTAACTGATAAAAATAGATTTTTTGATGTGGAATGCTAGCTAACATATTTATCCATATAATATTCTTTATTGTGGCACGAATGTTCATATCCATAAGATTCAGAACAAAAGCTTAATCTTGACACAAAAGACAATAATATTTCAAGCATACCAGCAAAGAAATTGTATCTCTTCAAAATATAATGGCAAGAGAAACTTATCCCTACAATATCATAAGGTCTGGGTATGCTCCATCTTCTCGAAACAAAGTATTTATATCATGCACAACCCTGATGACAAGTCAAGCAATTGTTTCACAACTTTTATTTTCTCAAAGTTTTTCAACTCTCATGCAATACGTGAGCGTGAGCCATGGATATAGCACTATAGGTAGAACAGAATATGGTGGAGGTTGTGATGGGAAAGGAGAAGATAGTCTCACATCGACTAGGCGTATCAACGCGATATGGAGATGTCCATTAATAGATATCAATGTGAGTGAGTAGGGATTTCCATGCAATGGATGCACTAGAGCTATAAGTGTATGAAAGCTCAAAAGGAAACTAAGTGGGTGTGCATCCAACTTGCTTGCTCATGAAGACCTAGGGAAATTTGAGGAATCCCATCACCGGAATATACAAGCCAAGTTATATAATGAAAAATTCCCACTAGTATATGAAAGTGACAAAATAGGAGACTCTCTATTTTGAAGATCATGGTGCTACTTTGAAGCAGAAGTGTGGAAAAAAGATAGTAGCATTGTTCCTTCTCTCTTTCTCTAATTTTTTTATTTTGGTGGTCATCTAAGGCCTCTTTCTTATTTTATTTGGGCTTCACTAGCTCTTTCAGTTTTCATAAAGTCCGGAGTCTTATCCCCACTTGTGGGGGAATCATAGCTTTCATCATCCTTTCCTCACACGGGACAATGCTCTAATAATGATGGTCATCACACTTTTATTTACTTACAACTCAAGAATTGAAACTCGATATCTAGAACAAAATATGACTCTATATGAACGCTTCCAGCAATGTACTGGGATATACAATGATCTAGCATAGAAAATGCCATAAAAGCGGACAATTCATGAAAATATCATGCTTGCTATCTTACGATCGATCATGCAAAGCAATATGACAATGATGGTGTGTGTCATAATAAATGGAACGGTGAATGTTGCATGGCAATATATCTTGGAATGGCTATGGAAATGCCATAATAGGTAGGTTTGGTGGCTGTTTTGACGAAAGGTACATGGTGGCTGTTTTAAGGAAGGTGGGTTTATCGCACCGGCAAAAGTTGCGCGGTACTCAAGAGGCTAGCAAATGTGGAAGGGTGAGAGTGCGTATAATACGTGGACTCACATTAGTCATAAAGAACTCACATATTTATTGCATAAGTCTATTATTCATCAAACAAAAGTATTATATGCATGCTCCTAGGGGAGAGGTTGGTAGGATTAAACCATCGCGCGCTTTCGACCCTCACACAAAGGTCGACAATCAATACACAAATCATGCTCCGAGTTCCTCACATAACGGTTCACCATACGTTCATGCTACAGGAATCACAAAGCTTTACACAAGTATTTTTATCAATTCACAATTACTTCCTAACATGACTCTTAATATTACCATCTTTATATCTCAAAACTTTATGCAAGGAATCAAACTTCTCATAATACTCAATGCACTTAATATGGAAGTTTTTATTATATCCCTCTTGGATGCCTATCATATTAGGACTAAATCCATAACCTAAACCAATTACAATGCTATTTAAGGACTCTCAAAATAATATAAGTGAGGTATGAGAGTTCAATTATTTCTATAAAACCAAACACCACCGTGCTCTAAACATATATTAGTGAAGCACTAGAGCAAAATTGCCTATCTCAAAAGATATTAGTGAAGCACAAAGAGTATTCTAACAAATTCACGATTCATGCATGTGTCTCTCAAAATATGTGTGCAGTAAGGATTATTGTGTCAAACTAAATAGCAAAGACTGATATCATACAAGACACTCCAAGCAAAACACATATCATGTGGTGAATAAAATATAGCCTCAAGTACATTTACCGATGGATTAAAGACGAAAGAGGGGATGCCTTCTAGGGCATCCCCAAGCTTGGGCTATTTGGCATCGTTGAATATGGCTTGGGTTGCCTTGGGTATCCCCAAGCTTAGTCTCTTTCCACTCCTTATTCCATAGTCCATCAAATCTTTACCCAAAACTTGAAAACTTCACAGCACAAAACTCAACAGAAAACTCGTGAGATCCGTTAGTATAAGAAAAATAAATCACTAATTTAGTTAATGTTGTGAACTCATTATTTATTTATGTTGTTGTAATATCTATTGTATTATAACTTCTCCATGGTTCATACACCCCGATACGACCCATAGATACATCAAAATAGGTAAACAACACAAAGAAAACAGAATCTGTAAAAATAGAACAGTCTGTAGCAATATGAAACCTTCATATACTTCTTTAACTCCAAAATTTCTGAACAATTAGGAAAGCTTGGAAAAATTTATATAAATCTTGTGTAAAAATTTCAGACTCATTCTACGTATGATAAATTTATAAAATTCCTGGACTGGGCGCAAAAGTTTATGTTTTTCAACAAGATCAAATCAACAACCGCCTTAGACCATCCCAAAGGTCTTACTTGGATCAAGCACTAATTGAAACACCAAAACACAATTATTACAAAGGTAATAATCTGTGAGACACTCAAAATAGAAGCGAAAAACAGAAAATAAAAATAAAATTGGGTTGCCTCCCAACAAGCGCTATTGTTTAACGCCCCTAGCTAGAGATAACACAATAGATCTAGGTATTGTCATCTTTGGTATGCAATCCAAAAGTATTTCTCATAAAATATTTATAAGGAAATTTTATTTTCTTTCTAGGAAAGTGTTCCATGGCTTTCCTTAACAGAAATTGGAATCTAATGTTTTCTTCTTTCATATCAATAATTGCACTAGTCGTTCTAAGGAAAGGTCTACCAAGAATAATAGGACATGTAGGATTGCAATCTATATCAAGAACAATGAAATCTACAGGCACATAATTCTTATTTGCAACAATAATAACATCATTAATATTTCCCATAGGTTTCTTAATAGTGGAATCCGCAACATGCAAATTTAAAGAGCAATCAAGCCCTTTATTCTCGTATTCAAGCATACCCTTTTCATATTTAAGATCGTTTCTAAAGAAACTATTATGGTCAAATTGGAGTGACATGAATCTTTTAGCATTATCCTCAATATCTTCCATCTTCCTAAGATAAGAATCAAAGCTTTTGGGTTGAGCCATAAAGACGAGCAAACGATCTAACACGCAAGGAAACGAAAAGGTGAATGGAAGAAGGGCGAATAAAAAGGCAAATCTTTTTGGTATTTTCTGAAAATAGTTTCATAAGTGGGGGAGAGGACAACGAGAGGAAATGGAAAATAATGTAAATGCAAGAGATGAGTTTGTGATGGGTACTTGGTAGGCTTGATGTGTATCCTCCCCGCCATGGCGCCAGGAATCCTTCTTGCTACCTCTTGAGCTTGCGTTGGTTTTTCCTTGAAGAGGAAAGGGTGATGCCACGAAGTAGATAAGTATTTCCCCTAGTTGATGAGAACCAAGGTACCAATCCAGTAGGAGGAACAAGAAAGTTACCAATGGATGCACCTACACAAACAATCAAACTCTTGCATCCAGCGCTATAAAGGGGTTGTGAATCCCTTCATGGTTATTTGCAAGGATTGGATCTGATAGAGATACATGTAAAATATTGTGGAAACTAGAAAATAAATAAATTGCAGCAAGGTGTTTTTCGTATTTTTGGTTTATAGATCTGAAATATAATATGGAAAGTACACCCGGAGGCCATAGGTTTTACTAGAGCCTTCTCTCTTGAAGGAAAATAACACGGTGGGTGAACAAATTACTGTCGAGCAATTGATAGGAAAGCAAATAATTATGACGATAGCCAAGGCAATGATTATGCATATAGGCATCATGTCCATGTCAAGTAGACCGAAACAATTCTGCATCTACTAATATTACTCCACACATCGACCGACTCTTGCCTGCATCTAGAGTATTAAGTTCATGAAGAAGAGAGTAATTCATTAAGTAAGATGAAAATATGTAGAGGGATAAACTCAAGTAATATGATGAAAAAAAATCTATTTACCCTTGATGGAAACAATATAATACGTGCCTCGCTACCTCTACTTTGTCACTTGGTGAGGACACCGCAAGATTGAACCCAAAACTAAGCACTTCTCCCATTGCAAGAATTACCAATATAGTTGGCCAAACCAAATCAATACCCCGAAGATACTTAAAAACATATGAAATAATGTGTATAAGTATCTAGAGTAGAACCAAATAATATTCATAGATAAGCTGGTCATAAACCCACAATTCATCGAATCTCGACAAACACACCACAAAAGAGTATTACATCAGATAGATCTCAATGAAGATCATGAAGAACATGGTATTGAAGCACAGAGAGGGAGAATAAGCCATATAGATACTAGCTATGGACCCGTAGCTCTGTGGTGAACTACTCACGCATCATTAGAGGGGCAATGGAGTTGATGTAGATGCCCTCCGTGATCGAATCCCCCTCCGGCAGATTACCAAAAAAGGCTCCAAGATTGGATCTCTCGGGAACGGAGGCTTCCGGTGGCGGAAAGTATTTGCGTGGCTCTTTTTGGTATTGGGGGAATATTTTACTATTTATAGGACAATGATTGGGGTTAGGAGTCCGATTAGGGAGTCACAACCCTGCCAGGCATGCCAGGGGTAGTGGCCGCACTCCCTTGCTTGTAACCTCCTGGCAGGTCCCTTCCCTTGTAGTCCAAGTCTGGTAGGTGTCTTCTGGTCCAAGAAAAACCAACGCGAAGATTTTACTACATTTCGACTTTATTTAATATTCCTTATCTGCATTACTCAAAAACAAGGAAAAAACAAAAACTAGCACTAGGACCTAGATTAATAGGTTAGTCCCAAAAATAATATAAAATAGCATATTAATGCATAAAAATATCCAAAACAGATAATATAATAGCATGGAAGAATAAAAAATTATAGATACGTTGGAGACATATCAGAGGCCCTCTGTGATCGACCCCCCGCCCTCCGGTAGGATGTCGGAACGGAGCTCCAAATGGGATTGCGGCAGAACAGACACTTGCGGCACTGGAAAATGTGTTTCGGGATGCCCCCTAGGGTTTTTGGAATGTGTGTGAATTTATTGTCTAGAGAACGGGGGTAGGAGGTTCATCAGGGAGGGACAAGCCATCAGGGCTTGCCGACCCCCCTTGGCGTGCCCTGTTGCCTTGTGTCTCCTTGTGCGGCCTTCGGTCTTCTCCCGTAGCTTCCAGATCTTCTTTTGGTCAAGAAAAATCATAATTTTCTAGGGGGCAATTGGACTTTGCTTGGTATTGTAAACCTGAAATGTAAAAAACACATAGAAAATAATAACTAGCACTGGGCACTGGGTCAATAGGTTAGTGCTCAAAAATAATATAAATTGGTAAATAATTACTGAAAAAGTATCCTAGAATCGTAATATAACAGCATGGAAAAATCAAAAATTGTAGATACGTTGGAGATGTATCAATAACCCATAAGTATAGGGGATCGCAATAGCCTTTGAGGGTAGTATTTCACCAAAATTTATTGATTCTACACAATGGGATCGAAAGAATATTATTGGTCTTAGAAGTTGAGTTGTCAATTCAACCACACCTAGAATTTTTTTCCTGCAATGAAGCTTTTACTAGCACAGTAGAAAGGCAATACGAACAGTAATAGCCGCATATTGTATTATTTGTAGCAAAATTAGTAACAAAAGTAACTTAACGAAAATCAATAAGCGAAAAACATATGCCATGGATCAGCGATGGATAATTGGTTTGGATGATATTCATCATGTAACAGTTACGCACTAGTATGACACGGAACTAGCTCCAATTCATCAATATAATGTAGGCATTTATTTTGCATATAGTTATACGTGTTTATAATTAGAACCTACATGACAACTTTTGTCCTACCCTCTCATGGCAGCAGGATCCATAAGGAAACTAAGAAATATATTAAGGCCTCCTTTTAATAGATAAACTGAACAAAGCAATAACACATGGTGAATACATGAACTCCTCATACTATGGTCATCACTGGAGATGATCCCAATTATTGTCACCTTGGGGTCTACAGATCATAACACAAAATAGGTGCATACAGCTTCCAAGATAGGAGTCAAAACACTCTCATATTCATGAAACATAACAGGTTTAGATCTAAAATCATGGCACTCGGGCCCTAGTGACAAGCATTAAGCGTACCAAACTCATAGCAACATCAATCTCCGAACATATTGGATAGTAGGGAACAAGCCATATCAAAATAACTCAATTACTTGATAAATATCATCTAATCCCATCACCGTCCAACAAGCCTATAAAGGAATTACTCACTCCCAGTGGCGAGCATCATGAAATTGTTGATGGAGAAGGGTTGATGATGATGATGGCGACGAATTCCCCTCTCTGGAGCCCCAAACAAAGTCCAGATCAGCTCTCCCAAGGATTAACAGGAGCTGGCGGCCTCCTCGTCTCGTAGAACGCAATGAAAACTTCTCTCTAATTTTTTCGAGAATTAGGAATATATAGGCTTTAAATTAGGGTCAGCAGATCCACATAGGACTCACAAGGTAACTAGGCGCGCACTGTTGCCTCATGAGCAACTGGTGGATGATAACCCACAAGTATAGGGGATGTCTCGTACTCCTTTTGATAAGTAAGAGTGTCGAACCCAACGCGAATGAGAAGAAAATGAAAAGCAATTTTCAGCAAGGTATTCTTGCCAATGTTGTAAGTAACAATGATAAATAGTTTTTTAGGAAGATAATTTGTAATACGTGAAAAGTAACAAAAGTTCGCCTTCCTCGCTTCGTCCGCCACTCTGACCCAGCACTACAGGCTCTGGTAATTGCGTCCACTCTGACCCAACACTACAGGGTGGTGGTGTTCATACCTACTAGATGATGTGTGGTTATTGGTGTGCTCTTGTTCGCCTCCAGACAAAGAAGATCCTTCAGCCACAGGAGCATCCAACCCTTGCAGTCTCCTAGATGCATCGGGGTATCGTCCTCCTCTACCCCGATCCATACTAGAGGAGGAAAATCCTCGCGGTCCGCTTTCGCACTCGACAAGTTAACCCTGAAGTTGCCAACGGGGATCGGTCGGCAATGGAATGTAAGTTACAAGGGCTTTGTTATCACTGCCTTTCCAACGTCCACCTTCTGGCCTTTGAACACGTAGAGTATGGTGCACGGGGTTTCATTGGCCCGTAAAGACATGTGTGCGGCATAAAACATCCGAAAGTCAACGAAAATGGAAGATTGTAGATATATGTTGGAGCAACGTGTAATTACCGTGAGGGCATCGAGGTCATCAAAATATGAAGGTCTGCCTAGCATGCCAAAGACATAGGACATGTTACTACGAGCGGGTGCTGGTGCGGGTGCGGGAGCAGGTGCGGTTGCGAGGGCAGGTGATGTGGTTGTGATGTTCACCAAGTTGCACGTGACGAAGTTGGGCATTGGAAAATCATGTGTCATCTTTTTTGGATTTTCTTTGTTCCTGTTGATGACAGCCGGGACCAAGTTAGTAGTGAAATCATCTCTACAGGCAGCTACAGCTGCAGCGATTGCATGTCGAACCAACTCATCTTGGGCCTAAGCTGATTTTGTCGCGTCCTCAACTATTTTTTTTGTAAAGTAAGCTTCACCCTCTCGTCGATGTCTGCCTGACTGGAGAACTTCTTTTTCTGTTTCTTGGCCTATGGTCCGTCATTGTAATAGTACTTCCATGTGATGTCGTCTCCGATGTCGTGCACATATCCATATTGCGGCCGCTAGTCCAAAGGGAGTCCCTTCAGTTTGTTCAACCCGGTTGATAGGGGTGTCCCACTTGGGCCTCATCGACGAGGAGTCGCTTTCAGCCGCAAGCCTGTGTTGCTTCTCTAGATAAAGGAACGTGAACTATTTACTAATGTGTAGTTGACTTAATCAGAAGCTAAATGTAAGGTGCTAAAAGAATAATTACCAGTATTCTAAGCAATTTCCTCGTTATTGGGTCCGTGTAAAAAACTTTATTTCCTTGACCCACTTGTACCGGGCCCTAATGAAGTGATGCTCCAATGGGTCGGTGAACTACGTGAAGGGGTCTGGGATCCCCGTGGCTTCACGTTCCGCGTCCTCCTTATCCCATATGGGCCTTTTGCCAAGGTAGGCACTGCTTCCGAGGCGTTGTTTCTCCATGTTCCTTTGCTGAAGCTCCTTGTATTTGTAAGACATAGCCTTGGCTTCCTCGGTAGAGCAAGTGGCCTTGAACTTTTAAAACTCCTCTTTTGTAAGTGGCAGATTCTCCCCCAAAATCTTGGCCAGGGATTCATCAGCCTCAATAGCTCGTTTTACCCTCCCTTTCTAGGAGGCCAAATCATTGTTGAACATGCCCATCGGTACTTGTCTCCTTGTGAAGCAAGTCTCGAACATGAGGGCCCCGCACGATTGAACTTCGTAGCGACGATGGTTGTGGCCTGTCCACGTCTTCTACGCTGGCATGTACGTCATCGTCTCCGCCGTCATGTCCGTCCGCTTCTCCGCTGCCATGTCTTGCCCCTTCTCCGCTGCCATTATCCGTCATCTCTTCATCTAGACCCATGTCGTCATTGGCTATGTCGTCGGTGTCCTCACCATCATCATCATCATCTTCAATTATCCACCGAGTATAGCCATCCATGAAACCAGTCATGAACAAGTGCGCCTTCAAGAGACCATGCTAATAGGGGTCGAGCCAAACTCCTCCTTTGCATCTTTGACATGGACATAAGATCTCTGTCCATTTATTTTCATTCATGTCCTGCACCACCGATGGCAACCAGCTTTCCACCATTGTTCCAATGATGATCATGATCGCCTCCGTGGTAGTAATAAGCAAATTTATTAAAAAAATGCATGAATGCATCAAAGTCATACAAAAATTCAGCATGACCTTCCCTAAAAAGAGGACATATAGAGTTTGCCCGAAATTCACTAAAACGAAAATAAACCGACATTTCGGCAAAACATAGGCAACTCAAGCACAATTTGGCGGTAACTCATGCCACACGCACTATTTCCATCTTATCACTCAATTAGGTCAATATATCACACACACACAAATATTTCCATTATTACAGTGCACAAATTTTCACTCATCTATCTCAAGATAGAGATCAAGCATGGTGATGAGGTTGATCCGTGTCTCCGCACACCTACGTAGCTAGCTACCTAGTGATCAAAAGTGGACCTCCATACTTCTTCACATAGGTCACTTCATTAAATGAGTAGATCTATCTAGCTAGTTGGGGAAGGAGATGGCTCTAACTAATAGATGGGAGGAAAAGTGGGGAAAAAGAGAAAGGGGGTGCATTAATGGAGGTGGTTATTTAGTAGTTAGGGGCATAAAAGAGAGAGAAAGAGAGCTAGAAGAAAGAGAGTAATGGGGGGAGAAGGAGTAGTGAGGAAGAAGCAAAGCAAGGGAGAGATGAGGGTGGAGGGAAAAGTGAAGGGAGAGAGGAGAAGGGATGGTAAAGGGAGGGAAAGGTGGGTGCTGCGCGTTAGCAGTAGCGCCGACCTGAGAAATGTGCTACTGCTAACTCTGTAGCCGTATCGCGCATCAGTGGGCGTCGCTACTAATAAGAGGGGAGCACCATATGGCATAGTACTACATTAGTTGCAGCGATGGTTTGCATAGACGTAGCATGCTTTATCAAAGACGCGCTACTGCTAATGTTGTAGCAGGAGCGCGCCATCTCGGGCCGTGCTACTACCCTGAAAAGCCTGGCACGTAGTGGCTGGTTTCTATTACCGTGGCGCGTGATTGTGGGGACACGCTACTGCTAACTCTGTAGCATTAGCGCCTGTCTGGAATGTGTGCTACTACAATGTAGCAGTAGAGCCCTTAGTAAAACCACACTATTGATAAAGTTTTGTGTATAAGTTTTCTCCTAGTAGTGTTTGGGTATGACAGGAGGTACCCTTTGGTCCTGGAGCTCGACGATACTGCCTTTTGTGACATTAGAATGCACCCGCTGATGTTTTTCATTGGCATCCTCGAATGCAGAAGTCGTAGTCTCTCCCCCCTTGTCGGCCATCTCTCTTAAGAGAGGAAGCGACTAGATGATAAGTAGGGCTAGAAGCAAATCTGGGAAGCACTCAAGCTTTCGGTAGGAGTTCTTCATGACAAGGCAAATAATGGAAGCATGGGTAAAATTGATTCACCGCCCCCTCTTTTATAGGCCAGTAAAAGACCAAGAGTCCGCCACGTCGCCGCGTGTAAATCGCTAGTTCTGAACGCGTCGTGCCATTATGCGTGCAGGGGTCAATGTTGACTATCTCACTTGATATCCGGGGCACGATCTCTTTATTGATGAGACATGCCATTGAAAAACTGCCTTGGGCTAGGATAAGCTCCATGATAACAAATTTGATTCCACAATAGGTGGTAGTGGTTCAATAAAGATGTCAGGGTTTAACCCACTCATCAGCCATGCCTGTGTGGCAAGCCTTAGGGGCTAAGCTAACAAAGTCTTCAGAAAAAGGCAATTTTTATTATTAAATAAAGTCTTGTAAGATGCCCTCCCCTCATTTTTCCCTTCCGAAGATATCATCTCGGACGTATGGTTTCTTCATTGAATTTAAAGGGAGGTCGATGACCAGAACATGAAAACGAACCTCGGATCCGACTACAAGTTGGCGAATAGAACTCGCCTACCAAGAAGAAGACCATGAGAAGGAAAAGTTGTTCTAAGGAGGGCGCTAATGTCCTCGGCTTTAAAGACTAGTTCAGGGGCAATATATAGTGTTTGGCATTAAGGGGTTCTCACCATGGCGGCCTGTTAGTTATGGGCTGGGGCGATAATCCATCAACATTGAAGGAAGGACTCTAGAAGTTGTGGCCCTTGGAAAACTCAAGGTGGAAACCTCTGAATACTTGGTGTACTTCAAGGCTTGTTTGAATATTCGGCATGCTTCTCCTGGATTGTAACCGGCCATATCTAAAACCTAGATACCCTTGGTGCCTATATAAGTTAAGGGTTTAGGTCTTTAGAGGCACGCATACAACTTTAGGGCTTAGAATACGATCTCGAGGTAGATCACCTGTACTTTTACCCCATCCAAAATCAATACAATGCAAGAAAGACCTAGGGTTTTACCTCTTCAAGAGGGTCCGAACCTCAATAAAGCTATGTCTTCCCACTTCCTGTTCACCATCATTCCACAATCAGTAGCTTGGGACCCCCTACCCGAGATTTGCCGGTTTTAGCCCCGACACACTTGTTTTCTAGCTTTAAATTAAACAACCCAATTAGTTTAGAATTTCATGACAGTAAATGCTAGAGATAACACTAAGAGGTAATCTATTGTAATGTTGAGCAGTATATTTTATTCCCTCCTCTAAATGACATCAAGAATATAAAAATCCGTCTTATAAACTAGATGCATCAAAATATATGATGCGATATATCATTTGTACGATATGATCTCTTAACTAAGAGAATTCGCAAAACAAAAATCAATCAATTAAATAAAACGGAATCTTTTTCAAGTTTCTCTTTTCACTTTTGTATTTATCCTATGTTTTTTGGGAAATGGGAGGAATCCCCGACCTCTACATCAACCATGCACACATACATATTACTTATTATTCAACAAAGTTTTAACAAGAGCATAAATCAAACAATCAGAAGCCACAACCCAAACCTACAAATGCGCCAAAACCATCAAACTATCAAACCACAACCATCAAAATGCGCCACAACCATCAAACCATTGACCCATCTCAGGAAAGAGATCTAAACCATCCTTTCTAGGTCGGTTCGGTCGATGGCGCCATAGTGCCAAACAACAACACCGTCCTACACTCGTGCATCAAGCAAATCCACCGCCGAGACTCTGTTGCACCATGCTGTCGAGACCACGAGAGTTGATGCACTAGATACGACAATGCTCCACCTCTGGACCCCTCTAGCCAACACTTGATCTAGGAACGTTGTCTGCAAGAGGGAGAGTGGTTGACGGCAGACGCCACCACCATCTCATCCGGGAGACCCAGATCCAGGGTTTTCCCAGAAGCAAACAACCCTTGCTAGCAAGTCTATGCGGCGATCCTATGCTGCTACTCCTTCGAGATCTCTCCACCAGGTATGAGCTCCAAAACAGTGCCTTCAAGAAGGTAGATGATGCCACATGCCACTATTGTCCGTTTCTATAAGCTAAACCTGAGATCACCCTCGGAGCTCGATGAGACCAGCCATTTGCCGCACATCGGAGAACCACCATGCCATGACGCCAAGCCTATGTCATGCCCAAGACAAAGACACAGGCCCGCGTCGATAAGCCCGCACGAGAAGAAGAGAGTGCGCTGACACTGCGGCGCCAACTAGGCTTTGCCTGGCCAGGCCCTCTATCGGCGGCGAGGGTGGAGGGAGGAGGGAAGGAACCGGCGGCGGCCGGAGTTGGGCGTCCCGGTGCGGGTGGAAGAGCTGCACATGGGCGATCCCTTTTTTTAGGATTTAGAGGACCTAACAATTCCAAATGCAGTTTATCCTACGTGACACTCTTAAGATAACACTATTGTACATGTCGAGCATCGTCGAGGCTCGATAAAACACTATGTATTTAATTAAAACATGCATATTGATCTCTTAAAAATATTGTCCGGGGAGACAGCGACCATATCCATCTGAAGAAAAGAGAAGGTACCACCTGGTGAATTGGCCTACTGTTTGTATGCCCAAAAGTTGTACTGGTTTAGGCATTTTTGACCTGGAGGTCATGAATAAATGATTGTTGATGAAATGGTTACGAAAAATAGAGAATTCCGAGGGGCTAAGTATGTGAGATTAACAAACATGTTTTTCAGCTTGTCCTCCATTAATAAGAGATGGAGGTTTATCAGCTAAATACGTACTGTTATGCAGTAGCTCCTGCCAGAGCGCTGTGACAAGAGCTACTGCATAATAGTACGTATTTAGCTGATAAACCTCTATCTCCTATTAATGGAGGATAAGGTGAAAACATGTTTGTTAATCTCACCAAAAGGGTTCTGGGGGATAGGCACCAGGACACTTTTCTAGGAAGATATATGGCTGGGGAAAAGAAGATTGGCTGAAGTCTTCCCCGGGCTTATGACATTACTTTTGATAAGATGATAACTGTGAAACAGATAATTGATAAGGTATGTCTGGCAGGTGTTTCTCTGTGCCTTTGACCTAACCAGACCCTCTGTGGAGATTTATGATATGTTGGGTTGTTGGATTAGATACTTCACCATGAAATACAAGAGGCTGGTTGTGATTGGAGGGGTGACCATCTGTGGGCCTGGCTCGAAGACCAGAAATAGGGCCTGCTTTGATAAAAAGAATACCTTCTTATGTAATGCCCAAAGTTTGGTTAACATTTGAGAAAGCATAGGCTTTCCTACACCTCCTTATCTAGCCATCCATTTCTGCATCGTGATTCGTGCAAGCATCTTTTGTCTTTTTTGTTTCTTCCAAATAAAATAACATATGAACTTCAAACTTTGAAGGACAACAAAAGATTCTAACTAGAATGTGGGAAAAAACTTTTAGATTTTTTCGTGTAACATGTATAATGAAAATAATATATTTTTACTCAAAAAAAATCTCATTTTGTATATTTATGTCAGACCAAAAAATGTGAAAGTTTTTTTCCAGATTGTAGTAAGAATAATTTGTTGTCCTACAAAGTTCGAAGTTCATATGTTTTTTTATTTTGAAGAAACAAAAAAAGAGAAAAATTCATGTAGTAAATTAGTTATGCAACACAAATCTCAAAGTAAGAATGAAAGGTAAGGATAAGAGGTGTCCGGAAGCCTGTGCTTTATAAATCCGCGTCCAGTTCAAAGCTTGCTCTTTGTTTAATTCTTGGAAAATTCTGCAGAGAATCCAAGACAGAAACGCAAGTGAAGAGGAAGTGCTGAGGATGAGGGAGGTTCTACAGGAGATCTTTAGTCGCGGACATGGATGGAATCCGCGGAGGATAAGAATAGAAGGTTGATCAGTCTAGAGTGAGTGAGGAGAGAAGTTGTGAAGCTGGTGATTTTGCAATATGCTGTTGTTCTTTGACCATGTATTAGGAATTTCCCACCTGCGTGTGGATGCAGGAAAAAACTGCCGTTTGGGTTGTTTGGGGGTAAACACTGGGGTGTGCCTTCTTTTCGGTTGTTGCTTCATATAAACTGTTGGCGGTTTTCTTAATGAAAATCGACGATGGAGGCTCGTTGCTTCAAAAATAATAATACACATGCATGCAATGATGCATATCTCTACATGGCCCGATCAGGGGTTTGGCTTTGCTGGGCTACCAATGTTAGCTAGGTAGATTGATCTGGTGCATTCCTAATAGGACATCAGCCATGTCTGTGGCTAGGAAAGCCTACCCGTGCTGGCCCTTGGACCCGTGCTGCACCCCGACTGCGTAGGAGCGCAGCCAGCACAGTGCCATGCACATACACATCGAACAGTTCCGAGGCGAAAGCTAGCTATAGCGCGGAGACGGCACGGGGACATGTAGATCAGTAGTAGATGTGTAGGGTGGTCATTGATCGCGAGAGCACTGACCAGGTCACAGGCCAGGAAAGAGAGGCGCGGATTAACCATCCTCGGCAAGCATGCATGCAGCAGGACGCAGCGTCTCAGGCAGCCAGGCTCAGGCGCCGTCCGTTGCGTTGAGTGCCATCGATTTCATAGCTGGTTTTTACTGCAAATGTTTCATGTATGTGCAACGAGTAGTGCTCCCTGTTTGGTTTGGTTACCGACAGGGCAGCCCCACATCCACCCCCGGCCGTGCCATAATATCATGGCACCTCTCCGGGGGAGGGAGCTGCCTGATTGATTGCCACATTGTGCATATCCACTTCCAGTCTCATTTGTGGGTTCTCTCTTGTACCTGAGGTAGCTTGCCTGTCGCCCGGCGCCGGTTGTGACATGGACATGGGGAGGGGGATGGGGATGGGGATGGGGATGGGGATGGCGAGGGGGATGGGGATGGACAGGGAGGAGGGCCTCAACCTCAGCTTGTCTCTGCAGCGGTCGCCTTCGTCTCCTCCGAGGTTCCAGGCGGTGTTCGCCTGCTGCTACTGCCCCAGGAAGTTCAGGAGCTCGCAGGCGCTCGGCGGCCACCAGA
The DNA here is from genome assembly GCA_022496015.1 of Hordeum marinum. NCBI lineage: Eukaryota > Viridiplantae > Streptophyta > Magnoliopsida > Poales > Poaceae > Hordeum > Hordeum marinum. The sequence continues at coordinate 367,514,637 of CM039673.1, read as the reverse complement.
ATGCGCACAAGGTGCAGCGCAACCTGGCCAGGCGAGGCCGGGACGCCACCACCGCGCTGTCGTTGGCGTCGGCGGGAGAGCAAGGTAAGGCCGCCCTTGATGACGACACCGCTCCGCTGCGCCCAGCGGACCACGAGGCCGCCGACGCCTGGGGAGGAGGGAGGGTCCACCCTCCTCATCGCCAGCTGCAGGGCTCGGGAGCAGCCTCGTCCGGTGCAGCAAGAGGCAACGAAGAGCTTGCGGATGAGATGATTGACCTGTCCCTGAAGCTATGATCAATCGATGCAGAAGCATGAGCTAGCTAGCTAGCTTGGCTCGAGCGGCATGAAGTTCCTCTCTTCCAGTTGTTTCATTTCTGCGCGTCATTTCTTGTGTGTGTTTCTGCTATCACTTATCGGGTTAATTATTGTTGTTGCCTTCTTGGCTGGTTTCTGCTTTGGGCTTCACACTGTACTCGATCTTCAGGTATGTCAATGCATGGATTGTTAAGTAGCTACACTGCTGATCAGAAGATTTTTATGGATCTGTTTGCACTAATATACTAATCCTTGCCTGTAAATATGCGGTCCTAGAACAACTTATCTCTTTGATAAATCTAGAGTAATTTTGAACTCTTTATATTTCCAATTGTGGCTAACTAGAACTACCTAGCTGCCTCCTTGTTGCTTCAAGGGTTTATCATGATCCATTTAACTCTTCCAGATTTTCATGACCAATCGCCATTGGTAGCGCCTTGTCCTAGGGAACTCCTATTTACAGAGTGAACAGATTATTAGCACTGCACGCCACTAGTATACTGATGACAAACATGTGTCTCAGCCTCTCTCAGATCAGACACCTTAATTTTTGCGATTTACACCCTTCCGTGATATTATATGCTTTATCTTAGGGGAAACACTCATATTTTTCAAGGAAAAAAAAGCGTGCTATACAAAATAGCGTCGTTCCTAAAATTATGCTATTAGTGTGCTATTAACGAGACATTATACACTGATCAATTTAGCAAGATAATTCTCTACTTGCTATTGTGTGCTATTAGCAGCGATATAGCGCGCTATTTTATTCAGTATTACTTTCTTATGTTTTTAGCTGAGGGGCAATTCATTTGGCCGGTGATTTCAGTATGTTGAAGCTAGCACTGCCAGCGTTGATGGCATTGTTTTTTTATTTTTTTGGCTTTTGCTGTTCTCCATCTGGGTATCGATCTATAGGATGAACTGGAACACACTAGAATGCCAAAAAGTCAGAAACATAAAACGGGAACTTGAAGGCATCTCTTTTCTTCCTTTTCTGGTTTAACCTAGTTAGTGCACCAAATACTACTGAATGCTGACTTGCTGGGAGGGAGTGGAAATGAAACTAAGCTGGCACGTCCACCATGAAAGAACAGCATCACGTCAGAGACCATGACAAGAGAGCTGCGCGCTCATACATGCGTTCACCACCGATAAGGGAAAAACAGGCCATATAACAACTACAAGGTAGGAAATTGCCGCATGGCTGCTGCCTGCAGAGAGGCCCTGTAGGGTTTACTGCATTCAAAATAGTGACTATATCTGTATAAGTTCTCAGTCCTCTCGGAATAGGCTTTCGTCTCGCTTTATAGATAAAGTCATGGTCCATACAATCCGCATAAAGGTTCAACCACACATAGCAGTCGGGGCGATGACACAGACTAGCCCAATGAAAATAAAAGAAAATAGAAAAGAAAGCCACCTAGTGGCGGTAGAGCCTCAGCTCTACATGGAGGCAAGACGTCGTGCCGTAGCAAGAAGAGCATCCACCATGCCATCTAGCCGCTCCAGGTCACGCAGCCTAGAGAGAGGGTGCCAATGCTGCATAAAAGTCAGGAATTTGAAGGAATCAGACGCGTGCCTCGGGAAGATCCTCTCTATCACCATTTTATTGCAAGTCGTCTAGAGGGACCAAGCCATAGACGCAAAGACCAGCCAGAATAGGCGTTGTCGACGCCCAGTGTGGTCGGCCCTGAATTGGAGGAACTCCGCAAGGTCCCGGGCCTCCCAGTCGGGACCAAGAGCCTCGCGGGTGCATTCCCACATGGCCCTCGCCGGCGTGCATGCGAACACAATTTGTGTTGTCGTCTCCGGTACCATGCATAAGGGGCATATGCCGTCACCTGGTCCATGCCGCTTCCGCACCTCCGTCCCCGAGGGAATGCGGTTGCGGAGCAGCTGCCACACAAAGATTTTGATCTTCAAGGGCAGAGGGGCCTTCCATAAAGGTGAGAGCCATGGGATGATCGGGGAGTGGCAGATGGCCTGGTATGTCGAACTAACCAAGATTTCCCCTGAAATGGATAGACGCCCAGCCATCATATCCGGGTGGTCCGGAAGCATTTGTGGCAAGGCGTCTAGCAAGCGGGTGCACTCGGCCAATTCTATCGGTCCGAATGAGCGCTTGAACCCAATAACCCAATTTCCTCGCCGGAAGGCATTAGAGACGAGAAGGAATCGGTCCGCACAAGTGAAGAACAAGATATATAGGGAATCCCACCCTGAGTGGATCATCCCCCATCCATGGTTCTAGCCAAAACTGGGTTCCCGTCCTATTACCAATACTAAAGGAGACCCCTAAGCAAATCTCCCCTTTTATTTTTTTGGATAGTGCACTGGAATTGAGATCTGCCCGTGCGGGGGCAAGTGAGAAGCGGCTCACCCCTTAGGTACTCTGCCTGAAGGAGTTGAGGCCATAGTCCACCATCATTTCAGAGGATTCTCCATATCCACCAAAGCATGAGGGATGTATTCATAATGCGGGAAGGCAAGATTCCCATCCCACCACGGTCCTTAGGAAGGCAAATGTCTGCCCAGTTGACCATGTGGTACTTCTAGCGATCGTCCATGGCCTGCCAAAAGAACCTTGCGAGCTCCTTGTGGAACGAGCAATGAACGCCCTCCAGCAGGAGATATAGCCCCATCATAAACATGGACAGACTCGCCAGGTCGGCACTAATGAGAATCGTCTTACTCCCATTGGAGGTAAACCGGCCTCGCCACGACTCCGCCCGCGAAGTAACCCTTCCCACCAGGTGGTCAAACGCTGAAGCCAAGATTTTTGACTCAGCCAGAGGCATTCCTAGGTAAGTAGTGGGGAATGTAGAATGCTTGCAATTTAGTTTGTTGGCAATCCTGAGTTGGGTCCTCCAAGGAGTGCGCAAGGGCGAAGACCTCGCTTTTATCAAAATTGATCTTCAGGCCCAACATTGCTTCAAAGCACAGCCATAAGAATTTGAGGTTCACAATATCAAGGTTGGACCCCTCCACCATGATCATGGTGTCATCCGCATATTGGAGTTGGGTGACCCCTCCTCCGTGAATCAGGTTCCCCACAACCCGAGTTAGGTGACCGGCCATGCGTGCTTTGTCTAAAATGCCTGCTAGGGCATCAACGACGAGGTTGAAGAGGAGGGGTGAAATCGGGTCCCCCTATTTCACTCTAGCCGAGGAGGAGAAAAAGGGTCTCACCTTGCCGTTAATGTTAATGGATGTCTTGCTAGAATTGACCATCTGCATAATCCAGGAGCACCATCTATCTTCGAAGCCCCGACGTGTTAGAACCAGCCTTAAGAAGGACCAAACTAGCTAGTCATAAGCCTTCTAGAAGTCCAACTTGAGAAGCATGCCCTTATGCCCACGCATCATGCATCCGAAGACCCTTCAGGAACGTAGTGTGTAGGGGGTGATCAAGCCTCCCCTCTACAGAAGACAGCCGTGTTGCGCATACTTTAGAGAATATGCGCTCTAACACGTTGATCACTCTTATTCGTCTGAATTGCCTAATATCCATTGCCCCAGCTATTTTGGGGATCACAGTTAGAGTGCCATAGTTGATCTGAGCGATGTCAAAAGTTCCAATATAGAGCTCGTGGAACATTGGCATAATCACCGGCTTAATGACATTCCATAATTTTTGGAACAAGACCGCTGGGAGCCCATCTGGGCCAGGTGACGAGCCTGCCTTGATAGAGGCGATAGCCCTGCCCACCTCCTCCTCTGAGAAAGGGAGGGTTAACTCCGTGTTCTCGGCATCCAATGCTAGAATAACTCCGTGTAACGGCATGAGGACAAACGTCTTTCGCGAGCAAAATGCCACAGAACGCGCGAGGCGGAGATGCCACGACATCTACCCAGCAGTTACGCACCAACTCAGTGAACCCTTGCAATAGTAGCCAAGCAGGCTCAAAGTATAAACGTCTCTTCCTAGGTGGTGCATCATCTCCAGACGAGAACAACAGGGGAACATGGTCAGAGCCTATACGCGTGACCGCCCTAAGAGAGCACAATGGGAACATGACTTCCCATTGCATAGACCCTACGACCCTATCCAGTACACTTCGGATCGGGTCTGCTTTGCTCATTAGTCCAGGCGAATCTGTCCCCTATGTGGGCTATCTTTGTGAGAGCTAGGTCGGCGATGCAATCATTGAACATGCGCACACGCACCCGGTCCATGTTAATGGAGATTTTATCCTACGTATGTCGTATCAGGTTGAAGTCACCAGCCATCACTATGAGGGTAGTGCAGCATTCCACCTTAGCCATGAGCTCAGCCAGGAACTCCGCCGACCTACTATGGTCAGCCGGTCCATATACAATGATCACCTCCTAGATAAGGTTCACACATCGGTCTGTGATAGACATGCTAAGGAACAACTCTGCACGGTCCATGTCCTCGACTGAGAAGGCGTCTTCCCGGACCCCAAGAAGGATGCCCCTGAGAGGCCAACTGAAGGCAACCACTGCCAGGCGAACAAGTGGCAGGAGAAACCATGGAGTTCCTTCATGGAGAAGTCTTGACAAATGGTCTCCTGTAATCCCACTATGTCGATCCCTTCCTATATAATGTACTCAGTCAACTGTCGCTTCCATCCTAGGTGCCCGAGGCATCGTATCTTCCAACACAGGAGCGTCATGATGGAGCCATGGTCAGGGAACTAGAGGGCCCCTCAAGGGGGCCAAGCTAGCCCATCCGCCAACTACGGAACGGTGGGACCGTTTGGCCGGCCGCCCGCATTGCCCCTTCCTAACAGGGGCCTCCATGGTGTCAGAGTTCCGAGATGGAAGGCCGACACTGGCGCTACACTCCTCCACTCTTTGTTCAGTAGGGTGGAGGCGGGTGGGAGACCTACCCTACGGAACCCTGCCTACTGCAGGTCCATGTGGGGACCCCGACTCATAATTTGGGGTCACTGAATGTGCATGTACAGTGATCCTAGAGATCAATGCTCACTGAACACACAGAAGTTGAATAACAAGAGTCTTACATCCTTACATACCGTCTTACACAAATAAAGACGATGGAGGTCAAGGCTTACATAGATAGGGCCGCAAGGGCCAAAGACTGAAGCATGACAAACAGCGGAAATCTTGGTCAAAAGCGTGAACCGATTGCATCTGCCTTAAACATACAGGCATTCTGAGTGGGAAGCGTCCTAGTTAGCATGTTCGTCACCAACATACTCTTCATCGTACTCCTGTCCTTCCATGCCCGACCAATTAAATAACCAGTGGCAAGCCAATAAGTACTTTTAATATACTTGCAAGCAACCCATGTTGAAATAAGGCAATAACAATGCATGATAAAACACTAAGTAGGTGGTTTGCAGAAAGCTAACTTTGTATGCAATGACATGATCAAGTAACTTATGTAAGCATGCATCAACGGTTGACCGATATCCGTATGAACAAGTTCCAGATACCATCACAACCATGGGGTTGTGTTGGGGAACGTTGCATGGGAAACAAAAAAATTCCTACGCACACGCAGATCTATCCATGGTGATGAGCATCTACGAGAGGGAGAGTGGATCCACGTACCCTTGTAGATCGCTAAGCGGGAAGCATTAAGAAACGCGGTTGGTGTAGTCGAACGTCTTCGCGATCCAAATCGCCGTGCATCCCGCGATCCAATCACGATCTGTCCCGTGATCCAATCACGATCCATCCCACGAACTTGATCACGATCCGTCCCATGAACTTGATCATGATCCTTCGGATCTAGCGCCGAACGGACGGCACCTCCGCGTTCAACACACGTACAGCTTGATGACGATCTCCATCGTCTTGATCCAGCAAGAAGGAGCGGAGAGGAAGAAGAGTTCTCCGGCAGCGTGATGGCGCTCCGGCCATGGTGGTGGAGCTATTCCGGCAGGGCTTCGCGTAAGCACTACAGAAATCCGATCTAGAGGAGAAACTATGCACTGGAGGAACGGGCAGCACGTGGCTAAAATTCTGTCCAAAAACCCTAAAACCTCCTGTATATATAAGAGGAAGAGAGGAGGAGGCTTGGCCCAAGGTCCATGCCTCTTGGAGTCGGCCGAACCAGGTGGGAGAGGTGGAATCCACCTCCAATCCTAGTAGGACTAGGATTCACCCTATCTTTGCCTTTTTCCAACTTTTCTCTTTTTTTTTTTTCTCCCTAGCTGCATGGGATTTGTGTGGGACTTCCACCAGCCCACTAAGGGCTGATAATTATTCTCCCACAGCCCATGAAGCCTCTTGGGTCGAAATACCCCTCCTGGTGGTCTCCCGGTACCCTACCGGCACTCCCGGTACATTACCGATTAGCCCGAAAATTTTCTGGCGACCAAAACAGGACTTCCTATATATCAATCTTTACCTACGGACCATTCCGGAGATCCTCATGACGTCCGGGATCTCATCCGGGACTCCAAACAACCTTCAGTCACCACCATACATAACTCTATACTACCGAAATGTCACCAAACCTTAAGTGTGGAGACCCTGCGAGTTCGAGAACTATGTAGACATGACCGAGACACCTCTACGGCCAATAACCAATAGCGAGACCTGGATGCCCATATTGGTTCCTACATATTCTACGAAGATCTTTATCGGTCGAACCTCTGTGTCATGGATTCAGTTAATCCCGTATGATGTTCCCTTTGTTCTTCGGTATGTTACTTGCCCGAGATTCGATCGTCGGTATCTCCATACCTAGTTCAACCTCGTTACCGGCAAGTCTCTTTACTTATTCTGTAATACAAGATCCCGTGACTAACACTTAGACACATTTCTTGCAAGGCTCATTGTGATGTTGTATTACCGAGTGGTGCCTGAGATACCTCTCCGTCACACGGAGTAACAAATGCCAGTCTTGATCCATGCCAACTCAATAGACACCCTCGAAGATACCTGTAGAGCACCTTTATAGTCACCCAGTTACGTTGCGACGTTTGATACACACAAGGCACTCCTCCGGTATCCGTGAGTTGCATGATCTCATGGTCATAGGAACATATACTTGACATGTAGAAAACAGTAGCAATAAACTGACACGATCATATGCTACGTTTGTAGTTTGGGTCTTGTCCATCACATGATTCTCCTAATGATGTGATCCCGTTATGAAATGACATCACATATCAATGGCTAGGAAACCTTGACCATCTTTGATCAACGAGCTACTTCACTAGAGGTATACTTGGAACAAAGTGTTGTCTATTTACCCACACATGTAATGTGTTTCCAATTAATACAATTATAGAGTGGATAATAAACGATTATCATGAACAAGGAAATATAATAATAAACACTTTATTTATTACCTCTATGGCATATTTCCAACAGTCTCCCACTTGCACTAGAGTCAAAAATCTAGCTCACATCACTATGTGATTTACATTGTAATGAATCGAACACCCATGCAGTTCTGGTGTTGATCATGTTTAGCCCTTGGAAGAGGTTTAGTCAACGGGTCTGCCACATTCAGATCCATGTGCACTTTGCAAATATTTTATGTCCTTCTCCTCGATGTAATCACGGATGGAGTTGAAGCGTCGCTTTATGTGTCTGGTCCTCTTGTGAAACCTTGGTTCCTTGGCCAGAGCAATGGCACCAGTGGTGTCACAGAACAGGTTCATTGGATTCAGTGCACTGGGCACTACTCCAAGATCTGTCATGAACTGCTTCATCCAGACACCTTCCTTCGCCGCCTCCGAGGCTGCGATGTACTCCGCTTCACATGTAGAATCGGCTACCACGCTTTGCTTGGAATTGCACCAGCTTACCGCTCCCCCGTTGAGAATAAATACGTATCCGGTTTGTGACTTAGAGTCATCCAGATCAGTGTCAAAGCTTGCATCAACGTAACCCTTTACGACGAGCTCTTCATCACCTGCATAAACGAGAAACATTTCCTTAGTCCTTTTCAAGTACTTAAGGATATTCTTGACCGTTGCCCAGTGTTCCATTCCAAGATCACTTTGAAACCTTCCGGCCATACTTATGGCAAGGCTGACATCGGGTCTTATGCACAGCATTGCATAAATGATAGAGCCTATGGCTGAAGCATAGGGGATGACACCCATCTTTTCTCTATCCTTTGCAGTCACTGGGCATTGAGTCTTACTCAACTTCACACCTTGTAACACAGGCAAGAACCCCTTCTTGGACTAATGCATTTTGAACTTCTTCAAAACTTTATCAAGGTATGTGCTCTGTGAAAGCGCTATCAAGCATTTCGATCTATCCCTATAAATCTTAATGCCTAATATGAAAGAAGCTTCTCCTAGGTCCTTCATTGAAAAACTCTTGTTCAAATATTCCTTCACGCTTTCCAGCATTTCTATATTGTTTCCAATCAGCAATATGTTATCAACATATAATATTCGAAACGCTATAGAGCTCCCACTCACCTTCTTATAAATACAAGCTCCTCCATAAACTTGTATAAACTCAAACGCTTTGATCACCTCATCAAAACGTTTATTCCAACTCCGAGATGCTTGCACCAGCCCATAAATGGATCGCTGGAGTTTGCAAACTTTGTCAGCATTCTCTGGATCGACCAAACCTTCTGGTTGCATCATATACAACTCTTCCTCAAGGAAACCGTTGAGGAACGCTGTTTTGATATCCATCTGCCAAATTTCATAGTCGAAAAATGCAGCTATTGCAAACATGATTCTGACAGGCTTAAGATCTCTACGGGTGAGAAGGTCTCATCGTAGTCAACTCCTTGAACTTGTGAAAAGCCCTTTGCCACAAGTCGAGATTTATAGATGGTGACATTACCATCCGCGTCTGTATTCTTCTTAAAGATCCATTTGTTCTGAATGGCCTTTCGCCCTTCAGGTAATACTTCCAAAGTCCATACATTGTTTTCGTACATGGATCCCATCTCGGATTTCATGGCATCTAACCATTTCTCAGAATCCGGGCCCATCACAGCTCCTCCATAGCTCGTAGGTTCATTCTTGTCCAACAACATGACCTCCAAGACAGGGTTGTCGTACCACTCAGGAGTAGTACGCGGCCTTGTCGACCTACGAGGTTCAATAGTAGCTTGATCCGAAGCTTCATGATCATCATCGTTAACTTCCTCTTTTACCGTCGTAGGTTCCATAGAAACATCTTTCTGCGCCGCGCTACTTTCTGGTTGATGTAAAGTTTCAATAACCTCATCAAGCTCTATTTCCTCCACTCAATTCTTTCGAGAGAAACTCATTCTCAAGAGATGTTCCGTTCTTAGCGACAAACACTTTGCCTTCGGATCTGAGATAGAAGGTATACCCGACTGTCTCCTTCAGGTATCCTATGAAGACGCATTCTTCCGCTTTGGGTTCTAGCTTTTCAGGCTGAAGCTTTTTGACATAAGCATCACATCCCCAAACTTTAAGAAACGACAACTTTGGCCTCTTGCCAAACCACAGTTCATATGGCATCGTCTCAATGGATTTTGATGGTGCCCTATTTAAAGTGAATGCAGCTGTCTCTAATGCATAACCCCAAAACGATAGTGGCAAATCAGCAAGAGACATCATAGAACGCACCATATCTAATAAGGTTCGATTACGACATTCAGACACACCATTACGTTTTGGTGTTCCGGGCGGTGTCAACTGTGAAACAATTCCACAATGTCGTAAGTGACTGCTAAACTCATAACTCAGATATTCACCTCCTTGATCAGATCGCAGGAACTTAATCTTCTTGTTACGATGATTCTCAACTTCACTCTAAAATTGCTTGAACTTTTCAAACGTTTCAGACTTGTGTTTCATTAAGTAAATATACCCATATCTACTTAAGTCATCAGTGAAGGTGAGAAAATAATGATATCCACCATGCGATGTAACATTCATTGGACCGCAGACATCGGTATGTATGATTTCCAATAAGTCACATGCCCGTTCCATTGTACTAGAGAACGGCGTTTTAGTCATATTGCCCATGAGGCATGGTTCACATGTGTCAAGTGATTCAAAATCAAGTGACTCCAAAAGTCCATCAGCATGGAGCTTCCTCATGCATTTTACACCAATATGACCTAAACGCCAGTGCCACAAGAAAGTGGTACTATCATTATAAACTCTACATCTTTTGGCATAAATATTATGAACATGTGTGTCATCACTATCAAGATTCAATATGAATAAACCCCTAACATTGAGTGCATGACCATAAAAGATATGACTCATATAAATAGAACAACCTTTATTCTATGATTTAAATGAGTAACCGTCTCGCAATAAACAAGATTCAGATATAACGTTCATTCTTAACGCAGGCACTAAATAACAATTATTCAGGTTCATCACTAATCCCGATGGTAATCGAAGAGAGAGCGTGCCGACGGCGATCACATAAACCTTGGAACCATTTCCCACGCGCATCGTCACTTCGTCCTTTGCCAGCCTTCGTTTATTCCGTAGTTCCTGCTTTGAGTTGCAAATGTGAGCAACTGAACCGGTATCAAATACCTAGGCACTACTACGAGAGCTAGTAAGGTACACATCAATAACATATATATAATATATACCTTGTTTGTCGTTGGCCGCCTTCTTGTTAGCCAGGTACGTGGGGCAGTTCCGCTTCCAGTGACCAGTTCCCTTGCAATGAAAGCAGTCAGTTTCTGCCTTGGGTCCATGCTTGGGCTTCTTTACAGGAGTAGCAACTGCTTTGCCAACCTTCTTGGTTTTACCCTTCTTGCTCGTGCCCTTGACCTTGCCATTTTTCTTGAAACTAGTGGTTTTATTGACCATCAACACAAACTAGTAGTTACAGGATTGATGTTCTTTCTGGATTTTAGACTCAGCGACTTTTAGCATCACAAACAGCTCGGCGACTGACTTGTTCATCCCGTGCATGTTATAGTTCATCACAAAGCTCTTGTAACTAGGTGGCAGTGATTGAAGAACTCTGTTAGTGGTCGCCTCTGGCGGAAGGGCAATTCCCAACTCTGCAAGACGAGCTGAATACCCAGACATTCTGAGTATATGTTCACTGATAGACCCGTTCTCCTCCATCTTACAAGCATAGAAAGATGAACTTCAACTCCAAGAATATCTCATATGCTCCATGACGTTTCATACCTCTCGATCTGGGCATTCTTCTGAAAGATGAACTTCAACTCCAAGAATATTTCATATGCTCCATGACGTTCAAAACGTCTTTGAAGTCCCGGTTCTAAGCCATACAATATTGCACACTGAATTATTGAGTAATCTCCAGTACGTGCCTCCCAAGCATTCTTAACGTCTTCGGAGGTCATGTCTTCTAGTTGGTCACCAAGCGGTGCATCAAGGACATATGATTTCTGGGAAGCCATGAGGATAATCCTCAGATTACAGGCCCAGTTAACAAAGTTACTTCCATCATCTTTCAACTTAGCTTTCTCTAGGAATGCATTAAAATTCAGGGGTGCTACTATGCGAGCCATTGATCTACAACATAAATATGCAAAGTTTACTTAGACTATTGTTCAAGATAATGAGTTTAGTTAATGAAATTACTAAAGCTCCCACTCAAATTGACATCCCTCAGGTCATCTGAGTGTCACATGATCCAAATCCACCAACTCAAGTCCGATCATCACGTGAGTTGAGACTTCAATTGTGAACATCATTATGTTGATCATATCTACTATATGACTCATGTTCGACCTTTTGGTCTCTTGTGTTCCGAGGCCATGTCTGTACATGCTAGGCTTGTCAAGTTTAACCTGAGTGTTCTGCACGTGCAACACTGGCTTGCACCCGTTGTATGTGAACATAGAGTCTATCACACCCGATCATCACGTGGTGTCTCAACACGACGAACTTTCGCAACGGTGCACACTCGGGGAGAACACAATTCATCTTGAAATTAAGTGAGGGATCACCTTATAATGCTACCGTCGTTCTAAGCAAAACAAGGTGCATAAAAGGATTCACATCACATGCAATTCATAACTGACATGATATGGCCATGAACTTGTGCTTTTGATCTCCATCTAGAAAGCACCGGCATGATCTCCATCATCACTGGCATGACACCATGATCTTCATTATCTTGATCTCCATCAACGTGTCGCCGTCGGGGTTGTCGCACCTGTTGGGGAACGTTGCATGGGAAACACAAAATTTCCGACGCACACACAAGATCTATCCATGGTGATGAGCATCTACGAGAGGGAGAATGGATCTACATAACCTTGTAGATCGCTAAGCGGGAAGCGTTAAGAAAGGCGGTTGGTGTAGTCGAACGTCTTCGCGATCCAAATCGCCGAGCGTCCCGCGATCTCATCACGATCCATCCCGCGATCCAATCATGATCTGTCCCGTGAACTCATCACGATCCGTCCCGCGGACTCATCACGATCCGTCTCGCGATCTTGATCACGGTCCTTCCGACCTAGCGCCGAACGGACGGCACCTCCACGTTCAGCACACGTACAGCTCGACGACGATCTCCACCTTCTTTATCGAGCAAGAGGGAGTGGATAGGTATAAGAGTTCTCCGGCAGAGCGACGGCACCGCGACAATGGTGGTGGAACAATTCTGGCAGGGCTTCGCCTAAGCACTGCAGAAAATACGATCTAGAGGAGAGGTAGCACGTGGCTATCAGGGTTAGCTTTTTCCTCTAAATCCTCTAGTATATATAGGAGGGAGGGAGGGGAGGAGGCAGCCTCAAACATGGCCGAAATTGGAGGTGGAGGAGTCCTACTCCAATCCTATTAGGAGTAGGATTCCTCTTTCCACTTGGAAACTCTTTCCACCTCTCCACCTTTGGATTTTTTCCTTCTCAAACCACTCCAGCCGCATGGGCCCTTAGAGGAGGCTTCGGCCAGCCCACCAGGGGCTGGTTTACCTCCTCCCACAGCCCATGTAGCCTCTTGGGTCGAAATACCTCTCCCGATGGTCTCCCGATATATTACCGGTACTCCCGGTACACTACCGATGAGCGCGAAACTTTTCCGGCGACCAAAATAGGACTCCCTATATATCAATCTTTAACTACGGACCATTCCGGAGCTCCTCGTGACGTCCGAGGTCACATCCGGGACTCCGAACAACCTTCGGTCACCACCATGCATAACTATATACTACCGAAACATCACCGGACCTTAAGTGTGCAGACCGTGAGGTTCGAGAACTATGTAGACATGACCGAGACACCTCTACGGTCAATAACCAATAGCGGGACCTGGATGCCCATATTGGTTCCTACATGTTCTATGAAGATCTTTATCGGTCGAACCTCTATGTCAAGGATTCAGTTAATCCCGTATGATGTTCCGTTTGTTCTTCGGTATGTTACTTTTCCAAGATTCGATTGTCGGTATCTCCATACCTAGTTCAACCTCGTTACCGGCAAGTCGCTTTACTCGTTCCGTAATACAAGATCCCGTGACTAACACTTAGTCACATTGCTTGCATAGCTTTATTGTGATGTTGTATTACCGAGTGGGCCCTGAGATACCTGTCCGTCACACGGAGTAAAAAATTCTAGTCTTGATCCATGCCAACCCAACAGACACCGTCGGAGATACCTGTAGAGCACCTTTATAGTCACCCAGTTACGTTGCAACGTTTGATACACACAAGGTACTCCTCCGGTGTCAGTGAGTTGCATGATCTCATGGTCATAGGAACATATACTTGACATGTAGAAAATAGTAGCAATAAACTGACACGATCATATGCTACGTTTGTAGTTTGGGTCTTGTCCATCACATCATTCTCCTAATGATGTGATCCCATTATCAAATTACATCTCATGTCCATGGCTAGGAAACCTTAAACATCTTTGATCAACGAGCTAGTCTACTAGAGGCATACTAGGGACATGGTTTTGTCTATGTATCCACACATGCATCTATGTCTTCGATCAACACAATTAAAGCATGGATAATAAACGATTATCATGAACAAGGAAATATGATAATGACCAATTTATTATTGCCTCTAGCGCATATTTCCAATAGTCTCCCACTGGCACTAGAGTCAATAATCTAGTTCATATCACCATGTGATTCGCATTGTTATGAATCTAACACCCAATGAGTTCTGGGGCTTGATCATGCTTTGCATTTGAGAGAGGTCTTATAGTTAACGGGTCTGCGACATTCAGATCCGTGTGTACTTTGCAAATCTCTATGTCAAACTGTAAATACTGCTACCACACTCCACCTGGTACTATTCCAAATGGCTGCTCCACTATACGTATCCAGATTGCTACTAGGAGTCATCCGGATTGGTGTTAAAGCTTGCATCGACATAACTCTTTATGACAAACTCTTTATCACCTCCATAATCGAGAAACATCTCTTTAGTCTTTTAGTTACTAAGGATAATCTTGACTGCTGTCCAGTCATCCACTCCTGGATCACTTTTTTACCCCTTGACAGACTCATGGCAAGGCACACACCAGGTGCGGTACATAGCATGGCATAATATAGATCCTATGGCTAAGGCATAGGGGACGACGTTCGTCCTTTCTCTTTATTCTGCCATTGTCGAGCTTTGAGTTTCACTCAACTTCACACCTTACAAATCAGGCGAGAACTCTTTCTCTGACTGATCCATTTTGAACTCTTTCCAAATCTTGTCAAGGTATGTACTCATTGAAAGTCTCATCAAGAATCTTGATCTATCTCTATAGATCTTGATGCTCAACAATTAGATAGCTTTATCCAGGTCTTCCTTTGAAAAACTCTTTTCAAACAACCGTTTATGCTTTCCAGAAATTCTACATCTTTTCCGATCAACAATATGTCAACTACATATACTTATCAGAAATTCTATAGTGCTCCCACTCACTTTATTGTAAATACAAGTATCTCGTAAACTTTGTATAAACTACAAAAGTTTTACCACCTCATCAAAATGTATATTCCAACTCCGAGATGCTTGCATTAGTCCATAGAAGGATCACTGAAGCTTGCTCACCTTTTAGCATCCTTAGGACTGACAAAACCTTCTGGTTGTATCACGTACAACCTTTCCTCAAGTAGACCGTTAAGGAACGATGTTTTGACATCCATCTGCCAGATTTCATAATTCAAAAATGCAGCAACTACTAACATAATTCCAACAGACTTTAGCATCGCTACGAGTGAGAAAGTCTCATCATAGTCAACTCATTGAACTTGTCATAAACTTCTTTGCAACAAGTCGAGCTTTATAAATGGTGACATTTACCATCAGCGTCTGTCTTCATTTCAAAGTTCCATTTGTACTTAACGACCTGTCGTCCAACGAGCAAGTCCACCAAAGTCTATACTTGGTTTTCATACATGGATCCTTTCTCGGATTTCATGGCCTCTAACCATTTGTTGGTTTCCGGGCCCATCATCGCTTCTCCATAGTTCGTAGGATCATCGTTGTCCAACAACTTGACCTCTAAGACAGGGTTGCCGCACCACTAAGGAGCAGTACACGTCCTTGTCGACCTACGAGGTTTCATAGTAACTTGATCCGAAGCTTCATGATCATCATCATTAACTTCCTCTTCAACTAACGTAGGCTTCACAGAAACAACTTCCTGCGCTGCGCTACTCTCTGGTTGAAATAGAGGTTCAATAACCTCATCAAGTTCTATCCTCCTCCCACTCAATTCTTTCAAGAGAAACTTTTTCTCGAGAAAGGACCCAGTTTTAGCAACAAACATTTTATGCTTGGATCTGAGATAGAAGGTTCACCCAACTGTTCTTAGGGTATTCTATGAAGATGCATTTGTCCGCTTTGGGTTCGAGCTCATTAAGTGAAAACATTTTCCACACAAGCGTCACAGCCCCAAACATTAAGAAATGACAGCTTAGGTTTCTATCAAACCATAATTCACACGGTGTCATCTCAATGGATTTAGATGGTGCCCTATTTAAAGTGAATGTAGTTGTCTCTAATGCATAACCCCAAAACGATAGTGGTAAAAGGATAAGAGACATCATGATTCACACCACATCCAATAGAACACGACTATGACGTTCGGACACACCATCACACTATGGTGTTCCAGGTCGCGTGAGTTGTGAAACAACTTTCACATTGTCTTAAGTTGTATACCAAACTCATAACTCAGATATTCACCTCCACGATCATATCGCGGACATTTTATCTTCTTGTCACGATAATCTTAAACTTTACTCTGAATTTGCTTGAACTTTTTCAAACGATTCAGACTTGCATTTCATTAAGTAAATATACACTATATCTACTCAAATCATCAGTGAAGGTAAGAAAATAACGATATCCACCGCACGCTATAAGACTCATTGGATTGCATACATCAACATGTATCATTTCCAATAAGTCACTTGCCAGCTCCATCAAACCAGAAAACGGGGTCCTTAGTCATCTTGGCCAAGAGGCATGGTTCACATGTCTCAACCGATTCGAAATCGAATGAGTCCAAAGATCCATCAGCATGGAGTTTCTTCATGCATTTTATACCAATATGACATTTAGCGGTAGTGCCACAAGTATGTGGTACTATTATTATTAACTTTGTATCTTTTGGCATCAATGTTATGAACATGTGTATTACTACGATCAAGATTCAACAAACCATTCTCACTGGGTGCTTGACCATTCAAGGTATTATTCATGTAAACAGAATAACCATTATTCTCTATCTTAAATGAATAACCGTGTTGCAATAAACACGATCCGATCACGTTCATGCTCAACGCAAAACACCAAATAACATTTATTTAGGTTACTCACTAATCCCGAAGGTAGAGAGAGCGTGCTATGTTGATCACATCAACCTTGGAAACATTTCCAAAACAAATCATCACCTCACCCTTAGCTAGTTCTCCGTTTATTCCATAGCTTTTATTTCGACTTACTAACATTTAGCAACCGAACCAGTATCCAATACCCAGGTGCTACTAGGAGAACTAGCAAGGTACACATCAATAACATGTATATCAAATATACTTCTGTCGACGTTGCCAGCCTTCTTATCTACCAAGTATCTAGGGTTGTTCCACTTTAACGACCGCTCTCCTCATAATCGAAGCACTTAGTCTCAGGTTTGGGTTCAACTTTGGGTTGCTTCACCGGAGCAGCAACTGACTTGCTATCCATGAAGTTTCCCTCCTTGCCCTTGCCCTTCTCGAAACTCGTGGTTTTACTAACTATCAACACTTGATGCTCCTTCTTGATTTCTACCTTCGCGGTGTCAAACATCGCGAACAGCTCAGGGATCATTATTTCTATCCCTGGCGTTTATAGTTCATCACCAAGTTCTAGTAGCTTAGTGAAAGTGACTTGGAGAACAATATCAATCACTATCTTATCTGGAACATCAACTCCCACTCAATTCAAGCGATTGTAGCACCCAGACAATCTGAGCACATGCTCAATGATTGAGCTATTCTCCTTCATCTTATAGGCAAAGAATCTTGTTGGAGATCTCATATCTCGCAACACGGGCACGAGCTTGAGATCCTAATTTCAGCTCTTAGAACATCTCATATGTTCCATGACGTTCAAACATTTCGGAGCCTCAATTCTAAGCTGTAATGCATGACGCACTAAACTATCAAGTAGTTATCAGAACGTGCCTGTCAGATGTTCACAACATCTACAAACAACGCTAGAGGGTTTGGCGCACCGAGTGGTGCATTAAGGACATAAGCCTTCTATGCATCAATGAGGACAATTCTCAGATCACGGAGCCAGTACGCAATATTGCTACCATCATATTTCTACTCTATTTCTCTAGGAACATATAAAAATTCAAGGGAGCTATAGTGTGAGCTAGTAATCTACAACACAGTTTGCAAAGACACTACGGACTATGTTCATGATAATGAGTTCAGTTAACCATATTACTTAAGAACTCCCACTCAAATTGACATCCCTCCAGTCATTCGAGTGATCCATGATCCAAATTCACCAACTGAAGTCCAATCATCACGTAAGTTGAGGTGGCTTCAATGGTGAACATCATCATGTTGATCATATCTAGTATATGACTCATGTTCGACCTTTCGGTCTCTTGTGTTCCGACGCCATGTCTGTACATGCTAGGCTCGTCAAGTTTAACCCTAGTGTTCTGCACGTGCAACACTGGCTTGCACCCGTTGTACGTGAACGTAGAGTCTATCACACCCGATCATCACGTGGTGTCTCAACACAACGAACTTTCGCAACGGTGCACACTGGGTGAGAACACAATTTATCTTGAAATTAAGTGAGGGATCACCTTATAATGCTACCATCGTCCTAAGCAAAACAAGGTGCATAAAAGGATTAATATCACATGCAAATCGTAAGTGACATGATATGGCCATGAACTTGTGCTTTTGATCTCCATCTTGAAAGCACCGGCATGATCTCCATCGTCACTGGCACGACACCATGATCTCCATCATATTGATCTCCATCAACGTGTCGCCATTGGGGTTGCCGCGCCCATCATGCTTGTAATAATATTGCTACCGTTTAGCGATAAAGTAAAGCATTACATATCGCTTAATGATTGACACGCAGGTCATACAATAATTAAAGACAACCCTATGGCTCCTGCCGGTTGCCGTACTCATCGACATGCAAGTCGTGATAATCTATACATCACATGATCATCTCATACATCACATATATCACATCATGTTATTGGCCATATCACATCACAAAACACCCTGCAAAAACAACTTAGACGTCCTCTAATTGCTGTTGCATGTTTTACGTGGCTGCTACGCGTATCTAGCAAGAACAATTCTCATCTACGCAAAAACCACAATGGTGATACACTAGATGCTTTTCAACCTTCTCAAGGACTGCCTTTGTCGAATCCGATCCAACTAAAGTGAGAGAAACTGGCACCCGCAAGCCATCTATGCAACAAGTTGCGGTTGAGGGAACTGGTGTCTAGTAAGCGTACGAGTAATGTTGGTCCGGGCCGCTTCATCTCACAATACCGTTGAACCAAAATCCGACCAAGGGAGGAAGCAATCTAAGCATCAACGCCCACAAACCTTTTGTGTTCTACTCGACATCTCATATACACATAGACCTAGATCATGATGCCACTGTTGGGGAACATTGCATGGGAAACAAAAATTTCCTACGCACACGCAAGATCTATCCATGGTGATGAGCATCTACAAGAGGGAGAGTGGATCTACATACCCTTGTAGATCGCTAAGCGGGAAGTGTTAAGAAATGCGGTTGGTGTAGTCGAACGTCTTGGCGATCCAAATTGCCGAGCGTCCCGCGATCTCATCACGATCCGTCCCGCGATCCAATCGCGATCCATCCCGCGGACTCATCACGATCCGTCTCGCGATCTTGATCACGGTCCTTCCGATCTAGCGCCGAACGGACGGCACCTCCTCGTTCAGCACACGTACAGCTCGATGATGATCTCCGCGTTCTTGATCCACCAAGAGGGAGTGGAGAGGTAGATGAGTTCTCCGGCAGAGTGACGAGACCACGCCGATGGTGGTGTAACAATTCCGGCAGGGCTTCACCTAAGCACTGTAGAAAACCGATCTAGAGGAGAGGTAGCACGTGGATATTAGGGTTATATTTTTCCTCTAAATCCTCTAGTATATATAGGTGGGAGGGAGGGGAGGAGGCATCCTCAAACCTGGCCAAAATTGGAGGTGGAGGAGTCCTACTCCAATCCTATTAGGAGTAGGATTCCTCCTTTCCACTTGGAAACTCTTTCCACCTCTCCACCTTTGGATTTTTTCCTTCTCAAACCACTCAAGCCGCATGGGACCTTAGAGGAGGCTTCTACCAGCCCACCAGGGGCTGGTTTAGCTCCTCCCAAAGCCCATGTAGCCTCTTGGATCGAAATACCTCTCCCGATGGTCTCCTGGTACACTACCGGCACTCCCGGTACACTATCGATGAGCCCGAAACTTTTCGCCGACCAAAATAGGACTTCCTATATATGAATCTTTACCTTCGGAC
This sequence comes from Hordeum marinum, assembly GCA_022496015.1. Taxonomy (NCBI): domain Eukaryota; kingdom Viridiplantae; phylum Streptophyta; class Magnoliopsida; order Poales; family Poaceae; genus Hordeum; species Hordeum marinum. Next base: position 367,494,463 of record CM039673.1, on the reverse strand, counting down.
CATTCCGGAGCTCCTCGTGATGACTGAGACCTCATCCGAGACTCCGAACAACCTTCAGTCACCACCATGCATAACTCTATACTACCAAAACGTCACCGAACCTTAAGTGTGCAGAACCTACGGGTTCGAGAACTATGTAGACATGACCGAGACACCTCTACGGTCAATAACCAATAGCGGGACCTGGATGCCCATATTGGTTCCTACATATTCTACGAAGATCTTTATTGGTCGAACCTCTATGTCAAGGATTCAGTTATCCCGTATGATGTTCCCTTTGTTCTTCGGTATGTTACTTGCCCCAGATTCGATAGTCGGTATCTCCATACCTAGTTCAACCTCGTTACCGACAAGTCTCTTTACTCGTTCCATAATACAAGATCCCGTGACTAACACTTAGTCACATTGCTTGCAAGGCTTTATTGTGATGTTGTATTACCGAGTGGGCCCAGAGATACCTCTTCGTCACACGGAGTAACAAATCCCAGTCTTGATCCATGCCAACCCAACAGACACCCGCGGAGATACCTGTAGAGCACCTTTATAGTCACCCAATTACGTTGCAACATTTGATACACACAAGGTACTCCTCCGGTGTCAGTGAGTTGCATGATCTCATGATCATAGGAACATATACTTGACATGTATAAAATAGTAGCAATAAACTGACACGATCATTTGCTACATTTGTAGTTTGGGTCTCGTCCATCACATCATTCTCCTAATGATGTGATCCCGTTATCAAATGACATCTCATGTCTATGGCTAGGAAACCTTAACCATCTTTGATCAACGAGCTAGTCTACTAGAGGCATACTAGGGACATGGTTTTGTCTATGTATCCACACATGCATCTAAGTCTCCGATCAATACAATTATAGCATGGATAATAAACGATTGTCATGAACAAGGATATATGATAATAACCAATTTATTATTGCCAGTAGGGCATATTTCCAACAGCGCCCAACATGCTTCTACTACTATTGCTACCGTTTAGCGACAAAGTAAAGCATTACATAGCGCTTAATGGTTGACACCTAGGTCATACCATAATTAAAGACAACTCTATGGCTCCTGCTGGTTGCCATACTCATCGATATGCAAGGCGTGATAATCTATACATCACATGATCATCTTATACGTCACATATATCACATCATGTAATTGGCCATATCACATCACAACATACCCTGCAAAAACAAGTTAGACATCCTCTAATTGTTGTTGCATGTTTTACGTGACTGCTACGGGTATCTTGCTACGGGTATCTAGCAAGAACAATTCTCATCTACGCAAAAACCACAACGGTGATACAGTAGTTGCTTCTCAACCTTCTCAAGGACCACCTTTGTGGAATCCGATCCAACTAAAGTGAGAGAAACTTGCACCCGCAAGCCATCTATGCAACATGTTGCGGTCGAGGGACCCAATCTCTCATAAGCATATGAGTAATGTTGGTCCGGGCCGCTTCATCTCACAATACCGCAGAACCAAAATCTGACCAAGGGAGGAAGCAATCTAAGCATCAATGCCCACAAACCTTTTGTGTTCTACTTGAGATCTCATCTACACATAGACCTAGCTCTGATACCACTGTTGGGAACGTTGCATGGGAAACAAAAAATTTCCTACGCACACGCACATCTATCCATGGTGATGAGCATCTATGCGAGGGACAGTGGATCTACGTACCCTTGTAGATCGCTAAGCGAGAAGCGTTAAGAAACGCGGTTGGTGTAGTCAAACGTCTTCGCGATCCAAATCCCCGTGCGTCCCGCGATCCAATCACGATCCGTCCCACGATCCAATGACGATCTGTCCCGCGATCCACTCACGATCTGTCAGGCGAACTTGATCACGATCCGTCCCACGAACTTGATCACCATCCTTCCGATCTAGCGCCGAACGGGCGGCACCTCCGCGTTGAGCACACGTACAACTTGATGATGATCTCCGCCGTCTTGATCTAGCAATAAGGAGCGGAGAGGGAGAAGAGTTCTCCATCAGCGGGACGGCGCTCCAGCGATGGTGGTGGAGCTATTCCGGCAGGGCTTCGCCTAAGCACTACAAAAATCCGATCTAGAGGAGAAACTATGCACTGAAGAAACGGGTAGCACGTGGCTAAAATTCTATACAAAAACCCTAAAACCTCCAGTATATATAAGAGGAAGAGAGGAGGATCCTTGGCCCAAGGGCCAAGCCCCTAGGAGTCGGCCGAACCAGGGGGGAGAGGTGGAATTCACCTCCAATCCTAGTAGGACAAGGATTCACCCTATTTTTGCCTATTTCCACCTTTTCTCTTTGTTTTTTTCTCCCTAGCCACATGGGATTTGTGTCAGACTTCCACCAGCCCACCAAGGGCTGGTAATTATTCTCCCGCAGCTGATGAAGCCTCTTGGGTCGAAATAACCCTCCCGGTGGTCTCCCGGTACACTACCGGCACTCCCGTTACATTAGCTTAGCCCGAAACTTTTGCGGCGACCAAAACAGGACTTCCTATATATCAATCTTTACCTCCAGACCATTCCAGACATCCTCGTGACGTCCGGGATCTCATCCGGGACTCCGAAGAACCTTCAGTCACCACCATACATAACTCTATACTACCGAAACGTCACCCAACCTTAAGTGTGCAGACCCTGCGGGTTCGAGAACTATGTAGACATGACCGAGACACCTCTACAGCCAATAACCAATAGCGGGACCTGGATGCCCATATTGGTTCCTACATATTCTATGAAGATCTTTATCGGTCGAACCTCTATGTCAAGGATTCAGTTAATTCCGTATGATGTTCCCTTTGTTCTTCGGTAAGTTACCTGCCTGAGATTCGATCGTCGGTATCTCCATACCTAGTTCAACCTCGTTACCGACAAGTCTCTTTACTCGTTCCGTAATACAAGATCCTGTGACTAACACTTAGACACATTGCTTGCAAGGCTCATTGTGATGTTGTATTACCGAGTGGGCCCTGAGATACCTCTCCGTCACACGGAGTAACAAATCCAAGTCTTGATCAAGGCCAACTCAACAGACACCCTCGGACATACCTATAGAGCACCTTTATAGTCACCCAGTTACGTTGCGACATTTGATACACACAAGGAACTCCTCCGGTATCCATGAGTTGCATGATCTCATGGTCATAGGAACATATACTTGACATGAAGAAAATAGTAGCAATAAACTGACACGATCATATGCTACGTTTGTAGTTTGGGTCTTATCCATCACATCATTCTCCTAATGATGTGATACCGTTGTCAAATGACATCACATGTCAATGTCTAGGAAACCTTGACCATGTTTGATCAACGAGCTAGTTCACTAGAGGCATACTAGGGACAAAGTGTTGTCTATTTACCCACACATGTAATGTGTTTCCAATTAAAACAACTATAGCATGGATAATAAACGATTATCATGAACAAGGAAATATAATAATAAACACTTTATTCATTGCCTCTAGGGCATATTTCCAACAGGTTGAACATCTCATGTTTAGTCATCACATCAAGTCATCTGACTTATCTTAAGTATCCTCTCTATGTCATCCACAAATGCACACAAGTTTTGTAAACATTTGGACGTAGCACAAGAGAGGTCATCCAACTATCCTTGACCGTGGACATGGCTATTCGAATAGTTTTACACTCTGCAGAGGTTGCACACTTTGCCCACAAAACTCGGGGAACTTCCGTGTCATCCACGACTCGTGGTATTTATCATACACGAGGTAAGCACCCGAACATTGCCTTTCCCATGGTGATACTAAACAAAGAGTCCACTCGTTGGTGCCATCCCTTATGATATACATCACACGTATCATCCATGAGGGCACGCAATGGTGTGCCTGGTGCCTGTAAAGACAATGCATGGTCTTCCACTCCGGGACGACCCCGTCTTGAGAGTGACCACTGGTAATGCAGGTTCCCTGCTAGCACCAACCATAGTAATCAACCAAGCTGCTTCCCATATAGTGGTAGAGTGGTTGTGCATGTAAGTTTGGAGTAATGGTCGCAACTTACACCAATCCGTTTTTGAAACCACACACACTCACTTGCTCTGATACACCACTTCTTTCTCGAGTGGTTACCCTACTAAACATCATCTCCCTCGGGCATTAGTGGCACCCAACGGGGTTTTCGAAAAGTCTTTGAAAATACTTTTGTTTCCATCACCATGCATATTCTAGATCCCACTTGCATAGCATCTACTAGAAACCTAACCACTCCCACCTGCACAACCCTCATAAGAATGGAACGGTCATGCACGATGCAAGTATCAATGATAGAGCATCCGAGGCATCCCACCGAAGGGGGAACAACACATCGTGATCAAGTCATCGAAACAACAAGTGATATATGTCATGCATGAAAAAGTTTCTTAATATGGTCAAAGGGCTGCTTGCCTGCTTCAATAAAGTCTTTGTGGTTTTCAAAGACTTCGGGCCCAACTCCCTCATCAATAGTGAAATCTATCGTCGCGATAAAATAGCAGGAATAATAAGCGCCACACAAAAACAGAGCACAAAAATGTACTAATAAAATGCTACCCTACTCTGATAAATACTAAAAACTATTCTAAGAATACTTTTCTAAGGTTTCCGGGTGAAAAAGGATTGTAAAACTATTTATAAAAGAGGCTAAAAATTCCAAAAAGGGGTTTTAAAATAAAACAGTACATAAAATATTTTCAAAATATTTCACCAATGGCACTATAAAATTCTGCAAAATATTTCAAGATTTTTGGTGGAAAAATATTTGGCATAGGATTTTTATTTAATCCTGTGGGATTTTTGGAAAATCCCACAAAATTAATAAAAGAAAATAAATAAAAAGACCTCAGCACCCTGGGCCAGAAGCGGCCAGGAGCTAGGTCGGCCCAAACTTGATGGGCGGGGCCGAGTGGCCAGAGAGAGAGAGGAGAGGCCGATAGGTGGGGCCTCCTGTTAGGTCCTTCTCCCACCTCAGGATAGGAAGGAGAGGGCCTCACCGGCGGCAGTTTAGAGCATGACGACAATGGGCGAGTCTAGGAATGGGATCGGGGTTGAGTCGCCGATCCCCTGGAGGTCGAAGGAGAGGTGGGGGTGGCCGGAGTCGCCGACAATGAGAAGGTTGTGGTGGAGGGCTTCAGGAGGAGGTCACCCTCGTCCTCTTTTCATGCAAAACGTGGCTATGTGAGGGGCAAGGACTCAGGGCACTGAGGGGAGTCCAACGGGATGGAAAAGAGGGTCGGGGAGGCTCTGTACCCGGAGATCGCCGACGACCTGACGCGGCGAGGCTCCGGTCGATCCCGATTACTCGAGCCCTAAAGTGAAGGGGACTGGGCATGGGATCTCTATTGGGAGAGAGAGGGAGGTTCCAGAGAGGGACACGGGGTTGGGGAGGCCCTTTTTATAGGCGCCCGATGGTCCATCGACCTTGGGTGCACCGTCGAGCTCAGGGCCGAGGCCAGGGATCGGGTAAAGGGGCGATGGCATGTCTGCGTTGTTGCTGGGGCACGTCCACGGTTAGAGGGAGAGGAGAGAGAGGAGGGGGAGTGCGCACGTGTGAGCACCGTGGTTGGCTAAGCTAGGCGGCGTCGGACGCGCGTGTGGGAGGCAGCTGGGGAGAGAAGTAGGAGGGGGCGGCGCCTTGGCATGATGCGGACGTCGAGGGCATCTCGGGGAATAGCTCCTTGCATCCCTAGGCTGTCGGGAGGCTTTGGATGGGTGCAGCTATAGTGCGGGAGCGCATTGTAGCGTGCTCCAGAGCATGCATATGGCCGACATTGTCGTCGCCCGCATGTTTTGGGGTGCCCCACCTTGTCCTGTAGATCCTGGGTGTTTCTTAGATGCCCCTAGGATGCCCTGGAGCTACGGTGAGGGTGGAAGAAAAGAAATGGGAGGATATAAGCTCATGTTTAGGCTGTCCATAAGTAAAAATGGAGGTTTTCACCCCCCCAATCATGGAGCTGTGGCCAAACAAAGTTTACTCGAGGTGAAATACCATTGCACCATGATGTGGTAATAATTTTAACTCAAGGAGAATAGGATAAGGTAGCCAAACATGGGTTTTATCATTCTGGCAGAAGGTGTTTGATAATGATTAGGCCAAGCAAACAGACTTTGCTTGCCAAGAATTCTAACAGGGGCAAATGGTGATTAGAATTAGGATTGATCACCACGTTTGAGCTTGATTGAAGAAAGTTCACAATGTGACTTTGTGAAACCATAGAAATCAAAAGAATCTAGTTTCTGTAGATCTAGGCATGCTAAGCTAATCTCCTTGATGCACCACTTAGTGTAAAATCATTATTTGGTGATACATTTCCACAAAGTTTGGAGTCAAGGGAAGAACTTCACAATGTAAAGTTGTTCAAATTAGAATCCTGACAAGGAGGGTTTTGGAACATTTTGATACCAAAGCAATTTGGTTTGATATGAAACTTTGCAGGATCATCACCTATGACAATGTTGACTTGCTGGAATTTTCCTGGAATTTATTGAGAATATTTCAAATAGAAATATTTGAAAAGCTTGATTTGGAAGAAAAAGGTTTTGAGGCGTTTTGCCCATGATTTTGAACATGACCAAAGTGGCGGTGGAACCTTGAGGTAAACTGGGTGCCTCGGTCTGACACGATCTCCACAGAAACTCCAGTTGATTTAGAGGCTGGCCAGTTGGCTCTCATTATAGGTGGCCTTGACAGGGATGAAGTTGGCTACCTTGGTCAGATGGTCGACAATGACCCAAATGGAATCATGTCCCTTGCTTGACTTTGGTAATCCGATTATGATGTCCATCCCGACTTTGTCCCGCTTCCATTCAAGCACTTTGAGGGGTTGTAGTAGTCCAGCGGGTCGCTGATGCTCAGCTTTGACTCTCTGGCATATGTCAAACTTAGCAACAAATGTTCGTATTTCCTGTTTCATGCCATGCCACCAGAATCTTGCCTTGAGGTCTTGGTACATCTTGGTTCCTCCAGGATGGATGGAGTACGGAGTGTCATGAGCTTCTTGTAAGATCAAGTTCTTGAGCTCTTCCTTGTTCGGTATGCAAATACGATTCCCAAACCAAACAACTCCTTGTTCATCCTTTGAGAATCCTGGGGCCTTGCCTGCCTTGATCTTCCTCTTGATGCCTTAAATGCTCTTTTGTCCCTTTTGAACTTCTTTGATATCATCCATCAAGGTAGGCTTTGCTTTGACGTTGGTGAGGAATCCCGGTGCAACTACTCCAAGTCAAAGGTTTCAAGCTCTTCATATAGGGCGGGTATCCTTTCCTTAATCATGGCATTCAAGTAACAAGCCTTTTTGCTTAAGGCGTCTGCTACCACGTTAGCCCGTCCAGGGAGGTATTGAACACTGAGATCATAATCCTTGATCAACTCGAACAATCTTCACTGCCTCATGTTCAATTCCCTTTGGGTGAATATATATTTGAAACTCTTGTGGTCTGTATTTATCTTAGATCACTTCCCAAGAAGGTAATGTCGACATGTCTTCAAGGCATAAACTACGGCCGCCAACTCAAGATCATGAGTAGCGTAGTTCTCTTCATGAGGATGTAGCCGTCTGGACAGATATGCTACGACTCTTCCTTCTTGCATCATAACACCTACAAGACCGGTTCTCGATGGATCACAATATATCACAAACTCCTTGTGAATATCAGGGGTGGCCAAAACATGGGTTGTGGTCAATCTCTTCTTCAGCTCCTCAAAGCTTTCCATGCACTTAGATGTCCATTCAAACTTCTTGTCCTTCTTCAAAAGCTGGGTCATGGGTCGAGCAATTCTTGAGAACCCTTCAACGAACTTGCAGTAATATCCCGCGAGTTCGAGGAAGCTCCTGACTTCCTTTGAAGTGGTTGGAGATTGCCATTCAATTATGGCTTCAATCTTGGCAGGATCCACTGACAATCCTTCTACAGTCAATACATGACCCAAGAATCCAACATCATGTGGCCAGAATTCACACTTTCTGAATTTGGCATAAAGCTGGTGCTCTAGAATCTTGTCTAGGACCAATCTCAAGTGTTGCTCATGCTCTTCTTCAAACTTGTAGAAGATGAGTATGTCATCAATAAAGAAGACAACAAACATGTCCAAGTACTCCATGAAGACTTTGTTCATGAGGTACATGAATTAGGCAGGGTCATTGGTCAATCCGAATGACATGACTGTCTATTCATACAGGCCATACCGAGTTACAAATGCCATCTTCGGAATGTCTTGGGGGTCTAATATTTAGCTGGTATTACCCAGACCTGAGGTTGATCTTGGAGAACACCTTGGATCCGTTCAGCTAATCGAACAGGTCTTCAATCTTGGGGAGTGAGTACTTGTTCTCTATTGTGACTTCATTGATAGAACGGTAATCGACACGCAGTCTGATACTTCCATACCTATTTGACACAAATAGAACAGGTGATCCCCAAGGAGTGGCACTAGGGCAAATGAATCTTTTTCTGAGCTGCTCTTCTAGTTGCTTCTTCAATTAAGCCAACTCTTCAGATCCCATCCTATAGGGCTTCTTATAGATGGGCCTTGATCCGGGCATTAGCTCAATGATGAACTCAATGTCGTGGTCAGGAGGCATTCCAGGCATCTCATCAAGGAATACATCCGGGTATTCACATAACAATGGCACTTGATCCAACTCAATTCCTGACAGACAATTAGCTCGAGGGGCTTGAGTGGGGGCAGGGTTGGGAACATACTTGACTTCAACTCCTTGGCTATTGGTTATGGTGATGGTCCTCTTGGCACAATCTAAGTAGCCTTGGTTCTTGGTCAACCAATTCATGCCAAGGATGACGTCCAAGCCTGGTGAATCCAGAACTATAAGGTCTGCTAGGAATTCTACCCCGTTGATGTTAATCTCAACTCCCGTACAACCTATCCCAGACTTCATGACCGATCCCGAGGTTTCTATCAACATACGACTACCCAGGGTTGTAGTCTTCATGCCACTCTCTAGGGCAAACTTTTGGGTTCAAAAGAATGCGAAGCTCCACAATCAAGCAGTACTATTGCTGGGGTTGAGTTGACGAGGAACGTACCTAGTATGACGTCAGGGTCTTCCTGGGCTTCCTTAGTGGTGACGTGATTCACACGACCCTTGCCATTGTTGGGCTGGTTGCGGGGAGCTGGGTTCCTTGGTGGCGCTCCACGACCTTGACCTCGGCTTGGCGCATCGAGGCACGGTGCAACTGGATTCTTGTTGCGGCACAGTTTGGAGATCTGCCCAAGCTGACCACATCCAAAACTAGTAACTTGCCCAGGGTTGTTGTTGTAGTTCTTTCCGTCGCTGTTGTTATTGGGGTTGTTGTAATACGACATGGGATTAGCATACTGCTGAGGCTGGTAGCTCGGACGAGGCGCATGAGGTCTAGTCTGATGTGGTTGATAGGTCGGCTTGGGTAGGGTTGGCTGCCAGGGGTGAGGCTTCTGGTTGCTGGAGCTACCCTTGCTGATCATCTTGCGCTTGCGATTGTCATGTATGGCATGACGCTTGTCTTCTAGCATGAGGGCCTTGTTCACCAGGTCGAAGAAGGTACGATAGTCGCAGACAATGAGCAGATACTGCAGGGTCTGCTGAAGTCCTTCCATGAAGCATTGCTTCTTAGCAGCCTTCGTGTTGACATGTTCAGGTGCACACCTTGAAAGCAGGTTGAACTTCTACAGGTACTCCTTGACAGAGCCACTTCCTTGCTTTAGTGCTCGGAATTCTCTCTTCTTGATAGCCATGATCCCAGAAGGAATGTGGGTGGTGCAGAATCCTTCCTTGAAGTCATCCCAAGTGATCATATGATTGCCTTGCATGACCTTGAATCCATCCCACCAAGCTCGGGCGGTACCTCCGAGGCAGTGAGAGGTATTAAGCACTTTCTCAAGATCCTCATTGCAATTGACAAGTGCAAAGAGGTCCTCGATGGTGCGGATCCAGTTGTCAGCATCCAAGGGTTCAACAGTCTTAGTGCAGGTTGGGGTCGAATTCCTCATCAATTCACACAGAGTGGTGCGGCCATTGCCGTTCCTGCCTAGTTGCTAGTTGTTCACAAGGACCTGAGCCATCCGCTAAATAGCAGCATTGTTGGCTTGGCGTTCCTCCCGGAGAACTTGGAGAAACTAAGCTATGGTCATGTTCTCCTGTGGAGGTGGTGGTGCTAGAGTGGCCCGGCGCCTTGGCGTGACTTGGACGTCAAGGGCATCTCGGGGGATAGCTCCCCGCAACCCTAGGCTGTCGGGAGGCTCGGGATGGGTGCGGCTATAGTGCGGGAGCGCACTGTAGCACGCTCCAGAGCGAGCATATGGCCGGCATTGCCGTTGGCCGCGCGCTTTGAGGTGCCCCACCTTGTCCTGTAGCTCCTAGGGGTTTCTTAGATGCCCCTAGAATGGTCTGGAGCTAGGGTGAGGGTGGAAGAAAAGAAATGGGAGGAGAGAAGCTCCTGTTTAGACCATCCAGAAGTGAAAATTGAGGTTTTCACCCCCCCCAACCATGGAGCTGTGGCAAAACAAAGTTTACTAGAGGTGAAATACCATTTCAAGATGATGTGGTAAATTTTTTAACTCAAGGAGAATAGGATAAGGGGGCCAAACTTGGGTTTTATCTTTCTGATAGAAGGTGTTTGATGATGATTAGGCTAAGAAAATGGAGTGTCCTTGCCAAGAATATTAACAGGCGCAAAAGCAGATTACAATTAGGCTTGATCACCAAGTTTGAGCTTGATTAAAGAAAGTTCACAATGTAACTTTGCGAAACCATAGAAATCAAAAGAATCTAGTTTTTGTCGATCTAGTCATGCTAAGCTAATCTCCTTGATGCGCCACTTAGTGTAGAAGCATTATTTGGTGATTAGAACATGTCTGCAAAGTTTGGGGTCAACAGAAGAAACTTCACAATTTTAAGTTGTTCAAATTTGAATCTGGACAGGTAGGGTTTTGGAACATTTTGATGAACCAATGCAATTTGCTTTGAGATGAAACTTGGCAAGATCATCACCTATGACAATGTTGACTTGCTAGAATTTTCCTGTAATTTATTGAGAATATTGCTTATAGAAATATTTCAACAGCTTGATTTGGTCAGAAAGGGTTTTGAGGGGTTTTGCCCATGATTTTAAACATGACCATGTGTCAAAACTCATATATATGTAAAATATATGTCCACTCAGTTTCCCTAAATTTTCTCAAATATTTTCAAAGCATTAAAATAATTTTTCCCTATGAAAAACCATTTCTGGTCTTGTGAAAATGCCTTTCAATAAAGTATTGAAATAATCTTTAAAATTAATATTTGGTGGTTTTGGGAAGTCAGAAATATAGTAGATTTGAAATAAAGTCTTTGGGGAAAAAAGATCCACACAATTTGAGGACTTGCAGTGCAAACCTCAACTGAGGGGTTTTTGGAAACCTAATTTGAATAAATCCTTTTTGGTCAAAATAATATTTGATAAAAATAGTTTTGGGCACTATTGACATGGCATGATCATTGGGCAAGAAGTTTGGTTCAAGGAAGATTAATATGGAGAGGAGTAGAACCTAAGAGTGCCAAACAAACTCAACCAAACAATCAAACAAGCAATAATTCAAACAAGCATGCATTCAAAAAGTTTTAATTGGTTACAAATTTTTTAAATCCAAGCATAACAAAGTGATACAAACACAAGGTGTGATAGACCTACCCCCTTACAAGAATCTCGTCCTCGAGATTCCTAGGCAAAGGGCTAAAGAAATAAGGGAACTCGGATCTAAGATAGTCTTCACGCTCCCAGGTTGCTTCTGCTTCAGTGTGGTTGCTCCATTGAACCTTGAAGTACTTGATGGTGCGGCTTTGGGTGGAATGCTCCGCTTCAACCAAAATAAGGACTGGACTCTCACGATAAGTGAGGTCTGGCTGAAGGTCGATGGTTTGGTGGTCGATATCCTTGTATTGGTCGGGGCGGTTGGGAACTTGAAGACACTTCCGGAGTTGTTATATGTGGAACACGTTGTCCACGTCTGATAGCTCAGAAGGCATCTCTAACTGGTAGGAAACTTCTCCTCGTCTATCAGTGATCTTGATGCGGCCAATGAATCTTGGTGCAAGCTTTCCCTTGACATGGAAACGTCTGGTTCCTTTGAGAGGCGTGACACGGAGGTAAACATGGCCCCCAACACGAAAACTCATGTCCCGACGATGAGAGTCGGCATAGCTCTTCTTTCTTGTCTTGGCGGTCTCGAGGCGCTCTCTGACAAGTTGAACTTGCTCTTCTGCTTCGCGGAGAATTTCTGGGCCAAAGACTAGTCCTTCTCTGGTTTCCGACCAGTTGAGGGGAGTGCGGCACTTGCGTCCATACAACACCTCAAATGGTGCCATATGTAGGCTCGACTGATAGCTGTTGTTGTAGGAGAACTCGGTGAACGGTAGGCAATCTTCCCACTTGGCTCCATATGTCAAAACACAAGCATAGTGCATATCTTCGAGTACCTGATTTACTCGTTCTGTCTATCCACCGATCTGCGGGTGAAAAGCAGTGCTGAAGGAGAGCTTGGTTCCAAAGGCTTCTTGGAATCTTTTCCAAAACCTTGAGGTAAACTGGGTGCCTCGGTCTGACACGATATCCTTAGGACCTCCATGGAGGCTTACAATCCAGTTGATTTAGAGGTTGGCTAGTTGGCTCCCACTATAGGTGGTCTTGACAGGGATGAAGTGGGCTACCTTGGTCATATGGTCGACAACGACCCAAATGGAATCATGCCCCTTGCTTGACCTTGGTAATCCGGTGATGAAGTCCATCCCGACTTTGTCCCACTTCCATTTAGGCACTTTGAGGGGTTGTAGTAGTCCAGCGGGTCGCTGATGCTCAGCTTTGACTCTCTGGCATATGTCACACTTAGCAACAAATGTGCCTATTTCCCGTTTTATGCCATGCCACAAGAATCTTGCCTTGAGGTCTTGGCACATCTTGGTTCCTCCAGGATGGATGGAGTACGGAATGTCATGAGCTTCTTGCAAGACCAAGTTAATGAGCTCTTCCTTGTTGTGTACGCAGATGCGATTCCCGAACCAAACAACTCCTTTGTTAATCCTTTGAGAATCTTGGGGCCTTGCCTTCCTTGATCTCCCTCTTGATGCCTTCAATGCTCTCGTGTCCCTTTTGAGCTTCTTTGATATCATCCATCAAGGTAGGCTTTGCTTCGAGGTTGGTGAGGAATCTCGGTGCAACTAGTTCCAAGCCGAAGCTTTCAAGCTCTTCATATAGGGCGGCTAGCCTTTCCTTAATCATGGCATTCAAGGAACAAGCCTTTCTTCTTAAGGCGTCTGCTACCACATTAGCCTTTCTAGGGTGGTATTGAACACTCAGGTCATAATCCTTGATGAACTCCAACCATCTTTGAAGCCTCCTGTTCTATTCCCTTTGGGAGAAAATATATTTCAAACTCTGGTGGTCTTTATATATCTCACATCGCTTACCAAAAAGGTAATGTCGCCATGTCTTCAAGGCATGAACTACGGCTGCCAAGTCAGGATCATGAGTAGTGTAGTTCTCTTCATGAAGATGTAGCTATCTGGATATATATGCTACAACCCTACCTACTTGCATCAGAACCTCCAAGCCTCGTTCTCGATGCATCACAATATATCACAAATTCCTTGTGAATATCGCGGGTGGCCAAAACTGGGGTTGTGGTCAATCTCTTCTTGAGCTCGTGGAAGCTTTCTGTGCACTTAGCTATCCATTCAAACTTCTTGTCCTTCTTCAAAAGATGGGTCATGGGTCGAGCAATGCTTGAGAACCCTTCGACGAACTTGCGGTAATATCCCGCGAGTCCTAGGAAGCTCCTGACTTCCTTCACAGTGGTTGGAGATTGCCATTCAGTCACGGCTTCAATCTTGGCAGGATCCACTGACAATCCTTCTGCGGTCAACACATGAACCAAGAATCCAACTTCATGCGATCACAATTCACAGTTGCTGAATTTGTCGTAAAGCTGGTGCTCTAGAAGCTTGACTAGGACCAATCTCAAGTGTTGCTCATGCTCTTCTTTAGACTTGGACAAGACGAGTATGTCATCAATGAAGACGACAACAAACTTGTCCAAGTACTCCATGAAGACTTTGTTCATGAGGTACATGAAATAGGGAGGGGCATTGGTCAATCCAAATGACATGACCGTTTATTCATACAAGCCATACCAGGTTACAAATGTCGTCTTCAGAATGTCTTGGGGTCTGATCTTCAGCTGGTAGTACCCAGACCTGAGGTCTATCTTAGAGAACACCTTGGCCCCATTCAGCTGATCGAACAGGTCTTCAATCCTGGGGAGTGGGTACTTGTTCTTTATTGTGACTTCATTGAGAGAACGGTAATCGACATGAAGTCTGATAGTTCTGTCCCTCTTTGACACAAATAGAATAGGTGATCCCCAAGGGGTGGCACTAGGGCGAATGAATCCTTTTCTGAGCTCCTCTGTCAGTTTCTTCTTCAATTCAGCCAACTCTTCGGATCCTATCCGATAGGGCTTCTTATAGATGGGCCTTGATCTGGGCATTAGCTCAATGATGAACTCAATGTCGCGGTTAGGAGGCATTCCAGGCAGCTCATCAGGGAATACATCTGGGTATTCACATACCGTTGGCACTTGATCCAACTCAATTCCCGACAGACAAATAGCCTCGGGGGCTTGAGTGGGGGCAGGGTTGGGAACATACTTGACTTCCACTCTTTGGCTACCGGTTATGGTGACGTTCCTCTTGGCACAGTCTAAGTAGCCTTGGTTCTTGGTCAACCAATTCATGCCAAGGATGACATCCAAGCCTAGTGAATCCAGAACTATAAGGTCTGCTAGGAAGTCTACCCCGTTGATGTTAATCTCAACTCCCTTACAACCTATCCCAAACTTCATGACCGATCCCAAGGTTTGTATCAACATATGACTACCCAGGGGTGTAGGCTTCATGCCACACTCTAGGGAAAACTTTTGGGTGTCAAAAGAATGCGAAGCTCCACAATAAGGCAGTACTATTGCTGGGGTTGAGTTGACGAGGAACATACCTAGTATGACGTCCGGGTCTTCGTGGGCTTCCTCAGCGGTGACGTGATTCACAATACGCTTTCCATTGGTGGGCTGGTTGCGGGGAGCTGGGTTCCTTGGTGGCGCTCCATGACCTTGACCCTGTCTTGGTGCATTGGGGCGCGGTGCCTCTGGCTTCTTGTTGGGGCATAGCTTGGAGATGTGTCCAGGATGACCACATCCAAAACAAATGACTTGCTCAGGGTTGTTGTTGTAGTTCCTACTGCCGTTGTTGTCATTAGGGCAATATGCCCTAGAGGCAATAATAAATTAGTTATTATCATATTTCCTTGTTCGTTATAATCGTTTATTATCCATGCTATAATTGGGTTGATTGGAAACTCAGAAACATGTGTGGATACATAGACAACACCACGTCCCTAGTATGCCTCTAATAGACTAGCTCATTGATCAAAGATGGCTATGGTTTCCAAGTCATGGACATGAGATTTCATTTGGTAACGGGATGAAATCATTAAGAGAATGATGTGAT
This sequence comes from Hordeum marinum, assembly GCA_022496015.1. Taxonomy (NCBI): domain Eukaryota; kingdom Viridiplantae; phylum Streptophyta; class Magnoliopsida; order Poales; family Poaceae; genus Hordeum; species Hordeum marinum. The sequence goes on along the minus strand of CM039673.1, from coordinate 367,478,923 downwards.
GGAGAAGACCCAAACTATTCGAATAGCCGCGTCCTCGGATGGACTACTTGGAGAACGTATGCTGTTCATAGATAATCAAATGGATACTCATAAAAATATCAAGACAAGTGTGAGTACCGTGGATGGCACTCTCCCAGGAGGGAAAGTGAATCAATGGTGGTGTATTCCTATGGAGTTAGTGGACTCGTGTGCGATATCTAAAATATAATCAAAGAATTAAAATTGAGTAGTGTAGGTTAGCCGTGATTCAAAGCTGGCATTGCTGCATAACTCCACCACTCCCTTTGTTGATACATGAGCATGAATAGACTAGGTCTATTTTAAAGACTTGCTGAGTACGTTTGTAGTCACGTTTGCTTAATAAATGTTGCGGATGAGACCCAGGACCCATTAGGTGGGTTCTTTCTAGACGTTGACGATGCCGAATAGCTGGTGTCCCAGCTACGACCTATGCCCTGTGGCGGGCTGTAGATAGTCAGGCCATGTGCCTTTTTATCCTTTCATCTGTCTATACTCAGACAGCTTATGCTTCCGCTTGGTTTTTATGAACATGTTTGTATGACTTGACCGTCGGGTCATGTGACCCCTATTTGTAAGAACATATTATGCAAGGCTCATCCGAGCCTCTTAAATAATAGTCATGTTGTTGTATGGTTATGTTGTGATGCCATGGTTGTATCTATGCATATCGGGCATGTCGTGGGTACATGTGACATGCAAAGGTATGTATGGGATCGGACACCTAGTTATGTGCCTTTAGTAGTACTCCTTACGGGAAACTGCCTCTTTGTGCCTCCATCGAGCCATGGTAGCTTGCTACTGCTCCGGACACATTGATTGACCGGCATGTATCCTTCTTCGCTGTTGTGTCTGTCCCTTCGGGGAAATGTCTCGCAGTGTAATGGAGTCCCTGTAGCCTTCTACGACTCATCTACATGCAGTGATGGTATTCGTGTCTCATGACGTAATGGATTCACTGGAGCTTGCTATGACTCGTCTACACACGCTTGAGGCCGACACCTGCATTGCTGGGTTATGTATGCCTATTTCCGTACTGATGTGTCGCTTGGGTTCTATGACTAGTCATGTCGGCCTGGGTTCCCTGTCGTTTGATTGCCAGCGACATGTTCACATACATGAGCCAAAAGACGCAAACAGTCCCGGCTAAGGTAAGGCTGTAGCCGTGGCACTTACCGTGCATGAGGCTGCAAAGTGATGTGAAATGTTACAGTCTGGATTCTTATGACTTAGGATCGGGGTCCCGACATAAGCCTTGCAAGCAATGTTACTAAGTGTTAGTCACAGGATCTTGTATTACGGAACGAGTAAAGAGACTTGCCGGTAACTAGGTTAAACTAGGTATGGAGATACCGATGATCATCTCGGGCAAGTAACATACCGAAGAACAAAGGGAACATCATACGGGATTAACTGAATCCTTGACATAAAGGTTCGACCGATAAAGATCTTCGTAGAATATGTAGGAACCAATATGGGCATCCAGGTCCCCCTATTGTTTATTGACCATAGAGGTGCCTCGGTCATGTCTACATAGTTCTCGAACCCGCAGGGTCTGCACACTTAAGGTTTGGTGACGTTTTGGTAGTATAGAGTTATGTATCGTGGTGATGAAAGGTTGTTCAGAGTCCTGGATGAGATCCCGGACGTCACGAGGATCTCCGGAATGGTCTGGAGGTAAATATTGATATATAGGAAGTCCTATTTTGGTCGCCGGAAAAGTTTTGGGCCCATCGGTAGTGTAACGGGAGTGTCGGTAGTGTACCGGGAGACCATCGGGAGGGGTATTTCTACCCAAGAGGCTACATGGGTTGTGGGAGAGTAAATACCAGCCCTTAGTGGGCTGGTGGAAGTCCCACACAAGGCCCATGCGGATGGGAAGAAGAGCCCAAAGCGAAAAAGTTGGAGAAAGGCAAAAAGGGCAAAAATAAGGAGTACTAGTCCTACTAGGATTGGAGGAGGAATCCTCCAATCCTCCTTGGTTCAGCCGACCCAAGGGATGGCTCCTTGGGAGCCAAGCCTCCTCCTCTCTTCCTCCTATATATACTAGAGGTTTTAGGGTTTTTGGCACTAGATTTTCATCCACATGCTACCCGTTCCTCCAGAGCATAGTTTCTCCTCTAGATCGGATTTCTGCAGTGCTTAGGCGAAGCCATGCCGGAATAGCTCCACCACCATCGCCGGAGCACCGTCATGCTGCCGGAGAACTCTTCTACCTCTCCGCTCCCTGTTGCTGGATCAAGAAGGCGGGTATCATCATCAAGCTGTACGTGTGCTGAACGGAGAGGTGCCGTCCGTTCAGCGCTAGATCGCGAGACGGATCGTGATGAGTTCGCGGGACGGATCGTGATGAGATCGCGGGACGGATCGTGATCAGTTCGCGGGACGGATCATGATGAGATCGCGGGACGGATCCTGATGAGTTCGTGGGACGGATCGTGATTGGATCACGGGATGGATCGTGATGAGATCGCGGGATGCTCGGCGATTTGGATCCGTTCGACTACACCAACCGCGTTTCTTAACGCTTCCCGCTTAGCGATCTACAAGGGTATGTAGATCCACTCTCCCTATCGTAGATGCTCATCACCATGAATAGATCTTGCGTGTTCGTAGGAAATTTTTTGTTTCTCATGCAATGTTCCCCAATAGTGTATCAGAGCTAGGTCTATGTGTATATGACATCTCGAGTAGAACACAAAGAGTTTGTTGGCGTTGATGCTTAGATTGCTTCCTCTCATGGTCATGTTTTGGTTCAGCGGTATTGTGAGATGAAGCGTCCTGGACCAATATTACTCGTACGCATACGAGAGACCGGTTCCCTCAACCGCAACTTGTTGCATATATGGCTTGCGGGTGCCAGTTTCTCTCACTTTAGTTGGATCGGATTCGACAAAGGCGGTCCTTGAGAAGGTTGAAAAGCAACTAGTGTATCACCATTGTGGTTTTTGCGTAGATGAGAATTGTTATTGCTAGACACCCATAGCAGACACGTAAAACATGCAACAACAATTAGAGGACGTCTAACTTGTTTTAGTAGGGTATGTTGTGATGTGATATGGCCAATTACATGATGTGATATATGTGATGTATGAGATGATCATGTGTTGTATAGAATATCATGACTTGCATGTCGATGAGTACGGCAACCTGCAGGAGCCATAGGGTTGTCTTTAATTATTGTATGACCTGCGTGTCAATCATTAAGCGCTATGTAATGCTTTAGTTTATCGCTAAACGGTAGCAATAGTAGTACAAGCATGATGGGCGGGACAACCCCGATGGCGACACATTGATGGAGATCAAGATGATGGAGATCATGGTGTCGTGCCGGTGACGATGGAGATCATGCCGGTGCTTTCAAGATGGAGATCAAAAGCACAAGTTCATGGCCATATCATGTCACTTATGATTTGCATGTGATGTTAATCCTTTTATGCACCTTGTTTTGCTTAGAACGACGGTAGCATTATAAGGTGATCCCTCACTTAAATTTCAACATGAATTGTGTTCTCCCTGAGTGTGCACCGTTGCGAAAGTTCGTCGTTTTGAGACACCACGTGATGATCGGGTGTGATAGACTCTACGTTCACATACAAGGGGTGCAAGCGATTGTTGCACATGCAGAACACTCGGGTTAAACTTGACGAGCCTAGCATGTACAGATATGGCCTCGGAACACAAGAGACCGAAAGGTCAAACATGAGTCATATAGCAGATATGATCAGCACGATAATGTTCACCATTGAAACCACCTCAACTCACGTGATTATCGGAGTTGAGTTGGTGAATTTGGATCATGTATCACTCGAATGTCCAGAAGGAAGTCAATTTGAGTGGGAGTTCTTAAGTAATATGATTAATTGAACTCATTATCATGAACATAGTTAGTAGTGTCTTTGCAAACTGTGTTGTTGATTAATAGCTCACGCTGTAGCTCGCTTGTATTTTTATATGTTCCTAGAGAAATAGAGTTGAAAGATGATGGTAGCAATATTGCGTACTGGCTCCGTGATCTGAGGACTTTCCTCGTTGCTGCACAGAAGGCTTATGTCCTTAATGCACCAATTGGTGCGCCAACCCCTCTAGCATCGTCTATAGATGTTGTGAACATCTGATAGGCACGTTCTGATGACTACTTGATAGTTTAGTGTGTCATGTATTACGGCTTAGAATTGAGGCTCCGAAACATTTTTAACGTCATGGAGAGCTGAAATTAGGATCTCAGGCTCGTGCCCGTGTTGCGAGATATGAGATCTCCAACAAGATTCTTTGCTTGGAAGATGAAAGAGAATAGCTCAATCGTTGAGCATGTGCTCAGATTGTCTGGGGGCTACAATCGCTTGAATCGAGTGGGAGTTGATCTTACAGATAAGATAGTGATTGATATAGTTCTCCAAGTCAAGTGTTACTAAAGCTACTAGAACTTGGTGATGAACTATAAAATGCCAGGGATAGAAATAATGACCCCTGAGCTATTCGTGATGTTTGACACCGCGAAGGTAGAAATCAAGAAGGAGCGTCAAGTGTTGATGGTTAGCTAAACCACTAGTTTTGAGAAGGGCAAGAGTAAGGAGGGAAACTTGATGGATAGCAAGTCAGTTGCTGCTCCAGTGAAGCAACCCAAAGTTGAACCCAAACCCGAGACTAAGTGCTTCGATTATGAGGAGAGCGGTCTATGAAGCGGAACAACCCCAGATACTTGATAGATGAGAAGGCTGGCAACATCGACAGAAGTATATTTGATATACATGTTAATGATGTGTACCTTGCGAGTACTCCTAGTAGCACCTGGGTATTGGATACTGGTTCGGTTGCTAAATGTTAGTAACTCGAAATAAAAGTTACGGAATAAATGAGGAACTAGCTAAGGGTGAGGTGACGATGTGTGTTGGAAATGTTTCCAAGGTTGATGTGATCAACATCGCACGCCCTCTCTACCTTCGGGATTAGTGACAAACCTAAATAAATGTTATTTGGTGTTTTGCGTTGAGCATGAACGTGATTAGATCGTGTTTATTGCAACACGGTTATTTAGTTAAGTTAGAGAATAATGGTTATTCTATTTACATGAATAATACCTTCAATGGTCATGCACCCATTGAGAATGGTTTGTTGAATCTTGATCGTAGTAATACACTTGTTCATAACATTGATGACAAGAGATACAAAGTTAATAATGATAGTACCACATACTTGTGGCACTGCCGCTAAATGTCATATTGGTATAAAACGCATGAAGAAACTCCATGCTGATGGATCTTTGGACTCGTTTGATTTCGAATCGGTTGAGACATGCGAACAATGCCTCTTGGGCAAGATGACTGAGGACCCCGTTTCCTGATGGATGGAGCGGACAGGTGATTTATTGGAAATGATACATGTTGATGTATGCAATCCAATGAGTCTTGTAGCGTTCAGTCGATATCGTTATTTTCTTACCTTCACTGATGATTTGAGTAGATAAAGGGTATATTTACTTAATGAAACACAAGTCTGAATTGTTTGAAAGGATCAAGCAAATTCAGAGTGAAGTTTAAGATCATCATGACAAGAAGATAAAAGTGTCTGCGATATGATCGTGGAGGTGAATATCTGAGTTACGAGTTTGGCATACAACTTTAGACAATGTGAAAGTTGTTTCACAACTCACGCCGCCTGGAACACCATAGTGTGATGGTGTGTTTAAACGTCATAGTCGTGCTCTATTGAAAATGGTGCTTGTTATGATGTCTCTTATCGTTTTGCTACTATAATTTTGGGGTTCTGCATTAGAGACAACTACATTCACTTTAGATAGGGCGCCATCTAAATCCGTTGAGATGACACCGTGTGAATTATAGTTTGATATTAACCTAAGCTATCATTTCTTAATGTTTGGGGCTGCAACACTTATGTGAAAAAGGTTTTCACCTAATGAGCTCGAACCCAAAGCGGACAAATGCATCTTCATAGAATACCCTAAAGACAGTTGGGTAAACCTTCTATCTCAGATCCAAGCATAAAGTGTTTGTTGCTAAAACTGGGTCCTTTCTCGAGAAAGAGTTTCTCTCGAAAGAATTGAGTGGGAGGAAGATAGAACTTGATGAGGTTGTTGAACCTTTGTTCAACCAGAGAGTAGCGCAGCACAGGAATTTGTTTCTGTGAAGCCTACGTTAGTTGAAGAGTAAGTTAATGATGATGATCATGAAGCTTCGGATCAAGTTACTATCGAACCTCGTAGGTCGACAAGGATGTGTACTTCTTCTGAGCGGTACGACAACCCTGTCTTGGAGGTCATGTTGTTGGACAACGATGAACCTACAAGCTGTGGAGAAGCGATGATGGGCCAAGATTCCAACAAATGGTTAGAGGCCATGATATCCGAGAAAGGATCCATGTATGAAAACCAAGTATAGACTTTGATAGACTTGCTCATTCGATGGCAGGTTGTTGAGTACAAATGGATGTTTAAAATGAAGATAGACGCTCATGGTAAATGTCACCATTTGTAATGCTCGACTTGTTGCAAAGAAGTTTATGACAAGTTCAAGTAGTTGACTGCGATGAGACTTTCTCACTCGTAGCAATGCCAAAGTCTGTTGGAATTATGTTAGCAGTTGTTGCATTTTTCGATTATGAAATCTGGCAGATGGATATCAAAACATAGTTTCCTTAACGGTTTACTTGAGGAAAGGTTGTATGTGATACAACCAGAAGATTTTCTCAGTCCTAAGGATGCTGAAAGGTGTGCAAGCTTCAGTGATTCTTCTATGAACTGAAGCAAGCATCTCGGAGTTGGAATATACACTTTGATGAGGTGATCAAACTTTTTGAGTCTATACAAAGTTTATGAGAAACTTGTATTTACAATAAAGTGACTGGGAGCACTATAGAGTTTCTGGTAAGCATATGTGGTTGACATAATGTCGATCGGAAATGATGTACAAGTTATGGAAAGCATAAAGGGTTGTTTGAAAGGAGTTTTTCAAAGGAATACCTAGATAAAGCTACCTAATTGTTGATCATCAAGATCTATGGAGATAGATCAAGATGCTTGATGAGAATTTCAATGAGTACATACCTTGACAAGATTTTGAAAGAGTTCAAAATGGATCAGTCAGAGAGAAGTGTTCTCGCCTTCTTTGTAAGGTGTGAAGTTGAGTGAGACTCAAAGATCGACCACAGCAGAAGAAAGAGAAAGGACAAACTTCGTCCCCTATGCCTTTGCCATAGGGTCTATATAGTATGGCATGCTATGTACCACACCTGTGTGTGCCTTGCCATGACTCCGTCAAGGGGTACAAAAGTGATCTAGGAGTGGATCACTTGACAGCGGTCAGGACTATCCTTAGTAACTAGAGGACTAAGGAAATATTTCTCGATTATGGAGGTGATAAAGAATTTGTTGTAAAGGGTTAGGCCGATGCAAGCTTTAACACCAATTCGGATGACTCTGGGTAGAAATCCGGATACGTATAGTGGAGCAGACATTTGGAATAGTACCAAGTGGAGTGTGGTAGTAGTGTTTACAGTTTGACATAGAGATTTGCAAAGTACATACGGATCTGAATGTCGCAGACCCGTTGACTATAAGACATCTCTCACATACAAAGCATGATCGAGCCCCAGAACTCAGTGGGTGTTAGATTCATAAGAATGCGAATCACATGGTGATGTGAACTAGATTATTGACACTAGTGCAAGTGGGAGACTGTTGGAAATATGCCCTAGAGGCAATAATAAATTAGTTATTATCATATTTCCTTGGTCACGATAATCGTTTATTATCCATGCTATAATTGTGTTGATCGGAAACTCAGATACATGTGTGGATACATAGACAACACCATGTCCCTATTATGCCTCTAATAGAATAGCTTGTTGATCAAACATGGCTATGGTTTCCTAGTCATGGACATGAAATGTCATTTGGTAACGGGATCACATCATTAAGAGAATGATGTGATGGACAAGACCCAAACTACAAACGTAGCATATGATCATGTCAGTTTATTGCTACTGTTTTCTGCATGTCAAGTATATGTTCCTATGACCATGAGATCATGCAACTCACTGACACCGGAGGAGTACCTTGTGTGTATCAAATGTCGCAACGTAACTGGGTGACTATAAAGGTGCTCTACAGGTATCTCCGAGGGTGTCTGTTGGGTTGGCATGGATCAAGACTAGGATTTGTTACTCCGTATGACGGAGAGGTATCTCTGGGCCCACTCGGTAATACAACATCACAATAAGCCTTGCAAGCAATGTGACTAAGTGTTAATCATGGGATATTGTATTACGGAACGAGTAAAGAGACTTGCCGGTAACGAGGTTGAACTAGGTATGGAGATACCGATGATCGAATCTCAGGCAAGTAACATACGGGAGAACAAAGGGAACATCATACGGGATTACCTAAATCCTTGACATAAAGGTTTGAATGATAAAGATCTCCGTAGAATATGTAGGAACCAATATGGGCATCCAGGTCCCGCTATTGGTTATTGACCATAGAGGTGTCTCGGTCATGTCTACATAGTTTTCGAACCCGCAGGGTCTGCACACTTAAGGTTCGGTGACGTTTCGGTAATATAGAGTTATGTATGGTGGTGACCAAAGGTTTTTCAGAGTCCCGGATGAGATCCCGGACATCACGAGTAGCTCCGGAATGGTTTGAGGTAAATATTGATATACAGAAAGTCCTATTTTGGTTGCCGGAAAAGTTTCGGGCGCATCGGTAGTGTACCGGGAGTGCCGGTAGTGTACTGGGAGACAATCGGGAGGGGTATTTCGACCCAAGACGCTACATGGGCTGTGGGAGAGTAAATACCAGCCCTTAGTGGGCTGGTGGAAGTCCCACACAAGGCCCATGCGGCTGGGAAGAAGAACCCAAAGAGAAAAAGGTGGAAAAAGGCAAAAAGGCAAAAATAAGGAGGAGTCCTAGTCCTACTAGGATTGGAGGAGGAATCCTCCAATCCTCCTTGGTTCGGCCGACCCAAGGGCTATCTCCTTTGGATCCAAGCCTCCTCCTCTCTTCCTCCTATATATACTAGAGGTTTTAGGGTTTTTGGCACTAGATTTTCAGCCACGTGCTACCCGTTCCTCCAATGCATAGTTTCTCCTCTAGATCGGATTTCTGTGGTGCTTAGGCGAAGCCCTGCCGGATTAGCTCCACCACCATCGCCGGAGCGCCGTCATGCTGCCAAAGAACTCTTCCACCTCTCCGCTCCCTCTTGCTGGATCAAGAAGGCAGAGATCGTCATCAAGCTGTATGTGTGTTGAATGCGGAGGTGCCGTCCGTTCGGCGCTAGATCGCGGGACGGATCATGATGAGTTCACGGGATGGATCATGATGAGATCGCGGGACGGATCATGATGAGTTTGCGGGACGGATCGTGATGAGATCGCGGGACGGATCGTGATGAGTTCGCGGGACGGATCGTGATTGGATCGCGAGACGGATCATGATGAGATAGCGGGATGCTCGGCGATTTAGATCGTGAAGACGTTCGACTACACCAACCGCATTTCTTAACGCTTCCTGCTTAGCGTTCTACAAGGGTATGTAGATCCACTCTCCCTCTATAGATGCTCATCACCATGGATAGATCTTGCGTCTGCATAGGAAATTTTTTGTTTCCCATGCAATGTTCCCCAACACTCCTTAACAGAGCTACTTCCTTGCTCCAGCGCTCGGAATTCTCTCTTCTTTATAGCCATGATCCTAGAAGGAATGTGGGCGGTGCGGAATCCCTCCTTGAAGTCATCCCAAGTGATCACACGATCGCCAGGCATGACCTTGAATCCATCCCATCAAGCTCGGGCGGTACCTTTGAGGTAGTGAGAGGTATTAAGCACTTTCTCAAGATCCTCATTGTAATTGACTAGTGCAAGGAGGTCTTCGATGGTGCAGATCCAGTCATCAGCATCCAAGGGTTCAGTAGTCTCGGTGAAGGTTCGGGCGAATTCCTCATGAATTTAGACATAGTGGTGCGACGATTACCGTTCCTGCCTTGCTGGTGGTTGTTCACAAGGACCTGAGCCATCCGTTGAATAGCATCATTGTTGGATTGGCGTTCCTCCAGGAGAACTTGGAGAACTAAGCTATGTTCAACTTGTCCGGTGGAGGTGGTGGCGGGGGAATGCTGCCTTGTGGCTGCTCCTGGTGTCCTCCAGTCTGAGCAGCCCCACCAGCTCCCTGTTGTTGGCTTGAGTTGTCGGCTTCAGGGTTGGAGAAGGAGCTGTTGTGGGTAGCGGTCACCATCCTGTTTGGAGCATCCAAGTCAAACAACTGGGATAGACGAGGGGAGAATAAATAACGGAAAAGCGCGCCTAAGGGGGTTGGTCGAGTGCAAGTGTGCTAAAACAAAGGTCGAAGGACCAACACATATATTAAGATAATATAGACGATGGAGTTGCTTACATGTTGCCTGAGGCAAAAGTGCGACTTGCATCGGAACCATATGAACCATTACACGGACTCGACTTCGCATGAGCGGTACATGACTGATCCTACCCTAGGGTTTCTCGGACTCAGGTGGTGGAGTACTCGGTCTTGTAGTCACGCTCCTCTGGGTCTTCCTCCTGTTCATCACATGAACGGGCATCATTTCTGGTCAAAGGGGTTGAGGAACGAGGAGGTCCATCCCGAAGACGCTTCGTGGGCGGGTCTGTGAAGAGCTCAAGGTACTCCTTCGCACTCATGTGATGATGACGTGTGTGTGCATCTGTATCTGGGGGTGCTCCTCCTCTGTAAGCGACAGCTGGTCATCCCTCGAGGGCTCCATCCTTCTTGATCCCGTCTGGCTTTGTCTTGGCTTGTCGAAGTAGCTCCCAGGTGTGGTGAAGTTCCTTTCGGAGCTTCACGGACTCCTTAATCAAGTGGTGAGCTAGACTGTTGGCGGAGAGGCTGAAGTAGGTCTGGAATCTAAGTGGTGTCCCATCCTCCTTAGATGGAGCCAACACCCAACTCTCACCGATATCACCCCTCCTGAATGGTAGATAGTGAGTAGTTGGTTTGTCCGCCATCTCTGGGATGATCCCTTGAAGGTGGATGGGTGCCTTCCGTGCAGCTGTCTCGACTGCGAGTGCCTGGGTCTCCATCTGTGGTCCTTCAAAGAACCAACTGGTCATGGAGTCGTTTGCCTTCAAGACCACATCCACGTGGTACTCCTCCATGACGGCATCGACCCAGTGCTCGTGATAGAGGAAAACAGGTGGTTGGCGAATCTAGCACCTCTCCAGGCTATCCCCAAGGAGTATGGGAAAGCCGGATGCTAGGAGGGCTTCAGGTACGAAGGCCATGTACAAAGGTTTGAAGGGAGGATAGTCAGCAGAGTGTTGTGTGAATAATAGAAGAGGTAAATAGTGCAAAAGTCCTAAGTATAGGTGCTAGGTGTAGTTTTGAAAACGGTTTCATCCTAACTAACGTCCATGCTAACTAAGGGCTTCCTACAGTCAGGATGGCTCTGATAATAGCTTTGTGGGGACCCCAACTCATAAGTTGTGATCACCGAACGCACGTCTACAGTGATCCCAGAGATCAATGCTCACTGAACACATAGATCAACGCTTACATGCTTACATACCATCTTACACAAATAAATACCATGGAGGTCAAGTCTTACATAGATAGGGCCGCAAGGTCCAAACACTAAAACATAACAAACTGCGGAAATCTTGGTCGAAAGCGTGAACCCATGCCATCTTCCTTAAACCTACAGGCATTCTGACTGGGAAGCATCCTAGTTCGCATGTTCGTCACCAACGAACTCTTCACCGTACTCATGTCCTTCCATGCCTGGCCAATTAAATAACAAGTGGCAAGATAATGAGTACATTGAATGTACTCGCAAGAAACCCATGTTGGAACAAGGCAATAACAATGCATGATAAAACACTAAGTAGGTGGTTTGCAGAAAGCTAATTTTGTATGCAATGAGATGATCAAGTAACTTATGTAAGCATGCATCAACGGTTGACTGATATCCATATGAACAAGTTCCAGATATCATCATAACCAGGGGTTGAACATGTCATGTCAGTCATCACGTCAAGTCAAATGACTTATCTTAAGTATCGTCTTTGTGTCATCCACACATGCACACACACCAAGTTTAGTAAACATTTGGACGTAGCACAAGAGTGGTCCAACTGTCCTTGACCTTGGACATGTCTATTCGAATAGTTTTACACACTATAGAGGTTGCACACGTTACCCACAAGACTCAGGGAACATCCGTGTCATCCACGACTCGCGCTATTTATCATACCGGAGCTAAGAACCCGAACATTGCCTTTCCCATGATGATACTAAACAAAGAGTCCACTCGTTGGTGCCATCCCTCATGATATACATCACACATATCATCCATGAGGGCACGCAACGGTGTGCCCAGTGCGTGTAAAGACAGTGCATGGCCTTCCACTTTGGGATGACCTCGTCTTGAGAGTGACCACTTCACTCCCGCCATTGGTAATGCGGGATCCCTGCTAGCACCAACCATAGTAATCAACAAAACCCCTTCCCATATAGGGGTAGAGTGGTTGTGCATGTAAGGTTGGAGTAACAGTCGCAACTTACACCAATCCATTTTTGAAACCACACACACTCACTTGCTCCGGTACACCACTTCTTTCTCAAGTGGTTACCCAACTCAACATCATCTCCCTTGGGCATTAGTGGCATCTGATGGGGTTTTAGAAAAGTCTTTGAAAATAATTTTGTTTCCATCACCATGCATATTCCCGATCCCACTTGTGTAGCATCTACTAGCAACCTAACTACTCCCACCCGCACAACCCTCTTAGGAATGGTAGGGTCATGCACGATGCAAGTATCGATGGTAGAGCATTAGAGGCATCCAACCGAAGGGGGAATACCACATCATGATCAAATCATCAAAACAGCAAGTGCTATATGTCATGCATGAAAAAGTTTCTTAACATGGTCAAAGGGCTGCTTGCCTGGCTCAACAAAGTCTTCGGGGTATTCAAAGTCTTCGGGCCCAACTCCCTCGTCAATAGCGCAATCTATCGCCACGATAAAATAGCGGGAATAAGAAGTGTCACACAAAAACAGAGCACAAAAATCTACTATTAAAATGCTACCCTACTCTGATAAATACTACAAACTATTCTAAGAATATTTGTCCAAGGTTTTGGGGTGAAAAAGGTTTTTAAAACTATTTATAACAGAGGCTAAAAGTGCCAAAAAGGGGGTTTAAAAGAAAACAGTACATAAAATAAATGGCACTATAAAATTCTACAAAATATTTCAAGATTTATGGTGGAAAAATATTTGGCATGGGATTTTTATTTAACCCTGTGGGTTTTTTGGAAAATTCCAGAAAATTAGAAAAATAAAATAAAGAAAAAGACCTCAGCACCATGGGCTAGAAGCGACCAGGAGATGGGCCGGCCCAGTGGCCAGCCAGGCCAGGTGCACTAGTGCCCCCACGCGTCAGGCTGCAAACCTAACAGGCAGGGCCTAGTGGCCAGGGAGAGAGAGACGAGAGAGAGAGGGGGGAGAGGCCGACAGGTGGGGCCCCGTGTCGGGTCCTCCTCCCACCTTAGGACAGGAAGGAGAGGGCCTCACAGGTGGCGATGTAGGGCACGACGATGATGGGCGAGTCCGGGAATGGGCTCGGGGTTGAGTCGCCGATCCCCTGGAGGTCGAAGGAGCGGTGGGGTGGTTGGAGTCGCCGCCGACGAGAAGGTTGCGGTGGAGGGCATCGGGAGGAGGTCGCCGTCGTATGCTTTGCCTGCAAAACGTGGCTATGAGAGGGGGGAAGGACTCAGGGCACTGAGGGGAGTCCAACAGGACTGAAAAGAGGGCCGGGGAGCCTCTGTACCCAGAGATCGCCGGCTACCCGACACGGCGAGGCTCCGGTCGATCCCGAGCGCTCGAGCCCTAAAGTGAAGGGGACTCGGCGTGGGAGCTCTATTGGGAGCGAGAGGGAGGTTCCAGAGAGGGAGATGGGGTCGGGGAGGCCCTTCTTATAGGCGCCCGGTGGTCCACCAAGCTCGGGTGCGCCGGCAAGCTCGGGGCCGAGGCCAGGGGATAGGTAAAGGGGCGAGGGCATGTCTGCGGTATTGCTGGGGCATGTCCACGGCTAGAGGTAGAGGAGACAGAGGCGGGGGAGCACGCGTGTGCGAGCACCGTGGTTGGCCGAGATGGGCGGCGCCGGGCGTGCGTCAGGGAGGCAGTTGGGGAGATAAGGATGAGGGGGGCAGTGCCTTGGCATTATGCAAACGTTAAGGGCATCTCAGGGGATAGATCCCCACATCCCTAGGCTATCGGGAGGCTCGGGATGGGTGCGGATACAGTGCGGGAGCACACTGTAGCACACTCGAAAGCGTGCATATGGCCGGCATTGCCGTTGCCCGCGCACTCTAGGGTGCCCCACCATGTCCTGTAGCTCCCGGGGGTTTCTTAGATGCCCCTACGATGCTCTGGAGCTAGGGTGAAGAAATGGAAGGAGAGAAGCTCATGTTTAGGCTCTCTAGAAGTAACAATGGAGGTTTTCACCCCCATATCAAGGAGCTGTGGCGAAATAAAGTTTACTGGAGGTGAAATAGCATTACAAGATGATGTGGTAATAATTTTAACTCAAGGATAATACGATAAGGGGGCCAAACATGGGTTTTATCTTTCTGGCAGAAGGTGTTTGATGATGATTAGGTTAAGCAAATGAAGTTTGCTTTCCAAGAATTTTAACAGGGGCAAGTAGTGATTAGAATTAGGTTTGATCAGCAAGTTTGAGCTTGATCGAAGAAAGTTCACAATGTAACATTGTGAAACCCTAGAAATCAAAAGAATCTCCTTTCTGTAGATCTAGTCATGCTAAGCTAATCTCCTTGATGCACCACGTACTTTAGCATCATTATTTTTTCATTAGAACATGCCCACAAAGTTTGGAGTCAAGGGAAGAAACTTCACAATGTAAAGTTGTTCAAATTTGAATCTGGACAAGGAGGGTTTTGGAACATTTTGATGCCAAAGCAATTTTGTTTGAGATGAAACTTTCCAAGATCATCACCTATGACAATGTTGACTTGCTACAATTTTCCTGGAATTTATTGAGAATATTTCTTAGAGAAATATTTCAAAAGCCTCATTTGGACAAAAAGGATTTGTAGGGGTTTTGTCCATGATTTTGAACATGACCATGTGTTGAAACTTATATATATGGAAAATATATGTCCACTAAGTTTCCCTAAATTTTCTCAAATATTTTCAAAGCAGTAAAATAATTTTTCCCTATAAAAACCATTTCTGTCCTTAAGAAAAAAGCCTTTAAATAAATATTAAAATAATCTTTAAAATTAATATTTGGTGGTTTTGGGAAGTCGTAAATATAGTAGGTTTCAAATAAAGCCTTTAGGGAAAAATGATCCACCCAATTTGAGGACTTGTAGTGCAAAGCTCAACTCATGGGTTTTTCAAAACCTAATTTGAATAAATCCTTTTTTGTCAAAATAATATTTGATAAAATAGTTTTGGGCACTATTCACATGGCATGATCATTGGGCAAGAAGTTTGGTTCATGGAAGATCAATATGGAGAGGAGTAGAACCTAAGAGTGCCAAACAAACTCAACCAAACAATCAAACAAGCAATAATTCAAACAAGCATGCACTCAAAAAGTTTTAACTGGTTCCAAATTTTATAAATCCAAGCATAACAAAGTGATACAAACACAGGGTGTGATAGTCTAGTGCGGATAGCCTGTGGTAAGCCCACATTACCGAACCTGGGGTCGACACTGGGCTCTCTATGCCCAGAGTATTCGGAGCTAGAGTATAACGAAGGCCCACCAAGCTTAGTCACTGAATGGTTGGTGTCATCTTTGGCCTCTGCCAACAAGCCATCCAACCTCTCCTTGGCACAAATAGATGAGATCTATTCAAGGCGAGGACCCTTCTCACCTCGGAACACAATGTTACAGTCAGAAGCCACGTCACCAGGTGACCAAGTGTAACGGACCCAAGGATCGCAAAGCGGGAACCAGAACAGGATGGGGCAGGATCGAGCGGTGCAGTACCTGCGGGGACTTCACGGGCTGCATCCCCCTAGTCGCCTTCTCTGTGATGGTCGGGAGCCGACCATCAGTCAGCGATTTGGCGGGCGGCAACCTTAGGGGATCCAACCAGCCTGGCTCTGAAGCCGGCCTTGTGAGCGATGAAGTCGACCGAGGCGAGCCTAATCTCTAACGATGGAGGGGTACAAGGGAATAACGACGGGGACCCAAAGGATGGAGAACTGGGGTCCCAGGCGAGCAGGTGTAACAGACCGCCCGAGGAGACAGCAACAAAGATGGAGGGCAGACGTCCAACCCCTGGCTCCTGGCCCCCACCTCCATACCTAGGGAGGACTAAGGGGGAGGTGGTTGCACTGAGGCCTACGGCCCAGCCGAGGCTGGAGGGCCAAAGTGGAGCCGTGATATATCGCTCGGGGAACCTCCTGTCCCCTTTGAGCCAGACACACTGTCCCCAAACTGCTCCCCACCCCCCTCAGGTCCCGCCTCCGACGAAGAAGGCGGCGGTGGTGGCAAGACTACGACCATCCTCGCCTCCAAGTTGTCCCAGTCAAGCTGGTATGTGAGGTGAACCCCCTGGTCCTTTGTGAATAGAAGATCAATGAGAGGCCCTCCACCTCGGCCTATAACTAGAAAAAGACATCGACCTGTGCTAGACAGTCTCCCGCCAGAAAGTCGACCGTCAAAAGCTTTCCCACTGGCTCTGAAACAACCTTGAGGATGTGGTCACGGTTACCCCCTATGGAAGCCTGGAGATGTAGATCCACACCCATCCTAGGGGTGTCACTGGATCAGGAATCTCCTCAACCTTCCTAATGGACACCAGAAACTTGTTAATGGGGCACTTGATGACATCTCGGGTTCATACATTGAGCATTTCGGCCGAGGGGAAGGGGATGGGGAAGTCCGAAGGAGTCGTCTCCTCAACCACCCGCAAGAAGGATCTCCCAATATAGTCACTGATGTAGGTAGAAAGCTCATCCCGGGTGACCTCGGCGATGAAGATAATGGATGGTGGGGGACCCTGCCCCTGGACAACAGAGATTGAGGCAAGGTGGGGTCTGGATGGCTGGTCATCCAGAGTGGCGCCCATGTAGTAGAACCCCCTTCCCTCGGCATCCCATAGCCGAGGTAGGCGAGCGTGGATGGGCATCGAGGCGGTACCTCACACTCCAACCGGAAGTTACCGACACAACCGTAGTTGAAGCACATAGACACCGTTCGTGACTGAAGGCGACAACTCTGGTCAAGGGTGGCATCGGAGCCTCCTGCTCCGGGCCCTTGCCAGGTGGGGATCCTGCCACCAATGCTGCCTCCTCGGGAACCATAGGACCAACAATACTATGCGTTCACTTCTTATTCTTTCTTTTCTTCTTCTACACCGGGGGGTGAGGGAGTCCGGTATTAAGAGGTCCTCGGATAGCGAGACTATTTCTTATGGGCCGGACTCATGGGCCACTCGCTGAGGATTGGACTGATCAAAGGCCCGTCGCCAGGGAGGAGACCTCAGGAGCCGTGGTGTGTCTATTCAGTTTAAGATAGTAGAATAGGCATGTATTCCCCTCTGGTGGGCAACTGACTATGTGTACCCCTAGGGACCCATGGTGTCTATATAAGCCATATGGTTTTAGATTGTAAAGTAGAAAAACTCATCTAGGGTTTTAGCTATTGGACTCGAGGTTGCTCATCTTTGTAACCTTCATACACATCAATATAATCTAGTAGGACATAGGGTTTTACCTCCATAGGAGGGCCCAAACCTGGGTAAACATCGTATGCTTCGTCCCGTATTAACATCGATAGTATACTCACACCTCGGGACCCCCTACCCGAGATCCGCCAGTTTTGGCACTCATATTGGTGCTTTCATTGAGAGTTCTGTTGTGATCGCCAAAGGAATAGATGGCTCGCCTTATCATGAGCAATGAAATCAGCAACAAGGATGTCTTCGTCCCTGGTTAGAACTCCGCAGGCGGCAACATCTTGTCACATGCCGATCAGACTAACCATCTCGGCCTGATAGGAGGTTTGTTCCCCG
Organism: Hordeum marinum; assembly: GCA_022496015.1. Lineage (NCBI taxonomy): Eukaryota > Viridiplantae > Streptophyta > Magnoliopsida > Poales > Poaceae > Hordeum > Hordeum marinum. The sequence goes on along the minus strand of CM039673.1, from coordinate 367,460,842 downwards.
ATCAACAAATCAGATTCAGAAATCTAGAGTTTGCCGTTGATTCATGGGGAGAACTTTTTTTGATGAAGCCCTCACCTCTCATGGAGGAGCCCATAGATCGTGACACATTGACGACAAGAGCATCGAGCTCCACCTCTGAGGTGGCCTCTACCCTCAGGTTGTCTAGAACGCCCAACCCAGTCGATGTGCCCAGGTCCGCCCCGGCCGAACATAACCTGGATTCGCCGTCAAGTGACCCTTGAACCATGACGCGGCGGTTCAAACCCGTGTGCTCCGGCGACACGTACCCCACTGACGGCTCGTCCCTAAACGATCTACTTGATCGGATTCAACCCATGGGCATGTCCGACGACCAGACCCCGGTCTATGACCGGATCGGGATTAAAACTGACGATAGGGAGATTCACACCCCCTCGATCACTCACTTAGTTGCCACCGTCGAGTGTTCGGATGGAGGCTCGTCCTCCCAGCAGTCGGAGTTAAAGATGATTTATATCCCGGTTTCCGATCATCAATATTGCTCCTATGACCGAGGCTTCGTAGTTCGCTCTAGAAATAGTTCGTAGTCCCCGATCTAGCATGCAACTCGAAGCCTGCGCGGAACGGTCCTATAGACAATTGCTACCTCTTGAGCATGCGTTGGTTTTCCCTTGAAGAGGAAAGTGTGATGCAGGGAAGTAGATAATTATTTCCCTCAGTTGTTGAGAACCAAGGTATCAATCCAGTAGGAGGAACAAGCAAGTCACCAATGGTTGCACCCAACGCTCTAAAGGGGTTGTCAATCCCTTCACGGTTATTTGCAAGGATTAGATCTGAAAGAGATAGATGTAAAAGAGTGCAGAAAGTACAAGATATGTAAATTGCAGCAAGGTATAAATCTGAAAATATATGATGGAAAATAGACCCGGGGGCCATAGGTTTCACTAGAGGCTTCCCTCTTGAAGGCAAATATCATGGTGGGTAAACAAATTACTGTCAAGGAGTTGATAGAAAAGCGAATAATCATGTAGTTATCCAAGGAAATGATCGTGCATATAGGCATCACGTCCGTGACAAGAAGACCGAAATGATTTTGCATCTACTACTATTACTCCACACATCGACCGACTCCTGCCTGCATCTAGAGTATTAAGTTCACAAAGAACAGAGTAACACATTAAGAAAGTTGACATGATGTATAGGGATAAACTCAAGCAATATGATGAAAACCCTATCTTGTTACCCTTGATGGCAACAATAAAACGCATGCCTCGCTACCCCTACTATGTCACTGGGTGAGGACACCGCAAGATTGAACCCAAAACCAAGCACTTCTCCCATTTCAAGAATTACCAATCTAGTTGGCCAAACCAAACCAATAACTTGAAGAGACTTGCAAGGATATGAAATCATGCGTATAAGAAATCAGAGGAGATTCAAATAAGATTCATGGATAATCTGAACATAAACTCACAATTCATCGGATCTTGACAAACACAACACCAAAGAGGATTACATCGGATAGATATCCATGAAGATCATGAAGAACATGGTATTGAAGATCAAAGAGAGAGAAGAAGCCATATAGCTACTAGCTATGGACCCGTAGGTCTATGGAGTTGATGTAGATGTACTTCGTGATCGAAACCCCCTCCGAGAGATTACCGGAAAAGGCTCCAAGATTGGATCTCTTGGGAACGGAGGCTTCCGACGGCGCAAAGTATTTGCGTGCCTCTTTTTGATGCTGGGGGAATATTTGGGTATTTATAGGCCAAGAATTAGGGTTAGGTTACCTGCCAGGAGGCAACAAGCCTGCTAGGTGCGTCCCGGGGGGCCACGCCTAGTAGGCATGTGGCGCCCTGACTCCTCCCCTGATGTGCACTCCAAGCTTGGATGACTTGTTTCCTTCCAGAAAAATTCCTTCTGCAGGTTTTATTCTGTTTGGACTCCGTTTAATATTCCATATCTGCAAAACTCAAAAACATGGAAAAACAAAAACCGGCACTTGGCTCTAGATTTATAGGTTAGTCCCAAATATAATATAGAATAGCATATTAATGCATATAAAACATCCAAAACAGATAATATAATAGCATGCCATCATCAAAAATTATAGATACGTTGGAGACATATCAACAATACGGACTCCAACTCCCCCGCGCCGAACCCCGTGATTCCAGACTCACATCATGGCGCGGAACCAAAAAAATTACCACCCACCACCCAAGTCGAGCATACAGGCATCGCGTGAGAGTTCAACTCTTCGGACTTACGGGATGTTAAACAACTGCCAGGGGAGTCGGTTCATCATTTTTGGGCGAGACTCCTCCTCATTAGAGACAGAGTACTAGGCTCAAGTGACCAGGAGATAATGGCAACGTTCAGTTGCAATTATCATGATGAAGGGATCCTCAATGCTCTTTCCCATCAACACATTCATGACTTCACCGAGCTATCGGACCTGGTACAAAAATATTGTGCCATGGAGAGCACATGGCAAGACGAACGACCACTTTCGAAACTAGTCTTTGCCAAATACCCCGGAGGAGATCAGAAAAAGCGGATACCTCAGAAGCGGCTGACCAAACACGAACTCGGCGAAAAAAAAATAGAACCCGTATAGGAGTGAGAAATGCCGTTGAAGGACTATTGGACAAGCCATGCCCTATACATTCTGTCTTGCTAAACACAAGCCCGACTCACAACCTGAGAGCTTGCTGGGTCATCAGGCAGGTCACAAAAAGCGAAGAGGTCATCCTTTAGGCACTACCTCCGAATAGGCGTTCAACAACGCCACCAAAATACAATGCTGAAGTCCTGACGATCTATGAATTTTTCCCCTCCAATAATAGGAGGAAAAGATCTCTTAGAGAAACTCGAACAGGTCTACCATGTGGCGGCAACAAGTTCATGGGCAGACAAACCGATCATCTTTGGAGAAACTGACCAACCAACCACCCGCCCTAGTCAAACACCGGACACACTGGTCCTAAACCCCATTGTCGATGGTTTCAGGTTTGCAAATGGTGATAATGGATGGAAAAGTGGTTTAAACCTCATCTACGAGGACACCCTGGAAAAAATGCAGTTCGACTGATCTCGCATCGAACATAGCAACACAACCTTCTGGGGGATCATCCCTAGGAAAGAGGCACATTGTTTCAGACGCATCACCCTGGACGTGGTGTTCGGCACGCCTGAAAACATCCGATCCAAAGAACGTATCTTCCATATTGTGCCCTTCCTAAGTGGATACCACGCCCTATTGGGAGGTGACGCCTTCACAAAATTCCAAGCTATATCACATTACAGGTATATGAAGCTCAAGATGCTAGGCCCAAACGTTGTAATCACAATCACCAATGAACCGGATATATCCATTCGAGCTGAGAACAAAACAGCAGCGCTCGCTCTCGAGGCACTAGCCGAGACCTTTGCTGTAGAGGAATTGACCGCACTCCTATCAACAGTGGACAAGGACGATGTGATCGTTAGTATGAGACCCAAACCCACGTCCTTGAAACCTGCAGAAGAAATTGCTAAATTTCAGGTACACCCAACGGACCCCAATAAAAAAGCATCCATCGGAGCTCAGCTGGACCCCATGGTGACGAGGCACTACAAGCAATCTTACGAGAAAATTGTGACATCTTTGCCTAGCATCCTTCTGATATGTCAGGAATCCCACGGTGGCTAGCAGAACATAGTATGAACATAATCAAAGGCTTCAAGCCCGTCAGACAGACTCTATGCCGCTTTTTCGAGCCCAGACGACAAGCTATGTGCGAGGACCTAGCCAAATTGATAGATGTCGGATTCATACGGGAAATCAAGCACCCCGAATGGTTGGCAAACCTGGTGATGGTACCGAAGAAAGATAAATCCTGGCAGTTGTGCGTCAAATTTAAAGACCTTAATAAGGCCTGCCCTAAGGACCCTTTCCCCTTACCACGCATAGATCAGATCATTGATGCCACAACCGGACACGAATCATTGTGGTTACTTGACACTTATTCCGGATACCATCAGATCAAAATGAAGGAATCCACCAAGTTGCAACCACATTGATCACCCCCTACGGGTCATTCTGCTTCAACACAACGCCTTTAGGTCTAAAAACGCAGGGGTTACATACGAGCGCATGATTCAGACATGTCTCGAGAAACAGGGTGGTAAAACAGTCGAGGCATACGTGGACGACGTGGTCATTAAAACCAAACACGCCAGTGAGTTGATTGATGACCTAAGGCAAACTTTTGCTAGCCTACGTGAGCATGATATATGACTCAATCCGAAGAAATTTGTTTTCGGAGTTCCTGCTGGTAAAATACTCGAATTCATTGTTTCCCATAGAGGAATAGAAGCCAATCAGACTAAGATCCACGCCCTATCGGAACTTGCAATTCCTAAGGAGCTAAAGTGTCACACACTGTGTTTGTATCACCTTTTTATGTTTGGATTTATAAAATTTGGAGTCAATTAAAACTTTTTCAATGATTGTGCTTGTTTAAATTGTTGCTTGTTTGATTGTTGAGTGTGGTATATGGCACTCTTAGATTCTATCTCTCTTCATATTCATCTTCCTTGACCCAAACTTCTTTACCAAGGATCATGCCATGTGAATAGTGCCCAAAACTATTTTTATCAAATTATATCTTGACCAAAAAGGATTTATCTGAATTAAGTTTTCAAAACCCCCTGAAATGAGGTTTGCACTACAAGTCCTTAGATTGGGTCGATCCTTCTTTCCCAAAGGCTTTAATTCAAACCTATTATATATAAGACTTTTGAAAACCACCAAATATTAATTTTAAAGATTATTCTTATATTTTATTTAAAGGCTTTTCTTAAGACCAGAAATGGTTCTTCATAGGGAAAGATATTTAAATACTTTGAAAATATTTTAGAAAATTTAGAGAAACTCAGTGGACATATATTTTCCATATATATGAGTTTCAACACATGGGCATGTTCAAATCATGGGCAAAACCCCCTCAAAACCGTTTTTGTTCAAATCAAGCTTTTGAAATATTTCTATAAGAAATATTCTCACTAAATTCCAGGAAAATTACGGCAAGTCCACACTATCATGGGTGATGATCTTGCAAAGCTTCATCTCAATCCAAGTTGATTTGGTTCATCAAACATTGTGAAGTTTCCCCCCTTGACCCCAAACTTTGTGGACATGCTCTATTCACCAAATAGTGATGCTACACTAAGTGGTGCATCAAGGGTAATAGTTTAGCATAACTAGATCTATAGAAATCTGATTCTGTTAGTTTCTAGGGTTCACAAAGCTTCCATTGTCAACTTTGCCCATTTGAGCTCAAATTTGGTGATCTATATCATTTTCACCTAACATTTGACCCTCTTGAGTATCTTAGTGAGTGGGTAAATTTTTGTTTCCCAAACACCCATCAAACACCTTCTAGTGAAATGGTGAAGTCTTTGTTTTCACCCGTTTCTCTATTTCCCTTGCCTCCAAATCTTTACCACACTTGCTCCCTCACCTCTTACCCGCTCCAGTAAAAACCTTAAGGCCATAAGTTACTATGAGATCGAGTAAAAATCCCCATTTAACCCTTGGTTTCACCATGGAAGCATCTTTTCTACCTCTCCCCACCCCATTTCTTTTTCTCCTAGCCTCCCCTAGCTCCTAGAGCATCTCCAGAACATCCAAAAGCTCATTGACATGTAGCGGCGCGTCCAGAGCACGCATGCATGCCATGGCATGCCAAAGGCATGCTCTGGAGCACGCTACAGTGCATGTCAGCACTGTAGCTCCACCCATCCCGAGCCATCCAGCAGCCTAGGGATGTGGGAGCATGTCCCCCGGCCGCCCCTCGACGCTCGCAAGACGCCAGGTAGTTGGGCCCCTCCTCCCTCCTCCTCTGCTGCCCCCTTTGCTCGCGCCGCCCGAGCCGTCCAACGGAAGAGCTTGCACGCGCGGGCGCTAAAGCCCTTCCCCGCTCTCTTTCCCTTCCCCTGGACGTTCACCATGCCCAGGAACGCCCCGGACACACTCTCACCCTCCCCCTCTCTCGCTGTCAAGTAGGGCCCACGGACAGGTTTAAATATAAACCTGCCGCGCGCGGCGTCTCGCACAGGGTCGGTTCCCCTTTTTGGGCCAGCTCGGCTGGGTGCTTTTGGCCCGAGAGGCACAGTGCCTTTTTTCCTTTTTCTTTTTTCCTATGTTTTCCAAAAATTCCATAGAATTGAATATGAATCTAGATCCAAATATTCTTCCACCTAAAATCTTAGAATATTCCCTAGAATTTAATAGTGCCTTTTGTATAAATTTTTGAAAATTCTTTTATGTATTGTTTTATTTTAAAACCCAAATTAGGCATCTTTTTGTCTTTGTTAAATAGTTTCAAAAATGTTTTTATCACAAAATCTTATACAAATATTTTTAGTATAGCTTTTAGCATTTATCAGAGTAGGGTAGAATTTTGAATTTAGCTTTGTGTGCTCTGTTTTTGTGTGATGCTTATTTTTATCGCTATTTATCGCGACGATAAATTGTGCTATTGACGAGGGAGTTGGACCCGAAGACTTTGAAGACCCCAAAGACTTTGTTGAGCTAGGCAAGCAGCCCTTTGGCCATGTTAAGAAACTTTTTCATGCATGACATATAGCACTTGTTGTTTCGATGATTGATCATCATGTGGTGCTACCCCTTCGGTGGGTTGGCTCCGATAATTTTTACCGTTGACACTTGCATCATGCATGAAGCTACCACCTTATGAGGGTTATGTGGGTGGGTGTAGATAGGATTCTAATAGATCCTACGCAAGTGGGTTGAGATTTATGCATAGTGATGGAAAGGAAGTAATGATTTCAAAGACTTTACGAAAACCACGTCGGGTGCCACTAATACCCGAGGGAGATGATTATGAGTTGGGTGACCACTTGAGAAAGAAGTGGTGTACCGGAGCAACTGAGTGTGTGTGGTTTTCGGAAAACGGATTGGTGTAAGTTGCGATCGTTATTCCAACCTTACATGTACGACCATGATACCCCTTATGGGATGGGGCTTTGTTCATTACTATGGATGGTGCTAGCAAGGAGCCCGCATTACTAGTGGCAAGAGTGAAGTGGTCACTCTTGAGACGGGGTCGTCCCGGAAGTGGAAGGCCATGCGTTGTCTTTACAGGCACCGGGCACACTGATGTGTGCCCTCATGGATGATACGTGTGACGTATATCATGAGGGATGGCACCAACGCGTTGACTCTTTGTTTAGTCTCACCATGGGAAATGCATCGTTTGGGTGCTTACCTCGGGTATGTGATGTACCGCGAGTCATAGATGACACGGAAGTTCCCCGAGTCTTGTGGTTAAAGTGTGCAACCTCTGTAGAGTGTAAAACTATTCGAATAGCCATGTCCACTCTTGTGCTACATCCAAATGCTATAACAACTGATGTGCGTGCGTGTGTTGGTGACAAAGATGGTACTTGAGCTAAGTCCGATGACTTAGCATGACGATTGACTAAGTTCGACGACTTGGCATAATGAATGAACATGAGATGTTCAATCCTTATTATGATGATATCTATAACTTATTCATATGGATATCTGTCAACTATTGATGCATGCTTACCTCGTTACTTGATCATGACATTACATTCAAAATTGGCTTTCCGCAAGTTACCTACTTAGTGCTATATCAAGCATCATTATGACTTGTTCCACAACTTGGGTTGCTTGCGAGTACATTCAAAGTACTCATTGGGTTGCCACTGGTTATTTAATTGGCCAGGCATGGAAGAACATGAGTGCGTTGAAGAGTTCGTTGGTGACGAACATGCGAACTAGGATGCTTCCCAGTCAGAATGCCTGTAGGTTTAGGCAGATGGCATGGGTTCACGCTTTCGATCAAGATTTCCGCTGCTTGTTCTATTTAAGTGTTTTGCCCTTGTGGCTCTATCTATGTATGACTAGACCTTCATGGTCTTTATTTGTGTAAGATGCTAAATGTGGATGTAAGACTCTTGTTCTTCAACTTCAATGTGTTCAATGAGCATTGATCTCTGGGATCACTATACACGTGCATTCGGTGATCATGACTTATCAGTCAGGGTCCCCACAGAGCTGGTATCAGAGCCATCCTGACTGTAGGAAGTCATTAGTTAGCATGGACGTTAGTCAGGATAAAACCATTTTTCAAAAACTACACCTAGCACCTATACTTAGGAATTGTGTACTATTTACTTCTTCTATTCTTCACACAACACTTTGCTGACTCTCCTCCCTTCAAACCTTTTTATATGGCCATCGTACCAGAAGCCTTCCTGAGATCTGGCTTTCCTTTACTCCTTGGGGATAACCTGGAGAAGTGCTAGTTTCGACAACCACCCATTTTCCTCTACCACGAGAAGTGGGTCAATTCCGTCATGGAGGGGTACCACGTGGATGTGGTCGTGAAGGCAAATGACTCCCCAACCAGTTGGTTCTTTGAAGGACCACGGATGGAGACCATGATACTTGCAGTCGAGTCAGCTGCACACAAGGCTCTCCTACACCTTCTAGACATCATTCCAGAGATGGCTGATGAGCTGGCTACTCGCTACCTTCCCTTCAGGAAGGATGATCTTGGTGAGAGTTGGACGCTAATTCCATCCAAGGAGGATGGCATACCACTCAGGTTCCAGACCTACTTTAGTCTCTCCACCAATAGCCTGGTTCACAACCTGATTAAGGAGTCTGTGAAGCTCTGCGAGCAACTTCACCATACCCGAGAGCTGCTTCGGCAAGCCAAGACGAAGCCAGACAAGATCAAGAAGGATGGAGCCCCACAGGGACGACCAGTTGTCCCTTACAAAGGAGGAGTACCCCCAGCTAGTGATGCACCCACATGTCGTCCTCGCATGAGTGCGAAGGAGTACCGTGAGCTCTTCACCGAGCCGCTAGCAAAGTGTCGTCAGAATGGACCTCCTCGTTCCTTGACCCCTTCAACCGGGAATGATGCCCGTTCAGATTAAGAACAGGAGGAAGACCCAGAGGAGCATGACTACGAGACCGAGCACTCCACCACCTGAGTCCGAGAACCCTTAGGGTAGGATCAGTCATGTATCCCTCATGCGAAGTCGAGTACGTGTAATGGTTCATATGAAACCATGTGTGCTTGTTGTTTGTTTTGTTGTTTGTGTTCCGATGCAAGTCGCGCTTTTGCCTTAGGAAACATGTAAGCGACTCCATCGTCTATCTTAAAATATGTTGGTCTTTCGACCTTTGTTTTACCATACTTGCACTCGACCAACCCCCTTAGGCGCTCTCTGGCATTGTTGCTTTTCCTCTTGTCTATCCTAGTTGTTTGACTTGGGTGCTCCAAACAGGATGGTGACTACTACCTACAACAGCTCCTTTGCCAACCATGAAGCCGACAACTCGAGCCAGCAACAGGGAGCTGGTGGGGCTACTCACGCTGGAGGACACCAGGAGCAGCCACAAGGAGACATTCCCCCACCACCACGTCCACCAGAGAACATGACCATAGCTTAGTTTTTCCAAGTTCTCCGGGAGGAATGCCAAGCCAACAATGCTACTATCCAGCAGATGGCTCAGGCCCTTGTGAACAACCAGCAGCAAGGCAGGAACGGCAATGGCCGCTCCACTCTGTCTGAGTTCATGAGGAACTTGCCCCAACCTTCACTGAGACTGCTAAACCATTGGATGCTGATGACTAGATCTGCACCATCGAGGACCTCCTTGCACTGGTCAATTGCAATGAGGATCATGGGAAGGTGCTTTATGCCTCTCACTGCCTTGGAGGTACCGCCCGAGCTTCGTGGGACTGATTCAAGGTCGTGCAAGGTAAGCGTGTGATCACTTGGAATGACTTCAAGGAAGGATTCCGCACCGCCCACATTCCTTCTGAGATCATGGCTATCAAGAAGAGATAATTCCGAGCGTTGAAGGAAGGAAGTGTCTCTGTCAAGGAGTAGCTACAGAAGTTCAACCTGCTGTCAAGGTATGCACCTGAAGACGTCAACACGGAGGCTGCCAAGAAGGAATGCTTCATGGAAGGACTTCAACAGACCCTGCAGTATTAGCTCATCGTCTACGACTGTCGTACCTTCTTTGAGCTGGTGAACAAGGCCCTCATGCTAGAAGACAAGCGTTGCCATAGACGACACTCGCAAGAGCAAGATGATCAGCAAGGGTAGCCCCAGCAACCAGAAGCCTCGCCCCTGGCAGCCAGCCCTAGCCAAGCCAACCTATCAGCCACAATAGGCTAGGCCTCATGCGCCTCGTCCGAGCTACGAGCCTGAGTAGTATGCCAATCCTAGACTACAACAACCCCAATAACAACAATGGTGGGAGAAACTACAACAACAATCCTTGGCAAGTCACTTGCTTTGGATGTGGTCAGTCTGGGCACATCTCTAAGCTTTGCCCCAACAAGAAGCCAGATGCACCGCGCCCCAATGCACCAAACCAAGGTCAAGGCCATGGAGCACCCCCAAGGAACCCCGCTCCCCGCAACAAGCCCAACAATGGCAAGGGTCGTGTAAATCACGTCACCGCAGAGGAAGCCCAGGAAGACCCAGATGTCATACTGGGTACATTCCTTGTCAACTCAACCCCAGCAAAAGTATTGTTTGATTGTGGAGCTTCGCATTCTTTTGTCACCCAAAAGTTTGCATTAGAGAGTGGCATGAAACCTACACCCCTAGGTAGTTGTATGTTGATACAAACCCTGGGTTCAATTATGAAGTCTGGGATAGAGTGTAAAGGAGTGAAGATTGACATCAATGGGTTAGACTTCCTTGCAGACCTTATAGTTCTGGATTCACCCGGCTTGGATGTCATCCTTGGCATGAATTGGTTGACCAAGCACCAAGGCATGTTAGACTATGCCAAGAGGATTGTTACCATGACCAATAGCCAAGGAGTGGAAGTCATGTATTTCCCAACCCTGCCTCCACTCAAGCCCCTTAGACTAGCTGTCTATCAGGGATTGAGTTGGATCAAGTGTCGGTGGTATGTGAATACCCGGATGTGTTTCCTGATGAGCATCCCGGAATGCCTCCTGACCATGACATTGTTCATCATTGAGCATATGCCCGGATCAAGGCCCATGTACAAGAAGGCCTACAGGATGGGATCCGAAGAGTTGGCTGAATTGAAGAAGCAACTGGTAGAGCAGCTCAGAAAAGGATTCATTCTCCCTAGTGCCTCTCCTTGGGGATCACATGTTCTATTTGTGTCAAAGAGGGACGGAACTATCAGACTCTGTGTCGTTTACCGTTCTCTCAATGAAGTCACAATAAAGAACAAGTACCTAGTCCCAAAGATTGAAGACCTGTTTGATCAGTTGAATAGAGCCAAGGTGTTTTCCAAGATCGACCTCAGGTCTGGGTACTATCAGTTGAAGATCAGACCCCAAGACATTCCGAAGACGGCATTTGTGACCCGGTATGGCCTGTATGAATACACGACCATGTCATTTGGGTTGACCAATGTCCCTGTCTACTTCATGTACCTCATGAATAAAGTCTTCATGGAGTACTTGGACAAGTTTGTTATCGTCTTCATTGATGACATACTCGTCTTCTCCAAGTCTAAAGAAGAGCATGAGGAACACTTGAGACTGGTTCTAGAAAAGCTTCGAGAGCACCTGCTTTATGCCATGTTCAGCAAGTGTAAATTCTGGCTGCATGAAGTTGGATTCTTGGGTCATCTGTTGATTGTAGAAGGATTATCAGTGGTCCTGCCAAGATTGAAGCCGTGACTGAATGGCAAACTCCTACCACCATGAAGGAAGTCAGGAGCATCCTCGGACTCACGGGATATGACAGCAAGTTCATGGAAGGGTTTCGAGCATTGCCCGACCCATGACCCAACTTTTGAAGAAGGACAAGAAGTTCGAATGGATAGCTAAGTGTGAGGAAAGCTTCCTGGAGCTCAAGAAGAGATTGACCACAACCCCAGTTTTGGCCACCCCCGATATTCACAAGGAGTTTGTGATATATTGTGATGCATCAAGAACCAGGCTTGGAGGTGTTCTGATGCAAGAAGGCAGAGTCATAGCATATCTATCCAGATTGCTACGTCCTCATGAAGAGAACTACACTACTCATGATCTTGAGTTGGCAGTCGTAGTTCATGCCTTGAAGACATGGCGACACTACCTTCTAGGTAAGCGATGTGATATATACACTGACCACAAGAGTTTGAAGTATATTTTCACCCAAAGGGAATTGAACATGAGGCAGCAAAGATGGTTGGAGTTGATCAAGGATTACGACCTCAGTTTTTGGTACCACCTCGGAAAGGCCAACATGGTAGCGGACGCCTTAAGCAGAAAGGCTTGTTCCTTGAATGCCATGATTAAGAAAAGGCTACCCGCCCTATATGAAGAACTTGAAAGCTTCGGCTTGGAACTAGTTGTACCTGGGTTCCTCGCCAACCTTGAAGGAAAGCCTACCTTGATGGATGATATCAAAGAAGCTCAAAAGGGACATGAGAGCATTGAAGGCATCAAGAGGAATATCAAGGCAGGCAAGGCCCCAGGATTCTCAGTGGATGAGCAAGGAGTTGTATGGTTTGGGAAGTGCATCTACATACCCAACAAAGAGGATCTCAAGAACTTGATCTTGAAAGAAGCTCATGACACTCCATACTCCATCCATCCTGGAGGAACCAAGATGTATCAAGACCTCAAGGCAAGATTCTCGTGGCACGACATGAAACGGGAGATAGGCACCTTTGTCGCCAAGTGTGATATATGCAAGAGAGTCAAAGCAGAGCATCAGCGACCCGCTGGGCTACTACGGCCTCTCAAAGTGCCTGAGTGGAAGTGGGACAAAGTCGGGATGGATTTCATCACCGGATTAGCAAGGTCCAGCAAAGGACATTATTCCATTTGGGTCATTGTCGATCACCTGACCAAAGTGGCCCACTTCATTCCCGTTAAGACAACCTACAATGGGAACCAATGAGCCAACCTCTACATAAACCGCATTGTAAGTCTTCATGGAGTTCCAAAGGAGATCGTGTCAAATCGAGGAACCCAGTTCACCTCAAGATTTTGGAAGAAGTTTCAAGAAGCTATGGGAACTAAGCTCTCCATCAACACTGCCTTTCACCCCCAGACGATGGGCAAATAGAGCTAGTAAATCAAATACTCGAGGACATGCTCCGCGCTTGTGTTTTGGCATATGGAGCCAAGTGGGAAGATTGCCTACCATTCGTGGAGTTCTCCTACAACAACAGCTATCAGTCTAGTCTTTAGATGGCACCATTTGAGTTGTTATATGGGCGCAAGTGTCGTACTCCCCTCAACTGGTCAGAGACCGAAGAAGGGTTAGTCTTTGGGACAGATATCCTCCGTGAGGAAGAAGAGCAAGTTAAACTCGTCCGAGAGCACCTTGAGACTGCCAAGACAAGACAGAAGAGCTACGGCGACTCTCACCGTCAGGACATGAGCTTCCGTGTTGGCGACCATGTTTACCTCCGTGTCACGCCTCTCAAGGGAACCAAGAGATTCCATGTCAAATGAAAACTTGCACCAAGGTTCGTCGGCCCCTTCAAGATCACCGACAGGCGAGGAGAAGTTTCCTATCAGCTAAAACTACCTTCCGATCTATCGGATGTGCATAACGTCTTTCACGTGTCACAACTCCGGATGTGTCTGCAAGTTCCCAGCTGCCCCGACCTCTACAAGGACATTTACCATCAAGCCATCGATCTTTAGCCAGACCTCACTTATCGTGGAGGAGTCCGCATTCTGGATGACGCAGAACGCTGCACCCGAAGCCGCACCAGCAAGTACTTCAAGGTCCAATCGAGCAACCACACTGAAGCTGAAGCAACTTGGGAACATGAAGACTATCTTAGATTGGAGTTCCCTTACCTTTTTAAGCACTTAGTCTAGGAATCTCGGGGACGAGATTCTTGTAAGGGGGTAGGTCTGTCACACCCTATGTTTCTATCACGATGTTATGTTTGCATTTATAAAATTTGGAGCCAATTAAGACTTTTTCAATTATTGTGCTTGTTTGAATTGTTGCTTGTTTGATTATTGAGCGTGGTATATGGCACTCTTAGATTCTATCCCTCTTCATATTCATCTTTCTTCACCCAAACATCTTGCCCAATGATCATGCCATGTGAATAGTGCCCAAAACTATTTTTATCAAATTATATCTTCACCAAAACGGATTTATCGAAATTATGTTTTCAAAACCCCCTGAAATGAGGGTTGCATTGCAAGTCCTCAGATTGGGTGGATCCTTCTTTCCCAAAGGATTTACTTCAAACCTATTATATATAAGACTTTTCAAAACCACCAAATATTAAGTTTAAATATTATTCTTATATTTTATTTTAAGGCTTTTTCTTAAGACCAGAAATGGTTTTTCATAGGGAAAATTTATTTAAATGCTTTCAAAATATTTTAGAAAATTTAGGGAAACTCAGTGGACATATATTTTCCATATATATGAGTTTCAAAACATGGGCATGTTCAAATCATGGGAAAAACCCCTCAAAACCCTTTCTATTCAAATCAAGATTTTGAAATATTTCTATAATAAATATTCTCAATAAATTCCAGATAAATTCCATCAAGTCAACACTATAATGGGTGATGATCTTGCAAAGCTTCTTCTCAATCCAAGTTGATTTGGTTCATCAAACCATCCCCAAACCCTTCTTGTCCAGATTCAAATTTGATAAAATTTACATTGTGAAGTTTCCCCCCTTGACCCCAAACTTCGTGGACATGCTCTAATCACCAAATAGTGATGCTACACTAAGTGGTGCATAACGAGTAATAGCTTAGCATAACTAGATCTACAGAAACATGATTGTGTTAGTTTCTAGGGTTCACAAATCTTCCACTGTCAACTTTTCCCATTTGAGATCAAATTTGGTGATCGATCTCATTTTCACCTAACATTTGACCCTGTTGAGTATATGAGTGAGTGGGTGAATTTTTGTTGTCGAAACACACATGAAACACGTTCTGGTGAAATGGTAAAGTCACTATTTTCACCCCTTTCTCTATTTCCCTTGCCTCCAAATCTTTACCACAATTGCTCCCTCACCTCTTACCCCCTCCAGTAAAAACCTTAAGGCCATAAGTCACTGGGAGATGGGGTAAAAATCCCCATTTACCCCTCAGTTTCACCATGGCAGCATCTTTTCTACCTCTCCCCCACCCCACTTCTTTTTATCCTAGCCTCCCCTAGCTCCTAGAGCATCTCCAAAACATCCAAAAGCTCATGGACATGCAGGGGCGCATCCAGAGCATGCAGGCATGCACTGGCATGCCAAAGGCATGCTCTAGAGCATGCTACAGTGCATGCCCGCACTATAGGTGCACCCATCCCGAGCCATCCAATAGCCTGGGGATGCGGGAGCATGTCCCCTGGCCGCCCCTCGATGTCCGCAAGATGCCAGGTGGTCGGGCCCCTCCTCCCTCCTCCTCTACTGCTCCCCTTCGCTCGCCCATGGCGCTGCCCGAGCCGGCCAACGGAAGAGCTCGCACGCGTGGGCGCTAGAGCCCTTCCCCGCTCTCTCTCTCCCTTCCCTTGGACATGAACCATGCCCAAGAACACCCCAGACACACTCTCACCCTCCCCCTCTCTTGCTGTCAAGTAGGGCCAATGGGCAGGTTTAAAAGAAACCTGTCGCGCGCAACGTCTCGTCCTGGGTTGGTTCCCCTTTTTTTGTCCAGCTCGGCTGGGTGCTTTTGGCCCGAGAGGCACATTGCCTTTTTCATTTTTCCCCTCTGTTTTCCAAAAATTCCACAGAATTGATTATTAATCTAATTCCAAATATCTTCCAACTAAAATCTTAGAATATTCCCTAGAATTTAATAGTGCCTTTTGTATAATTTTTTGAAAATCTTTTATATACTGTTTTATTTTAAAACCCAAATTAGGCATCTTTTTGCCCAATTAAATAGTTTCAAAATTGTTTTTCATTACAAAATCTTATACAAATATTTTTAGTATAGCATTTAGCATTTATCAGAGTAGGGTAGCATTTTAAATTTAGCTTAGTGTGCTCTGTTTTTGTGTGATGCTTATTTTTATCGTTATTTATCACGACGATAGATTGTGCTATTGACGAGGGAGTTGGACCCGAAGACTTTGGAGACCGCGAAGACTTGGTTGAGCCAAGCAAGCAACACTTTGACCATGTTAAGAACTTTTTCATGCATGACATATAGCACTTGTTGTTTCCATGATTGATCATGCTGTGGTGATCCCCCTTCGGTGGGTTGCCTCCAATACATTTTACCGTTAACACTTGAATCGTGCATGACCCTACCACCTTATGAGGGTTATGCGGGTGGGTGTAGATAGGATGCTACTACGTGCTACGCAAGTAGGTTGAGATTTATGCATAGTGATGGAAAGGAAGTAATGTTTTCAAAGACTTTTTGAAAACCCTGTCATGTACCACTAATGCCCGAGGGAGATGATGATGAGTTGGGTGACCACTTGAGAAAGAAGTGGTGTACCGGAGAAAGTGAGTGTGTGTGGTTTTTGAAAAACGGATTGGTGTAAGTTGCGACCATTATTCCAACCTTACATGTACGACCATGATACCCCTTATGGGATGGGGCTTTGTTGATTACTATGGATGGTGCTAGAAAGGAGCCCGCATTACAAGTGGCAAGAGTGAAGTGGTCACTCTTGAGACGGGGTCATCTCGGAAGTGGAAGGCCATGTGATGTATTTACAGGCACCGGGCACACTGTTGCGTGCCCTCATGGATGATATGTGTGATGTATATCATGAGGGATGACACCAACGCGTGGACTCTTTGTTTAGTATCACCATGTGAAAGGCATTGTTCGGGTGCTTACCTCGGGTATTTGATGTACTGCGAGTCATGGATGACACGGAAGTTCCCCGAGTCTTGTGGGTAAAGTGTGAAACCTCTATAGAGTGTAAAACTATTCGAATAGCCATGTCCACGGTCAAGGACAGTTTGATGACCGCTCTTGTGCTACATCTAAATGCTTTCACAACTGATGTGCGTGCATGTGTTGGTGAGAAAGATGGTACCTGAGCTAAGTCCGATGACTTAGCATGACGAGTGACTAAGTCCGATGACTTGGTATAATGAATGAACATCAGATGTTCAACCCCTGCTTATGATGATATCTGTAACTTGTTCATATGGATATCCGCCAACTGTTGATGCATGCTTACCTAGTTACTTGATCATATCATTACATTCAAAATTGGTTGTCCGCAAGTTACCTACTTAGTGCTATATCATGCATCATTACTACTTGTTCCACAACTTGGGTTGCTTGTGAGTACATTCAAAGTACTCATTGGCTTGTCACTGGTTATTTAATTGGCCAGGCATGGCAGAACAAGAGTACGTTGAAGAGTTCGTTGGTGATGAACATGCGAACTAGGACGCTTCCTAGTCAGAATGCCTGTTGGTTTAAGGCAGATGGCATGGTTTCAATCTTTATCTATGTAAATATTTCCGCTGCTTGTTCTATTTAAGTATTTTGCCCTTGTGGATCTATCTATGTAAGACTAGACCTTCATGGTCTTTATTTGTGTAAGATTCTCAATGTGGATGTAAGATTCTTGTTATTTAGCTTTTGTGTGTTCAGTGAGTATTGATCTCTGGGATCACTGTACACGTGCATTCGGTGATCATGACTTATGAGTCGGGTTCCCCACATAAAGAGAGTCCAAAAGTTGGCGGGTTGCATGGTGGCGTTAAGTCGCCTTATTTCCCACCGCGGTGAAAAGGCTTTACCGCTCTACAGGTTGCTGAAATGGACCAACAATTTCGAGTGGATCGATGAAGCAGCGACTACATTAGAGAAACTCAAAACATGGCTAGCAAGCAACCCCCTACTGACAGCACCAGGCACCGGTGACCCAATGTTATTGTACATATGGGCCACCAATCAAGTGTTTAGCGTAGTGCTCGTCAACGAATAAGAGGAGGAGGGTCGCAAATTCCGAATACAAAAGCCGGTCTATGATAACCCACAAGTATAGGGGATTGATTGTAGACTTTCTCGATAAGTAAGAGTGTCAAACCCAACGAGGAGCTAAAGGTAGAAGAAATAATCCCTCAAGTTCTATCGACCACCGATACAACTCTACGCATGCTTAACGTTCACTTTACTTAGAACAAGTATGAAACTAGAAGTACTTAGTAGGTGTGATATGATAGGTTTGCAAGATAATAAAGAGCACGTACATAAAAACAAGGGTCTGCTAAGCTAGAGAAACAACTAAGTTAGCTTAACGAGTGTGGAAAATTGGTGGTAGGAGTTGTGGAATTGTCACTAGGCAATTGATAACTAGACCGGTAATCATTATTGCAATTTTATATGAGGGAGAGGCATAAGCTAACATACTTTCTCTACTTGGATCATACGCACTTATGATTGCAACTCTAGCAAGCATCCGCAACTACTAAAGATCATTAAGGTAAAACCCAACCATAGCATTATAAGGTATCAAGTCCTCTTTACTCCCATATGCAACCACCCACCTACTAGGGTTTATGCTTCTGTCACTCAAGGAACCCACCATGGGCAAATCATGAACACATTGCAACACCCTACGGCAAGGAACCCTCACGCTTGTGCGACACAGAGGGCACCATAGGACAGCACCAATAACAAAAATGCAAATCGAACCAATCATGATCATTAATCAACCAATAGGACAACAAAAATCTACTCAGACATCATAGGATGGCAACACATCATTGGATAATAATATGAAGCATAAATCACCATGTTCAAGTAGAGGGTACAGCGGTTTGCGGGAGAGTGGACCGTGGTAGATAGATGGGGGAAGGTGATGGAAGTGTTGGTGAAGATGACGGAGTTGTTGGAGTAGATCGCCGTCACAATGATGGCCCCAACGGCCTTCCGGTGCCACCGGGAGAGAGGGGGAGAGAGCCCACTCCTTCTTCTTCTTGCTTGACCTTCCCCCTAGATGGGAGGAGGTTTTCCCCTCTGGTCCATGGCCTCCATGGTGGCAGAGGGGCGAGAGCCCCTCCGAGATTGGATCCCTCTCTCTGTTTCCTTCTGTTTCTGCGTTCCCTGGTTCTGGCCTTTCACCTTTTCTTAAATATCTAGAGATCCGTAACACCGATGGGGCTGAAATTTTGAGGGGATCTTTATCAATAACTTAGCTTTCTTGCAACCAAAGGGAAGATCCAACCTACTTAAGGGGTGGCCAGAAGCACTCAGGGCGCACGCTACCCCCCAGGGCGCGCCTGGCAGGCTTATGGGCCCCTCGTGCACTTCCTTCTATTCATTTCACTTGCAAAAATTCACATATATTCCAAAAAATCTCCGTAAGTTTTTATCCCATTTGGACTTCGTTTGGTATGCATTTTCTATGAAACAAAAAACATGCAAAAACAGGAACTGGCACTGGGCACTAGATCAATATGTTAGTCCCAAAAATAGTATAAAAAGTTGTCAAAACTATATGAAAGTTGTAGAATATTGGCATGAAACAATAAAATATTATAGATACGATGGAGACGTATCAGTATACTATTTATCAGAAGTGCTAACGCAATGCAAGTCGAGATACCTGCACTACCAGAAGATAGCCTATAAAGTGCTTATGTCATCATGGAAACTCAGACACTACTTTCAAGAGTGTTCGGTCATGGTGGCATCCAAAATACCCCTGAACGGTATAATCAATAACAGGGATGCGAATGGCCGCATTGCCAAATGGGCCATTGAACTCCTTCATTTCGAGATCGCCTATGAGCCACGATGAGCTATTAAATCTCAGGTGTTGGCAGATTTCCTCGGCAAATGGGCAGAGGCCAAGCTCCCCAGGGACGATGTACTTCGACGGATCCAAAACATTAGCTGGATTGGGTGCTAGAGTTATTCTCACATCTCCTACAGGTGAAAACATCCGATACATGTTGCAAATGTTGTATGCCAATTCCAACAACGCAGTCGAGTACGAAGCACTTTTGCACAGTCTTCGAATGGCAGCATGAATGGGCATACAACGGCTGGAGGTATGGGGAGACTCCAACCTAGCCATCTCTCAAATCAACGGTGAATTCGGTACCAAAAACCCGAAGATGGCGGCATATAGAAACGCCGTCCTTAAAATATCTGCATGGTTTGAGGGGCTGGAATTCCATCATGTCGCTAGAGACAAAAACAAAGCCACTGACATATTGGCCCGCATGGGGGCCAAACACGACGCTATCCCGAAGAACACCTTCCTTGAAAGGCGCTTCAAGCTATAGGTGGTTTGGTAGGACGACAATAAGAGCTTCAGATACATCAGTGTTGAAGAGGTTGTTCCCCCCATAAGTGAACCAGACGGCCAAATCATTGGCGGCTCCGTAATGAACGAAACGCTTTCGGCTCATGTGGTCATGGCAGTAATCGCACCAAGGACCAATCCCTTCCTCGCTTACCTTCTTTGACAAGAACTCCCCGACGATCAGATAGAGGCGAGACGCATAATTCGGCGATCCAATGCTTCTAAAGTCCACAAGGGTGAGTTAAACAATAAAAGCACCACCGTAATACGCCAGCAGTGCATATCTGAGGAAGAAGCAAGGAAACTCTTGGCCGAAGTCCACGCAGGAATGGGTGGCCACCATGCCGCAGCAAGGGCCTTAGTAAGCAAGGGCTTTCATGGTGGTTTCTTTTGGCCTACCGGTCGAGCGCATGCCCAGGCACTTGTCCAGCATTGCGTGGGTTGTCAACTATTTGCAAATCAAATCCACATGCCCCCTACAGCTCTTCGGACTATTCAGATTACCTTGCCTTTTGCGGTCTGGGGGCTGGATATGGTCGGACCACTTAAAGGGGGACCAAGAAGAATAAATATCTATTGGTCATGGCTCACAAGTTCACCAAATGGATCGAAGCAAAACCTGACATATCAGCCAAGTACGGACCAGTAGTCGATTTTATATCCAGCATGGTACACCGTTACGGTTTCCCGCACAATATAATGACGGACAATGGATCCAATTTCACCGCCCAGGAGCTAAATGACTGGTGCACAAACATGGGCATCAAGCTCGATTACTCATCGGTGTATCACCCACAGACCAATGGACAATTCGAACGGGCGAACGGCCTCATCATGACTGGTATTAAACCACGTCGGGTCCGGTCTCTTCATGAATCCGATTGCAATTGGGTAGAGGAGCTTGACTATGTCAGTATTCTGGGAACGGTGGTACCCAGACCTGCCTGCCTGCGGCCCAGGGCATGGCCCACCTCGTCTTCCAGACATGGCCAGGCGATACTACACTCAAGGCAAGGCCCTTGCGAGGACCTAAACTCATGAGGGAATTATCATCAAGACCCGTAGGGGATGGGCCTCCTAAGGCCCCCTCTGGAGCGACGTAGATCTCTATGCAACAATTGGCCTTAGGAGTCCAAGTATGACATAAGACAGGATAGGCGGGCACCAGCACGCGAGGCAGACAGTTTCCCCTTTGTTGCAAAGGGGGGCAAGGATGTATGCGGGTTCCCAAAGCTTCACCACAGGTTTCCCTTCTGGTGCAACAAGACCATGACCACGAGCTAGCAAGACGGATGTCATTGCTGAGCCCACCTCTACATTGTCCACAGGTACTTTGTAGGCGAAGACCACCTTTGGACAGGGCAGGGATGTACTCTTGTCCCCCTTCGAATTTGGCCGTTCTGGGTTCCCTTCCCGCCAAAGAGATAAGGGAAGAGGACCCGGGGGACTATAAGTAGAGGATAGGATGCACCATAGAAGGGGAGGGCAAAACAGATAGGCAAGCGAAGAGAGGGCAACACTTCAGAGGCCTCTCGCAAGGCAAAGCACCACTATACTAGTTCATCCACAAAGCTCCTCGTGAGGAAATTCACCAAAGAAGGATTAGGGCATTATGCTTCGCAGGGGCCCGAACCTGGGTAAATCATCGTGTGCATCTTCTCCGTCGTCATGGTGCGAGTTCGTCGTAGAAATCATCGAGTAGTGAGCTAGGTAGGGCGAGGCTGTAGGGGAACTTCACACACGCCCATGTGTTCGAACTTCTTGGGGTTCTTCGGAGCCTAAAATCTGATATTTGGCGCGCCAGGTAGGGAGAGTGTCAAAGCTTCCCCACCCGTGGTGACAATCGAGCCCTAGTTCAGCAGTCCCATGGCGGACGAGATACCCAACACTGGCCGGCCCTTGGAGCGCGGTGGCGCCAAGACGCGCAGGGCCGGCCCCGTGGTCACATGCATCCTCGGCAGGTCACAGGCGCCCTCCTCAGACCGCCAGGTTAAGCAGTTCCTCCGCCGCATAGGAGCGATTCGAGCGCAGTCCAAGCCCACGCCGCCTCAGATATGGCCGGAGACCGACATCACCTTCGGCCCCGACATCCACCCCAAGACAATGACGGCAGCCGGAGCACTCCCTGATACTCCCCAAGTGCAAGGAATCATCATAGCAATTTCCAAATGTGGAAACGATAAGTATGGAGTGTCTTACCCACAAGGATCTAAAGGTAAGACCAGTAGTCTCTCAAGTCATATCTGCCACTGATACGACTCTACGTACACCAAACATTTGCTTCCAACTAGAAACGAGAAATAAAACTACGTTGTGGGTATGAAGAGAATAGCTTTCCATGATATTGGAGAACTAAAATATAAAAATAGGTGCTGTTATCATAAAGTTAGAATATATTACAGTATATTATAAATAGCGAGTGTGGAATAATGATGGGTCTGTGTGCGGAATTGTCTAGAAAATTGTTCACAAGATCGGTGATCATTATTGCAATTTTATATGAGGGGGAGGAATAAGCTAACATAATTTCTCTACTTGGATCATTTTCACTTATGATTGGAACTCTATCAGGCATCCACAACTACTAAAGATCATTAAGATAAAACCCAACTATAGCATTAAATCATCAAGTCCCCTTTATCCCATACGCAACAACCCCCTTACTCGGGTTTAAGCTTCTGTCACTCTAGCAACCCGCTATAAGCGAATCATGAACGTATTGCAGCACTCTACATTGGGAATCCTTCACATGTGCGCGGCACGGAAGGCACCATAGGACAACAACTAAATAAGCATACAACTCAAACCAATCTAGATCATCAATCAACCCATAAGACAAAAGAAATCTACTCAAAACATCATAGGATGGCAACACATCATTGGATCATAATATGTGGCATAAAGCGCCATGTTCAAGTAGGGGATTACAGTGGGATGCGGGAGAGTGGACCGCTGAAAAGAGATGAGGTTGGTGATGAAGTGGGTGATGTTGATGAAGACGATCACCGTGGTGATGGTTCCCCCGATGGCACTCTGGCGCCACCGAGAGAGAGGGAAGAGGGTCTCCCCCTTGTGCTTCCTCCTCCATGGCCTCCCCCTTAGGTGGGGACAGGTTCTCCCTCTGGTCCTTGGCCTCCATGGTGACGATGGTCCCTCCGTCTTCCTCCTCCATGGTCTCTGGTGATGGTGACCCCTTCTGTCATCCTCCTCCATAATCTCCGGTGATGGGGACCCCCTCCTGCAGGGTGCCCGAGAGGGCAAAGATTGTGGCTATAGAGACTTGTGGTGGCGCAACTTCTAATCTAGGTTTCTTTCTAGAGGTTTCTAGTTTTATAGGAGTACTTGGCGTTGGAATCACGTCAAGGGGACTCCCGAGGGGCCCACAAGCCAGGGGGCACGCCCTAGGGGCGCCCTGGTGGCTTGTGGCCTCCTCGAGACTCCTCTCCGATATCTTCTTGCTGCACTATTTTTTATATTTGCCAAAAATATTCTTCGTAAATTTTCAACCCATTCCGAGAACTTTTGTTTTTGCACAAAAAACGACACCATGGTAGTTTTGCTGAAAGCAGCGCCAGTCCTAGTTAGTTCTAATAAAATCGTACAAAAATCATATAGAATTATTGTAAACATGACGTGAATACTTCATAAATTATAGATACTTCATAAATCATAGTTTTGTTATCAGCATCCCCAAGCTTAATTCCTGTTCCCCCTCGAGTAGGTAAATGATAAAAGAAATAATTTATGAAGTATGAATGCTAGCATAGTGCATAAATTTGATGGATGATAGTTCCAAACACTTTTTAGAGCATCATTATATATCACAAACAGTAGCTCATCTCATAAAACTTGTCATCATCAAGTAGCTCGCTATTCACATCCTAAAGTATAGACCAAAAAGTTTCTTGAAAATAAAAAAACTATGCTTTCAGTCACCAAAATTGCAATTCATCTTATTTTCTGGAAGGGTCTATGTAAGAGCTTTGATTTAGCAAATTCCACATACTCAACTATCATATAGTCTTCCATGATTGCTAACACTCGGAGCATACTTTTAGAGCAAATGGCATATGTCGAACACAGAGAAATATAGGGGCTTAAAGTTTAGCCTCCCAAATTATTTATCATATAAATAATTGTCAACAATAATAATTCATGATGAAATATATTTGAATGGCCATATATGCCTAGATCATTCCCCAACACATGATGGTTGCCAAGAAAAGAAAGCAAAATATAGGAAGTGGTGAAGATCACGATGACTCTTGCACAAAGGTAAGTACTAGAAAGTAGAAGATAGGCCCTTTGCAGATGGAAGCATAGGTTGTCATGCGCCTTTTGTTTTTGGATGTACAAACTCTTAATGCAAAGGAACGTCGTTTTGTATTGCCCTTTCTGATAGCAACCTTTATTATGCAGTTCGTCGCTTTTATTTCTATACCATCACATGTTCGTACAAAGCTTATTTTCCCTTACAATAAAAGGTCATACATATTTAGGAGCAATTTTTATTGCTTTTCGCACCGATGAAAATTTACTCGAAGGATCTTACTCAGTCCATAGGTAGGCGTAGTGGACTCTCATGGCAATACTGGTTTAAGGATGTTTGGATTCACAAGTAGTATTTCTACTTGGTGCGGGAGTTTTTGGCTATTATGAGGTGGAAGCAAGCACCACATGTGGGAGGATCCGTAACAATATAACTTCTATACAAATATACCGAAACATAACTCATTAAGTTGTCTTCCTTGTCCAATTTCAACTAATTTGCTCGACTTTGGAAATAATTAATGAGCTCACAATCATAGAAGATGTCCTATAAAGTGTATTCATATGTGTAATCTCTCTTCCTTCAATATTCTTTCATGAATTATTCAAGTGACCAATGCGGTGTTTGCTAACTTTCAATACATTTTACCACCTATACTTATTATGTGTGAAGTCATCACTCCCCATGGGATAAGTAATTTAAACATATTTAATTTCATATTTATGATATTCAATTCATTCAACCATTTACTCATAGGTGTAAGTGAAGCATGAGAGTGAATGACAAACTACTCCCGAAAGATATATGTGAAGATCAATTTGTAGTCACTTAGTCTAAATAGCCACGTGAGGAATCTCTCTCTTAATCAAAATTTAATATCCAATGATTTAATTCAAACTAAAAAACAAAATTAAATGATATTCCAAGAATAGCAAGCATCATGTGAACGAATAAAAATTTAGACTCAACATAGGCTAACCGATAATTGTTGGTGAACAGAGGTGGGATGTGTAGCATCCCCAAGCATTGATGCTTGAGACTTCTTGAAATAGTTACTTAGGGTGCCTTGGGCATCCCCAAGATTGAGCTTTTGTAACTCGTTCAATCCTCTCATATCATGGTTTCACCTATTCTCAAAAACTTCATCCACAAAAAACTCGAAAAGAACTCGTGAGATAGGTTAGTACACATAAGAATAAATCAAGTCCTCTCCGAAGATAAGTTGCACAATAATTTTCAACATCATCTACTATTTACCATCATTTCCACAATTTATATCTACCAATATAGGCTATGGAAACTATAGGATAAGCAGATAACAAAACTATGACAACAATCTGTCCAAACAGAATAGTCTAAAGCAATTTATGAAAACAGTGTACTTCCATAACTCAAAAATTATGAAATTTAGTAAAAGCCAAAAAAATTATATGACAACACTTTTTTAAAAATTTCAGAAACGATCCACGTTCCAGTAAATATGAAAATTCAAATACTACAACAAAAGTTTCTGTTTTTACACAGCACACATCAAAACATACAATGCAAGCATCCTAAGACAATTCTTGGAAATTTTTATTGAAAAACAAGATTATTAATAAAACCTAACATAAAATGACAAAATATAATGATCGTCCAAGAAAATCACATATTATGTAACGAATGAAAATATAGCTCTAAGTAAGATATACCGATAATGTTGAAGACGAAAGAGGGGATGCCTTCTGGGGCATCCCCAAGCTTAGGCGCTTTAGTCTTCCATGGATATTACCTTGGGGGTTCCTTGGGACTCCCCAAGCATACGTTATTGTCACTCTTCATGCTCCTCATGTCGGGTGTCTTACCCAAAACTTGAAAACTTCAATCACATAAAACTTAACGGAACTTCGTGAGAAGGGTTAGTGTAATAAACATAAATAATTCTCTTACCAACTGTCAATACAAGATTCATATTGTTCCCACATGATATATACTGTATTATATCATTCCCATAATTTATACTATTAAATATAAGCTATAGAAACACTAAAACAAGCAAACTATGCATGCAAAACAAAATCTGTCAAAAACAGAACAGTTTATGAAGATCTGTAGTGTAACCATACTTCCCTGCCTCTAAAAATTCTAAAATATTAGTAAACCCTGACTAATTTGTATATTAAGACTGTGTAAAAATTTCATATCATTATCACGCTAGAGTAAAAAGCTAAAATTCCTATACTGGAGTCAAAAGTTTGTGTTTTGGTTCAGCATCAATTCTACTCATCTTGTGAGTCATCCCAAAGGTTTTACTTGGAACTTTATCTAAATAAAAGGCACAAAACATGATTACTACAGTAGGTTAATCATTAAAACACACAAAAACAGAAAGTAAAAGTGTTGGGTTGTCTCCTAACAAGCGCTTTTTTAATGCCTTTTTAGCTAGACATGACATTTTAAGGATACTCTTCCAAGCCTAATTCCGATGATAATTTTATTCATACTCTAAAAGATATAAGTGAAGTTTATAGAGAATTCTTCAATTAATATATATTAAACAATATCCAAGCTCGAAATATATAAATGAAGCAGACGAAGCATTCTATAAAGCCATACTCAAAAGATTTAAGTGAAGCACAAAGAGCATTCTACAAAGCCATACTCAAAAGATTTAAGTGAAGCGCATGAAGCATTCTAAAAATAAATTAGGGACTATATCATAATAGAAGGGTGAATAAAGGAAAATATAAACACTAAAGACGCATATCATGTGAACAAATCAAAAACCAAGGTATACTGATAATCGTTGAAGAATAAAGATGGGATGCCTTCCGGGGCATCCCCAAGCTTAGATGCTTGAGTCTCCTTGAAATATTTACTTGGGTTGCCTTGGCCATCCCCTATCTTGAACTCTTGTCTCTCCGTATTGTTCTTATATGGATACCTCCGCAATCTTCGAACACTTCATTCACACAAAACATATCAAAACCGTCATGAGATCCGTTAGGATAATAAAGCAAAATACTACTTTAAGTATTCTTGTGAACTCATTCCAAATTCATATTAGCATTATATATACTGTAGTCCAACTTCACCATGGTTCATACCCCCGATACAGCCCATAGATTCATCAAAATAAGAGAAGAATGCATAGAAAATAGAAACTGTCAAAAATAGGACAGTTTGTAGCAATCTGGAAACTTCGTATACTTCTGTAACTCAAAAAACTGAAAATTTTAGGACAAATTAAATTTTATGTATATAAGTACTTTGTAATCATTTTAGACACTTTTGACGTGCCAGTAAGAAATGTCAATTCATGCACTACAGTCAAAGTTTCTGTTTTTGCACCGCACATAGCAAACAAGCAATCTAATCATCCTAAAAGCAAATCTTGGCACATTATTTTTATAATACAATGTATATGTACAAGGGGATAATTATTTTTCAGAATCTTCCATCAAAAATTATACATTGTTTCCATGAGCATGAACACAAGTTCTCAAGGTCGACCCTCACTTCTCCAATGCACAACTTTCCAATCACTTCTCTTTTTAAAAAGCTTCTTAGGAAAAAGAGGAAACTAATTCTTTTTGTATTTTTCATTTTTTCACCCACAACTAAAGAAAGCAAAAAAAGGGAAAAAAATCTACTTAGTGAAGAAAGCAAACAAGCACACATGAGAATATCAATCCCACGCTATTGCTCCCCAACAACGACGCGAGAAAAGAGCTTGATAATCCCCAAGTGTTGTTATCATAGAGTTAGAATATGTTACAATATATTACAAATAGCGAGTGTGTAATAATGATGGGTTAGTGTGAGTAATTTTCCTAGGCAATTGTTAACAAGATCAGTGATCATTATTGCAATTTTATATGAGGGAGAGGCATAAGATAACATACTTTCTCTACTTGGATCATATTGACTTATGATTGGAACTGTAACAAGCATCCGCAACTACTAAAGATCATTAAGGTAAAACCCAAACATAGAATTAAAGCATCAAGTCCCCTTTATCCCATACGCAATACCCCCCTTACTCGGGTTTTAGC
The DNA here is from genome assembly GCA_022496015.1 of Hordeum marinum. Taxonomy (NCBI): domain Eukaryota; kingdom Viridiplantae; phylum Streptophyta; class Magnoliopsida; order Poales; family Poaceae; genus Hordeum; species Hordeum marinum. The sequence goes on along the minus strand of CM039673.1, from coordinate 367,432,294 downwards.
TTCTGTCACTCTAGCAACCCACTATAAACGAATCATGAACGTATTGCAACACCCTACATCGGGAATCCTTCACGTGTGCGCAACAAAGAAGGCACCATAATATAGCACCAAAATAAACATACAACTCAAACAAATCTAGATCATCAATCAACCAATAAGATAAAAGAAATCTACTCAAAACATCATAGGATGGCAACACATCATTGGATCAGAATATGTGGCATAAAGCACCATGTTCAAGTAGGGGATTACAGCAGGATACGGTAGAGTTGACCGCTGAAAAGATATGAGGACGGTGATGAAGAAGGTGATGTTGATGAAGACGATCACTGCAGTGATGGTCCCCCCTATGGCACTCCGACGCCACTGAGAGAGAGGGGAGATGGCATCTCCCTTGTGCTTCCTCCTTCTTGGCCTCCCCCTAGGTGGGGAGAGGTTCTGCCTCTTGTCCTTGTCCTCCATGGTGACGATGGCCCATCCGTCTTCCTCCTCCATGGTCTCCGGTGATGGTGACCCCCTCCATCTTCCTCCTCCATGGTCTTCGGTGATGGTGGCCACCTCTTGCAGGGTGCTGGAGAGGGCCAAGATTGATTTTTCGTGGCCACAAGGACTTGCGGCGGCTGAACTTCTAATCTAGGTTTCTTTCTGGAGGTTTCTGGATTTATAGAAGTACTTGGCATTGGAATCACGTCAAGAGGACTCTCGAGGAGCCCACAAGCCAGGGCACGCGCCCTAGGGGGGCTGGTGGCTTGTGGCCTCCTCGGGACTCCTCTCCGGTATGTTTTTCCTCTAGTATTTTTTATATTTCCAAAAATATTATCCGTAAATTTTTAGCTCTTCTGGCCCAACTCCAATGCTTTGGGGGTCTCTTTTGGTCCAGAAAAAATAATACTAATTTTCAGCCCATTCCGATAACTATTATTTCTGCACAAAAAATGACACAATGGTAGTTCTACTGAAAACAACGTCAATCCGGAATAGTTCCAATAAAATGATACCAAAATCAAATAGAATTATTGTAAACATGGAATGAGTACTTGATAAACTATAGATACATTGGAGACGTATCACTCCCCATGTTGTGCAAGCCAACCATAAAGGGGGTGGGCGTCTCCAGGACGCTCATAGATGGTGGCGCCGGCCTCAACGTCATTTCAGTGGAGGCCTTCAATGCGCTGCAGCTACCCCAGGACCAGCTCGCGCCTTCAAGGCCCTTATCCAGGCTGGTCGGGGGCTCCGTCATCCCCTGGGGCGGGTGCCCCTCCCCGTCACCTTCGGCACCCACTCCAACTTCCACACCGAGCAGATCGACTTCGACATCGCCCGCCTCCACCTCCCATACAATGCAATACTTGGCTACCCCGACCTTACCCTATTCATGGCTGCAATGCACCTGGGCTGCAACGTTGTCAAGATGCCTGGGCGTGGAGGCATCCTCACCATCGTGGGGAATGCCAAGGATGCATTCGAAGCACTCAAGCTCGCCTACAAAACGGCGGCAGCGGCGCACCCCAGCGCCAGATACGCCGCGTAGGCCATAGAGGACTCTGGGAGTGACCTTGACGTTGCGCCGGTCAAGAAGAGGCAGTTGTTCTCTCAGAGCCGGGTGGAGACGAAGCAGGTGCATGTGGATGAAGGAAACCGGGGCCCTACCTTCACCACCGACGCCGACCTTCCCCAGGAACAAGAGGTGGCATTGGTGACCTTCCTCCTCATAAACAAGGATGCATTCATGTGGAGCGCCTCCGACCTAGTGGGGGTCCTTAGGGACACGATCGAGCACCACCTCATGGTTTGCCCGAATGCAAGCCCAGTGAAGCAAATGGCAAGGAAGCAATCTCAGGAGAATCAGGCATTCATCGCCTAGGAGGTCGGCAAGCTTAAGTAGGCTAGGATCATCCAGGAGGTGTGCTACCTGGAGTGGGTCGCCAACCCAATGGTCATCCCGAAGAAGTGCAGAAAGGAGCACATGTGCGTAGACTTCACGAGCCTCAGCAAAGCCTATCCCCAGGACCCGTTCCCGTTGTCGTGCATCGATTAGATCATGGACTCCACCGCCGAGTGTGACCTCCTGAACTTCCTGGACGCTTTCTCGAGCTACCATAAGATAGAAATGGTGGTGGAGGACGTTGAGAAGATGGCCTTCCTCACTTCGTGCTGTGTGTTCTGCTACACCTGCAAGCCCTTCGGCCTGCGAAACGCTGGGGCAACCTTCCAATGGCTAATGCACAACGCCCTAGGGCCACAGCTCGGGAGGAACACGAAATCCTACGTCGGCGACATCGTGGTCAAGTCATGGAAAGCCAAGACCCTGGTCAAGGACCTGGAGGAGACATTCGCCAGCCTGAGGGAGGTGAACCTGAAGCTCAACCCCGGGAAGTGCATCTTCGAGGACCCGACGGGCAAGTTGCTCGGTTTCCTGGTGTCGCATCGGGGAATCGAGGACAACCTGGAGAAGATCATTGCAATAAACAAGATGAGCGCACCTCAGACCCTCAAGAAAATGCAGAACCTGGCAGGTTGTGTGACTGCATTGGGGCGATTCATCTCCAAGCACGGGGAACGGGCCCTACCTTTCTTCGAGATCATGGAAAGGACGGCCTCCCTTCGAATGGACTCTGAAGGCGGACATGGCATTCAAGGAACTCAAGCAGTACCTCACGAGCCCACCAGTAATGCTGACGCCTTGTCCTCGGGAGCCCCTGCTCCTTTACCTGGCTGCCACCCCCCACTCCGCTAGTGTCGCGCTGGTGGCAGTCAGGGAGGAGCACATCGATGCGTGCACCACATCCACAGGCACAAGCGGGCCCTTTGACATGGAGACAGGGGCTCGCAGGATGCCAAGGAGCCCGCTCCTCCACAAGACAATCCACATGAGGCCCCGGCCGCTTAAACGGACTCCAAGGCGCTCAATCCTCGTGAGGCCCTCGCCGCTCTGACGGCCCCCGAGGCGCTCAATCCTCATGGGGCCTTGACCGCTCTAACGGACCCCAAGGTGCTCAATCCTCACGAGCCTCCGGCCGCTCAGACAGCCCTTAAGGCACTCGACCCCCATGAGGCTTTGGCTGCCCCTGTAGGCTCCGGGGTGCTCGAACCTCACGGGCCTGTAGCCGAGCAAGGCGCCGCAGGGGGCTTCACCCTCGTTGAACACCCAGTGTACTATGTCAGTACAGTGATACGGGATGCACGTTCACACTACCCCATGCAACAGAAGCTCCTACTCGCACTCCTCGTCGCTTCGAGGAAGTTGTGCCACTATTTCTAGGGGCACCCAATCAAGGTCATCTCTGCATCCCCCTTGGAGAAGGTGCTCCATAACCCCAACGTGGCAGGGAGAGTCATTGAATGGAAGATCGAGCTACAAGCCTTCAACATAGAGTTCAACACGACTAGGGTCATCAAGGGGGTGGCCCTAGTGAACTTTGTGGCGGAATGGATAGACGCTCCCGACCGGGGGCTGGACGAGAGCCAGTCCCTCACCCCTGGCGATGAGGCACCTGAGGACAGTCATGCTCATCTCCATGATGGGGAAAATATTCTCTATGCTACACACATCTATTTTCAGCACGGTGAGAAGGTCTCCAACAACATCGCGGACGACAAGGGCCTCAAGGCAATGGTGGCCTTGGGGATTCGATGACTCACCATCAAGGGTGACTCCCAGCTCCACGTCAACTTCTCTAACATGGAGTACACACCCAAGGACGAGCACATGGAGCCGTATTTGGAAGAGGTGCAGAAGATCGAAAAATGTTTTGAGGGCCTGGAATTGCAGCACATCTCGTGTAGCATGAACAAGGAGGCCACTGACATTGCCAAGAGGGCGTCGCGTTGCGACCCTCAGGAGCCAAGCGTCTTTGAGGAGTGACACTTCAAGCCCGTCGCAGCACCATCGACCGAGGACCAGGTGCCCCAGAGTGAGGAGCTCCCCATAGCGCCGCCCTCGGGAGCTCTGGGCTGTGGCCAAGCCTCAGGAGCCCGACTGCTCCTGGCATTGGAGCCCCAGGCCGACGACTGGACATGGTAGTTCAGGGCGTACCTAATTCATGGCATGCTACCGGAAAAGGAGGAAGATGGGGAGAGGGTGGCGCGGCGGGCTACAGCTTACTGCCTGCAAGATGGCGACCTATACTGCAGGCGCCCGAATGATGTCACGCTGCGGTGCATCTCCAAGGAGCAGGGGTGCGAACTACTGGCCAACATCAACGGAGGATACTATGGGCACCATCCGTCGTCGTGCACACTTGTAGGAAAGGCGTTCTGATCCGGATATTACTAGCCCACGACACTACACGACGCCATCGAGCTAGTCCGGTCTTGTGAAGCCAGCCAATTTCACTCCAAGAAGACTCACTAGCCCTCCCAGGGCGTGCAAACCATCCCGTTCACTCGGCCCTTCGCGGTCTGGGGGATGGACATACTAGGGCCCTTCCTGTGAGCGGCGGGCGGATACGGTTAGATGTAGGTCGCCATCGACAAGTTCACCAAGTGGGCGGATGTGGAGCCCATCCGCACCATCCCAGCCAGATCAGTTGTCAAGTTTATGAAGGGCCTCATAAGCCGCTTCGGCGTCCCCAACCGCATCATCACTAATAACGGTTCGCAGATCATGAGTAACCTTTTCGGGAATTATTGCGCTAACCTTGGAACACAGATATGCTACGCCTCAGTGGCCCACCCATGGAGCAATGGCCAAGCAGAGCGTGCCAACGCGGAAGTCCTACGGGGCCTCAAGGTGAGAAGCCCGAAGCTTGCGGAAGGGGTTGGGTTGATGAGCTTTAGTCTATGTTGTGGTCCATCCGCACCAGTGTGACTAAGCCCATCGGCTAAACCCCGTTCTCCCTCGTCTACGAAGCCAAAGTTGTCCTCCCGCATGAGGTCAAGCACCTAGCCCCGCGGGTCTTGGCATTCGTCGAGGAGCATGTGTATGACGCGCAGGGAATAGACATCGTGCTCGGGGAGAAGGCTCGTCGCCAAGCCTCGCTCCGAGCAGCGAGCTACCACTAGGTGTTGTGGCGTTACCATTGTCATAACATACGCCCCAGGACCCTCGAAGTTGAAGACCTCGTCCTGAGGCGGCTCCTCTCTAGGGAGGGCTTGCACAAGCTCTTGCCCATGTGCTAGGGCTAATTCAAGGTCGCTCACATCTCTAGGCCTGGCACTGTGTGCATAGGGACTCAGGACAGGGGTCCCATCGAGAATGCCTAGAACATCCAGCACCTCCGGAAGTTCTACCCGTGACACTCTCACATAATAATGAGTGGGTTGTATACGCCCGGAGCCCCCCGAGGACACGGAGGGTTTCCCACCCATGCCCAAGTGCAAGTCCCATGCTCCGCATTGGTGGACAACACTACCCTCCAATGGCTATGCCCACAAAACATGGATGCCCTACGCTCCAGGATAGGGGAACACGAAGATGAAGAGTAGCCTAGGCGCCAGACGAGGGTGTTATTTGCTTTTCTTGTGTTCGCATTTTCCAACTTTTCTGGAACAAAACTCTGTTTTTCCGCAACCATGTTTTAAAGAAAAGGGGTGAGGGATTTATTTTCATTGCCATTTCTTATCTTGAGTTCTCGCTTTCTTTGCGTCGAGCAGTCGCCAGTTTCCCTCCCCCTCGCACCCTGCGAGCGGGGACTGGGGGGCATGGTGCTCGCACCTCGCCAAGGCCTTGGCGCTCGGATCCTCACATGGCACTCCCTGATGTCTACTACACAACCTTGTTCTTGTAGACTCGTGTTGGGCCTTCAAGCGCAGAGTTTTGTAGGACAGTAATAGTTGTACCTCAAGTGGATGACCTAAGGTTTATCAATCCGTGGGAGGTGTAGGATGAAGATGGTCTCTCTCAAACAACCCTGCAATCAAATACAAGAAATCTCTTGTCTCCCCAACACACCCAATACAAAGGCAAATTGTATAGGTGCACTAGTTTTTGTAATCCGAAAATATAAAAAACAGCAAGGTAACTAATGATAAAAGTGAGCACAAATGGTATTGCAATGCTTAGAAACAATGCCTATGGTTCATACTTTCACTAATGCAATTTCTCTCAACAATACTGACATAGTTGAATCATATGTAAATACCTCTCATGCGACAAAGAGTTCACTCCAAAGTCACAAATAGCGGAGAACTAACAAAGAAATTATTGTAGGGTACGAAACCACCTCAAAGTTATCTTTTCCGATCAATCTTATGAGCTATCCCTACAAGTGTCAGAAACAGCCCTAGAGTTCATGCTAAAATAACACCTTAAGATACACATCAACGAAAACCCTAATGTCACCTAGATACTCCAATGTCACCACAAGTACCCATGGGCTTGATTATACAATATGCATCACACAATTTCAGATTCATCATGTTCAATCCAACACGAAGAACTTCAAAGAGTGCCCCAAAGTTTCTACCGAGATTCAAGACGAAAATATGTGCCAACCCCTATGCATAGATTCCCAAGGTCACGGAACCCGCAACTTCATCACCAAAACTTACATCAAAGTTTATCTATAGAACATACCATTGTCACCACAGATATCCCATCGCACGACATACATCAAGTGTTCTCAAATCCTTAAAGACTCAATGCGATAAGAAAACTTCAAAGGGAAAACTCAATTCATCATAAGAAGATAGAAAAGAGAAAACTCCATATGATTCATCTATATCAATAAAGCTCGTGGTACATCAAGATCGTGCCATCTCAAGAACATGAGAGAGAGATCAAACACATAGCTACTGGTACATACCCTCAGCCCCGAGGGTGAACTACTCCCTCCTTGTCATGAAGACCGCCGGTATGATGAAGATGGCCTCCGGTGATGGTTTCCCCCTCCGGTAATGTGCTGGAACGGTCTCCTGATTGGTTTTTTGTGGCTCTGCGGGCTTGTGGCAGCACAACTCCCGATCTATGTTTCATATTGGAGGTTTGGGTATTTATAGGAGTATTTGACATTGGTCCCACGTCCAGAAGGTTCTCGAGGAGGTCACAAGCCAGCTAGGGGCAGCTAGGGGGGTGGTCGCACCCTGGTGGCTTTTGACTCCCTAGGGACTCTTCTCCAGTATCTTTTCTCTCCAGTAATTTTTAATTTTCCAAACATATTCTCCATAACTTTTCATCCCATTCCGAGAAATTTTATTTCTGCACAAAAACAACACCATGGTAGTTCTGCTGAAAACAACGTCAGTCTGGGTTAGTTCCAATAAAATCATACCAAAATCATATATAATTATTGTAAACATGGCATGAATACTTCATAAATTATAGATACGTTCGAGACGTATCAGCATCCCCAAGCTTAATTCCTGCTCGTCCTCGAGAAGGTAAATGATAAAAGTAATAATTTATGAAGTGTGAATACTAGCATAGTGCATAAATTTGATCAATGATAGTTCCAAACACATTGCCTTCCATGTCATCCATGAATCACGGTATATAACATACCCAAGGTAAGCACCCGAACATTGCCTTTCCCATGGTGATACTAAACAAAGAGTCCACTCGTTGGTGCTATCCCTCATGATATACCTCACACATATCATCCATGAGGGCACGCAACGGTGTGCCCGGTGCGTGTAAAGACAACGCATGGCCTTCCACTTCCGGGATGACCCTGTATCAAGAGTGACCACACCACTCCTGCTACTAGTAATGCGGGCTCCTTGCTAGTACCCACCATAGTAATCAACAATGCCCCGTCCCATAAGGGGTATCGTGGTTGTGCTTCCAAGGTTGGGACGGTCAACAGACCTTAAAACTCTCCGTTTTCGAAAACACACACTCACTTGTTCTGATAGACCACTTCTTTCTCAATTGGTTACCCAACTCATCATCTTCTCCCTCGGGCATTAGTGGCACCCGATGGGGTTTTTGAAAAGTGTTTGAAATCATTTCTTCCTTTCCGTCACTATGCATAAATCCCAACCCACTTGTGTAGCATCTATTAGCATCCTATCTACACCCACCCGCATAACCCGCATAAGGTGGTAGGGTCATGCACGATGCAAGTGTCAAGGGTAAAAGTATCGGAGGTAACCCAACGAAGGGGGAGAACCCCATCATGATGAAGCATCTAAACAACAAGTGCTATATGTCATGCATGAAAAAGTTTCTTAACATGGTCAAAGGGTTGCTTGCCTCTCTCAACAAAGTCTTCGGGGTCTGTAAATTCTTCGAGTCCAACTGCCTCGTCAATAGCGCAATCTATCGTCGCGATAAATAACGATAAAAATAATCATCACACAAAAACAGAGCACACAAGCTAATATTAAAAGTGCTACCCTACTCTGGTAAATACTGAAAACTATAATAAAAATATTTGCCTAAGGTTTTGTTGTGAAAAATATTTTGGAAATTATTAAAGCAAGTCAAAAAGATGCCAAAATTAGGTTTTAAAATAAAACAATACATAAAAGTTTTTTGAAAAATTTATACAAAAGGCACTATTAAATTCTATGGAATATTCTAGGAATTTAGGTGAAAAAACTATTGTCATTGGAATTAATGTCTGATCTGTGGAATTTTTGGAAAACAGAGAGAAAAATAAAAAGGACGAAGGCACTGTGCCTCTCGGGCCAAAAGAACACAGTCGAGCCTGCCCAAAAGGGGAACCAGCCCATGGCGAGACGGCGCACGCGGCAAGTTTATTTTTAAACCTGCCCGCGTGCCCAACTTGGCAGTGAGACAGGAGAGAGGTGAGGGTATGACAGGTGGGACCCACCTGTCATCCCTCTCCTCGCAACAGGGATGGAGAGGAGCTCACCGGCGGGGACTCCGACCATAGAGGCTCAAGTGGAAGGCACCGACATGCTCAGGGGCTTTGTAGCCACCCGACCTGAAAGGTCGAATCTTCGGTGTTTCTATACCATCCCAAGATCATGCTGGTACACACACGACACATCAATGTATATATCAAAGTGAAATCACATAGCTTAATTAATCGGAAAAAATCTCATATCGAGTTCTATATTACAATAAAAATTACAATAAAGTGGCTGAAGGCCAACTCATCGGGATAACTAATCTTGCGGAAGCTTCAAAGGTAGTTGAGTCCATCTGACTCCAAGGGCATCTCCTGGTCGGAAAAGTACTCTGCAACACGATACATTGCAGCCGTATAGGTCAGTATATTGAATATGCCGGCAATGTCACAAAAGAGGGGGTGTAAAGTAATCGTCTATTCTATATGCATATATGGCAGGTGGGGTAGTAAGTTTTGCATACAGCCAAAAGTTTCCTACAACAAGAGAGGGCAAAAGCATAATTACTACAATGTTGGTTGATTAATGAGATGGTTCCACCAACCAATTCCCATACCCAAGTTGTCATTAAAAACCCACATCAATATACTTAATTGTGTTGAGAGTTCCAGATAGTTTCAGTTCCTTTGGCTCAAACTGTCCATGACCATGGACACGGCTAATCGATTAGGTTGGGGTACTTGTAGCGACCCGACCTGAAAGGTCGAATCTCCGGTGTTTCTGTACCATCCCAAGATCACGCTGGTACACACACGGTACATCAATGTATATATCAAAGGGAAATCACACAACATTAATTAATCGAAATCTCATATCGAGTCCTTTATTACAATAAGAATTTCAATAAAGTGGTTGAAGGCCAACTCATGAGATAAACTAATCTTGCGGAAGCTTCAAAGGTAGTTGAGTCCATCTGACTCCAAGGGCATCTCACCGAGCGTAGAGCGTATCCTCACTCCTGGTCGGAAAATTACTCTGCAACATGATACGTTGCAGCCGTACAGGTTAGCATATTGAATATGCCGGCAATGTCACAAAAGGGGGGGTAAAGTAATCATCTATTCTACATGCATATATGGCAGGTGGGGGTAGTAAGTTTTTGCATAAAGCCAATTTTTTTCCTACAACAAGAGAGGGCAAAAGCATAATTACTAAAATGTTGGTTGATTATTGAGATGGTTCCACCAACCAGTTCTCATACCCAAGTTGACATTAATACCCACATCAATGTAATTATTTGTGTTGAGAGTTCCAGATAGTTTCAGTTCCTTTGGCTCAAACTGTCCATGACCGTGGACACGGCTAATCGATTAGGTTTGGGTACTCTACAGAGTTTTGCACACGTTCGCCACAAGATTTGATCGCCTCCGTTGGATTTCTTAAACTTCAGGGTGTTTGAGAAACGGATGACCAAAACATGGTTTTCTAAAGGGTTTCCCGGAGACTCTATCGGTGCCCATCCTTTCCTACCATTCGTCTACATCTCATAGCACCGCCTGTCTAGGGTCACCACAATATCCAACCAAGCCAGAGCCTATAATGGCTTGTGGCTGTGTAGGTAAGCCTTGGGTCTTGAAGCATCCATCCATCTCTTTGTGCCAGGGTGGACCTTTCCTCATGAATACTGGCACTTCTCCAGCAACATCTAGGCTAACCACTGGTTTCTCCAGGGCGCCGTTAAACCATCATCCACCCAGAGGTATGTTGAAAACTCGGAGTCTTGAAGACTTGACATCTTGTAGGTCTTGAAATTATTAACTCACAACTCTCATGAATCACACAACCAACCCCGTCTACTAATAGCATAGCAAAATTTAAAACAACGTTTCCCGGGGCCAATGTGTCAAAAGGTTGAGGGGTGCCTACCACATGATACTACATCAAGTAACCAAGTTTCCAAATTACCTACTTTGCATACAATTGGGGAGATGGTAGAACTAATGCAATAAAAACATAGGTATACATGGTCAAAGTGACTTGCCTTGCTGACGATCCTCGTATTCAAGTGACTCTAGATAACAAGCTTCACACTCCGAATGATCTAACAAATGAAACAAGAGCACACCATAAGCATAGACACAAATACAATTCATACAACAGCAAGGTAAACAAATACTTCAACAAACAATAGCACAATCAAAAGGAATAATCACTCAAGGTATAAGACTCTAAAAATTTTGGTGTCAAAAACTCTACTAAGACATAACAAGTCAAAAATTTGTTTGGAACAACTAGACATTTAGGTAACAGAAAAGTAAATATAAAATTTTATTAGAAAACAGAAAGTCTTTCCTTATAAAAATTTTGTGCAAAAGAGTTACTACAAAATATTTTTTTTCTAAACAATATTAAAGGTGAAAATAAGATGTACCTATTCAAACTAGAGCACAAAACAATTTGGAGAAAAAATTATTAACAGAAAATAATACACCTAATGTTGAGTCAACAAAATCTAATGAAATTTCACAACAAAAGTTAAACCAATTCAGGTTCAAATTAAAATAAAAAATAAAATAACTAAACTACATTAGGAACCAAACATATTCTGTTTTTGTTATAAACCCTAACCAAATTTATCCTAAAATTCTTAAACTATGCAAGATGATAGGTCTAACTAATACAAACGTGTGGCAAAAAGATTCACTCAAAAATAAATTTTTAAACTCATGTTATACAGATTTTAGCAATTTATGGAAATTTGGTTAGATTCAAATTTTAAAGTTCAATTTTGAAATCTAAGCATACCGACATAAACTACAACAAATTTGTGAACTAATGCAAAAAGAATCAACTAAAAACACCAATTTTTTTAAAAGATATGATAAAAACAAAAACAAAATAGATTCTGTTTTCTAAAACAGAAAGGAAAAAGAAAAACGTTCTATCGATCGGACAGGGTCTACGTGGCATGTTGTGATTGGCCGCGAGGGCATGCATGCGGGAGCTAGCGAGCGGTTGGCCGAGACTTAACGCGTAGCGGTTCGGGGTTTTAAGTGATCTAATCTAGATCGTTGACTACGGATCCGACGGCTACGGGTGGAGGTGGCGGCTTACAGAGAGGGGTCGAGGTCTCCCGCGAGGTCGGCGGCGGCCGGTGGTCGGATGTGCTCGGGGACGACGGTGCGGTGGTCGAGGGCGGTGTCCGAGAGCTTCAAACGGCGGTGCTGAGTCTTCGGTATTGATTGGTGGCATCGAAGGGGGCTGGGGGTGAGTGTGGCGACGAGCACGAGCTCGGGGAGGTCCTGTTGGGTGCCGAACTCCGGCGAGGTGTGGGGCAGCGTTCCGGCAAGGGAAAGAGGGGGTTTCGGGTGGGGAACTTAGAGCGAAGGGACGGGGCTTTATATAGGGGTGGTGCGGTGGTTGGGGAGGGCATGAAGGGCGAGATCCGCTGAGAGCGATCACCGGCGACGTCGTCGGGCGCGGGGAAGGGGATGAGCGCGCTGATGCCGCAGTCGGACGGTGGGTCCCGTGCGTCAGTGAGGGTGGGAGGCATGGTTAGCGCGTCAGTGGCCGACCCGGAGTAATTTCGGGAATTAAAGGCTGTGGGCCGGCCCGTTTCTATTTAAAACATTTCCTTTTCTATTTCCAAAGCAATAAAAAACTCAATGCATTCAAAATATTTCCAAACATAGGAAATATATATATCAAAATGAGCAGGAGAATTAATGCTATTTAATGAACATTTTTCCTCTGTCATATTGAATATCTTTTTAAAATTTATTTTCAGAAAAATGCCTAATTGATTTTAAATCCTTTTGAGATAAACTTTCAAATGACCCCTTGGTTTTATTACTCAATTATTTCACCAAGATGCCTCTGGTGTGGAGTGTCATGTTACTCCCCTCTTTCTTTGAATATTCCCAAAGGTTTTCAAATAGGTGAAACAGATGCATGGAAAAAAAATTGAAATGGTCTTTCAGAATTTCAAAAGAAGCACTTCAACCATTCATTACATTCAAACCAACCATGAATTTTTGGGATGTTACAGTACTCTGTAGAGTTTTGCACACGTTCCCCACAAGATTTGATCGCCTCCGTTGGATTTCTCGCACTTCAGGGCGTTTGAGAAACGGATGACCAAAACATGGTCTTCTAAAGGGTTTCCCCGAGACTCTGTCGGTGCCCATCCTTTCCTACCGTTCTTCTACATCTCGTAGCACCGCCCGTCTAGGGTCACCACGATATCCAACAGAGCCAAAGCCCATAATGGCTTGCGGCTGTGCAGGTAAAATTAAATCAACGTTTCCCGGGGCCAATGTGTCGAAGGGTTGAGGATTGCCTACCACATGATACTAATTCAAGTAACCAAGTTTCCAAATTACCTACTATGTATGCAATTGGGGAGATGGTAGAACTAATGCAATAAAACATAGGTATACATGGTCAACATGACTTGCCTTGCTGACGATACTCGTACTCAAGTGACTCTAGATAACAAGCTTCGCACTCCAAATGATCTAACGAATCAAACAAATCACACAATAAGTATAATCACAATATAATTCGCACAACAGCAAGGTAAACAATACTTCAACAAACAAAAAGCACAGTGAAAAAGAGGGGTCACTCAAAAAGAGAAGACTCTAAAATTTTTAGTGTCAAAATCCTACTAAGGCATAATAAGACAAAATTTGTTTTGAAAAACTAAGCCATTTAGATAACAGAAAAAGAATAAATACAAAAAAAATTATTAGAAAACAGAAGGTATTTCATTATAAAAATTCATTGCAAAAGAGTTATTACAAAACATTTTTCTAACCAATATAAATGGTGAAACAAATTTTTACCTATTTAAACTAGAGCACAAAACAAATTAAAATATTTTATTTTATGAAAATCAATTCACCTAATGTTGAATAATAGAACTAAATAAACTACATTGAAAAGTTGAACTAAAGGAAAATTAAAGTAAATTTAAAATAAAAACAATTCAATTTAGTGTTATGAAGAAACCAAACAGAATGTGTTCTTACTAAAATCCTAGTCTAACATATTCGAAAAAAATCTCAAATAGTGCTGGATGATAGTCCTAACTAATACAAAATAGTAGCAAAAAGAATCACTCAAAAATAAGTTTTTAAACTCATGTTATTCAAGTTTTAGTGATTTGCTCAATTTTATCAAAATTCAAATTTAGAAGTTCAAATTTGAAACATAAGCATAGAGACATAAACTACAAAAAATTTGTGACATGTTGCAAAAAGAATCAATCAAAAAATCTAAATATTTTTCAAAGATTTCATAAAAACAAAAACAGAATACATTCTGTTTTCTAAAACAGAAAAGAAAAGAAAAAAAATCTTATCGAACGGACAGGGTCTACGTGGCATGCTGTGATTGGTTGAGAGAGTGTGCGTGCGGGAGCTAGCGAGTGGACGAACGAAACTTAACGCGTATCGATTCGTTTTATAAAACATCTAATCTGGCGCGTTGGATCTAGATCGAACGGCCCAGGGGGGTGCGGCGGCTTACAACGGTGGGGGTCGGGGTTCCGGTGAGGTCGACGGCAGCCGGACGTCGGAGGTGGTCGGAGGCGACGGTGCGGTGGTCGGGGGCAGCGTCCTAAGTGCTCTGGCGACAACGGCGAAGCTCTAGTGTCGATTGGTGGCGTCGGCCGGGGCTAGGGACGACGGAGGCGACGGCCTCGTGCTCGGGGAGATTCGGTCGACGTCCGAACTCCGGCAAGGTCATGCGGTGGCGTTCTGTTGTGGGTAGAGGCGGTTTCGGGGTGGAACGGAGAGCGGAGGCATGGGGGGTTCTTATACGGGTGGTGTGGTGGTCGGGGAGGGAAAGAGGAGCGAGATCCGTGGGGAGAGATCGCCGATGACGTCGGAGGCGCGGGGAAGGAGACGAGCGCGCTGATGCCGCGGTCGGACGGTGGGTCCCGTGCGTCAGTGAGGGTGGGACGCGGGATCTGCGCGTTGGTGGCCGACCCGGAGTGATTTCAGGTCTTAAAGGCTGTGGGCCGGCCCGTTTCTATTTAATTCATTTGCTTCTTTATTTCCAGATCATTTAAAACTTCTTTAATGCATTCAAATCATTTCCAAACATAGGAAATGTATAAATCAAAATGATCAGGGGATTAAATTGTATTTAATGAACATTTTAACTCTGTCATATTAAATATTTTTTTTAAATTTATTTTCAGAAAAATGCCTAATTGATTTTAAATCCTTTTGCAATAATTTTTCAAATAACCCCCTGGTTTTATTGATCAAAATATTTCACCAAGATGCCCCTGGTGTGGAGTGTCATGTTACTCCCCTCTTTCTTTGAACATTTCCAAAGGTTTTCAAATAGGTGAAATAAATACATGGAAAAATTGAAATGGCCTTTCAGAATTTCAAAGGAAGCACTTCAACCATTCATTTCATTCAAACAAAGGTATGATGATGCATAGCTATATTTCATAACATTCCAAAATGAAATTTTTGGATGTTACAAACCTAGCCACCTTAAGATGAATCTCGCCCTCGAGATTCGGGTTGGCTAGAAAATAGGTGTGGGTGGTCTCTACGAAGATCTTCTTCGCGTTCCCAGGTGGCTTCTTCCTCGGTGTGGTGACTCCACAGAACTTTACAAAACTTGATGGTCTTGCTACGGGTAACTTTGTTCGTAATCGGGAGGATTCTGACAGGCTTCTCCTCGTAGGTCAGGTCACTGTCAAGTTGTATGGCCTCTAGGGGCACTGTGTCTCTCAAAGGAATATTAGCCACCTCAGCATGGCATTTCTTCAGCTGGGAAACATGGAAAACATCATGAACTCCGGACAATCCTTCCATATAAAGCTTCAAAAGGGGCCATCTTCAGACTAGTCTGATAACTGTTGTTGTACGAGAACTCTGCGTAAGGCAAGTTGTCATCCCAACTGGACCCATAGTCTAGCGCACAAGCTCTCAACATGTCCTCCAGAATCTGGTTAACTCTCTCAGTCTGTCCATCGGTCTACGGATGAAATGCTATACTGAACTCCAGCCTCGTACCTAAAGTTTCATGTAGCTGATGCCAAAACTTTGAGGTAAATTGGGTTCCTCTATCTGACACGATACTCCTCACAACTCCATGCAGACATACGATCCTGGTCATATATTTCTTGCCTAACTTAGCACTAGTATAGGTGGTCTTTACTGGGATGAAATGAGCCACCTTGGTAAAGCGATTGACCACTACCCAGATGGAATCATAACCTGAACGGATCCTGGGTAACCCTGTGATGAAGTCCATACCAAGCTTATCCCATTTCCACTCGGGTATCAGCAAAGGTTGGAGTAACCCTGCTGGTTTCTCATGTTCCGCCTTTACTCGCTGACAAACATCACATACCGCAACATGTTCGGCAATATCCTTCTTCATACCTGTCCACCAGTAACTTTCCTTCAAATCAAGGTACATCTTGGTGTTGCCTGTGTGTATCGAGTATGGTGAATCGTGAGCTTCTTGAAGTATCAACTTCCTGAGCTCTGGGTCATTGGGCACATAGATTCGGTTCTCAAACCATAGAGTACCTTGTTCATCTTCACAAAAGTCATTAGATTTTCCATCCTTCATTCTCTGCTTTATTTCAGCTATCTCCTTGTCCGATTTCTGGGCTTCACGAATTCTTTCGGTCTAGGTGGACTGGATCTCTAGTGTGGCAACATATCCTTTTGGAACTATCTCTAGCCGAAGCTCTCTGAGATCATCGGTTAACTCCTGGGGTAATCCTCCGGCTATGAGTGTGTTCACATAACTCTTCCGACTCAAAGCATCTGCTACAACATTTGCCCTTCCTGGATGGTAACGCAGTCTCATGTCATAGTCCTTGATTAACTCTAACCATCTCCTCTGTTTGAGGTTCAGCTCCTTTTGTGTGAAGATATACTTAAGGCTTTTACGATCAGTGTAAACATCACAACTATTTCCGATAAGGAAATGTCTCCAGGTCTTGAGTGCATGCACTACGGCTGCTACTTCCAAATCATGGGTGGCATAATTCAACTCATGGGGTCGTAACTGTTTGGATGCATAGGCTACAACTTTTCCCTCTTGCATGAGTACTCCTCCAAGTCCTTGACGTGATGCGTCACAATAAACCTGGAAGTCCTTCCAAATGTTTGGCAGTATCAACACTGGGGTTGTGACCAAACGTTTGTTCAACTCCTGGAAACTGGCCTCACATTCCTTGGTCCAGATATACTTAGACTCTTTCTTCAACAACTCTGTCATGGGCTTGGCAATATTTGAGAAATTCTCAATGAACCTCCAGTAATATCCGGCATGTCCGAGAAATACGCGGATCTCCTTAACTAAGGTGGGTGACTTCCACTCAGTGACTGCTTCAACCTTAGCGGGGTCTACTACTATTCCTTCTCCGGAAATAATCTGTCCAAGGAATCCGACTTCCGTCAGCCAGAATTCACATTTACTGAACTTGGCATATAACTGATGCTCTCTAAGCTTCTCCAGAACTAAACGCAAGTGTTCCTTGTGTTCTTCCTCGCTCTTGGAGAATATCAAAATGTCATCAATGAACACCATGACAAACTTGTCCAAATATTCCATAAACACTTTGTTCGTCATATTCATGAAGTAGGCAAGAGCATTAGTCAAACCAAAAGACATGACTGTATACTCATATAAGCCATACCTTGTGGTGAAGGCTATTTTGGTTATATCCTATTCGCGAATTTTCAGTTGGTGATACCCTGATTGAAGATCGATCTTGGAGAATACTTTGGCTCCTACTAGCTGATCAAACAAGTCATTAATCATCGGCAGAGGGTACTTGTTCTTGATAGTCACCTCGTTCAATGCACGATAATCGACTACCATCCTCAAAGTTTTATCTTTCTTCTCCACCAAAAGAACTGGGGCTCCCCAAGGTGAAGATCTTGGGCGAATATATCCCTTATCCAATAACTCCTTAATCTGCTTCTTGATTTCTACTAAATCATTTGTGGGCATCCGATAGGTCTCTTGGAAATTGGGGCAGTTCCTGGTAGTAACTCTATCAGAAACTCAATCTCTTTATCTGGTGGCATGCCTGGTAATTCCTCTGGGAATACATCTGGAAAGTCTTGTACCACCGGAACTTCCTCCTGAACAACTCATGTGAGGGAATTTAACCGAGCACTCATCCGTGTGCGTCGGGATACATACTTAATCCTCTTGTTCTCTGGGGTGGTGAGTGAAATAGACTTGCTGGGGCAATCAAGATTTCCTTCATACTTGGTCATCCAATCCATGCCTAGGATTACATCCAATCCTTGGGACTCTAGGACGATGAGGTCGGTGGAAAAACATGTTTTCCTATATTGAGTTTCAAGGCATGGCATCCTATCCCTGCCATCATCATACCTCCTGGGGAATTGACCTTAATGGGGTGACTAAGGGTTCTGGTGGGTAAACCATACTTTTCCACAAGTACCCTTGATATGAATGAGTGAGTTGCACCAGAATCAAAAAGTACTATAACTGGACGTGAATGTAACAAAAACTTACCAACCACAGTCTCGGGTTGATCATAGACTTCTTCGACATCAAGGTGGTTCACCTGAGCTCGGGAAAAAGGATTTGGTTTCTTAGCTGCGGAGTTGCCGTTGTTGTTGCCGTTTCCATTTCCTTGCTTGTTCTGAGGACATTCAGTGGCATAGTGTCCTGTCTTCTGGCTCTTGAAACAGGTGATATGGTTCAGATCCTTCTGAGCTGAAACGGGATGGTGTTGGTTGCCATTCCCACTTCCATTGCCATTCTTGAAGTTGCCATTGTTGGGACGATTATTCCCATTTCCTCCATGGCTATGGCCTCCATGGTTGTGCATGTGATATGTGTGTCCTCCATACTTGCCGGTCCCTGATCCGGTATTTCCTGAGTACGGGGAGTAGCGAGGCTTCTGTTGAGCTCCAGAGTGAGACTTCCCCTGTCCATACTTCCTCTTGTGGTTTTCGATTTGCTGCTGCTTCCCCTCCAAGATGAGGGCCTTGTCTACCAGCTCCTGGTAGTTGTTGAAAGTAGCCACCAACAGCTGCACGCTCAACTCATCATTGTGTCCTTCCAGGAACTTCTCCTGTTTGGCTGTGTTATCGGCCACATCTCCTAGTGCATAACGAGCTAACATGCTGAATTCATCCACATACTAGGCTACGGAGCGGTTCCCCTGGCATAAGTTGCAAAACTCACTCTTCTTCAGACTCATGGCTCCAGCCGAGACATGAGCAGTGCAGAAAGCTAGCTTGAACTGCTCCCAAGTCACACTAGCAATGGGGTACGTGGTGGTGTAGTTCTCCCACCATGAAGCTGCTGGTCCCTCTAGTTGATGGGCGGCAAAACGCACCTTTTCAACCTCAGTGCATCCGGCGGTGGTGAGTTCCCTCTCCATCTTGCGGAGCCAATCATCTGCCACAATGGGCTCAGTGCTGCTGGAAAAAGTTGGTGGATTCAGCCTTAGAAAACGGGTGAGGTTGTCGCCTTGAGGTGGAGGGTGGTTGTTGGTCTGGTTCTGGATCAACAACTGCATCAGTGCATTCTGCTACTGGAGAAGTTGTGTGAGTTCTAGCGGGAAGGTGAAGTCGGGCTCACGTCGCGGAGGCATATTGCTGTTTTCAAAGGGGTGAGAATTTAGAATAGAACAAGGACCTAAAAGAAAATTTCACTACCCATATGCAATGCAAGAAACATATTACACCAAACACTCATTCATTTATTCAATTCAAGGTTCAAACATCGAGATACAAGTCTCCAAATCAAACTAAGCATCGACCTACACTTTAACGACGAAAATAAAGATACATGGGGGCAAAACTAAAGTTCTCCTCAAAAGTACTGGGTGAAGTGGCCTCCTCCGGTGACGCTCTCCTCATAGTCATCATCGTTGCTGATCAAGGGAGCCATGTCTCCTTCTGGGTGAAGATTTTCCCCCATGTCCAACTGTTCCTCCAGAGTTGCAATGCGAGTGTTCATCTTGTCGATCCTCGCTAAGAAATCCTTCACTTCATGCTCATGCTCGTACTTGGCTTCCCATAGGTTAGCTTCGAGGTCAATCTCGCGGTTCATCAGCCTCATGATCGTCTTCATGTCAGCACGTACCTGAACCTCCAAGGTCCTGATGTGCGTCTCCAAAGTCTGGATATAGGAAATGGTGGAGCCTTCAATGGGAGTGGTTATGATATTTCCATTGGCATCCCTGTGACAAACCACGCTGAGTCCTGGTGAAATGGGACCACCCCTGTATTCCTCCTGAATACATCCAAGGGCACGGTGAATTGCCATGTCCCTCCCAAGAATCCAGTTGGGTGCCACAAACTTGAAGTCGATGGGTTCCTTACGATTTCCAAAAGTCTTTCCGGGGATGTGCACCTCGATCCTGTAGTGACCATCTTGTGGAAAAGACATGATAGGAGTCCCAGTGATGCTTGACAAGGCAATCCTTACGTCCCTAACGATCTTCACCAACTCTTTGCCAAAGGGCATCGTCGCGTCAGGCTGACAAAACTTCGTGATCAAAACTGGGATGAAGGTGGCCATCTATAAATTTTGAAATAAATCGGAAGGAAGTCAGAAATGAGTAGATGAGAGTATAAGAATTTTAAAGACAAAAGAGAAATAAATCCTAAGGCTTTTCCAATCCTAGAGGTTACGTCCTACGGTCAGCGTGTGCTTTGATACCATTTCTGTAGCGACCCGACCTGAAAGGTCGAATCTCCGGTGTTTTTGTACCATCCCAAGATCATGCTGGTGAACACGTGGCACATCAATGTATATATCAAAGTGAAATCACACAACTTTATTAATCGAAAAAAAATCTCATATCGAGTTATTTCTTACAATCAAAATTACAATAAAGTGGTTGAAGGCCAACTCATCGGAATAACTAATCTTGCGGAAGCTTCAAAGGTAGTTGAGTCCATCTGACTCCAAGGGCATCTCACCGAGCATAGAGCGTTTCCCCTCTCCTGGTCGGAAAAGTACTCTGCAACACGATACGTTGCAGCCATATAGGTCAGCATATTGAATATGCCGGCAATGTCACAAAAGTGGGGGTGTAAAGTAATCGTCTATTCTATATGCATATATGGCAGGTGGGGTAGTAAGTTTCGCATAAAGCCAAATTTTTCCTACAACAAGAGAGGGCAAAAGCATAATTACTACAATGTTGGTTGATTAATGTGATGGTTCCACCAACCAATTCCCATACCCAAGTTGTCATTTAAAACCCACATCAATATACTTAATTGTGTTGAGAGTTCCAGACAGTTTTAGCTCCTCTGGCTCAAACTGTCCATGACCATGGACACGCCTAATCGATTAGGTTGGGGTACTCTGCAGAGTTTTGCACACGTTCCCCACTAGATTTGATCACCTCCGTTGGATTCTCGCACTTCAGGGTGTTTGAGAACCGGATGACCAAAACATGGTCTTCTAAAGGGTTTCCCCGAGACTCTGTCGGTGCCCATCATTTCCTATCGTTCTTCTACATCTCGTAGCACCGCCTGTCCAGGGTCACCACGATATCCAACCAAGCCAGAGTCCATTTCTTTGTGCAGTTAAGCCTTGGGTCTTGAAGCATCCATCCATCTCTTTGTGCCTGTGTGGACCTTTTCGCATGAATACTGGCACTTCTCCAGCAACATCTAGGCTAACCACTGGTTTCTCCAGGGCACCATTCAACCATCATCCACCCAGAGGTATGTTGAAAACTCGGAGTCTTGAAGTCTTTATCATCTTGTAGGTCTTGAAATTATTATCTCACAACTCTCATGAATCACACAACCAACCCCGTCTACTAATAGCATAGCAAAATTAATTCAACGTTTCCCGGGGCCAATGTGTCAAAGGGTTGAGGGGTGCCTACCACATGATACTACTTCAAGTAACCATGTTTTTGAATTACCTACTTTGCATGCAATTGGGGAGATGGTAGAACTAATGCAATAAAACATAGGTACACATGGTCAAAGTGACTTGCCTTGCTGATGATCCTCATACTCAAGTGACTCTAGATAACAAGCTTCGCACTCCGACTGATCTAACGAATCAAACAAAGCACACAATACGTATAATCACAATATAATTCACACAAAAGCAAGGTAAACTCAAAAAGAGAAGACTCTCAAAAATTTAGTGTCAAAATCCTACTAAGGCATAATAAGACAAAATTTGTTTTGAACAACTAAGCTATTTAGATAACAGAAAAAATAATAAATACAAAAAAAAATATTAGAAAACAGAGAGTATTTCATTATAAAAATTCTTTGCAAAAGAGTTATTACAAAACATTTTTCTAGCCAATATAAATGGTGAAACAAATTTTTACCTATTTAAACTAGAGCACAAAACAAATTAAATAATTTATTTTATGAAAATCAATTCACTTAATGTTGAACAATAGAACTAAATAACCTACTTTGAAAAGTTTAACTAAAGCAAAATTAAAGTAAATTTAAAATAAAAACAATTCAATTTAGTGTTATGAAGAAACCAAACATAATCTGTTTTTACTAAAATTCTAGTCTAACATATTCGAAAAATTTATCAAATTGTGTTGGATGATAGTCCTAACTAATACAAAACAGTAGCAAAAAGAATCACTCAAAAATAAGTTTTTAAACTCATGTTATTCAAGTTTTAGTGATTTGCTCAGTTTTATCAAAATTCAAATTAGGAGTTCAAATTTGAAATCTAAGCATACAGACATAAACTACAACAAATTTGTGACATGTTGCAAAAAGACTCAATCAAAAACTCTAAATATTTTAAAAGATATAATAAAAACAAAAATAGAATACATTCTGTGTTCTAAAACAGAAGAGAAAAGAAAAAAAATCTTATCGAATGGACAGGGACTACGTGGCATGCTGTGATTGGTTGAGAGAGTGTGCAAGCGGACGACCGAAACTTAACGCGTATTGATTCGTTTTATAAAACTTCTAATCTGGCGCGTTGGATCTAGATCGAAAGGCCCGGGGGTGGTGGTGGCTTACAGCGGTGGGGGTCGGGGTTCTGGCGAGGTCGACGGCAGCCGGACGTCAGAGGTGGTCGGAAGCGACGGTGCGGTGGTCGGGGGTGGTGTCCGAAGTGCTCAGGCGATGGCGTCGAAGCTCCGGCGTCGATTGGTGGCGTCGGCCGGGGCTGGGGACGACGGAGGCGACGGCCTCGTGCTCGGGGAGATTCCGTCAACGTCTGAACTCCGGCGAGGTCGTGCGGTGGCGTCCTCGTGAGGGTAGAGGGTGTTTCGGGGTGGAACGGAGAGTAGAGGTACGAGGGGTTCTTATAGGGGTGGTGTGGTGGTCGGGGAGGGAAAGAGGAGCGAGATCCGTGGGGAGAGATCGCCGACGACGTCGGAGGCACGGGGAAGGAGACGCGGGCGCTGATGTCGCGGTCGGACAGTGGGTCCCGCGCGTCAGTGAGGGTGGGACGCGGTATCTGCGCGTCGGTGGCCGACCCGTAGTGATTTCGGGTCTTAAAGGCTGTGGGCCGGACCATTTCTGTTTAATTCATTTCCTTCTTTATTTCCAGAGTGTTTAAAACATGTTTAATGCATTCAAATCATTTCCAAACATAGGAAATATATATATCAAAATGATCAGGGGATTAAATGCCATTTTTCCTCTGTCATATTGAATATTTTAAAAAAAATTATTTTTAGAAAAATGCCTAATTGATTTTAAATCCTTTTGGAATAATTTTTCAAATAATCCCCTGGTTTTATTGTTCAAAATATTTCACCAAGATGCCCCTGGTGTGGAGTGTCATGTTACTCCCCTCTTTCTTTGAACACTTCCAAAGGTTTTCAAATAGGTGAAACAAATACATTGAAAAATTGAAATGGCCTTTCAGAATTTCAAAGGAAGCACTTCAACCATTCATTTCATTCAAACAAAGTGATGATCATGCATAGCTATATTTCATAACATTCCAAAATGAAATTTTGGGAGGTTACAGGCTTCCCGCTCGTCGGTGGGTGGTCAAGGCGGCCGTTGGGGCTGAGGGAATTGCCGGCGAGGGAGAAATCCGCACGGTGGCGAGGTTTGGCTCCAGCTCGAGCTCCTGAGCATGGGGGTGAGGAGACTTGGCACGGGGGAGCGGCTGAGGGGAGGAGGGAGCAAGAGGAGAGCAGCGGGAGCTCGGGGGAGAGCTTTATAGGCAGGCACCGGTGTGCCGTGGACGCGGTGCGCCGCCGAGGATGGGGGCGTCGCCATGGGGCACGGGTGCGCCCTGGGCCATGTCTGTAGTGGACGTGGACTTGGTCCGTGCCTGCGGATAGGAGAAAGGCAGTCAGGGGGACCGGAGGTGCGCGCATGCAAGCTCCGCCATTGTTGCGGACATCGAGGGGCGGCTGGGGGACATGCTCCCGATATCCCCAGGTGGTCGGGGGGCTCGGGATGAGGGCGGCTACAATGCGGGAGCGCACTGTAGCGCGCCCCATAGCGCCCTTATGACCGGCATTGGCATAGAAAATGGGCACTAGCATGTTGATTAGTGACTTGGGGGTTCTGGAGATGCACATGGTCTAGTAGAAGCTAGGGGAGGCTAGGAAAGAAATGATATGGGGGAGGGGCGAGGTAGAAAAGATGCTCCCATGGTGAAACTGAGGGGGAATTGGGGGTTTTACCCCACCCACTCTTGAGCTGGGGCCACACAAGATTTACTGGAGGTAGTTGGTAACCCTGAGAGGCTGTGGTAAAAAAATTATAGCAAGGGGAATAGTGAAAGGGGTGAAAATAGTGACTTCACTATTTCACTAGAAGGTGTTTGATGGGTGTTTGGGCAAGAAAAAATTACCCACTTACTAAGACATACAACAGGGTCAAATGTTAAGTGAAAATGAGATGGATCACCAAATTTGAGCTCAAATGGGCAAAGTTGACAATGGAAACTTTGTGAACCCTAGAAACTAACAAAATTAGGTTTCTGTAGATCTAGTTATGCTAAGCTATTACCCTTGATGCACCACTTAGTGTAGCATCGTTATTTGGTGAGTAGAGCATGTCCACAAAGTTTGGGGTCAAGAGAAGAAACTTCATTATGCAAAGTTGTCCAAATTTGAATCTGGATAGGAAGGGTTTTGGGATGGTTTAATAAACCAAAACAACTTGGATTGAGATGAAACTTTGCAAGATCATCACCTATTTAAACCAAAACAACTTGGATCAAGATGAAACTTTGCCAGAATTTTCGTGGAATTTACTGGAAATATTTCTTATAGAAATATTTCAAAAGCTTGATTTGGACAGAAAGGGATTAGACGGTTTTTGCCCATGATTTGAACATGACCATGTGTTGAAACTCATATATATGGAAAATATATGTCCACTGAGGCTCCCTAAATTTTCTCAAATATTTTTAAACTATTTAAAAAAATTCCCTATGAAAAAACATTTTCGGTCTGAAGAAAAAGCCTTTAAATAACATAGAAAAATAATCTTTAAAATTAATATTTGGTGGTTTTGGGAAGTCATAAATATTTTAAATTTGAAATAAAGCCTTTGGGGAAGATGGATCCACCCAATTAGAGGACTTGCAGTGCAAACCTCAACTCGGGGGGGTTTTGAAAACCTAATTTGAATAAATCCTTTTTGGTCAAAACAAAATTGGATAAAAATAGTTTTGGGCACTATTCACATGACATGACCATTGGGCAAGAAGTTTGGGTCAAGGAAGATGGGTATGAAGAAGGATAGAATCTAAGAGTGCCATACACAACAACCAAGCAAGTAACAATTCAAACAAACAAGAATCACTGAAAAAGTTATAATTGGCTCCAAATTTTATAAATCCAAGCCTAACAAGGTGATACAAACACAGGGTGTGACATACCTACCTCCCTTACAAGAATCACGTCCCCGAGATTCCTAGACTAAGCACTAAAAAGATAAGGGAACTCCGATCTAAGATAGTCTTCATGCTCCCAGGTTGCTTCAGCTTCAGTGTGGTTGCTCCATTGGACCTTGCAGTACTTGATGGTGGGGCTTCGGGTGCAATGCTCGGCTTCATACAAAATGTGAACTGGCCTATCACGATAAGTGAGGTCTGGCTGAAGATCGATGACTTGATGGTCGATGTCCTTGTAGAGGTCAGGGCAGTTGGGAACTTGCATACACTTCCAGAGTTGTGACACATGAAAGACGTTGTGCATATCCGATAGCTCGGGAGGTAGCTCTAGATGATAGGCAACTTCTTTGCGCGTAGTGGTGATCTTGAAGGGGCCGATGTATCTTGGTGCAAGCTTCCCTTTGACATGGAAATGCGTGGTTCCCTTGAGAGGCGTGACTCGGAGGTAGACATGGTCACCGACACAGAAGCTCACTTCTCGGCGATGGGAGTCGGCAAAACTCTTCTGTCTTGACTTGGCGGTCTCAAGGCGTTCTCGGATGAGTTGAACTTGCTCATCTGCTTCGCGGAGGATGTCTGGTCCAAAAATTAATCCTTCCCCAGTTTCCGACCAGTTGAGGGGAGTGCGGCACTTGCGCCATGCAACACGTCAAATGGTGCCATCTGAAGACTTGACTGATAGCTGTTGTTGTAGGAGAACTCGACAAACGGTAAGCAATCTTCCCATTTGTCTCCATACGCCAAAACGGAAGGACGGAGCATGTCTTCGAGTATCTGATTTACTCGTTCTGTCTGCCCACCGGTCTAGGGGTGAAAAGTAGTACTGAAGGAGAGCTTGGTGCCCATGGCTCCTTGAAATATCTTCTAGAACCTCAAGGTGAATTGGGTTCCTCGATCCGACACGATCTCCTTAGGAACTGCATGAAGGCTCATGATACGCTCGATGTAGGGGCTGGCTAGCTTGTTACCGTCATAGCTGGTCTTGACGGGAATGAAATGGGCTACTTTGGTTAGGTGGTCGATAATGACCCAAATAGAGTCATGTCCCTTGCTTGAACTTGGTAAACTGGTGATGAAATCCATCCCGACTTTGTCCCACTTCCATTCAGGTACTTTGAGAGGTTGCAATGGCCCAACGGGTCGCTGGTGCTCAGCCTTGACTCTCTGGCATATGTCACACTTGGTGACAAAGGTGTCTATCTCCTGTTTCATGCCATGCCACCAGAATCTTTCCTTGAGATTTTGATACATCTTGGTTCCTCCAGGATGGATGGAATATGGAGTGTCATGAGCTTCTTGCAAGATCAAGTTCTTGAGCTCCTCTTTGTTGGCTACGTAGATGCGATCCCCGAACCATACAACTCCTTGTTCATCCACTGAGAATCCTGGGGCTTTGCCTGCATTGATCTTCCTCTTGATGCCTTCAATGCTCTCGCGTCCCTTCTGGGCTTCCTTAATATCATCCATCAAGGTAGGCTTTGCTTCGAGGTTGGCGAGGTACCCGGGTGCAACCAATTCTAAGCCAAAGCTTTCAAGCTCTTCATACAGGGCGGGTAGCCTTTCCTTGCATTCAAGGAACAAGCATTTCTGCTTAAGGCGTGTGCTACCACGTTAGCCTTTTCGGGGTGGTATTTAACACTGAGGTCGTAATCCTTGATCAACTCTAACCATCTTCGCTGCCCTATGTTCAATTCCCTCTGCGTGAAAATATACTTCAAACTCTTGTGGTTTGTGTATATCTCACATCACTTCCCCAAAAGGTAGTGTCTCCGTGTCTTCAAGGTGTGAACCACGTCTGCCAACTCGAGATGATGAGTTGCGTAGTTCTCTTCATGAGGTCATAGCTGTCTGGATAGATATGCTACAACTCTGACTTCTTGCATGAGAACACCTGCAAGCCCAGTTCTCGATGCATCACTATATATCAAAAACTCCTTGTGAATGTCGGGGGTGGCCAAAACAGGGGCTGTGGTCAATCTCTTCTTGAGCTCCTGGAAGCTTTCTTCACATTTAGCTATCCATTCGAACTTCGTGTCCTTCTTGAAAAGCTGGGTCATGGGTCAGGCAATACTCAGGAATCCTTGCACGAACTTGCGGTAATATCCCACGAGTTCGAGGAAGCTTCTGACTTCCTTCACGATGGTAGGGGTTTGCCATTCAGTCATGGCTTCAAACTTGGCAGGATCCACTGATAATCCATTTGCAGTTAACACATGACCCAAGAATCCAACTTCACGCAGCCAAAATTCACACTTGCTGAATTTGGCGTATAGCTGGTGCTCTGGAAGCTTCTCTAGGACCAATCTCAAGTGTTCCTCATGCTTTTCTTCGGACTTGGAGAAGACGAGTATGTCATCAATGAAGACGACAACGAACTTGTCCAAGTAATCCATGAAGACTTTATTCATGAGGTACATGAAGTAGGAAGGGGCATTGGTTAACCCGAATGACACGACCGTGTACTCATACAGGCCATACCGGGTTACAAATGCCGTCTTCAGAATGAGTAAAGAGACTTGCCTGTAACGATGTTGAACTAGGTATGGAGATACCGACGATCGAATCTCGGGCAAGTAACATACCGAAGAACAAAGGGAACATCATACGGGATTAACTGAATCCTTGACACAGAGGTTCGACTGATAAAGATCTTTGTAGAATATGTAGGAACCAATATGGGCATCCAGGTCCCTTTGTTGGTTATTGACCGTAGAGGTGTCTCGGTCATGTCTACATACTTCTCGAACCCGCAGGGTCTGCACACTTAAGGTTCGGTGACGTTTCGGTAGTATAGAGTAATGTATGGTGGTGACCGAAGGTTGTTCAGAGTCTCGGATGAGATACCGGATGTCACGAGGAGCTCCGAAATGGTGTGGAGGTAAAGATTGATATATAGGAAGTCCCATTTTGGTCGCCGGAAAAGTTTCAGGCTAATCGGTAATGTACCAGGAGTGCCGGTAGTGTACCGGGAGACCACCGGGAGGGGTATTTCGACCCAAGAGGCTTCGTGGGCTGTGGGAGAGTAAATACCAGCCTTTTGTGGGCTCGTGGAAGTCGCACACAAGGCCCATGCGGCTGGGATATAAAGCCCAAAAGGAAAAAGGTGGAAAAAGTCAAAAAAAGAGGAATCCTAGTCCTACTAGGATTGGAGGAGGAGTCCTCCTCTCCTCCCCACTTCGGCCGACCCATGGGCTGGATTTTTGGCAGACAAGCCTCCTCCTCCTCTCCTCCTATATATACTAGTGGATTTTAGGGTTTTGGCAAAGAATTTTCAGCCACGTGCTACCCGTTCCTCTAGTGCATAGTTTCTCCTCTAGATCGGTTTTCTGCAGTGCTTAGGCGAAGCCCTGCCGGAATAGCTCCACCACCATCGCCACAGTGCCATCACGCTGCCGGAGAACTCTTCTAACTCTCCGCTACCTCTTGCTGGATCAAGAAGGCGGAGTTCATCATCAAGCTGTACGTGTGCTGAACGCGGAGGTGCCGTCCGTTCGGTGCTAGATCGGAAGGACCGTGATCAAGACTGCGAGAAGGATCGTGAGGAGATCGCGGGAGGGATCGTGATGAGTTCGCGGGACGGATCGTGATGAGATCGCGGGACGGATCGTGATGAGTTCACGGGACGGATCGTGATTGGATCGCGGGACGGATCGTGATGAGATCGCGAGACGCTTGGCGATTTGGATCGCGAAGACGTTCGACTACACCAACCGCGTTTCTTAACGCTTCCCACTTAGCGATTTACAAGGGTATGTAGATCCACTCTCCCTCTCGTAGATGCTCATCACCATGGATAGAGCTTGTGTGTGCATAGGAAATTTTTTGTTTCCCATGCAACGTTCCCCAACAGTGGCATCATGAGCTAGGTCTATGTGTAGATGAGATCTCGAGTAGAACACAAAGAGTTTGTGGGCGTTGATGCTTAGATTGCTTCCTCCCTTAGTCGGAGTTTGGTTCAGCAGTATTGTGAGATGAAGCGGCCCGGAGCAACATTACTCGTACACTTACGAGAGACCGGTTCCCTCGACCGCGACTTGTTGCATAGATGGCTTGCGGGTGCCAGTTTCTCTCACTTTAGTTGGATCGGATTCGACAAAGGCGGTCCTTGAGAAGGTTGAAAAGCAACTAGTGTATCACCGTAGCAGCCACACCATTAATTATCACGACTTGCATGTCGATGAGTACGGCAACTGGCAGGAGCCATAGGGTTGTCCTTAATTATTGTATGACCTGCGTGTCAATCATTAAGCGCTATGTAATGCTTTACTTTATCGCTAAATGGTAGCAATAGTACTACAAGCATGTTGGGAGCGACAACCCCGATGGCGACACGTTGATAGAGATCAAGATGGTGGAGATCATGGTGTCATGCCGGTGACGATGGAGATCATGCCGGTGCTTTCATGATGGAGATCAAAAGCACAAGTTCAGGGCCATATCATGTCACTTATGATTGCATGTGATGTTAATCCTTTTATGCACCTTGTTTTTCTTAGGATGACAGTAGCATTATAAGGTGATCCCTCACTTAATTTCAAGATAAATTGTGTTCTTCCCGATTGTGCACCGTTGTGAAAGTTCTTCGTGTCGAGACACCACGTGATGATCGGGTGTGATAGACTCTACGTTCACATACAATGGGTGCTAGCCAGTGTTGCACATGCAGAACACTCGGGTTAAACTTGACGAGCCTAGCATGTACAGACATGGCCTCAAAACACAAGAGACCGAAAGGTCGAACATGAGTCATATAGTAGATATGATCAACATGATGATGTTCACAATATAAACCACCTCAACTCACGTGATGATCGGGCTTGAGTTGATGAATTTGGATCTTGTATCACTCGAATGACTGGAGGGATGTCAATTTGAGTGGGGGTTCTTAGTAATATGATTAATTGAACTCATTATCATGAACATAGTTAATAGTGTGTATGCAAATTATATTGTAGATTACTTGCTCGCGGTGTAGCTCCCTTGAATTTTTGTATGTTCCAAGAGAAATATAGTTGAAAGATGTTGGTAGCAATATTGTGGACTGGGTCCATGATCTGAGGATTGTCCTCATTGCTGCACAGAAGGCTTATGTCCTTAATGCACCGCTCGGTGCGCCAACCCCTCTAGCGTCGTTTGTAGATGTTGTGAACATCTGACACGGACGTTCTGATGACTACTTGATCGTTTAGTGTGTCATGCATTACGGCTAAGAATTGAGGCTCCGAAACGTTTTGAACGTCACAGAACATATGAGATGTTCTAAGAGCTGAAATTAGGATCTCAGGCTCGTGCCCATGTCGCGAGATATGAGATCTCCAACAAGATTCTTTGCCTGCAAGATGAAGGAGAATAGCTCAATCATTGAGCATGTGCTCAGATTGTCTGGGTGCTACAATCGCTTGAATCGAGTGGGAGTTGATATTCCTGATAAGATAGTGATTGATATAGTTCTCCATGTCACTGTCACTAAGCTACTAGAACTTGGTGATGAACTATAAAACGCTAGGGATAGAAATAATGATCCCTGAGCTATTCGCGATGTTTGACACCGCGAAGGTAGAAATCAAGAAGGAGCGTCAAGTGTTGATGGTTAGTAAAACCACTAGTTTCGAGAAGAGCAAGGAGGGAAACTTCATGGATGGCAAGTCAGTTGTTGCTCCGGTGAAGCAACCCAAAGTTGAACTCAAACCCAAGACTAAGTGCTTCTATTATGAGGAGAGCAGTCGCTGAAGCGGAACAACCCTAGATACTTGGTAGATAAGAAGGCTGGCAATGTCAAGAGAAGTATATTTGATATATGTGTTATTGATGTGTACCTTGCTAGTACTCCTAGTAGCACCTAGGTATTGGATACCGGTTCGGTTGCTAAATGTTAGTAACTCAAAATAAAAGCTATGGAATAAATGGAGAACTAGCTAACGGTGAGGTGACAATGTGTGTTGGAAGTGTTTCCAAGGTTGATGCGATCGACATCGCACGCTCTCTCTACCTTCGGGATTAGTAACAAACCTAAATAAGTGTTATTTGGTGTTTTGTGTTGAGCATGAACGTGATTAGATCGTGTTTATTGCAACACGGTTATTCATTTAAGTTAGAGAATAATGGTTATTCTGTTTACATGAATAATACCTTCAATGGTCATGCACCCAATGAGAATGGTCTGTTGAATCTTGATCGTAGTAATACACATGTTCATAACATTGATGCCAACAGATGCAAAGTTAATAACGAAAGTACCACATACTTGTGGCACTGCCGCTAAATGTCATATTGGTATAAAACACATGAAGAAACTCCATGCTGATGGATCTTTGGACTCTTTCGATTTTGAATCGGTTGAGACATGCAAACCAAGCCTCTTGGTCAAAGATGACTAAGGACCCTGTTTTCTGGTTTGACGGAGCGGGCAAGTGATTTATTGGAAATGATACATGTTGATGTATGCAATCCAATGAGTCTTGTAGCGTGTGGTGGATATCGTTATTTTCTTACCTTCGCTGATGATTTGGGTAGATATAGTGTACGTTTAGTTAATGAAACACAAGTCTGAATCATTTGAAAAGTTCAAGTAAATTCAGAGTGAAGTTTAAGATCATCGTGACAAGAAGATAAAAATATCTGTGATATGATCGTGGAGGTGAATATCTGAGCTACGAGTTTGGCATACAACTTTAGACAATGTGAAAGTTGTTTCACAACACACGCCACCTGGAACACCATAGTGTGATGGTATGTCCGAACGTCATAGTCGTGCTCTATTGGATATGGTGCATGTTATGATGTCTCTACTATAATTTTGGAGTTGCGCATTAGAGACAACTACATTCACTTTAAATAGGGCACCATCTAAATCCGTTGAGATGACACTATGTGAATTATGATTTGATAGAAACCTAAGCTATCATTTCTTGATGTTTGGGGCTGCGACGCTTGTGTGGAAAATGTTTTGACCTAATGAGCTCGAACGCAAAGCGGACAAATGCATCTTCGTAGAATACCCTAAGAACAGTTGGGTGAACCTTCTATCTCAGGTCCAAGAATAAAGTGTTTGTTGCTAAAACGGGTCCTTTCCCGAGAAAAAGTTTCTCTTGAAAGAATTGAGTGGGAGGAAGATAGAACTTGATGAGGTTGTTGAACCTTTGTTTCAACAAGAGAGTAGCGCAGCGCAAAAAGATGTTTCTATGGAACCTACGTCAAATGAAGAGGAAGTAAATGATGATGATCATGAAGCTTTGGATCAAGTTACTATCAAACCTCATAGGTCGACAAGGATGTGTACTGCTCCTGAGCGGTACAACAACCCTGTCTTGGAGGTCATGTTGTTGGACAACAATGAACCTACTGCTGTGGAGAAGCGATGATGGGCCCGGATTCCGACAAATGATTAGAGGCCATGAAATCCGAGAAAGGATCCATATATGAAAACCAAGTATAGACTTTGGTAGACTTGCTCGTTGGACAGCAGGTCGTTGAGTACAAATGGATCTTTAAAATGAAGATAGACACTGATGGTGAATGTCACCATTTATAAAGCTCGACTTGTCGGAAAGAAGTTTCCGTCAAGTTCAAGGAGTTGACTGTGATGAGACTTTCTCTCGTAGTGATGCTAAAGTCTGTTAGAATTATATTAGCAGTTGTTGCATTTTTCAATTATGAAATCTGGCAGATGGATGCCAAAACATCGTTTCCTTTCTTGAGGAAAGGTTGTATGTGATAAAACCAGAAGGTTTTGTCAGTCCTAAGGATGCTAAAAGGTGTGCAAGATTTAGTGATCCTTCTATGAACTGAAGCAAGCATCTCTGTGTTGGAATATACACTTTGCTGAGGTGATTAAAGTTTTTGAGTCTATACAAAGTTTACGAGAAACTTGTATTTACAATAAAGTGAGTGGGAGCGATGTAGAGTTTCAGATAAGCATATGTGGTTGACATATTGTTGATCGAAAATGGTATAGAATTTCTGGAAAGCATAAAGGGTTGCTTGAAAAGAGTTTTTTAAAGGAAGACTTGCATAAAGCTACCTAATTGTTGAGCATCAAGATCTATAGAGATAGATCAAGATACTTGATGAGACTTTCAATGAGTACATACCTTGACAAGATTATGAAAGAGTTCGAAATGGATAAGTCAGAGAAAGAGTTCTCGCCTGATTTGCAAGGTATAAAGTTGAGTAAGTCTCAATGCCCAGTGACTACAGAAGATAGAGAAAAGATGAGTGTCATCCCCTATGCTTCAACCATAGGCTCTATCATGTATGCAATGTTGTGCACAAGACCCGATGTCAGCCTTGCCATAAGTATGGTCGAAAGCTTTCAAAGTGATCCTGGAATGGAGCACTGGATAGTGGTCAAGATTATCCTTAGTAACTAAAAGACTAAGGAGATGTTTCTCGATTATGGAGGTGATAAAGAGTTCGTTGTAAAGAGTCACGTCGATGCAAGCTTTAACACCAATCCGGATGACTCGTAGTAGCAATCTGGATACGTATTGTGGAGCAGCCATTTGGAATAGTACCAAGTGGAGTGTGGTAGCAGTGTTAATGGTTTGACATAGAAATTTGCAAAGTACACAAAGATCTGAATGTCGCAGACCCGTTGACTATAAGACCTCTCTCACATGCAAAGCATGATCGAGCCCCAGAACTCATTGGGTGTTAGATTCATAACAATGCAAATCACATGGTGATGTGAACTAGATTATTGACTCTAGTGCAAGTGGGAGACTGTTGGAAATATGCCCTAGAGGCAATAATAAATTAGTTATTATCATATTTCCTTGTTCATGATAATCGTTTATTATCCATGCTATAATTGTATTGATCGGAGACTTAGATGCACGTGTGGATACATAGACAAAACCATGTCCCTAGTATGCCTCCAATAGACTAGCTCGTTGATCAAAGATGGTTAAGGTTTACTAGCCATTGAGATGAGATGTTATTTGATAACGGGATAACATCATTAGGATAATGATGGGATGGACAAGACCCAAACTACAAATGTAGCATATGATCATGTTAGTTTAATGCTACTGTTTTCTGCATGTCAAGTATCTGTTCCTATGACCATGAGATCATGCAACTCACTGACACCGGAGGAGTGCCTTGTGTGTGTCAAACGTCACAACATAACTGGGTGACTATAAAGGTACTCTACAGGTATCTCCATGGGTGTCTGTTGGGTTGGCATGGATCAAGACTGGGATTTGTTACTCCGTGTGACGGAGAGGTATCTCAGGGCCCACTCGGTAATACGACATCACAACAAGCCTTGCAAGCAATGTGACTAAGTGTTAGTCACGGGATCTTGTATTACGGAACGAGTAAAGAGACTTGCCGGTAACGATGTTGAACTAGGTATGGAGATACCGACGATCAAATCTCGGGCAAGTAACAAACCGAAGAACAAAGGGAACATCATACGGGATTAACTGAGTCCTTGACATAGAGGTTCGACCGATAAAGATCTTCATAGAATATGGAGGAACTAATATGGGCATCCAGGGCCCTCTAATGGTTATTGACCGTAGAGGTGTCTCGGTCATGTCTACATAGTTCTCGAACCCGCAGGGTCTACACACTTAAGGTTCGATGACGTTTCGGTAGTATAGAATTATGTATGGTGGTGACCGAAGGTTGTTCGGAGTCTCGTATGATATACCGGACGTGACGAGGAACTCCGGAACGGTCCGGAGGTAATGATTGATATATAGGAAGTCCCATTTTGGTCGCCAGAAAAGTTTCGGGCTAATCGGTAATGTACCGGGAGTGCCGGTAGTGTACCGGGACACCACCGGGAGGGCTATTTCGACCCAAGAGGCTTCATGGGCTGTGGGAGAGTAAATATCATCCTTTTGTGGGCTGGTGGAAGTCCCACACAAGGTCCATGCGGCTGGGAGAAAAATCCCAAAGGAAAAAAGGTGGAAAGAGGACAAAAAAAGGAGGAATCCTAGTCCTACTAGGATTGGAGGAGGAGTCCTCCTCTCCTACTCACTTTGGCTGACCCATGGGCTGGCTTTTTGGCAGCCAAGCCGCCTCCTCCTCTCCTCCAATATATACTAGAGGATTTTAGGGTTTTGGCACAGAATTTTCAGCCATGTGCTACCCGTTCCTCTAGTGCATAGTTTCTCCTCTAGATCCGTTTTCTGCAGTGCTTAGGCGAAGCCCGTCCGGAAAAGCTCCACCACCATCGCTGCAGCGCCATCACACTGCTGGAGAACCCTTCTACCTCTCCACCCCCTCTTGATGGATCAAGAAGGCGGAGATCATCATCAAGATTTACGTGTGCTGAAGGCGGAGGTGTCGTCCGTTCGGCGCTAGATCGGAAGGACCGTGATCAAGACTACAAGAAGGATCGTGATGAGATCGCGGAACAGATGATGATGAGATCACGGGATGGATCATGATGGGTTTGGGGGACGGACCGTGATGGGTTCGCGGGACGGATTGTGATGCGTTCGTGGGACGGATCGTAATGAGATCGCGAGACGGATCATGATGAGATCGTGGGACGGATCGTGATGAGTTCACAGGACGGATCGTGATGAGTTCGCGGGACAGATCGTGATTGGATTGCAGGACGGATCGTGATGAGATTGCAGGACAATCAGCGACTTGGATCGCGAAGACGTTCGACTACACCAACCGCGTTTCTTAGCGCTTCCCGCTTAGCGATCTACAAGGGTATGTAGATCCACTCTCCCTCTCATAGATGCTCATCACCATGGATAGATCTTGCGTGTGCGTAGGAAATTTTTTGTTTCCCGTGCAACGTTCCCAAACATACCCTTGCTGATCAGCTTGCGCTTACGAGTGTCGTCTATGTCATGATGCTTGCCTTCCAACATGAGGGCCTTGTTCACCAGGTCGAAGAAGGTATGACAGTTGTAGATGATCTCGTGATACTGCGGGGTCTGTTGAAGCCCTTCCATGAAGCGTTCCTTCTTGGCATCCTCCGTGTTGACATCTTTAGGTGCATACCTTGACAGCAGGTTGAACTTCTGTAGGTACTCCTTGACAGAGCCACTTCCTTGCTTCAGTGCCCGGAACTCCCTCTTCTTGATAACCATGATACCATAAGGAATGTGGGTGGTGCGGAATCCTTCCTTGAAGTCATTCCAAGTGATCACACGCTCACCTTGCATGACCTTGAATCCATCCCACCAAGCTCGGGCGGTACCTCCGAGGCAGTGAGACGCATAAAGGACCTTCTCACGGTCCTCATTAAAATTGACTAGTGCAAGGAGGTCCTCGATGGTGCGGATCTAGTCGTCAGCATCTAGATGTTCAGCAGTCTCGGTGAAGGTTGGGGGCGAATTCCTCATGAACTAAGACAGTGTGGAGCGGCCATTGCCGTTCCTGCCGTGCTGCTGGTTGTTCACAAGGGCCTGAGCCATCTGCTGGATAGCAGCATTGTTGGCTTGGCGTTCCTCCCGGAAAACTTGGAGGAACTGGGCTACGCTCATGTTCTCCGGTGGAGGTGGTGGCGGGGGAATGTTGCCTTGTGGCTTCTCCTAGTGTCCTCTAGCGTGAGCAGCCCCACCAGTCCCTCGTTGCTGGCTTGAGTTGTCGGCTTCAGGGTTGGCGAAGGAACTGTTGCGAGTAGCAGTCACCATCCTGTTTGGAGCAGCCAAGTCAAACAACTGGGACAAACAAGAGAAAAAGCAACAATAGAAAAACGCGCCTAAGGGGGTTGGTCGAGTGCAAGTGTGGTAAAACAAAGGTCGAAAGAACAACATAAATTAAGATAGATGATGGAGTCGCTTACGTGTTGGCTAAGGCAAAAGCGTGACTTGCATCGAAGCACAAACAACAAAACAATCAACAAGCACACATGGATTCATATGAACCATTACATGGACTCGACTTCGAATGAGGGGTACATGACTGATGCTACCCTAGGGTTTCTCAGACTCAGGTGGTGGAGTGCTCTGTCTCGTAGTCACGCTCCTTTGGGTCTTCCTCCTGTTCATCATCTGAATGGGCATCATTCCCGGTCGAAGGGGTCGGGGAACGAGGAGGTCCATCCCGATGATGCTTTGCTCACGGGTCTGTGAAGAGCTCACGGTACTCCTTCTCACTCATGCGATGATGACATGTGGGTGCATCTCTAGCTGGGGGTACTCCTCCTCTGTAAGCGACAGTTGGTCATCCCTAAGGGACTCCATCCTTCTTGATCTTGTCTGGCTTCGTCTTGGCTTGCCGAAGTAGCTCTCGGGTGTGTTGAAGTTCCTCGCAGAGCTTCGCGGACTCCTTAATCAAGTGGTGAACCATACTATCGATGGAGAGGCTGAAGTAGGTCTGGAACCTGAGTGGTGTGCCATCCTCCTTGGATGGAATCACCGTCCAACTCTCGCCAAGATCATCCTTCCTAAAGGGAAGGTAGCGAGTAGCCGGCTCATTAGCCATCTCTGGAATGATGTCTCGAAGGTGTAGGAGTGCCTTACGTGCAGCTGACTCGACTACGAGTATCAGAGTTTCCATGCGTGGTCCTTCAAAGAACCAACTGGTTGGGGAGTCGTTTGACTTCATGACCACATCTGCGTGGTACTCCCTCGTGACGGCATCGACCCAGTGCTCGTGGTATAGGAAAACGGGTGGTTGGCAAAACTGGCACTTCTCCAGGCTATCCCCAAGGAGTATGGGAAATACTGATGTCAGGAAGGCTTCGGGTACGACGACCATCTACAAAGGTTTGAAGGGAGGAGAGTCAGCAAAGTGTTGTGTGAAGAATAGAAGAGGTAAATAGTACAAAATTCCTAAGTATAGGTGCTAGGTGTTGTTGTTGAAAAATGGTTTTATTCTAACTAATGTCCATCCTAACTAAGGGCTTCCTACAGTCAGGATGGCTCTAATACTAGCTCTATGGGGACCCCGACTCATAAGTCGTGATCACCGAATGCACGTGTACAGTGATCCTAGAGTTCAATGCTCTTTGAACACGCAGAAGCTGAATAACAAGAGTCTTACATCGGAAATTTTGATCGAAAGCGTGAACCCATTGCCATCTGCCTTAACCTATAGGCATTCTGACTGGGAACCATCCTAGTTTGCATGTTCGTCACCAACGATCTCTTCAACGTATTCCTGTTCTTCCATGATGTCCAATTAAGTAACCAGTGACAAGCCAATGAGTACTTTGAATGTACTCGCAAGCAACCAATGTTTGGATCAAGGTAATAACAATGCATGACATAGCACTAATAGGTATTTTGTGGAAAGCTAATTTTGAATGCAATGACATGATCAAGTAACTAGGTAAGCATGCATCATCAGTTGGCAGATATCCATATGAACAAGTTACATTTATCATCATAAGCAGGGGTTGAACATATCATGTTCATTTATTATGCTAAGTCATCGGACTTAGTCAATTGTCAAGCTAAGTCATAGGACTTAGCTCAAGGAACCTCTTTGTCACCAACACAAACACACTCTGTAGACCTCCAACTATCCATGACCGCAGACACGCATATTCGAATAGTTTTACACTCTGCAGAGGTTACACACTTTACCCACAAGACTCGGGGAACTTTCGTGTCATCCACGACTCGCAGTATATAACATACCCAAGGTAAGCACCCGAACATTGCCTTAACCATGGTGATACTAAACAAAGAGTCCACTCATTGGTGCCATCCCTCATGATATACATCACACGTATCATCCATGAGGGCATGCAACGGTGTGCCTAGTGCCTGTAAAGATAGTGCATGGCCTTCCTTTTCCGGGACGACCCGGTATCGAGAGTGATGACGCAACTCCCGCCACTAGTAATGCGGGCTCCTTGCCAGGACCCACCATAGTAATCGAAAAAGCCCCGTACCATAAGGGGTATCGTGGTTGTGTATGTAAGGTTGGGATGGTCAACAGACCTTAAAACTCTCCGTTTTCGAAAACACACATCACTTGTTCCAGTACGCCACTTCTTTCTCAAGTGGTTACCCAACTCATCATCTTCTCCCTCGGGCATTAGTGTGTAGGACCGAAAGTATGTCTAGAGGGGGGTTATTACACTACTTGACCAAATAAAAGTTTTGCCTATACCAAGTTTTAGGGTTGACAGTTTTTAGCATTCCATGGCAAGTCAAGTACACCCTACACATGCAAGTCTAAGAGTATATAGCAGTGGAAAGTAACAACAAGCATGTATAGAAGGGATAGGGTAGCAAGATCAAATGCAGTTGTAGACACGATGATTTTTCCCGTGGTTCCGATAGGTGGCGCTATCGTACATCCATGTTTATGGAGTCTTCAACCCACGAAGGGTAATGGTCGTGAGAGTCCACGAAGGGCTCCACCCAAAAGGGTCCACTAAGTAGCAACCTTGACTATTCCATAATGGCTTCCGTCCACGAAGGACTAGCCTCACTATGGGTAAATCTTCACGAAGTAGGCGATCTCCTTGCCCTTACTAATTTCTTGGTTCACTAGACAACACGAAGTAGGAGGCTCCCAAGCGACACCTAACCAATATAGGAGGCACCACCCTCCAAAATGTAATAGGCTCGGTAATGACGATGAACTCC
The DNA here is from genome assembly GCA_022496015.1 of Hordeum marinum. Classification (NCBI taxonomy): domain Eukaryota; kingdom Viridiplantae; phylum Streptophyta; class Magnoliopsida; order Poales; family Poaceae; genus Hordeum; species Hordeum marinum. Next base: position 367,392,200 of record CM039673.1, on the reverse strand, counting down.
TTGCTCTTGTGCTTCAAGATGATAAGACTCCTTAGCACCCAATCACTCTCTCACAGATTTGGCATGGTGGAAGAGATGGGATTGGTGGAATGCTATTTGGGGAGGCTAGAGATCAATATCCATATGATTGGAGTGGGATATCTTGACCTCAACACAAGGATAGGTGGTTCTCTCTCAGAAAATATGGTAGGATAGGTATGGTATAGTTCTGAGTGCTTCTCTTTCGAGTAGGTGGTGGTGAAGGGGTATATATAGGCATCCCCAAAAATCCAATAGTTACACACAAAATGACCAACTCGGTGACACCGATGTGTTAATCTCGGTGGTACCGAAGTGACCAAAATGTGGCAACTTTTGAATCTCGGTGAGACCGATATAGGAAACTCGGTTGCACCAATAAGGTCACCAACGGTCAGATTTCCAATCTAAGTGATGCCGATCCAACATTCTCGATGGTATCGGTAATGTGAATTTGCATAACAGAAAGTTGGCAAATTAAACTCGATGGCACCGGTATGGAATCGGTTGCACCGAAGTGGCTAGGGTTTGGCTGAGTCTGTCTAGGTTCTAGAATCGGTGGCACCGGTATGGGAAAGTTGGTTGCACCGATTTTGAGTGTTAGGTATAGAATAGACTTTGGTGGGAGAGTTTGTGGATGTTTTTGGCAACTATCACTTTTGCACGTTTGAGCATATTGTTCACCAACAAAACCTTACCCGCTTTTAATAGTATTGGCTTTCCTATGGACTAAAAGTGATTTCTCACAAATATAAAATGTAGAGTCGTCTTGCTTGAAGATTGGCCAAACTATTTCATTGCATCTTGGGGTATGTCCACACTCTCCTTTTGCCAATCCTATCATTGAACATTTCCTGAAATATACTTGGTGGAAACATTAGTTCAATGACTTATATGTTGTTATTAATTACCAAAACCACCAAGGGAGCAAATGTGCTTTCATCAGCAGAAATCCTCTTGATTGTCTCAACAATCAAATCCATGACTCTGATCCTGGTGTGTCTATCAAGGTGGATCAACATATTGATGGAGTGGCCTCGGATCATCTTGTCATCTCCTGACATGGGCATCAAAGTGTGCCTCAGGTTGGTGTTCACAGTGCGGAGGCCAGCCTGAAGAAAGTAGATGGATCCTGGCCTGTGAGACTTCACATTGGCAGCAGGGATCTCCTTGTACATATTTGCGATAGCATTGTGGCTCTCCTTGGATTCTGAGTATACATCCAAGTCACCATCCTGTGCTTCAGGAACTCCTAAGATAGCAGCCCATTCTTCAACAGTTGATTCATACCTTGCACCTTCAGTCATCCATACAATTCTACCATCTCCATAGAAATGTGCTCTGGAGTATAATCTTATGATCATCTCATCATTCCAAGCAGTGAATTCCCTGCCAACAAACTCATTGAAACCTATGTAGACAAAATTGTCTTGGACACTTGGAAAGTAGTCCTCATTCTCCTTAACGAATTTCCAGTCAACATACCGCATATCACTCACAGCTGGACTCTTGTCAAAAAGCATAGTCTCGTAGAAATCCTGTTGCTCCTTGGTATAAAATCTGCAGTCCACAACTGTCTTCTTCCTCTGGGCATATGGATCTATAGCTCTCCAAGCTCTCAATCCTGAATCCTTCCTCTTCTTCACATCTTTAGCTAGTGGGTAGCTGGCATTGTGTATCGGAAGGTGTGGTCTGAGCTTCATCAAAGTTTTTAAGTCATCATCATCTTCAACTCTGGAAGCAGTCCCTCTGTTCTTCTCAGAAGCTGGCCCTGCGTGGATGTCTTCTTAGGCTTCTCAGCAACATGCTTCTTGGATGTGCTAGTCTTTGGCATAGCATCATCCCTAAGCTTCTTTTGCTTTTTCTTGTGAGGAGCCCTTGTAGCTGGCTTATCCTCCTCTTCCTCAGCAGTAGCACCAGTTGCTTCCTGTGGATCTTCATACATGGAAGTAGGCCTGCCACATGAATAATTCTCTTCCTGGAATTTTTCTCCCCTGTCTTCTTAGCCATACCTTTCTTGGGGACCTCAACTGAAATAGTTTCTCTGGCAGTCTCATGAGCCTTGAAGGTTGAAGCAGGTGCATAGATCTTGCTGACAACTCTCCTGGAAGAAGTGTCTTCAGTAGCAGACTTCTTAGCAGCTTTCTCTTGCTTCTTAGCAAGAATCTCTTCTAGAACAAAGTCTAAATCTTCTTCATGAGAATTCAGCTTCTTTCTGGTCCTTGTAGTAGCTTTGGGCAACCCATGGGAGCTGGGGGTGCCTGGGTCTAAAAATGAACTGGACTCTAGGCTTGTGCCTGAACTCATGTCAGCACCCTGCTTTGGCAAGTTCTGACTGTCCTCTGCATCTGACATACTAACCCTGTGAATGGAATATAGATGAGCAGAAGTAGATGAGTCATCACAAAATTATCAGCTGGTTTTTGAAATTTTGAACAAAATATTTTCAAAGTTTTGCATTCTGTCAGAAACAAATCGGTAAGGCCAAAGCAAAATTTCTGGTGAGACCGAGACTGACTATCCCTTTTAACAGAATTTGGCACCCTTTTCGATGAGACTGAAAAGGAGTGCTTGGTTTCACCAAGATAGTTCTCAGCAACACAAAAACGAAAATCAGTTGTACCGATTTTCTTGAATCGGTTCTACCGAATTGCGTCAGGCGGAAGGCAAAACCCTAGAAAATCAATGGTTCTTTAGCCTATGGGATTTTGTGTGGATAGGAATACATGCAATGTATGGCTTATAGATAAAATCAAATCCAATGTGCAAGAATCAGAAAGGAGTGCAAGGGAGGTCGAATCCGTACCGTAACTTGGTGCGGATCTGCTACGGCACCGACGATGGAGCAGATTTCGTCGACGGCAGCGATTCCCAGCGGTGGAGGAGCATAGGAAGACAAGGGCGACGACCAGGGGTCTCGAAGCGGCAGCCTAGGGTTCTGAGGCGTGACGGTTCTGAGGATGAATTGCAAAACATCGGGGACCACAGTGTATATACCCTCCACTATTGGTAATACCGATTTTAAGTTTTCGGTGTCATCGAATTCCACAACTGTTAGATGACAGGGAAACACGATGTAACCGAGAATATGAAATCGGCAGTACCGAGATTGAAAGCCAGATCAATCCTAGGCATTCGGTGAGACCGAGATTGTGGGGTTGGTTCCACCGAGATGCACTTGGGAGGTTTTAATGGTCAGTCCTTGTCGATACGGAACTCCGAGTGCTCCACACATAGAGGGATCGAAAAGCACTTGTTCTAATTTTGTGATGCATCATGAATGGAATAGGAGGTGAGAAAGCATAGATAGCTAAAGAGTGGTCCTAGGCATTCTTGTCCATCCAATTGGCAAAATAGAAAATCAATAACCAAATAGCAACAATTGGATGTCCTTGAATGAGAAAATAAATGCAGACCAACATGCTCACACAATAAGATGTCAAAAGAAATCATGACCAACATGCACAAACACATTAGCATCTAACAAGCACTTGGGCGATGACGAAGTCATCTATATATGAGTATTTGACTTAGGAGCCAAGTAAGAGTACTTGATCATAGGTCATACTCATCGTTTAAGCACAAGTGGGGTTACCACTTTTACATAAAGCATTTAATGTTGTCAAATACTAAGAGATGCTTTGACTCAAGTCTTAGAGTAAAGCTCCCCCTTAATGTGACATCCCCCCATAAGAGGGATAAACTAACCTTGGGTTTTGTCGATGAAGACTTCATGTTGGTGAGGTAGTTGTGGATGCTCAATGTTCATGAAGATCACCAGGAGTTGGGAGCATCCTTGTTGTTTCCTTGTCCCTGAGGGAATATATGACTCCTTGAACTATTGCATTGAGTTGATGTTGAGTGCAAAAAGTCCTTGCCAATAATGAATGTGAGTGAATTTCCATTGTGGAGTCATGCCTCAAGAACTTACTAGTTCTTTGTCGTCGTTTTCTCATGACAGATGCCATAGGGTGGCTTATCGTAGGTGGTTGGGGCCAAAGGACGCCGTCGGGTTCCGAGTGCGGGATTGAGCATGAGCGGTGATGACAAATGATGTACCTAGGTTCAGGGCCCTCTGGAGGAGGTAATGCGCCTAATCCTGCTTAGTTTAGTTGGATGGATGGGTATAGATACAAAGTTGCTCCTGGAGTTGTGTCCAAAGGAGGAAAAAGGGGCATCCGACTCCTCTTCCCCCACTGCTGGAAGGGTTTGTGTGTGTGTAGAGGGTGATCGATCGTCCCCGTTGCATGAGGGGCTCGGGGGGTTTTATAGGCCAAGACCCTGACTCTTATTATATGCTCTAAGTACAAAGGTGGGGGGACCCGTCTGGCAGTCTCTCCGGCTGGCCAGAGGGTCCCGCCATTCGTGACGTCTCGTCGTTGGTGGGGCTCGCTGGCCGAGTGGTCCCATCTCCCATTGGGGCCCGCCAGCCGGCTCTGCGGTTGGCCCGCGCCCATCTGCCGCGGCATGGGTCTCCCGGGAGGCGTCGCCTAGCACGAGCCGACCGAAGTCTCTGGTACGGCCGACCGCGTTGTAGCCATGCCGGGGTAGTAATCGAGTGGCGAGGGCCTACCGACACTGTTCCCACGCCCGATCACGCTCGCCAAGGTCAGCGGCTGGGACGGTTGGACTGTATCCATGCGCTGTAGTGTGTCAGCGACCACTGTAGCCACAGGGCCGCCCATCGTGCTGGTCGCGTCGTGTCGTCGTACCCGTGCATAGAGGGACGGGTCGTCGCATGTCCGTCCCAAGGTCAACGGGAGAGCCGTCCCGGAGGCAGCCGGCCACACCCTGCCGGCCGAGGGTCTAGCCGGCTCCTCGACCAACCGTCCGGGGTGCTGGCTGGCACCGACTTGTGTCGGACGTCCTCCAGCCGGCCACGGCCAGCCGACCACGTAGTTATTCTTCCAAGCGACAGGGGGAACACCCTGTTGCTTTGGCCTTCCTAGGGGTAATAACCCTGTCAGTAGTCCCCGAAGCCGGCGGGGGCCCGCGTCTGGTAGACGATGAGGAGCCGGCGGCTTCGCCTGAGCGATACCCGCCTCCGGCTCGAAGGCGAAGGGGCATCCGGGTCGGTCGTTAGACCCGACGCCTCGGGTACCAACGCGCCGCCCCAGGACCCGCGCCGGCATGCAGCATGCCACGTGGAGAGTAATGATGCCGTGGGTCCCGCGCGCGGGGAGATGGGACGTCGCCTGCGCCTAGCCTGCTAGGACCCAGGTGTAGCCAAGTAGGCCTCAAGGCGCAGGCTAGGATCCTCTGCTTCTCGAAGCGGCTGTTATGGCCCGGGGCCACCCACGTGCGCGCGTTGCGTCCGTGGGGAGTGGGCGCAATCAATCCCACGTCCCCCGGTCGTGGCCTTCCCGTCTGACTTGCCCCTTTGCTGCCCGTCTTTGTTGCCTCCCTTCCTTCCTCGCATGCCGCCGCACCCGAGTACACAACTATGCTTGCATGCTGTACCACCGCTGCGATGGTCTATGGATGCGATGGAAGCTGGGCTGGCTCATTCATGGTCGAGGTGGACATCGCCGAGCATTGCAGCGCGTGCATGCTGTCGCCAGAGGAGCGGGTGGTCGCACGCGCACCGGGCAACGAGATAGCGCCGGTGCCACAGCCAGGGGAATACGTCGTGTTCCTCTGGCACTTCTCCCAGGGCTTCGGGCTCCCGGTTAATATCTTCTTTCTCCTCCTCCTCGATACCTTCAACCTCTAGCCGCACAACCTTGTCCCGAACTCGATTCTATACATCTCTGCCTTCGTGACGTTGTGCGAGGGGTACCTCGGCTTTCTTCCCTTCATCGAGCTCTTCAATGCGCTTTTCTACCTCAAACCTTTGAAAAGCGACGCGTGCAGGGCACGGTGGTGTGCTGCCACGGCGTCGCTCGCTTTCCCCCTCTCTCTTATTGACTCCATCAAGGGGTGGCACCGAACGTTATTCTACGTGAAGAACATCGACCCGAGGACGGACTACATCTGGGTGCCCCATTTTGAAGATAGGCAGTCCACCCAGTTGAACTGGCTAGGGGCTGCCCCGCGCGGCGTGGCCCTAGAGGAGCTTGGCCGGCTCACGCAGCTAAAGAGCTCCGAGGGGCTCGTCGCCGCCGACCTGGTGGCAGCCTTTGTCTCGCACCGGGTGTCACCCCTCCAGTTGAGGCCGCACCAGATCTGTGACATGTCCGGCCGGCGCGGCCCCTGCCGGCTGTCCACCGTCGAGCTGACGCCGGCTCAGGTGGCAAAGAGGGTGAACGCCCTTACGACGTTCAAGCTGAAGCCCGCCTCGTGGTCCTTCGAGATGGAGCCATATGACCGCATCAACCGTCCTCTCCTGGTGCATTTTTTGTCGAGGTAGTTTGTTCTTTGTTTGATACCTCCCAGCCAGTAGCCGGCTAGAGCGCTTACTTTGATGTGCTGACCGCAGCTATTGGTACGACAGAATACGCTGGACGGCCCGCATCCACAGATCTTCGAGGCAGAGCGTGAAAACTCCAACTCTGAATACTACCAGATGGTAGGCACCCGGAGGAGGGGGTGGACTCCTCGGGAGGAGTCGACGAGCCGGCAGACCTGTGAACCGGCGCTCCCAGCAGAGCCAGAGGGTCTGGCGCGGCCGGGGAGCCCAGCGGAGCGGGTGAGTTCCCTCATGCCCCCACGATCAAGGACTGGACGAACAATGATGATGATGATGAATTAATGATTCTGAACGAGCCTCCTCCCTCGGCGTGCCAGGGTTGGAGGACCGAGGAGTGGCCGTCTCAAGCCCCGGCGGCCGGAGCGGCCGGCCGGGGGAAGAGGCCGGCTCAGGTGGGGGGCGGCAGCCCCACTGCTCGGCCAAAAGCGGGTGAAGGTGGCCGCGCGAAAGCCGCCGCCACGCGCCAAGCGAGCATGTGACCATCCAGTGGGAGGAGAAGAGGAGGCTCGCAGAGCTACAAGCCTGCAAGTACGGGAAACGAGGAGGGGCCTTGGACTCCGAAACCTTGAGCAGCCAACGGTGGAGGAGGTCGGTGGATCCTCCACGAGCGTTAGACTTGGCACTGGAGTCAACCCGCATGTCGAGTCCTCCATCGAGCGAGCCGCGAGTGGCGGCTATGGACCTGCCAGCGCCTCCGCCTAGGAGACGACCCAGGCGAGGGCGGCGACGATGGAGCCGGCTACCAAGGTGGCCTGGCTTGAGGTGCCAGAGGTGACTCAGCCTGCGGCCGAGCCGGCCCGGGTCGAGGTGTCGGAGGCCTCGGAGGCGACGACAGAGGTGGCGGCCATGGAGGTGGAGGTGCCCTCCGTCGCGACCGACGCGTTGGAGCGGCAGGAAGAGGAGGCGGCGACGGTGCTGGGCGGGAGGGGGGCTAGAAGCGACTCCTGGCCCCTTGCTATCATCAACCTGCCCCCAGCGGCTGGAGTCGCGGCGAGCCCGGGTGGCAGCGGCGGCCGGGCCCGAAGGACCCTGTGGTCGATGCAGGAGGTGCTCCGAGACTGGGAGGCGCTGGCGAGCGTGCCGGCCCTACCGGCCCGGCCAGCCCCCAGGCAGGCGACCTGGTCCCTTCCTTTGCGGACTTGGGAAGTGTCCTAGACCGGTGCCGGCAAGAGCTGGCCTGGTTCGCGGAGGCGGCGGACGCCGCCCTACAGTGTGCGGAGGTAAGCTGTCTGCTTTGACTTAGAATTTTCAATGGGGGCACGTGAGCACACCCACTGGGTGTAGCCCCCGAGATGCGGGCCGGCTGACGGGCTAACGGGCAGCCGGGCCGGATCTCTTTTGAGTGTGTCTTGACCTTTGCCTTTTTGTGGTAGGAAGGAACCTCCCTGCGGCATAAGTTATTCGCGGAGGCGGTCGCCATCCACAACCATAGAAAATACAACTTATACCGCCTGGAGGTGGAGTTGGCTCGCGTGCAAGGTCAGTAGCACTTCGCAGGAGGGGAACATAGCCCTCGAGAGCCGGCTGACGCCTGTTGTGTCTTGCAGGTGAGCTCGCAACCCTTCGGGAAGGGAGAACTAGGCTGGTCTCTAAGAGGGACCGACTGGCGCAAGGCGTCCAGGCGGCCACGCAGGAGAAAGGCCGACTGGCCATGCTGCTGGCCGACAGGGAGGCGGTCTGGGACCAGCTCAAGGCTGATGCGGCAAAGAAGGTGGCAGCCTAGGAGACGGCCGTCAAGGAGGCGGCTGATGCTGCCCTGAGGACTACCAGCAAATACGACTTCTACCACTTGGAGGAGGAGTTGGCTCGCGTGCAAGGTTAGTTGCACTTCGCAGGAGGGGCAGATAGCCCTCGAGAGCCGGCTGACGCCTGTTGTGTCTTGCAGGTGAGCTGGACACCCTTCGGGAGGAGAGAACCGGGCTAGTCTCTTAGCAGGACTAGCTGGCGCAAGGCGTCCAGGCGGCCACGCAGGAGAAGGACCGGCTGGCCGCGCTGCGGGCCGACGGGGAGGCAGTCCGGGACCGGCTCAAGGCCGAGAGGGCGAAGTAGGTGGCGGCCCAGGAGACGGCCGTCAAGGAGGCGGCTGATGTTGCCCTGAGGACTGCCATGATTACGGCAAATACGGCTTCTACCAGTTGGAGGAGGAGTTCGCTCGCGTGCAAGGTCAGTTGTACTTCACAAGAGGGGCACATAGCCCTCGAGAGCTGGCTGATGCCTGTTGTGTCTTGCAGGTGAGCTGGACACCCTTCGGGAGGAGAGAACCGGGCTGGTCTCCGAGCGGGACTGGCTGGCACAAGGCGTCCAAGCGTCCACGCACGAGAAGGACCGGCTGGCCGCGCTGCTGGCCGACGGGGAGGCGGTCTGGGACCGGCTCAAGGGCGAGGTGGCGAAGGAGGTGGCGGCCTGGGAGACAGCCGTCAACGAGGTGGCTCATGCCGCTCTATGGAATGCCGCCCTCTAAGGCGAGGTGACCCGGCTCAAGAGGACGCTCGAGGAGGTCAGGGGTTCCCTCGCCGTGTCAGAGGCGGCCCGAGGGTCGGAGCGCAAGGCGGCGCTCAACTTTGCCCTTGGAGTCGATGACGTGATTGAAGGTAGGTGCTGGGTTTTCTCTTCCCCAGTCCGTTGCTTTTCCCTTTCCCGTTTCTTGTGTTTCAACCTGCCTTTCTTTCCTTCTCTTCTTTGTTCTTCCAGGGCGCTTCCCGGAAACTTAGCGCTGCGCCGCGCTCGCCATTGAGGAGCACCGGGAGTACCTTCGGGAGTGCGGTCGCTCCATCGAGGAGGATTCCACGTGGGATGTGGACGAGGTCGGCTCGCCAATGAGATGCGGATGACCCATCTTGAGCGGAGCGTGGAGCGGCTCAAGACCGCCGGCAAAGAGGTCATCACCACGCTATGGCCGGGCCGCAGGGGAGCTCTGACGCACCGCGTGGCTTAGTGGCTGGAGCACGCCGTCCCCCGCCTTGAAGCCTGGAAGGCGTCGGCTTCCCGAGACGGGGCACAGATGGCGCTCTGGTTCGTCACGTCATGGTACCGGAGCGTGAATCTGGGATGGATCGCGACCATGCAGGACGTGCCAGTCGCAGAGCGGGAGGCCCCTGAGCCGGCCCTTGTCGACCGGGCCAACGTGCTCGCGTCATATGTCGACACGGACGAGTTCCTGCCGGCGCTTGGCAAGTATGGCGAGCCGCTGCTCGAGGACTCCTTCGGCATCCCCCAAGGCCCGGCGGATGATGAAGTTGCAGACGAGAGCACCGACTCAAGCGGCAAGACGGTGGAGACCAAGGATTCCACCTCGAAGGCCAAGGAGGCCGACGCAAAGGTCGCGACCACCTCCGAGGCGAGAGCCGAGCCGCCAAGTGACGCGCAGGCTAGGGGCACGCTGGATGGCGACGCACTGGCAGCCTGAGCCCCCGGGCATTTTTTATCTTTCTCTTTTTTCTCCTTGTATGTTAAGCTTGAATCCACCCAGTGGGGGTGTTTATGTAATGAACTAATGCTGGTCGTGGGCCGCTTTTGCATTAACATTTATGTCATGAATAGTTTGCCTCGTTACTCATGCTGCCTCATCCTTATCCTTTTTGCCCGCCCGACTCTTTTTGGTTCTTCTCCTTTTCCCCTTTGGTTTCGGCCCCACTAGCCCAACAGCCGGGAACCGGTCTGTAACTGGGTCGGGGTGTCCACCTTAAGGGAGCCGGTTCAAAAGTAAGGAATCACGAGGGCTTTTTGGGATAAGTAGAGTGGTAGAGATGCGACGATGATCCGGCTAGGCCTAGAAGGGGTCTCCCTTTGTTTTGACCTTTCGTGTGAGCCAAACTTTGCCGCCCCGATGCCCCATCAGCCGAACAGCCGGGAGCCAGTTCTGAAGCTGGTAGGGGTGGGGAGGTTTGGCCGACTCACATTACTTAGCCAATTTCTGGGAGAAGCGCTCTATGTCCAGCAGGCTAGCCCCCGGGTCCGAGAGCCGGGTCGGGGAGCCGGTGAGAGAGGAACACTTTTGAGGGAAACGAAATGGGGCGTGCCACAAGAGCCGGCTTGGGGCGCCCATTGCACTCATAAGCCCAAAAGGGTGGGGATACATACATACTCTGGTTTCTTCAGCAGTAAAACAGGCGTAGGAGGGCCGCGTTCCATGGGCACTCCGTCTCTTCACCGGAGGCATCTTTTTTGCACTTCTGCGGCTTCTGGGCGTCTATTAGATAGTATGCGTTGTTGTGCTACGCCTTGCTAATGATGAACGGGCCCTCCCATGGGGAGGACAGCTTGTGTTGTCCGGTTGTTCGCTGGATCCGCCTGAGGACCAGGTCCCCTTCGCGAAAGGAGAGTGGCCGGATCCGCTTGTTGTGGTAGTGCCGGAGCTTCTGCTAGTAGATTGCTGTCCTGTTCAGGGCCAGTTCGCGAGCTTCCTCGAGTAGGTCGACGCCGTCTTCTATTGCCTCCTTTGTGTCCTTCTTCGTGTATAGGGCGACCCGAGGCGAATCGAACTCAGTGTCGGTGGGGATGATTGCCTCGGACCCATACACAAGGAAGAAGGGAGTGTAGCCCATTGAACGGTTCGGGGTGGTCCTGAGACTCCAAAGGACGGCTGCCAGCTAATTGATCTAGCAGCCGGTCGACCTTCCCAGCGGTGTCACGAGCCAGGGTTTGATGCCAGACTGGATGAGGCCGTTCGCCCTCTCGACCTGGCTGTTTGAGTGCGGATGAGTGACAGAGGCCAGGTCGAGCCGAATTCCTTACTTGGAGCAGAAGCGCACGATCGCGACCTTGGAAAAGTTCATGTCGTTGTCGGTGATGATGTTATGGGGAACGCCGTAGTGCACCGTGATTGTCGGGACCCCGATCCTAAGTCATATGAATCCAGACTGTAACATATCACATCACTTTGCGGCCTCACGCACGGTAAGTTCCACGGCTGCAGCCTTACCTTAGCCAGGACCGTTTGCGTCCTTTGGCTCATGTATGTGAACATGTCGCTGGCAATCAAACGACAGAGAACCCGGGCCGGCATGACTAGTCATGGAACCCAAGTGGCACATCCGTACGGAAACAGGCATACGTAACCCAGCAATGCAGGTGTCGGCCTCAAGCGTGTGTAGACAAGTCATAGCAAACTACAAGGACTCCATTATGCCATGAGACATAAATGCCATCACTGCACGTAGACGAGTCGTAGCAGGCTATAGGGACTCCATTACACCGCGAGACATTTCCTCGAAGGGACAGACACAACAACAAAGAAGGATACATGCCGGTCAATCAATGTGTCAGGAGCAGTAGCAAGCTACCATGACTCGGTGGAAGCACAAAGAGCCAGTTTCCCGTAAAGAGTACTACTAAAGGCACACAACTAGGTGTCGGATCCCATACATACCGTTGCACGTCACATGTACGCATTACATGCCCGATATGCATAGATACAACCATGGCATCACAACATAACCATACAACAACTTTTATTTAAGAGGCTCAAACGAGCCTTGCATAATATGTTCTTACAGATAGGGGTCACATGACCCAACACTCAAGTTATACAAACAAGCTCATACAAACCAAGCGGAAGCATAAGCTGTCTGAGTATAGACAGATGAAAGGGTAAAAGGCACATGGCCTGACTATCTATAGCCCGCCATAGGGAATAGGGTCGTAGCTGGGACACCAGCTATTCGGCATCGTCGACATCTAGAAAGAAGCCACCTGATGGGTCTTGGGTCTCATCTGCAACATTTATTAAGCAAACATGAGTATAAACGTACTCAGCAAGTCTTTAAAACAGACCTATTCTATTCATGTTCATGTATCAACAAGGGGAGTGGTGGAGTTTATGAAGCAATGCCAGCTTTGACTCATGGCTAACCTACACTACACAGTTTTAACTCTTTGCTTAAATTTTAGATATTGCACACGAGTCCACTAACTCCAAGACAATACACCACCATGGATTCACTTCCCTCTCCTGGGAGAGTGCCATCCACGATACTCACAATTGTCTTGATATTTTTATGATTATCCATCTGATTATCTATGAACAACATAAGCTTTCCAGGTAGTCCATATTCGAGGACGCGACTATTCGAATAGTTTCATACCCTGCAGGGGTGTACTTCTTCACACACGCTCTCGCCACTTATCGATGTGTGCTCATAAAACCATGCACAACGGCAACCTTCAAGTGGAAGCCCAGCGAGGGAGTCGGCCATGACCGTCAATCACATAAGACCTTTAGTCGAGGCTATCGCCTATTTGAGACTGAACTCGCACGGAAGTCCGTCCGAAGTTTCCGCTACGGCCTCAAACGATGTTTGTAGGGTTCCCAAGCCCACCATTCGGGTGACCCTTGGTACACCATGCCACTGCCTACGACGTCGTAACCCACCCCTAGGGTCAGCGCTACACATGGCCTCCAGCATGCTATAAACACCAGAAGCTACTTGCAACTCCTGGATTAAGGACTAAGCGACTGATAAGTCGAGAGGGGTCGATTTACCGGAACCCAATGTGTGGTAGTAACTAGTCTTGGATCACAAACACGGAAGTCGGTTGCTAAGAACGGTCCCAATGAGACAACCCGCTTTGTACTCCTACATAGCCTCTCATCGCTACCTTTACCAAATCGGGTTCATCATAAGCTTTTCACATCGGAACAACAATGTTTCACTCCCGTTCATCACCCAAATGAATCAGACCTGACACAACTCAAAGCATAGCAAGCATAGCAGGCAAAGTAAGCTAAGCACATCATGGCACAAGCATCTACCAGGTATGCTAGGTTGCAAGGTTTAGCTATTTACTGTGACAATGATAGGTCATGCATAAGAATAGGTTCATCTACCATGTATGATAGAAAAGTGAACATTTGTCCTAATGCAGTAAAAAAGAGTAGGAGCGAGAGAGTGGTATGTTATCGGAATGATCAAGGGGGGTTGCTTGCCTTGCTGGGTAGCGGAAAAGTTCTCTCCTTCGTTGGAATACTCGAGGGTATCCTCAGAAGTAGGGCCTATCGCAATGCAGATAAGTAGCAATTAATACACGCAAGTGGAACAATATGATGCATGATCATGGCATGGCAGCATCTTTGGATGAGCTAATGCAGCTATTGTCCAAGTTAATTTGAAGTGAGTTTGAATATAGGCTCAAAAAAATTGTGCATTTCAATTTCCATATTTTAACCTATTAGCAAATGTCAATGTTATTCTATGTAGGTTTCTCTAACATGCATGATAATAGCACCATTGGATTCATTGGATTTTTCTAATAAATTTTCATATATAAATTATGTTCATCTGATTTACAGATTAATTTATATGAATTTTTCAAGTTTTAAATAATTTTCGGAATTATTATTAAACTTGAAAAGGATTAATGGCATCAGCCTGACGTCACCACGACGTCAGCAGGTTGGATGACCAGGCAAGATCAAACCTGACGTGCGGGGCCCGCACGTCAGTGACACGGCCCTAAACTCCACGCTGACCAGGGATTTGACCCACCCTGGGCCCACTTGTCACTGGCAGGAGGCCTAATTAATTAGGGGGATTAGCCCCTGATGCTGGCCACATCGGCGCCCACCGTATCGGGGCCGGCGGCGACCATCCACACGGTGGCGACTCGCAGGGCAACAGAGGGGGCTCGGGGGCCATCGGAGACCTTTTGGCGCGTCGAGGGCAGCGGGAGATAGCCCGTGCACGTGCACGTCTAGCAGGGCAGCATAGGGGCTCAGGGGCCACCGAAGATGATGTCCACGTCGAGTAGAGCGGCGGAGACAACTCAGGCAAGACCGGCTATGGTGCTACCTGCTGCGGGAGGCGGAGCTAAGGGCGGCTATGGGCTCCTGGGAGCTCTACGAGCATGAGCCCGTGGACGGGAGCGAGCTTTGTCTGCTGTGGCCACGGCTACACAATGGCCGGTGGCGAGCTCCGCTCGGCTCTGGCTACCGACGGGGCTAGAGGAGGGGAATGGCGTCGGGACTAGGGGGAAACGGACCGAGGCCTCACCGGAGGGTCTTCTGGTGCCTTGGCATGGTTAGGGACAACGGGAGACGGCGAATCAACGGCGTCTTCAGTCCGACGAGGAAGAACAAAGGAGAGGAGGAAGAGAGGAATGGCGAGGGGGAAACGGGCTTAGGCGGCGACCAAGCCTATCCTCTCGCCAGCGCGACGAGGAGGCGGCCAAGCAGGTAGGGAGGAGGTGGCCAATGTGTGGCCACAGCCGGCAGCGGGGGTGGCACGCAGCTGCTTCTCCTCCTGGCAGGAGGAAGAAGACGCTGCTGCCCTCCGTGGGCTGGGCCTCTTCTTCAGGTAAGCCCAGGTGGGCTTTTCTTCCCCCCTTTTCTTTATTTTATTTCTTTCCTAATTTCTGACATTTGTTTTATTTTATTTTCAGGCACATATGCTATTTTAAAATATCCCAAATATTTTACATATTGAGGTTTGAATATTTCAAACTTATCTATAAAGTTTCAGGATATTTTGAAAACTAAAATAATGATAATGCTTTATTTGATATTTTCAGAAGCTTTGACATTTATTTTTAAATTGCTTCAGTTGTTCAAATATTTAAAATGGCCCCTGTTATAGTCATGTCCATATTGATTAGACATAGGGAACATTTTGTTAGGGCATTTTGGATTTGTTGAATTTTCACCAACTTGAAGTATTTTGATTCAATGTGAGCTTGGGGTTTCTTTTAATCCCCATTTCATGTTGATGCAAAACTGAAACATGAGGCACACACATGCTATCCTATGACATCTAGCTAGGGATGTGACAACTCACCCCCACTCAAAAGAATCTCGTCCCAAGATTTTGAAGTCGCCGGGAAGAGCGCGGGGTACTCTAGTCGAAGACGATCTTCTCTTTCCCATGTGGCCTCCTTCTCAGAATGGTGTGACCATTGAACCTTGAGAAACTTGGTGTTACGACGCCGAGTGGTATGCTCAGCTTGATCAAGAATACAAACAGGGTATTCTCGATTTGTAAGGTTATCTTCGAGATCAAGCGCTTCATGGTCTACTTGACGGACAAGGTCCGAGAAGCAACGCCTGAGTTGCGAGACGTGGAAGACATCATGAACCTTGGAAAGATGCGGCGGAAGTTCCAACTGGTAGGCAACCTCTCCTGGTTTAGCAAGAATGCGAAAAGGTCCAATGTAACGAGGAGCCAACTTTCCCTTCATACCGAATCGATGGGTACCCTTCAGAGGTGTAACCCGAAGTTAAGCCTTCTCGTCAACTTCATAGGTCATTGCCTTATGATGGCGATCATATTGGCTCTTTTGACGAGATTGGGCTGTTTTCAACTTTTCACGAATAATGCAAACTTGCTCCTCTGCATCCTGGATGATGTCCGGGCCAAAGAGTTGCCTCTCTTCGGTTTCTGACCAGTTAAGAGGTGTTCGACACCTTCGTCCATAGAGAACTTCAAAAGGGGCTTTGCCCAAGCTTGATTGATAACTATTGTTATATGCAAATTCGGCTAATGGAAGACATTTGTCCCAATTCATACCAGAAGACATTTGCCCAAGCTTGATTGATAACTATTATTATACGCACAAGCTCAGAGCATCTCTTCAAGGATTTTATTGACTCGCTCAACTTGACCACTTGATTGCGGGCGGAAAGCAATGCTAAAGGATAGATGAGTCCCCATAGTGGTTTGAAAACTTTCCCAAAATCGGGAAGTAAAGATAACTCCGCGGTCTGAGTTAATTCCAAAGGAACATGATGAAGAGAGACTATTCGAGAAACATATAACTCCACTAGCTGGCTAGTAGTTATACTCTCCCGAACAGGAAGAAAATGAGCCACTTTGGAAAGGCGGTCAATGACCACAAAGATAACATTATTTCCTCTCTTAGTCCTGGGAAATCCGGTAACGAAATCCATACCGACCTTATCCCATTTCCATTAGGGAATAGCTAAAGGTTGAAGGGTGCCAACAGGCCTTTGATGTTCTGCTTTCACGCGACGACAAACGTCGGAGTTAGCAACAAACTGGGCAATTTCTCTCTTCATCCTAGTCCACCAGAACCTCTGGTGTAGGTCCTAATACATCTTGGTACTACCCAGATTAATTTTGAGAGGAGAATCATGAGCCTCCTTAAGGATCAATAGTCATAGATGTTGCTTCTTCGGGCTCACCAAGCGGTTCTCAAAGAAAACAACACCTCGATCATCTACCGAGAAGCACATAACATTACCCTTCTTAGTATTTTCTTGATCCGAGATATCCCGACATCATGCTTCTGGGCTTCTATAATTTGATCCGTAAGAGTAGGTTTCACCACCAGGTTGGATAGGAATCCTTGAGGAACAAGGTGGAGGTTTAACTTCCGAAAGTCTCATGGAGAAGTGGTTGACGTTGTTGTAACATCAGGTTGTTACAATAAGACTTATGACTTAGTGCATTAGCCATGACATTGGCTTTCCCCGGGGTGTAAGTTATCCCTAAGTCGTAATCTGTAATCAACTCAACCCACCATCTTTGCCTGAGATTCAAATCCGGCTGCGTGAAAATATATTTCAGACTTTGGTGATTAGTGTAAATTCCGCAACGTTTACCCAGAAGGTAATGTCGCCAGGTTTTCAGTGCATGGACCACAGCTACAAGCTCAAGATCATGTGTTGGATAAATATCCTCATGTGGACGCAACTGTTGAGATGCGTATGCAATCACATGACGACCTTGCATGAGAATGCAACCTAATCCTTGTCGTGAGGCATCGCAATAGATAACAAAGTCCTTAGAGAAGTCTGGTGGCATGAGAACGGGAGCAGAGGTTAGTCGTCTTTTCAACTCCTGAAAACTGTGCTCGCATTGTGGAGTCCACTCGAACTTTTTATCTTTCTTGAGGAGTTCAGCCAGAGGTTTCGCAACCTTGGAAAAATCCCCGACAAAGCGACAACAATAGCTCGCTAGGCCAAGGAAACTCCAAACTTGCTTAACAGATTCAGGTTGAGTCCAATCAAGGACGTCCTGAACTCTCTCAGGATTGATAGCAATACCTTTACCAGAGATCATGTGGCCTAGATAGGTCACTTCTGGCAACCAAAATTCACACTTGGAGAATTTGGCATACAAACGGTGCTCTCGAAGTTTCATCAATACCAGTCTTAGATGCTCGGCATGTTCCTGTTCGTTCTTCGAGTAGATGAGTATGTCACCCATGTAAACCATGACAAATTTATCCAAATACTCCATGAAGATCAAATTCATCAAGCGAGAGAAGGTGGCTGGGGCCATAGCGGTTAAACCGAAGGACATGACGGTGTACTCGTATTGGCCATAACGAGTAACAAAAGCTGTTTTTGGAATGTCCCCGTTTCTAATTCTGATTTGATGGTATCCCAACCTCAAATCCATTTTGGAAAAGACAGAGGATCCAGCGAGTTAATCATACAAATCGTTGATCCTAGGGAGCGGATACTTGTTCTTTATGGTGACGAGATTCACTGACTGATAATCCACAACCATCCGATCCGATCCATCATTCTTCATGACGAAGAGAATGGGACAAGCCCAAGGAGAAGATCTAGGATGGATGAAACCTTTCTTCAAAGCCTCATCGAGTTGGATCTTAAGCTCGACTAGTTCTAAGGGTGCCATCTTATAGGGACTTCTCGCTATTGGGACAGTCCCTGGAATAAGCTCTATCACAAACTCAACATCCCTGATAGGAGGAATTCCTGGCAGTTCTTCTGGAAAGACATCCGGAATGTCACGGACTACCGGAATATCTTCTAGTTCTGGAAGAGGGCTAGCATTAAGCAAGTAGAGTTGGCGCTTGGCTGCTCGAGTGGAGACATTAACTATCTCACCCGATGGATGTGTAAGTTGAACATTCCTAGTATGAGTATCAATCTTAGCATAGTGCGCTTTCATCCAATCCATGCCTAGAATGATATTGATGTCCGAAGACTTGAGGGCTATCAAAGATGCTCGGAAGACTAGCCTATCCACCAGAATCTCATTATGATGGCTCACTCTAGAAGTTTGCCACTTTGAACCAGGTGTCTAAACTACTAAAGCAGTAGGCATATCACAAAAAGACATGTTATGCAACTGTGCATAACTTTCTGAGATGAAAGAATGAGATGCCCCAGTATCAAATAGAATAGATGCTGGATGACTATTGACAAGGGGCATACCTAGGATCCTCAGAGGCTTCCTTAGCACAGACATAATTCACTCGTCCACGAGCAGGAGCTGGCTTCGCATAGAAGGCTTTTCCCGGCTTCCCACTTCCAGCGGGCTTAGCATTGTTCTGAGAGAAATCACGAGAGTACTGTCCTGGTTCCCCACATTTGTAGCAGACCACAATGGCACGGGGAGCAACATTCACAGGTGGACCTCCAAATGGTCTGGCTGGAGGGTTGGGCTGAGTTGGGCGAGGTGCATGGAAGGATGGCCTCGGAAGTGTATCTTGGTGGTAGAGCTGCGTTGGGCACCCAGACCCGGCATTTGTTGGAGCCTGAGCCAGATGCGGGGCTGAAGTCACGGTTGTGCTTCCTCGTGGCCTCATAGTCAGTCTGTCCAGACTCGGCATTGATATCCTTGTTGATGACAGCCTGGAAGGTTGTGCACTCATGCAGGCGCAAATCTCGACGGAGCTCAGGGTTAAGTCCCTTGCGGAACCTAGCCGATTTCTTGGCATTAGTTGAAACTTCCTCCGGAGCATTGCAAGCAAGATTTCCGAACTCATGGCTATAGACATCCACTGACAGTCTGCCCTGGATGAAAGCACAAAATTCCTCTCTCTTGTGATCCATCAGCCCTTCCGGGATGTGATGGGTACGGAATGCTGCATTGAATTCTGCCCAAGTTGGTGCGGGTCCTGCGAGATGCATGGCTTCATAATTTTCCCACCACAGATTGGCGGGTCCTTCGAGAAAGTTGGTAGCAAAGGTCACCTTGTTAGCCTCAGACACGTTGGCAGCCTGGATCTTGCGGAACATGCTGGTCAGCCAGTCATTCGCATCGAGTGGGTCGACCGAATGCTGATACTTAGGTGAGCACAGCTTGACGAAGTCACCGAGGGACACAGCATCGTTGTATTCATTGCGGGGAGCATGCACTCTGTTCAGCTCAATTCGTTCCAGCAGCCTGTTGGTCTCCCTCTTGTTCCTTTCAGCTTCAAGCATCACTTCTGCCAAAGAAGAAGCATGTGGCAGATCCTCTTGCCTTGGCTGGCTTCCCTCGCCCTGCTCGGGGGCAGGCATGGGGTTATTCCTAGTTGCCACCATCCTGGGAAAACAAACCCACAGCTTAAACATAGAGGACATCAACTCTAAGACATGAGATAAGGAATGTACTGGACAACATGGCATGCAGGGTAAACACCCAAACCACATGGTCATAACAGTTGCCATATGAACACCATGATTCATACACACCATGAGATAGTTCAGTACAAGCCCACGCTCAAAATAAACTACAGAGAGATGACACAACTCATCGGAGGCATTACAAGCTTCCTATACATTATCTATTTACACCTCCGGAACTCAACTCTCAACCTCAATCATATCCCACAAGACACGCATGACTATGGCGATACGACTACTACCATACTAGTACTAGGATCCACGTACTCAAGCATCTCCGTGGAATGCCTCATATAGGTTACCCCCATGACCCGGGAGCTGAACCTGAGGATCCGGAAACACTCTAGCCTGTGATCCCTGGGAACCATAATGAAATGGAAGTGGCCTTCGTCCCCTTGTTGGCGGCAATAGCAGTCCTCAAAGAGGGCTGATGCCTCCAACATCGGAACAGTCTACATGTGCTGGCAGATGAGTCCACGATGGGTTCAGCATCTCCAAATCTCCATAGCCTGTCTGCGCGACAGGTGCCAACTGCGTCAGGGTTATCCAAAGACATGCATGGGTAGCATAAAGCTCCATGCGAAGGGCATGTGCATTACGATCCCTGTTCTCCAACATGTGAGCGGTCACCTGCAGCCTAGGGTCCTCATGGGAATGATCATAGTAGGCTGCGCTAACATAACCATCCTCTCCTCCCATGGAAGCAGGAACAAAACAGAACTCTGTGTTTTGAACCAGACCATTATGAAACCTCATGATAGTCAGCACGGTGTAGGCGGCCTCCTAAACTACCATATCTATGGTGACACCTAGTCCGTAAGTCCCGTGAAGTGGCTCTGCAGCTCTAGGATATGAAGGATATATCTTAACAGTACGCAGATACTGACTTTGGTTGAAATCTCAATACCGTTCCTCCACTGCGTACTCTTGGTACCAATGGTAGCCAGCCTCCATCGTAACTCTAACCAACATAGATGAGAGGCCTAGTTCTTATCCTTGTAGAAAAGATGAGAATGACTTCGAATAGAATAACTTGGGAAGAGGAGTAAAAGAGCCTTACGTTCCCTTCCACAATCAATTCCTTCACTTTTCTATAGTGTTTCTAGACTCAACTTCGACCGGTTTGGCTTGGTAGCCCTACAGTCAGTCAGACTCTGATACCAACGCTGTCGGGACCCCAATCCTAAGTCATATGAATCCAGACTGTAACATATCACATCACTTTGCGGCCTCACGCACGATAAGTTCCACGGCTATAGCCTTACGTACACTACACAATTTTAACTCTTTGTTTAAATTTTAGATACTGCACACGAGTCCACTAACTCCAAGACAATACGCCACCATGGATTCACTTCCCTCTCCTGGGAGAGTGCCATCCACGATACTCACACTTGTCTTCATATTTTTATGAGTATCCATTTGATTATCTATGAACAGCATAAGCTTTCCAGGTGGTCCATATCCAAGGATGCGGCTATTCGAATAGTTTCATACCCTGCAGGGGTGTACTTCTTCACACACACTCTTGCCACTTATCGTTGTGTGATCATAAAACCATGCACATCGGCAACCTTCAAGCGGAAGCCTAGCAAGGGAGTTGGCCACGACCGTCAATCACATAAAACCTCTAGTCCAGGCTATCGCCTATTTGAGACTGAACCCGCACGGAATTCCGAACGAAGTTTCCATGATGGCCCCAAACGATGTGCGTAGGGTTCCCAAGCCCACCATTCGGGTGACCCTTGGTACACCGTGCCACTGCCTACCGTGTCATAACCCACCCCTAGGGTCAGCGCTACGCACGACCTCCAGCATGCTATAAACACCAGAAACTACTTGCAACTCCTGGACTAAGGACTAAGCGACTGATAAGTCGAGAGGGGTCGAGTTACTGGAACCCAATGTGTGGTAGTAACTAGTCTTGGATCACAAACACGTAACTCGGTTCCTAAGAACGGTCCCACTGAGAAAACCCGCTATGTACTCCTACATAGCCTCTCATCACTACTTTTACCAAATTGGGTTCATCATAAGCTTATCACATCGGAACAACAATGTTTCACTCCAGTTCATCACCCAGATGAATCAGACCTGTCACAACTCTAAGCATAGCAAGCATAGCAGGCGAAGTAAGCTAAGCACATCATGGCACAAGCATCTACCAGGTATGCTAGGTTGCAAAGTATAGCTATTTACCGTGACAATGACAGGTCATGCATAAGAATAGGTTCATCTACCTTGTATGACAAACAAGTGAACATTTGTGCTAATGCAATAAACAAGAGCAGGAGCGAGAGAGTGGGCTGTTATCGAAATGATCAAGGTAGGTTGCTTGCCTTGCTGGGTAGCAGAAAAGTTTTCTCCTTCGTTGGAATACTCGGGGGTATCCTTAGAAGTAGGGCCTACCGCAATGCAGATAAGTAGCAATCAATAGACGCAAGTGCAACAACATGATGCATGATCATGGCGTGGCAGCATGTATGGATGAGCTAATGCTACTATTGTCCAAGTTAATTTGAAGTTAGTTTGAATATAGGTTAAAAATCGTTCTTCATTTCAATTTCCATATTTATACCTATTAGCAAATATCAATGTTCTTATACATAGTTTACTCTAACATGCATGATAATAGCACCATTGGATTCATTGGATTTTTCTGATAAATTTTCATATATAAATTATTTTCATCTGATTTACAGATTAATTTATATGAATCTTTAAAGTTTTAAATAATTTCTGGAATTATTTTTAAACTTGAAAAGGATTAATGGCGTCAGCTTGACGTCAACACGACGCGAGCTGGTCGGCTGACCAGGCCAGGTCAAACCTGACGTGTGGGGCCCGCACGTTAGTGACACAACCCTAAACTCCACACTGACCAGGGGTTTGACCCACCCTAGGGCCCACTGGTCAGTGGCAGGAGGCCTAATTAATCAGGGGGGTTAGCCCCTGATGCTGGCCACGTCGGCGCCCACCGGAGTGGGGCCGGCGGCGACCATCCGCACGGTGGCGACTCGCCGGAATCGCGCCTTCGGCGACCATTTAGCGCGCGGAGGGCAGCGGGAGATAGCCCGTGCACGCGCGCGTCTAGCAGGGAAGCAGAGGGGGCTCGGGGGCCACCAGAGATGACGGCCACATCAAGCAGAGGAGCGGCAATGGCTCGGGCAGGAACGGCTATGGCGCTACAGGCTACGGGAGGCGGAGCTAAGGACGGCTACGGCCTCCTGTAAGTTCTATGAGCACGAGCCCGTGGTCGGGAGCGAGCTTTGGCCGCTGTGGCCCCGGCTACACCATGGCCGGCGGCAAGCTCCGCTCGGCTCTGGCTACAGACGGGGCTAGAGGAGGGGAACGGCGTCGGGGCCAGGCGAAATGGATCGGGGCCTCACCGGAGGGTCTTCTAGCGCCTTGGAGTGGTCAGGAACGCACGGGAGACGGCGAATCGGCGGCCTCTTCAGTCCGGCAAGGAGGAACGGAGGAGAGGAGGAAGAGAGGAATGGCGAGGGGAAATGGGCTTGGGCGGCGCCCGAGCCTATCCTCTCGCCAGCGCGACAAGGAGGCGGCCAAGCAGGCAGGGAGGAGGTGGCCAACGCGTGGCCACGGTCGGCCGTGGGGGTGGCACACAGCTGCTTCTCCTCCTGGCAGGAGGTAGAAGACGCTGCTGCCCCCCATGGGCTGGACCTCTTCTTCAGGTAAGCACAGGTGGGCTTTTTCCCCCCTTTTCATTATTTTATTTATTTCCTAATTTCTGACATTTGTTTGATTTTCTTTTCAGGAAAATATGCTATTTTAAAATATCCCAAATATTGTATATATTGAGGTTTGAATATTTCAAACTTATCTATAAAGTTTGAGGATATTTTGAAAACTAAAATAATGATAATGCTTTATTTGATATTTTCAGAAGCTTATCATTTATTTTTAAATTGCTTCAATTGTTCAAATATTTAAAATGGCCCTTGTTCTAATCATGTCCATATTTATTAGACATAGGGAACATTTTGGTAGGGCATTTTTGATTTGTTGAATTTTCACCAACTTGAATTATTTTGATTCAATGTGAGCTTGGGTTTCTTTTAATCCCCATTTCATGTTGATGGAAAATTGAAACATGAGGCACACACATGCTATCCTATGACATCTAGCTAGGGATGTGACAGTGACGTCGTCGATGAACCGGACGGCCGTGGGGCCGTCCAACTTCTTGATTGGCCGCGCCTCGATCCACTTGGTGAATTTGTCGACTGCCACCAGCAAGTGCGTCATGCCGCCTCGAGCGGTTTTGAATGGGCCCACCATGTCCAGCCCCCAAACGGGGAATGGCCACGAGAGGGGGATGGTTTGGAGGGCCGTTGCGGTAGCTGGCTTTGCATGCGGAAGCGTTGGTAGCCCTCGCACTCATCGACCAACTTCTTGGCAGCCTCAAGAGCCATCGGCCAGAAGAATCCATGGCAGAATGCCTTGGCCACCAGCGTCCGGGAGGCGACATGATGCCTGCACTCGCCCTGGTGAATGTCGAGGGGGATCTCCAGACCCTTTTCTGGCTCGACGCATCGTTGTAAAACGCCAGTGGTGCTGCGGTGGACGAGCTCGTTGTTGATGATGCCGTAGGCCATGGCCCGGCGTTGGATTTGCCTTGCCAAAGCCTCACCTGGAGGCAGCTCGCCCCGTAGAAGACACTCTAGGATGGGTTGGCCCCCCGAGGGGGCCGAGATGGGTTCCGGCCCAGGAGTCCCCAGAACTGGCTGATCGGCACCCGGGACCGGGTCGCTAGTCCCCGCGACCGGCTCGGGAGCCCTCGGGACTGGTTGATCAGTCCTCGGGCCTGACTCACCCACCCCTAGGGTTGGCTCGTCGATGAACATCATGACGGCCGCGCCACCAGGGTCGGCCGCCATGGACGTCGCTGGCTAGATCAGAGTCGGGTGGGCGACCGACGGTTCGGGATCCGATGGTGAAGGTGCCGAAGGGGCGGCCAGGGCCGTCGATGGGCCGGCGACGCCCGCCGGCACAAAGATTGACTCCGACTCTATGGAAGGCTTGATCGACGGCTTGAGCAGCCGTTCGATGGAGACGCCGGTTAGGATGGCCTGTCGGGTGGAGCCGATCTTTGCCAGCGCGTCCGCCGCCTCGTTGTCCGCCCGTGGGACATGATGAAACTCAGAGCCCTCGAAGGAGCCGGGGAGCTATTGTACGAGGAAGCGTTAGCTGGCCATGTTGGCATCCCTGGCGTCCCATTCGCCGAAGACTTGCTACACCATGAGGTCGGAATCGCCGAAGCAGAGGATGCGCCTGATGCTGATCTCCTTGGCGAGTCGGAGGCCATGGACGATGGCCTCATACTCGGCCACGTTGTTGGAGGCGGCCAAGTGGATCTGGAGGGCGTCCTTGAGCTGATCACCTTGGGGGGAGGAGAGGACGATGCCCGCACCTAGGTCGGTCCTCATTTTCAAGTCGTCAAAGTGCATGCGCTAATGCATGGAGTCTAGGGGAGGCTAGACGAACTCCGTCTCCTCCCAGTCTATGAGGAAGTCAGCCAACGCCTGTGACTTTATGGTGGTCCTTGGCTCATACCGGATCTCATGATCGGCAAGGGTGATGACCCATTTGGCGATCCAGCCGGTGGAGTCCCGGCCTCTCATGATCTCGCCGAGCAGGGCCATGCTCACCACAGTAATGGTATGCTCCTGGAAGTAATACTTGACCTTCTTGGCGGTGAAGTATATGCCATAGCACATCTTTTGGTAGTGGGGGTAGTTTTGCTTGGATGCGGAGAGGACCTCGCTGAGGTAGTAGACAGGCCATTGGACTGGCAGGGACTTGCCCTCCTCCGGCCGCTCGACCACCACGATGGTCGTCGTGATGTAGGCGAGCAGCAGTTCCTTCTCACCCGGTGTGGCCAGGATGGGCGCGTGGGTGAGCGCCTTCTTGAGGCCGCGGAAGGCCTCGCCCTCCTTGTCAGGCCAGTCGAAGACGCCCAGCCTCTTGGTTTGACCCGGCTCGATTAGAGCCGTCTTTCGTAGGAGCCCGTAGTGGGGCAAGGCATTTTCCCCTAGCCGGCTGATGAACCGGCTGAGCGAGGCAAGGCAGCCGATGAACTTCTAGATGCCGCGGAGCCAGGACGGCTTGGGCATGCGCTCGATCACGCAGATCTTCTCTGGGTTAGCTTCGGTACCGCGGGCGGATACGAAGATACCCAAGAGTTGACTCGCCGGGACGCCGAAGACACACTTCTCTGGGTTGAGCTTGATCTTGTACTCGCGCAAGTTCGCAAAGGTCTGCCGAAGGCCATCGAGGAGGCTAAAATGCTTCTTGGTTTTGATGACGATGTCGTCGACATAGACATGGACATTCCTTCCTATCTGAGGCAGGTGGCATTTCTGCATGCACCGTTGGAAGGTGGTGCCAGCGTTCTTCAGGCCGAGGGACATGGTAATGTAGTAGTAGGCCCCAAAGGGCTTGATGAAGGAGGTCTTGAGCTGGTCTTACGGGTCCAGCTTGATCAGCTGGTAGCCGGAGTAGGCGTCCAGGAAGGACAGCAAGTCGTAGCCGTCCTTGGAGTCGATGACCTGATCGATTCGCGGTAGGGCGAAGGGGCCTAGGGACATGCCTTGTTCAGGCTTGTGTAGTTGATGCACATGCGTCAGGTCTTGTTTTTCTTCAGCACGAGGACTGGGTTGGCCAGCCAGTCCGGGTGGAACACTTCCATGATGAACCAGGCTGCAAGCAGCCGGTCAATCTCCTCGCCTATAGTACGTCGCTTCTCCTCAGAGAAACGACGCAGGGGTTGCTTGATGTCCGGCCGGACGTGTAGCTTGTGCTCGACGAACTTCCTCGGAACACCCGACATATCCTTGGGGGACCACGTGAAGATGTCCCGATTCTCATGGTGGAAGTCAACGAGCTCGCCTTCCTATTTGCTGTTGAGGCGGGAGCCGATTGTGACGCATTAAGCTGGGTTGGCCGCGTCGAGCGGAATTTTCTTAGTGTCCTGGGATGGCTGGAAGGAGGCCTCGCCGACGGATTGCAAGGGAGGAGCCGGCACGGCCGGCTAGCTGGCAGCAAGGGCCACGAGCCGGTCAAGCTGTCGTTTCTCCTCGATGATTTCCATGGCCTCAGCCAGCCGACTGTCGTCTCGAGTGCACTCGAGCGACATTTTGTAGTCACCCGTGATGGTGATGATTCCCTTGCGGCCCGACATCTTGAGCTTGAGGTAGGCGTAATGGGGGACCGCCATGAAGCTGACGAGGGCCGGTTGGCCTAACAACGCGTGGTAGGGGCTCGCGAGGTCCACAACCTCGAACAGCACCGGCTCGTGGCGGAAGTGGCCGGGTCCACCGAAGAGGATGTCGAGCGTGATCTTGCCGACAGGGGAGCAGGACTTCTTAGGCACGATGTCGTGGAAGACCGTCTGGCTCGCCTGCATGTCTTCTATTTTTAGCCCCAGCTTGTGCATCGTTGAGAGGTAGAGAATGTTGATGCTACTGCCACCATCTATCAGCACCCGAGAGAAGTGACAAGTCCGCTCCTTGGTTGCGATGGTGGGGTCGAGGACCAAAGCATAGCTGTCGGGATTCGACATCACGGCAGGGTGATCGGCCTGGCTCCAAGTGACTGGCTTCTCCGCCCAGTGCATGAACTAGGGAGTTGTCAGCACGGTGGCGTTGACCTCATGGTGGAGCTGGCGCTGAGCATGTTTGCCAGTCTCTTCACTGGTGAAGATGACATAGCAACCATCCTGGTTGGGAAACTGGTCGATTAGACGACCGTCGTTCTGGCCGAAGCCGGAGCCAGCGTCGGGGCGGCAGCTTGGGTCGGGGCCGGTGCGTAGGATGGTGGCATGGGAGGAGCCAGGAGGTCGTCCCCCCGGGCCAATCGCTGTGAGAAGCTGCACTACCGGAGCTTGTGTGTAGAGGGTTTGGCCCCCGAATAGTTCTTGCAAGGGAGATCGAGCATTTGCTCGAAGGTGAGCTTCGGCTGCCAGGCAGCCTTGCCAGTGCGCTAGCGCTGGCCGGAAGGCTCGGCAGCCAGCTCCTACTCCTCGATGGTGTTGACCTGCCGGCTCCCATAGCGGGGATCTGGCTGGTCGTTCTTGCGTTTGTTGTTCTGCAACTTCCGGTTGTCGGCAGCCGGCCGGGACGTGGTTGGCATTATCGTCACCTTGGCAGGCAGGGTTGTCTTGACCCGGATGGCCGTGTCGGCCATGGCATACTTCTCCGCCTTGGTCATGAGCTCGGCAAGCGTGGCCGGCTCAGAGCACAGGAGCTTATGTTTGAGAGGGGTGACATCCTGGCAGCCCTCGATGATGTACAACACGGCTTGCACCTCGTGCACCCCCTTGCAAGAATTGTGGAGCTTGGTCCACCGAGTGAGGTAGTCGCATAGGGATTCGTCCGGCCCCTGAGCGCACATGGCGAATTCATGGGGACGGCCGGGCCGCTTGTAGGTGCTGGTGAAGTTGCGGATGAAGTCCTCCTCGAAATCCGTCCAGGTGTTGATGCTATTGACCGCCAGGTTGTTGAGCCAGGTGCGGGCCGAGACGATCAACATGAGGGGGCGTAGCGAACGGCTAGGCGCTTATTCCCCCTGGCGATGCCGACCGCCATGGTGTAGTCGATCAGCCAGTCTTCGGGCTTGGTGGCCCCTTTGTATTTCGGGGTGTCCCTAGGAAGCGTCAAACCGTTTGGGAAAGGCTCGGTGCGGATCCGGGGGCTGGAGCGAGCCAGACCAATCGAGCCCTCCTCCTCGAGGAAAGCCGATTGCATGCGCCTGTCGAGGCGGTTGCCGGCGTCGTTCTCGTTGCGGGGAATGCGTGGTCCGAGCCGAGCCGAGAGCTCAGGACGGAAGGTGGGTGGCACCGACTGCCCCGACTCGCACCACGGGGGCGGCGTGTGCCCGTGGCTGCGCCGGCTGCCGGATGCCAGCGCTTCGTGGTGGCGGCTGCTTCGAGGCGGATCGTTGGTGCGCCGGCTGCTGACAACCGGCTGCTCGCTCCCCGACGTCTGAGAGGGCCGCGGGTTGTTTGCTCCGGCTCAGCGGTCAGAAACGCGAGGGGAGCAGGATTATTGGGCCGCTTCGCGGCCGGCAGTTCCCATGCCCTCGTGCTTGGTCCCGGGGCCTTCAGTTGCAGCACCGCTTGTCGCGAGAAGAAGCTGCTGCACATCAGCAGCATAGATGAGCTCCTTGATGCGGCGCTCGTGGGCAGCACGCTCTTCGCCCTCCAAGGTGGCCAATTCCTCGTAGGCCACCTTCAGAGCCCGCAGGTTGAGTGTGGGGGTGTCGTAGACGGGCATCTTGCCGCCAAGGATTTCGGCAACCACGCGACCGCCGTCACGCACAGCCCCATGCCAGCTGGGCTCGATGCCAGCCGAGGTGAGTCCGTAGGCGGAGGCGTACTCCTGCTGTGCCGCCTCCATGCGGTGCCGCGTGGCCGTGAGGGTGGTGGCGTCCTCAATCAGGACGCGACGAGCCACCTCGAGATCGGCCACAGCGGTGTCGGGGTTCGCCGTCGGGGCGATCGGAGTGCTCAAGCCCTGGAGGGCCGTACCGAGTGGGCCGAACGTGCCGACGCGGGCAGCGCCAGCGCTAGCCGTGACCCTTGCCGGTCCGGAAGCGGTGGAGGAAGTGATGGCCATTAATCCCATGCAATCGTGGGAGCTGCTGGACTGAGTCACAGCGAGTGCGCCCACTTCCGTGGGCAGACTGGCGCAAATGAGCACCTGCGCGGGGTACTCGTCAGCGGCCGGCGTCTCGACGAGGCTGAGCCTGTCGTAGCACTCGGTGAGCGCGTCGATGTCAGCCGTGAGGCCGACGGAGTTGCGCGCAGGGCGTGCCGAAGCAAGCCCCATTAGCCCCCACTGTTTCGCCTAGACGAGTGGCGACGGCGAGGAATTGCGAGGGGTCCCGCCCGGAGCATGAATCCGGCCGGAACCACGTACGGCCCATGGTGGGCGCCAACTATCGTCATTTTCTCATGAAAACTACCATAGGGTGGCTTATCGTAGGTGGTCGGGGCTGAAGGATGCCGACGGGTTCCGGGTGCGAGATTGAGCACAAGCGGTGATGACACACAATGTACCCAGGTTTAGGGCCCTCCGGAGGAGGAAATACCCCTCGTCCTACTTGGTTTAGTTGGATGGATGGGTATAGATACAAAGGTGCTCCTGGAGCTGTGTCCAGAGGAGGAAGAAGGGGCAGCCGGCTCGTCTTCCCCCACTGTTGGAAGGGTTTGTGTGTGTGTAGAGAGTGATCGATCTTCCCCATTGCATTGCGGGCTCGGGCGGTTTTATAGGCCAACCCACAACTCTTTTAATATTCTCTAAGTACAAAGGTGGGGGGACTCGGCTGGTAGTCTCTCTGGCTGGCCAGAGGGTCCCGCCATTCGTGCCATCTCGTCGTTGGTGGAGCCGCGGGCCAAGCGGTCCCATCACCTATTGGGGCCCGCCAGCCGGCTCTGCGATTGGCCCTCGCCCACCTGCCGCGGCATGGGTCGCTTGGGGGGGCGTCATGGGTCGATTGGCCAAAGTCTCCGGTACGGCCGGCCGCATTGTAGCCACGTCGGGCTAGTAATCGAGTGGCGAGGGCGTGTCGGCACTGTTCCCACGCCCGGTTGCGCTCACCGAGGTCAGCGCCCGGGACGGTTGGACTGTAGCCGTGCACTGTAGTGCATCAGCGGCCACTGTAGCCACAGGTCCCCCCATTGTGCCGGTCATGTCGTGTCGTCATACATGTGCGCAGAGGGACGGGACGTCGCATGTCCTTCCCAAGGTCAAGGGAAGAGCCGGGCCGGAGGCAGCCAGCCACGCCCAGCCGGCCGAGGGTCCAGCCGGCTCCTCGACCAACCGTCCGGGGTGCCAGCCAGCACTGGCTTGTGCCGGACGTCGTCCAGCCGACCATGGCCAGCCGGCCACGTAGTTATTCTTCGAAGCGAAAGGGGGAAGACCCCGTTGCTTTGGCCTACCTAGGGGTAATAACCCCGTCATTCTTCTTCTTAGGGACTCACATCACGTTGATGGGGATCCTTGGTGTTGAAGTAGCCTTTGTAGTAGTTGAGCTTGAAGTAGCCTTGGGAACCAAATCCACCAAAGCTAGGGGCTCATCTTCATATGAGTCAATGTCCTCGTGAAGCTTGTACTTGCCCTTGAGCTTGTGGTCTAGTGGTGGAAGGTCATCTTGAGTGTTTGTCCCCTTGGGAAGAGTATTAACATACTTATCCTTTTGAGGAACAAAGTTGACTTGGGATATTGATCTTCTTCCCACTCAACTCCATTAGCATTGAAGTAGCCAACACCATGATTCTTTCGGTATCCTTCGTGCTTGCGTACAATTTCCTCAAATTGCTTACATCCAGCATGACTCTTATAGATACCTTTTTCTATAATTCCTTTCAATAAAGCATTTTCTTGCTCAAGTGTAACTTGGCTAAGAGCATCATCATTAGTGGAATCAATAGAACTACTAGAAACAACATCATTGGGTTTAGCATTTTTATTGTTGCTACTAGATGACGAACCTTTCTTGCCTTTGTTAGTAGATTGCTTAGTTTTATCATTGGGTTTAGCATTTTTATTGTTGCTACTAGATGATGAAGTCTTCTTTTAGAGATCATCATTGATAGCTTTGAGAAACTAATGCTCTTGCTCCAAGTTGAGATTCTCGAAGCATAGCTTCTCATGAGTTCTCATAAGCTCTCGATGATCTTCGAGAGTAGATTCATGAGCTAACTTAAGAGTGTTTACATATTATCATCATAAAATGACTCATCTTGACTAGCATGAGAATTATCAAGTTCATTTTGATCAACATCGCTAGTTTTATCACAAAGCAAGTCATATTCACAAACCAAATCATCTTCATCACTACCAAAATCAAGATACTCGGGGTGTCATACCTTGGGGCCTTTTGCCATGAAGCAACTTCCACTCCCTTTGTTTGGTGAATCAACTAGGTCATAGGAGTTGGAAGTCACTAGAGCAATTCCGGCAACACCATCATCTTGACTATAGTTGGAGTCACAGTGATATCTTCTCTCAGAGTTGTTGTCGAAATCGGATCCGGAAACCCATTCACCAACATGAGCTTGATGTTTTCTTCCTGTGTAGCTGTTGGTGTACTTGTCCTTCTTCTCCGAATCTCTACTTCTCCTTGAGTGTCTTTGTTCATGACGATCATCTCTACTCTGTCTCTCTCTCTTTTGGTGATTCATTCCTTGAGATTCGTCTTCGAGGTGACTCTTCTCTTCTTTTGTAGGGAGTCGTGCACTCGTTTGAGTAGTGTCCGGGCTTCCCACAATTGTAGCAATTGCGGTCACGACTTGACGAACGCTTCTCTTCATATCTTGAGTTGGACTTTCTTTCTTTGCCTCTATTCTTGTAGAACTTGTTGAATTTCTTGACCATGAGGCTTATCTCTTCATTGGTGACAAGGTTGTTGCTTGAAGTTGTGGGAGCATCACTTGTGGCTTTGTAAGCACCGCTAGACTTGTGATGAAGTTCTTCCTTATCTTTGAATGTCATCTCATGAGCAACAATCCTTCCAATGACTTCCATAGGCTTGAGAT
Organism: Hordeum marinum; assembly: GCA_022496015.1. NCBI lineage: Eukaryota > Viridiplantae > Streptophyta > Magnoliopsida > Poales > Poaceae > Hordeum > Hordeum marinum. Next base: position 367,359,899 of record CM039673.1, on the reverse strand, counting down.
CTTTGTAGTTTGGCATCATTTGGATCAATGTGCACACGGTGTCGTATCTCTCATCCAAAACTCTAAGTATCTTCTTGATGATGAATTTGTCAGTCATTTCTTTGCTTCCTAAGCCAGCAATCTCATTGGTGATGAGAGCTAGCCTAGAGTACATCTCTGCGACTCCTTCACCATCCTTCCTCTTGAACTTGTCAAGCTGATCTTGAAGAACATCTAACTTCGATTCTCTCATGGACTCGGTTCCTTCCTGCATATCAACCAAAGTATCCCAAATTTCTTTTGCATTCTCAAGATGGTTGATTTTGTTCAATTCTTTGTGGCATAAGAAGTTGAACAGAATGTCGCATGCTTGAGCATTGAGTTGCAACATCTTCAACTCATCCGCGGTCTCTTCACGATCCGGTTCGTGTCCATCCGTAAAGAACTCACCTTGCAAGCCAACACGAACAACAGCCCAAACGGCGGGGTTATGACCAAGAATATGCCTTTTCTTTTTGTGCTTCCAACTAGCAAAATTAGTTCCATAAAAGTACGGACCTCTATGGTGATAACTTCCCTCACTAGACGCCATACTGTCCTAGGTTGTGAGACCTAAGCAATGGATACCAAAGCTCTGATACCACTTGTAGGACCGAAAGTATGTCTAGAGGGGGGTGATTAGACTACTTGACAAAATAAAGTTTTGCCTATACGAAGTTTTAGGGTTGACATTTTTTAGCATTTCATGGCAAGTCAAGTACACCCTACACATGCAAGTCTAAGAGTATATAGCAGCGGAAAGTAACAACAAGCATGTATAGAAGTTATAGGGTAGGAAGATCAAATGCAGTTGTAGACACGATGATTTTTCCCGGGGTTCCGATAGGTGGCTCTATCGTACATCCATGTTTATGGAGGCTTCAACCCACGGACGGTAATGGTCGCAAGAGTCCACGGAGGGATCCACCCAAAAGGGTCCATGAAGTAGCAACCTTGACTATTCCATAACGGCTTCCGTCCACGAAGGACTACCTCAGTATGGGTAGATCTTCATGAAGTAGACGATCTCCTTGCCCTTATAAACTTCTTGGTTCACTCCACAACACAAAGTAAGACGCTCCCAAGCGACACCTAACCAATTTAGGAGGCACCACCCTCCAAAAGCTAATAGGCTCGGTAATGACGATGAACTCCTTGCTCTTGTGCTTCAAGATGATAGACTCCTCAACACCCAATCACTCTCTCATAGTTTTTCCATGGTGGAAGAGATGGGATTGGTGGAAAGCTACTTGGGGAGGCTAGAGATCAAGATCCATATGATTGGAGTGGGAGATCTTGACCTCACCACAAGGGTAGGTGGTTCTCTCTCAGAAAATCTTATAGGATAGGTATGGAATAGTTCTAAATGCTTCTCTTTCGAGTAGGTGGTGGTGAAGGGGTATATATAGGCATACCCAATAATCCAACCGTTACACACAAAATGACCAACTCGTTGACAACGATGTGTTAATTTCAGTGGTACCGAAGTGACCAAAAGGTGGCAAATTTGAATCTCGGTGAGACCGATATAGGAAACTCGGTTGCACCGATAAGGTGACCAACGGTCAGATTTCCAATCTCGGTAACACCGATCCAACATTCTCGGTGGTACCGATAATCTAAATTTGCGTAATAGAAACTTGGCAACCTAAACTCGGTGGCACTGGTATGGAATCGGTTGCACCGAAGTGGCTAGGGTTTGGCTGAGTCTGTCTAGGCTCTGGAATCGGTGGCACCGGTATGGGAAAGTTGGTTGCACCAATTTTGAGTGTTAGATATAGAACAGATTTTGGTGGGAGAGTTTGTTGATGTTTTTGGCGACTATCACTTGTGCATGTTTGAGCATATTGTTCACCAACAAAACCTTACCCCCTTTTAATAGTATTGGCTTTCCTATGGACTCCAAGTGATTTCTCACAAATATAAAATGTAGAGTCCTCTTGCTTGAAGCTCGGCCAACTTATTTCCTTGCATCTTGGGGTATGTCCGCACTCTCCTTTTGCCAATCCTATCATTGAACATTTCCTAAAATATACTTGGTGGAAACATTAGTTCAATGACTTATATGTTGTTACTAATTACCAAAACCACCAAGGGAGCAAATGTGCTTTCATAGTGGCACCCGACGGTGTTTTCGAAAAGTCTTTGAAATCATTTCTTCCTTTCTTTCACTATGCATAAATCCCAACCCACTTGCGTAGGATCTATTAGCATCCTATCTACACCCACCCACATAACCCTCATAAGGTAGTAGGGTCATGCATGATGCAAGTGTCAATGGTAAAAGTATCGGAGGCAACCCACTGAAGGGTGAGCACCCCATCATGATCAATCATCGAAACAACAAGTGCTATATGTCATGCATAAAAAAGTTTATTAACATGGTCAACGGGCTTCTTGCCTGGCTCAACAAAGTCTTCGGGTTCTTCAAAGTCTTCGGGTCCAACTCCCTCGTCAATAGCGCAATCTATCATCGCTATAAATAACCATAAAAATAAGCACCACACAAAAATAGAGCACACAAGCTAACATTAAAAGTGCTACCCTATTCTGGTAAATACTGAAAACTATAATAAAAATATTTGCCTAAGGTTTTATTGTGAAAAATATTTTGGAAATTATTGCAAAAAGGTGCCTAAATTAGGTTTTAAAATAAAACAGTACATAAAAGGTTTTCAAAAATTTGTACAAATAGCACTATTAAATTTTGTGTAATATTATAGGAATTTAGGAGGAAAAAATATTGTCATTGGAATTAATTTCTTATCTATGGAATTTTTGGAAAACAGAGGGAAAAAGAAAAAGGAAAAAAGGCACTTTGCCTCTCGGGCCAAAAGCACACAGCCGAGCCGGGCCAAAAGGGGAACCGGCCTAGGGCGAGACGCTGCGCACGACAGGTTTATTTTTAAACCTGCCCGTGGGCCCAACTTGGCAGCGAGAGAGGAGGGGGTGAGGGTATGACAGGTGGGCCACACCTGTCATCCCTCTCCTCGCGACAGGGACAGAGAGGAGCTCACCAATGGGGACTCCGGCCACGGTGGCTCAAGCGGAAGGCACTGGCGCGCTCAAGGGCTTCCCGCATGTCGGTGGGTGGTCGAGGCGGCCGTCGGGCTGAGGGAATCGCTGGCAAGGGAGAAACCCACACAGAGGCGAGGGTTTGGCTTGGGCTCGAGCTCCCGAGCACGGGGTTGAGGGGACTGGGCACGAGGGAGTGGCTGAGGGGAGGAGAGAGCGTGAGGAGAGCAGCGGGAGCCCGGGGGAGAGCTTTATAGGCGGGCGTCGGTGCACCGGCGAGGACGGGGGCATCGCCATGGGCCACGGGGGCGCCCGAGCCGTGTCTGCGGTGGACGTGGACTTGATCCGCGCCCGCGGAACGGAGAAACGCAGCTAGGGAGGACCGGAGGTGCACGTGTGCGAGCTTGGCCATTGGGGCACCCTACCGGTGTCGTGCGCCGACTAAGGAGGGCGGCAGAAGAGAAGGAAGGAGGAGCCCGATCTCCTGGAGTTTTGCGGACGTCGAGGGGCGGCCGGGGGACATGCTCCCGCATCCCCAGGTGGTCGGGGGGCTCGGGATGGGGGTGGCTACAGTGCGGGAGCGCACTGTCGGGCGCTCCAGAGCACTCCATCGGCATAGAAAATGGGCACTAGCAAGTCCATTAGTGTCTTGGGGGTTCTGGAGATGCCCATGGGCTAGGATAAGCTAGGGGAGGCTAGGAAAGAAAAGAAATGGGGAGGGGAGAGGTAGAAAAGATGCTCCCATGGTGAAACTGAGGGGGAATTGGGGGTTTTACCCCACCCACTCTTGAGCTGAGGCCACGCAAGATTTACTCAAGGTAGTTGGTAGCCCTGAGAGGTTGTGGTAAAAAAATTATAGCAAGGGGAATAGTGAAAGGGGTGAAAATAGTGACTTTACTATTTCACCATAAGGTGTTTGATGGGTGTTTGGGCAAGAAAAAATTACCCACTTATTGAGATATACCACAGGGTCAAATGTTAGGTGAAAATGAGATGGATCACCAAATTTGAGCTCAAATGGGTAGAGTTGACAATGGAAACTTTGTGAACCCTAGAAACTAAGATAATAAGGTTTCTATAGACATAGTTATGCTAAGCTATTACCCTTGATGCACCACTTAGTGTAGCATCATTACTTGTTGATTAGAGCATGTCTACAAAGTTTGGGGTCAAGAGAAGAAACTTCATTATTATGCAAAGTTGTCCAAATTTGAATCTGGACACGAAAGGTTTTGAGATGGTTTGATAAACCAAAAGAACTTGGATTGAGATGAAACCTTGCAAGATCATCACCTATGATAGTGTTGACATGCTGGAAATTTCACGGAATTTATTGGGAATAGTTCTTATCAAAATGTTTCAAAAGCTTGATTTGGACAGAAAGGGATTAGAGGGGGTTTGCCCACGATTTGAACATGACCATGTGTTGAAACTCATATATATGGAAAATATATGTCCCTCTCATCCTCCCTAAATTTTCTCAAATATTTTGAAAGTATTTAAATAATATTTCCCTATGCAAAACCATTTCTGGTCTTAAGAAAAAGCCTTTAAATGAAATAGAAAAACTAATATTTAAAATTAATATTTGGTGGTTTTGGGAAGTCATAAATATGGTAAGTTTGAAATAAATCCTTTGGGGAAGAAGGATCCACCCAATTTGAGGACTTGTAGTGCAAACCTCAACTCAATGGTTTCTGACAACCTAATTTGAATAAATCCTTTTTGGTCAAAACAAAATTGTATAAAAATAGTTTTGGGCACTGTTCACATGGCATGACCATTGGACAAGAAGTTTGGGTCAAGGAAGATGAGTATCAAGAGGGATGGAATCTAAGGGTGCCATACACAACAAGCAAGCAAGCAACAATTCAAACAAACAACAAGCACTAAAAATGTTTTAATTGGCTCTAAATTGTATAAATCCAAGGCTAACAAGGTGATACAAACACAAGTGTGACAAAAAGATAGGCCCTTCGCAGAGGGAAGCAGATATTGTCATGCGCTTTTTGTTTTTGGATGTGCAAACCCTCAATGCAAAGGAACGTCATGTTGTATTGCCTTTGTGATAGCAACCTTTATTATGTAGTCCGTCACTTTTATTTATTTACTATCACAAGTTCATACAAGGCTTATTTTCCCTTACAATAAAATATGATACATATTTAGGAGCAATTTTTATTGCCTTTTGCACCGATGCCAACTTACTTGAAGGATCTTATTCAATCTGTAGGTAGGTATAGTGGACTCACATGGCAAAACTTTTTTAAGGGTGTTTGGATGCACAAGTAGTATTTCTACTTGGTGCGGAAGTTTTGGCTAGTATGAGGTAGAATCAAGCACCACATGTTGGAGGATCCATAACAATATAACTTCTATACAAATATACCCAAACATAACTCATTACGTTGTGTTCCTTGTCCAACTTCAACTAATTTGCTCAAGTTTTAAAATAATTAATGGGTATTCACAATCATAGAAGATGTCCAAGATAGTATATTTATATGTGAAATCTCTCTTCCTTCAATATTCTTTCATGAATTCTTTAAGTGACAAATGCGGTGTTTGCTAACTTTCAATAAATTTTACAACTTATACTTCTTATATGTGAAGTCATTACTCCCCATGGGATAAACATATAAAACATATATAATTTCAGATTTATGATATTCAATTCATTCAACCATTTACTCATAGGATATAAGTGAAGCACGAGAGTAAATGACAAAACTACTCCAAAACATATAAGTGGAGATCCATGAGTAGTCAAATATTTAAGTAGCTATGTGAGGACTTTCTCTCTCTATCTCAATAAAGATTTTCATATCTGAGCATTTTACTTAAACATCAAGCAAAACAAAAATAGCACTCCAAGAATAGCACCTATCATGTGGACAAATAAAAAATTAGGCTCAACATAGGCTAACGGATAATTGTTGATGAAGAGAGGTGGGATGCGTAGCATCCCCAAGCTTAGATGATTGACACTTCCTGAAATACTTACTTGGGGTGCCTTTGGCATCCCCAATCTTGAGCTTTTGTATCCTGTCCAATCCTCTCCTATCCCAGTTTCACCTATTCTCCAAAAATTCATCCACCCAAAACTCGAAAAGAACTTGTATACTATCATTTCCACAATTTATGTTTACCAATATAGGCTATGGAAACTATAGGATAAGTAGATAACAAAACTATGACAACAATCTCTCCAAACAGAACAGTCCGTAGCAATTTATGAAACAATGTACTTATAGACATCTAAAAATTATGAAAATATAATACATAATAAATAATTTATATTAAAATACTGTGTAAATATTTCAGAAACTTTCCACGTTCTAGTAAAATATAAAAAATTCAAACACTACAACAGAAGTTTCTGTTTTTACACAGCACACATCGAACATGCAATTCAAGCATTCTCAAGGCAATTATTGGAACTTTTTATTGAAAAACAAGAATATAAATAACACCTAACATATAACAAAAAAATAAAATTATGATCCAAGAAAAACTCATATGATGTGACGAAAAAAATATAGCTCCAAGTGAGATATACCGATAGTGTTGAAGACGAAAGAGGGGATGCCTTCCGGGGCATCCCCAAGCTTAGGAGCTTGAGTATTCCTTGGATATTATTTTGGGGGTGCATTGGTAATCCCCAAGCTTAGGTTCTTGTCACTCATTATTCTCCTCATATCGGTATCTCACCGAAAACTTGAAATTTAAATCACACATAACTTAACGGAACTTCATGAGAAGGGTTAGTGTAGTAAAGATAAATCATTCACTTAGGTACTGTCAAGACAAGATTCATATTTATTCCCACATGATACCTACTTTATTCCATCATTTCCACTATTTATATTACTCAATATAAGATATAGGAACACTTGAAACAAGCAAACTATGCATGCAAAACAGAATGTGTGAAAAAACAGAACAGTCTATAAAGACTAGAATGATCACCATACTTCTGTGAGTATCGAAATTCTAAAAAACTAGAAAAGATCAAGGAATTTTCATATAAATGTTGTGTAAAAGTTTCAGAATTTTTTGACTCTCTAGTAAAATCGGATAATTCATATACTCGACGCAAAACTTTCTGTTTTTGCACAAAATCAAACAAGCAACTATCCATGCTATCCCGAAGGCTTTACTTGGCAGTTTATTGAAATAAAAGACACAAAACATGATTAATAAAGTAGATTAATCATGTGAACACATAAAAACAGAAGGTAAAAGTGTTGGGTTGTCTCCCAACAAGTGCTTTCCTTTAATGCCTTTTAGCTAGGCATGATGATTTCAATGATGCTCGTATAGGAATAATAATTGAAACATGCAAAAGGGCATCATCAATCTCATGACAAGCACATTTAAGTCTATACCACTTCCTATGCATAGGGATTTTGTGAGCAAGCAATTTATGGGAGCAAGAATCAACTAGCATAGGAAGGCAAAACAATCATAACTTCAAAACCTTGAACACATAGAGAGGAAACTTGATATTATTGCAATTCCTACAAGTATATGTTCCTCCCTCATAATAATTTTAAGTAGCATCATGAAGGAATTCCACAATATAACCAGCACATAAAAGCATTCTTTTCAGGATCTACAAGCATAGAAATTTTACCACTCTCCACATAACCAAATTTCTTCTCATTCATAATAGTGGGAGCAAACTCAACAAAATAACTATCATGTGAGACTTCATTGACATAACCACATTTTATATTAAAATCATGATAAAAAGTTTGATGGTTGACATTACTCTTTATAGCATATATGTCTTCACAATAATCATCATAGATATGAGGCATGACATCATCATAATATTTTTTCTCATCAAAACTTGGGGGACAAAAAATATCAGATTAATCAAACATAGCATCTCCAAGCTTGTGGCTTTGAATATCATTAGCATCATGGATATTAAGAGAATTCATACTAACAATACCACTATCATTCTCGTCATTCAAATATTTAGTGCCAAACATTTTAATAAGTTCTTCTTCTAACACTTGAGCATGATTTTCCTTTCCATCATTCTCACGAAAGACATTAAAAAGATGAAGCATATGAGGCAACCTCAATTCCATATTATTTTTTGTAGTTTTCTTTTATAAAACCAAACTAGTGAAAAACAAGAAACTAAAAGATTTGATTCCAAGATCTAAACAGCTTGATGTTTACTACACAACCTTCTTCTTGTAGACTCGTGTTGGCCCTCCAAGCACAGAGTTTTGTGGGACAATAGCAATTTTCCCTCAAGTGGAGGACCTAAGGTTTATCAATCCGTGGGAGGTGTAGGATGAAGATGGTCTCTCTCAAACAACCCTGCAATCGAATACAAGAAATATCTTCTGTCCCCAACACACCCAATACAATGGCAAATTGTATAGGTGCACTAGTTCGGCGAAGAGATGGTGATACAAGTGCAATATGGATAGTAGATATAGGTTTTTGTAATCTGAAAATATAAAAACAGCAAGGTAACTAATGATAAAAGTGATAACAAACAGTATTGGAGTGCTTAGACACAAGGTCTAGGGTTCAAACTTTCACTAGTGCAATTTCTCTCAACAATACTAACATAGTTGAATCATATGTAAATACCTCTGGTCCGACAAAGAGTTCACTCCAAAGTCACAAGTAGTGGAAAACCAACGAATAAATTATTGTATGTACGAAACCACCTCAAAGTTATCTTTTCCGATCAATCTTATGAGCTATCCCTATAAGTGTCACAAACAGCCCTAGAGTTCGTACAAAAATAACACCTTAAGATACACATCAACCAAAACCCTAATGTCAGCTAGATACTCCAATGTCACCAGAAGTACCCATGGGCTTGATTATACGATATGCATCATACAATTTCAGATTCATCATGTTCAATCCAACACAAAGAACTTCAAAGAGTGCCCCAAAGTTTCTACCGGAGATTCAAGACGAAAACATGTGCCAAACCATGTGCATAAATTCCCAAGGTAACAGAACCCGCAAGTTGATCGCCAAAACATACATCCAGAGGATCAATTGAACATCCCATTGTCACCACAGATATCCGATCGCAAGACATACATCAAGTGTGCTCAAATCCTTAAAGAGTCAATATAATAAGAAAACTTCAAAGGGAAAACTCAATTCATCACAAGAAGATAGAGAGGGGAAAACTCCATCTGATTCATCTATATCAATAAAACTCGCGGTACATCAAGATTGTGCCATCTCAAGAACACGAGAGAGAGAGAGAGATCAAGCAAATAGCTACTGGTACATACCCTCAGCCCCGAGGGTGAACTACTCCCTCCTCGTCATGGAGACTGCCCGGATGATGAAGATGGCCACCGGTGATGATTTCCCCCTTCAGCAGGTTGCCGGAACAAGCTGTCGATTGGTTTTCATGGCTCTGGAGGCTTGCGATGGTGGAACTCCTGATCTAGGTTTCTTTTCGAAGGTTTGGGTATTTATAGTAGTATTTGGCGTTGGTCCCACATCCATAAGATTCCCGAGGAGGTCAAAATCTAGCTAGGTGCGGCCAGGGGGTGGCCGCGCCCTAGTGACTTGTGACTCCCTCGGGACTCTTCTCCGGTATCTTTTCGCTCCAGTATTTTTTATATTTTCCAAAAATATTCTTCGTACATTTTCAGCCCATTTTGAGAACTTTTATTTCTGCACAAAAACGACACCATAGTAGTTCAGCTGAAAACAACGTCAGTCCGGGTTAGTTCTAATAAAAATCATACCAAAATCATATAGAATTATTGTAAACATGGCCGTAATAGTTCATTAATTATATATACGTTTGAGATGTATCACTCCCCGGTTGAGTCAGCAGGCGCTTGTCGCTTCATACTCTCTTGGGGGCTCCACCCATAGCCCGACGTGCCATCTCGGAGCCTCGGGATACCCACGTCTCTCAGGGCAGAAAACAAAAATTTTGGGGACCCACTTGAGCATCAAGGGTGGCTCCTGAGCAACGCGCCTCAGGAGCCTTACCTGTCATATAGCCACTCGCCCCTTGATGTTGTCCAGGCGATCCAGTCGGTATCAATGGTATCAAGGTCTCACCCCATAGTTGCGTCCCTATGATCCGGTCGCACCCTACGGTGCTCGACGAATGTGCGGGACTTGGACCTTCTGACATAGACCTCCTTGAGCGCCAAAGAGGGATCCTGAGCACCACGCCTCAGGGGCCTTACCAATCATATAGACACTCGCCCCTTGATGTCGTCCAGGCGATCCGATCGGTATCAAGGGTGTCGAGATCTCACCCCATAGTTGCATCCTAGTGATCTGGTCGCATCCTACAGTGGTCAAGAAATGTGCGGGACAGGGGCCTGCAAAGACAGAGTGCCAAAAGGGATCCCAACCTGCGTCACCCGCAACAAGAAAAAGAAGCCACCAGGATGTTCGGAGTCCCCTAGTCCGCTGGCCAAACCTCCCCGACAAAAATCCCACCGCGAGCATGAGAAGCTAAGTACGACCAGTAGAAAGTTTCAATTGACAATGGCATAGGCACCAGAACACATAATAGGGTACTGTCAAGGGCGAAACTGCCAAAATTCATTAGACGCCCACAGGGCACCCCTTGTTTTTTTGATTGCACGAGAGGAAGAATAGGAGGAGAAATAAAGTGAGGAAGCCCCCTCGAGGACTGACGATCTGGGAACCCTGACATCAGTGCACCAACACTCAGTCGGATTCCTCCTCCTCCTTCAAGAACACGTGGAGGCGCGCCGGCGTGGCCGCTCCTAGAGCAGAGGACAGGTGTCGCGACGGCTAGCTAGCCACCGAGGTCCGGGTGCGCCAGCACGGTGGCGTGCCATAGCTTCTATCGCTGCTGTCGCTCGGGATCTCCTCGGAGGGGGTGTCGCTGTTGCTGGAGACACGGCGCCCATCATGAAGTGCAAGCTCATCTCCAAGATCGCATAGGCTAGCGTCTTCTGGGCAACACCCCAGGCGCTCGCCCTCTCCTCTGAAGATCTTGACAAAGAGCGTCGCCACCCCGTCATAGTTGAAGTGAAGGGTACACCTTCCATCCAAGCCGCGAGCACCGGCAAACGTCTGCCACCCGAGGTTCAGGTACACATAACCCCCGGGGACACCTCGACCTCCACCACGAGGCCGTGCTGCAATAGCTGTTGGCCTACAACCATAGGCCAGCAGCTCCCTCTAGCCGGCAGCACCTCCACAAAGGAACCCGGGAGTTGAAACGAAGCGTTTTTCGGCCTCTCCCCCCCACGCCAAAGTCCCGGGCTGTGTTGGCTGAATGGAGCAGCGGGCGTGGCGGCCTAGTGGCCACCATCGGCCTCCCACAGCGGGCGCAACCACCACGTCTACGGCGGCAGCTCGTGCTGAACGGGGCCGCCTCGCGGTTGCCGATGGTGACCCCAGGCCGTGTTGGATCATGCCCACACCCGTAGGGAACCACCGTCAGCGTTGTAGTATAGTTTTGGGGACGACCGCGGCCCCTCCTGGGTGGCGGTGAGGCAGGGCTCTCCTCGGAAGCCTTCACTTTCTTGGCGGCGGAGAACTTCCTCACTAGAGCCATGATTGGGAGAGCGGAGGCTTGGATATTGAGAGGTGAAGGAGATGAAGATGATCTGAGGGTTTCTCGCCCTCACCTACTTATATACGACTAAGGGCCAACCAGCACCCCCTCACATCCCGGTCATTAATGATGCTGCTGCGTGTCCCAGCCCTTGTCAGTCGAAGCATCGTGAGGAGTGTGGGCGGCGCTCCTCGGGCACCATAGGACAAGCCTAGGTGGCATGCGTCTCCCCTCCACGTCAATTCATCAGCTCCTGAAGGGTCACAATCGCATGGACCAAAGGGAGAAGTCCAAAAGAGGAGCCACATTCAAAAAAAGGTAATGATTGCCGGTGCAGCGTGCAAGGGTCCCCTCAATTTGACTTGGGAGGTCCTTGACGACATTAGGAGTGGAGACGGCATTTACTGGGCACACGACGCGTGTCGAGCCTGGCCCGCGGGCATGTTGGGTCCGCGGTGCTCCAGACCGTCCTCTACGGTTTCACCCGGAGGCCGGCTCGTGCGCGCCTTGGATCGAAGGCTACTGTCGGCGTTTTGGAACACGGGTACCCAGACCTGCCTCCCTGTGCCTCAGGGTATGGCCCACCTCGTCAGCCAGACATGGCCAGGCGTGACTACACTCAAGGCAAGGCCCTTGTGAGGACCTGAACTCGCGAGGGAAGCATCATCAATACCAGCAGGGGATGGGCCTCCCCGTCGGGCGCCACCGCGCGAGGCGGATAGTTTCCCCTTTGGTGCAAAGGGGCGCAAGGACGTACGTGGGTTCCCAAAGCTCCGTCAAATGTTTCCCTTCCGATGCAACAAGACCATGACCACGATCCAGCAGGATGGATGTCATTCCGAGCCCACCTCTGCATCCTCCATAGGTACTTTGCAGGCGAAGACCAGCTTTGGATAGGGTAGGGATGTACTCTTATCCCCCTTCGAATTTTTCCATTGTGGGATCCCATCCCAAAAAAGAGATAAGGGAAGAGGACCTGGGACACTATAAGTAGAGGATAGGCCACACCACAGAAGGGGATGGCAAAAAAGAGAGGCAACACACCAGAGCCCTCTCGCGAGGCAAAGCACCACTCTACTAGCTCATCCACAAACCTCCACGTGAGGCAATCCACCAAAGCAGGAGTAGGGTATTATGCTTCACAGTGGCCCGATCATAGGTAAATTATCATGTGCATCTACTCCCTCGTCATCGTGCGAGTTCATCATAGAAATCATCGAGTAGCGAGCTAGGTAGGGCTTGGCTGTAGGGGATCTTCGCACACGCCCCTATGTTCGAACTTCTTGGGGTTCTTCGGAGCCCGAAATATGACAAACTCCGTTCTATGGGGTCTGCATACCACCGTGAATCGATCAACGGGATACACACCGTTCTTTATGGTCTACAGGGCAGAAGTAGCCCTTCCCTGTGATATTATTCACGACGCTTCAAGGGTGCGCATGTATAAAGAAAAGGAGGCCAACTTAGATTGGCAGGACAACTTGGACGCCTTAGAAGGAGAGAGCAGCGTAGCTCGGGCTTGCTCTACTTTTTATCAACAACAGGCCCGACGTTACCAAAGCAGGGAGGTCAGGGCAAAGGCTTATAATGTGGGCAAACTCGTCTTACGACTCCCGGAGAAGTAGAAGCATAAAATTAATCCCAAGTGGCAAGGCCCCTTTATAATTGACGAAGGACTCACAGGAGGACCTTATCATCTTCGCAACCCACCGGATAACCACCTTGAACCAAACCCATGAAACGCAACTCGGCTTCGGCGCTTTTACGGCTAGACCAGTGTCGTCATACTTTTTACCTTCCTTTTCCTTTCCTTTCTTTCCATTCATATTTCTTCCCCTTCCACCATGATTTTGCAGGTTCGGATTTCTTTCTCCAAGTCTATGTCCGGCTAAGCCGAGCTTGTGTTATGTTTTTTTGCATACATCCCCAAATGTGAAACCCGAACAAAACACCTGGGTCTTCTTCCCGAAGCCGATGATTATATATTTTATTGTGTATGCATGTTTCACTTGTCAATTTTTAAGCCATTGTATGCATCAATTAGAACTAAGATTTTTGTCAAGCTGGGTTGCCTCGCTCTTGTGTTTACCCTCTACGTCCCCAATTGTTCGGCTAGAGGGTAAAGGGAGCACCTCTACGATTGTTACGACCATATAACCCAGATACGTACCTCAGATGGGTGAAGCCGAAAGCTAGCTATCTTTAGTAGACGATTGGTCAGCTAAGACGGAATCAGCCAATAAAAATTATGGTTGTTATCACCATTACTTGGGCTTATTTTCTCAAAAATAGCCATTAGTCGCATGCTAGCAGTATATGGCCTTACTATCTATGACTTACGTAGTAGGCTAAAGAAAGCTACCGATAGAGGTACTATTTTCTTTAGAAGACGTTTCTTACGCTAAGTAGTAATATAACATATCTCCCTATGCATTTTATGTCTGTTCGCACCAAATGGCCGGATTACCTGGTTCCTCAAAAGAATTCCCTCTTATCGAAGGATATCTGATAAGGAACACTCCCAACCTGTTAACAAGGGAGGTTGAAGCCAATGGCCGGTTAAGACAAAGTTTACAGCACAAACAGAGCAAGTTTTTATTTAACGTACATAGTTACACAAAATCACACATCTGGCTGATGGTCAAGATTGTCTATTAAGGCATCCAGGGTGCAATATTCTTGCGAGAGACGAGCGCCGGGCATCACTTGGTTGTACACCAAATGAAGGGGCACTTCTTGCCCATCCAGTCTTGCCGGCCAACCTGAGCCATATGCTTGGGGTTAATACCGGTATAACGGGTCTTGATCATCGCCCACGCCTCTCGTGCTCCCTCCCGGCAGGCCAAGGTCTTCCATAACTTGAAACGACACCGGGCTCCCTTGAACCGATCAGCCAGTTCGGCCATCCCCTCCGAAAGCTTCTTGGCAGGCCATAGCGCTTTCTTCATGCTCCTCATAGTCTTCCAAGCCCGATCATGTATGGAAGAAAGTTCCTTCATAAGATTCCCTCGGTAGGATCTAATCTCTTCTTCAGGCCGCCTGATCAGGAGACCTATACACGAGACGAAGCATGTCCCCTACACTTCATGTATTAGAGATACCCTTTGACATTATAATCTCACTTACCAAACATGCTCCTTTGTCACTTATGGTTCTCTTCTTGGGTTGAGCCAATTGAGTTTTTAAACTCTCAATTTCTTTGGCTTGCTACTGGTTTTCCGCCTAGAGACATTTCGTCTCCTCAAGATTTTGTTGTGATGAAAGACAGCTGTCCTCATACTAGGACTCTGCGTACCTCTGGGATTATCGGGCGCATCTAAATCTTTTTGCAACTGCCCTATAGACTCAGTTGCTGAAAAGTACCCTCGCGTCAGCATGGGATTATATACTAAGATCAGCAAAACGGAGGTACTCACCATGTGCCTCCTGGGTAAAATTCTTCACTTGTCCAAGTTCGTCCTTCACCTATGTTCGGCTCACCTCCAGGTCATTGGCCAATTGCTCATTTTGTTGCCTTGAAGCCTACATCAACAATAGAACAACATGTGATCCTTAACTCGGCCATCCCGACCAATTGAAGTCTCGGGGGCTACTGGGTTAGTATGTGTGTACAGATTATTAAAACCGATCACTCACCTCCAGGATGGACGATATCAGTTTCACGGCTTCCCCAAGCCGAGCTCGGGCAGCTTTGATGTATGCATCTACTGAACATAGAGCATTAATCTCTTATCCGGTAAATGCCTGGTGGCGCAGGGCTTCTTGTCTCCGCTGGTGGTTCATCGCACTCTCTACCTTAGAGTTAGTGATTGATATGTCCCCGAAATCTTCAGAGGCCTGATTGGCCCCAGGAGCCTCCGCAACAGATTCAAGATGAGGAGGAGGCCATGATTCATGAGTGTTGCCTGGCACCCCAGCTATATTCCCGACCGAAGATGCTTGTAGTCGTTTCCTGAGTATTCCGACATGAGATCTTCTGAGAATACCTATCGATCATGGTAACAACAGATTAAGCGGTCGAACAAAGTACCTTTTGGTTGAATGAGTGGTCGGGGTCGTCCCCGCGGTTGGATCACATGAAGGATTCCTTTTGCTGTTCAGTCTGGGCATTGTTGCCGTAGTCAATGTTCGTCGCGTGGACCGATGACGCTTGGGAACAGGAACTAGGTCGACGGAGGTCGCTTGCCTTTTACGGGAAGAATTTTTCTTTTTGCCTGTAGTAGGGGAAGGGAGTGATCCGGGGTGATCGACTATAATATCCACCTTGGAACCGTCAAGGCTCTCTTGGTAAAAGACCCCATCTTCATACTCGATTGATAGCTCTGGATCATCGTGGAATCCTGGATCATCATCATGAGAGTAGTTCTATGGTTGAGGCGTCGGACAGTTGATTGTCTCGACAAAGCACCTCCAGTACTGTTCACAGGGATTGAAAGCTTTGGTCAAAAGGGGCAAGTAAAAAACCTGAACTCAGGTCTTTAAGTCGAAAGGCTTACCCATTCGATGGGGTTATAACCCGAGTAGCCCTCCTTAACCGGTAGCCGAACAAAGTCTTCTTCTTCCCCTTTGAAGAGGTCGGCAATTGCGGCCGCCATTGCCGCTTGGTTGGCAGGGCCCAGCCATCGGGAACGAGTGATGTCACGTGTTCCATTGTAACGCCATGAAGGGTGCATCCTTTGTTGAAGGGGTTGAACGCATCGAGCGATCGAGGCAGCCATCACATCAATAATGGTCAGCTTGTGATGAGCTAGCGGCCTTACTTGGGAAGCCAGGCGTTGCACTTTGGCACCTTGCTCTTGGGATGAACTATTCAGTCACCAGTTATACCTTTTCTTCCGAGGGGCGTCGAAGTATTCAGGCAATCCCCTCCGAGCTGGATTGAATAGGGGAACATCCTCAATATAAAACCACTTCGACGACCATTCTTCGGACCCCTTCTTCGGAGTCCCCAATAGATATCCCGTCTCGGCTATATGTCATACTTGGGCTCCTTTGAATTCCCGAATTATCCCACCCTGATCGAGTGTGGGCGGGGAGGTAGAAGTACTTCCTCCATAATCCAAAGTGGGCCTCACATCCCAGAAACATCTCGCAAAGAGCAACAAAGCCCAAGATGTGCAAAATAGAACCAGGGGTAAGACAATGGAGCTGGATCCCGTAGATTTCCAATAGTCCCCTCAAGAAAGGATGAATGGGGAACCCTAGGCCCCGAAAGAGGAAAGGCACGAAGCATACCCGCTCTCCCTTGTGTGGAGCAGGGAAGTTCTCTGCAAAGGCCTTGTTGCTAAAAGAAGTGAATCCGGTGTGAGTAGTCGCCAGATTCGAGGAGGGAAGATAATGTTGGGTCTAGAGGTCGCGCAACTAAAGAAGGGATATAGAGCAACTTGCCAAATCCCCGAGAAGGGTGTCTTACAACCGTGAGCAAGAGCCAGGGATGCTCGCCATGTTTTTTGGTGATATCTCGTTTGAAGCTTTTTCTGATGGGGAAGAAGAGGATGGGGTGTTGGGGAACGTTGCAGGGGAAACAAAACTTTTTCTACGCACACGCAGATCTATCCATGGTGATGAGCATCTACGAGAGGGAGAGTGGATCTACGCACCCTTGTAGATCGCTAAGTGGGAAGCGTTAAGAAACGCGGTTGGTGTAGTCGAACATCTTCGCGATCCAAATCGCCGAGCGTCCCGCGATCAAATCACGATCCGTCCCACGATCCAATCACGATCCGTCCTGCGAACTCATTACGATCCGTCCCGCGATCTCATCACGATCCGTCCTGCGATCTCATCATGATCCGTCCCGTGAACTCATCACGATCCGTCCCGCGAACTCGTCACGAACCGTCTCGCGATCTTGATCACGGTCCTTCCGATCTAGCGCCGAACGGACGACACCTCTGCGTTCATCACACGTGCAGGTTGATGATGATATCTACCGTCTTGATCCAGCAAGAGGAAGTGGAGAGGAAGAAGAGTTCACCGGCAGCATGACGGCGCTCTGGCGATTGTGGTGGAGCAATTCCGACAGGGCTTTGCCTAAGCACTGCGGAAATCCGATCTAGAGGAGCACCGGTGGAACGGGTAGCACGTGGTCGTTAAACCTAGTGCAAAACCATAGAAATCCACTAGTATATATAGGAGGGAGGGAGCAGGAGAGGCAGCCTTGCCTCCAAGCCTTGGAGGCTTCGGCCGAAGTGGGAGGTGGAGGAGGACTCTCCTCCTCCACTCCTAGTAGGACTAGGATTCCTCCTTTTTGCCTTTTTTCCACCTTTTTCCTTTGGGTTTCTTTCTTCCAGCCTCATGGGCCTGTTTTGGTTGTTACACCAGCCCACTACAGGCTGGTTATTAATTTCCCACAGCGCATGAAGCCTCTTGGGTCGAAATACCCCTCCCGGAGGTCTCCCGGTACACTACCGGCACTCTCGGTACACTACCGATAAGCTTGGAACTTTTCCGGCGACCAAAATGGGACTTCCTATATATGAATATTTACCTCTGGACCATTCCGGAGCTCCTCGTGGCATCCGGGATCTCATCCGGGACTCTAAAAAAACTTCGGTAACCACCATACATAACTCTATGCTACCAAAACGTCACCAAACCTTAAGTGTGCAGACCCTGCGGGTTCGAGAACTATGTAGACATGACAGAGACACCTCTACGGTCAATAACCAATGGAGGTACATGGATGTCCACATTGGTTCCTACATATTCTACGAAGATCTTTATCGGTCGAACCACTATGTCAAGGATTCAGTTAATCCAGTATGATGTTCCCTTTGTTCTTCGGTATGTTACTTGCCTGAGATTCGATCGTCGATATCTCCATACCTAGTTCAACCTCGTTACTGGCAAGTCTCTTTACTCATTCCGTAATAAAAGATCCCATGACTAACACTTAGTCACATTGCTTGCAAGGCTTGTTGTGATGTTGTATTATCGAGTGGGCCCTGAGATACCTCTCCGTCACACGGAGTAACAAATCCCAGTCTTGATCCATGCCAACTCAACAGACACCCTCAGAGATACCTATAGAGCACCTTTGTAGTCACCCAGTTACACTGCGATGTTTGATACACCGAAGGCACTCCTCCCATGTCCGTGAGTTGCATGATCTTATGGTCATAGGAACATATACTTGACATGGAGAAAACAGTAGCAATAAACTAACACGATCATATGCTACGTTTGTAGTTTGGGTCTTGTCCATCACATCATTCTCCTAATGATGTGATCCCGTTATCAAATGACATCTCATGTCCATGCGTAGGAAACCTTAACCATCTTTGATCAACGAGCTAGTCCATTAGAGGCATACTAGGGACATGGTTTTGTCTATGTATCCACACATGCATCTAAGTCTCCGATCAATACAATTATAGCATGGATAATAAACGATTATCATGAAAAAGGAAATATGATAATAACTACTTTATTATTTCCTCTAGGGTATATTTCCAATAGTCTCCCACTTGTACTAGAGTCAATAATCTAGTTCACATCACCATGTGATTCGCATTGTTATGAATCTAACACCCAATGAGTTCTAGGGCTCGATCATGCTCCTTATGTGAGAGAGCTCTTATAGTCAATGGGTCTGTGACATTCAGATCCGTGTGTACTTTGCAAATCTCTATGCCAAACTATAAACACTGCTACCACACTCCACTTGGTACTATTCCAAATGGCTGCTCCTACTATACGCATCCAAATTGCTTGTACGAGTTATCCGGATTGGTGTTTAAAGCTTGCATCGACGTAACTCTTTACAACGAACTCTTTATCACCTCCATAATCGAGAAACATCTCCTTAGTTTTTAGTTACTCAGGATAATCTTGACTGCTGTCCAGTGATCCACTCCTGGATCACTCTTGTACCCCTTGATGGACTCATGGCAAGGCACACACAGGTGCGGTACACAGCATGTCATACTATACAGAGCCTATCGCTAAGGCATAGGGGACGACATCCGTACTTTCTCTTTCTTCTGCCATGGTCGAGCTTTGAGTCTCACTCAACTTCACACCTTACAAAGCAGGCGAGAAGACTTCTCTCTGACTAATCAATTTTGAGCTCTTTCAAAATCTTGTCAAGGTATGTACTCATTGAAAGTCTTATCAAACATCTTGATCTATCTTTATAGATTTTGATGCTCAACAATTAGGTAGCTATATCCAGGTCTTCCTTTGAAAAACTCTTTTCAAACAACTATTTATGCTCTCCAAAAATTCTACATCATCTTCGAATAGCAATATGTCATCCACATATACTTATTAGAAACTCTATAGTGCTCCCACTCACTTTATTGCAAATACAAGTTTCTCGTAAACTTTGTATAGACTCAAAAACTTTGATCACCTCATCAAAGAGTATATTCCAACTCCGAGATGCTTGCTTCAGTTCATAGAAGAATCACTGAAGCTTTCACGCCTTTCAGCATCCTTAGGACTGACAAAAATTTCTGGTTGTATCTCATACAACCTTTCCTTAAGGAAGGAAACAATGTTTTGGCATCCATCTGCCAGATTTCATAATTGAAAAATGCAGCAACTGGTAACATAATTCCAACAGACTTTAGCATCGCTACGAGTGAGGAAGTCTCATCATAGTCAACTCCTTGAACTTGTCGTGACCTACTTTGCAACAAATTGAGCTTTACATATGGTAACATTTACCATCAGCGTCTGTCTTTATTTTAAAGATCCATTTGTACTTAACGACCTGCCGTCCAACGAGCAAGTCCACCAAAGTCTACACTTGGTTTTCATACATGGATCCTTTCTCGGATTTCATGGCCTCTAACCATTTGTTGGTTTTCGGGCCCATCATCGTTTCTCCATAGTTCGTAGGTTCATTGTTGTCCAACAACATGACGTCCAAGACAGGGTTGTCGTACCGCTCAGGAGAAGACACGTCCTTGTCGATCTATGAAGTTCGATAGTAACTTGATCCGAAGCTTCATTGTCATCATCATTAACTTCCTCTTCAACTGACGTAGGCTTCACAGAAACATCTTTCTGCGCTGCGCTACTTTCTGGTTGAAGTTAAGGTTCAATAACCTCATCAAGCTCTATTTTCCTCGTAGGTCAATACTAACTTGATCCGAAGCTTCATGGTCATCATCATTTACTTCCTCTTCAACAAATGTAGGCTTCACAGAAACATCTTCCTGCACTACGCTACTCTCTGGTTGAAACAGAGGTTCAATAACCTCATCAAGTTCTATCCTCCTCCCACTCAATTCTTTCAAGAGAAACCTTTTCTCGAGAAAGGACCCAATTTTAGCAACAAACATTTTATGCTTGGATCTGAGATAGAAGGTTTGCCCAACTATTCTTAGGGCATTCTATGAAGATGCATTTGTCCGCTTTGGGTTCGAGCTCATTAGGTTAAAACATTTTCCACACAAGCGTCGCAGCCCCAAGCATTAAGAAATGATAGCTTAGGTTTCTATCAAACCATAATTCACATGGTGTCATCTCAACGGATTTAGATGGTGCCCTATTTAAAGTGAATGTAGTTGTTTCTAATGCATAACCCCAAAATTACAGTAACAAAACGATAATAGACATCGTAGCATGCACCATATCCAATAGATCATGATTATGACGTTCGGACACACCATCACACTATGGTGTTCCAGGTGGCGTGAGTTGTGAAACAACTTTGACATTATCATCAGTGAAGGTAAGAAAATAATGATATCCACCGCACGCTACAAGACTCATTGGATTTCATACATCAACATGTATCATTTCCAATAAATCACTTGCCCGCTTCATGAAAACAGAAAACGGGGTCCTTAGTCATCTTAACCAAGAGGCATGGTTCGCATGTCTCCACCGATTCGAAATCGAATGAGTCCAAAGATCCATCAGCATGGAGTTTCTTCATGCATTTTATACCAATATGACATTTAGCGGCGGTGCCACAAGTATGTGGTACTATTATTATTAACTTTGTATCCTTTTGGCATCAATGTTATGAACATGTGTATTACTACAATCAAGTTTCAACAAACCATTCTTACTGGGTGCATGACCATTGAAGGTATTATTCATGTAAATAGAATAACCATTATTCTTTAATTTAAATGAATAACCGTGTTGCAATGAACATGATCTAATCACGTTCATGCTCAACGCAAAAACACCGAATAACATTTATTTAGGTTCGTCACTAATCTCGTAGGTAGAGAGAGCGTGCGATGTTGATCACATCAACCTTGGAAACATTTCCAACACACATCGTCACCTCACACTTAGCTAGTTCTCCGTTTATTCCGTAGCTATTATTTCGAGGTACTAACATTTAGCAATCGAACCAGTATCCAATACCTAGGTGCTACTAGGAGTACAAGCAAGGTACACATCAATAACACGTATATCAAATATACTTCTGTCGACCTTGCCAGCCTTCTTATCTACCAAGTATCTAGGGTTGTTCCGCTTCAGCGACCTCTCTCCTCATAATTGAAGCACTTAGTCTCGGGTTTGGGTTCAACTTTGGGTTGCTTCACCAGAGCAGCAACTGACTTGCCATCCATGAAGTTTCCCTCCTTGCCCTTGCCCTTCTCGAAACTAGTGGTTATACTAACCATCAACACTTGATGCTCCTTTTTGATTTCTACCTTCGCGGTGTCAAACATCGCGAGCAGCTCAGGGATCATTAATTCTATCCCTGGCATTTTATAGTTCATCACCAAGTTATAGTAGCTTAGTGAAAGTGACTTGGAGAACTATATCAATCACTATCTTATCTGGAAGAGGAACTCCCACTCGATTCAAGCGATTGTAGCACCCAGACAATCTGAGCACATGCTCAACGATTGAGATATTCTCGCTCATCTTGCAGGCAAAGAATCTTGTTGGAGATCTCATATCTCGCAACACGGGCACGAGCCTGAGATCCTAATTTCAGCTCTTAGAACATCTCATATGTTCCGTGACGTTCAAAACGTTTCGAAGCCTCAATTCTAAGCCGTAACGTATGACGCACTAAATTATCAAGTAGTCATCAGTACGTACCTGTCAGATGTTCACAACATCTATAGACGACGCTAGAGGGGTTGGCGCACCGAGCGGTGCATTAAGGACATAAGCCTTCTATGCAGCAACGAGGACAATCCTCAGATCACGGATTCAATCCGCAATATTGCTACCATCATCGTTCAACTCTATTTCTCTAGGAACATATAAAAATTCAAGGGAGCTACAGCGCGAGCAAGTAATCTACAACATAATTTGCAAATACACTACTCACTATGTTCAATTAATCATATTACTTAAGAACTCCCACTCAAATTGACATCCCTCCGGTCATCTGAGTGATACATGATCCAAATTCACCAACTCAAGTCCGATCATCACGTGAGTTGAGGTGGTTACAATGGTGAACATCATCATGTTGATCATATCTACCATATGACTCCTCTTCGACCTTTCAGTCTTGTGTTACGAGGCCATGTCTGTACATGCTAGGCTTGTCAAGTTTAACCCGAGTGTTCTGCATGTGCAACATTGGCTTGCACCCGTTGTATGTGAACGTAGAGTCTATCACACTCGATCATCATGTGGTGTCTCAACACGACGAACTTCCGCAACGGTGCACAGTCAAGGAGAACACAATTTATCTTGAAATTAAGTGAGGGGTCACCTTATAATGCTACCGTCATCCTAAGCAAAACAAGGTGCATAAAAGGATTAACAACACATGCAAATCATAAGTGACATGATATGGCCATGAACTTGTGCTTTTGATCTCCATCATGAAAGCACCGACATGATCTCCATCGTCACCGGCATGACACCATGATCTCCATCATCTTGATCTCCATCAACGTGTCGCCATTGGGGTTGTCGCGCCCACCATGCTTCTACTACTATTGCTACCGTTTAGAGATAAAGTAAAGCATTACATAGTGCTTAATGATTGACACACAGGTCATACAATAATTAAAGACAACCCTATGGCTCCTGCCGGTTGCCGTACTCACCGACATGCAAGTCGTGATAATCTATACATCACATGATCATCTCATACATCACATATATCACATCATGTAATTGGCCATATCACATCACAACATACCCTACAAAAACAAGTTAGACGTCCTCTAATTGTTGTTGCATGTTTTACGTGGCTGCTACGGGTTTCTAGCAAGAACGATTCTCACCTATGCATAAACCACAACGGTGATACATAATTTTCTTTTAAACCTTCTCAAGGACCGCCTTTGTCGAATCCGATCCAACAAAAGTGAGAGAAACTGCCACGCGCAAGCCATCTAGGTTACAAGTTGCGTCGAGGGAACCGGTCTCTCGTAAGCGTACGAGTAATGTTGGTCCGGGCTGCTTGATCTCACAATACCGCTGAACCAAAATCCGACCAAGGGACAAAGCAATCTAAGCATCAACGCCCACAAACCTTTTGTGTTTACTCGAGATCTCATCTCCACATAGACCTAGCTCATGATGCCACTATTGGGGAACATTGCATGGGAAACAAAAATTTTCCTACGCACACGCAGATCTATCCATGGTGATGAGCATCTACGAGAGGGAGAGTGGATCTACGTACCCTTGTAGATCGCTAAGCAGGAAGCGTTAAGAAACGCGGTTGGTGTAGTCGAACATCTTCGCGATCCAAATCGCCGAGCGTCCCGCGATCACATCACGAAACGTCCCGCGATCCAATCACGATCCATCCCGCGAACTCACCACGATCCGTCCCGTGATCTCATCACGATCCGTACCGCGATCTCATCATGATCCATCCCGTGAACTCATCATGATCCGTCCCGCGAACTCGTCATGAACCGTCTCGCGATCTTGATCACGGTCCTTCCGATCTAGCACCGAACGGACGGCACCTCCGCGTTCAGCACACGTGCAACTTGATGACGATCTCCACCGTCTTGATCCAGCAAGAGGAAGTGGAGAGGAAGAAGAGTTCACTGGCAGCGTGACGACGCTCCAGCGATGGTGGTGGAGCAATTCCGGTAGGGCTCTGCCTAAGCACTGCGGAAATCCGATCAAGAGGAGCACCGGTGGAACGGGTAGCACATGGCCGTAAAATCTAGTGCAAAACCATAGAAATCCACTATTATATATAGTAGGGAGGTAGGAGGAGAGGCAGCCTTGCCTCCAAGCCTTGGAGGCTTAAGCCGAAGTGGGAGGTGGAGGAGGACTCTCCTCCTCCACTCCTAGTAGGACTAGGATTCCTCCTTTTTGCCTATTTTCCACCTTTTTCCTTTGGGTTTCTTTCTTCCAAACTCATGGGCCTGTTGTGGTTGCTCCACGAGCCCACTAAGGGCTGGTTATTACTTTCCCACAGCCCATGAAGCCTGTTGGGTCGAAATACCCCTCCCGGAGGTCTCCTGGTACACTACCGGCACCCCCGGTAAACTACCGATAAGCCCAGAACTTTTTGGGGAAAAAATGGGACTTCCTATATATGAATCTTTACCTACGGACCATTCCGGAGCTCCTCGTGACATCCGGGATCTCATCCAGGACTACGAAAAAACTTCGGTAACCACCATACATAACTCTATAGTACCGAAACGTCACCAAACCTTAAGTGTGCAGACCCTACGGGTTCAAGAACTATGTAGACATGACTGAGACACCTCTACGGTCAGTAACCAATGGTGGGACCTGGATGTCCACATTGGTTCCTACATATTCTACGAAGATCTTTATCGGTCGAACCTCTATGTCAAGGATTCAGTTAATCCCGTATGATGTTCCCTTTGTTCTTCGGTATGTTACTTGCCCGAGATTCGATCGTCGATATCTCCATACCTAGTTCAACCTCGTTACCGACAAGTCTCTTTACTCATTCTATAATATAAGATCCGTTTACTAACACTTGGTCACATTGTTTGCAAGGCTTGTTGTGATGTTGTATTATCGAGTAGGCCCTGAGATACCTCTCCGTCACACGGAGTAACAAATCCCAGTCTTGATCCATGCCAACTCAACAGACACCCTCGAAGATACCTGCAGAGCGCCTTTATAGTCACCCAGTTATGTTGCGATGTTTGATACACACAAGGCACTCCTCCGATGTCCGTGAGTTGCATGATCTCATGGTCATAGGAACATATACTTGACATGCAAAAACCAGTAGCAATAAAATGACATGATCATATGCTACGTTTGTAGTTTGGGTCTTGTCCATCACATCATTCTCCTAATGATGTGATCCCGTTATCAAATGACATCTCATGTCCATGGCTAGGAAACCTTAACCATCTTTGATCAACGAACTAGTCCATTAGAGGGATACTAGGGACATGGTTTTGTCTATGTATCCACACATGCATCTAAGTCTCCGATCAATACAATTATAGCATGGATAATAAAAGATTATCATGAACAAGGAAATATGATAATAACTAATTTATTATTGCCTCTAGGGCATATTTCCAACATGGGGTGGCCCAGACCACGATTCAACCTGTTTAAATGGGTGGTGCCTCCCTTGTGCGAAGGGTGGTCTTCTAAAAAGCTGCTGGGCCGCTAGTCTTCCGTCGGTGCGCAAAGATCGAGGGGTGTCAAATTTACAACAATGGGTTCTACAAGTTCTCAACGATTGAGAGTTCAACGATAGAGGGACTCCCCTTGAAAACCAAAGACTTTGACGCGCAAGACTGTTTGGGCAATATACCTCGGCATTGAAGGGTAGTTCGGGGGCTACTGAGGGAGTCCGGGATTAAGGGGTCCTTGGACAGCTCGCCTATTTCTTATGGGCCGGACTCATGGGCCACTCGCTGAGGATTGGAATGATCAAAGGCCCATCGCTAGGGAGGAGACCTCAGGAGCCACGACGTGTCTTTCAAATTTAACATAGTAGAATAGGCATGTTTTTTCCCTCCGGTGGGCAACCGACTATGTGTAACCCTAGGGACCCCTGGCGTCTATATAAGCCAGAGGATTTTAGATTGTAAAGCAGAAAAACTCATCTAGGGTTTTAGCTATCCAATCTCGAGGTAGATCAACTATGTAACCTTAATACACATCAATATAATCGAGAAGGACATAGGGTTTTACCTCAATTCGAGGACCCAAACCTGGGTAAACATCATCTCCTGCGTCCCCTATTACCATCAATTCTACACTCACAGCTCGGGACCCACTACCCGATATCCTCCGGTTTTGACACCGATAGGGGGCCTCTGGAACCGATGGCTCAGGAGCCCGAGGAGGAGGGGCCATGTAGCATGCCGCCCCAGAAGAGTGGTAGTTAGGAGAGCCCCCGGGCGACCTAGGAGAGCGCCATCGCAAGTCAGTGGCATATCCACGGTCGACTGGCTACTCCCACCATTACCGCAGGCCACCATCATCTAAGTGTCGGCACAGCATGGCGGCCGGCAAGCTCGGCACGAAGGTCGGCGTCCCGTACCCGTGCCTCCTCCTCGAGACGATGAGCCCCCACAGACCAAGGTAGGTGGAGGCGAGGGTCTCGGGCATCCTTCCGGGAGCGACCAGGGAAGGGGGAGGGTGGTGGGCTCATGGCGCAGTTAATGGTCGACGCAATGGAATTAGCCGGGGGAGGCTGGTAAGGCGCAACGGCTAGGGCACGGCGACCGGCGCTCCAATCCTCTGTGGGGGAGAGACGGCAATCATCAGCGGCACGACAGGTATCAAAGGTCTGTGGGGAGGCCTAGAGGATTTCGGACGGTCGAGCGTCCTCTTAGGGCAGACGCCGTCGTCTCCAGTCAGACACGAGCTCATGAGGGTGGCGGCGTATGAGCAGTGGAGGAGACGGGGCCGTTGCGATGCCGGAGTGGGGAGGGAGGGTGAAGGAGGAGCCTGTGGTAGCGCGCGATGTGACGGGGTGGAGGGGCGAGTGATTTCTACTACACAACTTTATTCTTGGAAACTATGTTGGGCCTCCAAGCATAGAGGTTTCTAGGACAGTAGCAGTTTTCCCACAATTGGGTGAACTAAGGTTTATCAATCCATGGGAGATGTGGGATGAATATGGTCTCTCTGAAACAACCTTGCAGTCAAATACATGAAATCTCTTGTGTCCCCAACACACCCAATACAATGGCAACGTGTATAGGGTCACTAGTTTGGCGAAGAGATGGTGATACAAGTGCAATATGGATGGTAGGTATAGGTTTTTGTAATCTGCAATTTTAAAAACAGCAAGGTAGCAAGTGTAAAATAGCGAGCAAAATGATCTATAAATGCTTAGAAATAAGACCTAGGGTTCATACTTTTGCTAGTGCAATCTCTCAACAATTCTAACATAGTTGAATCCTATGATCATCCCTCAATATGCAACAAAGAATCACCCGAAAGTTCTTGTCTGGTGGAGAACAAATAGATGAAATTGGTGTAGGTCGTAGAACCACCTCAAATATATTCTTTCCGATCAATCTTTTGAGCTATTCCTATAAGTAACACCAATGACTCATATCA
This sequence comes from Hordeum marinum, assembly GCA_022496015.1. Lineage (NCBI taxonomy): Eukaryota > Viridiplantae > Streptophyta > Magnoliopsida > Poales > Poaceae > Hordeum > Hordeum marinum. The sequence goes on along the minus strand of CM039673.1, from coordinate 367,331,872 downwards.
TTGCATCCTAATGTCACCTAGATACTCCAATGTCACCTCAAGTATCCGTGGATAAATTATGTGACATGCATCACACAATTTCAGATCTATCATATTCAATCCGACACAAACAACTTCAAGGAGCACCCCAAGATTTCTATCGGAGAGCATGGTATGAAAACGTGCAATCAACCCCTATGATAGATCCCCTAGCTCACCGGAATCCGCAAGTTGATGCCTCAACGTATATCAAGTGAATCAATAGAATACCCCAATGTCACTATGGGTATCCCATGCTATACGTACATCAAGTGTTCTCAAACCATAGTATTCAATCCAACATAATGAGATCTCAAAGGGGAAGATTCAATTCATCACAACAAGATAGAAAGGAAGAACACCATAAAATCCAACTATATTAACAAAGCTAGTGATACATTCAGATCGTGGCATCTTAAGAACACGAGAGAGAGAGAGATTGAACACATAGCTACTAGTAGAAACCATCAGCCCCGAGGGTCAACTACTCCCTCCTCATCATGGCCTCCGCCGGGATGATGAAGATGGTCACCGGATGATGATTTGGCTCTCTGGCAAGGTACTAAAATGCCTCCAGACTGTTTTTTTCTCGATATAGAGAGTTGCAGCGACAGAACAAGTAGTCTCTCTTTATTTCTGGGGTTTCTGTGATTTATAGCATATTTCAACATTGGGATCACGCGCAACGAAGCCATGTGTGCCCCACAAGCCATCAGGGTGCACCCTGTTGGTTTGTGGCCCGAAGTTGACTCCCCTCTAGTGTTTTTCCCTCCAATAGTACATATTTCCTTCAGAAAAAATCACAAAAAAGTTTTGGGCGATTGTGAGAACTTTCATTTCTGCACAAAAACAACAACACGGTAATTCTGGTCGAAATAGTGTTAGTCCGGGTTAGTTCTAAATAAATCGTATAAAGTGTATCAAAACCACATAAAAGTATTATAAACATGTGGCATGAATACTTCATAGATTATCGATATGTTGGAGACGTATCAACATCCCCAAGCATAATTGCTACTCGTCCTCGAGTAGGTAAATGATAAAAGTAATAATTTATGAAGTGTGAATGCGAGCATGGTGAATAGTTTTGATCATTGTTAATTTCAGTCACTTTTCTAGCATCATAACCAGTAACTTTTTCTCATAAATCTCATTGTGATAGAGTAGCAATCAGTTCATATCTCATGGTTCAAACAATGCATTCTCTTGAAACTTAACAACATAAGTTCTTGGTTAGCAAACAATTTCAATGCACCATCAATTTTAAGTAATAGCTCCAAATACTCAATTATGACATAGTCTTATATGATTTCTAATACTCAAGGCATATTTTTATAAAAAAACATCCATCAAACACATAGAAAGATAGGGGCTTAATGTTTCTCCTACCAACATTCTTATCATGAAGATAATTATCAACAATAATGAATCATGATCAAATATATTTGACTGGATATATATGTTTAGATCTTTCCCTACCACATGATGCTTGCCAACTAATGGTGTGAGGTTGGAATAATAAGTTTACTCAACATGAATAGGAAATAGCATGAAAGTTAAATTGATTGTCCCTTTGCAGATGGAAGAACGGATTTGCATAGGTGCGGGAGCTCATTGTTTAAAACAGAGATGAATAAGTAATTTTGAGTGGTGTGGATTTCCTGTCGACGTCACAACAGAGTTTTGAATATCTTCCATGCTAATCACATTATTGGTGGTTCCCAAATAGAATTGAAATTTTACTCCCCCTCCACCATTCGAACACATTACATGGCTGGACGCATCCATGGTTGCCCTCCAAACAATCAACATTATAGGGGGAGTTTTTGTTTATTTATTTTTGTATTATGCAGGACAGGGCATCCTTTTTACTAGCCTCTCTCGTGCAATGATAAGTGAATAAACAATCATCTTGAGAATAACTTGCTTAGCATGGAAGATAATGACCGCCCCATTGTTCCATGAATGGTACGAGCACACAAAACGGATGTTTATTTGAATGTTTAGAGGTTGCACATGCAAATTTACCTTGAATGGAAGTGAAATACCGTATATAGGTAGGTATGGTGGACTTTCATGGAAGAAAGTTGGATCGAGGATTTGGAGGCACAAGTAGTATCTCTACTTAGTAGGAGGTTTTGGCTAGCAAAAGGTTCTAAACAAGCACCACAAGTTGGACGATCTTGAACAATATAACTTCTACGCAAATATAACCAAACATAACCGTTACGTTGTCTTCCTTGTCCAGCTTCAATTATTTTATCAAGGTTGAAAATAATTAATGGGTATTCACAATCATAAAAGAGGTCCAACATAATATATTTTGATGTGAAAGTTCTCTTTCTGATACTAATCATTCATGAATTGCTCGTATGACCAATACTATGATTGTCAAACTTCAATAGATTTTACTTTATAAAATGGACATGAAGCTGCTAATAAGCATAAAGCACATTTATAATTTCATATTTATGATATTTCTTTCCTTCACAATGTACTCTTAGGATATGAGGGAAACACAAGAGTAAGCATCAAACTACTCTCAAAGGATACAAGTGGACATCAATGAGTAGTTAAACAATTAAGTAGCTATGCGAGGACTCTCTATGTCAATAAAGATTTTCAGATCTAAGTATTTTAGTAAAACATAAAACTAAATAAAAATGCATTCCAATAGTAGTACATATCATGTGCACAAATAAATATTTAGGCTCAACATAGGCTAACCGATATTTGTTTGATGAAGATAGGTGGGATGCATAGCATACCCTAGCTTAGATGCTTGAAATTTCTTGAAATATTTACTTGGTGTGCCTTGGGCATCCCCAATCTTGATATTTTTGATCTTGTCCAATCCTCTCGCATCCCCGTTTCACCTAATTTTCAAAAACTTCATTAACACAAAACTCAAAAAGAACTCGTGAGATAGGTTAGTACACATAAGAACAAATAAACACTTCATGTACTGCCAAGACAAGTTGCACAATAATTTTCAAACATCATATACTGTTTACTATCATTTCCACAAATTATATCTACCAATATAGGCCATGATAACTATAGGATAAGTATATAACTAAACTATGAGAGCAATCTGTCCAAAAAGAACAGTCTGTACCAATAAATTAAACCAATGTACTTTTGTAACTCGGAAAATTCTAAAATTTAGGAAATGATAAATAATTTATATTAAAATACTGTGTACCTATTTTAGAAACTTTCCAAATTCCATCAAAATAGTAAAATACAAACACTATAGCAAAATTTTCTGTTTTTACACAACACACATCAAACATGCAATTCAAGCATTCTAAAGGAAATTCTTGGAAATTTTTATGCAAAATAAGATTATAAATAGCATATAATATATTACAACAAAATGAAATGACACTTCAATCAAAACATATATAATGTCACAAAAACATATAGCGCCAAGTAAGATATACCGATAATGTTGGAGACGAAAGAGGGGATGCCTTTCGGGGCATCCCCAATCTTAGACGCTTATGTATTACTTGGATATTACCTTTGGGTTTCCTTGTTCATCCCCAATATTAGGTTATTTCTTCTCCTTATTCACCTCCTATCGGTATCTCATCCAAAACTTGAAAACTTCAATCACACAAAACTTCACAGAACTTCATGAGGTGGGTTAGTGTAATAAAGATAGATCATTCACTTAGGAAATGTCAAGACAAGATTCATAATTTTTATCACATAATACGTACTTTATTATAACATTCCCATAATTTATATCACTCAATATAGGCTATAGAAACACTTAAAACAAGCAAACTATGCATGCAAAACAGAATCTGTCAAAAACAGAATGGTGTGTGAAGATCTGAATGAACACCATACTTACCTGTCTCTTAAAATTCTAAACAAATAGGAAAACACAGAGAATTATCATCTAAATAATTTTTAAAAATTTCATAATTTTTTTACGCTCTAGTAAAATTAAAGAAATTCTGCACTGGCGGTAAAAGTTTCTGTCTTTGCACAAGATCAAACTAACAAGTATCCACACTATCCCAAAGGCTTTACTTGGTACTTTATTGAACTAAAAGACACAAAAAATGATTAATAAAGTGTCTTAATAATGTGAACTTTCTATGCATATGGATTTTGTAAGAAAACAATTTTTGGCCGCAAGAATCAACTAGCATAGGAAGGTAAAACAAGCATAACTTCAAAACTTTGAACACATAGAGAGGAAACTTGATATTATTGCAATTATTACAAGAATATGTGCTCCCTCATAATAATTTTCAGTAGCATCATGAAGGAATTTCACAATATAACTATCACATAAAGCATTAATATCATGATTCACAAGCATAGAAAATTTATTACTCTCCCCACAAGCGAACTTCTCATACATAGTAGTGGGGGTATCATAGGAGACTTGAATATTATAGATTGTTTCCACATTAAAAGAGTAATGTTGAGAGAAAAGGTATTCATAGTTGTGACAAGTTGTATAATAATAATCATCACTACTTTTCATAACATAAGTATCATCACAATAATCATCATAAATAGGAGGCATGTAATCATCATTACAAATTTGATCATTCCAGGTAGGGCAATTAAAAAGATCATATTCATTATGCATAGAATCACCAAGCTTGGAGCACACATCAATTGCAGCAAATATATTCTCAAATATGTCATTCTCATCAAGCATAGCATCCCCAAGCTTGCGGGTTTTCATATCATTAGGATAATCATCAATAGCATGAATAGCACTAATAATGTAATAATTATTATCATCATAATCTTCCAAGTTGGTGCCAAAAAGATTTTCAACATCACAACAAGTAGTAGGCATAACAAAATAATCATCAAGTGTATCATCATCCACACTACTTTCGTATTCATTATCAACGATTATAGGAGCAACATTATTGGGGAGAGATACCTTTTTACCATTACCTTTTATTCTCTTCTCCTTCTCCTTTACCGCATTTTGTGTGGGTTTAAGTAGTTTTTCTGAGCTTCTTATTAAAGATATTGGTTCGATGGAAAGCTGTATGTCGGGACCCCGATCCTAAGTCATATGATTCCATACTGTAACAAGCCACATCACCTTGCGGCCTCACGCACGGTACTCCACGGCTGCCACCTTACGTTGGCCAGGACCGTTTGCGTCTTTTGGCTCACGTATGTGAACATGTCGCTGGCAATCACACAACAAAGAACCTGGGCCGACATAACTAGTCATAGAACCCAAGTGGCACATCCATATGGAAACAGGCATACATAACCCAGCAATGCAGGTGTCGGCCTCAAGCGTGTGTAGACGAGTCATAGCAAGCTACAAGGACTCCATTACGCCGCGAGACACGGATGTCATCACTGCACGTAGACGAGTCGTAGCAGGCTACGGGGACTCCATTACACTGCGAGACATTTCCCCGAAGGGACAGACACAGCAGCAAACAAGGATACATGTCGGTCAATCAATGTGTCCAGAGCAGTAGCAAGCTACCATGGCTCGGTGGAAGCACAAAGAGGCAGTTTCCCGTAAAGAGTACTACTAAAGGCACACGACTAGGTGTCGGATCCCATACATACCGTTGCACGTCACACGTACGCACGACATGCCCGATATGCATAGATACAACTATGGCATCACAACATAAGCATACAACAACATAACTTTTATTTAAGAGGCTCAGACGAGCCTTGCATAATATGTTCATACAGATAGGGGTCACACGACTCGGCACTCAAGTCATACAAACATAGTCATACAAGCCAGCGGAAACTAAAGTTGTCTGGGTACAGACGGCAAAATATAAAAGAGGCACACGGGCTGACTATCTATAGCCCACCACACGGGCAAGATCGTAGCTGGGACACCAGCTATTCGGCATCGTCAACGTCTAGATAGAACCCACCTGATGGGTCCTGGTTCTCTTCTACAACATTAATTAAACAAGGATGAGTACAATCGTACTGAGCAAGTCTTTAAAACAGACCTAGTCTATTTATGCTCATGTATCAACAAGGGGGTGGTGGAGTTTATGCAGAATGCCAGCTTTGAGTCATGGCTAACCTACACTACTCAATTTTAACTCCTTGTTACAATTTTAGTTATCGCACACGAGTCCACTACCTCCATCACAATACACCACCATGGATTCACCTTCCCCTTCCGGAAGAGTGCCATTCACGGTACTCACACTTGTCTTGAGATTTTTAGAAGTATCCATTTGATTATCTATGAACAGCATAAGTTCTCCAAGTAGTCCATATCCGAGGACGTGGCTATTCGAATAGTTTCATAACCCTACAGGGGTGTACTTCTTCACACACGCTCTCGCCACTTATCGATGTGTGCCATAAACCATGCACCTCGGCAACCTTCAAGCGGATGCCCAGCGAGGGAGTCGGCCACGACCGTCAATCACATAAGACCTCTAGTCCAGGCTACCGCCTATTTGAGACTGACCCACACGGAAGTCCGGCCAAAGTTTCCGCTATGGTCCCAAACGATGTGCGCATGGTTCCCAAGCCCACCATTCAGGTGACCCTTGGTACACCGTGCCACTTCCTACCGCGTCGTAACCCACCCCGAGGGTCAGCGCTACGCACGGCCTCCAGCATGCTATAAACACCAGGAACTACTTGCAATACCTGGACCAAAGCCTAAGCGACTGATAAGTCAAGCGGGGTCATATTTCAGGGCCCAGCATGTGGTAGTATCTCGTCTTGGATCACAAACACGGAACCCAGTTCCTAAGAACGGTCCCAATGAGACAACCCACTATGTACTCCTACATAGCCTCTCGTCGCTACCTTTACCAAATCGTGTTCATTATATGCTCATCACATCGGACAACACTGTTTCACTCAGTTCATCACCCAGATGAAACAGACCTGACACAACTCTAAGCATAGCAGGCAAAGTAAGCTAAGCACATCATGGCACAAGCATCTACCAGGTAAGCTAGGTTGCAAGGTTTAGCTATTTACTGTGACAAGATCAGGTCATGCATAAGTATAGGATCATCTACCGTGTATGACTGACATGTGATCGTTTTTCCTAATGCAATAAATGAGAGCAGGAGTGAGAGAATGGGATGTTATCGGAATGATCAATGGGGTTGCTTGCCTTGCTGGGTTGCAGAAGAGTTCTCTCCTTCGTCGGGGTACAGGGTAGTATCCTCCGGATTAGGGCCTACCGCAACGCAGATAAAAACATTCAATACAAGCAGATGCAACAATATGATGCATGATCATGGCATAATGGTATGCATGGATGAGCTAATGTAACTAGTGATCATGTCAATTTGAAATGCATTTGAATATAGGTTCAAAGTTGTTCTCATTTCAAATTCTATGTATTGACCTAATGCGAAAATGTCCATGTTCACCTATTTAGGTTGCTCTAACATGCATGAGAATATCACCATTGGATTCATTGGATTTTTCTGATAAACTTTCATATATAAATTATTTTCATCTGACCTACAGATTATGTTATATGATTTTTCAAAGTTTTAAACATTTTCTGGAATAATTTTTATTAAGAAAATGATTAAATGCGTCAGCCTGATGTCATGCTTGCGTCAGTAGCAACAGGGCCAGGTCCAGGTCAAACCTGACCAGTGGGACCCGCCTGTCAACCTCTCAGGACTGGCTAGTGTCACTGGTAGGTGGGCCCCTGTAGTCAGTGACTCAGGGGTTAATCCCGAGTTGACCCGAGGTTTGACTCGGGCCAGGGCGCACTGTCAGCGTCTAGGGGGGTTAGTTAGCACGGTCATTAGTCACTAATGACGTCGCCACGCTGGCACTTGCCGGAGGGAGGCCGCCGGCGGCGAGCCGAGACGGTGGGGGTCGCCGGAAATCTTCCTCCGGCGACCATTTGAGCGGCGGAGGGCACCTACGGATGGCTAAGGCTCGCGCGCATCCACCTAGGGCAACAAGGACGCGGGGTCGTCGGAGTCGATGGCCACGACGACTTTGGCGGCGACCAGAGCCCGGCAACGGCGAGGTTAGCGGCTAGGAGGCAAGGAGGACCACTGGGAGAGGGGGAGAAGGACTGGAAGCTCACAGGGAGTCGGACGGACTGGCCGGCGGGCTCGGGGACGACTGGACGGCTCCAAACGACGGCATGGACCGACGGCGACCAGCGGAGGGGATTCGGCGATGACGGCGAAGCAGAGGGCTCCCGGCTCGATTGCTCCGTCGAGGGGCTTCAGGGGCTCAGGGCGGAGCTGCTGGTTGGGTCAGGGGGGCTCAGGGGTGGCTAGAACGGCGGCTCGACGGCAAGGAGCTGCGCGGCCATGGCGGGTCCGAGAGGAGAAGAGGGAAGAGCGGGGAAGAGGAGGGAGAGAGCGGTGGGGAAGCGTCTCGGAGCTTATCCCCGTCGTCGCGCTGGCGAGGGAGGGGCCAGGCAGGCAGCTGCGTGGCGCCACCGGCGTGAGCGCACGGCAGCCACACGCCGCGCCTACTGGACGCCAGGAGGAAGAAGACCCTCCTGGGCCAGATGGGCCAGCAGGTAAGCTCCCTCTCTCTTTTTCTCTTTTTCCTTTCTTTTGTTTTCTATTTTTCCGACCTATGTTTATTTTATTTCCAGGTTCAATTAACTTTCAAAATGTCCCCAAATGTTTTCTAAAAAGTAGTCTCGATATTTCAAACTTGTGACCGAACTTTCAAATTATTTTGAAAAGAAAAAAAAATTAATAATGAATGATTTATCATTTTAGGGGCTTAATCATTGGTTTTAAATTATTTCTGAAGTTCAAATAACATGAATGACCCCTGATACATGGGGAACATTTTTAATGGTCATTTTGAATTTGTTGAAATTCCATCAAGTGGAATTACCTTATTTCATTAGGTGCTTGGGGTTTCTTTCCTTCTCCCCATTTCAACTTAATGCAATGATGATGAATGATGATGCAAGCACAAGACCAACCTAGGACACTTGCTAGGGTTGTGACACTGTAACACCCCAAAAATTTAATCATTTTTTATTAATTAAAATTTTGCCAGGTAATTTAAACTTCTATTTTTCCTGTATCTTCTGTTCGTCTCAGAACCACTCCTTTCTTCTGAAATGTGGAATTTCCCTCCAAGTAGAAACTTTTCAAAAATATTGTTGGACTTGAGCGCCTACTCAAGAACATTCTCATTTTATATTATGTTGCAAAATTTTATTTCCTTTAAAATGGCATTTTCATACTTTTAGGAGCTTCATTTGCACTGCAACCATATGATAAGCTCATTCATCAATCCCACAAAAATTTGTAGGAGTCATGTAATGCCCTACAACACTTTAATGGGAAAACCCAACCATGTGGGTTGCGAAATTTGAGCATATCATCCTATTTTCTATTCTGGTCCAGTTTAAAGTTTTCTACTACAACCCTATTTTATATTAACCAAATGTTCTTCAGATTTTTCCTACCTTTAGTAATCCCTACCAAACCCTTAAGTCCAGGAGCTTAGCTACAATGTCATAGTGCAATATAATTCTATAACTCCATATAGTTTCTGTCCAGAGATAAACTTTTGTAAAACTTGCACTAGGAAGTTTTTGTGTTTGTCAAACTAACAATGCCATCATAAACAACATCTAAAGAGACCTCAACCTGGGAATTTTAGTCACCAAAAGAGTTTTCTAAATAGCCCAACATTTTGTCAAATAACTGGTGTGGATGACCAGATTTGTCATGCTCTTAGACTTACATTGCAGACTTGATCATATGGCCTAACCAGCATGTCCACTAGATCCATAGTATCCACCCTAGCTACCCTGTTAAGTTACATGTCCAGCTAAGCCACCTAGATGCCCCTGGCATTGTGTCGAACACTTGTCGTGCATGCTCTAGTCGCTCCCAGAGAGCACGTATTGCAGCTGACGCACCCCACCTACCCCCGCCGTGTCCCTTGCTCGCCCGTAGAGACGCTCCCCCGACCTCTCCAGCTCGCTAGGGCTACTCAACCACCCCTGGAACCACTCAGCGCCGCCGTCAGAGCTGCCATGGACTTGGCAGTGCCTCCCAGGCCGTATCTGTGCGCCAGCTCACCACCCTTGAGCAGTAGCTAGCTCGTTTGCATGCTCCCGTGAGATCCATGTCGCCCTGCTATGGTAGAGACAGTCAGTCGGCGATCTTATCCGCCGTTGCTGCTCTATAAATAGCACCCCCGAGGACGTTTGCGCTCGTCAGAAGCCTTACTCCAGCCATAGCTAGCTTCCCCAGCATCCAATTGTCCATAGGTGGTCGTCTTGAACATCTTTGGCAAGTATGGCCTCCGCCACGCTCCGGCTAAATTCGAACAAGCCAGAGCCTCTCTAAGCATGCACTAGCCACCATCCGCTTCAGCTCAGCCTAGCAAATCTGCCCCTCCCCTCTGTATCGGTCGGGCGCCGCCATGGGGGAAATCCACATTTGCTCCCGAAGCCATCCTCCGCCTCGGAGCTCGCCATCGGCAACCCCCTTCATCTCGGCACCGCTGTCGACCTCCGGGAGGATTTCCCTGGAGTGGTGGATCCGTTCCCACCGGTGGGAGGACCCTAGGAGTTGATGTCCATTGGCGATGGCCGCCGGAGCATCCCTCCGCTCGGCCGCAGTAGGAAGGAGGCGCGATGACTGGTCAAACCTGACAAGTGGGCCAGGTGTCGAGGTCAAATCCAACATATCTCGTAGTAGGTGTCCTAAGCGAGGCGTCTTGGAGCGATGGTAACTTGGACACAGGATTTTACCCAGGTTCGGGCTCTCTCAAGGAGATAATACCCTACGTCCCTCTTTTCATTGTATTGATATGGGGGATAGTACATACTACCGGTATCTACTACGAGATTGTAGTAATGAATATGACATTGAGGTTGTCTATTGACTAGCCTGGTGTCGGTTTATATTATGCACCGTAGTCCTAGGGTTTAGTTGAATCCTTGTCTTGTGCGCCAAGTGTCGGGGGAATCGACACCGATTGGATCGGAGGGACACCTTTTCGGTTGAGCGGGTGACGGGGATATACCCCATGGTATGACCTGGCCTGGCGACTCACAGGAGACTCGGTCGAAGACATGACATCTTATTAATGACCCGGCAAGCGGGTCACAGGATGACCAAGCCCAAGACCCAGCGGGTGAGCCGGTGGCAGGCGGCTCACACGAGAAGGCCCACAGGAGAAGGCCCACAAGAGAGAAGGATTCCCTTAAAGGAAATAAGACCTGGAGTAGAATTCGTGAGAGACTAGTCCTAATCCTACTCCTAGTAGGACTCTATTTGTAAACCTACCCTCTCCACTTATATAAGGATGGGTAGAGCACCCCTAGAGAGACAAGTTCTCAAGAGATACAAGTCTACAAGTTTAGATAACACAAGAGATTAGAGGCACAAGAGATTAGAGGTAGCAATTAGCACCCTTGTAACTGAGAGATCTTCATCATCATCAATACCAGACATGCAGGACGTAGGCTTTAACCTCCATCGGAGGGGCCAAACCTGGGTAAAACTCCATGTCTTCTCGATTCCGATCAACCCCTTCAAGCCGCCACGTAGTTGCGTCTCGCCCCGGACCTAAGTTCGTTCACCCGGACATCTGCCATGACAAATCGACGACAGTTGGCGCCCACCGTGGGGCAGCAGAGTAGTGTTGTGTTCTTGGAGGGATCTTTTATAGGGATCGAGACATTGACTGGATGAGGAAGAGCCGCCATGGTAGTATCTTCAACGACGAATATTTTTGATCCAACCTAGGATCAAAACCAGAAAAGGAATTCACCATCACCGGCGGTGTAGGGCATCAAGCAATCTATCCGAACAGAAGAAAAATCAATCTTTACAGAAATTATATTCATCAGGTAACACGCTAGATCGTGAGCCAACCCGAAGGCCAAAACAATCTCGCCACACAATATTCAAGGAGCATCAGCGAACGCCGAGACGAATTTTCATCCGATATCGAGAAAGTTATGGCTGCATACGGTGTTGTCCACACCAACATACTTTTGTGCTGCTAATTCGACTCGTATGTAGTGTTGGAAGTCTACTCCAATACGGACAATCCATCTGGGGACACGGACTTTTGCTGCACCGCCGCTGTCAAATCTCCAGGGAGACATGTTGAAAAAATTGATCAATTTCCGCTGTCGCCATGCGTCGTTTCTTTGCCATCAAGTCCTGAGACAACATCTTTCTGCTACACTGCAGTTGTTTCACCTCAACCACAATACTTCACTAATACTACTTTTCATACGAAGATCAAGAGCTACCTTGTTCTTCGTTACATCAAGTAAAAGAAGGAAAAGAAGAAACAAAAAAGAGTGGATGCAGAATTTACAAAACCGGCCATGCTCGTGAAAAATACAGAACAATTTTTGAAAAAGAAAGGGATAAGAAGCCACGATGCGGAGCTGGACTCGGGGTGGATACGCCCAACCACGAGCTAGAAGCAGGCACGGAATCAGTCGTCTCCGCCACGGAATCGCATCCACCGCGTGTTGCCCGCGCTGACTCGGCCAGCTTCGCACGAGCCCCTACGGTCGCCGTCGCTCGCCAGCCGCCGTCGCCTTGCTTCGCCCCGAGCCGGCTCTCTGCTGCCGACCGCACGGCGCAGCCTCGCGTCCGAACCGTCACGACCGCCGTCCTGTGCCAAGCTCGCCGCAGCAGGCCGGTGCTACCAAGCCTCCCGGACCGAGACGCCACGCCATGGCGGCCTCCGCGTTTCACCACCACAGACTCGATTCCAGCTGTCGTTTGCACCTCCACCACCAAGCCACTACGCCAGGTCTGCTGCTGCACATCACCTTACCTTGCCGCACCCGGCCCTGCCCAGCCGCCGTTGCCGCTGCGCTCGCCAGCGCTCCCACGTGGCTCCTACTTCTGACTCGCCTCGATTCGCCGCTACTCCCGCTGTGCTGCTACGCGTGCGAGTCGCCTTTGCCGCCTTGTTCTTCCCGCTCCGCGCCTGAAATCGCCCGCTTTGCCTCGCCCTGGCTTCCATCAGCCGACCGCCAAGCCGCCGGTGCCTCCGGGCTGGCACCTCGGATTCATCTCCCTGGAGCAGGGCAGGAGCCATCGCCTTCACCTCCTCCGCCTTGTTGCGTTGAGCCGCCTTCGCCGTGACCGTCCTACACCGTGGCCGAGCCGCGCCAGCCAGGCCTCCGCCCCGGCTCTCGCTTCACCCTTGGCTTCCGCCGCGGCCGAGCCGCCCCGGCTCTCGCCTCGCTCTCGGCCTCCGTCGCCTCAAGCCGACGGTGGGTTCGCCGCTGCGCGCCATCTTCAAACGCGCCCGCTTCGCCTCCCCCCATATAGAATGGTGAACGGGAGGATAAGGAAAAGACGTAGAGACTGGTGGTTTTTTTTAAAAGGGCAAAATCACCCGGAAGGGTCCGTTTTGAGCCGCTCTGCTCTGACCCTGGTGCGATCGCGTTTCAAGTCACCCCGCTGGACTTCTTTTCACGAAAACGCCGTCACTACCGAACCGCCCCGGTCCAGCGCCGTCTCCGAGCCGCCGTGGCCGAGTTGCCACCTCCGCTGTGGTTTTGAGAGTGGCTCCATCGCTGTTGAAATTATGAGATGACTCAGCTCATCGTCGAGATGAAACAGGTGTTATCCACCCAATTTATTTTATCTATACTTTTTTGATTCTCTCGAAGAACAATTACTTCGTCTTTGTAATATTTTTTGACACAGGACAATTAGTCATTGCCAAAGGGGCACTATACCGCGGTGATGGAGGCATGCCAAAGGTGGTGGTGTGTGTCACGTTATTCAAGGGACTCCCTCGCCATTGCACCAGCTTACAATGTCGCGACCGTCTCTTGCCACTACACCGGCTTACAATGCCGCGACCATCTCTCGCCACTGCGCTGGCTTACAACGTCGCGACCATCTCTCGCCACGGCGCCGTCTTACAACGCCGTGGCCGACTCTCGCCACCGCGCTGGCTTACAACGCGGTGACTGTCTCTCGCCACCCGCACCGGCTTACAACACCATGGCGTCTTTGACAACAGCACCAGCTTAGAATGTCGCGGGTGTATGCTACGTCTACATCAACGCAACAGTGGCTGCATACAACAATACAAGTCACCCAATTGGCGGTTCTGAATCACTGCCCCGCGGTCCAATCAACATTGACATATCAATGCAATGCTCGCCGGTATGAGCCACCCGACGGACAGGCGCACAAGTCGCCACCACTACTATTTGGTTCACTTCAATAACCAGCCGGAACGAACCCTCGACCGGATTATTGAAACAAATCATGAGGGATCATCTATAACCCGCCATGGCCAACCTCAACTTTCAAAGGAGATTCTCAAGCCGCCTCTTCGAGTCAACTTAAGACTCGGGGGCTACAGACATGGTGAGACACATTTGGCCGTTTTCAACAAGAACCCCGAGTCTTTGCAAGAGAAAAACTCAATCATGGGGCTACTACATTATTGGCGGATGATTAAAAGTTGCCAAAGAGGATGAACCGCCATGATGCACCATTCAAACATGGGTGCCTAGATCATTGGGTCATCATAAAGACATTTGGAGCTTCTGTCGTTTCTTCATACAAGATGGCGGCTTACAAGATTGATGCTGCTCTGCTATGTGACCCACCTGCCTTACCGGTTAATCTCGCCTAGAGACCCTGAGCCGGTACAAAGAATTGATGGCCAATCTCGATAGAGACCCTATACCGGCGAAGATTGAGGTGACCTGCTGAACTCTTACCAGTCAATCTCGCCTAGAGACCCTGAGCCGGTTCAAGAAATTGACGGCCAATCTCACCTAGAGACCCTGAGCCGGTTCAAGAAACTGACGGCCAATCTCGCCTAGAGACCCTGAGCCGGTTCAAGAAATTGATGGCCAATCTCGCCTAGAGACCTTGAGCCGGTTCAAGAAATTGACGGCCAATCTCGCCTAGAGACCCTGAGCCGGTTCAAGAAATTGATGGCTAATCTCGCGTAGAGACCCTGAGCCGGTTCAAGAAATTGACGGCCAATCTCGCCTAGAGACCCTATGCCGGTTCAAGAAATTGACGGCCAATCTCGCCTAGAGACCCTGAACTGGTGTGAGTTCAAGCATCGAATCCTAGTTTGGTTACATTAAGCGATGTTGTCGATGGAGGCTTCTTACCTTTGGTATAGCTTACATGACCCTAAGACAATAGCGTGTACACCAAATTCCAGTTGCTTATCAACTTCGGCCATCGAAGGGGGCTTCTTACCGACGGGTATCGTTTATCTCACCCTAATGGCCGACTTTATGCCACTTCCGGTTACTTATTAACCACGGTTGTCGAAGGGGGCTTCTTACCGACGGGTTCGCTTATCTCACCCTAACAACCGGCGTTCTATGCCAAAACTCAGTTGCTTATCAATTGTAGCTGTTGAAAGAGGCTTCTTGCCTTCGGGTATAGCTTACATCTCCTTTCAAACAGCCGGCTTTATCAGTAAGTCGTGGTTGTCGATGGAGGCTTCTTGCCTTCGGGTATAGCGTGCATTACCCATCGACAGCCGGCGTCCGCGCCTAAAACTGTAGCTGTTGAAGGAGGCTTCTTGCCTTCGGGGATAGCTTACATCTCCCTTCAAACAGCCGGCTTTATGCCATTCCGGTTGACATGTCAGCCGTGGATTATTCAAGGGGGCTTCCCACCTCTAGGTAACATGCCGGCTTATCAAGCCGGGTCAGAGCAAGATTATGAGAAAAGGAGCAATATTGTGAAAGGTATAAACATCTCCGGGTTGAGCTTCTTCAAGCCGCCCTTAAAACAATCCAGAATATATCATGTCTTGTTTATTTTTTGCAGGTGTTATCTCTTAAGATGAGCCGCCATTAAAAATTCTGCAAGAGCAAGTGGATTTTTTAATAGCCAACATGGCTGGATCTTCATGGTTTATCATAACCAGTAATAAATGATTGGGATTTTTTCAAACCAGCTCGGAGAAATTATTATCTTTCAAGAGCCGCCCTATCAGATATAATGTCGTGTCATCTAATTGGCCGGTTCTCGGATTTGTTTAATTGTGCTCTGTAGTAATCTACAACACTCACGGATTTCTCAAACTTGTATTTGCCGGGTTGCACCGCAACCACGAGCAGGAATTTCATGTCAAAGACAAAGGAATTATTTCAGGATATTCATTCTGGGTTATATTATGACTACGGTCAAAGATTCATTCAACAAATTATGGTGAGAAGTATTATTCTCACATAGTCCCGAGTCGCCGCAGGCACACGACCCGGCACTTAGGGGCTATATTATCCAAGTCCAAGTTTATATCAATTATGCAAGCCCCATGTCGCTGCAAGCATGCACCATGGCACTTAGGGGATAATGCAAGCCGGTTTTCAAACCATTACATTGTCAGCAAGACCATATTATCTCAAGGAGATGAGCCGTCCCTTCTTTATTTTTCTAAAAGTCCCAGCCCAGCAATTCTTACTGACCTGACACTTGGGGGCTACAGTATTCAGCTGTTCCAACAGATTAAGAGATTCAAATTGAAGACCCGGCGCATCACATTCTGATGAGCCGTCCCTTGGGGGCCACACCTGCCGAAGCATTATAAGATATAAGGCAATTATAAGTCCCAGGTTGCTGCAGGCAGGACAACCCGGCACTTCATGGCTACATGGTCCAAAATGTTATTTGCAAAGCACCAAGTTATTATGGATAATCTCGGAGCTTGGGGGCTACAGGTAATATGGACATATCAAAAAATTTGAGGAGAATTTTCAAGATATTAAATATAGAGTTCAGTTGTTAGACCCGGCATCACTAGTACTTATGACCCGGTGTTATCAAAAGATCATAACCCGCCAGAGTCTGTACAAGCCGCCCTGCTTCACAACAATGGAAATCCGGTTCTACATCAAATGGATTTTCATCCCAATATTTATCAAGTCAGCAGGATTCTAGTTATTTAACCCGGAGTCACCAACGATAATGACCCGACATCATCAATGATTATGACCCGGCAGAGATGACCCGCCAAGAGTATTGGAAGCCGACTCAATGGCATATGGTTGTTCTATTCTCAATATTTTTCAGAAGACATTGACAAGCAAGATGATTATCAAGATGACTCATTCATATGGAGAAAAGACCCGGATTTCTGAGAAGCCATTTTATAAGCTGGCCAAAGGAGCAAGCCGGCCACTTAACATATTTGTTACTCTTATTTCAGGAGCTTACCATGAATAAATTCAAGCTAACCTGGGGGCTAATGACGGGGATATACCCCATGGTATGACCCGGCCTGGCGACTCACAGGAGACCCAGCCGAAGACATAACATCTTATTAATGACCCAGCAAGTGGGTCACAGGATGACCAAGCCCAAGACCCGGTGGGTGAGCCGGCGCCAGGCGGCTCACAAGAGAAGGCCCGCAAGAGAAGGACCACAAGAGAGAAGGATTCCCTTAAAGGAAATAAGACCCGGAGTTGGATTCGTGAGAGACTAGTCCTAATCCTACTCCTAGTAGGACTCTATTTGTAAACCTACCCTCTCCACTTATATAAGGAGGGGTAGAGCACCCCTAGAGAGAAAAGTTCTCAAGAGATACAAGTTTTCAAATTTAGACAACACAAGAGATTAGAGGCACAAGAGATTAGAGGTAGCAATTAGCACCCTTGTAATCGAGAGATCTTCATCATCATCAATACCAGACATGTAGGACGTAGGCTTTTACCTCCATCGGAGGGGCCGAACCTGGGTAAAACTTCGTGTCTTCTCGATTCCGATCAACCCCTTCAAGCCGCCACGTAGTTGCGTCTCACCCCGAACCTAAGTCCATTCACCCGGACATCTGCCGTGACAAATCCACGACAGCGGGGGAGAAGTCTCCCGCAAAGAGCAGATCACATGAACAACATGCGGGGATTTTACCCAGGTTCGGGCCGCAAAGATGCGTAAAACCCTACTCTTGCTTGGTTGTATTGTGGGTGTGATTTGGGTTCCAGCTACATGAGCCCTATGGACAACTGCTACCCGTATGAGCTAGATGGTCGAAAAGTGCAAAATCCAAAAGTCCGTCGCCGTAATGCCCTGGGCCTCCTTTTATACTCTCGAAGGGGATCCCAACAGTGGTGTACAGTGTGTACACCAGGGTGTATAGAGCTACAGTGCTATCATACCTAACACTGGCGGAGTAGGACAAGCACATTTAATGCACCGACAGGCATCTCTGACTATCTACGGGACGGGACAGGAGCCCGTCCCATCGGCACCACTTAGACCATCCATCGCCGGTGTCGCGACACGTGCCCAGGTGGGGCGACACCTGTCCTGTGCACTGGCGGGGTCTTGCTGGGGCTTCGCCTTGCCGGGTATTTGCCTTGTCGAGGCTTTGCCTTTCCTGAGGATTCTATGGCCATCCCAACAAGGTCTTGCCGGGGGTCTTGATTCTCCCTGTATTTGTATCCATCAGCTCCCTGCTGGGCCTTGTCGCCAGGGTGGCTATTATTGCCCATGCACGAGTAAGGGGTACTAGAGAGCCCAAAACTCTAGTGCACTGGTAGGAGCACCCGGGCCTGGGACACACGCGGTGCGAGGCGTTGTTGGGCTAGGCCCAAACAGTGCATGGGCACGTGTGTCAGGGCCATGCGATTGTGATCATTGCTCTTACTGCACCTCCTCACAATGCCCATTGAATGCGGGACGTGGAATATGTGCATGGCATGGCCGTCAATTTTTCAATTACTGCGTCAAGTTGTTTCCGCCACGCGTGCCGCATGCATAGCGGGAAGCCAGCAACGGGCGCCCGTGACTTAATGTCCTAGAAGAGGTAGTAACAGCAATGCCATGGATTGGAGCAACGAGACAGTTGTTGTTCGCCCCGTGATCGAGGGTGCCGCTATTGGAGGAGGTGGGCGACGACTATTGGTGCGGGGGAGAACCAGCCCCCGTGCTTCCCCCTATAAATTGAGGGGTAGCGAGGGCGGTGATCATCCATCCTCCCTCCCTCCTCCGAGTGTGAACCTCCATAGCATGCCCTTCCACATCTTCTCAACCTTCTAGTGGCGCTCACCCTTAGCCATGAATAGGGGGCGAGGGCGGCCACCATCTTCAGCTCCAAGGAGGAGTTCTCGGCAGGATCATGCCACCGCTTCAGGCACAAAGGCGGAGGGCAGCTCGAGCGCGCGCAGTAGAAGAGGCGTGAGGGGTTGTGGCCACCGTGGAGGCCGAGGTTGGGGGAGGCGGAATGCTGCTCCACCACCTCTTCCAACGCCAGGCCTCTTCCTTGAGGAGACCCACGCCAAGGGGATGGTGCTGGATTTTGTCCTTGAGCTGGCCGGTCCCCTCCGATGTCATCTGCGCCTCCCTCGCGCTTTGCCGGGGCGATGGAGGTCGACGAGCCGACCGTCCAGTGGTTACGGGCGCATGGTTGTTGTAACAGCGTGACGCGGGTAGACGCCGAGTACCTAGCGAGTCATGTCATGTTCCTCAGGCGCGGCTGGATGACCTTCGCCCGCGCCCACAACCTCCAGGTAGGGCGCGTCCTTCATTTCAAAATGAAGGAGGCCAATCGCTCTCCGTCAAGATTTAGGGCTCTCCGGCGTCCGTCTCAGCTGCTGTGAAGAGAGCTCTTCCTCGAGCGGCAGCGACGAGGAGGACGGTGTTGGTGAAAGCGACGATGACTCCGAGCTCCAAGCTGTCAAGTTGGAATACGATGACCTGAGCTCAGACTGATCAGCGGCCGCACCATCATCGCCATCTTCACACCTCTCCCCTCATGGCAGGACGATCTTGTTGGGGGACCTTGTCCAGAGCACTGCCTCATCTTCCAACTAGACCTTCTAATAGGCCCGTGGACTTCGACTTCTAGGGTCCATCCTCCTTTTATGCTGTACTGGCCCTCTCATCTGTGCAATCCTAGTCTAGGAGGGGCTAGTCTCTCTCCTTCTCCTCTGGAAGCCCTGCCCCCCCATGTAGTGCTGGTCCAGAGGGGCCAGGCTGGGCTTCTGTCAAAGGCCCCTCGCAATCTTTTTCTTCTTGTAGTCTGCCTCCTCTTTCAATATTTTTCTTCTTGTAACCTCCCCTAGGGGAGAATGTCAAATAAAGATGTACTCTGGAAAGGTGACATCTCATGTAAAATTCACACTATTTTGAATAATTGTATATCATCTTCCTTGTTAGACTGTTCCTTTGTATGGAACTTCCCCTACGCCCTTCCAAAAGAACTTGCCGGCGTGTGTAGCCCTACCGCGAGAGCTTTGAGGAACGGGTCCTTAGCAGCCTGCTAGTGGTGCCACTGCCAGCAAGATACCTTGCCATTCTTCGCGCGGCTGCTTAAGCTATTGATCATGCTCAAAACAGAATAAGGATGCAAGCGCAGCCCCTTGAGTCATTGAGAGGACTCAAAACAAAGCAAGAGTGCGGGCGCAACCACTTAAGCCATCTAGCAGACCCGAAACAGAGTGAGGTCGCAGCCAATCACGGCAAGGTTCCCGTGTGTGCAGGTTTTCCATACGAAAATCGAAGTTGTCCAAGGAAAACAGTTCCACAACAAGAATTCACTTGGGGTTTTGCAACTTATCTTTTTGTTGCCGTACTCCTTCTGGCAAGATTTTTTTTGAACGTCACCCGTAGGTATCCATACCACCATCCCCCCTGGCAAAGCTGCATGCGAGGTAACCTTCTATCCTTTGATAAAAAGAAAGAAGAGAAAATATGGATGTGGAACCTTGGCGGTCCGTTATCTGTTGCCAGGAATAAGCGTAATGCAATATCTCACACAAACATGCATAAAAGTAAACATGAGAATCAACAAGATTTGCGGAACACTTAGCTTTATTAACCTTCGCATAGGGTTTGCGCCTGGCTCTGTACCAAGGATTACATGCTTTGGTGGCAAGACTTGTACAAAAGGTGGTTGCCGGGAGGCCCGACAACCGCATCTCCTGGGTAGAACTTACGAAGATCGATGTTCCAGGAGTTGCTCACTTGGATGCCATCTTCTGTCTCCAGCTGGACTGTGCAAGGCCTGGTGACTCGTACTACCAGAAAAGGGATTTCCCACTTCGGCATTGACTTGTTTGGATTCTTGCCGAACTGAACGCACCGAAGAACAAGGTCTCCTTCCTCAAGACTTCGGGCATTAACTTTGCGGCTATGATAGTGGCGCAAAGCTTGCTCGTAGCGTGCAACTCTCACTGCAGCCTAAAGACAGTCATCCTCAAGGAGCGTCGCGTCATCATGCCGCAACTACCCTTTCTCAAGCTTAGCATAAGCGAGCACTCGAGGTGACCCATATATAAGTTCCGTGTGGAGAACTGCCTCCGCCCCATATATGAGTGAGAAGGGTGTCCGGTCGGTAGTTCGATTCGGTGTTGTTATGATTGACCAAAGAACCACCGACAACTCATCAATCCAGTGCCTTCCGCACTTGCGCAGCTTGTCGACAGTTCTTGTCTTGAGTCCTTGCAACACTTCAACATTAGCCCTTTCCACCTGGCCGTTGCTCCTAGGGTGGGGAGCAGAAGCAAAAAAATATGCCAAGGTCTTGGACATACTGCATGAAGGTGCGGCTCGTGAACTGTGTACCTGAAAGCACAACATGCCCCCTTGGTGGTTTTGATAATTCATGACAACATACACTGTCTCTTGGACTAATACTTTTACCTAGTGTATTTCAAATACAGTCTGTAGAGAGGATTGGCAAAAGGAGACTGTGGACATACCCCAAGATGCAAGGAAAGAGGTTGGACAAGCTTCAAGCAAGAGGACTCTACATTTTATATTTGTGAGAGATCACTTTGAGTCGATAGGAAATCCAATACTATTAAAAGGGGTAAGGTTTTGTTGGTGAACAATATGCTCAAACGTCCACAAGTGATAGTCGCCAAAAACATCCACAAACTATCCCACCAAAGTCTGTTCTATACCTAACACTCAAAATCGGTGCAACCAACTTTCCCATACCGGTGCCACCGATACTAGAACCTAGACAGACTCTGCCAAGCCCTAGCCACTTCGGTGCAACCGATTCCATATCGGTGCCACTGAGTTTAGGTTGTCAATTTTCTGTTACACAAATTCACATTTTCGGTCCCACCGAGAATGTTGGGCGTCACCGAGATTGGAAATCTGACCGTTGGTCACCTTATTGGTGCAACCGAGTTTCCTATATCGGTCTCACCGAGATTCAAAAGTTGCCACCTTTTGGTCACTTCGGTACCACCGAGATTAAAACATCAGTGTCACCGAGTTGGTCATTTTGTGTGTAATGGTTGGATTTTTGGGGCTGACTATATATACCCCTTCACCACCACCTACTCGAGAGAGAAGCACTCAAAACTATTCCGTACCTATCCTATCAGATTTTCTAAGAGAGAACCACCTACCCGTGTGTTGAGGTCAAGATCTTCCACTCCAATCAAATGGATATTGATCTCTAGCCTCCCCAAGTAGCTTTTCACCAATCCCATCTCTTGCATCATGCCAAATCTGTGAGAGAGTGATTGGGTGCTGAGGAGTCTATCATCTTGAAGCACAAGAGCAAGGAGTTCATCGTCATTACCGAGCCTATTACCTTTTGGTGGGCGGTGCCTCCTAGATTGGTTAGGTGTTTCTTGGGAGCCTCCTACTTCATGTTGTGGAGTGAACCAAGAAGTTTGTAAGGAGATTGCCTACTTCATGAAGATCTACCCATAGTGAGGCTAGTCCTTTGTGGACGGAAGCCGTTATGGAATAGTCAAGCTTGCTACTTCGTGGACCCTTTTGGGTAGAGCCATCCGAGGGTTGAAGACTCCATAAACGTGGATGTACGATAGCGCCACCTATCGGAACCATGGGAAAAATCATTGTGTCTACAACGACGTTTGATCTACCTATCCCAACACTTTACTTCAGATGCAATGTCTTTACTTTCCGCTGCCATATCTATTGACATGCATGTGTAGGGCTTTTAGACTTGCTAACTTTGCTAAAACTGTTAAAATCTTCCAACCAATTAACTTGGGAAAGGTTAGGTTTTAAATTCCTGCTTGTAGTCTATTCACCCCCCTCTAGACACTCTTCTAGTGATCCTTCAATTGGTATCAAAGCATTGGTCTCCATTGCTTCGGTTTAATCACCAAGGAGTAAGATGGATGTGTCTAGTATAGGGAGTTTGAATTGTAGAGTGCGCATTCTTGATGGAGAGTACTATAGTCAATGGAAATCTTTGATGCTTGAGTTGTTTACTGAATTTCAATTGAGCAAATATGTTATGTGCCCCTATGAACCTCCTATTGATCCTTTGCATCCCACACACGAAGAGGAAATTGATATGCTATGCAATCTTAGAACTGTTAATCTCATTGTTAGAGCATTACCTAGAAATATGCTTAACCAAATGAAGAATTTTTTATGTGCTTACAATTTGTGGAATGATTTGGAGAAATTATATCCAAGTTATTCATTAATTAATCTTTATGAAATTCTTCATAAAACCATTGCCTTTCACAAAATGTCGCCTAGTGATCCTAAATTTGATGCTTGTCTATTTGAGCTTAGAGACCTCATGCGTGCTAAAGGAGAAGTCACAACTATCAACGATATCATTATAGAGGCCCTTCGCATTCATAAACTTGAACATTGTCATAATCACCATCCTAACGAATCTTTTGTTCTTTATGATGAGGATTTTCCACTTGACGATGACAATGTGGAACATGGATACTATGATGAAGATGAGCTGTTCGACATCGAGTATGAGAAGATCATGAAGAATCTAAGTCTCATGGCAAACTTCAAGGATTATATGTCCGGACGAAAAGATTGGATTCTCGATAGCGGATGTACCGATCATATGACCGGAGATAGAGAAATGTTTGAAGAGATTACACCAAACCCTGGACCGCGAAGGTACGTAACGTTTGTAGACAACTCCAAGTGTAAGGTACTTGGTCCTGGTAAGGTGGACATATCCCATGATAGTTCTATTCAAAATGTTATTGTTGTTGAATCTCTTGGCTATAATCTTCTTTCCGTGTCTAGACTTGCCGACTTCGGTTTCAATGTGTTATTCACGAAAATAGATTGCCAAGTGTTTCGTCAAGATAATCATAAAATCATCTTTACCGGTATCCGTAGAGGTGATCTATACATTGTCAATTTCACTAAGAGATCAAAACCTCGCACTTGTTTAATTACTAAATTTTCTAAAGGTTGGCTTTGGCATAGAAGATTATGACATGTTGGCATGCGTAATTTAGACAAACTTATCAAAGGTGATCATATACTTGGTGTTCAAGATGTTTTCTTTGACAAAGATAGACTTTGTAGTGCTTGTCAAGCTGGAAAGCAAGTAGGTGGAAGTCATCCTGTTAAGAATATCATGACTACTAGGAGACCACTCGAGTTACTTCACATGGATCTTTTAGGTCCCAATGCTTACAAGAGTCTCAGTGGAAATTCCTATGGTCTAGTTATAGGTGATAAGCATCATCGTAGTAAATTTGCTCCTAAATCTCATGAAGGATTCCTACTTGGTTATGGATCGAACTCTCACACCTACTGTGTCTACAACAACTTCACCCGAAAAGTTGAAGAGATGGTAGATGTGAAGTTTGATGAATCTAATGGTTCGCAAGTCGAACAATTGCCAAATGATATACGTGGTAAGAACCCTTCGGAAGCTATTCTAGATTTACCCATCGGCAAGATTCGTCCCATGGAGGTGAAGGAAAGTACTTCATCAACTCAAGTGGAAGCCCCTACTTCATGACAAGGTGAACGACAACATGACATGGAGGCATCCACAAGCAGTACACGGCAAGGTGTGGAAGAGGAGGAAGTTCATCATGAAGATCCACCACAACCTCCTTCACCACCACCTCAAGGGAACAACACCTTCAACAACAACGAAGATGAAGGAGATGATGATGAAAGAGAAGCTGAACCAACCAACAACTGGAAGCTGACCCGAGTTTGAGCACAAGTGACCAAGAATCATCCCCTAAACCAAATCTTTGGTGATATACAAACAGGGAGGATCACTCGCTCTAAAACTCGTCTAGCAAACTTTTGTGAGCATTATTCTTTCATTTCTAGCATTGAGCCCTTGAAGGTAGAACAATCTCTTGAAGACGCGGATTGGGTGAAAGCTATGCGTGAAGAGCTTCACAACTTCGAAAGGAACGAAATATGGACTCTCGTGGAGAAGCCCGAGGATGAACACAACATCATCAAAACCAAATGGGTATTTCAGAACAAGCAAGACGAGGACGGTCAAGTCGTGCGCAACAAGGCTCGCCTCGTAGCTCAAGGATATACGCAACTCGAAGGTATGGACTACGGTGAGACCTATGCCCCCGTTGCTAGACTTGAAGTTATTCACATTCTTATTGCTTATGCCAATCACCATGATATCACGCTTTATCAAATGTATATTAAAAGTGCATTTTTAAATGGTGAGATTGAAGAAGACTTTTATGTTAAGCAACCACCTGGCTTTGTGAATCCTAAGAAACCTAATGATGTTTACAAGCTTCGTAAAGCTCTTTATGGTCTTAAGCAAGCCCCTCGTGCTTGGTATAAATGTTTAACGAACTTTCTTATCGAAAAAGGTTATGAAATTGGTAAAATTGACGCAACCTTATTAACTAAGAGAGTTAATGGTGAATTATTTGCGTGCCAAATCTACGTGGATGATATTATCTTTGGTTCCACTCACCCTCAATTTAGTGAAAGGTTTGTAAGGTTGATGTCCGAGAAGTATGAGATGTCCATGATGTGTGAGCTGAAATTCTTTCTTGGGTTGCAAATCAAACAATCAAAAGAAGGAACTTTCATATCTCAACCTAACTATACCAAGGACTTGATCAAAAAGTCCAACATGTAGGAGTGCAAAGGTATGAAAACCCCTATGCCTACTAGCAGACATGTTGATCTTACTAGAGAGGATGAGCCGGTTGATCAGAAAGTTTATCGATCTATGATTGGTTCATTATTATATATATGTGGATCTCGTCCCGATATTATGCTTAGTGTTTGCATGTGTGCTAGATATCAAGTTGCACCAAAAGAATGTCATCTTTTAGCTGTAAAACGCATTGTGAGATACTTGATACAAACGTCAAATTTTGGCATTTGGTATCCCAAGGGATCTTCTTTTGAACTTATTGGCTATTCTGATTCGGACTATGCCGATGACAAGGTTGATAGAAAATCCACCTCGGGTACTTGTCAATTTTTGGGCAGATCTCTTGTATCTTGGTCCTCTAAGAAACAAAACTCAGTATCTCTATCGACTGCCATAGCTGAGTATATTGCATTTGGATATTGTTGTGCGCAATTACTATGGATGACACAAACACTTAAGGATTATGGAATTCATGTTAAAAATGTTCCCTTCCTTTTTGACAATGAAAGTGCTATTAAAATTGGTCATAATCCTGTGCAACATTCTCTAACTAAGCATATTCAAGTTTGACATCATTTCATTCGTGATCATCTTGCCAAAGGAGATATTAATCTTAAGCATGTTCGCAGTAACAAGCAGTTGGCCGATATTTTACTAAGCCACTTGATTAGAAGACATTTTGTCACTTGAGGAGTGAGTTGAACATCATCGATGCTTCAAACTTGAGCTAGACTCACTCGGTTGCATGCAAGGGCATGAGCCTTCTTGATATTTCCATGTATCTTAACATTTCATCTTATGACATGGAATACTATGCTCCCTTTTATTGCATCTAATCTCTTGTAGGTACCTGAAAAAACTCATTCCACAAGATTTCCATCAACTCCAATCATAAGCAATCTTGTCATTACCAAGTATCCACAACCCCTTTTGATGATGGAATGAAGAAGGCCACTCAACCATATCCTTGACATATATCTGATCAAAATTGCACACTCTCAATTGGTATCATGTCAATAGGATATATCTATTGTTCTTCCTTGCATGACTAATCTTTGTAGGTAACCAGTGTACTATAACAAGAAGGATTGCTCAAAACTCAACATGATCTTCATCAACCTCAAGCATCCTCAACAAGTTCATCCACAAGCTACGTCATCAACATCACTCAAAGGTATGTACTCATGTCCTTTAAAAGGATTTACTCCAAGAAATGAGCTAAACCGACTCAAGCGATATGAAAACATTAAAATGCTTAATAAAAAATGGTAACCCCATTTTGAGCTTAACGTAGAGTATGACCTATGATCAAGTATTCTTGCTTGGCTCCTAAGTCGATATACTCTAATATAGGTGACCTACTCACCGCCCATCATCTAGTTAAGAATTTGGTGTGGTTTGCTCTCTATTGCTTGATTTCTCATAACTACTCCAATCTTATCTAGTTGATGTCCATTGGAAAAACTTCATATTTTGTTGAAAATCTTTCTCTTGACTTTGTAAAAACAGAAACTTGTTTTCACTTTCAGAGACGCCGACTTAGATATCTCGGTTCTACCGAAATTGTAGACAAGCTGCACTAGAAAATTTCGGTACCACCGACCTATCTATCTCAGAGTCACCGATTTCATTCTTTTTCATTTGAATTCATTTTTGCAATTCTATGTTTTCTTAGTGATCTTTCTTGTAATTCTTCCGTTACTTCCATGATCCCTTAAAAAACATCCATGAAGAACTAAGGTAATCTTGAGGAGATAATTTTTGGTCCTCAAGGATCCCTATCTTCCATGAAGAAAGGAGGAGAAGAACAAGTCATTTTCCATGACTCTCTCAGTTTTCACTTCTATGAATCCTACATTTCGATGACCCTTGGTCTCAAGGATCCCTTCTCAGTCAATGATCCCTGTATCTATCTCTGTTTTTAACCTTTTTCGAAATTAATGCCAAAGGGGGAGAATACCAAAGCTTCATGCTAAAGGGGAGATACATGCTTATGCAAAGGGGGACATATGATCAAGGGGGAGAGCCAATATCAATTCTCATACCTTCATAAACAGGGGAGAACATCAAAGTAGGGGGGGGGGGAATTGTTGACCTTTCTCACCTTATCCAATCCTAATATCTACATGCTAAGATTCAGGGGGAGAGGATAATCTATTTTCATATCTACGGTGAGAAAACTCTCAATGATCTTGGAGACATATCAATTCTAAGGAATACTATTTTCTATATGTCCTCCATATCTTGGCAATTTTGAGTTCTGCTGCTTTGCTGTTTGGTAGAATACTCTTGTGTTTCCTAACATTGTTTTCTCAAGTGTGTTTCTATTACCAGGATGCTCAAGAACTCAAGGTAAGTATATGCATCATATCCTTGGTCAAGATGATCTCTTGCTTCTTGCACATATTGTTTGCATATAGAAAAGATACACATGACCTATTATATCCTTTCTACCATATGTGTATTCATGCATTCAAAAGCAACTATCCTTTAAAGGACTGCACACATTTAGGGGGAGCAAGTCTAAGTCATGTGTCTCTCCAAGTCTATAGTATAACCATGCATATATTTATTTGAAGCTTTGATTGTATGTTGTCATCAATTACCAAAAAGGGGGAGATGGAAAGCACAACATGCTCCCTTGGTGGTTTTGATAATTCATGACAACATACATTGTCTCTTTGACTGATACTTTTACCTAGTGTATTTGAGATACAGTCTATAGAGAGGATTGGCAAAAGGATATTGTGGACATACCCCAAGATGCAAGGAAATAGGTTGGCCAAGCTTCAAGCAAGAGGACTCTACATTTTATATTTGTGAGAAATCACTTTGAGTACATAGGAAAGCCAATACTATTAAAAGGGGGTAAGGTTTTGTTGGTGAACAATATGCTCAAACATGCACAAGTGATAGTCGCCAAAAACATCCATAAACTCTCCCACGAAAGTTTGTTCTATACCTAACACTCAAAATCGGTGCAACCAACTTTCCCATACCGGTGCCCCCGATTCCAGAACCTAGACAGACTCTGCCAAACCCTAGCCACTTTGGTGCAACCAATTCCATACCGGTGCCACCGAGTTTAGGTTGCCAACTTTCTGTTACGTAAATTCACATTTTCGATCCCACCGAAAATGTTGGATCGGCATCACCGAGATTGGAAATCTAACCGTTGGTCACCTTATCGGTGCAACCGAGTTTCCTATATCGGTCTCACCGAGATTCAAAAGTTGCCACCTTTTGGTCACTTTAGTACCACGAAGATTAACACATCGGTGTCACCGAGTTGGTCATTTTGTGTGTAACGGTTGGATTTTTGGGGATGCCTATATATACCCCTTCACCACCACCTACTCAAGAGATAAGCACTTGGAACTATTCCATACCTATCCTATCAGATTTTCTGAGAGAGAACCACCTACCCTTGTGTTGAGGTCAAGATCTTTCACTCCAATCATATGGATCTTGATCTCTAGCCTCCCGTAGCTTTCCACCAATCTCATCTCTTCAACCATGCCAAATATGTGAGAGAGTGATTGGGTGCTGAGGAGTCTATCATCTTGAAGCACAAGAGCAAGGAGTTCATCGTCATTATTGATCCTATTACCTTTTGGAGGGTGGTGCCTCCAAGATTGGTTAGGTGTCGCTTGGGAGCCTCCTACTTCGGGTTGTGGAGTGAACCAAGAAGTTTGTAAGGGCAAGGAGATTGCATACTTTGTGAAGATCTACCCATAGTGAGGCTAGTCCTTCGTGGACGGAAGTCGTTATGGAATAGTCAAGGTTGCTACTTCGTGGAACCTTTTGGGTGGAGCCCTTCATGGACTCTCGCGACTATTACCCTCCGTGGGTTGAAGACTCCATAAATGTGGATGTACGATATCGCCACCTATCGGAACCATGGGAAAAATCATTGTGTCTACAACTGCGTTTGATCTACCTATCCCAACACTTTACTTCATATGCAATGTCTTTACTTTCCGCTACCATATATGTTGACACGCATGTGTAGGGCTGTTAGACTTGCTAGCTTTGCTAAAACTGTTAAAATCTGCCAACTAATTAACTTGGGAAAGGTTAGGTTTTAAATTCCTGCTAGTAGTCTATTCACCCCCCCTCTAGACACTCTTCTAGTGATCCTTCAGTGCCGTTATTAGTGATGATCTTGTTTGGAGCACCAAAGCGGTAGACTAGTCCTATGAAGAACTTGACGGCTGATTGTGCTATCACCTTTCTCACTGCTTCCACTTCTGGCCACTTTGTGAACTTCTCAATTACAACGTACAAGTACTCAAAGCCCCCGGTAGAACGGGGAAAGGGGCCCAAGAAGTCGAGCCCCCAGACTGAAAATGGCCTGGAGAGAGGGATTGTCTGAAGGGCTTGAGCTAGTTGATGCAATTTCTTCGAATGAAACTAGCATGCTTCACACTTGGTTACTAGCGCAGTTGCATCCTGGAGGGCAGTGGGCCAAAACAAACCTTGCCGGAATGCCTTACCGGCAAGTGCCCTTGATCTTATGTGGGAGCCACATATGCCTCCATGTATCTCTGCCAACAGCTCCAGTCCATCCTCCCGAGAAATGCACTTGAGTGTCACACCATTTGATCTCTTTCTGTATAGGACGTTGTCCATGAACTGGTACATATTAGACCGACGGGGTACTTTCTATGTTTATTCTTGTTCCTCAGGGAGTTCTCTTGTTTGAAGGAAATGGACGATGTGTTGTGCCCATGCTTGAGACTGGGGCTGGACAACAAGGACTAAAGGCATATCCTCTGTCGGGGAAGCATCTGTCTCAACAGCAGAGGCTCAAGGTCCTGCCGGAGCGTGTTGCCCCCCAGCAAGCCTGGCGGGAGCACGTGCTTCCACGTCAAGAGCCTAAGGCTCTGCCGGAGCGCGGCGCTCACCGGCAAGGCTGACGTTGTCCCCAACAACTTCCTTGCTGGTGGCTTTTGGGAGCCCTTCTGGGAAATACTTTTCGGAGCTCAACTTTCTTCTTTTCTCTTGTCACGGATGGTTGAGTCAGTCGGAGGACGAAAGTTCCTGGTTTTATAGGCAACTTCAGGGCAGCACACTTTGACAGGCCATCAGCAGTGCTGTTCTCTGCACGCGGAACGTGCTCCATTTGCAGACCATCAAAATGTTCTTCCAACTTCCTCACTTCATCTACATAAGCTTCTATCAATGGACTCTGATAATCTTTGTTCACTTGCCTGACGACAAGCTAAGAATCACCTATGACAATAAGTTTCTTGATCCCAAGGTTTGTCGCGATCCTGAGACAGGCAAGGAGCCCTTCGTACTCAACAGTATTGTTCGCTGACCTCTCCCAGGGAAAGTGCATCTGAACCACATACTTGAGTTGCTCTCCAGTGGGTGCGACAAGAAGCACACCGGCACCGACGCCTTGTAGCAAGAAAGCCCCATCAAAATACATGATCCACTCTTGATTCGTTTCCTTGCCGAGGAGGGTTGACTCTGGAACTTCTTCATCTGGTGTCGGGGTCAATTCTGCAATGAACTCCGCCAAGGCTCTGCTCTGGATAGTCGAAGTACTTTCAAACATGAGACCAAAGCTTGACAGTTCCAAAGCCCACTCCACAATCCTATCGGTAGCTTCTGGGTTTCCTAAAATCCGTTGCAGTGGGAAGCCAATGATGACGGTGATCTCATGTGCTTGGAAGTACTGGCGTAGCTTCCTCGAAGCCATAAGGAGGCCGAAGAGCAACTTCTGCGCGCCAGAATATCTTGACCTAGCCCCCTGCAAAGGGAGGTGACAAAATAGACTGCACAGATCCTTCCTTGTCGGCAGCAGAACGTGTCTGTGAATGTCCTGGATTATCGCTTGGCAGTCCTGCCGCTGCTTCTGCTTCTCTTTCAGCCACTAGCGCGCACTCAACACTTGATTTGTTGCCACTATCAATAGTAGCAACGGCTCTTGCGGTTTTGGCGCGACTAGGACTGGTGGAGAGGACAGGTACTTCTTCAGATCCTGCAACGCTGCCTCCGCTTCCAGAGTCCATTTCATCAGACCTGCCTTCTTCAAGATTTTGAAAAAGGGTAGGGCGCGCTCAGAAGATTTTGAGATGAACGTACTCAGAGTAGCAACACAGCTGGCAAGACAACGCACATCTCTTGACACGTCTTGGTGCTTCATTTTGCTCAATTGCTTTGATCTTGTCGGGATTTGCTTCAATTCCATGTTGAGATACAAAGAACCCGACAAGTTTGTCGGATGGGACGGTGAACACACACTTCTCAGGGTTGAGCTTCATGTTGATCTTGCGCAGATATGCAAATGTTTCTTCTAGGTAGGATATGCGCATAGCCTTGTCCCTGGTTTTGACAACTATGTCATCCATATAAGCTTCCATATTTCTATGTAGCTGGGGCTCAAAACCAATCTGAACCGCTCTTGCAAATGTAGAACTAGCACTTTTCAACCCGAAAGGCATACGCAAAAAGCAATACGTAACACATGGGGTGATAAATGCGGTCTTCTCTTCGTCTTCCTTGGCCATGAAAAATCTGATGATAGCCTGAATAGGGGTCAAGGAAAGACAACAAGTCACAGCCGGCGGTGGAGTCCACAATCTAGTCGATGCGCGGCAAGGGAAAAGGATCTTTGGGGTAGGCTTTATTAATGTCTGTGATGTCAATGCATATCCTCCATTTCCCATTCGCCTTGTGCACTACAACTGGATTGGCCAACCACTTACAATGAAGTACTACTCTGATCAAGCCAGCCGCTTCTAATTTCTTGATCTCTTCGGCAATGAACTGTTGCCGCTCCAAAGCCTACTTCCGGACCTTTTACTTGACGGGCCGCACGTGTGGATAGACGGCAAGGTGGTGCTCAATCACCTTCCTGGGAACACCAGGGATATCAGATGGTTGCCATGCAAACACATCATCATTCGTCCACAAGAAGGCGACGAGCACGTTTTCCTATTTGTCGTCAAGGGTGGAACTTATGGTGAATGTTCCTCCCATACCATCCTCCTTGGCGGGGACCTTCTAAGTCTCTGGTGGAGCTGCCTTGGATTTCTTGCTCTTGCTGGTTGAGCTCTCTGGTACGTCGTCAACAGGATCGCAGCACCCCGAGGAGGCGTGCTTGCCGAAATGTGTGCCAGAGGCCTTGCCTAACTTCTTCCCCCCGGGAGCTTCAACAGCAGGAGCAAGTGCCTTGGCGGCAGGTGCTACAACTGCCTCTCGGTAGAGTTGGTCGGCATAGATGAGTGCGCCTTTCTTGTCAGAGGTTATCGTGATGACAATCATTGGCCTGGGCATTTTTCAGCACATTGTAAGAGAAGTGGGTGGCCGCAGTGAACTTGGCCAGCACTGGGCGACCAAGGATACCGTTGTACAGCAATGAGATCTTGGCAAAATAAAAAACAATCTTCTCTATCCTGAAATTTATGTCGCTGCCAAACATCACAGGTAGCGTAATTTTGCATGTCAGTTGAGTCCTCCCTAAATTGACCCCTTGGAAAGCGCATGTGGGATCAAGATCTTTATCAGGAATTTGCAGCCTCTGGATGACATCAGGCGAGATCAGGTTTAGGCTGGCCCCACTGTCGACTAGCATCTTCGTCTCCTTGAGGTTGCAAATTGTTGGCGAAACCAACAATGGAAGGCACCCGACCACGGTTGTGCGATCAGGGTGATCCTCGGCGTCGAAAATGATAGGAGTGTTGGACCACTTCAGAGATCTCTTGGCATCGATAGACGGCTCCACCTTGTTAACCTCATGCGCCCACTGTTTAAGTTGGCGGTGAGTGGAATGCGATGAGGCTCCTCCCTCGATGCACATCATCTTTGTAGCCTTCTGGAACTCATGCTCGCCGGACTCGTCGTCCTCTTCGACGTCATCCTCATCGCCATCCTGCTTGTCACGGCCACGAGCGGGCCGGTCTTTTGTTGTTTGGACTTGCTGCAGCAACCTTCTCGGCCAATCCGCTTCTTGTCGGTCCCCTCCGCACCATCCTGGCCCTTCTCATTGGCTCGCCTATCGTACTTGGCGTTTTGCTTCTCGACAAGTTTCTCAACTTAACGGCAGTCTTGGAGATCATGGCCTCGGTGCGATGGATCTTGCAATACTACTTTGCGGAGCCTTCCAGCTTCTCGGCAGCCACCAACGCCTGACAAGAGACACACCTGGCAACATCCTTGTTGGGTTCTCTGCCTTGGCCTTCTTGACGGTGCTGGGGTTTCCGGATCCCTCGATGACAAGCACGGCATTTCCCTCACGATTCTTGTTATGTCGTCAGCCCTTCTTTGCCAAGGTGGCAGTGTCTTCATCCTCAGGGTCGACCCTTGCGCCAGCGTCCTCACTAGGGAGCCTCCTCCCTTCTTCAGCCCGGGCACATTTGTCTGCCAGAGCATAAAGCTCGGCAACATCCCTGACCTTGTTCATCGCCAGCTCTTCTCGCATCCTACAGTTACGCACATTCTGATTGAACGCGTTGATAACAACTGCATGATGAACGTCTGGTATGTTGTGGTGCACGCGACTGAACCTTTGGCTGTACTTGCACAAAGTCTTGCCCTCCTTCTTAGGGATGATGCGCAAATTGCTTTCTTGACCGGGAGCTTGGTGGCCTCCAGTAAAGGCGCCAACAAACTCGTGCCATAGGTCTGCCCAGGAGGCGACAAAATTCTCTGGCAGGTGCATCAACCACTACCTGACGTTGGGCTTAAGCACCAAGAGGAAGTAGTTAGCGAGTATCTTGTCATCGCGAGCCCCAACAGCCTGCACCGCAATGGTATAGATGCTCAAGAACTCCGACGGTTGTGTCTTGCTGTCGTACTTCTCCGGGACCTCTGGCTTGAATGTGCGAGAACTGGGCCACTGGACTTGCCGCATCTCACGGGTAAATGCTGGACAACCCACCTCGTAAGGTAGGCCGGTAGGATACCCTAGCGCGGGCTTGTCTACAGCAGTCCGCGTGCGCTTATCAGTTTGATGACGCGCTTCCCGCCATTGCTCGATTGTAGTTAGAGCGTCTTCCTTGGTTTGCCCCAAGGATTTGACGCTGGTCGCGACGACTCCGTGGGTCGGACAACGCCGTCGAGTAACCATCATAAGCGTCGGTGCATCGAGTCGGTGAGTGGTGTTGTTGCTGTGGAGGAGAGTGCATAGTGGTTGCACCACGTTTGGCCTTCTCACCGCTGGCATGAGCTTGCTCGGTGGACCAAAACTTGTCAGCGAGCCTGAGGAGGCTCTGAATGGTTGCTCTCCATTCGTCGAGCTTCTCCGCAGCCGAAGGGAAGTTCAGGAGTAGCTGCGCTCGTGCCATTGGTTCTTCTGTCACAGCCCTAGAATTTGCTTGGAATTGTTTGCATCAACATCAGCATGTGCTTCATGTCATCATGTTTACATTCAACTGAATTTGAAATCGGGATGTCAAACCCTAGCATCTCATTGAATAAACAAAATTCCAACAATTGAATATTCAATGATTCAAAATGCTCTCTAAAAATTTTTCCCCTCTCTGATAAATGTTGGCAACAACATGCCAGGGGTGAACTATATTTTCACAAACATATTGGAAAATTTAATAAATCAGCAAAGTTCTGATAATGACCAACATAAAAATTTCCTCAAATAACTCCAAGAAAATGTTACTGTTCTTTTGTGAAAATATTAGCAAGAGGGGAAACCTAAACCAATATTTGTAGAATAATAGAAACATTTTATATTGGGCTTATGAATCAATCAAACAATTATTTGCATTGGATTATATTTACTAATTATAGAGATATTGATCCAACAATTCTGAAAGTTGGTAAGTGGTTCTGAATATATTCTAACAGACTACATAAATATTTTCAGAAGGATTTATAAAATTATTAGATGTTGAAATCAAATCAAAACAAAATGAAACAAAATAGAAAAAAAGGAAATAGTTACCTCAACTTTACCTAGTGAGAAGAGGCCCATCCTAGGGGCGAGGAGGTCATCTTCCTCCTCTGCCAGGAGGATGGGGGTGTGGCGCACGCACCAGAGGTGCGACCACCTCCTGCTTCGCGCTGTCCCGCGACTCCCATGCCCTCCAACTTGCATAGGAGACGCGTGGAGCTCCCTCTCTTCCCCCCTGAGGTCATTCTCCCTCTTCGTCTGCTTCCTCTCCCTCCCGGACCCGACCTCCGGCTCCGTTGACCGCCGTCGTTGATTTGCTCCATCCTGAAGGCCCCCGAGCTTGCCGGCCGCACCAAGCAAACCCTGTGAGCACCTCTTCCTCTCTCCTCTCTTCCTGCCGTCTCGGGCACCCCCGAGGTAGCATCCTCGTCGAAGCCGAAGCTTCTCGCCGCTGTTGAGGCATGTGGCCATGGCTACAGCCACCACGGCATGCGCCCGAGCATGTCATCGTGCTCGCGTTTCTCCCAGGAGTCGAACGTACCCAATAAATGGTCCTCCTGTGCCCCGTCGTTGCCCGAACTCTAGCCGCCGCACAAGCTGTCGCCACCGTCATTTTAGGCCACCCCAGCTGTTGCCGCTTGCTGCATTGGATGCGTGCCAGCCCGGGCTTTCTTTAGAGCCAAACCACATCCAAAACCATGGCCTGTAGCGTCGCTCTGGCCAACTCCGGTGTGCCTCCGACGCAGGATTTGGTCGCCGCCGGCGATGCTGACATGGCCCGTCATTAGGGGTCAAACCCCGCCCCTCCTAATTAACCCCATAAACGCAGACAACGGGCCCCGCAGCAAGTCCAACCCCGGGTCAACGCGGGGATTAACCCTGTGTCACTTATGTGCGGGCCCTGCATGTCCGGTTTGACCTGGACCGGGTCTGTTGACCTGCTGACGCAAGCATGACGTCATGCTGACGCAGTAAACACTTTATTTAATAAAAATATTCCAAAAAATGTTTAAAACATCTAAAATTCATAGAAAATAATTTGTAAGTCAGATGAAAATAATTTATATATGAAAAATGATCAGAAAAATCCAATGAATATGTTTATGCTATGATCATGCATGTTTGAACAAGTTAACATCACCAAGTAGGACATTTTATGATCAGGACAATATATGAACTATCATTTGGAGTTGGAATTCAAACTTCCACTTCAATTAACCTGACTAATTATTTTTCTAGGACAACTCAGTACCTTAACTTGTCATATCATGCATCATGTTTGTTGCATTGCATTGAATGTGTTCCTTCCTTGTTTTACCGGTGGCGTTCCCTTTCGGTAGACGATGGTTCTGACGATGTGAACATTGACACTGATGAAGAGAAATGATATCTTCAGGACTGTCACGCAAGCAAACCCCCTTGAGCATACTGATATGAACCCATTCTCTCGCTCCTGCTCTCTTTTATTGCATTAGGACAACAACGATTCAATTTTTACCTTTGCATGCCCTGTCTTTGCATGCCCTGTCTTTGCCTAAGTAAATAGTTGAAACCACTTAGCATGAGTAGCAACTGCTTGGGCCTTGTTGTGCTTACTCATCCATGCTTGCTTACTTATCGTGCTTGCTATGCTTAGAGTCGTGTCGTGTCGGGTCTGATACATCTGGGTGATGGATCGGAATGGCAGTATTCATGTCCTACTGTGTGAGAGCTAAGTGTGTGAACACGATTTGGTAAAGGGAGTAATGAGAGGCCATGTAGGAGTACATGGAGGGTTGTCTCATTGGGACTCCAGGTAAGAACTGAGTTCTATGTTTGTGATCCAAGACAGTTACTACCACACATTGGGCCCTGAAATATGACCCCGCTCGACTTATTAATCGACTAGATCTCAGTCCATGAGTTGCAACTAGTTTCTGGTGTTTGTAGGAAAAGTGTTGGCGACCATGGATAGTGCTGCCCGACGGGCTGGACAGTGATGCGGTATAGACACAGTGGCATGGTGTACCAACTGTGTGATTGACGGGCTATGATCTTGTGTGATTGACAGTCGTGGCCGACTCCCTCGGTGGGCATCTGCTTGAAGGTTGCCGAGGTGCCTTTTATGTGCACATAGCGATAAGTGGCGGGAACATGTGTGAAGAAGTACACCCCTGCAAGTTTATAGCCGCGTCCTCGAATATGGACTTCTTGGAGAACTTATGTGGTCCATAGAAAACTTGAAGTGGATACTCTAAAATATGCAAGATAAGCGTGAGTGCTAAGGATGGCCTTCTCGTAGGGAGACGGAAGTGGATCCATAGTGGTGTATTGATTTGTGAATATGTGGACTTGTGTGCGCTATCCCACCGCAAAGATACTACTTGTAGTCATAGTATAGGTTAGCTAAGAGTCAAAGCTGGCTTGTTGCAACAAACTCCACAACCCCCCTTCATTGATACTGATGCATGTGTAGTTAATTCTGATGTAAGTCTTGCTGAGTGCCCTTGTACTCACGTTTGCTTAATTTATGTTTTTGCATAGGAGACGTCAGTCTCATTAGTGGTATTTTCGACGTGAAGTTCGATGTTGACCAGCATGGAAATCCCAGACAGAGGTTTGATTCCTTTGGTAGGGTCGTTATAGCTTTTTCAGGCTCCTCCAGCCACTTTTGTAGATGTCTGCACCTAGACATGTTTAACTTCCGCTTGCTTGTTTGAATGATCTGAATGTTGGGTCTTGTGACCCCTGTTTCTAACATCTTATTGTATTGGCTCTTCCGAGCCTTCTAAATAAATATTGTGATGTTGTATGGTTATGTTGTGATGCCATGGGTGTATCTATGCATATCGGGCATGTCGTGCGTACGTGTGATGTGCAACGGTATATATGGGATTCGACACCTACTTGTGTGCCTTTAGTAGTACTCTTTACGGGGAACTGCCTCTTTGTGCTTCCACCGAGCCTTGGTAGCTTGCTACTGCTCCTGACACATTGATTGACCGGCATGTATCCTTCTTTGCTGTTGTGTCTGTCCCTTTGGGGAAATGTCTCGCGGTGTAATGGAGTTCGGGTAGCCTGCTATGACTCGTCTACGTGCAGTGATGAAATTTATGTCCCACGGCGTAATGGAGTCCTTGTAGCCTGCTATGACTCGTCTACGCACGCTAGAGATCGACACCTACATTGCTGGGTTACGTATGCTTGTCCCTGTATGGATGTGCCACTTGGGTTCTACGACTAGTCATGTCGGCCCGGGTTCTTTCACATTTGAATGCTAGCGACACATTCACATACGTGAGTCAAAAGACGCAAATGGTCCCGGCCCAGGTAAGGTGTCAGCCGTGGAGATAACCGTGCGTGAGACCGCAAAGTGATGTGATGTGTTACAGGCTGGATTCTTATGGCTTAGGATCGGGGTCCCGACATCCATTGATGCATATTTTCAGAGACCGCAAAGTCGATGCCGTCCGCGATCCTGGTGGCTGCGTCAATGAAGGTCTCCATGAAATCTTCATACTAGAGTTACTTCGTGTTAACCACTCGGAGCTCCTTCAGCTTGTCTTTCCTAACTTCCTTGCAATGGACCCTCACAAGGGAGAGCGCCACGTCAGCACCGCAGCGAGCAGCGGATTTCTTCCAGGCTTGCACTCGACTGGGGAGGTCAGTCAGACGTGTCATCACATATGTGAGGTCGAGCTGAAGAGTGTCCTCAGGCCAAAGCTCATTGTTGATCCTCTCCATTGGAGTTTTCAATCGAAGGACATACACTTGGACACCCTGAAGCCTAAAGTTGAGTCTGAGCATGTTCATGTCCACCGCGTCCCCAACAGGTGACCTAGTGGGATACAGGTTGGGCTCGATCTCCTCGGTCTTTTTCTCAAACTCTTGGCAGAATTCTAGGAAAGAAGCATGAGAGAATGGGATAAGGATTCGTGTGATGCAGTCGTCAAGGATTCCATAAAGTTCAGTCGACAGAAAAACTCACCGTCGAGCAGAATATACTTATTCCTCGAGAGCTCTCCCAGATGCCTCTCCCGGCCGTTGCTCCTCTTGGTTAATTGCTTAGTCTTCTTGATGAGGTCCACGCACTCTTGCTTCAGTTTTGAGTTTTCTTCCTCCATCCTCTTCGCGGCAGCCAGCCTCTTCTCAGTAGCTTAAGTTTTCTCCTTCGCCACACGCTGGGCATCGACGAGCGCTTTGTCCTTGTTCTCCAGCACTTTCTTCATGGAATCTAAAGAAACAACATTGTTGAGTCGCGCTTGGAGTCGACGGTTTTCATTGCGTATGTATGTTCGAGTGAAAGCACTCGGTTCAAAGCATGGAAAGTGAAGATGAGAATGTAGTGGGTCGAAGAAAACTTACCTCCTACAGTTTTCAACTTGGTGAGCACCCTCTCCAAAGCATTATTGGAGGTATCCAAGCCCATGCGCAACCGGTACCTTTAATCCTCAAGATCTTTGTACTGCGTTCCAAGTTCATAGGCCCTCTGAAATCAACAAAGAAAGAAATCCAATCGACAAAAAATTCTAGCACGGAAATGCAGAATACCAAAAATGGTCGATTAGGCAGCGCACATCGCCTCGCCCCACTACCCTGGAATAGCGTCATATCATGGTTGATCAATGATGTCCATGAAACCTACATATAGGGGAAAGAGAATTTAACCAAAAGTACACTCGACATATCGGGTGGCTCGTGTACTCCGCGTACTATAAACGAGTTCAAGACAGTCCTTATCAGACCCCCGCCAGTGCAAGCACTCAACGGCGGTCTCGGGGACTACACCCAGTGGCTTCACTCAGAGTGCCCCCACTTGAACGGTTAACACATGATCCGTCGAGTGTTCCATCGACCCCGTTCCGCGCCTGTGAAGCAGCGTCTTCGGAGCAGGATGGTCAAAAAGAAAAAAAAAATATACACTCAACATGTCGAGTGGTGCTCGTACTCCGCGTACGACAGAAATTCCGATTTCGGGTTTTCAAGACTATTGCTTATTGTCTGCGATTAACAGTAGCCTCGGGGACTACACCCAGTGGGTACACTTAGCGTGCCCCCACTGGTTATAAAACCGTCGACAAGGTATGCCCTGTCAAACTTCTATCACTCGATCTGTGGAGTAGCGTGCTCCCCCCACTTAGTGAAGTGCAGTCTATCCTTATGTAGATTCATATCATGGTTGATTAATGATATCCATGAAACCTACAAGGTAACCTCGGAGTGGAAGGCAAACATATCCTGCATACAAGAAACTCTAAGACCCTTGTCGGTGCAAGCACACGACAGCGGTGTCGGGGACTACACCCAGTGGGTGCACTTACCGTGCACCCACTGGATCTGCCAATTCTCGACCTATCGAGTGGCAGAAAATATGCATCAATGGATGTCGGGACCCCGATCCTAAGCCATAAGAATCCAGCTTGTAACACATCACATCACTTTGCGGTCTCACGCACGGTTATCTCCACGACTGCCACCTTAACTGGGCCGGGAATTTTTGCATCTTTTGACTCACGTATGTGAATGTGTCGCTCATTCAAATGTCAAAGAACCCGGGCCGACATGACTAGTCGTAGAACCCAAGTGGCACATCTGTACAGGGACGGACATACGTAACCCAACAATGCAGGTGTCGATCTCTAGCGTGTGTAGACGAGTCATAGCAAGCTAAAAGGACTCCATTACGTCGTGGGACATAAATGTCATCACTGCACGTAGACGAGTCGTAGCAGGCTATAGGGACTCCATTTCACTGCAAGATATTTCCCCGAAGGGACAGACACAGCAGCAAAGAAGGATACATGCCGGTCAATCAATGTGTCCGGAGTAGTAGCAAGCTACGAAGGCTCGGTGGAAGCATAAAGAGGCAGTTCCCCGTAAAGAGTACTACTAAAGGCACACAACTAGGTGTCGAATCCCATACATACCATTGCACGTCACACGTACGCATGACATGCCCGATATGCATAGATACATCTATGGCATCACAACATAACCGTACAACATTGCAACCTTGATTTAGAAGGCTCGGAAGAGCCAATACAATAAGATGTTACAAACAAGGGTCACAAGACCCAACATTTAGAGTATTCAAACAAGCAAGTGGAAGTTAAACATGTCTGGGTACAGACATCTACAGAAGTGGCTGGAGGAGCCTGAAAAGCTACAACGACCCTACCAAAGGAACCAGACCTCTGTCTCTGATTCCCAAGCTAATCCGGTCAACATAGAACTTCATGTTGTAACAATCACTAATAAGAGTGACGGCTCCTCTACAAAACACAAATTAAGCAAACGTGAGTATAAAGGTACTTGGCAAGACTTACATCAGAACTAACTACATATGCATCAGTATGAATGAAGGGGGTTGTGGAGTTTATTGCATTAAGCTAGCTTTGACTCTTAGATAACATGTACTACGAGTACAAGTGCTTTCTTTGAGATGGGATAGCGCACACGAGTCCACATATTCACCAATCAGTACACCACTATGGATCCACTTCCATATCCCTACGAGAAGGCCATCAATAACACTCACGCTTATCTTGCGTATTTTAGAGTATCCACTTCAACTTATCTATGAACCACATAAGTTCTCCAAGTAGTCCATATCCGAGCACACGACTATTCGAACAGATTATTTCACCCTGCAGGGGTATACTTCTTCACACATGCTCTCGCCACTTATCACCATATGCACGTCATGCATCTCGGAAACCTTCAAGCGGAATCCCTGGCGTGGGCGTTGGCCATGACCGTCAACCACACAAGACCCTAGTCCAGGTTTATCGCCTATTGGAGACTGAACCCGCATGGAAGTCTAGCTGAAGTTTTCACTATGGCCTCAAACGATATGCACAGGGTTCCCAAGCCCACCTCGACGGATGGTACTACGCTTGGTACACCGTGCCATGGTGCATTAACCACGCCACAGCCTACCCCACCGGTTAGCGCTATGCATGGCTCCCAGCACATCCTACAAACACCAGAAACTAGTTGTAACTCTTGGACAGAGATCAAGGCAATTAATAAGCCGAGAAGGTCAATTAAGGATCCCAATGCACGGTAGTATCTTGTGTTGGATAACATACATAGAACTCAGTTCCTAAAGACGGTCCCAATGAGACAACCCGCCATGTACTCCTACATGGCGTCTCATCGCTACCTTTACGAAAATGTGTTCACACACTTAGATCTCACACAGTAGAACATGTTCACCACCATTCCAATTCATCACCTAGAGGGATCAGACTCAACACAACTCCAAGCATAGAAGGCATAGTAATCAAGCATGGATGAGTAAGCACAATAGGGCTCAAGTAGTTGCTACTCATGCTGAGTGGTTTTGACTATTTACTGTGGCAAAGACAGGTCATCCAAAGGAATGGGTTCAACTACCGAGAATATGTAACAGTTGAATCGTTGTTGTTCTAGTGCAATAAAAGAGAGCAGGGGCGAGAGAAAGGGTTCATATCAGTATGCTCAAGGGGGTTTGCTTGCCTGACAGTCCTGAAGATATTACTTCTCTTCATTAGTGTCAACGTTCACATCGTTAGTACCATCGTCTACCAAGAGGGAACACCACCTGTAAAACAAGAAAGGAACACATTCAATGCAATGCAACAAACATGATGCATGACATGAAAAATTAAGGTACAGAATTGACCTAGAGGAATAATTAGCCAGGTTAGTTGAAGTGGAATTCAAAGAAGTTTGAATTCCAACTCCAAATGATAAATTATATATTGCCCTGATCACAAAATGTCCTACTTGCTGATGTTATCTTGTTCAAACATGCATTATAGTGGCATAAATAGATTCATTGTATTTTTCTGACCATTTTTCATATATAAATTATTTTCATCTGAGTTATAGATTATTTTCTATGACTTTTTGAAGTTTATAATAATTTCTGGAATTTCTGAATTGTTTTTATTATAAAAATTAACTACTGCGTTAGCCTGATGTCATCATGATGTCAGCAGGTCGGCTGACCTGGTCCAGGTCAACCTTGACCAGTGGGGACCACT
This sequence comes from Hordeum marinum, assembly GCA_022496015.1. Lineage (NCBI taxonomy): Eukaryota > Viridiplantae > Streptophyta > Magnoliopsida > Poales > Poaceae > Hordeum > Hordeum marinum. The sequence goes on along the minus strand of CM039673.1, from coordinate 367,288,168 downwards.
CGTCAGTGACCCAGGGTCACTACTGTGGCTGCCAAGTTGGCCCGGTCAACTGCTGACTCAACAGTCAACAGCGGACCCAGTCAGTCGCTGGCCGGTGCGTCCGGTCAACGGCCACGTCGGCAAGGCCGGGGTTAGTCGCTGGTGACCAAGACCACGATGGTGGTCCGTCGGTGATGCTCAGGATTGCTCTACAGGCGACGGTTTTGGGCGTTCTTAGGCTCTACGCAAAGCTGGGAAGGGCCGCGTCCATTGGTGGCAACTAGGTGGCCAGAGGTGGTCGAAGCAGTCGATGGCGTCGTCTTCTGTGGCGGCTGAAGCTTTCGGCCATGGTGAGGTCAGCGTCTAGGGGACGTGAGCGATGGTGCGGCAGGGGGGAGATTTAGAAGCTCACCATGGAGCTTCTCACAAAGGCGGCGAGGTCGGGGACGCCCTGTGCGCAGCGAATCGACGATGGGGATTGCCGGCGCCCGAGGTTGAAGGCGAGGTTGCTGACGGTGATGTAGTGCCTCCTGTGTTGCTCTGCTCGATGGAGAATACGAAGATGATGGCCTGGAGCTTCTGGACATGGCTACAGGGCTTGGCGAGGTCAATGGCTACGTCAATGGCGAATAGCGTCGACGGTAGCGCTCAGGTGAGCTCGACGGCGACCGTTGGAGAGGACGAGAGGGACCGGAGGGTGAGGGGAATGGAGCCAGGGGTCTGGCCGACCTCGTGGCATCGCTAGAAGGCCCACCCGTGACACGGTGAAGCAGGAGGTGGAGGCTTGCCGGCTTGGCGTGCACGGCTTTGCCTCTGCCTACTGGCAGAGGTTGAAGACAACCGCTCGCCAGGGTGGGCTCGGCCTGCTACAAAGCTAGGCCAATAGATGATCTCTCTCTCTCTCTCTCTCTCTTTAGTTTTGTTTCTATTTTGTTTTCTTCTGACATTTGTTTATTTTTGTTTGGACCACAAGGACCTAGCACAAAAATACCAACACATTTTTTGGAGTGTAGTTTGAATATTTCAAACCTCCTAAAAATGTTTCAGAATTTTTGGATGACTAAAATAATTGAAATGCTTTATTAGTCATTTTTTAGAAACTTTCCTATTTAATTTAATTTACCAAAATAGTTGTTAAAATATAATTCACCCCTGGTATGTTGTTTCCAACATTTATCATAAATGGTGAACATTTTTTAAGGCCATTTGGAAACATTGAAAATACGACTATTGGAGTTTGGTTTAATCCATGAGATGCTAGGGTTTGTCATCCCCAATTAATATTCATTTGAAGTTAAACATGATTCAATGAATGCTCAATGATGCAACTAATACAAGCAATTTCTAGGGCTGTGACAACTCATCCCCACTAAATAAGAATCTCGTCCCGAGATTCAGGCGTAGGGTCAGAAGACAAAGGGGGACACCAACTAACGCAATCTTCAGGACCCAAGTGCCTTCCTCGCAGTTGTTGATTCATTGCATTATGCTGATCTTGACATCTTTTCCTTCGGGGTTTTCATCCAACAGAAAAACAACAGGGATAGAAATCTCTACAAGAATCGATCTTCTCTAAGATTGAGCAACTCATGTTCAACTCGTAGAATGAGATGTGATAACATCTCTCGAGCTGAGACACAAAACACACCTTGAGAATAATGAATGGGTCCGATGACGGAGGTTCAATTGGTAGGCAACAATTCCATGCTAAAGCAGATGGTGAAGAGGTTTGAAAGTAGCGAGGAGATAATTGCCATAATACCATTACAAAGCACCTTAGAGGAGGTGACTCGTAGGATTATCCCTTAAATGGCAAAAAGAATTTATTTTGGTCCAAAGATCATTCAAACTCTTTATGACAACCTAAGGCAATTCACAACGACCATTTGAAGGAATTTGAAAGAATGGCATACTCAGATCGGAATGGACACTAGAGTTATAAAACAACTCGGCAACGAAAGGCTCATTCCAGTTGATAGCGAGAGTATATTCCAGTGTCTGAGCGTGCTCTCAAGAACTTGAGCATCTCCATATTCATCAAATTTTTACCAACACCCATGCCAAGGATCCTGGCAAAACCTCATACTACCATGATGAATAATGATGGAGGATGCAGATGCAAAGGAAGACAACACTTTCTCAGATTTCACCTTAGCTATACCAAGGGAGCAAAATCTGGATGATCGACCGAGAGACATTTAGCACTCCGCTTCTAATGTTCTCCTTGATGAAGTAGAGTAACCCAATTATAGGTAACGTTTGGTATCTAGAACATCAAGTAAAAGGTCAGACTTCGGAATCTCAAAGGGTCCATGAGAAACAACTTCCGAAAAGTCATGTGAAAACCTCATGGGGAAGTGGCTAAGGTTGCTGATTCAAGATATTATAGTAATAGGTCTTCCAACAGGTGTGTTAGCCACAACATCACTTTACCGGTTACAGCGAGACCAATATTATAATTCTTGGGCAACTTTCCAACCATCATATCAACTTGAGATTCAGATATGATTGGTGTCATGATATTCTAGATTCAGCATGTCTGAAAGTGAAAGGTTGCAACAAAAATCGAAGAGATAATGTTGCAAGATTCTCGGGAAATGAACTACGGAAGCCAACTCCAAAACGTGAGCTGGATTGCAAGACACATGTGAACATGTTGTCCAGGACATGCATGACTACATGGACTTACAACAAAACACTATCGAGTTCTGGATAGAACCATCATTGGAGGTAGCGAAGTATTGTGCACGTCCGTTAGGGCCCTTCAGGAGTAACACTTAACTTATTTTCCTTAAACAAATCAATCAGTGGCTTGGTGTGCTAGGGATTGCATGTGGAATGGAGATGATCAGTCTACCAAACCATAGAATACTTCGCACGTGCATGATTGACTTGGGATGATTCCAAAGAAAACAAAACGACCTTTCTCAAGTTCATGGCGGCAACTTGCACCATATGCACATCAACTAAGAGTAAGTCACTTCTTACACCATGCATATGCTTCATGTAAAGGACACGAAGATATTACCTACAAAGTTTCCAACACTATCGCAATGTTCATCATGAATCATGGAACAAATGAAAATGTTGTCGATGGGCCCAACAACAATTCATCGAGGTATCCAAATGGGTGGAATTCCTCAACTATGAGAACACGGTGATAGCATTGGTCAGACCAAAGGATATAATGGTGTATGCTTGAGGATACATCCACGAGTAAAAACAACATTAGGAAGAACTTTTGTTCTGATTTTGATTTGACTACAGCCCACACTCAAATCAAAGATTCAATAAGACGATAGATGCAACAATTGACCACAAGGATCACTCGGTGAAAATATCGCCTTTCTTCGACACACACATACACAACAAACACATCCCCCTAGAATAAACTAAGTCAGGCAAAGCTCTTATCTTCCAACTCTCCAAGTTGTTGTTTAGCTTAACCAACTAGTTCAGTGGTGTCCAACACAGATTCTTGGAGAAAGGTGGTTTATAGGAAAACCATCTCGATCACGAACTTAACATAACGGTCAAGGAACACCTTGGTAATACTTCTGAGAAGATATTCGAAAAATCACGATCCACCAGTATGTTATCAAGCTCGAGAGCAATCTTGCTTTTCAAGGAAAGGCGATATGATCAATAGAGCAAAGGATTGACACAATCCTAACTCATTGACCGAAAAGTGCACCATGGAAAATGGACTAGGTAGCACGATCACTCCTAGAGTGGTGATTAAATAACCAACACACCAAGAATGAAATTATTGTCCATTAACTACCAAGCAACAAAGTTGCTAGGAGTATCGATTTCACACATCACGATTCACTTGTCGGTATTCTAGTTTCAACAACACAGAGACCGGGGAATGAATGATGATGGCGAGAAGTATCACTACATCAAGATTTCATAAGAGGGAGTGCAGTTCTCATGATAATCTTGACATGAAGAGGTTAATACCTCAAGGTAGATCAGAGCAAAAACTGGATTGGCATTTTATATGCGGAATACAACTGTTTTGACCCAATCCAAGAAATGGATGAGGTATGGGAGTTTGCTTCTCCTAGTCATTCTAAAATAGAATGGCTTGACAGGACACAAGAATAGTCGACATCGATAACACAATCCATGACATACTCTTGACTGTCCATTGATAGACAAAGGTCAGAATACAATTGAAGAAGGGCAACTCAAGAGCACCTGATTTTTTCTGAGTTGTAGATACATGGATTGAATATGTCAAACAGAGTTCAACATGTCTCTTCCAGATAATCCATGCAGAATGAGGGCTTGGCAGAGTCACAACTATGGGATGGAGAACTCATCAAGAGCACTCATGTTGTGATCTTTCGTTCACAAAGAACTTCTGCCATAGTTGATTCATGGTATTAGAAGAATGATATACCACAAACCATGAGGATTATAACAAGGTTACTAAGCATCCTAAGGGAATGAGAAAATACTATCAACAGAAGTTAGCGGAATTATTCTTGGGTTCAAGAACCCAGATATAGAATACCTATTGACTAAGTAGCATCATATCATGCTTTTGATGATGATGGCCAGAATTGTCACACTGGGAACAGAAGACACAACTAATCTGTTAGGTGGTTCACTGAAGCAACATGGTTTCCTAAACACCTTCATCAAACACATCGAGGTACTGGAGTACCCCAACACCATAATTCACTACAGGAATCAGGCACTTTACCGTCAGCCATCCCGGACGGCAAAGGCATGCATCCGAGATGACAAGGGCTTTGTCGTCCACTAGCAGACGGCCAACCATCCGGCCGAATAATCCATGGTAAAGGGTGCTTTGCCATCTGCTGGCGAACGACAAAGACCTTTGAATCTTTGTCGTCCGCTAGCGGACGACAAAGGGCCTGGATGCCACACGTGGCAACTTAGCTCCATCGGAGGGCTTAACGGCGTGCTTTGCCGTCAGCTGGCAGACGGCAATGACCTTAGGTCTTTGTCGTCTGCCAGCGGACGGCAAAGCACCTTTTTTTGCCAGCCTAGGTTGGTTCTTTGCCGTTAGCTGGCAAACGGCAAAGACCTTAGGTCTTTGCCATCTGCCAACGGACGGCAAAGCACCTTTTTTTGCCAGCCAAGGTTAGTTCTTTGCCGTCCGCTGGCAGATAGTGAAGACCTAAGGTTCTCTGCCGTCTGCTAGTGGACGGCAAAGAACCAACCTAGGCCAGCCCCAGGTTGCACACGTAGCTGCCACGTGGCCACTTTGCCGTCTGCCAGTCGACGGCAAAGCTCTTTGTCGTTCGCCAGCAGATGGCAAAGTGGCTACATAGCCCCTATTTTTTTCTTAAAATCATTCAATTTGAAACATATATATCCAACAATATCAGATATATATCCAACAATACAAGCATACCAACAATAAGTTGAAACAATCATATACCAACAATAAGTTCCAACATATGTACAAGTTTCCAACAACACACAATGGTTTCCAACAACATATCCATACATACGTATCCAAAACAAGTTTCCATAAACACAAAGGAAGCAGAAGTAGAAGAGTACAGTCCATCAATGCACTGTTCCTCATCTATAGCAAATCTGCAAAGTAGGAAAGATGGTAGTTAGAAGAAGAAGAAGACTAGCTAGAAGAAAAAGAAGAACCAGAAGAAGAAAAAGAAGAAGAAGAAAAAGAACAACAAGAAGAAGAATTTATCCTCTCTTTCTTGTTCTCCTCTCCTCTCCTCTTCTCCAAGGTAGTAATGTCATTTTGTACTTAACTAGGCATATCAAGTCATTTTGGAGGGAAAAAATGCTAAGTATAGGTCATTTTATAGCTATCCTAGGTAGAACATATCATTTTGGATGTAAGTAAGGTTATTATGTATTTTTGAGGAAAATAACCTAAGTATAGGTCATTTTGGAGCTAAACCAAGGTTATTATGCCATTTTTATCTAAGTGAGCATATTATGTCGTAAACGAACTAGCTAAGCTAATTATAGATCATTATTGAGCTATTCTAGGTAGTTATGCCATTTTGTACCTAAGTGAGATAATTATGTCATAAATGAACTAGCTAAGCTAGCTATAGATCATTATTGAGCTATACTAGGTAGTAATACCATTTTCTAGCTAACCAAGCATATCAAGTCATTTTGGAGGAAATAATGCTAAGTATAGGCCATTTTGGAGACAAGTAGGTCATTTTTTATGCTAAGTATGCATTTGTTAATGAAAACACTTGGGAAAACTTACCATCAACACGGATGTGAAGGACCGGTAGCGATTGGGCCAGGGTGAGACGTAGAAGGACCGGTCGTGGTTGCGGCAGACGCAGAAGGATCGGTCGAAGAAGAAGGATCGGTAGAACTTCCTGTCTCTAGCACCTCTCTTCGTCTTCCCCCAACCTCTCCCAGTCAAAGAAGAAGCGCCCACCGGTGTCTGTATGCTGTGTACCAGTGCTCTCCGGAGTTGCTGGGGTGGAATAATAGCACCCCTCCCAGCACGCGCCATGGAAGGAGGCTTAGAGCGCTCTCGACCCCCGCCCACCATCTGTCAACACCTGCAATGACAAAGAGTGAACGAAATTAGTTCAACATAAAAAAATTGAATACTTAATAAGATGAACTAATTAATAATCTATATGTACATCATAATAATTGAATACCTCACATTACTAATATTAATATTCATCGTCTATATATGCTCCGGGATCAATAAATGCATAATCATCATCACTATCAGTAATAACATGGTCATCAGCATCATCAATAAATGAATCAACATGTGGAAGGCCTCTATGTAATCGGTCAAGCATTGTCAGGTCATCCGCAGCAATAACCTCTTCTTCTTCCGTCTCTTCTTGTTCCTGCTCAGGGGTGAAGTCGGGTTCACTGTCGTTGTTAACCTCAATGTTCTGGGGTGAAGTAGAGCGGTTCTTGAAGCGTTTTTTGGAAACACGTGTTTCTTGGAAGAATTCTCCTTCATATGTGTCTCGGTTAATGTGAGGTTCATAATCTTCTTCATCGAGGGGAGGTGGTCTAAAATGTGGCGGCACATCATAAACGACATCCCAACCTTTCAAATTTGGGTCCGTTTGGCAGGCCCACGGTAGATAGAAAACATGGCTCTCCTGTTGCGCCGTAATATAGACATCGAGAACATCTAAATGGGTGCTTTGTTTGATTTCGACTAGCCCTATATGCTCATGAGTCCTTTTAGTCTCCTTCGGCTGGAACCAATAACATTTGAGGACTACGACGTTTGGTGGGTTTTCACCAAAGAATGTAGGTTCATAAATTGCTTCAACTCTTGCATAGTACTCGACCCCTCCTTCAACGAAAGCAGAGACACAACAATTTGTAGACTTTCGGTCGGCCATAGATAGCTCTTTGCCAAAAGTACGAAAGCGATACCCGTCGTATTTGTCAAATGAATGGACCTTAAAGTCAAAACCATTAGCGACTTGTCTCAATTCAGAGTCCATAGACTCTGCATTAGCCTACCAGTTTAATACCAAAGGATTGTTGCATTAGACGCAAACTAGGCGAAGAAATGAAATCGTCTAATTAATGGAAATTACCGTTTTCTTGAACCAAGAGATGAAACTGGGATAGCCTCCTCCAAGCTTTGCCAGAAGCTCATACTCTTCGATGGAATCCTTTTGGATCAGCGCTCCATCCGAGAATTTGGCGACGTATCTACTGCATCACATATCTGGGAATAAGAGCATTTCAAAGGAATTAGAAGTTGCGAAACAATGTATCGAGAACTTACTCGATGTACGGCCGCACTTCTGTTAGGTTGTTGAAGATATACAACAAAATGGTCCGCCATTCTTCGACATCCAACCCTATTGATTTTGAAGCACCGGCTGGTGCGAGCTTCCCTTTGAATAGGCTGAGGTTGGATCGACCTTTTTCACGGTCGCAATCATTGTACCGAGGCTTCGGATTATGCAAATGATGATTCTGGGTTGTGTAGTGTGTTGTGACAAAGTTTGTCGCCTCCTCAGTAATGAATGCCTCGGCCATCGATGCTTCAACTCTACGTTTATTTTTACATTTTGCTCGAAGCGTCTTCTGTATCCTCTCAGTTGAGAAGCACCAACGATTTTGCACGGGCCCCCAATCTTGCCTCGGTCGGGAGATGCAAAATCAAATGCTGCATTAAATTAAAGAAGCCCGGTGGAAAGATCTTTTCAAACTTGCAGATCAACTCCAGCGCCAACTCTTCCAGTTCGTCTAGCACGTCAGGCGATAGTTCTTTCGCACAAAGAGCACGGAAGAAATAGCTCAGCTCTGCCAGTACTAGCCATTCATCCTCAACGATAAAGCCACGCAACATCACCGGCATTACCCGCTCAAGCCATATGTGCCAATCATGAATCTTGAGACCAAATATTTTCAATTTGTCAAGACTCGCTCCCCTCTTAAGATTCGCTGCATACCCATCGGGGAACATGAACTGCATTTTCACCCACAAGATCATTTCCCTCATAGCTGGCCTTCCAAGATTGAACCATGCCTTTGGTTTCCTCCAGTTCTTCTTTCCTTTCAGTTGTCGAATGTTTTGTAACTATCTATCACATAGAGCCTCCTGGTCGACTCTAGCCTTAGGATTATCCTTCGACTTCCCCTCTATGCCGAACAATGTACCAAAAAGGGCCTCCGCGATATTGTTTTTCGTGTGCATCATGTCGATGTTGTGTGGGCAAAGGAGGTCTTTAAAGTAAGGCATATCCCACAAACATATCATGTGAGTCCAGGCGTGTTCTGTATTATACCCTTTGAAATACCCTGGACGATCTGGATCCGGCTCGAGAGCGTTTATCTAATCCAGGATCTGTTGGCCTATCAATGCAGGTGGTGCAATGTTTTTGACAACTCTACCTCTGATGAAATTCTTCTTGTCTTTTCTGAACTTATGGTCAGGATCCAGGAACTGTCTATGCATGTCGAAGCAAGAAAACTTGTGACCCGCCTCCAGCCAACGGAACTAAAGAGCTGCCTTGCATGTGGGGCACAGAAACCTTCCATGCACACACCATCCAACAAATAGCGCATACGCCGGCAAGTCATGCGTCGAGTACACGTACCACACATGCATTTTGAAGTTCTTTTTTGTAGCGGCGTCGTATGTCTTGATCCCATTATCCCAGGCTTCTTGCAATTCATCCTTAAGCAGTTGCATGTACACATTCATATTCTTCCCTGGATATTTGGGCCCTGGAATTATCAACGTCAGGAAAATGTTCTTTCTTTTCATAATCTCTCCAGGGGGAGATTGAGTGGAATGACAAATACAGGCCAACAACTATATTGTGCTGCCGTCATACCATACACATTGAACCCATCCGTGCTGATGGCAACTCGAGGATGCCTTGATCTGCCGCTTTATCCTGATGTAATGCATCGAAGTGCTTCCACACAAAAGCGTCTGAAGTGTGTCCCAACATCGGATTCCCATCTGCATCCAGTTCTGTTCTTTTGCACAATTTAGGCTAGATCATCTGTCTAGCCGTCTCTTCGACCATGAAAAGCCGTTGAAGTCTTGGTATGATTGGCAGATACCGAAGAAAATTAATGGGGATTTTGGTCTGACTCTTCTCACCCATACCATTGTCTACCAGAACATACCAGGAACCATTGCAAATGGGGCAATAGTTCAAGCCCGCATACTCAAGCCTAAATAAGGCACATCCATTCTCACAGGCATCTATCTTATCATAGGGAATCTTAAGCGCACATAGGATTTTGTCCGACTGGTACAGGTTTGGTGGCAATACATGGCCTTTGGGTAGAAAGCGTCCAAATATCATCATCATCGCGTCGTAGCATTCTCTGCCCAGGTTGAACTGAGCCTTTAGAGCCATTACTTGTGCAATGGCATCCAGCTGACAAAGCTCAGTGTGCTCGTGGAGAGGACGTTTTGAAGACTCCAACATTTCATAATAGGCCTTTGCAGATTCCTCCATCTCATCGTCCGAATCCCGAGCATCATCAAAGTCTTGCACCATGTCTTCGATCCCGGTACCATGCTCGTCAGTGTGACAATGAACCACCTTAGCTCTGGCACGTTGGGAAGACCCACCATCAAATATCCAAACCGTATAATCAGGCATAAAACCCCACTTCTATAGGTGTTTGATCATTTCAAACTCTGATTTCTTCTTACAGTTGTCGCAATTCACACAAGGGCACTATGTTGTTTTCTATCCATTTGGAAATGCGACTCTCACAAACTCCTTGGTTTTTGTTAACCATTCATGCGTCATGTCTTTCTTACTAGTGTGACCGGTGTACATCCACCCACGATCACTCATCCTTCCTAGCTACTGGACACACACAAAATATATACATAATTCAGCAAACCATATTCATCAGTTAATAGAGTTTGCCAGTTTCATTATGTCGATGCAACCTAGACGCTAGTACGTAAAGATAGGTCCTAATCCCACCCGAGTATGTGTAGATTGGTTCATTTTCCCATGCTCCTCTCTAGATCCGACGCACAATTTAGGCAACACCTCCCCGTTGTTCTCTTGATACACGTCTCGGCAATAAGTAGAGAGGATGTGTACCTGGTGAACAACAAGGAGGCACTAATGAAATTCTGCATCGGATTCGGAGAAGAGCATATGGGAAAACGAACCCATTTTACACATACCCAGGCTGTCCATGGATAAAGTTGGACAATTCGAAAGAATCACGGTTATAAATATGCTAATGAATGCATATTGATAGATGTAACCCTTTCGAACGGGAGACACATAGTGGTCACGCATACTGATGATTGAAGACACCTATAGCTAGCAAGTTTCATCGGCATGAAGACCAAACTAGAGGAAATGAAGGGTGCAGGAGGAGATGTCATTTGTGCTCACCCACGAATGCAGGGTAGGTCATCGAACACCAGACCCTCCCAGCGACGAAACAACTGCACATTTAAATCCACCTGATCAATATAAATATGATGTTTTGTATAACAAAATCGAAAAATATATGACCTAACTCATAATTCACAAATATATGACCCATGTCGTGTCGGGGTCGGGGTGTCGTGTCGGGGTCGGGGTGCTGTGTCATGGTCGGGGGTGCCGTGTCGGGGAATCGAGGTGTCGTGTCGGGGTCGGGGTGTAGGGGGTGTCGTGTTGGGGTCGGGGTGCTGTGTCGTGGTCGGGGGTGCCGTGTCAGGGTCTCGGGGTCGGGGTGCTGTGTCGGGGTCTCGGGGTGTTGGGGTCGGGGTGCCATGTCAGGGTGTCGGGGTGTTGTGTTAGGGTGTCGAGGTCGGGGTCAGGGTTGGGTGTCGTGTCGGGGTCGGGGTGTCGGGGGTGTCGTGTCGGGGTCAGGGTGCTATGTCGTGGTCGGGGCTGCCGTGTCGGGGTGTCGTGTCGGGGTCGGGGTGTAGGGGGTGTCATGTCGAGGTCTAGGAGTCGGGGGTGCCGTGTTGGGGTCAGGGTGTCGGGGGTGTCGTGTCAGGGTTGGGGTATCGGGGATGTCGTGTCAGGGTCGGGGTGTCGGGGGTGCCGTGTCGGGGTCGGGGTGTTGGGGATGCCGTGTCGGGGTTGGGGTGTCGGGGTGTCGTGTCGGGGTCGGGGTGTGGGGGGTGTCGTGTCGGGGTCCGTGGTGCCCTGTCATGGTGTCAGGGTGTCTTGTCGGGGGTCGGGCTGTTGGTGGTGTCGTGTCGGCGATCCTTGACCCGGTTACGTCGGCGCCGATGCACCCCTCCTCCTTCTCTTCTACTTCTTATTCTCCTTCTTTTTCTTCTTTTCTTCTCCTCCTCCTCCTCCTCATTTTCTTCTTCTTTTTCTTCTTCTCCTTCCTCTTCTTCTTCTTCTTCATCTCCTTCTCCTCCTGTTCTTCTTCTCTCTTCTTCTAACTAACTACAACTAATTAACCTAACTACATTACTAAATTACTAACTAAACTAAACTATTAAATACAACTAACTAACTAAATTACTAACTAAACTAATTAACTACAACTAACTAACGGGTGGTGGGGGCGGGTGGCGGGGGTGGGGGTCGTGCGCGGGCGGCAGTGGTGGGGGCGGTGAAAATAGTCGGCGCTTCTTATGCTATTGCAGTCTAGCTCATGAACAAGCATCATGCATACATATAAAAACTTTGGGCTCGTATCGCAAACAAATGCACGCAGTTTCCTTCACTGCTCCACACAGACTATTTTTCTCCCTACAGCAGCCCCAAATGCTACTCTACGAAATAGTACCGGCTCAAGTCATTATGGAGATACGCATCACGGTATAAAAACTGCATCATGATGGAGATGCGCACACAAAATAATCGCGTGACGCCGAGAATTGAAAGGGGTTAGGTGGAGATTCGTTGTTTCCATCCTCACCTTTGCTTCTTTCTGGTCGTCGGGGGCGGAGGCTGCGGGAGCTGCTACTGGGCGGTAAAGGCGGAGATGGCTGGTGCTACCGTTGGGGAAGGTGGTCGTCGGTTACCGGTCAGGGAGTGGAGACGGTCGACGCTTCTCTCAGCCGACAGCAAGGGTGGCGGCGAGGTGGAGGGAGGATCTGGCGGGGACGAGCGGCAAGAGGGTCGGGACGAGACAGGGAGAAGGTGGGACGGGCAGGGAGGCGTTCGAATGGCGATGGGCGCGAGCGGTAGGGGTGGGGGCGGTTGGTGCGCGACGGGGGCCGGCGGTGGGGGCGTGGGCGGCGGCCGGCGGCAGGGGTGCAACGGCGGCCGGGAGCACGGGGGCAGGGCAGCGGCAGGTGCGGGGGCACGGTGGGGGGTGGGGGCTGGGGAGATGGGTCGGGGAAGAGAGATGAGAGGCGTGGGGGTGCGCCATTAGCGGGTTAGGTATCCATCTCTTTGTCGTTCGCTAGCAGATAGCAAAGAGGTGGGGTGGTGGGCCATTACAGTAGTGCCGTCAACTGGACCCCACCCACCTCTTTGTCATCCGCTCGCTGACGGCAAGGAATCTTTGTCGTCCGCTAGCAGATGGCAAAGAGCTGGCCGATGGCAAAGCCCCACTTTGCCGTTTGCTAGCTCTTTGCCGTCTGCTTTGTGCTAGCAGGCGGCAAAGAGCTGGCAGACGGCAAATTTACGATATGATCAACAGAGCGAAGGATTGACACAATCCTAAATCATTTGCCGAAAAGTGTACCATGGAAAATGGACTAGGTAGCACGATCACTCCTAGATTGGTGATTAAATAACCAACACACCAAGAATGAAATTATTGTCCATTAACTACCGAGCAACAAAGTTGCTAGGAGTATCGACTTCACACATCATGATTCACTTGTCGGTATTCTGGTTTCAACAACACAAAGACCAGTGAATGAATGATGATGGCGAGAAGTATCACTACATCAAGATTTCATAAGAGGGAGTGCAGTTCTCATGATAATCTTGGTATGAAGAGGTTAATACCTCAAGGTAGAACAGAGCAAAAGCTGGATTGGCATTTTGATATGCGGAATACAACTGTTTTGACCCAATCCAAGAAATGGATGAGGTACGGGAGTTTGCTTCTCCTAGTCATTCTAAAATGGAATGGCTTGACAGACCACAAGAATAGTCGACATCGATAACACAATGCATGACATACTCTTGACTATCCATTGATAGATAAAGGTCAGAATACAATTGAAGAAGGGCAACTCAAGAGCACCTGATTTTTTCTGAGTTGTAGATACATGGATTGGGTATGTCAAACAGAATTCAACATGTCTCTTCTAGATAATCCATGCAGAATGAGGGATTGGCAGAGTCACAACTATGGGATGGAGAACTCATCAAGAGCGCTCATGTTGTGATCTTTCGTTCACAAAGAACTTCTGCCATAGTTGATTCATGGTATTGGAAGAATGATATACCACAAACCTTGAGGAATATAACAAGGTTACTAAGCATCCTAAGGGAACGAGCAAATACTATCAACAGAAGTGAGCGAAATGATTCTTGGGTTCAAGAACCCAGATATAGAATACCTATTGACTAAGTAGCATCACAGCATGCTTTTGATGATGATGGCCAGAATTGTCACACTGGGAACAGAAGACACAACTAAACTGTTAGGTGGTTCACTGAAATAACATGGTTTCCTAAACACCTTCATCAAACACGTCGAGGTAATGGAGTACCCCAACACCATAATTAGTGTGCTTTGTCTGGCCTGAAAGACATTGACTCAAGATGAAAGAGTTTTGCAATTGCATCAGATAATTTAGAAACCTTGGGTAACTCGGATAGCATAACGGCTATACAACAATGAAATATGAGGCAATCTGCACAGGAAAACTGACAACATGACAATGAATTCTTATAGAGGCATCGATCCAGAAAGACAACATGTTTCCTACAGGTCTCCAGCATAATAAATCGTCATCCTAATAGATAGATGAGAATGCCTAGTTCTTAATCCCCATAGAAAATAAGAGGGTGACTCAGAATTAGAATGACACAACGAAAGGAGTAAAAAGAGCCTTACGTTCCCTTCCACAATCAATTCCCTTATATAACTAAAGCAGTTCTAGACTCAACATCGACCAGTTTGGCTTGGTAATCCTACAGGTAGTCAAGATTTGATATCAAAGATGTCGGGACCCCGATCCTAAGCCATTCGAATCGAGCCTGTAACACATCACATCACTTTGCGGTCTCAAGCATGGTTATTTCCATGACGGCCACCTTATCTGGGCCGGGACCGTTTGCGTCTTTTCACTCATGTATGTGAATGTGTCACTAGCATTCAAATGTCAAAGAACCCGGGCGGACATGACTAGTCGTAGAACCCAAGTGGCACATCCGTATAGGGACAGACATACATAACCCAGCAATGCAGGTGGGTCATAGCAAGCTACAAGGACTCCATTACGCCGTGGGACATAAATGTCATCACTGCACGTAGACGAGTCGTAGAAGGCTACAAGGACTCCATTTCACTGCGAGACATTTCCCCGAAGGGACAAACGCAGCAGCAAAGAAGGATACATGTCGGTCAATCAATGTGTCCGGAGCAGTAGCAAGCTACCTAGGCTCGGTGGAAGAACAAAGAGGCAGTTCCCCGTAAAGAGTACTACCAAAGGCACACAACTAGGTGTCGAATCCCATACATACCGCTGCACGTCACACGTACGCACGACATGCCCGATATGCATAGATACAACTATGGCATCACAACATAACCATACAACATTACAACCTTGATTTAGAAGGCTCGGAAGAGCCAATACAATAAGATGTTACAAATAGGGGTCACAAGACCCAACATTCAGAGCATTCAAACAAGCAAGCGGAAGTTAAACATGTCTGGGTACAGACATCTACAAAAGTGGCTAGAGGAGCCTGAAAAGCTACTACTATGGCAAAGACAGGTCATGCAAAGGAATGGGTTCAACTACTGGGAACATGTAAAAGTTGAATCGTTGTTGTTCTGACGCAATAAAAGAGAGAAGGAGCGAGAGAGTTGGTTCATACAAGTATGCTCAAGGGGGGTTGGTTGCCTGACAATCCTGAAGATATTACTTCTCTTCATTAGTGTCAACGTTCACATCGTCAGTACCATCGTCTACCGAGAGAGAACACCACCGGTAAAACAAGAAAGGAACACATTCAATGCAATGCAACAAACATGATGCATGACATGACAAATTAAGGTACGGAATTGACCTAGAGGAATAATTAGCCAGGTTAGTTGAAGTGGAATTCAAACAAGTTTGAATTCCAACTCCAAAGGATAAATCATATATTGCCCTAATGACAAAATGTCCTACATGCTAATGTTATCTTTTTCCAACATGCATGATAATGGAAAAAACAGATTCATTGGATTTTTCTCATCATTTTTCATATATAAATTAGTTTCATGTGAGTTACAGATTATTTTCTATGAATTTTTGAAGTTTATAATAATTTCTGGAATTCGTGAATAATTTTATTAAAAAATTAACTACTGCGTCAGCCTGATGTCATCATGACGTCAGCAGGTCGGCTGACCTGGTCCAGGTCAACCCTGACTAGTGGGGAACATTGGTCAGTGACCCAAGGTCAACTACTCTGACTGATGAGTGGGACCAATCAACTACTGACTCAGCAGTCAACAGGGGACCCAGTCAGTCACTGACTGGTGGGTCCGATCAACGACCACGTCGGCAAGGCCGGGGTTAGTCGCCGGCGACCAAGATCCATGGCGGAGGTCCATCGGCAATGCTCGTGATTGCTCTACAGGCGACGGTTTTGGCGTTCTTAGTCTCTATGCAAGGCTGGGGAAGGGTCGCGTGCGTTGATGGCAAATAGGTGGCCGGAGGTGGTCGAGGCGGTTGACGGCGTCGACTTCCACGGCGGCTGAAGCTTTCAACCATGGCGAGGTCAGCGGCTAGGGGACGCGAGCGATGGTGCGGCAGGGGGGAGATGCAGAAGCTGACCACGGAGCTTCTCGCGAAGACAGCGAGGTCAGGGATGCCCTGTGGGCAGCGAATCGACGACGGGGATTGCCGGCGCCCGAGGTTGAAGGCGAGGTCGCTGACGGTGATGTAGTGCCTCCCGCATTGCTCTTCTCGATTGAGAAGACGAAGACGACGGCTTGGAGCTTCTGGACGTGGCTACGGGGCATGGCAAGGTCAATGGCTACGTCTACGGCGAATGGCGCCGACGAAAGCCCTCGGGTGAGCTCGAGGGCGACCATTGGAGAGGAGGAGAGGGATCGGAGGGAGAGGGGAATGGATCCAGGGGTCTGGGCGACCTCGTGGCGTCGCTAAACAGCCCGCCCATGCCACGGCGAAGCAGGAGGTGGAGGCCTCCCGGCTTGGCATGCAAGGCTTTCCCTCTGCCTACTGGCAGTGGTTGAAGACGACCGCTCGCCAAGGTGGGCTGGGCCTGCTACAGAGCTGGGCCAACAGGTGAGATCTCTCACTCTCTGTCTCTCTCTCTCTTTAGTGTTTTTTCTATTTTCTTTTCTTCTGACATTTGTTTATTTTTGTTTGGGCCACAAGGACATAGCACAAAAATACCAACACATTTTCTGGAGTGTAGTTTGAATATTTCAAACCTCCTAAAAATGTTTCAGAATTTTTGGATGACAAAAATAATTGAAAAGCTTTATTAGTTATTTTTAGAAACTTTCCTATTTTATTTAATTTACCAAAATAGTTGTTAAAATATAATTCACCCCTGGTATGTTGTTTCCAACATTTATTAGAAATGGTGAACATTTTTGAAGGCCATTTGGAAACATTGAAAATAAAGTGGTTGGAGTTTTGTTTAATCCATGAGATGCTAGGGTTTGTCATCCCCATTTAAAATTCATTTGAAGTTAAACATGATGCAATGAAGGCTCAATGATGCAACTAATACAAGTAATTTCTAGGGCTGTGACAATGGAACATCTGTCACTCGATCTGTCGAGTGACATACCCCCTACACTTCGTGAAGTGTAGTCTATCATGGTTTATCATTGATACCCATGAAACTTACAAAGTAGCACTAGAGTAGCATGGTTAAGGGCAAACGTATCCTACGTACAACAAACTCTAAGATCCCTGCTGAGTCAAGCACTCGACAGTGGCCTCAGGGACTACACCTAGTGGGTGCACTTAGCATGCCCCCACTGAACCAAAACCTACTCGACTAAGACCTGATCTATTTGAGTGGAGAGCTCCAAAACATTCTATGAATGGAAAATAAACACCCAGTGGGTGTGCAGTAAAAGAAGATAGGAATTCAATCAGAAATGTACTTACAATCAAACTTACTTGAACATTCGTGCGAAGCGGTGTGCTGGCATTGTAAGCCAATTTGCTGGCCTCGTACGCCTCCTTAGTGTGCACCATTATCTGCTCCACCTAGATCATGGCCTCCTTTGTAGCTCCGGTCCGATCTTCCAGAACGCGATGCAGGGGAAAATCCATCATCGGCGCGAGCGGCGTAATGATGGGAGCAGTTGAGGTAGTCTGGGTAGGACCGGTTGGAGTCAATGTCACGGGGGTGGAAACAGCTGGAGGGGCACTCACCAGAGGCACTGTTGTGTCGGTTCTGATCTGGGTCGAGTCACTCATCCCTTGGGAAGACTCCACAGTCGACCGTTGAGGCGTCTACGCAGACGAAGTTCTTCGAGTGCGTATGCGCAGGGTGCTCAAGGGTGTTCTTCATCATCTTCCATCTAGATGATTTCTGCAACTATCAATTGACATAATTAACTTTGGCATTCGACAAATGAAATTCAATAAGCAAAACTGAAGAGTTGGTTACCTTTGTGAGAAGTGGTTGCATCGACAGTGTCTACATCCATGGCATCCCCTCCATCATGTTGAGGCGACGTCACTAAGGTAGCAGCTCTGATGGATCAAATAACATTCAGACAACAAGGATTTAAATTCACAGTCGACAGTGAAAATTCAGAAGTAAGCACTCACATGGAGACGACAGGCATGGCCATTCATGTGAGGCAGGGCTTTGCGAGGTTTGTCCATAGTCACTTTAGGTTGCTTCACAGATTGTTCACTCGACTCAATAGTCGAGGGGCGGCTCCGCTTTGGGTTCTTCTCGCTTGGGCCTGGAGCCCTCTCCTCAACAGCCGCAGGATCTTGGCGAGACTTGGAGCAGCGTTCGGAGCGAGGAGGTGACTCGACTTCTGGCCCGTTTTCGTCCGAGTTTTCGCACTTGTCTTTGGAATCTTTGGAACTGTCGTCGTCCATGCTGCCGCCTTCGCTCAAAACACCGTCCTCAATTTGGTTCTCGTTCAGAACAGGCGAGTGCATGTTCCTCCACTCCCGCATGATTCAAATAAAGAAGTCAATTCATAAATCAATTTACCACTCGACAGTACAAGTATGTCAGTCGACACAGCGCAACTTACCAAATTCTTCGGCAGGTTTTCGGCCGAGTAAGGACGGATCCTCTTGGGTCCCAAAGGGTTGTCGCATGCACCATTGATGCTGCGAAGCCACTACTTGATAGTTTTTTTGCGGAACCTCTTCTGGGTTTGTCCTGGTCGAGTCCTCAACGCCCGTGTAGTGCCACATGGTGTGATCCCTGACTTGGAGCGGCTGAATACGTCAACTGAGGAACGTCTCCAAAAGATCCATGCCAGTCACTCCATCGCAAATCAGTTGCACCACAACTTCAACCAAGATGCCCAGTTGGACATGTTCCTCTTCGGTCACCCTCAGAGACTTGGGGACAGCTGGATGATCAATTGTATAGGGGGAAGGTCAGTCTACACGTTTGGAGATGCTACATCTTTGCAATAGAACCAAGTCGACTACCAGCCTCTAACAGATTCAGGAAAAGTCATAGCAGGGAAAGAACTACGGGCTCTTTTCTGAAGTCCTCAACCCCCCCACAACTGAAGCACATGAGTCTTCCCATCAGCAGGGAGAGATTTCTTCATGGTCTAGGATCTGACCGTAAATATGTGCTTGAACAGCCCCCAATGAGAAGAACAACCCAAAAAACACTCGCACAAAGTGATAAAGGCAAACAGATAGGAAATCGCGTTCGGTGGGAAGTGGTGGTGCTGAGCACCGAAGAAGTTCATGAAACCCCTAATGAATGGGTGGGGAGGCATAGAAAAACCTCTTTCGACGTGGGAGAGGAGGAGGACCCGCTCCTCGTCGTGCGGCTCCAGCTCGTGCTCTCCCTCCGGCAGTCTCCAGGTGCCATCCGCCACAAGCCCATCAGTGACCAGGCCCTCCATGTCCTCACGAGTGAGCACCAAGGGGAGAAAGTCCCCCTGCATCCATCCCGCCGGTGTAGTGAACCAAGCAATCGAGGGCTTCTTGCCCTTGTTCTTTGACGCCCCCTTCTTGGCATGCTCTAGCTTCTCCGTGGCGCCCTTCGTCATCACGATGGCCGCTCTCGTCGGAGAAGAACAAGATGAGGTGCTGGAGACAGGGGAGGTGGAGGAAGAGAGGAAGTTTGGGGAAATGTACTATGCGACCCGCAACGCTCCAAAGTGTATATCCCGTCGAGTGCCTCGCTGAATGGTGGACCCGCAAGATCACCACAAACGCCAACTACAGTCTGCGTCTGGTACATGGCAAAATGACCGGCATGAAGGTCGAGGCATCATGCTACCACTTGCTCTGATCGTGGCATCATCATCACACGCGCGTGCGCTTCCCAAACTTCCGTATCCCGCAAAATCCAAGTCTGACAGATCGACCTGCGACTCCCGAAGATTCCTTTGGGTCATTCGGAATAAAATTGACACGGAACACTCACTCGGGTATTTTCAAGGCTGAACGGACCCGAGCAAATGGCGAAGAGTTCAGATGACGCAAGTTTCATTGAAGTCCCGAATATCATTCAAAAGATTTGATACCTTATGTCACTCGAACCCCGATCCATTCGAGGGCTAATGACAAGGATATGTACCTCGGGTAGGGTCCTAGGCCTGACCTAGATCCCCATACCTAAGGACATGACATTGGAGGACTTGAAGATCACGGACAAGATTCCGACTGGATTCCCAGTGGCGCTCAAGTCACTCGACAAGCAATCCACTCGGAGACTTCTTCCATCACACGACGATCGACTGTCACTCGGAAGACCTGATTTCCACTCGACGCCACAAGACCAGAAGCCACCTCCAGGAGGCCAACGGGCAAGCGATACGTTTTACGTCATTAGTAGCTTTTACTACGTACGTTACCAGTAATAGCAGTCTTTAAACCCATGATCAGACCTGTTGATGTTGGGCAATTATGAGGGGCAGCGAACTCTATATAAGCCAACCCTCCCCTTTGGCACAAGGGTTCATCACCACTATAATCTCAACATTCCACACGACAAAGCTCCCGAGCACTGAGACATAGGCTGTTACCTCCACGAGAGGGGCCTGAACTCATATATCCGTGTGTACACCCTCGCCCTAGTTAGGCCTCTGCCATCTTCTTTCGTACCCCTACCTTCTACTATCAGGCTCGTTCCCACGACACGCGACAAAGAGTTCACTCCAAAGTCACAAATAGCGGAGAACAAACAAAGAAATTATTATAGGGTACGAGACCACCTCAAAGATATCTTTTCCGATCAATCTTATGAGTTATCCCTATAAGTGTCAAGAACAGCTACAGAGTTCGTACTAAAATAACACCTTAAGATACACATCAACCAAAACTCTAATGTCACCTAGATACTCCAATGTCACCACGAGTACCCATGGGCTTGATTATACGATATGCATCACAAAATTTCAGATTCATCGTGTTCAATCCAACACAAAGAACTTCAAAGAGTGCCCCAAAGTTTCTACTGGAGATTCAAGATGAAAACATGTGCCAACCCCTATGCATAGATTCCCAAGGTCACGGAACCTACAAGTGGATCACCAAAACATACATCAAGTGGACCAATAAAACATAGCATTATCACCATGGATATCCCATCGCAAAACATACATCAAGTGTTCTAAAATCCTTAAAGACTCAATAGGATAAGAAAACTTCAAAGGGAAAACTCAATTCATCACAAGAAGGTAGAGAGGGGAAAACTCCATATGATTAATCTATATCAATAAAGCTCGCGGTACATAAAGATCTTGCCATCTCAAGAACACGAGAGAGAAAGAGAGAGAGAGATCCAACATATAGCTACTGGTACATACCCTATGCCCCGAGCGTGAACTACACCCTCCTCATCATGGAGACCGTCAGGATGATAAAGATGCCCTCCGGTGATGGTTTCCCACTCCGGCATGGTGCCAGAACGGGCTCCCGATTTGTTTTTCATGGCTACAGAGGCTTGCGGTGGAGGTACTCTGATCTAGGTTTCTTTCTGGGGTTTTTGGTATTTATAGGAATTTTTGGCATCGGTCTCACGTCAAGGGGGTACACGAGGAGTCGACAAGCCATAGGGGCGCGACCTTGGGGGCCACCCAGCATGCTTGTGGCCTCCTCTTCCACTTCCTCGCACAGATCTTGTGCTTCGGGGGTCTCTTTTGGTCCATAAAAAATCACCGTAAATTTTCAGCCCATTCCGAGAACTTTTATTTCTGCACAAAAAATGACACCACAGTAGTTCTGCTGAAAACAGCGTCAGTCTGGGTTAGTTCTAATAAAATTGTACCAAAATCATATAGAATTATTTTAAACATGCCATGAATACTGCATAAATTATAGATACATTGGAGATGTATCAGCATCCCGAAGCATAATTCCTGCTCATCCTCGAGTAGGTAAATGATAAAAGAAATAATTTATTAAGTGTGAATGCTAGCATAGAGCATAAATTTGATCAATGATAGTTCCAAAGACTTTTCTAGCATCATTATATATCATAAACAGTAGCTCATCTCATAAAAGTTCTCATGATGAAGTAACAAGCTATTCACATGTTAAAGTATAGACCATAAAGTTTCTTGAAAACTAACAATCTACGCTTTCAGTCACCAAACAATTGCAATTCATCTTATTTTCAGGTAGGGTTTATGTAAGAGCTTGGATTTAGAAAATTCCACATACTCAACTATCATATAGTATTCCATGATTGCTAACTCTCAAAGCATAATTTTAGAGAAAATGGCACCCGTCGAACACAAAGAAAGATAGGGGCTTAATGTTTCGCCTCCCAACTTATTTATTATATAGATAATTTTCAACAATAATAATGCATGATCAAATATATTTCAGTGGCCATATATGCTTGGATCTTTCCCCACCACATGATGCTTGCCAAGACAAAAAGGTGAAATATAGGAAGTGGTGAAGATCACCAGGACTCTTCTATAAAGGTAAGTACATGAAAGTAAAAGATAGGCCCTTCATAGAGGGAAGCATTGATTTGCAGGGGTGCTAGAGCTCGAGCATTTAAAACAAAGATGAATAATAATTTTGAGTGGTATGCTTTCATTGCCAACATAACAACCGAGACATCTAGGTATCTTCCATGCTAGATACATTATAGGCGATTCCCAAACAGAATGGTAAAGTTTTTACTCCCGTCCACCAATCAATCACACTCCACAGTGAGCCGAATCCACGGGTATTGTCCATACAAACAACAATCCTAGGGGTGTTTTGTTTCATCATATTTTGATTTGATTTTTGAGCATGGAACTGGGCATCCCAAATACCAGCCACTTTCTCGTGAATGATAGTGAATCAACACATACCATGAGAATAACCCACCTAGCATGGAAGATAATGACAACGTCTAGTCACTGTATGAGGAATTCGGGCATACAAAACAGAATATTATTTGAAGGTTTAGAGTTTTGCACATGCAAATTTACTTGGAACGACAGGTAAATACCGCACATAAGTAGGTATGGTGAACTCATATGGTACAACTTTGATTTTAAGGGTGTTTGGATGCACAAGTAGTATTTCTACTTGGTGCGGAAGTTTTGGCTAGTATGAGCTGGAAGCAAGCACCACATGTTGGAGGATCCATAACAATATAACTTCTATACAAATATACCCAATCATAACTCATTAAGTTGTATTCCTTGTCCAACTTCAACTAATTTTCTCAAGTTTGAAAATAATTAATGGATATTCACAATCACGGAAGATGTCCAAGATAGTATATTTATATGTGAAATATCTCTTCCTTCAATATTCTTTCATGAATTGTTCAAGTAATAAATGCGGTGTTTGATATATTATATGTGAAGTCATTACTCCCCATGGGATAAGCATATAAAAAATATATAATTTCATATTTATTATATTCAATTCATTCAACCATTTACTCATAAGATATAAGTGAAGCACGAGAGTAAATGACAAAACTACTCCAAAACATATAAGTGAAGATCAATGAGTAGTCAAACAATTAAGTAGCTATGTGAGGACTTTTCTCTATCTCTCTCACTCAAAAAAATCAGATCTGAGAATTTTATTTAAATATCAATCGTAAAAATTTAGGTTCAAAATAGGCTAATGGATAGTTGACGAAGAGAGGTAAGATGCGTAGCATACCCAAACTTAGATGCTTGAGAGTTCTTGAAATATTTACTTGGGGTGCCATGGGCATCCCCAATCTTGATATTTTGTATCTTGTTCAATCCTCTCATATCCCGGTTTCACCTATTCTCAAAAACTTCATCCACACAAACTCAAAAAGAACTCGTGAGATAGGTTAGTACACATAAGAACAAATCAACACTTCATGTATTGCCAAGACAGGTTGCAAAATAATTTCAACACCTTAGGTACTGTATACTATCATTTCCACAATTTATATCTACAAATATAGGCTATGGAAACTATAGGATAGGTAGATAACAAAACTATGACAACAATCTGTCCAAAGAGAACAGTCTGTAGAAATTTATGAAAATAGTGTACTTATGTAACACACAAAATTATTAAAATTTAGGATATGATAAATTATTTATATGATAATACTGTGTAAAAATTTGATAAACTTTCCATGTTCCAGTAAAATATGACAATTCATACACTACAGTAGAAGTTGCTGTTTTACATAGCACACATCAACATGCAATTCAAGCATCCTAAAGGAAATTCTTGGAATTTTTTATTGAAAAACAAGATTATAAATAACAACCAACAGAGAACAACGAAATAAAATGATGCTCCAAGAAAAACACATATTATGTGATGAATAAAAATATAGCTCTAAGTAAGATATACCGATAATGTTGAAGACGAACGAGGGGATGCCTTCTAGGGCATCCCCAACCTTAGGCGCTTGAGTATTTGATACGTCTCCAATGTATCTATAATTTATGAAGTATTCATGCCATGTTTAAAATAATTCTATATGGTTTTGGTATGATTTTATTAGAACTAACTCAGACTAACAAAGTTTTCAGCAGAACTACCATGGTGTCGTTTTTTGTGCAGAAATAAAAGTTCTCGGAATGGGCTGAAAATTGAGTATGATTTTTTGGGACCAAAAGAGACCCCCGAAGAATTGGAGTTGGGCTAGAAGAGCCACGAGGAGGTCACAAGCCTGCCAGGCGCTGCCACCCCCTTGGTCGCGCCTAGCAGGATTGTCACCGCCTCGTGGCCCCCCTTGACGTGAGATCGACGCCGAAAATTCCAATAAATATAGAAACCTCCGAAAAGAAACCTAGGTCGGGAATTCCTCCACTGCAAGTCTCGAGATCAATGAAAAACCAATCGGGAGCCCGTTCCGGCACCCTGCCGGAGGGGGAAACTATCGCCGGAGGCCATTTTGATCATATCGACGGTCTCCATGACGAGGAGGGAGTAAGAAGTTATTATAATGTCTTCCGTGAAAATGATGGAAAGAAAAATTGTGCTAAAGTGTTAGAATAAGAAGTTATTATAATGTTTGGCACTAAATCTTTGAGTGATGAGCATGATTGAAATTTTGTTAGTTTGAATTTTTGAATATCCATGATTCCAATGATATGGAAAGCCACAACCTTGGGCATTATATGTTTCAAGAAGATGATATTTTTAGTCCCCCAAGTTTTGATGAGAGAAACTATTATGATGATGACATGCCTCCTATATATGATGATTATGATGATGACATGTATGCTATAAAGAGTGATAGTAACCATGAAGCATATTATCATGATTTAAATATTCAATGTGGTTATGCCAATGTAACATCCCAAAATTTCATTTTGGAATGTTATGAAATATAGCTATGCATCATCATCATCATTGCTTCAATGTATGGATTTTTTGAAATGCTTCTTCTGACTTTCTGAAAGCCCCTTTCTATTTCCCCTATGTTGCTTTCACCTATTTGAAAACCTTGGTAAAAGTTCAAAATAAGAGGGAGAAACATGACACTCCACACCAGGGACTTCTTGGTGATTTATTTGAACAATAAAAACCAGGGGCTATTTTTAAAAATATTTGCAAAAGCTTTTAAAACCAAATAGGCAATTTCTGAAAATAATTATTTTTTCAAATTATTCAAATGATAGAGGAAAAATGTTCATTGAATAGAATTAATTCTCTTGATCATTTTGATATATATATTTCCTATAATTGGAAATGTTTTGAATGCTTTTAAATGAGGTTTACTGCTCTCGATATTAAAAAAGGAAAGATTTTCAAGCAATCGGGCCAGCCCACCGTAGTTAATACCCGACTTACCTTAATACCGGCCGACCGACGCCCCGCAAACCCCTCCCTCTCTCTGACAACGAGCCCCACCCTGACCGTCCACCGATTCCGCGCGGTCACCGCCCTCCTCGCGCCCGCGACCCTCACCGGCGATCTCTCCTTCGCCGGATCTCCCTCCCCTTCCTTTCCCTCGCTCTGCCTCGCCCCTATATAAGGGCGGCCACTCTCCGCACTCCGTCCCCTCCCCCAAAACCCCCTCTCTCCCTCGCCAGTCCGCCGACGCTTGAGCTCGCCGGAGCTCGGACTCCATCGAAGCTTCCACCACTCGTGGCCATCGCCTCCCTCGCCCTCAGCCTCGTCCGGCACCACCACTCGATGCCGGACGCCAGCCGCCGTCGCTTGGACCCCTCTGACGCCTCCCTCGACCACCTTCACTATGAACCACCTCTCCCGCTCATGTCCGTTTGATCTGGATCCTACGATCCAGATTAGAATCTTTTAATCCGAACCGTTTTTTCCCTATGGATCGGTCGACCGCCCGCAGCACCCGCGCGCCTGTGATAGCAACCAATAGGAAGCCGCCACGTAGCACTGGCCGTTCGTTATGTTTTTTTTATTTTCTGTTTTGTTTTTAGAAAACAGAAACTTTTCTGATTTTGTTTTAGATGTATCTTTTAAACCATTTAACGTTTTTAGTTAATTCTTTATGCATTAGGTCACATATCACTTGTAGTTATGTCTATAGTTTTAGAATTTAAATTTGAATCTTAAAATTTGAAGTTAATCAAATTTGCTCAAACTACTCAAATCTGAATAAGTAGAGTTTAAAAATAGATTTTTATATGAATCTTTTTGCTACTGCTTGGTATTAGTTAGGACTGTCATCATGCTTAGTTTGAAGATTTTTAGGATAGATTTGTTTAGTGTTTTAGCTATAAACAGAATCTTCCTAGTGGTTAGTATAGTTTAGTTAATTTAGTTTTTAGTTAGTTTAAATCAGATTTAGTTATAATTTTTTTAGTAGGTTATGTTGCTTAAACACTAGGTGTTTTACTTGTTGTTAATAAAAATATATATTTGCTTAGTTTTATACTTAATATCATAGGAATTTCTACTCTTTTAGGTTTAGTTTGATAAAAACAAACTAGTTAGTAATACCTTCCTTTAACTAAGTTTTAGATAAAAAGATTTTGTTTTCTAAGAAAAGTTTTAGTAAATTCTTTTCTGTTAAAATAATGTTTTGTTAATAAAAATAATAAGTTTAGTTTTACTCTTTTGCTAGAAAACCCTAGCCCACTTCATGTAGTAGTGTTTACCAAAACTTTTAAAACCCTACTAAGATTTTTCTTAACAAAACTTTAAATGGATTTAATTCTGTTTATTAATAAAATATTTCTATTATTATTCTATGTCAACTATTGTTTTGGTTAATACCAATAATTCTATGTTATTAGTAGTAGGTTACCCATCAACTTTTAGAAAACAAAACTATGTGTTTTTTTTCTTTCTTGTGATTGTGCCTTGTTTTGTCTTGAGTGTTTACTAGTTCATTTCTGATTTTGTGAGTTGCAACATTTTGTTGTATGCTTATTGAGTGCTCTTGTTTGATTTGTTAGATCATCCGGAGTGCGAGGCTTGTTACCTAGAGTCCCTCGAGTACGAAGATCGTCAATCAGGCAAGTCACTTTGATCATGTATACCTATGTTTTATTGCGTTAGTTCTTCCATCAACCCAATTGCATGCAAAGTAGGTAAATTGGAAACTTGGTTACTTGCTGTAGTATCATGTGGTAGGTACCCCCCCCTCTCAACCCTTTGACACATTTGGCCCCGGGAAACGTTATTTTACATTTTGTTATGCTATTAGTAGACGGGGTTGGTTGTGTGATTCATGAGAGTTGAGAGAGTTAATAATTTCAAGACCTACATGATGATCAAGTCTTCAAGACTTCAAGTTTTCAACTTACCTCTGGGTGGATGATGGTTGAACGGCGCCCTGGAGAAACCAGTGGTTAGCCTAGATGATGTTGGAGATGTGCCAGTATTCATGCGGAAAGGTCCACCCAGGCACAAAGAGATGGATGGATGCTTAAAGACCCAAGGCTTACATGCACAGCCACAAGTCATTATGGGATCTAGCTTGGTTGGATATCGTGGTGACCCTGGACAGGCGGTGCTACGAGAGGTAGAAGAACTGTAGGAAAGGATGGGCACCGACAGAGTCACAGGGAAACCCTTTGGAAGACCATGTTTTGGTCATCCGTTTCTCAAACACCCTAAAGTGCGAGAAAATCAAACGGAGGCGACCAAATCTTGTGGGGAACGTGTGCAAAACTCTACAGAGTGCTCAACCTAATCGATTAGCCGTGTCCACGGTCATGGACAGTTTGAGCCAAAGGAACTGAAACTATCTGGAACTCTCAACAACAATTAATTATATTGATGTGGGTTATAAATGTCAACTTCGGTACGAGAATTGGTTGGTGGAACCATCTCATTAATCAACCAACATTGTAGTAATTATGCCCTTGCTCTCTCTTGTTGTAGGAAGAATTTGGCTTTATGCAAAAACTTACTACTCCACCTGCCATATTTGCATATAGACTAGATGATTACTTTACCCCCTCTCTTGTGACTTTGCTGGCATATTCAATATGCTGACCTACACGGCTGCAATGTATCATATTGCAGAGTATTTTTCCGACCAGGAGTGAGGATATGCTCTACGCTCGATGAGATGCCCTTGGAGTCAGATGGACTCATCTACCTTCGATGCTTCCGCAAGATTTAGATATTCTCATGAGTTGGCCTTCAGCCACTTTATTGTAATCTTTATTGTAATAAAGGACTCGATATGAGATTTACGATTAATAAATGTTGTGTGATTTCCCTTTGATATATACATTGATGTACCATGTGTGTACCAACATGATCTTGGGATGGTACGGAAACACCGGAGATTCGACCTTTCAGGTCGGGTCGCTACAGTCAATCAAGTGTCACATGATAGTTATTTTGTTGAGTTTGCTCCCACTATTTTGCATGAGAAGAATTTTGCTTGTGTGGGTAGTAATAAACATTTTATGCTTGTGCATCATGAAAATAATGCTTTATGTGCTAGTTATATTGTGGAATTTTTCATGATGCTACTAAAAAGTTTTATGAGGGAGGAACATATGATTGTAGGAATTGCAATAACATGAAGTTTCTTCTCTATGTGTTCAAAGTTTTGAAGTTATGCTTATTTTGCCTTCCTATGCTAGATTATTCTAGTTACCATAACTTGTTTTATCACAAAATCCCTATGCATAGGAAGTGGGTTAGACTTAAATGTGCTTGTCAAGAGATTTATTATGCTCTATTGCATGTTTCAATTATTACTCCTATACCAGCATCATTGAAATCATCATGCCTAGCTAAAAGGCATTAAAGAAAAGCGCTTGGTGGGAGACAACCCAACACTTTGAATTTCTGTTTTTATGTGTTCACATTATAAAGATACTGTAGTAATCATGTTTTGTGTATTTTATTTCAATAAAGTGCCAAGTAAAGCCTTTGGGATAGTGTGGATACTTGCTTGTTTAATTCTGTGAAATTTTTACACAACACTTATATGAAAATTCCTTGAGTTTTCATAATGTTTCAGAATTTTTAGAGTCAGGGAAGTATGGTGATCATTCATATCTTTACAGACTGGTTTGTTTTTGATAGATTCTGTTTTGCATGCATGGTTTGCATGTTTCAAGTGTTCCTATAGCTTATATTGAGTAATATAAATAGTGGGAATGATGTAATAAAGTAGGTGTATTGTGGGAATAATTATGAATCTTGTCTTGAGAGTACCTAAGTGAATGATCTATATTTACTATTCTAACCCATATCACGAAGTTCAATTAAGTTTTGTGTGATTGAAGTTTTCAAGTTTTGGGTGAGAAACCTATATGAGGAGAATAAGGAGTGAAAAGAAACTAATATTGGGGGTTCACAAGCCACCCCAAGGTAATATACAAGGAAGACTCAAGCGTCTAAGCTTGGGGATACCCCGGAAGCCAACCCCTCTTTCGTGTTCAACACTATCGGTATATCTTACTTGGAGCTATATTTTTATTTGTAACATAATATGAGTTTTGCTTGGAGCATCATTTTATTTTATTTTTCTATGTTATGTGCTATTGATAATATATATTTTTCAATAAAAAGTTCCAAGAATTTCCTTTAGGATGCTTGAATTGCATGTTTGATGTGTGTTGTGTAAAACAGAAACTTCTGTTGTAGTGTTTGAATTTTCATATTTTACTAGAACATGGAAAGTTTATGAAATGATTAAAGAGTGTTTTCATATAAATTTTATAGCATTTAATAAATTTTCATAATATTTTGAGTTACATAGGTACATTGTTTTCATAAATTTCTATAGACTGTTCTGTTTGGACATATTGTTGTCATAGTTTTGTTATCTACTTGTCCTATTGTTTCCATAGCCTATCTTGTTAAATATAAATTGTGGAAATGATAGTATATAGTACCTAATGTTTGAAAATTATTGTGCAACTTGCCTTGGCAGTACATGAAGTGTTGATTTATTCTTATATGTACTAACCTATCTCACGAGTTCTTTTCGAGTTTTGTGTGGATGAAGTTTTTGAGAATAGGTGAAACCATGATATGAGACGATTGGACGAGATACAAAAGCTAAAGATTGGGGATGACCAAGGAACCCGAATTAAAAATTTCAAGAATTCACAATCATCTAAGCTTGGGGATGCTACGTATCCCATCTCTCTTCATCAACAATTATTGGTTAGCCTATGTTGAGCCTAAATTTTAATTCGTTCACATGATGCATGCTATTCTTGGATTGCTATTTTTATTTTGTTTGCTGTTGAATAAAATACTCAGATCTTAAAATATTTATTGATAGAGACATAAAGTCCTCACACAGCTACTTAATTGTTTGACTACTCATTGATCTTCACTTATATGTTTTGGAGTAGTTTTGTCATTTACTCTCGTGCTTCACTTATATCCTATGAGTAAATGGTTGAATGAATTGAATATCATAAATCTATAATTATATATGTTTTATATGCTTATACTATGGGGAGTGATGACTTCACATATAAGAAGTATAGGTGGTAAAATTTATTGAAAGTTAGCAAACACCACATTGGTCACTTGAACCATTCATGAAAGAATATTGAAGGAAGAGAGATTTCACATAAATATACTATCTTGGACATCTTCTATGATTGTGAATACCCATTAATTATTTTTCAAACTTGAGAAAATTAGTTGAAGTTGGACAAGGAAGACAAGTAATGAGTTATGCTTGGGTATATTTGTATAGAAGTTATATTGTTATGGATCCTCCAACATGTGGTGCTTGCTTTCACCTCATACTAGCCAAAACATCCGCACCAAGTAGAAATACTACTTGTGCATCCAAACACACTTAAACCCAAAGTTGTTCCAAACCTACCTATATGCGGTATATACCTTCCGTTCCATGTAAATTTGCATGTACCAAACTCTAAACCTTCAAATAATATTCTGTTTTGTATGCAGGAATCGCTCATATAGTAACTTGGGGCTGTCAGTATCTTCCATGCTAGGTGGGTTATTCTCACGACATGTGTTGATTCACTATCATTCACGAGAAAGTGGCTAGTAATAGGGATTCCCTATCCCGAAATCAAAGAAAAAATTCAAATAATTAAACAAAGCTCCCCCAAGAGTGTTGTTGGTATGGACGGTATGCATGGATTCGGCTTGCTGTGGAGTGTGATTTATTGGTGGAGGGGGAGTAAAAACTTTACCATTCTGTTTGGGAACCGCCTATAATGTATCTAGCATGGAAGATACCGAGATCTCTCGGTTGTTATGGTGACAATGAAAGCATACCTCTCAAAATTATTATTCATCTCTGCTTTAAAAGCTCGAGCTCTGGCACCTCTAAAAATCAATGCTTCCCTCTTCGAAGGGCCTATCTTTTACTTTCTAGTACTTACCTTTACGGAAGAGTCATGGTGGTCTTCAGCACTTCCTATATTTCGCCTTTTTCTCTTGGCAAGCGTCATGTGTTGGGGATTGATCTAAGCATATATGGCCATTCAAATATATTTGATCATGAATTATTATTGTTGACAATTATCTACATGATAGGTATGTTGGGAGGCGAAACATTAATCTCCTATCTTTCTATGTGTTCGACGGATGCCATTTGCTCTAAAAATATGCTTTGAGTGTTAGCAATCATGGAATACTATATGATAGTTGAGTATGTGGAATTTGCTAAATCAAAGATCTTACACAGACCCTTCCTGACAATAACATGAATTACAATTGTTTGGTGACTGAAAGTATAGTTTCTTAGTTTTCAAGAAACTTTCCGGTTTATACTTTAACATGTGAATAGCTTGCTACTTGATCATGAGAAGTTTTATGAGATGAGCTAATGTTTATGATACAAAATTATGCTAGAAAAGGGTGATTGAAATTATCATTGATCAAACTTGTGCACTTGGTAGCATTCACACTTCATAAATTATTTCTTTTATCATTTACCTACTCGAGGATGAGCAGCAATTAAGCTTGGTGATGCTGATACGTCTCCAACATATCTATAATTTATGAAGTATTCATGCCATGTTTACAATAATTCTATCTAAATTTTGTATGATTTTATTAGAACTAACTCGGACTAACGAGGTTTTCAACAAAACTACCATGGTGTCGTTTTTTGTGCACAAATAAAAGTTCTCGGGATGGGCGCAACTGAAAATTTAGTATGATTGTTTTGTACCAAAAGAGACCCCCAAAGCATTGCAGTTGGGCTAGAAGAGCCACGCGGAGGTTACAAGCCTGCCAGGCGTGGCCACCCCCTTGGTCACGCCTAGCAGGCTTGTCATCGCCTCCTGGCCCCCCTTGACGTGAGATTGATGCCAAAAATTCCTACAAATATAGAAACCTCCAGAAAGAAACCTAGATCAGGAGTTCCACTACCGCAAGCCTCCAGAGCCATGAAAAAACAACTAGGAGCCCGTTCTGGCACCCTGTCGAAGGGGGAAACCATCACCGGAGGCCATCTTCATCATCCCGGTGGTCTCCGTACGAGGAGGGAGTAGTTCACCCTCAGGGCTGAGGGTATGTACTAGTAGCTATGTGTTTTATCTATGTCTCTCTCTCATGTTCTTGATATGGCACGATCTTGATGTACCGTGAGCTTTATGGATATAGATGAATCATATGGAGTTTTCCCTCTATCTATCTTCTTGTTATGAATTGAGTTTTCCCTTTGAAGTTTTCTTATCGGATTGAGTCTTTAAGGATTTGAGAACACTTTATGTATGTCTTGGGATGGGATACTGTGCTAACAACAGGATTTTCTATTGATCCACTTGATGTATGTTTTGGTGATCAACTTGCAGGTTCCGTGACCTTGGGAATCTATGCATAGGGGTTGGCACAAGTTTTTGTCTTGAATCTCCGGTAGAAACTTTGGGGCACTCTTTGAAGTTCTTTGTGTTGGATTGAACATGATGAATCTGTAATTTTGTGATGCATATCGTATAATCAAGCCCATGGGTACTTGTGGTGACATTGGAGTATCTAGATGACATTAGGGTTTTGGTTGCTATGTATCTTCAGGTGTTATTTTAGTACAAACTATAGGGATGTACGTGACACTTATAGGGATAGCTCATAAGATTGATCGGAAAAGATAAATTTGAGGTGGTTTCATACCCTACAATAATTTTTTCGTTAGTTCTCCACTATTTGTGACTTTGGAGTGAACTCTTTGTCGCACGAGAGGTATTTACATATGATTCAACTATACCAATATTGTTGACAGATATTGCACTAGTGAAAGTATGGACCCTAGGCCTTGTTTCCAAGCATTTATAAACCATTTTTCTCTCTTTTTACTATTTTTTACCTTGTTGTTTTGTATTTTCAGATTACAAAAACCTATATCTACCATCCATATTACACTTGTATCACCATCTCTTTGCCGAACTAGTGCACCTACACAATTTGCCATTGTATTGAGTGTGTTGGGGACACAAGAGATTTATTTTATTTTATTTCATGGTTGTTTGAGAGAGACCATCTTCATCCTACACCTCCGATGGATTGATAAACCTTAGGTCATCCACTTTAGGGAAAATTGCCATTGTCGGACAAAACTCTGCGCTTGGAGGCCCAACACGAGTCTACAAGAAGAAGGTTGTGTAATAGACATCAATATTCCTTGGATATCACCTCAAGGGTGTCTTGGAAATCCCCAAGCTTAGGTCCTTTCTGGTCCTTATTCACCTCATATCGGTATCTCACCGAAAACTTGAAAACTTCAATCACACAAAACTTAACGGAACTTCGTGACATGGGTTAGTGTAGTAAAGATAAATCATTCACTTAGATACTGTCGAAACAAGATTCAAAATTGTTCCCACAAGATACCTACTATATTATACCATTCCCATAATTTATACCACTAAATATAAGATATGGAAACACTAAAACAAGCAAACTATGCATGCATAACGGAATCTGTCAACAATAGAATAGTCTGTGAAGATCTGAATTATCACCAAACTTCTCCGACTCTAGAAATGCTATAAAATTAGGATATATCACAAAATTTTCATAGAATTGTTGTGTAAAAAATTCAGAATTTTTGGACTCTCCAGTAAAATCGGCTAATTCATATACCGGACGCAAAACTTTTTGTTTTTGCACAGAATCAAACAATCAACTATCCACACTATCCCAAAGGCTTTACTTGGCGCTTTATTGAAATAAAAGACACGAAACATTATTAATACAGTATCTTAGTCATGTGAACACATAAAAACTGAAGGTCAAAGTGTCGGGTTGTCTCCCAACAATCGCTTTTCTTTAATGCCTTTTAGCTAGGCATGATGATTTTAATGATGCTCGTATAGGAATAATAATTGAAACATGCAAAAGAGCATAATGAATCTCATGACAAGAACATTTAAGTCTAACCCTATGCTTAGGGATTTTCTGAGAAAACAATTTATGGGAGCACAAATCGACTATCATAGGAAGGCAAAACAAGCATAACTTCAAAACCTTGGACACATAGAGAGGAAACTTGATATTATTGCAATTCCTACAAGTATATGTTCCTCCCTCATAATAATTTTCAGTAGCATCATGAAGGAATTCCACAATATAACCATCACATAAAGCATTCTTTTCATGATCTGCAAGCATAGAAATTGTGTCACTCTCCACATAAGCAATTTTCTTTTCATTCATAATATGGGAGCAAACTCAACAAAATAACTATCATGAGATACTTGATTGACACAAACACTTTGAATATTCATATCATGATGACAATTTTCATGGTTTTCATTACTCTTTATAGCATACATGTCATCACAATCATCATCATATATAGGAGGCATGCCATCATCATAATAGCTTTGCTCATCAAAACTTGCGGCACTAAAAATATCATCTTCATCAAACATAGCATCCCCAAGCTCATGGATTTGCGTATCATTAGCATCATGAATATTCATAAAATGAATACTAAAAATATTCCTATCATTATCATCATTGAAGGAATTCTCATTATACATTTTTCATAAATTCTTCCTCTACCGATTGAGCACAATTTTCCTTTCCATCATTTTCACGAAAGACATTAAAAACACAAACCAATTGATGCAACCTAAACTCCATTTTTTGTAGTTTTATTTTATAAAACCAAACTAGTGAATAAACAAGAAACTAAAAGATTCAATTGAAGATATAAAGATATATTTTCAAGCACTCACCTCCCCGGCAACAACGCCAGAAAAGAGCTTGATGTCTACTACGCAACCTTCTTCTTGTAGACTCGTGTTGGGCTTCCAAGCGCAGAGTTTTGTAGGACAGTAGAAAATTTCCCTCAAGTGGACGACCTACGGTTTATCAATCTATGGGAGGAGTAGGATGAATATGGTCTCTCTCAAACAACCCCGCAACCAAATAACAAAGAGTCTCTTGTGTCCCCAACGCAACCAATATAATGGTAAATTGTATAGGTGCACTAGTTCGGCGAAGATATGGTGATACAAGTGTAATATGGATGGTAGATATAGGTTTTTTGTAATCTGAAAATATAAAAACAGCAAGGTAACTAATGATAAAAGTGAGCAAAAACGGTATTGCAATGCTTAGAAAGAAGGCTAGGGTTCATACTTTCACAAGTGCAATTTCTCTCAACAATACTAACATACTTGAATCATATATAAATCTCTAACGTGTGACAAAGAGTTCAATCCAAAGTCACAAATAGCAGAGAACAAACAAAGAAATTATTATAGGGTACGAGACCACCTCAAAGATATCTTTTCCGATCAATCTTATGAGTTATCCCTATAAGTGTCATGAACAACCCTAGAGTTCATACTAAAATAACACCTTAAGATACACATCAACCAAAACCCTAATGTCACCTAGATACTCCAATGTCACCACGAGTACCCATGGGATTGATTATACGACATGCATCACACAATTTCAGATTCATCATGTTCAATCCAACAGAAAGAACTTCAAAGAGTGCCCCAAAGTTTCTACGGGAGATTACAGATGAAAACATGTGCTAACCTCTATGCATAGATTCCCAAGGTCACAGAACCTGCAAGTGGATCACCGAAACATAAATCAAGTGGATCAATAGAACATCCCATTGTCACCATAGATATCCCATCGCAAAACATACATCAAGTGTTTTGAAATCCTTAAAGACTCAATACGATAAGAAAACTTCAAAGGGAAAACTCAGTTCATCACAAGAAGATAGAGAGGGGAAAACTTCATATGATTCAGCTATATCAATAAAGCTTGCGGTACATAAATATTGTGCCATCTCAAGAACACGAGAGAGAGAGAGAGAGAGATCCAACACATAGCTACTGGTACATACCCTCAGCCCCGAGGATGAACTACTTCCTCCTCGTCATGGAGACCGTCGGGATGATAAAGATGGCCTCCGATGATGGTTTCCCCCTCCGGTAGGGTGCCGGAATGAAATCCCGATTTGTTTTTTGTGGCTACAGAGGCTTGCGGCAGCGGAACTCCCAATCTAGGTTTCTTTCTGGGGGTTTTGGTATTGATAGGAATTTTTGGCGTCAATCTCATGTCAAGGGGGTGCTCGTGGAGTCCACAAGCCAAAGAGGTGCGGCCTAGGGGGCCACCGAGCAGTCTTGTGGCCTCCTCGTCCACTTCCTGGCCCAGCTCTCAGGGCCTCGGGGGTCTCTTTTGGTCCATAAAAACCACCGTAAATTTCCATCCCATTCCGAGAACTTTTATTTCTGCACAAAAAATGACACCATAGTAGTTCTGCTAAAAATAGCATGAGTCCGGGTTAGTTCTAATAAAGTCATACAAAAATCATATAGAATTATTGTAAACATGGCATGAATACATTATACATTATAGATACGTTGGAGGTGTATTATGAGCACAAGGACCATTTGCTGGAAAAATAATGTCTTGGAAAGCCGGTCCTGACAACCTTGGTATCAGAGCCAGGCTAAACATTGGCTAATCCTATCTTAGCCAGGTCGATAAAACTAGGTTAACCCATACACCAGACCTTAACCTAACCACAGTCAAACGTATCTTATCCAATGGCCCATAAAGTGACCCTGACACCTTTCGGCAGTCAGTGCCCAACCTATCAGCCTAGCCCATCGATCACGCGCCATGAGCGACACCTAATTTGTCCCATTGGCAAGCGTGCGTAGGAAGACTCTGTTTTCTTCTATAAAAGAAAACCTTTGCCAAAACCTAGCGCACCACAACCAACCGTCCAAAGCCAAGCCAAGATACCTTGTGCCATTGTTCACAATGAGACCATCGCATACAACCTTGGAGGTTTTGTGACAGTCCTAGATAACCTCACCTGCCGTGCCTTTGCATTAGAAGAGCCCTCAGAATATGTTGCGTACCAGGAAGGCATGAGTGATGAGAATCATCACTTCTGGACCACGGTACACATCTATGGCAGGGGTATCTCGCCAGAGCGCCCCTACAGGTTCACCGGAAGGTTAACTTCCTTTGAGACACAAGCCATCCAGTTGGCAGCTCGAGTGGCTATAGTTCAACTCTGGCACTTGTCGCCAAGAGTTAACTATCGCTCGTTATATTATTAACCCATCCACAATAGATATAGTAGGCCATCCTAGATTGCGAACGGAGACCATGAGACGGACCCTGCATTGGTGCATCTTGTGCGCTACCTCAGCGCACTACACACACTATTCGATCAAGTCAGTCTTGATCTGATCACAGCTCATGGAGAACTTGCTCACCGAGCCCCGGCAAGAAGAGAAGTGGTGCCCGACGCCAACAACACCGTTGTGTTGTTCGGACAATCGACCGAGTCTTTGAGGCCTACCCCTGCAACCAACCAGAATGCATTCGTATCCTCGAAGGAGCTTCGTTGCCTTTTGGGGACACACTCTAACGGGATTGTGACTACCAATCCCCGTGATGGTCATCATCGCTACCCCAACCCAGCAACTCCCCGTCCTAATCCAGCAAATCCCGACGATGAAGCCCAAAGAGAATCCTCGACATCCGCAAGGCACGCTCAACTATATATTAACGAGGTAGACTAAGCCACTCGATTTCTACCGAGTCTTAGTATTTCTACGCCATATAATACTGTAACCTTGTATCGCCATGGACAAAATACAGGCTTCTTGTATTACATTATTTTAATAGTACTACAATTATCCATGCGTAAATAAAATTTTGGCATCTGGTTGCATACTAAATTTTGGGTGTAGCTACCAAAAACCAACCCAACCGACAACCACAGTAATACATCACTTTTTGTGAGATACGTATATCTGTGGCATTGAATCCGATCCCCATAGAGTAGAACCGAAAACATAGGTTTACCCCACACCACAATATGTAATACAACCAAGATGCTATATAAGAGGCCACTCCGTGACCTTGACAAGCATCCCTCACTCTATGCACCGCCCTCACAACCATTTTAACCATGCCAGACCCTAGGATTCATCGGAGAACCCCAGATGCGATCCCAGGTAGTTTTGTTGAAATATTGTGGGACTTTACCTGCAGTGCTATAGGTTATCCTCATCCCCCAATACAAGTTGTTCAAATCAAGCATCACCTCATTTGCTTTGAAATATTGGGAATTAGTGCACATCCCTCCTGTGAACCCAAACCAAGATCCAACTAAAGTCTCCTTTGCAAATCTATGCCAACTCCGCAAATGGCCATAGAAGTTAATGCCTGCGAAGCGATGACCTGCCTTCGATTCACAGTACCCCATGCCAGTGAAAGAGGGTATTATTACTTCCCGAGCTGTGCAACACCCGGAAAAGAAGTATATTTTCCCGGGGGACCAATAGAGAGAGACCCAGTACTGGCCAACCTTGTTCAGTACGTCATCGCTCCAAAGCGTTTGACCCAGCGAGTAATGGATTACCTCCAGAATCTGGCTGTTATGAATCCTCAGATCGCCATTGGCAGACCACTGAGGCCAGACCAGGAGAGGCGCGTTCTTTGACTAGTTCATCCGCTCTCCCTAGAAGAGGAGGAATGTGCCCCAGTGCCGAAGACAATTCCTCAGGACCGGGCATATTTTATGTTTGCACCGTAGACGCCACCGTTATGTTTGTTAGACAACCATTTATTTATGTGTGGAAATGCATGTATCGTATCTCAAGTTTGTGCTATGAATAAATAGTTGATTGCATTGTTATGTGAGTAATTTTAGCTGTTGTGTTTTTTTAAATCAATTGTTCTCTTGCTCAATAAATCTCGAGGTGTGACTTCTCCTTGACTCTTTGAAACAAATATTTTTCCCACAACTCAGGTTCAAATTCGCACAACACCGCGACAACAGACTCATAGCCACGACCACACAACCCCATACATTTAGTGCAAAACCACGCACACATTTTTGCACCAGACTGACCACATCACTAACACACCACACGTTTTTTGAAAGAGAAATTTGTGGGTAATTATTATAGAGCAGTTTGCCTCCAGCACACTGACAGAAGTGAGCAACCATCAACAACACCTTATCCTCGTGATCACCGCTACCACGAAGAGCCACCACTCGAGCAGCAGCATCATGGATCATCACACATAGGAGCACGGAGAACCCAAGCAATGCCACCACAGCTCCACACAGTAGGATCGTGTACCAATCCGGCATCACCTCCGCCATTAGATCCTTGCCTTGAGCTCCTGCAAACAGAATTGAAGGAGCAGGAAGAATAAGAAGGAACGAGTCCAGGTGTGAGGAAGAAGAGACAAGCACCACGGTCATTTATAGCTCAAGATCGGAGTACGATGGGCAAAGTCGACCAGCGCTGCTCGTTGCTCGATTGCCAGTGTTCGAAGGCAAATCTGCGAGTAGTGCCGACATCCCACTAGCCTGCAAGGTGAGTGCATGTTGTGCCAGGAGCTAGCACGCTGTGCATGACAACAGGACGGCCTAGATGCCCTACGCGCTAGACGTCATCGGTGGAGAAAGCGTGGGAAAGCACGCGAGAGAGGAAGAGAGGAGAATGAGAGGTAGAAGAAGAGACTGACAGTGGGCTTTGGGTCCACCTTTTAGCCAGAGAGAGCACTGTGCACTCGAGTACAACCAGCGTAATTTGGTATTTAGAATTTTATTAATTCTAAATTAACCATAGCCCTCAGTACAAATTTCTCGGTTTCCCCAACCGTAGATTTTTCTCGCAGCACCAGTACAAAACTATAGGTGCACCAATTATCTACCCACTCACTATAACCACGTCGTATCGCGTGAGTAGGATATTTATTTTTCGGGTTATTACTGTGTGGTAGTAGGAATACTATCTTTTGAAACCGTCCTTAGCAAATCTTGAGGACGGGATTTTTCTTAAGGGGGGTAGTGTTGTAACACCCTAAAAATTTAATCATGTTTTATTAATTTAAATTTTGCAAGGTAATTTAAACTTCTATTTTTCCTGGATCTTCTATTGATCTTAGAACCACTCCTTCCTTCTGAAATGTGGAATTTTCCCTCCAAGTAGAAACTTTTCAAAAATATTGTTGGACTTTAGTTCCTACTCAAGAACATTTCACTTTATTTGATATGATCAGTGAAAACATTTTTTTATATTATGTTGCAAAATTTTATTTCCTTTAAAATCGTTTTTTCATACTTTTAAGAGCCTCATTTGCACTACAACCATTTGATAACCTCATTCATAAATCCCCAAAAAAATTGTAGGAGTCATGTAATGCCCCTACATCACATTTATGGAAAAACCCAACCATGTCTTTTGCAAAATTTGAGCATATCATCCTATTTTCAATTGTGGTCTAGTTTAAAGTTTTCTAGTGCAACCCAAATTTCTATTAACCAAATGGCCTTGGGATTTTTCCTACCTTTAGTAAGCCCTACCAAACCCGTTTAGTCCAGGAACTTAGCTACATTGTCATAGTGCAAGATCATTCTATAACTCCGTTTAGTTTCTATCTAGAGATGAAATTTTGTAAAACTAGCACTAGGAAGTTTTTGTGTTTCCCAAACTAACAATGCCATCATCAATAGCATCTAAAGAGACCAGAACTTGGGAATTTTAGTCACCAGAAGAGGTTTCTAAATAGCCCTGGCCTTTTTTCAAACAGCTGGTGTGCATGACCAGATTTGGCATGCTCTTAGACGTACATTGCACACATGATCAAATAGCCTAACAAACATGTCCAATAGATCCATAGTGGCCACCCTAGCTACCCTATTAAGTTGCATGTCCATCTAGGCTTCCTAGATGCCCCTAGCATTGTGCTAAACACTTCTTGTGCGTGCCCTAGGCGCGCCAGAGCGCACGTATTGCAGCCACGCACCCTAGCCGTTGCACCCCACCTACCTCGTCCCTGGCCCTTTCTCGCCTGTAGGGACACACCCCTGACATCTAGAACTCGCTAGGGCTGCTTAGCCGCCCCCTGGAACCTGCAGCACCACCGTTAGAGCTGCCATGGTGGCTAGCCAATGCCTGCAACCGGCCCTGGCCGTGGAAACACCGGTCAAACCGTCTCCGCGCATGATCTCGCCCCCTTGAGGAATAGCTTGCTCGTCTGCATGCTCCTGCCAGAGCCACGTAGCCCTACTATGGCAGAGACAGTCAGCCGGCGATCTTATCCCCGACCATCGCCGAACCACCATTGTCGCACTATAAATAGCACCGCCGAGCACGTTTGCGCTCGTCAGAAGCCTCACACCAGCCGTAGCTAGCTTCCCTAGCATCCAATTGTCGAGAGGAGGTCGTCTTGCTCATCTCCGGCAAGTACGACCACCGCCGCACTTTGGCAAAATTCCAGCAAGCCAGAGCCTCTCTAAGCACGCACTAGCCCCCATCCGCTTCCCATCAACCTTGCAAAGCCGCCCCTCCCCTCTATACCGGTCGGGCGTCGCCGTGGGGGAATCCACATTTGCTCCCGAAGCCATCCTCCGCCTCAGAGCTCGCCACCGGCAAGCCCCTTCATCTCCATGCTGCTGTCGACCTTCGAGAGGATCGCCCTTGAGTGGTGGATCCATTCTCACCCATGGAAGGACCCTAGGAGCTGCCGCCCACTAGTGATGGCCGCCGGAGCCCGCCTTCGCTCGGCCATAGGAGGAAGGAGGCGCGATGACTGGTCAAACCTGACCAGTGGGCCATGCGGGCCCACTGTTAGTGACTCGTGAGTTAGGAATACGTTGGATAAGTGGAAGCATATTCCCTGAATTAAATCTTCTATATTGCGAAAGCGTAAGCGCCACCGAAACTTTTTCTTTTTTATGTTATTTATTAAAATCACATTTTGACCAGAGTTTGACTGGCTCTAACTTTTAAACTAAAAACCCAATTAACTTGATTCTTGTTCCCACCTCTCTTAAAATTCATCTAATTTATTTTAAGATTTATTTAAAAAATTCCAAATAACTTTCCAGTACTATTTTGAATTGTTTGTTGATTTGAATATTTTCAAAAATAGG
Source organism: Hordeum marinum (assembly GCA_022496015.1). Lineage (NCBI taxonomy): Eukaryota > Viridiplantae > Streptophyta > Magnoliopsida > Poales > Poaceae > Hordeum > Hordeum marinum. Next base: position 367,245,191 of record CM039673.1, on the reverse strand, counting down.
AAAATTGGAGGGGAATTGAACTTTCAAAAGTACTGGAGTGCTCGTCACCTACCTACACATTGAAGGCACGCATTCTGAGCCTTGGTATAATATTTATAGTGTGTTGTTCGATGTGACTACAACACCAAGTTGACTTGATGTATGCACTATTTCATGTGATTATGTGATCATATTTACTAGTGCATGATGAGAATTCCTTGCTTTTGGAATTGAAATGCTTGTGACAGTATTCATCCTCTTATGCCTCGTATGCCTACCGGAAGGAATCCAGAGAAGCCTCTGTCTCGGGTAGACACGAGGTTGGTACTAACATTTCCTTGGATGAGAGTGATAAGTAAAGCATGATGAGGTACGATGAGTGATGATTTTGTATGATGGTGTGGAATATGATTGTTATGCTAATCACGTAAGAAACATATAACCTCCTGAGTCGACCATATATCGAGTCTTGTGCCAGCAACCCCCATACTTTTTTCATACTACCACTTGTCCCTGCTATAGGTAGGGTACGGTTTAGTAAGTTGTCAACCCCTTTCTTAGCACACACCGTACAAAGAGGCCATAGTGAAAGATACCAATGGAACCTGGTAGCCATGTCACTTTGTCCGGGGGCATGGGTGTTCCAGTTGGATAGAGGGGGTAGCTTCCCTGTTTTGCGCGTGGTATGAATTTTGTGATCCCATGCTAATCGATATTGTGATCTCCCCACTTAGATTTTTGCTTAACGGTGTCATGGGTGATTCCAGGCAACAATAAGTTAAGCTGGTGTGTGCGGGTCAGGTGTGTTTTCAACTAAAAACCCGTAAGCGCAATTAGTCTCGGATGACTAAAGAAATTCGTTACTCATGAGTAAAGAGTAGAGCCCCTCGAGAGTAAAACATCTATTAGAATAACCATGTCAGCGGTTAAGGACTATAGTCTGGTGTCGGTCTGAGTGTCGGTCTTCATAGGAATTCTTCGAAACTTGAATATTGATCATGATGTGTTGATAAATAATTATTAATGTTATTATGGACTAACCATTATTATCATCTGGAATATTGAGTATCCGTGGGATGGTTCTACCTCATGGATACTCATGTTATTATTTTCCATATAAGCCCTTTATGTGGTGTCGCATAGACGCCCGAATGTGGCAAGCTTGTTATTTACCTTCTTTATAAGCCCTTTATGTGCTGACACTCGGACGCCCAACTATGGCATGCTTGTTACTTACCTTCTTTATAAGCCCTTTATATGGTGATGCTCAGACGCCCAATTGTGGCATGCTTGTTACTTACTTTCTTTATATGCCCTTTATGTGGCGTCGCTGAGATGCCCGACTATGGCACGCATGCTATTTATTTTCCTTATAAGCCCTTTATGTGGCATCACACTGACGCCCGACTGAGGCATGTTTAAATCATACCCTTCCGAGGCATCACTTCAGACACCCGATTGGGATGTTTTATTTATTTTATTCCCTCATTGCTTATTAAATTCTTACATGAATGACCTGTTTGCTTGTACCATGGAATTTGTCTTGTGACTAACTAAATGATCGTGAATTATTTTAGTTCATGAATATCACCTCCTATATTATACCTGTTTTCATGATGTTTGCGAGTACATTCAAAGTACTCACTGGCTTGTGCCTGGCTATTGTCTTGGCCAGATTGCGCATTTGGAGAGGAGCATAATGGTGATAACCTGGCACCTAGGCATCGAAGATCACAGCAACGCAAAGATAGGAGTTATCCAGGTCAGCTATTCCCGTGGGAAATAGAGTCCCATAGACGATGATGACCCCGAACCTCTTCCGCCACCAACCACTAGAAACCTTTTGTTTTACTCATAGACCGTGATGGTCATGTACTTCAGGTTTGTAATTTTGCTTGGAATTTCTGTATCATGGAGTGTCCACCAGCTAACAGTGATCCTCAGGCTGGTGAGCACAAGGACCATTTGCTGGGAAATTAATATCCTGGAAAGTCGGTCTTAACAAAAGCTCTTCCTTGCAACCTGGTTAATCACAAGAAACAATAGGAGGGTATTATGAGACATTTACCCTTTCATTGCTATTTCTTTTATATTCTACTGGTTTCTCATTATTTATATAGTTGGCAATATAAGCATTCTCATTGCAATTTACTACGCAGAATATATAGATTTCTTGAAGATTAGTTTCATTACCATTTGTGATAATGAATATATCAAACAAATCATTTGTATGTGATAATTCTTCATTCCCCCAAAATAAGAAAAGTTCATTATAGAGTTCATGGGAGATCAAATTATCACAATATTTGGAAACGGTTCGGTCATGGAAAAGCATGGATTGGAAATTAAAGTGACCAGCCGTATTACGAAGTTCGCAAGTAATGGGATGAAGAGAGCATAATCTTGTGGCACATTCATCTATCACTTTAAGCCAACAATTAGTTTGATCATGTTTATTATTCTTACAAAATCTATCGTCCGTATAAGGCATGTCTTTGCAAATTTTATTCACTCCACAAAAATTGACATGCTTATAGGAAATCGTATTATCATGACTAGTGCAATCATCATGAGCATCATGGACATTCAGAGAATTCATACTAACAATATTGCTATCATGCTCATCATTCAAGGAATTCTTTTTAAGTATTTTCATATATTCTTCCTCTACCAACTGAGCACAATTTCTCGAACCATCATTTTCACGAAAGACATTAAAAAGATCAAACAATTGATGCAACCTAAACACCTTTTCATAGTTTCCTTTTATAAAACCAAACTAATGACAAACAATAAACTAAAAGATTTAATTGCAAGATTTAAAGATATACCTTCAAGCACTTACCTCCCCGGCAACGGCGCTTGAAAATAGCTTGATGTCTACTATGCAACTTTATTATTGTAGACTATTTTGGACCTCCAAGCACATAGTTTTGTAGGACAGTTGAAATTTTCCCTCAAGTTGGTGACCTAAGGTTTATTAATCCATGGGAGGTGTAGGATGAAGATGGTGTCTCTCAAACTACCCTGCAGTCGAATACAAAATATCTCTTGTGTCCCCAACACACCCAATACAATGGCAAATTGTATAGGTGCACTAGTTCGGCGAAGAGATGGTGATACAACTGCAATGTGGATGGTAGATGTAGGTTTTTGTAATCTTAAAAGATATAAACAGCAAGGTAGAAAGTATAAATTAGCGAGCAAAACATTGTATAAATGCTTGGAAATAAGGCCTAGGTGTCGTTGTCAAAGTCGGCGGTTCTCGGTAGGGGGTCCCCAACTATGAGACTAGAATCGATGGTAACAAGAGATGATGGGGACATAGATTTACCTAGGTTCAGGCCCTCCTATGGAGATAATACCCTACGTCCTACTTGGTTGTATTGATTATATGGGGGGTTACAGAGTTGATCTTCCTCGAGATCGAATAGCTAACCCTAGATGAGTTGTTCTCTCCCTATACCCTAAAACCATCTGGCTTATATAGACTCCGAGGATGCCTAGAGTTTACACATGGTCGGTTACATGCCGAAGAGATAAACAAGCCTATTTGCTACATAAAATGTGGAGTGCACTTCCCGAAGCTTCCATCTTGGAGACTGGGCCTTGAAATATTCCTCTGTTTAGTAAGTAGCCCATATAGTCCATCCCATAAGAATAGGCCGGCTTCCAGAGGACCCCTTAATCCAGGACTCCCTCAGTTGCCACCGAACTTGCCTCCAATGCCAAGGGTCTTCAACTCTAATTTCTTCATGAACAAAGTCTTCGGCTTGCGAGGTAAGTTCCTTTCGCTGAATAGAGTTTGGCCTCCAATGACAAACAACTTCTGAATAGTGGCTTATCCAAATACTGTGAAATACGTTGGCTTTGAAGGCCAAACGTCAGGGAGGAAAAGATAACGTTCCCTGACAACCTCTCCGACGAAAGGTCACGGCCCACCATGACAGCTAGGCAAGTTACAAGAACTCGATGCATGGTTCGAGGCCGTTCCATCAGCACGATCTATCAACATGCAGATCGTGTTCCATTTCACATGGGTATGTTTAGTAATGCGTGTGCAACTGTGCACGTGTCTCGGGAAGTGGAGGGATTCGTGACGTGGCAGAGGGGGATCAAATGATAAGACTCATAAAAGGGAAAGAAAACCCCCATGGCTATTCACGCTCCCCATCTGCTTCTGCTGCCATCCATTCCTCTGAGCCTCCGACGCCCAGATCTAAATCTTTCGCCCCCACCTCCGAGCTCACCAATGGTGGGCTCTGGCTCCAACAGCAATTGGGAGGCTTCCACTATGACCAATGAGGACATCCAAGACCTCAAGAAGGCTAGATACCTCCCCGCTGATATCCCTCACTGCGCGGCGGAGGAGGGCCAAGTGATCCCCACCCCCTAGCCAGGAGAAAGGGTGGTTTTCATCCCTCACTTCATCAGGGAGTTGAGCTTTCCTCTCCACCCCTTTGTCAGGGGGTTGATGTTCTTCTACGGCCACGACTTCCATGACCTCCCGCCGAACTATATCATGTGCATCTCGGCATTCATCCTCGTTTGCAAGGCCTTCCTATGCATTGAGCCACACTTCGGGCTTTGGCTTCAGGCGTTCAACATCAAGCCCAAGTCCGTCGGTGGAAAGCACGCAGATTGTAGTGGGGTTCTCATCGGCAAGCTCACCCGCGTCGGGTGGCCATCGGGCACCCTTATTAACACCATCAAGGGGTGGCAGAAGGAGTGGTTCTACATCACCAAATCACAAGAAGAGGGCCAACATCCTCCCATCGCATTCAGATCCGGTCCCCCACCAGACTGGCTTCATGGCTCAAAAAGGGCCTCGTCTGGGGACCCGACAAGGAGGTGAGCGACCTGCAGAAGCGCATCCGCTCCATGATCAAGGAGAGCACCAAGTTGACCGATGTGGTCTAGGTGATACTCCATAGACACATCCTCCATTGCCAGCGCCAGGATACTCCATCATGGGCTCATCAGCTCGACGCCGAGGCCACAGTGCAGAATCTCTTCCGCACTACGTGGGAGAAGTTGAGGAAGGCGCTCTTCAAATCAAAGAAGAGCTGGCCATCCAAGAAGGATGACAGGGGTTTGCATGCCGCCAAGCCTGAATCCAAGGTACGATACATCCTAGCTTGGTCGGCTCCATTACATAAGGAGGTATCATAACTCCTTTTCGGATCTGCCTTTGCAGAGATGGCTTAAGAAAGCCGTCAAAATTAACAGTATGGTGCCTGAGCCCGAAGACGAGAGGACCAGGCTGTTAGCAAAAATGCTTGTGGTAAAGCCTGATGAGGCTCCCATGAAAAAAAGAGAAGAAGAAGAAACCAGGCCAGGCTGGCATCCGCATCAGGGACCAACCTTATGTCGAATCCGAGGATACCCCCACCTCCTCGAATCAAGAGGAGGTTGAGGAGTGATGAATCACAAGTATAGGGGATCTATCATAGTCCTTTCGACAAGTAAGAGTGTTGAACCCAATGAGGAGTATAAGGAAATGACAAACGGTTCTTAGTAAGGTATTCTCTGCAAGCACTGAAATTATCGGTAACAAATAGTTTTGTGATAAGATAATTCGTAACGGGTAGGAAGTAAGAATTGTAACAAAGGTGTGGCAAGGTGTCACAATCCTTTTTATAGCAAAGGACAAGCCTGGACAAACTCTTATATAAAGCAAGGCGCTCCCGAGGACACATGGGAATCTATCAAGCTAGTTTTCACCATGCATATATGATTCTCGTTCTTTACTTTGATAATTTGATATGTGGGTGGACCGGTGCTTGGGTGCTTCCCTTACCTGGAGAAGCCTCCCACTTATTATTAATCCCTCTCGCAAGCATCCGCAACTATGAAAGAAGAATTAAGATAAATCTAACCATACCATGAAACATGTGGATCCAAATCAGACCCTTACAAAGCAACGCATAAACTAGGGTTTAAGCTTCTGTCATTCTAGCAACCCATCATGTACTTATTACATCCCAATACCTTTGTCTAGGCCCAAACAATGGTGAAGTGTCCTGTAGTCAGGGTTCACATGACACCACTAGAGGAAAGACAACATACATCTCATCAAAATATTGAACGAATACCAAATTCACATGATTACTTATAACAAGACTTATCCCATGTCCTTGGGAACAAACGTAACTACTCACAAAGCATATTCATGTTCATAATCAGATGAGTATTAATGATGATCAAGGATCTGAACATATGATCTTCCACCAATTAAGCCAACTAGCATCAACTACAAGGAATAATCAACACTACTAGCAACCCATAGGTACCAATCTGAGGTTTTAAGAAAAAGATCGGATAGAAGAGATGAACTAGGGTTTGGAGAGGAGATTGTGCTGATGAAGATGTTGATGGAGATTGACCCCCTATCGATGAGAGGATCATTACGATGGCTTTGATTTCCCCTCTCGGAGGGAAATTTCCCCAGCAAAACAGCCCTGCCGAAGATCTAGATTGGTTCTGTCCAAGTTCCGCCTCGAGACGGCGGCGCTTTGTCCTGAAAGCTCTATTCTAATTTTTTCCAGGTCGAAACCCTCCATATAGCAGAAGATGGGCATCGGAGGGCTGCCAGGTGCGCTACAAGCCTTAGGGTCGTGCCTAGGGGGGTAGGACGCCCCCAGGCCTGTGGCTGCCTCGTGGGCCCCCTGATGTATTTCTTCCACCCAATAATTTTTATATATTCCAAAATAATTCTCCATGGATTTTCAGGAATTTTGGAGTTGTGCAGAACAGGTATCTCAGATTTCCTCCTTTTCCAGTTCAGAATTCCAGCTGCCGGCATTCTCCCTCTTCATGTAAACCTTGTAAAATAAGAGAGAAAAGGCACAAGTATTGTACCAAAATGTGTAATAATCAGCCGATAATGCAATAAATATCAATATAAAAGCATGATGCAAAATGGAAGTGTCGATAAAATAAAATACGAACATGAAGGCACCATGATCATCTTTATAACAGCAACATAAATTGAAATATAATATCTTATGCTAAAGTAACAATTCATTCACAATGGTGAAGTACGAATCAAGAATTCTATTGAGAACCGATGAAATACGATCTTAGTCGTTGAAGCAATTCCAATTCATCATAACGTAGGAAACAATCAATATAAGAGCTTGTAAAGAAAGTACATATACTCAATCATCTTTTAGTCTTTCCCAATTGCTGATAGTAATAACTCATGCTCGTCCACTTTTGAGTGGATATATGTGCCAAGATCATTCCCCAACACATGATGCTTGCTAGAAGATAGAAATGAAATAGAGAAAGTGATGGAGATCACCATGACTCATGCATAAAAGTAACAGACATGCCCTTCGCTAAGGGAAGCAGAGGTTGTCATGCGCTTTTATAGTTGGATGTACAATCCCTTAATGCAAAATAAAGTCACTTTATATTGCCCCTTGTGATAGAGAACTTTATTATGCAGTCTGTCGCTTTTATTTCTTCCCTATCACAAGTTCGTAGAAAGTTTATTTTCCTCACACTAATAGATCACACATATTTAGAGAGCAATTTTTTTATTGGTTGCACTGATGACAACTTACTTGAAGGATCTTAATCAATTCGTAGGTAGGTATGGTGGACTCTCATGGCAAAACTGGGTTAAGTGTGTTTGGCTGCACAAGTAGTATCTCTACTTGGTGTGGAAGTTTTGGCTGATATGAGGTGGAAGCAAGCGAAACATGTTGAGGGATCTGTAACAATATAACTTCTATTCGGAAATAAGCAAACATAAACCATTATGTTGTCTTCCTTGTCCAACATCAACTTCTTAACATATAATATTTTAATGAGTGCTCACAATCATAGAAGATGTCCAAGATAAAATAGTTATATGTGAACCTCTTTTTTATTACTTCCTTTTAATTGTCCCAATGACCAACAGCTATGTTTGTCAAACCACAACAGGTTTCAATCAACATACTTCTTATATGTGAAGTCATCACTCCCCATAAGATCATCATATGTACTCTTTGCTTTTATTTTATACTTATTTCTATTTCATCGTTCCCAAGATCAAGATCATACCAAACAAGCAAAGCCCTCAACTCAAAAGTACTTTTTATTATATAACTCACGGACTTGCTTACATAGGAGGAATCAAAAAGCAGAAACTCAAAACTAGATCACACAAAAACTTTATTCTACTAGATCAAGATATAACCAAAAGGATCGAACTAAGAAAACATGATAAAAATAAAATATGTGATGGTGATACGATACCGGGGCACCTCCCCCAAGCTTGGCGCAACCCAAGGGGAGTTCCCATACCCATGTGTTTAGTTGTCTTGCTTCGGAGTTGTTGATGAGGTTGAAAGCTTGTCTAGTTTCCTCCTAAGCATAAAATTATGTTCCCTCAGGTCATCCACCTCCTGCTCGAGCTTCAATATCCTTTGACATAATTCTTCCTTGCTCTCCTACAGGAAACAAGAAGGGATAAATAGAACCTTGGGTTTTCGCCTGGTGTTTGGAAGGCTTGATTTTTTGAACTCCCACGTGCATATCTCCTGGCTGAGGCAGGGGGCCTCTTCTTCTTCCGAGCTTTATTCCTCGTACTTGCCTTCTTCTTCCTCCTCCGAGAACAATCCATAAGGATCTAAGTCCCCATAGCGATTTGGATTGGCAAGATAATGCGATATATATAGCTCTCCCCATCAGAATCTCAGGATGACATATCGCCCTAAATCTGCTCTAAAAACAGCTCAAAGAGAAAACATGATGTATTGGCATGATACGAGAGTCAAACCTTCGGGAGATTATATAATGAATTTTTACCAACCCGAAGGAGTATACCACAAGAAAACAGAGTCCGAAAGGTGCATGAGGTGGCCACAAGCCACAAGGGCACGCCCAGGGGGGTAGGGCGCACCCCCCAGGCTTGTCTATGATAGCCCAAGTGCTGTCCCTACCTTTCATGGCATGTATCTTATGTGAACCTTGTTGTCATGAGTTAATTAATCAAATTTGCTCCTTGTCATGCCTTGTCTCATGCATTTCATGCATCATGCATCATATCATTCATCATCATTCCATGGATTTGTTTTCTGATGTGCTTCTTGACCTTTTAGTAATGTGAGTGTTATTGTGGATGTGCAGTTTGATTGGGCTTCATCTCCTTCCCCCTCTCTTATTCTTTTCAAACAAACCCAATCTTTGCTCTGATTCCATTGGATTTTATTCAACAGAATTAACTTGCTATAAAAATTCTTTAAAATGTTCAGGAGGTAGTCTATAATATTTGAAGTTTTGAGCTCAATGAATTTGGGGCTTTGAATAACTAGGGGGCTGATGTGTTTTAAAACTACTTAAATTAGTTTCTCTAAAAATCAACATGATAATTTTATTAAAAGGGTCTTATATCTTTTTAAGTAAAAGTATTTTTGTTTTATCAAAAACCCTTTTATTCATTTTTGTGGGGCTTTTGTAAGTGAGCTGTTTTTTCGAAATAGAAAACCTGCTGGTTTGGTTCTGTGAGAGAGAGAGAGTGAGTGGGCTGCCTCCCTTTCCCCATGGCCCAGGAGGCTCCCGCACAGCCCAGCCACATGCGGGACGGCTACCTGCCCTGCCATCATCTCCGTCGGCATCTTCAGAGAGAGAGCGCTCGCCGTCCCTTTTTGCCGTCCGTCGCCGTTAGCTCTGGGGTATTTAAACCCCCTCGACGTGCATGCCTGTTCGTCCTAGGGTTCCTCTCCTCCTCACAGCCGCCGCCGCTCCCATCTCCCTCTCTAGCCTTCTCCTCCTCCCCTTCTTCTTTCTCCTCGGTGACGTTCAGAGAGGTGACAGGTAAGTTCAGAGAAGGTTGCGCCGGTCGTGTGCGCCATCGTCGCCGCGTCTTCGGTGGTCCTCGTCACCGGTGGAGATGGCGTGGAGAACGGGTCGCCCGCGCTCCATTTCCGTTGCTAGGGAGGTGAGGTACACCTTCCCGCAGCACCGCTTGGCATCGCCGTCGTCCGCAAGGTGCAAGGTCATCGTCAAAGTATTCTTCCCCTCTGTCTCGCCGTCGTCCGCATCCCCCCGCGCCTCCGAGACCCCTCGACGCGAACATTGACCTTGAGTACAAAGAGACAGGAGAGTACTGTTGGAAATATGCCCTAGAGGGAATAATAATTTGGTTATTATCATATTTCCTTGTTCCTGATAATCATTTATTATCCATGCTATAATTGCATTGATCGGAAACTTAGATATATGTGTGGATACATAGACAACAATGTGTCCCTACTATGCCTCTAATGGACTAGCTCGTTGATCAAAGATGGTCAAGGTTTCCTAGCCATGGACATGAGATGTCATTTGATAATGGGATCACATCATTAGGAGAATGATGTGATGGACAAGACCCAAACTACAAATGTAGCATATGATCATGTCAGTTTATTGCTACTGTTTTCTGCATGTCAAATATATGTTCCTATGACCATGAGATCATGCAAATCACTGACACCGGAGGAGTACCTTGTGTGTATCAAACGTTGCAACATAACTGGGTGACTATAAACGTACTCTACAGGTATCTCCGAGGGTGTCTATTGGTTTGGCATGGATCAAGACTGGGATTTGCTACTCCGTGTGACGGAGAGGTATCTCAGGGCCCACTCGGTAATACAACATCACAATAAGCCTTGCAAGCAATGTGACTAAGTGTTAGTCACGGCATCTTTTATTACGGAACAAGCAAAGAGACTTACTGGTAACGAGATTGAACTAGGTATGGAGATACCGACGATCGAATCTCGGGCAAGTAACATACCGAAGAACAAAGGGAACATCATACGGGATTAACTGAATCCTTGACATAGAGGTTCGACCGATAAAGATCTTCATAGAATATGTAGGAATCAATATGGGCATCCAGGTCCTGCTATTGGTTATTGACCGTAGAGGCATCTCGATCATGTCTACATAGTTCTCGAACCCGTAGGGTCTGCACACTTAAGGTTTGGTGACATTTTGGTAGTATAGAGTTATGTATGGTGGTGATCGAAGTTTGTTAGGAGTCCCGAATGAGGTCTCGGATGTCACGAGGAGCTCCAGAATGGTCCGGAGGTAAAGATTGGTAAATAGGAAGTCCTGTTTTGGTCATCAGAAAAGTTTTGGGCTCATCGGTAGTGTACCAGGAGTGCCGGGAGGGTATCAGGGGACCATCGGGAGGGGTGTCTCGACCCAAGAGGCTACATGGGTTGTGGGAGGAGGTAAACCAGCCCCTGGTGGGCTGGCCTAAGCCTCCTCTAAGGGCCCATGTGGCTGGAGTGGTTTGAGAAGGAAAAAATCCAAAGGTGGAGAGGTGGAAAGAGTTTCCAAGTGGAAAGGAGGAATCCTACTCCTAATAGGATTGGAGTAGGACTCCTCCACCTCCAATTTCTACCAAACCTTGAGGGTTTGAGGCTGCCTCCTCCTCTCCCCTCCCTCCCTCCAATATATACTAGAGGATTTAGAGGCAAAATCTAACCCTAATAGCCACGTGCTACCTCTCCTCTAGATCGCAGTTTCTCCTCTAGATCGGTTCTCAGCGGTGCTTAGGCAAAGCCCTGCTAGAATAGCTCCACCACCATTGCCGCAAAGCCGTCATGCTGCCGGAGAACTCATCTACCTCTCCGCTCCCTCTTGTTGGATCAAGAAGGAGGAGATCGTCATCGAGCTGTACGTGTGCTGAACGTGGAGGTGTCGTCCGTTCGGCGCTAGATCAGAAGGACTGTGATCAAGATCATGAGACGATTCGTGATTGGATCGCGGGATATATCGTAATGAGATTGCGGGATGGATCGTGATTGGATCGCAGAACAAATCATGATGGGAACACGGGACGTTCGACTACATCAACTGTGTTTCTTAACGCTTCCCGCTTAGCGATCTACAAGGGTATGTAGATCCACTCCCCCTCTCATAGATGCTCATCACCATGGATAGACCTTGCGTGTGCGTAGGGAAGTTTTTGTGGGCACCATGAGCTAGGTCTATGTGTAGATGAGATCACGAGTAGAACACAAAGAGTTTGTGGGCGTTGATGCTTAGATTGCTTCCTCCCTTGTTCTTGTTTTGGTTCAGCGGTATCACTACAAGAAATATGCTCATACATGATGTTTTTTAAGATGTCGTTGATGAATTCGTCATAAATCTATGACGATTTCATCCGAGATCGTCATAAACCGTTTGAGGGGATCAAATCTACATATAAATTATGACGATGTGAGTCAAAAATGTCGTAACCGCATAAGATGAAATCATCATAATTTATACGACGATTATAAAAATGTCGTAACATGTTCTAACATAATTTTTACGACGATTATAAAAACATCATAAAATGTATTGAATTTTTTTATATCAATTTTCTGTTGGCTATTTTTTTTCATCTTACTTTTATATTGGGCTTGCTAATGCGCTTGTTTGTGGTCTGTCCACATCGTGTGCACCACGCTGGTAAATGGCAAAAATTCGAGCGCCATGGGACTCGAACTCACGATCTCTCTGCCCAGAACTCATGGTCCGCACCACTGCGCTAGCCATTCTGCTTCTGTTAGTTGATACAACTAAATTTATATATAGTAAATTTAGATAGATACAACTGCTCTTCCTTAATCTAACAGACAGAGGGATGCGGTTTTCAGAAAAGGAGTCCGGCGGCGGATCTGGTGACCGTGGCGGGGGCTGATGTGAAGGAGACCGGTGGCGGGGGCTGGTGTGGCCGTGACCAACGGAGGGGGCTGGTGCGGGGGCGGGCAGCGGCGGAGGGAGCTGGTGCGGCTCTGACCAACAGAGGGGGCGGGCAGCGACGGAGGGAGCTGCGGAGGGAGCTGGTGTGGGGCTCTGAGCGGCGGAGGTCTGGTCCAGTGGCGGCGGTGCGCACTTCTTCCCCTTTTCTTCGAGGTATGAGGTTACTTCTTCCTCTACTTCTTCATGAACATGGATGAATGTTGCTTCTTCCCGAACATGGATGAATGGTCCGTGGCCAAATTAATTTGCTTAAGTATTTTGTTTCATGGATGAATGTTGCAGTAGTGGGTTCTAGCATTGCTCTTTAATAATCCATTGTTTAAATCAGCCTAAATCACTTTGCTTGCTCCTGGAGTATATGATATATCCCAGATAAAATTGTTCTCATTTCAAAAGCCATTGTCTCAGATGAACAAATTCTCTCCTGAATCCATTGTAGTAAATTTGTGCCTTTTACTGCTAGCTTTGAATGCAACCAATATTGATAATATTGCTCACTATTGATTTATCTAGGTTTGGTTTGCTTTTTGCTAGCTACTGTCGGTCTCTAAGCTTTGATTGATGCTAAGTTGCAACATTTGTTGGTCTTTGGCAGATGGACAAGAGCTGGATTAAAGGAGGAGTTAGAAGGCTTTCCGCTGAACATACAAAAGGAGTCGAAGAATTTATGCAATTTGTTCGCAGAAGTGCTGCCGAGGATGCTCACGTTCTTTGCCCATGTCGGAGCTGTCTCAGCCGTGCACAACAACCTCTAGGAACTGTAGAGGCTCGTCTATTGATTTATGGGATGGCAAGCACATATGATCGGTGGGACTATCATGGAGAACATTTACATGCTGAACCTGAACCTGAACCTGATGCAGACCCACACCATGTTGATGAAGGCAATGATTTTGTACAAGATGATCTGCCAGCGGGTGCTGGTTTTGAGAAGGGTGGAAATGAAGATGACAGAATTCCTAAGTTGTTAAAGGATTTCTACAATTCAGAACCACAAGGTAACCGACAGAAGACAATCTTTGCCAAGCTGTTAGAGGAGGCGAAGCGCCCAGCTAGTGATGGTGGTAAATTGTCTAGATTTTCCTTCACCGTGAAGTTACTTCACGCCAAGTCTTTCTACCGGATGACCAATGCTCAATTCAACGGATTACTCCGTGTCATGACCTTGCAATATCCAGATAGCGAAATTCCCAAATCTTATGATGAAGCATTGAGTATAATCAGCAGATTGGGACTTGGCTATGTTTCAATTCATGTCTGCCCGAATAACTGTGTCTTGTTTCGGAAGCAGTTTGCCCACTACGACGAGTGTCCAAAATGTTTATTTCGAAGAAACAATCAGAGGAGGTACAATGGCACAAGCTAAATCGGAAAGCCGTGGAGGGTGAACTCAGCCATGCAGCTGACGGGGAGGCATGGAAAGAGTTGGACAAAATAGATAAAGAATTTGTCGCTAATCCAAGGAACTTTAGACTCAGCATTGCCGATGATGGTTTTAATCCATTTGGAAAGATGAGCACATCCTATAGTATGTGGCCTGTGTTTGTGATTCCATACAACCTTCCGCCATGGGCATGTATGGATCAGTCCAATGTCATGATGGTGTTACTGATTCCGGGTCCAAATTCTCCCGGCAAGGATTTTGATGTCTTTATGGAGCCCCTCATAGATGAACTGCTCCTGCTATCGAAGGGTGTACTTAAGTATGATGCCGAAAGTCCCAAAAAGTTCAATCTACGTGCTGCGATCTTATGGTGCATCCATCATTACCCGGCGCTGCACACTTTATCGGGGAGGACCACAGGGGGGTATCAAGCATGCGTTCGTTCTGACAAGGACCCTTGCTCAAAGAGAATAAGGAGCAAGATATGCTTTACTGGGCACCGCCGTTTTCTTAGTCGCAAGAATCCTTGGCGGAAAAGCAAGGATTTTAATGGCGAGACTGAAACTCGTGACAAGCCAGCACAATTCACTCAAGAAGAGCTTGAGCAGCAACTTGACAAGGTCAAAGATGTGAGACCAGGAAAGCATGGAAAGAAAAAAAAAGCGTCAGTAGGGTCAGTGTTGGGACCGGAGGTCTATTCTATGGGACCTCCCGTACTGGAAATACCTGAAGTTCAGGCATAATCTCGATGTTATGCACATCGAGAAAAACATATGTGAGAATCTGCTAGGGACATTTCTGAATATTGAAGGAAAGACAAAGGACACGGTTAACTCCAGGCTAGATTTGGAAGACATGGGCATAAGAGAAGATTTGCACCTACAGCCTTCTGAAGACGGAGAGTCATTCGAAATGCCATAAGCATGGTATACGATGACTAAAGAAGAAAAGCTTGCATTCCGTGAATATATAGTGAATGTGAGATTTCCAGATGGTTACGCCGCGAACCTAGAAAAATGTGTTTCTCCTGATGGATGCAAGCTTCATTTGCAAGCTGGAGAAGAAATCCCAATTATCCCTTGCACGCCGCGAACACTGAAGCTAGATGTTTTGAAAAGAATTGAAAAAGAAATCCCAATTATCCTTTGCAAGCTGGAGAAGATTTTCCCTCCATCTTTCTTCACTGTTATGGTTCATTTGGCCATCCATTTACCTGAAGAAGCAATGCTTAGAGGACCTATACAATATGGCTGGATGTACCCGATCGAAAGAAGACTGCTTACACTGAAGCGGTATGTGCGAAACACGGCTAGACCGGAGGGATCCATTGCCGAAGCATATATTGTCGATGAGTGCTTGACATTTTGCTCGAGGTACTTTGACGATGTGGAAACGAGATTTAATCGACTGGGTAGAAACAGAGAGCGGGATGATTCGCAAGGTGGTGATCTCTCTGTTTTCAACCATGGTGTGAGCTTTCTTGGAGCTTCAGATTACGTGCCTGCTGGTGATGACTATGACAAGATGGTTTGGTATGTCCTTAGAAGTTGCCCTGAGGTTCAACCCTATATCGAGTATGGCATCTCGTGTGCACTTAATTGTATCATTTTTCTCTGGTTGGAATGAACCCATCATTTAGGCCTGATGCTTTAATTTATTATTTTGTTGGGATTACAACTTGTGCAAGGAAGAGCTGAACCAGCAAGGTATCATCAATGTTGATAAATGGCTTGTGAAGGGATTTTCTCAATGGTTTTAGACTCATGTGAGATATTTAGCATTTGATCAATTGACAAGTAATTTTTCATTTGTGTTATTCACCCTGGTTTTATTTGTGCAGATTGGAAAATTACATGAGAAGAACAATGTTAGTGCTGATCTCTTTGCCTTGGCATGTGAACCGGATAAGCGAGTGAGATTGTATTCTGCGTGTATTGTTGATGGTGTGCGGTACCACACTGTTGACCGCGAGAAAGATCAAAAGTCACAGAATAGTGGAATTTTTACCGAGGGAGAACATGAAGGCGCCGACATCGACTTCTATGGTCAGCTCAAAAGCATCATAAATCTGCAGTACAACACTATCAGAGGTGTCCGTCGTTCGGTCGTCTTATTCCGTTGTGACTGGTTTGATCTTAGTTGCAAGAAAACCTACACATGATTCAATGATGATGGACACTTCATAAGCATTAACACTGGAAAGTGTTGGTACAAGAATGATCCTTTTATTCTAACAACACAAGCAACAATGGTATTCTATGTGCCAGACACTCGTTTGCATGGAAATTGGCGAGTTGTGCAAAAGTTCCAGCATCGGCATTTGTGGAGTGTGACTAAAAATGAAATAGGAGATGGTCCCAGTGGTATCGAGATATCATACCAAGATGATGACACCCCAGAAGTTCCAGTGCAAGCTCAAGAAGCCAACCTTACTATAGGATCAACTGGCCACTTGTGTAGGTATGTCTTGCCTTGGCTTGGTTTGGTTCCTTTTCCAGCTATATCTTTCCAAGCATGGCATCCAGGAGCCGTCGTGTGTCGTCTCCGTGCTCGTGATGGCGGATTGATTCCTTGCTCTAAATAGGATGCTAATTACTATAGCATGCTAAATGTCATGATTACATGCCTGTTTTATTTTCCTCTATAGGTAGCTCAGTGACGATACATGCCAGATTTTATTATCTGCCACGATTCAAGCCATGGCTTAGGGTATGAAACCATAGCATTTCGGTGCTTAATTAATCTGCTAGGACAAACAAACCCGGCCGACCGGCCACCATGTCCTTGCTCCTCACCGGTGGTTGCCAATTGCCGTGACCGTGAGAGAACGAGTCAGCTGGTGGTTACTGAATAGTGTACTACATGTACACAAAAGTTGCTTACTACTACTACTGGATTGGTTTGTGAAGTTAAACTTGTAGTAATGTGTGCAGTCATACTATGAACATACTATACACCTTTTAAAATATGTTTATGTATCTAAAGCTGTTATGTTGATAATGTCGACCTTATGACTTCTATCACCTCTTTATGATGTATGAATCTCCACTATGCTTTGTTATGGTCCTAGGGTGTCCATGCATACACTGCCTTCCTTCATTTGCCTCTCTTTTTCGGTGCTATGGCATGTAACTATATCGGTTCAGTGCATATCATGTTAGTCGTGCCCTGTCATGCTGCTGCTACTGGAATTCTATATGCGTTTGACATATTATATTGTAATAAATTTCGCGTACTATATATAGCAGCAATTTTGGGAACCTCTGATCTTTTTATTGTTGCTTAAGAATGAAATCTGCAAATGATTACTTGCATTCTCAGTCGAATGTAGCTTGAGTTTTGGGTGTCAACTACTAGCCATTTTATTCCCTGAATGCTTAATAATAATGCTTAAACAAATTGTTTGTGGACATTTTGCAGCTGGGTACTTAGTAATATTTCTTATTTCATTGCAGGTGCCAAGTTTTGGAGTCAAGCTGCTGTGACCGTGTGATATTGTGGTTCTCTCGCTTCCCTAATTTCTATTAGTTGTGATTCTGTAAAATTTATGGTGTGGAACACTTATGTAAAGTTATTAGGACAACTTGATACTATCAGCACAATCAGCACATATACAGCCCCTCGAGATCAGCCTACAGCCCCTTGAGATCAGCCATGACAAGGACGAAGCAGCCGTCGTCTGGTATACAACTTGCTACTTATTGTACCGCTTGTTTTATCTGTGGATATGCGTCTAGGGGCGTACCCATGTTAAGATGCATGGGACATTGGGTGCAATACTGTTTGTTTGTAAGTTTCACACAAAATATAGTATGTGGCGCCTGGGTGTGTCTATGTACTAACTATAGAAATGTGCCTAGCTCATGCTTGTAATCTGGTAATTGAAATGTATTGTTTTAGTCCAAACTATTGGTTTATATTTTGCTTGTGCCATTAATGTACTAGGATTAAATAAAACTAAGATCTTATAGGATACCTTAGTTGTTTGAGTTGTCTTGCTTTCCTATGCATTTCAACCATTCATCTAATGGTTATGTTTTCTTATTCATGTAAAGAAGAACACCTAACTGAGATCGAGAAGATTAGGGCTATAACTATGATGAGGAACAACCGCATGTTCCAATCGCTAGGAATTGGTGCGATAGTATCAATGATTAGGAAGTCAAATGGACGTGAAGACGGTAGTGCAGCTACTTGTGATGAATCGGCATCTGCTGTAACACAAGCTGGAAGCTCAGACTACAACCCTAAAGATGATGAAGTTATTGATGGAGAGGAAGTTGATGACAAATTAGTGAAGAAGAAAGGAAAGGTGCAAATTAGTGGGAGTTGTATGTTGTGTGCTTTCTTTTTTCGTACATTGTACAATTTTCTTGTGATCTAATTCTGCCGTCCTAGCCTTTTATATGACACCCTGCAGGTTTCTAGGAAGAAGAAGTGTGCTAATAGAAACAGGAGGAAAGTTTCAGAAACATCTAGTCCAATGGCTCCAGGCAGGGTGTTAGCTCTATCTCCAACAGGATCAAAGAGGATTCTGACACCTGATGAACCAACTGTGGCTAGACTCACTAGGCAGAAAGTAAGGGAGGATGTTGACAAGAGCCCGCTGCAGAAGGGTCAAGGACCACTACGAACTGATGATGAGTTGTCCTCCATGGAAGAAGGAAACAGGATGTGCATGGACCTCAGCCCCATCGCACCTTGTGTGGTCAGCAATCATGGCCATGAGTTGAACTTGGCAGTCCTTTCTAGAGAACCTGAGCAGCCAATGGGTGATGAAGACATGTTCATCTAGTTTTCTTTTCTTAGTAGTTCATTTTCTAAATGTAAGGAATGCATGTATGGGTGACTATTAGTCTCGACTAATGTTTGAATGTATCCTTTTCAGGCGCTATTGCTGTGGTCAAGAGTTCTAGGAATGGCAAAGGGCTAGAAAATTTGACACGTGCAATGGGAGCAAAAGTAAGAATTGAAATCACTGAAGGGATGAGGCGTCCGAAGAAGCCCGTGCAAGCTGCGAAGCTAGCATCTGAGGGTGGCCTCATTGTGAGAGCTCATATGCCGCTGCTTCCTCACTTCAAGGAGTATAAAAAGAACCCAAGTCTTGTGGAGAATTATATAGGAAAAGTATCTGTTAGCTAACTATCTTGTTGCTGAATGTGGTCTTTATTCCCTGTTATACATCTCATATGATTGTTAATCTTGGTACTTCTCTTGTTTGCTGCCTTTGTAGGCAAATTTCGAGATGGAAACGGAATCAAGTGTCGTTCAATACGCATGCAATGATATCTTGAAGAATTCGTTGAGGAACAGACGCCATCATGTCAAGAAGGAGTACTTTGACAAAGTCGAAGCAAGCAAAGTTAGCATCAAGTCCCCTGTTTCTGACATAACGGATACTGAATGGCAAAGGCTGGTCGAGCTATGGTCAAGTCCAAGACACAAGGTATGTAAATTCTTGACTGTTGCTTTACCTTGCCCATGCAAACTGTGTGATTTGCTTTAGTGTATGGAAATGATGATCTCATGTGCACATATGTAGGAGACATGTGCCAATAACAAGCTTAATTGAACAAAAGTCAAGTTTGCGCAGAGAACTGGTTCAAGATGCTATGTTGCTCATGTGCATGCAACTGTAAGATCAACACTGTTGTTCCTTTAGTTGTTTTCCTTTAGACATAAGCATCAATTTGTTTAAAAAGCTAATGGTTGGGTTCATGTTGAAAAACATTTCAGCAAGAGCAAAGAAAGGGTGAAGTGTTGTCTGCATTTGACATTTTCAAGGTGACACACAACTGCACCAAACACGGATTCTCGGAGGATGTTCAAGTTGCTGTAGTAAGTAATCTTCCTTGGATTTGTTTCTGGCCTCATGTGCTATACCGTTGTATGATCTAGGAGTGAAAAACATGGATTTGTTTCTGAATGAGCCACTATAAGTAGTATATGCATCAGCTCCTTTTGTGTCCAACATTTTATTGTATCAACCAGTAAAATGACTGTTACTATCTTAGAAAGATCACTGGTATACAGTATCATTTTTACAAAATGTTAACAGTCCAAAGAGAGCCTGACCAGTGCAATGAAACATGAGAGCAAGCGCAAAGGCTGAATTTCAACACATTAATATAAGTAAACAAGGGCAGGAGAAACTAGAACACACTAGGAGCTTCCCTGTTCTGTCCCTGCTTCCAGTATGTGCTTCGAACCCTGTGACGGGTTTCGCAGAGATGAAAATGAATGAAACAAAGGAAAAGGCTGTTATCTAAAATAGTGTCGCACTGTTCCCATAGTTTCTGTTCAATGCAACAGTAGTGTCCGCGTTCTAATACCTATAGTATTAAAGAATGTGTTCATTTTACCCCCTTTGCTAAATTACAGTATCAAACTAAAAACAATTTTACAAATAGAAATAACTGTAGTATTAAAGAATGTGTTCATTTTACCCCCTTTGCATAACTATAGGTTTACATTACAATAAGTCTGTTGTGTCTTTTGAAGCTAATTTGTGCTTAGGGCTACTGAGTGTGGTTCCAATAGTATGTAAAAGTAAGAGGCATGACATCAGTACTTAAACCTTTTATCTTTGAAGGGTGATAGAAATTCATACGTAATCAACTTCAAGATACCTCTTCGTCCCCATCAATACCTCCATGATTATTGATATATAGACTATGATTGTATATGTCTGATCTAAATGTGATTATTCCACTGAGAAAAACTTCTAGCAAATCATATTCCCTGCATGAAATGAAAAGATAGTGAATACATAATTTCTGTATAAGTAGTTTCTGTATGTAGTTTCATTCTCTCATTAGTTTCTGGTTTTATGTAGTTTCTGGAAGCATAAGTATGTCTGCTTATGTTCCTACCTTAGTTTCTGTATAAGTATTGCTCATACATGCTTTCCTCATTATTGTCTGCTTATTTTGCTTTCTTTCTCATTGATTTAAATTGTTTCTCAATGCATCCATTATCTTTCAGACTGAGATGGAAGAGAAGATGACTGCTCCTATACAACAAGGCGAAGAGCGAAAGTCTTCTATTTCAGTTGTTGCGGAAGTTCTGACCAAGCATCGCCCATCAAGCAAATTCTTGAAGAATGTTGGTCTGCAGCCAAACTCTACTGACAAGTCTAGCAAGTCAAATGCTACTGTCAATGCTCGTGTGTTGGATCTACAAGAGCAGCTCGAGATGTCGCATCAACGAAGTGAAGTCATGCGTGAAGAGATGGATGCCATGAAGAGGAAGGCAGCTGAAGCTGAAGCTGCACAAGCCGAACGCGACAAGTCGTATGAGCTGCTGCTCAAGAAGGCGGAAGAAAACGATGCGAAGTACGCTCAGTTGATGGCCCTGCTTGGAGCCAAAACAGGGAACTAGGTGGTTTTGGTATTAGATTTTGGTAGCAGTACTTGATAACAGATCTTGAAATTAGATTTTGGTAGCAGTTCTTGTGCACTTGATAACTAGGTGGTTTTGGTATTTGATTT
Organism: Hordeum marinum; assembly: GCA_022496015.1. Lineage (NCBI taxonomy): Eukaryota > Viridiplantae > Streptophyta > Magnoliopsida > Poales > Poaceae > Hordeum > Hordeum marinum. Next base: position 367,223,597 of record CM039673.1, on the reverse strand, counting down.
TGGTTGTGCTACATATTTATGGTGTTGGCTGAGATTTGTGGTTGTGCTACATATTTTGATTGTGCTATAGATTTTAGCTCACACATCATGTACATCTCATACTTCTCAGAAACCAGCCTTCCAAATCTTTCACTAAACTGAGGGTTAGTGGAACCAAAGATAATATCATCCACATAGATTTGGAACACAAATAATTCTCCATTAACTCTCTTAGTGAACAAGGTTGCATGAATTTTACCAATTTCAAAACCTTTTTCAATGAGACACTTTGTTAAGCATTTGTACCAAGCACGAGGGGCTTGCTTAAGACCATAAGGGGCTTTACGAAGCTTGTAAACATGATTAGGTTTCTTAGGATTCACAAAACTTGGTGGTTTCTTAACATTAACCTCTTCTTCAATTTCACCATTTAAAAAGGCACTTTTAATGTCCATATGATAAAGTGTGATATCATGGTGATTAACATAGGCAAGAAGATTTCGAATAGCTTCCAGTCTAGCAACTGGGGCATAAGTCTCACCATAGTCCATACCTTTGACTTGTGTATATCATTGGGCCACGAGATGTGCCTTGTTGCATACGACTTGACCATCTTTTCCTTGCTTATTCTGAAACACCCATTTGATTCCGATGATGTTGTGCTCATCATCGAGCTTCTCCACGAGTGTCCACACTTCGTTCCTTTCGAAGTTGTGAAGCTCTTCATGCATAGCGTTCACCCAATCTGTGTCTTCAACATCTTGTTCTACCTTCAAAGTCTCAATGCTATATATGAAAGAATAATGATCACAAAAGTTAGCTAAACGAGTTTTAGAGTGAGTGATTCTCCCGGTTTGGATGTCTCCAAAGATTTGGGTTAGGGGGTTCTTGGTTAGCTTCCGCTTGTTGGATGGTGGAGCCTCTTCTTCTTCATCATCTCCTTCGTCTTCGTTGTTGTAAACATGATCATATCTTTGAGGTGGTGGTGAAGGACGTTGTGGTGGATCTCATGATGTACTTCCTCCTCCTCTTCGTCTTGTCGTGTACCACTTGTGGATGCTTCTATGTCGTATTGTCAGTAGCCCTGATTCGAAGTAGGAGCTTCCACTTGGGTTGATGAAGTGCTTTCCTTCACCTCCATGGGACGAATTCTGCCATAGACAAGTATTGGATAGCATCCGAGGGGTCCTTATCACCTACATCATTTGGCAATTGTTCGACTTGTGAACCATTAGATTCATCAAACTTCACATCTACCGTCTCTTCAACTTTTCGAGTGAAGTTGTTGTAGACACGGTAGGTGTGAGAGTTCGATCCATAACCAAGTAGGAATCCTTCATGAGATTTAGGAGCAAATTTAGTACGACGATTCTTATCAAGAATGTAGCACTTGGAGCCGAATACCCGAAAGTATCCAACTTGGGGTTTGTTACTGGTGAGTAGCTCGTATGCCGTTTTATCGAGAAGCTTGTGCAAGTAAAGTCGGTTTGTGGCATGACATGTTGTTTCCATGGCTTCTGCCCAAAAGTGTCTTGGCGCCTTGTATTCGTCAAGCATTGTTCTAGCCATCTCAATAAGCGTCCGGTTCTTCCTATTAACATCTCCATTTTTTAGGCATGTACGTAGCCGAGAACTCATGTGAGACACCTTCTTCATCAAGAAAGGTATCCACATGGGTGTTCTTGAACTCCGATCCGTTATTGCTCCGAACTTTCTTGATCTTCACTTCAAATTGATTTTGCGCTTTGCGAACGAAGTTCTTGAAGATCTTTTGAACCTGCGACTTATCATCAAGGAAAAATACCCACGTAAATCTAGAAAAATCATCAACTATAACTAGGCCATAGGAATTTCCACCGAGACTCTTGTAAGCATTGGGACCGAAAAGATCCATGTAAAGTAACTCGAGTGGTCTCCTAGTAGTCATGATATTCTTAAGAGGATGACTTCCGCCTACTTGCTTTCCATCTTGACAAGCACTAGAAAGTCTATCTTTGTCAAAGATATATAACATCTTTAACATCAAGAATGTGATCGCCCTTGATTAGCTTATCTAGATTGCGCATGCCTACATGTCCAAGCATTCTATGCCATAGCCAACCTTTAGAAGATTTTGCAATTAACCAAGGACGAGGTTTGGCCTTTTTAGTGAAATCAACAATGTATAGCTCACCTCTACGAATACCAGTGAAGAAAAGTTTATGATTATCAAATCGAAACTCTTGGCAATCTAGTTTAGTAAATAGCACATTGAAACCGAAGTTTGCTAGACTAGATACGGAAAGGAGATTGTAGCCAAGGGATTCAACAAGCATCACATTTTGAATTGAGACATATGGCCACCTTACCAAGGCCAAGTACCTCACCCTTAGACTTGTCTCCAAAGGTCACGATATTGGGGAACGTTGCATGGGAAACCAAAAATTTCCTACGCACACGGAAGATCTATCCATGGTGATGAGCATCTACAAGAGGGAGACTGGATCTACATACCCTTGTAGATTGCTAAGTGGGAAGCATTAAGATACACGGTTGATGTAGTCCAATGTCTTTGCGATCCAAATCGGTGAGCGTCCCGCGAGCCAATCACGATCCGTCCCGATCTAGCATTGAACGGACGGCACCTCCGCGTTCAGCACACGTACATCTTGATGACGAACTACGCCTTCTTGATCTAGCAATAGGGAGCATAGAGGTAGGCGAGTTCTCCGGAAGCGCAACGGCATTGTGGCGATGGTGGTGGAGCTATTCCAGCAGGGCTTCGCCTAAGCACCGCTGAAACCTATCTAGAGGAGAAACTACGAACTAGACGAGAGGTAGCACGTGGCTGTTTTTCGATGTCTCAAAAACCTCAAAACCTCTAGTATATATAGGACGGAGGGGAGAGGAGGCAGCCTTAGCCTCTCCTCCAAGGAGATCTTCAGTCGAAGCCAATGGGAGGAGTCCACCTCTCACAAGGGAGGTGGATTCCTAGTAGGACTCTTCCCTAACTTGTCCCTTACTCCTCCTCCTTGCGCATAGGCCTTCTTGGGCTGGATTCCCAGCCCACCAGGGGCTGGTGCGCCACCACTAAGGACCATGTGGACCCTTGGGGTGTGTGGGCCCCACATGGTGGTCCCCTGGAACCCATTCGTCACTCCAGGTACACTACCGCAAATGACCGAAACTTTTCCGGAGTTGAAACACCACTTTCCTATATATCAATCTTTACCTCTAGACCATTCCGGAGCTCCCCTTGGCGTACGTGATCTTATCCGGGACTCCGAACAACCTTCGGTCACCACCATACATAACTCTATACTACCGAAACGTCACCAAACCTTAAGTGTGCAGACCCTGCGGGTTCGAGAACTATGTAGACATGACCGAGACACCTCTATGGTCAATAACCAATAGCGGGACCTAGATGCCCATATTGGTTCCTACATATTATATGAAGATTTTATTGGTCGAAACTCTATGTCAAGGATTCAGTCAATCCCGTATGTTGTTCCCTTTGATCTTCGGTATGTTACTTGCCCGAGATTCGATCGTCGGTATCTGTATACCTAGTTCAACCTCGTTACCGGCAAGTCTCTTTACTCATCCCGTAATACAAGATCTCATGGCTAACACTTAGTCACATTGCTTTCAAGGCTTGTTGTGATGTTGTATTGCCGAGTGGGCCCTGAGATACGTCTCCGTTACATAGAGTAACAAATTCCAGTATTGATCCATGCCAACTCAACAAACACCCTCGGAGATACCTATAGAGCACCTTTATAGTCACCCAGTTACGTTGCGATGTTTGATATAGACAAGGTACTACTCCGGTGTCAGTGATTTGCATGATCTCATGGTCATAGGAACAGATACTTGACATGCAGAAAATTGTAGCAATAAACTGACATGATCAAATGCTACGTTTAAAGTTTGGGTCTTGCCCGTCACATCATTATCCTAATGATGTGATCCCGTTATCAAATGACATCTCATGTCAATGGCTAGGAAACCTTGACCATCTTTGATCAACGAGCTAGTCTACTATTGGCACACTAGGGACAAAGTGTTGTCTATGTATCCACACATGCAATGTGTTTCCAGTCAATACAATTATAGCATGGATAATAAACAATTATCATGAACAAGGAAATATAATAATAACCATTTTATTATTGCCTGTAGGGCATATTTCCAACAGTCTCCCACTTGCACTAGAGTCAATAATCTAGCTCAAATAACTATGTGATTCACATTGTAATGAATCGAACACCCATACAGTTCTGCTGTTGATCATGTTTAGCCCTTGGAAGAGGCTTAGTCAACAGGTCTACAACATTAATATCCGTGTGTACTTTGCAAATATTTATGTCCTCCTCCTTGATGTACTCGCGGATGGAATTGAAGCCTCGCATTATGTGCCTGGTCCTCTTGTGAAACCTTGGTTCCTTGGCTAGGGCAATGGCACTAGTGTTATCACGGAACAGATCCACAGGATTCAGTGCACTAGGCACTACTCCAAGATCTATCATGAACTCCTTCATCCAGACACCTTCCTTCGTTGCCTCCGAGGCTGCGATGTACTCCGCTTTGCATGTAGAATCAGCTACCACGTTCTGCTTGGAACTGCACCAGCTTACCACTCCCCCATTGAGAATAAATACGTATCCGGTTTGCGACTTAGAGTCATCCAGATCAGTGTCAAAGATTGCATCGACGTAACTCTTTACGACGAGCTCTTGATCACCTCCATAAACGAGAAACATTTCCTTCGTCCTTTTTAGGTACTTAAGGATATTCTTGACTGCCGTCTAGTGCTCCATTATAGGATCACTTTGAAACCTTCCGGCCATACTTATGGCAAGGCTGACATCGGGTCTTGTGCACAACATCGCATACATCATAGATCCTATGGCTGAAGCATAGGGGATGACACTCATCTTCTCTCTATCTTCTGCAGTCACTCGAAATTGTGTCTTACTCAACTTCACACCTTGTAACATAGGCAAAACCACCTTCTTGGACTGATCCATTTTGAACTTCTTCAAAGCTTTACCAAGGTATGTGCTTTGTGAAAGTGCTATCAGGCGTCTTGATCTATCTCTATAGATCCTAATGCCTAATATGAAAGCAGCTTCTCCCAAGTCCTTCATTGAAAAACTCTTGTTCAAATATTCCTTCATGCTTTGCAGCATTTCTATATTGTTTCCAATCAGCAATATGTCATCCACATATAATATTGGAAACGCTATAGAGCTCCCACTCATTTTCTTGTAAATACAAGCTTGTCCATAAACTTGTATAAACCCAAACTCTTTGATCACCTCATCAAAGCGCTTATTCCAACTCTGAGATGCTTGCACTAGTCCATAAATGGATCGCTGGAGTTTGCAAACTTTGTCAGCATTCTCTAGATCGACAAAACCTTCTGGTTGCATCATATACAACTCTTCCTCAAGGAAACCGTTAGGGAACGCTATTTTGACATCCATCTGCCAAATTTCGTAGTCAAAATATGCAGTTGTTGGTAACATGATTATGACGGACTTAAGCATCGCTATGGGTGAGAAGGTCTCATCGTAGTCATCTCCTTGAACTTGTGAAAAACCCTTTGCCACAAGTCAAGCTTTATAGATGGTGACATTACCGTCCGCGTCCATCTTCTTCTTAAAGATCCATTTGTTCGGAATGGACTTTTTCCCTTCAAATAATACTTCCAAAGTCCATACTTTGTTTTCATACATGGATCCCATCTCGGATTTCATGGCCTCTAACCATTTCTCAGAATCCGGGCCCATCATTGCTCCTCCATAGCTCGTAGGTTCATCGTTTTCTAACATGACCTACAAAACAGGGTTGCCATACCACTCAGGAGTAGTACACACCCTTGTTGACCTACGAGGTTCAATAGTAACTTGATCCGAAGTTTCATGATCATCATCATTAACTTCCTCTTCAACCGTCGTTGGCTCCACAAAAACATCTTTCTGTGCTGCGCTACTCTCTAGTTGAAGTAAAGGTTCAATAACCTCATCAAGTTCTATTTTCCTCCCACTCAATTCTTTCGAGAGATACTCTTTCTCAAGAAATGTTCCATTCTTAGCGAGAAGCACTTTGTCCTCAGATCTTTGATAGAAGGTATACCCAACTGCCTCTTTTGGGTATCCTATGAAGACGCATTTCTCCGCTTTGGGTTCCAACTTTTCAGGCTGATGCTTTTTGACATAAGCATCACATCCCCAAACTTGAAGAAACAAATATTTTGGCTTCTTGCCAAACCACAGTTCATATGGCGTCGTCTCAACAGATTTTGAGGGTGCCCTATTTAAGGTGAATGCAGTTGTCTCTAATGCATAACCCCAAAATGATAGTGGCAAATCGGCAAGAGACATCATAGAATGCACCATATCTAATAAGGTTCGATTACGACGTACGGAGACACCATTACTGTCACATCCCTAGCTAGATGTCATAGGACAGCATGTGTGTGCATCATGTTTCAATTTTTCATCAACATGAAATGGTGATTAAAAGAAACCCCAAGCTCACATTGGAATCAAATTAATTAAAAGTTTGTGAAAACCCAAAAAACTCAATATGCCAATACAAAATGTTCCCTGTGTCCGATAAATATGGAAATGAATATATAAAGGGCCATTTTAAATATTTGAACAATTATAGAAATTTAAAAATAAATAACAAAGCCTCTAAAAATGCCAAATAAAGCATTATCAGTCGCTTAGTCCTTAGTCCAGGATTTGCAAGTAGTTTCTGGTATTTATAACATGCTGGAGGCCGTGCGTAGCGCTGACCCTAGGGGTGGGTTACGACGCGGTACGCAGTGGCACGGTTTACCAAGGGTCACCCGAATGGTGGACTTGGGAACCCTGTGCACATCGTTTGGGGCCGTAGCGGAAACTTCGGCCGGACTTCCGTGCGGGTTCAGTCTCAAATAGGCAATAGCCTGGACTAGAGGTCTTATGCGATTGGCGGTCGTGGCCGACTCCCTCGCTGGGCTTCCGCTTGAAGGTTGCCGAGGTGCATGGTTTTAAGAGCACACGGCGATAAGTGGCGAGACCGTGTGTGAAGAAGCACACCCCTGCAGGGTATGAAACTATTCGAATAGCCACGTCCTCGGATATAGACTACTTGGAAAACTTATGCTGTTCGTAGATAATCAAATGGATACTCATAAAAATACCAAGACAAGTGTGAGTACCATGGATGGCACTCTCCCAGGAGAGGGAAGTGAATCCATGGTGGTGCATTGTCATGGAGTTAGTGGACTTGTGTGCGATATCTAAAATTTAAACAAAGAGTTAAAATTGTGTAGTGTAGGTTAGCCATGAGTCAAAGCTGGCATTGCTGCATAAGCTCCACCAATCCCCTTGTTGATACATGAGCATGAAAATACTAGGTCTATTTTAAAGACTTGCTGAGTACATTTGTACTCACGTTTGCTTAATAAATGTTGCAGATGAGACCCATGACCCATCAGGTGGGTTCTTTCTAGATGTCGACGATGCCGAATAGCTAGTGTCCCAGCTATGACCTTTTGCCCTGTGGTGGGCTGTAGATAGTTAGGCCATGTGCCTTTTTACCCTTTCATCTGTTTGAACTCAGACAGCTTATGCTTTTGCTTGGTTTGTATGAACTTGTTTGTATAACTTGAGTGTCGGGTCATGTGACCCCTATCTGTAAGAACATATTATGCAAGGCTCGTCTGAGCCTCTTAAATAAAAGTTGTGTTGTTGCATGGTTATGTTGTGATGCCATAGTTGTATCTATGCATATCGGGCATGTCATGCGTACGTATGACGTGCAACGGTATGTATGGGATACGACACCTAGCGTGTGCCTTTAGTAGTACTCTTTACGGGAAACTGCCTTGGTAGATTGCTACTGCTCCGGACACATTGATTGGCCGGCATGTATCCTTCTTTGCTGCTGTGTCTGTCCCTTCAAGGAAATGTCTCGCAGTGTAATGAGTCCCTGTAGCCTGCTATGACTCATCTACGTGTGGTGATGGCATTTATGTCTCACGACGTACTGGAGTCCTTGTAGCTTGCTATGACTTGTCTACACACGCTTGAGGCCGAGACCTGCATTGTTGGGTTACGTATGCTTGTTTCCGTACGGATGTGCCACTTGGGTCCTATGACTAGTCATGTCGGACCGGGTTCTCTATCGTCTGATTGCCAGTGACATGTTCACATACGTGAGCCAAAAGACGCAAACGGTCCCGGCTAAGGTAAGGCTGCAGCCGTGGAGCTTACCGTGCGTGAGGCCGCAAAGTGATGTGATATGTTACAGTCTGGATTCATATGACTTAGAATCGGGGTCCCGACAGCATTGGTATCAGAGCCTGACTAATTGTAGGACTACCAAGTCAAACCAGTCAAAGTTGAGTCTAGAAACACTATGGAAAAGTAGGGGAATCGATTGTGGAAGGGAACGTAAGGCTCTTTTTACTCCTCTTCCCAAGTTATTCTATGCTGAGTCTTCCTCATCTTTTCTACGGGGATAAGAACTAGGCTTCTCATCTATTCCTTAGGATGACGAGTTACTAACTATGGACTACTAGCTAGCTTGTTTGAAAGTGAATGTCGGTACTTGAGTGTTGTTGGTGTGACAAACAGATGGAGAAGAGATTTGAGTCTAGAAAGTCAAGTGGTTATGCTTTCCAATCTTTTGCAGTTTTCTCCAAATCCTTTTTGAGCAATTACACCCGTTATGTTGTTCAATTTCTGCTAGAGTCTCTAATGTCTTTGCATCAGTCTCTGTTTCAGATGCCCCCTCGTCCTTCCCGTCAGGTGGTCCGTCTGACCAGGTGGATAGATGTACCGGGTCGCACGGCCATGTTGGTTAGAGTTATGATGGAGGCTAGCTACCGTTGGTACCCAGAGTACACAATGGAGGAATAGTGTCAAGATTTCAACTAGAGCCAGTATTTGTGTACTATTAAGATATATCCTTCATATCCTGGAGCTGCAGAGCCGCTTCACTAGACATATGGACTAGGTGTCACCATAGACATGGCAGTTCAGGAGGCCGCCTACACCATGTCGACTATCATGAGGTTTCACCATGGTCTACTTCAGAACACAGAGTTCTGTTATGTTCCTGTTTCCATGGGAGGAGAGGATGGCTATCTTAGCGCAGCCTACTATGATCATTCTCATGAGGACCCTAGGTTGCAGGTGACCACTGAGATGTTGGAGAACAGGGATCATGATGCACGTGCATTTCGCATGGAGCTTTATGCTACCCGTGCACGTGTTTCGATAGGCCTGACGCAGTTGGCACGTGTCGTGCAGACCAGCTATGGAGATTTGCAGATGCTAAACGCATCGCGGACTCATCTGCCAGCATGCATAGACTGGCCCGATGTTGGGGTCATCACCCCTCTTCGAGGACCGCTGTTGCCGCCAACAAGGGGACCGAGGCCACATCCGTGTCCTTACGGTTTCCAGGGATCATAGGCTAGAGTGTTTCCGGATCCTCAGGTTCAGCTCCCGGGTCACGGGGGTAACCTGTATGAGACGTTCTATGGTGATGCTTGAGTACGTGGATGCTAGTTCTTGTATGGTAGTAGTCATATCGCCACAGTCCTACGTGTCTTGTGGGATATGATTGAGGTTGAGAGTTGAGTTCCTGAGGTGTAGATAGATAATGTATAGGAAGCTTGTAATGCCTCCGATGAGTTGTGTCATCTCTCTGTAGTTTGTATTTTAGCTTGGGCTTGTACTGAACTATGTCATGGTGTGTATGAATCGTGGTCTTCATAGGGCAGTTGTTATTACCATGTTGTTTGGGTGTTTACCCTGCATGCCATGTTGTCCAGTACTTTCCTTATCTCATGTCTTAGAGTTGATGTCCTCTATGGCTAAGCTGTGGGTTTGTTTTCACAGGATGGTGGCAACTAGGAATAACCCCGTGCCTGCCCCTGAGCAAGGCGAGGGAAGCCAGCCAAGGCAAGAGAACCTGCCACATGCGCCCTCTTTGGCAGAAGTGATGCTTGAAGCTGAGCGGAAAAAAGGGAGACCAATAGGCTGCTGGAACGAATTGAGCAGAACATAGCGCGTGCTCCCCGCAATGATCAAGATGATGGCGTGTCCCTCAGTGATTTCGTCAAGCTGTGCCCACCCAAGTATCATCATTCGGTCGAGCCACTCGATGCGGATGATTGGCTAACAAGCATGTTCCGTAAGATCCGGGCTGCCAATGTATCCGAGGCCAACAAGGTGACCTTTGCTACCTACTTTCTAGAAGGACCTGCCAATCTGTGGTGGGAAAATTATGAAGCCATGCGTCCCGCAGGCCCCGCACCAACTTGGAAAGAATTCAGCGCGACATTCCGTCCCCATCACATCCCGGAAGGGCTGATGGATCGCAAAAGAGAGGAATATTGTGCTTTCACCCAGGGCAGACTATAAGTGGATGCCTATAGCCATGAGTTCGGCAATCTTGCTCGTTATGCTCCGGAGGAAATTTCAACCGGTGCCAAGAAAGAGGCTAGGTTCCGCAAGGGACTTAATCCTGAGCTCCGTCGAGATCTACGCCTGCAGGAGTGCACAACCTTCCAAGCTCTCGTCAACAAGGCTATCAATGCCGAGTCTGGACAGACTGACTATGAGGCCACGAAGAAGCACAACCGTGATTTCAGCCCTGCACCTGGCTCATGCTCCAACAAATGCCGGGCGTGGGTGCCCAACGTGGCTCTGCCGCCAAGGTGCACCATGAGGCCATCCTTCCAAGCGCCTCGCCCAGCTCAGCCCAACCCTCCAGCCAGGAAATTTGGAGGTCTGCATGCCAATGCTGCTCCCCGTGCCACCATGGTCTGCTACAAATGTGGGGAACCAGGACACTACTCCCGTGAGTGTCCTCAAAACAATGCCAAGCCGGCTGGACGTGGGAAGCTTGGAAAAGCTTTCTATGTGAAGCCAGCTCCTGCTCGTGGATGAGTGAATTATGTTTCTACTAGGGAAGCCCTTGAGGATCCTGATGTTATCCTAGGTATGCTCCTTGTCAATAGCCATCTAGCATGTGTTCTATTTGATACTGGGGCATCTCATTCTTTCATCTCAGAAAGTTATGCACAATTGCAGAACATGTCTTTTTGTGATATGCCTACTCCTTTAGTAGTTCAGACTCCTGGTTCAAAGTGGCAAACTTCTAGAGTGAGCCATGATAATGAGATTCTGGTGGATAGGCTAGTCTTCCTAGCATCTTTGATAGACCTCAACTCTTCGGACATCAATATCATCTTAGGCATGGAATGGATGAAAGCACACTATGCTTAGATTGATACTCATACTAGGAATGTTCAACTTACACATCCATCGGGTGAGATAGTTAATGTCTCCACTCAAACAGCCAAGAGCCAACTCTATTCCCTCAATGCTAGCCCTCTTCCAGAATTAGAAGATATTCCGGTAGTCCGTGATTTTCCGGATGTCTTTCCAGAAGAACTGCCAGGAATTCCACCTGTCAGAGACGTTGAGTTTGTGATAGAGCTCATCCCAGGGACTGTCGCAATAGCCAGAAGACCCCATAAGATGGCACCCTTAGAACTAGCCGAACTTAAGATACAACTCGATGAAGCTTTGAAGAAAGGTTTCATACTTCCTAGTTCTTCTCCTTGGGCTTGTCCCGTCCTCTTTGTCAAGAAGAAGGATGGATCGGATCGGATGGTCGTGGATTATCGGCCAGTGAATTTGGTCACCATAAAGAACAAGTATCTGCTCCCCAGGATCAACGATTTGTATGATCAACTCGCTGGATCCTCTGTCTTTTCCAAAACGGATTTGAGGTTGGGATACCATCAAATCATAATTAGAAACGGGGACATTCCAAAAATGGCTTTTGTTACTCGTTATGGCCAATACGAGTACACTGTTATGTCCTTCGGTTTAATCAATGCCCCAGCCACCTTCTCTCGCTTGATGAATTCGATCTACATGTAGTATTTGGATAAATTCATCGTGGTTTACCTCGACGACATACTCATCTACTCGAAGAACGAACAGGAACATGCCGAGCATCTAAGGCCGGTATTGATGAAACTTCTAGAGCACCGTCTATATGCCAAATTCTCCAAGTGTGAATTTTGGTTGCCAAAAGTGACCTATCTTGGCCACGTGATCTCTGGTAAAGGTATAGCTGTCAATCCCAAGAGAGTTCCGGCCGTCCTTGATTGGACTGAACCTGAATCGGTTAAGCAAGTTCGGAGTTTCCTTGGCTTAGCAAGCTATTGTCGCCGCTTTGTCGAGAAATTCTCCAAGGTTGCAAAACCTCTAACTCAACTCCTTAAGAAAGATAAAAAGTTCGAGTGGACTCCACAATGCAAGCACAGTTTTCAGGAGTTGAAAACACGACTGACCTCTGCTCCCGTTCTGGTGCCACCAGATTTCTCTAAGGACTTTGTTATCTATTGTGACGCCTCGCGACAAGGATTAGGTTGCATTCTCATGCAAGATTTCCATGTGATTGCATACGCATCTTGACAGTTGCATCCAAATGAGGATAATTATCCAACACATGATCTTGAGCTTGCAGCTGTGGTCCATGCACTGAATACCGGGCGACATTACCTTCTGGGTAATCGTTGCGAAATTTACACTGATCACCAAAGTCTGAAATATATTTTCACCCAGTCGGATTTGAATCTCAGGTAAAGACGGTGGGTTGAGTTGACTACAGATTATGACTTAGTGATAACTTACACGCCGGGGAAAGCCAATGTCATGGCTGATGCACTAAGTCGTAAGTCTTATTGTAACAACCTGATGTTACAACAAGGTCAACCACTTCTCTATGAGGAATTTCAAAAGTTGAACCTCCACATTGTTCCTCAAGGATTCCTATCCAACATGGTGGCGAAACCTACTCTTAAGGATCAAATAGTAGCTCTCCAGAGGTATGAAAAAGGTATATCTCGGATCAAGGAGAATATTGCTAGCGGAAACGCTAAAGATTTCTTCAAGGACGATGAGGATGTTGTGTTCTTTCAGAACCGGTTGGTGGTTCCTAAGAGCACACGCTTAAGACAGCTGATCCTTAAGGAGACTCATGATTCTCCTCTCACAATTCATCCGGGTAGTACCAAAATGTATCAGGACCTACGCCAGAGGTTCTGGTGGACTAGGATGAAGAGAGAAATTGCCCAGTTCCTTGCTAATTGCGACGCTTGTCATTGCTTTAAGGCAGAACATCAAAGGCCTTCTGGCACCCTTCAACCTTTAGCTATTCCCGAATGGAAATGGGATAAGGTCGGTATGGATTTCATTACCTGATTTACCAGGACCAAGAGAGGGAATAATGTTATCTTTGTGGTCATTGACCGCCTTTCCAAAGTGGCTCATTTTCTTTCTGTTCGGGAGAGTATAACTGCTAACCAGCTAGCGGAGTTATATATTTCTTGAATAGTCTCTCTTCATGGTGTTCCATTGGAGATTAACTCAAACCACGGAGGTATCTTTACTTCCTGATTTTGGGAAAGTTTTCAAACCACTATGGGGACTCATCTATCCTTTAGCACCGCTTTCAACCCGCAATCAAGTAGTCAAGTTGAGCGAGTCAATCAAATCCTCGAAGACATGCTCCGAGCTTCTGTTATATCCTTTGATATGAATTGGGAGAAATGTCTTCCATTTGCCAAATTTGCTTATAACAATAGTTATCAATCAAGCTTGGGCAAAGCCCCTTTTGAAGTTCTCTACGGACGAAGGTGTCAAACACCTCTTAACTGGTCAGAAACCGGAGAGAGGCAACTCTTTGGCCTAGATATGATCGAGGATGCAGAGGAGCAAGTTTGCATTATTTGTGAAAAGTTGAAAACAGCCCAATCTCGTCAAAAGAGCCAATATGATGGCCATCATAAGGCTATGACCTATGAAGTTGACGAGAAGGCTTACCTTCGGGTTACACCTCTAAAGGGTATCCATCGATTCGATATCAAGGGCAAGTTGGCTCCTTGTTACATTGGACCTTTTAGCATTCTTTCTAGACGAGGAGAGGTTGCCTACCAATTGGAACTTCCACCACATCTTTCCAAGGTTCATGATGTCTTCCACGTTTCGCAACTCAGGTGTTGATTCTCGGTCCCTGTCCGTGAAGTAGACCACGAAGCGCTTGATCTCCAAGATAACCTTACATATCGAGAATACCCTGTTGTTATTCTTGATCAAGCTGAGCGTACCACTCGGCGTCGGAACATCATGTTTCTCAAGGTTCAGTGGTCACACCATTCTGAAAAGGAGGCCACATGGGAAAGAGAAGCTCGTCTTCGACTAGAGTACCCCGCGCTCTTCCCGATGACTTCAAAATCACGGGACGAGATTCTTTTGAGTGGGGGTTAGTTGTCACATCCCTAGCTAGATGTCATAGGACAGCATGTGTGTGCATCATGTTTCAATTTTTCATCAACATGAAATGGGATTAAAACAAACCCCAAGCTCACATTAGAATCAAATTAATTAAAAGTTTGTGAAAACCCAACAAACTCCATATGCCAATACAAAATGTTCCCTATGTCTAATAAATATGGACATGAATATATCAGGGGCCATTTCAAATATTTGAATAATTATAGCAATTTAAAAATAAATAATAAAGCCTCTGAAATGCCAAATAAAGCATTATCAATACTTTATATTTCAAAATATCCTGAAACTTTTTATTGGAGTTTGAAATATTCAAACTTGATATTATAAAATATTTGGGATATTTTATCAAAGCATTTGTACCTGAAAAAGAAATAAAACAAATGTAAATAATAGAAAAATAGAAAGAAAAGAAAAGAAAGAGGAAGAAGCCCAGGGGGAACCGGCCCATCTGGCCCGTGCCAGTCATCCCTGTCCTCTCGATGGGAGGACAGGGGCGTGCACTCGCCGCGCGCGGGCACACGCCGGCCACCTCTTCCCTGCCTGGGTGCTGGCCTTGAGGGCTCGGAGAGCGCCAGCGCGAGGCCTCCTCGCCATGGCCTCTTCACCTCCCCTCCTCTCCTGTGTTCTTCCCTCGCCGGACTGAAGACGACGCCGATTCGCCGTCTCCCGTGCGTCCCCGACCATGCCAAGGCGCCAGAAGACCCTCCGATGAGGCCCCTGATCGTTTCACCCTTGCCTCGATGTCGTTCCCCTCCGCTAGCCCCGCCTGTCGCCAGAGCCGAGAGGAGCTCCCCACCGGTCATGGCGTAGCCGTGGCCACAGTGGCCACAGCTCGCACCTGACCATGGGCTCGTGCTCGTGGTGCGTCCAGGGGCCCGTAGCCGCCTCAAGCTCCTCCTGCCGTGCCCTTTAGAGCCATAGCCGGTCCTGGCCGAGCCGCCGCCGCCGCTGAGCTCGTCGCCGGCATCGATCCCGACCACCCCAGCCTCTGGCTTAGGGCTAGATCGACGTGCGCTCGAGCGCAGGCCCACCCGGTGCCCTCCGGCGTCCTTTTGGTCGCCGGAGGAGCGGATCCGACCCCCTCCGCTGTCCCTGACGTCGCTGGTGGCTCAACACCGGCGAGTCAACCAGCGCTGACCACGGGGTTTGACCCCAGGTCAACTGGCAAGTGGGGCCCGCCCCCTTTCTAATTAGAATTAGTTAAAAAAATAAACTAAATTAATTAAGTTAATGGCCCACTGACCAGTGGGCCCTAACCTAATCTAATTAGTAATTAGCTAATTATTTAACCCTGTTCGTGACTGGGTCACTGACTAGTGGGTCCCACTGGTCAGGTTTGACCTGGCCTAGTCAACTGACCTGCTGACGCCATGATGACGTCAGGCTGATGTAATAAAGGAATTTCTAGTTTTAAAATAATTCTAGAAAATGTTTAAAACTTCAAAAATTCATATAAATTAATCTATAACTCACATGAAAATAATTTATATATGAAAATTTATCAGAAAAATCCAATGAATCTAGTGGTGCTATTATCATGCATGCTAGAGCAACCTATGTAGATGAACATTGACATTTACTAATAGGTTAATATATGGAATATGACATGGAGATTGATTTTGAACTATATTCAAACTCGCTTCAAACTAACTTCGACAATAGTTGCACTAGCCCATCCTTATATGCTACCATGTCATGATCATGCATCATATTGTTGCACTTGCGTGTATTGATTAATATTTATCTGGATTGCGGTAGGGCCTGCTTCTGAGGATACCCCCGAGTATTCCAACCAAGGAGAGAACCTTTCCGCTACCCAGCAAGGCAAGCAACCCCCTTTGATCATTCCGATAACATCCCACTCTCTTCCTCCTGCTCTTGTTTATTGCATTAGGACAAACGTTCACTTGTCTGTCATAAATGGTACATGAACCTATTCTTTTGCATGACCTGTCATTGTCACAGTAAATAGCCAAACCTTGCAACCTAGCATACCTGGTAGATGCTTGTGCCATGATGTGCTTAGCTTACTTAGCCTGTTATGCTTGCTATGCTTAGAGTTGTGTCAGGTCTGATTCGTTTGGGTGATGAACTAGAGTGAAACTATGTTGTTCTGATGTGATAAGCTTATGATGAACTCGATTTGGTAAAGGTAGCGATGAGGGTCTATGTAGGAGTACCTAGCGGGTTGTCTCATTGGGACTGTTCTTAGGAACTGAGTTCCGTGTTTGTGATCCAAGACTAGTTACTACCACACATTGGGATACTTAATTAACCCTCTCGACTTATCAGTCCCTTAGTCCTTAGTCCAGGATTTGCATGTAGTTTCCAGTGTTTATAGCATGCTGGAGGCCGTGCGTAGCGCTGACCCTAGGGGTGGGTTACGACGCGGTAGGCAGTGGCACGGTGTACCAAGGGTCACCCAAATGGTGGGCTGGGGAACCCTGCGCACATCGTTTGGGGCCGTAGCGGAAACTTCGACCGGACTTCCGTGCGAGTTCCGTCTCAAATAAGCGATAGCCTAGACTAGATGTCTTATGCGATTGGTGGTCGTGGCCGACTCCCTCGTTGGGCTTCTGCTTGAAGGTTGCCGAGGTGCATGGTTTTAAGAGCACATTACGATAAGTGGCGAGAGCATGTGTGAAGAAGTACACCCCTGCAGGGTATGAAACTATTCGAATAGCTGCATCCTCGGAGTTAATACGGGCACGTGCAATGGAAGCTCCGGTGATTGGAGTTACTGCGGCAGCCTTCCGGCGAGATAGGAGAGGGGTTTGGGGGGAAATGGATGCGGGGACTGGCCGGCTTTTATAGGAGTGCGGGGGGAGCGAGGGGGGTTAAGAGGGGCGAGAGATCCGGGGAGGGGAGAAACGGTCGGCGACGGCGCGCGCGAGAGGAGGGAGGCGACCGAGCGGGGCTAACGGTCGGTCGGGTGGGACCCGGTGGCAGCGAGAGGGAGGGCGAGGTTTCCGCGTCGGTCGGCCGGCGCGTATTGAATTCGCGAAATAAAGCCTGTGGGCCGGCCCGTTTTAATTCTAAAGCCGTTACCGTTTTCTGTTTAATGTTTTTCCAGAGCGTTTCAAAAACCTTTAAAGCATTCAAATCGTCTCTAAATATAGGAGTATTATATATCAAAATTAACAGAATAATAAATGCCATTTAATGAGCATTTTTATTCTGTCATTTGAACACTTTAAAAAAATAATATTTTTAGAATTTGCCTATTTGTTTTTAAAACCTTTTTGCAAATATTTTCAAAACAACTCCTGGTTACTTTTGTTCAAATAGATCACCAAAATGACCATGGTGTGGAGTGTCATGTTACTCCCCTCTTATTTTGAACATTTTACCAAGATTTCAAATAGGTGAAAGCAACTTAGGGAAAGTAGAAAGGGCTTTCAGAATTTTAGAAAGAACATTTCAACAATACAGGTATTCAAGCAATGATGATGATGGATGCATAGCTATATTTCATAACATTCCAAAATGAAATTTTGGGATGTTACAAACCTACCCACCTTAAGATGAATCTCGCCCTCGAGATTCGGGTTGGCTAGAAAATAGGTGCGGGTGGTCTCTACGAAGATCTTCTTCGCGTTCATAGGTGGCTTCTTCCTCAGTGTGGTAACTCCACAGAACCTTACAGAACTTGATGATCTTGCTGCGGGTAACTCTGTTGTTAGTCTCAAGGATTTTGACAAGCTTCTCCTCGTAGGTCAGATCATTGTCAAGTTGTATGGCCTCTAGGGGCACGGTGTCTCGCAAAGGGATATCAGCTATCTCGGCATGACATTTCTTCAGCTGGGACACATGGAACACATTATGAACTCCGGATAATCCTTCCGGCAATTCCAGTTTGTATGCAACTTCGCCTCTACGTTCAAGAATTTTGTAGGGGCCTATGAATCTGGGTGCTAACTTTCTTTTAACACCAAACCTCTTGATTCCTCGAAGCGGGGACACACGAAGATAAGCTCGGTCTCCCACTTTATACGTCACTTCTTTGCGTTTGCTGTCAGCATAACTCTTCTGTCGAGATTGAGCTATCTTGAGTCTGTCACAAATCAACTTGACCTTCTCTTCCGAATCTCGAATAAGATCGGGACCAAAAAGTTGTCGGTCTCCAACACCATCCCACGTCAGTGGCGTTCTACACCTCCTTCCATATAAAGCTTCGAAAGGGGCCATCTTCAGACTGGTTTGATAACTGTTGTTGTACGAGAATTTTGCGTAAGGTAAGTTGTCATCCCAACTAGATCCATAATCTAGCGCACAAGCTCTCAACATGTCTTCCAGAATCTGGTTGACTCTCTCAGTCTGTCCATCTATCTGTGGATGAAAGGCTGTACTAAACTCTAGCCTTGTACCCAAAGTTTCATGTAACTGATGCCAAAACTTTGAGGTAAACTGTGTTCCTCTATCTGACACGATACTCCTCGGAACTCCATGCAGACATACGATCCTGGTCATATATATCTTGGCTAGCTTAGCACTGGTATAGGTGGTTTTCACTGGAATGAAATGAACTACCTTGGTCAAGCGATCTACCACTACCCAGATGGAATCATAACCTGAACGGGTCCTTGGTAGTCCTGTGATGAAGTCCATACCAAGCTTTTCCCATTTCCACTCGGGTATCGACAAAGGTTGGAGTAACCCTGCTGGTTTCCGATGTTCAGACTTTACTTGCTTACAAACATCACATATTGCAACATGTTCCGCAATATCTTTCTTCATACCTGTCCACCAATAACTTTCCTTTAAATCCAGATACATCTTGGTATTGCCTGGGTGTATTGAGTAAGGTGAATCGTGGGCTTCCTGAAGTATGAACTTCCTGAGCTCTGGGTCATTGGGCACATAGATTCGGTTCTCAAACCACAAAGTTCCGTGTTCATCCTCACGAAAACCTTTAGCTTTACCATCTTCCATTCTCTGCTTTATCTCAGCTATCTCCTTGTCCGATTTCTAGGCTTCACGAATTCTTTCGGTTAAGGTGGACTGGATCTCTAGTGTACCAACATATCCTCTTGGAACTATCTCTAGCTTGAGCTCTCTGAGATCATCGGCTAACTCTTGGGGTAATCCTCCCGCTGTGAGTGTGTTCACATAAGTTTTCCGACTCAAGGCATCGGCTACAACATTAGCCTTACCGGGATGGTAGTGTAATCTCATGTCATAGTCCTTGATTAACTCTAACCATCTCCTCTGTCTGAGGTTCAACTCTTTCTGCGTGAAAATGTATTTCAGGCTCTTATGGTCGGTGTAAACATCACAACTATTTCCGATAAGGAAATGTCTCCAGGTCTTGAGTGCGTGCACTACGGCTACTAATTCCAAATCATGGGTGGCATAATTCAACTCACGAGGTCGTAGTTGTCTAGATGCATAAGCCACAACCTTTCCATCTTGCATGAGTACTCCTCCAAGTCCTTGCATGAAGCATCACAATAAACCTGGAAGTCCTTCCGAATATTGGGCAAAATCAACACTAGGGCTGTCACCAAACGTTTCTTCAACTCCTGGAAACTGGCTTCACATTCCTCAGTCCAATTATACTTAGATTCTTTCTTCAACAACTCCGTCATGGGCTTGGCAATCTTTGAGAAATTCTCAATGAATCTCCGGTAATATCCGGCTAGTCCGAGGAAACTGCGGATCTCCTTAACTGAGGTGGGTGACTTCCACTCGGTGACGGCTTCAACCTTAGCGGGGTCTACGGCTATTCCTTCTCCTGAAATAACATGTCCAAGGAATCCGACTTCCGTCAGCCAAAATTCACATTTGCTGAACTTGGCATATAACTGATGCTCTCTCAGCTTCTCCAGAACTAAACGCAGATGTTCCTTGTGTTCTTCCTTGTTCTTGGAGAATATCAAAATGTGAACGATGAACACTACGACAAACTTGTCCAAATATTCCATAAACACTTTGTTCATCAAATTCATGAAGTAGGCAGGAGCATTAGTCAAACCAAAGGACATGACAGTATACTCATACAAGCCATACCTTGTGGTGAAATCTGTTTTGGGTATATCCTGTTCACGAATCTTCAGTTGGTGATACCCTGATCGAAGATCGATCTTAGA
This sequence comes from Hordeum marinum, assembly GCA_022496015.1. Classification (NCBI taxonomy): domain Eukaryota; kingdom Viridiplantae; phylum Streptophyta; class Magnoliopsida; order Poales; family Poaceae; genus Hordeum; species Hordeum marinum. The sequence continues at coordinate 367,203,163 of CM039673.1, read as the reverse complement.
GAATACTTTGGCGCCTACTAGCTGATCAAACAAGTCATTAATCATCGGCAGAGGGTACTTGTTCGTGATAGTCACGTCGTTCAAGGCACGATAATCGACTACCATTCTCAAGGTTTTATCCTTCTTCTCCACCAAAAGAACTGGGGCTCCCCAAGGTGAAGAACTTGGGCGAATATATCCCTTGTCCAATAACTCCTTAATTTGCTTCTTGATTTCCACTAAATCATTTGCGGGCATCCGATAGGGTCTCTTGGAAATTGGGGCTGTCCCTGGCTGTAGCTCTATTAGGAACTCAATCTCCCTATCTGGTGGCATGCCTGATAATTCTTTCGGGAATACATCCGGAAAGTCTTTTACCACAGGTACTTCCTCCTGAACAACTCCTGTGAGGGAATTTAACCATGCACTCATCTGGGTGCGTCGGGATACATACTTAATCCTCTTGTTCTCCAGGGTGGTGAGTGAAACAGACTTGCTAGGGCAATCAAGATTTCCTTCATACTTGGTCATCCAATCCATGCCTAGGATTACGTCCAATCCCTGGGATTCTAAGATGCTGAGGTCGGTGGGAAAAACTTGGTTTCCTATATTGAGTTTCAGGGCATGGCATCCCATTCCTGCCATCATCATACCTCCTGGGGAACTGACCTTAATGGGCTGTCTAAGGGTTTTGGTGGGCAAACCATACTTATCCACAACTACCCTTGATATGAATGAATGAGTTGCACCAGAATCAAAAAGTATTGTAACTGGACGTGAATGCAATAAAAACTTACCAACCACAGTCTCGGGTTGATCATAAACTTCTTCCACGTCAAGGTGGTTCACCTTGGCACGAGGAAAAGGGTTTGGCTTCTTGGCCGCGGAGTTGGCGTTTCCATTTCCCTGCTTGCTCTGGGGACACTCAGTACCATAGTGCCCTGTCTTCTGGCACTTGAAACAGGTGATGTGGCTCAGATCCTTATGAGTAGGAACGTGACGGTGCTGGTTGTTGTTCCCATTCCCATTGTCAGTCTTGAAATTGCCATGGTTGGGACAGGCATTCCCATTTCCTCCATGGTTGTGCACAACATGAGTGTGCCTTCCAAACTTACCGGTCCCTGATCCGGTATTCCCTGAGTACGGGGAGTAGCGGGGCTTCAGATGAGCTCCAGAGTTAAACTTCCCCTGAGTGTACTTCCTCTTGCGATTCTCAATTTGCTGCTGTTTACCCTCCAAGATGAGGGCCTTGTCCACCAGCTCTTCGCAGTTGTTGAAAGTAGCCACTACCAGCTGCATGCTCAACTCATCGTTGAGTCCTTCCAGAAACTTCTCTTGCTTGGCCGCATCATCGTCCACGTCTACTGGTGCATAACGTGCCAATGTGCTGAAGTCATCCATGTACTGGGCCACAGAGCGATTTCCCTGGCGCAAGCTGCGAAACTCGCGCTTCTTCAGACTCATGGCTCCAGCTGACACATGTGTGGTGCGGAAAGCTTGCTGGAACTGCTCCCAAGTTATATCAGCAATAGGATATGTGGTGGTGTAGTTCTCCCACCATGAAGCTGTTGGTCCATCTAGTTGATGTGCGGCAAAGCGCACCTTCTCAGCGTCAGTACATCCAACGGTGACGAGTTCTCTCTCCATCTTACGGAGCCAGTCATCTGCCACAATGGGCTCAGTGCTGCTAGAGAAAGTTGGAGGGTTCAACCTCAGAAAACGGGTGAGATTGTCAGTCTGGGGTGGATGGTGGTTGTTGTTGTTCTGGTTGTTGGTCTGATTCTGGATCAATAGCTGCATCAGTGCATTCTGCTGCTGAAGGAGTTGCGTGAGTTCCGGCGGGAAGGTGAAATCGGACTCACGTCGTGGAGGCATCTTGCTGTTTCCAGAGGGGTGAGAATTAGAATAGAACAAGGGCCTAAAAGGATAAATTCACTACCCATATGCAATGCAACAAACATATCACACCAAACACTCATTCATTTATTCAATCAATGTCAAACATCGAAAATACAAGTCTCAATCAAACTACACATCGACCTACGCTCTTAACGTTGAAAAATAAAAGATACATGGAGGGCATAACTAAAGTTTTCCTCAGAAGTACATGGTGACCGAGTCTCCTCTAGTGGTGCTCTCCTCATAGTCATCATCGTCGCTGATGAAAGGAGCCAAGTCTCCCTCAGGATGAAGATTTTCTCCCATGTCCATCTGTTCCTCCAGAGTGGCGATGCGAGTGTTCAGCTTGTCGATCCTCTCTAAGAAATCCTTCACCTCATACTCATGCTCATACTCGGCTTCCCATAAGTCAGCTTCAAGGTCAATCTCATGGTTCATCAGATTCTTGATTGTCTTCGTATCAGTACGAACTCGAAGCTCCAGAGTCCTGATGTGCGTCTCGAGGGTCTGGATATATGACATGGTGGAGTCTCAAGTGGGAGGGGTTATGATGTTGCCATGGGCATCTCTGCGACAAACCATGCTGAGTCCTGGTGAAATGGTTCCACCCCTGAATTTCCTCCTGAATACGTCCAAGGGCACGATGAATGGCCATGTCTCTTCCAAGTATCCAGCTGGGTGCCACGACCTTGAAGTCGATGGGTTTCTTCCGATTCCCAAAGGTCTTCCCTGGGATGTGCACCTCGATCCTGTAGCGTCCATCTTGTGGAAATGACATGATAGGAGTCCCGGTGATGCTCGGCAAAGCAATCCTCACGTCCTTGACGATCCTCATCAGCTCCTTACCAAAAGGCATCGTTGCGTCAGGCTGACAAAACTCCGTGATCAACACTGGGATGAAGGTGGCCATCTATAAATTTTGAAATAATCGGAGAGAAATCAGAAATGAGTAGATGAGAGTATAATAATTTTAAAGACAAAAAGATACAATCCTCAGGCTTTCCAATCCTAGAGGTTACGTCCTACGGTCAGCGTGTGCTCTGATACCATTTCTGTAGTGACCCGACCTGAAAGGTCGAATCTCCGGTGTTTCCGTACCATCCCAAGATCATGTTGGTACACACACGGTACATCAATGTATATATCAAAGGGAAATCACACAGCATTATATTAATCAAAATCTCATATCGAGTCCTTTATTACAATAAAGATTACAATAAAGTGGCTGAAAGCCAACTCATGAGAATGTCTAAATCTTGTAGAAGCGTCGAAGGTAGATGAGTCCATCTGACTCCAAGGGCATCTCACCGAGCTTAGAACGTGTCCTCACTCCTAGTCGGAAAAATACTCTGCAACATGATACGTTGCAGCCATGTAGGTCAGCATATGGAATATGCCGGCAAAGTCACAAAAGAGGGGTAAAAAAATAATCATCTAATCTACATGCTTATATGGCAGGTGGGGTGGTAAGTTTTTGCCTAAAGCCAATTTTTCCTACATCAAGAGAGGGCTAAGCAGGATATTACTATGTTGGTTGATTAATGAGATGGTTCCACCAACCAATTCTCATACCCACATTGTTAATACCCACATCATCATATTAATTGTGTTGAGAATTCCGAATGTTTTAGTTCCTTTGGCTGAAGTCGTCCATAACCGTGGACACGGCTAATCGATTAGGTTTGAGTACTCTGCAGAGTTTTGCACACGTTCCCCACAAGATTTGGTCGCCTCCGTTTGATTTCTCGCACTTCAGGGTGTTTGAGAAACGGATGACCAAAACATGGTCTTCCAAAGGGTTTCCCTGCGACTCTGTCGGTGCCCATCCTTTCCTACCGTTCTTCTACATCTCGTAGCATCGCCTGTCCAGGGTCACCACGATATCCAACCAAGCCAGAGCCCATAATGACTTATGGCTGTGCAGGTAAGCCTTGGGTCTTGAAGCACCCATCCATCTCTTTGTGCCTGGGTGGACCTTTCCACGTGAATACTGGCCATCTCCAGCATCACCTAGGCAAATCCACTGGTTTCTCCAGGGTGCCGTTCAACCATCATCCACCCAGAGGTATGTTGAAAACTTGGAGTCTTGAAATCTTGATCATAATGTAGGTCTTGAAATTATTAATTCTCTCAACTCTCATGTATCACACAACCAACCCCGTCTACTAATAGCATAGCAAAAAGTAAAACAACGTTTCCCGGGGCCAATGTGTCAAAGAGTTTGAGGGGGTACCTACCACATGATACTACTACAATGTAACCAAGTTTCCAACTAACCTATCTTGCATGCAATTGGGGAAGATGGTAGAACTAATGCATATAAAACATGGGTAAACATGATCAAAGTGACTTGCCTGATTGATGATCTTCGTACGTGAGTGACTCTAAGTAACAAGCTTTGCACTCTGGATAATCTAACGAAACAAACAAGCACTCAAATAAGCATACAACTAAATATTGTAATTCACAACCATCAACCAAGAACTAGTAAACAATCAAGACAAAACAATGCACAAATCACAAGTAAGAAAAACACACAAAGTTTTGTTTACTAGGAGGTGATTGCTAAAACACTACTATCATAATAAAACTATTTTGCAATAACAAACAATTGTTGACAGCAAAATATTTTATGAATAACAGAATTGAATTCAGTAAAGTTTGTTGAGAAAAACTTTAGTAATGTTTTTTTTTTAAGTTTTGATAAACACTATATGAAACAACTATAGTTTTACTAACAAAAGGGCAAAACAAAACTTATTACTTAATAGCAAAACATGTTCTTAACAGAAAAGAATTTACAAATAAACTTGTTTTAGAAAACAAAATTAAATTATATAAAACTTTGTTGAAAGAAAACTATTACTAACTAGTTGTTTTAATCAAAATAAACCTATTTGAAAAGAAATTGTGATTCCTATATTAACAAAGAAATAAACTAAACAATTTTATATTTTTATTGACAATAAGTAAAACACTGAATGTTTAAATCAACAGAACCTACTAAACAAATTAGAACTAAATCTAAGTTAAACTAACTAAAACTAAGTAAATAAAACTATACTATAATACTAGGCAGATTCTGTTTATAGCTAAAACACTAACAATGATCATCCTTAAAATCCTCAAACTAAACATGATGATAGTCCTAACTAATACCAAACAGTAGCAAAAAGATTCATGTCCAAATCTATTTTCAAACTCTAGTTATTCAGATTTGAATGATTTGAGGAAATTTGATTCAGTTCAAATTTTATAGTTCCAATTTGAAATTTAAAAGTACAGTGTGAAACTACATGAAAAATGTGAGCTATTGCAAAAAGAATCAACTCAAAACATTTAATAGATTAAAAGTTATAAGCAAAACAAAATTTGGATTCACTCTATTAACTAAAACAAAAACAGAAAAGGGAAAAATCTACCGGACGGCCAGGGGGCTACGTGGACCTTTCCTATTGGTTGCGGGCGTGTGCGCGCGAGAGCTTACGGGCGGGCGACCGGTCCGAAGAGGAAAACGATTCGGAATTAAATCCGATCTAATCTAATGCGTTGATTATGGATCCGACGGTCCAGGGAGCTTACGGAGGAAAGGTCGCCGGCGTTGGAGGTCTCCGGTGGATCCGAAGGCGGCGAAGACGATGGCGAGGAGCTCCGGTGGTCGAGGAAGGCAGCTAAGTGGTCCGGGCAGTTGCGGTGGATGTCCTGCGTCGAATGGTGAGGTCGGAGGGGCGAGGGGACGTCCGCGGCGACGGGCACGTGCAATGGAAGCTCCGGTGGTTGGAGTTACTGCGGCAGCCTTCCGGCGAGATAAGAGAGGGGTTTGGGGGGAAATGGATGCGGGGACTGGCCGGCTTTTATAGGAGTGCGGGGGAGCGAGTGGGGTTAAGAGGGGCGAGAGATCCGGGGAGGGGAGAAACGGTCGGCGACGGCGCGCGCGAGAGGAGGGAGGCGACCGAGCGGGGCTAACGGTCGGTCGGGTGGGACCCGGTGGCAGCGAGAGGGAGGGCGAGGTTTCCGCGTCGGTCGGCCGGCACGTATTGAATTCGCAAAATAAAGCCTGTGGGCCGGCCCGTTTTAATTCTAAAACCGTTACCATTTTCAGTTTAATGTTTTTCCAGAGCGTTTCAAAAACCTTTAAAGCATTCAACTCGTCTCTAAATATAGTAGTATTATATATCAAAATTAACAGAATAATAAATGCCATTTAATGAACATTTTTATTCTGTCATTTGAACACTTTAAAAAATAATATTTTTAGAATTTGCCTATTTGTTTTTAAAACCTTTTTGCAAATATTTTCAAAACAACTCCTGGTTACTTTTGTTCAAATAGATCACCAAAATGACCCTGGTGTGGAGTGTCATGTTACTCCCCTCTTATTTTGAACATTTTACCAAGATTTCAAATAGGTGAAAGCAACTTAGGGAAAGTAGAAAGGGCTTTCAGAATTTTAGAAAGAACATTTCAACAATACAGGTATTCAAGCAATGATGATGATGGATGCATAGCTATATTTCATAACATTCCAAAATGAAATTTTGGGATGTTACATCAGCCGATCGAACCGGTCTCTCGTAAGCGTACGAGGAAGGTTGGTTTCGGCCACTTCATCCCACAATACCGTTGAACCAAAACATAACCAAGGGAGGAAGCAATCTAAGAACCAATTCCCACAAACTCCTTTGTGTTCTACTTGAGATCTCATCTACACATAGACGTAGCTCTTGATGCCACTATTTGGGAACGTTGCATGGGAAACAAAAAAAATCGTACGCACATGCAAGATCTATCCATGGTGATGAGCATCTATGAGAGGGAGAGTGGATCTACATACCCTTGTAGATCACTAAGTGGGAAGCATTAAGAAACGCGGTTGATGGAGTCGAACATCTTCACGATCCAAATCGTCGAGCGTCCCGCGATCTAATCATGATCCGTACCGATCTAGCACCAAACGGACGACACCTCCGCATTCAGCACACTTACAACTTGATGACGATCTCTGCCTTCTTGATCTAGTAGGAGGGAGCGGATAGGTAGACGAGTTCTCCAGCAGCGCGACCGTGTTGCGGCGATGGTGGTGGAGATATTCTAGCAGGGCTCCGCCTATGCAGTGTTGAAACCGATCTAGAGGAGAAACTACGAACTAGAGGAGAGGTAGCACATGGCTGTTTTTCTGTGTCTCAAAAGCCTCAAAACCTCTAGTATATATAGGAGGGAGGGGAGAGGAGGCATCCTTAGCCTCTCCTCCAAGGAGAGCTTCGGCCGAAGCCAAGGGGAGGAGTCCACCTCCCACAAGGGAGGTGGATTCCTAGTAGGACTCCTCCCTAACTTGGCCCTTACTCCTCCTCCTTGCGCATAGGCCTTCTTGGGGTGGATGCCCATCCCATTAGGGCCTGGTGCGCCACCACTAAGGCTCATGTGGACCCTTGGGGTGTGTGGGCCCCACTTGGTGGTCCCTTGTAGCCCATTCGTCACTCCCGGTACACTACCGGAAATGCCCGAAACCTTTCTTGAGTTCAAACACCACTTTCCTATATATCAATCTTTACCTACGGACCATTCCAGAGCTCCTCTTGATGTCTGGCATCTCATCCGGGACTCCTAACAACTTTCTGTCACCACCATACATAACTGTATACTACCGAAACATCATCGAACCTTAAGTGTGTAGACCATGTGGTTTCGAGAACTATGTAGACATGACCGAGACTCCTCTATGGTTAATAACCAATAGAGGGACCTATATGCCCATAATTTTTCCTACATATTCTATGAAGATATTTATCTGTCGAACCTCTATGTCAAGGATTCAGTCAATCCTGTATGTTGTTCCCTTTGTTCTTCGGTATGTTAGTTGCCCGAGATTCGACCATCGGTATCTGTATACCTAGTTCAACCTTGTTACCATCAAGTCTCTTTACTCGTTCAGTAATACAATATCCCGTGGCTAACTCAACAAACACCATCAAAGATACCTGTAGATCACCTTTATAGTCACCCAGTTACATTGCGACGTTTGATACATACAAGGTACTCTTCCGGTGTCAGTGAGTTGCATGATATCATGGTCATAGGAACAGATACTTGACATGCAGAAAACTGTAGCAATAAACTGACATGATCAAATGCTACGTTTATAGTTTGGGTCTTATCAGTCACATCATTCTCCTAATGATGTGATCCCATTATCAAATGACATCTCATTTAAATGGCTAGGAAAACATGACCATCTTTGATCAATGAGCTAGTCTACTATAGGCACACTAGGGACAGAGTGTTGTCTATGTATCCACACATGCAATGTGTTTCCAGTCAATACAATTATAGCATGGATAATAAACAATTATCTTGAACAAGGAAATATAATAATAACCATTTTATTATTGCCTCTACGGAATATTTCCAATACACGTACCTTCGAGGATCTTGATTAGGTGTGATCTCTTGGAACATGTCTTTATCACCAGTCATGTGATCCGTACGTCCACTGTCGAGAATCCACTCTTTTCATCCAGACATATATCCTTGAAGTTTGCTAGAAGAGATTCGTTAGAATTGTGATCATGAAAATGTTCAAGTTTATTAATGTGAATGGATTCAAAGATAATGTTGTTGATAGTGGTGACCTCTCCTTTAGCACGCATAAGATCACGGAGCTCAAATAGGCATTTATCAAAGTTTGGATCACTAGGCTTCATTTTGTGAAAAAGCAATAGTTTTATGAAGAATTTCATCAAGACTTCCTAATGAAAGATTTGGATATCGTTTCTCCAAATTAGTCCACAAGGTATAGGCACATGCAAAGTTCTTCAATTGAGAAAGCACGAATCTTGGTAAACCTCTAACAATAAGATTGACAGCTCTTAGGTTACCAAGCATGTTAATTTCCTCTTTGTGTGTGGGATGCAATTCATCAGCACATAGGGGTTTTCAGTATATATTCTCAAATGGAATTAATCAAATATATCAATCATGGCATTCTTCCATTGACTATAGTACACTCCATCAAGAATGGGCACTCTACAATACAAACTCTCTATACTAGACACATCCATCTTCCTCCTCGGTGATTAACCCGATGCAATGGAGACAAAAGCTCTGATACCAATTGAGGGATCACTAGAAGAGTGTCTAGAGGGGGGTGAATAGACTACCAGCAGAAAATTAAAACCTAACCTTTTCCCAAGTTAATTGGTTGGCAGATTTAACAGTATTAGCAAGACTAGCAAGTCTATATACCCTACACATGAATGTTAACAAAAATAGCTGTAGAATGTAAAGACATTGCACATGAAGTAAAGAGTTGAGATATGGAGATCAAACGCAGTTGGAGATCCAAGCATTTTTCCTGTGGTTCCGATAGGTGGTGCTATCGTACGTCCATGTTTATAGAGTCTTCAACCAACAAAGGGTAACGGCCGCAAGAGTCCATGGAGGGCTCCACCCATACGGGTTCACAAAGTAGCAACCTTGACTATTCCGTAACGGCTTCCATCCACGAAGGACTAGCCTCACTATGGGTCGATCTTCACAAAGTAGGCGATCTCCGTGCACGTACAAACTTCTTGGTTCACTCCACAACACGAAGTAGGAGGCTCCCAAGCGACACCTAGCCAATCTAGGAGGCACCACCCTCCAAAAGGTAATAGGCTCGGTATTGTTGATTAACTCCTTGCTCTTGTACTTCAAGATGATAGACTCCTCAACACAGAATGACTCTCTCGCAGATATGGCTTGGTAAAAGAGATGGGATTGGTGGAAAGCAACTTGGAGAGGTTAGAAATCAAGATCCATATGGTTGGACTGGAAGATCTTGACCTCAATACCAGGGTAGGTGGTTCTCTCTCAGAAAACTGATAGGATAGGTATGGAATAGTCCTGAGTGCTTCTCTTTTGAGTAGGTGGTGGCAAAGGGGTATATATAGGCATTCCCAAAAATCCAACCATTACACACAATATGTCAAACTCTGTGACACGGATGTGTTAATCCCGGTGGTACCGAAGTGACCAAAAGGTGGGAATTTTTGAATCTCGATGAGACCGATATAGGAATCTCGGTTGCACCGATAAGGTGACCAATGGTCAGAATGCTCAATCTCGGTGATGCTGATTCGACAATCTCGTAGGGACCGGAACTGTGAACTCTTGTAACAGAAAGTTGGCAGCCCAACTCGATGGCACCGAATGCAGTATCGGCTGCACCGAAAGGCTAGGGTTTGCCTGAGTCTGTCTAGGATTTGGAATTGGTGGCACCGAATGTAGAATGTTGGTTGCACCGATTTTGAGTGTTTGACATTGGATAGACTTTGGTGGGAGAGTTTATGGGTACCTTTGGTGACTATCACTTGTGCATGTATGAGCATTTTGTTCACCAACAAAACCTTACCCCCTTTTAATAATATTGGCCTTCCTATGGACTCAAAGTGATTTATCACAATATAAAATGTAGATTCCTCTTCCTTGAAGCTTGGACGACCTATTTCCTTGCATCTTAGGGTATTCCACAATCTCTTTGCCAACCCAACTCTCCATGGACTATTATCTGAAACATACTAGATAAAAGTATTAGTCCAAGAGACAATGTATGTTGTCATGAATTTTCAAAACCATGAAGGGAGCCTATTGTGCTTTCAAACCAAAATTGGTCGGTTTTGACACCGAGAACGACCATATAAAGTGTCACAGAGGTCACTCTTGCACTCGAGGTCGCCCCCCTAACTCACATAGGCCACATGGCAAAGCCATTTGGGTGCTAGAGCTCAGATTCCTCCCGCACTACCACCATGCCGCCGCCTTGGCCTCGGCCAAATTCACGTAGTCTCGATGCCCTCATCTCCCTAAAATTGCACCAAAACATCTATAGCATAGGCACATTCATCCCCCACGCTTAATTCCCTCCTCTCGGTGGTCAAAGCACCGAGTTCCATTCCACCGTCGCCGGTCTCCTCTACTATCGAGCCCCCACTATATCTCCCGCGCTCCCCGGTAGGTGTGAGCTAGTCAGGCGGGTGCGCCTCATCCTCATCAACTCTTCCATCATCGGAGCTTCACCAATATGGCCCATGTGATGGTGTCCTGGAATAGGTGGACCAAGCCTAGTCGGCCCAGGCTCCTCGGATTGGGCCGATGGGCCCTCCCCTTCTCAAGATAAACTCTGAAAGTTGTACGATCGGGTGTAATCGAGACTACATCTACCGAAGGCATGAAGTATACCCCAACACTTCTCCTACTGCCTTCATGCCAAGATACTGACCTTGAAACCCTAGATACTCGACCTGGCATGTATATAAGACGAAGGACACAAAGAGTGGGACACCGACATTGAGCTCACGGGCATGGTGGGTATCAGAGAGAGCAAGCGTAATCGAAAGAGGGAGGAGAGGGGTTCAACGTGGAAGCTCACAACAAGGCCAATGGGGGACTCGACAGGCACGAGGACGACCGACAAGCAACGAATCGACGATGGCGTGATCGGCTTATAAGGAAGAAAACGAGCCTTGGCGGCTCTATAGGCTGTTCGCGCTTGCTTGGCTTGCTGGGGAGGACTATGGCGATGCGGTGGCTCCTCTGAACACGTTGGGAGCGCGAGGGAGAAGCAGTGGTTGTGGTTGTGGCTATGCCGAGCTCGTGGGCACTTCTACCATGGCAAGGAGAAGGAAATCTAGGGAGGGGGGATGGAGGAGTCCTCCAGATCGGGACGACAGTGGGGAGGTCATTCCATTCGCTAGGCTGTCCTCGGGAGGGCCAGGCAGGCTATTGCGTGCCGGCACAAGCCGAGCTCCGTACTCAGCCTCTCCTCTGCCTCCTAGCGAGGGGAGGAAGATGACCCTACCCCTCTAGGGCTAGGCTGCATAGGTAAGCTCTCTCTTTCTCTCTTTCTCTCTTATTTTCTATTTTCTATTTCTTTTATTTGTTTTGATTCTATTTACAAACCAAATCAGTTTGGTTAATTTTGTAAATTTTTGTGGGGCATATTTGAAATATTTTCAAAGCACACAACAAATCTAAGAATATTTGGAGCAACCAATATTTAATGGTAAATTTTAAACTCCAACTCAAATACAATATGACTTAATTCAAAAATCCAAGATGGCTAGGAAAATGTTTGCCACCTATGGTTGTTGTTTCCAACATTATCCAAAAATCATGGACATAAGTTAAGGCCATTTTTGTTTAATTGAAAAGATCTAAAATTGAACCTAGCTGAATTAATTATCTACTAGGTTTTTCTCACTCCCTATTTCAAAATCAAAAGAAAATGAACATGATGCAACTATTTACAAACAATTCTAGGGCTGTGACAACTCACCCCACTAAACAAGAATCTCATCCCGAGATTCAAGCATAGAGTAATAGGAAGAGGGCCACTAAACTATCACAATCTTTATGATCCAATTGCCCTTCTCGAAGATGTTGATTCATTGCACCATGTTGATCTTGACATGTTGCTTAGAGTACTTCATCCAACATGGTGACAAGGAACCAAAACTCTACGAGAGTCGATCTTCTTGAAGATCGATCATCTCATGATAAACTCATGGAGTGATACGTAAGAACATGTCTTGAGTTGAGACATATGACACACATAAGGGAAGCAGAAAGAAGTAGATGGCAAAGGTCCAATCGGTAGGCAACAATTCCATGCTAAAAACAAATGGTGAAGAGGTTTCACAGTAGCGAGGAGTTAATTGCCCTTAATACCATAACGGGGCTCCTTAGGTGAGGTGACTCGCAGAGTTATTCTCTTAATTGGCAAAAAGAATTACTTTGATATAGAGATCATTGAAACTCTTCATACCAGGCTAATGAAGTTTACAAATGATCGTTTGAAGGAATTCCAAAGAATGACATACTCAGTTTGGAAAGGAAACTAGAGTTATTGAACAACTCGGCAAATGGAAGGCACATTCCAATTGATACCGAGGATATAAACTAGTGTCTAAGTACGCTCTCAAGAACTTCAACATTTCCATATTCATTAGGGTTTTACCAACATCCAAGCCAAGGATCCTGGCAACACATCATACTACCATGATGAATAGTGATGGAGGATGCAGATGCAAAGGAATACAACACTTTCTCAGATTTCACCTTAGCTATGCCAAGGGAACAAAATCGGATGATCACCAAAGAGACAGTTAGTGTTGGAGATATGCCCTAGAGGAAATCATGTATCATGATATTTCCTATGGGTTTATGAATAAACATAGTCCTTGGGCATTCCCATTGATGTGTATTAACAAGTACGTGACTTGTTTGTGAGACTATGCATTGTATGATAACTGTCCTAAATGGTCTAGTCGAAAGGATTCTGTGGACGCACAACCAATCAGACTAGCATATGACACGGTGGATGCTTCAGTCTCACTGACCTTGTAGCATTGGATGCTGGCCGGATAATATGGAGTCACAAAGGTCTCGTAGGATTCGATTAGTCAGATCCGAGTCGAGATAAGGTCCGAGTTGGACAGACCCAACTATGAAACGCAACGATAGGTCATCTGTGAGTCTCTAGTACAACATACGTTATATGCCCTAAGACCTGAGCTAGCGCATTCACTCAGGATGGTGACAGACCTGCTTTGGGCCGACCAAACGCTACTCCGTGACTGGATAGTTACAAAGATAGGTTTCGGGCTTGTGCAGACCCATGCTGCGAGACATGGTGGAGCAAGATTGGATTTGCCCCTCCGATCAGTAGAGATATACTTTGGGACCCTTGGGTGATCTGTCCTAGATAAGCATGGCCATGCGGTGGGGATTATAAGATAATCCAAAGTGTTGGTCGGATTCACAGGAACGAGAAATAGGTCGTGCTGCAACAAGGATGACCATGACACCTTGAGCACGACACCATATATAGTTTGGCAAAGGGAATAGAAGTATGAACTACAGGTTCACCTAACCAGCTTCATCGAACACTTGGAGTCGGCACGCTATGCTAGAGGCCGCTATGGACTGGTCAAGCCAGATGTGATCTCACTCGCAACCAAGTGAATGAGAACCTAAAGGATTGTGTGCTTAAGGGAAGGAACACGTGGGCTTTAGGATCCGTGCGAGTCCGAAGAGTTGATCCTGCATTGGATGCCTATATATAGTGGAGGTGCGGCAGACCCATCTGGTTGATCGCTTCGGCGCCATCATTGGCGCTTTGCATGTGTTCCAACTAGGCACCTTCACTCGCTGCCGACTGTGTGACCCAGACCTAGCAATATACCATGCGGTATTCCTCCTACATGCACGGATACCGTTAGAGGTGGTGCACTTGCACCGCTCCGGTGAACCTATACATCGGACTCGGTGACCGACAGTTTTAGGGAGATCGGACAAGGAGGAGACGGAACTCGCGGATGCGCTGCCACAACTCTACTTCTGCTGCACGGCACTATGCGTCTAGTGGTAACGAACTGTCATCCATCTATGTAGCATGTTCTGGAACGTTCTTCGCGTAGGGAAATTTTAATTTGCATGCAATGCATGTATGCTAGAACCCAACAGTGGTATCAGATCCTTTCTTATAGGATTTGGATTCGATTCAGATGAATATTTGATAGGTGGAGGCATGGACAAGATATGTCGTTCTCCATGAGATCGGCTATTTGCACGGTTGATGAGATTAATTGCACATCGGGATTGTTGAGGCTATGTTTTCTATCAATCGTAATCGATGAGGTCGGGAAACAACCTACCCATACCGGTCGGTTTCTGCCATCGGGGTTAATAGTGAAACATAAATCTGAATTGGGTTCACGATGGTCGATGAGATTAGTCGGACCAGAAAGTTCGGTGTGATCGGAGTGCAGATTTGATATTTGACTTTCGAAAACTTTGGGCGCTGCCCGGACCCGCGAGGGACCACCATGTGTGTAGTGCGGTATATTTCGTACACATTCACACTAACCGGTAGAATACGATTCAATGCATAAGTTTGTTTTGCAGGTTTGGTGTGAATAGTATGGCTCATCTGTATGTGATGCATGTGTGTAACTTAACATGACCTGCGTGTCAAGATTATCAGCCGGCTGGAGCCAAAGTGGTGTCATTATATTGGTATAACAACCTATGTGTCAACTTGTGATTCTTTGTAATTCATTACTTGTTGTAGTAGTTGGAGGACAGTGATCAAGTTCAAGGCTTTGGCGTCCTAGTGTGACGAACAAGATGGAGTCCTGCCCTGGTCAGCAGAGTTGTAGCTGGCCTAGAAGGACGTCCATGATGGACTCATACTATTTCACATATTTATGTTTATATGTGATTGATATTGCTTCTTTTTTCTATGCATGTTATAATGGTAGAAATAGCCGTCGTTAATATCAAGCACATTGCCATTCTAGATGTTGCATATTCGCACGTCAAGTACGTCAGGTAGTCGGCTCATAAAATTCAGGTGCTACTAGGTGTCCTTGAACTGGAGGGTTCATGTCAGACACGGACATGCACGACATCAAGTTAACTTGACAAGGCTATCAAAATTGTTTGGGGCCTTGCGGAAAAAAGGTTCGGAGCCGGGGTATCAGATACCTACCCGACCAACAGGAGTCATATAGAGATACGATTAGCAAGGAGTTGCTTACAGAATAGGTAAGTTGGCTAGTAGTGATGTTGAAGCTCACTAGTCGCTTGCTCTAGGAAGATCCTGAATCACTGGGGGTTTGCGAAGGGATGCCGACTTCAGTGGGAGTAGTTCTGTTTAAGGCTCTAATTACTCTACATAAAAACATTGCTTAGCAATTTCATATTTTCTATTGTAGATCAATGGCACCACCTGCTCAACCCAACTTTGCTTTGAAATAAATTCTAGAAAAGGATAAACTGAATGGAACAAACTTTACCACATGGTATAGAAATTTGAGAATTGTTCTCAAGCACGATAAAAAGGAACATGTTCTAGAGGATCCACTTCCACAGGTACCTACCGATAATGCAAATGCCAGAACCAAGAATGCCTACCAGAAACTCATTGATGAATTAAACGAGATCAGCTACCTCATGCTGGCTTGTATGGAGCCCAATTTGCAACAACATTTTGAAAATGTTGAGGCTGTCGATATGATCGAGAGTCTCAAGAGCATGTTTTAGGTACATGCTAGGACCGAAAGGTTCAACTTATGTCTATGCTTGATGGATTGTAAGCTGAAAGAGGGTGATCCATTGAGCCCGCATGTGATCAAGATGATCGGGTATGTACAAGCTTTGGATCAGTTAGGTTTCCCACTTGGGGACGAGTTGTCCATGGATGCAATTATGGGTTCTCTTTCACCTATCTATGGGGCATTCATCTCGAACTATCATATGCATGGTATGGATAAGAAGCTCACTGAATTGCATGGGATGCTCAAGGTGGCAAAGCAGGATATTAAGAAAGGCACGCATCAGGTGCTGATGGTGCAGGACATGGCAAATTTTAAGAAGAGTTGGTTCAAGAAAAAGGTAAGGTAAAGGGTACATAGAAGGTTGTCTTCGCCACAGGGCCGAAGTCCGGACTGAACTGAAAGACCATTTGCTTTCATTGCAAGGAAGCTGGTCACTTGAAGAGGAACTATAGCAAGTGGCTTGCTGAGCATGGCAAGAAGGCCGGAGATGCTTCTTCAGGCAAAGGTACACTTGTTACATATGTTATAGACATTTACCTTGTTGACATACCTAGTAGCTCTTGGGTATTTGATACTAGATCGGTTGTTCATATTTGCAACTCGATACAGGGGCTGGTAAGAACTAGGCGTGTTGCACAAGGGGAGATTGACATCAGGGTCGGCAACAAAGCAAGAGTTGCTGCATTGGAGGTCGGCATGCTGCAGCTCCAGCTTCCCTCTGGATTTATTTTCAAATAGAATAATTGTTATTACATTCCCGCACTTAGTTGGAACATTATTTCTGCCTCATGCTTGATGAGTCAGGGTTATGAATTAAATTTAAAGGACAACGGTTATTCATTTTATTTGAATGGGATGTTCCACGACTATGCACCCATTGTAGATGGGTTATTTATTTGATATCTAGAAATGGAACCAGTCTATAACGTGAATGTCAAGAGGCATAATCCTAATGAGATAAATCCGATATACCTTTGGCATTGCCGGCTTGGACACATTAGTCTAAAACGCATGAAGAAGCTCCATGATGATGGACTCCTAACTTTGTACGACTTCGGGTCGTTTGAGACATGTGAATCATGCTTGCTAGTCAAGATGACTAAGTCTCCTTTTGCAAAGAATTGCAAAAGGGCATCCGAGCTGCTGGAGCTTATACAAAGTGGCTATCTGTACTTCATGACATTTACCGACGACTTGAGTAGATATGGATATATCTATTTGATGAGGCACAAGTCGGAAACTTTTGAAAAGTTCAAAGAATTTCAGACCGAGGTTGAAAATTAGCTCGGCAAGCCTATAAAGCTTCTCCGATCAAATCCCAAAGGTGAGTGCACGAGCCAATAGTTTGATAATCATCTGAAAAGCCGAGGTATAGTAACTCGGCTTACACCTCCGGGTACGCTACAGAGGAACGGCATGTCAGGACGGAGAAATCGAACCTTGTTGGACATGGTCCGATTAATGATGAGCAACTCAGATTTACCCTTGTCATTTTGGGGATACGCTCTAGAAACTGCAGCTTTCACACTTAACATGGTACTATCAAAATCCGTAGACAAGACACCACATGAGATGTGGACTGGGAAGAGTCCTAGTTTATCTTTTCTAAAGATTTGGGGTTGTGAAGCATTTGTCAAGCGACTCATGTCAGAAAAGCTTGCACCCAAGTCGGATAAATGCATATCCGTGGGATATCCAAGGGAAACCTTGGGATACACTTCTACAACCGAGAAGAGAATAGAGTGTTTGTTGCTCGGAACGGGGTTTTACTAGAGAAAGAGATTCTCACTAGGGAGGCCAGTGGAAGAATGATGCAACTCGAAGAAATTTGAGAGCCTCTCGGGGACGACTCGGATGATGTTGTGATCATACCGGAGTCAGTAAGAGAACCCGTAGTGGAATCTGCACTAGGTGTTTAAGAAGAAAACCGATGTGGATGGAAATTTTCATATCCACAAAGCTCGGCTCATCGCTAAAGGTTATGGACAAGTCCAAGGAATTGACTACGACAAGACATACTCGCCGTTAGCGATGCTGAAGTTTGTAAGGATCATACTAGCTATAGCTGCATATTTTGATTATGAGATATGGCAGATGGATGTCAAAACGGATTTCCTTCATGGTAATCTAAAAGAGGATGTATACAGATACAACCCAAAGGTTTTGTCGATCCAACCAACACTGGTAAAATATGCAAGCTCAAGAGATCCATTTATGGATTGAGGCAAGCAGCTCAGAGTTGGAATATTCGTTTTGATGAAGTCATCATTGACCTCGGATTCATCAAGAACAAAGAGGACTATTATTTATCAAGGTGTCTAGTGGGAGCTCGGTTGTATTTTTGATCATGTATGTCGATGGCATACTTCTGATCATAAATGATGTTTTGATGCTAAACTTAGTCAAGGAATCATTGAATAGCAAGTTTTCAATGAAAGACCTTGAAGAGGCAGTGTACATTTTAGGCATCAAGATCTATATAGATAGATCGAGGAGGCTGCTTGGCTTGAGCCAGAGCACTCATAGAGACAAAGTGTTGAAGAGGTTCAACATGATTGAGGCCAAGAAAGGGTTCTTGCCCTTCTCACATGGTATAAGGTTAAGCATGACTCAGGTCCTATGACTTCTGATGAGCGAAACCGGATGAGTAGGATTCCATATGCCTCGGCAATGGGATCCATCATGTACGCCATGCTATGTACACGGCCTGATCTTGCCTATGTAATAAGCTTAACAAGCAGATACCAGGCCGACCCAAGTGAGAGTCACTGGGGAGAAGTGAAAGATATCTTGAAGTACCTGAACAGGATTCAGAGATGTTCCTAGTTTATGGAGGTGAGGAGGAGCTCTGCGCAAAGGGTTACATTGATTGATTCTTGATTGCAAACTGGATTCGTGTATGTCATGAATGGAGGAGCATTGAGTTGGACGAGGTCCAAGCAAGACAGGGTGGCCGACTCAACAACAGAGGCCGAATACATTGCGTCTTGTGAAGCCGCAAAGGAAGGTGTTCGGATTTGGAAGTTCCTGGAGGATCTTGGTGTGTTCTCGGGCTGTTCAAAACCGTTGGACCTTTATTGCAATAATTCAAGTGCCATCGCACATGCCAAGGAGCCAAGACAACACCACAAGACCAGGCACATAGACCGAAAATATCATTTGACATGAAAGCTTGTAGACAAGGGTGATACTAATTTATGCAAGATTCATACAGATGCAAATGTTGAAGATCCATTGCCAAGCCACTTCAACAACCCAAGCATGAGGGGGACGTTAGAGCTATGGGCATTAGATGTCTATTTGATTAACTATAGTGGAAGTGGGAGACTGTTGGAGATATTCCCTAGAGGAAACCATGTATGATGATATTTCCTATGTGTTTATGTATAAAGATAGTCCTTGGACATTATCATTGATGTGTATTAACAAGTACGTGACTTGTTTGCGAGACTATGCATTCTATGATGACTATCCTAAATGGTCCCTAGTCGAAAGGGTTGTGAGGACGCGCAACCAATCACACTAGCATATGACATGTTGGATGGTTTGAACTCACTGACCATGTAGCATTGGATGCTGGACGGATAATATGGACTCGGAAAGGTCTGGTCGGATTTGAGGTAGTGGGATCCGAGTCGAGATAAGGTCAGAATTGGACAGACCCAACTATGAGACACAACGATTGGTCATCTGTGAGTCTCTAGTACAACATACATTCTATGTCCTCAGACCTAAGCTGGCGCATGTACTCAGGATGGTGACATACCTGCTTTGGGCCGACCAAATGCTACTCCATGACTGGGTAGTTACAAAGGTAGGTTTCATGCTTGTGCAGACCCATGCTACAAGACATGGTCTAGCATGATGGGATTTGTCCCTCCGACCATGAGAGATATACTCTCGGCCCCTCTGGTGATCCGACCTGGATAAGCATGGCTATGCAATGAGGATTATGAGTCCAAAGTGTTGGTCGAATTCACCAGAGTGCGAAAGAGGTCGTGCTGCAACAAGGATGACCATGACGCCTTGAGCACGAAAGGATATTTCGTGTGGCAAAGGGAAAAGAAGTATGAAGTATAGGTTTGCCTAACTGGGTTCATCAGACACTCTGGGTCAGCACGATTAGCTAGAGGCCGCTACTGACCGTTTGAGCGGGATGAGATCTGACTGGCGACCAAGTGAACGAGAACCTAAAGGGTCGCGCGTTTAAGGGAAGGAACACATGGGCTTTAGGATCCGTGCGAGGCCCAAAAGTTGAGTCTGTGTCGGATGCCTATATATAGTGGAGGTGCGGCACACCCATCTATTTGATCGCTTTGGCTCCCTTATTAGGCTTTGCATGTGTTGCAACTAGCCACCTCCACTCGCTACCGACTATGTGATCCGTACCTAGCTGTCCGCCACATGATGTTCCACCTACACGCGCGGATACCGTTAGAGGCGGTGCACTTGCACCGCTCCAGTGAACCTGTACGTGGGATCCGGCGACTGACTATTCGAGGGAGATTGGACTAGGAGGAGATGGAACTCCCGGACGCACTGCCACAACTCTACTTCCGCTGCACGGCACCATGCGTCTAGTGGTAACGAACTCTGATCCATCTCCATAGCATGTTGTTGGATGTTCTTCATGTAGGGATTTTTTAATTTGTATGCGATGCACCTACGGTAGAACCCAACATTTATCCATCCGCTTCTATTTTTCTCCTTGATGAAATAGCATAACAAATTATAGATAATGCTTGGTATCTAGAACATCAAGTAAAAAGTTCGGACTTCCGTAGCTCAAAGGGTCCATGAGGAACAACTTATAGTATAAGTCATACGAAGTCCTCATGGGGACGTGGCCAAGGTTGCTTATGCAAGATATTATAATAACATGTATTCCGGCTAGGTGTGTTAACCACAACATCACTTTTACCGGGTTGCGGTGAGACCAATATTATAATTCTTGGGACCAACCATCATATCTGCGTGAGGTTCAGATCTGGTTGGTGACAGGATGTTTCAGACTTAGCATGTCTGAAAATAAGGTTTGCAACACAAATCGAGGAGACGACATTGGGAGATTCTCGGGAAATGAACTACAGAAGCCAGCTCCAAAACATGAGATGGATTACAGGACTCACGTAGACACACTCACCAAGACGATCATGACCACATGAGGGTCTTACAAGAAAACACTACCAAGTTCTTGTTGGTAACCATCACTAAAGGTTAACAAAGTCTTGTGCGTGATCCAAAATTAGCACTTACATACTCCTTTTTCTTGAACAAGTCAATTAGTGGTTTGGTGTGCTAGGAATACATATGGAATGGAGGTAGAGATCCTATCAAACCATATCGTACTTCACACATGCATGATTGACTTGGATGATCTAAGAGGAAGCAAAATAACTTTTCTTGTATTCACGGCGGCGACTTGCATCAAATGCACAATTCAGAGTAAGTCACTTCATACACCAAGGCATACACTTCATGAGATAACACGAAGGAATGCACAATTCAGAGTAAGTCACTTAGTACACCAAGGCATACACTTCATGAGATAACACGAAGGTAATTCTTTACTAAGGTTCGAAACACTAGCTTTTTGTTCATCATGAATCATGGAGAGTGAGGGAGTCCTGGATTAGGGGGTCCTCGGATAGCCAACCTATTGTTATGGGCCAGACTATGAGGGTTGCTTATCGAAGACCGAAGGATTTGAAGGCCCAATCTCTTAGATGGAAGCTTCAGGAAAAAGGCTTATGCTCCACGTCTGATGTAATAGTTAGGCAAGTTTATCTCTTCGGCATGTAACCGACCATGTAAAAACCCTAGGCATCCCCGACATCTAGGGTTCGACATACGATCTCAAGGTAGATCAACTCTATAACACCATACACCATCAGTACAATCAAGCAGGACATAGGGTATTACCTCCATTGGAGGGCCTGAACCTGGGTAAACTCGTGTCCCCTTCGTCTCCTGTTACTGTCCATCCTAATCTCATAGTTCGGGACCGCCTACCCGAGATCTACTGGTTTTAACACCAACATTGGTGCTTTCATTGAGAGTTCCTCTGTGAGCGAGATGGAATCGACGCCTCGTCTCTTCATCAACGAAGAGGTTCGTAACATGGACGTTTTCATCCCCGGGCAGATCTTTGCCTTTGGAAGCATTGTGCTACATGCGGATTCCACCGACCTTCTAGGCCAAGTTGAGAGTTTTGCCCCTAATCAAGAGGTCAAATTTGGAAACTTAGAGTTCTCCGTCGACTCTCGGGGCGACCTATCACTAATCGGGCTCACAGGTTCGCCTGCAGCCCTCGAGGGCTTTGAGGCCTTAACCTCGAGCCCTTGTTTCGGACATGCCAATGGGGTCACCCATGGTGGCAATCCGATCTCTCATCCCGGTGTGGCCATCAATCCATGTGACCGAACATGTGTTCCTTCCGAACACTCCCCATGGGTGGGCCTCATGGGGGTTGACTCCGTGAGTCCCGAACAGCTGGATCCGATTGGGCCCTCAACGGTTGATGAGGCCTTGGAGCAATTCTCGTCGATGGGGATCACCAACGATCCAGCCCAGATCTACACCCGACATGGTTATAGTTCGGGCAGGGACAAATTTTTCGACCCACCCACCACCCACTTGATAGCCACCGTCGAAGACTTAACCGAAGTGCTAGACTACGCCTGTAAAGAGGCAGAATACATGGATGAAGAGGACCGTGTTCCCACCCCTGTCAACACCGGGAGTTGGGCCTCCACTTCTACATACGACGTCTACATGGTGGACATTCCTGCCACCAACAGTGACAATACGCCTGACAACAACGGTGACAAATCGGGTGATGCGCCATCAAGGCGCCGAAAATCGCATAAGCAATCCAAAAGAAAAAACGGAAGAGGAGCTAGTATCAGCAATGGGGAAGGTAATGCACCCGCCGATCATGACAATGACGATATCCCCGAGCACCCGTTTGAAGGTCCGGAGGAGCCCGAGGATCAGAATGACCCCGATACTATCTACGACCCCGAAGGCGACGATTACATTCCCCCGTCGAGGAGGAAGATATAATGGAAGTTGATGACTTGTACATCCCTGATAACCTCGAGGATCAGGAGGAAATCAAGCAACAACTCATAGCAACAGCTCGTAGCTTAAAGGCCAAAGAACGGCAACTCAAAGCTGAAAAGGCCGACCTCAACGAGCGATGAACGAAAGTCCTCTCAGCCGAGGAAGCATACATCACTGGCCCATCCAACCAGCCCAAAAGCTACAATCGGATAAGGTTGCTACCGCAATTTGACAATGAACTTACTGATACTCCATCTCCAAACCATAATCCATATGACAAGCCAGACTGCCCCCCTCGTGGTCGAGACAGGACGGCCGATGATGCTGGTTACATATCGGCAATGCCCAAAAGCGGGGCAAGGAGCCATTAGAGCCCGATGACAGGTTCGACCTGTGAGATGACATGGATCATAGAGCAGGCCACACTAGATCCATTTATGGATCCAAAGAGTACGCGCCCGATAAACGTGATGAGTATAGACCATGGTTTGACCAAAACAACAGGGTCCGGGAACGCAACCATCCCCATACAGACGCCAAATACAGGCGCGCGATAGCACGGGTCAGAGGTGCCGCTCAACCTGTGTGCTTCACGGACGAGGTAATGTGGCATCAGTTCCCTAAAGGGTTTAAACCCATGAATATAGAATAGTATGACGGGACCACTGACCCAACTGTATGGATCAAGGACTTCCTCCTTCATATCCACATGGCATGACGAGATGATCACCATGCCATCAAATACCGACCTCTTAAGCTCAAGGGGCGATCTCGGCACTTGTCGTGGCTTTGTCACGGCAGATGTCCAAGGACTTAGATTCGAGGCCATCGCTAAGGTGATGGACTCAAAGGGGTTGGTTGGGATGAAGGACACGAGTTTACCCAGGTTTGGCCCCTCAAGAAGAGGTAAAAGCCTACGTCCTGCTTGTGTTGTATTGTTTGAAGTATCGATTACAATGGAGTGGATTCACTTGACCTAGTTCTCGATTAGTTGGTTTCTGTCTAAGTCGCCCTCGGTCTCGCCCTTATAAAGGAGGTCAAGACCACGGGTTACACAAGTCTCATACCGACTCTTACAACGTGTCCGTCTCTATCTCTATGTCGTCCTGCCTTCCTAAGCAAGCTGTCTTTGGGCGGCTTATCTGCCCGGGTCTTCATGCCTTCCTTGTCTGGGCCTCGCCTTGGCTTATCTTGATAAACCGCCATATGTCTAGGCTTATGTCTCAAGGCCCATCCTTGGTCTAGCCCATGAGCCGCCAGGTATGACCCGGCCCCACCTGGGCGAGTCTCACTACGGGGTTATATCCCCAACATTAGGCCCTAGGTTGAATTGAGCTTACTCATTTCATCCTTCCATCTCTCTTGGCGGCGACTCTCTCTGATTATCACCTGAACGTAAGATAAAATAACCCACCGTGATGTCATACCGGATATATCAAAAAGATTTCCTGATGACCGCAACGGATCTTTCCACTATTAAACTAATGGCCCGAAAATCGAAGCATCCGTCTCGGTCAATCAACTTCTGTCACCTTGATTTACACGCTTGTTTCCACCTTTTGCCTGTTAAATAGGACCGCGAAGGGAGGTTTTCATTTCTTCTTCCACTTGCGCCTCTTCTTCTTCCTCTCAACGCCGTCACTCCAGAGTTTCCTTGCTCTGGTGAAGCTTCCACTCCGTTGTCATCCCAAACCGCTCCATCAACCTGATCGGACCAGAGCACTGCCCGCGCTTGTCGCGTCATCTCCGGTAAGTTCTTTTCCACTCCTAGATCTGCAGCTTTCGGTAGGATATTCATGGAGTTCCTCCGCCCACTAGAACATGAGCTCTTCGCAATGTCAGATAATATGTAGCCCAGTGGACTTGATAATTCTCCTTTTTCCACTGCGGCAGATCGTAGGAAGTCAATAATAGCACAACACATATGTGTAGTTGCCCCTGTTTATTGTCTTCAAACGCTCTAGTTCCTCTATTGGTCGCTTGGTTTAGAATAAACCCGCCTTTTTCTCTGTTTTGTAGATCCATAATAATATAGATAACCTGTGAAACCTGTTTTCCACACTTAGTAACTTTTCCTTTGTTTCCTCGCAAACTAAAGTCGCCATTGAATTTCCTACTCTCATCTAAATCTTCGGTGACTTAGCCTTAGAGAACTTAGATTTCATCAGCCGTCCGTAGTCAACGGTCCCCTTCTAACTTGCCACACATTGTTACCTTGCACAACTTTAAGACGTCACCATGCCTCGTGCATCCAATTCTTGTAACTGGGTCGGCTCTGCCATGACTGAAGAGTTCTTGAAGGACTTCGTAGACGCAGGGTCCTTACCAGCCAAAGATGTCATCCATTGGCGGGTTCTAGGAAATGAAAAGAAACCCATTCCTCAAAAGGGAGAAGTAGTTGTTTTCGTAGATCACCTTCTACGCGGTTTCAGCCCGCCTGGCTCAAAATTCTTCCGAGATGTCCTTCATTTCTTTAAGCTGCACCCTCAAGACATCGCCCCAAACTCCGTCTCAAACATGTGCAACTTCCAAATCCTCTATGAAGTTTACTTACAAGAAGAGCCATCCATTGGTCTTTTCCATGAGTTTTTCTACGGAAACCGCTAGACGGAGGTAAAAGCTGGTCCAAGCTTAGAGCTTGGCCGAATCTCATTTCAGAGAAGACGGGATGTGACCTTTCCGGCTGTTCGGATGCCAAGTCATCCCAATGACTGGAATCAAACCTGGTTTTACTACAAAGACACCTCTCGAGAGGGAGAACATTCCTTGCCGGGTTATCGTCCGACCCGGCTCAAGACTACAACCGAACTACCTGACCGGCTGTCAGCCTCTGAACGAGCGAAGTATGCTCTGGCTCACGCAAAAATAAAGGCCCTTATGACCAATGGTCTGATAGGGATGGATCTGGCCCACTGCTGGGTTTCTTGGAAAGTCATGCCTCTGAGCTGGCGAAGCCGCCTCATGTGTGAGTATACGGGTGATGCTAATGATCCCCTCTACTTTAATCCTACCATGTTGTCAGAAGACAACATCGTGGCCACCATCAAAAGTCTTGTTCATGAATCTGAAGGATCCTGCCGCGCCATCGGGTTAGGACCTTTCTGCGCTGCAAACCCGACCCCAGATGTTAGGGCAAGTCTCGATCTCCTTACTTCCGCATTAGCTATCCATATATACCTTGCAATCTTTTGACCTCTTTCAACGGCTTCTACTTTCAGGACAATTCCAGCTTCTGGAAAAACAAATACGTTCCTCCTCCAAAGAAATCAAAGGGAAAACTGACGACCGAAAGAAGAAAACCGCACCTAAAGAACAACCGGAATCTGACGACTCAAAGGTAGAACTTGACTCTCGTGTCCGTCTCTTCATGCACCTTATTGACAATAATAATTCTCAGGACGAAACGGAGACAAGCCAAGCCAACGTTCCAGAGGTAACTTATGTTTCATCTGACTCAGAACATCTTGCACCATAGAAGATACGGCGGGTCATCCGAAAGGTCCCACTTTCTCATCCTCTTGCTTACTTAGACCCCCTCTTTCTTTTGAAAAAGCAACAACAACTCTCCCGACACTAGACCCGGAGTGCCGGCTCTAATGACCTCATGGCCGGGTTATCTCACTCTCCGGCTCAACGGAAATGGCCAGCTGAGGTATTTCTTTCACTTGGTTTAAGTTTGGCAACCTTGCCTTTATGATTTGACACTTTCTTATATTGCCTTAAATATTTTCAGGAATCACCCCCTTCCTCGGGCGACTCTACAGCTACTACTCTTCTGCCTCTGAAGATCAACCCAAAGTACATGCCTTTCATGCTTGCATTACATCCTTCATTAGCCGTAAAGTTTATACAATGAGCTTCTGTGTTTTCCAGGGCTCAAGCGAACGAAGGAAGACCGGCGGGTCTACCCCTCCTCCCAAGGCTTCAGAGCCGGAGCCTGCCAAGCCGGACTCTCCTCCAGCGCACGCTGACCCCTCTGTGGCCTCCAAGGATGCGCCTGAAGAAGCTCATCATTCTACCGAGCCGACGACCCATGACATGATTCCTAAGAGTCCTCCGAGGACCAACTCTAAGCCCTCGAGCCCTTCAACAACTGTTGACAATTCGGTTACTCCGGACGTCACCATTACTAGTGCCGGCTTCCACACTCGTCAAGTTCATGTGTTGACAAAGCACACTGAGAAGCCTGAAGCCTCCAAGAAGCTGGACTTTGAACTCCCCGCGCTGGAGAAGTTAACCGCTGATGAGTTGCATGCTGGTTATGTGAACCGCCTCTCCACCAGCCGAAACATAGAGCTCTGGCTTGTTAGCTTGATGAAGAAAAAATATGAGGTACTCTTGCTCTCTTTTCCTTATATCCTTACGTAGCCCCAAAGAGCTGGTTTAGTATTTACTAATGGTAAACCGGGTCTCTGAGTCTTGTTATAAATAGAAAACTCTTAACCTGTAGCCCTCATTTATCGCCTTAAGACTTAAATATTGAGCAAATGCTTTAGTGCGTAAGTAGTTGTTCAAAAAGCCATCTGTAGCCCCCAAGGGCCGGCTTAACTTGATGAAAGGTGAGCCAGAACTTTGGTATAGATAGATCAGAGCGCCAGTTTTAGCCCCCAAGGGCCGGCTTAACTTGATGAAAGATGAGCCGGAACTTCCATGGAGATAGACCAAATACCCATATGTAGCCCCCAAGGGTCGGCTGAACTTTGATGAAGATGAGCTGGAACTTCCTTGTAGCCTTGGAGAACAAATATACATTAGCCCCCAAGTGTCAAGCATATTGCTTGCAATCGACTTGAGACTTGTATTATATTATCTGAATCTTCATCATCTGATAATATACCATCATGGTGACTTAGCCCTCATTTTGTTTTATTATATGTCCCAGGAAGCGTTAAACAAGTCCGAGTGTGAAGGACCGGTTTAAGGAGCAATCTAGACACTCAGCAAGCCGCCCGAAACGAAGCAGATGAGAAGTACCGGCTCGCCGCTGAAGAACTTACAAAAGTGAAGGCGGACTTTGCCGCTTTCAAAAAATCTGTTGAGACGGAACAAAACACCCAGGCTCAACGAGCAGACGATGCTGACCAGCGGCTCATGGTTGTATCCTATACTTGAAGCGCCACATTGCAAAGATGACTGCCACCATCTTTGGTAAGTACTAAATACTTATCCAGTACTCTTGTGTGAATACTTATACTAGCGACTTATAACCAAAAATCTGTCTTATGTAGGTCTAAGGAGCCATCAACTTGTTACTGATAGCTTGTTTCCATTGAAAGCCATGTATACTTTAACAGAGCAACTATATTGCGGAGCTCTCTGCACAATCAAGGCGGTGCTGTATAAAGATAGTATTCCCCCAACTATGAAGGGAGTCATAGAGTTTCTATCCACCCTGCCCAAAAAAATCTAGGAGCTCAAAAAATCTGCCGCCAGAAAAGGAGCCATCGCAGTCATAAGCCGGGCTTTAGCCTTCGCCCCAAAGCTGACTCCTGAAGACATGATGGATGGGTTTCCATCAAAGAAGGATGACGGCTCAGAGTTCACGGAGGCTGACTATGCTCGTTGCATGAAGGCTTCCAGAGTCCTTGCATCAGTGTTAGCAGAATAAGTGCGCTTGTCAACATACCAGGCGTCTTACAATGCTGAGCAGAAGAGAGTACGCGGCCCAACCTTTGAGGCCAAGGACTTAAGGCCTGCACGCCATAAGCACCTCTTTGCTCCTGATCTTGACCCGTCCCCCCTCTTTGAAGAGGCAAACTTTGCGGCTTTGATGAACTACAACTTGGACGTGGACAATCTCGAAATCATGGAGGTCGAAGACCCGACATAGGGTGACCCGCCATCCAACTGACGACCTTGGTAACGCCGTGGATAATCTAGCCTTGTGACCCGCCATAGGGCGGTGTAAAAAACTTTTTAGTCCTGACTTTTGAGCTCTGCGGAGAGCATTGTAATAGGCTTGTAGTAAACTTTGTCTTGCCTAAACTGTGCCATGATGCACATATGAAATTGTCCGGCTTAACATATTACATCTACCTTTTGCCTTCAAGTCATACCAGATGTTGTGGTGTCTCTTGTTAATTAACCAACCTGCGAGAATAGAATAATCTTCGCATTGTTAGGAGGGCGGCTTAGGATAGCGCAACCCAAAGATGCTATATCTTTCCTGACTTGCTTTTTTTAACTCATGTGTCGGTTCTGCTGGGTTGACTCGCCACTTAAAAACTCCTTAGCAGTACAGGGTCTCTATCAAGATTGGTCGTCAATTCCTTTGAGAGGCTTAGGGTCTCTAAGCGAGATTAACTGACAGGAAGTGTAATGTCCCAAAAGAGACTCGGCAGGGCATGAGTACCCTGGTAGCCCATAAACTGCCTCTGATGTGACATAAATCCGTCGTTTTAACCTTCAATAGTGCAGGGTCTTTATAAGATTAACTGTCTAAGAGTATGAACGGGCCACATAGCGGAGTGTCGGCAGTAAATGGGAGTGTTTATCCTTGCTTTCCGTAAGCCGGCCCTCACATGACAATAGCCGCCGTTTTAACCTTGAATCAGTACAGGGTCTCTATCGAGATTGGCTGTCAATTTCTTTGAGCCGGCTCAGGGTCTCTAGGCGAGATTAACTTGTAAGAGTTTGGCGGGTCACCTAGCGGAGCAGCATCAGCTTACAGGAAGGTTTAACCCTTTTTGGATTAAGAGCCGATCAAGAGGGTGTGTAAGCTAAACCCGGTAGGTTGGAAGCCCCCAAGTGACCTTTGTTGATGGAGTCAACTGTTTGGCTTAAAAGATGATCGATAGGGTGTGATAAGTTAAACCCGGTGGGTTGGAAGCCCCCAGGACGATCATGTTGACAGAGTCAACTATTTGTCTTGAGAGCCGACAGATAGGGTGTGATAAGCTAAACCCAATGGGTTGGAAGCCCTCTGGACGATCATGTTGACGGAGTCAACTATTTTGCTTCAGAGATGACCGATAGGGTGTGATAAGCTAAACCCGATGGGTTGGAAGCCCCCTGGACAATCATGTTGACGGAGTCAACTATTTGTCTTGGGAGCCGATCAATAGGGTCTGATAAGCTAAGCCCGCTGGGTTGGAAGCCCCCTGATTGACCTTTTTGCACAGACTCAGATATGCGAAACGTCAGAGGCCCCGGCTTACAGGGATGCCAACTTTATTCATATATATATATATATATATATATATATATGATATGTGCAATGAAGGTGTACAATGTCAAGTTTTGACATCTTAATTATAGTAAGGTCATGGATGCGCTATGTTCCACGGTCGGCGGGTCTCCTGCCCCGAAGTGCTTGAGTTGTCTCGGATGTCAATGAGAGAATAGGACCCATTGTTGACATTTCTGCTGACCACGAAAGGCCCTTCCCATGGAGGGGATAACTTGTGTGCATCTGTCTAATCTTGAATCAACCGCAACACTAAGTCACCTTCTTGAAACTTCCGGGTCTTGACTCTAGGGCTATGATAGCGACGCAGGTCTTGCTGATAAATCGTCTATTCAG
Organism: Hordeum marinum; assembly: GCA_022496015.1. Classification (NCBI taxonomy): domain Eukaryota; kingdom Viridiplantae; phylum Streptophyta; class Magnoliopsida; order Poales; family Poaceae; genus Hordeum; species Hordeum marinum. The sequence goes on along the minus strand of CM039673.1, from coordinate 367,172,602 downwards.
CCGCTGCCAGATCACGTTCTTCCTCCAAGGCATCCAACGTGTCTTCACGTGCCATTTCATTGTTCGCCTCAACGTAAGCCGCCACTCATGGCGAGTCATGACGGATATTGCTTGGTAACACGACTTCTGCACAGTAAACCATGAAGAAAGGTGTATAACATGTTGATCTGTTGAGGGTGGTTCTAATGCTCCATAAGACGGATGGCAACTCGTCCACCCAACAACCCGACATTCGCTGCAAAGGAACCATAAGCCGGGGTTTGATACCTCTCAAGATTTCTTGATTAGCGTGCTTTGTCTGACCGTTTGACTGTGGATGAGCAATCGCAGAAACATCAAGTATGATGTGTTCACTTTCATAGAACGCTCGCATAGCCCCCTTGGATAGGTTCATACCATTATCCGTGATGATACTATGAGGGTAACCAAAATGGTAGATCAACTTCTTAACAAACCGAACCGCCGTAGCCATGTCACACTTGCCAACCGGCTCAGCTTCTACCCACTTGGTACATTTGTCAACTGCCACCAAGAGGTGGGTCTTCTTGTCCTTGTACAAAGGCCCGACCATATCAAGCCCCCATACTGCAAACGGCCAAGTAATTGGAATCATGCGCAACTCTTGAGCCGGGACATGAGCACGTCGGCCAAACTTTTGACATCCATCGCACTTGCGGACCAAGTCTTCCGCATCCTTATGAGCCGTCAGCCAGAAGAAGCCATGTCCACCAGAGATTTTGAGCTGGCGTGATTACCACAATCACCAGCATGAATTTCATTCAAGATTTCCTTGCCCTCTTCAGGTGAAACACAACGTTGAAACACGCCCGTGACACTGCACTTATGTAACTCGCCATTGACTATTGTCATAGATTTAGACCGCCTGGTGATCTGTCTAGCGAGATTTTCATCATCAGGTAACTTGCCGCGAGTCAAGTATGCCAAATAAGGCACAGTCCAGTCAAGAATTGCATGTAGAGCCGCCACCAGCTGTCCCTCCGGGTCAGGAATAGCCTAGTCTTCCTCTAAAGGTAACTTAACCGATGGGTGATGTAGCACATCCAACAAAACGTTAGGCGGCACCGGCTTTCGTTGAGAACCCAGCCTTGACAGGGCGTCAGTCGCCTCGTTCCTACGACGATCAATATGATCCACCTGATAACCCTTGAAGTGTCCAGCAATGACATCCACTGCCTGACGATAAGCCACCATCTGTTGGTCCTTGGAGTCCCAAGTGCCTGAAACTTGCTGGGCTACGAGATCTGAGTGGCCAAAACATCGAACCCGGCTCAAGTTCATCTTCATTGCCACCCTGATGCCATGAAGCCGTGCTTCATACTCAGCTGCATTGTTAGTACGAGGAAACATCAACCTTAGCTCATAATAGAACTTATCACCTTTGGGGGAAGTTAAGACAACCCCTGCCCCTGATCCTTCCAGTTGCCTGGATCCATCAAAGTGGATTGTCCAGTATGTGTTGTCCGGCTTCTCCTCGGGCACCTGACACTCGGTCCAGTCATTTATGAAATCCACTAAGGCTTGAGACTTGACCGCCGTGAGAGGTACGTATTTCAAATTGGGAGGTCCAAGCTCCAATGCCCACTTAGCAATCCTGCCAGTAGCTTCTATGTTTTGAATTATATCTCCCCATGGGGCAGAGCTAACCACTGTAATATGGTGCCCCAGGAAATAGTGCTTTAGCTTGCGATTGGCCATGAAAAGCCCATACACCAGCTTCTGCCAATGTGGATACCTCTGCTTAGATTCTGTCAGGACCTCACTAATATAGTAAATCGGCCTCTGAACCGGATATTCCTTCCCTGCTTCCTTACGCTGAAAAACGATTGCGGTGCTGACAGCCCTGTTATTAGCCACCACGTATAAGAGCAAGGGTTCTTTCTCAACCGGAGCGGCTAAGACCGGCGGCTCAGTGACCTGTCTCTTGAGCGCCAAAAATGCTTCACCCGCCATTGTACTCCAGACAAAGTTGTTCGTCTTTCTCATCATCTGGTACAAAGGGATGGCCTTCTCACGAAGGCGGCTTATAAACCGACTTAACAGAGTAATCCGTCCTGCCAGGCGCTGAACGTCATTAATGCATGCCGGCTCAGACAGGGAGGTGATAGCCTTGATTTTATCTGGGTTAGCCTCAGTGCCACGCTCAGATACTAGAAATCCCAAGAGCTTGCCTGCCGGAACGCCGAAGACACACTTAGCCGGGTTAAGCATCATCTTGTAGACCCGTAAGTTGTCGAAGTCTCCTTCATGTCGTCAAGCAGAGTCTCCTTCTTCCTTGACTTGATCACAATATAATCCACATATCCATGAACATTCAGCCCGATTTGGCTGTGAAGACAATTCTATACACAACGCTGGTAAGTCGCCTGGGCACTCTTGAGCCCGAAAGGCATAGACACATAGCAGAAAGCACCAAAAGGCGTGATGAAAGCCGTCTTGTCTTGGTCCTTGACTGCCATTTTGATCTGACGATAACCAGAATAAGCATCTGGGAAGCATAAACTCTCACAACCCGCCGTTGCATCAACGATCTGGTCAATACGAGGGAGAGCAAACGGGTCAGCCGTAATGGCCTTGTTAAGATCCATGTAGTCCACACACATACGCCATGTGTCGTTTTTCTTGAGTACCAGCACCGGGTTAGCAAGCCACTCCCGGTGAAAGACCTCGATGATGAAACCCGCCGCTAGAAGCCGGGCTACCTCTTCCCCAATGGCCTTGCGTCTCTCCTCATTGAACCCCCGTAGAAACTGCCTGACTGGTTTAAACTCAGGATCCACATTATGGTGGTGCTCAGCGAATTCTCTCGGTACACCCAGGATGTCAGAAGGTTTCCATGTGAAGATGCCCCGATTCTCACGGATGAATTCGATGAGCACGCTTTCCTATTTGGGATCCATATTAGCCCTGATAGTGAACTGCTGAGATGAGTCGCCCGGAGTGAAATCCACCGATTTGGTATCATCCGCCGAAAATTTGAGGGCGGCTCAATCTCTGTGGTGGGCTTTTTCAGCGGAGTCATGTCCTCCGGGTCAACATTTTCCTTGTAAAACTTGTGCTCCGCCTCAGCACAACTGGACTCTGCATAAGCCGCATCTCCTTCCTCACACTCAATAGTCGTCTCTCGATCACCATGCACCGTAATCGTACCCTTTAGGCCCGGCATCTTGAGCTGCAAGTACACATAACAAGGCCTAGCCATGAATTTGGCATAAGCCGGACGTCCAAACAGAGCATGATATGGACTTTTGATCTTGACCACCTCAAAACACAAGGTCTCCACCCTGTAGTTGTGTTCGTCACCGAAGGCGACTTCCAAAGAGATCCTCCCCACTGGATAAGCTGACTTGCGAGGCACCACACCGTGAAAAACTATTGAGGACGGCATAAGATCCTTATCAAGCAACTTCATCCAGCAGAAAGTGTCGTAGTACATGATATTGATGCTGCCGCCACCATCCATAAGCACCTTGGTAAACACATAGCCTCCAACTTGGAGAGCAGCTACCAATGCCAGCCGTCCCGGGCCATCAACACGCGGCGGGTGATCCCCCTGGCTCCAGGTTATATCATACTCAGACCACTTCAAGTATTGTGGTAGAGTCGGCGTGATCGCATTAACCGCCCACTTGTGCAACTTCTGATCTCGCCTGTCAAGGCTGGTCGTAAAAACATGATACTGACCCAAGCTGAACTGCTTCGGATTACTCTGATATCTAGACTGGTTATTCTATTACTGATTATTGCCACCAGAGTGCGGATGATGTTCTCCCTAGTTGCCCTGGCCGTGATGGTCGGATCCTTAGCCGCCGGACCCAAACCCGGCTCCTGACCCACCTGGTTCTAAGCCGCTAGGCAGGCCACCATCATTGTTATGCTGTCGTAAGCTGTAGTCCTTGAACTTTTGCATAACATAGCAATTACCCCATGTGTGACCCGCCGGTCTGTCGGGCCGACTATGCTCGGGACAAGGTTTATTGAGCATCTCCTCCAAATTAAAAGGAGTCTTACCCTTATTAAAAGGCTGCCTAAACTTCCCGTTGCCCTTAGCACGATTGTTGCCGGTGCTGGCGTTGGCCACCAATTCTGACCCGACGTCCGGGTTCTTTCTCTTACTTTGGTTACCATTGCCTAACGCACCCATGCCATGGTTATTGTTTTTACTCTGACCAGGTTTCTCCTCATCAAAGCCCGGATCCTTCGTGTTATCAGAGTCGGCGTACTTCGTGAGAGCCGCCATGAGCTCCCCCATATCTTGACATGTGTGCTTGAGCCGGCCGAGCTTCTGATTGAAAGGCGTAAAATGGCAATTCTTTTCCAGAATCAAAACCGCTCGATTTGCTGTAATCTGCTCAGATGAGTGGATGATAGCCGAGACCCGCCGGACCCAATGATGAGCCGATTCATTCTCCTGCTTGCACGTTCCTTGAAAGTTTTTGATGAACTTCGCCTTTAACTTAGCCCATGAACTGATAGTATTGGGTGCCAAACCCATCAACCACGTGCGTGTCGGCCCTTCTAGCATCATGATAAAATACTTCGCACACATAGCGTCATTGATGTCCAACATCTCCATGGCCAGCTCATAAGTTTCAATCCAGGCCTCCGGGGGCAGGTCAGCAGTGTAATTTGGGACCTTGCAAGGGCCTTTGAAATCTTTCGGTAGACGCTCGTTCAGCAGAGCCGACACCAACTGTATCCCTCGATCATGTAGAGGCGGCCGCGGCGACTTTTGTTCATCCTTCCGATCACGTATCCCTCGATCCCTGGAAGACAGCCCTTTGAGAACTCAACACCACCGAGCGCTAGCCCCACGGTGGGCACCAACTGTCATGGCTTTGTCACGGAAGATGTCTAAGGACTTAGATTCGAGGCCATCACTAAGGTGATGGACTCAAAGAGGTTGGTTGGTACGAAGGAAACGAGTTTACCCAGGTTCGGTCCCTCAAGAAGAGGTAAAAGCCTACGTCCTGCTTGTGTTCTATTGATTGGAGTATCGGTTACAAGGGAGCGGATTCGCTTGACCTAGTTCTCGATTAGTTGGTTTCTGTCTAAGTCGCCCCGGGTCTCGCCTTATAAAGGAGGTCAAGACCACGGATTACACAAGTCTCATGCCGACTCTTACAATGTGTCCGACTCTATCTCTATGTCATCTTGCCTTCCTAAGCAAGCCTTCTTTGGGCGGCTTATCCGCCCAGGTCTTCATGCCTTCCTTGTTTGGGACTCGCCTTGGCTTATCTTGGTAAACCTCCATACGTCTAGGCTTATGTCTCGAGGTCCATCCTTGGTCTGGCCCATGAGCCACCAGGTATGACCCGACCCCACCTCGGCGAGTCTCACTACGGGGTTATATCCCCATCAGCACTAGTTTAACAGCCTCCCCGAAAACTCCATAGGATGTTGGGAAGACCTGGAAGACGCATTCCGATCTAACTTCCTAGGGACCTATGTCCCCCTGCCCGACTCTACCGATCTCAGCAACATCGTCTAGAAGCCCAGCGAATCCGCCTAGCAGTTATGGAATCGATTCTTGACTATGAAGAACCAAATCGTCGATTGTTCGGACGCTGAAGCCATAGCCTCCTAACGACACAATATTCGGGACGAATGGCTGGCCCGCCAGCTAGGCCAGTACAAGCCTCAAACTATGTCCACCCTTACCTCCCTCATGACCCACTTTTGCGCAGGTCTGGCTAGACTTAGCTACAATTCTGAAGATCCCGTGGCACCTGAAGCCTAGGATGGCAAATCAAATCCAAACCGCAATAAGAATAAGCGCTGACACAATAGCAATGATGTCGATGACATGATGGTTCATGTCGGATTCCGCAATTCCTGACCTGGGCAAGCAGAAGAAGCCACCTAAAGGCAATCATGACGGACCCACTCAGCTCGAGAAGATCATGGAAAGGCCTTGCCAAATCCATGGAACTTCAAAAAAGCTCTCCAATCACACACACCGCAACTGCTGGGTGTTTAAACAGGCTGGCAGGATACAAATCGAAGACCAGGGCAAAAGCTTGTGTAGTGAGGACGAAGATGAGCCTCGGGCTCCAATGGGTGGTGGTCATAAGAAGTTCCCTCCCAAAGTAAAAATGGTGAACATGATATACGCCACCCACATACCGAAGAAGGAGAAGAAGCGCGCCCTACGGGAAGTCTACGCAGTGGAACCCGTAGCCCCCAAGTACAACCCATGGTCAGCATACCCGACCACCTTTGATCGGCATGATCATCCGACCAGTATCCATCATGGGGGTTCGACGGCCCTCGTCCTAGATCCCGTTATAGATGGGTATCACCTCACAAAGGTCCTAATGGATGGAGGAAGTAGCCTTACCCTGATCTACTCAGATACGGTGAAAAAGATGGGCATCGATCCATCAAGGATCAAGCCAAGCAACACTACCTTCAAAGGAGTGATCCCGGGCACTGAGGCCCGATGCACGGGCTCAGTAACAATAGAGGTTGTGTTTGTCTCACCCAACATCTTTCGCAGCGAAGACTTGATCTTCGACATCGTGCCCTTCCGCAACGGCTGTCACGCACTGCTTGGATGGACGATGTTTGCTCATTTCAACACGGTCCCACACTACGCATACCGCAAGCTTAAGATGCTAGGCCCCAAGGGGGAGCATGCACTAGGCCTAGCGGCCAAATTTAGTTATAAAGAAGATCGACAACCTTCAATATCTGCCATAAAGGCAAATAATGCTGGGAAGCGAGTTCGGCTTCAGACCGATAACTCGGATCCTTCCTCTTCCCCTCTATACGAACTCGGCCCCCACTGCACAATTTCCGGACCAGCAAAGTACGTGTCGAGGAGGCACAATTTCACACTTAAGATTCCATGGGAAGCGATGGAGAAATATTGATGGGTGTTTGGCTACCCTGACCTACTACCACCAATACGTCTTCGGACAAGATGTAGGCGCTCCTAAAAGAGCTTGCCTACAGCATAAAGCTCACCTATAATGCTACGGCATGTCATGATTTTGTTCGCAAAATCCTCCCGCACTAACGCCCATCAAGGTGCATCGAAGAGCAGGAGTCAACCAACAAGAGGGGGCATATCGAGGACGTTTGGTCACCAATTGAAGACCCCTCGTACAACAACTCCTGTAGGATGTTATTTCTTATTTTCTTTCTCATACCTATAAACAGTTGCTTCGGCAATCCAAGTTATAAGAGCTATTGATAAAATGCAATGCTGCATGGCGCAAGAACACCTCATCTGTCCTGTTTTCGGCACTTGCTTTTTCTCCTTTCTCCCTCTTCTCATGAACCTGTTCGGTATGACATGATGTAACCGCCAATAGACCGGGGGGCCTGATTTCAAACACAAATCGCCTTAACTATCGTGTGTTCGGTATCTTGGTGTTCTCTTTATATGCATCGGTTCTGAACTATGTCTTTGGTCATTAAGTTGGGTTGCCCGGCTCCTGTGATTGCCCCTTTATGTTCCGCTCGTTCGGCTAAAAGGGCAAAGGGAGCACCCCTGCAATTGTGCTTCTGGATAGTCCGGTCAAGCACCTTAGGGGAGAAAGCCAAAAATGGACTATCATAGTATGCAAGATCTGATCTGTGAACCCCAAGTTAGAAGTATTACACTTCAATCCAGGTAAGTGGTTATTCCGTGTTATACGAGGAACTTGGCTTTTGCACAAACATTGTGATGTGGGCTTCGTCCTGGTTCGCCCGAACATCGCAAACACTTATGTGGCCAATCGTATGCTTCGCGTAGTCCTTTTCGCGCCCCTTCGGTTAAGTGAAAGAAATAAAGCACTATAATCTGATTGCCTACTCTGCCGCACTACACTGCCTTCGGGTTCCGATAACATGGCTAAGGGACACAGTGCATTCGCATAGACACCCCAGGTAGTATCTACGTGAGGGGATGAAGCCGACGACTCGCATCTTTCAGTACTAAACAACCACATAGGAGTTATAAAGGAATGCAAAACCATATAAGAGCTTATACTAATATCATTAAAACTTATCACGAGTCTTCAGACGCATTACAAGCTCATTCAAATAATTTTTCACTCGAACACTACAATGCTATCACCCGCGCACTCTCCATCACTCCAGCGAAGTACAACTCAGGGCATCGGTGCTCCTTCCCGGGTGGTGGCGGGTCGGTGGCGACCTTCATCAGATTAGGCCCTGGTGAAAGCACATTTGCTCCCTTGGTGGTTTTGGTAATTAATAACAACATATAAGTCATTGAACTAATGTCTCCACCAAGTATATTTCATGAAAAGTTCAATGATAGGGATGGCAAAAAGATTGTGGAGATTGTAGGATTACCCCAAGATGCAAGGAAATAGGTTGGCCAAGCTTCAAGCAAGAAGACTCTACATTTTATATTTGTGAGAAATCACTTTGAGTCCATAGGAAAGCCAATACTATAAAAAGTGGGTAAGGTTTTGTTCGTGAACAAAATGCTCATACGTGCACAAGTGATAGTCACCAAAAACATCCACAAGTTCTCCCACAAAACTCTATCTATAGCCAAACATCCAAAATCGGTGCAACAAACATTCCTATCCCGGTGCCACCAATTCCAGAACCTAGACAGTCTCAGTCAAACCCTTGCCACTTCGGTGCAACCGATTCCGTACCGGTGCCACCGAGTTTAGGTTGCCAACTTTCTATTACGCAAATTCACATTTTCAGTCCCACCGAGAATGTTGGGTCAGCGTCACCGAGATTGGAAATCTGACCATTGGTCACCTTATCGGTGCAACCGAGATTCGTATATCGGTCCCACCGAGATTCAAAAGTTGCCACCTTTTGATCACTTCGGTACCAGCGAGATTAACACGTCGGTGTCACCGAGTTGGTCATTTTGTTTGTAACGGTTGGATTTTTGGGGATGCCTATATATACCCCTTCACCACCACCTACTCGACTGAGAGAGAACCACCTACCCTTGTGTTGAGATCAAGATCTTCCACTCCAACCATATGGATCTTGATTTCTAGCCTCTCCAAATTGCTTTCCACCAATACCAGCTCTTCTACCAAGCCGAATCTGTGGGAGAGTGATTGTGTGTTGAGGAGTCTATCATCTTGAAGCACAAGAGCAAGGAGTTCATCGTCATTACCGAGCCTATTACCTTTTTGAGGGTGGTGCTGTCACGCCCAAGATGCGTGCCTATCCATATTAAGGCACGGGGACCTCGCAAGGGTAAAGGCGCATCTTATCGTTCGCAAGTATAGCATCATTACATCATACATACAAGAAGAGATGAGCATATGAGTTGGCTTACAATCGCCACATACTAAATTACAATTCCACACAAGAGTTCAAACATCAATATGAAGACAGGGTACCGCTACAGACAAAAACAAATGATAAAAACAGATGCGATGATACTATCTCGCTAGGCCCAAAGATCACGACCATGGTCCTCTACTCATCCGGATAAGTCACATACATCTTGCCTCTTTCCTCGTCATACTCCCACTGGAGCTGCGTCAGATCATCCTGCACGAACTCATCTGTACTTGGATTGTTGTAGTAATCTGTGAGCCACAAGGTCTCAGCAATCATGCGCCCGGGTACCAAGACTATTCAAACCTAAAGGTTGGGATGGGGTATGTGTTTAGTTTGCAGCAGCGCTAAGCATTTATGGTGGCTAAACTTACTGACGGGGAGATGACCCGGGGGTAGCCTCAAGCGCCCCCTTTCCCCCGCATCCTAACGCGACTAAATGGCGGGCCGCCTCCCTCTGTGGTCCGGCTATGCCCTGCCGAAGGTGATCCGCCGGCTACGCCCAGCCGGTTGAGCATTGGATACCGTCTGCAGGGCGTGCGTGGCAGCAGTGGCCCCCATCCCATCGAGGGTCAGCGCCGATATGGCCACAGCGAAGACGTCAGGGCCTCTGACCCTGGCGGATGGTGATCGGGCTTCCAACAGTGCCGGCACGCCTCCAACCACTCCGCTACCTGCCCTAGAATGGCTACAGGGTGGCCGGCCGTACCGCTGACCCCGGCCGTCTGCCGCAAGACGACGCCACAAGGTGCGGCCCGTGCCGCGATGTGACCGGCATCGGGGCCCGCCTCACGGGCCCCGCCGGTTCCTAACGGGACCCTTCAGCCGGCGGGACCTACCGGTGACAAGACCCCCCGGCCGGGACCCTACAGCCGGCCAGAGAGGCTACCGGCTGGGGGGGCCTTTGACCTTCTACTTTTATTGTATTCCGGGGGATTGGCCTATAAACCCCCCCGGGCCACCCCCATGTAGGGGAGGATCGATCAGCTACTCTCAGAGTCCCCTCCACATCCACTCCATGCACACGCACGTAGAGAGGCGGATGAGTAGGCTAGCTTCTTCTTCCTCCTCGATCCATACAGCTCAAGGAGCACCATTGTAACCCGACTATTGTGTCAACTAGACCGAGGCGGACTAGGGGTATTACCTCCCATGGAGGGCCCCGAACCTGGGTACATCGTGTGTCAGCCACCACTTGTGCCTAATCCCGCTCCCGGAGCCCGCCGGCGTCCTTCGACCCCTCTCGATAAGCCTACCAATGGCATCTGCCATGACGAAACCACGATAGTTGGCGCCCACCGTGGGGCAGACCGCGGCGCCGGCTGGAGACATGCTCTGGGCGGGAACCTTCACCACCTCCCCCGACCGCCTCGCGTCCGGGAAGAACCACGTGCTCGTGGGGCTTGCTCCGGCGGCCCTTGCGGGCAGCACGACCGGCATCTCTGACGAGTGCCTCGGCCGCGACCTCGCACTCAACGTCGCCGCGCTCGTCGGGCGGTTTAGCAAGCTGAACCTCGCCGAAGAGCCGGAGGCCGACAAGTACCCCAGTTGGGTGTTCGACTGCACCGACCCTCCCTCGTCCGTGGGCATGCTCGCCACGGGCGAGACCATCGGTCCCCACACCCGTGTGGGAGTGATGGTCACCGTCTCCTCCACCACTTTGGGCCGTGGGCGAGCGACCGAGGCCGGCGCAACCACCGCCCGCGCCGGCACCTTCGACCCACTCGCCACCACCCTCCGGGGTCTGGGCACTCCTATTGCTACGACGGCGGGCCCAACCATCGCCACAGCCGAGCTAGAGGTGGCCCGTCGCCTGCTGTTCGAAGACGCCAGCGCCCTCGTTGCCGAACGGTGCTGGATGGAGGCCGCGCAGCGGGAATACAACTCCACGTACGGTCTCACCCCGGCCGGCATCGAGCCCAGCCGGCGTGGTGCCGTGCGAGAACACGGCCGTGTGGTCGCAGAGATCCTCGGCGGCCATTTCCCGGTCTGCTACACCCCCGCGGCCAACCTGCGCGCCGCCAAGGTTGCCTACGAGGATTTGGCAACCTTGGAGGGCGAGGAGAGGGCCGCATGTGAACGGCACATCAAGGACCTCATCGACACCACCAACGCACAACAGGTTGTCCTCACCCCCGGTGGGGCCGTCTCCGAGTTACCCTGCCCCGGGGGGGAGGACACTTGGGCAGCTGACCGCCGGCCGACTCAACACTCCAGCACCCCTCGCCCCTCCGGCCGGAACGCCCGGGGAGCAACGTCCAGTGCCCCCCGACATGCGGGAACGAACAGTCGGCTGTTAACAGCCGGCGCAGCAATAACCCGGCCGGAAGCCACCGCCGCGACGAGGCGCCGGCTGGCGGCAGCCGACGCACCCGTGGGCATACTCCGCCTCCGCGGACGGAACCGGCGCGGTCCATCCCGCCGGCCGGCCCCGGCTCCGTGGGCATACCCCGAGCTCGCCACCCGGCTCGGGCCCCACGTCCCACAGAGCAACAACGACACACGGCTCCGTCTTGACCGGCTGGCATAGTTGGCTCTCCTATTTCAGTCCGCGGATCCGCAACGAGCCTTTCCCGCCTGGCTTTACGCTCCCCCGCGACACCCCGAAGTATACAGGGGCCGCCAAGCGGGAGGACTAGCTGATCGACTACACCACTGCCGTCGGCATCGCCAGAGGGAACAAGCACGTAGCCGTCCGCTACGTCCCCCTCATGCTGATCGGCCCGGCCCGCACCTGGCTGAACAGCCTGGCCGCCGGCAGCGTCAACACCTGTACGGACTTCGAGGAGGCCTTCGTCCACAACTTCACCGGCACCTACAAATGGCCTGACCGGCCCCGCGAGCTGGCCATGTGCGTCCGGGGGCCGGACGAGCCCCTCCGCGACTACCTCACGCGCTGGACCGAGCTCCACTACTCCTGCGAAGGAGTACACGAGGTACATGCCATCTCCAGTACTTCATCGAGGGCTACTACGGCGGCACCCCCCTCAAGCACAAGCTCCTGTACTCCGAGCCAACCTCCCTGACGGAAGTGATGTCCAAAGCGGACAAATACGCCACGGCCGACTCCTTGATGAGGATGAAGGCTAAGGCACCGGCCAAGCCGACTACGTCCCCCGCTGCGCTGCGGGCGGCGGCCAACAACCGGCAGCCGCAAAACGGCAAGTGCAAGAATGACCAGCCCGATTCCCATTACGTGAGCCGGCAGGTTGCCTCCATCGAGGGGGAGCAGCCGGCTGGCCAGGCCTCCGGTCAGCACCAGCGCACCGGCAAGGCCGCCTGGCATCCCAAGCTAACTTTCGAGCAAATGCTTGAGCTCCCCTGCAAAAACCACTCTAGCGCCAAGCCGGCCACGCACACGCTCCGGCTGTGCAGCTTCTCACAGCGATTGCCCCGGGGGGACAGCCTCCCAGCTCCACCCGCGTAGCCAGCCCACGCCCCGGCACTAGCCTTGGCTCGAGCTCCGGCTCCCGGTCCAGGTCAGGCAGACCCGGCCCCGGCTCGGGGCGATGGCCGGCTACACGACCGTTTCCCCGAACATGACGACTGCTACGACGTCTTCACCAGCGAAGAGACGGACAAGCATGCCCAGCGCCGACTCCACCGCGAGGTGAATGCCACCATGCCCGTGACTCCCCAGTTCATGCATTGGTCCGAGAAGTCGATCACCTGGAGCCGGGCGGACCACCCGGCCGTGATGCCAAACCCCGGCAGCTACGCCCTCGTCCTTGATCCCACCATCGCCTCCGAGAAACGCTCGTGCCACTTCTCGCGGGTTTTGATCGATGGATGCAACAGCATCAACATCCGCTGCCTCAACACCCTGCTCAAGCTAGGGCTCAAGGTGGAGGACTTGAAAACGAGTCGGACCGTTTTCCACGGCATTGTGCCGGGAAAGTCCTACACCCCCGTCGGCAAGATCAAGCTCGACGTCCTCTTCGATGACGCCAGTCATTTCCACCACGAGCCGGTTTTGTTTGAGGTAGTGGATCTCGACAGTCCATACCATGCATTGCTGGGCAGGCCCGCTCTCGTCAAGTTCATGGCGATTCCCCACTACGCCTACCTAAAGCTCAAGATGCTGGGTGCCAAGGGCATCATCACCATCGCCGGCAAGTACCAGATGTCAATGGCGTGCACGCGAGATGGCAGCCGGCTGGCCGAGGCCCTGGAAATAGCGGAGGAGAAGCGGCAGCTTGACCGGCTGGTGGCCCTCACCTCCGCCCAGCCGGCCGTGCCGGCACCTCCGTCCCAGTCGGTACGCGAAGGCTCGTTCAAGCCATCCAAGGACACCAGGCAGGTGCCACTCGATCCGGCCGACCCCACCCAGTGCGTGACCATCGGCTCCCGCCTCAACAGCAAATAGGAAGGCGAGCTCGTTGACTTCCCCCGTGATAATCGGGACATCTTTGCATGGTCCCCCAAGGACATCCAGGGTGTTCTGAGGAAGTTCGTCGAGCACAAGCTGCACGTACGGCCGGATGCGAAGACGGTCAAGCAACCCCTGTGCTGTTTCTTCGAGGAGAAGCGGCGTACTATAGGTGAAGAAATCGCCCGGCTGCTCGCAGCTGGCTTCATCATGGAGGTGTTTCACCCGGACTGGCTGGCCAATCCAGTCGTAGTGCTGAAGAAAAACAAGACCTGGCGCATGTGTATCAACTACACGAGCCTGAACAAGGCATGCCCCAAGGACCCGTTCGCCCTGCCGCGGATCGATCAAGTCATCAACTCCACGGCGAGCTGCAATTTGCTGTCTTTCCTAGACGCCTACTCCGGCTACCACCAGATAAAGCTGGACCCGGCCGACCGGCTCAAGACCTCATTCATCACCCCTTACGGGGCCTACTGCTACATCACCATGTCCTTCGGCCTGAAGAACGTAGGCGCTACCTTCCAGCGCTGCATGCAGAAGTGCCTCCTGCCTCAAATAGGCAGGAACGTCCACGTCTACATGGACGACATCATCGTCATATCCAAGAAGCACTTCAGCCTCCTCGATGATCTCCTGGAGACGTTCGCCAATTTGTGCGAATACAAGATCAAACTCAACCCAGAGAAGTCCCTCTTTGGCGTCCCAACCGGCCAGCTCCTGGGTTTCTTCGCGGTCGCCCGCGGCATCGAAGCTAACCCCGAGAAGATCTGGGCGATTGAGCACATGCCCAAGCCGGTCCGGCCCCGCGACGTCCAGAAGTACACCGGCTGCCTCGCTTCCCTCAGCCGGTTCATCAGCCGACTGGGCAAGAAGGCTTTGCCCCTCTACGGGATCCTACACAAGTCGGCCCTGGTCGAGCCGGGCCGAGACCTCTCGAAGAAGCCGGCCCTGTTCGACTAGGCCGACGAGGCGGAGGCGGCGCTCCGCGACCTCAAGCGGGCTCTCACCAACGCACCCATCCTGGCCGCGCCGGCTGACAAGGAGCCTTTGCTCGCCTACATAGCGGCGACCACGCACGTCCTCAGCGTCGTCCTGGTGGTGGAGCTGCCGAAGGAAGGCAAGGCGCTGCCGACGCAGTGTCCTGTCTACTACCTCAGCAAGGTCCTCTCCGCCTCCAAGCAAAACCACCCCCACTACCAGAAGATGTGCTACGGCGTATACTTCGTCGCCCAGAAGCTGATGCAGTACTTCTAGGAGCATGTCATCACCATCATGAGCACGGCGCCGCTGGGCGAAATCATGGCCGGCCGGGACGCCACCGGCCGGACCGCCAAATGGGCCATCGCCCTGGCCGACTACGAAATACGGTACAGGCCACGCACCGCCATCAAGTCCGAGGCAATGGCCGACTTCCTCGTCGACTAGGCCGAAACCCAGTTCGTGCCGCCTCCGCCCGACTCCACGCATTGGAGCTGGCATCGTCCTGTCATCCCCTAGAGGAGACCATCTCTGCTATGCCCTCCAGATCCACTTCGCCGCCTCCAACAACGTGGCTGAATACGAGGCCCTCGTCCATGGCCTCTGGCTCGCCAAGGAGATCGGCATCCAGCGCATCATTTGCTTCGGCGACCCGGACCTCGTGGTGCAACAAGTCTCTGGTGAATGGGACGCTAGGGACGCCAACATGGCCAGCTATCGCTTCCTCGTCCTGCAACTCACCGGCTCCTTTGAGGGCTGCGAGTTCCACCACATCCCCCGTGCGGACAAGGAGGCGGCCGACGCGCTGTCCAAGATTGGCTCCACCCGGCAGGCCATCCCAGCCGGCGTCTCCCTCGAGCGGCTGTTGAAGCCTTCGATTAAACCTTCTCCCGAATCGGAGCCCATCTTCGTGCCGGCAAATGCGGCCGGCACCTCGGCGGAACCGGCTGCCCACCCAGCGCCGTCGGCTGCGGCAGCTTTGCCGGCTCCGCCACCACCACCCGCCAGTCCGGCGCCATCCGCCACGTCAATTGAGCCGGTCGCGTCTACGTGCGCCGGCACCAGCCTCGTCGCGGTCATGACGACGGTCAATGCTTCCACCGCCACCTCGCTCTCGGGGGCTGGCGAGCCAGTCCCGGGGTCTGATGGGCCGGTCCTGGGGGCTGGGCCGACCCCTATCTCGGCTCCCTCGTGGGCCCGGCCTATCCTGGCGTTCCTCCAGCATGGTGAGCTCCCCTCCGATGAGGCCATGGCAAGGCAAATTCAGTGCCGGGCCCCGTCCTACAGCATCATCAACCACGAGCTGGTTAATCGCAGCACCACTCGCGTCTTCCAACGCTGCGTCGAGTCGGAGAAAGGGCAAGAAATCCTCCTCGACATCCACCAGGGTGAGCGCGGGCATCATGCCGCCTCTAGGTCCCTGGTGGCCAAAGCATTCTGTCACGGTTTATACTGGCCGACTGCTCTGGAGGCGGCCAAGGAACTCGTTGACAAGTGCGAGGGATGCCAGCGCTTCAGCACGCAGAGCCATCTTCCGGCTAGCGCTCTCCAGACCATCCCCCTTTCGTGGCCATTCTCCGTCTGGGGTCTGGACATGGTGGCACCTTTCAAGACCGCACGAGGAGGCATGACACATTTGCTCGTCACCGTCGACAAGTTTACCAAATGGATCGAGGCCCGGCCAATCAAGAAACTGGACGGCCCCACGGCCATTCGGTTCATCGAAGACATCACGGTACGTTACGGCGTCCCCCACAACATCATCACCGGCAATGGCACGAACTTCACCAAAGGCGCGCTAGCGCGTTTCTGCTCGAGGCGGGGCATCCGGCTTGACCTGGCGTCCGTCGCCCACCCGCAGTCGAACGGCCAGGTTGAGAGGGAAAACGGCCTACTCTTGTCCGGCATCAAGCCCCAGCTCGTGACACCGCTGGTCTGGTCGGCCGGCTGTTGGGTCAAGGAGTTGCCGGCTGTCCTTTGGAGCCTCCGGACCATGCCCAACCAGTCGACCGGCTACACTCCGTTCTTTCTTGTTTACAGGTCCGAGGCAATCATCCCCATGGACATCGAATTCGATTTGCCTCGAGTCACCCTGTACACCGAGAAGGATGCGAGGGAGGCAAGGGAAGACGGCGTCGACCTCCTCGAGGAGGCCCGCGATCTAGCCTTGAGCCGGACGGCCATCTACCAGCAGAAGCTCCAACATTACCACAGCAAGCGGATCCGGCCGCTCTCCTTCCGCGAAGGAGACTTGGTGCTCAGGCGGACCCAGCGAACCGCTAGCCAGCACAAGCTGTCCTCCCCATGGGAGGGCCCGTTCATCGTCAGTCGGGCGCTGCGCAACAACACGTACTATCTAATAGATGCCCAGAAGCCGCAGAAACGCAAGAGAGACGCCTCCGGCGAGGAGACGGGGCGCTCGTGGAACGCGGCGCTCCTCCGCCCATTATATTGTTGAAAACCATTATATGTATCCTCCCTCTTTTGGGCTTATTAAGGCGACGGCGGCCCCCAAGCCAGCGCTGGGGGCATGCCCTTTTTTCGATTCCTACAAAGTTCTGTTATTTGAGGCACGTCAACCGGGTCAGGATCCCGGGCCCGGGGGCTCGCCCGGCTCCCCACCGAGGTGGACAAATAATGTGAGCGAGCAACCCTTCGCCTCCCCCCTAACCAGATACAGACCGGCTCCCGGCTGTCCGGCTGAACGGACCGCGGGGTACGAAGGGACTCCTCACACGAAAGTCAGCCGACGCGCGCGGCAGCCAGACCGGCCCAGCCAAGCTATGTCAATCCTAGTAACCGGCCTTTGCCGGCTCAACCTAACCCGAGCCGGTTGACTCTAGGAGCCTGCTATCTTCCCAAGGGTGAAGCCCTGTCCCTGTCCTAGACCGTCCCCCGGCTAGCTGACTGGCGGGGCGGAAGCCGGAGCGAAACCCGGCGCGCAAACACAAGTCAAAAGGCAAAGGGCGAAAGAAGAGCCGGCACGCACATTCTTTCTAAGATAAATGGCACAAGTTCATTACATATAAAAGGCTCACGACAACACGTTCATTACATATACACCCCCAGTGGGTGGAATTCCAGTCTAAAAACAAAAATGCAGGAAAGAAAAGTCCTAAGCTATGGCAGCACCGGGCCTTCCTTCCTCCAAGTACTAACATCGCCGGATCCGGCGGTGCTCACGCCTCGGGAGCCGGCGGCGCTGGCGCCTTCGAGCCCGGCACCTCCGGGGCGGCCGAGGTAGAAGCCCCCGCAGCAAAAGCCGGCTCCGACTCAGCGTATTCGTCGGTGTCGGAGACTTCATCGGCCGTCTCGGCGGCGCTCCCCTCCGGGTCGTCCAGGGCGAGCCCGTGCTGGTCCTTCGGGACCACCACGCCATTCGCCCCGTGCTCCGGGACGTACTCGTCCCACGCGATGAAGGACGCAAGGTCGCTCACCTTCGCAAGCATCTCATCGGCCACCGCCTCCAGCTCCGTGTCAGCGCTGGCGCGCTGGGCCGTGAGTAAACCCAAGTCCAGCTCAGGGTACCAAGATTTGGAGATGCGGAGCGCCATGCCCGCGCCGGCTCGCGCTGCGGAGGCCCTCCAGGCATTCACCAACGCCGCCCCGAACTCCAGCCACCTCGACAGCCGGTTCATGGAGACCGGCTCCACTGCGTCGGGCTAGAGCGTGCGGACCATCATCATGTCGGCCGCTTGGAGACGGTTCAGGGCGCGGACTACCTCCGACAGGCGCGCCTCAGCGGCGATCCCCACCTCGTCCAGGGTCCAGGGGGCCAGCAGCCCGACGACCTCTCCTTGCCCCCACCGGGCCTCAGAGTCGGCCTCCACGGCCGCCTCCACGACCTTCCGCCTGCCAGGGAAAAGCCCTAAGAAGAGGATGGCGGATGAGCAGGGAGGCAAACCAAAAAACCAAGAAGGAAGGTGCGATAAGAGCAAGGCAACGGAAACTTACTTTGCAGCATCTGGTCCACCTCGTGCCCTTGCTCCTGCAGCCGCACCTCCTTGGCGGACCACTCCTGGCACCGGCGCTCGTGCTCGTCCCGGGCCGCCTGCGCGTCCTCGACCGCCATGGCTAGGGCGGCGGCCTTGGCCTCCAACTTCTAACGGAGCGCCTTCTCCCCCTCCTCCGCCTCCCGACGAAGGCCGCCTATTGGTCCGCCAGCGCTTGACGGTGAGCCGCCTCGTGGCCCTCCCACTCCGCCTTCGCCTGGTCTGCCTTCCCATGGAGCCGGTCACCCTTCGTCGTCAGGAGTTCCTGCTCCTCGTAAAGGCGCACCACCTGGCGCCAGAGGTAGACCGTCTCGGCATGGGTAGCTGCATAAGAAGACACGGGAGCCAGAAAGGATTCAGCCCGCCTCCGGGGTAGCCGGCCTGATTCCTGGGGGCTACACCCAGTCAGTGCGCTTGCGCGCTCCCACTGGAAGATCGCAAGACGCTAAGATCTTAAGGGCAACGTACCACGTAGGTCTGCGGACATGACGGCGAGCCGGTTCTCAGCTCCTCGGTACAACCCCGGGAGGGTGTTGTACGCAGCCACCCGGCGGTCATGCGCTGCCTGCAAAATAATAAGAGCTTTAGGCTCGACCCGCCTGCACCCCAGTTGGCTCGAGCCTCGGGGGCTACACCCAGTGGGTGCGCTGGCACGTCCCCACTGGAAAAGACGGAAAAACGCAAGTAAAGGGAAGAAGGAAAGAAGAAACTCACCGCGACCGCCTGCTCCAAGCTCACGAGCTGATCGCTGGCAGCCCAAGCGTATTGCGTCGCCTGGGCGCGGGCCGCCGCAAACACTTCCACCGCAGCGAGCACCGCCGCTCCGAGGGCGCTCGACGGCCCGCCATGGGACGAGCTCCCAGTCGCCGCCCAGGTCTGTTGCGGCCGGCCTCCGTCTATGGGTCCTCCCTTGTTGGAGACCTCGATGCGACCGGCCCCTCCCGTCGCCGCCACGCCGGGGGCCGTCGTCGACGCACTTGTGGCAGCCATTTTCACGGCCACCATGGCTAACACCTCCGACACCCCACCTCCGGCTGCTCCGGGCTGACTCGCCATCGGCGCTGGCGCCTCCGAAGCCAGCACGTCCGATGGCGGCGCCTTCGGGGCCGGTAGCTCCGGCCCCAGCGGCACGTCGTCCGCAATCGACCGGGCAGCATCACGGCCCGTTGCCGCCTGGTCCTCCGCGGCCGTCGCGCTCGCCTCCGCCCTTCTCCCGGCCGCGGAGGAAGGGCTCCCAGGCTCTACCCGCGGGCTCCCCATCTTTTCCTTTGAGGAGGGGGAACGGCTCCCATGCTCCGCCAGCGGCCTCTCCACTGGCTTCCCCTCGCCTCTTCACCGCCTCCTCCCAGGGGCGGAGCTCCTGGACACGCCGCTCCCGCTCGGCCGCCTCGAAGTCGAGCCACGCCTGGCGCTCCATCTCCTCGGCCGCCACCCGGTGTCCTCCCTAGGGCACGCGCCTCCCTGGTCACGAAGAAGTAAGAGACTGGGGGGAAGGCAAGACGAACCAAGGTGGAGGAGAATATGGACTTACCCGGCGACAACGTGGATCGCCCTCCTCACGGGTCCCGCCTGGGTGACGCTCTGCTTCTTGCCTCCGCCTCCACGACTACCGCCTGGCTGCGCGGTCGCCACACGCTTGGGCACCGGCTTGGTGGCAGCCGGCCCCTTCCCCTTATCGCCCGCGACCGGGCCTCCCTGACTAGGGCCGCCGCCAGCTCGAGGTTGGCGCCTCCGCAGCGTCGTGACCTCGTCCTCTAAAGCCTCGGACTTCTCCGGAGCCTCGGCAACGCGCGTCTGGGGAGGGGACTCTCCCGGTGATTCGGCCTCTTCGGCCCCCTCCGTCTCCGTCTCCACGTCGCCGACACTGGATGCTCCGGCTTGCTCGGAATCGGCCGACTCCACGTCGTCGGCGTCCTCGACCTCCTCAGGGTCCGACTCTGCTGTGTTGGGGGCCGGCTCCCCGTAGTTCTGCAGCAAAGGGAAGAGCTGCGGGCGGGCCGGGCGGCACACTGTCAGACTAAGGGGGGAGGCGTATCACCTTTAAAAGAAGATGGAGGGGAGAAACCGGCTTGTCACTCACCCGTGGTGCCGGGCGGCTCCGGCTATACGGTGTTTTCCCCCATTGCCATTCTCCCTCCGCCATCTTCGCCGTCGAAATGGCGTTAACCCTCCTCGCCACATAGGCCGGCTTCATCTCCTTGGTGGAGAGCCAACAGGGGTCGTGGCATCCTCCCATCTGGTAGATGAGGTGTGGCAGGCTCTGCAGCGGCTGCACCCGACGCGTCACCATCGTGGCCAGCAGGTCCGTGGCCTTCAGCCCCTCTGACCCGATCATCATGAGCAGGCGCTCACACAGCCGGTCCGCCATCTCTGGCGCCGGAGATGCGGCCACTCGTCAGTTTAGCATCACGGTCGGCAGATGGTTGCGAAGTCGGGGAGGTTGATGTAGTCCTCCTCCGGCTTCACCTTCTTCACGTAGAAGAACCCCCGCTGCCATCGCTTCACCGACTCATGCAGCGGGAGCTTCGGGAAGCCGTTTCCCTTGCGAATGTGGATCAGGGCGCCTCCACAGGCGGTCGTCACCATCTGCTTCGTCGTTGGGTCCTTCGTCGTCTGCCTTTTGAGGAAGAAGAGCCGGCACAAGAGGTCAAGCCTCAGTGCGACCCCCAAGTATCCCTTGTAGAGGGTGACGAATGCCGCCAGCTGCAGGATGGCGTTGGGGGCGAGGTGGTGCGGCTGCAGGCCGAACCGCATCAGAAAGCGGTGGAAGAAGGCGCTCGCCGGCAGCCTGAGCCCGCGGAGGAAGTGGTCAGCGAAGACAACCACTTTGCCCTCCCGCGGGGTCGGGGAGTTCTCCGGCCCGGCTGGGCGCGCCACCAACTGCTCCTCCGCCGGGAGCATGCGACGATGGTGGAGGTGCTCGATGAAGGTCTCGTCCACGTTGCTGCCGTCCCAAGCGCCCTTGCCCGTCATGGTAGCCGAGGGGCGAGCGGTCGCGTCGACGGGCACGGCTGCTCGGCGGCGGTCCGGGCTCTCTTCGGCGATGCACGGCGGCATGGCCTGTCCTCGTGCTTCGGCCTCTCTCTCGTGGTGGGGCGAGGGAGGCGACGAAGGCGATGCGGCGGCAGGAGGGGGAGCGAACGGGCCGTTCTGCCTCCCCCTTCTCGAAATTTATACCCCGCGCGGGCGATCATGGGGGCCAAATTCATTGCGCACGACCCCCACGATTCCATCGGCGCGCGGGGCGGACATCATGGCGCTTGGGAATGCCAACCGTCCGCACCGCGTAAAGGATCCCTGCGCATGGGTCGAGGCTACGGCCGTGGAGGGCCCCACCCCGCTGCCTAGTCTTTTCCGCCACAAGGCACGTCTCCCCAACTAGGCGGGGAACCCGATACGGCATCCGAAGCATCGGCCGACCGCGGGGCCAACCATTGCTTGCCGGTTCAGCTCGACTCTCAAGGCCGCCTGTGGCACAAGAATGATCTTCAAGCCAGCAAGGACTGCCGCGGCCCGTTGACGGGTCCTCCCCGGCTTCGGGGACTACTGATGGGGGGATGACCCCGGGGTAACCTCAAGCACCCCGTTTCCCCCGCCTCCTAACGTGACTAAAGGGCGGGCCGGCTCCCCCTGCGGTCCGGTTGTGCCCTACCGGAGGTGATCCGCCGGCTACACCCAGCCGACTGAGCATTGGATACCGTCTACAGGGCGTGCCTGGCAGCAGTGGCCCCCATCCCATCGAGGGTCAGCGCTGATATGGCCACAACAAAGACATCAGGGCCTCTGACCCTGGCGGATGGTGACCGGGCTTCCAACAGTGCCGGCACGCCTCCAACCACTTCGTTAGCTGCCCCGGCATGGCTACAGGGTGGTCGGCCGTACTGCTGACCCCGGCCAGCCGCTGCAAGACGACGCCACAAGGTGCGGCCCATGTCGCGATGTGACCAGCATCGGGCCCGCCTCACGGGCCCCGCCGGTTCCTGACGGGACCCTTCAGCCGGTGGAACCTACCGGTGACAAGACCCCCCGGTCGCCCCCCCGTAGCCGGCCAGAGAGGCTGCCGGCTGGGGCCCCCTTTGACCTTCTACTTGTATTGTATTCCGAGGGGTTGGCCTATAAAACCCCCGGGCCACCCCCATGCAGGGGAGGATCGATCAGCTACTCTCAGAGTCCCCTACACATCCACTCCATGCACACGCACGTAGAGAGGCGGAAGAGCAGGCTAGCTTCTTCCTCCTCCTCGATCCATACAGCTCAAGGAGCAACATTTTAACCCGACCATTGTCTCAACTAGACCGAGCCGGACTAGGGGTATTACCTCCCACGGAGGGCCCCGAACCTAGGTACATCGCGTGTCAGCCACCGCTTGTGCCTAATCCCACTCCCGGAGCCCGCCGGCGTCCTTTGACCCCTCTCGATAAGCCTACCTATGGCATCTGCCATGACGAAACCATGACACTTACGTAACATGAAGATAAATATATGTGGCCTACGATGAACGATCGAATCTAGAATGACCTCTAAGAGATACTGAACACTTACTTACGTCAATCATAACCCCACCATGTTCTCTCTTGGATCATGTTCACGAGCAGAGACGATCACGGTTACTCACACAGGTGGTGCATTTTATTAGAGCTTACTTCAAGTTAACTATAACCGGGTGTTAAAAAAACATTCAAGTTGCCACATAACCGTGGGCACGGCTTTCCGAAAGATTTGACCTTTTAGGGGTGCTCCAACTAGTCCATCATAAATTAACTACACTCCGCGGGAATAGCCTCGACCACGGATCTCGTGATCATCCTAGGCAACTCCAAAGGAATTCCAACACCTCGAGATAACCCGAAGAAAGTCAGAGCCCACACGTAAGACACTCGATATAGGTAAAACAAGTCAAGCAAGACCGCCCGGTAGGCCAGATCCCAATAGGAGGCGCGTGTATCTCTGTCTCAGGGCACTACCAGATGGGTCTAGCTATAGGGAAAAAACCAATCCTCAAGTTACCTCGAGGCGGCCTTGTAGGCAGCCCGTTTTGGACCAACACTCATGAGGAGCACTAGCCCGGGTTGTTGATTAATTATCCATGGGGTAGCTAAGCCCTATGCAATTTTATTAAGTTGTTAAGCAAATGTAGTACCAATGTTGGGTCTTGCCAGACAAGTTTTAATCTGAACCGAATAAACAAGGGGGTCCCCATAACAACCTCGAGCATGTTAGGAGTGCAAAGTATGGAAACATAACACCGGTAACAAGAAACTATGGCGGTAACGGTGGAACAAAAGACCTAGCAAAAGGCCAAGCCTTCCACCAATACCAAGATATATATGTGCATTAAATTAAATACATATAATATTGTGATATGCCAAATCCATGTTATCACATGGAACAACCTGTACATGCAAACAGAACGCTGTAAGAGGGGCTGAGGAGCGGTAACATAGCCAATCAATGGTTTGCTAGGATGTGTAGGGTTAGAGGCTATCATGGCAATTAGGAGGCTGACATTCAAGCGGTAGTTAGCGTAATTGTAATGATAAGAGCGAGTCAACTAGCAAGCAAAAATAGTATCGGGATCTGGGTACGATCATCTTGCCTGTTGGTTCTTCAGTGGAACAAGTAGCGGGATCCTCGTAGTTGTACTCGCCTGGATCTTCGTACTCAGGTTCAACGTTTGCATCTACCCAAAAGAAACTGCAATAATAGACAAACAACCATGGTGTAATGCACAAGCAAGAATGATGCATGCTTAGGTGAAGAGTTTTAGCATGGCAATCCTAGCTAGTCATGTTTCACATGCAAAGGATTGGTTATTAATGAATCCGAACAGAACCTTATGTTAATTTATTTAGACATGCATGAGCATGGAAAATATGGATGCATCATGCAAAAACGATAAAAATGCATATGTAGAACGCAAGAAACGGAGTTACGGTTCTCACGATACGCTCACGACAAGATACGAAGACAAAACACAAGACAAGAAAGTCCTGGGCTATTCCTTGGCATTCCAAGGTAGCCAATGGATAGGCAATGGAATACCAACCACAATAGAGCCAAAGATCAAGAAATTCCATGAGTATAGCTCCCACAAGTCACAAAACAATAAAACAAACAATCTGCCACAAAACAGCAACATAGCAACTTTCACAGCCAATAACTTGAGCTACAGGATCCCTACAACCACCAACAAGGTATTGATAGAAACTACATAACATGCTTATCAACTTATCCAACTACACAATCTGGAAAGGAGGCACACATCAATAAGCATGTAGCTCACAAGTTGGCATGATGAAACAGAAATCTAGGACTTAGTGAAAATAACAGTTTTCTGGAATCTGAGTTAACCTGATGGCAAGTTGACAGCAGAAACTAATGGTGTTAGATACCACATCATGGCATGAAAATTAACACAATGCTATAAGACAACATATACTTCAAAACATTAGCACTGAGCTTGAGCTAATTTACAACATATCACAAGATAGCAACCACTCTTCATGGCATAAAAATAACAACAGATTCTCAGACTTAGAAGTATTTAGCATGGTGAAAATAGTAACATTAAGTTAGCTACTTTGCATCAAGTTTCCCACTTATATGGGTGATTCTCATGTCTCACTGGTCTCACCCCCGAGCGGACACCACTACGCTACGGCCTCGGATCTTAACAGAGGAAGGCAACTAGCCGACCAGTACACACCACTACACACCACTACACACCACCTCGAAAATAAAAGGAAACAAAACAAAAGCCCAGAGTAAAACAAAAGGTTTTTTCTTGACAAAACAAAAATACTTGGCCACAAAAGGAATAATCTCCTATTTAAATAAAATGCGAAGATGATTTTTCAAACAAGTAACTTAAATACTTTTATTAAATAACAACCCCTGTTTTATTGCAAACCCCAAATCATGAAGCTCAAAACATCTAAAGAACAACACTCTCATGCTTAAAATATATTAGGTTATCTCCTGAATATTTTAAAACAATTTAATTAGCAAGTTGAATCTGTTGATAAAATGTCAATGGAATAAAGAGGGAAGTTTGGGTTGTTTGAACAAGAATAAGAGAGGGGGAAGGAGAAGGAGTGTTGCACCACCCACACACTAACCACAATACAACACAAGGTCACTCCCAACCACAACAAGGTCACATCACAAACAAAGGCAAGGCATGACATGAATGACATGATGCATGATGCATGAATGCATGAGACAAGGCAATACAAGGAGCAAACTCATTTCATTAACTCATGACAACTCATTTCATTAACTTGGTACCCATAGCAGTCTAGAAGGACTCCCAAAACATGGAAGTAAAGAGGCTTCCACGTTCAGATGAGATGAGCTGAGGAATACCATGCAAAGAAACTATCCTGGACGTATACAACTCTGCAAGCTGAGCTGCCGAGATAGATGTTGGAAATATGCCCTAGAGGCAATAATAAAATGGTTATTATTGTATTTCCTTGTTCATGATAATTGTCTATTTTTCATGATATAATTGTGTTAACCGGAAACCGTAATGCATGTGTGAATACATAGACCACAACGTGTCCCTAGTGAGCCTCTAGTTGGCTAGCTCGTTGATCAGTAGATGGTCATGGTTTCATGACCATGGACATTGGATGTCGTTGATGACGGGATCACAACATTAGTAGAATGATGTGATGGACAAGACCCAAGCCTAAGCATAGCACAAGATCGTGTAGTTCCTCTACTAAAGCTTTTCCAATGTCAAGTATCATTTCCTTAGACCATGAGATTGTGCAACTCCCAGATACCGTAGGAATACTTTGGGTGTGCCAAACGTCACAACGTAACTGGGTGGCTATAAAGGTACACTACAAGTATCTGTAAGACATCATCACAATGAGCTCAAAGTGACTAAGGAGGTAGCCACGAGATGATGTGTTATGGAACGAGTAAAGAGACTTGCTGGTAACGAGATTGAGCAAGGTATAGGGATAGCGACAATCGAATCTCGGACAAGTATCATACCAGTAGACAAAGGGAATTGTATACGGGATTGATTGAATTACCGACATGATGGTTCATCCGATGAGATTATCGTGCAGCACATGGGTGACAACATGGGTATCCAGATCCCACTGTTGGTTATTGACCGGAGAGGTGTCTCGGTCATGTCTACGTGCCTCCCGAACCCGTAGGGTCTACACACTTAAGGTTCGATGATGCTAGGGTTATAGGGAAATAGTGTACGTGGTTACAAATTGGTTGGATAGCACCTGTGACCCGGAGACGCGGGTGGTAGTGCGAACCAAGGTGGAGGCGGCTCGTGCATGAGGAAATCGGTGGCTCACGGCAGCAGAACCGGCGGCGGCTCGACAGCTCAGCCCGCGGTGTAACCGGAACCAGGTGGAGGCGGCTCACGGCAGCAGCCGGTGGTGGCTCACATCAGCAGGGGCGGCTCGGTACTGTCATTTTTGAAATGGCGGGTTGTAGCAACAGGGGAGACCGGACCCGGGGTGACTCACGGTGTAGCTGGCAGCTTGGGGAGCTCGGAGCAGAGGCGGTCGGAGGCGTAGGCCAGCGGTGGCTCAAAGTGCACCCCGGCGAGTCGAGCGTGCGATGGAGGTGAGAGACGGCCGGGGCCGTGGTGCATAGAGGCGGAGCAGCATGTGGCGACTCAAGCTGATGAGGCCAGTTCGGATGAGGCATGATCTCAAACTGGCATCGGCTCTTCTTTGTCCGAAAAATTGTGTGCTTCTCGATCCTTGGGAGAGATCCCTTCAAGAACAGAAACCATCGTGCGTGGCCCCACGGTGGGCGTCAACTGTCGTGGATTTGTCATGGCAGATGTCTGGGTGAATGGACTTAGGTTCGGGGTGAAGACGCAACTACGTGACGACTTGAAGGGGTTGATCGGAATCGAGAGACACGGAGTTTACCCAGGTGCGTCCCCTCCAATGGAGGTAAAAGCCTACGTCCTGCTTGTCTAGTATTGATGATCAAGGAGACCTCTCGGTTACAAGGGTGCTCTTTGCTACCTCTAATCTCGAGAGCCTCTAATCTGTCTAAACTTGTGGGCTTGTGTCTGTTCCCCTCTAGGGGTGCTCTACCCCTCCTTATATAAGTGGAGAGGATAGGTTTACAAATAGAGTCCTACTAGAAGTAGGATTAGGACTAGTCTTTCTAGAATCCTATTACGGGTCTTGTAACCTTCGGCAGGGAGTCTTTCTCTCTTTGTGAGAACCTCTTGTGAGCCACCTGATGCCGGCTTACAAGACGGGTCTTGGGCCTGGTCGTCCTATGATCCGCCTGCCGGGTCATTAATAAAATGTCATGTCTTTTCCGGGTCTCCTATGAGTCGCGAGGACGGGTCATACCACGGGGTATATCCCCGACACACTGTAACATTCATTGGACGGCACACATCAGTATGTATGATTTCCAATAAGTCACTTGCCCGTTCCATTGTTCCAGAGAACAGCGTTTTAGTCATCTTGCCCATGAGGCATGGTTCACATGTGTCAAGTGATTCAAAATCAAGTGACTCTAAAAGTCCATCATCATGGATCTTCCTCATGCGTTTTACACCAATATGACCTAAACGGAGTGTCACAAGAAAGTGGTACTATCATTATCAACTCTACATCTTTTGGCATCAATGTTATGAACATGTGTATCATCACTATCAAGATTCAATATGAATAAACCCCACACATTGGGTGCATGACCATAAAAGATATTACTCATATAAATGGAACAACCTTTATTGTCTGATTTAAATGAGTAACCGTCTCGCAATAAACAAGATCCAGATATAATGTTCATGCTTAACGCAGGCACTAAATAACAATTATTCTGGTTCATCACTAATCCCGATGGTAATCGAAGAGAGAGCATTCCAACGGCGGTCACATCAACCTTGGAACCATTTCCCACGCGTATCGTCACTTCATCCTTTGCCAGCCTTCGTTTATTCTGTAGTTCCTGTTTTGAGTTGCAAATGTGACCAACCGAACCGGTATCAATTACCCAGGCACTACAACGAGAGCTAGTAAGGTACACATCAATAACATGTATATCATATATACCTTGTTTGTCGTTGGCCGCCTTCTTGTCAGCCAGGTACTTGGGATAGTTCCGCTTCAAGTGACCAGTTCCCTTGCAATGAAAGCACTCAGTTTCTGGCTTGGGTCCATGCTTGGGCTTCTTTACAAGAGTAGCAACTGCTTTGCCATCCTTCTTGGTTTACCCTTCTTGCCCTTGCCCTTGCCATTCTTCTTGAAACTAGTGGTTTTATTGACCATCAACACTTGATGTTCTTTATGGATTTCAGACTCAGCGACTTTTAGCATCGCAAACAGCTCGGCGACTGACTTGTTCATCCCGTGCATGTTATAGTTCATCACAAAGCTCTTGTAACTAGGTGGTAGTGATTGAAGCACTCTGTCAGTGATCGCCTCTGGCGGAAGGGAAATTCCCAATTCCGCTAGACGAGTCGAACACCCAGACATTCTGAGTATATGTTCACTAATAGACCCGTTCTCCTCCATCTTGCAAGCATAGAACATATCGAAGGTCTCAAACCTCTCGATTTGGGCATTCTTCTGAAAGATAAACTTCAACTCCTGGAACATCGCATATGCTCCATCACATTCAAAACGTCTTTGAAGTCTCGGTTCTAAGCCATACAATATTGCACACTGAACTATTGAGTAATCTCCAGAACGCGCCTCCAAAGCGTTCTAAACGTCTTCGGATGACATGTCTTCTGCTTGGTCACCAAGCGGTGCATCGAGGACATATGATTTCTGGGAAGCCATGAGGATAATCCTCAGATTACGGGCCCAGTTAACAAAGTTACTTCCATCATCTTTCAACTTAGCTTTCTCTAGGAACACATTAAAATTCAGGGGTGCTATTGCGCGAGCCATTGATCTACTACATAAATATGCAAAGGTTACTTAGACTTTTGTTCAAGATAATGAGTTTATTTAATCAAATTACTAAAGATCCCACTCAAATTGACATCCCTCGGGTCATCTAAGTGTCACATGATCCAAATTCACCAACTCAAGTCCGATCATCACTTGAGTTGAGGTGGTTTCAATGGTGAACATCATCATGTTGATCATATCTACTATATGACTCATGTTTGACCTTTTGGTCTCTTGTGTTCCGAGGCCATGTCTGTACATGCTAGGCTTGTCAAGTTTAACCCGAATGTTCTTCATGTGCAACACTGGCTTGGACCTGTTGTATGTGAATGTAGAGTCTATCACACCTGATCATCACGTGCTATCTCGACACGACGAATTTCGCAATGATGCACACTCGGGGAGAACACAATTCATCTTGAAATTTAAGTGAGGGATCACCTTATAATGCTATCATCGTCCTAAGCAAAACAAGGTGCATAAAAGGATTAACATCACATGAAAATCATAAGTGACATGATATGGCCATGAACTTGTGCTTTTGATCTCCATCTTGAAAGCACCGGCATGATCTCCATCATCACCGGCATGACACCATGATCTCCATCGTCTTGATCTCCATCAACGTGTCACCATCGGGGTTGTCGCGCCCATCATGCTTGTACTACTGTTGCTACTGTTTAGTGATAAAGTAAAGCATTACATAGCACTTAATGATTGACATGCAGGTCATATAATAATTAAAGACAACCCTATGGCTCTTGCCGGTTGCCGTACTCATCGACATGCAAGTCGTGATATTCTATACAACACATGATCATCTCATACATCACATATATCACATCATGTAATTGGCCATATCACGTCACAACATACCCTGCAAAAACAAGTTAGACGTCCTCTAATTGTTGTTGCATGTTTTACATGGCTTCTACGGGTATCTAGAAAGAACAATTCTCACCTACGCATAAACCACAGCGGTGATACATAAGTTGCTTTTCAACCTTCTCAAGGACCGCCTTTGTCGAATCCGATCCAACTAAAGTAGGAGAAACTACCACCCGCCAGCCATCTTTTGCAACAAGTTGTAGTTGAGGGAACCAGTCTCATAAGCGTACGAGTAATGTTGGTCCGGGCCGCTTCATCCCACAATACCGCTTAACCAAACCACGACCAAGGGAGGAAGCAATCTAAGCATCAACGCCCACAAACTCTTTGTGTTCTACTCGAGATCTCATCTACACATACACCTAGCTCATGATGCCACCCTTGAGGAACGTTGCATGGGAAACAAAAAATTTCCTACGCTCACGCAAGACCTATCCATGGTGATGAGCATCTATGAGAGGGAGAGTGGATCTACATACCCATGTAGATCACTAAGTGGGAAGTGCTAAGAAACACATTTGGTGTAGTCGAAAGACTTTGCAATCCAAATCGCCGAGCGTCCCGCGATCCAATAACGATCCGTCCCGATCAAGTACCGAAAGGACGGCACCTCCACGTTCAGCACACGTACAGCTTGACGACGATCTCCGCCTTCTTGATCCAGCAAGAGGGAGCGGAGAGATAGACGATTTCTCCGGCACCGTGATGGTGCCGCGGCGATGGTGGTGGAGCAATTCCGGCAGGGTTTCGCCTAAGCACTGCAGAAAACCGATCTAGAGGAGAAACTATGCACTAGAGGAACAGGAAGCACGTGGCTGAAAATCAAGTGCAAAACCCCTAAAACCTCTAGTATATATAAGAGGAAGAGAGGAGGAGGCTTGTCCCAAGGGCCAATCCATCTAGGTGTCGGCCAAACCAATAGGAGAGGAGGATTTCTCCTCCAATCCTAGTAGGACTAGGACTTCTCCTTATTTTGGCCTTTTGGCCTTTTTCCACCTTTTTCTCTTTGGGCTTTTCTTCCCAGCCGCATGGGCCTTGTGTGGGACTTCCACCAGCCCACTAAGGGCTGGTATTCACTCTCCCACAGCCCATGTAGCCTCTTGGGTCGAAATACCCCTCCCGATGGTCTCCCTGTACACTACCGGCACTCCCAGTACACTACCGATGAGCCCGAAACTTTTTCGATGACCAAAATATGACTTCTATATATCAATCTTTACCTATGGACCATTCCGTAGCTCCTCGGCACGTTCGGTATCTCATACGGGTCTCCGAACAACCTTCGATCACCGCCATGCATAACTTTATACTACCGAAACGTCACCAAACCTTAAGTGTGCAGACCTTGCGGGTTCGAGAACTATGTAGACATGATCGACACACCTCTACGGTCAATAACCAATAGCGGGACCTGGATGCCCGTATTGGTTCCTACACATTCTATGAAGATCTTTATCGGCCGAACCTCTATGTCAAGGATTCAGTTAATCCTGTATGATGTTCCCTTTGTTCTTCGGTATGTTACTTGCGCGAGATTCGATCGTCGCTACCTCCATACCTAGTTCAACCTTGTTACCGGCAAGTCTTTTTACTCATTCCGTAATACAGGATCCCGTGACTAACACTTTGTCACATTGCTTTCAAGGCTTATTGTGATGTTGTATTACCGAGTGGGCCCTGAGATACCTCTCCATCACACGGAGTGACAAATCCCAGTCTTAATCCATGCCAACCCAAGAGACACCCTCGGAGATACCTATAGAGGACCTTTATAGTCACCCAGTTATGTTGCAACGTTTGATACACACAAGGCACTCTTACGGTGTCCGTGAGTTGCATGATCTCATGGTCATAGAAACATATACTTCACATTCAGAAAACAGTAGCAATAAAACTGACACAATCATATGCTACGTTTGTAGTTTGGTTCTTGTCCATCACATCATTCTTCTAATGATGTGATCCCATTATCAAATGACATCACATGTCAATGGCCAGGAAACCTAGACCATCTTTGACCAATGAGCTAGTTCCCTAGAGGCATACTAGGGACAAAGTCTTGTCTATTTACCCACACATGTAATGTCTTTCCAATCAATACAATTATAGCATGGATAATAAACGATTATCATGAACAAGGAAATATAATAATAAACACTTTATTTATTGCCTCTAGGGCATATTTCCAACACCGGCCACCCCTCTCTCCCTCTGGCCGCCGCACCAGATCAGATCTGGTGGCTGCCGCACCACCCTAGGGTGGAAACCCTAGGGCGCAACCCTCCCTCATCCTCCTCCTATATATAGTTGAGCCTTTGAGGCTGTTTGAGACATGACTCTCTCTCCCTCTCGGCGCAGCCCTACTTCTCCTTCTCCTCGTTCTCCGTAGTGCTTGGCGAGGCCCTGCTGGAGACCATGTAGCGCCACCGTCACCATGCCGTCATGCTGCCGGAGCTCTCCCTCAATCTCTCCTCCCTCCTTGCTGGATCAAGGCATAGGAGACGTCACCGAGATGCACGTGTGTTGAACGTGGAGGCGCTGTTGTTCGGCGCTAAGATCGGAGTCCACCGCGATCTGAATTGCTATGAGTATGACTCCACCAACCGCGTTCTTGTAACGCTTCCGCTTAGCGATCTTCAATGGTATGAAGATGCAATATCTTGCTTCTCGTTGCTGGTTTCTGCATAGATAGATCTTGGTGAACACATAGAAAATTTTGATTTAGTACTACGTCTCCCAACAGTGGCATCATGAGCTAGGTCTATGCGTAGAATCTATGCATGGGTACAACACAAAGTTGTTGTGGGCGTCGATTTGGTTAATTTTCTTACCACTACTAGTCTTATCTTGATTCGGCGGTATTGTGGGAAGAAGCGTCCCGGACCAACTTTACACGTACGCTTACGTGAGACCGGTTCCACCGCCTGACATCCACTTGTTGCATAAGGTGGCTAGCGGGTGTCTGTCTCTCCCACCTTAGTCGGATCGGATTCGATGAAAAGGGTCCTTATGAATGGTAAATAGCAATTGGCATATCACGTTGTGGTTTTGGCGTAGGTAAGAAACGTTCTTGCTAGAAACCTATAGCAGCCACGTAAAAACTTGAAACTACAAATTAGAGGACGTCTAACTTGTTTTTGCAGCATATGCCTTGTGATGTGATATGGCCAAAACGATGTGATGTGATGCATTGTGATGTATGAGATTGATCATGTTCTTGTAATAGGATTCAGTACTTGCATGTCGATGAGTATGACAACCTGCAGGAGCCATAGGAGTTGTCTTATTTTATTGTATGACCTGCGTGTCAATCATAAACGCCATGTAATTACTTTACTTTCTTGCTAAACGTTAGCCATAGTAGTAGAAGTAACAGTTGTTGGAAATATGCCCTAGAGGCAATAATAAATTATTTATTATCATACTTCCTTGTTCATGATAATCGTTCATTATCCATGCTATAAATTGTATTGATCGGACACTTAGATGCATGTGTGGATACATAGACAAAACCATGTCCCTAGTATGCCTCTAATGGACTAGCTCATTGATCAAAGACGGTTAAGGTTTCCTAGACATGGACATGAGATGTCATTTTATAACGGGATCACATCATTATGAGAATGATGTGATGGACAAGACCCAAACTACAAACGTAGCATATGATAGTGTCAGTTTATTGCTACTGTTTTCTGCATGTCAAGTATATGTTCCTTTGACCATGAGATCATGCAACTCACAGACATCGGAGGAGTGCCTTGTGTGTATCAAACGTCGCAACGTAACTAGGTGACTATAAAGGTGCTCTACAGGTATCTCCGAGGGTGTCTGTTGAGTTGGCATGGATCAAGACTGGGATTTGTTACTCCGTGTGACGGAGAGGTATCTCGGGGCCCACTCGGTAATACAACATCACAATGAGCCTTGCAAGAAATGCGACTAATTTTTAGTTGCGGGATCTTGTATTATGGAATGAGTAAAGAGACTTGCCGGTAACGAGGTTGAATTAGGTATGGAGATACCGACGATCGAATCTCGGGCAAGTAAGATACCGAAGAACAAAGGGAACATCATACGGGATTAACTGAATCCTTGACATAGAGGTTCGACCTATAAAGATCTTCGTAGAATATGTAGGAACCAATGTAGAAATCCAGGTCCCGCCATTGGTTATTGACCATAGAGGTGTCTCGGTCATGTCTACATAGTTCTCGAACCCGCAGGGTCTGCACACTTAAGGTTTGGTGACGTTTTGGTAGTATAGAGTTATGTATGATGGTGACCAAAGGTTGCTTGGAGTCTTGGATGAGATCCCAGACGTCACGAGGAGCTCCGGAATGGTCTGGAGGTAAAGATTCATATATAGGAAGTCCCAGTTTGGTCACCGGAAAAGTTTCGGGCTCATCGGTAGTGTACCGGGAGTGCCGGTAGTGTACCGGGAGACCACCGGGAGGGGTATTTCGACCCAAGAGGCTTCATGGGTGTGGGAGAGTAAATACCAGCCTTTTGTGTGTTGTTGGAAGTCCCACACAAGGCCCATGCGGCTGGGAGAAAAAGCCCAAAGGGAAAAAGGTGGAAAAAGGCCAAAAAAGGAGGAATCCTAGTCCTACTCGGATTGGAGGAGTCCTCCTCCTCTCCTCCCCACTCTGGTGGACCCAAGGGCTGGCTTTTTGGCAGCCAAGACTCCTCGTACTCTCCTCCTATATATACTAGAGGATTTTAGGGTTCTGGCACAGAATTTTCAGCCACGTGCTACCCGTTCCTCTAGTGCATAGTTTCTCCTCTAGATCGGTTTTCTGCAGTGCTTAGGCGAAGCCATGCCGGAATTGCTCCACCACCATCGCCGGAGCGCCATCACGCTGCTGGTGAACTCTTCTTCCTCTCCACTTCGTCTTGCTGGATCAAGACGGTGGAGATCGTCATCAAGCTGCACGTGTGCTGAACGCGGAGATGTCGTCCGTTCGGCGCTAGATCGGAAGGACCGTGATCAAGATCGCGAGACGGTTCGTGACGAGTTCGCGAAATGGATCATGATGAGTTCGCGGGACAGATCGCGATGAGTTCACGGGAATATCGTGATGAGATCGCGGGATGCTCGGCGATTTGGATCGCGAAGACGTTCGACTACACCAACCGCATTTCTTAACGCTTCCCGCTTAGCGATCTACAAGGGTATGTAGACCCACTCTCCCTCTCGTAGATGCTCATCACCATGGATAGATCTTGCGTGTGCATAGGAAATTTTTTGTTTCCCATGCAATGTTCCCCAACAACAGTTGGCGAGACAACTTCATGAAGACACGATGATGGAGATAATGGTGTCGTGCCGGTGACAGTGATGATCATGGTGCCCCGAATATGGAGATCAAAGGAGCAAGATGATATTGTCCATATCATGTCACTATATTGATTGCATGTGATGTTTATCATGTTTACATATTATTTTCTTAGAACGATGGTGGTAAATAAGATGATCTCTCAATAAAATTTCAACAAAGGTGTTCACCCTAACTTTGCACCGTTGCTAAGGATCGTTGTTTCGAAGCACCACGTGATGATCGGGTGTGATAGGTTCTAACATTCACATACAACAGGTGTAAGCCAGATTTACACACACGAAACACTTAGGTTGACTTGACGAGCCTAGCATGTATAGACATGGCCTCGGAACACAGAGAACCAAAAGGTCTAACATGAGTCGTATAGAAGATACAATCAACATGGAGATGTTCACCATGGATGACAAGTCCGTCTCACGTGATGATCAGACACAGGCTAATTGACATGGATCATGTATCACTTGGATGACTAGAGGGATGTCTATCTAAGTGGGAGTTCATTAAATAATTTGATTATGTGAACTTAATTATCATGAAATTAGTCTAAAATTTTCTTTACAATCTATATTGTAGATCCAATGGCCAATGCTAATGTCACCCACAACTTCAACGCATTCCTAGAGAAAACCAAGCTAAAAGATGATGGAAGCAACTATGCGGACTGGGTCCATGGCTTGAGGATCCTCCTCATAGCTTCCAAAAGATTGTATGTACTTTATGCACTTCTAGGTGAGCCACCCATTTTCCCAGCAGAACAAGACATTACAAATGCTTGGCAGTCACGCTGTGATGATTACTCCCTTGTTCAGTGTGGCATGCTTTATAGGTCAGAACCGGGGCTCCAAAAGCATTTTGAGCAACACAGAGCATATGAGATGTTCCAAGAGCTGAAACTGGTTTTCCAAGCTCATGCCTGGGTCGAGAGATATGAAGTCTCCGACAAGTTCTTCAGCTATAAGATGGAGGAGAATAGTTCTGTTAGTGAGCACATACTCTAGATGTTTGGGTTGCACAAACGCTTGACTCATTTGGGAGTTAATCTCCCGGATGACTTAGTCATTGACAGAATCATCCAGTCGCTTCCACCTACCTACAAGAACTTTGTGATGAACTACAACATGCAGGGTATGGAGAAGTCCATTCTTGAGTTGTACTCGATGCTGAAATCAGCGGAGGTCGAGATCAAAAAGGAGCATCAAGTGTTGATGGTGAATAAGACCACTAGTTTCAAGAAAGGCAAGGGTACGAAGAACTTCAAGAAGGACGTCAAAGTTGTTGCCGCACCCAGTAAGCAAGTTGCCAGGAAGAAGAACAAGAATGGACCCAAGCCTGAGACAGAGTGCTTTTATTGCAAGGGTACCAGACACTGGAAGTGGAACTGCCCCAAGTACTTAGAGGATAACAAGGCTGGCAACGTTAAAGGTATATGTGATATACTTGTTATTGCTATGTACCTAACCAGCGCTCGTAGTAGCTCCTGGGTATTTGATACCCGTGCAGTTGCTCACATTTGTAACTCCAAGCAGGAGCTGAATAAGCGGAGGCTGGCAAAGGACAAGGTGACGATGCGCGTCGGGAATGGTTCCAAGGTCGATGTGATCGCTGTCGGCACGCTACCTCTACATCTACCTTTGGGGTTAGTTTTAAACCTTAACAATTGTTATTTAGTACCAGCTTTGAGCATGAACATTGTATCTAGATCTCGCTTGATGCGAGATGGCTACTCATTTAAATATGAGAATAATGGTTGTTCTATTTATATGAGAGAAATGTTTTATGGTCATGCCCCGCTAGTCAATGGTTTATTTTTGATGAATCTCAAATGTGATGTTACACATGTCCATAGTTTGAGTACCAAAAAGTGTAAGGTTGATAACGATAGTCCCACTTACATGTGGCACTGCCGCCTTGGTCATATTGGTGGCAAACGCATGAAGAAGCTCCATGCTAATGGACTTTTGGAGTCTCTTGATTTTGAATCATTTGACACGTGCGAACCATGCCTCATGGGAAACATGACCAAGACTCCGTTCTCCGAAACAATGGAGCGAGCAACTAACTTGTTGGAAATAATACATACCAATGTATGCGGTCCAATGAGCGTCGAGGCTCGCGGTGGCTACCGTTATCTTCTCACCCTCACCGATGACTTGAGCAAATATGGGTATGTCTACTTAATGAAACACAAGTCTGAAACCTTTGAAAGGTTCAAGGATTTTTAGAGTGAGCTAGAGAATCAACGTGATAGGAAAACAAAGTGCCTACGATCTGATCGTGGCGGAGAATATTTAAGTCACGAGTTTGGCACACACCTAAGGAAATGTGGAATCGTTTCACAACTTACGCCGCCTAGCACACCTCAGCGAAATGGTGTGTCTGAACATCGTAATTGCACTCTATTGGATATGGTGCCATCTATGATGTCTCTTACCAACTTACCGCTATCATTTTGGGGATATGCATTAGAGACTGCCGCATTCACTTTAAATAGGGCATCGTCAAAGTCCGTTGAGACGACACCGGATGAATTATGGTTTGGAAAGTAACCTAAGCTATCGTTTCTAAAAGTTTGGGGATGCGATGCTTATGTGAAGAAACATCAACCTGAGAAGCTTGAACCCAAAGCGAAAAAGTGTGTCTTCATAGGATATCCCAAAGAGACTATTGGGTATACCTTCTACCTCAGATACGAAGGCAAAGTCTTTGTTGGCAAGAGTGGATCCTTTCTCGAGAAAGAGTTTCTCTTGAAAAAAGTAAGTGGGAGGAAAATAGAACTTGATGAGGTAATTGTACCTCCACTCCAACCGGAGAGTACCGCAGCACAGGAAGTTGTTTATGTGGAGCCTACACCAGCTGGAGAGGAAGTTAATGACGATGATCATGAAACTTCAGATCAAGTTACTATTGAATGTCGAAGGTCCACTAGGACACGTTCCGCACCAGAGTGGTATCGCAACCCTAACCTGGAGATCATGTTGTTGGACAACGGTGAACCTTCGAACTATGAAGAAGTCATGGCGGGCCTGGATTCCAACAAATGGCTTGAAGCCATGAAATCCGAGATAGGATCCATGTATGAGAACAAAGTGTGGACTTTGGTGGACTTGCCTGATGATAAGCGAGCCATTGAAAATACATGGATCTTTAAGAAGAAGACTGACACGGATGGTAATGTGACCGTCTATAAGTCTCGGCTTGTCGCTAAGGGTTATCGACAAGTTCAAGGAGTTGACTACGATGAGACTTTCTCACCCGTAGCGATGCTAAAGTCTGTCTGAATCATGTTAGCAATTGCCGCATTTTATGATTATGAGATCTGGCAAATGGACGTCAAAACGGCATTCCTTAATGGCTTCCTTAAGGAAGAACTGTATATGATGTAGCCAGAAGGTTTTGTCGATCCTAAAGATGCTAAAAAAGTATGCAAGCTCCAGTGCTCCATGTATGGGCTGGTGCAAGCATCTCGGAGTTGGAACATTCGCTTTAATGAGGTGATTAAAATGTTTGGGTTTGTACAGGTTTATGGAGAACCCTGTATTTACAGGAAAGTGGGTGCTCTGCAGCATTTCTCATATTATATGTGGATGACATACTGATAATGGGAAATGATATAGAACTTTTGGAAAGTGTAAAGGCCTACTTGAATAAATGTTTTTCAATGAAGGACCTTGGAGAAGCTGCTTACATATTAGGCATCAAGATCTATAGAGATAGATCGAGACGCCTCATAAGTCTTTCACAAAGCACATACCTTGAAAAGATATTGAAGAAGTTCAATATGGATCAGTCCAAGAAGGGGTTCTTGCCTGTGTTACAGGGTGTGAGATTGAGTACAACTCAATGCCCGACCACGACAAAGGATAGAGAAGAGATGAGTGTCATCCCCTAATCTTCAGCCATAGGCTCTATTATGTATGCCATGTTGTGTACCAGACCTGATGTGAACCTTGCCATAAGTTTGGTAGGGAGGTACCAAAGTGACCCCAGAGCGGAACACTGCACAACGGTCAAGAATATCCTGAAGTGCCTGAAAAGGACAAAGGACATGTTTCTCGTATATGGAGGTGCCGAAGAGCTCGTCGTAAAGGGTTACATCAATGCTAGCTTCGACACAGATCCGGACGACTCCAAGTCGCAAACCGGATACGTGTATATTTTGAACGGAGGGGCAGTCAGCTGGTGCAGCAGCAAGCAAAGCATCATGGCGGTATCTACATGTGAAGCGGAGTACATAGCTACTTTGGAAGCAGCAAAGGAAGGAGTCTGGATGAAGGAGTTCATCACCGACCTAGGAGTAATTCCAAGTCCGTCAGGCCTGATGACTCTATTCTATGACAACACTGGAGCTATTGCCCTTACGAAGCAGCCTAGGTTTCACAAGAAGACGAGACACATCAAGCGCCGCTTCAACTCCATCTGTGATTACATTCAGGAGGGATATATAGATATTTGTAAAGTGCATATGGATCCGAATGTCGCAGATCCGTTGACTAAACCTCTCTCACAAGCAAATCATGATCAACACCAGAATGCTATGGGTGTTAGATTCATCACAATGTAACTAGATTATTGACTCTAGTGCAAGTGGGAGACTATTGGAAATTTGCCCTAGAGGCAATAATAAAATGGTTATTATTGTATTTCCTTGTTCATGATAATTGTCTATTGTTCATGCTATAATTGTGTTAACCGAAAACCGTAATGCATGTGTGAATACATAGACCACAACATGTCCCTAGTGAGTCTCTAGTTGGCTAGCTCGTTGATCAATAGATGGTCACGGTTTCTTGACCATGGACATTGTATGTCGTTGATGACAGGATCACATCATTAGGAGAATGATGTGATGGACAAGACCCAATCCTAAGCATAGCACAAGATCGTGTGGTTCGTCTGCTAAAGCTTTTCCAATCTCAAGTATCATTTCCTTAGACCATGAGATTGTGCAACTCTCGGATACCATAGGAATAGTTTGGGTGTGCCAAACGTCACAACGTAACTAGGTGGCTATAAAGGTACACTATAGGTATCTCCAAAAGTGTCTGTTGGGTTGGCACGAATCGAGACTGGGATTTGTCACTCCGTGTGTCGGAGAGGTATCTCTAGCCCCACTCGGTAAGAGATCATCATAATGAGCTCAAAGTGACTAAGGAGTTAGCCACAGGATGATGTGTTACGAAACGAGTAAAGAGACTTGCCGGTAACAATATTGAACAAGGTAGGGATACCGACGATCGAATCTCGGGCAGGTATCATACCGGTAGACAAAGGGAATTGGATACGGGATTGATTGAATCCCCGACATTGTGGTTCATCCGATGAGATCGTCATGGAGCACGTGGGTGCCAACATGGGTATCCAGATTCCGCGGTTGGTTATTGACCGGAGAGGTGTCTCGGTCATGTCTACGTGCCTCCCGAACCCGTAGGGTCTACACACTTAAGGTTCGATGACGCTAGGGTTATAGGGAAATAGTGTGCGTGGTTACCCAAAGTAGTTCAGAGTCCCGGATGAGATCTCGGACGTCACGAGGAGTTCCGAAATGGCCCAGAGACAAATATTGATATATAGGTAGTGAGATTTTGGTTACCGGAAATGTTTTGGGTGTCACTAATAATGTACCGGGACCACCGGAAGGGTTCCGGGGGTCCACCAAGTGGGGCCACCAGCCCCAGAGGGCTTCATGGGCCACAAGTGGGAGGGAACCAGCCCCTAGGTGGGCTGGTGCACCCCCCACAAGGGCCCAAGGCGCAGCAAGGGAAGAGAGGGGGCAAACCCTAGGCTTAGATGGGCCTAAGGCCCACCTAGGCGCCGGCCACCCCTCTCTCCCTCTGGCGACCGCGCCAGATCAGATCTGGTGGCTGCCGCACCACCCTAGTGTGGAAACCCTAGGACGCAGCCCTCCCTCATCCTCCTACTATATATAGTTGAGCCTTTGGGGCTGTTTGAGACACGATCTCTCTCCCTCTCGGCGTAGCCCTACTTCTCCTTCTCCTCGTTCTCCGTAGTGCTTGGCGAAGCCCTACCGGAGACCACGCAGCTCCATCGTCACCACGCCATCGTGCTGCTGGAGCTCTCCCTCAACCTCTCCTCCCTCCTTGTTGTATCAAGGCATAGGAGACTTCACCGGGCTGCACGTGTGTTGAACGCGGAGGCGCCGTTGTTCGGCGCTAAGATCGGAGTCCACCGTGATCTGAATCGCTATGAGTACGACTCCACCAACCGCGTTCTTGTAACGCTTGTGCTTAGCAATCTTCAAAGGTATGAAGATGCAATCTCTTCCTTCTCATTGCTGGTTTCTCCATAGATAGATCTTGGTGAAAGCGTAGAAAATTTTTAGTTACTACTACGTCTCCCAACAATAGATTCTTTGACTGGAAGGAAATGAGCAACTTTGATCAGCTTGTCAATAACTAGAAAGATGGCATCGTTGCCTCTCTTGGACTTGGGAAACCTAGTGAAGAAATACATCTCCACATGATCGAATTTCCACTCTGGGATAGGCAAAGGCTGAAGAAGACCTGCTGGACATTGATGCTCTGCCTCACTCTACGACAAACATCACACTCGTTCATGAACTGAGCAATTTCACGTTTCATGCAAGTCCACCAGAAGGTTTGCTTGAGATTCCTATACATCTTGGAACTGCCTGGATGGATGGATAGAAGAGAATTGTGTGCTTCGTACATGATAACTTTTCTGAAACCACCTTTTGGAACCACCAGACGGTCCTCAAAGAACAAGGTGTCTTTGTCATCAATGCGAAAGCACTTATACTTCGGAATGCCCTTGGCCACACCTTTCTTGACTTCCTTCACCATAGCGTCAAGAAGCTGTGCTTGGTGAACCTGATCTTCTGGAGTCGGAGAAACTTGAAGATTGGCAAGAAATCCTTGCGCAATCATTTGAAGGTTGAGCTTGCGGAAGGCTTCACAAAGCTCGGGTTGAAGAGGCTTTAGTATGAGACTGTTGCAGTACGCCTTATGGCTGACCGCGTCTGCAATGACATTTGCTTTTCCAAGAGTATACTCAATGCTTGGATTGAAGTCCTCAAGCACCTCCACCCAATGAGACTGCCGAAGATTAAGATTGGGTTGATTGAAAATTTACTTCAAGCTCTTGTGATTGGTGTATACCTTAACTGGTCTACCCAACAACAAATGCCTCCAAGTCATTAGAGCATGCACAACTTCCGCCAACTAGAGATCATGAGTGGGGTAGTTCTTCTTGGCAGGCTTCAACTAACGCGAGGTATAGGAAACTATCTTCTTATCTTGCAAGAGAGCACCACCAAGACCTTGGAGAGAAGCATCACAAAATACTTGGAAATGCTTTGACTGCTCAGGAGGAACAAGAACTGGAGCTGAAGTTAGTCTCTGTTTGAGCGTATTGAATGGCACATCACACTCAGGAGACCAAACATACTTGACACTCTTCTGGAGGAGATTGGACAGAGACTTAGCAATTTGAGAGAAGTTCTCCATGAATCTTCAGCAATAGTTAGCAAGCCCGACGAAGCTACGAAGCTGCTTCACATTCTGAGGAGGCTCCCACTTCAAGATTGCCTCAACTTTCTCAGGGTGCACTTTAATTCCCTTGGCAGAGATCACATGCCCAAGGTACACCACTTCATTGAGACAAAACTCACACTTGGAAAACTTGGTATAGAATCGATGCTCTCTTAACTTGTCAGGCACAAGGCGGAGATGCTCTGCATGCTCTTCTTCTGTCTTCGAGAACACAAGGATATCATCCAAATAGACCAAGACAAACTCATTCTTGAAAGGAGAGAAAATGAAGTTCATCATCCTTGAGAAGGTTGGAGGAGCATTTGCAAGACCAAACGACATGGTGGTGTACTCATAAGAGCCAAAACTCATCCTGAAAGCGGTCTTAGGAATGTCTTCTTCGCGAATGTGACTCTGGTGATAACCCATGCGAAGAT
This sequence comes from Hordeum marinum, assembly GCA_022496015.1. NCBI lineage: Eukaryota > Viridiplantae > Streptophyta > Magnoliopsida > Poales > Poaceae > Hordeum > Hordeum marinum. The sequence goes on along the minus strand of CM039673.1, from coordinate 367,128,878 downwards.
CAAGCTTCGAGAAAACCTTGGCACCTTTCAGTTGTTCAAACAACTCATTGATGTTGGGGAGTGGGTACTTGTTTCTAATTATCTTCTTGTTTAATGGACGGAAATCGACACAAATACGGTCCGTGCCATCCTTCTTCTTGACAAACAAAACACCACAACCCCATGCAGAAGAACTTGGTCTGATCAGGCCCAGACGTTCTTGCTCATCTAGTTGCTTCTTCAACTCTTTCAGCTCTTCGGCGCCAAGTCTATAAGGGAGCTTGCAGACCGGTTCAGTTCTGGGCTCGATACCAATCACGAACTCGACTGGCCGGTGCGGAGGCATTCCTAGAAAATCTTCTGGAAAGACATCTTCATACTCATTAACCACCGGAATTTGAGAAATCACTCAGATTTTACCCTTCTCATTAAGAGCAAAGAGACAGATTGTGTCATCGCGAGCCACGAAAATAATAACATCTTCTGAAGGATGAGTTAGCTTGACTTCTTTTGCTTGACAATCAACATAAGCCTTATTCATAGCCAGGAAGTCCATGCCAAAATGAGATCAATGTCGGAATTCCCGAGAGCAATTGGAGATGTCAGAAAAGAATAATTGTCCATCTTGATAGAAACATCCAGAACTACCCAACGACAACTCATACGCTTGCCTGGAGACACAACTTGCAATGACGCAGATAACTCTTCATGATGAAAATGATGCTTGGATGCAAATGGATATGACATAAAAGAATGCGAAGCACTAGTATCAAACAAGACTTTTGCAGGAATTGAGTTAACTGAGAGATTACCCATGATCACTTGAAAAGAATCATCTGCCTCTGCTGCATTCACCATATTAACTCTTGTGGTCTTGGGATTATGCTTCACCATTGCATTTCCTGGAGGCTTGACTGGAGGAGGAGGCGGAAGACGCCGCTGGTTGCACTTGTTTGCGTAGTGACCCTTCTGGCCACACTTGTGACAAGTCACCTCAGAAAGCAGACGAAAATTGCCTGGAGGAGGAACAAGAACTGCCTTGGACGCCTGGGGTCTCTGCTGAAATCCTGGGTTGGGTGGGTGGGAAGAACCACGGCCACCGAACTGCTTCTGCTGCTGAGGAGGATGAAATGGAGGAGGATTTGGCACCCAATACTTCTGTTGCTTAGGAACCATCGGAGAGCTAGAAGAAGACGAATATGAATCCCTTGAACACTTCCTTGAGTTCTCCAACTTGAGCTGAGTTGCCTCGACCTTCAAAGCCATGTTGTAGAACTGATCAAACTCACGAGGCTCTTGAAGAACTAGGCCTGGCAGAAGCTCATCCTTGAGACCACCTCTGAACTGATAGATCATCGCCTGGTCATCTAGAACATCTTGCCTAGCATAGCGGGCTAGATTCTGGAACTCGATGTTGTATTGATAGACAGACTTGCTTTCCTGCTTCAGGTGCCTGAACTTCTCACGCATCTCCTCGACAAAGCTTGTCGGAATGTAATGAGCCCTGAAGTCATGACGAAAATCATCCCAAGTAACAACACGATCGCCCTGGAATCCTTGTATTGCTACCACCAATCAGCTGCTTGACCCTTAAGCTGGAACGATGCAAATCTGACAAAGTCCTCTGGCCTGACATTGTTGCACTCAAAATGCTTACTCATATCACGGATCCAATCATCAGCATCAAAAGGCTGCTCACAACAGGTGAAAGACTTGGGCTGGTTGGCCAGGAACTGATTGAGCGTGCAAACTAAGGTTGATTCTGAAAATTCCCTTGAAAGCCTTGCTGACCCTGATCTCTTTCTTGCAACAGCCTGAGCAACAATTGAGTGTTTGCATTGGTTGCGGCCAGCACAACTTCCCAAGCTTCTGGAGGAGGAGGCTGTGGCGGTGGTGGTGGAACATCAGCCTGCTCCTCACCATGACCCGGATTGTTGCGAGTTGGTGGAGCCATCCTGGAGATGGACAAAAACATCAGCACCTCATTGATAAGATGAGTTCAATATCTGAATCAAATGCTTGAAAGAAATTGAACAGATAACATCACAACCTTCCTACTAAAAATTAGTAAGAATGCTTTATTCAGTTTCGCGATAACATCATCAGATATTCGAAGCCACTTGCAATAACACAAAAGTATTGAGCTAATGCTCGGAACAAATGTATATGCCCACATACATCTGGAGAAGATGATCCTATATAATTACAAGATTTCCCACCTAAGAACTTCCGAAAACTTTTTGGTTATGCAATCTGGTGTGGGGGATACAAGGAGGAAATATATCACACAACTAGCAATCCTACACCCCAACTGTATCTGTCCTTCAACACATAACCAGAGGCTTTCACAAATTCATCTAACTCAAATCCTCGAACTCACAATGATACTAAACCATGGTGGTACCCCGGACGCCTCCCCAGTACTGGGTGACTCCGACCTTATCTCACCATGACAAGTATTGAAGTAATTCCAAACACTTTCCGTCCTAAGATATCAAGGAAGCTGAATGATAACAATGTGCCAACATTCCCTGGAGCTTGACTCCTCGAAAGAAATCAAGTCAGATAGGAGGCACCAAGACAGAACCCTATCACATCAGTATCATATAGACTCCAAAATACCCGCATGATCCTAAAAAAACAATTGAGCGAGAGGAGGAGTAGAATCAAAATTCCTAAGTCGAATACCTCACCAGAGCATAGAAGAGGAGTAAAACGAATCCTACTCTCCGATATAACTAGACTCAAAATAGTTTTTACTAGACTCGACTCAGCCAAGTTCGATAAAGCAAAGGATCCTATGGTCGTATGGCTTTGATACCAACTTGTCACGCCCAAGATGCGCGCCTATCCATATTAAGGCACGGGGACCTCGCAAGGGATAGAGGTGCATCTTGTCATTCGCAAGTATAGCATCATTACATCATACATACAAGAAGAGATGAGTATATGAGTTGGCTTACACTCGCCACATACTAAATTACAATTCCACACAAGAGTTCAAACATCAATATGAAGACAGGGTCTGGCTACGGACGAAAACAAACGATAAAAATAGATGCAATGATACTATCTCGCTAGGCCCAAAGATCACGACCATGGTCCTCTACTCATCCGGATAAGTCACGTACATCCTGCCCCTTTCCTCGTCATACTCCCACTAGAGCTGCGTTAGATCATCCTGCACAAACTCATATGTACCTATACCTCGATTGTTGTAGTAATCTGTGAGCCACAAGGACTCAGCAATCGTGCGCCCGGGTTCCGAGACTATTCAAGCTTAAAGGTTGGGATGGGGTATGTGTTTAGTTTGTAGCAGCAGTAAGCATTTATGGTGGCTAAACTTACGCAACATGAAGATAAATATATGTGGCCTACGATGAATGATCGAATCTAGAATGACCTCTGAGAGATCCTAAACACTTACTTATGTCAATCATAACCCCACCGTGTTCTCTCTCGGATCATGTTCAAGAGAAGAGATGATCACGGTTACTCACACAGTTGGTGCATTTTATTAGAGTTTACTTCAAGTTAACTATAACCGGGTGTTAAACAAACATCCAAGTTCCCACATGACCGCGGGCACGACTTTCCGAAAGATTTAACCCTGCAGGGGTGCTCCAAGTAGTCCATCACAAATTAACCACACTCCGTGGGAATAGCCTCGACCACGGATCTCGCGATCATCCTAGGCAACTCCAAAGGAATTCCAACACCTCGAGATAACCTGAAGAAAGTCAGATCCCACATGCAAGACACTCGATAAAGGTAAAACAAGTCCAGCAAGACCGCCCGGCAGGCCAGATCCCAATAGGATCCGCGCATATCTCTGTCTCAGGGCACTACCAGATGGGTCTAGCTACAGGGAAAAAACCAATCCTCAAGTTGCCTCGAGGCGGCCCTGCAGACAACCCGTTTTGGACCAACACTCATGAGGAGCACTGGCCCGGGTTGTTGATTAATTATCCACGGGGTAGCTAAGCCCTATGCAATTTTATTAAGTTGTTAATAAAATGTAGTACCAATGTTGGGTCTTGCCAGACAAGCTTTAATCTTAACCGAATAAACAAGGGGGTCCCCATAACAACGCCGAGCATGTTAGGAGCGCAAAGTATGGAAACATAACACCGGTAAGAAGAAACTATGGCGGTAACGGTGGAACAAAACACCTAGAAAAAGGCCAAGCCTTCCACCATTACCAATATATATATGTGCATTAAATTAAATAATAGGTAATATTGTGATATGCCAAATCCATGTTATCACATGGAACAACCTGTACCTACAACTAAAACGCTATAAGAGGGGCTAAGCAGCGGTAACTTAGCCAATCAACGGTTTGCTAGGATGTGGAGGGTTAGAGTCTATCATGGCAATTAGGAGGATGACATTCAAGTGGTAGGTAGCACTATTGTAACGATAAGAGCGAGTCAACTAGCAAGTGAAAATAGTATCGGGATCTGGGTACGATCATCTTGCCTGTTGGTTCTTTAGTGGAACAAGTAGCAGGATCCTTGTAGTTGTACTCGCCTGGCTCTTCGTACTCGGGTTCAACGTTCGCGTCTAACCAAAGGAAACAGCAAGAATAAACAAACAACCATGGTGCAATGCACAAGCAAGAATGATGCATGCTTAGGTGAAGAGTTTTAGCATGGCAATCCTAGCTAGTCATGTTTCACATGCAAAGGATTGGTTATTAATGAATCTGGACAGAACCTTATGCTAAGTTATTTAGACATGAATGAACATGGTAAATATGTATGCATCATGAAAAAACGATAAAAGTGCATATGTAGAACGCAAGAAACGGAGTTACGGTTCTCACGATACGCTCACGAGAAGATACAAAGACAAAAGACAAGACAAGAAAGACCTGGGCTATTACTTGGCATTCCAAGGTAGCCACTGGATAGGAAATTAAAAACCAACCACAATAGAGCCAAATATCAAGCAATTCCATGGAGTATAGCTCCCACAATTCACAAAACAATAAAACAAACAATCTGCCACAAAACAGCAACATAGCAACTTTCACAGCCAATAACTTGAGCTAAAGGATTCCTACAACCACAAGCAAGGTATTTATAGAAACTACATAACATGCTTATCAACTTATCCAACTACACAATCTGGAAAGGAAGCACACATCAATAAGCATGAAGCTCACAAGTTGGCATGATGAAACAGAAATCTAGGACTTAGTGAAAATAAGAGTTTTCTGGAATCTGAGTTAACCTGATGGCAAGTTGACAGCAGAAACTAATGGTGTTAGAGAGCACCTCGTTGCATGAATATTAACAGGATGCTAGAAGACAACATATACTTCAAAACACTAGCACTGAGCTTGAGCTAATTCACAAGATAGCAACCACTCTTCATGGCATAAAAATAACAGCAGATTCTTATATGGGTGATTCTCATGTCAAACATAAATACCATGAAGGAAAGAAATGAAAACAAAGAAAAGAAAAACAACAAAAAAGGGGGGTATGGGGATCGAACCCCAGACCCACTGGTCTCACCCCTGAGCGCACACCACTGCGCTACGGCCTCGGATCTTAACAGAGGGCGACAACTAGCCCACCACTATACACCACTACGCGCAGTACTGACGAAACTGAAGAAAAAAGCACCTACGGCGATAGACCATGGCAGCAGCGAGCTACGATGTCTACACAGGCTCTCCGGCAACACGGAGCTGCAGGCAAGACCGGGGAACAAAGGGGAGTCCATTCCCCCGTTCGCCTCGCAACGAGGGAGGATGGCGGCGATCTCAAGGCCCCATCTTGCAAGACGGCGGTGACGAGCAGGCTACGGTGAGGAGCGACTGTGGAAAGGGGACGCGGCGCTCACCGAGGGGAGGACGACGATGATCTGGATGCGGCAAAGGGGAGGAAGAAGCTCGAAGACGTGGTGGCGGCGAAGGGGAAGAAGAACACCGGCGATGATCCGACCTCTATGGACGACGGCGACGCGGCACCGCGGGGGAGGTGCTCCTCACCTCCCTAGCAGCGGAAACGGATCGCAGGCGACGACCCCGAGCTCCACGCCATGTCCACCGGCGACGCAGTGACGGCGGCGAAGACGACCGGCGGCCTCACTGAATTTCTCTGCTCTCTGTCTTCACTCGGAAGAAGAAGGAGAAGAAAGGAGAGGAAGGAGAGAGAGAAGGGAGTGGTGGCGGCTGGAGGGGGAAGAGGAACCCTAGGCGAAGGGGCACACACGCCGAGGGGGTTAAATCCCCCGGAGCTGAAGGCGACGGACGGCAAAAGGGAACGGCAACGACGCGCTCTCTCTCTGAACCTCTGAACTGATGGAAGGCGTCGACGGGGCAGGTAGGCATTGGCTACCTGGGCTGGGCCGCACGGGGAGGGGTTAGGCCCAGCTCCACTCTCTCTCTTGGGGAAACAAACAGAGTTTTCTTTTTGAAAACAAAAGGAAACAAAAATAAAGCCTAGAGTAAAAGAAAAGGTTTTTTTACAAAACAAAAATACTTGGCCACAAAAGGAATAATCCCCTATTTAAATAAAATGCCAAGATGATTTTTCAAACAAGTAATTTAAATACTTTTATTAAATAACAACCCATGTTTTATTGCAAACCCAAATCATGAAGCTCAAAACATTTAAAGAACAACACTCTCATGCTTAAAATATATTAGGTTATCTCCTGAACATTTTAAAACAATTTAATTAGCAAGTTGAATCTGTTGATAAAATGCCAATGGAATAAAGAGGGAAGTTTGGGTTTTTTGAAAAAGAATAAGAGAGGGGGAAGGAGAAGGAGTGTTGCATCACCCACACACTAACCACAATACAACACAAGATCACTCACAACCACAACAAGGTCACATCACAAACAAAGGCAAGGCATGACATGAATGACATGATGCATGATGCATGAATGCATGAGACAAGGCAATACAAGGAGCAAACTCATTTCATTAACTCATGACAACTCATTTAATTAACTCATGACAACAAGGTTCATATAAGATTACATGCCCAACAAGGAAGGGACAACACTTGGGCTGTCATAGGTGCCTCCTAGATTGGTTAGGTGTTGCTTGGGAGCCTCCTACTTCATATTGTGGAGTGAACCAAGAAGTTTGTAAGGGCAAGGCGATCGCCTACTTCGTGAAGATCTACCCATAGTGAGGCTAGTCCTTCATGGATGGAAGCCATATGGAATAGTCAAGGTTGCTACTTCGTGGACCCTTATGGGTGGAGCCCTTTGTGGACTATCATGACCGTTACGCTGCGTGGGTTGAAGACTCCATAAACATGGATGTACGACAGCACCACCTATCAGAACCATGGGAAAAATCATCATGTCTACAATTGCGTTTGATCTTCCTACCGTATCCCATTTATTCATGCTTGTTGTTATTTTCCACTGCTATACTCTTAGACATGCATGTGTAGGGTGAAATTGACTTGCCATGAATGCTAAAACTGCAAACACTAAAATTGGGAAAAAGGCAAAACTTTTATTTGGTCAAGTAGTCTAATCACCCCCCCTAGACCTACTTTCGATCCTACAAGTGGTATCAGAGCTTTGGTCTCCATTGCATTGGGTTCACAACCTAGGAGAAGTATGGCATCTAGTGAGGGAAATTATCATCGTAGAGGTCCATACTTTGATGGCACAAATTTTGCTAGTTGGAAGCACAGAATGAAAATGCATTTGTTTGGTCATAATCCTGCTGTTTGGGTTGTTGTTCGTGTTGTCTTGCAAGGTGAATTCTTTGCGGAAGGAAAGGAACCCGATCGTGAAGCGGTTGCGGGTGAATTGAAGATGTTGCAACTCAATGCTCAAGCATGTGACATTCTCTTCAACTGCCTATGCCCCGAAGAATTCAACAAAATCAGCCGTCTTGAACACGCAAAAGAGATTTGGGATACTTTGGTTGATATGCACGAAGGAACAGAGTCCGTGAGAGAATCCAAGTTAGATGTTCTTCCAGGTCACCTTTACAAGTTCAAGATGAAGGATGGTGAAGGAGTCTCTGAGATGTACTCTAGTCTACCTCCCATCACCAATGAGATTGCCGGCTTAGGAAGCGAAGAAATGACTGACAAATTCATCATCAAGAAGATACTTCGAGCTTTGGATGATCGATATGACACTGTTTTCACATTGATCCAAATGATGCCCAACTACAAAGATCTCAAATAAACGGAAGTGATTGGTAGAATTGTTGCTCATGAGATGATACTCAAAGACAAGGAAGAGCTTCGCCACAAGTCTAGCGGTGCTTACAAAGCCACAAGTGATGCTCCTGCTACCTCAAGCGAAAACCTTGTCACAAATGAAGAGATAAGACTCATGGTCAAGAAATTCAAAAAAATCTACAAGAATACAAGCAAAGATCAAAGCTCCAACTCAAGACATGAAGATAAGTGTTCATCAAGTCGTGACTAAAACTGCTACAATTGTGGGAAGCCCAGACACTACTCCAATGAGTGCACGGCTCCCTACAAACGAAGAGAAGAGTCGCCAAGAAGACGAAGCTCAGGAGCTGAATCACCTCGAAGAGAGATAAGGAGTAGAGATGATCATTATGAACTAAGACCCTCAAGGAGAAGTAGAGATTCGGAGAAGAAGGACAAGTACACCAAGAGCTACTCAAGAAGGAAATATCAAGCTCATATTGGTGAATGGGTTTCTAGCTCCGACTCCGACAATCGCTCCGAGAGAAGCTATCACTCCCACTCCGACCATAGTCAAGATGAAGGTGTTGCCGGAATTGCACTAGTGACTACCAACTCCTATGATCTATTTTATTCACCAAATGAAGGGAGTGGAAGTTGCTTCATGGCTAAAGGCCCCAAGGTATCACACCCCGAATATCTTTATTTGGATAGTGATGAAGATGATTTACTTTGTGATGATGACTTTCTATGTGATAAAACTAGTGATGTTGATCAAAATGAACTTGATATTTATCATGCTAATCAAGATAGGTCGATTGACGATGATAAGATGAAAATAGAAGAACTAACTAAAGAACTTAACACTCTTAAGTTAGCCCATGAATCTACTCTCGAAGATCAAAGAGAGCTCGTAAGAACTCATGAGAAGCTACGCTTCGAGAAGCTCAATTTGGAGCAAGAACATGAATTTCTTAAAGCTATCAATGACGATCTCCGAAAGAAGACTTCATCTTATCTTTCCAAATGAATACTCTTGTCTACATTCATGCCACAATTTAAATCTAAGCAAACTAGTAACAAAGGCAAGAAAGGTTCTTCATCTAGTAGTAACAATAAAAATGCTAAACCCAATGATGTTGCTCTTAGTAGTTCTATTGATTCCACTAATGATGATTCTCTTAGCCAAGTTACACTTGAGCAAGAAAATGCTTTATTGAAAGGAATTATAGAGAGATTTATCTACAAGAGTCTTGTCGGGTGTAAGCAATTCTAGGAAATTGTACGCAAGCACGGAGGATACCCGAAGAATCATAGTGTTGGCTACTTCAATGCTAATGGAGTTGAGTGGGAAGAAAGTAAATACCCCAATCCCAGGTTTGTTCCTCAAAAGGATAAGTATGAAAATACTCTTCCCATGGGGACAAACACTCAAGATGACCTTCCACCATAAGACCACAAGCTCAAGGGCAAGAACAAGCTTCAAGAGGACTTTGACTCATCTGAAGATGAATCCCAAGCTTTGGTGAAGTGGGTTCCCAAGGCTACCAAAAGCTCAACTTCTACAAGTGCTACTTCAACACCTAGGATCCCCATCTACTTGATGCGGGTCCCCAAGGAGAAGAACTAGAAAGTTTTTGTGAGGTGACTCCGCCAATGAAATTCACTCACATTCATTATTGGCAAGATCTATTTGCAATCAACATCAACTCTATGCAGTAGTTCAAGGAGTCACACATTCCCTCAAAGGTAAGCAAGGGACAAGGTAATCAGAAAATCAATGGACATCATCACACATGCTTTGCACTCCATGTCCATAGATATCCTTGTATTTGTATCTTTTGTGTTGGGACTAACCCTTGTAGGTGAGAAGAGTAAGGAAACAACAAGGATGCTCCAAACTCTTGGTGATCTTCATCAACTTTGAGCATCCACCACTACCTCACCAACATGAAGTCTTCATTGACAAAACCCAAGGTTAGTTTATCCCTCTTATGGGGGGATGTCACATCAAGGGGGAGCTTTACTCTAAGACTTGAGTCAAAGCATCTCTTAGTATGTGACAACATTAAATGCTTTATGTAAAATTGGTAACCCCACTTGTGCTTAAACGATGAGTATGACCTATGATCAAGTATTCTTACTTGGCTCCTAAGTCAAATACTCATATATAGATGACTTCATCATCGCCCAAGTGCTTGTTAGATGCTAGAGTGTTTGTGCATGTTTGTCATGATTTCATTTGACATCTTATTGAGTGAGCATGTTGGTTTGGATTTATTTTATCATTCGAGGACATCCAATTGTTGCTATTTGGTCTTTGATTTATCTTTTGCCAATTGGATGGACAAGAATGCCTAGGAACACTCTTTAGCTATCTATGTTTTCTCACCTCATACTCTATTCATGCTGCATCACAAAATTTGAACAAGTTCTTTTCGATCCCTTTGTGTGTGGAGCACTCGGAGTTCCGTATCGACAAGGACTGACCATTAAAACCTCCCAAGTGCATCTTGATGGAACCAACCCCAAAATCTCCGTCTCACTGAATGCCTAGGGTTGATCTGGTTTTCTATCTCGGTACTACCGATTTCACATTCTCGGTTACACTGAGTTTCCCTGTCAACTGACAGTTGAGGAACTCGGTGACACCAAAAATTTAGAATCGGTAAACTACTAGAATCAGGATCTTTGTCGTCAGCTAGCTCTTTGCCGTCTGCTAGCTGACGGCAAACAAGGTCTTTGCCATCAGCTTCAGTAAAACTGACGGCGAAGAACGAGCTGACGGCAAAGAGCATGTTTGTCGTCAACCAGCTCTTTGCTGTCTACTAGCGGACGGCAAAGCTTCTTTGCCGTCAGCATGCGGATGGCAAAGAGGAAGGGTGGCACACTAAATGAGAACCAGCTAATGGCCACTTTCTTTGCCATCTGCAAGCAGACGACAGAGAAAGTGGTCAACTAACGTCTGTTTCCCCCCGGCCCCTCCCCACTAACTAGGCTCTTTGCCGTCTACTAGAAGACGGCAAAGAGTTTAACCTATATACAGTGTGCCCCACCCCTCTCTCTCCCCTCACCTCACCCCCGTCGCCCCCATGCCCGAGCCCCCCCCCCCCCCCCGTGGCACCGGCCGCCGCCGCCTCCATGCCCGAGTCCCTACCGTCGGCCGCCCCCACCCCTACTACTGGCCGCCCCCGCCCCTGCTGTGAGGCAGGCCGCGGCGCCGCCCCCCTCCCCTATGGCGGATCTCCTCCACAGGCCCCCTCCTCCATCGACCCCCTCCTTCCCTCTAGGTGAGCTCATCTTGTCCTCTTTTTTTGTTTTTTAGGTTTAGGTTTAGTTTAGATTTAGTTTAGGTTTAGGTTCAGGTTTAGTTTTAGGTTTAGTTTAGATTAGATTTACATAATTAAAAGAAGAAAGAAGAAAGATGGAAAAAATTAAATAAGAATAAGTAGAAGAAGAGGAAGAAGAAGAAGAGGAGGAGGAGGAGGAGGAGAAGAAGGAGAAGAAGAAGAAGAAGAAGAAGAAGAGGAGGAGGAGGAGGAGAGGAGAAGAAGAAGAAGAGGAAAAAGTAAAACAAGGAATAAGAGGGAAAGGAAAAGAAGGAAGAAGAGGAAAAAAGGGAAAGAAGGAAGAAGAAGAAGAAGAGGAAGAAGAAGAAGAAGAAGAAGAAGAAGAGGATGAGGAGAAGAGCAGAAGAAGAAGAAGGAGAAGAAGAAGAAGGAGAAGGAGAAGAAGAAGAAGAAGAAGAAGAAGAAAAAGAAGAAGAAGAAGAGAAGAGACCCCGATCCCCGACGCCACTAACCCCCAACCTCCGACGCCACCGACCCCCGACGCCACCGACCCCCGACGCCCCGGACCCCCGACCCCCGACCCCCTACCACCGACCCCCGACCACCGACACCATCGACCCTCGACCACCAACGCCACCGACCCCTGACTCCACTGACCCCTGATGCCACTGTCTCCCGATGGCACTGACCGCCGACCCTCGACACCTATCCTGCCGCCTATTGACCAAAAAGGTGCTCCTCGGCCTTCATGAGGCCGAGGAGGTCATAGTTTTGTAAATTATGAGCTAGGTCACATATTTTCCTATTTTTTTATAAAAACATCATATTTTGTGTTGATCAGGTGAATTTCAATGTGCAGTTGTTTGATGACCTCCCCGTGCATTTGACGAGCTCCCCTGCTACGTTCGTTGGTGAGCAAAAATGACATCTTCTCCCCTGGCACCCTTAAAAAATTCTCTGCTCTGGTCTTCGTGCCGATGAAACTTGCTAGCTATAGGTGTCTTCAATATCAGTATGCGTGACCACTATGAGTCTCCCATTCGAAAGGGTTCCATCTATAAATATGCATTCATTAGCATATTTATAACCGTGATTCTTTCAAATTGTCCAACGTTATCCATGGACAGCCCGAGTATGTGTAGATTGGGTTCGTTTTCCCATATATGCTCTGCTCCGGATCCAATGCAGAATTTTGTCAGTGCCTCCCTGTTATTCTTCGGGTACACATCCTCAATGCTTATTGTCGAGACGTGTATCAGGAGAACAGTGGGGAGGTGCTGCCAAAATTGTGTGTTGGATCTGGAGCAGAGCATGGGAAAACGAACCCAATCTACACATCGTCGGGTCGGATTAGGACCTATCTTTACCTACTAGCGTCTAGGTTGCATCGACGTAATAAAACTGACAAACTCTATTAACTGATGAATATGGTTTGCTGAATTATGTATATATTTTTTGTGTGTCTAGTAGGTAGGCAGGATGAGTGATCGTGGGTGTATGTACACCGGTCACACTAGTCAGAAAGACAAAACCCGTGAATGGATAACAAAAACAAAGGAGTTTCTGAGAGTCGCATTTGCAAATGGATAGAAAATAACCTGGTGCCCCTGTATCGATTGCGAAAACTTTAAGAACAAGTCAGAGTTTGACATGATCAAACACCTGCAGAAGTGGGGTTTTACGCCTAATTATCCGGTCTAGACATTTCATGGTGAGTCTGCCCAACGTGCTAGAGTTGAGGTGGTTCGTCGTTGCACTGACAAGCATGGTACCGTGATCGAAGACATGGTGCAATACTTTGATGATGCTCGGGATTCGGACGATGATATGGAGGAGTCTGCAAAGGCCTTCTATGAAATGTTGGAGTCTTCAAAACTTCCTCTCCACGAGCACACTGAGCTTTGTCATTTGGATGCCATCATGCAAGTAATGGCTCTAAAGGCTCAGTTCAACCTGAGCAGAGAATGCTACGACACGATGCTGACGATATTTGGACACTTTCGACCCAAAGGCCATGTATTGCCAGCAAACCTGTACCAGTCGGACAAAATCCTACGTGCGCTTAAGATGCCCTATGAGAAGATAGATGCATGTGAGAATTTATGTGCCTTATTTAGGCTTGAGTATGCGGGCTTCAACTATTGTCCCATTTGCAATGCTTCTAGGTATGTTCTAGTAGACAATTGTATGGGTGAGAAGAGTCAGACCAAAATCCCAGTCAAGGTTCTTCGGTATCTGCCAATCATACCAAGACATCAACATCTTTTCATGGTCGAAGAGACAGCCAGACAGATGACATGGCATAAATTGGGCAAAAGAACAGAACTAGATGCAGATGGGAATCCGATGTGGGACACACTTTAGACGCTTTTGCGTGGAAGCATTTTGATGCATTACATAAGGATAAAGCGGCAGATCCAAGGCATCCTCGAGTTGCCATCAACACGGATGGGTTCAATGTGTATGGTATGATGGTAGCAAAATACAGTTGTTGGCCTGTATTTGTCATTCCACTCAATCTCCCTCCCCCCCCCAGAGAGATTATGAACAGAAAGAACATTTTCCTAATGTTGATAATTCCAGGGCCCAAATATCCGGGGAAGAATATGAATGTGTACATGCAGCCGCTTAAGGATGAATTGCAAGAAGCCTGGGATAATGGGATCAAGACATACGACACCGCTACCAAAAAGAACTTCCAAATGCATGTGTGGTACATGTACTCGTCGCATGACTTGCCGGCGTACGCGCTATTCATTGGCTGGTCTGTGCATGGAACGTTCTCGTGCCCCACATGCAAGGCAGCTCTTGAGTTCCGTTGGCTGCAGGCGGGTCGCAAGTTTTCTTGCTTCGACATGCATAGACAATTCCTGGATCCTGACCATAAGTTCACAAAAGACAAGAAGAATTTCATCAAAGGTAGAGTTGTCAAAAACATTGCACCACCTGCTTTGACAGACCAACGGATCCTGGATCAGATAAATGCTCTTGAGCTGGATCCATATCGTCCAGGGTATTTCAAAGGGTATAATACGGAACACGCCTGGACTCACAAGATATGTTTGTGGGATCTGCCTTACTTTAAAGACCTCCTTTCCCCACACAACACCGACGTGATGCACACTGAAACGTATATTGCGGAGGCCATTTTTGTTACATTGTTCGGCATAAAGGGGAAGTCGAAGGATAATCCTACGGCTAGAGTCGATCAGGAGGCTCTATGTGATAGACTGTTACAAAACATATGACAACCAAAAGGAAAGAAGAACTGGAGGAAGGCAAAGGCATGGTTCAATCTTTGGAGGCGAGCTATGAGGGAAATGATCTTGTGGGTGAAAATGCAGTTGATGTTCCCCGATAGGTATGCAGCAAATCTAAAGAGGGGAGCAAGTCTTGACAAATTGAAAATATTTGGTCTCAAGAGTCATGATTGGCACATATGGCTTGAGCGGGTAATGCAAGTGATGTTGTGTGGCTTTATCCCTGAGGATGAATGGCTAGTACTGGCAGAGCTGAGCTATTTCTTTTGTGCTCTTTGTGCGAAAGAACTATTGCCTGCCATGCTAGACGAACTGGAAGAGTTGGCGCCGGAGTTGATCTACAAGTTAGAAAAGATCTTTCCACCGGGTTTCTTTAATCCAATGCAGCATTTGATTTCGCATCTCCCGACCGAGGCAAGATTGGGGGGCCGTGCAAAATCATTGGTGCTTCGCAACTGAGAGGATGCAGAAGACGCTTCGAGGAAAATGTAAAAATAAACGTAGAGTTGAAGCATCGATGGCCGAGGCATTCATTACTGAGGAGGCGACAAACTTCATGATAGCACAATACAAAGCCAAGAATCGTCATTTGCATAATCCGAAGCCTTGGTACAATGATGGCGACTGTGAAAAAGGTCGATCCAACCTTAGCCTATTCAAAGGGAAGCTCGCACCAGCCGGTGCTTCGAAAGCAATAGCGTTGGATGTCAAAGAATGGCAGACCATTTCATTGTATATCTTGAACAACCTAACAAAAGTGCGGCCGTACATCGAGTAAGTTCTCGGTACATTGTTTCGCAACTTACAATTCCTTTGAAATGCTCTTATTCCCGGATATGTGATGTAGTAAATAGGTGGCCAAATTCTCGGATGGAGCGGTGATCCAAAAGGATTACATCGAAGAGTATGAGCTTCTGGCAAAGCATGGAGGTGGCTATCCCGGTTTCATCTCTTGTTTCAAGCAAACGGTAATTTCCATTAGACAATTTCATTTCTTCACCTAGTTTGCGGCTAATGCAACAATCCTTTCGTATTAAACTTGTAGGTTAATGAAGAGTCTATGGACTCCGAATTGAGACAAGTCGCTAATGCTTTTGACTATAAGGTTCGTTCATTTGACAAATACGACATAAACAGGTATCGCTTTCGTACTTTTGTCAAAGAGTTATCTATGGCCGACCGAAAGTCTACAAATTGTTGTGTCTCCGCTGTCGGTGAATAAGGGGTCGAGTATTATGGAAGAGTTGAAGCAATTCATGAACTTACATTCTTTGGTGAAAACCCACCAAACATCATAGTCTTCAAATGTTATTCGTTCCAGCCGAAGGAGACTAGAAGGACTCATGAACATATAGGGCTAGTCGAAATCAAACAAAGCACCCATTTAGATGTTCCTGATGTCTATATTATGGCTCAACAGGCGACCCAAGTTATCTATCTACCGTGGGTTTGCCAAACGGATCCATCTGAATGGTTGGGATGTCGTTTATGATGTGACGCCACATTTTAGACCACCTCCCCTCAATGAAGATGATTATGAACCTCACATTAACCCAGACACATATGAAGGATTATTCTTCCAAGAAACACACGTTTCCAAAAAACATTTCAAGAACCGCTCTACTTCACCCAGAACATTGAGGTAGACGGCGACTGTGAATCCGACTTCACCCCTGAGCCGGAACAAGAAGAGACGAAAGAAGAAGAGGTTACTGCTATGGATGACCTATCAATGCTTGACCGATTACATAAAGGAGGCCTTCCACATGTTGATGCCTTTATTGATGATGCTGAGGAGCACGTCATTACTGATAGTGATGATGATTATGCATTTATTGATCCCGGAGCATATATAGACGATGAAGATTAATATTATTAATGTCAGGTATTCAATTATTATTACATATATATTATTAATTAGTTCATTTTATTAGGTATTCAATATTTTTATGTTGAACTAATTTCGTTCACTCTTTGTCATTGCACGTGTTGACAGATGGTGGGCGCGGGTCAAGAGCGCTCTGAGCCTCCTTACTTGGCGCGTGCTGGGAGGGGTGCTATTATTCCACCCTAGCAACTCCGGAGAGCGCTATACACTATATGCAGACAACGGCGAGCGCTTCTTCTTCGACCGGGAGAGGTCGGGGGAAGACGAAGAGAGCTGCTAGAGGTAGGAAGGCTATTGCGCCTTCCTCACCGCCACCCCGAGCTGATTCTCCCAACCACAGGAGTGCTCTGTCTTAGGTGGACCCATCTGACTTGGACCCATCTCGGACTCCGGTCACTGAGCCTCGGGCCGACAAGCCTCGGATCACCGAGCCTTCGTCCCAGAAGACTCCAGTCCTAGAGTCTTTGTCCCAGGAGACTCTGGTCCCAGAGTCTTCGTCCCACGTGACTCCGGAGGCTAGTGGGCATGCTGATGGTGGCGAGGACAACTTTTCTGAGGATACCTATAGCGAGGGTGAGCTGGTTGAGGAGGGCAAGAAGGTTTACCAGCGTGGTTGTACAAAGCTCCCGCCCGTGCCGACGACCCACGATCAGAGGTGGTTGATTATGCCTAATGCGGAGAAGTAAGTGCATTTACTCTTTTTTAACTTTTTGCCTTCATGTTTCTTCAAATTAATATCTAATGTGTTGGCCTTGTCATACTATAGGGGTTGGAAACATGACCCTGGTGTCTGCAGGCCCAACCAGGTCCTTGGTGTGCTTCTCAAGCACCACTTCCCGGGGAAGGTCTGGTTGCCCGATGAGGGTGAGGTTCCATAGGTAGCACTGACCTGGGAGCTATACGTGGCTGCCACGGCCCCGCCGGAGGAGAGGGTCGACGGTGTCTTGTGCGAGACGGTGGACGACATTGTGATCCGTCAATTTTGGGTAATTTCTCCTTTAGAGAATTAAAAATCAACAACACCTAGTGATTATACTAATTAGTGTTGTCTTGTTTGATTGCAGACCTTCTACAGGTGTCTTGAGGAACTTGAGGTGGATGCGGCTATTGTTCTCGTAGCCGAGTGCAAGCGCCTACTTCAGAACTTATGGCACGAGGCTCGGGTGTAGGCTATTCGAGACTACTACGCCTTGACTGACATTAAGAGGGCCAAGAAGAAGTGTCACAAAAAAATTGAGTAAGGAGAAGTACATGAAGGTAATTACCTATTCTTAAGGACTTGTACTTAGTTTCCTTGATTTGATTCGTAGGCGTAGCGCTGAAATTTCTCTTGTCTAACTTAGGTGCCCCCGAGATGGTGTGCAGATAGGATGGACTATTGGGATGCATTGGTGGATGAGTGGTGCTCTCCCAAATGTCTAGCCGACCACAACAAGGCCAAGGATAAGCATGCCCAAATGAAAGGTGAGCCACACCATCAAGGGAGCTCCAACCTGTTTGAGTACGGGGATAACTAGGTATGTGGTTTGCTTCATGATTCATGCAATTTCATTCTTCATGCTAGCTTGAGCCCTTAACTAATATTTTGTTCCTCTCTTTTAGGCGCGACAAAACAATAAGGAGGTGCCACTCCTGTTCGACCTCTATGCCATGTCCCATACTACCTCGTACAAGAAGGCCAAGGCATTCTTTGAGGATGACCTCGATCATCCAGAGAGCTTCAGCAACATCTCCTCCCACAACAAGCTCGTGAGGTACAGAGATGAGGGGAAGGTGAGGAAAGGGGAGGACTTCAACCCAAGCCAGAGTCCTTTTGATCCAGAGCTCGTGATGATATCTAGTGGTGGGAGGCCCCATGGCTCAATAGCCATTGGGGATGGACTGATACATTGTCCTAGAACTCTCACGGAGATCAAGAAGTGCCAAACGAGCTCCGGTCCTGAGATAAGGCCTCTTCCATGACCAATGGAGCTCGCCATCGAGGCTAGGGCCCAGGAGCTTCTGGCAGAGGCAAACAGCCAGGCGATGTAGAGGGAGAGGGACATGGAGGAGAGGACGGATAGGCTATTGGAGGAGGTGGGGAACCGGAATGACGCGTCTCACTGGGACCTATACGAGATCCTCGTGGTAAGTTTCTCCTGCATATTAGCCAAATCATGCATGTAATGTTCGTTTCATCACTAACTAATAAGACTGACTCGTGAAAACAAAATGTGCAGACTGTGTGCCAGAGCAATGGTCAGACCCCTCCGTCGATGCCCCATATTGCTATAGCACCCACGGTGAGTTTCATTTGAATGGTCATTAGTTACTAGTATTCACATTTGAGTTGCATAATGCGAAGGAGACATTGCAAATGGTCTTTGGTGCAGCATGCCTCCCGACAAGCATCGACCGATCCTTCTGCGTCTGCCGCAACCCCGACCGGTCCTTCTCCATCTCACACTAGCGCAAACCCGACCGGTCCTTCACCTCCGTGATGATGGTAAGTTTTGCCAAGTGTTTTGCTTAACAAATGCATACTTAGCTTAAGAAATGACCTATTTAGCTCCAAAATGACTTATACTTAGCTTCTTTAGTTCATTTATGACATACTAAGTATACTTAGGTAAAAAAATGGCATGATAACCTTGGTTTAGTTCCAAAATGACATAGGCTTAGCTTATTTTCCTCCAAAATGACAAAATAACCTTACCTACCTCCAAAATGACCGATTGTAACTAGGATAGCTCTAAAATGACCTACACTTGCCATTTTGTCCTCAAAAATGAGTAGATATGACTAGTTAGCTCAAAAATGGCATAACTACCTAGGTTAGCTCAAAAATGACCTATACTTAGCTTCTTCAGTTCATTTATGACATACTTAGCATACTTAGGTAAAAAATGGCATGATAACCTTGGTTTAGCTCCAAAATGACATAGACTTAGCTTATTTTCCTCGAAAACAACATAATAACCTTACGAAGATCCAAAATGACCTATTTACCTAGCTTAGCTCTAAAATGACCAACACTTAGCATTTTTACCTAGCTTAGCTAAAAAATGGCATTTTTACCTACCTTAGTTAGAAGAAGAAGATAAAGAAGAGGAGCGGAGAAAAAGAAAGAGAAGAAAAATTCTTCCTCTTCTTCTTCTTGTTCTTTTTCTTCTTTTTCTTCTTTTTCTTCTTCTTTTCTAGCTAGTCTTCTTCTTCTTCTAACTTTCTTCTTTCCCAATTTGCAGATTTGCTTTAGATGAGGAAGCTTGCGTTGATGGAGTCTACTCTTCTCCTTGTGCTTCCTTTTTGTTTTGATTGTGTATGATGAACTTTATTGTTGGATATGTTGTTGGAAACTTGTTGGATATGTTGTTGGAAACTTGTTGGATATATGTTGTTGGAAACTTGTTGTTGGATATGTGTTGGTAAATTGTTGTTGGATATGTGTTGGTATGCTTGTTGAAAGTATTTTCAAATGTGTGTATATATATATGAAATTCTGTGAAATTGAATGAATTTAAGAAAAACAGGAAAAACAGGGGCTATATAGGTTCTTTGTCGTCTGCTGGCAGACGGCAAAGAGCTTTGTCGTCAGCCAGTAGTCGGCAAAGCTGCCATGTGGCAACTACCTATGCAACCTGGGGTTTCACTGGGCTGGCCTATGTGGTTTCTTTGCCATCTGCTGGCAAACAGCAAAGAACTTTTCATCTTTGCCGTCGGCCAGCAGACGGCAAAGAACTTTGCATCTTTGCCGTCTACCAGCAAACGGCAAAGCAGGCCGTTAACCCCTTAACGGACGTAAGCTGCCACGTGTGCCATCCATGGTCTTTGTCGCCTCCTGGAAGATGGCAAAGACCTGAGCATCTTTAACGTCTACCAGCAAACAGCAAAGCGCCCTTTACCGAAGCTTATTCAGCCGGACGGTTGGCCTTCTACTCGCAGACGGCAAAGCCTTTGCCGTCCAACATGCATGCCTTTGCCGTCCGCTATGGCGGACGGCAAAGTTGCTGATTCCTGTACTGTGGACCCTGACACTTTGACTTTCATCCTCAAACCATCGTGCCTCAGAACCCTAAGCTACCGATTTCAAGACCCCTGGTCATCGCCCTTGTCCCCCTGTGCTCCTTCGCCGCTGGAAATCGCCGACGTCAACGAAATCTTCTCCATCGTCGCTGTCGTAGCGGATCCGTCACCAAGCTAGGGTACGGATTCGGCCCCCTCTTGCGCTCCAACTTCCAAATCTTGCGCGTTAGGATTTCTATGATAGCTTACCACTGTTTGAAAGCCTTCTATCCACAAACGGAATCCCGTAGATTAGAGAAGGATGGAATTTTAGGGTTTTGCCGTCCGCCCGATGAATCTCGGTGGAACCGAAGCAGGCAAATCGGTGTCACTGATTTGGACATTTGGGGTACTGAGAACTTTCTCAGTGAAACCGAGTGCACCTTTCGGTCTCACCGAAAGGGGTGCCAACTTTTGGCTAAGGAGGAACTTTGTCTCGGTAGCTCCGATAATTTTGCTTCGGCTATACCGATATTCATTTGACAGAATGCAAAACTTTGAAAATCTATTGTTCAAACTTTCAAAAACAAGCCTCATTGTGTGATGACTCATCTACTTCTTCTCTTCTATACTCTATTCACAGGGCCAGTATGTCAGATGCTGAGGACAGTCAGAATTTGCCAAAGCAGGGTGTTGACATGAGTTCAGGCACATGCCTAGAGTCTAGTTCATTTTCTGATCCAGGCACCCGCAGCTCCCATGGGTTGCCCAAAGCTGCTACAAGGACCAGGAAGAAGCTGAATTCATATGAGGAGGATTCAGAATTTATCCTTGAGGAAATTCTTGCCAAGAAGCAAGACAAGGCTGCTACGAAGTCTGCTACTGAAGCCACTTCTTCCAGGAGAGTTGTCTCCAAGATCTATGCTAGCTCTAGAGCTATCAAAGCACGTGAGAGTGCTAGGGCTACAGTAACTATTAATCCCCTAAGGAAGTCTATGCCTAAGAAGGCAGGGGAGAAGAAAGCCAGAAAGAGGATTATCCATGTGATTGGCAGGCCTACATCCATGTATGAAGATCCAGAGGAGGCAGCTGCTGCTGAGGAAGAGGAGGATGAGCCAGCTGCAAAGGCTCCTCCCAAGAAGAAGGCCAAGAAGCTTATGGACGATGCTATGCCAAAGACTGGCACATCCAAGGGCACTAAATCTGCATCCAAGAAGGATGCTACTGAAAATCCTAAGAGGACATCTAGGCAGATTCCAGCTTCTGAAAAGAACAAGGGAACTACCTCCAGAGTTGAAGATGATGATAACTTGACAACCTTGATGAAGCTCACACCACATCTTCCGGTACATGATGTCAGCCACCTAGTTGCTGAAGATATGAAGAAGAGTAAATACTCAGGTTTGAGGGCATGGAGAGCTATAGATCCATATGCCCGGAGGAAGTAGACTACTCTGGACTATAGATTCTACACCAGAGAGCTACAAGACTTCTATGAGACAGTCCTGCTAGACAAGACCCCAACAGTCAGTGATATGAGATATGTTGATTGGAAATTCATTAAGGAGAATGAGGACTACTTTCCAAGTGTCCAAGATAATTTCCACTACATTGGTCTGGATGAGTTCATTGGAATAGAGCTTACTGCATGGAACGATGAGATGATCATGCAGTTCTACTCCACTGCACATTTCTATGGAGATGGTAGGATTGTATGGATGACTGAAGGAGCAAGATATAAGTCCACTGTTGACGAATGGGCTGCACTTCTAGGAGTTCCTGAGGTTCGGGATGGAGATTTGGATGTATACTCAGAATCCAAGGCAAGTCACAATGCCATGAAGGATATCTATACTCCTATCCCTGTAGACAAAGTGCAATCTCACAAGCTAGGATCCATCTACTATCTGCAAGCTAGCCTCCGTACCATGAACACCATTCTGAGGCATACCTTGATGCCCAAGTCAGGAGATGAGAAGATGATCCAAGGCTACTCGTTCAACATGTTGATCCATCTTGACAGACACACCAGGATTAGAGTTATGGACTTAATTATTGAGACAGTTAAGAGGGTTGCTACTGATCAGAAGCGCTCTTGCTGCTATGCACCCTACATCCAGATGCTTATCAACTCTTAGTTAGAAAAGAACATAATTGCTCTAGATTTTCCACATTTGCCCCTACAGCCAGAGCTTGAGGATAACATCATGGTGATGGACCCAGATCATCCCACTTCAGCTACAACTCAGGCAGAGGCAGAGGCAGTTCGAGCCACTAGTGCTCAAGTCCCTAGATCCTGAAATGAGCAAATGGATATGTTGATTTCATCAGTTTAGAACATGCAGAAGGATATGAAGGGGATTCTAGACAACCAGAACATTCTTGTGAGGATCTTTGAAACGAGGATCAAGACTCTAAATGATAAGGTGGACAAGGTGACTAAGACGGTCATAGAGCTTCAGAAGGAAGTTGACTCAGTGCACATCCCTCGGGTTTCTTCTACTTATTCTTCTGATGATGATGATGATGAGGAGGAGGAGGAGGAGGAGGAGGGTGGATCACCTCTCAGGCCGAGCACACAGTTCACTACTCAGGCTAGATCAACCATAGTGCTTGCTCCAGGCTTGAGGCTCTTCATCAGCTCCTGCTACTATCAGCACAGCTCGTGCTCCATCAGCTCCAGTTCCTCCAGTATCCACTCCAACTCCATCCACGACATCTATAGAGATCTTCACCGACACTGTTCTCTCCACTCCTTCATCAACAACCGGAGGAGATCAACCCAAGAACGCTTAGATATATGCCTTTGAACTTTTTGGTAACTTTTTGCCAAAGGGGAGAAGTATATATAGATCTTTAGGCTTCGAGTGAGAGAGCGTTTGGTGTTTGTTCTTTTTTTCAAAAACAATTTTCTTTTGGTTGTTGTGATACTTTTTTGGTTGCTTGTGATACACGTTTGATGATGTTTGATCATACGCTTTAATGAGTGATGCTACTATTTCCTATCATCTTAATGCTTATGTGATGATCATTCATCTTTGGTTGATTGTGTTATGCTATGATGTTCATTCTAAATATTCTTGCACACCACCAAGTGGTATGTGACATATAAGAAGTGACCCATGTACCTAATCGATTGTGCATTTGCATTCAAACGCCAATTTAAAATAATGTACAAATTTATGTGGAGCTCTTGCTTATCACATACTTCTTAAAGGGATGATTATATTCATTCATTATATCTTTGTCGAAGCTTTGATCTATATGTTGTCATCAATTACCAAAAAGGGGAGATTGAAAGCACATTTGCTCCCTTGGTGGTTTTGGTAATTAATAACAACATAAAAGTCATTGAACTAATGTTTCCACCAAGTATATTTCAGGAAAAGTTCAATGATAGGGATGGCAAAAGGATTGTGGAGATTGTGGGATTACCCCAAGATGCATGGAAATAGGTTGGCCAAGCTTCAAGCAAGAGGACTCTACATTTTACATTTGTGAGAAATCACTTTGAGTCCATAGGAAAGCCAATACTATTAAAAGGGGGTAAGGTTTTGTTCATGAACAAAATGCTCATACGTGCACAAGTGATAGTCACCAAAAACATCCACAAGATCTCCCACCAAAGTCTGTCTATAGCAAAACATTCAAAATCGGTGCAACCAACATTCCTATCCCGGTGCCACCGATTCCAGAACCTAGACAGACTCAGCCAAACCCTAGACCCTTTGATGCAACCGATTCCATACCGGTGCCACCGAGTTTAGGTTGCCAACTTTCTGTTACGCAAATTCACATTTTCGTTCCCACCGAGAATGTTGGGTCAGCTCCACCGAGATTGGAAATCTGACCGTTGGTCACCTTATCGGTGCAACCGAGATTTGTATATCGGTCCCTCTGAGATTCAAAAGTTGCCACCTTTTGATCACTTCGGTACCACCGAGATTAACACATCGGTGTCACCAAGTTGGTCATTTTTGTGCAACGGTTGGATTTTTGGGGATGCCTATATATACCCCTTCACCACCACCTACTCGACAGAGAAGCACTTAGAACTATTCCATACCTATCCGATCAGATTTCCTGAGAGAGAACCACCTACCCTTGTGGTGAGATCTAGATCTTCCATTCCAACCATATGGATCTTGATTTCTAGCCTCTCCAAGTTCCTTTCCACCTATCCCATCTATTCTACCAAGCCAAATCTGTGAGAGAGTGATTGTGTGTTGAGGAGTCTATCATCTCGAAGCACAAGAGCAAGGAGTTCATTGTCATTACCGACCCTATTACCTTTTGGAGGGTGGTGCCTCCTAGATTGGTTAGGTGTCGCTTGGGAGCCTCCTACTTCGTGTTGTGGAGTGAACCATGAAGTTTGTAAGGGCAAGGAGATCGCCAACTTCGTGAAGATCTACCCATAGTGATGCTAGTCCTTCGTGGACACAAGCCATATGGAATAGTCAAGGTTGCTACTTCGTGGACCCTTATGGGTGGAGCCCTCCGTGGGCTCTCGCAGCTGTTACCCTCCATGGGTTGAAGACCCCATAAATGTGGATGTACGATAGCGCCATCTATCGGAACCATGGGAAAATCATCGTGTCTACAACTGCGTTTGATCTTCATACCCTATCCCTTTTACTCATGCTCGTTGTTATTTTCTGCTTCTATGCTCTTAGAAATGCATGTGTAGGGTGAAATTGACTTGCAATGAATGCTAAAACTGCAAACACTAAAATTGGGGAAAAGGCAAAACTTTTATTTGGTCAAGTAGTCTAATCACCCCCCTCTAGACCTACTTTCGATCCTACACTCGGCCAGTGTACTTGACGGCGTCGAGGCAGGGGGTGGCAGCAATCAGTCTCTGCACCAGGCCGAAGTAACTACCTGGGAGTGGCTCACCGGGCCATAAGCGGATGTAGAAGTCCTTCATGGCCGGCTCTGCCATCAGGTGCAGCTCCATCAGCTGTTTTAGCTGCTCCACTAGCAGAGGAGGACGCTCGGGGGCCCAAACTGTGCCCAGAACATCCGAGCTTCGTCTTCCTTTCCCCATAAGGCGAACAGCTGATTGGCGTCCCCCACGCTCTTCTGGAGATCGGAGGATGCGCTTGAGGATCACCACACCCGGGTCAGCAGTTCGAATCTGCTATCCCTGACTACGCACTTTCGCGAGTACGCCTTACCCTCGGCTATCTCCTTGGCTTGGCGAACTTGCTCCTCAAAGAACCGTCTGTCCATCCGCTCCTTGTGGAGATCGGATTTCATGGTGGATAGTTCGACCGAGCTCGCCTTATTCTTCCGCTCCAAGGCCTTGCACTTTTTGCTAGCGTCCCTTAAGCTCATCCTGTATCTCCGCCACACGAACCTGGTGCTTATCGCAGGTAGCTCGTAGGGCGGAGAGCGCAGTGGCCGCTTATTTGGCCACCGCCTTCTCAACGGCCGCTTCGTCTTTGGCACGTTGCAACTTGGCCTTGAGCTTTTCGATCTCTTTCGACGAAGCTACAAAATGATAAAACTATATGTAAAAGGAATCTACATTGATAGTATTCGGGGGAAAGTATTCAAATTTAGTTCGGACATATCCTGTGCCTCGTCGAACCTCTTCTTGAGGGCTTCCACCTCATCCTCGGAGCACTTGAGCTTGCGATGTATCTCGTCCAACTCGGCACCGTTTTTGGCCGCCGCTGATGAAGAAGCCTCCTCCATGACCGATCACCTATTGGTCGGCAGTGCTGGGGATGATCGGATTTCCCGATCACCCACCGGGGATTGGACTGTCATGGTAACGAGTCTGACATTAGAAGATAGGGGTACGAAAGGAGAGGGCAGAGTCCTAGCTAAGGCGAGGATGTACACACGGATGTATGATTTTAGGCTCCTCTCGTGGAGGTAACAGCCCCACGTCTCAGTGCTCGGGAGCTTTTGTCGAGTGGAGAGTATGAGTTACAGAGGTTGCAAATCCTTGTGCCAAAGGGGAGGGGTAACTTATATAGAGTATGTTGCCCCTCATAAGAGCGAGGCATCCAAGGGTCCGATCGCGGATTTAAAGAAGAGCGTTACCGGTAACGTAAATCATAATTTCTACTAATGGCGACTGTCTTAATACCTGCCCGTTGGCTCCCAGGAGTGGCTTCTGGTCTTCTGGCATCGACTGAAACCGAGGTCTTCCGAGTGACAGGTGACTGTCGAGTGGAGGGAGAAGATGCCGAGTGGACTAATTGTCAAGTGACTTGAACATCGTGAACAATGTAATCAGAATCTCTCTTGTAATCTTTAAGTCCTCCACTATAGTGCCCTTAGGTAGGGTATGTAGGTATGGCCTATGACCCTACCGTAGATACATATCCTCGTCATTAGCCCCCAAATGGATCTGGGTTCAAGTGATAAAAGGGGATCGATGCCAGTTCTAAAGAAGGCACCAAACTTCCGAATGAACTTCGAAGCTTCAACGAAATTTGCATCGATTGAAATCTTTGTCATTCGCCTGGATCGATTCTATCTTGAAAGTATCCGACTGAATTC
This sequence comes from Hordeum marinum, assembly GCA_022496015.1. Taxonomy (NCBI): domain Eukaryota; kingdom Viridiplantae; phylum Streptophyta; class Magnoliopsida; order Poales; family Poaceae; genus Hordeum; species Hordeum marinum. The sequence goes on along the minus strand of CM039673.1, from coordinate 367,101,808 downwards.
TCAATGTCAATTCTGTTCCGAGTGACCTGAAGGGATCTTTAGACGTGATGGGTCGCTCTGCCAGGCACGGGTTTTGCGGGATTCAAATATTTGGGAACCGCACGTGTGTGCAATGATGACGCCAGGACTGGGGCAAGTGGGGCATGACACCTTGATTCACGTGTCGTTCATTTCGCCACATACTGTGCGGCATCTACGGTCGAGATATGCGGGGATCCTATGGACCCATGAGTCAGCGAGACACTCGACGGGGTATAAAACCTCGTTGTGCCGCGGTCTGAACAGTACTTTCCCCAAAATCTTCTCTCTTCCTCCGCCTCCCCTGCTTCCAGTGCACTGCTCTACTTCACCCCGATGAACACCGCTGCCGCGAAGATGAAGGGGAAGACAGAGAGGTTGGAGTGCGCCAAGAAGGGTGCTACGAAGGGCAAGGCCAAGAAGTCATCGACCATGTGGTTCACCATGTCGTCGGGGTGGAACCAGGCGATTTTCTCCCGTCGATGGTCACCACCGCGGATGTCGAAAATGTCGTCGTTGATGGACTCGTGGCAGAAGGTTCATGGAGGCTATCGAAGGGGGAGCTTGAGCCGGAGCTGCACGTGGGGGAGAGGGTCTTCCTCCTCACCCATGTCGAGAGAGGTTTCTCCATGCCCCCCCATCCATTCTTTTGAGGGTTTATGAACTTCTTTGGAGCTCAGCTCCACCATTTCCCTCTGAATGCTATTTCCTATCTTTCTGCTTTCATCACTCTGTGTGAGTGCCTCCAGGGCTGTTCTCCCCACTGGGCTCTATTCAAACATATTTTCACCATTAGATCTCAGTCGGTCAAAAAGGCCAATCCTGAGGATGGTAAAACCCATGTCGCCCAACTATGTGGTGGCTTGGGAATCCATAAGAGAGCTAGGAGTTCGTTTCCTTCTATGACCTTCCAGGAATCTGTTAGGGGTTGGCAATCGACATGGTCTTACTGCAAGGACATGGCTTCTCCCAATATGTCGACCAGTCTTTCCCCTTTCACGTTAGATTGTCCAGCCTTTCCCAAATCCTTGAAAGTGTCAGATGGGGAGAAAGTCCAAGTAGGGATCCTGGTGGATACCGTAGTGAACCTTTTCCATGGTGGAGTGACCGGTATGGATCTCCTGGAGACGTTCCTCAGTCGATGGATCCAGCCGCTCCAGGCAAGGGACCACACTATGTGGCATTACGCAGGCCCTGAGGACTCGATCCGGATGCACCTGGAAGCGATCTCTCAGAAAACTGTCGAGCAATGGCTTCAAAGCATTACCGGAGCTTGCGACAACCCCCTGGGAGCCAAGAGGATCCAGCCTTACTACGTTGAGAATCCGCCGAAGAATCTGGTAAACTTTATCTTGTCGACTATCATATTATTTTATCGAGTGATTGGTTCATACGTCGACTAACTTTATTTTTGAATCTTGTAGGAGTGGACACACATGCACTCGCCTGTGCCCAACGGGGACTAGCCTGAAGATGGTGGGGAGAGCGAGGGTGGCAGCATGGACGCCGACAACACCGACGACAACAAAGATGACTATGAATACCCTAAAGAGGACGAGGAGGAAGCCGAGTCTCCCCCACGCACGGAGCATCGCTCTAAGCTGCGTCAGGACCCTGCGACTGCCCCAGGCAAGGCCTTAGCATCGAGTGAAAGGACCTTGAAGTGGGACCTAACCTCGACCATAGAGTCGAGTGAACGGTCCGTATAGCAGCCCAAGCCCAATGCGCCTAAAACTCGCAAAGCTTTGCCCCACATGAAGATCGTTGTGCTCGTCGTCTCGACGTAAGTGTTTGCTTTCTTCTTTCGCTGTCGAATGTGACTTCAAATTCTTGCTGACCGAGTGGAACTTGGTCTGCCAGTGCCCCTACCTCAGTGACATCGCATCCATGGGATGAAGAGGATAAAATGGACATGGATACCGCCGACGCAGGGACTTCCCAACGAGTTAGGAAAATCTTCGTTCAACTCTCATTCTTGAAAAATGATTTGCCGATTGTATAAGCTAATGTTGTCGATTGATGCTTGCAGAGATCATTCAACTGGAGGACAATGAAGAACTTCCCCGGGGTACGAGGGTGAAGGTGTGACCTTAGGCACCTCACGCGTACGCGCCTGAAGAACCCCATCGGCACACACGCCTCAACGGTCGACTACTGCATCATCCCAGGGGATAGGCGACTCATCTCGAGCTAGAACCGAGCCCGTGGTTCCATTGTCGAGTGCTCCACCAGCTGCTTCAACCAACATGGCTTCGACTCCAATCGGACCACCCCAGACTACCTCAACTACTCCAGCCGCAGCATCAACTCATCCAATGACTGTCTTTCCTCTGCACCCTGTCTCAGAAGATCGGACTGGAGCTGCGAAGGAAGCCATGATTTAGGCAGAGAAAATAATGCTGCACACCAAGGGGGCATACGAAGCCAGCAAGCTGGCTTATGATGCCAAGGCAGTGCTTTGTACCAACGTCCGAGAAAGTGAGATTGTAAGTGCATTTCCTATTGAATTCTTGTCTTTCTTGATTGTACACCCATAGGGTGTTTTCCTTATGTAGATTACTTGTAAATTCTCCACTCAAATAGATCAGGTCTTAGTCGAGTAGGTTTCAGTCCCGTGGGGGCACGCTGAGTGCACCCACTAGGTGTACTCCCCGAGACCACCGTTGAATGGTGAAGACATCGGCGGGGGTCTTAGAATTATTTCGATAGCCACTCGACAGATCGAGTGATAGAATGTCCAGTGGGGGCACACTGAGTGGACCCACTGGGTGTAGTCCCCGAGACAACCATCGATTGCTTGCACTGGCGGGGGTCTGAAAAGAGACGATGTTCATATGCTTGTGCACGCTTTTTTTCTACCACTCGACAAATCGAGTGTTAGCAGATCCAGTGGGGGCATGCTGAGTGCACCCACTGGGTGTAGTCCCCGAGACCGCCGTCAAGTTCTTGCACTGGCGGGGGTCTGACAGAGACCATCTTATGTTCAGACAGGGCAGACCTTGGCGAGTGATTTAGGATCCAGTGGGGGCACGCTGAGTGCACTCACTAGGTGTAGTCCCCGAGACTACTGTTGATCATTGACAATGAGCAGTAGTCTTAAGAACTTGAACTCAGGGTTATATGTCGTACTCAGAGTACGCTTGTCACTCGACATGTCGAGTGAACTTTTTGCTTTAGCCGCACCACTCCGAAGATACCTTGTAGGTTTCATGGATACCATTGCCATCAACCATGATATGACGCAGGTTTCATGGACATAATTTCATCAACCATGATATGACGCTATTTCAGGAGTGTGGGGTGGGGCGGTGGGCTGCCCTTCAGTCAACCCTTTCCACTCGGGAGTGAAGGAACTTTTCTGTCGACTGAATTGTATATATTTGTTGATTTCATAGAGCTTGTGAACTTGGCACCCAATACAAGGACTTGGAGGAGGAAAGGAACAAGCTGTGATTGGATCTGGAGGTCTCCAAGAACAGCCTCGGACGTGTGCGGACCGAGCTGACGACTCTGGGAGGTAATATTTGTCGACCCCATGTATTCTTATTCCCACTTTCCTTCCTTTGAACCGAGTGCTCTCACTCGAACAGAGGTACGTGATGAAAATCGTCGACTCCAAGCGCGACTCAACAATTCTATTTCTTTAGATACCATGAAGAAGGCACTGGAGGACAAGGACAAGGTGCTTGCTGACGCCCAAAAGGTGGCGAGGGAGAAAACTGATGCCGCCGAGAAGAAGTTGACTACTGCCAAGAAGATAGAGGAGGAAAACTCCAAACTAAAATTGGATCAGAGTGAACTCATCAAGAAGTCAGAGCAGCTGGCCAAGAGAAGCAATGGCCTGGAAAAGCACTTGGGCGAATTCGCGAGGAAGATGTTCATCATGGTCAACGGTAACTATCCTTGTCGAATGAATTTCCTCAATTCCCACGGACTAGAAATGTAATCGTCTTCCCATTCCTTCTTCCGTATTGAGTTATTCCAAGACTTTGAAAAAGAGACCAAAGAAATCAAGCCCAATCTGGATCCCACTAAGTCACTAGTTGGAGATGTCGTGGCCATGAACATGTTCTGACTCTATGTTCGACTCCAGGGTGTTCAAGCATACATTGTCCGAATGAAAGCTGCATTGGAGAAGATTGACAAAGAACTGTGGCCTGAAGACACCCTTCAGACTGACCTTGCATCCATGATGGCTCGTCTCAATGATGTCCCCAGCCGAGTGCAAGCTTGGAAGAAGTTAGTTGCCTGCTGCGGAGCCGATGTGGCTCTCTCCCTTGTTAGAGTCCATTGCAAGGAATCAAGGGAGGACAAGTTGAAGGACCTCCGAGTGATGAACACGAAGAAGCTTCAGTTTGAAGATTTCATGGAGACCTTCATTGATGATGCCACTAGGATCACAGACGGGATTGACTTGGACACTTTTGTCGAGCCAGCAAGTCCGTCTGGTGCATGAAAAAACTTTATTTGCAATGAAAAAACTTTATTTGCCTCGGAATGCCGAGTGAAAAAGTATTGGTCGTAAAACTTCATTCGGGCCTTAAGCCTGAGAACCTTTGCTTGTGCGCGAAACCTTTGTCCACAATGAAACCTTTGAACTTATCCCTATCTTGCTTTCAATCGCTTGCTCGACTGAATTTGTTTTTAAACTTAGGCAAAACCGGTTTGCAGCTAAGCCTTCGAGTGTGATGGTTGCTCTACACTCGAAAAAGTTTTGAACTTAGACGAACATTGGTTCGTAGCTAAGTTTCCGAGCGAATAGATCATAAGCCACTTGGAATTTATTTTTGAATTAGGCGAAAGATGGTTCGTAGCTAAGCCCTCCGAGTGTGAGGATTGCTCAACGCTCGGAAAAGTTTTGAACTTAGATGAAGACCGGTTCGTAGCTAAGTTTTCGAGTGATTAGAGCGTAATCCACTCGGAATTGGTTGCAACTTAGGTGAAAGCATGCTCCCAGCTAAGCCCCTGAGTGTGAGGATTGCTCAACACTCGGAGAAGTTTTGAACTTAGACAAAGACTGGTCCACAGCTAAGTCACCAAGTGAATGGACTGCTATTTTCTCGACGTTTTTTTAACTTAGGCGAAAGCATATTCGCAGCTAAGCCCCTGAATGTGAGGATTGCTGAACACTCGGAGAAGTTTCGAACTTAGACAAAGACTGGTTCACAGCTAAGTCACCGAGTGAATGGACTGCTATCCACTCGGCAGGATTTTTAACTTAGGCGAAAGCATGTCCGCAGCGAAGCCCCGAGTGTGAGGGTTGCTCGACACTCAGAGAAGTTTCGAACTTAGACGAAGACTGGTTCATAGCTAAGTCACCGAGTGAATGGACTGCTATCCACTCGGCAGGATTTTTAACTTAGGCGAAAGCATGTTCATAGTTAAGCCCCTGAGTGTGAGGGTTGCTCGACACTCGGAGCGTTCCCAAGCGTGAAATTGCGCGATCGGAATCAACAAAAGACTACGGAAGTCATACTTGTATAAATGACACTGATTGCAATACTCTTATTACATTAACACAATTCTGTCTTGAGGTATAGAAACGCCAGAGCAAATCCGCATTCCAGTCTCGTGGCTCGTCAATCTTCTTCTTGAGGTTCTAGAGGTGATAGGCTCCATTGTTTAACACCTTGGTGACGACAAAAGGACCTTCCCACGCTAGAGCGAGCTTGTGGGGTCGTTGTTGATCCACTCGGGGCACCAAATCACCCTCATGAAATGACTAACTCTTGACGTGTTTCGCATGGAAGCGTCGCAGATCTTGTAGGTAGGTAGTTGTCCGAATCAAATCCATCTCTCGTTCCTCTTCTAGGAGATCTATGCCATCCTGTCTTGCTTGTTCAACTTCAGCTTCAGTATAAAGATCCACTCTGGGAGAATTATGAAAAAAGTCACTCGGTAGGATGGCGTCTTCTCCGTAGACCTGGAAAAAAGGAGTTCGTCCAGTCGACCGATTAGGAGTAGTTCTCAAGCCCCATAAAAAAAGATGGCAACTCAGACACTCAGTCTTCGGCAGCATGTTCTAAATCTCACATGAGACAACGCTTCAGACCATGCAAGATGAGACCATTAGCTCGCTCAGCTTGACCATTGGTTTGGTGGTGTGCAACAGAGGCATAATCCACCCAAGTGCCATGGGAGAAGCATAAGTGTCTAAACTATTCCGAGTCGAAGTTTGAGCCATTATATGTGATGATGCTATGGGGAACTCCATACCGGTAAATTATCTCTCTCATGAATTTGACTGCAGTACGAGAGTTCAATTTCAATTTCGTAAACTTGTCAACTACAACATGTAAATGAGTAAATCCACTCTATCCAGTCCGAAAGGGACCAACCATATCTAGACCCTAGACAGCGAACGACCAAGCGAGGGGAATGGTCTTCAGAGCAGACGTAGGTTTATGAGACAAGTTTTCATAGAACTGGCATCCTTCACAATGATCTACAATGTCCTTGGCCATCTTATTGGCACACGGCTAGAAGAAACCAGGTTGATATGCTTTAGCGACAATTGTTCGGGAGGACGCATGATGACCAAGTTCTCGAGTGAATTTCTTCCGGGATCATTCGACCTTCCATGAGGGAAATGCATTGCTGCGTCACACCAGTTACACTTTGTCTGTATAGCTGATCATCCATCACAGTAAAAGATTTGGATTTGCGCATGATCTGCCAAGCTTCAGTCTCATCTTCAGGGAGTTCTCGCCTCAAAATATACGCAATATAGGGCATTGTCTAGTCAGGAATGATGACCAAAACCTCCATGACCAAATCAATAACTGCAGGGACATCAACTTCAGTCGAATCAGAGGGGCTCATAGCTTGCGGAGGCTCTTCGGTGAAGGAATCCTCCTGCACCGAAGGAGTGTGAAGATGCTCCAAGAATACATTGCAGGGGACAGGCCGTCGAGTGGATCCAATCTTTGCCAGCTCATCAGCCGCTTGATTCTTCACTCGGCGAACATGATGGAGCTATAGACCTTCAAACTTCTTCTCGAGCTTTCTGATAGCATTGTAGTATCCAGTCCTAGCGGGGTTCCAAACATCCCAATCTTTCATCACTTGATTGACCACCAAATCTGAGTCGACATAGATCATCAAGCGCTTGACGCCGAGTGTGATAGCCATGTGCAACCCGTACAAAAGTGCTTCATATTCTGCTTGATTGCTGGAGGAATCGAAGCGAATCTACGGGACATAACTGAGTTTGCCGCCTTTTGGGGACACCAAAACAACACCAGCACCGGACCCATTCAACATTTTAGAGCCATCAAAGAACGTGGTCCAGTGTGCCGAGTGGATCTGGATTGGCTGCTGATGTTCAATCCACTCAGCCATAAAATCGGCAAGTGCCTGAGAATTTATCACTTTCTTGGATTCGAACTTGATGTCAAAGTATAGGAGTTCAAGCGCACATTTAGCCACTCGACTAGTCACGTCTCTATTGTTGAGGATCTCAGATAATGGAGCATCACTGACGACTAAAATCGAGTGGTCTTGAAAATAATGTGCTACCTTCTTCGCTGATAGATAGATGCCATAGACAAGCTTCTGGTAATGCAGGTACCTTTTTTCGAAGGAGTTAACACTTCGGAAATGTAGTACACTGGGCGTTGGACTTTGTAGGCCTTGCCTTCCTCTTCCCGCTAGATAGTCAAAACTGTATTGACGACCTGTTTAGTAGCCGCGAAGTACAGGAGCAAAGGCTCTTTGCTGCACGGAGCAACAAGCACCGACTAGGTGGAAAGCAGGGCTTTGAGCTCGACAAACACTGCTTCAGCTTCTGGAGTCCACTCGAACGTGTCACACTTCTTCATCATGTTGGAGATATGCCCTAGACGTAATCATATATGATGATATTTTCTATGTGTTTATGAATAAAGATAGTCCTTGGACATTATCATTGATGTGTATTAACAAGTATGTGACTTGTTTGTGAGACTATGCATTGTATGATGACTGTCCTAAATGGTCCCTAGTTGAAAGGGTTGGGTGGACGCGTAGCCAGTTAGACTAGCATATGACATGGTGGATGGTCTGGCCTCACTAACCATGAAGCATTCGATGCTAGCCGGATAATATGGACTTGGAAAGGTCTGGTTGGATTCAACATAGTCGGATCCGAGTCGCGATAAGGTCTGAGTTGGACAGACCCAACTATGAGACGTAGCGACAGGTCATCTGTGAGTCTCTAGTACAACATACGTTCTATGTCCTAAGACCTGAGCTGGCGCATGTACTCAGGATGGTGACAGACTTGCTTTGGGCCTACCAAACGCTACTCCGTGACTAGGTAGTTACAAAGGTAGGTTTCGGGCATGTCCAGACCCATGCTGCGAGACATGGTCGAGCAAGATGGGATTTGCCCCTCCTACCAAGAGAGATATACTATGGGCCCCCTCGCGTGATCCAACCTGGATAAGCATGGCCATGCGATGAGGATTATGAGATAATCTGAAGTGTTGGTCGGATTCACCGGAACGAGAAAGAGGTCGTCCTGCAACAAGGATGATAATGTCACCTTGTGCACGACAACATATATCGTGTGGCAAAGGGAACAGAAGTGTGAAGTACAGGTTCACCTAACCAGCTTCATCGAACACTTGGAGTCAGCACATCTTACTAGAGGTCGCTACCGACCAGTCGAGTCAGATGTGATCTGACCCACGACCAAGTGGACAAGAACCTAAAGGGTCGCGCACTTAAGGGAAGGAACACGTGGGCTTTAGGATCCATGCGAGGCCCAAGAGTTGAGGCCACGCCGGATGCCTATATATAGTGGAGGTGTGGCACACCCATCCGGTTGATCGCTTCGGCGCCGTCATTAGGGCTTTGCATGAGTTGCAACTAGCCACCTCCACTCGCCGCCGCTGACCGTGTGATCGGACCTAGCAGTCCACCGCATGGGTGTTCCTCCTGCATGCACGAATACCGTTAGAGGCGGTGCACTTGTGCCACTGAGGCGAAACTATATGTGGGATCCGGCGACCGGCTGTTCGAGGGAGATCAGAATGGCTATTCGAGGTAGAGCAGATGAGGAGGAAATGGACCACACGAACGCGCTGCCCCAACTCTACTTCCACTACACGACACTGCGCGTCTAGTGGTAACAATCTATGATCCATCTCCATAGCATGTTCTTGGATGTTCTGCGCGTAGGAAAATTTTAATTTGCATGCGATGCACCTACGGTAGAACCCAATAGTGGTATCAGAGCCTCTATTATAGGATTTGGATTCAGAGCGGATGCATATTTGATATGTGGAGGTGGCGGATGAGATCCGTCGTCGTTCATGAGATCGGCTATGTGCACGGTTGATGAGATCAACTGCACATCGGGATAGATTGAGGCTATGTTTTCTATCAATCGGAATCGATGAGGTCATGACACAACCTACCCCTACCGGTCGGTATCCACCATCAGGGTTAACCGTGAAACATAAATCCGAATTGTGTTCGCGATGATCGATGAGATCGATCAGATCAGAAAATTCGGCACCACCGTGTGCGTAGCGCCTTGTATTTCGTACACGATCACACAAACCGGTAGAATGCGATTCTATGCATAAGTTTGTTTTGCAGGTTTGATGTGAATAGTATGGCTCATATGTATGTGATGCATGTGTGTAACTTAACATGACCTGCGTGTCATGATTGTCAGCCGGCAGGAGCCAAAGTGTTGTCATTATATTGTATAACGACCTGCGTGTCGACTTGTGATTCTCTGTAATTCATTACTAGTTGTAGTAGTTGGAGGACAGAGATCAAGTTCGAAGCTTTGGCGTCCTAGTGAGACGGACAAGATGGAGTTCCGCCTTGGTCATCGGAGTTGGATCTGACCTAGAAGAATGTCCATGAAGGAGCCATACTATTTCACATATTATGTTTATATGTGATTGATATTGCTTCTTGTTTCTATGCATGTTAGTATGGTAGAAAGATCCCTCATCAATATCAAACACATTGCCATTCCGGATGGTGCACCTTCGCACATCAAGTACGTCTAGTAATGGGCTCATAAAATTGAGGTGCTACTAGGTGTCCTTGAACTGGAGGGTTCGTGTCGGACACGGACATGCACTGCATCGGGTTAACTTGACAAGGCTATCAAAACGGTTTTGGGCCTTGTGGCAGAGAAGGTTGGGAGCCGGGGTATAAGATACCTACCCAATCGACAGGAGTCGTATAGAGATACGATTAGCAAGGAGTTGCTTACCGAATAGGCAAGTTGGCTAGCAGTGATGCTAAAGCTCACTAGTCGCTCACGCTAGACGGGTCCTGAATCACTGAGTGTTTGCGGAGGGATGCTGACTTCAGTGGGAGTAGTTCTATTTAAGGCTTGAATTACTCTACATAAACACATTTCTTAGTGATTGCATATTTTCTATTGTAGATCAATGGCACCACCTGCTCAACCCAACTTTGCATTGAAATCAATTCTGGAAAAGGATAAACTGAATGGAACAAACTTTACCACCTGGTATAGAAATATGAGAATTGTTCTCAAGCACGATAAAAAGGAACATGTTCTAGAGGATCCACTTCTAGAGGAACCTACTGAGAATGCTAATGCCACAACCAAGAATGCCCACCGGAAACTCATTGATGAATCAAACTAGATCAGCTGCCTCATGCTTGCTTGTATGGAGCCCGATTTGCAACAGCATTTCGAAAACATTCAGGATTTCGATATGATTGAGAGTTTAAAGAGCATGTTTCAGGTGCAGGCTAGAACCGAAAGGTTCAACGTCTGGCAGTCCTTGACGGATTGTAAGATGAAGGAGGGTGATCCATTGAGCCCGCATGTGATCAAGATGATAGGGTACGTGCAAGCTTTGGATCGGTTAAGCTTCCCACTTGGGGACAAGCTATCCACGGATGCAATTTTGGGTTCTCTTCCACCTAGCTATGGGACGTTCATCTCGAACTATCATATGCACGGCATGGATAAGAAGCTCACTGAATTGCATGGGATGCTCAAGGTGGTAGAGCAAGATATTAAGAAAGGCACGCATCAAGTGTTGATGGTGCAGAACTCGGCTAAATTCAAGAAGAGTTGGTCAAAGAAAAAGGGTAAGGCAAAGGGCACGGAGAAGTCTATCTCCGCCACTGAGCCAAAGTCCGGACCGAACTCAAAGACCATTTGCTTTCATTGCAAGGAAGCTGGTCACTGGAAGAGGAACTGTAGCAAGTGGCTTGCTGAGCACGGCAAGAAGGCCGGAGATGCTTCTTCAGGCAAAGGTACACTTGTTACTTATGTTATAGACATTTACCTTGCTGACATACCAAGTAGCTCTTGGGTATTTGATACCGGATCGGTTGTTCATATTTGTAGCTCGATGCAGGGGCTGGTAAGAACTAGGCATGTGGCACAAGGGGAGATTGACATCAGGGTCATCAGCAAAGAAAGAGTTGCTGTGTTGGAGGACAGCATGATGCAGCTCAAGCTTCCTTCTGGATTTATTTTGGAATTGAATAATTGTTATTACATTCCCGCACTTAGTCGGAACATTATTTCTGCCTCATGTTTGATGAGTCAAGGTTATGAATTCAATATAAAGGACAATGGTTGTTCATTTTATTTGAATGGAACGTTCCATAGCTATGCACCCATAGTAGATGGGTTATTTATTTTAAATCTAGAAACGGAACTAGTCTAGAACGTGAATGTCAAGAGGCATAAGCCTAATGACATAAATCCGACATACTTCTGGCATTGCTGGCTTGGACACATTACTCTTAAATTCATGAAGAAGCTCCATGGTGATGGACTCCTAACCTCGTCCAACTTCGGGTCATTCGAGACATGCGAATCATGCTTGCTAGGCAAGATGACTAAGTCTCCTTTTGCAAATAGTTGCGAGAGGGCGTTCGAGTTGTTGGAGCTTATACATAGTGATGTGTGTGGTCCAATGAGCACAATGGCCAGAGGTGGCTATCAGTACTTCGTGACTTTTAACGACGACTTGAGTAGATATGGATATATCTATTTGATGAGGCACAAGTCGGAAACTTTTGAAAAGTTCAAAGAGTTTTAGAACAAGGTTGAAAATCAGCTCGGCAAGACGATAAAACTTCTACGGTCAGATCATGGAGGTGAGTACATGAGCCAGGAGTTTGATAATCATCTGAAAATCCGACGTATAGTACCTCAGCTCACACCTCCTGATACGCTCCACAGAAACGGTGTGTCAGAACAGAGAAATCGAACCTTGTTGGACATGGTCTAGTCTATGATGAGCAAATCGGATTTACCCTTTTCATTCTAGGGATACACTCTAGAAACTGTGTCATTCACACTTAATAGGGTACCATCTAAATCCATAGACAAGACACCACATGACATGTGGACTGGGAAGAGTTCAAGTTTGTCTTTTCTGAAGATTTGGGGTTGTGAAGCATTTGTCAAGCGACTCATGTCGGACAAGCTTACACCCAAGTCTGATAAATGCATATTCGTGGGATATCCAAGGGAAACCTTGGGATATAACTTCTACAACCAAGAAGAGAACAGAGTGTTTTTGCTCGGAATAGGGTTTTCCTAGAGAAAGAGTTTCTCAGTCGGGAGGCCAGTGGGAGAATGGTGCGACTCGAAGAAATTCGAGAGCCACTCGACGACAACTCGGTTGGTGATGAGATCACACCGGAGTCGGTCAGAGAACCCGTAGTGGAGTCGGCACTAGAGCCACGGAGGTCGTAAAGATTGCGTAGAGTGCGTGATGTTTTGTTTCTAGAAAGCGATGAGCCGGCCACATATGCAGACGCGATGGTGAGCCCAGATTCCGAGGCATGGCTAGAGGCCATGATATCCGAGTTAAAGTCCATGGATGAGAATCAAGTTTGGGACTTGGTTGATCCGCCACCTGGCGTAGTGCCATTGGTTGCAAATGGGTCTTTAAGAAGAAAACTGATGTGGATGGAAATGTTCAGATCAACAAAGCTCAGCTTGTCGCTAAAGGTTATGGACAAGTTCAGGGAATTGACTACGACGAGACCTGCTCGCCGGTAGCGATGCTAAAGTCGGTGAGGATCATACTAGCTATAGTTGCATATTTCGATTATGAGATATGGAAGATGGATGTCAAAACGGCTTTCCTTCATGGAAATTTAAAAGAGGATGTATACATGATACAGCCCGAAGATTTTGTCGATCCAACTAATGCTGGTAAAATATGCAAGCTCAAGAGATCCATTTATGGATTGAGGCAAGCAGCTCGGAGTTGGAACATTCATTTTGATGAAGTCATCGTTGACCTTTGTTTCATCAAGAACAAAGAGGACTATTGTTTATACAAGAAGTCTAGTGGGAGCTCGATAGTATTTTTGATCTTGTATGTGGATAACATACTGCTAATCAGAAATGATGTTTCCATGCTGAACTCAGTCAAGGAATCATTGAATGGCAAGTTTTCGATGAAAGACCTTGGAGAGGCACTATACATTTTAGGCATCAAGATCAATAGAGATAGATCGAGGAGGCTGCTCGGCTTAAGCCAGAGCACATACATAGACAAAGTGTTGAAGAGGTTCAACATGAGTGAGGCCAAGAAAGGGTTCTTGCCCGTCTCATATGGTATAAGGCTAAGCAAGACTTAGAGTCCTATGACTTCTGATGAGCGAAACCGGATGAGTAGGATTCCATATGCCTCAGCAACTGGATCCATCATGTATGCTATTTACACGGCCTGATGTTGCTTATGCAATAAGCTTAACAAGCATATACCAGGCCGACCCAGGTGAGAGTCACTGGGCAGCGGTGAAAACTATGTTGAAGTACCTGAAAAGGACTAAAGAGATGTTCCTAGTTTATGGAGGTGAGGAGGAGCTCTGCGTAAAGGGTTACGCTGATGCTAGTTTCCAAACCGATAGGGATGATTATCGATCGCAAACTGGATTCATGTATGTCATGAATGGAGGAACAGTGGGCTAGACGAGTTCCAAGCAAGATACGATGGCCGACTCCACAACAGAGGTCGAATACATTGTGGCTTGTGAAGCCGCAAAGGAAGGTGTTTGGATTCAGAAGTTCCTAGAAGATTTTGGTGTGTTCTCGGGCTGGTCAAAACCGTTGGACCTTTATTGTGATAATTTAGGTGCCATCACACAGGCCAAGGAGCCGAGACAACACCACAAGACCAGGCACATAGACCGAAAATATCACTTGATACGAAAGCTCGTAGAGAAAGGTGATACCAATTTGTGCAAGATTCATACGGATGCAAATGTTGCAGACCCATTGACCAACTGCTTCCACAACCCAAGCATGAGGGGCACGTTAGAGATATGGGCATTCGATGTCTATTTGATTGACTCTAGTGCAAGTGGGAGACTATTGGAGATATGCCCTAGAGGCAATCATGTATGATGATATTTCCTATGAATTTATGAATAAAGATAGTCCTTGGATATTATCATTGATGTGTATTAACAAGTATGTGACTTCTTTGTGAGACTATGCATTGTATGATGACTTTCCTAAATGGTCCCTAGTTGAAAGGGTTGTGTGGACGCGCAACCAGTTAGACTAGCATATGACACTATGGATGGTCCGGTCTCACTGACCATGTAGCAATGGATGCTAGCGGGATAATATGGACTCGGAAAGGTCTGGTCGGATTCAACATAGTCGGATCCGAGTCGAGATAAGGTCTTAGTTGGACAGACCCAACTATGAGACACAGCGATAGGTCATCTATGAGCCTCTAGTACAACATACGTTCTATGTCATAAGACCTGAGCTGGCGCATGTACTCGGGATGGAGACAGACTTGCTTTGGGCCGACCAAATGCTACTCTGTGACTGGGTAGTTACAAAAGTAGGTTTCGGGCCTATCCAGACACATGGTGCGAGACATGGTCGAGCAAGATGGGATTTACCCCTCCTACCAGGAGAGATATGCTCTGGGGCCCCTCGGGTGATCCGACCTGGATAAGCATGGCCATGCGATGAGGATTATGAGATAATCCGAAGTGTTTGTCGGATTCACCGGAAGGAGAAAGAGGTCGTGCTGCAATAAGGATGACCATATCGCCTTGTGCACGACAACATATATCATGTGGCAAAGGGAACGGAAGTGTGAAGTAGAGGTTCACCTAACCAGCTTCATTGGATACTTGGAGTCGGCACGTCTTTCTAGAGGCCGCTACCGACCGGTCGAGTCGGATGTGATCTGACCCGCTACAAAGTGGCCGAGAACCTAAAGGGTCATGTGCTTAAGGGAAGGAACACGTGGGATTTCAGATCCGTGCGAGGCCCAAGAGTTGAGGTCATGCCGGATGCCTATATATAGTGGAGGTGCGGCACACCCAGCCGGTTGATCACTTCGGCACCGTCATTAGGGTTTTGCACGAGTTGCAACTAGCCACCTCCACTTGCCGCCGCCGACTGTGTGATCAGACCTAGGAGTCCGCCGCACGGATGTTCCTCCTACATGCACTGATACCGTTAGAGGCAGTGCACTTGTGCCGCTCCGGCAAACCTGTGCGTGGGATCCGGCGACCGGCTGTTCGAGGGAGATTGAAACGGTTGTTCGAGGGAGATTAGCCGAGGAGGATATGGACCACACGAACGCGCTGCCCCAACTCTATTTCTGTTGCACAGCATTGCACGTCTAGTGGTAACAATCTATGATCCATCTCCGTAGCATGTTCTTGGATGTTCTGCGTGTAGGAAAAATTTCATTTGCATGTGATGCACCTATGGTAGAACCCAACACATCAGTCGGTACAAAGGCAATGCCTTCTCACCGAGACGAGAAATGAATTGACTCAATGCTGCCAAGCAACGTGTGAGCTTCTGAACATCGTGCACTCGCACGGGACTCTTCATTCGGGTAATGGCGCTGATTTTCTCAGGGTTAACGTCGATCCCTTGTTTGGAAAAAAGAAAATCGAGCAACTTGCCGCTAGGGACACCGAAAGTACACTTAGCCAGATTCATCTTGATATCATACATCCTCAGATTGGGGAAATTCTCAGCCAAGTCAGCCAGTAGGTCTGAACCTTTGCGGGACTTGACAACAATAGCGTCCATGTAGGCTTCAACATTCCGAGGAATCTGGTCGAGTAAACACTTCTGAATCATGCACATGAAAGTAGCGCTGGCATTCTTCAAACCAAATGGCATGGTGATATAGAAAAAACACCCAAGTGGGGTGATGAAGACTGTTTTTATTTCATCCGGACCAAACAGACAGATCTGATGGTAACCGGAGTATGCATCCAGAAACGATAAACGCTTGCACCCCGCAGTCGAGTCAATAATCTGATCAATGTGAGGGAGCGGGAAATGATCTTTCGAGCCGGCCCGATTGAAATTCTTGAAGTCAATACACATGCGGAGTGACTTGTCCTTCTTGGGAACCATGACATTTGAGAGCCACTTGGAGTGGTAACTCTCCCGAATGAACTTGGCCTGCAAGAGATGAGACACCTCTTCGCCAATTGCTTTACGCTTCTCTGTCGTAGACTGACGCAAATTTTGTTTAACCGGCTTGGCCTTTGGATCAACTGTCGTTGCTCAGCTAGCTCCTTGGAACCCCCGGCATGTCAGCCGGCTTCCATGCAAAGATGTCCCAGTTCTCACGGAGGAACTAGATGAGCTCGACTTCCAATTTGCTGTCGAGTGTTGACGATATGTTCGTCAGGGCAGCAGTCAAATCTGTCGGGTGGATGTGCACCTTTTTCACTTTTACTGTCGATTGAAAAGTTGACTCAGAAGCACGCATCTTAGCACGCAGCAAATCAGCAGGGTCAGCGCTCTTCTTGTACTCTTCTAGTTCGACCATAGCCATCTGATGATCGGCAATTTTGGAGCCCTACTGGAGGCACTCCTCGGCCCTGTGTCGATTGCCAGTGATTGTGATCACACCCTTGGTCCCAAGCATCTTCAGTTTGAGATACACGTAACATGGACGGGCCATGAAAGGAGCATAAGCTGGTCGACCAAGAATGGCATGGTATTCACTTTGGAAGTCCACGACTTCAAACGTTAATTTCTCCTTGCGAATTTTTTATCCGTCCCGAATGTCACATCCAATGCAATTTGGCCAAGTGACTTGGCCTTCTTCCCTGGGATGACTCCACGGAACTGCATGTTGCTCTCACTAAGTCGGGACATCGGAATGCCCATCCCCTTAAGGGTATCCGAATATAGAATGTTCAAACCGCTTCCACCATCCATGAGGACCTTGCAGAGTCGAGTGCCTCCCACAATGGGACCAACCACCAAAGCCTGCCGACCTAGAGTGGCCACATGAGCAGGATGATCCGACTAATCAAATGTGATAGCAGTCTGAGACCACTTGAGATAGGTCGGAGTTGTAGCACGGCCATGTTGACTTCTCTATTTATAACCTTCAATCGACTCTTGCTTTCATCATTAGCAAAAATCATCAATGCAGCGTTGACATCGGGAAAAGTTTCTTTGTCTTCATCATCATCCTTTTCAGGGGTTTGTCACTCAACGGGGCCTCCTTGAACTGCTGGATCAATAGACGACACTATTGAGTGGTATGCTTAGGCAATATCAAATTGCCTTCTTCATCTTTCCTCGTGTGGATTGCACACAGTAAATCCATAACATCAGTTCCTGGCTGATTTTGCCCTTTCTTGGGGTTGAACTATTGCTTGGACATCCCCTTGTTTTTTCCTTGGGCCGCTAGAGCGGCCGCCTCTGCCGAAAAAGGGCCATCAGTCTTCCGCTTCTGCTTTCGACTGGAATTACCGCCAGCATCGTTGTCGACTACTTTTCATTTGCCGCTGCGGAGGCCGTCTTCTTATTCTCCATTGGCGTACCAAGTGGCGATTTCCATCATCTTACTCAGAGAGAGATATCACATGTTCGCCCAAACTTCAAGTAAAGCTCTCTATACTTCACTCCGGCCTTGAATGCACAAACGGCCTGGTGCTCGGAAACATTCTCCACTGTATGATGCAAAGTGGACCAGCGCTGAATGTAATCTCTCAAAGGCTCGCGGGCTTCTGAACACAATGCTGCAAATCAATCAAACCGGCAGGACGCTTGCAAGTGCCCTCGAACATTCTGATGAACACTCGATCAAGGTCCTCCTAGCAGTGGATACAAGAAGGAGCCAAGCGATTCAGCCATACACGAGCCGAACCATCTAACATCAAGGACAAGTGTTTCATTGCAATGTTGTTGTTACCACCACCAATCTGAACAGACACTCGGTAATCATCCAACCATGTCTCTAGCTTTGACTCGCCATAAAACTTGCCTATCCCAGCCGCCAACCTGAAGTTGGGGGGAATCTCTACTGAACGAATAGCCCTGCTAAAGCATTCAGGCCCAGAAATGACAGAAGTGCTGTCACTCGGGAAATCTTTGTCATACCCATCCATGTGGGCTCTGCCTCTTGTAACAGCCCGAGACCGACGCTCTAGAAGATTCCCCTTTTATTTCCATTCTTGTCATGTGTTTCGTCTGGTTGTCGCATTCATCATCGCATCATTCGCATCATCTGCATTGCATCATCACTTGTTTTCAATAACTTGCATCCGTTCGTAGTTATCGGTTCCCTCCGTTCTTGTCTTTGCTCGTTTCGAGACCTACCACACACGCACGCGCGCGAAAAGTATTCTTGGATTAGGTCGAAACCTAGCGTGCGGTCTTATTATAGTGTAGGTATACCGCCTGCCAAATTTCGTTGCATTCCGAGTTCGTTTGATTCCCCATCGGTCAGTCATAGCAGTGCGGTCATCGGTTTATTCGTCGGACGTTTTTCACTGTTTTAAACTCTGTCACGGGCTGCCACCTAGGCCTTGTACACAGCCCACCTAGCCCCCCCCCCCCCCCCCCGCTTCTGGACCGTCCGATCAGGATCGAACGGTCCAAAAACGGAGCAAAACCCCCTAACCCTAGCCCCTAATGGCTATGAATAGACCCCTAGCGTCCAAATCAGGCAACCCTAATCCCCACCTCGTTTTCTGTGCCCCCAAAACCCTAAGCCGCTGTAGCCGGCCACATGTCTCCCTCCTCCTCGCGCCATGCCCGCCAGGCCCACATAGGGGCCCCGAGAAGCCCATATGGGCCCAGACCCCACAGCCGCCGCCCGAGCTCCCTGCCCCGCTCGCCCCAGCACTGCTTCCCTGCCACGCTCATCGCCTCCTGCCGGCGAGCCCCGACGGAGCCGACCTCGCCGGCGATCACCGGAGCATCTCCGGGCCGAGCACCGCCGCAAGTCGCCGTCTCCTTCCTCTCCCCTGCCTCGGCTCCTCTCCCTCTCCGTAATCTCCTCACCCTCCCTCTCTTTCGCAGGAGCTCTGCCGCATCCCTTTGCTCGCCGCCGGCCACCTCCGGTCGCTGGATCCGGTGGCCCTCTACCGGATCTGCCGGTCCCCAGGCTCGCCGCCCCTCTTCCCCTCGCCGGAGCTCAGTAGCCGCCGGCGTAGCCCCGGCTTCCCTCGATCCAGGCGGGATCGGGGAAGGATGACGCCCTCGCCCACGCTCGCGTGCGATGCCTGTGCGTGGGCCGCGCCTCCTCCAAGGCCCAGCTAGGCAGGCCCAGCTCCACAGCCCCACCGACCGGCCCACGGGCCCATGGTGAGCCAGCCTATCCCCCGCCTAGTGCGCCCTTTAGTTCCCCGTCGCCCATTGTCTGTGTTGGGCCCTATTCAGATTCGGCTCGATTCATTTTTTTCCCGGTCTAGCGATTTTTCTAATCATTCCAGGATAATAAAAATTGCAGAAAAGTCCCCCTAGATCATGCATTTAATAACTCCATAACCTGGCATCGTATGGAAAAACTTTATATATGAAACTTGACTAGAATTTTGTGTAGATTCACAATATCCAACTTTCACATGTGTTTAAAATGTTTATCATTGCTGTTTGCATCGATTTGCATAAATGCCATGTTAAAATGATTTATTTCATAACTAATTAACCGTAGCTCCGATAAAAATGTTCCACATATGTAACTTGACTAGAAAAATGTGTAGAATCTCATGGTGACATTTATCTTTCTGGTTAACAACTCTATAACATGTTTATTATAGATCTGGACCAATTTAGAAATTAACATATGGGGTTGTTTCTGAAATGCTATATGTTGTTTCCGGCCTCTTTTAAACTTGCCTAGATGTGTAGTTTACTTATGCTTCACCTCTGCCATATTTAATAACATTTAATATTGTCATGTACCTAAACGAGAGTGAACTAAATATTCAAACGTGGAGTTTCGTCAATATGCAACTCGTTGCATATTGAGCTTCACTTTAATGTGTAGTAGTTGTTTGATGTGAATTGCCATGTGTTGCATATTAAACCGGACATGCATCATATTTGTTTGCGCATCATGTCATGCATATGTTGTGGTGTATCTTGTGTTGATTGTTTGTTTCATATTGCTTCTTCTCGATAGAGTTCCGAAAGCGTTCGAAGTGTGAGGATTCGTTCGACTACGTTGGATGATCTTCTACATGGACTCGTTCTTCTTCCGAGCGGGATCTCACGCAAGATGACACATTTCCCTGAATACCACTACTATCATTGCCATGCTGGTTGTCCCGCTTTTATTGTTATGTCTTGCTACCTACCACTTGTTTGATAAACCTCCCAACATTGCCATGAAAGCCTCTAACCCTCCACCTTCCCAGCAAACCTTTGTTTGGCTATGTTACCGCTTGCTCAGCCCTTCTTATAGTGTTTCTAGCTGTAGGTGCAATTGCTTCCATGTGACAACATGGACATTCTTTTGTTATCACAATATTATTGCTATTTAATTTAATACACTTATACATTTGGTAAAGGGTGGAAGGATTGGCCTTTTGCTCGGTGTTTTGTTCCACTCTTGCCGCCTTAGTTACTTGTGAACCGGTGTTATGTTCCATAATTGAGCGCTCCTAACATGCTCTGGGTTGTTATGGGGACCCCCTTGATCTTCGTTTTACGATAAAGCTTGTTTGGCAAGGCCCAACATTGGTACTATTTGCTTAATGACAACTAAAATTTGCATAGGGCATGATCACCCCGTGGATTAATCAACAACCCGGGCCAGTGCTCCTCATGAGTTTTGGTCCAAACTAGAGCACTGTGCAGGGCCACCCCAGGGCAACTTGGCTGATTTCTATCAGGCCACCGTACACGAAGCTTATCTGTCGTGTCTTGAGAACAAGATATGCAGCTCCTATCGGGATCATCGACACATCGGGAGGCCTTGCTGGACTTGTTTTACCTTTCTCGAATGTCTTGCATGAGGAACTCCGATCTTCTTCGGGCTATCCCAAGGTGTCGGAATTCCTTTGGAATTGCCTAGGATGATCATGAGATTCCTGGTCGAGGTTATTCCCGCAAAGTTGGTTAATTTTTTATGGATGAGTTGGAGCACCCCTGGAGGGTTAAATCTTTCGGAAAGCCGTGCCTGCGGTTATGTGGCAAACTTGGATACTTTGTTTAACACCCGGTCATAGAAAACTTTAAGTAAACTCAAATGAAATACACTAACTGTGTGCGTAACCGTGACTGGTTCTTCTCGTGAGTCCTTATCCGAGGGAGAACACGGTGGGGTTATGTTTGACGTAAGTAGGTGTTCAGGATCAGTTAGTGATCATTACTAGTTCAAGTCTATTATGCGTAGACCACCATACTTTAATTTCTATACTCGTAAGTTAGACACTCACACAAATGCTTAGTCGCTTGCTGCAGCCTCACCACTTAACCATACCTCACCTATTAAGCTTTAATAGTCTTGATACCCTTGGAAATGAGATTGCTGAGTCCCCGTGGCTCACAGATTACTACAACAACAGTTGCAGGTGCAGGAAATGCGATGATTGAATGAGAGCGCGATGCTTGTTTCTTTTGGAGTTCTTCTTCTTCATCATCAATTTAGGATGGGTTCCAGGCGGCAGCCTGGGATATCAAGGATGGATGTCATTTTGTCGTTTGTTTTCATCCTTAGTCGGACCCTGCTCTTCTGTATGATGTTTGAGTATGTTGTTGTATTGATGTGATATTGATGTAGCTTGTGGCGAGTGTAAGCCAATTCCGTATACTCATCTCTTTTGTACATGTACTTGTAATGATATCCATTCTTGCAACACGACGAGATGCGCTTCTATCCTTGTTGAGGCCCTCGTGCCGAAATAAGGATAGGATCGCATCTTGGGCGTGACAAGTTGGTATCAGATCCTGTACCGACCTAGGAGCCCCCTTGATTGATCGAACTTGGCCGAGTCGAGTCTAGAGAAAAACTATTTTGAGTCTAGTTATATCGGAGAGTAGGTTCCTTTTTACTCCTCTTCTATACTCTGGTGAGGTATTAAACTTAGGATTTTTGGTTCTACTCCTCTTCTCCCTCAAAAATAATTTAGGATCACGTGGGTATTTTGGAAACTATATGGTGTCGATGTGACGGAGTTCTATCTTGGTGCCTCCTGTCTGACTTGATTTCTTCCGGGGAGTTGAGCTCCAGGGAATTCTTGGCACATCGTTATCATTCAGCTTCCTTAGTATCTCAGGATGGAGGATGTTCGGAATTGCTTCAATACTTGTCGTGGTGAGATAAGGTCGGAGTCACCCAGTACTAAGGAGGCATCCGGGGTACCACCATGGTTAGTATCGTTGTGCTTTCGAGAATCCGAGTTAGATGGATTTGCGGAAGCCTCTGGTTATGTGTTGAAGGATGGATACAGTTGGGGCGTAGTTTTGTTAGTTGTGTGAGATATTTCCTCCTTTTATCCCCAACACCGGATGGCAAAACCAGAAAGTTTTCAGAAGTTCTTAGGTGGGAATTCAAGTAGTTACCTAGGATATCTTCCAACAGATCATGATGTGAGGTTGGGGTTTGACATCTAGTGGATTCGTTTGTTCATGGTCTTTCTTACAAAGGACAGTCTCGATATATGTCATCAGATATGCTTCATCAAGCCTTGTAGTTCGCTACGCCTAGGGAGCCTATTCAAGCGTCATTTCAATATGACAATCCAATGTACGATCGAGCCCGTGTGAACCTTACCACGAAAATATCGGATGAAATCTCTGTTATGCATTTGTTTCTGGCTTGTTTCATAAGCCTCATCCTTTGTTTAGTTTTTGAATATGGTAATTCGAGTTGCTTCGATGTCAAGTGGTGATTTCATAACTTTCCTAAGTGTTCTCATATTTCTGTGGGATTGCTAATTCTTTTGCTCAATCAAGTTATCATATCAATTATGTTTATCCGGTGTGCTTCTCTTCAAGATAATTCTATCATCTCCAATATTTGCAAGATCAATCCTCATATTTCTTTCTGGATTTTGTCTCATCTGTTCCAAGTTTTTCTTTGTTTTTCCCCACCCTCCCGTCCTTTTTCTTCAGTGATTAAATTCTCATCCAAATGACTTTCTTTTCATCAATGCTTCCGCTATCCTTTCTTTTGTTTTGTTCCGGTGAATTCTTGTGGAGATTCTCAAGAGTTTCAATTTCAAGGTCTATCCTCATATTCTGTGTTCTTGTTGTTATTCTTCTCCGGTGGATTCAATTCAAGCTTTGGTGCTCATCTTATCCTTTCTCATTCGTTCAATGATTGCTCATGTTGGAAATTCTTATCCAGGTATCTCTTGTTAGTCATATCTCTTTTATATTTGGAGTGCTAAAGATATCTCAAAAGTTTCGTGTTTCCATTCAATAATCCTTTCAAATTATTTCAAGGGTCTCATATCATAAAGTTCTTAATTTGTACCAGTGCAATCTCTCTTTCTAATCAATTGTTTCAATGGTGGTTTCTTTTGAGTGGGCCCATAACCCACAGGTTTTTCCCAGGATCCTACCTGACTCTTCTAATCTTTCCGGAGATGTCCTCAAGTTCTCTTCAAATATGACATAAGAATGAATTTCATCAGTCATATGCCTTCTTCAAGATCGCTTCTAAATCATTTTCGTCGTTGGCTCAACCTTTCCTTATTCATTATTCTGGAGTATCTCGCTAATTCATGGTGTTGCTTCTCGTCATTATTCTCAGTATTGAAGACCGAAGGAGAGTTTCTCTTAAATCATTGTTCGTTCTTCCAAAGATTCATGGTTTTAGGGTGTTGCTATCATCTCAAATTGTTTTGATCATGATTTTTTCCTCCCATATCTATCTGGTGCATTCAGAGTTGTTTTCATTTCTCGATCCTCCCGAAGGCCATCGTTTTAGAAGATTTCTTCATTCTCAGCTTTCAGCTTTCGTTATCAAATTCTTCTCAATTGTTGTTCCTTCGTTCGTATCTCAATTATTATGGTGCCTTGTTCAGTTTCTATTAGGAAAATCTTGATCTCTTTACTCTCATGTATTCCCATTTGTTTCAATTCTTACCGGTGTTCTCGTGCAAGACTTCTTCAAGTTTGTGGCATATCCTCTATTTCTCTTCAATTCCTTGCAACAAGAATAAATAGTGTGCGAAATCTGTTGTTTGTCATCAATTTAACTTGAGGAAGGATAAGAATAACATAATTATTATTCTTGTTTCATCAAGTGATTTCAATCCTTCTTCTGGAGTTGTTCATGATATCAAATTCTTCATTCTATGTTGTTCAACTTTTTTTTCTAGAGTTCCAAGCTTTCTCAAGTTTCTCTTTGTGAAGCTTGATCTAATTCATAGCAAGGCCTCAATCTTGTTCTTTGTGCATCCTTCAATTCTTTCAACAATCCTTTCATTTCAGTGTTTTTCCAGAGGTTCTTCATGGTGGTTCATCAAGATTTCTTTCATTTACAAGTGTTCTTCAAGATTCTTGTTGGAGGTGCTCGAGTGTTCTTTGTCGTGGTTTTCCAAGTTCAATTCCTTCTCCATTGTATTTTGAGATGGTGTTATTAAATTCTTGATCATGAGGAGTCTCCAAGGAAAATTGTCAAGAATGAGATAAGTTAACCCATCTTGTCTTCTCGGAGTTATCTTGGATTGGATTTCACCTAAAGCATTTCCTAAGGATTGTTGCTATCATGGTGTCATAAATGATTCAAGTTTTCTCCTCCTCTTCTTGGTGAAAGAAGTTTTGCATATCTTATTGCTCTCAAGCAATCAATTGTTTTCTGTTGTGGCAGGTTATCACCTCATTATTTGGAGAAGTTTTCCATAAGCCCATAACAAGTTATTCTTTTCATTGTTGATTCTTCATCAACTCCATTCAACCTATGCGTTTCAAATTCAATGGTGGTAGAAGTTATTATTTTCTTCTCCGTTCTCCCCCCTCCAATGATCTAGTTTCTATTCTTTTCTTCCGAAGTTTTCATGTTGCTCTCTTCAATCCATCATATAGCTTGATTAAGATCATGTTCTTCCCTTGCTTGTCCATTTACCGAAGAGCTGTGAAATCTTTTCATGATCCTTCTGTCTTATGAAGTTTTGATTCTAATCCAACCAAAGTTTGGTGTCTCTCTTTCAACTTCTTTCCTTCATATCAATTTTCTCCCTCTATCCTACCGAAGTGCTGCCGAAATTTCTTGTGAAGTCTTGCTTGTTTCTCATATCATTCCTCATCTCTTGCAATCCTTCAAGTTCATGTGGTTTCACTCATTTCTCAAAGAAGCAACTAAGATTAAACTCTTGCTCTTTCTCTTCCCCTTCCTATTCTAGATCTTGGGACGAGATCCTCGTGTAGTGGAGGAGAGTTGTAACAGCCCGGAACCGACGCTCTAGAAGATTCCCCTTTTATTTCCATTCTTGTCATGTGTTTCGTCTGCTTGTCGCATTCATCATCGCATCATTCGCATCATATGCATTGCATCATCACTTGTTTTCGAAAACTTGCATCCGTTCGTAGTCGCCGGTTCTCTCTGTTCTTGTCGTTGCCCGTTTCGAGACCAACCACACAAGCACGCGCCCACAGCATCGTTAAAAACCGTTTTAAAGCGTGCGAAAAGTATTCTTGGATTGGTTCGAAACCTGGCTTGCGGTCTTATTATAGCGTAGGTAGACCGCCTACCAAATTTCGTCGCATTCCGAGTTCGTTTGATTCCCCGTCGGTCAGTCATAGCAGTGCGGTCATCAGTTTATTCGTCGGACATTTTTTGGTGTTTTAAACTCCGTCACGGGCTGCCACCAAGGCCTTCTACACAGCCCACCTAGCCCCCCCTCCACTTCTGGACCGTCCGATCGGGATCGAACGGTCCGAAAATGGAGCAAAAACCCCTAACCCTAGCCCCTAATGGCTATAAATAGAGCCCTAGCGTCCAAATGAGGCAGCCCAGCCGCTTGTCTCCCTCCTCCTCATGCCAGGCCCGCCAGGCCGACGCAGGAGCCCTATGAAGCCCATCTAGGCCTGGATCCTGCAGCCGCAGCCTGAGCTCCTTGCCTCGCTCGCCCCAACGCTGCTTTCCCTGCCACGCTCATCGCCTCCCGCCGGCAAGCCCCGATGGAGCCAACCCCGCCGGCGATCACCGGAGCATCTCCGGGCCGAGCACCGCCACAAGTCGCGCTCTCCTTCCTCTCCCCTGCCCCGGCTCCTCTCTCTCTCCCTAATCTCCTCACCTCTCTCTCTCTCTCGCAGGAGCTCCGCCGCGTCCCTTTGCTCGCCGCCGACCACCTCCGGTCGCCGAATCCGGTGGCCCTCGGCCGGACCTGCCGGTCCCCAGGCTTGCCAGCCCTCTTCCCCTCGCCGGAGCTCAGCAGACGCCGGCGCCGCCTTGGCTTCCCTCAATCCAGGCAGGATCAAGGAAGGATGACACCCTCGCCCGTGCTCGCGTGCGATGCTTGCGCATGGGCTGTGCCTCCTCCAAGGCCCAGCTAGGCAGGCCCAGCTCTGTAGCCCCACCGACCGGCCCACAGGCCCATGGTAAGCCAACCTATCCCCCGCCTCGTGCGCCCTTTAGTTCCCTGTCGCCCATTCTCTGTGTTGGGCCCTATTCAGATTCGGCCCGATTCATTTTTTCCCGGTCTGGCGATTTTTCTAATTATTCCAGGATAATAAAAATTCCAGAAAAGTCCCCCTAGATCATGCATTTAATAACTCCATAACCGGGCATCGTATGGAAAAACTTTATATATGAAACTTGAATAGAATTTCATGTAGATTCACAATGACCAACTTTCACACATGTTTAAAATGTTTAACATTGCTGTTTGCATTGATTTGCGTAAATGCCATGTTAAAATGATTTATTTCATAACTAATTAACCGTAGCTCCGATAAAAAAGTTCCACATATGTAACTTGACTAGAAAAATGTGTAGAATCTCATGGTGACATTTATTTTGCTGGTTAACAACTCTAAAACATGTTTATAACACATCTGGATCAATTTGGAAATTAACATATGGGGTCGTTTCGGAAATGCTATATGTTGTTTCCGACCTCTTTTAAACTTGCCTAGATGTGTATTTTACTTATGCTTCACCTCTGCCATATTTAATAACATTTAATATTGTCGTGTAGCTAAACGAGAGTGAACTAAATATTCGAACGTGGAGTTTTGTACATATGCAACTCGTTGCATATTGATCTTCACTTTAATGTATAGTAGTTGTTTGATGTGAATTGCCATGCGTCGCATATTAAACCGGACATGCATCATATTTGTTTGCGCATCATGTCATGCATATGTTGTGGTGTATCTTGTGTTGATTGTTTGTTTCGTATTGCTTCTTCTCAATAGAGTTCCGAAAGCGTTCGAAGTGTGAGGATTCATTCGACTACGTTGGATGTTCTTGTTCATGGACTCGTTCTTCTTCCGAGCAGGATCTCCGGCAAGATGACACATTTCCCTGGATAACACTACTATCAATGCCATGCTAGTTGTCTCGCTTTTATCGTTATGTCTCGCTACCTACCACTTGTTTGACAAGCCTCCCAACATTGCCATGAAAGCCTCTAACCCTCCACCTTCCCAGCAAACCTTTGTTTGGCTATGTTACCACTTGCTCAGCCCTTCTTATGGAATTTCTAACTACAGGTGCAATTGCTTCCATGTGACAACATGGACATTCTTTTGTTATCACAATATTATTGCTATTTAATTTAATGCACTTATACATTTGGTAAAGGGTGGAAGGCTTGGCCTTTTGCTCGGTGTTTGGTTCCACTCTTGCCGCCCTAGTAACTTGTGAACCGGTGTTATGTTCCATCATTGAGCGCTCCTAACATGCTCGGGGTTGTTATGGGGACCCCCTTGATCTTTGTTTTAGGATAAAGCTTGTCTGGCAAGGCCCAACATTGGTACTATTTGCTTAATAACAACTAAAATTTGCATAGGGCATGATCACCCCATGGATTAATCAACAACCCGGGCCAGTGCTCCTCATGTGTGTTGGTCCAAACTAGAGCACTGTGCGGGGCCACCCCAGGGCAACTTGGGTTATTTCTATCAGGCCATTGTACGCATAACTAATCCGCCGTGTCCTAAGAACGAGATACGAGGCTCCTATCAGTATCGTCGACACGTCGGGCGGCCTTGCTGGACTTGTTTTACCTTTCTCGAATGTCTTGCGTGAGGAACTCTGATCTTCTTCGGGTTATCTCGAGGTGTCGGAATTCCTTTGGAATTGCCTAGGATGATCACGAGATTCGAGGTCGAGGTTATTCCCGCGAAGTGTGGTTAATTTGTGATGGATGAGTTGGAGCACCCCTACAGGGTTAAATCTTTCGGAAAGCCGTGCCCGCGGTTATGTGGCAAACCTGGATACTTTGTTTAACACCCGGTCATAGCAAACTTGAAGTAAACTCAAATAAAATACACCAACTGTGTGCGTAACCATGACTGTCTCTTCTCGTGAGTCCTTATCCGAGAGAGAACACGGTGGGGTTATGTTTGACGTAATTAGGTGTTCAGGATCAATTAGTGATCATTACTAGTTCACGTCCGTTATGCGTAGACCACCATACTTTAATTTCTGTACTCGTAAGTTAGCCACTCACACAAATGCTTAGTCGCTTGTTGCAGCCTCACCACTTAAGCTTTAATAGTCTTTATACCCTTGGAAATGAGATTGTTGAGTCCCCGTGGCTCACACATTACTACAACAACAGGTGCAGGTGTAGGTAATGCGATGTTTGAATGTGAGCGTGATGCTTGTTTGTTTTGGAGTTCCTGTTCTTATTCATCAATCTAGGATGGGTTCCAGGCGGCAGCCTAGGATAGCAAGGATGGATGTCATTTTGTCGTTTGTTTTCATCCATAGGCAGAACCTTCTCTTCTGTATGATGTTTGAGTATGTTGTATTGATGTGATATTGATGTAGCTTGTGGCGAGTGTAAGCCAATTCCATATATTCATCTCTTCTGTACATGTACTTGTAATGATATCCATTCTTGCAACATGACAAGATGCGCTTCTATCCTTGTCGAGGCCCTCATGCTGAAATAAGGATAGGATCGCATCTTGGGCGTGACACCTCTATCGATTCGCCTCTGAGTGAGGAGGTGTCGAGCATCAAACCCTGCATTCCGCTCATCACCAAACGAGTGCCTTTTGTCCTGGTGCCGAGGCACGTGTGGACCACCCCACGGAGGAGTAGGCACTCAATGGTGGCCATCACGGTGAAACTGATCTCTGTACTGCTCCTCACGGAAACCTCCGCCCCTACGATGCAAAGGAGATCCAGGACTGTGTGACGACCAAACAGCCTTTGCTCTTGGTGAATTATTGTGAATCCTATTGCACGACTATGAAACAACTGAATTATGACGTTGTGCTACATCAAGAAATGCTCTAATCTACAACAAACCTCTGCCAGCCTATTATCGCGACGGCTGAATGGAATCTGCTATCCTAGCCGCTACTGCAACATTTAAGACTGGAGTATGGTATACCTCAACATTGTTCTGTGAACCACTCGGAAACAATTGTCGCTGCCATCAACTGGGAGCTGGTGGACGTTGGCGGGCGTGCTCGTCGAGCTCTCTCTCTGGAGCTCTTCGAGCCGAATGCACGCGGCCTCCAAGGCATGAGCCTCAGCGGTCGCCCCAACAGTGGGAGTATGGAGGACCTCCTCATCTCAGCACTGCTGCTCATTCGACGGTCCACCAGCCTGACACCTGTTGTGGCCGAAGCCTGGTGGCAGGTTCTAGTGAGAACCATCCATCAAAACCTTCACTACAGGATCGCAGCTCTCGCACTCGGAGGGAATGTCACACTGATCGGAGTCCAACTCGAACACACCATGAAGTGACTCGGTGGGTACGATCACCGCAATCTGCGGAGACGAAACTTGGTAGGCCTCCGCATGACTCACCCAGCGCTGGAGCCGTGAGCGACCGGATCACTTGCGAACAGCGAGGAGAAACGAAGAGTATGGGGTCGACGGCTGCCGCAAAAGTACACTGCAGGAGCTCGCGTAGAAGTGCGCAGCCCCGCAGACTGGGAGCGCCTCAACGTCGAGAGGCGCTTCCTAGAGCCATGCCGAATCGTTGGTGATAAAGGTGAGCACTCCGAAATGGATCTCGTGGCCCAAGGAAAAACACCGCTGGAAGACATGACGAAGGGGGAAAGATGCAACCTCGCCGAAAGTCACTTAGATGCCTGCCCCACGGTGGGCGCCAACTGTCGTGGGAACAAGTCTGACAGTAGAAGATAGGGGTACGAAAGGAGAGGGCAGAGTCCTAGCTACGGTGAGTATGTACACACGGATGTATGAGTTCAGGCCCCTCTCGTGGAGGTAACAGCCCTACGTCTTAGTGCTCAGGAACTTTTGTCATGTGGAGAGTATGAGTTACAGAGGTTGCGAACCCTTGTGCTAGAGGGGAGGGGCGGCTTATATAGAGTACGCTGCCCCTCATAAGAGCGAGGCATCCAAGGGTCTGATCGTGGGTATAAACATGAGCATTGACGGTAACGTACATCATAATTGCTACTAATGATGACTGGCTTAATGCTTGCCGTTGGCCTCCTAGGAGTGGCTTCTGGTCTTCTGGCGTCGACTAAAAGCGAGGTCTTTTGAGTGACAGGTGACCGTCGAGTGGAGGTAGAAGATGCCGAGTGGACTAATTTTCGAGTGACTTGAACATCGTGAAGAATCCAATCGGAATCATTCTTGTAATCTTTAAGTCCTCCAATATAGTGCCCTTAGGTAGGGTATGTAGGTCTGGCCTAGGACCCTACCCTAGGTACATATATAGTGACTTGAACATCATGGACCGGTGCCTCCGGAGGCATAGTGCGCTCCGGAGATGTCCTCGGAGGGGACTGATTGCCCGTCTATCCTCCCTCCTCGATGTCCGGGCGAGGCGTTGTCCCCTGGTCTTCGGTAGCTGAAGTGTTAGCCTCGGCCACGGTGCTTTCTCCCTTTCCCCCTGTCTCCGCCTCCATTGGAGTAGGTTGGGACGACACCTCCACGATGTCCTTCGTGGCACCTAGAGTGGTGGGGTGCGAGGCATCCCCGCTCTCCACCAGTTCGGCGGGCGGGGTCTCCCCATCCGATACTACCTCGGTGGGGATAACGCGCGGGGGACTGTTGGACCAATAATCGGCGTGTTAGCAAACTCTGAACCTACTAGTTATAGGTGGAAGGGTCTTCGGACCATAACTTTGATGGAGGGATCTTGACCCTTAGGCTTCTTCGTGGAACCTCCTCGGGGTCTTCGGACGCGGAGCTCGAGTGTGAGATGTCGTCGGAAAGAACCACCCACGCATGTCGCACCCTCTTCGGGGCACGAGAAGCTGCCTGCCCCGGGGCATCCGAAGGCACCGCTCTCTTCTTGCCGCAAGGAAAGTTGCCTCCCCCTCTCTCTCGACCTCCTCCTCTTCTTCTTCCTCCTCTTCAGCCTCCTCCTAATTAGAGTAGGTGAGGGTGTCTTCGGAAGCAGCATCAGGCTATTTCTTGATGCGATGGCTAGCCTGACCTAGGTTCTTCTTCTTCTTCTCCTTCTTCGTGGGAGCCTCGTAAGGCTTCTCCACGAGCATCCTGGCTAACAGCCTGGTCCTCTCGCCTTCGGGCTGAGGAGTCGGACTGTTGATGTTGATGGCCTTCTTCTGCCATCTCTGTTAGAATAGATCAGATAAGAGGATGAAGGGATTCTTTGTGTAATAGAGCTAACCAAGTTGGGGGAAATCATACCTCGGGGTCCGTCTTGGTGACGTGCATACCCTTGTCCTCCACCTCGGATGGCGAGCTCTTCATCGACTTGAAAAGCGCCTTCCATAGCTTCTCTCGCGTAGTGCGGAAGAGATTCTAGATTGTGGGCTCGACTTCAAGTTCTCGATCCCACAGAGGAGTGTTCTAACGCTAGGAGGGGAGGATGCATCTTCGGAGCATCACCTGGACCACATCGGCTAGCTTGATGCCCTCCTCGGCTAGGGAGCGGAGGCGCTTCTGTAGATCGGTCACGTCTTTGCCCCAACCCCAGGCCAGGCCCTTTTCAGCCCATGAAGCCAGTCTGGTTGGGGCTGGATCTGAATGCAACGACGGGGAGTTGGCCCTCCTCTTGTCGTTTGGTGACATAGAACCACTCCTTCTGCCATCCTTTGATGGTGTTGATGAAGGTTCCCGTCGCGAGCGATCTTGCCAATGACTGCCCCGCCGCAGTCCGCGTGCTTGCCTCCGACGCACTTGGGCTTGATATTGAAGACCTGCAGCCAGAGCCCAAAGTGTGGCTCGACGCGCAGGAAGGCCTCACAGACGAGGATGAATGCCAAGATATGCATGATGGAGTTTGGTGGGAGGTCGTGGAAGTCGAGGTCGTAGAAGAACATTAACCCCCTAATGAAGGGGTGGAGTGGGAAGCTCAACCCCCAGATGAAGTGGGGGATAAACACCACCCTCTCACCTGGCCTGGGTGTGGGGATCACTTGGACCTCCTCCACCGCGCGGTGAGGAATGTTGGCGGGGCGGTAACCGGCCTTCTTGAGGTTGAGGATGTCCTTGTAGGTGACCGTGGAAGTTTCCCACTGGCCATTGGAGCCCTCCATTGCCGAGCTCGAAGGTGGGGGTAGAGGGACCAAGATCTATGCTCTGGAGGTGCAAGAGAATGGGAGGCGAAGAAGTCGAATGCAAAGCGTAAAAAAGCTTTTGGGGTTTTCCTTCTCTTTTTATGGGGCCTATCGATGTGGATTCCCCTCGTTGCGTCATGAATCCCTCCACTTCCTGAGCCATGCGAGCCATTGCGCGCGCATAGTTAAGTATATCCCATATAAAACGGGACACTGTCGGTATAGTGATAGATCGTGATGATTGTAACGGCCTCGAACCACGAATCAAGTCTATGCAACTGGTTTGGCGGTCGTAGTGGGTCGTAACCTTCTATCAGAAAGGTCGTCAGAGGGCCGCTGTTTGTCCCCTGACGTTTGGGCTTCACAACTGATCAATTTACAGTATTCGGATGTGCCACTATGCGGGAGACTACTTGTCATCGGAGGCCGAACTACAATTCGGCAGTAAGGAACTCACCTCGCAAGCAGAAGACTCTGTTCATGAAGCAGTCAGAGCCGAAGACCCATGGAGTTGGAGGCAAGTTCGGGGGCTACTGAGGGAGTCCTGGATTAGGGGGTCCTCGGATAGCCAGCCTATTGTTATGTGCCGGACTATGAGGGCTGGTTATCGAAGACCGATGGATTTGAAGGCCCAATCTCTTAGATGGAAGCTTCGGGAAACAAGGCTTGTGCTCCACGTCTGATGTAATAGTTAGGCAAGTTTATCTCTTCGGCATGTAACCAACCATGTACAAACCCTAGGCATCCCCGGCATCTATATAAGATGGAAGGTTTTTAGGGTATAGACAGAACAACTCATCTAGGGTTAGACATATGATCTCGAGGTAGATCAACTCTGTAACCCCTTACACCATCAATACAATCAAGCAGGACGTAGGGTATTACCTCCATTGGAAGGCCCGAACCTAGGTAAACTCATGTCCCCTTCGTCTCTTATTACCGTTGATCCTAGTCTCACAGTTCAGGACCCCCTACCCGAGATCCGTCGGTTTTAACACCGACAGAGTGGATAAACAATGTTGTCGATGGGCTCAACAACAGTTCCTCGAGGTTTCTATGAAGATGGAAGTCCATAACTATGTGAACAAGGTGATAGCATTGGTTAGACCAAATGATGTAATGGTGTATGCTCGAATAAACATCCATGATTAAGACAACATTATGACAATCATTGGTTCTGATTTTGATTTGACGATAGCCCACGCTCCAAATCTAAGATTGGACAACACAATAGATGCAACAATTGATCACAAAGATCAATCGATGTGTATGTCTTCTTTCTTCAACACGCACGAACACACACGCACACACAAACACAAAGATATCCATTCGAAACGAACTAAGTTAGGCAAAGATTTTAATATCTAACTCTCCAAGTTGTTGATTAGCATAACCGACTAGCTTAGGGTATCCAACATGGATTCTTGGATAAAGACTGGTTTACAAGAAACCAACTGGATCATGAACTCAACATGATCATTAGGGAACCACCTGGTAATCCTTTCGGGAAGATATCCGAAAAATCACAAACCACCATTACGTTATTAAGCTCGAGAACACTCTTGCTTTTCAGGGCAAGAGTATATGATCAACAGAGCAAAGGATTGAAACAATCTGAAATCATTGGTCGAAAAGTGCTCCGGGAAAGATGGACTAGGTAGCACGATTAATCTTTGAATGATGATTCAATAATCAACATGTTAAGAATGAAATTATTGTCTATTAACTACCAAGCAACGGGGTTTCTAGGAATATTAATTTCACACATCACGGTTCACTTGTCGGTATTTCGGTTACAACAACACGGGGACCTAGGAATGAACAATGATGGCAAGAAGTATCACTGTTTTAAGAGTTCATAAGAGGTTTTACATTTATCACGACATTCCAGACATAAAGAGGGTATACTTCAAGGTAGAACAGATCAAAAGATGGACTAGCATTTTGACCTGCAGAATACAACTGCTTTAACCTAATCCTAGAAATGTATAAGGTACTAGAGTTTCTTTCTCCTAGTCATTCTGGGATATGATGGCTTTACGTACCACACTAATAATAAGCATCTATGATCACGAATGCATTATTACACTTGACTGTTGACTAATAGATAAAGGTCAGAATACAACTAAAGAGGGACAACTAAAGGGGCACATATTTTTCTAAGTTGTGGATGCATAGATCAACATGTCGAACATTGTTCAACACATTTCTTCCAGATCACCCATGCAGAAGGAAGAGAACTGGCAGAGCCACAATATAGAATGAATAACTCATCGAGAGCACTTTTGTTGTGATTTTTAGTTCAAAATAACTTCTATCATAATTGAATCATGGTATTGGAAGAATAATATACCACGTACCCTAAATACTAGAAAAAAGTTTACTAATCATCCTAAAGGAACGAGCAACACAATCAATAGGAATAAGCAGAATGAAACTTGGGTCTAAGAACCCAGACATAGAATACCTACTTACTACATAACATCACAAGAAGCTTTCGAGAATGATGGCCAGAATCATCACACTGGGAACACGACACGTGGCTAAATTAATGGGTGGTTCTCTGGAATAACATGGTTTCCTAACACCTTTAACAAATACATCAAGGTAATAGAGTACCTCAACAGAATAGTTGGTGTGCTTTATCTAGCCAAAAAGACATTAACTCGAAATGAAAGGATTTGTGTACGCATCATATTATTTAGAAACCTTGGATACCTCGGACAGCATAACGGTTGTACGGGCATGAAATATGAAGCAACATGCAACAAAACTGACAACATAACAACTAAATTCTTAAGGAAACACCAATGCAGGAAGACATCAATTTTCCTATAAGTCTGTAGCATAGTAACTCGCCATCCTGATAGATAGATGAGAAATCCTAGTTCTTAAACCCCGTATAATAAAGAAGAGTGCGACTCAGCATCAGAAAGACACAAGGATAGGAGTAAAAATAATCTTACGTTCCCTTCCACAATCAATTCCCTTATATAACTAAAGTAGTTCTAGACTCAACATCGACCAGTTTTGCTTGGTAATACTACAGGCAGTCATGTTTTGATACCAAAGTTATCAAGATCTCACACATAGCAATACATATCACACGTGCGCATAACATGCAAGTATGTGTTGGTACGACATGGCATCACAACATAATTCTATGACTCAAGTATTTATTTAAGACTCATAAGAGCCAACATAGTGTGCATTACAAACAGGGGTAACATGACCCAATACTCAAAGTCATACAAGCAACTAGAGGGAGCATATCATGTGTGGGTACTGAATTCTACTAAAAGTTGCTAGAGGAGCCTGAAAATCTACAACGACCCTCCCAAAGGAGACAAACCTCTATCTGGGATTCCCAAAGCTAATCCGGCCAATGTCGAACTTTGCGTAGAAATCATTTGTGAGATTAAGGTCTCCTCTACAAAAACATAAGCTAAGAAATCGTGAATACAAAGGTACTCAGCAAGACTTACATCAGATCTAGCTGTTGGAAATATGCCCTAGAGGCAATAATAAATTGGTTAATATTATATTTCCTTGTTCGTGATAATTGTTTATTATCCAAGCTATAATTGTATTGATTGGAAACTCAAACATGTGTGGGTACATAGACAACACTGTGTCCCTAGTATGCCTCTAGTTAACTAGTTCGTTGATCAAAGATGGTAAAGGTTTCCTGGCCATGGACATAAAATGCCATTTGATAATGGGGATAACATCATTAGGAGAATAATATGATAGACAAGACCCAAACTATAAACATAGCATAGGATCGTGTCAGTTTATTGCTATAGTTTTCTGCATGTCAAGTATTTGTTCCTATGACCATGAGATCATGCAACTCACAGACACCAGAGGAATACCTTGTGTGTATCAAATGTCGCAATGTAACTGGGTGACTATAAAGATGCTCTACAAGTATCTCTGAAGGTGTCTGTTGAGTGGGCATGGATCAAGACTGGGATTTGTTACTCCGTGTGACGGAGAGGTGTCTCAGGGCCCACTCGGTAATACAATATCACAAATAAACCTTGCAAGCAATGTGACTACAGTGTTTGACACAGGATCTTGTATTACGAAACAAGTAAAGAGACTTGTCGGTAACGGGATTGAACTAGGTATATAGATACCGACGATCAAATCTCGGGCAAGTAACATACCGATGAACAAAGGGAACAACATATGGGATCAACTGAATCCTTGACATAGAGGTTCAACCGATAAAGATCTTCGTAGAATATGTAGGGACCAATATGGGCATCTAGGTCCCGCTATTGGTTATTGCCTGTAGAGGTGTCTCGCTCATGTCTACATAGTTGTCGAACCCGTAGGGTCTGTACACTTAAGGTTCGGTGACATTTCTGTAGTATAGAGTTATGTATGATGGTGAATGAAGGTTGTTCGGAGTCCTGGATGAGATCCTTGACGTCACGAGGAGCTCCAGAATGGTCCGGAGGTAAACATTAATATATAGGAAGTCCTGTTTTGGTTACCGGAAAAGTTTTGGGTACTTCAATAGTGTACCGGGAGTGCCGGGAGGGTACCGGGGCCATCGGGAGGGGTGTCTCGGCCCAAAGGATCTCATGGGATGTGAGAGGAGTCAAACCAGCCCTTGGTGGGCTGGACGAAACCCCCCACTAAGGCCCATGCGGCTAGGGGTGGGAAAAACCCAAAGGTGGAAAGGTGGAAAGGGTTTCCAAGTGGAGAGGAGGAATCCTACTCCTAGTAGGATTGGAGTAGGACTCCTCCACCTCTAATTTCGGTCAACCCTTGAGGGTTTGAGGCTGCCTGTTCCCCGCCCTCCCTCCTATATATACTAGAGTATTTAGAGGGGAGAGCTAACCCTAA
The DNA here is from genome assembly GCA_022496015.1 of Hordeum marinum. Classification (NCBI taxonomy): domain Eukaryota; kingdom Viridiplantae; phylum Streptophyta; class Magnoliopsida; order Poales; family Poaceae; genus Hordeum; species Hordeum marinum. The sequence goes on along the minus strand of CM039673.1, from coordinate 367,064,085 downwards.
TTTCCACGTGCTCCCTCTGCTTCATCTAGATCGTTTTTCTCCTCTAGTCTAGTTCGGCAGTGCTTAGGCAAAGCCCTGCCAGAATAGTTCCACCACCACCACCGCCGCACCGTCGCGCTGCCGGAGAACTCATATACCTCTCCACTTCCTCTTGCTGGATCAAGAAGGTGGAGGTCATCATCGAGTTGCACGTGTGCTGAACGCGGAGGTGTCGTCCGGTGCTAGATCAGGACGGATCGTGATTGGATCGCGAGACGCTCGGCGATTCGGTTCGCGAAGACGTTCGACTACATCAACCGCGTTTCTTAACGCTTCCTGATCAGCGATCTACAAGGGTATGTAGATGCACTCTCCCTCTCGTATATGCTCATTACCATGGATAGATCTTGCATGCGCGTAGGAATTTTTTTGTTTCCCATGCAACGTTCCCCAATAGTGGCATCATGAGCTACGTCTATATGTATATCAGATCACGAGTAGAACACAAAGGAGTTTGTGGGAATTGATGCTCAGATTGCTTCCTCCCTTGGTTGGTTTTTGATTCAGCGGTATTGTGGGCTGAAGCGGCTCGGACCAACCTTACTCGTGCGCTTAACAGAGACCGGTTCCATCGATCGACATGTGACTTTGTTGCATAAAGATGGCTAGCAGGTGTCTGTCTCTCCTACTCTAGTTGGATCGGATTTGACAAAGGCGGTCCTTGAGAAGGTTGAATAGCAATTTGTGTATCGCCATTGTGGTTTTGTGTAGGTGAGAATTGTTCATGCTAGATACCCGTAGCAGCCACGTAAAACATGCAACAACAATTAGAGGACGTCTAACTTGTTTTTACAGGGTATGCTATGATGTGATATGGCCAATTACATGATGAGAAATATTTGATGTTTGATATGATCATGTTTTGTATAGAATATTACGACTTGCATGTCGATGAGTACGACAACCGGCGCGAGGCATAGGGTTGTCTTTAATTATTTTTGTAGTTTTTGCTTTACTTTATCGTTATGAGTAAGCAATAGTCGTGGAAGCAATAGTCGGCGCGATAACCCCGATTGCGACATGTTGATGGAGATCAAGATGATGGAGATCATGGTGTCATGCCGGTGACGATGGAGATCATGTCGGTGCTTTGAAGATGGAGATCAAAAGCACAAGTTCATGGCCATATCATGTCACTTATGATTTGCATGTGATGTTAATACTTTTATGCATCTTATTTTTCTTAGGACGATGGTAACATTATAAGATGATCCCTCAATTAAATTTCAAGATAAATTGTGTTCTCCTCGAGTGTGCACCGTTGCAAAAGTTCGTCGTGTCAAGACACCACGTGATGATCGGGTGTGATAGGCTCTACGTTCACATACAATGGGTACAAGCCAATGTTGCACGTGCAAAATATTTGGATTAAACTTGACAAGCCTAGAATGTACAGACATGGCCTCGGAACTCAAGAGACCGAAAGGTTGAACTTGAGTCATATAGTAGATATGATCAACATGATGATGTTCACCATTGAAACCACCTCAACTCACATGATGATCGTACTTGGGTTGATGAATTTGGATCATGTATCACTCGAATGACCAGAGGGATGTCAATTTGAGAGGGATTTCTTAAGTAATATGATTAACTAAACTCATAGTCATGAACATAGTCTAAAGTTGTCTTTGCAAAGTTATTTTGTAGATCAATAGCTCGCGTTGTAGCTCCCCTATGTTTTTAATATGTTCCTAGAAAAAATAGAGTTGAAAGATAATGGTAGAAATTATGCGGACTAGGTCCGCGATCAGAGGATTGTCCTCCGTTGCTGCATAGAAGGCTTATGTCCTTGATGCACCACTCGGTGCGCCACCCCCTCTAGCGTCGTCTGTGGATGTTGTGAACATCTAACATGCATGTTTTGATGACTACTTGATAGTTCAGTGCGTCTTGCATTATGGCTTAGAATTCAGGCTTCAAATACGCTTTGAACGTCATGGAGCATATGTGATGTTCCAAGGGCTGAAATTAGATTTCAGGCTCATTCCCGTGTTAGAGGTATGAGACCTGCAACGAGATTCCTTGCCTGCAAGATGAAGGAGAATAGTTCAATCGGTTAGCATGTGCTCAGATTGTCTGGGTGCTACAATCGCTTGAATCGAGTGGGAGTTGATATTCTAGGTAAGACAATGATTGATATGTTTCTCCAAGTCACTGTCACCAAACTACTAGAGTTTCGTGATGAACTATGAACATACTAGGGATGGAAATGATGATCCCTGAGCTATTCACGATGTTTAACACCGTGAAGATAGAAATCAAGAAGGATTATCAAGGGTTGATGGTTAGTAAAACCACTAGTTTCGAGAAGGGCAAGGGAAAGGAGGGAAACTTCATGGATGGCAAGCCAGTTCCTGTTCTAGTGAAGAAACCCAAAGTTGAACCCAAACCCGAGACTAAGTGCTTCTACTATGAGGAGAATGGTCGCTAAATTAGAACAAACCTAGATACTTGGTAGATAAGAAGGCTGGCAACGTCAACAGAAGTATATTTCATATATGTGCTCTTGATGTGTACCTTACTAGTACCCCTATTAGCACTTGGGTATTAGATACCGGTTCAGTTGCTAAATGTTGGTAACTCGAAATAAAAGCTACAAAATAAACGGAGACTAGCTAAGGGCGAGGTGATGATGTGTGTTGGAAGTGTTTCCAAGGTTGATGTGATCACCATCACACGCTCCTCTACCCTCGGGATTAGTGATGACCCTAAATAAATATTATTTGGTGTTTGCGTTGAGCATGAACGTGATTAGATCATGTTTATTGCAATACGATTATTCATTTAAGTTAGAGAATAATGGTTATTCTAATTACATGAATAATACCTTCAATGGTCATGCACTTAATGAGAATGGTTTATTGAATCTTGATCATAGTAATACACATGTGTATAACATTGATGCCAAAAGATACCAAGTTAATAATGATAGTACCACATACTTGTGGCACTGCCGCTAAATGTCATATTGGTGTAAAGCGCATGAAGGAAGTCCGTGTCGATGAATCTTTGGACTCATTCAATTTCGAATTGGTTGAGACATGCGGACCATGCCTCTTGGGCAAGATGACTAAGACCCCGTTTTCGATATGATGGAGCGGGCAAGTGACTTATTGGAAATGATACATGTTGATGTATGCAATCCAATGAGTGTTTTAGCGTGCTGCAGATATCATTATTTTCTTACCTTCATTGATGATTTGAGTACATATGTGTATATTTACTTAATGAAACACTCTGAATCATTTGAAAAGTTCAAGCGAATTCGGAGTGAAGTTTGAGATCATCGTGACAAGAGGATAAAATGTCTACGATATGATCATGGAGGTGAATATCTAATTTACGAGTTTGGTATACAACTTAAGACAATGTGAAAGTTGTTTCACAATTCACGCCACTTGGAACACCATAGTATGATGGTGTGTCCGAGCGTCGTAGTCGTGCTCTATTGGATATGGTGCGTACTATGATGTCTCTTACCATTTTGCCACTATCGTTTTGGGGTTATGCATTAGAGACAACTACATTCACTTGAAATAGGGCACCATCTAAATCCATTGAGATGACACCATATGAATTATGGTTTGGCAGAAACCTAAGGTGTCATTTATCAGAGTTTGGGAATGTGACACTTATGTCTGATAAGCTCGAATCCAAAGCAGTAAAGTGCATCTTCATAGGATACCCTAAGAAACATTTGGGTATACGTTCTATCTCAAATTAGAGGGCAAAGTGTTTGCTTCTAAAAATGGGTCCTTTCTCGAGAAAGAGTTTCTCTCAAAAGAATTGAGTGGGAGGAAGATAGAACTTGATGAGGTTGTTGAACCTTTGTTTCAACCAGCGAGTAGCGCAGCGTAGAAAGTTGTTTCTATGGAGCCTACATTAGTTGAAGAGGAAGTCAATGATGATGATCATGAAGCTTCGGATCAAGTTACTATCGAACCTCATAGGTCGACAAGGGCACATATTGCTCCTGAGTGGTACGGTAACCCTATCTCAGAGGTCATGTTCTTGGACAACGATGAGCCTACGAGCAATGGATAAGTGATGATGGACCCGGATTCCGACAAATGGCTAAGAGCCATGAAATTCGAGAAAGGATCCATGTATGAAAACCAAGTATGGACTTTGGTAGACTTTTCTGTTAAACGGTAGGGAGTTGAGTACAAATGGACCTTTAAGAAGAAGACAGACGCTAATGGTAAATGTCACCATTTATAAAGCTCAACTTGTCACAAAGAAATTTCCGACAAGTTCAAGGAGTTGACTACGATGAGCCTTCCTCACCCGTAGCGATGCTAAAGTCTGTTGGAATTATGTTAGCAGTAGCAGTTGATGCATTTTCAATTATGAAATCTGGTAGATGGATGTCAAAACCTAGTTTCCTTAAAGGTTTCCTTAAGGAAAGGTTGTATGTGATACAACCAGAAGGTTTTGTGAGTCCTAAGGATGCTAAAAGGTAGGCAAGCTCCAGCGATCCTTCTATGGGCTAGAGCTAGCATCTAGGAGTTGGAAAATATGCTTTGATGAGGTGATCAAAGTTGTCGGGTTTATAAAAAGTTTATGAGAAACTTGTATTTACAAGAAAGTGAGTGGGAGCACTATAGAATTTCCGATGAGTACATGTGGATGACATATTGTTGATCGGACATGATGTAGATTTTTTGGAAAGCATAAAGGGTTGTTTGAAAAGGAGTTTTTCAAAGGAAAACCTAGAATGAAGCTACTTCGATATTGGGCATCTTGATCTATAGAGGTAGATCAAGACGTCTGATAAAATTTTCAATGAGTACATACCTTGACAAGATTTTGAAAGAGTTCAAAATGGATCAGTCAAAGAAAGAGTTCTTGCCTAATTTGTAAGGTGTGGAGTTGAGTGAGACTCAAAGCTCGACCACAGCAGAATATAGAGAAAGGACGAAGGTCATCCCCTATGCCTTATCCATAGACTCTGTATAGTATGCCATGCTGTGTACCGCACTTGTGTGTGCCTTGCCATGAGTTAGTCAAGGGGTACAAGAGTGATCCAGGAGTGGATCACTGAACATTGGTCAAGATTATCCTTAGTAACTAGAGGACTAAGGAAATATTTCTCGATTATGGAGGTGATAAAGAGTTCGTCGTAAAGGGTTACGTCGATGCAAGCTTTAACACCAATCCAGATGACTTTGAGTAGCAATCCGGATACGTATAGTGGAGCAGCCATTTGGAATAGCTCCAAGTGGAGTGTGGTAGCGGTGTCTACAGTATGACATAGAGATTTGCAAAGTACACACGGACCTGAATATCACAGACCCGTTGACTAAGGACCTCTCTCACATGCAAAGCATGATCGAACCCCCAAACTCATTGGGTGTTAGATTCATAACAATGTAATCACATGGTGATGTGAACTAGATTATTGACTCTAGTGCAAGTGGGAGACTGTTGGAAATATGCCCTAGAGGCAACAATAAATTGTTTAATATTATATTTCCTTGTTCGTGATAATCTTTTATCATCCATGTTATAACTGTATTGATTGGAAACTCAAATACATGTGTGCGTACCTAGACAACACTGTGTCCCTAGTATGCCTCTAGTGAACTAGTTCGTTGATCAAAGATGGTCAAGGTTTTCTGGCCATAGACATGAGATGTCATTTGATGTAACATCCCAAAATTTCATTTTGGAATGTTATGAAATATAGCTATGCATCATCATCACTTTGTTTGAATGAAATGAATGGTTTAAGTGCTTCCTTTGAAATTCTGAAAGGCCATTTCAAGTTTTCCATGTATTTGTTTCACCTATTTGAAAACCTTTGGAAATGTTCAAAGAAAGAGGGGAGTAACATGACACTCCACACCAGGGGCATCTTGGTGAAATATTTTGAACAATAAAACCAGGGGGTTATCTGAAAAATTATTGCAAAAGGATTTAAAATCAATTAGGCATTTTTCTGAAAATGAATTTAAAAAAAAATCAATATGACAGAGGAAAAATGTTCATTAAATAGCATTTAATCCCCTGATCATTTTGATATATACATTTCCTATGTTTGGAAATGATTTGAATGCATTAAATATGTTTTAAACGCTCTGGAAAGAAAGAAGGAAATGAATTAAATAGAAACGGGCCGGCCCACAGCCTTTAAGACCCGAAATCACTCCGGGTCGGCCACCGACGCGCAGATCCCGCGCCCCACCCTCACTGACGTGCAGGACCCTTCGTCCGACCACGGCATCAGCGCGCTCGTCTCCTTCCCCGCGCCTCCGACGTCGCCGGCGATCTCTCCCCACGAATCTCGCTCCTCTTTCCCCCCCCCCCCGACCACCGCACCGTCGCCTCCGACCACCTCCGACGTCCGGCCGCCGTCGACCTCATTGGAACCCCGACCCCCACCGCCGTAAGCCACCGCACCCCCCTGGGCCGTTTGATCTAGATCCAACGCGCTAGATTAGAAGTTTTATAAAATGAATAGGTACGCGTTAAGTTTCGGTCGTCCGCTCGCTAGCTCCCGCATGCACACTCTCTCAACCAATCACAGCATGCCATGTAGACCCTGTCCGTTCGATAAGATTTTTTTCTTTTCTTTTCTGTTTTAGAAAACAGAATGTATTCTGTTTTTGTTTTTATTATATATTTTAAAATATTTAGAGTTTTTGATTGATTCTTTTTGCAACATGTCACAAATTTGTTGTAGTTTATGTCTGTATGCTTAGATTTCAAATTTGAACTTCTAATTTGAATTTTGATAAAATTGAGAAAATCACTAAAACTTGAATAACATGAGTTTAAAAAATTATTTTTGAGTGATTCTTTTTGCTACTGTTTTGTATTAGTTAGGACTATCATCCAACACTATTTGAGATTTTTTTTTGAATATGTTAGACTAGGATTTTAGTAAAAACAGATTCTGTTTGGTTTCTTCATAACACTAAATTGAATTGTTTTTATTTTAAATTTACTTTAAATTTGCTTTAGTTCAACTTTTCAAAGTAGTTTATTTACTTCTATAATTCAACATTAGGTGAATTGATTTTCAAAAAAATAAATATTTTAATTTGTTTTGTGCTCTAGTTTAAATAGGTAAAAATTTGTTTCACCATTTATATTGGTTAGAAAATGTTTTGTAATAACTCTTTTGCAAAGAATTTTTATAATGAAATACCTTCTGTTTTCTAATAAAAAAATTGTATTCATTATTTTTTTTGTTATCTAAATGGCTTAGTTTTTTATAATGAATCACATGCCTTAGTAGGATTTTGACACTAAAAATTTTAGAGTCTTCTCTTTTTGAGTGACCCCTCTTGGAAATGTTAATTTAATTTTGCTGTGCTATTAGTAGATGGGGTTGGTCGTGTGATTCATGAGAGTTGTGAGATAATAATTTCAAGACCTACAAGATGAACAAAACTTCAAGACTCCGAGTTTTCAACATACCTCTGGGTGGATGATGGTTGAACGGCGCCCTGGAGAAACCAGTGGTTAGCCTAGATGTTGCTAGAGAAGTGCCAGTATTCATGCGGAAAGGTCCACCCTGGCACAAAGAGATGGATGGATGCTTCAAGACCCAAGGCTTACCTGCACAGCCACAAGCCATTATGGGCTCTGGCTTGGTTGGATATCGTGGTGACCTTGGACAGGCGGTGCTACGAGATGTAGAAGAACGGTAGGAAAGGAGGGGCACCGACAGAGTCTCGGGGAAACCCTTTAGAAGACCATGTTTTCGTCATCTGTTTCTCAAACACCCTGAAGTGCGAGAAATCCAACGGAGGCGATCAAATCTTGTGGGGAACGTGTGCAAAACTCTGAAGAGTACCCCAACCTAATCGATTATCCATGTCCACGGTCATGGACAGTTTGAGCCAAAGCAACTGAAACTATCTAGAACTCTCAACACAATTAAGTATATTGATGTGGGTTTTTAATGACAAATTGGGTATGGGAATTGGTTGGTGGAACCATCTCATTAATCAACCAACATTGTAGTAATTATGCTTTTGCCCTCTCTTGTTGTAGGAATAATTTGGCTTTATGCAAAACTTACTACCCCACCTGCCATATATGCATATAGAATAGACGATTAGTTTACGCCCCCTCTTTTGTGAAATTGCCGGCATATTCAATATGTTGACCTATACGGCTACGACATATCATGTTGCAGAGTACTTTTCCGACCAGGAGTGAGGATACGCTCTATGCTCGGTGAGATGCCCTTGGAGTCAGATGGACTCAACTACCTTTGAAGCTTCCGCAAGATTAGTTATTCTCATGAGTTGGCCTTCAGCCACTTTATTGTAATTTTTATTGTAATAAAGAACTCGATATGAGATTTTTTTCGATTAATAAAGCTATGTGATTTCACTTTGATATATACATTGATGTGTCGTGTGTGTACCAGCATGATCTTGGGATGGTACAGACACCGGAGATTCGACCTTTCAGGTCGGGTCCCTACAAAAATGGTATCAGAGCACACGCTGACCGTAGGACGTAACCTCTAGGATTGGAAAAGCCTTAGGGTTTATTTCCCTTTTGTCTTTAAAATTCTTATACTCTCATCTACTCGTTTCTGACTTCCCTCCGATTTATTTCAAAATTTATAGATGGCCACCTTCATCCCAGTTTTGATCACGAAGTTTTGTCAGCCTGACGCGACGATGCCCTTTGGCAAAGAGCTGATGAAGATCGTTAGGGACGGAAGGATTTCCTTGCCAAGCATCACCGAGACTCCTATCATGTCTTTTCCACAAGATGGTCGCTACAGGATCGAGGTGCACATCCCTGGAAAGACTTTTGGAAATCGTAAGGAACCCATCGACTTCAAGTTTGTGGCACCCAGCTGGATTCTTGGGAGGGACATGGCAATTCACCGTGCCCTTGGACATATTCAGGAGGAATACAGGGGTGGTCCCATTTCACCAGGACTCAGCGTGGTTTTTCGCAGGATGCCAATGGAAATATCATAAACACTCCCACTTAAGACTCCACCATTTCCTATATCCAGACTTTGGAGACGCACATCAGGACCTTGGAGCTTCAGGTACGTGCCGACACAAAGACAATCAAGAGGCTGATGAACCGCGAGATTGACCTCGAAGCTGATCTACGGGAAGCCAAGTACGAGCATGAGCATGAAGTGAAGGATTTCTTAGAGAGGATCGATAAGCTGAACACTCGCATTGCAACTCTGGAGGAACAGTTGGACATGGGGGGAAATCTTCACCCAGAAGGAGACATGGCTCCCTTGATCAGCAACGATGATGACTATGAGGAGAGCGCCACCGGAGGAGGCCACTTCACCATGTACTTTTGAGGAGAACTTTAGTTATGCCCCCATGTATCTTTATTTTCGTCATTAAAGCGTAGGTCAATGCTTAGTTTGATTTGGAGACTTGTATCTCGATGTTTGAACCTTGAGTTGAATAAATGAATGAGTGTTTGGTGTAATATGTTTGTTGCATTGCATATGGGTAGTGAAATTTTCTTTTAGGTCCTTGTTCTATTGTAAATTCTCACCCCTCTGAAAACAGCAATATGCCTCCACGACGTGAGCCCGACTTCACCTTCCCGCCGGAACTCACACAACTTCTCCAACAGCAAAATGTCCTGATGCAGCTGTTGATCCAGAACCAGACCAATAACCACCCTCCACCTCAAGGCGACAACATCACCCATTTTCTGAGGTTGAATCCACCAACTTTTTCCAGCAGCACTAAGCCCATTGTGGCAGATGATTGGCTCCGCAAGATGGAGAGGGAACTCACCACCGCCGGATGCACTGAGGCTGAAAAGGTGTGTTTCGCCGCCCATCAACTGGAGGGACCAGCAGCTTCATGGTGGGAGAACTACATCACCACATACCCCATTGCTGGTGTGACATGGGAGCAGTTCAAGCTAGCTTTCCGCATTGCTCATGTCTCAGCTGGAGCCATGAGTCTAAAGAAGCATGAGTTTCGCAACTTATGCCAGGGGAACCGCTCGGTGGCCCAGTATGTGGATGAATTCAGCATGTTGGCTTGTTATGCACCAGGAGATGTGGCCGATGACGTAGCCAAACAGGGGAAGTTCCTGGAAGGACTCAACGATGAGTTGAGCGTGCAGCTGATGGTGGCTACTTTTAACAACTACCAGGAGCTGGTAGACAAGGCCCTCATCTTGGAGGGGAAGCAGCAACAAATCGAAAACCGCAAGAGGAAGTATGGACAGGGGAAGTCTCACTCTGGAGCTCAACAGAAGCCTCGCTACTCCCCATACTCAGGAAATACCGGATCAGGGACCGGCAAGTATGGAGGACACACTCATCACGTGCACAACCATGGAGGCCATAACCATGGAGGAAATGGGAATAATCGTCCCAGCAATGGCAACTTCAAGAATGGCAATGGAAGTGGGAATGGCAACCAACACCGTCCCGTTTCAGCTCAGAAGGATCTGAACCATATCACCTGTTTCAAGTGCCAGAAGACAGGTCACTATGCCACTATGTCCTCAGAACAAGCAAGGAAATGGAAACGGCAACTCCGCCGCTAAGAAGCCAAATCCTTTTTCCCGAGCTCAGGTGAACCACCTTGATGTGGAAGAAGTCTCTGATCAACCCGAAACTATGGTTGGTAAGTTTTTATTACATTCACGTCCAGTTATAGTACTTTTTGATTCTAGTGCAACTCACTCATTCATATCAAGGGTAGTTGTGGAAAAGTATGGTTTACCCACAAGAACCCTTAGTCAGCCCATTAAGGTCAATTCCCCAGGAGGTATGATGATGACAGGGATAGGATGCCACGCCCTGAAACTCAATATAGGAAAACACGTTTTTCCCACCGACCTCATCGTCCTAGAGTCCCAAGGATTGGATGTAATCCTAGGCATGGATTGGATGACCAAGTATGAAGGAAATCTTGATTGCCCCAGCAAATCTATTTCACTCACCACCCAGGGAACAAGAGGATTAAGTATGTATCCCGACGCACACGGATGAGTGCTCGGTTAAATTCCCTCATAGGAGTTGTTCAGGAGGAAGTGCAAGTGGTACAAGACTTTCCAGATGTATTCCCGGAGGAATTACCAGGCATGCCACCAGATAGAGAGATTGAGTTTCTGATAGAGTTACTACCAGGAACCGCCCCAATTTCCAAGAGACCCTATCGGATGCCCACAAATTATTTAGTAGAAATCAATAAGCAGATTAAGGAGTTATTGGATAAGGGATATATTCGCCCAAGTTCTTCACCTTGGGGAGCCCCAGTTCTTTTGGTGGAGAAGAAAGATAAAACCTTGAGGATTGTAGTCGATTAGCGTGCATTGAACGAGGTGACTATCAAGAACAAGTACCCTCTGTCGATGATTAATGACTTGTTTGATCAGCTAGTAGGATCCAAAGTATTCTCCAAGATCAATCTTCGATCAGGGTATCACCAACTGAAAATTCGCGAACAGGATATACCCAAAACAGCCTTCACCACAAGGTATGGCTTATATGAGTATACAGTCATGTCTTTTGGTTTGACTGATGCTCCTGCCTACTTCATGAATATGATGAACAAAGTGTCTATGGAATATTTGGACAAGTTTGTCGTCATGTTCATCGATGACATTTTGATATTCTCCAAGAGCGAGGAAGAACACAAGGAACACTTGCGTTTAGTTCTGGAGAAGCTTAGAGAGCATCATTTATATGCCAAGTTCAGTAAATGTGAATTCTGGCTGACGGAAGTCGGATTCCTTGGACACATTATTTCCGGAGAAGGAATAGTAGTAGACCCTGCTAAGGTTGAAGCAGTCACTGAGTGGAAGTCACCCACCTTAGTTAAGGAGATCCGTAGTTTTCTCAGACTTGCCGGATATTACCGGAGGTTCATTGAGAATTTATCAAAGATTGCCAAGCCCATGACAGAGTTGTTGAAGAAAGAGTCTAAGTATATCTGGACTGAGGAATGTGAGGCCAATTTCCAGGAGTTGAAAAAACGTTTGGTCACAGCCCCAGTGTTGATACTGCCAAACATTCGGAAAGACTTCCAGGTTTATTGTGACGCATCACGTCAAGGACTTGGAGGAGTACTCATGCAGGATGGAAAAGTTGTAGCCTATGCATCCAGACAGTTACGACCCCATGAGTTGAATTATGCCACCCATGATTTGGAGCTAGCAGCCGTAGTGCACGCACTCAAGACCTGGAGACATTTCCTTATCGGAAATAGTTGTGATGTTTACACTGATCATAAAAGCCTGAAGTATATCTTCACACAAAAGGAGTTGAACCTCAGACACAGGAAATGGTTAGAGTTAATCAAGGACTATGACATGAGACTGCATTACCATCCAGGAATGGCAAATGTTGTAGTAGATGCTTTGAATCAGAAGAGTTATGTGAACACACTCATAGCCGGAGGATTACCCCAGGAGTTAACGGATGATCTTAGAGAGCTTTGGCTAGAGATAGTTCCAAAAGGATATGTTGCCACACTAGAGATCCAGTCCACCTTGACCGACAGAATTCGTGAAGCCCAGAAATCGGACAAGGAGATAGCTGAGATAAAGCAGAGAATGAAGGATGGAAAAGCTAACGACTTTCGTGAAGATGAACAAGGTACTCTATGATTTCAGAACCGAATCTATGTGCCCAATGACCCAGAGCTCGGGAAGTTGATACTTCAAGAAGCTCACGATTCACCCTACTCGTACACCCAGGCAACACCAAGATGTACCTTGATTTGAAGGAAAGTTACTGGTGGATAGGTATGAAGAAAGATATTGCCGAACATGTTGCGCTATGTGATGTTTGTCAGCGAGTAAAGGCGGAACATCAGAAACTAGCAGGGTTACTCCAACCTTTGCCGATACCCGAGTGGAAATGGGATAAGCTTGGTATGGACTTCATCACAGGATTACCCAGGACCCGTTCAGGTTATGATTCCATCTGGGTAGTGGTCGATCGCTTGACCAAGGTGGCCCATTTCATCCCAGTATAGACCACCTATACCAGTGCTAAGTTAGCCAAGATATATATGACCAGGATCGTATGTCTGCATGGAGTTCCGAGGAGTATCGTGTCAGATAGAGGAACACAATTTACCTCAAAGTTTTGGCATTAGCTACATGAAACATTAGGTACAAGGCTGGAGTTCAGTACAACTTTTCATCCGCAGACCGATGGACGGACTTAGAGAGTCAACCAGATTCTGGAGGACATGTTGAGAGCTTGTGCGCTAGACTATGGGTCCAGTTGGGATGACAACTTGCCTTACACAAAGTTCTCGTACAACAACAGTTATCAGACTAGTCTGAAGAAGGCCCCTTTTGAAGCTTTATACGGAAGGATTGTCCGGAGTTCATGATGTTTTCCATGTTTCCCAGCTGAAGAAATGCCATGCTAAGATGGCTGATATTCCTTTGAGAGACACAGTGCCCCTAGAGGCCATACAAATTGACAGTGACCTGACCTATGAGGAGAAGCCTTTCAGAATCCTCGAGACTACCAACAGAGTTACTCGTAGCAAGACCATCAGGTTTTGTAAAGTTCTGTGGAGTCACCACACCGAGGAAGAAGCCACCTGGGAACGCGAAGAAGATCTTCTAGAGACCACCCGCACCTATTTTCTAGCCAACCCGAATCTCGAGGGCGAGATTCATCTTAAGGTGGGTAGGTTTGTAACATCCCAAAATTTCATTTTGGAATGTTACGAAATATAGCTATGCATTATCATCACTTTGTTTGAATGAAATGAATGGTTGAAGTGCTTCCTTTGAAATTCTGAAAGGCCATTTCAATTTTTCCATGTATTTGTTTCACCTATTTGAAAACCTTTGGAAATGTTCAAGGAAAGAGGGAAGTAACATGACACTCCACACCAGGGGCATCTGGGTGAAATATTTTGAACAATAAAACCAGAGGGTTATTTGAAAAATTATTGCAAAAGGATTTAAAATCAATTAGGCATTTTTCTGAAAATAAATTTAAAAAAATATTCAATATGACAGAGGAAAAATGTTCATTAAATAGCATTTAATCCCCTGATCATTTTGATATATACATTTCCTATGTTTGGAAATGATTTGAATGCATTAAAGATGTTTTAAACGCTCTGGAAATAAAGAAGGAAATGAATTAAACAGAAACGGGCCGGCCCACAGCCTTTAAGACCTGAAATCACTCCAGGTCGGCCACCGACGCGCAGATCCCGCGTCCCACCCTCACTGACGCGCGGGACCCACCGTCCGACCGTGGCATCAGCGTGCTCGTCTCCTTCCCCGCACCTCCGACGTCACCGGCGATCTCTCCCCACGGATCTCGCTCCTCTCCCCCCCCCCGACCACCGCACTGTCGCCTCCGACCACCTCCGATGTCTAGCCGCCGTCGACCTCGCCGGAACCCCGACCCCCACCGCTGTAAGCCACCGCACCCCCTGGGTCGTTCGATCTAGATCCAACGCGCCAGATTAGAAGTTTTATAAAACGAATCAATACGCATTAAGTTTCGGTCGTCCACTCGCTAACTCCCGCATGCACACTCTCTCAACCAATCACAGCATGCCACGTAGACCCTCTCCGTTCGATAAGATTTTTTTCTTTTCTTTTCTGTTTTAGAAAACAGAATGTATTCTGTTTTTGTTTTTATTATATATTTTAAAATATTTAGATTTTTTGATTGATTCTTTTTGCAACATGTCACAAATTTGTTGTAGTTTATGTTTGTATGCTTAGATTTCAAATTTGAACTTCTAAATATGAATTTTGGTAAAATTGAGCAAATCACTAAAACTTGAATAACATGAGTTTAAAAATTTATTTTTGAGTGATTATTTTTGCTACTGTTTTGCATTAGTTAGGACTATCATCCAGAACTATTTCAGATTTTTTTTGAATAAGTTAGACTAGGATTTTAGTAAAAACAGATTTTGTTTGGTTTCTTCATAACACTAAATTGAATTGTTTTTATTTTAAATTTACTTTAATTTTGCTTTAGTTCAACTTTTAAAAGTAATTTATTTAGTTTTTTTTCAACATTAGGTGAATTGATTTTCATAAAATAAGATATTTTAATTTGTTTTGTGCTCTAGTTTAAATAGGTAAAAATTTGTTTCACCATTTATATTGGTTAGAAAAATGTTTTGTAATAACTCTTTTGCAAAGAATTTTATAATGAAATACCTTTTGTTTTCTAATAAAAAAAATTGTATTTATTCTTTTTTCTGTTATCTAAATGGCTTAGTTGTTCAAAACAAATTTTGTCTTATTATGCCTTCGTGGGATTTTGACACTAAAAATTTGAGAGTCTTCTCTTTTTGAGTGACCCCTCTTTTTGATTGTGCTTTTTGGTTGTTGAAGTATTGTTTACCTTGCTGTTGTGTGAATTATATTGTGATTATACTTATTGTGTGCTTTGTTTGATTCGTTAGATCATTCGGAGTGTGAAGCTTGTTATCTAGAGTCACTTGAGTACGAGGATCGTCAGCAAGGCAAGTCACTTTGACCATGTATACCTATGTTTTATTGCATTAGTTCCACCATCTCCCCAATTGCATGCAAAGTAGGTAATTTGGAAACTTGGTTACTTGAAGTAGTATCATGTGGTAGGCACCCCTCAACCCTTTGACACATTGGCCCTGGGAAACGTTGATTTAATTTTGCTATGCTATTAGTAGACGGGGTTGGTTGTGTGATTCATGAGAGTTGTGAGATACTAATTTCAAGACCTACAAGATGAACAAGACTTCAAGACTCCGAGTTTTCAACATACCTCTGGGTGGATGATGGTTGAACGGCGCCCTGGAGAAACCAGTGGTTAGCCTAGATGTTGCTGGAGAAGTGCCAGTATTCATGCGGAAAGGTCCACCCAGGCACAAAGAGATGGATGGATGCTTCAAGACCCAAGGCTTACCTGCATAGCCACAAGCCATTATGGGCTCTAGCTTGGTTGGATATCGTGGTGACCCTGGATAGGCAGTGCTACGAGATGTAGAAGAATAGTAGGAAAAGGATGGGCACCGACAGAGTCTCGGGGAAACCCTTTAGAAGACCTTGTTTTGGTCATCCGTTTCTCAACACCCTGAAGTGCGAGAAATCCAACGGAGGCGATCAAATCTTGTGGGGAACGTGTGCAAAACTCTGCAGAGTACCCCAACCTAATCGATTAGTCGTGTCCACGGTCATGGACAGTTTGAGCCAAAGGAACTGAAACTATCTGGAACTCTCAACACAATTAAGTATATTGATGTGGGTTTTTAATGACAACTTGGGTATGGGAATTGGTTGGTGGAACCATCTCATTAATCAACCAACATTGTAGTAATTATGCTTTTGCCCTCTCTTGTTGTAGGAAAAATTTGGCTTTTATGCAAAACTTACTACCCCACCTGCCATATATGCATATAGAATAGACGATTACTTTACACCCCCTCTTTTGTGACATTGCCGGCATATTCAATATGCTGACCTATACGGCTACAACGTATCATGTTGCAGAGAACTTTTTCGATGAGGAGTGAGGATACGCTCTACGCTCGGTGAAATGCCCTTGGAGTCAGATGGACTCAACTACCTTTGAAGCTTCCGCAAGATTAGTTATTCTTATGAGTTGGCCTTCAGCCACTTTATTGTAATTTGTATTGTAATGAAGAACTCGATATGAGATTTTTTTCGATTAATAAAGCTGTGTGATTTCACTTTGATATATTTGATGTGTCGTGTGTGTACCAGCATGATCTTGGGATGGTACAGAAACACCGGAGATTCGACCTTTCAGGTCGGGTCGCTACAGAAATGGTATCAGAGCACACGCTGACCGTAGGACGTAACCTCTAGGATTAGAAAAGCCTTAGGATTTATTTCTCTTTTGTCTTTAAAATTCTTATACTCTCATCTACTCGTTTCTGACTTCCCTCCAATTTCTTTCAAAATTTATAGATGGCCACCTACATCCCAGTTTTGATCACGGAGTTTTGTTAGCCTGACGCGACGATGCCCTTTGGCAAAGAGTTGATGAAGATCGTCAGGGACATAAGGATTGCCTTGCCAAGCATCACCGGGACTCCTATCATGTCTTTTCCACAAGATGGTCGCTACAGGATCGAGGTGCACATCCCCGGAAAGACTTTTGGAAATCATAAGGAACCCATTGACTTCAAATTTGTGGCACCCAGCTGTATTCTTTGGAGGGACATGGCAATTCACCGTGCCCTTGGACGTATTCAGGAGGAATATAGGGGTGGTCCCATTTCATCAGGACTCAGCGTGGTTTGTCGCAGGGATGCCAATGGAAATATCATAAACACTCCCACTGAAGACTCCACCATTTCCTATATCCAGACTTTGGAGACGCACATCAGGACCTTGGAGCTTCAGGTACGTGCCCACACGAAGACTATCAAGAGGCTAATGAACCGCGAGATTGACCTCGAAGCTGACCTACGGGAAGCCAAGTACGAGCATGAGCATGAAGTGAAGGATTTCTTAGAGAGGATCGATAAGCTAAACACTGGAGATTCAACCTTTCAGGTCGGGTCGCTACATTTGATAACGGGATCACGTCATTAGGAACAATGTTGAGGATATCACTTATCATTAGCGTCTCGGTCAGCCGAGGACAAGAGATTAATCGGAAATCGGCCGATTAATTGATTTTATTGGTCGACTGTTAATCGGCCATTTTTTGTAAATCCCAGGTTCCCAACACTGAAATGTGCTATATTCAACATCAAAAAAAAATAGGATAGAAGTGTTACCTTGATTCCTTGCCCTTGAATCCACGTATAGTGACGGAAAATAGGGTAATAGTCCATATTGCATAACACAGTCGAGAAAAACACAAATAAACACAAGTTTCTTTTGCAAACATAGTGAGAGGAATACTCCTAATTTATCGGTAGATTCCCGATAAATCGCTTGTCAAAGTGATAAATCGGCCCAAGAGATAAACAGTGAAGATAAGGCATAATCTTATGGGTCTCCCATGAGTAGTGATAAATCACTGAATCGGAAGATTTTTTGAATAGTGATTAGGAGAATGATGTGACGGACAAGATCCAAACTATAAGCATAGCATATGATCGTGTCAGTTTATTGCTGTAGTTTTCTACATGTCACGTCTATGTTCCTATGACCATGAGATCATGCAACTCACTGACACCGGAGGAATACCTTATGTGTATCAAACGTCACAACGTAACTAGGTGATTATAAGGATGCTCTAAAGGTATCTCCGAGGGTGTTTGTTGAGTGGGCATGGATCAAGACTGGGATTTGTTACTCCGTGTTATAGAGAGGTATCTCAGGGCCCACTCGGTAATATAACATCACAAAGAAGCCTTGCAAGCAATGTGACTAAAGTGTTAGCCATGGGATCTTGTATTACGGAACAAGTAAAGACACCTTCCGATAACGGGATTGAACTTGGTATACAGATACCGACGATCGAATCTCAGGCAAGTAACATACCGATGAACAAAGGGAACAACATACGGGATTAACTGAATCCTTGACACAGAGGTTCAACCGATAAAGATCTTCGTAGAATATGTAGGAACCACTACGGGGATCTAGGTCCTGCTATTGATTATTGACCGCAGAGGTGTCTCAGTCATGTCTACATAGTTCTCGAACCCGCAGGGTCTCTACACTTAAGGTTTGGTGACATTTCGGTAGTATAGAGTTATGTATGGTGGTGAGCGAAGGTTGTTCGGAGTCCCGGATGAGATCCTGGACGTCATGAGGAGCTCCGAAATGGTCCGAAGGTAAATATTGATATATAGGAAGTCCTTTTTGGGTCACCAAAAAAGTTTCGGGTACTTCGGTAGTGTACCGGGAGTGTTGGGAGTGTACCGGGGGCCATCGGGAGGGGTGTATCGACCCAAAGGATCTCATGGGACATTAGAGGAGTCAAACCAGCCCCTAGTGGGCTGGCCGAAACCCCCCACTAAGGCTCATGTGGCTAGGGGTGGGAAAAACTCAAAGGTGGAAAGGTGGAAAGGGTTCCCAAGTGGAGAGGAGGAATCCTACTCCTAGTAGGATTGGAGTAGGACTCCTCCACCTCCAATTTCGGCCAACCCTTGAGGGTTTGAGGCAGCCTCCTCCCCACCCTCCCTCATATATATACTAGAGGATTTAGAAGGGAGAGCTAACCCTAATTGCCACGTGCTCCCTCTGCTTCATCTAGATCGTTTTTCTCCGCTAGTCTAGCTGTATGTGTGCTGAACGCAGAGGTGTCGTCCGTTCGATGCTAGATCGGGATGGATCGTGATTGGATCGCGGGACACTCGGTGATTCGGATTGTGAAGGCGTTCGAATACATCAACAGCATTTCTTAATGCTTCCCGCTTAGCGATCTACAAGGGTATGTAGATGCATTCTCCCTCTCGTAGATGCTCATCACCATGGATAGATCTTGTGTGTGCGTATGAATTTTTTTTCCATGCAATGTTCCCCAACACTATCTACATATGCATCAGTATTAGCAAGGCGGTTGTGGAATTTATTGCAGCAATCCAGCTTTGACTCTTGGAGGTGGGATAACGCAGACGAGTCCACATATTCACCACATCAATACACCACTATGGATCCTCTCGGTCTTTCTACAATAGGGCCATCCATAGCACTCACACGTATCTTGTACATTTTAGAGTATCCGCTTCAAATTGTCTATGAACAATGCAAGTCTCCAAGTAGTCGATATCCAAGGACAAGGCTATTCGAATAGGTGGATTAACCCTACAGGGGTAAACTTCTTCACATACTCTCATGACTTATCACCATATGCACGTCATGCATATCGGTAACCTTCGAGTGGAAGCACTGGCGTTTTGTGTTAGCCATGACCTTAACCACACAAGACCCTAGTCTAGGTTTATCGCCTATTTTAGACTGAACCCGTAAGGAAGTCTAACGGAAGTTTCCTCTACGTCCCCAAATGATGTGAGCAGGGTTCCACAAGCCCACCATTCGGGTGACACTTTGTACATCGTGCCACTGTGCATCTACTATACTAAAGCCCAACCCGTCGGGTAACGCTAACCACGGCCGCCAACACTTCTCCTACAAACACCAGAAACTAATTGCAACTCCTGGACAGAGATCAATGTTATTAATAAGCCGAGAGGGGCCGAGTTACCGGAACCCAATGCGTGGTAGTATATGGTATTTGCTAAAATACATAGAACTCAGTTCTTAAGGATGGTCCCAATGAGACAACCCACATGTACTCCTACATGGCTCCTCATCATTACCTTTACCAAATAGGATTCACACACTTAGCTTTCACACAACAGGATATGAACACATCCATTCTGATTCATTGCCAAGATGGACCAGACCCAACAGAACTCTAAGCATAACTGGCACAGTAAGCAAGCATGGATGAGTAAGCACAACAAATATCAATCGGTTGCTACTCATGCTAAGTGGTCTCAACTATTAAAGTGACAAGATAGGTCATGCAAAGGAATGGGTTCAACTACCGAGAACATGTAAAAATTGAATCGTTAGTGTCCTAATGTAGTTAAGGAGAACATGAGCGAGAGAGTGGGTTTATATCAATATGCTCTAGGAGGGTTGCTTGCCTGGCACTTTTGAAGATAACAGTGAGTCTTCATAAGTGACATCGATCTCAACGGCAGAACAACGTCTATCGAGGGGGAACGAACACCGACACACAAGAGGGAGCAACATTCAATTCATGCAATGCACACCCATGATGTATGACATGACAAATTAAGGTATTGAAGTGATCTAGTGGGATAATTAACCAAGTTAATTGAAGTGGAACTCAAACAAGTTTGAATTCCAACGCCCAAATTTTATTTCATAAATTGCCCTAATCATGGATTGTCCTAGTTGGTGATATTCACTTGTTTAAACATGCATGAAAATGGTATAGATATATTCTTTAGTTTTTTCTGATCATTTTTTGTATATAAATTATTTTCATCTGAGTTATAGGTTATTTACTATGAATTTTGGAAGTTTAAAATTTTTCTGAAATTTATAAATCATTTTTGATTTGTTTAAATTTCCAAAAAACATTACTGCCTTGGCACAACCTCAGGGTGACGTGAGCAGGTCAACTAACCTGGTCCAAGTCAATCCTGACTTGTGGGTTCCACGTGTCATAAACACTCATAATTAACAGAGTTTAATTAACTCATTTATTAAACTAATTAGCAGCGGGACCCATCTGCCATAGGCTGTGGTGGTTAACCTGTGGGTGGTTAGCCCCTAATTAAGGTGGCCACGTCAGCATCGCCGACGTTTAAATGTCGGTGACCAAATCCGTGGTGGCAGAGCATTAGATTGGCTCGGGTTTGAGCTACGGGCGACAATTTGATTAGCTGAAGACACCAAGCAATAGTCCTCGCTCGCCCGCATCAAGGGGTGGTCATGCTAGTCTCAAGGGTGGCCGGAAACAGGGCCGACGATGAGCTAGGCGGCGACCGGAGCTTGGGTTCTACCGGTGCGAGGCTACGGAGCACGGGGAGCCAAACTGAGGGGGTCTACAGCTTCTTGGGGTCACCAGGAGCACGATCGTGTGCTCAGGAGTGGCTACCTCAACCTGAAGCGACGGCGGCGACGGGGACGCCGGCATTGAGCTCATGGGCATGGTGGGGCTTGGAGCTAGTGGGCGTAAACGAAAGAGGGAGGACAGGGGTTCGACATGGAAGCTCACCACAAAGCCAACAGGGGGACTTGGCAGGCGCAGGGACGGCCGGCAGGCAGGGAATCGACAGCGGTGGCAGTCGGCTCCCGTGGAAGAAGACGAGCCTGATGGTGGCTTTGCAGGGTGTTCGCGCTCGCATGGATCACTAGGGAGGACTGCGGCGATGCAGTGGCTCCTCTTGACACGTTGGGCGAGTGAGGGAGGTACGGTGGCTACGGTTGCGGCGAAGCCGAGCTCGCTGGCGCTTCGGCCATAGCGAGGAGAAGGCGATGCACGGCGAAGGG
This sequence comes from Hordeum marinum, assembly GCA_022496015.1. Classification (NCBI taxonomy): domain Eukaryota; kingdom Viridiplantae; phylum Streptophyta; class Magnoliopsida; order Poales; family Poaceae; genus Hordeum; species Hordeum marinum. The sequence continues at coordinate 367,042,128 of CM039673.1, read as the reverse complement.
GAGGAAATGGAGGGCTCCTCCAGATCAGGACAACAGCGGGGGGTCATTCCCTTCATCGCGTTGGCCTAGGGTGGGCCAGGCAGGTAGCTGCGTGCACGACGAGGGCCATGCTCGGCCTCTCCTCTGCCTACTCACGAGGGGAGGAAGACGACCCTGGCCCTGGTGGGTTGTGCCAACTACAGTGCTGGACTGCACACGTAAGCTCTCTCACTCTCTCTCTCTTTTCTGTTTTTCTATTTCTTTTACTTTATTTTGATTTGATTTTAAAACCAAATCATTTTTTAATTCGGTAATTTTTTTGGGGCATATTTGAAATATTCTCAAAGCGCACAACAAATTTCAGAATATTTCGAGCAACCAATATTTAATGGTAAATGTTAAAATACAACACAAAACAATATTAATTAATTAAAAATCCAACATGGCTAGGAAAATGTGCAGCACCTTTGGTCGTTGTTTGCAACATTATCTAAAAATCATGGATATTTTTAAGGCCATTTTGGTTCATTGAAAAGATTTAAATTTGAACCTAGTAGAATTAATTATCTGCTAGGGTTTCCGCAATTCCCATTTAAAATTCTAAAGAAAATGAACATGATGCAAAGATGGTGATGCAACTATTTATGAACAATTCTAGGGCTGTGACACAAAAGACACAAATGGTCCCGACCAAGGTAAAGTCGGAGCCGGTGTGTACTGTGCGTGAGGACTCAAGTAGTTATAAGGTTTGTTCAACTAGATCTATGTGCCTTAAATCTCGGGTCCCCACAGGTGGTGGTCTAAAGGGCTTGTCATCGATTGTATCATTGATTTGGTACATGGGCAAGTGCACACATAATCATTGTTGGGGAATGTTGCATGGGAAACAAAAAATTTCCTACGCACACGCAAGATCTATCCATGGTGATGAGCATCTACGAGAGGGAGAGTGGATCTACATACCCTTGTAGATCGCTAAGCGGGAAGCGTTAAGAAACGTGGTTGGTGTAGTCGAACGTCTTCGCGATCCAAATCGCCGAGCGTCTCGCGATCTCATCACGATCCGTCCCGTGATCCAATCATGATCCGTCCCGCGAACTCATCACAATCCATCCCACGAACTCATCATGATCTCTCCGCGATCTCATCATGATCCGTCTCTCCATCTTGATCACGGTCCTTCTGATCTAGCGCCGAATGGACGACACCTCCGCGTTCAGCACATGTACAGCTCGATGACGATCTCCGCCTTCTTGATCCAGCAAGAGGGAGAGGAGAGGTAGAAGAGTTCTCCGGCAGCGCGATGGCGCTGCGGCGATGGTGGTGGAGCTATTCCGGCAGGGCTTCGCCTAAGCACCGCTAAAACCCGATCTAGAGGACAAACTGCGATCTAGAGGAGAGGTAGCACGTGGCTATTAGGGTTAGATTTTTCCTCTAAATCCTCTAGTATATATAGGAGGGAGGGAGGGTAGTAGGAAACCTCAAACCCTCAAGGTTTGGTCGAAATTGGAGGTGGAGGAGTCCTACTCCAATCCTATTAGGAGTAGGATTCCTCCTTTCCACTTGGAAACTCTTTCCACCTCTCCACCTTTGGATTTTTTCCTTCTCAAACCACTCCAGCCGCATGGCCCCTTAGAGGAGGCTTCGGCCAGCCCACCAGGGGCTGGTTTACCTCCTCCCATAGCAACGTAGCCTCTTGGATCGAAATACCTCTCCCGATGGTCCCCGGTACACTAGCGGCACTCCCGGTACGCTACTGATGAGCCCGAAACCTTTCTGGCGACCAAAACAGGACTTCCTATATATCAATCTTTACCTCCGGACCATTCCTAAGCTCCTCGTGATGTCCGGGATCTCATCTGGGACTCCGAACAACCTTAGGTCACCACCATACAAACTCTATACTATCGAAACGTCACCGAACCATAAGTGTGCAGACCCTGCGGGTTCGAGAACTATGTAGACATGACCGAGACACCTCTACAGTCACTAACCAATAGCGGGACCTGGATGCCCATATTTGTTCCTACATATTATACGAAGATCTTTATCGGTCGAACCTCTGTGTCAAGGATTTAGTTAATCCCGTATGATGTTCCCTTTGTTCCTCGGTATGTTACTTGCCCGAGATTCAATCGTCGCTATCTCCATACCTAGTTCAACCTCGTTACCGGCAAGTCTCTTTACTCGTTCCAAAATACAAGATCCCCTGACTAACACTTAGTCACATTGCTTGAAAGGCTTATTGTGATGTTGTATTACCGAGTGGGCCCTGAGATACCTCTCCGTCACACGGAATAACAAATCCCAGTCTTGATCCATGCCAACCCAACAGACACCCTCGAAGATACGTGTAGAGCACCTTTATAGTCACCGAGTTAGGTTGCGATGTTTGATACACACAAGGTACTCCTCCGGTGTCAGTGAGTTGTATGATCTCATGGTCATAGGAACAAATACTTGAGATGCAGAAAATAGTAGCAATAAACTGACACGGTCATATGCTACGTTTGTAGTTTGGGTCTTGTCCATCACATCATTATCCTAATGACATGATCCCGTTATAAAATGACATCTCATGTCCATGACTAGGAAACCATAGACATCTTTGATCAACGAGCTAGTCTATTAGAGGCATACTAGGGACATAGTGTTGTCTATGTATCCACACATGTATCTGAGTTTCCGATCAACACAATTATAGCATAGATAATAAACGATTATCATGAACAAGGAAATATGATAATAACCTATTTGTTATTGCCTCTAGCTGCAACGAGGACAACCCTCAGATCATGGACCCAATCCGCAATATTGCTACCATCATCTTTCAACTCTATTTCTCTAGGAACATATAAAAATTCAAGGGAGCTACAGCGCGAGCAAGTAATCTACAACATAATTTGCAAAGACACTACTAACTATGTTCATGATAATGAGTTCAATTAATCATATTACTGAAGAACTCCCACTCAAATTGACATCCCTCTGGTCATTCGAGTGATACATGATCCAAATTCACCAACTCAAGTTCGATCATCACGTGAGTTGAGGTGGTTTCAATGGTGAACATCATCATGTTGATCATATCTACTATATGACTCATGTTTGACCTTTCGGTCTCTTGTGTTCCGAGGCCATGTTTGTACATGTTAGGCTCGTCAAGTTTAACCCGAGTGTTCTGCATGTGCAACACTGGCTTGCACCCGTTGTATGTGAACGTAGAGTCTATCACACCCGATCATCACGTGGTGTCTCGACACGATGAACTTTCGCAATGGTGCACACTCGGGGAGAACACAATTTATCTTGAAATTAAGTGAGGGATCACCTTATAATGCTACCGTCGTCCTCAGCAAAAGAAGGTGCATAAAAGGATTAACATCACATGCAAATCATAAGTGACATGATATGGCCATGAACTTGTGCTTTTTGATCTCCATCTTGAAAGCACCGGCATGATCTCCATCGTCACCGGCATGACACCATGATCTCCATCATCTTGATCTCCATCAACGTGTCGCCATCGGGGTTGTCGCGCCCACCATGCTTCTACTACTATTGCTACCGTTTAGACATAAAGTAAAGCATTACATAGCGCTTAATGATTGACACGTAGGTCATACAATAATTAAAGACAACCCTATGGCTCCTGCCAGTTGTCGTACTCATTGACATGCAAGTCGTGATATTCTACACAAAACATGATCATCTCATACATCACATATATCTCATCATGTAATTGGCCATATCACATCACAACATACCCTGCAAAAACAAGTTAGACGTCCTCTAATTGTTGTTGCATGTTTTACGTGGCTGCTATGTGTATCTAGCAAGAACAATTCTCACCTATGCATAAACCACAACTGTGATACATAAGTTGCTTTTCAACCTTCTCAAGGACCGCCTTAGTCAAATCCGATCCAACTAAAGTAGGAGAAACAGACATCCGCCAGCCATCTTTGTGCAACGAAGTTACACGTTAGTCAATGGAAGCGGTCACTCGTAAGCGTACGAGTAAGGTTGGTCCGAGCCGCTTCATCCCACAATACCGCTGAGCCAAAACACAACCAAGGGAGGAAGCAATCTAAGCATCAACGCCCACAAACTCTTTGTGTTCTACTCGAGATCTCATCTACACATAGACCTAGCTCATGATACCACTGTTGGGGAACGTTGCATGGGAAACAAAAAAATTCCTACGCACACGCAAGATCTATCCATGGTGATGAGCATCTACGAGAGGGAAAGTGGATCTACTTACCCTTGTAGATCGCTAAGCGGGAAGCGTTAAGAAACGTGGTTGGTGTAGTCTAACATCTTCGCGATCCAAATCGCCGAGCGTCTCGCGATCTCATCACGATCCGTCTCACGAACTCATCACGATCTGTCCCGCGATCTCATCACGATCTGTCTCGCAATCTTGATCACGGTCCTTCCGATCTAGCGCCGAACGGACGGCACCTCCGCGTTCAGCACACATACAACTCGATGACGATCTCCGCCTTCTTTACCCAGCAAGAGGGAGAGGAGAGGTAGAAGAGTTCTCCGGCAGCGTGACGGCGCTGCGGCGATGGTGGTGGAGCTATTCCGGCAGGGCTTCGCCTAAGCACCGCTAAAAACCGATCTAGAGGAGAAACTGCGATCTAGAGGAGAGGTAGCACGTGGCTATTAGGGTTAGCTTTTTCCTCTAAATCCTCTAGTATATACAGGAGGGTGGGAGGGGAGGAGGCAGCCTCAAACCTCAAGGTTTGGTCGAAATTGGAGGTGGAGGAGTCCTACTCCAATCCTATTAGGAGTAGGATTCCTCGTTTCCACTTGGAAACTCTTTCCACCTCTCCACCTTTGGATTTTTTCCTTCTCAAACAACTCCAGCCGCATGGGCCCTTAGAGGAGGCTTCGGCCACCCCACCAGGGGCTGGTTTACCTCCTCCCACAGCCCACGTAGCCTCTTGGGTCGAAATACCTCTCCCGATGGTCCCCCGGTACACTACCGGCACTCCCGGTACGCTACCGATGAGTCCGAAACGTTTCCAACGACCAAAACAAGACTTCCTATATATCAATCTTTACCTCCGGACCATTCCGGAGCTCCTCGTGACATCCGGGATCTCATCTGGGACTCCGAAAAACCTTCGGTAACCACCATACATAACTCTATACTACCGAAACGTCACCGAACCTTAAGTGTGCAGACCCTGCGGGTTCGAGAACTATGTAGACATGACCGAGACACCTCTACGATCAATAACCAATAGCGGGACCTGGATGCCCATATTGGTTCCTACATATTATACGAAGATCTTTATCAGTCGAACCTCTATGTCAAGGATTCAGTTAATCCCGTATGATGTTCCCTTTGTTCTTCAGTATGTTACTTGCCCGAGATTCGATCATCGGTATCTCCATACCTAGTTCAACCTCGTTACCGGCAAGTCTCTTTACTCGTTCCGTAATAAAATATCCCATGACTAACACTTAGTCACATTGCTTGCAAGGCTTATTGTGATGTTGTATTACTGAGTGGGCCCTAAGATACCTTCTCCGTCACACGGAGTAACAAATCTCAGTCTTGATCCATGCCAACCCAACAGACACCCTCAAAGATACGTGTAGAGCACCTTTATAGTCACCCAGTTACGTTGTGACGTTTGATACACACAAGGTACTCCTGCGGTGTCAGTGAGTTGCATGATCTCATGGTCATAGGAACAAATACTTGAGATGCAGAAAACAGTAGCAATAAACTGACACGATCATATGCTACGTTTGTAGTTTGGGTCTTGTCCATCACATCATTCTCCTAATGACGTGATCCCGTTATCAAATGACATCTCATGTCCATGACTAGGAAACCATAGCCATCTTTGATCAACGAGCTAGTCTATTAGAGGCATACTAGAGACATAGTGTTGTCTATGTATCCACACATGTATCTAAGTTTCCGATCAACACAATTATAACATGGATAATAAACGATTATCATGAACAAGGAAATATGATAATAACCAATTTATTATTGCATGCATATTTCCAACAATCATGCCCCGGGGATGTAGCCATGTGTGTGAACCTCGTTAACCAATCTCGATGACGTGCTCATGTTGTCTTATGACTGTCCTCAACGGATCGACGTCTACCTTAGATTATTCTAGTAAGTGGTATCATGAGCGAGATGACGAAGATGTGTTGTTCTAGAGAAGGCACGGGCGTTGCAAGATCAATAATTGTTCGGGTATTTATTTTTTCACTGAAAGAAATCAATAATTGTTTGGCTATTCTTTTCATTGGAAGAAATTCACGACCGACGCATTAGATGATCTGAAGTAGAGGAGCGGAGCAATTGGAAACATCAACATCGTAATCATGCAGTAGAAGGAGTCTTTAACCTAGCAAGCGATGACGGCGATCTAGATCTATTTAATGGGAACAACGTCTATCCGCCAGGAGAAGTCCTCCACATCGATCAAGTAATCGACCGTGCGCAAGACAATAGCAGCGACGTGCACGGTCCAGGGCGCATTTTGCACGTGCGAGCAACCCAGGTGTCCCAAGCACGCGACGGGCAAAACAGAGGTCTGAATCGTATTTCGAGCGTTTAACGCCACTTAACGTGCATTTTGTTAACTAGCGCTGAAAGGTTGCAACGGGAGAGAGCTCTTCCTTGTTTTGGGAAGCTTCCTAGTTTTTTTTTTCTTTTATACAAAATGTTTGTTTTCTTGACCGATTATGTTTGGAATTTGTGAACTTTTTTAAAATTGGATGACATTTTTTTAATTGATATTTTTTGCAAAATATTTGAACTTCTTTCAAAACTGCTGAACTTTTTTTGAAAATGTTGAACTCCTTTTTAAACAATGATGACTTTTTTCTTCAAAATCAATGATTTTTTCTTCGGATAGTGAACCTTTTTATGAGATTTCTGAATTTTTTTGTAAACTTTTTAAAATTTGTGAACCTTTTCTATTTTTTGTGATCTTTTTCCTGTTTTGCATTTTCCCGAAAAGTCAAACGGTTATTTTTTTTTTTTGAGAAACGGTCAATCGATCAATGTGAGGGAGCTGGCCTTGATGTTGGGCCGACGTACGCACCGGGCGAGTAAGCACTACATTCTCGCTCTCTCGCGCGCGCTCAAGGGGCGTCGAGGAAAAGGTCTTAGGCAGAGAACGGCCTGAAGCCCTCCAAGGTAGGCCGGGCTGCCTAGCTATTTTTTCTTTTCTGTTTAAAACAAAAAAATAGATGCAGGAGACAGGTTTCAAACTCGTGAGCTCGCAATCTCATGAACTGCCTCAATCACTACGTTAACTTGGCGCTTGTTCACAACTTTTTTCTACACTTCTGTGTATAAGAAATGCCCATCTATGTTTTCTATGTTTTCTCTTTTATTTAGTTCCTGTTTTCCTTTTTCTCTTATTAAATGCGTGAACATCTTCAAATCTAAAGAGTATTTTTTATCTCGATGAACATTTTTTTCTATATGGTTGATTTTTTTCCAAATGCGATAAACATTTTTTAAAATTCAAGGAACTTCTAGAAAGTATTGTTGAACATTGTTTTTTTTTAAATACGCTCATTCGTTTTTTTAAAATTTTGATGAACTTTTTTCAAATTCGATAAGTTGCTTTCCGAATTTGATAATTTTTTTGAAATTTGATGAACTTATATAAAAATAAGTTATCTTCTTCTTCAAATTTGATGTTTTTTTAGAATTGACTAACCTTCCTTTTCAACACTGATAGACTTTTTTTTAACTTTGTGAACATTTTCTAAACCCATGAACTTTAAAAAAAATCGTGAACTTTTCTTCAAAATTTGATGATCTTTTTTCATTTTTCCGTGAAACCTTTTTCAAAATTTATGAAACTTTTTCAAGTTTGTGAAATATTCTTGAAAAATTATGTATATTTTCAAAATCGATGAACCTTTTTAAATTCACGATTTTTCAGTTAATTCAAGACCTAAGTGTTACAATAGACGGTATTGTGCAATAAATATCGCAGCTACAGTGGATCTTATATCGTTAGTGCTATTCTTACACACAAGAGTCCGGTGGCTGTAGTGGTTTATTGTACTTGCACGAGAACACGTGGGTATGGCTTCGAATCCTGAAGAGTTCTATTTTTTGAACGGATTTTCATTGAGAAGTACTCCTTCCAGCGATCTTCAACCTTGTCAGGTTGCAACAATTGGCGTGCTACATATGCGTCGCTTGCCATAACGTGTGTGTTTTTCCTTTTAATTGTAGATTTGTTTATTCAATTTTGGACCGTCGCCGTTATGTTCATCGCTTTGGGATCTTCAAAATTCGATCCAATGTTAATAGGTTTTGATGCATTTTTTTCATGAAAAAGGGGACGGAAAAACGGAATAGGGAGCACATTTTTCCCTTTCCAAAGCGACACAGGTTTTTCCCTTTTCAAGAGGCATGATCGTGCCTATCGCACGAGCACATTCATATCTCCACAAGAAGTAAATCTATGGCTCTGACGAAAGAACGACGTGTTTTTTCCTTTTTCAGAAAGGCATGCCCGTGCCTCTATCGGAAGCAAATTTGTGTCCCCATCAGAAGTCGATCTGTGCCTCTCGTGGAACGAAAAAAACCGTTTCCCTCTTTTCAAGAGGCACAACCATGCCTCTCGCGGAAGCAAATTTGTGTCTTCACGAGAAGTAAATCCGTATCTCTCATGGAACATATAGAAAAAACGGCAATAATTTGCTACCCATGGTGGTAGCTACATACAGCTCGAATTTTTATCTCTAATTAATTTGGTAAATTATTTTGGACTATGAAAAATAACTCTATAACAAAAATATCGTGACTTTGGACTGGTCAGGCAAGCAAACAGACAATTATGCCAAAAAGGCAACTAAAAAGACAAAGAGAAGTGAGAAACACCCTTTCTACACAACAAAAAGACACTTGTGCAAAAAGGTAATAAAAGAGACAAACAGAAATGAGAAAAAGTCATTTCTATACATAAAAAATTGCACTTGTGCCAATTCCATTGAAACCCCACACCTCGTATATAAAAAAAATGCACTTATACAAAGGGTGCATAGAAAATCGCCTTTCTACAAAAAACACACGTTTTTTCCCTTTTCTGCCTCTCAGAAGCACACCTATGCTTCTACGAGAAGTAAATCCGTGCCTCTCAAAAAATGGAAAAATAAAAATAAAAAGATAAAACGTGTTTTTACCTTTCCAAGAAGCACACCCGTGTCTCTCACGGAAGGAATTCTATGCCTCCACGAGAAGTAAATCCGTTCCTCTCGTGGCAAAAAATAAATAAAAATAAAACACATTTTCCCCCTTTCCGAGAGGCACGCCCATACCTCTCGCTGAAGCAAATCCATGCTTCCACGAGAAGTAAATCTACTTCTCTTGTGAAAGGAAAAGAAGACTCATTTTTTAGCAAAGAAAAATTGAGTTTTTAGGCTCTATATCCTAAGAAAAACCGGAGGAAACAAAAAAAGGCAGAAAAACTATTTTTTTATCTAAAAGCCGAAAACACGTAAAAATAGTAATTTCGAAGGGAGCGCGATACGTGGTTGCGGCCGAGAGCACATCAAATGGCGCGCTCATAGCCAACCCTCAGTGACCTTTGTGGGGCTCTCGAAGGAGTACTCCTTATTAGTTGTTCTCAAGTGTCCATGTGGTTTTAGAGGTGAAGGGTCTTATGAGTGAAAGGGAGTGTTGTGTTGTCCATATTTCTCAAGAGCAAAATAATGTAAGCCATATGTTGACCAACTTTGAGAGAACGGAAGACCGTACAATGGTCTGGCTTCGCTTTGACCGAGACATTATCCCTAGCTTGTGTAGGAAGGACCTTTTTGGTTCTTGAGTAATACAAATTCCTTTTACCCCCGCAAATAAAAAGTGCCCATGTGTTGTTGCTTTTGTTACTCTAAAGAAATGTTGAATGTAGCCCAATCCAGGCGCGCGGCAACCCTAGTTTCCAGGAACTTGCGGTTGGATTACATACGCGAGTTGTTCAAAAGCAACATTAGTAGCACAAAGACTGGACACCGATGCGAGGCTAGATGTGAAGGTGACAGATTTGTTTATGAAACAAAATTCTACGTGTATACATAAGTATACTAGCAAAATGTTTCCTAAATACTCTCTCTGTTTCAAAATAAATATCGTAGATTTAATAGTAAATTAATACAAACTTTATATTAGATCAACAACACTTTTTTTAGGACGGAGGAAGTAGTTTACGAGAGAGAAATGATGCAGAAGGTATCCATCAGGTCAATTTTGCAACGATGTTTTTTGGTGGGTCAAGTTTAGGGAAAGTGCTTGGGATGTGTAGAACAAGACGAAAGATATGTGCATAAGACTAGGGGGAGCCTGCCGTCTGCCGGAATCATGTTCAACACGAGCGTCAAGCAATGTTCTACAACAACGTCGAGCAGTATGTTCTAAAGGAGCATTGAGCAATGCATGATTATGTGTTAGCATAATAAGGCACAAGGTGGAGCATGTTGCAGTCAAATATGTTCGGTTGAGGACAGACATATAAGTTGTGTGGCCTGGAGAGTCTGGCGGATCGACAAGGATGTCAGTCAAAATAAAAGACGGTGGTGATTTCAGCGATGACGACATAGGATCGTGATGCTGAGGGTGGCCGACCTCTAGGTGTGGAAATACGTGGCGCAGGTCTAAGGGCTTGTGCGCTTCAACAAGACGATGTTGTGGGTTGATTCAAAATGGAGCGCACATGGAAGCTTGAAGTCAATAGGTGTGAGCATGGACTGATCATCTACCATGAAGTCACATTGAAGGTGGATCCGAGGTCTGATGAAAGACCTCACTCGATGTAGATGAAGGGTCTATGGCATAAGTGCTTGGATAGTCGAAGCCTGTTTCAGTGGGAAAGCGAGGGACACATTTTTCGGGATGTGACCAAGTATTCCAATTGATACATGAAACTCTGCACTGGTCGGTGATGATCGGTGGTTCTCTTGGTTAGGGTTGAGTTGGTGTAGGTTCGTGACCCGAAATACTTGACCAGCATAGCAAAGGTTTGACGCCTCACCCTGCAGTAAGCACGGGATACGACGACATATCAGGACACTGGTACTTCACATGTGGCCAGACTAAGTAAAGAGGATGCATGCTAAAGCAGTGTTGGTGAGTATCGGGTTCAAGTTGATGACCGTGTCTGTCAGGGTGGGCACATGTGGAGATGGACAAGATTTGAACGTGGAGAATCCACAAAAGTGATGAAAAGTCTGAAAAAATGACATAAGCTTTGAGTGTACATGGTCATAAATTTTGTGATGTTGAATACACATGTTAAAATGCAGGTGTGAAATGAAGAAGAAGGCGGTGTGCTATATCTACGAGTCATATAGAATATTCGGAAAAGGATAAGACAAGTGTGAATTTCACTCGAGATGATTAAAAAGAAATAAAGTATTTTTCAGGTTCAGACATGTTGTCAACAATAGAGAACATGGCGAATTTAGAAATTCCTACATGTGGCATCCAATTTGCGAGTGGTTCACTTTCATGCAGATCAAAGAAGAAGCTACCTCTGTGACGATACAACACCGTTGTTAGATATGGAGACCTTATGGTCGGTAGTAGATAGAGTTGAACGGATACTCCAGGAGATGGGGATGGAAAGTTGGGGTTGAAAAACTTAATTTTTGTGGGAGATTTGACTCTCAAGAAGAAAAGGAAGGGACTATAGTTGCATGTGAAGTCATGTCAGGTGAAGAGAGTAGCAGCGGTGCTCATGTTTTATGTTCAAGTCGAGGTACATGAAGGACAGGGCATGATGGCTTCAAGGTGGCGAGGTCATATACGCCAAGGCGAAGTGTTGACATACATAAGTTGTGCTACATTTGAACTTGTAATTATCTATGGGTTAACTATTTGAGTCGTACATGTGTAACCCGAGACTATTATGTATAGTCACCGCGGGTACCTAAATAGACTAAACATAAGTTAGCCTAAGACAAAGATCACGAGAGGCCATACCGGCCATGGCGAGGATGGTCGGAGTGCTTTCTCGAGAGCTTATCGTCAATTGTATCATGTGATTTGATACATAAGGATAATCATGCCCTAGAAATGTAGCCATGCTGGTGAATCTCGTTAAAAAATCTCGGTGTCGTGCTCGTGTTGTATGATTGATTGTCCTCGATGGATCAATGTGTGCCTTCAATTATTCAAACACATAGAACATAATTATAGTAAAATTCTCGTGGACATATACAAATTTAGTTTTTTCAAGATTTGGACTACTAACATCGTACAAAAAAAGATCATACATGCATGATACAACTCGTAAGGGTAAATTTGTTTGTAAACTGAACTCCATGATATATAATTTTTCATATTCCTAGAGTTATAATCCAATAGGAATTAATGAACAAAAATATGTTTTTGAGATTATGTTAATGCCCAAGATGACAAATTTTGATACTAACAATAGACAGTAGCATGCTTAATGATCAAACATATGTTTCTGAGATTATGCTAGTGTCCAAGATGACATTTTCTAATAATAAGAATCGACAATAGCATGTTTATCTGTATTTCAGTGGCTGTGTAATTTTGTAATAATTTACATAAGCAAGGTTATATAAACAGGGTGGGCTAACAAGGAAAAACAAAACAGAGATATCCAATGGCTAGTCACTATTGAGTCTATGCTTCATTTTGGGTAAACTTTGAGAGTTAATCAAACTATGATCATTTTTAACATACATCACACTGGCATTTTTACAGGGAAAAGTTCAGGACAATTCAATAAGAATAAAACAACCTTAATTAAGACCTTTCCTGGTCGTAATAGTATCTTTGATGAAATTTTTGATCACATATACCAAAAAAGGCTTTCTTGCTGTTTTATATAAGCAAACCGTCAAAGGCCAAGAAAATGCAGATAGTCCAACACAATGCACCCACCACACATAGTACACATAACAATAGAAGTATGAAAGGGTTCTGATGAGGGTGCAACTCAACATGCCCTAAAAAACAAGCATAAGACGCAAGGGGGACAAGGAGCTAATCCGGCTCCGGAGGTGGCGGAGGGAGAGGCCACACCAAACATAGAGCCAAGGACCTAAGATCTGCAGTGATGGTGTCAATGGGGCCTGCTCTGGTCCTCGACTAAGCGGCTTCCACAACTTCAAATATCCACACAATTTGTAAATATCATCATTAGGTCGCCGCAAAAGTGCACGCTCAATAACAAGCTTGTTGTGAATCGTTCACAACGTCCACATGAGAACCCCAATGCCCAACCACCTAATGTGGCGTGACCCCATTGTAGAAGCTTGAAGTTTCTCATATAGGTCCGGGGAAGTTGGTGTGGCACCACCCACCACCCATCACTTCCCTAAAGCCACTAAAAAAATCGAGCCATCGCACAAGTGAGGAAGATGTGGTTGGAGTCCTCCTCAGTCTCACACAATGGAGAAACAACATCACAAGGGAAGTTGTGTTTGAGTACCTCCAACCCCGAGGGTACTTGCCCATGAATCCATTATCATAGAAAATCCTAATTTTTAGCAGCAACCGAATCGACCAAATCTGGGCAAGGGGCTCCAGGCCCAGGTTAGCCGCAACATCCTCGTAAAGCGACCTAGTGATGAAGCGTCCACTCTTATCCAAATGCCAAGACATCAAGTCAAGGGCCTCATCAAGGTTAGAATTGTGGAGAGCAACACACTTCGAAAAATCCTGCCATTGTCCTGCTTGAGAGGACCGAAGGCTCACCGAAAAGCGAGGCGCCCTAAGTCAATAAGGGTCGCCTCGACAGAAATCTGTGGAACCACACAGATGGAGAATATCTCTGAGAATCTAGTCACAAAGGGGATATCCCCCACCCAACAGTGGAACCAGGATAGAGTCGGCGATTTAGACCCCATTGAGTCGAGGACATAATACGTAGAACAAGGAGAAGCTGGATAACAAATTGCTAGAACTAGGACCCTCCCAAGTGTTGGCATAAAGAAAGTGGTGACCTCACACATATATGACCCTCATTGAGAGTGTTTGTCTGACTAATTTTCTATTTTCTAATAACATCTACATTCAATATGGGGACATCATACTTCTAGTAGGGTAATGTAGCTATGTAGTCAAATCTCACTGATAAGAGTTGCCCCTCTGTTTCGAAAGTCTTATATTGTTAGATAAATTAAGCGAAATGTACTTACATTGATGCACAATAAAACTTTAAGACTATTTTAGAGAACTAATTTAGGTGAAATCTATATGGTGGCTTGAAACTAAGTTATCACATTTCCAGAAGTAAAATATGTCCATTTTTGTCCCTTGAATATACCTTATTTTCTGTCCCTAGGACTTGGAACAAGATAAACTTGACCCTTAACTTTCGAAACCAGATAATCATCCCACACAAAGTACACTCAATAGGGAAAATTCAAATCATCATCATAAAGAATAGGAAAAATGATGAATATTTTTGGAATCTATGATTTTATACGAAATAAGTGGTTTTGTTGTTAGTCACCGATGAGATATGTCCGATCATTTAATATATATTCACTGGTGTGATTCGTCCAATCATACTTTAAGATTCATGCAATTCAAAAGGGTGTGGAAAATGTCGATTAATTTATTGCTACAAACATCGGCTGGGGAATAACTTTCTAAGTAAAGTGTCAGCTCATAGCCACGCCAGCTAATAACATATACAAATGATACACATTTTTATTTAAAAAGATAATGTGCATTAGGTAAGTCATCAAAATTAGACAAGTTAAAAATGATAATATATTTTTGAGAAACGGAAAACCAAGACTACTATGAGAAAGAAAAGCCAGATTTATGAAAACCTCGCATAAAATAAATGACCATTCAAGAAAAAAACACGACTTCTCTTAATTTTCAAGAGAGTTACCAATCTTTTCTTTCCTTTTCCATATTTTTTGACACATTTTGGAATTTTAAAACAATGCAATCTATTTAAGTATATCCCAAAATTTCTTGATCCTTTGCATAAATTTTTCATTATATATATTTATATACTTGTCTGATCTTACGTCTAGGGACGAAAATCATATTCAACCAATGCCCAAAAGGCAAAAAAAATGTTGTTTTTCATAATGTCTGCCAATGGAACTTTATTTGGATTCAAACAAAATTATAGTTATATGTGGTAGTCGATTTTAATTTAACCTTGACTAATTAACTAGATAGCTTAGAATTTATCTCGTTCCAGGCTGGGGTTTGCTAGCTAGACTGCCACAAGGATACATTAATATGACTAGCAAAACATCTTAGCCGTGTCTTGAACACCAAAAATTCTAGCAATTAAGTTTGCAAGGTAGAAGTTCAAACCTTGTTGTAGTTTGAGGAAACGGTAAGAGACATAATTAACATAGCCTTTGTTAGAAAATCCAAACACAATAAAAAATAGCACTTTTTTGTGCAGGAAAATCCAACCACAATTATACTTGCTATAATAATGCTAGATAAGAAAGTTTACCGTTTACCCATTCCTAAATTCTCGTGTACACAAAAACAGGGAGAGAGAGGGAGGAGGGATATTCTAGTATATGAAGATAATTGAAGAGTATAAGGTTTGGTGTCAAGTGAAGATAAAATCCTAGGTTACACGAAAAACAATTGTTTTTCAGTCAGGGACGCTCGTGGATGCCCTTTTCTGAAAAGAGTATGATGCACATGACCACACACACATTCCTTTCAATAGTAAGGCACATGCATGTGGTGACTTTGTCAAATTTTAACTTTCGGAACTTCAGTCTTTCGTAGGAGTAGGAGATGTCTTAATATGAGTGTGTGTATGTGGTGTTTGAAAGAAAAAGCAAAGAGAAAAACTATACATTCCTAGCAGATTTGCTATTTCGATGCTGACTAAGAACTTATACGGTCTGAAAAATATCTAGTTAGATCATGCTGAATAGGCAAGAAGACACAATAGTGGCTTTGGCGATTTGAAATCGCCCCAGCTCCCCGTCCCTCTGCCGGCATGATGGCCGTCGCCGGAGCTGCCAGGCCTGGACGGGGCAGTGAGCACGTGGATGGTGCCACACCCGCGCTGGCGAGGTCTCGCTGGCCGCGTCCTGCCCCCTTCCGCTTGGCGGACGTGGAGGACGACGAGGAAGAGCTGGAGGGCGCGTGCGTGGAGGTGCCGGTTGCCCTCGCACCGCCCAGGTTCGGCGAGTTCCTGGAGATGGCCAGGCCGACCGTGGCTCGGGGAGGTCCTCGCGTGGCCACGCCCGTGCCGGCGGTCGCCGCTGCTTAGCCGGCCCGGGCCGCGCGGCTCGCTGCAATTTGTGCGGGGGATGGTGGCCGACCCCCCGACCAGGATCGCGGGACGTCGGCGTCTTGGGTGGCTCCAGTGATGCCCCTTGTCGGCGGACCAAGTGCTCCGGCCCCGTCCGCCTTGCGGGTGCCTCTGCCGCCGCCGGCTGGCTCGGGTCGCGGTGGAGGGGACTCTCCCTCCCCGTGGACTGAAACGGCTAGGGCTGCTCTGCTTCGTGGGCCCCGTGGACCGACCCAGTGTTGGCGAACATTTTATGGAAAAAGAAAATTACGCCTCACCAAAATCAATCAAGTAGATGAGCATCTATGAGAGGATAGATCGGATCCACATCCCTTATAGATCGCTAAGAGGAAGCGTTAAGATACACGGTTGATGTAGTCGAACGTCTTCGCGATCCAAATCGCAAGCCGTCCTGCGATCCAACACACGTACAGCTTGATGACGTCCTCGCCTTCTTGATCCAGTAGAGGGGTGAAGTACTAGACGAGTTCCAGCAGCACGGCGACATGGTGACGGTGATGGTGAAAAACAATCTCTCCAGGGCTTCGCCAAGCACAATAAAAACTATGACGGAGGATAAACAAGAGGGGCGGGGTTGCTGATATGTCTCTAACGTATCTATAATTTTTGATGATGACATGCTATTATATTATTTGTTTTGATTGTTTTATATGCATTAATATGTTATTTTATATTATTTTTGGAACTAACCTATTAATCCAGAGCCAAGTGTCAGTTTCTGTTTTTTCCTTGTTTTTGACTTTTGCAGATATGCAATATTAAACGGAGTCCAAACGGAATAAAACCTTCAGAATGATTTTTAGGAAGGACACAAGTCATCCAAGCTTGGAGTGCACGTGAGGGGAGGTGTCAGGGCGCCACAAGCCTGCTAGGCGCGGGCCCCCCTGGCTGCGCCTAGCAGGCTTGTCGCCTCCTGGCAAGTCTCCTAACCCTAATTCTTGGCCTATAAATACCCAAATATTCCCCCAACATCAAAAGGAGCCACGCAAATACCATTCCGCCGTTGGAAGCCTCCGTTCCCAAGAGATCCAATCTTGGAGCCTTTTCCGGCAATCTGTCGGAGGGGGTTTCGATCACGAAGGGCATCTACATCAACTCCATTGCCTCTCTGATGATGCGTGAGTAGTCCACCACAGACCTACGGGTCCATAGCTAGTAGCTAGATGGCTTCTTCTCTCTTTTTGATCTTCAATACCATGTTCTTCATGATCTTCATGGAGACCTATCCGATGTAATCATGTTTTGTGATGTGTTTGTCAAGATCCGATGAATTGTGAGTTTATGTTCAGATTATCCATGAATCTTATTTGAATCTCCTCTGATTTCCTATATGCATGATTTCACATCCTTGCAAGTCTCTTTGAGTTATTGGTTTGGTTTGGCCAACTAGATTGGTAATTCTTGCAATGGGAGAAGTGTTTGGTTTTAGGTTCAATCTTGCAGTGTCCTCACCCAGTGACATAGTAGGGGTAGCGAGGCACGCATTTTATTGTTGCCATCAAGGGTAACAAGATGGGGTTTTCATCATATTGCTTGAGTTTATCCCTCTACATCATGTCATCTTTCTTAATGCGTTACTCTGTTCTTCATGAACTTACTACTCTAGATGCAGGCAGGAGTCGGTCGATGTGTGGAGTAATAGTAGTATATGCAGAATCGTTTTGGTCTACTTGTCACGGACGTGATGCGTATATGCATGATCTTTTCCTTGGATAACTACATAATTATTCGCTTTTATATCAATTGCTTGACAGTAATTTGTTTACCCACCATGATATTTGCCTCCAAGAGAGAAGCCTCTAGTGAAACCTATGCCCCCTGGGTCTATTTTCCATCATATATTTTCAGATTTATAGCATGCTGCAATTTATTTACCTTTTACTTTCCGCACTCGTTTACATCTATCTCTATCGGATCCAATCCTTGCAAATAATCGTGAAGGGATTGACAACCCCTTTATAGCGTTGGGTGCAAGAGTTGGATTGTTTGTGTAGGTGCATCCATTGGTGACTTACTTGTTCCTCCTACTGGATTGATACATTGGTTCTCAACAAATAAGGGAAATACCTATCTACTTCGGTGCATTACCCTTTCCTCTTCAAGGTAAAACTAACGCATGCTCAAGAGATAGCAAGAAGGATTTCTGGCGCCGTTGCCGGGGAGGATACATAGCAAGTCAGGACAAGATCTCTCCCGTCACTTGCCAATTTCTGGCGCCGTTGCCGGGGAGGATACACATCAATCCTACCAAGTACGCATCACAAACTCATTTCTTGCATTTACTTTATTTGCCATTTGCCTCTCATTTTCCTCTCCCCCACTTCTAAAACGATTTTCAGAAAATACCAAAAATATTTGCCTTTTTATTCGTCCTTCTTTCATTTGCCTTTCGTTTCCTTAAATTCATGGCTAGCCTTACTACGATAACTAATACTCCCGAGTATGATGTCCTTAATTTTAAGCAAAGGGAAGGAGAAAACTTAAAAAGATGCTTGGTATAGAATCTGCAATTCTCAAAATAGATCTATTTGTAAGCAATCTACTACTGTTCTCCTTCGCAATTTTTACGTGTGTATCACTCCTTGGAATAGATATGTTCTAGATACCATCATGGGAGGGAATTTTTTGGGAGGTCATACCTTTGACTCTTATAGTGCTTTGACAAATTTGTTAGGTTCACCCCCAATCATGGTTAATGGAACTATTTTAACTATGGAACATGTGATGCGAAGGCTTGATATCATTGGAAAAAGGGTTGCTACGGTTGAGCTCATTGAAAACTTGGATCAAAAGATTCATAATCACATTACTCAATATGGATCTAAAGTAGGAGTTGACTTAAAAAATCTTAAGGAAAAGGAACCCATAGTTAATGAAAAATTGGAACAAAATTCCTCTAGAATTGGCAAGCTAGAGGACATTATTACCAACTTGGGACCCACTTTTACTTTAGTACAAACCACTCCAACTCCTTAGCCTCCTAAGGCTGCCAAGTTTGTTTATGTTCCTAAAAATAAGGGTGAAACTTCTAGTAAATATGAAGATCTTAAGACGATAAGTATTCACCCCAGCTTTCTCAATATTATTAAGGAACCAATTGCCACCATTGAATCTCTTGATTTTTTACCTAGGAGTATTATCATTGATAAGAACAATGGGCCTCCAAGGTCTTATAAGTGTGCAATTTAGGAGTTACATACCAAATATGACAATACCTAGATCTATTGTGTTTTGCCTAGCTAGGGGCGTTAAACAATAGTGCTTGTTGGGAGAAAACCCAATTTTGTTTTCTTGTTCTATATTTCCTTATGTTTTTGAGTGTTTACCACACTATATTTTGGTGGTAATTGAGTTTTGGTGTTTTTATTAGTGTTTGAGCCAAGTAAAAGCTTTGGGGTTATCTATGGTAGTTGTTGATTTGATCTTGATGAAAAACAGAAACTTTTGCGCTAGGTATAGGAATTTTTTAATTTTTTCAGAGCGTCTAATTGATCTGAAATATTTATACAAGATTTATATATAAATTTCCCAGGTTGTCCTAATTTTTCAGAATTTTTTGAGTTACAGAAGTATACGAAGTTTCCAGATTGCTACAGACTGTTCTGTTTTTGACAGATTCTGTTTTCTTTGAGTTGTTTGCCTATTTTGATGAATCTATGGGTTGTATCATGTGGTATAAGCCATGGAGAAGTTATATTACAGTAGGTATAATGCCAATATAAATAAATAATGATTTCAACAGTACCTAAAGTGGTGATTTACTTTCTTATACTAATGGATCTCACGAGTTTTCTGTTAAGTTTTGTGTTGTGAAGTTTTCAAGCTTTGGGTAAAGATTTGATGGACTATGGAATAAGGAGTGGAAAGATACTAAGATTGGGGATGCCCAAGGCTCCCCAAGTCATATTCAAGGATGCTAAAGATCCTAATCTTGGGGATTCCCCGGAAGGCATCCCCTCTTTCGTCTTCAATCCATCGGTAAATTAACTTGAGGCTATACTTTTATTCACCACATGATATGTATTTTGCTTGGAGCATCTTGTATGATATGAGTCTTTCCTTATTATATTGACACAATCATAATTGCTGCACACATCTTTTGAGAGATACACACTGAATCATGAATTTATTAGAATACTCTATGTGCTTCACTTATATCTTTTGAGTTGGGCAGTTTTGCTCTATGTGCTTCTCATATATCTTTTAGAGCATGGTGTTGTTTGTGTTTTTATAGAAATACTTGAACTCTCGTACCTCACTTATATTATTTTGGAAGTTTCTAAAATAGCATGGTAATTGGTCTAGGTTATTAATTTAGTCATAATATGATAGGCATCCAAAAGGGATATAGTAAAAACTTCCATATTAAGTGCATTGAGTATTTATGAGAAGTTTGATTCCTTGCATAACGTTTTGAGATATAAAAATGGTAATGTTAAGAGACATGTTAGGAAGAAAATTGTGATTTGGTAAAAATACTTGTGTAAAGGTTTGTGATTCCCATAGCATGCACATATGGTGAACCGTTATGTAAGGAAGTCGGAGCATGGCTTGTTTATAGATTGTTGACATTTGTGTGAGGATCGGGGGCACGCGATGGTTAGCTCCTACCAACCTCCCCCCTAGGATCATGCGTTTAATGCCTTGCTTCAATGACTAATAGGCTTTTGCGATAAGTATGTGAGTTCTTTATGACTAATGTTGAGTCCATGGATTATACGCACTCTCACCCTTCCACTTTTGCTAGCCTCTCTAGTACCGCATAACTTTCGCCGGTGCAACAAACACCTTCCTCAAAACAGCCACCATATACATTCCTCAAAACAGCCACCATATATCTTTCCTCAAAACAGCCACCATACCTACCTATTATGGCATTTCCATAGCCATTCGGAGATATATTGCCATGCAACTTCCACCGTTTCCTTTTATGACTTGCACCATCACTTCCATATTGCAGATAGAGTCATATTTTGTCATAGGTATCGAGTTGTAATTTTCTATTGAGTTGTAAGTAAATAAAATTGTGATGATTATCATTATTAGAGCATGTCCCATGTGAGGAAAGTATGATGGAAGCTATGATTCCCTCACAAGTGGGGATGAGATTCCGGACTTTATGAAAAATAAAAGAGGCCAGGGAAGCCCAAATAAATTTTTTAATAAAAGAGGCCTTAGATGCCCACATAAAAAAAGAGAAAAAATTTAAGGAAAATAGAGAAGGGACATTGCTACTACCTTTTTCCACACTTGTGCTTCAAAGTAGCACCATGATCTTCATGATAAAGAGTCTCCTATTTTGTCACTTTCATATAGCTAGTGGAATTTTTCTTCATGATGCACGTCCACTTAGTTTCCTTTTGAGCTTTCATACACTTATGGCTCTACTGTATCCATTGCATGGAAATCCCTACTCATTCACATTGATATCTATTGATGGGCATCTCCATAGCCCGTTGATACGCCTAGTTGACGTGAGACTATCTTCTCCCTTTCCTTGACAACCTCCACCATATTCTATTCCACCTATAGTGCTATATACATGGATCACGCTCATGTATTGCGTGAGAATTGAAATTTTTTGAGAAAATAAAGGTGCAAAAACAATTTCTAGTATGCTTTTGTGGGGAAGATGGATCATAGCTAGACCATATGATATTGTAGGGATAAATTTCTTTTGCCATTATATTTTGAAGAGATACAATTGCTTTGCTACTATGCTTGAAATGTTATTGTTTCTATATCAATATTAGGACTTTGTTTTGAGTCTTACGGATCTGAATATTCATGCCACAATAAAGAATATTACTTGGATAAATATGTTAGGTAGAACTCCACTTGAAAAATTCTGGTTTTATCATTTACCTACTCGAGGACGAGCAGGAATTAAGCTTGGGGATGCTGATACGTATCCAATGTATATATAATTTTTGATGATGGCATGCTATTATATTATCCGTTTTGGATGTTTATATGCATTTATATGATATTTTATATTATTTTTGGGACTAACCTATTAATATGCAAAGTGCCAGTTTCTGTTTTTCCTTGTTTTTGAGTTTTGCAGATATTGAATATTAAACGGAGTCCAAACGGAATAAAACCTCCGGAAGGAATTTGTCTAGAAGGAAACAAGTCATCCAAGCTTAGAGTGCACATTAGTGGAGGTGCCAGGGCGCCACAAGCCTGCTAGGCGCGGGCCCCCTGGCTGCGCCTAGCAGGCTTGTCGCCTCCTGGCAGGTCTCCTAACCCTAATTCTTGGCCTATAAATACCCAAATATTCCCCAACATCAAAAGGAGCTACGCAAATACCATTCCGCCGTCGGAAGCCTCCGTTCCCAAGAGATCCAATCTTGGAGCCTTTTCCGGCAATCTATCGGAGGGGGTTTCGATCACGAAGGGCATCTACATCAACTCCATTGCCTCTCTGATGATGCGTGAGTAGTCCACCACAGACCTACGGGTCCATAGCTAGTAGCTAGATGGCTTCTTCTCTCTTTTTGATCTTCAATACCATGTTATTCATGATCTTCATGGAGACCTATCCGATGTAATCATGTTTTGTGATGTGTTTGTCAAGATCCGATGAATTGTGAGTTTATGTTCAGATTATCCATGAATCTTATTTGAATCTCCTCTGATTTCTTATATGCATGATTTCACATCCTTGCAAGTCTCTTCGAGTTATTGGTTTGGTTTGGCCAACTAGATTGGTAATTCTTGCAATGGGAGAAGTGTTTGGTTTTAGGTTCAATCTTGCAGTGTCCTCACCCAGTGACATAGTAGGGGTAGCGAGGCATGTATTGTATTGTTGCCATCATGGGTAACAAGATGGGGTTTTCATCATATTGCTTGAGTTTATCCCTCTACATCATGCCATCTTTCTTAATGCGTTACTCCGTTCTTCATGAACTTAATACTCTAGATGCAGGCAGGAGTCGGTTAATGTGTGGAGTAATAGTAGTAGATGCAGAATCGTTTCATTTTACTTGTCACGGACGTGATGCCTATATGCATGATCATTGCCTTGGATAACCACATGATTATTCGCTTTTCTATCAATTGCTTGACAGTAATTTGTTTACCCACCATGATATTTGCCTCCAAGAGAGAAGCCTCTAGTGAAACCTATGGCCACCGGGTCTATTTTCCATCATATATTTTCAGATCTATACCTTGCTGTGATTTATTTACCTTTACTTTCCTCACTCATTTACATGTATCTCTATCTGATCTAATCCTTGCAAATAATCGTGAAGGGATTGACAACCTCTTTATAGCGTTGGGTGCAAGAGTTTGATTGTTTGTGTAGGTGCATCCATTAGTGACTTGCTTGTTCCTCCTACTGGATTGATACCTTGGTTCTCAACAACCGAGGGAAATACTTATCTACTTTGTTGCATCACCCTTTCCTCTTCAAGGGAAAACCAACGCATGCTCAAGAGGTAGCAGCTGCCGGCACATGGCTTGGGGAAATCTTGATGTGTTACGGGTGCTAGCCCTGCCCCTCTATTATGTTGAGCCCCGAGGTCGAAACTTGGAGAAAGAGCCTCCTCAAAGTCGGTTTGGCATGCAAGGCAAGAGTCATCCTTGGACTCCAGGACCAGACGCCAGGGTCCTCGGCGTCTGGCCCTAGATGCCAGGGACCCTGGCGTATGGCCCCTGGCCTCTGCAAAACTCCCTTTTTTGCACCTTCCTTAAGCCTCGTGGGATTTACCCCTTGGCCCAAATAAAGTGTTCTTGTACCCGAACATTTAGGGAAACATTTGAAACCCCTTCCGATGAATTCTGGAACCCTTCCGGAGACCTAACACTATTATCCCATATATCAATCTTTACCTCCAGACTATTCCAGACCTCCTCGTCATCTCCGGGATCTCATCCGGGACTCCAAACAGCTTTCAATCACCAATATAATAACTCAACTATACTTATGTCTTGACCAAACGTTAAGTGTGTAGACCCTACAGGTTCAAGAACTATGAAGACATGACCGAGACACCTCTATGGCCAATAACCA
Source organism: Hordeum marinum (assembly GCA_022496015.1). Taxonomy (NCBI): domain Eukaryota; kingdom Viridiplantae; phylum Streptophyta; class Magnoliopsida; order Poales; family Poaceae; genus Hordeum; species Hordeum marinum. The sequence continues at coordinate 367,017,825 of CM039673.1, read as the reverse complement.
ATAGCGGGACCTGGATGCCCATATTGGTTCCTATATATTCTACAAAGATCTTTATCGGTTGAACCTCCATGTAAAGGATTCAGTTAATCCCGTATGTAGTTCCCTTTGTTCACCGGTGTGTTACTTGCTCGAGATTCGATCGTCGGCATCTCCATACCTAGTTCAATCTCGTTACCGGCAAGTCTATTTACTCATTCTGTTATACAAGATCCCATGGCTAACTCTTTAGTCACTTATCTTGCAAGGATCATTGTGATGTTGTATTACCGAGTGGGCCCTGAGAAACCTCTCCGTCACACGGAGTAACAAATCCCAGTCTTGATCCATGCCCACTCAATAGACACCTTCAGATATACCTGTAGAGCATCTTTATAGTCACCCAGTTACGTTGCGACGTTTGATACACACAAGGTATTCCTATGGTGTCAATGAGTTGCATGATCTCATGGTCATAGGAATAGATACTTTACATGCAGAAAAATATAGCAATAAACTGACACGATCATATGCTACGTTCATAGTTTGGGTCTTGTCCATCACATCATTCTCTTAATGATGTGATCCCGTTATCAAATGACATCTCATGTCTATGGCTAGGAAACCTTGACCATCTTTGATCAACGAGCTAGTCTACTAGAGGCATACTAGGGACACTGTGTTGTCTATGTATCCACACATGCATTTGAGTTTCCAATCAATACAATAAAAGCATGGATAGTAAACAATTATCATGAACAAGGAAATATAATAATAACCATTTATTATTGCCTCTAGGGCATATTTCCAACAGTCTCCAACTTGCACTAGAGTCAATAATCTAGCTCACATCACTATGTGATTTACATTGTAATGAATGTAACACCCATACAGTTCTGGTGTTGATCATGTTTGGCCCTTGGAAGAGGTTTAGTCAACCTATGTGCGATATTCAGATCTGTGTGCACTTTGTAAATATTTATGTTCTCCTCCTTGATGTAATTGTGGATGGAATTGAAGGGTCGCTTTATGTGTCTGGTCCTCTTGTGAAACATTGGTTCCTTGGCCAGAGCAAATGCACCAGTGTTGTCACAGAAAAGAGTCATTGGTTTCAGTGGACTGGGCACTACTCCAAGATCTGTCATGAACTCCGTCATCCAGACACCTTCCTTCGCTGCCTCTGAGGCAACGATGTAGTCCGCTTCGCATGTAGAATCAGCTACCATGCTCTGCTTGGAACTACACCAACTTGCCGCTCCCCCTTTGAGAATGTACAAATATCCGGTTTGAGACTTAGAGTCATCTGGATTAGTGTCAAAGCTTGCTTCGACGTAAATCTTTATGATGAGATCTTTATCACCTCCATAAACGAGAAACATTTCCTTAGTCCTTTTCATCTACTTAAGGATATTCTTGACCATCGTCTAGTGTTCCATTCTTGGATCACTTTGAAAACTCCCGGCCATACTTATGGCAAGGCTGGCATCAGGTCTTGTGCATAGCATTGCATACATGATAGAGCATATGGCAGAAGCATAGGGGATGACACTCATCTTCTTTCTATCCTCTGTAGCCACTGGGCATTGAGTCTTACTCAACTTCACACCTTACAATACAGGCAAGAACCCCTTCTTGGATTGATCCATTTTGAACTTCTTCAAAACTTCGTCAAGGTATGTGCTCGTTGAAAGTCCTATTAAGCATCTCGATCTATCCCTATAGATCTTGATGCCTAATATGAAAGCAGATTCTCCTAGGTCCTTCATTGAAAAACTCTTGTTCAAATACTCCCTCATGCTTCCAACATTTCTATATTGAGTCTTACTCAACTTCACACCTTACAATACAGGCAAGAACCCCTTCTTGGACTGATCCATTTTGAACTTCTTCAAAACTTCGTCAAGGTATGTGCTCGTTGAAAGTCCTATTAAGCATCTCGATCTATCCTTATAGATTTGATGCCTAATATGAAAGCAGATTCTCCTAGGTCCTTCATTGAAAAACTCTAGTTCAAATACTCCCTCATGCTTCCAACATTTCTATATTGTTTTCAATCAGCAATATGTCATCCACATATAATATCAGAAATGCTATAGATCTCCCACTCACTTTCTTGTAAATACAAGCTTCTCTGTAAACTTGTATAAACCCGAACGCTTTGATCACCTCATCAAAGCGAAGATTCCAAATCCAAGATGCTTGCACAAGTCCATAAATGGATCGCTGGAGTTTGCAAACTTTGTTAGCATTCTCTGTTTCTACAAAACCTTCTTGTTACATCATATAGAACTCTTCCTTAAGGAAACCATTAAGGAACGCTGTTTTGACATCCATTTGCCAAATTTCATAATAAAAAATGCAGGTATTGCTAACATGATTCTGACAGACTTAAGCATCGCTCTGGGTGAGAAGGTCTCATCGTAGTCAACTCCTTGAACTTGTGAAAAACCCTTTGCCACAAGTCGAGCTTTATAGACGGTGGAATTACTGTTTGCGTCTGTCTTCTTCTTAAAGATCCATTTGTTCCGAATGGCCTTTCGCCCTTCAGGTAATACTTTCAAAGTCCATACTTTGTTTTCATACGTGGATCCCATCTCGGATTTCATGGCCTCCAACCAGTTGTTGGAATCCGAGCCCATCATCGCTTCTCCATAGCTCGTAGGTTCATTGTTGTCCAACAACATGACCTCTAAGACAGGGTTACTGTACCACTCAAGAGGAGTACCTGCCCTTGTCGACCTACGATGTTCGATAGTAACTTTACCTAAAGCTTCATGATCACCATCATTAACTTCCTCTTAAACTAATGCACGCTCCACAAAAATATCTTTCTGCGCTGTGCTACTCTCTGGTTGAAACAAAGGTTCAAAAACCTCATCAAGTTCTATCTTCCTCCCACTCAATTCTTTCGAGAGAAACTCTTTCTCAAGAAATGACCCATTTTTAGTGACAAACACTTTGCCTTCGGATCTGAGATAGAAGGTATACCCAACCATCTCTTTTGGGTATCTTATGAAGATGCATTTCCCCGCTTTGGGTTCCAGCTTTTCAGGATGAAGCTTTTTGACATAAGCATCACATCCCCAAACTTTAAGAAACGACAACTTTGGTTTCTTACAAAACCACAGTTCATATGACGTCATCTCCACGGATTTCGATGGTGCCCTATTTAAAGTGAATGTAGTTGTCTCTAGTGCATAACCCCAAAACAATAGTGGCAAATCGGCAAGAGACATCACATAACGCAACATATCCAATAAGGTTCGATTATGATGTTCGGACACACAACTATGCTGTGGTGTTCCAGGTGGTGTCAATTGTGAAACAATTCCACATTGTATTAAGTGAGTACCAAACTCATAAGTCAGATATTCTCCTCCTTGATCAGATTGTAGGAATTTAATCTTCTTGTTACGATGATTCTCAACTTCACTCTGAAATTGCTTGAACTTTTCAAACGTTTCAGGCTTGTGTTTCATTAAGTAAAATACCCATATCTACTTAAGTCACCAGTGAAGGTGACAAAGTAACTATATCCACCGCGCGCCTCAATGCTCATCAGACTGCACACATCAGTATGTATGATTTCAAACAAGTCACTTGCCCGTTCCATTGTTCTAGAGAACGGGGTCTTAGTCATCTTGACCATGAGGCATGGTTCACATGTGTCAAGTGATTCAAAATCAAGTGATTCCAAAAGTCCATCAGCATGGAGTTTCTTCATGCATTTTACACCAATATGACCTAAGCGGCAGTGCCACAAGAAAGTGGTACTATAATGATCAACTCTACATCTTTTGGCGTCAATGTTATGAACATGTGTATCATCACTATCGAGATTCAATAAGAATAAACCCCTCACATTGGGTGCATGACCATAAAAGATATTACTCATATAAATAGAACAACTATTATTCTCTGATTTAAATGAGTAACCATCCCACAATAAACAAGTTCTAGATATAATGTTCATGCTTAACGCAAGCACTAAATAACAATTATTCAGGTTCATAACTAATTCCGAATGTAATCGAAGAGCGAGCATGCCGACGGCGATCACATCAACCTTGGAACCATTTCCCACACGCATTGTCACTTCATCCTTTGCCAGCCTCCGCCTATTCCTTAGCTCTTGCTTTGAGTTGCAAATGTGAGCAACCGAACCGGTATCAAATACCCAAGCACTACAATGAGAGTTGGTAAGGTACACATTAATAACATGTATATCATATATACCTTGTTTGCTGTTGGCTGCCTTTTTGTCGGCTAGATACTTGGGACAATTCCGCTTCAAGTGACCAGTTCCCTTGCAATGAAAGCACTCAGTTTCTTGCTTTGGTCCAGCCTTGGGTTTCTTCATGGGAGGGGCAACTGCTTTGCCACTCTTCTTTGAGTTACCCTTCTTGCCCTTGCCATTCTTCTTGAAACTAGTTGCTTTATTAACATCAACACTTGATGCTCCTTCTGGATTTTAGACTCAGCGTCTGACTCGTTCATCCCTTGCATGTTATAGTTCATCACGAAGCTTTTGTAGCTAGGTGGCAACGATTGAAGAACTCTATTAGTGATCGCCTCTGGCGAAAGGGGCATCCCTAACTTAGCCAGATGGTTCGAATACCTAGGCATCCAGAGTATATGTTCACTGACAGACATGTTCTGCTCCATCTTGCAAGCATAGAACTTATCAGAGGTCTCATACCTCTCGATCCGGGCATTCTTCTCAAATATAAATTTCAACTCCTGGAACATCTCATATGCCCCATGACGTTTAAAACGTCTTTGAACTCCTGGTTCTAAGCCATACAACATTGCACATTGAACTATTTAGTAATCTCCAGAATGTGCCTCCTAGGAGTTCACAATGTCTTCAAACGACACCGGAGCAGGTGCTTCACCGAGCGGTGCATCAAGGAAATAAGCCTTTTGGGAATCCATGAGCATAATCCTCAGATTACGGGCCCAATCTACAAAGTTACTTCCATCATCTTTCAACTTGGCTTTCTCTAGGAACGCATTGAAATTCAGGGGAACTACTGCGCGAGACATTAATCTACAACATAAATTTGCAAAGTTTACTAAGACTATTGTTCAAGATAATGAGTTTAGTTAATCATATACTTAAAAACTCCCACTCAAATTGACATCCCTCCAGTCATCCGAGTGATACATGATCCAAATTCACCAACCCAAGTCCGATCATCATGTGATATGAGGTGGTTTCAATGGTGAACATCTCCATGTTGATCATTTCTACTATATGACTCATGTTAGACCTTTTGGTCTCTTGTGTTCCGAGGCCATGTATGTACATGCTAGATTCGTCAAGTTTAACCCGAGTGTTTCGCATGTGCAACACTGGCTCGCACCCGTTGTATGTGAACGTAGAGTCTATCACACCCGATCATCACATGGTGCTTCGAAACAACGAACTTTCGCAACGGTGCACACTCGGGGAGAACACAATTTTATCTTGAAATTTAAGTGAGGGATCACCTTATAATGCTACCGTCGTCCTAAGAAAAATAAGATGCATAACAGGATAAACATCACATGCAAATCATAAGCGACATGATATGGCCATGAACTTGTGCTTTTGATCTTCATCTCCAAAGCACTAGCATGATCTCCATCATCACTGGCATAACACCATGATCCTCATCATCATGATCTCCATCATTGTGTTGCCATTGGGGTTGTCGCACCCACCATGCTTCTACTAATATTGCTACCGCTTAGCGATAAAGTAAAGCATTACATAGCGCTTAATGATTGACACATATGTCATACAATGCTTAAAGACAACCCTATGGCTCCTGCCGGTTGCCGTACTCATTGACATGCAAGTCGTGATATTGTTTAGAAAACATGATCATATCATACATCACATATATCTCATCATGTCATTGGCCATATCATATCACAACATACCCTGCAAAAAAATAGATGTCCTCTAATTGTTGTTGCATGTTTTACGTGGCTGCTATGGGTATCTAGCAAGAATGATTCTTACCTATGAAAAACCACAAAGGTGATACAAAAATCGCTATTAATCCTTATCAAGGACCAACTTTGTCGAATCCGATCCAACTAAGGTGGATGAGACAAACACCCACCAGCCATTTTTATGCAACAAAGTCACATGTCAGTCGATGGAACCGGTCTCTCGTACGTGGACGAGTAAGGTTGGTCCAGGACGCTTCATCCCACAATACCGCCAAATCAAGAAAAGACCAAGGGAGGAAGCAATGTGAGGATCAACGCCCACAAAGTCCTTTGTGTTCTACTCATGATCTCATCTACGCATAGACCTAGCTCATGATGCCACTGTTGGGGAACGTTGGATGGGAAACAAAAATTTTCCTACTCTTCACCAAGATCAATCTAGGAGATGAGCATCTACGAGCGGAGAGATCGGATCCACATACCCTTGTAGATTGCTAAGAGGAAGCGTTAAGAAACACGGTTGATGTAGTCAAACGTCTTCGCGGTCCAAATCGCAGGCCGTCCCGTGATCCAATCATGATCCAGCACTGAACAGACGACACCTCCGCGTTCAACACACATAAAGCTTGATGACGTCCTCACCTTCTTGAGCCAGCAAGAGGGGCGTAGTAGTAGATGAGTTCCGACAGAACAACGACGTGGTGATGGTGGTGGTGAAGAAAAATCTCCACAGGGCTTCACCAAGCATAACGGAAACTATGACAAAGGATAAACTAGATGGGCGGGGTTGCCGGCACATAGATTGGGGAAATCTTGATGTGTTTTGGGTGCTAGCCCTAGCCCTCTATTTATATGTTGAGCCCTTGGGTCGAAACTTTGAGAAAGAGCCTCCTCAAAGTCGGTTTGGCATGCAAGGCTCCTCAAAGTTGGTTTGGCATGCAAGGCAAGAGTCGTCCTCGGACTGCAGGACCAGACGCCAAAGTCCTCGGCGTCTGGCCCCAGACGCCAGGGTCCCTCGTGTCTGGCCCTTGGCCTCCGCAAAACTCCCTTTTGCAACTTCCTAAAGCCTCGTGGGCTTTACCCCTTGGCCCAAATAAAGTGTTCTTGTACCCGAACATTTTGGGAAACATCCGAAACCCCTTCCGGTGAATTCCGGAACCCTTCCGGAGACCAAACACTATTATCCCATATATCAATCTTTACCTCCGGACTATTCTGGAGCTCCTCGTCATGTCCGAGGTCTCATTCGGGACTTCGAATAACTTTCGGTCACCAACATAATAACTCAACTATACTTATGTCGTCACCAAACGTTAAGTGTGTAGACCCTGTGGGTTCGAGAACTATGCAGACATGACCGAGACACCTCTACGGCCAATAACCAGTAGCGGGACCTGGATGCCCATATTGGTTCCTACATATTATATGAAGATCTTTATCGGTTGAACCTCTATGTCAAGGATTCAGTGAATCCCGTATGCAAATCCCTTTGTTCATCGGTATGTTTCTAGCCCGAGATTCGATCATCGGTATCTCCATACCTAGTTCAATCTCGTTACCGGCAAGTCTCTTTAACCATTCCGTAATACCAGATCCCATGGCTAACTCGTTAGTCTCTTTGCTTGCAAGGCTCATTGTGATGTTGTATTACCATGTGGGCCCTGAGATACCTCTCCATCACACGGAGTAACAAATCCCAGTCTTGATCCATGCCCACTCAACAGACACCTTCGGACATACCTGTAGAGCAACTTTATAGTCACCTAGTTACGTTGCAACGTTTGATACACACAGGATATTCCTCCGGTGTTAGTGAGTTGCATGATCTCATGGTCATAGGAACAGATACTTGACATGCAGAAAACTATAGCAATACACTGACACGATCATATGCTAGGTTCATAGTTTGGGTCTTGTCTATCACATCATTCTCCTAATGATGTGATCCCATTATCAAATGACATCTCATGTGTATGGCTAGGAAACCTTGACCATGTTTGATCAACGAGCTAGTCTACGAGAGGCATACTAGGGACATAGTGTTGTCTATGTATCCACACATGCATTTGAGTTTCCAATCAATACAATTTTAGCATGGATAATAAACGATTATCATGAACAAGGAAATATAATAATAACCACTTTATTATTTCCTCTAGGGAATATATCCAACACCCACGACCTGTGGCTGGCTTAAGGCGAAGGGGGCCCATCCCACGTTGTCTCTGGGGCCCTGTTGGCCCTTCAGGGAGATAACATGGAATGTGCCTTGGCCCCAGCGGTTCTGGCCCATAGGCGGTGGGTTCGTCGTAGTGGTGGACCAGAGGAGGACGTCACGGCTTCTAGGACGGACGTGGCCCGATATGGGGTCAGCGCACGCTCGACTCGTTGATACCTCTCCAACGTATCGATAATTTATGAAGTATTCATGCCATATTCATCTATGTTTAGAATGCTTTTATATGTTTTTGATGCACTTTATATGATTTATTTAGAACTAACCCATACTAACGTTGTTTTCAGCAAAATTACCGTGGTGTTGTTTTTGTCCAAAAAATGAAAGTTATCGGAATCGCCTGAAACTTTTTTGTGATTTTTCTCGACGAAGTAAGTAACATTGGAGCAAAGAACCATCGGAGGGGAGCCACCCTAGGGGCACGTCCTGATGGCTTGTGAGGCCCACGTGGCTCCGTCGCTCGTGATTCCAACATTGAAAAATCCTATAAATTCTAGAAACCCAGAAATAAAGAGATACTCCTCGTTGCGCCACCGCAACTCTCCGTATCGACGAAAAACCAATCTGGAGGCATTCCATTGCCCTGTCAGAGAGGCAAATCATCATCTGGTGACCATCTTCATCATCCCGATGGAGGCCATGACAAGGAGGGAGTAGTTCACCCTCGGGGCTGACAGTTTGTACCTGTAGGTATGTGTTCATTCTCTCTCTCTCGTATTCTTGAGATGTCACGATCTTGATGTATCACGGGTTTTGTTCATATATTTGGATCATATGGTGTTCTTCCCTCTCTATCTAGTTGTGATGAATTGAATCTTTCCCTTTGAGATCTCATTATGTTGGATTGAATATTATGGTTTGAGAACACTTGATGTACGTCTTGCGTGGGATACCCGTAGTGACATTGAGGTATTCTATTGATTCACTTGATATATGTTGAGGCATCAACTTGCAGATTCCGGTGACCTAGGGGATCTATGCATAGGTGTTGATTGCATGTTTTCATACCATGTTCTCCGATAGAAATATTGGGGTGCTCCTTGAAGTTCTTTGTGTTGTATTGAATATGGTAGATCTGAAATTGCATGATGCATGTCATATAATTTACCCACGGATACTTGAGGTGAAATTGGATTATCTAGGTGACATTAGGGTGGCTTGATATGTGTCATTGGTATATTTTACTATGAACTCTAAGGCTATTTGTGACTCTTATAGGAATAGCTCAATACATTGATCGAAAAGTACTGCTACTGTTGAAGCTATGACATGAGGGTTGTCAAATTCTTTTGGATGGCGTTGAATCTGGCGCTTGCGCAGGGGACTTCGTACGCAACGGCGGCCGCCCCTGCCCCGCCATGCTCCCAGTCCGCCCCTTGCCGGAGCCCCTCCCCCTGTCGGAGCCCCTATCCCTCCCGTCCCCCCTTGGTGCTCCCCCTTTGGCGCAGGGCCCGTTGACCCCGCCCACCTCTTCCCTGCCGCCCGCCCGATTCCTTTGGGCCGATGTCGCTGAGGCGGCGGACTGGGCCGCCGACATCTGCATTGAGCATCAGGATAGGGCCCCCTCTCCCCGTAGCCACCTGGCCCGGCCCTGCATGGACGGTGGCACCACCATCTTCTCCCAGCCCTAGCGGGCAAAGGCTTTACCTTGCGGGGCTTGCGCACCGTTGCCGCCACGCGTGGGGCATCGCTGGTCGGTCCGAGGTAAGCGCGACCCGTTTCTGCTGGCGCCGCACCCCCCTGCCGGCAGTGCCGCTTGGACGCCGCCCCGCTTGTGGCCTTCCCCGTCTCTCTGGCGTGCTCCTTTCCGGCCGTTCATCGCTGCTTTTGACTTGTTGAGCCTCCCTGCTGGACTCCCCATCAGGCGCCGTGATGCCCCTCCTCCTCGCCGGTGGTGGCGTCTCTGCCTGGGATGGGTGGAGACGACGTCCCTGCCCCTGGCGGTGGGATGCGTCCCGCCTCCATAGGCCGTCTTGTGTGCTGGTCTTGGTTGGGCTCGGGGGAGGCTGGGCCCATTAGGGTGTCGGTCTGGCCTCCCAAGGGTTTCCCGACCAGACCCCAGACCCCAGTGCCTCGTCCTCCCATCCCGACTCCTCTCACGACCCACCCCACCTCCGCCGTCGGCCCCTCCCCCTCCGACAAGCCTCGCCCTCCTTGTGTGGCTAGGCTCCGACATGCCCCAAGAGTGGGACGACCTCGGCCCCCGCTCCAAGCACCACCTCGAGGGGCAGAGGGACCCTCCCCACCCCTCCCCCGCCGAATGGAGGCCGACCTCCGTCATTTCCTCACTTCCGGGGATGCCCGCCGCTCGCCGGACCGTGGGAACCAGCAGTCCCCGGACCGCCGCTCCCCGTCCCGACATGACCGTCGTGGACCTACGCACACGCAAGATCTATCCATGGTGATGAGCATCTATGAGAGGGAGAGTGGATCTACATACCCTTGTAGATCGCTAAGCGGGAAGCGTTAAGAAATGCGGTTGATGTAGTCGAACGTCTTCGCGATCCAAATTGCCAAGCATCCCACGATCCCATCACGATCCATCCTGCGATCCAGTCACGATCCGTCCCGCGATCTCATCACGATCCGTCCCGCGATACAATCACGAATCATCTCGCGATCTTGATCACGGTCCTTCCGATCTAGTGCTGAACGGACGACACCTCCGCATTCAGCACACGTACAGCTCGATGACGATCTCTGCCTTCTTGATCCAGCAAGAGGGAGCAGAGAGGTAGACGAGTTCTTCGATAGGGTGATGGTGGTGGAGCAATTCTAGCAGGGCTTCGCCTAAGCACCACTGAAACCGATCTAGAGGAGAAACTACGAACTAGAGGAAAGGCAGCACGTGGCTTAGGGTTTCTTGATGTATTCCAAGTGCTAGCCCTGCGCCTTTATTTATATGCTGAGCCTTGGGGTCGGAACTTGGATAAAAATCCTCCTCAAGGTCGGTTTGCCCACAAGGCAAGAGTCCTTCTTGGACTCCAGGACCAGACGCCAAGGTCCTCGGCGTCTTGCCCCAGACGCCAGGGTCCCTGGTGTCTGGCCCCTGGCCTCCACAAAACACCTTTTGCACCTTCCTAAAGCCTCATGGGATTTACCCCTTGGCACAAATAAAGTGTCCTTGTACCCCGAACATTTCGGGAAACATCCAAAACTATTTCCGGAGAATTTCAGAACCCTTCCGGAGACCAAACACTATTATCCCATATATCAATCTTTACCTCCGGACCATTTAGGAGCTCCTCTTGACGTCCGGGATCTCATCTGGGACTCCGAACAACCTTAGGTCACCACCATACATAACTCGATACTACCGAAACGTCACTGAACATTAAGTGTGCAGACCCTGCGGGTTCGAGAACTATGTAGACATGATCGAGACACCTCTGCGGTCAATAACCAATAGCGGGACCTGGATGCCCATACTGATTCCTACATATTCTACGAAGATCTTTATCGGTTGAACCTCTGTGTCAAGGATTCAGTTAATCCCGTATGATGTTCCCTTTGTTCTTCGGTATGTTACTTGCCCGAGATTCGATCGTCGGTATCTGTATACCTAGTTCAACCTCGTTACCGGCAAGTATCTTTACTCGTTCCGTAATACAAGATCCCGTGGCTAACACTTTAGTCACATTGCTTGCAAGGCTTGTAGTGATGTTGTATTACCGAGTGGGCCCTGAGATACCTCTCTGTCACACGGAGTAACGAATCCCAGTTTTGATCCATGCCAACCAAACAGACACCCTCAGAGATACCTTTAGAACACCTTTATAGTCACCTAGTTATGTTGTGACGTTTGATACATACAAGGAACTCCTCCGGTGTTAATGACTTGCATGATCTCATGGTCATAGGAACAGATACTTGACATGCAGAAAACTATAGCAATAAACTGACACGATCATATGCTACGTTTATAATTTGGGTCTTGTCCATCACATCATTCTCCTAATGATGTGATCCTGCTATCAAATAACATCTCATGTCAATGGCTAGGAAAGCTTGACCATCTTTGATCAACAAGCTAGTTTACTAGAGGCATACTAGGGACACATTGTTGTCTATATACCCACACATGTATTTAGTTTCCAATCAATACAATTATAGCATGGATAATAAACGATTATCATGAACAAGGAAAAATGATAATAACTAATTTATTATTGCTTGTAGGGCATATTTCCAATAGTCTCCCACTTGCACTAGAGCCAATAATCTAGTTCACATCACCATGTGATTCGCATTGTTATGAATCTAACACCCAATGAGTTCTGGGGCTCGATCATGATTTGCATGTGAGAGAGGTCTTTTAGTCAATGGGTCTGCGACATTCAGATTTGTGTGTACTTTGCAAATCTCTATGTCATACTGTAAACACTGCTACCACACTCCACTTGGAGCTATTCCAAATGGCTGCTCCACTATACATATCCGGATTGCTACTAAGAGTCATCCGGATTGGTGTTAAAGCTTGCATCGATGTAACTCTTTATGACGAACTCTTTATGACCTCCATAATCGAGAAACATTTCCTTAGTCTTTTAGATACTAAGGACAATCTTGACCGTTGGCCAGTGATCCACTCTTGGATCACTCTTGTACCCCTTGACGGACTCATGGCAAGGCACACACAGGTGCGGTACACAACATGGCATACTATATAGAGCCTATGGATAAAGCATAGGAGACGACCTTCGTCCTTTCTCTTTCTTCTGCCGTGGTCGAGCTTTGAGTCTTACTCAAATTCACACCTTACAAATCAGGCAAGAACTCTTTCTCTAACTGATCCATTTTGAACCCTTTCAAAATCTTTTCAAGGTATGTACTCATTGAAAGTCTCATCAAGCATCTTGATCTATCTCTATAGATCTTGATGCTCAACAATTAGGCAGCTTTATCCAGGTCTTCCTTTGAAAAAATCTTTTCAAACAACCCTTTATGCTTTCCAAAAATCCTACATCATTTCTGATCAACAATATGTCATCCACATATGCTTATCAGAAATTCTATAGTGCTCCCACTCACTGTATTGTAAATACAAGTTTCTCATAAACTTTGTATAGACTCAAAAACTTTGATCACCTCATCAAAGCGTATATTCCAACTCCGAGATGCTTGCTCCAGCCCATAGAAGGATTGCTGGAGCTCGCACACCTTTTAGCATCCTTAGGACTGACAAAACCTTCTGGTTGTATCACATACAACCTTTCCTCAAGTAAACTATTAAGAAAACGATGTTTTGACATCCATCTGCCAGATTTCATAATTGAAAAATGCAGCAACTGATAACATAATTCCAATAGACTTTAGCATCGCTACGAGTGAGAAAGTCTCATCACAGTCAACTCCTTGAACTTGTCGGAAACTTCTTTGTGACAAGTCGAGCTTTATAAATGGTGATATTTACCATTAGCGTCTGTCTTCATCTTAAAGGTCCATTTGCACTCAACGACCTGCCATTCAATGGGCATGTCTACCAAAGTCCACACTTGATTTTAATACATGGATCCTTTCTCGGATTTCATGGCTCCTAGCCATTTGTTGGAATCCGGGCCCATCATCGCTTCTCCATAGCTTGTAGGTTCATCGTTGTCCAACAATATGACCTTTAAGACAGGGTTGTCGTACCACTCAGGAGTAGTACACGTCCTTGTCGACCTACGAGGTTCGATAGTAACTTGATCCGAAGCTTCATGATCATCATCATGAACTTCCTCTTCAACTAACGTAGGCTGCACAGAAACATCTTTCTGTGCTGCGCTACTCTCTGGTTGAACAAAGGTTCAAAAACCTCATCAAGTTCTATCTTCCTCCCACTCAATTCTTTCGAGAGAAACTCTTTCTCAGGAAAGGACCCGTTTTAGCAAGAAACACTTTGTGCTTGGATCTGAGATAGAATGTATACCCAACTGTTCTTAGGGTATTCTATGAAGATGCATTTGTCCGCTTTGGGTTTGAGTTCTTTAGGTGAAAACTCTTTTCACATAAGCGTCGCAACCCCAAACATTAAGAAATGACAACTTAGGTTTCCGCCAAACCATATGGTGTCATCTCAACGGATTTATATGGTGCCCTATTTAAAGTGAATGTGGTTGTCTCTAATGCATAACCCCAAAATGATAGTGGCAAAACAATAAGAGACATCATAATTTGCACCATATCCAATAGAGCACGACTGCGACGTATGGACACACCATCACACTATGGTGTTCTAGGTGACATGAGTTGTGAAACAACTTTCACATTGTCTTAAGTTGTATACCAAACTCGTAACTCAGATATTCACCTCCACGATCATATCGTAGACATTTTATCTTCTCGTCACGTTGATCTCAAACTTCACTTTGATTCTGCTTGAACTTTTCAAACGCTTCAAACTTGTGTTTCATTAAGTAAATATACACTATTATCTACTCAAATCATCAGTGAAGGTAAGAAAATAACGATATCCACCACACGCTACAAAACACATTGGATTGCATACATCAACATGTATCATTTCCAATAAATCACTTGCCCGCTCCATCAAACCGGAAAACGGGGTCCTTAGTCATCTTGCCCAAGAGGCATGGTTCGCATGTCTCAACCGATTCTAAATCGAATGAGTGCAAAGATCCATCAGGATGAAGTTTCTTCATGCAATTTATACCAATATGACATTTAGCGGCAGTGCCACAAGTATGTGGTACTATCATTATTAACTTTGTATCTTTTGGCATCAATGTTATGAGCATGTGTATTACTATGATCAAGATTCTACAAACCAATCTCACTGGGTGCATGACCATTGAAGGTATTATTCATGTAAGCAGAATAACATTTATTCTCTGACTTAAATGAATAACCGTATTGCAATAAACACAATCTAATCACGTTCATGCTCAACGCAAACACCAAATAACATTTATTTAGGTTTGTCACTAATCCCAAAGAGAGAGCGTGCGATGTTGATCACATCAACCTTGGAAACATTTACAACACACATCGTCACCTCACCCTTAGCTAGTTCTTCGTTTATTCCGTAGCTTTTGTTTCGAGTCACTAACATTTAGCAACCGAACCGACATCCAATACCCTGGTGCTACTAGGAGTACTAGCAAGGTACACATCAATAACACGTATATCAAATATACTTCTGTCGACATTGCCAGCCTTCTTATGTACCAAGTATCTAGGGTTGTTCTGCTTCAACGACCGCTCTCCTCATAATAGAAGCACTTAGTCTCGGGTTTGGGTTCAACTTTGGGTTGCTTCACTCGAGTAGCAACTGACTTGCCATCCATGAAGTTTCCCTCCTTGCCCTTTCCCTTATCGAAACTAGTGGTTTTACTAACCATCAACACTTGATGCTCCTTCTTGATTTCTACCTTCGCAGTGTCACACATCGCGAACAACTCAGGGATCATCATTTCCATCCCTAGCATAATTATAGTTCATCACAAAGTTCTAGTAGCTTAGTGATAGTGACTCAGAGAACTATATCAATCACTATCTTATCTGGAAGATCAACTCCCACTTGATTCAAGCAATTGTAGCACCCAAACAATCTGAGCACATGCTCAACGATTGAGCTATTCTCCTTCATCTTGCAGGCAAAGAATCTTGTTGGAGATCTCATATCTCACAACACGGGCATGAGCCTGAGATCCCAATTTCAGCTCTTAGAACATCTCATATGTTCCGTGATGTTCAAAACGTTTTGGAGCCTCAATTCGAAGCCGTAATGCATGACGCACTAAACTATCAAGTAGTCATCGGAAAGTGCCTGTCAGATGTTCACAACATCTATAGACGATGCTAGAGGGGGTGGCGCACCGAGCGGTGCATTAAGGACATAAGCCTTCTATGCAGCAATAAGGACAATCTTCAGATCATGGACCCAGTACGCAACATTGCTACCATCATCTTTCAATTCTATTTCTCTAGAAACATATAAAAATTCAAGGGAGCTACAGCGTGAACTACAACAGCAGTGGGATGCGGCCCGTCTCCATGGGCCGTCTTGTGTGTTGGTCTTGGTTGGGCCCGAGGGAGGCTGGGCCCATTAGGGTGTCAGTCTGGCCTCCCAAGGGTTTCCCGACCAAACCCCAAACCCCAGTGCCTCCTCCACCCAACCCGACTCCTCTTGCGACCCACCCCACCTCCGCCGTCGGCCCCTCCCCCTCCGATGAGCCTCACCCTCCCCGCGCAGCTGAGGGATCACTAGAAGAGTGTCTAGAGGGGGGGGGGTGAATAGACTACTAGCAGGAATTTAAAACCTAACTTTGATAAGGGTGAGGTGATGATGTGTCCAGCTTGACAAGCACTAGAAAGTCTATCTTTGTCAAATCCAACATCTTTAACACCAAGTATATGCTCACCTTTGATAAGTTTGTCTAAATTACGCATGCCAACATGTCCTAATATTCTATGCCAAAGCTAACCTTTAGAAGATTTAGCAATTAAAGAAGTGCGAGGTTTGGATCTCTTAGTGAAATCGACCATGTATAGATCACCTCTATGGATACCAGTAAAGACCATTTTATGATTATCTTTATGAAACATTTGACAATTTATTTTCGTGAATAACACATTGAGACCGAAGTCGACAAGTCTAGACACGGAAAGAAGAATATAGCCATGAGATTCAACAAGCATAACATTTTGAATAGAACTATCATGGGATATGACCACCTTACCAAGACCAAGTAACTTACCCTTGGAGTTGTCTCCAAACGTTACGTACCTTCACGGTCCATGGTTTGGTGTAATCTCTTCAAACATTTCTCTATCTCCGGTCATATGATCGGTACATCTGCTATTGAGAATCCACTCTTTGCCTCCGGACATGTAATCCTTGAAATTTGCCATGAGACTTAGATTCTTCATAATCTTCTCATACTCGATGTCGAACAACTCATCTTCATCATAGTAGCCATGTTCCACATTGTCATCATCAAGTGGAAAATCCTCGTCATAAATAACAAGAGATTCGTTAGGATGGTGATCATGACAATGTTCAAGTTTATGAATGCGAAGGGCCTCTATAATGATATTGTTGATAGTTGTGACATCTCCTTTAGCATGCATGAGGTCTCTAAGCTCAAATAGACAAGCATCAAATTTAGGATCACTAGGCGACATTTTGTGAAAGGCAATGGTTTTATGAAGAATTTCATCAAGATTACTTGATGAATAATTTGGATATCGTTTCTCCAAATAATTCCACAAAGTGTAAGCACATGCAAAAATTCTTCATTTGGTTAAGCATATTTCTAGGCAGTGCTCTAATAATGAGATTAACAGTTCTAAGATTGCATAGCATATCAATTTCCTCTTCGTGTGTGGGATGTAAAGGATAAATAGGAGGCTCATAGGGGCGCATAACATATTTTCTCAATTTAAATTCATTAAACAGCTCAAGCATCAAAGATTTCCATTGACTATAGTACTCTCCATCAAGAATGGGCACTCTACAACTCAAACTCCCTATACTAGACACATCCATCTTCCTCCTGGGTAATTAAACCGAAGCAATGGAGACCAATGCTCTGATACCAATTGAGGGATCACTAGAAGAGTGTCTAGAGGGGGGGGGTGAATAGACTACTAGCAGGAATTTAAAACCTAAATTTTCCCAAGTTAATTGGTTGGTAGATTTTAATAGTTTTAGCGTAGCTAGCAAGTCTAATAGCCCTACACATGCATGTCAACGAATATGGCAGCGGAAAGTAAAGACATTGCATATGAAGTAAAGTGTTGAGATAGGTAGATCAAACGCAGTTGGAGACGCATGGATTTTTCCCATGGTTCAGATATGTGGCGCTATCGTACATCCACATTTATGGAGTCTTCAATCTACGGAGGGTAACGGTCGCGAGAGTCCACGGAGGGCTCCACCCAAAAGGGTCCACGAAGTAGCAACCTTGACTATTCCATAACGGCTTCCGTCCATGAAGGACTAGCCTCACTATGGGTAGATCTTCACGAAGTAGGCGATGTACTTACCCTTACAAACTTCTTGGTTCACTCCACAAGACGAAGTAGGAGGCTCCCAAGCGGCACCTAACCAATCTAGGAGGCACCACCCTCCAAAAGGTAATAGGCTCGGTAATGACGATGAACTCCTTGCTCTTGTGCTTCAAGATGATAGACTCCTCAGCACACAATCACTCTCTCATAGATTGGGTGTGGTGGAAGAGATGGGATTGGTGGAAAGCTACTTGGGGAGGCTAGAGATCAAGATCCATATGATTGGAGCGGAATATCTTGACCTCAACACAAGGGTAGGTGGTTCTCTCTCAGAAAACTAGACGGGGCAAGTGTGGAATAGTTCTGAGTGCTTCTCTTTCGAGTAGGTGGTGGTGAAGTGGTATATATAGGCATCCCCAGAAATCCAACCGTTACACACAAAATGACCAACTCGGTGACACCAATGTGTTAATCTTGGTGGTACCGAAGTGACCAAAAGGTGGCAACTTTTGAATCTCGGTGAGACCGATATAGGAAACTCGGTTGCACCGATAAGGTGACCAACGGTCAGATTTCCATTCTCGGTATGCCAATACAACATTCTCGGTGGGACCGAAAATGTGAATTTGCGTAACAAAAAGTTGGCAACCTAAACTCGGTGGTACATGTATGGAATCGGTTGCACCGAAGTGGCTAGGGTTTGGCTGAGTCTGTCTAGGTTCTGGAATCGATGGCACCGGTATGGGAAGTTGGTTGCACCGATTTTGAGTGTTATGTATAGAACAGACTTTGGTGGGAGAGTTTGGGTATGTTTTTGGCGACTATCACTTGTGCACGTTTGAGCATATTATTCACCAACAAAACCTTACCCCCTTTTAATAGTATTGGCTTTCCTATGGACTCAAAGTGATTTCTCACAAATATAAAATGTAGAGTCCTCTTGCTTGAAGCTTGGCCAACCTATTTCCTTCCATCTTGGGGTATCTCCACACTCTCCTTTTGCCAAACCTCTCTATAGACTGTATCTGAAATACACTAGGTAAAAATATCAGTCCAAGGGACAATGTATGTTGTCATGAATTATTAAAACCACCAAGGGAGCATGTTGTGCTTTCAATCTCCTCCTTTTTGGTAATTGATGACAACATACAATCAAACCTTCAAATTGATATGTCTCCAAGATCATTGAGAATTTTCTCACCGTAGATATGAAAATAGATTATCCTCTCCCCCTGAATCTTAGCATGTCGATATTAGGATTGGATAAGGTGAGAAAGGTCAACAATTTTCTTCTCCCCCTCTTTGATATTCTCCCCCTGTTTATAAAGGTATGAGTATTGATATTGGCTCTCCCCTTGATCATATGTCCCCCTTTGCATAAGCGTGTATCTCCCATTTAGCATGAAGCTTTGGTCTTCTCCCCCTTTGGCATTAATTTCCAAAAAGGTCATAAACAGGGATAGATACATGGATCTTTGCTTGAGAAGGGATCGTGGAGAACAGGGGTCATCAAAATGTAGGATTCATAGAAATGAAAACTGAGAGAGTCATTGAGAATGATTTATCTCCCTTTGAGATGTTGTGGGACTTTGTTCTTCTCCTCCTGTCGTCATTGAAGATAGGGATCCTTAAAGACCAAAAATTCTCTCCTCAAGATTACCTTTAGTTCTTCTCCCCCTAAGTAATATGAAGTTTTTTAAAGGATCATCAAAGTAACAGAAGTATTACAAGAAGGATCACTAAGAAAACACCGAATTGCAAAAATGAATTCAAATGAAATAGAATAAAAATCGGTGATTCCGAGATAGATAGATCGGTGGTACCGAGATTTTGTAGTGCAACTTGTTTGCAGTTTCGGTAGAACCGAGATATCCGAGTCGGTGGCTCCGAAAGAGAAAACAAGTTTCTGTTTTTACAAAGTCAAGAGAAAGATTTTCAATGAACTATGAAGTTTTTACAAGGGACATCAACTAGAGAAGATTGGAGTAGTTACGAGAAATCATGCAATAGAGAGCAAACCACACCAGATTCTTAACTAGATGATGGGCGATGACTAGGTCACCTATTTTAGAGTATATCGACTTAGGAGCCAAGCAAGAATACTTGATCACAGGTCATACTCTACGTTAAGCTCAGAATGGGGTTACCATTTTTCGATTAAGCGTTTTAATGTCTTCATGTCGCTTGAGTTGCTTTAGCTCATTTCTTGGAGTAAAGCCTTTTCAAGGACATGAGTTCATACCTTTGAGTGATGTTGATGACGTAGCTTGTAGATGAACTTGTTGAGGATGCTCGAGGTTGATGAAGATCATCTTGAGTTTTGAGCAACCCTTCTTGTTCTAGTACACTGTTTACCTACAAAGATTAGTCATGCAAGGAAGAACAATAGATATATCCAATTCACATGATACCAATTGAGAGTATGCAATTTTTATCAAGTATATGTCAAGTATATGGTTGAGTGGCCTTCTTACTTCCATCATCAAGAGGGGTTGTGGATACTTGGTAATGATAAGATTGCTTATGATTGGATTTGATGGCAATCTTGTGGAATGAAGTTTTTCCAAGTACATACAAGAGATTAGATGCAATACAAGGGAGCATAGAGTTCCATGGCATAAGATGAAATGTTAAGAAACATGGAAATATCAAGAAAGCTCATGCCCTTGCATGCAACCATGTGAGTCTAGCTCAAGTTTGAAGCATCGATGATGTTCAACTCACTCCTCAAGAGACAAAATGTCTTCTCATCAAGTGGCTTAGTAAAGATATCGGCCAACTGCTTGTTAGTGCAAACATGCTTAAGATTAATATCTCCTTTGGCAACATGATCACGAATGAAATGATGTCGAACTTGAATATGCTTAGTTCGAGAATGTTGCATAGGATTATGACCAATTTTAATAGGACTTTCATTGTCGCAAAGTAATGGAACATTTTTGACATGAATTCCATAATCCTTAAGTGTTTGTGTCATCCATAGTAATTGCACACAACAAGATCCAGTAGCAATATACTCAGCTTCGGCAGTCGATAGAGATACCGAGTTTTGTTTCTTAGAGGAACAAGATACAAGAGATCTGCCCAAAAATTGACAACTACCCGAGGTGGATTTTCTATCAACCTTGTCACCGGCATTGTCCAAATCAGAATAGCCAACAAGGTCAAAATAAGATCCCTTGGGATATCAAATGCCAAAATTTGGCGTTTGTATCAAGTATGTCACTATGCGTTTTACAGCCAAAAGATGACATTCTTTCGATGCAGCTTGATATCTAGCACACATGCAAACACTAAGCATAATATCGGCATGAGATGCACATAGATATAACAATGAACCAATCATAGATTGATAAAACTTTCTGATCAACCGTCTCATCCTCTCTGGTAAGATCAATATGTCCGCTAGTAGGCATAGGAGTTTTCGTACCTTTGCACTCCTACATGTTGAACTTTTTGATCATGTCCTTGGTATACTTAGTTTGAGAGATGAAAGTTCCTTATTTTTATTGCTTGATTTGCAAGCCAAGAAAGAATTTCAGCTCACACATCATGGACATCTCATACTTCTCGGACATCAACCTTCCAAACCTTTCACTAAATTGAGGGTTAGTGGAACCAAAGATAATATCATCCACATAGATTTGGCACACAAATAATTCACCATTAACTCTCTTAGTGAAGAAGGTTGCATCAATTTTACCAATTTCAAAAACTTTTTCAATAAGAAACTTCGTTAAACATTTGTACCAAGCACGAGGGGCTTGCTTACGACCATAAAGAGCTTTACGAAGCTTGTAAACATGATTAGGTTTATTAGGATTCACAAAGCCAGGTGGTTGCTTAACATAAACCTCTTCTTCAATCTCACCATTTAAAAATGCACTTTTAATATCCATTTGATAAAGCATGATATCATGGTGATTGGCATAAGCAAGAAGAATGCGAATAGCTTCAAGTCTAGCGACGGGGGCGTACGTCTCACTGTAGTCCATACCTTCGACTTGCGTATATCCTTGAGCTATGAGGCGAGCCTTGTTGCACACAACTTGACCATCTTTGTATTGCTTGTTCTGAAATACCCATTTGGTTCCGATGATATTGTGTTCATCCTCGGGCTTCTCCACGAGTGTCCACACTTCATTCCTTTCGAAGTTATGAAGTTCTTCATGCATAGCGTTCACCCAATCCGCGTCTTCAAGAGATTTTTCTACCTTCAAGGGATCAATGCTAGAGATGAAAGAATAATGCTCACAGAAGTTTGGAGGACGAGTTTTAGACCGAATGATCCTCCCTATTTGTATATCACCAAAGATTTGGTTTAGGGGATCGTTCTTGGTCACTTGTGCTCGAACTCGGGTCAGCTTCCGATTGTTGGTTGGTGGAGCTTCTTCTTCATCATCATCTCCTTCATCTTCGTTATTGTTGAAGGTGTCGTTCCCTTGAGGTGGTGGTGAAGGAGGTTGTGGTGGATATTCATGATGCACTTCCTCCTCTTCATCATTTTGCCGTGTACCGCTTGTGGATGCCTCCATGTCATGTTGTGGTTCACCTTGTCGTGAGGTAGGGGCTTCCACTTGAGTTGATGAAGTACTTTCCTTCACCTCCATGGGACGAATCTTGCCGATGGGTAAATCTAGGATAGCTTCCGAAGGGTTCTTATCACCTACATCATTTGGCAATTGTTTGACTTGCGAACCATGAGATTCATCAAACTTCACATCTGCCGTCTCTTCAACTTTTCGAGTGAAGTTGTTGTAGACATGGTAGGTGTGAGAGTTCGATCCATAACCAAGTAGGAATCCTTCATGATATTTAGGAGCAAATTCAGTACGACGATGCTTATCAAGAATGTAGCACTTGGAGCCGAATACCCGAAAGTACCCAACTTGGGGTTTGTTACCGGTGAGTAGCTCGTATGTCGTTTTACCGAGAATCTTGTGCAAGTAAAGTCGGTTTGTGGCATGACATGCTGTTTCCATGGCTTCTGCGCAAAAGTGTTTTTGTGTCTTGTATTCGTCAAGCATCGTTCTTGCCATCTCAATGAGTGTGCGGTTCTTCCTCTCAACAACTCCATTTTGTTGAGGCGTGTACATGGCCGAGAACTCATGTGAGACACCTTCTTCGTCAAGAAAGGTATCCACATGGGTGTTCTTGAACTCCGATCCGTTATCGCTCCAAACTTTCTTGATCTTCACTTTAAACTAATTTTGCACTTTGCGAGAGAAGTTCTTGAAGATCTTTTGAACCTGCGACTTATCATCAAGAAAGAATACCCACGTAAATCTGGAAAAATCATCAACTATAACTAGACCATAGGAATTTCCACCGAGACTCTTGTAAGCATTGGGACCGAAAAGATCCATGTGAAGTAACTCGAGTGGTCTCCTAGTAGTCATGATATTCTTAACAGGAAGACTTCCACCTACTTGCTTTCCAGCTTGACAAGCACTACAAAGTCTATCTTTGTCAAAGACAACATGTTTCACACCAAGTATATGATCACCTTTGATAAGTTTCTCTAAATTACGCATGCCAACATGTCCTAATCTTCTATGCCAAAGCCAACCTTTAGAATATTTTGCAATTAAAGAAGTGCGAGGTTTGGATCTCTTAGTGAAATCGACAATGTATAGATCATCTCTACGGATACCGGTAAAGACCATTTTATGATTATCTTGACTAAACACTTGACAATCTATTTTCGTGAATAACACATTGAGGCCGAAGTCAGCAAGTCTAGACATGGAAAGAAGATTATAGCCAAGAGATTCAACAAGCATAACATTTTGGATAGAAATATCATGGGATATGGCCACCTTACCAAGGCCAAGTACCTTACCCTAGGAGTTGTCTCCAAACGTTACGTACCTTCGCGGTCCACGGTTTGGTGTAATCTCTTCAAACATTTCTCTATCTCCGGTCATATGATCAGTACATCTGCTATCGAGAATCCACTCTTTTCCTCCGGACATGCAATCCTTGAAGTTTGCCACGAGACTTAGATTCTTCATAATCTTCTCATACTCGATGTCGAACAACTCATCTTCGTCATAGTAGCCATGTTCCACATAGTGATCATCAAGTGGAAAATCCTCGTCATAAAGAACAAGAGAGTCGTTAGGATGGTGATCATGACAATGTTAAAGTTTATTAATGCGAAGGGCCTCTATAATGATATTGTTGATAGTTGTGACATCTCCTTTAGCATGCATGAGGTCTCTAAGCTCAAATAGACAAGCATCAAATTTAGGATCACTAGGTGACATTTTGCAAAAGGCAATGGTTCTATGAAGAATTTCATCAAGATTACTTGATGAATAATTTGGATATCGTTTCTCCAAATAATTCCACAAGGTGTAAGCACATGCAAAATTCTTCATTTGGTTAAGCATATTTCTAGGCAATGCTCTAATAATAAGATTAACAGTTCTAAGATTGCACAGCATATAAATTTCCTCTTCGTGTGTGGAGGCTCATAGGGGCGCATAACATATTTGCTCAATTGAAATTCATTAAACAAATAAAGCATCAAAGATTTCCATTAACTATAGTACTCTCCATCAAGAATGGGAACTCTACAACTCAAACTCCCTATACTAGATACATCCATCTTCCTCCTCGATGATTAAACCGAAGCAATGGAGACCAATGCTCTGATACCAATTGAGGGATCACTAGAAGAGTGTCTAGAGGGGGGGGTGTGTGAATAGACTACTAGCAGGAATTTAAAACCTAAATTTTCCCAAGTTAATTGTTTGGAAGATTTTAACAGTTTTAGCAAAGCTAGCAAGTCTAACAGCCCTACACATCCATGTCAACGAATATGACAGCGGAAAGTAAAGACATTTCATATGAAGTAAAGTGTTGAGATAGGTAGATCAAACGAAGTTGGAGATGCATGGATTTTTCCCGTGGTTCTGATAGGTGGCGCTATCGTACATCCACGTTTATGGAGTCTTCAACTCATGGAGGGTAACGGTCGCTAGAGTGCATGGAGGGCTCCACCCAAAAGGGTCCACGAAGTGGCAACCTTGACTATTCCATAACGGCTTCCGTCCATGAAGGACTAGCCTCACTATGGGTAGATCTTCACGAAGTAGGCGATCTCCCTGCCCTTACAAACTTCTTGGTACACTCCCCAACACGAAGTAGAAGGCTCCCAACTGACACCTAACCAATCTAGGAGGCACCACCCTCCAAAAGGTAATAGGCTCGGTAATGACGATGAACTCCTTGCCCTTGTGCTTCAAGATGATAGACTGCTCAGCACCCAATCACTCCCTCACAGATTTGGCATGGTGGAAGAGATGGGATTGGTGGAAAGCTACTTGGGGAGGCTAGAGATCAAGATCCATATGATTGGAGTGGAATATCTTGACCTCAACACAAAGGTAGGTGGTTCTCTCTCAGAAAACTAGATGAGGAAAGTGTGGAATAGTTATGAGTGCTTCTCTTTCAAGTAGGTGGTGGTGAAGGGGTATATATAGGCATCCCCAAAAATCCAACCGTTACACACAAAATGACCAACTCGGTGACACCGATGTGTTAATCTCGGTGGTACCGAAGTGACCAAAAGGTGGCAACTTTTGAATCTCGATTAGACCGATATAGGAAACTCGGTTGCACCGATAAGGTGACCAATGATCAGATTTCTAATCTCGATGACGCTGATCCAACATTCTCGATGGGACCGAAAATGTGAATTTGCGTAACAGAAAGTTGGCAACCTAAACTCGATGGTACCGGTACGGAATTGGTTGCACCGAAGTGGCTAGGGTTTGGCTGAGTCTGTCTAGGTTCTAGAATCGGTGGCACCAGTATGGGAAAGTTGGTTGCACCGATTTTGAGTGTTAGGTATAGAATAGACTTTGGTGGGAGAGTTCGTGGATGTTTTTGGCAACTATCACTTTTGCACGTTTGAGCATATTGTTCACCAACAAAACCTTACCCCCTTTTAATAGTATTGGCTTTCCTATGGACTCAAATTGATTTCTCACAAATATAAAATGTAGAGTCCTCTTGCTTGAAGCTTGCCCAACCTATTTCCTTGCATCTTGGGGTATCTCCACACTCTCCTTTTGACAAACTCTCTATAGACTGTATCTGAAATACACTAGGTAAAAATATCAATCCAAGAGACAATGTATGTTGTCATGAATTATCAAAACCACCAAGGGAGCATGTTGTGCTTTCAGCGGCTGGGCTCTGACATGCCCCAAGAGTGGGACGAGCTCGGCCCCCGCTCCAAGCGCCACCTCGAGGGGCAGAGGGACCCTCCCCACCCCTCCCCGGAGGGTGCCCGAATGGAGGCCGACCAGTGGCGTTGCCTCACTTCCCGGGACGGCCGCCGCTCGCCGGACCGTGGGAACCGACAGTCCTGGGACCACCGCTCCTCGCCTCGACATGACCGTCGTGGACAGTCTCACTCTCCTCCCCATGCTGATGGCTGGAAGCAGCGACACCACTCCCATTCTACGGCATGGCGGTTCAAGCAAGATCTCTCCCCTGGCCACACATGGTGGATGCCACCACTTGCCCGCTGCTGCTACCAACACCTGGCCCCGCGCGCCGCTACCAACCCTTGCAAGTGCAGCCCCAATTCCCTCCTTCGGTGGGACAGGGAATGGTGGCACCCCGGGCCGTGCGGGTCAGAACAAGAAGAAGCGACGTCGGGGGCGGGAAATGCCACCGGTGCATCGCCCACTCCTGGCGCCCCCGCTCCGCTTCCAATCGCCGCCTCAGTTAGCACCATAGCCCCGAGCCAAGTCTAGTGCTTCAACCGTGGTGTCTTTGGTGAAAGCACATTTCCTTCGTTGGTGGTTTGGTAATTAATAAAAAATTATAAGTCATTGAACTAATGCTTTCACCAAGTATATTTCAGAAAATTTCATTGATGGGAATGGCAAAAGGATTGTGGAATTACCCCAAGATTCAAGGAAATAGGTTGGCCAAGCTTCAAGCAAGAGGACTCTACATTTTACATTTTTGAGAAATGACTTTGAGTCTATAGGAAAGACAATACTATTAAAAGGGGGTAAAGTTTTTATGGTGAACAATATGCTCAAACGTGCACAAGTGATAGTCACCAAAACATCCACATACTCACCCACCAAAGTCCGTCCTAAGCCAAATATGCCAAATCGGTGCAACCAACATTCCTAACCTGGTGCCACCGAATTCCAAACCCTAGACAGACTCAATCAAACCCTAACACTTCGGTGCAGCTGACACTGCACTTGGTGCCACCGAGTTGGGTTGCCAAGATTCTGTTACGCAAGTTCTCATTTTCGGTCCGACCGAGAATGGTGAATCAGCGTCACCGAGACTGGTAAATCTGACCGTTGGTCACCTTGTCGGTGCAATTGAGAATTGTATATCTGTCCATCCGAGATTCAAAAGTTGCCACATTTTGTCACTTTGGTACCACCGAGATTTACACATCGGTGTCACCGAGTCTGACTTATTGTATGTAACAGTTGGATTTTTGGGGATGCCTATATATACCCCTTCACCACCACCCACTCAGAAGAGAAGCACTCAGAACTATTCCATACCTACCCTACTCACTTTTTTGAGAGAGAACCACCTTCCCCTCTTTTTGGGTCAAGATCTTCCACTCCAACCATATGGATCTTGATTTCTAGCCTCCCCAAGTTGCTTTCCACCAATCCCATCTCTTCTACAAAGCCAAAGCTATGAGAGAGAGATTGTGTATCATCATTACCGAGCCTATTACCTTTTGGAGGGTGGTGCCTCATAGATTGGTTAGGTGTCGCTTGGGAGCCTCCTACTTCGTGTTGTGGAGTGAACCAAGAAGTTTGCAGGGGCAAGGAGATCGCCTACTTCGTGAAGATCTACCCATAGTGAGGCAAGTCATTCGTGGACGTAAGCCACATGGAATAGTCGAGGCTGCTTCTTCGTGGAACCCTATGTGGGTAGAGCCCTCCGTGGACTTTCGTGACCATTACCCTCCATGGGTTGAAGACTCCGTGAACATGGACGTACGATAGCACCACCTATCGGAACCACGGGAAAAATTATCGTGTCATCACTTGTATTTCCATTCCTAACCCTCTCTTTACTTACATGTGCAATGTATTTACTTTCCGCTGCTACACTCTTTGACATGCATGTGTAGGGTGTTACTTGATATGCTATGAATGCTAAATCGTGCCAAGAATTAAAATTGGGAAAAGGGAAAAACTTTTATTTGGTCAAGTAGTCTAATCACCCCCTCTAGACCTACTTTCGATCCTACAAGTGGTATCAGAGCTTTGGTCTCCATTGCATTGGTTTCATAACCTAGGAGAAGTTTGGAATCTAGTGAGGGAAATTATCATCGTAGATGTCCGTACTTTGATGGCACTAATTTTGCTAGTTGGAAGCTTAAAACAAAAATGCATTTGCTTGGTCATAATCCTTCCATTTGGGCTGTTGTTCATGTTGGCTTGCAAGGTGAATTCTTTGCGGATGGAAAGGAACCGGATCGTGAAGCATTTGCGGATGAATTGAAGATGTTACAACTCAATGCTCAAGCATGTGACATTATCTTCAACTCCCTGTGTCCTGAAGAATTCAACAAGACCAGCCTCCTTGAACACGCAAAAGAGATTTGGGATACTTTGGTTGATATGCATGAAGGAACTGAGTCCATGAGAGAAACCAAGTTAGATGTTCTTCAAAGTCAACTTGACAAGTTCAAGATGAAGGATGGTGAAGGAGTTGCTGAAATGTAATCTAGGCTAGCTCTCATCATCAATGAGATTGCCGGCTTAGGAAGCAAAGAAATGACCGACAAGTTCATCATCAAGAAGATACTTCGAGCTTTGGATGAGAGATATGACACCATGTGCACATTGATCCAAATGATGCCTAACTACAAAGATCTCAAACCAACGGAAGTGATTGGTAGAATTGTTGCTCATGAGATGACACTCAAAGAGAAGGACGACCTTCATCACAAGTCTAGAGGTGCTTACAAAGCCACAAATTATGCTCCCGCTACCTCAAGCGACAACCTTGTCACAAATGAAGAGATAAGCCTGATGGTCAAGAAATTCAACAAATTCTACAAGAATAGAAGCAAAGATTGCAGCTCTAACTCAAGATATGAAGAGAAGCGTTTGTCAAGTCATGATCGAAACTGCTACAATTGTGGGAAGCCCGGACACTACTCAAATGAGTGCTCGACTCCCTACAAACGAAGGGAAGAGTCACCAAAAAGACGAAGCTCAAGAGATGAATCACCCCGAAGAGAGAGAAGGAGTAGAGATGATCGTTATGAATGAAGACCCTCAAGGAGAAGTAGGGAATCAGAGAAGAAGGACAAACACAAGAGATACTCAAGAAGAAAGCATCAAGCTCATGTTGGTGAATGGGTTTCCGGCTCTGACTCCGATAACCACTCCGAGAGAAGCTATCACTCCAACTCCGACTATAGTCAAGATGATGGTGTTTCCGGAATTGCACTAGTGACAACCAACTCCTATGACCTATTTGATTCACCAAACTAAGGAGGTGGAAGTTTCTTCATGGCTAAAGGCCCCGAGGTATCACATCCCAAATATCTTGATTTCGATAGTGATGAAGATGACTTGCTTTATGATGATGACTTGCTATGTGATAAAACTAGTTATCATAATGAACTTGATATTTCTCATATAGTCAAGATAAGTCAATTGATGATGATAAGATGAAAATAAAAGAACTAACTAAAGAACTCAACACTCTTAAGTTAGCTCATGAATCTACTCTTGAAGATCATAGAGAGCTTGTAAGAACTCATGAGAAGCTACGCTTCGAGAAGCTCAATTTGGAGCAAGAACATGAATTTCCTAAAGCTATCAATGACGATCTTCAAAACAAGACTTCATATTATATTGCCAAATGACTACTCTTGTCTACATTCACCCCACAAGTCAAATCTAAGCAAACTAGTAACAAAGGAAAGAAATGTTCTTCATCTAGTAGCAACGATAAAAATGCTAAACCAAATGATGTTGCTCCTAGTAGTTCTATTGATTCCACTAATGATGATTCTCTTAGCCAAGTTACACTTGAGCAAGAGAATGCT
Source organism: Hordeum marinum (assembly GCA_022496015.1). Classification (NCBI taxonomy): domain Eukaryota; kingdom Viridiplantae; phylum Streptophyta; class Magnoliopsida; order Poales; family Poaceae; genus Hordeum; species Hordeum marinum. Next base: position 366,987,637 of record CM039673.1, on the reverse strand, counting down.
TTATTGAAAGGAATTATAGAGAAAGGTATCTACAGGAGTCTTGAAGGGTACAAACAATTTGATGAGATTTTACGCAAGCACGGAGGATACCGAAAGAATCGTGGTGTTGGCTACTTCAACGCTAATGGAGTTGAATGTGAAGAAGGTCAATATCCCAATCCTAAGTTTGTTCCTCAAAAGGAGAAGTATGAAAATACTATTCCCATGGGGACAAACACTGAAGATGGCCTTCCACCACAAGACACCAAGCTCAAGGGCAAGAACAAGCTCCAAGAGGACTTTGACTCTTATGAAGATGAATCCCAAGCTTTGGTGAAGTGGGTTCCCAAGGCTACTACAAGCTCAACTTCTACAAGTTATACTTAAACACCAAGGATCCCCATCAACTTGATGTGAATTCCCAAGAAGAAGAACTAGAGAGTTCTTGAGGGGTGACTCCGCCAATTAAATTCACTCACATTCATTATTGGCAAGATCTATTTGCAATCAACATCAACCCTATGCAATAGATCAAGGAGTCATACATTCCCTCAAAAGTAAGCAAGGGACAAGGTAATCAACAAATCAATGGACATCATTACATATGCTTTGCACTCCATGCCCATAGATATCCTTGTATTTGTCTCTTGTGTGTTGGGACTAACCCATGTAGGTGAGAAGAGTAAGGAAACAACAAGGATGCTCCCAACTCTTGGTGATCTGCATCAACCTTGAGCATCCACCACTACCTCACCAACATGAAGTCTTCATCGACAAAACCCAATGTTTGTTTATCCCTCTTATGGGGGGATGTCACATCAAGGGGGAGCTTTACTCTAAGACTTGAGTCAAAGCATCTCTTAGTATGTGACAAACATTAAATGCTTTATGTAAAAGTGGTAACCCCACTTGGCTTAAACGATGAGTATGACCTATGATCAAGTACTCTTACTTGGCTCCTAAGTCAAATACTGATATATAGATGACTTCGTCATCACCCAAGTGCTTGTTATATGCTAGAGTATATGTGTATGTTTTCCATGATTTCATTTGACATCTTATTGTGTGAGCATGTTAGTCTGCATTTATTTTCTCATTCGAGGATATCCAATTGTTTCTATTTGGCTTTTAATTTATCTTTTGGCAATTGGATATACAAGAATTCCTAGGACCACTTCTTTAGCTATCTATGATTTCTCACCTCATACTCTATTCATGTTGCATCACAAAACTTGAACAAGTGCTTTTTGACCCCTTTGTGTGTGGAGCACTCAGAGTTCCGTATCGACAAGGACTGACCATTAAAACCTCCCAAGTGCATCTCGGTGGAACCAACCCCAAAATCTCGGTCTCACCGAATGCCTAGGGTTGATCTGGTTTTTGAATCTCCGTACCACCAATTCCATTTTCTCGATTACACCGAGTGTCCCTATCAGCTGACATTTGAGGCACTCGGTGACACCGAAAACTTAGAATCGGTGTGACCGACAGTGGTGGGTATATGACTCTGGACCCCGACGCTTTGAAATTCTATCTTCAAACGTCGTGCTCCAAAACCCTAAGCTGCCGCTCCAAAGACCCCTGGTCGTCGCCCTTGTCTCCCTGCGCTCCTCTGCCGCTGGGAATCGCCGTCGCCGACGAACTCCTCTCCTTCGTCGCCGCTGTAGAGGATCCACACCAAACTAGGGTACATATTCGATCTCTATTGGGCTCCTCGTCCGATTCTTACACATTAGATCCTTGTTTATCATCATTACACCATTTGCACATGTTTACGTCCTCTCAAAACACCATAATCTCGCAAAAGATGAAATTTCCAGGGTTTTGCTGTCCGCTCGATAGATCTCGGTGAAACCAAAATGGAAATATCGGTCTCACCAATATACTTTTGTGTGTGCCTGAGAACTGACTTGGTGGAACCGAGTTGCTCATTTCGGTTTGACTGAAAATGCTGCCAAGTTTTGGTTAGTGAGTCAGTCAGTCTCGGCCCCACCAAAATTTCTGTTTCGGCTGCATCGATATCTATTTGACAGAAAGCAAAAATCTTGAAAATTCATTGCTCAAATTTCAAAAACCAGCCTCATTTTGTGACGACTCATCTTCTTCTGCTCTCCTATACTCTATTCACAGGGTCAGTATGTCAGGCTCAGAGGACAGCCAGAATTTGGCAGAGCAAGGAGTTGATATGAGTTCTTGAACAACCCCAGAAGCCAGTTCTTTCTCAGATCCAGGCACCCCCAGCTCTCATGGGTTGCCCAAGGCTGCCACCAAGACCAGGAAGAAGCTAAAATCTGATGAAGAAGATTCAGATTTTATTCCTGAGGAAATTCTTGCTAAGAAGCAAGAAAAGGTTGCCAAGAAGTCAGCAACTGAAGCTACTTCCTCTCAAAGAGTTGTCAGCAAAGTTTATGCTCCTGCTGAAACTATCAAGGCATAGGAAAGTGCAAGAGCCACTGTGTCATTTGAGGTCCCCGAGAAAGCTATGGCTAAGAAGGCAGGGGAGAAGAAGTCTAGGAAGAGGATTGTCCTTGTTATTGGCAGGCCTACCTCTATGTTTGAAGATACAGAGGAGGCTGTTGGTGCTGCTGCTCAGGAGGAGGAAGAGCATGCTGAGACAGTCCCTCCCAAGAAGAAAGCCTAGAAGCTCATGGCTGATGTTATTCCAAAGACTGGCACCTCCTAGAGCAAGCCTACATCTAAGAAGGCTGCTGCATAGAAGTCCAAGAGGACTACCAGGGACATTCATGCTTCAGAGAAGAACTAAGGGACTACCTCCAGAGTGGAAGATGATGATGACTTGACTACCTTGATGAAGCTCAGACCACATCTTCCAGTGCATGATGCCAGCCACTTAGTTGCTGAGGACATGAAGAAGAGGAAAGACTCAAGATTGAGAGCCTGGAGAGCGCTCAGAGGAGGAAAGCTGCAGTTGACTACATGTTTTACACCAGAGAGTAACAAGATTTGTATGAGACCGTTCTGCTTGACAAGAGCCCAGCTGCTAGCGACATGAGGTATGTCAATTGGAAGTTCATCAAAGATAATGTGGACTACTTCCCAAGTGTCCAAGACAACTTCCATTGCATTGGTCTGGAAAAATTCATTGGCAGAGAGCTTACTGCATGGAATGACGAGATGATCATGCAATTCTACTCCACTGCTCATTTCTACGGAGATGGTAGAATTGTATGGATCATAGAAGGTGCTAGATATGAATCCAATGCTGAGGAATGGGCTGCTCTACTGGAAGTTCCAGAAGCTCAGGAAGGAGATTTGGATGTATACTCTGAACCCAAGGCAAGTCACAATGCCATGAAAGACATGTATACTCCTATCCCCACAGACAAGGTGCAATAACACAAGCTAGGATCCATCTATTATCTGCAAGAAGGCCTCTAGACTGTAAACACTATTCTCAGGCATACCTTGGTGCCCAAGTCTGGAGATGACAAGATGATCAGAGGCTACTGCATCAACATGTTGATCCACCTTGATAGGAACACCAGGATTAGAGTAGTGGATCTGATTGTTGAGACAATCAAGAGGGTTGTTGCTGACCAGAAGCGCTCATGATACTATGCACCCCACATCCAGTTGCTTATCAACTCTCAGTTGGAGAAGCACATTTTTGCTCTTGACCGCCCACATCTACCCCTAGAGCCAGAGTTCGAAGATAACATTATGGTGATGAACCCAGATCATCCCACATCTGCTACAACACAAGCAGAGGCAGAAGCTGTTTGAGCTGCTAGTGCTCAAGCCCCCAGATCCAGGAACTAGCAAATGGATCTTCTGATCACAGCCATCTAGGGCATGCAGAAGGATATCAAGGGGATTCTAGATAACCAGAAAAGTCTAGTGAGGATCTTCGGGACAAGAATCAAGGTTCTTGGTGATAAGGTGGACAAGTTGTCCAAGAGAGTGATTGAGCTCCAGAAGGAAGTTGACTCCGTGCACATTCCCCGGGTCTCTTCTACCTCTTTTGGTGATGATGATGATGATGAGGAAGGATCACCTCTCGGGCCAGGCACCCAGTTCACCACTCAGATGAGATCATCCACAGTGCCTGCACCAGAATCGAGTCCCTCTTCATCAGCTCCAGCTACTGTCAGCACAACTCTTGCTCCATCAACTCAAGTTCCTGCTATGACGACTCCAGCTCCATCAACGACATCTGTAGAGACCTTCGCCGATGCCGTGCTCTCGAATTCTTCATCTACAATTGGAGGAGACCAACCCAAGAACACTTAGATAGATACCTTTGAACTTTTTGGTAACTTGTTGCCAAAGGGGAGAAGTGTATATAGATCATTAGGCTTCGAGAGAGAGAGCGTTTGGTATTTTGTTGCTTTTTCAAAACAATTGCTTTTGGTTGCCGTGATACTCTTTTGTCTTGCTTGATACACGCTTGATGATGTTTGATCATACGCTTTGATGTGTGATGCTACTATTTCCTATCATCTTAGATGCTTATGTGATGATCATTCATCTTTGGTTGATTGTGTTGTGCTACGATATTCATTCCAATTACCGTCGCACACGACCAAGTGGTATCTGACATGTAAGAAGTGACCCATGTATCTAATCGATTGTGCATTTGCATTCAAACGCAAATTCAAAAATAATGCACAAATTTAGGGGGGGCTCTTGCTTATCACATACTTCTCAAAGCGATGACTATGTTCATTGATTATATCTTTGTCGAAGCTTTGATCTATATGTTGTCATCAATTACCAAAAATGGGGAGATTGAAAGCAAATTTTCTCCCTTGGAAGTTTTGCTAATTAATAACAACATATAAGTCATTGAACTAATGCTTTCACCAAGTATATTTTAGGAAAGTTCATTGATGGGAATGGCAAAAGGCTTGTGGAATTACCCCAATATTCAAGGAAATAGGTTGGCCAAGCTTCAAGCAAGAGGACTCTACATTTTACATTTGTGAGAAATCACTTTGAGTCTATAGGAAAGCCAATACTATTTAAAGGGGGTAAAGTTTTGATGGTGAACAATATGCTCAAACGTGCACAAGTGACAGTTACCAAAACATCCACATACTCTCCCACCAAAGTCTGTCCTAAGCCAAATATGCCAAATCAGTGCAACCAACATTCCTATCCCGGTGCCACCGAGTTCCAAACCCTAGACAGACTCAGCCAAACCCTAACACTTCAGTGCAGCCGACACTGCACTCGGTGCCACCGAGTTGGGTTGCCAAGATTCTGTTACACAAGTTCTCATTTTCGGTCTGACCAAGAATGGTGAATCGGCGTCACCGAGACTGGTAAATCTGACCGTTGGTCACCTTGTCGGTGCAACCGAGAATTGTATATCGGTCCATCCGAGATTCAAAAGTTGCCACTTTTTTTCACTTTGGTGCCACCGTGATTTACACATCGGTGTCACCAGGTCTGACTTATTGTGTGTAACGGTTGGATTTTTGGGGATGCCTATATATACCCCTTCACCACCACCCACTCAAAATAGAAGCACTCAGAACTATTCCATACCTATCCTACTTTGTTTTCTGAGAGAGAACCACCTACCCTTATGTTGAGTTCAAGATCTTAAACTACGACCATATGGATCTTGATTTCTAGCCTCCCCAAGTTGCTTTCTACCAATCCCATCTCTTCTACCAAGCCAAATCTATGTGAGAGAGATTGTGTGTTGAGGAGTCTATCATCTTGAAGCATAAGAGCAAGGAGTTCATCGTCATTACTGAGCCTATTACCTTTTGGAGGGTGGTGCCTCGTAGATTGGTTAGGTGTCGCTTGGGAGCCTCCTACTTCATGTTATGGAGTGAACGAAGAAGTTTGTAAGGGCAAGGAGATAGCCTACTTCATGAAGATCTACCCATAGTGAGGCTAGTCCTTCATGGACATAAGCCGCATGGTCTCTCTCAAACAACCCTGCAATCAAATACAAGAAATCTCTTGTGTCCCCAACACACTCAATACAATGGAAATTGTACAGGTGCACTTGTTCGGCGAAGAGATGGTGATACAAGTGCAATATGGATGATAGATATAGGTTTTTGTAATCTGAAAATATAGAAACGACAAGGTAGAAAGTAAAAAAAGTGAGGACAAATGGTATTGCAATGTTTGAAAACAAGGCCTAGGGTCCGTATTTTCGCTATTGCAATCTATCAACAATGCTAATATAATTGTATCACATAACCATCCCTTAACGTGCAACAAAGAATCACTCCAAAGTTCTTATCTAGCGAGAGCCTAACAAGAAATTGTTTGTAGGGTACGAAGCCACCTTAAAGTTATTCTTTCTGATCAATCTATCCAAGAGTTCCTACTAAATAACCAAGTTATCATTTCCGATCGATCTATCTAAGAGTTTGTACTAGAATAACACCATATGATACGCATCAACCAACTCTAATGTCACCTAGATACTCCAATGTCACCACAAGTATCCATGAGTTAATTATACGATATGCATCAAATAATATCATAATACTCAATCTAACACAAAGAACCTCAAATAATACCCCAAGATTTCTATCAGAGGAAGTAGGACAAGAACGTGTATCAACCCCTATGCATAGATTACCCCAATGTCACTGCGGGAATCCTCAAGTTGAGTACCAAAACATATATCAAGTGAACCAATAGAACACCCCATTGTCACCACGGGTATCCACATGCATGACATATATCATGTGTTCTCAAATCCAATATTCAATCCAACATAACGATATCTCAAATGGAAAGATTCAATTCATCACAACATGATAGCAAGGGAATAACATCATGTGATCTGACTATATTAACAAAGCCCGTGATACATCAAGATCATGACATCTCAAGAACATGAGAGAGAGGGAGATTGAACACATAGGTAGTGGTACATACCCTCAGCCCCGAGGGTGGACTACACCCTCCTCATCATGGCCTTCGTCGGGATGATGAAGACGACCACCAGAGATGATCTAGCCTCTCTGGTAGGGTACTCTTTTCTCTCCAGATTGGTTTTTCGTTCATACAGAGGCCTTTCTACGGCAGAACGAGGAGTCTAGGGTTATTTGTGAAGTTTTCTATATTTATAGGATTTTTGGGCATCGGTTTCACTCCAATATGGGCCACGAGGAGAGCACAACCCACCAGGGCACGGTTTGAGAGCCTGGCATGACCTGGTGGGTTGTTCCCATGCCGTGGATCTTTTGGCCCTCCCATGAACCGTCTAGTGCCTCTTTTGTTCCAAAAAAAGTCAAAAAGTTTCAGGTGATTCTGAGAACTTTCATTTTCTGCAGAAAAACAACACCATGGCAGTTCTTTTGAAAAAATAGTGTCAGTCCGGGTTAATTCTAAATAAATCATATAAAGTGCATCAAGACCATATAAAATTATTGTAAACATAGGTGAATATGGCATGAATACTTCATGAATTATCGATATGTTGGAGACGTATCAACATCCCCAAGCTTAATTCCTACTCGTCCTTGAGTAGGTAAATGATAAAAGAAATAATTTATGAAGTGTGAATGCTAGCATAGTGCATAAGTTCGATCAAAGAAAATTTCAACTACTTCTCCTAGCATCATAACAACAACTCTTTCTCATAAAAATCATAATGATAAATTAGAAACCAATCCACATGTTATGGTTGAAACAATGCATTCTCTTGAAACTTAACAACCGATGTTCTTAGTCACTAAACAATTGCAATTCAACTTATTCTCAACAAGGTCTAAGTAAGAGCTCCACATACTCAATCATCATATAGTCTTCTATGATTGCTAGTACTCAAAGGATATTTTTTGAACAAATGGCATCCATCAAAAGCATAGAAAGATAGGGGCTTTGTCGGGACCCCGATCCTAAGTCATATGAATCTAAACTGTAACATATCACATCACTTTGCGGCCTCACGCACGGTAACCTCCACGGCTGCAGCCTTACCTTAGCCGGGACTGTTTGCGTCTTTTGGCTCACGTATGTGAACATGTCACTGGCAATCAAACGACAGAGAACTAGGGACGGCATGGCTAGTCGTAGAACCCAAGTGGCACATCCGTACAGGAACATGCATACGTAACCCAACAATGCAGGTGTCGGCCTCTAGCATGTGTAGACGAGTCATAGCAAGCTACAAGGACTCCATTACGCCGTGGGACATAAATGTCATCACTGCACGTAGACGAGTCATAGCAGGCTACAAGGACTCCATTACACTGTGAGACATTTCCCTGAAGGGATAGACACAACAACAAAGAAGGATACATGCCGGTCAATCAATGTGTCCGGTGCAGTAGCAAGCTACAAGGGCTCGGTGGAAGCACAAAGAGGCAGTTCCCTGTAAAGAGTACTACTAAAGGCACACAACTAGGTGTCGAATCCCATACATATTGTTGCACGTCACATGTACGCATGACATGCCCGACATGCATAGATACAACTATGGCATCATAACATAACCATACAACAACACAACAATTATTTAGGAGGCTCATAAGAGCCAACATAGTGTGATATTACAAGCAGGGGTCACCTGACCCAACACACAAATCATACAAATAACAAGCAACAGTGACTACTGAGTACTCAACAAGACTTACATCAGAACTAACTACATATGCATCGGTATCAACAAGGAGGTTGTGGGGTTCAATGCAGCAAACCAGCTTTGACTCGGTGGCTATCCTGTACTAAGACTTCCATAAATTTGTAAAGTTTTATGAAGCGTACACGAGTCCACTAAACCACAATAATACACCACACCATGGATCCGCTCCCGTCTTCCTACGACAGTGCCATCCATGGTACTCACACTTATCTTGAAGCTTTTATGAGTATCCTTTTAAATTGTCTATGAACCATATAAGTATCCAAGTAGTCCATATCCGTGGACGCAACTATTCGAATAGATTGATTACCCTGCAGGGGTGTACTTCGTCACACATGCTCTCGCCACTTACCGCCATGTGCTCGTAAAAGGCACCTCGGCAACCTTCAAGCGGAAGCCCAGCGAGGGAGTCGGCCACGACCTAACCACACGAGACTCTAGTCCAGGTTTATCGCCTATTCAGGACTAAACCCGCAAGGAAGTCCGACCGAAGTTTCGTCAACGACCCCAACAATGTGTACAAGGTTCCCAAGCCCACCTCGACGGATGGTACTACGCTTGGTACACCGGGCAACAATGCCTAGTCTATCCCAAGCCCACCTATATGGGGTGCCACTCGGTAGACTACTAGCATATCCTACAAACACCAGAAACTAGCTGCAATTCCTGGATAGAGATCAAGTCGGTTAATAAGTCGAGAGAGTGAATTAAGGATCCCAATGCGTGGTAGTAGCTAGTCTTGGACAACATACACAAGACTCAGTTCTTAAGCACGGTCCCAATGAGACAACCCGCCATGTACTCCTACCCGGCCTCTCATCGCTACCTTTACCAAATCGTGTTCACAACTTAACTCTCATCATCAGAACAAGTTCAGTTCACTCCGGTTCATCACCCGGATGAATCATACCTGACACAACTCTAAGCATAGCAGGTTAAGGGCACAACATAGCTCAAGCATGCACAAGGTATGCTAGGTTGCATGGTTCAGCTATTTATTGTGACAATGACAGGTCATCCAGAGGAATGGGTTCAACTACCAGAACATGCAAAGTTGAAACGTTTTTCCTAATGCAATAAGTGAGAGCAAGAGCAAGAGAGTGGGATTGTATCGGACATGTTCAAGGGGGGTTGCTTGCCTGATAAGACGATCACACGTTACTACTCCTCAGATGGATACTCGACCGTAACCTCCGGGATAGTGCCTAACATGAAGAACAACCATCGAAGGGGGAACAAATCAATACACATCAAATGCAACAATATGATGCATTAATATGACATGGCAATATGATGTGTTTGAGCTAATGCATCTAGCAACAACTTTAAATGAAGTAGGTTTGAACTCAAGGTTCAAATTCAACTTCATATATGGATTCTATAATGCATTTGAACTAAAATGTCCAAGTTCACCTATTTATGATGCTCTAACATGTATGAAAATGATACAGATGGATTCGTTGGATTTTTCTGATCAATTTTCATATATAATTTATTTTCATCTGACTTACAGATTAATTTATATGAATTTTAGAAGTTTTTATTAATTTTCGGAATTTAATTAAATATACATAATTGCATTTATTATGCCAGCTTGGCGTCATGATGACATCAGTAGGTCAAAAGTGCCAGCCCAGGTCAAACCTGGCGGCTGGGCCCCACCTGTCACTGACTCATTCATCTAACTGTTTTTTAATTAAACCAACAGGGCTGGGCCCACATGTCAACTACCCAGGGGTTAATTAACCCAGTGATTAGCCTTAAGCTAATCACATAACGAGGGGGTCCCACCTACAGGTGGCTCAGGCAACGGGACTCGTCGCCGGTGACCTTTGGTCGTGGTGGAGTCCGCGCTACCGGTCACGGGAGCGCCGGCCGGGGCACTAGGGCGGAGCCCTCACTCGCCCGCACCCAGGAGAGCTAGCTAGGGTCGCGGGGGACGCCGGAGTCGGCGGCCGGAGCTTGGCCGAGCACGGCCGCGACGCTACGGGCTGCGGGAGGAGAGGCCGGAGGTCGGGGCAGCACCTACGGGTTTGCGCGAGCACGCTGGTGTGCTCAGCTGAGCACGACGGGTGCTTTGGCCGCGGTGGCTATGACGCTGACGGCGGGGAGCTCGGGAACGATGGGGAAAGCGGCGGCTACGGCGGCTAAGCAGCAGGGAGAAGGAGGGGGATCGACAGGAAGGCTCACGGCGCATCGGAGGACGAAGCTCGCGGGCTCGGGGAGGCACCGGGGTGGCGAATCGACGGTGGCGACAGCTTCGGTCCGGCGTGGGAGATAGAGAGCAGGGAGGGGGAAATAGCGAGAGAGAGAAAGAGAGAGAGCGGTAGTGAGAGAGAGGGGAAGAGCAACACGGCGAGGAGGGGGAGAGCGCTGGCGGCCCCGAAGGCCGCCACGGCAGGCAGCGAAGCAGGAGCTGGCCATGGCGCGTGCCAACGTGCCCCTGCCACACGCCCAATCCTCCTGGCGGGAGGTTGGGTGACTGGCAGCTGGGCCGGCGGGGCCAGCTCCTCCTAGGCCTCCTCTTTCTTTTTTTACTTTCTATTTTCTATTTTTTAGTTTAGTTTTGATTTGATGTCAAAACCAAACCATTTTTAATATTCTGAAAATTAATATGTGGCCTATTATATTATAACCAAAGGCACTCATAGATTTTCGAGAATTATTGGAGCTTTAAAAATATTTATAGTATTTTAAAACTCCAATCTGAATAGCTATTGATTTATTTCAATACCCAAAATGACACTTTAAAATATGCACCATCCTAGGTTTATGTTACCACATTATTCCAGAGAAGATGAACATTTTTCATAGCCACTTTGGATCATTAAAAAACGTTTTGGTTGAGCCTATTTGAATTCAAATTGTGCTAGGGTTTTGATCATCCCCATTTCAAGTTTAATAGATTTAACATGATGCAATCACAAGCATAGATCCTAGTTCCATCTAAGGCTAGGGATGTGACAACTCACCCCCACTTAAAAGAATCACTCAAATCGAAGACGATCTTCATGCTCCCAGGTAGCTTCATTCTCAGAATGATGCAACCACTGAACCTTCAGAAACTTGATATTCCGACGTCGGGTTACACGCTCAGCTTGATCGAGAATACGAACAGGATATTCTCGATATGAAAGATCATCTTGAAGATCAAGCGTTTCGTGGTCCACTTCACGGATAGGATCCTTGAAGCAACACCTGAGTTGAGAAACGTGGAAGACATCATGAACTCGGGAAAGATGCGAGGGCATTTCTAATTGGTAGGCAACCTCTCCTCGTTTAGCAAGAATGCGAAAAGGACCAATGTAACGAGGAGCCAATTTTCCCTTGATACCGAAACGATGGGTACCCTTCAGAGGAGTAACCCGAAGGTAAGCCTTTTCGTCCACCTCATAAGTTACTTCCTTATGATGGTGATCATACTTACTCTTCTGACGAGACTGAGCTGTCTTGAGATTTTCACGAATAACACGAGCTTGCTCTTCTGCTTCCTGGATCATATCTAGCCCAAAGAATTGTCTTTCCCCGGTCTCTGACCAGTTCAAAGGTGTTTGGCATCTTCATCCATAAAGAACTTCAAAAGGAGCTTTGCCCATACTGGATTGGTAGCTGTTGTTATATGCAAACTCAGCAAATGGAAGACACTTCTCCCAATTCATTTCGAATGAGCTGACACAAGCTCTGAGCATGTCTTCGAGAATCTGATTGACTCTTTCAACCTGACCACTTGACTGAGGGTGAAAAGCAGTGCTAAAGGAGAGATGGGTTCCCATAGCATCTGGAAACTTTCCCAAAATCGAGAGGTGAAAAGACTTCCACGGTCTGAATTGATTTCCAATGGAACACCATGCAGGGACACGGTTCAAGAGATATACAAGTCCACCAACTGACTAGCAGTGATACTCTCTCGGACAGGAAGGAAAAGAGCCACTTTGGAAAGGCGATCAATAACCACGAATATTGCATTATTTCCTTTCTTGGTCTTGGGAAATCCGATGATGAAATCCATTTCAACTTTATCCCATTTCCATTCAGGACTAGCTAAAGGCTGAAGGGTGCCAGCAGGTCTCTGATGCTCTGCCTTCACGCGACGACAAACATCGCAATTAGCAATGAATTGAGTGATTTCCCTCTTCATTCTAGTCCACCAGAACCTTTGGCGTAGGTCCTGATACATCTTGGTGCTTCCAGGGTGAATGGTGAGAGGAGATTCATGAGCCTCCTTAAGGATCAACTCTCGAAGTTGTTGCTTTTTAGGAACTACCAACCGATTCCCAAAATATACTGCACCTCTATCATCAATGGTGAAACTACCAACAATTCCCTTTTCAACATTATCCCTGATCTGGGTAATACCCGCATCATACTATTGGCTTGTTATAATCTGATCCTCCAGAGTAGGTTTTGCAACCAAGGTTGAAAGGGATCTGCTAGGAACAATGTGGAGGTTAAGCTTGCAAAATTCATCATGAACAAGGGGTTGACCTTGTTGCAGCACAAGATTGTTGCAATAGGATTTATGACTTAACGCATCCGCCATGACATTTGCCTTGCGTGGGGTGTAAGTAATTCCTAAGTCGTAATCCATAATCAGCTCCAACCATCGTCTTTGTGTGAGATTCAGATCTGGTTGAGTGAATATATACTTCAGACTTTGGTGAGCTGCGTAAATCTCGCAACAATTACCAAGAAGGTAATGTCGCCATACCTTAAGTGCATGGACTACTGCTGCAAGCTCCAAATCATGTGTTGGATAATTTTCCTCATGTGGGTGCAACTATCGGGATGCATAGGCGATCACCTGTCAGTCTTGCATAAGAACACATCCTAGTCCTTGTCTGGAGGCGTCACAATAGATGACAAAGTCCTTGGAGAAGTCAGGTGGCACAAGCACGGGAGCAGAGGTCAAATGTCTCTTCAGTTCCTGGAAACTTTGCTCACATTGTGGGGTCCACTCGAACTTCTTATCTTTCTTAAGGAGTTCCGTCAGAGGCTTGGCAACTTTGGAGAAGTTCTCAACAAAGCGGCAACAATAGCTCACTAAACAAAGGAAACTTCTAACTTGCTTAACTATTTTAGGTGGAGTCCAATCGAGAATGGCCCGAATTCTTTCAAGATTGACTACGATGCCCCTTCCGGAGATCACATGACCTAGATAGGTTACTTCAGGTAACCAAAATTCACACTTGGAGAACTTGGCATAAAGACGGTGCTCTCTGAGTTTTTCTAGCACAAGTCTGAGGTGCTCAGCATGTTCTTGTTCATTCTTCAAATAAATCAAAATATCATCGAGGTAAACCATGATGAACTTATCTAAGTATTCCATGAAGATTGAGTTCATCAAACGGGAGAATGTTGCTGGAGCATTGGTTAGTCCAAAGGACATGAATGTGTACTCGTACTGGCCATAACGAGTGACGAACGCCGTCTTGGGAATGTCTCCATTCTTAATCTTGATTTGATGGTAGCCTAACCTCAAATCCATCTTGGAGAACACTGAAGATCCAGCAAGTTGATCATACAAATCATTGATCCTGGGGAGCGGATATTTATTCTTTATTGTGACCAAATTGATGGGTCGATAATCCACAACCATACGATCTATTCCATCCTTCTTCTTCACAAAGAGGACGGGACAAGCCCAAGGAGAGGAGCTAGGTCGAATGAAACCTTTTTGCAAGGACTCATCAAGTTGCTTCTTGAGCTCAACTAATTCCAAGGGTGCCATCTTATAAGGTCTTACGGAAATTGGAACAGTTCCTGGGATGAGGTCTATCACAAACTCTACATCCCTGTCAGGAGGAATGCCTAGCAATTCTTATGGAAATACATCCGGAAAATCTCTTACTACCGGTATATCTTCAAGCTCGGGAAAAGGGTTGGCATTGAGTGAATAGAGCTGACGCTTTGCAACTCGTGTTGAAACATGGACTATTTTGCCAGATGGATGCATAAGCTGAACAGACCTGGTTGAGCAATCGATCTTGGCATGGTGAGCTATCATCCAGTCCATACCCAAGACGATATTAATATCTGAAGACTTGAGAGCTATCAACGAAGCAAGAAATACAAGTCTATCAACACGGATTTCATTTCCATGGCTTATTCTTGTGGTCTGCCATCTAGACCCTAGAGTATGAATTTCAAGAGCAGTTGGCATATCGCAAAATGACATGTCGTGCAACCGGGCATAGCCTTCCGAGATGAAGGAATGCGATGCTCCAGTATCAAATAAAAATAATGTTGGATGGGAATTGACAAGGAGCGTTCCAAGGAGAACTTCTGGATCATCATTAGCTTCTTTGGCTGAGACGTGATTCACACATCCCTGTTCAATGATGGTTGGCTTGGCAGGGATCACCTTGTCTGGTGACTTAGTACGGTCAACAAACTTTTGAGACTGAGGTGCTACCCAATTGGACTGAGTGCAATTTCGAGCGATGTGGCCGGGTTCTCCGCACTTGTAGCAATCACAGAAATATGACGTGGAGTCGCATTGATAGGCGGTCCACCAACAAGTGTGGGTGGAGCATTTGGCTGAGTTGGACGAGGTGCCACACAGGATGACCTCGATGCATATCCAGGAGGAAGCGATGAGTTTGGAACCCAAATCCGGCGCTTCTGAGATCCAGAACCAGAGGTAGAAACCAAATCACGGTTGTGCTTGCGAGATTCCTCATAGGTGAACTAAGCCGTCTCTGCATTTATGGCCTTGTTCACAAGAGCTTGGAAGGTGTCACAATGATGCAGGTGAAGATCACAACGCAACTTCGGGTTGAGACCCTTCCTGAATCTAGCTTGCTTCTTGGCATCCGTGGACACTTCTTCTATTGCATAACATGCAAGGTTCTCAGACTCTCGACTGTAAACATCTACATCCATCTTACCCTGAGTAAGGTTACAAAACTCTTCCCTCTTCCTGTCCATGAGACCCTGAGGAATATGATGCTCACGGAAAACCTTTATGAATTCTTTCCAGGTAGGAATCTGGCCAGCTGGAATTATAGTCTCATAGTTCTCCCACCAAATACTAGTAGGACCCTCCAGGAAGTATGTAGCATAGGTGACCTTGTCAGCCTCGGCCACGTTCGCGGAACGCAGCTTGTTTGACATGCTATGGAGCCAGTCATCTGCATCGAGTGGCTCAATGGGGTGATGGAAGGTGGGTGGGTACAGCTTGATGAAATCACAGATGGTCACTGTTCCAGCACATTGATGGGCGGTGTTTTTCTGAATACGTGCCAACAAGCAATTTGACACACGCTTGTCTTTCTCAATGTCTAACATGAACTGCGCCAACGAAGGTGAATCCGACAGAACTTCAACATCTCTGGTTCCACATCTCTGGCCCTTCTTGCCACCAATGGCATCTTGGGTACTGCGGGACATCTTGATGATGAGAAACTAGGATTAGACATGGCAGCATACCAAAAGGTAGGAGGGAAAGCAAAAGCATTGATCTTCGAAGAAATCCTAGGGAAAAATTGGGCAGCATAACGGCTGCGAATGCTCAGAAATGAGACATCCTGCAAAAGATTTAGGTGCCATGACACCTTAACATGACCAACTCAAGATTCTGATTGAGCTAACAAGCTACACAGATAACACTCGAGGACTAGAAGCAACTCATATCAACCATTCCTATAAGTCTACGAAATAGTAACACGAGATCCTGATAGATAGATAAGAAGCCTAGTTCTTAATCCCCATAAAAAAGGAGAGGGTGACTCAGAATCAGAATAACATGGGGAAAGAAGTAAAAAGAGCCTTACGTTCCCTTCCACAATCAATTCCCTTATATAACTAAAGAGTTGCTAGACTCAACATCGACCAGTTTGGCTTGGTAATCCTATAGTCAGTCAGCTCTGATACCAACGCTGTCGGGACCCCAATCCTAAGTCATATGAATCCATACTGTAACATATCACATCACTTTGCGGCCTCACGCATGGTAACCTCCATAGCTGTAGCCTTACCTTAGACGGGACCATTTGCGTCTTTTGGCTCACGTATGTGAACATGTCGCTGACAATCAAATGAC
This sequence comes from Hordeum marinum, assembly GCA_022496015.1. Taxonomy (NCBI): domain Eukaryota; kingdom Viridiplantae; phylum Streptophyta; class Magnoliopsida; order Poales; family Poaceae; genus Hordeum; species Hordeum marinum. The sequence goes on along the minus strand of CM039673.1, from coordinate 366,971,033 downwards.
AGAGAACCCGGACCGACATGGCTAGTCGTAGAACCCAAGTGGCACATCCGTACAGGAACAGGCATACGTAACCCAACAATGTAGGTGTCGGCCTCTAGCATGTGTAGATGAGTCATAGCAAGCTACAAGGACTCCATTATGCTGTGGGACATAAATGTCATCACTGCACGTAGATGAGTCGTAGCAGGACACAGGGACTCCATTACACTGCGAGACATTTCCCCGAAGGGACAGACACAACGGCAAAGAAGGATACATGTCATTCAGTCAATGTGTTTGAAGCAGTAGAAAGCTACCAAGGCTCGGTGGAAGCACAAAGAGGCCATTCCCTGTAAAGAGTACTACTAAAGGCACACAACTAGGTGTCGAATCTCATACATATCGTTGCACGTCACACGTCCGCACGACATGCCCGATATGCATAGATACAACTATGGCATCACAACATAACCATACAACAACACAACATTTATTTAGGAGGCTGATAAAAGCCAACATAGTGTGATATTACAAGCAGGGGTCACCTGACCCAACACACAAATCATACAAACAACAAGCGGAAGTTTATCATTTCTGGGTACAGACATCTAGAAAAGAAGAAGGCTGAGGGAGCCTATCTATCTACAAGGCCCTCCACAAGAACCAGACCTCTGGCTAGGATTCCCAAGCTAAATGGACAACATCGATCTTATCATAGAAACCACTAATGAGACTGGAGTCTCCTATGCAAAACCATAATTAAGCAACAGTGAGTACTGAGTACTCAGCAAGAGTTACATCAGAACTAACTACATATGCATTGGTATCAACAAGGAGGTTGTGGGGTTCAATGCAGCAAGCCAGCTCTGACTCGGTGGCTATCTTGTACTACGACTTCCATAACTTTGTAAAGTTTTGTGAAGCATACACGAGTCCACTAACACCACAACAATACACCACACCATGGATCCGCTCCCGTCTTCCTACGAGAGTGCCATCCATAGTACTCACACTTATCTTGAAGCTTTTATGAGTATCCTTTTAAATTGTCTATGAACCATATAAGTGTCCAAGTAGTCCATATCCGCGGACGAGGCTATTCGAATAGATTTATTACCCTGCAGGGGTGTACTTCGTCACACATGCTCTCGCGACTTACCGCCATGTGCTCGTAAAAGGCACCTCGGCAACCTTCAAGTGGAACCCCGGCGAGGGAGTCGGCCACGACCTGACTAACCACACAAGACTCTAGTCCAGGTTTATCGCCTATTCGGGACTGAACCCGCAAGGAAGTCCGGCCGAGGTTTCCTCAACGACCCCAAACGATGTGTACAGGGTTCCCAAGCCCACCTCGACGGATGGTACTACGCTTGGTACACCGGGCCACAATGGCTAGTCTGTCCCAAGCCCACCTGTACGGGGTGCCACTCGGTAGACTACTAGCATATCCTACAAACACCAGAAACTAGCTGCAATTCCTGGACAGAGATCAAGTCGGTTAATAAGTCGAGAGAGTCACTTAAGGATCCCAATGTGCGGTAGTACCTAGTCTTGGACAACATACACGGGACTCAGTTCTTAAGGACGGTCCCAATGAGACAACCTGCCATGTACTCCTACACGGCCTCTCATCGCTACCTTTACCAAATTGTGTTCACAACTTAACTCTCATCGTCAAAACAAGTTCAGTTCACTCCGGTTCATCACCCAGATGAATCAGACCTGACACAACTCTAAGCATAGCAGGTTAAGGGCACAACATAGCTGAAGCATGTACCAGGTATGCTAGGTTTCATGGTTCACCTATTTACTGTGACAATGACAGTTCATGCAGAGGAATGGGTTCAACTACCGGAACATGCAAAGTTGAAAAGTTTTGTCCTAATGCAATAAGTGAGAGCAAGAGCGAGAGAGTGGGATTGTATCGGACATGTTCAAGGGGGGTTGCTTGCCTGATAAGACGATCACACGTTACTGCTCCTCAGATGGATACTCGATCGTATCCTCCGGAACAGTGCCTAACACAAAGAACAACCATCGAAGGGGTAAAAAATTAATACACATCAAATGCAACAATATGATGCATGAATATGACATGGCAATATGATGTGTTTGAGCTAAAGCATCTAGCAACAAGTTTAAATGAAGTAGGTTTGAACTCAAGGTTCAAATTCAACTTCATATATGGATTCCATAATGTATTTGAACTAAAATGTCCAATTTCACCTATTTAGCTTGCTCTAACATGTATGAAAATGGTACAAATGGATTCAGTGGATTTTTCCGATCAATTTTCATATATAATTTATTTTCATCTGACTTACAAATTAATTTATATGAATTTTAGAAGTTTTTATTAATTTCTAGAATTTATTTAAATAAAAATAATTGTATTTATTTTGTCAGCCTGGCGTCATGAAGACGTCAGCAGGTCAAAAGCGCCAGCCCAGGTCAAAGCTGGCGACTGGGCCCCACCTGTCACTGACTCATTCATCTAACCGTTTTAATTAAACTAACAGGGCGGGGCCCACATGCCAGCTACCCAGGAGTTAATTAACCCGGTGATTAGCCTTAAGCTAATCACCTGACGAGGGGTCCCACCTGTAGGTGGCTCAGGTAACGGGAATCGTCGCCGACGACCTCTAGTCGCGGCGGAGTCCGCGCTACCGGCCACGGGAGCGGCGGCCGGGGGCACTAGGGCGGAGCCCTCACTCGCCCGCACCCAAGGGAGCTAGCTAGGGTCACGGGGGACGCCGGAGCTCGCGGCTACGACGCCGGAGGAGGCGGCCAGAGCTTGGCCGAGGACGGCCGCGGCGCTACGAGCTGCGGAAGGAGAGGCCGGAGGTCGGGGCGCCATCTCCGGATCTGCGCGAGCACGCTGGAGTGCTCAGCTGAGGACGACAGGTGCTCTGGCTGCGATGGCCATGACGCTTGTGGTGGGGAGCTCAGGCACGATGGGGAAAGCGGAGGCTACGGCGGCTAAGCAGCAGGGAGAAGGAGGGGGGTCAACAGGGAGGCTCACGGCGCATCGGAGGACGGAGCTCGCGGGCTCAGGGAGGCACCGGGGTGGCGAATCGACGGTGATGACAACTCCGGTTTGGCGCGGGAGAGAGAGAGCGGGGAGGGGGAAAGAGCGAGAGAGAGAGAGAGAGCGACAGCGAGAGAGAGAGGAGAAGAGCGACACGGCGAGGAGGGGGAGAGCGTTGGCAGCCCAGGAGGCCGCCACAGCAGGCAGCCAGGCAGGAGCTTGCCATGGCGCGTGCTGGCACGCCCCTACCACACGTCCAATCCTCCTGGTAGGAGGTTGGGGGTGACTGGCAGCTTCGCCAGCTCATCCTAGGCATCCTGTTTTTTTACTTTCTGTTTTCTATTTTTTAGTTTAGTTTTGATTTGATTTCAAAACCAAACCATTTTGTAATATTCTGAAAATTAATATGTGGCCTATCATATTATAACCAAAGGCACTCACAGACTTTCTAGAATTATTGGAGCTTTAAAAATATTTATAGTATTTTAAAACTCCAATCTGAATAGCTATTGATTTATTTCAATACCCAAAATGACATTTTAAATTATGCATCATCCCTGGTTTATGTTGCCACATTATTCCACAGAAGATGAACATTTTTCATAGCCACTTTGGATCATTAAAAAAACATTTTGGTTGAGCCTTTTTGAATTCAAATTGTGCTAGGGTTTTGATCATCCCCATTTCAAGTTTAAAAGAATTTAACATGATGCTATCACAAGCATAGATCCTAGTGCATGCTAAGGCTAGGGATGTGACAGGCTTATTGTTTCGCCTCCCAACATACTTATCATAAAGATAATTGTCAACAATAATAAGTCATGATCAAATATATTTGACTGGCCATATGTGCCTAGATCTTTCCCCACCACATGATGCTTGCCAACTAATAGCAGTAGGTTGGAAAAAGAAGTCGACTCAATATGAAAAATAAATAACATGAAAGTGAATAGATTGTCCCTTCGTAAAGGGAAGGAGGGATTTGCATATGTGCTAGAGCTCCTTGTTTAAAACGGAGATGAATATAATTTTTGGAGGTGCACCCTTCCTATCAACGTTACGACCAAAAATTATCAATATCTTCTATCTTAAATACATTAGCGATGATTCCCAAGAAGTAAAAGTAAGGATTTACTCACCCTTCACCAACAAACACGCTCCACGACTAGTCGAATCCACGGGTACCGTCCATACGAACAACATTCCCGAGGGAGTTTTGTTTAATTATTTTCATTTTTTTGATTTTGGGACTAGGAATCCCTATTACCGCCCTTCGTGTGCAAGGACGCGGGAATAAACACTCATCATGAGAATAACCCGCTTCACATGGAAGATATTAACCGCCCCCTGTCGCTCCATGAGTGGTCCAGGCACACAAAACAGATGTTCATTTGAAATTTTAGAGGTGGCACATGCAAATTTACTAGGAATGGAAGTGGAATACCATGTATAGGTAGGTATGGTGGACTCTCATGGAAGAAACTGGGATCAAGGATTTGGATGCACAAGTACCACATGTTGGAGGATCCATAACAATATAACTTCTATGCAAATATACGCAACCATAACTCATTACGTTGTCTTCCTTGTCCAACTTCAACTAATTTTCTCAAGTTTGAAAATAATTAATGGGTATTCACAATCATAGAAGATGTCCAAGATAATATATTTGTATGTGAAAGTTCTCTACCTTATACTAATCATTCATGAATTTTTTGTCTGACCAATATTGTGATTGTCAAAATTCATTAGATTTTACTTTATGAACCAGATGTGAAGCTACTACTAAGCATAAAGCACATTGATAATTTCAGATTTATGATATTTCATTCATTCACAATTTACTCTTAGGATATAAGTGAAGCACAAGGGTAAACATCAAACTACTCTCAAAACATATGAGGGAAGATTAATGAGTAGTCAAACAATTAAGTAGCTATGTGAGGGCTCTCTCTCAATAAAGATTTTCATATCTGAGTATTTTATTTAAACAGAAATAAAAATAAAATAGCACTCCAAGAATAGCACATATCATGTGGACAAATAAAAATTTAGGCTCAACATAGGCTAACCAATAGTTGTTGATGAAGAGCGGTGGGATGCGTAGCATCCCCAAGCTTAGATGCTTGAGACTTCTTGAAATATTTACTTGGGGTGCCTTGGGTATCCCCAGTCTTGAGATTTTGTATCTCCTTCAATCCTCTCACATCCCGGTTTCACCTATTCTCAAAAATTTCGTCCACACAAAACTTGAAAAGAACTCGTGAGATAGGTTAGAACACATTAAAACAAATAAACACTTCATGTACTGCCAAGACAAGTTGCACAATAATTTTCAAACATCATCTACTGTTTACTACTGTTTCCACCATTTATATCTACCGATATAGGCTATGGAAACTATAGGAAAAGTACATAACAAAACTATGACAGCAATATGTCCAAACAGAACAGTCTGTATGAATCTATTAAACCCGTGTAGTTCTGTAAATCAAACAATTCTGAAAAATTAGGACATGCTAAGGAATTTATACAAATTTCATAATTTTTTGACGCTCTAGTAAAATCAGATAATTCATATATTGGGCGCAGAACTTTCTCTTTTTGCACAAAATCAAACAAGGAAGTTTCCACACTATCCCAAAGGCTTTTTTTACATGTCTATCCCAAAAGATTTTTTTACGTGTCTATCCTAAAGGATTTACTTGGTACTTTATTGAAATAAAAGACAAAAACATGATTACTACTACAGTAGCTTAATCATGTGAACACACAAAAACAGAATGTAGAAGTGTTGGGTTGTCTCCCAACAAGCACTTTTCTTTAATGCCTTTTAGCTAGGCATGATGATTTCAATGATGCTCGTATACGAATAATAATTGAAACATGCAATAAATCATCATTAATCACACGACAAGAACGTTTAAGTCTAACCCACTTACTATGCATAAGGATTTTATGAGCAAACAATTCATGGAAACAAGAATGAACTTGCATAGGAAGGCAAAACAAGCACAACTTCAAAACTTGAACACATAGGGAGAAAACTTGATATTATTGCAATTCCTACAAGCATATGTTCCTCCCTCATAATAATTTTCAATAGCATCATAAAGAAATTCAACCATATAACTATCACATACAACATTATTTTCATGATGCACACACAGAGAATTTTTATTACTACCCACACAAGCAAACTTCTTCTCATTCATAATAGTGGGAGCAAACTCAACGAAATAACTATCATGAGGTACTTGATTGACATAACGACTTTGAATATTAAAATCATGATGACAAGTTTCATGGTTGTCATTATTCTTTATAGCATACATGTAATCACAATAATCATCATAGATAGGAGGTATGTCATCATCATAATAGTTTTTCTCATCAAAACTTGGTGGACTAAAAATATCATATTCATCAAGCATAGCATCCCCAAGCTTGTGGCATTGCACATCATTAGCATCATGAATATTCAGATAATTCATACTAAAAATATGTATTTCATGCTCATCACTCAAGGAATTCTCATCAAGTATTTTCATAAATTCTTCCTCTACCAATTGAGCACAATTTTCCAAACCATCATTTTCACGAAAGACATTAAAAATATGAAACAATTGATGCAACCTGAACTCCAGCATTTTGTAATTTTATTTTATAAAACCAAACTAGTGAAAACAAGAAACTAAAAGATTTGATTGCAAGATCTAAATATATACCTTCAAGCGCTCACCTACCTAGCAACAGTGCCAGAAAAGGGCTTGATGTCTACTACGCAACTTTATTCTTGTAGACATTGTTGAGCCTCCAAGTGTAGAGTTTTGTAGGATAGTTGCAATTTTCCCTCAAGTGGATGACCTAAGGTTTATCAATCTGTGGGAGGTGTAGGATGAATATGGTCTCTCTCAAACAACCCTGCAATCAAATACAAGAAATCTCTTGTGTCCCCAACACACCCAATACAATGCCAAATTGTATAGGTGCACTAGTTCAGCGAAGAGATGGTGGTACAAGTGCAATATGGATGATAGATATAGGTTTTTGTAATCTGAATATATAAGGACAACAACATAGAAAGTAACAAAAGTGAGCACAAATGGTATTGCAATGCTTGAAAACAAGGCCTAGGGTCCGTACTTTCGCTAGTGCAATCTCTCAACAATGCTAATATAATTGGATCACATAACCATCCCTCAACATGCAACAAAGAATCACTCCAAAGTTCTTATCTATCAGAGAGCATAAGAAGAAGTTGTTTGTAGGGTACGAAACCACCTTAAATTTACCCTTTCCCATCAATCTATCCAAGAGTTCGTACTAAAATATACAATTTATCCTTTCCGATTGATCTAAGAGTTCGTACTAGAATAACACCATATGATACACATCAACCAACTCTAATGTCACCCAGATACTCCAATGTCACCAAAAGTATCTATGAGTTAATTATATGATACACATCAAACAATTTCAGACTCATAATACTCAATCCAACACAACGAAGCTCAAAGAGTACCCCAAGATTTATATCAAAGAAAGTAGGACAAGAACAAGTATCATCCCCTATGCATATATTACCCAATGTCACCACGGGAATCCGCAAGTTGAGTACCAAAACATATATCAAGTGAATTAATAGAACACCCCATTATCACCACGGGTATCCACATGCAAGACAGATATCAAGTGTTCTCAAATCAAATATTCAATCCAACATAACAATATCTCAAAGGGAAAGATTCAATTCATCACACCATGACAACATGGGAATAACATCATGTGATCCGACTATATTAACAAATCCCGTCATACATCAAGATCGTGACATCTCAAGAACACGTGAGAGAGAGAGATATTAAACACATAGCTCTCGACCATTCAAAAGGATGAGGAATCCTATTGGCGCCTCCGCGGCACCCAAAAGTGGGTGCTTAAGGGCGACACCAATACAGCCTATTTCCAGGCTATTGCCAAAGGTAGGCACCATCGGAACTCCATCCCCTTTCTTTGAGAGACCCTCCTTCAGCGCCCTACGGACATTCGCGCACACGTGGATGGCTTCTATAGGGCCATGTTCTCCCCCGCTCCATGTAGCGGGTTAGCCGTGTTGTCAGATTTTTGGACTAATCTCCAGCATATCTGTGCCAAGGAGAATGCGGGACTCATGGCCCCGTTCTTCGAGGAGGAGGTTTGGTCTTCCATCATGTATGAACTCATCCTCTGCACCGAGCCGGGATGGGTTGCCGCTCAAGTTCTTCCAGTCCTTCTGGAGCTCTACTAGGCAGGAGGTCATGGCACTCTTTGAGAAGTTTCATGTCAGCTCCATCGACCTCCAACGCCGAATCTTCTGGATCATCACGTTGATCCCCAAGGGGATTGGGGCGTCAGAAATCCGACAGTTCTGGCCTATCACAGTGATCAATGTGATCTTCTGCCTTTTGGCAAAGGGGTACGCCAATAGGGTGACCCCTTTGGCCGACCCCATTACCCATCCCGATCAGTTGGCCTTTGTTAGAGGCCGGTTCATCCTTGATGGGGTGCTGGTATTTCATGAGGTCCTCCACGAAGTCCGCACTAAAAATCTTAAGGCCGTCTTCTTGAAGATAGACTTCCACAAGGCCTATGACACAGTCAGTTGGCCCTTCCTTTGGAAAGTTTTGAAGCGGAAAGGTTTCGATGATCGCTGGATCTCCCGAATCATGTAGCTGGTCTCGTCCGGGCAAACCGTGGTAAACATCAATGGGGAGATCGACCCCTACTTCCCCACCCTCTGTGGGGTTAGACAAGGTGGTCCCTTCTCCGCATTCTCGTTTAACATGGTTGCCAATGCTTTGGGCACTATCCCTGATAAGGCCAAAGCCATAGGACATTTTAGTTGGGTCATCCCTCACGTAGTGGATGGAGTCGGCGTGTCCCTTTTGCAGACACCATCATCATGGTCAAGGGGTCCCCCATAGATATCTTGAACCTGAAGTTCCTGCTCCTTTGCTTCCAGCAGATGTCAGGCCTGAAGATCAACTTCGCCAAGAGCAAAGTCATGCTATTGGGATACTCTCCAGAGGAGAGTCGGTCTATCACGGACCGATTGAACTGTCAGCTAGTCTCCTTCCCCACATCCTACCTAGGGATCCCCATCAGTCCCGGTAGGCTCACTATGGCGGACCTTTGAACGATGGTGCTCAAGCTCTGACATCGTATCGAACCATGGCAGGGCCGATGGCTGTTGAAAGCAGCTCGGACAATCCTCATCAACTCCTCCCTTTCCAGGTTTCTCATGTTCATGATGAGCTTCTACAGTGTATACGAAACCCTCCATCATGAGATTCATACCATCCAGGCTAGATTCTTCTGGGCGGGTGAGGGTTGATACGTCTCTAACGTATCTATAATTTTTGATGATGGCATGCTATTATATTATCTGTTTTGGATGTTTTATATGCATTAATATGCTATTTTATATTATTTTTGGGACTTTTCGTCGGTGTTGTGCATGATATAAATACTTTGCATGGGGAAGATGGAGCATAGCCAGACCATATGATATTGTAGGGATAACCTTCTTTTGCCATTATATTTTGAAGAGATAAAATTGCTTTGCTAGTATGCTTGAAATATTATTGTTTTTGTATCAATATTAAGCTTTTTTTTTTAGTCTTACGGATCTGAATATTCATGCCACAGTAAAGAATATTACATGGATAAATATGTTAGATAACACTCCACATCAAAAATTCTGTTTTTATCATTTACCTACTCGAGGACGAGCACGAATTAAGCTTGGGGATGTTGATACGTCTCCAACGTATCTATAATTTTTGATGATGGCATGCTATTATATTATCTGTTTTGGATGTTTTATATGCATTAATATGCTATTTTATATTATTTTTGGGACTAACCTATTAATCTAGAGCCAAGTGTCAGTTTCTGTATTTTTTCCTTGTTTTTGAGTTTTGTAGATATGGGATATTAAACGGAGTCCAAACAGAATAAAACCTTCGGAAGGAATTTTTCTGTAAGGAAACAAATCGATCAAGCTTGGAGTGCACGTCAGGGGAGGTGCCAGGGCACCACAAGCTTGCTAGGCGCACCCCCTAGCCGCACCTAGCAGGCCTGTCGCTCCCCGGCAGGTCTCTTTACCCTATTATTTGGCCTACAAATACACAAATATTCCCCCAACATCGAAAAGAGCCACGCTAATTCTTTTCTGCCACCGGAAGCCTCCATCCCAAGAGATCCAATCCTGAAGCCTTTTCCGGTAATCTGCCGGAGGGGGTTTTGATCATGGAGGGCATCTATATCAACTCCATTGCCCCTCCGATGATGCGTGAGTAGTCCACCATAGACCTACGGGGCCATAGCTAGTATCTAGATGGCTTCTTCTCTCTCTTTGATCTTCAATACCATGTTCTTCATGATATTCATGGAGATCTATCCGATGTAATCCTCTTTTGTGGTGTATTTGTCAAGATTTAACGAATTGTAAGTTTATGTTCAGATTATCCATGAATCTTATTTGAATCTCCTCTGAATTCTTAGTTGCATGATTTCATATCCTTGCAATTCTCTTCGAGTTATTGGTTTGGTTTGGCCAACTAGATTGGTAATTCTTGCAATTGGAGAAGTGCTTGGTATTGGGTTCGATCTTGCGGTGTCCTCACCCAGTGACATAGTAGGGGTAGCGAGGCAAGTATTGTATTGTTGCCATCAAGGGTAACAAGATGGGGTTTTCATCATATTGCTTGAGTTGATCCCTGTATATCATGTCATCTTTCTTAATGTGTTACTCTATTCTTCATGAACTTAATACTCTAGATGGAGGCAGGAGTCGGTCGATGTGTGGAGTGATAGTAGTAGATGTAGAATTTTTTGGGTCTACTTGTCACGGACGTGATGCCTATATGCATGATCATTGCCTGGGATAACTACATGATTATTCGCTTTTCTATCAATTTCTTGACAGTAATTTGTTTACCCACCATGATATTTGCCTTCAAGAGAGAAGCCTCTAGTTAAATCTATGGCCCCTGGGTCTATTTTCCAACATATACTTTAAGATCTATAAATCAAAAATACCAAAAATACCTTGCTGCAATTTATGAAGATGAAATTTTTTGTTCCCCAAGTTTTGGTGATGACACGTATGCTATAATTGAACATGAAAAGAATGCTTTGTTTGATAGTTATATTGTGAGATTCCTTCATGATGCTACTAAAAATTACTATGAGAGAGGAACATATGATTTAACATATTGCAGTAATATCAAGTTTCCTCTCTATGTCTTCCAAGTTTTCATGTTATGCTTATTTTGCCTTCATATGATAGTTGATTTTGGTTCGCATAATTTGTTTGCTCACAAAATCCCTATGCATAGGAAGTGGGTTAGAGTTAAATATACTTGCCATGTGATTCATGTTTGTCCTATTGTTGCGAATAGGAATTATGTGCCTGTAGATTTCATTGTTCTTGATATAGATTGCAATCCTACTTGTCCTATTATTCTTGGTAGACCTTTAATTTCCTTAAAACGATTGGTGCAATTATTGAAAGAAAATAAGATTGCCTTATGAAAGAAAATAAGATTGGTCCAATTTCCATTAAGAAAAGGCATGGAACAATTTCCAAGAAATAAAATAAGATTGCCTTATGAATCTATTATGAGAGCTACTTTTGGATTGCATTCCAAAGATGACAATACCTAGATCTATTACGTTTTGCCTAGCTAGGGGCGTTAAACAATAGCGCTTGTTGGGAGGCAACCCAATTTTATTTTTATGTTCTGTTTTTGCTTATGCTTTTGAGAGTTTCCAACATTATTACTTATTTAGTAATTGTGTTTTGGTTTTTTAATTAGTGTTTGAGCCAAGTAAAACCTTTGGGGTGATCTATGGTAGTTGTTGATTTGATATTGCTGAAAAACAGAAACTTTTGTGCTCAGTCCAGAATTTTTCTATTTTTTTCAGAGAGTATAATTGATCTGAAATTTTTATGTAAGATTTATATATAAATTTACCAGGATTTCCCAATGTTTCAGAATTTTTTAAGTTACAGAAGTATACAAAGTTTTCAGTTTGCTACTGACTGTTCTGTTTTTGACAGATTCTGTTTTCTTTGAGTTGTTTGCCTATTTTGATGAATCTATGGGTTGTATCATGTGGTATGAGCCATGAAGAAGTTAGATTAAAGTAGGTATAAAACCAATATAAATAAATAATGAGTTCACAACAGTACTTAAAGTGGTGATTTACTTTCTTATACTAACGGATCTCACGAGTTTTCTGTTAAGTTTTGTGTTGTGAAGTTTTCAAGTTTTGGGTAAAGATTTGAAGGACTATGGAATAAAAAGTGGAAAGAGCCTAAGATTGGGGATACCCAAGGCATCCCAAGTCATATTAAATTAAGCCAAAGAGCCTAAGTTTGGGGATGCCCCAGAAGGCATCCCCTTTTTTCGTCTTCAATCCATCGGTAAATTTACTTGAGGCTATATTTTTATTCACTACATGATATGTGTTTTTCTTGGAGTGTCTTGTATGATATGCGTCTTTTCTTTTTAGGTTGCTACAATCATCCTTGATGCACACATCTTTTCAGAGAGACACGCTGAATCATGAATTTATTAGAATACTCTATTGCTTCACCTATATCTTTTGAGTTGGGCTATTTTGCTCTATGTGCTTCACTTATATCTTTTAGAGCACGGTGGTGTTTGCATTTTATAGAAATACTTGAACTCTCGTAACTCACTTATATTATTTTGAGAGTTTCTAAAATAGCATGGTAGTTGGTCTAGGTTATGAATTTAGTGCTAATATGATAGGCATCCAAAAGGGATATAGTAAAAACTTTCATATTAAGTGCATTGAGTATTTATGATAAGTTTGATTCCTTGCATAAAGTTTTGAGGTATAAAGATGGTAATGTTAAGAGATATTTTAGGAAGTAAATTTTGATTTTTTAAAAATAATTGTGTAAAGGTTTGTGATTCCCATAGCATGAACTCATGGTGAACCGTTATGTAAGGAAGTTGGAGCATGACTTGTTATAGATTGTTGACCTTTGTGTGAGGGTCGGGGGCGCCCGATGGTTAACTCCTACCAAGCTCCCCCCTAGGAGCATGAGTTTAATCCTTTGCTTCAATGACCAATAGAATTTTGCAATAAGTATGCGAGATTCGGCATGTGAACCCGAGCTGGAAGTATTATACTTCAGTCCTCGTAAGCGGTTATTTCGTGTTATACGAGGAATTTGCCCTTTATGCAAACATTGTGATACCGGCTTTGGCCACGGTTCGTCCGAACATCACAACACTTTGGTGGCTAATCGTACGCTTCTTGTAATCCTTTTCGCGCCCCTATGGCTAAGTGAAAGAAATAAAGCACTATAGTCTGCTTGCCTAGTCTGCCACAGTGTACCTCCTTCGGGTTCCGATAATTCGGCTAAGGGACATAGTGCATTGGCATAGATACCCCATGTAGTATCTACATGGGGGCTGAAGCCGACGGCTCGCATCTTTCAGTATTAAACGGCCACATAGGAGGTGTAAAGGAATGCAAACCATACAAGTACAATAACTAATATCATCAAAATTTTGGACAAGTCTTCGAACGCGTTACAATTCACTCAAATAACTGATCCCCCGGACACTGGGACGCTATCACCCGAGCACTCTCCATCACTCCGTCAAAGTATATCTCGAGGCGTCTAAGCTCCTTCCCGGGAGGCGGCGGGGCGGTGGCTACCTTCATCGGATCTCACCTTGGCCAATGCACCTTCGCTCTTGCAAGGGCCATCCAGACTCCCTCGATGCATGAGGAGCGCATGACGGTGTCTAGGTGGGGGGAAACAGCAATCAACCTTTGCACCAGGCCAAAGTAGCTGCCTGGCAGTGGCTCGCCGGGCCATAAGCGGATGGAGAGGTCCTTCATGGCCGGCTCCGCCATATGGTGCAGCTCCATCAGCTATTTCAGCTGCTCCACTAGAAGAGGAGCATCCTTGGGGGTTCCTAACTATGCCCAGAATAGCCAAGCTTCATCTCCTTATCCCCGCGAGGCGAATAGCTGATTGGCGTCTACCATGCTCTTCTGGATATCAGAGGAACGCCACACCGGGGTAAGCAATTCGAAATTGTTACCCCCGAATACGCACTTTAGTGAGTATGGCTTACCATATGTTATGTCCTTGGCTTGGCGCACTTGCTCCTCGTAGAACCATCTGTCCACCCGCTCCTTCCAGAGTTCAATTGTTAAAGTGGACAGTTCGGCCAAGCTTGCCTTATTCTTCTGCTCCAAGGCCTCACATTTTTTACTGGCATCCTTGAGCTCCTGCCGGACCTCCGCCATGCAAGCCTCATGCTTGCCACTAGTGGCTCGCATAGCGGAGAGGGCGACAACCGTTTCTTTAGCAGTCGCCTTCTCGGCGGCCGCTTCATCCTTAGCGCGTTGGAACTCGGCCTTGAGCCTCTCCATCTCTTTCGCCATAGCTACACGTACATCATACAATGTGAGAAAGCTGCATTTACAGTATTCGGACGATGGATTTCAGACAAAGGTATGCGGATTCTATTTTGACATACCTTGGGCCTCATCGAATTTTTGGTTAAGGGCCTCAACTTCATATTCGAAGCACTTAGGCTTCTGATTTAGCTCGTCTAGCTCGGCGCCATTTATTACCGCCGCTGATGATGAAGCCTACATTACACATACAATTGATATATTACATGGGTTCTCAATTCCCGAATTATAGTCAATCCGATCATATGTTGAGTTATCCTAACATGCCAGATACTTAAAGTGTATCTAGTCTGATATCGGATACAAGAGTGACCCCTAGGTGAGTTTTTTCACCTCACCTAGGGCTCGGGGGCTGCCATGTATATAATAGAAATAAATAAAAACTTTGCAAATAAGAACATCAGGTGACTTACTTGAATACCTATAAGGAGACCTTTGAAGGCCTCCTTCAGTCCGTTGTCAACAGACTGGATGCTCTACGATACCGCACCCATAAGGGTGTGGTGATCTTCAGGGGTGGAGGCGCTCGATAGAGCCTCCTCCATGACCGACCACCTATTGGTCGGTGGTGCCGGTGATGATCGGATACCCCGATCACCTACCGAGGATTGAACTGTTACCTTTGGAGGCACAATGCGCTCCGGAGATGTTCTCGGAGGGGACTAAGCACCCGCTCGTCCGGCCTCCTCGGTGTCCGAGAGGGGTGGCGCCCCCGGTCTCCAGTAACCGAGGTGTTAGACTTACCCATGGTATGGTCTCCCTGGCCACCGGTGTCTGCCTTCATAGGAGTGTGCTGGGATGACACTTACATAGCATCCCTCGTGGCGCCTGGAGTCGTGGGATGCGAGGCATCCTCGCTCTCCGCCAGTTCAGCGGGCCAGGTTTCCCTGTCCGACATCACATCGGCGGGGATGATGTGCGGGGGGCTGCAAAGCCAATAACCTGCATGCCAGAAAACACTAAATCTATTCATGATGAATAGGAGGGTTTTCTTATCCTAACCTTTTTGGAGGGGTCTTGACCCGCAGGCTCCTTCGCGGAACCTCTTCAAGGTCTTCGGACACAGTGTCTGAGTCCGAACTATCGTCGGTCAGAATCGTCCGAAGACCTTGAAGAGGAGGAGGGACCTGCTCCGGATCGTTTGAAGACGCCGCTCTCTTCCTGCCACGGGGGGAATTACCTTCCCCCTCGCCCTCGACCTCGGCCTCCTCCTCTTCCTCCTCTTCTTCCTCTTCCTCCTCCTTGATACGTCCATTTTGCATCATGCTTTTATATTGATATTTATTGCATTATGGGCTGATTATTACACATTTTGGTACAATACTTATGCCTTTTCTCTCTTATTTTACAAGGTTTAAATGAAGAGGGAGAATGCCGACAGCTAGAATTCTGGACTGGAAAAGGAGCAAATCTGAGATACCTATTCCGCACAACTCCCAAAGTCCTAAAAATCTATGGAGAATTATTTCAGAATTTATAAAAAAATATTGGGTGGAAGAAATGCATCAGGGGGCCTACCAGGCAGCCACAAGCCTGGGGGGACACGCCCTACCCCCTGGGCACGCCCCTGAGGCTTGTGGCCCACCTGGCAGCCCTCCGATGCCCATCTTCTGCTATATGGAGGGTTTCCACTTGGTAAAAAAAATCATAATAGAGCTTTCGGGATGAAGCGCTGACGTCTTGAGGCGGAACTTGAAGAGAACCAATCTAGAGCTCCGGCAGGGCTATTTTGCTGGGGAAACTTCCCTCCGGGAGGGGGAAACCGAAGCCATCATCATAAAAACGATCCTCTCATCGAGAGGGGGTCAACCTCCATCGACATATTCATCAGCACCATCTCCTCTCCAAACCCTAGTTCATCTCCTGTATCCGATCTTTGTCTTAAAACCTCAGATTGGTACCTCTGGGTTGCTAGTAGTGTTGATTACTCCTTGTAGTTGATGCTAGTTGGTTTACTTGGTGGAAGATCATATGTTTAGATCATTGATCATCATTAATACTCCTCTAATTATGAACATGAATATGCTTTGTGAGTAGTTACGTTTGTTCCCGAGGACATAGGATAAGTCTTGTTATAAGTAATCATGTGAATTTGGTATTCGTTCAATATTTTGATGAGATGTATGTTGTCTTTCCTCTAGTGGTGTCATGTGAACGTCGACTACATGACACTTCACCATTGTATGGGCATAGAGGAAGGCATTGGGAAGTAATAAGTAGATGATGGGTTCCTAGAGTGACAGAAGCTTAAACCCTAGTTTATGTGTTGCTTCGTAAGGGGCTGATTTGGATCCACATGTTTCATGCTATGGTTAGATTTATCTTAATTCTTCTTTTGTAGTTGCAGATGCTTGCGAGAGGGGTTAATCATAAGTGGGAGGCTTGTCCAAGTAAGGGCAGCACCCAAGCTTCGGTCCACCCACATATCAAATTATCAAAGTAACGAACGCAAATCATATATGCATGAAGAAACTAGCTTGATAGATTCCCATGTGTCCTCGGGAGCGCCTTGCTTTATATAAGAGTTTGTCCAGGCTTGTCCTTTGCTATAAAAAGGATTGGGAAACCTTGCTGCACCTTTTTTACTATTGTTACTTGCTACCCATTATGAATTATCTGATCACAAAACTATTTGTTACCGATAATTTCAGTGGTTGCAGAGAATAGCTTACTGAGAACCGCTTGTCATTTCCCTCTGCTCCTCATTGGGTTCGACACTCTTACTTATGGAAAGGACTACGATAGATCCCCTATACTTGTGGGTCATCATGACTCTTTTCTGGCGCCGTTGCCGGGGAGTGAAGCGCCTTTGGTGAGTGGAACTTGGTAAGGAAAAATTTATGTAGTGTGTTGAAATTTACTATCGCTTGTTACTATGGAAAATAATCCTTTGAGGGGCTTGTTCGGGGTATCTTCATCTGGACCGGAAGCACATAGAGTTGCTCCTCAACCTACTGCACCTACTAAAAATATTTATTATGAAATTCCTTCGGGTATGATAGAGAAACTGCTAGCTAATCCTTATGAAGGAGATGGAACACTACATCCTGATTTACATCTAATCTATGTGGATGAAGTTTGTGGATTATTTAAGCTGGCAGGTTTGCCCGAGGATGTTTTCAAGAAGAAGGTCTTTCCTTTATCTTTGAAGGAGAAGACATTGTCATGGTATATGCGATGTGATGATATTGGATCATGGAACTACAACCCATTGAAATTGGAATTTCATTAGAAGTTTCATCCTATGCATGTGGTTCATCGTGATCGGAATTATATTTAAATTTTTTGGCCTCGTGAAGGAGAAAGAATCGCTCAATCTTGGGGCAGGCTTAATTCATTGTTATATTCATGCCCCAACCATGAGCTCTCAAGAGAAATTATTATTCAGAATTTTTATGCTCGGCTTTCTCATAATGATCGATCCATGCTCGAGACTTCTTGCTCTGGTTCTTTTATGAAGAAAGAAATTGAATTCAAATGGGACTTATTGGAAAGAATTAAACGCAACTCTGAAGATTGGGAACTCGACAAGGTAAGGAGTCAGGTATAAACCTTAAGTTTGATTGTGTTAAATCCTTTATAGACACCGATGCTTTTCGCATATTTAGCACTAAATATGGATTTGACTCTGAGATAGTAGCTTCTTTCTGTGAATCTTTTGCTACTCATGTTGATCTCCCTAAGGAGAAGTGGTTTAAATATCATCCTCCCATTGAAGTTAAAGTAGTTGAACCTATTAAAGTCGAAGAGGAAACTATTACTTATAATGTTGATCGTGTTATTCCTACTGCTTACATTGAGAAACCACCTTTCCCTGTTAGGATAAAAGAACATGCTAAAGCTTCAGCTGTGGTTTGTAAGAGTTGTATTAGGACACCTACACCCCCTGAACAAATTAAAGTTGAACCTAGTATTACTATGGTTAAAGATCTCTTGGTTGATAATATTGATGCGCATGTTATTCATTTCTGTGATGAAGCGGCAAGAATAGCTAGACCTGATACTAAGAGTAAACATAGACCGGTTGCTGGCGTGCCTGTTGTTTGTATTAAAATAGGAGATCATTGTTATCATGGCTTATGTGATATGGGTGCTAGCGTAAGGGCAATTCCCTTTTCCTTATATAAATAAATCATGCATGATATTGCACCAGTTGAAGTAGAGGAAATTGATGTTACCATTAAGCTTGCTAATAGAGACACTATTGCACCGATGGGGATTGTTAGAGATGTTGAAGTCTTGTGTGGGAAAAATTAAATATCCTACTGATTTTCTTGTTCTTGGTTCCCCACAAGATGACTTTTGTCCCACTATATTTGGGAGACCCTTCTTGAATACTTCTAATGCTAGGATTGATTGTGAGAAAGAAACACTTACTGTGAGTTTTGCGGATGTATCTCATGATTTCAATTTCTCTAAATTTCGTAGAGAACCCCATGACAAAGATTTGCCTAGTAAATATGAAATTATTGGTCTTGCTTCTATTGCTGTGCCTCCTACTGATCCTTTAGAACAATATTTGCTAGACCATGAAAACGATATGCATATGAATGAGAGGAATGAAATAGATAAAATTTTCTTTGATCAGTAGCCTATTTTGAAACACAACTTTCCTGTTGAAATACTTGGGAATCCTCCTCCACCCAAGGGTGATCCTGTGTTTGAGCTCAAACAATTATCCGATATGTTGAGATACGCTTATCTTGATGAAAAGGAGATATATCCTGTTATTATTAGTGCTAACCTTTCAGAGCATGAAGAAAAGAGATTATTGAAGAATCTCAGGAAGCACCGTGCTGCTATTGGTTATACTCTTGATGATCTTAAGGGTATTAGTCCCACTCTATGTCAACATAAAATTAATATGGAGCCTGATGCCAAACTAGTTATTGATCACCAACAACGACTGAACCCTAAGATGAAAGAAGTGGTAAGAAAAGAAATACTAAAGCTAATCGAGGCATGTATAATTTATCCTGTTGCTGATAGTAGATGGGTTAGTCCTGTCCATTGTGTCCCTAAGAAGGGAGATCTACCATTGTTCCTAATGATAAAAATGAATTGATCCCGCAAAGAATTGTTACAGGTTATAGAATGGTAATTGATTTTAGGAAACTGAATAAAGCTACGAAGAAAGATCATTACTCTTTACCTTTTATTGATCAAATGCTAGAAAGACTATCCAAACATACACATTTTTGCTTTCTAGATGGTTACTATGGTTTCTCTCAATACCACTATCAAGAGAGGATCCAGAAAAAACAACTTTTACTTGTCCTTTTGGTACCTTTGCTTATCGACCTATGCCTTTTGGTTTATGCAATGCACCTGCAACCTTTCAAAGATGCATGATGGATATATTTGTTGGAAATATGCCACAGAGGCAAAAATAAAATGGTTATTATTATATTTCCTTGTTCATGATAATTGTCTATTGTTCATCCTATAATTGTATTAACCGGAAACAGTAATACATGTGTGAATACATAGACCACAACATGTCCCTAGTGAGCCTCTAGTTGGCTAGCTCGTTGATCAATTGATGGTCACGGTTTCATGACCATGGACATTGGATGTCATTGATAATGGGATCACATCATTAGGAGAATGATGTGATGGACAAGACCCAATCCTAAGCATAGCACACAATCGTGTAGTTCACCTGCAAAAGCTTTTCTAATGTCAAGTATCATTTCCTTAGACCACGAGATTGTGCAACTCCAAGATACCGTAGGAATACTTTGGGTTTGCCAAACGTCACAACCTAACTGGGTGGCTATAAAGGTGCACTACGGGTATCCCCGAAAGTATCTGTTCGGTTGGCACGAATCGAGACTAGGATTTGTCACTCCATGTGACGGAGAGGTATCTCTGGTCCCACTCAGTAAGACATCATCATAATGAGCTCAATGTGACTAAGGAGTTAGCCACGGGATGATGTGTTACGGAACGAGTAAAGAGACTTGCCGGTAACGAGATTGAACAAGGTATAGGGACACCGACGATCGAATCTCGGGCAAGTGTCATACCGGTAGACGAAGGGAATTGTATACGGGATTGATTGAATCCCCGACATCGTGGTTCATCCGATGAGATCATCGTGGATCTTGTGGGAGCCCACATGGGTATCCAGATACCACTGTTGGTTATTGACCGGAGAGGTGTCTCGGTCACGTCTACATGCCTCCCGAACCCGTAGGGTCTACACACTTAAGGTTCGATGACGCTAGGGTCATAGGGAAATTATGTAAGTGGTTACCGAAGATTGTTTAGAGTCGCGGATGAGATCCCGGACGTCACGAAGAGTTCCAAAATGGTCCGGAGGTAAAGATTCATATATAGGAAGTGAGGTTTTGGTCACCGGAATTTTTCTGGGCATCACCAATAACGTACCGGGACCACCGGATGGGTTTTGAGGGGTCCACCGTGTGGGGCCACCGGCACCAGAGGGTTGCGTGGGCCGAAGATGGGAGGGAACCATCCCCTAGTTGGCTTGTGCGCCTCCCACAAGGGCCCAAGGCGCAGCAAAGGTGAGAGGGGGCAAACCCTAGGCACAGATGGGCCCTAGGCCCACCTAGGGCGCCGCCCCTCATCTCCCCTCTCTTGGCCACCGCCCTAGACCCATCTAGGGTTGGCCGCCGGCCCTAGGGTGGGAACCCTAGGGGCTGCGCACCCCTCCTCGTCCTCCTATATATAGTGGACCCCTTGGGGCTGCCAAAAACATGCATCTCTCTCTCTCTCTCTCGGCGCAGCCCTACCCCTCCTCCTCCTCGTCCTCCGTAGTGCTTGGCGAAGCCCTGCCGGAGTACCACGCAGCTCCAACATCACCATGCTGTCGTGATGCCGGAGCTCTCCCTAAACCTCTCCTTCCTGCTTGTTGGATCAAGGCATAGGAGACGTCATCGGTCTGCATGTGTGTTGAACCTGGAGGCCCCGTTGGTCGGCGCTTAGATCGGAATCCACCGCGATCTGAATCGCTGCGAGTACAACTCCACCAACCGCGTTCTAGTGATGCTTCCGCTTTGTGATCTTCAAAGGTATGAAGATGAACTCCCCCCACTCGTTGCTGGTTTCTCCATAGATTGATCTTGGTGACACATAGGAATTTTTTTGATTTACTACTACGTCTCCCAACAGTGGTATCAGAGCTAGGTCTATGCGTAGAATCTATGCACGGGTAGAACACAAGTTGTTGTGGGCGTCGATTTTGTCAATTTGCTTGCTGTTACTAGTCTTATCTTGATTCGGCGATATTGTGGGATGAAGCGGCCAGTACCGACTTTACACGTATGCTTACGTCATACTGGTTCCACCTCCTGACATGCACTTGTTGCATAAGGTGGCTAGCAGGTGTTTGTCTCTCCCACTCTAGTCGGATCGGATTCGATGAAAAGGGTCCTTATGAAGGGTAAATAGAAATTGGCATATCACGTTGTGGTTTTTGCGTAGGTAAGAAACGTTCTTGCTAGAAACCTATAGCAGCCACGTAAAAACTTGCAACAACAATTAGAGGATGTCTAACTTGTTTTTGCAACATATGCTATGTGATGTGATATGGCCAAAGGATGTGACATGATATATGTGATGTATGAGATTGATCATGTTCTTGTAATAGGAGTCACGACTTGCATGTCGTTGAGTATGACAACCGGTAGGAGCCATAGGAGTTGTCTTAATTTATTGTATGACCTGCGTGTCAATCATAAAAGCCATGTAATTACATTAGTTTATTGCTAATCGTTATCCATAGTAGTAGAAGTAATAGTTGGTGAGACAACTTCATGAAGACACAATGATGGGTTTCATTATGATGGAGATCATGGTGTCGTGCCGGGACAATGATGATCATGGTGCCCTAAAGATGGAGATCAAAGGAGCAAGATGATATTGGCCATATCATGTCACTATGTGATTGCATGTGATGTTTATCATGTTTTACATCTTATTTGCATAGAACGACGGTAGCTTAAATAAGATGATCTCTCACTAAAATTTCAAGAAATGTGTTCCCCCTAACTGTGCACCGTTGCTAAGGTTCGTTGTTCCGAAGCACCATGTGATGATCGGGTGTGATAGGTTCTAACGTTCGCATACAATGGGTGTAAGCCAGATTTGCACATGCAATACATTTAGGTTGTCTTGACGAGCCTAGCATGTACAGACATGGCCTCAGAACATGGGAGACCGAAAGGTCGAACATGAGTCGTATAGAAGATATGATCAAAATGGAGATGTTCACCATTGATGACTAGTCCGTCTCACGTGATGATCGGATATGGGCTAGTTGACGTGGATCATGTGTCACTTGGATTACTAGAGAGATGTCTATCTAAGTGGGAGTTCATTAAATAATTTGATTATGTGACCTTGATTATCATGAACATAGTCTAAAATTGTGTTTACAATTTATATTGTAGATCCAATGGCCCACGCTAATGTTGCCCTCAACTTCAATGCGTTCCTAGAGAAAACCAAGATGAAAGACGATGGAAGCAACTATACGGACTGGGTCCGTAGCTTGAGGATCATCCTCATAGCTTCTGAGAAATTATATGTCCTTGATGCACCACTATGTTACACACCCATTTTCCCAGCAACTCAAGACGTTATGAACGCGTGGCAGTCATGTTGTGATGATTACTCCCTGGTTCAGTGCAGCATGCTTTATAGTTTAGAACCCGGGCTCCAAAAGCGTTTTGAGCAACACAGAACATATGATATGTTCCAAGATCTGAGAATGGTTTTCCAAGCTCATGCCCGGGTTGAGAGATATGATGTCTCTGAAAAATTCTTCAGTTGTAAGATGGAGGAAAATAGTTTTGTCATTGAGAAGATACTCGAAATGTATGGGTTGCACAACCGCTTGTCTCAGTTGGGAGTTAACCTTCCGGATGACTTAGTTATTGATAGAATCCTCCAGTCACTCCCACCTAGCTACAAGAGCTTTATGATGAACTACAATATGCAAGGGATGGAGAAGTCCATTCTTGAGTCGTACTCGATGCTGAAATCAGCGGAGGTGGAAATCGAAAAGGAACATCAAGTGTTGATGGTGAATAAGACCACTAGTTTCAAGAAAGGCAAGGGCAAGAAGAACTTCAAGAAGGATGGCAAAGCAGTTGCCGCGCCCGGTTAGCAAGTTGCCAGGAAGAAGAACAAGAATGGACCCAAGCTTGAGACTGAGTTCTTTTATTGCAGGGGTACCGGTCACTAGAAGCGGAACTGCCCCAAGTGCTTAGCGGATAAGAAGGCTGGCAACATTAAAGGTATATGTGATATACTTGTTATTGATGTGTACCTTACCAGCGCTCATAGTAGCTCCTGGGTATTTGATACCGGTGCACTTGCTCACATTTGTAACTCCAAGAAGGAGCTGCGGAATAAGCGGAGACTAGCGACGGACGAGGTGACGATACACGTCAGGAATGGTTCCAAGGTCGATGTGATCCCCGTCGGCACGCTGCCTCTACATCTACCCGCGGGAATAGTTTTAAACCTTAATAATTGTTATTTAGTACCAGCTTTGAGCATGAACATTGTATCTGGATCTCGCTTGATGCAAGATGGCTACTCATTTAAATCTAAGAATAATGGTTGTTCTATTTATATGAGAGAAATGTTTTATGGTCATGCCCCGCTGGTCAATGGTTTATTTTTGATGAATATCGAACATGATGTTACACATGTTCATAGTGTGAGTACCAAAAGATGTAAGGTTGATAACTATAGTCCCACTTACATGTGGCACTGCCGCCTTGGTCATATTGGTGTCAAACACATGAAGAAACTCCATGCTGATGGACTTTTGGAGTCTCTTGATTTTGAATCATTTGACACGTGCGAACCATGACTCATGGGCAAGATGACCAAGACTCCATTCTCCGGAACAATGGAGCGAGCAACTGACTTGTTGGAGATAATCATACCGATGTATGCGGTCCAATGAGTGTTGAGGCTCGCGGTGGCTACCATTATGTTCTCACCCTCACTGATGACTTAGGCAGATATGGGTGTGTCTACTTAATGAAACACAAGTCTGTAACCTTTGAAAAGTTCAAGGAACTTCAGAGTGAGGTAGAGAATGAACGTGATAGGAAAATAAAGTGCCTACGATCTGATCGTGGCGGAGAGTATTTGAGTCACGAGTTTGGCACGCACCTAAGGAAATGTGGAATTGTGTCACAGCTCACGCCGCCTGGCACACCTCAGCGAAATGGTGTGTATGAACATCGTCATCGCACTCTATTGGATATGGTGCGATCTATGATGTCTCTTACCGACTTACCGCTATCATTTTAGGGATATGCATTAGAGACTACCCCATTCACTTTAAATAGGGCACTGTCTAAGTCCGTTGAGACGACACTGTATGAATTCTGGTTTGGAAAGAAACCTAAGATGTTGTTTTTGAAAGTTTGGGGATGTGATGGTTATGTTAAGAAACCTCAACCTGAGAAGCTCGAACTCAAAGTGAAAAAGTGCGTCTTCATAGGATATCCCAAAGAAACTGTTGGGTATACCTTCTACCTCAGATCCGAAGGCAAAGTCTTTGTTGCCAAGAATGGATCCTTTCTAGAGAAAGAGTTTCTCTCAAAATAAGTAACTGGGAGGAAAATAGAATTTGATGAGGTAATTGTACCTCCACTCGAACCGGAGAGTAGCGCAACATAGGAAGTTGTTTCTGTGGAGCCTGCACCAGCTGGAGAGGAAGTTAATGATGATGATCATGAAAATTCAGATCAAGTTGCTATCGAACCTCGAAGGTCCACAAGGACATGTTCCGCACCAGAGTGGTACGGCAACCCTGCCCTGGAGATCATGTTGTTGGACCACGGTGAACCTTCGAACTATGAAAAAGCCATGGCGGGCCCAGATTCCAACAAATGGCTTGAAGCCATGAAATCTGAGATAGGATCCATGTATGAGAACAAAGTATGGACTTTGGTGGACTTGCCCGATGATAAGCGAGCCATAGAAAATAAATGGATCTTTAAGAAGAAGACTGACGCGGATGGTAATGTGACCATCTATAAGGCTTGGCTTGTCACTATGGGTTATCTACAAGCTCAAGGAGTTGACTACGATGAGACTTTCTCACCCGTAGCGATGTTGAAGTCCGTCCGAATCATGTTAGCAATTGCCGCATTTTATGATAATGAGATCTGGCAAATGGACGTCAAAATGGCATTCCTTAATGGTTTCCTTAAGGAAGAACTGTATATGATGCAGCCGGAAGGTTTTGTCGATCCTAAAGATGCTAACAAAGTATGCAAGCTTCAGCGTTCCATCTATGGGCTGGTGCAAGCAATTCGGAGTTGGAACATTCGCTTTAATGAGGTGATTAAAGCGTTTGGATTTATACAGGTTTATGGAGAACCCTGTATTTACAAGAAAGTGAGTGGGATCTCTGTATCATTTCTCATATTATATGTGGATGACATATTGTTGATGGGAAATGATATATAACTCTTGGAAAGCATAAAGGCCAACTTGAATAAGTGTTTTTCCATGAAGGACCTTGGAGAAGCTGCTTACATATTAGGCATCAAGATCTATAGAGATAGATCGAAACGCCTCACGGGTCTTTCACAAAGCACATACTTTGACAAGATATTGAAGACCTTCAATATGGATCAGTCCAAGAAGGGGTTCTTGCCTGTGTTATAGGGTGTGAGATTGAGTACGACTCAATGCCAGACCACGGCAGAGGATAGAGAAAAGATGAGTGTCATCCCCTATGCTTCAGCCATAGGCTCTATTATGTATGCCATGCTGTGTACTAGACCTGATGTGAACCTTGCCATAAGTTTGGTAGGGAGTTACCAAAGTGATCCCGGAGCGGAACACTGGACAACGGTCAAGAATATCCTAAAGTACCTGAAAAGGACCAAGGACATGTTTCTTTTATATGGAGGTGCCGAAGAGCTCGCCGTAAAGGGTTACGTCGATGCCAGCTTCAACACAAATCCGGATGACTCCAAGTCACAGACCGGATACACGTATATTTTGAATGGAGGGGTAGTCAGCTGGTGCAGCAGCAAGCGAAGCAGAGTACATAGCTGCTTTGGAAGCAGCAAAGGAAGGAGTCTTGATGAAGGAGTTCATCACCGACCTAGGAGTGATTCCTAGCGCGCCGGGCCTGATGACTCTATTCCGTGACAACACTAGAGATATTGCCCTTGCCAAGGAGCCCAGGTTTCACAAGAAGACAAGACACATCAAGCGCCGCTTCAACTCCATTCCTAATTACATTCAGGAAGGAGATATAGATATTTGTAAAGTACTTAAGGATTTGAATGTCGCAGATCCGTTGATTAAACCTCTCTCATGAGCAAAACATGATCAACACCAGAACTCTATGGGTGTTTGATACATCACAATGTAACTAGATTATTGACTCTAGTGCAAGTGGGAGACTGTTGGAAATATGCCCTAGAGGCAATAATAAAATGGTTATTATTATATTTCCTTGTTCATGATAATTGTCTATTGTTCATGCTATAATTGTATTAACCAAAAACCGTAATACATGTGTGAATCCATAGACCACAACATGTCCCTAGTGAGACTCTAGTTGGCTAGCTCGTTGATCAATGGGTGGTCATGGTTTCATGACCATGGACATTGGATGTTGTTGATAATGAGATCACATCATTAGGACAATGATGTGATGGACAAGACCCAATCCTAAGCATAGCACAAGATCGTGTAGTTCGTCTGCTAAAGCTTTTCTAATGTCAAGTATCATTTCCTTAGACCATGAGATTGTGCAACTCCCAAATACCATAGGAATACTTTGGGTGTGCCAAACGTCACAATGTAACTGGGTGGCTATAAAGGTGCACTACGGGTATCCCCGGAAGTATCTATTGGGTTGGCACAAATCGAGACTGGGATTTGTCACTCCGTGTGATGGAGAGGTATCTCTGGGCCCACTCAGTAAGACATCATCATAATGAGCTCAATGTGACTAAGGAGTTAGCCACGGGATGATGTGTTATGGAATGAGTAAAGAGACTTATCAGTAACGAGATTGAACAAGGTATAGGGATACCAACGATCGAATCTCGGGCAAGTTTCATACCGGTAGACAAAGGGAATTGTATACGGGATTGATTGAATCCCTGACATCATGGTTCATCTGATGAGATCATCGTGGAGATTGTGGGAGCCAACATGGGTATCCAGTTCCCGCTGTTGGTTATTGACCAAAGAGGTGTCTCGGTCATGTCTACATTCTTCCTGAACCCGTAGGGTCTACACACTTAAGGTTCGATGATGCTAGGGTTATAAGGAAATTGTGTACGTGGTTACCGAAGGTTGTTTGGATTCCTAGACGAGATCTCGGACGTCACGAGGAGTTCCGGAATGGTCTGGAGGTAAAGATTTATATATAGGAAGTGAGGTTTTGGTCACCGGAAGTGTTTCGGGCATCACCGGTAACGTACCAGGACCACCGGAAGGGTTTCGGGGGTCCACCGTGTGGGGCCACCGACACCAGAGGGCTGCATGGGCCGAAGGTGGGAGGGAACCAGCCCCTAGTGGGCTGGTGCGGCTCCCACAAGGGCCCAAGGCACAAAAATGTGGGAGGGGGGCAAACACTAGGCGCAGATGGGCCCTAGGCCCACCTAGGGCGCAGCCCCTCCTCTCCCCTCTCTTGGACGCCGCCCTAGACCCATCTATGGTAGGCCTCCGGCCCTAGGGTGGGAATCCTAAGGGCTGCAAACCCCTCCTCCTACTCCTATATATAGTGGAGCCCTTGGGGCTGCTGAGAACACGCATCTCTCTCTCTCGGCGCAGCCCTACCCCTCGTCCTCCTCGTCCTCCGTAGTGCTTGGTGAAGCCCTGCCGGAGTACCCCGCAGTTCCACCGTCACCACGCCGTCGTGCTGCTGGAGCTCTCCCTCAACCTCTCCTTCCTCCTTGCTAGATCAAGGCATAGGAGACGTCATCGGGCTACACGTGTGTTGAACACAGAGGCGCCGTTGTTCGGTGCATAGATCGGAATCCACCGTGATCTGAATCGCTGCGAGTATGACTCCACCAACCATGTTCTAGTAATGCTTCTGCTGCGCGATCTTCAAAGGTATGAAGATGCACTCCCCCCACTCGTTGTTGGTTTCTCCATAGATTGATCTTGGTGACACATAGGATTTTTTTTTGATTTACTACTACGTCTCCCAACAATATTCTCTGACTTTTGTGAAAAAGATTCTTGAGGTTTGCATGGATGTTTTTTCCATTTAAGGAACTTCATTTGATGATTGTTTGAGCAACCTTGACCGAGTTTTGCAGAAATGTGAAGAAACTACTCTTGTCTTGAATTGGGAAAAGTGCCACTTTATGGTTAATGAAGGTATTCTCTTGAGGCACAAGATCTCAAAAAGAGGTATTGAAGTTGATAAAGCTAAAGTTGATGCTATTGAAAAAATGTCGTGCCCTACGGATATCAAAGGTATAAGAAGTTTCCGTGGTCATGCTGGTTTCTATAGGAGGTTTATCAAATATTTCTCTAAGATTTCTAGGCCGCTCACAAATATTTTG
This sequence comes from Hordeum marinum, assembly GCA_022496015.1. Lineage (NCBI taxonomy): Eukaryota > Viridiplantae > Streptophyta > Magnoliopsida > Poales > Poaceae > Hordeum > Hordeum marinum. The sequence continues at coordinate 366,941,963 of CM039673.1, read as the reverse complement.
CAAAAAGATGTTCCATTTGTTTTTGATGATGATTGTGTAGAAGCATTCGAAATTCTTAAGATTGCCTTGATTACCGCATCTATTGTTCAACCACTCGACTAGAACCTACCCTTTGAATTTATGTGTGGTGCTAGTGATTATGTTGTTGGTGCTATTCTAGGAAAAGAGTCGATAAGAAATTAAATGTTATCCATTATGCTAGTAAAACTCTGAAAAGTGCTCAAAGAAACTATGCTACTACTGAAAAGGAATTTTTAGCAGTCGTGTTTGCTTGTGATAAATTTAGACATTATATTGTTGATTCCAAAGTAAGTGTTCACACCGATCATGCTACTATTAAGTACCTTATGGAGAAAAAAGATGCTAAACCTAGACTTATTAGGTGGGTCCTTCGGCTACAAGAATTTGATTTGCATATCATTGATAGAAAGGGTGCTGATAACCGTGTGGCAGATAACTTGTCTAGGTTAGAAAATGTTCTTGATGACCCACTACCTATTGATGATAGCTTTCCTGATGAACTATTAGCTGTCGTAAGTGCTTCAAATAATGCTCCATGGTATGCTAATTATGCCAATTACATTGTTGCTTAATTTATACCGCCTGCTTTCACATACCAACGAAAGAAAAAGTTCTTCTATGATTTAAGGCATTACTTTTGGGATGATCCCCACCTTTATAAAGAAGGAGTAGATGGTATTATTAGACATTGTGTACTCAAGCATGAACTAGAACATATCTTACGCAAGTGTCACTCCGAAGCTACGGAGGACACCACGCTCGAGATAGAATTGCACATAAGGTACTACAATCTGGGTTTTATTGGCCTACTGTCTTCAAGGATGCTTGTAAGTTTGTCTTGTCTTGTGATGAATGTTAAGGAATTGGTAATATTAGTAGACGTAAGGAAATGCCTATGAATTACTCTCTTGTTATCGAACCATTTGATGTTTGGGGTTTTGATTATATGCGGCCTTTTCCACAATCTAATGGGTATACTCACATTCTAGTTGCTGTTGATTATGTTACTAAGTGGGTAGAAGCTATTCCAACAAGTAGCGCTGATCATAACACTTGGAGTCCCTAGATATTTGAAGACTGATGGTGGTTCACACTTTATTCATGGTGCTTTCCATAAATTGCTCACTAAATACGATGTTAATTATAGAATTGCATCCTCTTAACATCCTTAGTCTTGTGGTCAAGTAGAATTGAGAAATAGAGAAATTAAATTGATTTTGCAGAAGACTGTTAATAGATCTAGGAAGAACTGGTCTAAGAAACTTGATGATGCATTGTGGGTTTATAGAACTGCTTACAAAAACACTATGGGTATGTCTCCGTATAAGATGGTTTATGGTAAAGCATGTCACTTACCTCTAGAGCTAGAACATAAAGCTTATTTGGCAATCAAAGAGCTCAATTATGATTTCAATCTTGCTAGTGAGAAGAGGTTATTTGACATTAGCTCACTTGACGAATGGAGAACCCAAGGCTATGAGAATGCCAAATTGTTTAAAGAAAAGGTTGTGAGATGGCATGATAGAAGGATACAAAAGCGTGAATTTAATGTAGGTGATCATGTCTTGCTATACAATTCTCGTTTAAGATTTTTTAGGAAAACTTCTCTCTAACTGGGAAGGTCCTTACATTATCGAGGAGGTATACCGTTCCGGTGCCATCAAGATTAACAATGCCGAAGGCACAAACCTAAAGGTGGTGAAAGGTCAAAGAATCAAACATTATATTTCAGGTACTCCCATAAATGTTGAAACCAATATCATCAATACCATAACTCCGAAAGAGTACATTAGGTTGACTTACCAGAATGTTTCAGACTCCGAAAAGGAATAGGTATGTGTTACGGTAAGTAAATAGACTCCAAAACTTTTTCAATGTCAATTTTTATCCGTTTTGGAATATCTAAAAAATTAGGAAAATTTAAAGTAGTCCTAATAGTGCACGAGGAGGCGACAATGTCACTCCCAACATGCGCGCCTATCCATATTAAGACACGGGGGCCTCGACAATGGATAGAGGCGCATCTCGACGTTCGCAACTATAGCATCATTACATCATACATTTAAGAAGAGAGGAGTATATGAGTTGGACTACACTCGGCACAAGCTAAATTACAATCCACAAAGAATTCATTCATCAATTTGAAGATAGGGTCCGACTACGGACGAAAACAAACAATAAAAGCAGATGCAATGATACTATCTTGCTAGCCCCGAAGATCACAACCATGGTCCTCTACTCATCTGGATACGTCACGTACATCCTGCCACGCTCATCGTCATACTCCCACTGGATCTGCGTCATATCATCCTGCACGAACTCATCTGTACCTGCACCTGGATTGTTGTAGTAATCTGTGAGCCACAAGGACTCAGCAATCTCGCGCCCGGGTACCGAGACTATTCAAGCTTATAGGTTGGGATGGGGTATGTGTTTATTTTGCAGAAGCACTAATCATTTATGGTGGCTAAACTTACGTAACATGAAAATAAATATGTGGCCTACGATAAAATGATCGAATCTAGAATGACCTCTATGAGGTCCTGAACACTTACTTACGTCAATCATAACTCCACCATGTTCTCTCTCGGATCATGTTCACGATTAGAGACGATCATGGTTACTCACACAATTGGTGAATTTTATTTAGAGTTTACTTCAAGTTAGCTATAACCGGGTGTTAAACAAATATCCAAGTTGCCACATAACCACGGGCATGGCTTTCCGAAAGATTTGACCCTGCAGGGGTGCTCCAACTAGTCCATCATAAATTAACCACACTCCACGGGAATAACCTCGACCATGGATCTCGTGATCATCCTAGGAAACTCCAAAGGGATTCAAACACCTCAAGATAGCCCGAAGAAAGTCATAGTCCTACACGCAAGTCACTCAATAAAGGTAAAACAAATCTAGCAAGACCACCCGATGTGTCGACGAACCCGATAAGAGCCACGTATCTCGTTCTCAGGACATGACCGGATGAGCGCAGCATACAGTGGCCTGATAGAAATCTCCCGAGTTGCCCCGGGTAGGCCCCGCACACGACTCTAGTTTGGACCAACACTCATGAGGAGCACTGGCCCAGGTTGTTGATTAATTATCCACGGGGTTGCAAAGCCCTATGCAAATTTTTATTAAGTTATTAAGCAAATGTAGTACCAAAGTTGGGTCTTGCCAGATAATATTTAATCTCAACCGAATAAACAAGGGGGTCCCCATAACAACCCCGAGCATGTTAGGAGCACAAAGTATGGAAACATAACACCGGTAACAAGAAACTATGGCGGTAACCGCGGAACAAAACACCTAGCAAAAGGCCAAGCCTTCCACCAATACCAAGATATATATGTGCATTAAATTAAATAACAGATAATATTGTGATATGCCAAATGCAGGTTATCACATGGAACAACCTGTACCTGCAACTAGAACGCTATAAGAGGGGCTGAGCAGCAGTAACTTAGCCAATCAAAGGTTTACTAGGATGTGGAGGGTTAGAGGATACCATGGCAATTAGGAGGCTGACATTCAAGTGGTAGGTAGAGCGAAAGTATCGATAAGAGCGAGACAACTAGCAAGCGAAAATAGTATCGGGATCCGGGTACGATCATTTTGCCTGTTGGTTCTTCAGTGGAACAAGTAGCGGGATCCTCATAGCTGTACTTGGCTGGCTCTTCGTGCTCTGGTTCAACATTCGCTTCGAGGGGTCTCGGAGGCATGGGGGGATGCGGACGACGACGAGACGAAGGGGAAGAAGACGCCGGCGATGACCTTGCACCTTGCGGACGACGGCGACGCGAAGCGGTGCTACGGGGAGGTGCACCTCACCTCCCTAGCAGCGGGAGTGGAGCACGGGAGACGACCCCGTGCTCCACACCATCTCCACCGGCGACAAGGACCATCGGAGACGCGGCGACGACGGCAAAGACGACCGATGCAACCTTCTCTGAACTTACCTGTCGCCTCTCTGAACCTCACCGAGGAGAAATAAGAAGGAGAGGAGGAGAAGGCTAGAGAGGGAGATGGGAGCGGCAGTGGATGGTAGGAGGAGAGGAACCCTAGGACGAACGGGCATGCACGTCGAGGGGGTTTAAATACCCCGGAGCTGACGGCGACGGACGGCGAAAAGGGACGGCGAGCGCGGTCTCTCTCTGAAGATGCTGACGGGGACGACGACAGGGCAGGTAGCCGTCCCGCATGTGGCTAGGCCGCGCGGGAGCCTCCTGGGCCACGAGGAAAGGGAGGTGGCCCACTCACTCTCTCTCACACAGAACCAAACTAGCAGGTTTTCTATTTAAAAAAACAGCTCACTTACAAAAGCTCCACAAAAATGAATAAAAGGGTTTTTGATAAAACAAAAGCACTTTTACTTACAAAGACATAAGACCCTTTCAATAAAATTATCATGTTGATTTTTATAGCAACTAATTTAAATAGTTTTAAAACACATCAGCCCCTAGTTATTTAAATCCCCAAATTCATTGAGCTCAAAACATCAAAAGAACCACACACACACACACTCTCCTAAAATATTATAGACTACCTCCTGAACATTTTAAACAATTTTTATAGCAAGTTAATTCTGTTGAATAAAAGCCAATGGAATAAGAGCAAAGATTGGGTTTGTTTGAAAAGAATAAGAGGGGGGGAAGGAGATGAGGCCCACTCAAACCACACATCCAAAACAACACTCACATTACTACAAGGTCAAGAAGCACATCACAAAACAAATGCATGGCATGATGATGAATGATATGATGCATGATGCATGAATGCATGAGACAAGGCATGACAAGGAGAAAACTCATTTCATTAACTCATGACAACAAGGTTCACATAAGATACATGCCATAAAAGGTAGGGACAACACTTGGGCTGTCACAACCCTCCCACACTACAAGAGGATCTCGACCCGAGATCTAGGAATGAAAGAACACTGGAAATTCGGAACGGAGAAGGTCCTCATGTTCCCAAGTAGATTCTTTGTCGGAATGATGATACCACTTCACCTTGAGGAACTTGATAGACTTGTTGCGAGTCTTAAGCTTAGTTTCTTTGAGAATAGCCACTGGATGCTCATGATAAGAGAGGTCTTCTTGGAGATCAATGTCTTGGAGGTCAATGTTATGCTCGAGAGTCTTGAAGCACCTCCGAAGCTGAGAAACATGGAAGACATGATGCACATTTGCGAAATTTGGAGGAAGCTCTAGCTGATATGCAAGTACACCTCTCTTGCCAACAACTTTGAAAGGACCAACGAAATGAGGAGCTAGCTTCCCTTTAATTCCAAACCGCTGAGTGCGCTTCATGGGAGAGACTCCGAGATAGACTAGATCATCCAATTGAAAGGAAAGATCCCGTGTTTGTTATCTTAATAACTCTTCTGTCGGGATTGAGCTGCTTTGAGGTTCTCACGAATGACACATCACATTTCTTCTGCTTCAGTGATCATGTCATTGCCCAATATTTGACGCTCACCGGTTTCAGACAAGTAAAGTGGGGTACGACACTTCTTGCCGTAGAGAATCTCGAAATGGGCCTTGCTTGAGCTAGCCCGAAAGCTATTGTTGTATGAGAATTCAGCGTATGGAAGGCAGTCTTCCCATTTCATGCCGAACGGAATCACACAGGCTCTAAGCATATCTTTAAGGATCTGATTGACTCTCTCAACTTGACCACTTGTCTGCGGATGGAACCAGTGCTGAGATGGATCTTGGTACCCATAGCAGTCTGGAAGGACTCCCAAAACTTGGAAGTAAAGAGGCTTCCATGGTCAGATGAGATGAGCTGAGGAATACCATGCAAAGAAACTATCCTTGACATATACAACTCTGCTAGCTGAGCTACCGAGATAGATTCTTTGACTGGCAGGAAATAAGCAACTTTGGTCAGCTTGTGGATAACCACAAAAATGCCATCGTTGCCCCTCTTGGACTTTGGAAACCCAGTGACGAAATCCATCTCCACATGATCGAATTTCCACTCTGGGATAGGCAAAGGCTGAAGAAGACCTGCTAGACATTGATGTTCTGCCTTCACTCTGCGACAAACATCACACTCGTTCATGAACTGAGCAATTTCACATTTCATGCGAGTCCACCAAAAGGTTTGCTTGAGATCCTGATACATCTTGGAACTACCTGGATGAATGGATAGAAGAGAATTGTGTGCTTCGTCCATGATAACCTTTCTGAGATCACCTTTTGGAACCACTAGACGGTCCTCAAAGAACATGGTATCTTTGTCATCAACACGAAAGCACTTATACTTCAGAATGCCCTTGGCCACACCTTTCTTCGCTTTCTTCACCATATCATCAAGAAGCTGCGCTTGGTGAACCTAATCTTCCAGAGTTGGAGAGACTGGAAGATTGGCATGAAATCCTTGCGGAATCATTTGAAGGTTGAGCTTGCGGAAGGCTTCACAAAGCTCGGGTTGAAGAGGCTTCAGGATGAGACTGTTGCAGTATGCCTAACGGCTGACTGCATCTGCAATGACATTTGCTTTTCCAGGAGTATACTCAATGCTTGGATTGAAGTCCTCCAGCATTTCCACCCAACAAGACTGCCGAAGATTAGGGTTAGGTTGAGTGAAAATGTACTTCAAGCTCTTGTGATCGGTGTACACCTCAACTGGTCTACCCAACAACAAATGCCTCCAAGTCATTAGAGCATGCACAACTGCCGCCAACTCGAGATCATGAGTGGGGTAGTTCTTCTCGGCAGGCTTCAACTGACGCGAGGTATAAGTAACTATCTTCTTATCTTGCATCAGAACACCACCAAGACCTTGGAGAGAAGCATCACAGAATACTTGGAAAGGCTTTGACTACTTAGGAGGAACAAGAACTGGAGCTAAAGTCAGTCTCTGCTTGAGCGTATTGAACGCCACATCACACTCAGGAGATCAAACATACTTGACACTCTTCTGGAGGAGATTGGATAGAGGCTTAGAAATTTGAGAGAAGTTCTCCACGAATCTTCTGCAATAACTAGCAAGCCCGAGGAAGCTACGAAGCTGCTTCACATTCTGAGGAGGCTCCCACTTCAACATTGTCTCAACTTTCTCAGGGTACACTTTACTGCCTTCGGCAGAGATCACATGCCCAAGGTACACCACTTCATTGAGCCAAAACTCACACTTGTAAAAGTTGGCATAGAATCGATGCTCTCTTAACTTGTCAAGCACAAGGCAGAGATCCTCTGCATGCTCTTCTTCTGTCTCTGAGAACACAAGGATATCATCCAAATAGACCAAGACGAACTCATTCCTGAAAGGATATAAAATGAAGTTCATCATTCTTGAGAAGGATGGAGGAGCATTTGAAAGACCAAAAGACATGACGGTGTACTCATAAGAGCCAAAACTTGTCCTCAGAGCGGTCTTAGGAATGTCTTCTTCGCGAATGCGAATCTGATGATAACCCATGGGAAGATCAAGCTTCGAGAAAACCTTGGCACCTTTTAGTTGCTCAAACAACTCATTGATGTTGGGAAGTGGCAACTTGTTTCTGATTGTCTTCTTGTTCAATGGACGGTAGTCAACACAAAGCTGGTCCATGCCATCTTTCTTCTTGACAAACAGAACACCACAACCCCATGGAGAAGAACTTGGTCTGATCAGACCTAGATGTTCTTGTTCATCTAGCTACTTCTTCAACTCTTTCAGCTCTTCGGGGTCAAGTTTATAAGGGTGCTTGCAAACCGATTCAGTGTCGGGCTCGAGGTTAATCACGAACTCGACTGGCCGGTGTGGAGGCATTCCTGGCAATTCTTCTGGAAAGACGTCTTCATACTCATTAACCACTGGAATTTGAGAAATTGATGAGATTTCACCCTTCTCAATAAGAGCAAAGAGTCGGATTGTGTCATCGCGAGCCGCGAAAATAATCACATCTTCTGAAGGATGAGTCATCTTGACTTCTTTTGCTTGACAATCAACATATGCCTTATTCATAGCCAGGAAGTCCATGCCCAAAATGAGATCAATGTCAGAATTTCCGAGAAAAATTAGGGAAGCCAGAAAAGAATAATTGCCCATCTTGATAGAAACATCCGGAACAATGCGATTGGAATTCAACATCTCACTTGGTGACACCACACACAATGACTTAGGCAAATCTTGATAATCGAAGTCATGCTTGACAAACAATGGGTGAGACATGAAACAATGCGATGCACCAGTATCAAACAAAACTTTTGCAGGAATAGAATTAACTGAGAGATTACCCATGATCACTTGAGAAGAATCCTCTACCTCTATTGCATTCACCATATTCACTCTTGCGGTCTTGGGATTATGCTTCACCATTGCATTTCTTGGAGGCCTGACTGGAGGAGGACGCGGAAGATGCTGTTGGTTGCACTTGTTTGCGTAGTGACCCTTCTGGCCACACTTGTGACAAGTAACCTCAGAAAGTGGACGAACGTTGCCTAGAGGAGTAACAAAAGCTGCCTTGGATGCCTGGGGTCTCTTCTAAAATCCTGGGTTGGGTGGGTGGGAAGAACCACGGCCACCAAACTACTTCTGCTGCTGAGGAGGACGAAACGGAGGAGGATTTGGCACCCAATACTTCTGCTGCTTAGGAACCATCTGAGAGCTGGAAGAAGACGATTATGAATCCCTTGAATGCTTCCTTGAGTTCTCCAACTTGAGGTGAGTTGCCTTGACCTTCAAAGCCATGTTGTAGAACTGATCAAACTCACGAGGCTCTTGAAGAACTAAACCGGGCAGAAGCTCATCCTTGAGACCACCTCTGAACTGATAGATCATCGCCTTGTCATCTGGAACATCTTGCTTAGCATAGTGGGCTAGATTCTGGAATTCGATGTTGTACTGATAGACAGACTTGCTTCCCTGCTTCAGGTGCCTGAACTTCTCACGCATCTCCTCGACAAAGCTTGTTGGAATGTAATGGGCCCTGAAGTCACGACGGAAATCATCCCAAATAACAACATGATCGCCCCTGGAATCCTTGTACTGCTGCCACCAATCAACTACCTGACCCTTGAGCTGGAACAATGCAAATCTGACAAAGTCCTCTGGCCTGACATTGCTGCACTCAAAATGCTTACTAATATCACGGAGCCAATCATCAACATCAAAAGGCTGCTCACAACAGGTGAAAGACTTGGGCTAGTTGGCAAGGAACTGATTGAGCGTTGCAAACCGAGGTTGATTCTGAAAATTCCCTTGAAAGCCTTGCTGACCCTGATCTCTTTCTTGCAACAGCCCGAGCAACATCTGAGTGTTCGCATTGGTTGCGGCCATCACAGCTTGCCAAGCTTCTGGAGGAGGAGGCGGTGGCAGGGGTGGTGAAACATCAGCCTGCTCCTCACCACGACCTGGATTGTTGCGAGTTGGAGGAGCCATCCTGGAGATGGACAAAAACATCAGCACCACATTGATAAGATGAATTCAATAGCTGAATCAAATGCTTGAAAGAATTGTACAAATAACATCACAACCTTCCTATTAAAAATTAGTAAGAATGCTTTCTTTGGTTTCACGATAACATCATCAGATATTAGAAGCCACTTGCAATAACACAAAAGTATTGAGCTAATGTTGTTTGGAACAAATGTATATGCCCACATACATCTGAAGAAGATGATCCTAGATAACTACAAGAGTTCCCACCTAAGAACTTCTGAAAACTTTCTGGTTATGCAATCCGATGTGGGGGATACAAGGACGAAATATCTCACGCAACTAGCAATCCTACACCCCAACTGTATCCATCATTAAACACAGAACCAGAGGCTTTCGCAAAATTCATCTAACTTGAATCCTCAAAATCACAATGATACTAAACCATGGTGGTACCCCAGACACCTCCCCAGTACTGGGTGACTCCGACCTTATCTCACCACCACAAGAATTGGAGTAATTCCGAACAATCTCCGTCCTGAGATATCAAGGAAGCTGAATGATAACGATGTGCCAACATTCCCTAGAGCTTGACTCCCAAGAAGAAATCAAGTCAGACAGGAGGCACCAAGATAGAACCCTATCACATCACTATCATATAGACTCCAAAATACCCGCGTGATCCTAAAAAAATTTGAGCGAGAAGAGGAGTAGAATCAAAATTCCTAAGTCGAATACCTCACCAGAGCATAGAAGAGGAGTAAAAAGAATCCTACTCTCCGATATAACTAGACTCAAAATAGTTTTTTTCTAGACTCGACTCAGCCAAGTTCGATCAAGCAAAGGCTCCTATGGTCGTATGGCTCTGAATACCAACTTGTCACGCCCAAGATGCGCGCCTATCCATATTAAGACACGGGGGTGTCGACAATGGATAGAGGCACATCTCGACGAACCCGATAAGTGCCACATATCTCATTCTTAGGACACGACCGGATGAGCACAGCGTATAGTGGCCTGATAGAAATCTTCCGAGTTGCCCCGGGTTGGCCCCACACATGACTCTAGTTTGGACCAACACTCATGAGGAGCACTGGCCCGGGTTGTTGATTAATTATCCACGGGGATGCAAAACCCTATGAAAATTTTATTAAATTATTAAGCAAATGTAGTACCAAAGTTGGGTCTTTCCAGATAAGTTTTAATCTCAACCGAATAAAGAAGGGGGTCCCCATAACAACCCCGAGCATGTTAGGAGCGCAAAGTATGGAAACATAACACCGGTAACAAGAAACTATGGCGGTAACCGTGGAACAAAACACCTTGCAAAATTCCAAGCCTTCCACCAATACCAAGATATATATGTGCATTAAATTAAATAACAGATAATATTGTGATATGCCAAATCCATGTTATCACATGGATCAACCTATACTTGCAACTAGAACGCTATAAGAGGGGCTGAGCAACGGTAACTTAGCCAATCCAAGGTTTGCTAGGATGTGGAGGGTTAGGGGCTATCATGGCAATTGGGAGGATGACATTCAAGTGGTAGGTAGTGCGAAAGTATCGATAAGAGCGATACAATTAGCAAGCAAAAATAGTATCGGGATCCGGGTACGATCATCTTACCTGTTCGTTCTTTAGTGGAACAAGTAGCGGGATCCTCGTAGTTGTACTTGTTCGGGAACGTTGCATGGGAAACAAAAAATTTCCTACGCACACGCAAGATCTATCCATGGTGATGAGCATCTATGAGAGGGAGAGTGGATCTACATACCCTTGTAGATCGCTAAGCGGGAAGCGTTAAGAAACGCGGTTGATGTAGTCGACCGTCTTCGCGATCCAAATTGCCGAGCATCCCGCAATCCCATCACGATCCTTTTCGTGATCCAATCATGATCCGTCCCACGATCTCACGATCTGTCCCGCGATCCAATCACGAATCGTCTAGCGATCTTGAACACGGTCCTTCCGATCTAGCGCCGAACGGACGGCACCTCTACGTTCAGCACAAGTACAGCTCGATGACGATCTCCGCCTTCTTGATCCAGTAAGAGGGAGCGGAGAGGTAGATGAGTTCTCCGGCAGCGCGACCGCGTTGCGGCGATGGCGGTGGAGCTATTCCAGCAGGGCTTCGCCTAAGCACCGCTGAGAACTCATCTAGAGGAGAAACTGCGATCTAGAGGAGAGGTAGCACGTGGCTATTAGTGTTAGCTTTTTCCTCTAAATCCTCTAGTATATATAGGAGGGAGGGAGGGGAGGAGGCAGCCTCAAACCCTCAAGGTTTGGTCGAAATTGGAGGTGGAGGAGTCCTACTCCAATCCTATTAGGAGTAGGATTCCTCCTTTCCACTTGGAAACTCTTTCCACCTCTCGACCTTTGGATTTTTTCCTTCTCAAACCACTCCAGCCGCATGGGACCTTATACGAGGCTTTGGCCAGCCCACCAAGGGCTGGTTTATCTCCTCCCACAGCCCATGTAGCCTCTTGGGTCGAGACAAACCTCCCGATGGTCCCCCAATACCCTCTCGGTACACTACCGATGAGCCCGAAACTTTTCTGGTGACCAAAATAGGACTTCCTATATATCAATCTTTACGTCTGGACCATTCCGGAGCTCCTCATGACATCCGGGATCTCATCCGAGACTCCGAACAACCTTCGATCACCACCATACATAACTCTATACTACCGAAATGTCACCAAACCTTAAGTGTGCAGACCCTGCGGGTTCGAGAACTATGTAGACATGACCGAGACACCTCTACGGTCAATAACCAATAGCGGGACCTGGATGCCCATATTGATTCCTACATATTCTATGAAGATCTTTATCGGTCGAACCTCTGTGTCAAGGATTCAGTTAATCCTGTATGATGTTCCCTATCTTCTTCGGTATGTTACTTGCCCGAGATTCGATCGTCGGTACCTCCATACCTAGTTCAATCTCGTTACCAGCAAATATCTTTACTCATTCCGTAATACAAGATCCCATGACTAACACATAGTCACATTGCTTGCAAGGCTTATTATGATGTTGTATTACCGAGTCGGCCCTGCGATACCTCTCCGTCACACGGAGTAACGAATCCCAGTCGTGATCCATGCCAACCCAACAGACACCCCCGAAGATACCTGTAGAGCACCTTTATAGGCACCCAGTTACGTTGTGACGTTTGATACACACAAGGTACTCCTCCGGTGTCAGTGAGTCGCATGATCTCATGTTCAAACGAACAGATACTTGACATGCAGAAAACAATAGCAATAAACTGACATGATCATATGCTACGTTTGTAGTTTGGGTCTTGTCCATCACATCATTGTCCTAATGATGTGATCCCGTTATCAGATGACATCTCATGTCCATGGCTAGGGAACCTTGACCATCTTTGATCAATGAGCTAGTCTATTAGAGGCATACTAGGGACACGGTGTTGTCTATGTATCCACACATGTATCTAAGTTTCCGATCAATACAATTATAGCATGGATAATAAACGATTATCATGAACAAGGAAATATGATAATAACCAATTTATTATTGCCTCTGGGGCATATTTCCAACAGTCTCCCACTTGCACTAGAGTCAATAATCTAGTTCACATCACCATGTGATTCACATTGTTGTGAATCTAACACCCAATGAGTTCTGGGCTCGATCATGCTTTGCATGTGAGAGAGGTCTTTTAGTCAACGGGTGTGCGACATTCAGATCCGTGTGTACTTTGCAAATCTCTATGTCTTACTATAGACACTGCTACCACACTCCACTTGGAGCTATTCCAAATGGCTGCTCCACTATACATATCCGGATTGCTACTAAGAGTCGTCCAGATTGGTGTTAAAGCTTGCATCGACGTAACTCTTTACGATGAAATCTTTATCACCTCCATAATCGAGAAACATTTCCTTAATCTTTTAGTCACTAAGGATAATATTGACCGTTGTCCAGTGATCCACTCCTGGATCACTCTTGTACCCCTTGACAGACTCATGGCAAGGCACACACAGGTGCGGTACATAGCATGGCATACTATACAGAGCCTATGGCTAAGGCATAGGGGACGATGTTCGTCCTTTCTCTTTCTTCTGTCTTGGTCAAGCTTTGAGTCTCACTCAACTTCACACCTTACAAAGCAGGCGAGAACACTTCTCTCTGACTGATCCATTTTGAACTCTTTCAAAAACTTGTCAAGGTATGTACTCATTGAAAGTCTCATCAAGCATCTTGATCTATCTCTATAGATCTTGATGCTCAACAATTAAGTAGATTTATCCAGGTCTTCCTTTGAAAATTATTTTCAAACAACCCTTTATGATTTCTAGAAATTCTACATCATTTCCGATCAACAATATGTCATCCACATATGCTTATCAGAAACTCTATAGTACTCCCACTCACTTTATTGTAAATACAAGTTTCTCATAAACTTTGCATAGACTCAAAAACTTTGATCACCTCATCAAAGCGTATATTCCAACTCTTAGATGCTTGCTTCAGTCCATAGAAGGATCGCTAAAGCTTGCACACCTTTTAGCATCCTTAGGACTGACAAAACCTTCTAGTTGTATCTCATACAACCTTTCCTCAAGGAAGGAAACGATGTTTTGACATCCATCTGCCAGATTTAATAATTGACAAATGCAGCAACTCCTAACATAATTCCAACATACTTTAGCATTGCTACGAGTGAGAAAGTCACACCACAGTCAACTCCTTGAACTTTGTCAGAAACTTCTTTGCGTCAAGTCGAGCTTTATAAATGGTGACATTTACCATCAGCGTTTGTCTTAATTTTAATGGTCCATTTGTACTCGACGACCTACCATCCAACGAGCAAGTCTACGAAAGTCTATACTTGGTTTTCATACATGGATCTGTTCTCGTATTTTATGGCCTCTAACCATTTGTCAGAATTCGGGCCCATCATCGCTTCTCCATAGCTCGTAGGTTCATTGTTGTCCAACAACACGACTTCTAAGACAGGGTTGTCATACCACTCAGGAGCAATACACATCCTTCTCGACCTATGAGGTTCGATAGTAACTTGATCCGAAGCTTCATGATCATCATCATTAACTTCCTCTTCAACTAACGTAGGCTGCACTACTCTCTGTTGAAACAAAGGTTAAATAACCTCACCAAGTTCTATATTCCTCCCACTCAATTCTTTCGAGAGAAAATTTTCTCGAGAAAGGACCCAGTTTTAGCAGCAAACATTTTATGCTCGGATCTCGAGATAGAAGGTGCACCCAATTGTTCTTAGGGTATTCTATGAAGATGCATTTGTCCACTTTGGGTTCGAGCTCATTACGTGAAAACATTTTCCACAGAAGCGTCGCAGCCCCAAACTTTGAAAAATGACAGCTTAGGTTTCTATCAAACCATAATTCACAAGGTGTCATCTCAACGGATTTAGATGGTGCCCTATTTAAAGTGAATGTTGTTGTCTCTAATGTATAACCCCAAAATTATAGTAACAAAACAATAAGAGACATCATACCACACACCATATCCGATAGAGAACGACTATGACGTTCGGACACACCATCACACTATGGTGTTCCAGGTGGCATGAGTTGTGAAACAACTTTCACATTGTCTAAAGTTGTATGCCAAACTCGTAACTCAGATATTCACCTCCACGATCATATTGCAGCCATTTTTATCTTCTTGTCACGATGATCTTAAACTTCACTCTGAATTTGCTTGAACATTTCAAACGATTCAGACTTGTGTTTCATTAATTAAATATACACTATATCTACTCAAATCATCAGTGAAGGTAAGAAAATAATGATATCCACCGCACGCTACAAGACTCATTGGATTGCATATATCAGCATGTATCATTTTCAATAAATCACTTGCCCGCTTCATCAATCCGGAAAAAGGGGTCCTTAGTCATCTTGCCTAAGAGGCATGGTTTGCATGTCTCAACCGATTCGAAATCGAATGAGTCCAAAGATCCATCAGCATGGAGTTTCTTCATGCGCTTTATACCAATATGACATTTAGCGGCAGTGCCACAAGTATGTGGTACTATCATTATTAACTTTGTATCTTTTGGCATCAATGTTATGAACATGTGTATTACTACGATCAAGATTCAACAAACCATTCTCATTGGGTGCATGACCATTGAAGGTATTATTCATGTAAACAGAATAACCATTATTCTCTAACTTAAATGAATAACTGTGTTGCAATAAACACGATCTAATCACATTCATGCTCAACGCAAAACACCAAATAACATTTATTTAGGTTCGTCACTAATCCTAAAGGTAGAGAGAGCGTGCGATGTTGATCACACCAACAATGGAAACATTTCCAACACAAATCGTTACCTCACCTTAGCTACTTCTCCGTTTATTTCGTAGCTTTTATTTCGAGTTACTAACATTTAGCAACCGAATCGGTATCCTATACCCAGGTGCTACTAGGAGTACTAGCAAGGTACACATCAATAACACGTATATCAAATATACTTCTGTCGATGTTGCCAGCCTTCTTATCTACCAAGTGTCTAGGGTTGTTCCGCTTCAGCAACCGCTCTCCTCATAATCGAAGCACTTAGCCTCGGGTTTGGGTTCAACTTTTGGTTGCTTCACTAGAGCAGCAATTGACTTGCCATCCATGAAGTTTCCCTCCTTGCCCTTGCCCTTCTCGAAACTAGTGGTTTTACTAACCATCAACACTTGACGCTCCTTCTTGATTTCTACCTTCGCGGTGTCAAACATCGCAAACAGCTGAGAGATCATTATTTCTGTCCCTGGCATTTTATAGTTCATCACCAAGTTCTAGTAGCTTAGTGACAGTGACTTGGAGTACTATATCAATCACTATCTTATCTAGAAGATCAACTCCCACTCTATTCAAGCGATTTTAGCACCCAGACAATCTGAGCACATGCTCAACGATTGAGCTATTCTCTTTCATCTTGCAGGCAAAGAATCTTGTTGGAGATCTCATATCTCGCAAGACGGGCACGAGTCAGAGATCCTAATTTAAGCTCTTAGAACATCTCATATGTTCCGTGACGTTCAAAACATTTTGGAGCCGCAATTCTAAGCCGTAATACATCACGCACTAAATTATCAACTAGTCATCAGAACGTGCCTGTCAGATGTTCACAACATCTACACACGATGCTAGAGGGGTTGGCGCACCGAGCGGTGCATTAAGGACATAAGCCTTCTGTGCAACAATGAGGACAATCCTCAGATCATGGACCCAGTCCGCAATATTGCTACCATCATATTTCAACTCTATTTCTCTAGGAACATATCAAAATTCAAGGGAGCTACAGCGTGAGCAAGTAATCTACAACATAATTTGCAAAGACGCTACTGATTATGTTCATGATAATGAGTTCAATTAATCATATTACTTAAGAACTCCCACTCAAATTGACATCCCTCCGATCATTCGAGTGATACATGATCCAAATTCACCAACTCAAGTCCGATCATCACGTCAGTTGAGGTGGTTGCAAAGGTGAACATCATCATCTTGATCATATCTACTATATGACTCATGTTCGACCTTTCGGTCTCTTGTGTTCCGAGGCCATGTCTATACATGCTAGGCTCGTCAAGTTTAACCCGAGTGTTCTACATGTGCAACACTGGCTTGCACCCGTTGTATGTGAACATAGAGTCTATCACACCCGATCATCACGTGGTGTCTCGACACGACGAACTTTCGCAACGGTGCACACTCAGGGAGAACACAGTTTATCTTGAAATTAAGTGAGGGATCACCTTATAATGCTACCGTCGTCCTAAGCAAAACAAGGTGCATAAAAGGATTAACATCACATGCAAATCATAAGTGACTTGATATGGCCATGAACTTGTAATTTTGATCTCCATCTTGAAAGCACCGGCATGATCTCCATCATCACCGGCATGACACCATGATCTCCATCATCTTGATCTCCATCAACGTGTCGCCATCGGGGTTGTCGCGCCCACCATGCTTCTACTACTATTGCTACCACTTAGCGAGAAAGTAAAGCATTACATAGCGCTTAATGATTGACACGTAGGTCATACAATAATTAAAGACAACCCTTTGGCTCCTACCGGTTGCCGTACTCTTTGACATGCAAGTCGTGATACTATACAAAACATGATCATCTCATACATCACATATATCTCATCATGTAATTGGCCATATCACATCACAACATACCCTGCAAAAACAAGTTAGACATCCTCCTATTGTTGTTGCATGTTTTACGTGGCTGCTATGGGTATCTAGCAAGAACAATTCTCACCTATGCAAAAACCACAATAGTGATACATAAGTTGATTTTCAACCTTCTCAAGGACCTCCTTTGTCGAATCTGATCCAACTAAAGTAGGAGAAACAGACACCCGCTAGCCATCTTTGTGCAACGAGGTTACACATCAGTCGATGGAACCGGTCTCTCGTAAGCGTACGAGTAAGGTTGGTCCGGGACAGTTCATCCCACATCAGTCGACTGATCCATACATGCCCATGGCGGAAGGTTGTATGGAATCACAAACACAGGACACATACTATAGGATGTGCTCATCTTTCCAAATAGATTAAAACCATCACCGGCAATGCCGAGTCTAAAGTTCCTTGGATCAGCGGCAAATTCTTTATCTATTTTGTCCAACTCTTTCCATGCCTCCTCGTCAGCTGCATGGCTGAGTTAACCCTCCACGGCTTTCCGATTTAGCTTGTGCCATTGTACCTCCTCCGATTGTTTCTTCGAAATAAACATCCTCTATAGCCTTGGAATCAAAGGAAAGTGCCTCAATACCTTCACCGGTATCCGCTTCTTCCCATCAGCATTTTTCCACCTGGAGGCATTACATTTTGGACACTCGTCGTAGTGGGCAAACTGCTTCCGAAACAATACACAGTTATTCGGGCAGACATGAATTGAAACATAGCCAAGTCCCAATCTGCTGATTATACTCAATGCTTCATCATAAGATTTGGGAATTTTGCTATCTGGATATTGCAAGGTCATGGCACGGAGTAATCCGTTGAATTGAGCATTGGTCATCCGGTAGAAAGACTTGGCGTGAAGTAACTTCACGGTAAAGGAAAATCTGGACAATGTACCACCATCACTAGCTGGGCGCTTCGCCTCCTCTAACAGCTCGGCAAAGATTGTCTTCTGTTGATCACCTTGTGGTTCTGAATTGTAGAAATCCTTTAACAGCTCAGGAATTCTGTCATCTTCATTTCCACCCTCCTCAAAACCAGCACCCGCTGGCGGATCATCTTGTACAAAATCATTGCCTTCATCAACATGGTGTGGGTCTGCATCAGGTTCAGGTTCAGGTTCAGCATGTAAATTTCTCCATGATAGACCCACCGATCATATGTGCTTGCCATCCCATAAATCAACAGATGAGCATCTACAGTTCCTAGAGGTTGTTGTGCACGGTTGAGACAACTCCGACATGGGCAAAGAACGTGAGCATCCTCAGCAGCACTTCTACGAACAAATTGCATAAATTCTTCGACTCCTTTTGTATGTTCAGCGGAAAGCCTTCTAACTCCTCCTTTAATCCAGCTCCTGTCCATCTGCCAAAGACAAAAAAATGTTGCAACTTAGCATCAATCAAAGCTCAGAGACCAACAGTAGCTAGCAAAAAGCAAACCAAACCTAGATAAATCAACAGTGAGCAATATTATCAATATTGTTTGCATTCAAAGCTAGCAGTAAAAGGCACAAATTTACTACGATGGATTCAGGAGAGAATTTGTTCATCTGAGACAATGGCTTTTGAAATGAGAACAATTTTATTTGGGATATATCATATACTCCAGGAGCAAGCAAAGTGATTTAGGCTGATTTAAACAATGGATTATTGAAGAGCAATGCTAGAACCCACTACTGCAACATTCATCCATGAAACAAAATACTTAGGCAAATTAATTTGGCCACGAACCATTCATCCATGTTCAGGTAGAAGCAACATTCATCCATGTTCAGGTAGAAGCAACATTCATCCATGTTCATGAAGAAGCAGGGGAAGAAGTAAGCTCATACCTCGAAGAAGCAGGGGAAGAAGTGCGCGCCGCCGCCGCTGGACCAGACCTCCGCCGCTCAGAGCCCCACACCAGCTCCCTCCACAGCTCCCTCCGCTGCTGCCCGCCCCCTCCGTTGGTCACAGCCGCACCAGCTCCCTCCGCTGCTGCCCGCCCCCGCACCAGCCCCCTCCATTCGTCACGGCCGCACCAGCCACCGCTGCCGGTCTCCTTCGCATCAGCCCCCGCCACGGTCACCAGATCCGCCGCCAGACTCCTTTTCTGAAAACCGCATCCCTCTGTCTAACAGATTAGGGAAGAGCAGTTGTATATATCTAAATTTCCTATATATAAATTTAGTTGTATCAACTAACAGAAGCAGAATGGCTAGCACAGTGGTGCGGACCATGAGTTCTGGGCAGAGAGATCGTGAGTTCGAGTCCCATGGCGCTTGAATTTTTGCCATTTACCGGCGTGGTGCACACGATGTGGACAGACCACAAACAAGCGCATTAGCAAGCCCAATATAAAAGTAAGATGAAAAAAAATAGCCAAAAGAAAAGTGATATAAAAAAATTCAATACATTTTATGATGTTTTTATAATCATCGTAAAAATTATGTTAGAACATGTTACGACGTTTTTATAATCGTCGTAAAAATTATGATGATTTCATCTTATGCGGTTACGACGTTTTTGACTCACATCGTCATAATTTATATGTAGATTTGATCCCCTCAAACGGTTTACGACGATCTCGGATGAAATCGTCATAGATTTATGACGAATTCATCAACGGCATCTTAAAAAACATCATGTATGAGCATATTTCTTGTAGCGACTAGTTAAGAATCTCGTGTGGTTTGTTCTCTATTTGCATGATCTCTAGTAATCACTTAAATCTTCTCTAGATGGTACCCTTCACTTTCCTTTTGGAAATATTTTCTTTTGACTCTTTGCAAACAGAAGTTTCGTCTCTTATTCTTTTCTTTTTGTTTTTAGCCTCGGAGCCGCCGACTCAGATATCTCAGTTCTACCAAAATTGCAGACAAGCTGCACTACAAAATCTCGGTACCAATGATCTATCTACCTTGGAGTCACCGATTTATTTTTCTTATCTTATTTGTCCTTCTTATGTTACTTTGATGATCCCTTAAAAACTCTTAGGGGGAGAATAACAAGCAAAACTTAGGGTGGAATTCTTTATTGAAGGATCCCTACCTCCAAGGAGGAGAATACCAAGACTTACCAGGGAGAGAAGTTACATTCAATGATTCCCTCGGTTCTATTCTATGAACCCTACTCTCAATGACCCTTGTTCTCGAGGATCCCTTCCTTGTCAATGGTCCATGTACCTCCTCCTAAATTTGAACTTTTTGGAAATTAATGCCAAAGGGGGAGAATACCAAAGCTTCATGCTAAAGGGAGAGAACATGCTTATGCAAAGGGGGAGATATTATTTGGGGGGGAGGAGAATATCGAAAGTTCACACTTATATGAACAAGGGGAGAATACCAAAGTAAGGGGGAGAAAATTCTAACATGAGAATATTATTGAGGTTATTCTATGTGACTGTTCCCGTTAAACTTTTCTCACCCTATCCAATCCCAATATCTACATGCTGAGATACATGGGTAGATGATGAACTACTACTTTCATATCTAAAGGGAGAAAGCTCTAAAGGAATAATGCTAAAGGGGGAGACATATTAATCTTAAGGATTACTATTTTCTATATGTTCTCCATATCTAAAAGTACCAAGTTATAGTGTTTACTTCTGTGTTCTATTATATTTATATAGTAGAATACTCTTGTGTTTCCTAACATTGTTTTTTCAAGTGTCTTTCTACTACTAGAATGATCAAGAACTCAAGGTAAGTATATGCATCACATCTTTCATCAATATGATCTCTTGCTTGTTGCACATATTGAGTGCAAGAGTGAAGTCTTGAACAAGGACACATCTAATTCATATATATTTTGATGCGTATAGCCAAGATACACATGACTCCTTATATCCCTTCATCCATATGTGTGCCCATGCGTTCTAAAGCAACTATCTTTTGAAGGATTGCCCACATTTAGGGGGGAGCAAATCTAGGTCATGTGTCTCTCAAAGTCTTCATTATATCCATGCATATCTTTATTTGAAGCTTTGATTGTATGTTGTCATCAGTTACCAAAAAGGGGGAGATTGAAAGCACAACATGCTCCTTTGGTGGTTTTGATATTTCATGACAACATACATTGTCTCTTGGACTAATACTTTTATCGAGTATGTTTCAGATAGCAGTCCATGGAGAGTTGGGTTGTCAAAGAGATTGTGGAATACCCCAAGATGCAAGGAAATAGGTTGGCTAAGCTTCAAGCAAGAGGACTCTACATTTTATATTTGTGAGAAATCACTTTGAGTCCATAGGAAAGCCAATACTATTAAAAGAGGCTAAGGTTTTGTTGGTGAACAAAATGCTCATACGTGCACAAGTGATAGTCACCAAAGACACACACAAACTCTCCCACCAAGGTCTGTCCAAAGTTAAACACTCAAAATTGGTGCAACCAACATTCTAAATTCGGTGCCACTGATTCCAAACCCAAGACAGACTCAGCCAAACCCTAGCCTTTCGGTGCACCTGATATTGCATTCGGTACCACCGAGTTGGGCTGCCAACTTTCTATTACGCATGTTCACAGTTTCGGTCCCTCCGAGATTGTCGAATAAGCGTCACCGAGATTGAGCATCCTGACCATTGGTCACCTTATCGGTGCAATCGAGATTCTATATCGGTCTCACCAAGATTCCAAAGTTGCCACCATTTGATCACTTTGGTACCACCGAGATTAACACATTGGTGTCACCGGGTCTGACTTTATTGTGTGTAACGATTGGATTTTTGGGGATGCCTATATATACCCTTCACCACCACCTACTTGAAAGATAAGCAGTCAGGACTATTCCATACCTATCCTATCAGTTTTCTGAGAGAGAACCACCTACCCTTATGTTGAGATCAAGATCTTCCACTCCAACCATATGGATCTTGATTTCTAGCCTCCCCAAGTTGCTTTCCGCCAATCCCATCTGTTCTACCAAGCCATATCCGTAAGAGAGTGATCGTGTGTTGAGGAGTGTATCATCTTGAAGCACAAGAGAAAGGAGTTCATTGACATTACCAAGCCTGTTACCTTTTGGAGGGTGGTGCCTCCTAGATTGGCTAGGTGTCGCTTGGGAGCCTCCTACTTCGTGTTGTGGAGTGAAGCAAGAAGTTTTTATGGGCAAGGAGATCGCCTACTTCGTGAAGATCTACGCATAGTGAGGCTAGTCCTTCGTGGACGGAAGCCGTTATGGAATAGTCAAGGTTGCTACTTCGTGGACCCTTATGGGTGGAGCCCTCCGTGGACTCTCGCTGTAGCGACCCGACTCAAAACGAGTCAAGCCTCTGTGTGTTCTGTGCCATCCCTGGATCAGTATGCTGGCACACACAGTACATCAATGTATATATCAAAGTGCAATCACATGTAAATAACGTAAAACTGATATATACCTTAAAATAGCAGCGGATACAGTCAACGGGAGTGGAGTCCCAATAACACCAACGGCAAGTTGAGTGCGGACCGTAACCCTGAATCGTACTGTTACCCGTTATAGAAGAGTATCTGCAACATAAGACATTGCAGCCGTGTAGGTCAGTACATTGATTGTACTGGCAAGATCACCATAGAAGAACAGAAGAATAAAGACTATTCTATATGCAAAGTCTTTGTGGCTCTGTGTCTAAGTTTTTGCGTAAAAGCTGATTTTATTTTCCTACAACAAAGGAATATCAGGAATTTCACTATGGAGTTACCTATCATGACATGGTTCCGCCAACCAATGTCTCAAATGCCCACAAGTATCATTAAGTTGCCCACAATTAGTTATCAGTCTAGTGTTGACAGTTCAGAGATAGATCCAAGTCTAGAAGCTCAAATTGTCCGTAACCGGGGATACGGCTAATCGATTAGGTTTAACTCTGCAGAGTTTTGTGTACTTTACCCACAAGATTCGTTCCCTCCTGGTAAGTCCTCGCACTGCCTGGTGTTTGAGAACAGGATGAACGAAACATGGTCTCTCAATGTGTTTCCCTGACTGTCCGACAGTGCCCATCCAATCCTAACGTCGACTACATCTCGTAGCACTGCCCAGCAGAGTCACAACAAAGATCAACCAAGCCAGAGCCCATAATGACTTGTGGCTACATAGGTAAGCTTCCGGGCATGAAGTATTCATCCTTCCCTTTGAGTCTGGGTGAGGCTTTCCGCGTGAATACTGGCCATCTCCAGCAACACCTAGGCAAATCCACTGGTTTCTCCAGGGTACCGTTTCAACCATCCCTCACCCACTAGTGTGTATTGAAAAACTTGTTTCTCGAGTCTCGAAGTCTTGAGGTCTTGAATATGCAGGTCTTGAAGAAGCCTTCATGAAGTCGTCGTTTTGACGTGGATTCCTTCTTCACACCACTCACGAACACTCATACCAGACCCCGTCTAATTTAGCATAGCATTGCACTAACTAGCGTTCCCAGGGCTTTAGTAGCAAGTGGTGGGTTCCTACCTCATGCATTCTACTCAACTACAATAATTTCAATAATACTACGGGAGGGATTTGTTGAAATGATGTCACTATATGCAATAAAACGTAGGTATGAAAAGATGGTCAAAGTGAACTTGCCTGTACTGTAGATGAAGATAAAGATTGCTCTCAGAAATCACTTGATAGACTATTCGTCACTCTCCGATGAAAATCTATATAACAAACATTGCATTCATCAGCAATCATACTAGCAATCAATTCTAACAATCACAAGATAACACAAGAAACAAAACAACAAGGTTGATGAAGGAAATACTTAAGACAAAACTCAAAGTCAAGAAAGTTTTCATAAAAGCAACTAAAGTAGTTTTCCCCTACAAACAATTATTTTCAATAGTACCAAAAACATTAACAAAGTAAAATATAACAAAAGGATTTTAGTAAATATTTTACTAGCAAAAGAATTACTTTTGAATAACAAATAAAACTATGAAAACATCATCCCAAACAACATAAGTGTTTGCCTAATGAACACAACCATAAACTAAGAGAAAACAAATTATGAAACAACTAAGTTAACAGAAATTAATTAATAAAAATCTATATTACAAAGCAGAATTGATTCATCTAAAACTTTGTGAAAATAATCTCTACTAACACTAAGTTGTTTTATAAAACATTACCTAATGATAAAGAATATAGTTTCCTATAATAGAGTAAAACTAAACCATTTTTATTAACAAACATTTCTTAACAGAAAAGATTACTAAAAACTTTTATTTGAAAACAGAATCTAATTATATAAAACTTTAGTTAAAAGAATTATTACTAACTAATTTGCTTTGTAATAAACTATACCTATTTGAAAAAAGTTATAGGTCCCTTTAATAAAATTTTATAAACTAAACAATTATCATTTGTTAACAGCAAGTAAATTACTAAGGTTTAGAACAACATAACTAAATGAAAATCTAAAACATAATGTAAATCATATTCAGATTCTTCAAAATAACCAAAGAAAAAATTAAACTAACTAAACAACATGTGAACTAAACATAATCTGTTTTAGTTGAAAACACTATTTAAAGTATACAAAAAAATTCTCAAACACTTCCTAATGATAACTAATATCACTAGTGACAAGTAGCAAAAGGAATCAATCAAAAATATATATTTAAACTCAAGTTATTCAGGAAACAAAATTTAAATCAAATCTGTTTAAATTCAAATTTAAATGTTCAAACATATCCAAATTTGATATCTACAGAGACTAGATGAAATTTTTGCCACTATTGAAAAAGAATCAATTAAAAACATTAAATATTTTAAAAGATATAAAGAAAATAAAATCAGAACTTTCTCTGTTTTCTAAAACAAAACAAAAAAAAGAGAAAACTAAACTAACGGTCAGGGGGTGACGCGGCGCGCTGCTATTGGCTACGGGTGTGTGCGTGCGGGCGGATACGAGCAGTCAACCGAACCGTAAATAAAAACGGTTCGGGACTTTCAAGGGGTCTAATCTGGATCGTCAGATCCAGATCATACGGGAGAGAGGGGTGGTGGAGCTCACCGCGGTGTTGACGGCTCCGGTGAAGGCTCCAGCGAAGGCTCCGGCGACGGCGACGGCTCGGGTGTGGACGGGGACGGTGCTCCGGTGGTCTCCGGTGACGTGCGCGAGCGTGGAGATGACGATGGTAGCGTCAGATGAGCTCGGGGACGACGGGAGCGAGCGGCACGAGCTCGTGGAAGCTTCGGGATGGTGGTGGAGCTCCGGCGAGGTCGTATCATCTTCACTCTAGGGTTTTGTGATGAAATGAATTTGAATTCCTGGTGATCAAAATGCAGAGTGAAAGTTTTGGGAAAGTCATTTCATTCCCTCTCATCAAATTTTTCAAAAGTTTCAAGAAGTTTCAAATTTCACTCACTTTCAAACACTCAAACAAACAAATAATCATTCTAATAGTTATTATAACATTCCAAAGTTTGGGATGTTACACTCGCGACCGTTAGCCTCTATCGGTTGAAGACTCCATAAACGTGGACGTACGATAGCACCACCTATCAGAACCACGGGAAAAATCCTTGCGTCTCCAATTGCGTTTGGTCTCCACATCTCAACTCTT
The DNA here is from genome assembly GCA_022496015.1 of Hordeum marinum. NCBI lineage: Eukaryota > Viridiplantae > Streptophyta > Magnoliopsida > Poales > Poaceae > Hordeum > Hordeum marinum. Next base: position 366,915,846 of record CM039673.1, on the reverse strand, counting down.
TACTTCATGTGCAATGTCTTTACTTTCTGCTGCTATATTTGTTGACATGCATGTGTAGGGTATATAGACTTGCTAGTCTTGCTAAAACTGTTAAAATCTGCCAACCAATTAACTTGGGAAAAGGTTAGGTTTGAATTTTCTGCTAGTAGTCTATTCACCCCCTCCCTCTAAACACTCTTCTAGTGATCACTCACGGGTAGGGGTCTCGATCTGTGGGTCTTGAATCGATGGGTAACGTGAGACAAGGAAGACGGTATTTACCCATGTTCAGGCCCTCTTGATGGAGGTAAAACCCTACGTCATGCTTTGTTTGTATTAATGATCGTGTATCAAGTACAGAGTTGATCTACCTTGAGATCGTATGTAGTAGTCTAAACCCTAACAGGTATGCTCGTATGATGATATGATCTATGATGATCTGATTGTCCCTAATGACTAGCCTGGCCTCGGCTTATATAACACACCAGAGGCCTAGGATAACAAGAGTCCTAGTCAGCTACGTTGGTGGAGAGGACTCCTTCTCTTGATCACCAAGTCTTGTGGAATCTTCCTCGTATGCATCATGGGCTGTACGAACTGGCCCATTAATGAACCTCCATGGGGGTCCTCAGCCCGACCCACCTGTCAGGCGACGATGTGGTGAGTACCCCCTAGTACATGACACTATGAGTAGCCCCTAAACCGGTCTTCAAGTTAGGGACGCTCCTCGGTTCTTCTGAATAGTTCTTCGTCTTCTGCTGTTGGTCTTGAAAACTGGTTCAATAAATCTTCCCATCACCGATCTTGAGGATTGCCAAGGTGAATCCGAAGAGTTCACAAGTTGGGCATCCGAGGAGCCCCTTTAAGTTATTGGCATGTATTAATGTCGTATTATTTTTATGCCACAACTCGGGTCTGAAGTGTTTCCCGTGTGGCGATATCCTCTTGTGTTCGAGATATAACGTCGAATTGTATATGAGGTGTCTTTTTGAGCCCGAGCTCCAACACTGGTCGTCACCCGAGGTGTCATAGGATAGCTTGGTCCCTAAATATTGGTAGTTCATGATGTCTACTACACAACCTTATTCTTGCAGACACGTGTTGGGCCTCCAAGCGCAGAGTTTTGTAGGACAGTAGCATTTTTCCTCAAGTGGATGACCTAAGGGTTATCAATCCGTGGGAGGCATAGGTTGAAGATGGTCTCTCTCTAACAACCCTGCAACCAAAAAACAAAGAGTGTCTTGCGTCCCCAACACACCCAATACAATGGTAAATTGTATAAGTGCACTAGTTCGGCGAAGAGATGGTGATACAAGTGCAATATGGATGGTATATATAGGTTTTTGTAATCTGAAAATATAAAAACAGCAAGGTAACTAATGATAATAGTGAGCACAAACGGTATTGCAATGCTTGAAAACAAGGCCTAGGGTTCATACTTTCACTAGTGAAATCTCTCAACAATACTAACATAGTTGAATCATATGTAAATACCTCTCGTGCGACAAAGAGTTCACTCCAAAGTCACAAATAGCAGAGAACTAACGAAGAAATTATTGTAGGGTACAAAACCACCTCAAAGTTATCCTTTGTGATAAATATTATGAGCTATCCCTATCAGTCACGAATAGCCCTGGAGTTCATACTAAAATAACACCTTAAGATAACATAAACCAAAACCCTAATGTCACCTAGATACTCCCATGTCACCACAAGTACCCATGTGCTTGGTTATATGATACACATCACATAATTTCAGATTCATCATGTTCAATCCAACACAAAGAACTTCAAAGAGTGCCCCAAAGTTTCTACCGGAGATTCAAGACGAAAGCATGTGCCAACCCCTATGCATAGATTCCCCAGGTCACGGAACCTGCAAGTTGATCACCAAAACATACATCAAGTGGATCAATAGAACATCCCATTATCACCACAGATATCCCATCGCAAGACATACATCAAGTGTTCTCAAAGGGAAAACTCAATTCATCACAAGAAGATAGAGAGGGAAAACTCCATATGCTTCAATCTATATTAATAAAGCTCACTGTACATCAAGATAGTGCCATCTCAAGAAGAGCAGAGAGAGATCAAACACATAGGTACTGGTACATACCCTCAGCCCTGAGGGTGAACTACTCCCTCCTCATCATGGAGAGCACCGGGATGATGAAGATGACCTCCAGTGATGGTTTCCCCCTCCGGCAGGGTGCCGGAAAGGGCTCCCGATTGTTTTTTCGTGGCTCTGGAGGCTTGCGGCGGTGGAACTCCCTATCTAGGTTTCTTTTCGGAGGTTTCTATATTTATAGGAATATTTGGTGTCAATCTCACAACAAGGGGTGCCACGAGACGGTGACAAGCCTGCTAGGCGCGACCATGGGGGTGTCCATGCCTGGCAGGCTTGTGACCTCCTCGTGGCTCTTCTAGCCCAACTCCAATGCTTCAGGGGTCTCTTTTGGTCTGGAAAAAATCATACTAAATTTTCAGCCCATTCCGAGAACTTTTATTTATGCACAAAAAACGACACCATGGTTGTTTTGATGAAAACAACGTCAGTCTGGGTTAGTTCTAATAAAATCATATAAAAGTCATATAGAATTATTGTAAACATGGCATGAATACTTCATAAATTATAGATACGTTGGAGACGTATCAGTTCATCCGAGATTAAATATCGGGATAGTCTTTTATGTAGCCATTCGTTCGCATTCGAACTTTGTGTCGGACTTCTTCCGAAGTGTCTTCGATCTTGATCTTTATGCCGGAATGCTTCCAAGCTCCAACGCCGGACCACACCCGAGCTCCAACGATTATCAGCGTACGAGGTGTCATAAACTACCTCGGTCTTTAAAAGATTGAACGAATTCAGCCGAGCTTAATGCTGGAAATGCCCTCTATGGAGCCAGCCACTTGTGCCCGAGGATTATGCCAGGCCGCTTCCGAGGTGGTGCACCACCCGGAACGACGGGCTGAATTTTTGTGGATATTTTCGACTGGTGCAACTTATTCTCTGCTGAGAAATATAGCCAGTAGCCCTCAAGGTGTGTGTCGGTCTAAGACCTGAGATGCTCCTATAGGAAAAAATAATAATCAAAATAAAACCACTAATCCCAGTAGCCCCTAAGACTTAGGTCGATTTGCAAAATCGGACTGAGGATCAGTTCTTGCTCGGCATCATTTGTTATGGATGTAAACGCGGTACGCAGTAGTTTCCGAGACTCGGGTTGGGTGCGGCCGACCAACCTAAGGATCGAATCTCCTGAGAAACCGTATTGGACTTTGAGTTTGCTACATTGAATAGGCAATACAGTAGCCGCCGAGACTTAATTTGGGCAAGGGCGGTCGAGATTGACATTTGTTTGACACAAACTTTGTTCTGTTTGACACAATTTATGTGTAATGATTCTATGTATCCAAGTACTTTACATCATTAATGCTCATATCCACATTGTACAAGACTTTGTTGACTGACCATCGACTTCAACCTCCCAGCCAGTAGCGGAGGAGTGTTTGTCCTACTTTATAAAGCCTTTATAAAGTCAAATATTTACGGCAAACAAGGCAATCCGGCTATACGGTTTCATAAACAAAGGTGCGCAGAGAGATATGTTATATTACTACGTAAGAAACATCTTTTATTATAAATAGTTCACTTATAAGTTCCTTTTCCCAAGATATCATGTTGACAATGATCATGAAACCCCTACTCCAATAAATGCGGGAGGAAAAATATTGAGGATTTAGTTTGGCGAATGTTCCCAAATTTTGTGATCTTTAATGAACCAAAAGTTTCACTTTCATCGTTGCTGACCAATTATATTCTTAAGATGGCTAGCTTTCGGCCTCACCCAGTCTAAGGTACTAACCTGGATGACCCGGAAGTAACAATCACAAAGGTGCTCCCTTTACCACCTAGCCGAACAATCGAGAACGTAGGGGATAAGCACAGGAGCCAGGCAAGCCATCTTGGACAAAATCTAAATCAAATTGATGCATATTTATGGCTTTATAACGTTGATTATGGAAGGCAGCACTCGCATATTGAACACATATGCTTTTATGTTGCATGCTATTTTGACTCCTTTGTGACCATTTATCATTTGATAGTGGCCCATCGTCGACTTCTACCCCTTTGTAGACGCTATGCAGGGTGTTTCCACAATAACATGACTACCCTTAGCTGACGTCTCGATGCCATGAGGCGGTTGTCTTAGTGGAAACAAGGCAATGAGATATCTGGGCTTTATAACTTTCACTTAGTCATAGGAGCATATGTTTGGGGGAAACTTAATAGCCCCCGGTATATGTCGACTCCTCGGATTATTCGAGGTCGAACCACCCACAACTTCGCCTTTTCAAGAAAGAAAGGCCCTTCGTTTTACTCGGATAACCTTGATCAACTATATTTGGTTGAACACCACCTGCGGTTCGCTGACTGCTTTACGATTGTTGTGACAGAAACCTTTCGACTTTCTCCAACTGAGGCACTTAACCAGTTAAACCAGAAGTGACAATTGCAGTGGTTCTCCCTTTACCCCTTAGCCGAACACAATGGACACGTAAGAGGTAACCACAGGAGCCGGGCAAATCCATCTATAGACCAAAGACACAACTCGAAATCAATGCATATAAATGTGAAATACTGAGGACATTTTGTCGAGGACTGCATGGAGTACCTTGGTGTTTGGTGGGTTCGATGTTAACTGCAGACCCCCTTTAATAATGTCGATGCATGAAATGCACATCTGGCATTGTACTGCAAGATTTATGCTCGGAAATAACAAAAACATTATGCAAAAAAAACTTTATGTTTAGACAAAAGAAATTTTTGCCAGTCCAAAATTGGTCTAAAATTTAAATTCGTGCCTTGGTCGTGCTTTAACATGATACATCCGATCTCTGGACTCCAAGCGGGTCAGCATTTAGCTTCAACCTCCATATCCCAAAGGCAGATTGTTTCTCTGAGGCCTGTTTTCGCATACTAAACTCGAGTGGATTTAGAAAGAAACCAGACTATCCGCATATTAACCACACGCTAGTGTCGGAAAAAGGAGTAGTAGAAAAAGACTTTGCAACGACTAAGATGAAAACACAGTTATTATAAAATGGCTCATACAAATTTAAGAGCGCCTGGTTAAATCGGGTAAATAATTTTTTAACAAACAAAGTTTTTTTTGTTCAACAGAAAATATAATGTTTGGCTAACATGGCGAAGCTAGTCGGCTAGTGACTCCGAAGTCCCTGGCACAGGTTGATGAAGAGATGGCAAGCCCCCGGTGTAGCCGAGGTGACGGAGTAGGTCAGCTGGTGACACCGAAGTCTCCGGCTGGTTGAGGTGTCGAAGAAGGTTGACTGGTGACGCCGAAGTCTCATGCCAGCTAAGGCGTCGAAGCTGGTCGCCTGGTGATGCCGAAGTCCCCAGAGCAGGTTGATGAGGATATGACGAAGCCCTCATTCTTGCCTAGGTGACGGAGCAGGTCAGTAAGATGACGCTAGAGCACCATACCAACCGATGCGTCAAAGCAGGTCGGCGTGGTGGGTGTCGGCTTAAAAAAGTGATGGCATGGCAATGCCGAAGCAGGTCAGAATTTGCGACGCGGTCAATGCTGGATTGGTGAAGCAACAAAGCACCCGACCCGTACAACCTGCGGATGATGAGGTTCTCTTGATTTTATTCGGCACTCGCGATGCCGAACTCTTGGTCGGCTAACCGAGATGATAAGAAAATTTCCTTCAAAAAGGGCGTCTGACAACCCGTTCATGAAAAAAATGAACTCGGGTCGGATTTGTTTTCGGGCAGCAAATAGATACAAAATTCTTTGTACTCATTGGACGTTTCCTAGAGTTCGGATGGTCAGATCAAGCTAAAATTCCACAGCCGATGAATGGTGGGATCTTCCAATGGATGTCCGACCTAGATACTAGACACCTCGCCCGAAATACATCCAAATTTCCATCCAGATTTGACATGGCTCCGGTATATCGAGGATTGTCGTAGATTCCTCCATCAGAACATGACGGAACTTTGCATGGTTCTTGCAGATACAATTCCTCACAATTCCATCGGAGCAATCATCAAAGGGACGCTTGAGTAAACGGGGACGACAAACACAAATTTGCTGTCTAGAAAAAATGCAATATGCAGATGAGCCATCGATCCTTCTAGCGATCTGATAGTGGAACTCTCAATGAAAGCACCAATGTCGGTGTCAAAACTGGCGGATCTTGGGTAGGGGGTCCCGATTTGTGGGTCTTGAATCGATGGGTAACAAGAGACAAGGGAGACGGTATTACCCAGGTTCAGGCCCTCTTGATGGAGGTAAAACCCTACGTCCTGCTTTGTTTGTATTCATGATGGTGTATCGAGTACAGAGGTGATCTACCTCGAGATCGTATGTAGTGGTATAAACCCTAACAGGTATACTGATATAATGGTATGATCTATGATGATCTGATTGTCCCTAATGACCAGCCTGTCCTTGGCTTATATAACACACTAGAGGCCTAGGATAACAAGAGTCCTAATCGGCTACATCGGTGGAGAGGAGTCCTTGTCTTGATCACCAAGTCTTCTGGAATCTCCCTCGTATGCTTCATGGGCTGTCCGAACTAGACCATTAATGAACCGTCCTGGGGGTCCTTGGCCCGACCCACCTCTCATGAGACAACTTGGTGAGTACCCCCTAGTTCAGGACACCGTTAGTCGGGTCGAGGTCCATCATGGACAGAGCTTACAGACGGGCTCGGCTGGGCTCTGCAATGGAGAGAGGAGGGAGAGGGAGGATGGGCCCGACATGCTGCCGTGATGAGGACGCCGAGGCGACCTGGAGGGATAGGACCATGGCGCCCAAGGCTCTTGGGAACCTCTGAATGGGCAAGCTATAGTGTGGGAGTGCACTGTAGATTGCTCCAGAGCGCTAACCATGAATGTGAAGGGATGTCCCATGCGCTCTGGACATGCCCACCTTTTTCAATAGCACCTAGGGTCTTCTGAGATGCTCTGGGTAGCTTAGGGGCTATGGAAAAGTAATTAGAAAAAGGGAGGGAGGAAAGGTGCTGCCATGGTGAAGAGAGAGATGGGAAGGGAGATAGGGAGGAAGTTACACCCAAATAATTGGGCAGTAGTCTTGAGAATCTTACTGAAGGTACAAGGTGGTCTAGGAATGTTGTGGTAAAAAATTGAGTTCAAGGAGAACTCATTTGGTACCCCAATCATGGACCACAAAATTATAGGAGAAGGTGTTTGTGCTGGTTTTGAGCTAGACAGAATGATCTCCTTGACATGTTATTTAACATGAATGACAAGTAGGGCCAAATCGTCAACTCTACAATTTGTAGGCTCATTTGGAGAAGGTCGCCAATGCAAAAGCTTCAATCCCTAGAAATCAACAAAAATAGGTTTGGGAAGATCTAGCTGAGCTACACTGTTCTTCTCTATGTACCGCTTGGCCTAGACGTATTATTAGATTATTATAACAAGACCACAAAGTTTGAGCACAAATGGAGACACTTGGCAATGCAAAGTTGTTTAAAATTTGGATCTAAACAGAAAGGGTTTTTGGCACTTTTGTGATCTTAAACAATTTATATTGGGACGAAACTTGGCAGGATCATCATATGAGGCATATCATACTTGATGCATTTTTCTTTGATTTATTTGACAATATTTCTTATAGCAATATTTCAAATACTTGAAATATCCAAAAGGGGCTTTGGAGGGTTTTGACCAATATTTTGAACATTATTATGTGTTTAAAATCATATATATATATAATATGTCCACTGAGGTTCCGAAAATTTTCTCAAATATTTTTGAAACATTAGAATATTTTTTCCCTATAAAAGACCATTTCTAGATTCAGAAAAAGGCATTTAAATAAAATACACAAATAACTTTTAAAATAATATTTTTGTTGTTCTGGGAAGTCTTATATATAATAGGTTGCAAATAAAATGTTCGAGGCATTTCCTTAATTTGAGTTTTTGAAAACTAAATTAAATAAATGCTTGCTGGACAAAATATTTTTTAATAAAAATAGTTTTAGGTTCTATACACAAGGCATGATCATAGGGCAAGGTTTTGGATGAAGGAGATGAGTTTTTAGAGTAGGAGGGTTTTTATGAATTATATGACATACAAGGAAGCAAGCAAATAGCAATCAAGTCAAGCACCACATACATACGAAAAAAATTGTTGATCCAAATTTTGAGCTTAATTAACTTAGTAATGTCATGCAAAACAGGGGGTGTGACAGATTGGTACTTGAGGGTTGCTAGGAGTGTTGATTACATCTTGTAGTTGATGTTTGTTGGTGTATTTGGTGCAACATAGTATGTTCTGATCCTTTATCATATTCATTATACCTATGATCTTGAACATGGTGATGGTTTTTGAGTAGTTACTTTTGTTTTCGAAGACACGTGAGAAGTCTTGTTATAAGTAATCATGTGAAGTTGGTATTCGTTCGATATTTTGATGGTATGTATGTTGTTGCTTCCTTTAGTGTTGTCATCTGAACGTCAACTACATGACACTTCACCATACTTTGGGCCTAAGGGAAGGAATTGTGGTGTAATAATTAGATGATGGTTTGCGATAGTGACAGAAGCTTAAATCCTAGTTTATGTGTTATTCCATAAGGGGCTAATTTGGATCCATATATTCATGCTATGGTTAAATTTATCTTAATTCTTCTTTCATAGTTGTGGATGCTTGCGAGAGGGAGTAATCATAAGTAGGTTGATTGTTCAAGTAAGAACATCACCTAAGCATCAGTCCGCCCACATATCAAACTATGAAAGTAACGGACACGAATCAACTCAACATGATTAATATGACTAGATGGAAATTCCTATGTGTCCTCGAGAGCACTTTACTTTATATAAGAGAACTTTCAGGCCTGTCTTTTGCTATACAAAGGATTGGGTTACCTTGCTGCACACTTGCTAGTTTTTTTACTTGTCATGTGTTATGAATTATCTTGCTACAAAACTATCTATCACTGTTACTTACAGAACTTGTAGAGAATACCTTGCTTAATATTTCTTGTCCTTTCCTTCCTCTCCTCGCTGGGTTCGACACTCTTACTTATTGAAAGGACTACGGTTGATCCCTATACACATGGGTCATCAGTATCACCAACGACTAGATCAACACATAATAAACATACTCAAGCATAGCTATAAGACACACAAACTAGATACATAGCGTAATGCTAGACATATATATGAAACTCACTCCTGATCGAACCCACGAACAACATAAACTTTCCCCAAGTACTTCACATATGCGGAGGGCACCACCATGTGAGAATATTTCTGCCTAAAGGAACCAACAACTTGTCCTCTTGCACGCACTAGAGAACTTGCAAACGCGGTGTTAAACCTTTGCTTACAGAATGGGCATCTGAAGCCCCCGTTCCAAGTCCTAATATGACGGTCATGTTATCCCACAAGGAGCTCCCTAAGATTTTGTTTCTTGTACCTCCTCTGGCCATATTTATAGGTGCCAATGTCGTCACATAGAACCTACACATTTAAAAAAATATTGATGAATGAAATGCATAAAATGAGAGCACTCGTAACATAGCACAACAAAATTATTTACTCATGACTATAAATGCATGAACTGATAATTGTCAAAGATATGTACTTTCAACTAAATACTACTCCCTACATCACTAAATTAATTAGTGCTCTAAATTCTCTTATATTTATTTATAGAGGGGGTACACGTATAATAATCTATGTAGGCCATTCAAATCGATTCTAAAATCTGGCTATGGATTGTTAGCACAATCACTAATCCTAGACAGATTATTAGTAAAATGATCATTCGTGCAGATCAAACATGAAATCACTATAACCCTAGACATATTATTAGCATAATCATTTGTACATGTCTAACTTATCAACATCACTCATCATTTACCTATCGAACAATCAATAAGCACAATGCACATATCTATCAAATCTTACTATGATTTCACAAATTGAATTAACATAAACCCCGCGCTTTCCATTCCAAAAAGGTGGAAACAAAACTAATCGAAGATACCCTAGGATATATTTACCAAAATAGGGGCCTAACTGGTTCTTATTCGTCATCGTAGTCGTCATCATCGTTAGACTTAACGTCGGTGAAGTCGTAGTAGTCTCTGTGTACTACCGCCTCCAACTGGGGAGGCACGACAGCAGCTACAACGTCTGGGACGCGGTTTTGTTCATGCAAGACCTCATCGCCGGCGAGGGCAACCTTGCTAACCACATCAAGAGTGCTTAGGTGTGTCGCCGGCCCCGGCTTTGTACCCCGCATCGCCACTCCCTCCCATGGTGCGTTTGTTCCTTGTCATCTGATACATTTCACAGAGTGTTGACGATTGGGGACAACAATGAGGATATAGGCGGTGTGTAGCGAGAGTGGGAGTGTGTCCGCCGGTTATAACCAGCAGCACATGCATGATTAATATGGAGTGGTTGGGGGCTAGGCGGGAGGCGATTAAAGGGCTCACCTCCCGGTGAGCCTGCACATCGGACTTCTCGAATGCCTCCCATCAATTCACACCCCTCCTTTCTCATCTCTTGGTGAGCCTGCACAACAGATTGCTCGCATGTGTCTCATCAATTCACACACCTGCTCGCACACCTCCTAGTCAACCTGAGTAGCGTACTACTCACACGCCTCCTGGTCAGCCTGAGCAGCGGACTACTCGCATGCGTCCCATCAACTCACGCCCATTGGCATGACATGCGTAATATATTAATATGATAACACACATGGTTTGATAATATAATTGTTTGCAATGATAATGTGACAACTATGTGTATCATCCTTTAATAATCTCACATTTGTGAGAAGAGTATATCAGAACTTGTCTTGAATTTGGACAACACATATCACAGCCTATTTGTGTTATATATCATGAAACTACAGACCAAGTTTCATGAATTTCAACTGAGTTGTGGATTTACTTGAATTTAAAAACAAAGATTTTCAATATTTGAAGCCTAACTATTTAATAACCAAGATTTTCCATTTTTGCCAAGATTTGGAGATTTCTTACCATTTATTGCATGGGGGGCTAAATGTGAACCCAATGGTGCATATGATTTTCCCATTTAAATTTCTAGAAACTCAATTAATGTAAAAAATTGTCGAATGATCTATGAAACTTTTCTAATCTTAACACGAACTCATATGTCCCATGTTCACTGCATAAATATTTTGACGCACCTCGAAGTGGTGGTGTTGGGTTATGGTTGGGGTGGGGGCTTCTGACGCACTTGTTGTCATGGGCCTCCGTGTGATATTGTCTATTTTGCGAGGAAGTTGTCACACCAAAGTATCAAAGTTGTGAATTGGGTATTCAAAACAACACACAATAGTATCATACATATGTTTGGGATACATGCATGCATTGGTGGTCATCCCTCGTAGAATCCCTCACGCGTTATCAGTAATGTGCTCATTTGTTGTCCCACATGGTCTATCACTTACACCACTAGCGAGAGGGATTCCACGAAGGTGGATTCATCTTGGTTTGTGTTACGATAGACCATGGTGAGATTCTGCACCAAAGTTTGAGTATGTTGTCGGTGTCAAAACCGGCGGATCTCGGGTAGGGGGTCTCGGACTGTGAGACTAGGATCGACGGTAATAGGAGATGAAGGGGACACGAGTTTACCCAGGTTCGGGCCCTCCTATGGAGGTAATACCCGACGTCCTTCTTGATTGTATTGTTGGTGTAAGAGGTTACAGAGTTGATCTACCTCGAGATCGTATGTCCAACCCTAGATGGGTTGTTCTGTGCCTACCCCCTAAAACCCTCCGACTTATATAGATGCCGGGAGTGCCCTTAGCTTACACATGGTTGGTAACATGCCGAAGAGATAACTTAACTAACTAGAGCTAATAACTTGGAGAACACGTATGGACTCCATGAAGCTTCCATCCTGGCATAGATCATCCTCGATCCCCTGATGCCTACCTTGCGGCCCATACAGTCCGACCCATGAGTAATGGTCGGATATCTAAGGACCCCTTAATCTAGGACTCCCTCAGTAGCCCCGGACTGGCCTTCAACACCAATATATATATTCGGTTGATCCCTTCATGTCACTGTCTTCGGCTTGCGAGGCAAGTCCCTCATCGTCCTCTATTCGGCATCCGATCGGTATTCGGTAAGATTCCCAAGCGTTGCGGGGGCGGGTCATTATAATAACTACACAATCCTTGACCTTCGTGCGTCGTGGGGAGGCGAGTGGTCAGTGATTTTTTACAATCCTACCCCTCCGTGATAGAGGCACCAACCCATTTAACCAAACAAAAACGTGATTCAAACCTCATATTACTCCTCCCTATGGTCAGAAACGCCCAACGGAAACTCTACGCAGAACATGGCTAGTGCTCCCATCTCCTCAAAGCGCCCTTACGGCCAACGCCCATGCGACTGGACCAGCTGCTTTGTCACACTTCTATGTCTCCGTAACTTGGAGACCCAGGGATATCTCCCATCATTACATCTGGTCGCTTATGGCGATGAGGTCTTTAACGAGCACTTCCCCAATCCAAACAAAGGGGAGCGCGTTTGCTTTGTTCCATTCCTCCTCCGAGGCCTTGGATTTCTAGTCCACCCGTTCTTGAGGGGGTTATGGAGTTCTATGGGATTCAACTCCACCATCTCACCTCGGGGTCGATGCTGCACATCTCGGGTTTTGTTGCCCTCTGCGAGATGTTCTTAGGGTGCAAAGCTCACTTCAATCTGTGGAGGAAATATATCTGCCTCCTCCCCCGAACTCGGGACAAGGCCATGTTAGAGGTCAGCGGAGCCGAAGTATGCCGCATAGCGGGGACGGGGTACCCGCTTGGCACACCGAAGAAATCCGAAGAATGGACTTCGGAGTGGTTCTATATTGAAGACGTCCCCCTATTCGAGCCAACTCTAGCAAGTCTACCCGAATACTCCGACCTTCTCCCGGAGAAAAGGTAAAACTAGCAACCCAAGGACTCATCCCAGGAGGAGAGCACCAAAGTGCAACGCCTGGCCGCGCAAGTGCGGATGCTTGCCCGTCACCAGCTGACCATGGTCGACGTCATGGCCGCCACTATCTCTCGTTGCGTGTAGCCCCTCCAACAAAGGGTGCACCCCTTATGGTGATACAAAAGGACAAGCGATGCCATGCGTTCCCGAAAATTAGGTCCTGCCAATCCAACAGCACTGGCCACCATGCTTGCCGACCTGTACAAAGGAGAGCAAGAAGACTTCATCCAGCGGTCAACCAAGGAAGGGTATTCGGCCCACAATCCAATCGAACAGGTATGCCTTCCCTTTCTAATCATGAAATAGTCCGGGACTTCATTCTGCATTCTTATTTGATCGAGGCCTTGGCGTGAATAGGAATGGAGGAGCTTCATCGAGATAGTCAACTCTCCAGCTCCTCAGCCCGAGAATCATTCACGTGACAACGATCCGGGCTTCAACGAGGACCCGGATCTCCTTCTCGACTTCGAGAACGGAGTCTCTCATCAGGAAAGCATTGTCCATAGCCCGGTGGCAATCATAATCGATTACCCCTATTCATTCTCCATTCCGTCCACGGGCAAGACAAAAATCTCCTCCCAAAAGAGGCCTGCTACTAAGAGCGCCCCGGACGCGCCGGTCCTAGCCCGCAAGCATCGTCGATCCTCACGTCTTGCGCTAGCAGCCGAAGCCACAGACGAGTCATAGGCTAGCCTGGCCCCTGCAAAGGAGCCGGACACACGGTCGAATGCACCCGTCCACACATCCCATAGGTTCACTATTTGGATATCCGTTTTATCGTTATGCTTGGCAAAATCTTATAGCCTCTTGTTCTTTACCTAGGCGAAACACCCAATCTTCACCTACTGAGGGGACTGCACAGATGTCAGGAGACGCCCGAAGTTCCCGATGGGAGGCCATGCGGCACCCATTTTTCTCTGACCAGGAGTTATACGCCCTACGCTCGGTGGATGCACACCTCGTGGCCGCTCGAACTGGATTCGGAGAAGCTATGAAGCTGATAACAACCAGTATTCAAGTAAGCGGTCGGATTTTGTAGAGTCTGTATACTTGTATAAGATTTGTATCCCCCGAGCCTTAATTTCATTTGAAAAAACGAATTAAGGATCTCACAACTGCTTAACTGCTAACCCAGGCCACAATGCAACAGTCCGAAAAACAGGCCAGGGCCCTCGAGGAGAGCCGCGCGGAGGTGCAGTCCATGAAGGCTGAACTAGTACAAGTCAAATGTTTTACGCGCGAGGCCCATGGTAAGTGTGCATTTACTGCTAGTCAATAGAACATTTTGATTCCATGTCTGACATATGGATTATGTGTAGCAGGCGAATCAATAGGACATATGGAAAGGCAGCTGGAAGAAGCCCAGGATTCACAAAGGTATGTGGAATCCTAGCAGCAAGCCGGATGTCTTGTTGTACAAAAAAGGCCGATGAAATAAAGAGTTTGAAGACTCAATTGGCCGAAGCTCAAGAAGAAAATCAGAATCTTCGGAGGGGTGTATTCGGTAAATAAAATTCTGCTACGAGTAAGTATGTCCGAGTATAAAATGATATTAATCGCTCTTGTTGTCTTGTGGACAGGTCTCCTGATCGGGCATCCTTAAGAGGATATCAAATCGTTCTAAGGGGACCTGCTCAAGGAGATAACCACTCTCCACAAGCATGTGCAAATGCGATGAAGGGGATGGTGAAGGCATTATGGCCCACCGAACAGCCACCAGAAGGGCTGGCTGCACTTGTGGATTGATTCACGAGGCTCGGTGTAGGTTCGAGCTATGGAAGACTTCGGCCTGCCACGAAGGATCACGGGAGGCATGGCGATGATCAAGACCCGTTTCACTGGACTTAACCCTGAGCATAAGGCGCGATTTGGTCCTATGGGAATGGATGGAAAAGAAGTGCCACTCCGCTTGGTATATGACTAGGTGATGCCCACTGCCTGGCTCTCGCAGGCAGACTACCCCCTCTCCACAATAATCGACGATCTCGATCAGCAGACTAATATGTAATTTGCAAATTCATGTGTGAAACAATCCGTGTTTGTAAACTTTGTCTTAACCGGCCATCAGCTTCTCCCTCTCGAGCGAAGAGCTCAGGAGTGTTCCTTCTTGTTATTCCTTCGCCGAATAGCGAAATTGTATCCGAGGAACTAGGCAATCCAGCCATGTGGTGCGAACAGGCAGAAAGCACACAGAAAGGTATGTTATATTACAGCGTAGCATAAGAAACATCTTCTAATGAAAATAGTACCGCTAACGATACCTTTCGCCAGGGTTCTACGAAGAACGTAGATAGCAATACTAAGTATATTTTTGGGAATAAGAGTCCCGAATAACAAAAATAGCAACCAAGGCTGTATAAGGTGTTTCCGTCCGAGCCGACCAATTGTCTACATAAGATAGCTAGCTTTCGGCTTCACCCGTCTGAGGTACGTGTCTGGATGACCTGGTCGTAACAATCGCAGAGGTGCTCCCTTTACTCTCTATACGAATGAGCGGGAACATAGAGAATAACCACAGGAGCGAGGCAACTCAGCTTGGCAAAATCTTAGTTTGAATTGGTGCATAGGATGACCAAAACCTGACAAAAGAAACATACACACATGACAGGTGCATGCAAATAATTGCAATAGAAAAGATGGATACTAGAAGAAGCCCCCATGTGTTGTGTTCGGATGTAACACTCCATGGTGTATCCCGACAACCTTAGTAAAGGATCGGTTGAACCAAACATAGGAAGAATAAAATTGATCCTATCAAACAATAAAGTGGGGAGGAAAGAAAAAGAAATGAACAATACACGAAAAATAAAAAATAAAAATGTGTGGGGATTCATACAGGACTGGTTTATCCGTAGAAATGCCAAAGACGAGCCGCGTTCCATGGGTTTGGTTCAAGGCGATTATCTGATGAGTTCTGAAGACGATAGGCTCCTCCCGTCAGTACTTCATCGATGATGAAGGGCCCCTCCCACTTGGGGTTGACTTTATGCTTCTGCTTCTCTAGGAGTCGTAGGACGAGTTCACCTACATTGTATCTTTGTGCCTTGACCTCCTACTCTGGTAGCATCGTGCTTGTTGCTGATAAAGCGCAGAGCAAGCCAGAGATTTGTCGCGTTCTCCCTCCAAGGTGTCCAGGCCATCCTGCGGATCCAACTCGGCTTCCTATTCCTCGTACATGCGCACTCTTGGTGCGTCGTCAATAATGTCATAGGGGAGGACTGCCTCTGCCCCATAGACCATGAAGAACGATGTGAAGCTCGTTGATCTATTTGGGGTGGTACACATGGCCCACAGTACGGAGTCGAGCTCCTCAACCCAATGACAGTCGGACTCGTGAAGAGATCGGACCAATCGTGGATTAATGCCGCTCATAATGAGACCATTGGCGCGTTCGACTTGTCCATTGGTCTGCAGATGGTAGACTGATGCGTAATCGAGCTTAATGCCCATTTTCGCGCACCAGTCGTTGACCTCTTGGGCCATAATATTAGATCCATTATCCGTTATTATGCTATGTGGTATATCGTAATGGTGTACTATGCCAGATATGAAGTCTATAAATGGTCCGGACTTGGCTGATTTAACAGGCTTTGCCTCTATCCATTTGGTGAATTTGTCAACCATGACCAACATATATTTGTTTTTCTTGGTCCCCTCTTTAAGGGGTCTGACCATGTCAAGCCCCCAGACCGCGTAAGGCCAAGTGATCGGAATAGTCCGAAGAGCTGTTGGAGGCATGTGACTTTGGTTTGCAAAGAGTGGACACACCACGCAGTGCTTGACAAGTGATTGTGCGTCCGTCCCAGCTGTGGTCCAGAAGAAACCCACTCGGAAGGCCTTGCTAACTAGGGCTCTTGCCGCTGCGTGATGGCTGCCCATGCCCACATGTACTTCGGCAAGAAGTTCCCCCCTTCTTCCTCGGATATGCACCGTTGTAGTACACTAGCCGTGCTTTTCTTGTATAACTCACCGTCGTGAATCTTGTAGGCTTGGGAGCGCCGAACTATGTGACATGCCTCTGTCTCGTTGTCGGGGAGTTCCTTTCGAAGAAGGTAGGCGAGGAAGGGCTCGGTCCAAGGTGCAATTACTACCATTCCCTCATGAGCCGAAGGCATTTCATTCATTACGGAGCCACCAATTATTTGGTCATCCTGTTCGTTGACAAGGGGACAACCACGTCCGATGTATCCGGACCAGTGCTATTGGCATCGTCCTGTGACATGATGGAAGGCTTAAACAACCATTCCTGAAAAGTGTTCTTTGGGACAGGATCGCGCTTAGCTCCTACAAGAGCCAATATGTCGGCGGCTTGGTTGTTGTCGCGAGCGACATGGTGGAATTCCAGTCCCTCAAATCGAGATGATGTCTTGAGGATGGCATTTCTATATGCCGCCATCTTCAGATTTTTAGCGTCAAGTTCGCCATTGATTTGGGAGATGGCTAGGTTGGAATCTCCCCCACCTCTATCCGCCGTATGCCCACTGATACTGCCATTCGGAGACCACGAAGAAGGGCCTCATATTCGGCTGCATTGTTGGAGTCCGCATACATGATTTGCAACATGTATCGCACATTGTCGCCCATGAGGGATGTGAGGATAACTCCAGCCCCCAGTCCGGCCAGGGTTTTGGAGCCATCAAATTACATTTTCCAATGGGAGTATGCACTATATTCCCTGGGGAGTTCGGCCTCCGTCCATTCGGCCAAAAAGTCCGCCAGCACCTGTGATTTGATGGCACGGCGTGGCTTGTAGGTTATTTTCAAAGGAGAGGAGACCAATGGCCCACTTGGCAATACGAATGGTGGCATCCATGTTGTTATTATGTTGTTAAAGGGGACTTCTGATGATACCGTCACCGCGCACTCCTGGAAGTAGTGTTGGAGTTTCCTCTATGCGATGAATATTGTGTAGGCAATTTGTTGATAGTGTGGATATCCGGACTTGCACTGCGTTAGCACCTCTGACACATAGTATACCGCCTTCTGAGTCCGGAGTTTAGGCCCCTCCTCATCTCATTCAATGACGAGCACCACACTGACGACTTTGTTGGTGGCCGATATGTATAACAACATGGGCTCACCGGCGCCTGGTGTCATGAGTATGGGGTTGGCTGCCAGTACTGCTTTGATTTCTTCCAAAGTAGCCGCTGCTTCATTGGTCCATTCGAAATTGTTGGTCCGTTTCAACAAATTGTAGAGTGGCAGAGCCTTTTCTCCGAGGCGGGAGATAAAGCGGCTTAACGCCGCTACGCATCCGGATAGCCTCTGGACATGCTTTAGTTTTGTGGGGATTGCAAGTCCTAATAGAGCGCAGATCTTAGCTGGATTTGCCTCTATTCCACTATGGGAGACGATGAATCCAAGTAGCTTACCCGAGGGAACTCTAGATACACATTTTTCCGGATTGAGCCAGATGTCATATTCGCGTAAATTAGCGAAAGTTTGACGTAGGTCGTAAATCAGCTGGTCGACGTGCTTGGTTTTTTCGTGGTTTTGTCACGACAGATGTCCGAAGACTTAGATTCGAGGCCATCGCTAAGGCGGTGGACGGGACAAAAGACACAGATTTACCCATGCTCGGCCCCTCGAGATGAGGTAAAGGCCTACGTCCTGCTTTGGGTGTATTGATTACAAGGGAGCGTATTCGCTTGACCTAGCTCTCGATTGATTGGTTTCTGTCCAAGCCGTCTCAGGTCTCGCCTTTATATAGGAGGTCGAGACCACCGGTTACAAAAGTCTCATACCGACTCTTACAACATATCTGACTCTGTCTCTAAGCCGCCTAGCCGACTCTGGCAAGTTGTCTCCGGGCGGCTTATGCTCCTGGGTCTTGCATCTTCTTCTTGACTTTGGGCCTCCATCACAGCCCATCAGGTGAGCCGCCGTGTGGCCCAATGTTCCTCTTCTAGCACATATGTTAATGAGCCGTAGATATGACCCGGACCCTCCTGGGCAGGTCTTACCACGGGGTAATATCCCCAACATTAGGCTCCAGATTGATTTGAGCTTTCTCATGTCAATCTTCATCTTTTAACTCGCAGCGAGTCTCACACTCTTGTCACATGAAAGGGAAAAATAACATGACCCACTCTAACGTCACCTTAATTTTCTTAAAAAGATTCGGTGACGCATGCCACAGATCCTGTCATTAAACGGTCGGCCCAAAGATTGAGGCGTCCGTCTCGGTCGGCCATTATCTGTCGCCTTGATTCCCCTGCCCATTTGGCTTTCCTTCCTTTTAAATAGGACCGCGAGGGGTCCTTTCATTTTTGTCCTTTGCCCCCACTTGTTCTTCTTGCTCTCGACGCCGATGCCCTCGAGATCGTCACGCTGGTGAAGCTCCATCGCTGTCATGAACCCAGGCCGCTACATCAACCTGAACGATCCACCCTTTCGCCCGTGTCCACCACATCCTTCTAGGAATGTCTTTCCTCCTCCCTTAGATCTATAGCTTAGTACTTCCACCCCGTCGAGTTCATCAACCCCATTCATGCGCAAGCTCTTTCCCGTAATGCCAACCGATGAATACTCCCTTAGATCTTGTGATGTTTGCCTTCCTACTGCGGCCAGTCGTGTAAAGTAAATAGCAGCCCAACATAGATTTGTAGTTGTTCCCCCTTCTTGCGCTAGACTGTTCGTTCTTCTTCCGTTCCTCGCTAGGGTTGGATAAAACCTTATTTTTCCCTTGCTTGTAGATCTTGCAGCTTTAGTATGTAAAACCTGTTTATAGGTCCTTAGCAATTTTTTGCGTCACGGCCTGGTCCACCTTAACCCACCGCCAGACTTCCGGCTCTTCCAATAAACTGTACCGGCGGCTTACCATCATAGTATTTAATTTTGCCAGTCATCTTAGTTGTCTAGTAATTTTCTGACCCGCCTCGTACTGCTATTGTTCACAACCTTAACCTGCCATCATGTCGCGGGCATCTTCTTCTTGTAAGTGGGTCAGTTCTGGGGTCACCGAAGAATTCCTGTAGGATTTCATAGACCTAGGGACCTCGCCGGCTCAGAATGTTATCCACTGGCGGGTTCCGAGTTTGGAGAAGAAACCTCTCCCACAATATGGCAAAATTGTTATCCTTGTTGAACACCTTGTGTGTGGTTTCAGCCCTCCTGGATCTAAATTCTTCCGAGACGTCCTCCATTTCTTTAAATTGCAACCTTGGGACATTGCGCCAAACTCTGTCTCCAACTTGTGCAACTTCCAAGTCCTTTGCGAAGTTTACTTACAAGAAGATGCGTCGGTTGATCTCTTCCGCGACTTTTTCTATGTCAACCACCAAACGGAAGTGGCGGCTGGCCCAAGCTTGGAGCTCAGCGGCGTCTCTATCCAAAGAACAAGAGATATGGGTTTTCAAACTGTTCAAATGCCCAGTCATCCCAAGGATTGGAACAAAACTTGGTTCTATTGTAGAGACACCTCTCCAGAGGGAGAACATCCATTGCCTGGTTATCGTCCGTCCCGGCTTTGTACCACAGCTGAACTTCCAGACCGGATGTCGGCCTCAGCACGAGCGAAGTATGCTCTGGCCTTTGCCAAGATCAGAGCCCGTTATTGGATCTCTTGGAAGGCCTTGCCACTGAGACGGCGTGATCGGCTTATGTGTGAGTATATGGGTGATGCAAACGACCCCCTCTGCTTTAATCACACCACTCTGACAGAAGAGAACATTGTTTCTGCTATCAAGGGACTTACCCGTGAGCCCCAAGAGGTTTGCTGTACAGTCGGGTTAGAACCTTTCTGCGCCGCAAACCCCGCCCAGATGTAAGGACGACTTTCAAAATGTCTTTTACCTCTGTTTTAACTATCTATAAGTAGCAGCCTTAATCTATTTTTGGCGGCTTTTGCTTTCAGGCTAACTCTAGCTTCTAGAAGAAAAGATATACTCCTCCTGTTAAGAAGAAGTCTATGGCGGGTACCACCCTTAGCCGTAAACCAAAGACGTCGGCTCAAAACCTGCTAGATCTTGACGACTCATAGGTAAAACATGATCCCCTTGGCTGTCTCTTTATACAACTTACTAACAATGATTCTTACTCAGGAGGAGATAGAAACGAGCCACGCCAACGCCCCTGAGGTAACTTATCTTTCTTCCGACTCACAAGACATCCCCCAACCAAAGATACGGCAGGTCGTCTGAAAAGTTCCTTTTTCGCACCCTCTCGCCAACTTGGATCCCAAATTTTCCTTTAGAAAACAACAACACAACTCTCGATGTCAGACCCGGAGTTCTGGCTCTGGGGACCTTATGACCGGCTTACCTAACGCCCCGGCGCCGCAGAAACGTCCTGCTGAGGTACTTAACATGAACCCAATATCCTTCTTACTTTTCCGCAACACTGTTTTATCACTGTACGTTGCTGATGTGACATTGTAGGCGTCCCCTCCTTCCTTTGGCGACTCAACTACCTCCATGCTTCCTCCCATGAAGGTCAACCCAGAGTAAGCCTTCACCTCTGTCACGTATATATTACCTGTATCACTTTTATACTATGTGTTGATTCCTTGCTTTTTCAGGGCGCTGGCCAAACGCAGAAAAGCCGGCGGGTCTACCACTGCTCCGACTACTCAGCAGCCGGATATGGCTAAGTCGTCCAACTCTCCGACCAAACCTTCTGATGCTGGCAGAAAAATGCCCGAGCAATCTCCCCCGCCCTCACAGCCGGCGGGCCATCACTCGGCGGCTTCTGATAGCCCCATGACTGACCCTAAGCCGTCCAAGCCTTCAACTAAAGACTCTCCTCTTCTTGACATCATTATCACTGGGACGGGTTATCAATCTCTAGCACACCATACTCTGAGGAAGCATTCCAGCAAAGTTGTTACTGACCCTCCCAAAAAGCTTGAGTTTGAATTCCCTTCCCTGGAGAAGATGACTGCAGAAGACTTACACGCCGGCTATCTGAACCGCTTGTCGTCCAACTGCAACATGGAGAGCAAGCTTGTGGGCTTGATGAAGAAGAAATATGAGGTATCCTCCATATCCTATCTTTCCCTTATATCCATACTTAGCCCCCAAGAGTCAGGTTAATATCGCAAATAATAGGCCGGGTCTTCCAAACCTTCAATTCAATTATATAGGGCTTAACCTGCCACTCCCAAGTACCGGGTTATATTGCATATGAGTCGGTACTTAGTTATAGATCAAGTTGTAGCCCCCAAGTCTGGAGCTTTATGATAACGATGATCCGGATCTCTCACATGTAAGAAGTTTCGCTGGGGGTAGCCCCCATGTCCGGAGCGTTATGATAATGATGAGCCGGAACTTTCATTGCAGATTTAAAACTGAAAACACAGACATTAGCCCCCAAGTGCCAAGGATATTGCTTGTAATGTGCTTGGGACTTTATAAGAGTTATTTCATCTGGCGAGCTTGAGATCGATCACCTTTCACTTGTGAAAGGTAGGAAGCATTGAACATTGCCAAGTCAGAGCGGGCCAGCTTTAGGGAGGACTTGTCAGCCCAACAGACTGCCCGGGCCATAATAGAGGAGAAGTTGCCAGCAGTTGTTGAAGAGCTTGGAAAACTCCAAGCTGAATTCCTTGCATATAAGAAGACTGCAGAAACTGAACAAACTGCCATGGAGAAACGCGCAAGCGACGCAGAGGACCGACTCAACATTGCTTTGGCAGAGCTGAAGACCCTCAAGGATCACATCTCGAAGATGACTGCTGCTATCTTTGGTAACTTCATACGACTCAAAAATATTTTCATTGAATAAACACCTGTCGGGAAGCTTATACCTTTGGACCTTTTTTGCATGTGAAGGAGCCGCCAGCTATCTTCTGATAGTCTGATGAAGTTGAAAGCAGTCTACACCTTGACGGAGCAGTTGTATAGTGGGTCCCTTTGCACCATCAAAGCTATGATGATGGCCAAATATGTCCCAAAATTTATGAAGGATGTCTTGGAGGTCTTATCAACTCTACCCAAGCAAGTGGAGGAACTAAGGCGATCAGCCACTAGAAGAGGAGCTATAGCTCCACTGAGCCAGTCCCTGGCCTTCACTCTAGAATTAACTGCCTAAGAGATGATGAACGGTTTCCCTTCCAAGAAGGATGATGACTCAGATTTCACGGAAGCGGATTATGCCAAGTGCGTTAAGGCCTCCCGGCGGCTTACCTCCATCTTGGTTGAAGAAATGGACCTGGTTCCATATCAAGCGGCTTACAATGCAAACAACAAACGGCTATGTTGCCCTACCTTTGAAGCTAGAGACCTGGTCCCTGCACGTCGTAAGCCGCTCTTTGCTCCTAATGTTGATCTATCTCAACTTTTTGATGATGCACAATTAGCCTTACTTAACTGCACTGGGATGTGGATCGTCTTCATATCGAAGAGCCCGAAGACCCGGCGCAGGATGACCGGCCAGCCAATTAGATTCCTTGTTCTTGACTGAGTGTAACCTGGCCAGCTGAGCCGGAACAATTGCAAAAACTGATAAGCCTTTCGTATTTCGAGCTTCTTAAAGAGTCTTTTAATATATACTTTGCAATCTTCCTATGCCTTAATCTAGGGCTCATCTTTTAGGGATAAGTTCTGCAAAAACAAGCAAAACAATCTGTAGTGTTTACCTGGCGGCTTTGAAGAAAGCATAACCCGGAAATCTCCAATATAATCTTGCTTTGTGTTTCATCTTGCTCTGGCCACCCTTATGATATGAATGCAATGTATGATGCAACTACGATGTAATATATGATTCAATGTGTATGATGTAATGCATGATGTAACATATGATGATCTTGCTTTTCTCTTGTTTTTGGTTTTCGAAAACTCATATCCTGGCCCTTTTGAGGGGGAAACTGTTGCTTTGAACCACCTAACAATGCAGGGTCTCTAACGAGAGTGACCGCCAATCTTGCGTGACTCAGGGTCTCTACCGAGATTAACTGCTAAGGGCGCAATAGACCAGAATTTATAGCGGAGAGAGTGCCGCAGGCCCATAAGCTACTTCTCACGTGACATAAATCCATCGTTTGAACCTTAAACAACATAACTTGTTAAGAGTACGATGGGCCACATGGCGGAGAGTACATAGCAGATGAGAGAGAGTTTTCCCTCGCCGCTATTGAGGCCCTCGGAGGGGGTGAGTTGATAGCTCCCTGCACCCCTGCGCGAGCAGCAGCTACATATAGGCAAGTACCGACTCTACCAATGTGGGGGCGTCCTTCACCCACTATGGCACCTTGCACTGGTCCACAACCCATCTTTCCACATGGGACCTATGTTTGAACAACTTGTATCATGACGCCTTGTCCTCTTGAGCGACTTAGCGCCCATGTTTGAACGGCTCGCATCATGGCATCTTATCCTCTTTGGCTCCCATGGCACCCATGTTTGAACGGCTCGTATCATGGTGCCTCGTCCTCTTGAGTGCCTTGGCACCAATGTTTGAATGACTCGCATCATGGCGTCTCACCGTATTGAGCAGCTTCGCACCCATGTTTGAACGGCTCGCAACTTGGCGGCTCGTCCTCTTGAGTAACCTTAAGTCTTTCACCATCTTGTACGCAACCATCGCGTGGGCTGCTGATTTGTAAGCCGCCATCTTGCAAATCATTGCACGATGGTGCTATTTTGGCTGAAGAGCCAGGAAAAAAGGGTGAGCAAGCTAAACCCGTCGGTTAAGCCCGACGGTTGGAAGCCCCCAAATGACCATATGAAGGTGTTAATCTTTGCACAAATCTGTAATGCCAAAGATAAGAAACGGAAGAGGCCCCGTCTTGCAGGGATGCCAACTTTATTATATGAGTATAAATACAAGAAAATATGTATGTACAAAAAGTAAGAATCGATGACTCAAGTATAGTAAGGCCATAGATGAGCGATGCTCCACAGCCGGTGAGTTTCCTGCCCGGAGGTACATGATCCATCTCCTACGTCGATGATATAATAAGACCCATTGTTCAGATTCCTGCTAACCACAAAAGGTCATTACCATGGCGGTGATAACTTGTGCGCATCTGCCTGATCTTGAATCAAACGTAACACCAAGTCACCTTCTTGGAATGTCCGGGTCTTGACCCTGCAGCTATGGTAGCGGCGTAGGTCATGTTGATAAATCGCTGATCAAGTCGCTGCAAGATCGCGTGCTTCATTCAAAGCATCTCATGCGTCCTGACGTGCTTCCTCATTGTCTATTTCCACATAAGCCTCCACATGTGGTGAATCATGTCGTATGTCGCTTGGTAACACAGCCACCGCACCGTAAACCATGAAGAAAGGGGTGTAACCCATCGGCTTGTCAGGCGTAGTATTGATGCTCCAAAGGACTGATGGTAGTTCTTCCACCCAACAACCCGGCGTTCACTGTAAGGCAACCATGAGCCGGGGCTTGATACCTCTCAAGACTTCCTGATTCGCCCATTCTCCCTGACCGTTGGACTGTGGATGAGCAACAGCCAAAACATCGAGCCGGATGTTCTAGCTTTCGCAGAATACCTTCATAGCCCCCTTGGAGAAATTTGTGTCGTTATCCGTAATGATGCTATGAGGATATCCGAACCGGTATATCATCTTCTGGACAAACTGAACCGCCATGGCTGCATCGCACTTACTAACCGGCTCAGCTTCCACCCATTTGGTGAATTTGTGTACTGCCACCAAAAGGTGGGTCTTCTTATCCTTAGGCCGTTTGAAAGATCCAACCATATCACGCCCCTAGACTACAAACGGCCAAGTAATCGGTATCATCTGTAATTCTTGAGCCGACACGTGAGCACGTCTTCTAAACTTCCGGCACCCATCACACTTAGCAACTAAATCTTCTGTGTCCTTATGAGCCGTCAACCAGAAGAAGCCATGTCGAAAGGCCTTGGCCACTAAATATTTTGACCCGGCGTGATGACCACAATCATCAGCATGTATTTCATATAAGATATCCTTGCCTTCCTCTGGTGAGACACAACGCTGGAAGATGCCGGTGACGCTGCACTTGTGTAATTCCCCTCCAATGATGGTCATGGATTTAGAATGCCTCATGATCTGCCACGCCAGAGTCTCGTCCTCAGGCAACTCGCCGCGGGTCAAGTACACCAGATATGGAAACGTCCAGTCTAGAATAGCGTGCAAAGCCGCCATTAATTGCCCCTCTGGGTCAGGTATAGCCAGATCCTCTTTCGACAGTAGCTTAACAGACGAATGATCAAGAACATCCAAGAAAACGTTAGGCGACACCGGCTTACGTTGAGAGCCCAGCCTTGACAATGCTTCCGCCGCCTCGTTCTTGCGAGGATCAATGTGGTCTACCTGATAACCCTCGAAATGACTAGTGACAATATCTATCTCTTGCCGATAAGCCGCCATCCGCGGGTCCATGGAATCCCATGTGCCTAACACCTACTGTGTCACGAGATCAGAGTCTCCAAGACACCTAACCCGACTGAGGTTCATCTCCTTGGCCACACGAAGCCCGTGAAGCAAAGCTTCGAACTCATTTGCATTGTTTGTGTAAGGGAACATCACCTTTAAACATAACAAAACTTATCACCTTTGGGAGAGGTAAAGACAACTCCAGCCCCCGAGCCCGCCAACTGTCTAGACCTGTCAAAGTGAATCGTCGAGTACGTATTGTCCAGCTTTTCCTCCGGCGACTAACACTCTATCCAGTCGTTTATGAAATCCCCCAATGCCTAAGACTTCACGGCTGTGCGAGGCGCATACCTTAGATTTACAGGTCCAAGCTCCATCGCCCACTTAGCAATTCTACTAGTGGCTTCTCGATTCTGTATTATGTCTCCCAACAGAGCAGAGCTAACCACTGTGATCTGATGTCCAAGGAAATAATGCTTCAACTTACGATCCATCGTGAACACCCTGTATATTAGCTTCTGCCAGTGTGGGTATCTTTGCTTTGATTCGATAAGCACCTCGCTGACATAATTGACTGGCCTCTAAACCGGATACTCTTTCCCTACCTCCTTGAGCTCCACCACAACCGCGACACTAACTGCCCGATTATTAGCCCCCACATAGAGGAGCAAGGGTTCCTTCTCAGCCGGAGTGGCTAAGACCGGTGGCTTAACCAACTTCTTTTTAAGTGCTTCAAGAGCTTCATCTGTCGCATCACTCCACACAAAGTCAACTATCTTTTTCATCATCTGGTACAGAGGAATAGCCTTCTCCCCTAGGCGTCTGATGAAGCAGCTTAAAGCGGAAATACGACCCGCCAAGCGCTGCACATCGTTGATGTTTGCCGGCTTCGCTAGTGACGTGATGGCCTTTATTTTGTTTGGGTTAGCTTCAATACCTCGCTCTGAGACCAAGAAACCCAGAAGTTTACCTGCAGGAACTCCAAAACCACATTTAGCCAGGTTAAGCATCATCTTATAGACCAGTAAGATATCAAATGTCTCCTTCAGGTCATCCAACAATGTCTCCTTCATCCTTGACTTGACCACAATATCATCCACATAGGCATGAGCATTACGTCCAATCTGACTATGATGACAATTCTGCACACAACGTTGGTAAGTCTCCTATGCACTCTTGAGTCCGAACGGCATGGACACATAGCAGAAAGCTCCAAAAGGTGTGATGAACGAAGTGTTCTCTTGGTCTTTAACCGCCATCTTGATCTGATGATAACCTGAGTAGGTGTCCAGGAAACATAAACTCTCACAACCCGTCGTTGCATCAATAATCTGGTCGATACGGGGGAGAGCAAACGGGTCAACTAGACAAGCTTTGTTAAGATCCGTGTAGTCTATGCACATACGCCATGTGTCATTTTGCTAACCACTCCGGGTGAAATACCTCCACAATGAACCCCGCTGCTAAGAGCCAGGCTACCTCTTCTCCAATTGTTTTATGCCGCTCCTCATTGAAACGACGAAGGAATTGCATAATCGGCTTAAACTTAGGATCCACATTAAGGTGGTGCTCAGCGAATTGCCTTGGTACACCTGACATGTCAGACAGCTTCCACGCAAAGATGTCCCGATTCTCACGGATGAATTTGATGAGCGCGATTTCCTATGCGGGATCCATGTTGGCTCCAATAGTGAACTGCTTGGATGAGTCACCCGGGGTAAAATCCACCAGCTTCGTGTCATCACCGCAAACTTCAACGGTGGCTCAGACTCTGTACTGGGCTTCTTCAACAGCGTCATATCTGCCAGGTCAACGTTATCCTTAGAAAACTTAAGCTTTGCTTCTGCGTAGCTTGCTGCATAAGCCGCATATCCTTCCTCACACTTGATGGCTATGTTCCGATCACCATGGACTGTGATTGTTCCATTGAGAGTCGGCATCTTGAGCTGCAGATATACATAACAGGGTCGGGCCATAAACTTTGCGAAAGCCGGCCAGCCAAAGAGAGCATGATATGGGCTCTTAATCTTTACCACCTCAAACCATAAGGTCTCCACCCTATAGTTATACTCATCCCAAACACCACTTCCAAAGCAATATTTCCTACCGGGTAAGCCAACTTGTCCGGCACCACTCCATGGAAAACGGTTGATGATGGCTTAATAGCCTTGTCGGTTAACTCCATCCG
Source organism: Hordeum marinum (assembly GCA_022496015.1). Taxonomy (NCBI): domain Eukaryota; kingdom Viridiplantae; phylum Streptophyta; class Magnoliopsida; order Poales; family Poaceae; genus Hordeum; species Hordeum marinum. Next base: position 366,887,323 of record CM039673.1, on the reverse strand, counting down.
CTGGAAGGTGTCGTAGTATAAGATGTTGATACCACTACCACCGTCCATGAGTACTTATGTGAATTTGTACCCTCCAACCTGCAGAGCAACCACCAGAGCTAAGTGACCCGGATTGTCGACGTGTGGCAGGTGATGCTCCTGGCTCCACGTAATCGGGTATTCTGACCATTTTAAGTACCGTGCGAGAGCTGGTGTGGTCGCATTGACCACCCTCTTGCGTAGCTTCTGATCCCGCTTATCCAGGCTCATAGTGAAGACGTAATATTGCCCCCCACTAAGTTGCTTCGGGTTGCTATGATACCTTGAGTGGTTATTCTGTTGTTGACTGCCATTGCTCTGCTGCTGATGACTTCCCTGGTTTCCTTGATTCTGGCTGCTTTGGCCTTGATGACCTGAACCTGACCCACCAGCACCCAAGCTGGCCCCTAAGCCGCCCGGTCCTGATCTGCCTAATGGGCCGTTACCCTTGTTATGATTTTGACGAAGGCTTTGCTCCCGGAATGCGCGCATAACACTACAATCCTTCCAAAGGTGGGTGGCCTCCTTGTCCAGCCAGTTGTGCACCAGACAAGGTCTGTTCAGTGCCTCTTCTAAGGTGTAGGGCGTAGGGGATGCAGGTGCCCTATTCCTGTCGAATGGCGGCCTGAAGTTCTTGTTGCCCCTGGGGCGATTGTTCCCGGATGATTGTGCGTTGGTGTTCGCCACAAATTCTGACACGCCATCCGGGTTCTTCCGCTTGCTTTGACCGCCATTCCCAACACCTCCCTGGTGGTTCTTTTCATTGCTGCCCTTCTTTCCCTGTCCCGACTTCTCATCGTTGGAGTCCGGGTCCTTGGTAGTATCTGAGTCCGCATACTTGGTCAGAGCCGTCATGAGCTCACCCATATCCTTAGAAGAACGCTTCAACCGCCCAAGCTTCTACTTCAAAGGTAAAAAAATGACAGTTCCTTTCCAAGATCAGAACCGCCTGCGACGCAGAAATATTCTCAGATGAGTGGATCACCGTCGATACCCGCCGCACCCAATGATGGGCCGACTCATGTTCCTGCTATGCACCAAGGTCCAGATCCACAATCATCATCAGTTGCTTGCAAGTTCCTCTAAAGTTCTTGATGAACCGCGCTTTCAACTCGGCCCACAACATGATGGTATTCAATGGTAACCCTTTTAACCAAGTGCGGGCCGGTCCTTCCAACATCATGACTAAGTATTTCGCACAGACCGCTTCGTCGACCTCCAGCATCTCCATAGAAAGCTCAAATCTTTCAATCCAGACCTCTAGGGGCAGATCCGCCGTGTAGTTGGGCACCTTCCGTGGCCCCTTAAAGTCCTTGGGTAGGCACGCACTCCTCAGATCCGATGTAAGACACTGAACAACAAATCCCCTAGGTGAGACGCCGATAGGTGTTGCCGGTGCCGACTCAGGGACCTCTGGGAAATCTATCACTGGTGTCGACCCTCGCTGAGCCTGGCCCCTATCCATAGGCCCCCTGAATATCCATCTCAGTCGGGTTGTTGTTGGGCGGGTTCCGCCTCTGCTCACTGTTGGAGATCACGAGCAACTCAATCCGCCGGCTGTAGCTACGGCTATAAACCGGCATGGAGTGCACCCGGCTCTAGTTGTGCGTATATCTTTCTTGTTGAGCCACCGCTGTCTACAACAGGCTAATCGCTTTCCTCGCCTCTTCGGCAAACGGCGTTGCTTCAGCCAAAGGGAGAGCATCAAGCTTAGTAGCCGCTGCTATCATATTTTCCACCGGATTCGAGCAATGTCCAGGCGACGTCACAACATGCAGCATTAAAGGTCTGCTCCTCCATGATGGGTCTCTCTGCCGCGGGGCCTCTACCTCCCGGGTCACCATTGGCGGCGTACTTGGCCCAACCCCCGGAGTGCTGAAAAGATTCCGAGGTTGGATCGGTAAACCAACTTGAGTCCTTCTGCGTTGAACTGCCTCCGACGTCCGCTGGTCCAGATCAACATGGAGGGCCTCCGCCCTCAAACGTTCCGACTCAGCGCTCATCTGGGCTTGCATTGCATTAATATTCTCCTGGGCCTGAGCCATCTGTCCCTTGATCTGGTTGACCTCGGTGTTCCGTTCTACTTGATTCTCAGTCATCACCTCTGGGGCCATCAGAGCCGCCACCTCATCCATGAGAGAGCATGTGTCGGTGCCTTAGGGGGCTCCGCGTCAGGGGGAGCCGCTCCAGCGCCGCTCTGGATATCGCACCATTGGACATCAGCGCTGGGCCTGCCATGAAAATGGTGGTTCGGCTCGGCGGGTCATAAGGCTCCGGAATATTGTAACCATTGGCATAGCCCCCTAACCCACCGTCATGAAGTCGGTAGATCGATTCCCCATCCTCGCTGGAAGATCCTTCATCTGAAAAGCCAAGGTTTCTCCCGACAAGGAGTCATCGCTGTCTTGTGTGAAGCCAACAAAGACACTCTTCTGCCCAGGTTGAACACGGGCGGGTGTCGCGTGCCGGGCCAGCTCAACGATGTTGGTCCAGATGTCCGCCCCGAGTGTAGATCCGTCCAGGTTGCCGATGAACACGTGCAACTTGCCAATGGGAACCCTATAACCATACTCGACTGAGTCAGCTTCAGGCCCCCATCCTGAGTCGTCGATGTAGAGCTTGCCACGACGACTCTTGGCCATCAAGCCAACGGCTTATCCTTCGATCCCTGAGAGAAAGCCCTTTGAGAACTCAACACCACTGCGCGTTAGCCCCATGGTGGGTGCCAACTGTCGTGGTTTTGTCACGGCAGATGTCCAAAGACTTAGATTCGAGGCCATCGCTAAGGCGGTGGCCTCAAAGGGGTTGGACAGGACGAAAGACACAGATTTACCCAGGTTTGGCCCCTCGAGATGAGGTAAAAGCCTACGTCCTGCTTTGGGTGTATTGATTGGAGTATCGATTACAAGGGAGCGTATTCGCTTGACCTAGCTCTCGATCGATTGGTTTATGTCCAAGCCGTCCCGGATCTCACCTTTATATAGGAGGTCGAGACCACGGGTTACACAAGTCTCATACTGACAATTACAACATATCTGACTCTGTCTCTAAGCCGCCTAGCCGACTGTGGCAAGCTGTCTCCGGGCGGATTACGCTCCTAGGTCTTGCTTCTTCTTCCTGGCTCTGTGCCTCCGTCACAGCCCATCAGGTGAGCCGCCGTGTGGCCCAATCTTCCTCTTCTAGCCCGTATGTTAACGAGCCGCCAGGTATGACCCGGCCCCTCCTGGGCAGGTCTTACCATGGGGTTATATCCCCAACAGTTTTGATTACCACATCCTCCACATATGCCTCGACGGTCTTGCCTACCTGCGTAGAGAGGTAGGTTTGGATCATGGGCTGGTATGTAGCCCTAACATTGTTTAGCCCAAAAGGCATCATGTTGAAGCAAAAAGGCCCGTAAGGGGTGATGAAAGTCATGGCAGCTTGAACGGATTCCTTCATTTTAATTTCACAGTATCCGGAGTAAGCATCGACGAAACACAACAAACCGTGTCAGGCTGTGGCATAAATGATCTGGTCGATGCGTGGTAAGGGGAAAGGGTCCTTGGGGCATGCTTTATTAAGGTCTTTAAAATCGACACATAGCCGCCAGAATTTTTCTTTCTTAGGTACCATCAACAGATTTGCTAGCCACTCGGGGTGTTTAATATCCCGAATAAATACGGCCTTGAGTAGTTTGGCTAATTCTTCACCCATGGCCTACTACTTGGGTTCGAAAAAACAACGCAGAGTTTGTTTCACGGGTTTGAAACCCGGAATAATGTTTCGGCTATGTTCGGCTAATCGACGTGGAATTCCAGGCATATCAGAAGGATACCATTCAAAAATGTCCCAGTTCTCGTAGAGGAAATGCCGCAAAGCTTCATCTATAAGGGGATTGAGGTGGGCTCCGATGGAAGCTTTCTTATTGGGGTCCGTTGGATGCACATGAAATTTGATGATTTCCTTCGCGGGTTTGAAGGACGTAGACTTGGGTCTTTTGCTGAGGATCACATCTCACTATGGACTTTCGACCGTAAAGCGGTGAACTCTTCGGCAGCAAAAGTTTCTGCTAGTGTCTTGAGGGCCAGCGCTGCCATTTTGTTTTTGGCCCGATGGGTTATATTCGGATCGTTGGTGATTGTGATCACTCTGTTTGGTCCTGGCATATTTAGTTTCATGTACCCATAATGGGGTATAGTCTGGAACCTTGTGAAGGTGTCGCGTCCCAATAGGGCATGATATCCACTTGGGAAAGGCAGGGTGTGGACGAGAAGCTCTTCAGACCGATAGTTTTCGGGAGTGCTGGACACCACGTCCAGGATGATATATCCGGAATATCATGCCTCATTTCCTTGGATAATTCCCTGGAATGTTGTGTTTCAACGCTCGATGCGAAATCGGTCGAAATACATTTTTTCCAGCGTGGCTTCGTAAATGAGGTTAAGACCACTACTGCCATCCATTAGCACTTTATGTAGCATGTATCCATCGATGATGGGATTCAAGACTAGGGCGGCCGGTGAATGTCCGGAACGAATGGGCTGCCGGTCAGTATCTTCAAAAGTAATCAGTACGTCTGCCCAAGGGCTAGTGGCTACCACGTGATAGACTTGCTCGTGCTCTTTAAAAGCTCTCTTTTTTCTGTTCCTCGAGGGGAAGATTTCGTAGACAGTCGGGACTTCAGCATCGAATTCAGGCAGCAAAGGAGAACATCTACTCAACAAAGGTGTGTCGAGGATAGCTTTGCCGCTTTTTGCGATTTGCTTGGCGACCCAGCAAGCTTGAAGTTTGTGTGTTGGCTTCATGTTTAGTAATACGGAATGTATGGGACAGGGTTTATCCAAAAGCCCATCGAGGATAGTGTAGGCACCCAAAAGGGGCTTATTTCTGTTCCCGACACGTTCATGCCTAGCTGACCAATTAGTAGGTATCCTCTTTTTCCGAGATCCTATAGGGTGTTCGGGGGATTTTGGTTTTGAGAACAGCCGCTCAGATTGCGAGACACTCTCCGTGGCACAGTATTTCTGTACCAATTCGGATAGCTCCAAGAAATTGCTAATGCATCGGCGAGCTAGGGCATTAAGGATACCCTCGTCGTGGCAATTGCCAGTGAAAATTACCATTAAATCTTGGTCGCTAAGACCTTTTACTCTGCTCCTATCGAGTAGCAGTCTTTCCCAAAAGTGGTCTACTGACTCTCCTCACAGTTCCTTTATGTCTTGGAAGTCCGGAGATATGGGCTTCGGTAAATAACTGGGATTATCATCCTGGGCAGTGGATGGGCAAACACTGGATTCTATGTCACGTTGAGTATTCGGGAATACAAACTCCGAATTGTGGCATAGCTTTGGGACCAATGACGGTCCGGTTTTAAGGTAATCCCCGGCGCCGGGCTCGTCTATGTAGCCTTGGTGATCAGAGACCGGGGTGTAAATTGTTTTCAATTCCGGCTCTCGGGACGAATCCGCAACCAGACACTCGATAGTAGCGACAAGGTGGGTGATAGGAGGGGCATGAATCTCCCTATCATTGGGTCTAATCCTGAGATGATCATAGATCGGAACCTGGTCATCCAGTATACGCATTGCTTCGAGACGATCGAATAAATCATTTAAGAAAGGAGCGATGTAAGGTGCGTGTCGATGATACGAGTGGATTCGTGAAGTGGTGTGACGATTGCAGAGTCATGCCAAAGCAGATCTACATTCCGTTCCCCCACGGGACCTGATGACTCGGACGTCAAAGCGTCCGGACTTGCAGGTCTTTCTTTCAAGGTTGAGGGTTCCATTGGAACGAGTGTCCCCCGTGAATCAGCCACGAATTCTAGGGTTCCGAACTTGATACTCTGATGCGAGGGAACCATCCGATCTGGCCATGATGGCTGATCGGGTTGGTCGCCAGTGAAACTCTGATCGAGGGCGAATGTCCCCTCGATGCAGATCTTGCCACCTGCGACGAGGCAAGCCATCGATGCCTTCGACGCTCATTGTGGAACTCTCAATGAAATCACTAATGTTGGTGTCAAAACCAGCAGATCTCGGGTAGGGGGTCCTGAACTGTGAGACTAGGATCGACGATAACAGGAGACGAAGGTGACAGGAGTTTACCCAGGTCCGAGCCCTCCTATGGAGGTAATACCCTACGTCCTGCTTGATTGAATTGATGGTGTAAGAGGTTACAAAGTTTATCTACCTCGAGATTGTATGTCTAACCCTAGATGAGTTGTTCTGTGCCTACTCCCTAAAACCCTCCGACTTATATAGATGTTTGGGGTGCCCTTAGCTTACACATGGTCGATAACATGCCAAAGATATAACTTGCCTAACTAAAGCTAATAACTTGGAGAACACGTCTGGACTCCATGAAGCTTCCATCTTGGTGCAGATGGTCCTTGATCCTCCGATAAATGCCTTGCGGCCCATACAGTCCGGCCCATGAATAATGGTCGGCTATCCAAGGACCCCTTAATCCAAGACTCCCTCATACATGCATACACATGAATCCCTCACACTGGTTCAAAGTTGAGGGAGGGGGAGGTGCGAGGAGGGATACTACACGTACGTACATAGTTATACTTCAATGTGGGGGACTTTCTAGTTTGCGAACTAGGCTACACATCAAATTCTTGCATTTGGCATTTTGACACCAAAACAACTCCATGCATATGTTTGGGTAACATGTAGATGTTGGTGGTCCTTGATGGCTCCCTCACGTGGTTATCGGTGACACATCCATCTGTGGGACCCATGTGCTCCATCACTTTGACCTGTTATGAGAGGAGTTTGGCCTACTAGGTGGATCCTTTTCGGTCGGCGTTAAGATATGTCATGGTGAGATATCCAAACAAATGTTTTGACCTCATGCATATACTATACCGGTTGTGATATCCTTCATATGGGGACTTTCAGTTTTCAGGCAGATGACATTAAAGTTGTCCATTGGGTACTAAACAAACACTTACATATATACATATGTGTCTCGGCCTCTTGCAATCATTGGTTGTCAAACACTCCTTCGCATGGTTATCGACATCACACCCATCCATGGGCCCATGTGGTCCATCACTTTCACCGGTAGCAGTAGAGAGTTTATTTGACCATTCGTGGATTCTTCTTGGTATGTGTTATTATACGTAGTTCACAGTGAGATTTCAGACCAAAATTTGAGTACATGCGTACACACATGAATCCCTCCAACCGTCTTGAAGTTGGGGTGGGGCATACTATGGATCCTGAACCTCCGGATGGAGGACTTTCTGGTATGCGACACACCTGTGGCACTTGAAAGTTGTGCATTTGGTATTTGAACACATCACACAACACTTTCATACATATATGTTTCTTCCACATGAACGCGTTGGCTGGTGTTGTCTTCAGACACTCCCTCGCGTCGTTATCAACGGTCATCAAATCTATGGGTCTGCATGGTTTGTCACTTAAAGCGATGGCAATATATGTTAATTTGACCAAGGTGGGTATTCTTATTGTTATTTCTTACGGTATAGTTCATGATGATATTCCAGACCAAAGTTCGAGGGCATACATGAATCATAAAGCCTCCCACTTAAACTAGCGCGTATACTATGGGTCGTGAACCTCTTTACGGTACTTACAGGTTTGCGAGAGCGATGCACATGCATGTGTCACGACAGAGTTGTGTATTTTGTATTTAGAGATCACACACCATTTCATACATATATATTTGGGCCACATGCACGAGATAGTTGTCTCTGGAGTACACTACCTCGTGTGGTTATGGGTGACACACTCATCCGTGGGCCCATGTGGTCTGTCACTTTGGTTGACAACGAGAGAGTACTATACATATGACCCTTGATTGTTCGAAGTGGAGGGGAAGTTAATTGTACCAAGAGGTTGATTCTTGGTATGGGTTATGATATGTTTTGTTGATATACTCCCCCTGACGGCTCGAAGGGTGTCGGTGTGGGGGGAGGGCAACACAATATTGCATATACATGAAACCTTCGCGGGATGAGGTATTGTATGGGTTGTGAGAGGAATGTTCCACCTCAAAAAGTTGTGCATATGGTATTCAAATATCACACCACCTTTGCATATACATATAGCCGGGTCACACTCAGTTCGTACTGGTCTGATCCATCTCTTGATGTTTTCAAGACATGCCCATCCATGGGCCCACACGGACCCCTTTGACATAAAACACGAAAGGACCCCTTCGGGGGGCCTTGACCATGATGGATTTCCATTGCTTTTGTGTTACGGTGGGATGAGATGGCAAACCTGTTGGAAATATGCTCTAGAGGCAATAATAAATTAGTTACTATCATATTTCCTTGTTCATGATAATCGGTTATTATCCATGCTATAAATTGTGTTGATCGGAAACTCAGATACATGTGTGGATACATAGACAACACCATGTCCCTAGTATGCCTCTAATAGACTAGCTCATTGATCAAAGATGGCTATGTTTTCCTAGTCATGGACATGAGATGTCATTTGGTAATGGGATCACATCATTAGGAGAATGATGTGATGGACAAGACCCAAACTACAAACGTAGCATATGATCGTGTCAGTTTATTGCTACTGTTTTCTACATGTCAAGTATATGTCCCTATGACTATGAGATCATGCAACTCACGGACACCGGAAGAGTGCCTTGTGTGTATCAAACGTCATAACGTAACTGGGTGACTATAAAGGTACTCTACAAGTATCTCCGAGGGTGTCTATTGGGTTGGCATGGATCAAGACTGGGATTTATTACTCCGTGTGACGGAGAGGTATCTCAGGGCCTAGTCGGTAATACAACATCACAACAAGCCTTGCAAGAAATGTGACTAAGTGTTAGTCACGGGATCTTGTATTACGGAATGAGTAAAGAGACTTGCCGGTAACGAGGTTGAACTAGGTATGGAGATACTAACGATCGAATGTTGGGCAAGTAACATACCGAAGAACAAAGGGAACATCATACGGGAGTAACTCAATCCTTGAAATAGAGGTTAGACTGATAAAGATCTTCGTAGAATATGTAGGAACCAATATGGGCATCCAGGTCCCGCTATTGGTTATTGACCGTAGAGGTGTCTAGGTCATGTCTACATAGTTCTCTAACCCGCATGGTCTGCACACTTAAGGTTCGCTGACGTTTCGGTAGTATAGAGTTATGTATGTTGGTGACCGAAGGCTCTTCGGAGTCTCGGATGAGATCCCGGACATCACGAGGAGCTCTGGAATGGTCCGGAGTTAAATATTGATATATAGGAAGTCCTATTTTGGTCGCCGGAAAAGTTTCGGGCTCGTCGATAGAGTACCGGGAGTGCCGGGAGTGCACCGGGAGACCATCGGGAGGGGTATTTCGACCCAAGAGGCTACATGGGCTGTGGGAGAGTAAATATCAGCCCTTTGTGGGCTGGTGGAAGTCCCACACAAGGCCCATGCGGCTAGGGAAAAAATCCCAAAGGGAAAAGGTGGAAAAAAGGCCAAAAAGGAGGAATCCTAGTCCTACTAGGATTGGAGGAGGAGTCCTCCTCTCCTCCCCACTTCGGCCGAACCAATGGAGGCTTGGACCTTGCGCCAAGCCTCTCCTCCCTTCCTCCTATATATACTGGTGGCTTTTAGGGTTTTTGCACAGAATTTTAGCCACGTGCTGCCCGTTCCTCCGGTGCATATTTTCTCCACTAGATCAGATTTCTGCAGTGCTTAGGCAAAACCCTGCCGGAATAGCTCCACCACCATCGCCGGAGTGCCGTCATGATGCCAGAGAACTATTGTTCCTCTCCACTCCCTTTTGCTATATCAAGACGGCGGAGATCATCATCAACCCGTACGTGTGCTGAATGCGGAGGTGCCGTCCGTTCGGCGCTAGATCGGAAGGACCGTGATCAAGTTCACGGGACGAATCGTGATCAAGTTCGTGGGATGGATCGTGATTGGATCACGGGACGGATCGTGATTGGATCATGGGACGCTCGGCGATTTGGATCGCGAAGACGTTCGACTACACCAACCGCGTTTCTTAACGCTTCCCGCTTAGCGATCTACAAGGGTACGTAGATCCAATCTCCCTCTCATAGATGCTCATCACCATGGATAGATCTGCGTGTGCGTAGGAAACTTTTTGTTTCCCATGCAACGTTCTCCAACAGTGGCATCATGAGCTAGGTCTATGTGTAGATGAGATCTCGAGTAGAACACAAAGAGTTTGTGGGCGTTGATGCTTAGATTGCTTCCTCCCTTGGTCGTGTTTTGGTTCAGCGGTATTGTGAGATCAAGCGGCCTAGACCAACATTACTCGTATGCTTACGAGAGACCGGTTCCCTCAACCACAACTTGTTGCATAGATGGCTCGTGGGTGCCAGTTTCTCTCACTTTAGTTGGATCGGATTCGACAAAGGCGGTCCTTGAGAAGGTTGAAAAGCAACTAGTGTACCACTGTTGTGGTATTTGCATAGATGAGAATTGTTCTTGATAGATACCCGTAGCATCCACGTAGAAAATGCAACAACAATTAGAGGACATTTAACTTTTTTTGCAGGGTATGTTGTGATGTGATATGGCCAATTACATGATGTGATATATGTGATGTATGAGATGATCATGTGTTGTGTAGATTATCACGACTTGCATGTTGATGAGTACGACAACCGGCAAGAGCCATAGGGTTTTCTTTAATTATTGTATGACCTGCATGTCAATCATTAAGCGCTATGTAATGCTTTACTTTATCGCTAAACGATAGCAATAGTAGTACAAGCATGATGGGCGCGACAACCCCGATGGCGACACGTTGATGGAGATCAAGATGATGGAGATCATGGTGTCGTGCCGGTGACGATGGAGATCATGCCGGTGCTTTCAAGATGGAGATCGAAAGCAAAAGTTCATCGCCATATCATGTCACTTATGATTTGCATGTGATTTTAATGCTTTTATGCACCTTGTTTTGCTTAGGACGACGGTAGCATTATAAGGTGATCCATCACTTAAATTTCAAGATGAATTGTGTTCTCCCCAAGTGTGCACCGTTCCAAAAGTTCATCGTGTTGAGACACCACGTGATGATCGGGTGTGATAGACTCTACGTTCACATACAACAGGTGCAAGCCAGTGTTGCACATGCAGAACACTCGGGTCAAACTTGACGAGCCTAGCATGTACAGACATGGCCTCAGAACACAAGAGACTGAAAGGTTGAACATGAGTCATATAGCAGATATGATCAACATGATGATGTTCACCATTGAAACCACCTCAACTCACGTGATGATCGGACTTGAGTTGGTGAAATTGGATCATCTATCACTCGAATGACCGGAGGGATGTCAATTTGAGTGGGAGTTCTTAAGTAATATGATTAATTGAACTCATTATCATGAACATAGTCAGTAGTGTCTTTGCAAAATGGGTTGTAGATTACTATCTCACGTTGTAGCTCCCTTGAATTTTTATATGTTCCTAGAGAAATAGAGTTCAAAGATGATGGTAGCAATATTGCGGACTGGCTCCGTGATCCGACGATTGTCCTCGTTGCTGCACAGAAGGCTTATATCCTTAATGCACCGCTCGGTGCGCCAACCCCGCTAGCGTCGTCTATAGATGTTTTGAACATCTGACAGGCACGTTCTGATCACTACTTGATAGTTTAGTGCGTCATGCATGACGACTTAGAATTGAGGCTCCGAAACGTTTTGAATGTCACGGAACATATGAGATGTTCTAAGAGCTGAAATTAGGATCTCAGGCTCGTGCCCGTGTAGCGACATATGAGATCTCCAACAAGATTCTTTGCCTGCAAGAGGAAAGAGAATAGCTCAATCATTGAGCATGTGCTTAGATTGTCTGGGTGCTACAATCGCTTGAATCGAGTGGGAGTTGATCTTCCAGATAAGATAGTGATTGATATAGTTCTCCAAGTCATTGTCACTAAAGCTACTAGAACTTGGTGATGAACTATAAAATGCCAGGGATAGAAATAATGATCCCTCAGCTATTCACGATGTTTGACACCACGAAGGTAGAAATCAAGAAGGAGCGTCAAGTGTTGATGGTTAGTCAAACCACTAGTTTCGAGAAGGGAAATCAAGGAGGGAAACTTGATGGATAGCAAGTCAGTTGCTGCTACAATGAAGCAACCCAAAGTTGAACCCAAACTCGAGACTAAGTGCTTCGATTATGAGGAGAGCGGTCGCTGAAGCGGAAAAACCCTAGATACTTGGTAGATAAGAAGGCTAGCAAGATCGACAGAAGTATATTTGATATACGTGTTAATGATGTGTACCTTGCGAGTAATCCTAGTAACACCTAGTTATTGGATACCGGTTCGGTTGCTAAATGTTAGTAACTTGAAATAAAATCTACGGAATAAACGGAGAACTAGTTAAGGGTGAGGTGACAATGTGTGTTGGAAATGTTTCCAAGGTTGATGTGATCAACATCGCACGCTCTCTCTACCTTTGGGATTAGTGACAAACCTAAATAAATGTTATTTGGTGTTTTGCGTTAAGCATGAACGTGATTAGATCGTGTTTATTGCAACACGGTTATTCATTTAAGTTAGAGAATAATGGTTATTCTGTTTACATGAATAATACCTTCAATGGTCATGCACCCACTGAGAATGGTTTGTTGAATCTTGATCGTAGTAATACACATGTTCATAACATTGATGCCAAAAGATACAAAGTTAATAATGATAGTACCACATACTTGTGGCACTGCCGCTAAATGTCATATTGGTATAAAGCGCATGAAGAAACTCCATGCTGATGGATCTTTGGACTCATTCAATTTCGAATCGGTTGAGACATGCGAACCATGCCTCTTGGGCAAGATGACTAAGGACCCCGTTTCCAAATGAATGGAGTGGGAAAGTGATTTATTGGACATGATACATGTTGATGTATGCAATCCAATGAATCTTATAGCATGCGATGGATATCGCTATTTTCTTACCTTCACTAATGATTTGAGTAGATATAGTGTATATTTACTTAATGAAACACAAGTCTGAATCATTTGAAAGGTTCAAGCAAATTCAGAGTGAAGTTTAAGATCATCGTGACAAGAAGATAAAAATGTATGTGATATGATCGTGGACGTAATTATCTGAGTTACGAGTTTGGCATATAACTTTAGACAATGTGAAAGTTGTTTCACAACTCACGCCACCTGGAACACCATAGTGTGATGGTGTGTTCGAATGTCATAGTCGTGCTCTATTGAAAATGGTGCTTGCTATGATGTCTCTTAATGTTTTGCTACTATAATTTTGGGGTTATGCATTAGAGAAAACTACGTTCACTTTAGATAGGGCACCATCTAAATCCGTTGAGATGACACTGTGTGAATTATGGTTTGATAGAAACCTAAGCTGTCATTTCTTAATGTTTGGGGCTGCAACACTTATGTGAAAGAGGTTTTCACCTAATGAGATCGAACCCAAAGCGGACAAATGCATCTTCATAGGATACCCTAAAGACAGTTGGGGTAAACTTTCTATCTTAGATCCAAGCATAAAGTGTTTGTTGCTAAAACTGGGTCCTTTCTCGAGAAAGAGTTTCTCTCGAAAGAATTGAGTGGAAGGAAGATAGAACTTGATGAGGTTGTTGAACATTTGTTCAACCAAAGAGTAGCGTAGTGCAGGAATTTGTTTCTGTGAAGCCTATGTTAGTTGAAGAGGAAGTTAATGATGATGACCATGAAGCTTCGGATCAAGTTACTATCAAACCTCATAGGTCGACAAGGATGTGTACTGCTCCTGAGCGGTACGACAACCCTGTCTTGAAGGTCATGTTGTAGGACAACGATGAACCGAAGAGCTGTGGAGAAGCGATGATGGGCCCGGATTCCGACAAATGGTTAGAGGCCATGAAGTCCGAGAAAGGATGCATGTATGAAAACCGAGTATAGACTTTGGTATACTTGCTCGTTGGACGGCAGGTCATTGAGTACAAATGGATGTTTAAAATGAAGACAAACGCTCATGGTAAATGTCACCATTTGTAAAGCTCGACTTGTTGCAAAGAAGTTTACGACAAGTTCAAGGAGTTGACTGCGATGAGACTTTCTCACTCATAGCGATGCTAAAGTCTGTTGGAATTATGTTAGCAGTTGCTGCACTTTTCAATTATGAAATATGGCATATGTGATACAACCAGAAGGTTTTGTTAGTCCTAAGGATGCTAAAAGGTGTGCAAGCTTTAGTGATTCTTCTATGAACTGAAGCAAGCATCTCGGAGTTGGAATATACACTTTGATGAGGTGATCAAAGTTTTTGAGTCTATACAAAGTTTACGAGAAACTTGTATTTACAATAAAGTGAGTGGGAGCACTATAAAATTTCTTATAAGTACATGTGGATGACATATTGTTGATCGGAAATGATGTAGAACTTCTGGAAAGCATAAACGGTTGTTTGAAAAGAGATTTTCAAAGGAAGACTTGGATAACGCTACCTAATTGTTGAGCATCAAGGTCTATAGAGATAGATCAAGATGCTTGATGAGACTTTCAATGAGTACATACCTTGACAAGATTTTTGAAAGAGTTCAAAATGGATCAGTCAGAGAAAGAGTTCTTGCTTGATTTGCAAGGTGTGAAGTTGAGTGAGACTCAAAGCTCAACAACGGTAGAAGAAAGAGAAAGTACGAATGTCATCCCCTATGCCTTAGCCATAGGCTCTGTATAGTATGTCATGCTGTGTATCGCACCTGTCTGTGCCTTGCCATGAGTCCGTCAAGGGGTACAAGAGTGATCCAGGAGTGGATCACTGGACAGCGGTCAATATTATCCTTAGTGACTAAAAGACTAAGGAAACGTTTCTCGATTATGGAGGTGATAAAGAGTTCGTCGTAAAGAGTTACGTCGATGCTAGCTTTAACACTAATCAAGATGAGTCTTGGTAGCAATCCGGATACGTATAGTGGAGCAGCCATTTGGAATAGTACCAAGTGGAGTGTGGTAGCAGTGTTTATAGTTTGACATAGAGATTTTCAAAGTACATACGGATCTGAATGTCGCAGACCTGTTGACTATAAGACCTCCCTCACATGCAAAGCATGATCGAGCCCCAGAACTCAGTGGGTGTTAGATTCATAACAATGCGAATCACATGGTGATGTGAACTAGATTATTGACTCTAGTGCATGTGGGAGACTATTTGAAATATGCTCTAGAGGCAATAATTAATTAGTTATTATCGTATTTCCTTGTTCATGATAATAGTTTATTATCCTTGCTATAAATTGTGTTGATCGGAAACTCAGATACATGTGTGGTTACATAGACCACACCATGTCCCTAGTATGCCTCTAATAGACTAGCTTGTTGATCAAAGATGGATATGGTTTCCTAGTCATGGACATGAGATGTAATTTGCTAACGGGATCACATCATTAGGAGAATGATGTGATGGACAAGACCCAAACTACAAACGTAGCATATGATCCTGTCAGTTTATTGCTACTGTTTTATGCATGTCAAGTATATGTTCCTATGACCATGAGATCATGCAACTCGCGGACACCGGAAGAGTGTCTTGTGTGTATCAAACATCACAACGTAACTGGGTGACTATAAAGGTACTCCACAGGTATCTCCGAGGGTGTCTGTTGGGTTGGCATGGATCAAGGCTGGGATTTGTTACTCCGTGTGACGCAGAGGTATCTCAGGGCCCACTCGGTAATACAACATCACAACAAGCCTTGCAAGCAATGTGACTAAGTGTTATTCATGGGATCTTGTATTAAGGAACGAGTAAAGACACTTGCCGGTAACGAGGTTGAACTAGGTATGGATATACCGATGATCGACTCTCGGGCAAGTAACATACAGAAGAACAAAGGGAACGTCATACGAGATTAAATGAATCCTTGACATAGACGTTCGACCGATAAAGATCTTCGTAAGATATGTAGCAACCAATATGGGCATCCAGGTCCCGCTATTGGTTATTGACCATAGAGGTGTCTCGGTCATGTCTACATAGTTCTCGAACCGACAGGATCTGCACACTTAAGGTTCGGTGACGTTTCGGTAGTATAGAGTTATGTATGGTGGTGATCGAAGGTTGTTAGAAGTCCCGGATGAGATCCCCGACGTCACGAGGAGCTCCGGAATGGTCCGGAGGTAAAGATTTATATATAGGAAGTCGGGAGGGGTATTTCGACAAAATAGGCTACATGGGCTATGGGAGAGTAGATACGAACCCTTTGTGGGCTGGTGGAAGTCCTACACAAGGTCCATGCGGCTAGGGAAAAAAAGCCCAAAGGGAAAAGGTGGAAAAAGACCAAAAGTAGGAATCCTAGTCCTACTAGGATTGGAGGAGGAGTCCTCCTCTCCTCCCCACTTCGGCCAAACCAAAGGAGGCTTGGCCCTTGCGCCAAGCCTCTCCTCCCTTCCTCCTATATATACTGGTGGGTTTGAGGGGTTTTTCACATAATTTTAGCCACGTGCTGCCCGTTCCTCCAGTGCATAGTTTCTCCTCTAGATCGGATTTCTGCAGTGCTTAGGCGAAGCCCTGCTGGAATAGCTCCACCACCATCGCCGGAGCGCCATCACGCTGCCGGAGAACTCTTCTTCCTCTCCGCTCCCTCTTGCTGGATCATATGATACTACTATATTAACGAAGCCTGTGATACATCAAGATCGTGTCATCTTAAGAACTCGAGAGAGGGAGATTGAACACATAGCTACTGGTACATACCCTCAGCCCGAGGGTGAACTACTCCCTCCTCATCATGGCCTCCACCAGAATGATGAAGATGGCCACCGATGATGGTTTCCCCTCTCCGGCATTGTACTAGAATGCCTCAAGGTTGGTGTTTCGTCGATACAGAGAGTTACGGTGTAATAACGGAGAGTCTGTCTTTATTTCTGGGGTTTCTAGGATTTCTAGGATTTTTCAGTGCTGGAATCACGTGCAACGGAGCCACGTGGGCCCCACTACACATCAACCCATGACCCCCAAGGCTATGCCCTGATAGCTTGTGGCCAAAGGGTGTCTCCCCTCTAGTGGTTCTTCGCTCCAATATTTCTTATTTCCTTCAAAAAGATCACAAAGAAGTTTCGGGCGATTCCGAGAACTTTCATTTTCTGTACTAAAACAACACCACGGTAATTCTGCCAAAAACACCGTCAGTCCGAGTTAGTTCTATATAAATCATATAAAGTACATCAAAATAATATAAAATTATTGTAAACATAGGCAAATATAGCATGAGTACTTCATAAATTATAGATACGTTGGAGACGTATTAGCATCCCCAAGCTTAATTCCTACTCGTCCTCGAGTAGGTAAGTGATAAAAGAAATAATTTGTGAATTGTGAATGCTAGCATATTATATAAGTTTGATCAATGATAATTCCAATCACTTTTTCTAGCATCATAAACAATAAATTTTCATAAAAACCATCATGGTTGAGTACAAATCAATTCACATGTCATGGTTGAAGCAATGCATTCTTTTGAAACTTAACAACATATGTTCTTAGTCATCAAAAAATTTCAATGCATCATCAAGTCTAAGTAAGAGCTCCACATACGCAATTATCATATAGTCTTTTATGATAGTTAATACTCAAGGCATATTTTTAAAACAAACAACTTCCATCGAACACAAAGAAAGATAGGGGCTTAATGTTTCACCACCCAACGCACTTATCATAAAGATAATTGTCAACAATAATGAATCATGATCAAATATATTTGACTGGATATATATATGTTTGGATCTTTCCCCACCACATGATGCTTGCCAACTAATAGATTGAGGTTGGAATAATAAGTTGACTCAACATGAAAACTAAATAACATGAAAGTAAATATATCATCCCTTCGCAGAAGGAAGCAGGGATTTGCAAAGGTGACATAGCTCATTGTTCTAAAACAGAGATGAATATGTAATTTTGAGTGGTGCGCCTTTCCTATCAACGTCACAACAGAGTTTTCAATATATTCCATGCTAATCACATTATTGGCGATTCCCAAATAGAATTAAAAATATACTCTCCCTCCACCATTCAAATTCATTCCATGGCTGGCCGAATCCACGGTTGCCCCCCAAACAATCATCTTTCTAGGGGGGGTTCTTGTTTATTTATTTTTGTATTATGTAGGATTAGGCATACTTTTTACTAGCCTCTATCATGCAATGACAAGTGAATAAACACTCATCTTGAGAATAACTTGCTTAGCATGTAAGATAATGACTGCCTCGTCGCTCCATGAGCGGTACGGACACATAAAATAGATGTTTATTTGAAGGTTTTAGAGGTGGCACATGCAAATTTACTTGGAAGGGCAGTGAAATACCATATACATGTAGGTATGTTGGACTCTCATGGAAGAAACTAGGCTCAAGGATTTGGATGCACAAGTAGTATCTCTACTTAGTACGAAGTTTTAGCTAGCAAAAGGTTTTAAACAAGCACCACATGTTGGAGGATCCATAACAGTATAACTTCTATGCAAATATACCCAAACATAACCATTATGTTGTCTTCCTTGTCCGGCTTCAACTATTTGATTAAGGTTGAAAATAATTAATGGGTATTCACAATCATAAAAGATGTCCAAGATAATATATTTGTATGTGAAAGTACTCTTTCTTATACTAATCATTCATGAATTGCTCATATGACCAATATAGTGATTGTTAAGCTTCAATAGATTTTACTTTCTAAATTGGATGTGACACTACTACTAAGAATAAAGCACATTTATAATTTCATATTTATGATAGTTCATTCATTCACAATTTACTATTAGGATATAAGTGAAGCACAAGTGTAAACATCAAACTACTCTCGAAAGATACAAGTGGAGATCAATGGGTAGTTAAACAATTAAGTATCTATGTGAGGACTCTCTCTATCTCTCAATAAAGATTTTCAGATCTGATATTTACTTTAAAACAACAAAGAAGACGATAATAGATTCCAAGAATAGCACATATCATGTGGACAAATAAAAACTTAGGATCTACATAGGCTAATCGATAGTTGTTGATGAAGAGAGGTGGGATGCATAGCATCCCCAAGCTTAGATGCTTGATACTTCTTGAAACATTTACTTGGGGTCCCTTGGTCATCCCCAAGCTTTAGCTTTTTTATCTCATTCATTCCTCTCATATCACAGTTTCACCTAATATCAAAAACTTCATCCACACAAAACTTGAAAAGACCTCGCGAGATAGGTTAGTGCACATAAGAATAGATCAACTCTTTACGTACTATCACGACAAGTTGCATAATTATTTTAAAACATTATCTACTGTATATTATCATTTCCACAATTTATATCTATTGGAAATATGCCCTAGAGGCAATAATAAATTAGTTATTATCATAGTTCCTTGTTCATGATAATCGTTTATTATCCATGATAGAATTGTATTGATGGGAAACTCAGATACATGTGTGGATACCTAGACAACAACATATCCGTAGTGAGCCTCTACTAGTCTAGCTCGTTGGTGAGAGATGGTCAAGGTTTCCTGATCATAACATGAGTTGTCATCTGATAATGGGATCACATTATTAGGAGAATGATGTGATGGACAAGACCCAAAACTATGAACATAGCATATGATTGGGTCAGTTTATTCCTATTGTTTTCTGCATGTCAAGTATCTGTTCCTATGACCATGAGATCATGCAACTCACTGACACCGAAGGAGTACCTTGTGTGTATAAAATCTTGCAACATAACTGCGTGACTATAAAGGTACTCTACAGGTATCTCTGAGGGTGTCTATTGATTTGGCATGGATCAATACTAGGATTTGTTACTCCATGTGATGGAGAGGTATCTCAAGGCCCACTCGGTAATACAACATCATAAAGAGATTGCAAGCAAAGTGACTAAAGAGTTAGCCACAAGATCTTGTATTACAGAAAGAGTAACGAGACTTGTCAATAACGAGATTGAAGTGCGTATGGAGATACCGACGATCGAACCTCAGGCAAGTAACATACCGATACACAAAGGGAACTGCATACAGGATTAACTGAATCCTTAACATTGAGGTTCAATCGATAGAGATCTTCTTAGAATATGTAGGAACCAATATGGGAATCCAGGTCCCGCTATTGGTTATTAACCGTAGAGGTGTCTCAGTCATGTCTGCATAGTTCTCGAACCCGTAGGGTCTACATAGTTAACGTTTGGTGATGATATACGTATAGTTGAGTTATTATGTTGGTGATCGAAGGTTGTTCAGAGTTTCGGATGAGATCACGGACATGAAGAGGAGCTCCAGAATAGTCTAGAGGTAAAGATTGATACATGGGCTAATAGTGTTTGGTCTCCGGAGGGGTTCCAGAATTCACCAGCAGGGGTTTCAGATGTTTCTCGAAATGTTCGGGCACAAGAACACTTTATTTTGGCCAAGGGGTAAAGCCCACAAGGCTTTAGGAAGGTGAAAAAGGAGTTTTGTGAAGGCCATGGGCCAGACGCCAGGGACCATGGCCTCTGGGGCCATATGCTAAGGACCGTGGTGTCTGGTCATGGAGTCCGAGGAGGACTCTTTCCTTGCATGCCAAACCGACTATGAGGAGACTCTTTCTCCAAGAAACGACCTCACGACTCAACACAAAAATGGAAGGTTAGGGCTAGCACCCGGGACACATCAAGATTTCCCCAAGCCGTGTGCCAGCAACCCCGTCCCCTCTAGTTTATCCTCCGTCATAGTGTCCATTGTCCTTGGCAAATCCCTACAGAGATTGTTCTTCACCACAACCTTCACCAAGCCCTCGTGGTTCCAGAACTCATCTACTACTTTGCCTCTCTTTCTGGATCAAGAAGGCGAGGATGCCATCAAGCTGTACGTGTATTGAACATGGAGGTGTCGTCCGTTCGGCACTAGATCGCGATTGGTCTGCGGGATGGCTTGCCATTTGAATCGCGGAGACATTCGACTACATCAACCACTTCCGCTTAGCAAACTACAAGGGTATGTAGATTGACTCCCCCTGTCGTAGCTATGCATCTCTATTTATAGATCTTGCGTGTGCGTAGGAATTTTTTTTGTTCCCATGCAATGTTCCCCAACAGTGGTATCAGAGTGAGCTCTGTGCATAGATCATATGAACGAGTAGAACACAAAAGATTTTGTGGGCGTTGATGTTCAGATTGCTTACCTCATTAGTCTTATCTTGATTCGGCAGTATTGTGGGATGAAGCAGCCGGACCAACCTTACTCGTCCACGTACGAGATACTAGTTCCATCGAGTGACATGTAATTGTTGCATAAAGATGGATGGGGGTGTCTGTCTCTCCCACTTTAGTTAAATCGGATTTGACAGAGGCGGTCCTAGTAGAAGATTAAAACGCAACTTGATTATCACCACTGTGGTTTTGTGTAGGTAAGAATCGTTCTTGCTAGATACCCATAGGAGCCACGTAAAACATGCAACAACAAATTAGATGACGTCTAACTTGTTTTTGCAGGGATGTTGTGGTATGATATGGACAAAGACATGATGAAATATATTTCATGTATGAGATGATCATGTTTTGTAATAATTTACATCGACTTGCATGTCAATCCATATGGCTAACTGTAGGAGCCATAGGGTTGTATTTAATTATTGTGTGACCTACGTGTCAGTCCGTAAGCGCTATGTAATGCTTTACATTATCGCTAAGCGGTTGCAATAGTAGTAGAAGCGTGGTTGGTGTGACCACCCTGATGGCAGCACGATGACGGAGATCATGATGTGGTGCCAGTGATGATGGAGATCATGACGGTGCTTTGGAGACGAAGATCAAAAGCACAAGTTCATGGCCATATCATGTCACCTATGATTTGCATGCGATGTTAATCCTTTTATGCATCTTATTATGCTTAGGATGATGGTAGCATTATAAGGTGATTCCTCACTAAAATTTCAAGATAAAATTATGTTCTCCCCTAGTGAGCACCATTGGGAAAGTTTGTCATTTTGAGGCATCACTTGATGATCGAGTATGATAGATTCTACGTTCAGATACAACGGGTGGAAGCCAGTTTGCACATGCGGAGCACTCGGGTTAAACTTGATGAGCCTAGCATGTACAGACATAGTCTCAGAACATAGGAAACCAAAAGGTCGAACATGAGTAATATAGTAGATATGATCAACATAGAGATGTTCACCATTGAAACCATCTCACCTCAGTTGCTCCACGGAAGGCTTATGTCTTTCACGCACCGCTTGGTGCGCCACCCTCTCAAGCGGCGACTGTGGATGTTGTGAACATCTGAGAGGCCCGTTCTGATCACTACTTTATAGTTTAGTGTGTCATGCATTACGGCTTAGAATTAAGGTTCCAAATATGTTTTGAACGTCACAGAGCAGATGTGATGTTCGAAGAGCTGAAATTGGATTTCAAGTTCGTGCCTGTGTTGAGAGGTATGAGACTACCAACAAGATTCTTTGCCTGCAAGATGAAGGAGAATATCTCAATCGGTGAGCATGGGCTTAGATTGTTTGGGTGCTACAATTTCTTGAATCAAGTGGGAGTTGATTTTCCACATAAGATAGTGATTGATAAAGTTCTCCAAGTCACTGCCACAAAGCTACTAGAGCTTCGTTATGAACTATAAACATGCCAGGATGGAAAAGATGATCCCTAACCTATTCGCGATGTTCGACACCGCGAAGGTAGAAATCAAGAAGGAGTATCAAATGTTGATGGTTAGTAAAACCACTAGTTTCGAGAAGGGCAATGGCAAGAAGGGAAACTTCATGTTGATGTATGCAGTCCAATGAGTGTTGAAGCATGCAGTGGATATCATTATTTTCTTACCTTCACTAATGCTTTGAGTAGGTATTCGTATATTTACTTAATAAATACATGTCTGAAATGTTTGAAAAGTTCAAACAAATTCAGAGTGAAGTTTACGATCATCGTGACAAGAAGATAAAATGTCTATGATATGATCGTGGAGGTGAATATGTGAGTTACAAGTTTGGTATGCAACTTAATACAACGTGGAAATTGTTTCACAATTCACGCCACCTAGAACACCATAGTTAATGGTGTATCCGGACATCGTAGTCGTGCTCTATTGGATATGGTGCATACTATGATGTCTCTTGTCATTTTGCCACTATCGTTTTGGGTTTATGCATTAGAGACAACTACATTCACTTTAATAAGGGCACCATCTAAATCCATTGAGATGACACCATATGAATTATGATTTGGCAGCTATCATTCTTAAAGTTTAGGAATACGATGCTTAGCTGAAAAGACTTCAACCTTCTAAGCTCGAACCCAAAGCGGACAAATGCGTATTCATAGGATACCCTAAGGAAACAGTTGGGCATACCTTGTACCTCAGATCCGAGGGGAAAGTGTTTGTTGCTAAAAATGGGTCCTTTATCAAGAAAGAGTTGCTCCCGGAAGAATTGAGTGGGAGGAAGGTCTTACTTTATGAGGTTATTAAACCGTCACTTCAGTTGGATGGTAATACGGCGCGGAAAGATGTTTCTGCGGCGCCCACACCAAATTGAAGAGCAAGTTAATACTGATCATCATGAAACTTTGGATCAAGTTACTACCTAACCTCGTAGGTCGATGAGGACACGTACTATCCTGAATTGTATGGCAATCCTGTCTTGGAGGTCATGTTGTTAAACAACACCGAACCTATGACCTATGAAGAAGTGATGGTGGGCCCGGATTTCAACAAATGTCTAGGAGCCATGAAATTTGAGATAGGATCCATGTATGGAAACCAAGTATTGACTTTGGTAGACTTTCCCGATGAACGGCAGGCCGTTCAGTACAAATGGCTCTTTAAGAAGAAGACATACGCTGATGGTAAATGTCACCATTTATAAAACTCGACTTGTCACAAAGTAGTTTCCGACAAATTCAAGGAGTTGACTACGATGGGACTCTCTCACCCATAGCAATGATGAAGTTTGTTGGAATTATGTTAGCAGTTGTTGCATTTTTCGATTATGAAATCTGGCATATGGATGTCAATTATCGTTTCCTTAATGGTTTCCTTCAGGAAATGTTGTATGTGATACAAACAGAAGGTTTTGTCAGTCCTAAGGATGCTAAAAAGTATGCAAGCTCCAGCGATCCTTCTATGGATTGGAGCAAGAATCTTGGAGTTGGAATATACGCTTTGATAAGGTGATCAAAGCTTTTGGGTTTACACAAAGTTTGTAAGGAACTTGTATTTACAAGAAAGTGAGTGGGAGCACTATAGAATTTCTGATGAGTATATGTGGATGACATATTGTTGATCAGAAGTGATGTTGAATTTCTGGAGAGCATAAAGGGTTGTTCGAAAGGATTTTTTCAAAGGAAGAGCGGGATAAAGCTACTTGAATATTGGGCATCAAGATCTATAGAGATAAATCAAGACGTCTGATAAGATTTTTCAATGAGTACATACCTTGACAAGATTTTGAAGGAGTTGAAAACGGATCAGTCCAAGAAGGAGTTCTAGCCTGATTTATAAGGTGTGAACTTGAGTAAGACTCAAAGCTCGACCACGCTAGAAGAAAGAGAAAGGACGAAGGTCGTCCCCTATGCTTTATCCATAGGCTCTATATAGTTTGCCATGTTGTGTACCTCACTTGGTGCATGCGTTGCCATCAGTCTGTCAAGGGGTACAAGAGTGATCCAGGAGTGAGTCACTGGACAACGGTCAAAATTATCCTTAGTAACTAGAGGACAAAGAAATGTTTCTCAATTATGGAGGTGATAAAGAGTTCGTCGTAAACGGTTACGTCGATGGAAGCTTTGTCACCAATCTAGATGACTCTGAGTAGCAAACCGAACATATATAGTGGATTAGTCATTTGGAATAGGTACAAGTGGGGCATAGTAGTAGCATCTACAGTATGACATAGAGAATTTCAAAGTACACACAGATCTGAATGTTGCAGACATGTTGACTAAAACCTCTCTCACAAGCAAAACATGATCAAACTCCAGAACTCATTGGGTCTAAATCACATGGTTATGTGGATTAGATTATTGAGTCTAGAGCAAGTGGGAGACTGTTGGAAATATTCCCTACAGGTAATAATAAATTATTTATTATCATATTTCCTTGTTCATTATAATCGTTTATTTTCCATGCCAGAATTGTATTGATCGGAAACTCAGATACATATGTGGATACCTAGACAAAACCATCTCCCTAGCGAACCTCTACTAGACTAGCACATTGATAAGAGATGGTCAAGGTTTCCGGATCATAGACATGAGTTGTAATCTAATAATGGTGTCACATTACTAGGAGAATGATGTGATGGAAGGGACCCAAAACTATGAACGTAGCATATGATCGTGTTAGTTTATTGCCCTTGTTTTCTCCATGTTAAGTATCTGTTCCTATGACAATGAGATCATGCAACTCACTGGCACCGAGGAGTACCTTGTGTGTATAGAATGTTGCAATGTAATTGGGTGACTATAAAGGTGCTCTACAGGTATCTCCGAGGGTGTTTGTTGATTTGGCACGGATCAAGACTGGGATTTTTTACTCCGTGTGACGGAGAGGTATCTCGGGCCCACTTAGTAATACAGCATCCTAATGAGCTTGCAAGCAAAGTGACCAAGGAGTTAGACACAAGATCTTGTATTATGGAACGATTAAAGAGACATGCCGATAACGAGATAGAACTAGGTATGCAGATACCGACGGTCGAACCTCGGGCAAGTAACACAACAATGAACAAACGAAACTGCATACATGATTAACTGAATCCTTTGACATAGCGGTTCAACCGATAAAATCTTAGTAGAATATGTAGGAACGAATATGGGCATATTGGACCTGCTATTGGTTATTGACCTTAGAGGTGTCTCGGTCATGTATTCATAGTTCTCAAACCCGCAGGGTCTACACACTTAACGTTTGGTGAAAATATAAGTATAGTTGAGTTATTATGTTGATGACCAAAGGTTGTTCGGAGTTCTGGATGAGACCACGGACACGACGAGGAGCTCCGCCATAGTCCATAGGTAAATATTGATATATGGGATAATAGAGTTTTGTCTCCGGAAGGGTTCCGAACTTCATCGGAAGGGGTTTCAGATGTTTCCTGAAATGTTCACGTATGAGAACACTTTATTTGGGCCAAGGGGTACAGCCAACGAGGCTGTAGGAAGGTGCAAAACAATTTTCTCGAAGGCCATGGGCTAGATGCCAAGGACCCTAGCGTCTGGTCCTGGAGTCCGTGGAGGACTCTTGCCTTGCGTGCCTAACCGACTTTGGAGGATCTTTTCCAAGAAACGACCCCAGGGCTCAACATATAAATAGAGGGGCAGGGCTAGCACCTGAGACACATCAAGATTTCCCCAAGACGTGTGCCGGCAACCCTGTCCCTCTAGTTTATCCTCCGTCACAGTTTCCGTTCTACTTGGCGAAGCCCTGTGGAGATTGTTCTTCACCACCACGTCACCACACCGTTGTGCTATTAGAACTCATCTACTAGTTCGCCTCTCTTGTTGGATCTAGAAGGCGAAGACGTCACCAAGTTGTACATGTGTTGAACGCGGAGGTGCGGTCCGTTCGGTATTAGATCGTGATTGGATCGCGGGATGGCTTGCGATTTAGATCGCGGAGACATTTGACTACATCAACCGCGTTTCTTAATGCTTCCTCTTAGAGATCTACAAGGGTATGTAGATACGATCCCTCTCTCGTAGCTATGTATATCCTTGGATAGATCTTGCGTGTGCGTAGGTAAAATTTGGTTTCCCACGCAACGTTCCCCAACAGTGGTATCAGAGCGAGGTCTATGCGTAGATGATATGCACGAGTAGAACGGAAAAGACTTTGTGGCTATGATGTTCAGATTTCTTGCCTCCTTAGTATTATCTTCATTCGGCAGTATTGTGGGATAAAGCAGCCCGAACCAACCTTACTCATCCACGTACGAGAGACCGGTTCCATCGCCCGACATGCACTTGTTGCATAAACATGGCTGGCGGGTGTCTATCTCTCCTACTTGAGTTGAATCGGATTCGACAGAGGCGGTCCTTGTATAAGGTTAAAAGGAAACTTTATTATAACTTTGTGGTTGTGCATAGGTAAGAATCATTCTTGCTAGATACCCATAGAATCCATGTAAAACATGCAACAAAAAATTAGAGGACGTCTAACTTCTTTTTGCAGGGTATGTTGTGATATGATATGACCAAAGACATGATGAAATATTTTTGATGTATAAGCTGATCAGGTTTTGTAATAATTTATATTGATTTGCATGTCGATGCATACGACAACCGGCAGGAGCCATAGGGTTGTCTTTAATTATTGTGTGACATGTGCGTCAAGCTCTAAGCACTATGTAATGCTCTACTTTATCTAAGTGATAGCAATAGTAGTAGAGGCATGGTTGGCGTGACAATTCCGATGGCAACATAATGATGGAGATATGGATGATGGAGATCATGGTGTGGTGCCGGTGACGATGGAGATCATGTTGGTGCTTTGGAGATGGAGATCAAAAGCACAAGTTCATGTCCATATCATGTCACTTATGATTTTCTTGTGATGTTATTACTTTTATGCATCTTATTATGCTTAGGATGATAGTAGCATTATAAGGTGATTACTCACTAAAATTTCAATGTAAAATTGTGTTTTCCCCGAATGTGCACCATTGTGAAAGTTCGTCATTTCAAAACACCACCTGATGATCGGGTCTGATAAACTCTATGTTCACATAGAACTACACGAATCAGCAACATTGCCGTCCACCATAGCGGATGGCAAAGGCATGCATGGCGGACGACAAAGGCATGCATGGCAGATAGCAAAGGCTTTGTCGTTTGCCAGCAGACGACCAACCGTCCGGCTGAATAAGCTCCGTCAAAGGGCGCGTTGCCGTCTGCTGGCAGACGACAAATATGCTTAGGTCTTTGCTGTCTGCCAGCAGACGGCAAAGACCGTGGACGGCACACGTGGCAGCTTATGTTTGTTAAGGGATTAACGGCGTGCTTTGCCATCTGCTCGCAGACGACAAAGATGCAAAGTTCTTTGCCGTCTGCTAGAAGACGACAAAGACGCAAAGTTCTTTGTCGTCTGCTGGCTGACGACAAAGATGCAAAGTTCTTTGTTGTATGCCAGGAGATGGCAAAGAAACCACATAGGCCAGCCTAGTGAAACCCTAGGTTGCACAGGTAGCTGCGACGTGGCAGCTTTGCCGTTTGCTAGCAGACGGCAAATCTCTTTGTTGTCTGCCAGCAGACAACAAAGAACCTGTATAGCCCCTGTTTTCCTGTTTTTTCTTATATTCATTCAATTTCATAGGATTTCATATATATATATACACACATTTGAAAATACTATCAACAAGCATACCAACACATATCCAATGACAAGTTACCAACACATATCCAACAACAAGTTTCCAACAACATATATCCAACAAGTTTCCAAAAACATATCCAACAAGTTTCCAACAACATATCCAACAACAAAGTTCATCGTACACAATCAAAACAAAAAGGAAGCACAAGGACAAGAGTAGACTCCATCAACACAAGCTTCCTCATCTAAAGCAAATCTGCAAATTGGGAAAGAAGAAAGTTAGAAGAAGAAGAAGAATACTAGCTAGAAAAGAAGAAAAAGAAGAAGAAGAAGAAGAAGAATTTTTCTTATCTTTCTTTTTATCCTCTCCTCTTCTTTATCTTCTTCTTCTTCTAACTAAGGTAGGTAAAAATGCCATTTTTTAGCTAAGCTAGGTAAAAATGTTAAGTGTTGGTCATTTTAGAGCTAAGCTAGGTAAATAGGTCATTTTGGAGCTTCGTAAGGTTATTATGTCATTTTCAAGGAAAATAAGCCAAGTCTATGTCATTTTGGAGCTAAACCAAGGTTATCATGCCATTTTTTACCTCAGTATGCCATTTTGAGCTAACCTAGGTAGTTATGCCATTTTTAGCTAACTAATCATATTTACTCATTTTGGAGGACAAAATGGCAAGTGTAGGTCATTTTAGAGCTATCCTAGTTATAATCAGTCATTTTGGAGGTAGGTAAGGTTATTTTGTCATTTTTGGAGGAAAATAAGCTAAGTCTATGTCATTTTGGAGCCAAACCAAGGATTATGCCATTTTTACCTAAGTATGCTTACTATGTCATAAATGAACTAAAGAAGCTATGTATAGGTCATTTTGGAGCTAAATAGGTCATTTATTAAGCTAAGTATGAATTTGTTAAGCAAATCACTTGGGAAACTTACCATCATCACGGAGGTGAAGGACTGGTCAGGTTTGCGCCACTGTGAGATGGAGAAGGACCGATCGAGGTTGCGACAGACGCAAAAGGATTGGTAGATGCTTGTCAGGAGGCACGCTGCACCAAAGATCATTTGCAATGTCTCCTTAGCATGATGCAACTCAAATGTGAATACTAGTAACTAATGACCATTGAAATGAAACTCACCGTGGGTGCTGTAGCAATATGGGGCATCGACAGAGGGGTCTGACCATTGTTCTGGCACACAGTCTGCACATTTTGTTTTCACGAGTCAATCATATTAGTTAGTGATGAAACAAACATTACGTGCATGATTTGGCTAATATGCAGGAGAAAATTACCACGAGGAGCTTCTATAGGGACCGGTGAGACGCGTCGTTCCAATTCCTCTCCTCCTCCAACATCCTAGTTGTCCTCTCCTCCATGTCCCTCTCCCTCTGTGCCACCTGCCTATTTGCCTCCACCAGAAGCTCCTGGGCCCTATTCTCGATGGAGAGCTCCATTGGTCGTGGACAAGGCCTTATCTTAGGATCGGAGCTCGTTTGGCTCTTCTTGATCTCCGAGAGAGTTCTAGGACAACGTATCAGTCCATCCCCAATGGCTATCGAGCCATGGGGCCTCCTGCCACTAGATATCATAACGAGCTCTGGATGAAAAGGACTCTGGCTCGAGTTGAGGTCCTCCCCTTTGCTCGCCTTCCCCTCATCTCTGTACCTCACGAGCTTGTGGTGGGAGGAGATGTTGATGAATCTCTCTGGATGATCGAGTTCATCCTCAGAGAATGCCTTGGCCTTCTTATAAAAGGTAGTATGGGCCATGGCATGGTGGTCGAACAACGGTGGCACCTCCTTCTTGTTTTGTCGCACCTAAAAGAGAGGAACAAAATATTAGTTAAGGGCTCAAGCTAGCATGAAGAATGAAATTGCATGAATCATGAAGCAAACCACATACCTAGTGATCCGCGTACTCAAACAGGTTGGAGCACCCTTGATGGTGTGGCACACCTTTCATTTGGGCACGCTTATCCTTGGCCTTGTTGTGGTCGGCTAGCCATTTGGGAGAGCACCACTCATCCACCAATGGCTCCCAACTTTCCATCCGACCCGCACACCATCTCGGGGGCACCTAAGTTAGACAATAGAAATTTTAGCGCTACGCCTACGAATAAAATCAAGGAAACTAAGTACAAGTCCTTAAGAATAGGTAATTACCTTCATGTACTTCAGCTTACTCAGAATTTTTTTGCGGCACTTCTTCTTGGCTCTCTTAATGTTAGTCGAGGCATAGTAGTCTCGAATAGCCTGCGCCCGAGCCTCGTGCCGTAAGTTCTGAAGTAGGCGCTTGCACTCGGCTACGTGAACAATAGCTGTGTCCGCCTCGTGTTCCTCAAGACACCTGTAGAAGGTATGCAATCAAACAAGACAACACTGATTAGTACAATCACTAGGTGTTGTTGATTTCTAATTCTGTAAAGGAGAAATTACCCAAAACCGACGGATCACAATGTCGGCCACTGTCTCGCATAAGACACCGTTAACCCTCTTCTCCGGCAGGGCCGGGGGCAGCCACGTAT
This sequence comes from Hordeum marinum, assembly GCA_022496015.1. Lineage (NCBI taxonomy): Eukaryota > Viridiplantae > Streptophyta > Magnoliopsida > Poales > Poaceae > Hordeum > Hordeum marinum. The sequence goes on along the minus strand of CM039673.1, from coordinate 366,856,537 downwards.
AGCTCCCAGGTCAGTGCTACCTGTGGAACCTCACCCTAATGGGGCAACTGGACCTTCCCCGGGAAGTGGTGCTTGAGAAGCACACTAGGGACCTGGTTGGGCCTGCGGACACCAGGGTCGTGTTTCCAACACCTGCAGTATGACAAGGCCAATACATTAGATATTAATTTGAAGAAACATGAAGGCAAAAGGTTAAAAAAGAGTAAATGCACTTACCTCTCCGCATTAGGCACAATCAACCACCTCTGATCGCGGGTCGTCGGCACGGGCGGGAGCTTTGTACAACCATGCTGGTACACATTCTTGCCCTCCTCAACCAACTCGAGGATGCCTTGGATCTGCCGCTTTATCCTTATGTAATGCATCAAAGTGCTTCCACGCAAAAACGTCTGAAGTGTGTCCCAACATCGGATTCCCATCTGCATCTAGTTTTGTTCTCTTGCCCAATTTATGCCACGTCATCCGTCTGGCCGTCTCTTTGACATGAAAAGACGTTGAAGTCTTGGTATGATTGGGAGATACCAAAGAACCTTGACTGGGATTTTGGTCTGACTCTTCTCACCCATACCATTGTGTACCAGAACATACCTGGAAGCATTGCAAATGGGACAATAGTTTAAGCCCGCATACTCAAGCCTAAATAAGGCACATCCATTCTCGCAGGCATCTATCTTCTCATAGGGCATCTTAAGCGCACGCAGGATTGTGTCCGATTGGTACACGTTTTTTGGCAATACATTGCCTTTGGGTAGAAACCATCCAAATATCATCATCATCGCATCGTAACATTCTCTGCCCAGGTTGAACTGAGCCTTCAGAGCCATTACTTGCACGATGACATCCAGCTGACAAATCTCATCGTCCGAATCCCAAGCATCATTAAAGTCTTGCACCATGTCTTCGTTCCCGGTACCATGCTCGTCGGTGCGACGACGAACCACCTCAGCTCTAGCACGTTGGGCAGACTCACCATGAAATGTCCAGACCGTATAATTAGGCGTAAAACCCCACTTCTGCAGGTGTTTGATCATTTCAAACTCTGACTTCTTCTTAAAGTTGTTGCAATCGACACAAGGGCACCAGGTTATTTTCTGACCATTTGCAAATGCGACTGTCACAAACTCCTTGGTTTTTTTATACATTCACGGGTCGTGTCTTTCTGACTAGTGTGACCGGTGTACATCCACGCACGATCACTCATCTTGCCTAGCTACTGGACACACAAAAAATATATACATAATTCAGCAAACCATATTCATAAGTTAATAGAGTTTGTCTGTTTTATTACGTCGATGCAACCTAGACGCTAGTAGGTAAAGATAGGTCCTAATCCCACCCGAGTATGTGAAAATTGGGTTCATTTTCCCATGCTCTGCTCCGGATCCGACACACAATTTTGGCAGCACCTCCCCGTTGTTCTCCTGATACATGTCTCCGCAATAATCAGAGAGGATGTGTACCCGGAGAACAACAGGGAGGCACTGACGAAATTCTGCATCGGATCCAGAGCAAAGCATATGGGAAGATGAACTCAATCTACACATACTTGGGTTGTCCATGGATAATGTTGGACAATTCGAAAGAATCACGGTTATAAATATGCTAATGAATGCATATTTACAGATGTAACCCTTTCGATTGGGAGACGCATAGTTGTCACGCATACTGATGACTGAAGACACATATAGCTAACAAGTTTCATCGGCACGAAGACCGGAACAGAGCAATTTTTTTAAGGGTGCCAGGGGAGAAGATGTCATTTTTGCTCACCCACGAACGCAGGGGCGGAGCTCGTCAAACGCACGGGAAGGTCGTCGAACTCCAGACCCTCACAGCAACGAAACAATTACAGATTTAAATCCACCTGATCAACATAAATATGATGTTTTTTATAAAAAAATCAAAAAATATATAACCTAACTCATAATTCACAAATATATGACCCTGTCGGCCTCTAGAAGGCTGACGAGCACCTTTTTCGGGATCGGGGTATCGGGGGTGTCGTCTCGGGGTAGGGGTCCTGTGTCGGGGTCGGGTTGCCGTGTCGGGGTTTCGGGGTGTCGTGTCGGGGTCGGGGTGTCGGTGGTGTCGTGTCGGGGTCGACCCTCGACTCCTTTTCCCATAGATCATCGGGGGTCGGGGGTCTTCTTCTTCTTCTTCTTCTTATTCTTCTTCTTATTCTTCTTCTTATTCTTCTTCTTCTTCTCCTCCTCCTATTCTTCTTCTTCTTTGACGGGGTTATTACCCCCAAGTATGCCAAAGCAACGAGGTTATTCCCCTCCCGCTTCAAAGAAGAACAACGTGGACCGGCCGATCATGGCCGGCTGGAGGACGTCCGGCTCAAGCTGACGCCAGTTGGCGCTTCGGACGGCCGATCAAGGAGCCGGCTCGACCCTCGGCCGGCTAGGATCGATTGGCTGCCTCTAGGCTGCCTCCTCTGTTGACCCTGGGACGGACATGTGACATCCCGTCCCTCTGTGCACGGGTACAAAGACACGACTCGACCAACATGACGGGGGGGCCTATGGCTACAGTTGCCGCTGATGCACTACAGCGCGTGGCTACAGTCCGGTCGTCCAGGCCGTTGACCTCGGCGAGCATGACCGGGCCAGGGAACAGTGCTGGCATGCCCTCACCCACGCGATTACCTGCCTCGGCATGGCTACAACGTGGCCGGCCGTACCGGAGACTTCAGCCGGCTGGCGCTAGATGACGTCCCCCCAGGCGACCCATGCCGTGGTAGGTGGGTGAGGGCCAATCGCAGAGCCGGCTGGCGGGCCCCAACAGGAGATGGGACCGCTCGGTCGGCACACCCCATCAACGACAAGAGAGCGTCAAGGGTGGGACCTCCTGGCCAGCCAGAGAGACTGCTAGACGGGTCTCCCACCCCTGTACTTTAGATATATTATAGAGACGGGGGGTTGGCCTATAAACCCCCCCCCCCGATCCCCCCCATGCAACGGGGACGAACGATCACTCTCGCACACCCGCAGAACTCCCAAAACGCCTCTAGTAGCAGAGGAAGACGAGCTGGCTGCTCCTTTTTCCTCCTTTGGACACAGCTCTAGGAGCACCCTTGTACACATACCCATCCATCCAACTAGGCCTAGCAGGACTAGGGGTGTTACCTCCCACGGAGGGCCCCGAACCTAGGTACATCATGTGTCACCACCGCTCGTGCCCAATCTCAGACCTGGAGTCTGTCGGTGTCTTCCGGCCCCAACCACCTACTATAAGCCACCCTATGGCATCTGTCATGAGAAAACGACGAAAGTTGGCGCCCACCGTGGGGCCATATGCAGCGCCTGCCGGATTCATGCTCCGGGCCGGACCCCTCGCTATTCCCCGTTGTTGCCGCACGTCTAGGCGAAACCGTGGGCTCATGGGGCTTGCTCCGGCACGCCCTGCGGGTGACTCCGTCGGCCTCACGGTCGATATCAATGCACTCACCGAGCGCTTCGGCAGGCTCGCCTTGCCGAGGCTCCGGCCGCGAACGAGTACCCCGGGCAGGTGCTTGTTTGTGCCGATCCTCCCACGGTCGTGGGAGCACCCGTTGTGACCCAGTCCAGCAGCTCCCACGGTTGCATGGGGGTGCTGGTCGTCGTCTCCTCCACCTCCTCCAGACGCGCGCGAACCGCGGCCGACGCTGCTGCGGCCCACGTTGGCACTTTCTATCCGCTTGGTGCGGCCCTCCGGGGCCTGAGCACCCCTATCGTCCCGACGGCAAACCCCGACGACGCCACGGCAGACCTCGAGGCGGCTCATCGCGTCCTGTTCGAGGATGCTACCGCCCTTGCGGCACACGGCACCGCATGGAGGCCGCCTAGCTGGAATATGCTTCCGCCAATGGTCTCACCCCGGCAGGCACCGGGCCCAGTCGGCGTGGGGCCGTGCGTGACCATGGCCGCGTGGTCGCCGAAATCCTTGGCGACAAGATGCCCGTCTACGACACCCCCACAACCAACTTGCGGGCCCTCAAGGTGGCCTAGGCGGATTTGGCCACCTTGGAGGGTGAAGAGCATGCCGCTCACGAGCGGGCACATCGAGGAGCTCATCGACGCTGCTGACGCGCAGCAGCACCTGCTCGCGTCAGGCGGTGCCACCACCGGATGCCCCCGGCTCAAGCGCGAGGGCATGGTGACTGCTGGCCGTCAGCTGGCTCAGCATTCCAGCTCCCCTCGCGTCTCCAGCCACCGGACGGGAACAAACAACCCCCAGCACTCTCAGATGCCAGGGAGCGAGCAGCCGGCGCACCAATGATCCGGCTCACTGCGGTCGCCACCAAGAAGCGTCGGCATCCGCCAGCCGGCGCAGCCACGGGCACACTCCACCCCCGTGGCACGAGCGCGAATGAACGGTTCCGCCCGTCATCCGCCCTGAGCTCTCGCCCGGATTGGGCCACATGTCCCCCGCAGCGAGAATGACGCCCACAACCGTATCGACCACCTCACGCAGTTCGCCCTCCTCGAGGAGGCGGGCTCGATTGGTTCGTCCTATTTTGGCCCTAGGATCCGCAATGAGCCGTTCCCGACCGGCTTCACGCTGCCCCGAGACACTCCAAAGTACAATGGGGCTGCCAAGCCCGAGGACTAGTGATCGACTACACCACCGCGATCGGCATCGGCAGGGGGAACAAGCGCGTAGCCGTTTGCTACGCCCCCCTCATGTTGATCGGCTTGCCCGCACCTGGCTCAACAACCTGGCGGCCGGCAACATCAACACTTGGACAGACTTTGAGGAAGCCTTCGTCCGCAACTTCACTGGCACCTACACGCGGCCCGGACGTCCCCGCGAACTCGCCAGGTGCATCTAGGGGCTAGACGAATCCCTCCGCGACTACCTTACTCGGTGGACCGAGATTCGCAACTCCTGCGAGGGGGTGCACGAGGTACAAGCCATGCAGTACTTCATTGAAGGCCGACGAGACGGCACCCCCCTCAAGCACAAGCTTTTGTGCTCCAAGCCGGCCATGCTTGCCGAGCTCATGACCAAGGCATACAAGTAAACCACGGCCGATTTGGCCATACGGGTCAAGACGACCCCACCCACCAAGGCGACGACGACACCGACAACGTCCCAGACAACTGCCGACAACCGGCAGCCGCAAAACAACAAGCGTAAGAACGACCAGCCAGTAGGTCAATACCATCGAGGAGCAGGAGCCAGCTGCCCAGCCTTCCACCCAGTGCCAGCGCACTGGCAAGGCTGCCTGGCAGCCGAAGCTCACCTTCGAGCAAATGCTCGACTTCCCCCGCAAGAACCACTCAGGGGACAAACCATCTACGCACACGCTCCGGCAGTGCAGCTTCTCACAGCGATTGGCCCGGGGGACGGCCTTTCGGATCCTCCCGTGCCGCCAGCCCGCATGCCAGCCCCGGACCAAGGTGCCGCCCCGGCACTGGCTCCGGCTCCGGCCCAGAATGATGGTCGTTTGATCGACCAGTTCCCCAACCATGATGGCTGTTATGTCATCTTCACTAGTGAAGAGACGGGCAAACATGCTCAATGCCAGCTTCGTTGTGAGGTGAACGCCACCATGCCGGCAACTCCCCAGTTCATGCACTAGTCGGAGAAGCCGGTGACTGAGAGCCAAGCCGATTACCCTGCTATGATGTCGAATCCCGGCAGCTACGCCTTGGTCCTCGACCCCACTATCGCCACCAAGGAACGAACTTGCCGCTTCTCGCGGGAAACTGATAGATGGTTGCAGCAACATCAACATCCTCTACCTCGACACTATGCACAAGTTGGGGCTGAAGATAGAAGACCTGCAGGCGAGCCAGAGGTCTTCCACGACATCGTGTGTGGGAAGTCCTGCTCCCCTGTCGGCATGATCACGCTGGACGTCCTCTTCGGCGGACTTGTCCACTTCCGCCTCGAACCGATGTTGTTCGAGGTCGTGGACCTCGCGAGTCCCTACCATGCGCTGTTGGTCCGGCCGGCCCTTGTCAGCTTCATGGTGGTCCCCCATTACGCCAACCTCAAGCTCAAGATGCCAGGCCGCAAGGGAATCATCACCATCGCGGGTGACTACAAGATGTCGCTCGAGTGCGCTCGAGACAGCAGCCGGCTGGCTGAGGCCCTGGAGATCGCCGAGGAGAAACGGCAGCTCGACCGGCTCGTGGCCATTGCTGCCAGTCAACCGGCCGAGCCGGCTCCTCCCTCACAATGCATTGGCGAGGCCTCCTTCTAGCCATCCAAAGACACCAAGCAAATCCCGCTCGACCCGGCCAACCTAGCTCAGTGCGTCACCATCGGCTCCCGCCTCAACGGCAAATAGGAAGGCGAGCTTGTCGACTTCCTCCTTGAGAATCGAGACATCTTCGTATGGTCCCCCAAGGACATGCCGGGTGTTCCGAGGAAGTTCGATGAGCACAAACTACACGTCCGGCCGGACGTCAAGCCGGTCAAGCAACCCCTGTGCCGCTTCTCTGAGGAGAAGCGGCGTACTATAGGCGAAGAGATCGCCCGACTGCTCGCAGCCGGGTTCATCATGGAAGTGTTCCACCCGGACTGGCTGGCCAACCCAGTCTTGGTGCTGAAGAAGAACAAGACCTGGCGCATGTGCATCGACTACATTATCTTGAACAAGGCATGTCCCAAGGACCCATTCGCTCTGTCGTGGATCGATCAAGTCATCGACTCCACGGCCAGCTGCGATTTGTTGTCCTTCTTGGATGCCTACTCTGGCTACCACCACATCAAGCTGGACCCAGAAGACCGGCTCAAGACCTCCTTCATAACGCCCTTTGGGGCATACTACTACCTCACCATGTCCTTCGGCCTGAAGAACGCAGGCGCCACCTTCCAACGGTGCATGCAGAAGTGCCTCCTGCCTCATATAGGCAGGAATGTCCACGTCTATGTCGACGACATTGTCGTCAAAACCAAGAAGCACTTCAGCCTCCTCGACGACCTCCGGGAGACCTTCGTGAACTTGCGCAAGTACAAGATCAAGCTCAACCCGGACAAGTGTGTCTTTGGCGTCCCGGCCGGTCAACTCTTGGGTTTCTTCATGTCTGCTCGCGTTATCAAAGCTAACCCAGAGAAGATCAGCGCGATTGAGCGCATGCTCAAGCTGACCCGGCTCCACGACATCTAGAAGTTCACCGGCTGCCTCGCCTCGCTCAGCCGGTTCATTAGCCGGTTGGGGGAGAAGGCATTGCCCCTCTACGGGATCCTTCGCAAGACAACTCTAATCGAGCCGGGTCAAACCAAGTAGTCGGGCGTGTTTGACTGGCCTGACGAGGCAGACGCGGCTTTCCTCAGCCTCAAGAAGGCTCTCACCCATGCGCCCATCCTGGCCACGCCGGCTCAGAAGGAGCCCCTGCTCGTCTACATCGTAAGGACCACCCGCATCATCAGCGTCGTCCTGGTGGTCGAGTGGCCGGAGGAGGGCAAGTCCCTGCCGGTCCAGCGAACCGACTACTACCTCAGCGAGGTCCGCTCCGCGTCCAAGCAGAACTACCCCCACTACTAGAAGATGTGTTATGGCATATACTGTGCCGCCAAGAAGGTCAAGCAGTACTTCCAAGAACATGCCATCACTGTGGTGAGCACGGCTCCGCTCGGCGAAATCATGAGCGACCGAGACTCCACCGGACGGATCGCCAAATGGGTCATCTCCCTCGCCGATCATGAGATCCGGTACGAGCCAAGAACCGCAATCAAGTCACAGGCGTTGGCTGACTTCCTCGTTGAATGGGCGGAGACGGAGTTTGTGCCGCCTCCCCCAGACTCCATTAATTGGCGCATGCATTTCGACGGCTCGAAAATGAGGACTAGCCTAGGTGCCGGCATAGTCCTCTCCTCCCCGAAGGGTGACCACCTCAAATATACCCTCCAGATCCACTTTGCCGGCTCCAACAATGTGGCTGAGTTCGAGGCCATCGTCCATGGCCTCTGGCTGGAAAAGGAGATCGGCATCAGGTACATCCTATGCTTCGTCGACTCTGACCTCATGGCGTAGCAAGTCTCTAGCGAATGGGACGCTAGGGACGCCAACATGGCCAGCTACCGCTTCCTCATACAACAGGTCACCGACTCCTTCGAGGGTTGTGAGTTTCATCACGTCCCATGGGGAGACAACGAGGCGGCAGACCCGCTGGCAAAGATCGGCTCCACTCGGCAGGCCATCCTAGCCGGCGTCTCCCTCGAGCGGCTGCAGAAGCCGTCGATCAAGCCTTCCTCAGAATCAGAGTCAATCTTCGTGCCGGCGGGCACCGGCGGCCCATCAACGGCCCCGACCGTCTCTCTGGTACCTTCGCCACCGGCTCCCGAACCATCGGCCGCCCCGCCGGCACCAACCAAGCCGGCACCATCCGAGGCGGCTGGCCCCAACTAAGCGGCCGTCATGATGATCATTGACCCGCCGGCTCTAGGGATTGGCAAGCCGGTCCCGGAGACTGATCATCTAGTCCCGGGGGCTGGCGATCCGGTCTCGAGGGCTGGCAAGCCGCTCCCGGGGGCTAGTCATCCAGTCCCGGAGGCCCCCGAGCCGGCGCCCGTCACGGCCCCCTAATGGGCCCAACCCATCTTGGCATTTCTTCTATGGGGCGAGCTGCCCCCGGACGAGGCTTTGGCAAGGCAAATCCAACGCCGGGCCACGACATATGGCGTCATCAACAACGAGCTCGTCCACCGCAGCACCACCGGCGTCTTCCAGCGATGTGTCGAGCCGGAAAAGGGTCTGGAGATCCTCCTCGGCATCCACCAGGGTGAGTGCCGGCACCATGCCGCCTCCAGGACCCTGGTAGCCAAGGCTTTCCACCACGGTTTGTTCTGGCCGACTGCCCTCGAGGCGGCCAAGAAGTTGGTTGATGAGTGCGAGGGCTACCAACGCTTCAGCAAGCAGAGCCACCTACCGACAATAGCCCTCCAAACCATCCCCCTCTTGTGGCCCTTCGCCGTTTGGGGGTTGGACATGGTGGGCCCATTCAAAACCGCTCGAGGCGGCATGACGCACTTGCTGGAGGCTGTCGACAAATTCACCAAGTGGATTGAGGGCTATTGACCGATCAAGAAGCTAGACGGTCCCACGGCCGTCCGGTTCATCGACGACATCACGGTGCACTACGGCGTTCCCCACAGCATCATCACCGACAACAGCACGAACTTTGCCAAGGGCGCAATCGCGCGTTTCTACTCTAAGCAACGAATCCTGCTCGACCTGGCCACCATCGCTCATCCACAGTCGAACGGTCAGGTCGAGAGGGCGAACGGCCTCATTCTCTCTGGCATCAAGCCCTGGCTTGTGACGTTGCTGGTAAGGTCGGTCGGCTGCTGGATCGACGAGCTGTCGGCCGTCCTTTGGAGTCTCAGGACCACCCGAACCATTCAACCGGCTACACTCCCTTCTTCCTTGTGTACAGGTCCGAGGCGATCATCCCCACCGACATCAAGTTTGATTCGCCTCGGGTCGCCCTATACACAGAGAAGGACGCAAGGGAGGCGAGAGAAGACGGTGTCGACCTACTCGAGGAAGCTCGCGAACTAGCCTTGAGCCGGATGGCAATCTACCAGCAGAACCTCCGACATTACCATAGCAAGCGGATCCAGCCACTCTCGTTTCGTGAAGGGGACCTGTTCCTCAGGCGGATCGAGCAGACAGTCGGACAACACAAGTTGTCCTCCCCATGGGAGGGCCCGTTCATCATCAGCAAGGCGCTGCATAACAACGCGTACTACATGATAGATGCCCAGAAGCCGGAGAAGCGCAAAAGAGACGCCTCCGCCGAAGAGACGGAGCGCCCATGGAACGTGGCGCTCCTCCGCCATTTTTACCGCTGAAAAGGCCAATGTATGTATGTATGCCTACCCTTTTGGGCTTATGAATGCGATGGGTGCCCCAGGCTGGCTCTTGGGGCACGCCCTGTTTTGTTTCCACCAAAAGATTCCTCGCTCACCGGCTCCCGGGCCCGGTGGCTCGCCGGCTGGTCCTAGCTCGTTTCTCCCAGAAATTGGCTAAGTAGTGTGTTCCAGACAAACCTCCCCACCCCTACCAGCTACAAAACTGGCTCCCGGCTATTCGACTGACGGGGCCTCAGGGCGGCAAGGTTTAGCTCACACGAAAAGTCAAATGAAAGGGGATCCCAGCTAGGCCCAGCCGGACCACCGCCTCGCCTCTACCACTCTACTTATACCAAAGAACCCTCACGGTTCCTAAGTCCCGAAGCGACTCCCTCGAGCCGGACGGCCAAAACCTAAGGGGAAGAAGGACCCAAAAAACCAAGAGGGCAAAAAGGGATAAGGATGAGTCGGCAAGAGTAATAAGGCAAAAACGCTACAGATCTCATAACACAAATCTTGCAGGAACACCCCCAGTGGGTGGACTTGAGCATATCTTGCAGGAAAGAAAAAAGAAAGACAAAAAACGCCCGGGGCCTCAGGCCACCGCCGCGTCACCAGCCGGCGTGCCCCCAACCGGCGCATTTCTAGGCGGCTCGACTCTCGCTTCGGAAGTGGTCGCGGCCTTCAAAGAGGCCTCCGCGGTTCCAGCCGTCTCGCCGCTCGAGTAGGTGCTCTCGCCGGTGACCTCCTCGCTCGCTGGGCCTTGAGGGAAGCTGAAGGAGTCTTCGGGCAGCGGCTCGCTGTCCTCGCCAAGCGCCGACAGGAACTCGTCCGCGTCGATGTATGAAGCGAGCTCGTTGGCCCATTGGACGAGGGCCGGCTCACGGGCCTCCTACTTGGCGGTCGGCTCGTCACGCATGGTGGCCAGCCGGTCCAGATCGACACATCGATACCACGAGGTGACGAACCGGAGCGCCATCTGCGCACTGGCCCGGGCTGCCGCCGCCTTCCAGGCCTCGAGCCGGGCCACGACCTGCTCCAGCCACAAGGCCACACGGTTCGCCAGAGCTCCCCTACGGCCCGGCCATAGAGCGGCGATTACCTCCTTTCCATCCATCTTCAGCCGGTCCATGCTTCGTTCGAGATGGGTCAGCCGATGCTCGATGGCGACCCCAATCTCGTCCGCGTCCCACGGGGCCTCTTTCTCGATGGAGCGACCCTGCTCCCGAAGGTACTCCCGGTGCTCCTCGATGGCGCACGTAGCGCGACGATGAGTTTCCGGGAAGCGCCCTAAGGGAAACAAGAAGAAGAGGAAGAAAGGAAAATCAAAACACAAGAACAAGCTAAGGAAAAGGCGACTGGCTGGAGAAGAGAAAGAAAGGCACTTACCCTCAATGGCGTCGTCCACCCCAAGGGTGAAGTTCAGCATTGCCGTCCACTCCGCCTGGACAACCACGTCCGACGCGGCAAGGGAGCCTCAGACCTCCTCAAGCGTCCTCTCAAGGCGGGTCACTTTGACTTGGAGGGCCGCGGTCCTCTAGGAGGCATCAGCCGCCTCCTTGACGGCCATCTCCCGGGCTGCCGCCTCGGCCTTGAGCCGGTCCCAGGCCACCTCCCCATCCGCCAGCAGCGCGGACAGCCGGTCCTTCTCCTGCATGGCCGCCTGGATGTCTTGCGCTAGCCGGTCCTGCTCAGAGACGAGCCCGATCTTCTCGTCCTGAACGGCGGTGAGGTCACCTGTGGGGCAAAGTTGCAGGCCTCAGTCGGCTCTCGGGGGCTATGTGCCCCTCATACAAAGCTCAACTGACCTTGCATGCATGCCAGCTCCTCCTCTAGGCGGTAGAAGCCGTATTTGCTGCAGTCATGGATGGCGACCGCCTCCTCGAACAGCTTCTACTGCAAGGAGGTTCCCTCCTGTCGCAAAGAGGCAAAGATCAAGACACGCTCAAAAGAGATCCGGCTCGGCTACCTGTCAGCCAGCCAGCCGGCCCGCATCTCGGGGGCTACACCCAGTGGGTGTGCTCACGCGCCCCCACTAAAAACTTTAAGTCAAAGCAACAGGGCTTAGCTCTGACGCTATAGGCCGGCGTTTGTCGCCTCTGCGAACAGGGCCAGCTCTTGCCGGCACCGGTCCAGAACGCTCCCCAAGTCCCTAAGGGAGGGGACCGGCCCGCCCGCCTAGGGAGCTAGTAGGGCTAGCGCACTCGCCAGCGCCTCCTAGTCTCAGAGCACCTCCTGCATCGACCGTAGGGTCCTCCGGGCCTGGCCGCCGCTGCCACCCGGGCTCGCCGCGGTGCTAGCCGCCAGGGGCAGGTTGATGATGGCAGGGGTCCGGGAGCGGCTTCCCGCCGGCCCTCCGCCTAGCGTCGTCGCCGCCCCCGCTTCGTGCCGCTCCGACGTGACGATCGTGACGAAGGGAATCTCCACCTCCATGGTCACCACCTCTAGTGCCGCCTTTGGGGCCATCGGGGCCTCCGGCACCTCGAACTGGGCTGGCTCGGCCACAGGCGGGGTCACCTCCGGTACCTCGGGCCGGGACGCCTCGGGAGCCGGCTCTGTGATCGTTGCCCTCGCTGGGGCCGCCTCCTCCACGGACGGAGGCACCGGTGGTTCCATGTCCGCCCCCCGCGGCTCGTTCGACGGAGGCCGCGACATGCGTGTCGATTCCACCGCCGAGTCCGACACCCAAGGCGGTTCCACCAACCTCCTCCGCCTTCGGCTGCTCGAGGTCCCGGAATGCGAGGCCCCTCCTCACGTCCCGGACTTGGGCGCTCGTAGCTCCGCGTGCCTCCTCTTCTCCTCCCGCTGGGTGTTCGCGTGCTCGCGGACCAGCCGGCTGGCGGCGTCCGTCACATCCCCCACCGGCTCCCCTTTGTGGAGCTCGATGGGGTCCCTTTAACGTCCAAGGACTGGATACTTACCGGCTCGCGACCCGGAAAAATAACAAACAAACGGAAGGAAGACATACCCGGTGACAAGGGGCAAGGCCCGCTTGCCACGCGGCGGCGGCTTCTGCTCGGCCATCTTCACCCGCTTGGGGGCTGGCGGCGGGGCCGCCGGTCCCTCCTGGCTCGGCCTCTTCATTCGGCCGGCTGCTCCAGCCGCCGGGTCTTGAGCCAGTCGCTCGTCGTTCCTCCAACCCTGGTGCACTGAGGGAAGAGGCTCGTTCAGAATCATTATGTCATCATCATCGTCGTCATCCATCCAGTCCCTGATCGAAGGGGCAAGAAGGAACTCACCTGTCCCGCTAGGCTCTGGATCCTCCGACTCCGCCAGGTGCGTTGGCTCGTCGGCTCCTCCCGAGGAGTCGACCTCTTCCTCCGGAGGTCCACCCGTCTCGTAGTCTTCGGAGTCGGAGTTTTCACGCTCCGCCTCAAATATCTGAGGGTGCGGGCCATTCGACGTGTTCTGTCGCACCAGCAGGTGCCATCAGGACGACTAAGTAAGTTCTCCAGCCAACTACCGGCTGGGAAGCATCAAATGAAGGAAGTACCGCCTCAACGAAGGACTTACCAGGGGGGTGGTTGACGTGGTCGTACGGTGCCATGCCAAAGGACCATGACGCCTGCTTTAGATTGAACGCTGTAAGGGTGTTCACCCGCTTCGCCACCTGAGCCAGCGTCAGGTCAACAGTGGACAGCCGGCAGGGGTCGCGCTGGCCGGACATGTCGTAGATCCGGTGTTGCCTCAGCTGGAGGGGCAACACCCGGCGCGAGATGAACATCGCCACCAGATCGGCAGCGACTAGCCCCTTGGAGCTCTTCAGCAGCGCGAGCCGGCCGAGCTCCTCCAGGGCAATGCCGCGCGGGGCGGACCCCAGCCAGTTCACCTGGTTGGACTGCACATCGAAAAACGGCGGCAACCGGATGTAGTCCGTGTTCGGGTTGGCATTCTTCACATAGGAGAATGTTCGGTGCCACCCCTTGACAGAGTCAATGAGAGAAAGAGGGGGAAGCGCGCGACACCGTGGCAGCACACCATCGTGCCCCCGCAGGCACTGACTTTAAACGGTTTGAGATAGAAGAGCACGTTGAAGAAATAAATGAAGGGAAGAACGCCGAGGTATCCCTCGCACAGCATCACGAAGGCAGAGAGATACAAGATTGCATTGGGGCCGAGATGATGCGGCTGGAGGTCGAAGGTATCAAGAAAGAGGTGGAAGAAGAGACTCAACGGGAGCCCGAAGCCCCGGGAGAAGTGCTAGAGGAATACGACGTGCTCCCCTAGCTGCGGCGCCGGTGCCACCTCGTCGCCTGGCATGCGCGGCACCACCCGCTCTGCTGGTGGAAGCTTTCACATGTGGCGGAGCTTCGCAATATCGGCCTCTCTCACGACGGAGCCGGCCCAGCTCCCTTCGCGTCCGTCAGCCATATCGGCGGCGGGGCGGCGTGCGGGCATGAATGCGGGCTCGGGCATGGTGACACACGAGGGGGCGAGGAGGACGAAGAAAAGCAAGAAGATGCACAGCGAGAAAGAGGGCGCGACGCGGGTGTCTCCGCCTGCTGCCCTCCCTCCCCTTTTATAGGGGAGGCCATGACCGGGGGACATGGGATTAACTGTGCCCACTTCCTCGGAAACACCATGTGTGTGGGTGGCTGCACGCAGTAACAACTGCTTCAGGGTGCAGAGGATCCCGACCTGCGCCCCGAGGCCCATCAGGCTATGACCGGGACCTAGCAGGCTAGACCCAGACTGACGTCCCATCTCCCTTGCATGCGCGGGGCCTGCCGCATCTTTACTTGCCATGTGGTGCGCGGCAAGCCGACGCGGGTCCCGAGGCGACACACCGGTACCCGAGGCATCGGATACAATGGCCGATCCAGCTGCCCTTTTGGCTTCGCGCCGGAAGCGGGAAATCGCTGGGGGGAAGCCGCTGGCTCCCCTTCGTCCACCAGACGTGTGGCCCAGCGGCCTTGGGGACTATTGACAGGGTTATTACCCTCACGTATGCCAAAGCAACAGGGTCATTCCCCTCCCGCTTCAAAGAAGAACAACACGGACCGGCCAATCGTGGCCGACTCGAGCTGACTACAGCTGGCGCTCCGGACGGCCAGTCAAGGAGCCGGCTCGACCCTCGGCCATCTGGACACGGTCGGCTGCCTCTGGGCTGCCTCCTCCATTGACCCTAGGACGAACATGCGACGTCCCATCCCTTTGCGCACGGGTACGACGACACGAGGTGACTGGCACGACGGGCGGCCCTGTGGCTACAGTGGCCGCTGACGCACTGCAACGCGTGGCTACAGTCTGGCCGTCCCGGTCGTTGACCTTGGCGAGCGTGACCGAGCGAGGGAATGGTGTCGGCATGCCCTCGCCCACTCGATTACATGCCTCGACGTGGTTACAGCGTGGCCGGCCATACCTGAGACTTTGGTCGGCTGGCGCTAGATGACGCCCCCCGGGCGACCCGTGCTGCGGTAGGTGGGAGAGGGCCAATCGCAGAGCCGGCTAGCGGGCCCCAACGGGAGATGGGACCGCTCAGCCGGCGGACCCATAGACGACGAGACGACGCGAAGGGTGGGACCCCCGGGCCAGTCGCAGAGAGTGCCAGCCAGGTCCCCCCACCCCTGTACTTTAGATATATTATAGAGCCGGGGGGTTGGCCTATAAACCCCCCCAAGCCCCCCATGCAACGGGGACGAACGATCACTCTCGCACACCCACAGAACTCCCCAAACCCCTCTAGTTGCGGAGGAAGACGAGCCGGCTGCTCCTTCTTCCTCCTTTAGACACATCTCCAGGAGCACCCTTGTACACATACCCATCCGTACAACTAGGACAAGAAGGACTAGGGGTGTTACCTCCCACGGAGGGCCCCGAACCTGGGTACGTCGTTTGTCACCACTGCTCGTGCCCAATCTCGCACCCGGAGTCCGTCGGTATCTTCCGGCCCCAACCACCTACGATATGCCACCTTATGGCATCTATCGTGAGAAAATGACGACATTCTTCTTCCTTCTTTTCCTTCTCCTCATCATTTTCTTCTTATTCTCCTCTTCTCGTCCTTTTCTTCTTCTTCTTCTTCCTCTTCTTCTTCTCCTTCTTCTACTTCTTCTTCGTCGATCCTCGACCCTCGCCCCTTGGCGACCGACAATCCTCGACCTGGTTCCGTCGGCACCGACGCACCCCGTCAGCGATCCTCGACCCGGTTTTCCTTTTTTCCTTTTCTTCTTCTCCTCTTCTCCTCCTTTTTTTCTTCTTCTTACTCTTCTTCTCCTTCTCCTCCTCCTCCTCCTCCTATTCTTCTTCTTCTCCTTCTTCTTCTTCTTTTCTGCTCCTCCTCCTCCTCCTCCTTTTTCTTCTTCTTTTTCTTCTTCTTCTTCTTCCTCTTCTTCTTCTTCTTCTTCTTCTCCTCCTCCTCCTCCTCTTCTTCTTCTTTTCTTCTTCTCCTCTTCTTCTTCTTCTTTTTCTTCTTCATTTCCTCTGCTCCTCCTAAAAAACTAACTAACTAAATTACTAACTTAACAAAAAAATGAACTAACTTATTTTTTGTAACCTAATAAACTAAACTAAACCAAACCTAAATATAAAAAAATATAAAAATATAAAAACATAAAATATCTAAACCTACCCTCACCGGGATCGGGCAGAGGAGTCGCCGTCGATGGGTGTCAGGGCGGCGATGGGGTGCGACGGGCGGGCTTAGCGGTGGTGAGGTGGTGTCGGCGGCCAGGGGGACCTGGGCAGGGCCAATGGAGGGCGGGGCGGTGGAGGGGGCGGCATCGCCGCAGGGGAGGGAGCAGGGCGGGGCCGGTGGAGGAGGTCGGGGTAGGGGAGGGGCAGCGGGGCCGAGGTAGCGGTCGTGGTGGGGGTCGGGGCGGCATCGGGGTGCGGCAGGGGGAGCGGTGGGGCATCGGTGGCGGCAGGCGTCTAGCGGCAGGCCGGAGTGGTCTGGGGTCGGGGCGGCGTCGGGGTGCGGTCGGGGGCTGCGTCGGGGTGCGGTCGGGGAGAGAGACAGGAGAGGGGGTAGGCCGTTAGGGCCGTTATGGTAGTGGCTTATTTGCCGTCTGCTAGCAGACGACAAAGATTCTCTGTCGTCTGCTAGCAGATGCCAAGGAGGTGGGGTGGGACATTGCAATAAGCTGGCCTCCACTGGGCCCCACCCCACCGCTTTGCCGTCTGCTGGCAGACGGCAAAGAATCTTTACCGTCAGCTGGCAGACGGCAAAGAATTTGCTGATGGCAAAGCCACCCTTTGTCGTCTGCTAGCTATTTGCTGTCTTTTTTCTGCTAGCAGATGGCAAAGATGTGGCAGACGACAAATCTTCTTATTCAAGTAGTGTACAACGGGTGGAAGCTAGTTTTGCACATACGGATTACTCGGGTTAAACTTTACGAGCCTAGCATGTACTCACATGGCCTCAGAACACAAGAGACCGAAAGGTTGAACATGAGACCTATAGTAGATATGATCAACATGAAGATGTTCACCATTGAAACCACCTCATCTCACGTGACGATCAGACTTGGGTTGGTGGATTTGGATCATGTCACACTTAGACAACCTAAGGGATGTTTTTTTGAGTGCGAGTTTCTTTAGTAATATGATTGACTGAACTCATTATCATGAACATAGTCTAAAGTTGTCTTTGCAAAATAGATCTGGCTATAGCTCCCCTGTGTTTTTTATACATTACTAGAGAAAATAGAGTTGAAAGATGATGGTATAAATTTTGCGGACTAGGTGCATGATCAGAGGATTGTCCTCGGTTGCTACATAGAAGGCTTATGCCCTTAATGCACCGCTCGGTGCGCCGCCCCCTCAAAAGGTGATTATGGATGTTGTGAACATCTGACAGGCACATTCTGATGACTACTTGATAGTTTGGTGCGTCATGCATTGTGGCTTAGAATTCAGTATCCTGAGACATTTTCAACGTCACTTAGCATATGTGATGTACCAAGAGCGGAAATTGCATTTCAGGCTCGTGCCCGTGTTGAGAGGTATGAGACCTCCAACAATATTCTTTGCATGCAAGATGAAGGAGAATAGCTCAATCGGTGAGCATATGCTCAGATTGTATGAGTGCTACAATCCCTTGAATCAAGTGGGAGTTGATCTTCCATATAAGATAGTGATTGGTATACTTCTCCAAGTCACTGCCACAAAGCTACTAGAGCTTAGTGATGAACTATAAACATGCCAGGGATGGAAAAGATGATCCCTAAGCTTCATGATTAACTATAATTTTTTTGATTCCCATGGAACATTCCCCAACAATATGTAGCAATATAAGTCATGAAAATGTTTGGATAAGTAGATGACAAAACTAGGACAGCAATCTGTCCAAACAAGTTACTCTCTAGTAATCTATTAAACCAGTGTACTTTTGTAACTCAAAAAATTCTCAAGAATTAGGAAATGATAGAAAATTGTATGAAAATAGCGTGTAAAAATTTCAGAAACTATCCATGTTCCAATGAAATATGAAAATTCAAGCACTACAGCAAAAGTTTCTGTTTTTATACACCACACATCAAAACATGCAATGGAGGCATCTTATGGAAATTCTTGGAACTTTTTATGGAAAAACAAGATTATAAATAACATATAACAAAGAATAAAAAAAATACAAGGATGATACAAGCAAAGCACATATTATTTGATGAATAAAAATATAGCTCCAAGTAAGATATACCGATAATGTTGGAGACAAAAGAGGGGATGCCTTCCGGGCCATCCCCAAGCGTAGACGCTTAATTCTACCTTGGATACCACCTTGGGGTGCCTTGGACATCCCCGAGCTTAGGTCCTTACCACTTCTTATTCTTCTCATATCAGTGTCTCACCAAAAACTTGAAAACTTCAATCACACAAAACTTAACGAAACTTCGTGAGATGGGTTAGTGTAATAAAGATAGAACATTCACTTAGGTACTGTCAACACAAGATTCATAATTGTTCTCACATAATACTATTGGGAACGTTGCATGGGAAACAAAAACAAATCCTACGCTTCACCAAGATCAATCTAGGAGATGAGCATCTATGAGAGGAGAGATTGGATCTACGTACCCTTGTAGATCACTAAGAGGAAGCGTTAAAGAACGCGGTTGATGTAGTGGTTCATCTCCGTGATCCAAATCGCAAGCCGTCCCATGAACTCCCGATCAAGTACCGAATGGACGGCACCTCGCGTTCATCACACGTGCAGCTCGGTGAAGATCTTCGCCTTCTTGATCCAGCAAGAGGGAGTGGAGAGGTAGACGAGTTCTCCGGCAGCACGACGGCGTTGCGGCGATGGTGGTGGAGCAACTCCAGCAGGGCTTCGCCTAAGCACTGCTAAAAACCAATCTAGAGGAGAAAACGATCTAGAGGAAGAAGAGGGCAGCACATGGAAGTTAGGGTTAGGGCTGCCCTCAAAATCTCTAGTATATATAGGAGGGCGAGGAGAGGAGGCAGCCTTAGCCTGTCCTCATAGGAGAGCTTCGGCCGAAGCCAAGGAGGAGGAGTCCACGTCCCACAAGGGAGGTGGATTCCTAGTAGGACTCCTCCCTAACTTGGCCCCTACTCTTCCTCCTCTTCCCTTGCGCATAGGGCCTTTGGGGCTGGCTTGACCAGCCCACCAGGGGCTGGTGTGCCACCTCTAAGGCCCATGTGGCCCTTTGGGGTATGTGGTCCCCACTTGGTGGTCCTCGAAACCCATTCGTCACTCCCGGTACACTACCGGAAATGCCCGAAACTTTTCCGGAGTTCAAACACCACTTTCCTATATATCAATGTTTAGCTCCGGGCTATTCCAGAGCTCCTCGTGACGTCCAGGATCTCATTCGGGACTCCGAATAACCTTCGGTCACCACCATACATAACTCTATACTACCGAAACATCATCGAACCTTAAGTATGCAGACCCTGCGGGTTCGAGAAGTATGTAGACATGACCGAGACACCTCTACAGTCAATAACCAATAGCGGGACCTAGATGTCCATATTGATTCCTACATATTCTACGAAGATCTTTATTGGTCGAACCTCTGTATCAAGGATTCACTTAATCCCGTATGATGTTCCCTTTGTTCTTCGGTATGTTACTTGCCCGAGATTAGATCGTCGGTATCTCCATGCCTAGTTCAACCTCGTTACCGGCAAGTCTCTTTATTTATTTCCGTAATACGAGATACCATGATTAACACTTAGTAACATTGCTTGCAAGGCTTGTTGTGATGTCGTTGTTGGGGAACGTGACAGAAAATAAAAATTTCCGGTATAGCGAGCACGCCCAGGACCACTATGGAGACTGCATACAAGGTTTGATCTGATCCGTACCGACTTGAAGCTCACTGGAAGAAGATTCGGTGGAGATCGTTGGTGTAGATCCCCGCAGCTAGGGTTTTACAACCTCCCAACCGCGAGGATGTACTCCCTCGTCGGACAACCCTTCGGGACGCGGTCAGGCAGTCCCCCGGATGATGTCGCGGACAGCCCTTCGGGAGGACCCTCGAAACTCGAACAGAGACTCGGACAGCCCTCCGGGAGGACACTTGAACAGCCCCTCCGGCAAAAGATCGAAACTATGACCTCTCTATGGGGTTGCACACGTACAATGTCCTCTATCCAGCAGGGCTTCGCCATCTAGAACTAGTTCTTGCCGGAACCCAGATAGCCTTTCGGCTCTACAAAACTCTTTTTGTGGGAGGGAGAGAGAGAGAGAGCTAGCAAAGAATAGCATGTGTATGAGAGCAAAGGATGAATATATGGTAGCCCACATCTCCTCTATTTATACGAAAATCAAGGGGTAGGGTTGGGACTTGAAAATACCAAACTACCCCCACTATATGTCACACATAAAAAATCATAAGAAGGAAAAGGGGTGCCATGTGGAGCTCCATGGAGGAGCTCCACCCTTGGCTGGCCACCCCATGGGGGTCCCCCATGAGGAGCTACCTTTCTCCCCAATCCCTTCTAGAAGCCTTTTTGGAAATATCCAAAACGGTGCTTTTCCATAAATATCCAAAAATCACTTTCACTATTCACGACAACATTTTTCACTGTCCGGTCGAACTGAAAATATTTATGTGGGCTTAGAACAATTCCAGTACCCCACTAAAATAATTTTCAATGCGACCCGGAACAATTCCGGATTAGTGATTTTCATCTGCGAAAAGCATCTGAAGCGGTTATGGCAGCTCTGGAACATTTCCGGTTTTTATTCCAAAAAATTCCCAGAAGTTTCTGGAATGATTCTGGCACCCTCCAAGAATTATCAGGCATGTGCCAAAACCAATTTGACTTAATGGTATCCCTTGAAACTACTTTTCAGTTTTACCAAAACTGTTCTGGTGTTCTCTTTGTGGAACTTTTCCGCTGTCCGAAACTTTTCCGGTGTCCGAAACTTTTCGGTGATTTTCTCTCAGACTCCCTGTGTAGTATTCAACAGATAGATAACCCTTAAGCATGTGACCCTATAGGTTCGGTGAAGCATAGACATGACCCGGAACCCCTTCCGATCAATGATCAACACCGGAGCCGTGGACACCCATATTGACCCCTATACCCACACGAATGAATATTCGAGTGAACCTCTAGTTGCCGTGTGCTATTCCTGTCGCTTCACGATATGTTACAATTACCTGAGGTGACACATGTTGGCATCCCGATGGATCAACAACTTGTCCACTATGCCAGTTACCTCGTTGCCGGTATTGTTCTCTTTTCTCGTTCCCGTGTTCCGGCATCCCTTTGATCAAATCACAAAGTGTCTGTCCAGACAATGATGGATACTGTAACACCGAGAGGGCCCAGAGATATCTCTCCATCGTCGGAGGAGAAAATCCCAATCTTGAGCTATCAAGTTACTTGACATACTTTTCCATGAACTCGTAAGCCACCGTAATAGCCACCCATTTACGGATGACATTTAACAAACCCGAAAGTTCATGAAGCAAGCATGAAGAAACTCGATACTCTCCTGGTCTAAGGAATTATGCAAACGTCAACCATCTCTATGTTATTAACCATTAACTTGTGACGAATGTATCTCATAGCATAACATCAATTCGGATCGATTCAACACAAGTGTTCTACCAACATCGTGCCCTCAAAATTGCCAGCATAGCCATGCCCATGATCAGGGAAACATGATCATCATGCAATACTTGAGACGATCATAGAGGCAAGACTAGGAATACAATTTACCATTTATTATACCACACGTGCACATGAGTTTCCCTCCAAGCCTCATGGATATTGCAGACTCAAGAATCATTGCAGTTATAGCATGGATCATAAACATTCATTACAAATTTGGAGATACAAAAGTAACTGTTATTACTGCCTCTAGGGCATATCTCCTATAGACTCCCACTTGCACTAGAGTCATAATCCAGTTACATGGCTTCCCTAACACCAATAGCTATCCGGTGTTGCTCATGCTTTGCTCGTGGTAGAGGCTTTGTCATCGGGTCTGACACATTTAAATCCGTGTGAACTTTGCGTACTTTCACTAAACCTTCTTCGACAAGATGTCGAATGAGTTTAAATTTGCGTTGAATATGCATTGTCTTATGGTGCGAACGTGGCTCCCTTGCCTAAGCCACGTCACCACTATTATCAGAATAGATCTACACCGGGTCTAGAGCACTTGGAACCACACCAAGGTCTTCAAGGAATCGCTTGATTCCGACAGCCTGCTTGGAGGCTTCTGAAGGAGTGACATATTCCGCCTTCGTTGTAGAATCCACCGTAGTCTTTTGTTTGGAACTTTTCCAATCAACTGAGCTGTCGTTCAATATGAAAACATAGCCAGATTGAGATTTGAAGTCATCTGGGTCAGTCATGAAGCCTGCATCAGTGTGACAACTTACAATGAGCTCTTCATCACCTCCGTACACAAGGAGTAAATCCTTGGTACTTCAAAGGTACTTAAGAATACCCTTGACTGTGGCCGAATGTTCCAATCCTAGATCACCTTGGTACTGGCTACTAACACTTAGCGCATAGGAAACATCCGGTCTTGAACATAGCATGGCATACATAATAGAACCAACTGCCGAAGCATAAGGAATATCATTCATTTGTACTCGCTCATCAAGGGTCCGAGGACACTGATTCTTGCAAAGCACTGTGCCAGGTGACATGGGGTGTAGGCCTTTCTTGGAGTTCTCCATGTTGAACTTTTTCAACACCTTGTCAATGGACGTGCTTTGGCTAAGCGCTATTAGGCGTCTTGATCTATCTCTATAGATCCTGATGCCCAATACATATGCTGCTTCGCCTAAGTCTTTCATTGAAAAACTCTTCTTCAATGAGTCTTTTATTTCGCTAAGAAAATTCATGTAATTTGCAATCAACATTATGCCATCCACATACAAGATTAGAAATGCTTTTGCGCTCCCACTAAACTTCTTGTAAAAACAAGATTCTACATCGTTCCTGATGAAGCCAAACTCTTTGACCACTTCATCAAAACGAATGTTCCAGCTCCTTGATGCTTGCTTCAGACCATAAATGGCTTTCTGAAGCTTACATACCTTTCCAGCATTCTTAGGATCGACAAAACCTTCTAGTTGTATCATGTATACATCCTGTTCAAGGTTTCCATTTAGGATAGCCATTTTGACATCCATTTGCCATAATTCATAATCGAAATAAGCAGCAATTGCTAGTAATATCCGAACAGACCTAAGCATAGCTACGGGCGAGAAAGTCTCGTCATAGTCCGCTCCTGGAACTTACGTGAACCCTTTCGGAAGAAGTCTAGCTTTGTGGATAGTAATGTTACCATCCGCATCCGTCTTTCGTTTGAAAATCCATTTACAACCAATGGGTTTTACGCCATCTGGAAGTTCTTCCAAGTTCCAAACATGGTTTTCGTACATGGATTCCATTTCGGCTCTCATGGCCTTGTGCCATTCCCTTGAGTTAGGCCCCACCATCGCTTCCTTGTAGTGCGCAGGTTCATCGTATTCAAGAATAAAGATTTCATTATGAAACCACTCAAGTGTCTGGATAGCCCTACCTGATCTGCACGGTTCAGTTAGAACATTGTTTGAAGTTTCCGCATCACATGCGACAACTTCCGGCACGGTTGTAGGGATAATTTGTGGAATTACTTATGGTTCCTTATCCATATCAACAGTGGCTGAAGATTCACTAATCTCATCAAGTTGTATTTTCCTCCCACTAGCCTCTTTAGCGAGAAACTCTTTCTAAAGAAAGACTCCGCATTTAGCGACAAACACTTTGTGCTCGGAGGGTAGGTAGAAGGAATACCCAACAGTGCTTGTTGGATAACCTACAAAGTAACATTTGTCTGATCTGGGACCAAGTTTGCTAGGCTGTAAACGCTTTACGTATGCCTCACAACCCCAAACTTTAAGATGCGACACACAATTTTTCTTCCCATGCCACATCTCATGTGGTGTCGTCTTGACAGACTTAGACAGTGCTTTTTTTAGTGTGTGAGCGGCAGTTTCTAGTGCGTGACCCCAAAAAGATATCGGTAGATCTGTAAGAGACATCATCTAACAAGGTTCGGTTACGTTGTTACAACACTCCGTTTTGCCGTGGAGTTCCAGGAGGCGTAAGCTGTGAAATGATTCCACGGTCACTCAAATGTTGGCCAAACTCATGAATAAGATATTCGCCTCCACGATCAGATCGCAAATACTTAATCTTTTTGTTATGATGATTTTCTAGCTCATTCTGAAATTCTTTGAACTTTTCAAATGTTTCTGACTTATGCTTCATCAATTAGATATATCCATACCTACTTAAATCATCAGTAAAAGTTACGAAGTAGAAATACCCACCCCGTGTGACTGTGCTCATTGGACCACATACATCACTATGTATTATTTCCAATAATTCACTCGCCCGTTCAGGATAACCCGTGGATGGTGTCTTGGTAATTTTTCCCATCAAGCAAGCTTCACATGTGTCAAATGATTCAAAATCAAAAGACGGTAAAACTCCATCTTTATGGAGTCTTTGCATGCGTTTCTTACCGGTTTTGCCAAGCCGACAGTGCCACATGAAAGTGGTGGTGTTATCAGCCTTCTTAAGGCATTAAGCATTCACGTTAAAGACATCATTTTCACATTCAACATTTAGTATGAAAAGGCCCCCAACAATGGGTGCAAATCCATAAAACATATCCTTACAATAAAGTGAACAACCATTGTTCTCAGACTTGTAGGAGTACCCACCGTGTACTAAACATGATCCAGAGATAATTTTTCTACACAACAACGGAACAAAATAACAGTTACTAACTTCCAAAATAAATCCTGAAGGGAGACGTAGAGGCATAATGCTAACGGCTTGAGCGGCGATCCTAGCGCTGTTCCCGACACGCATCACAACTTCAATCCCTGCCAGCTTGCGCACCTTCTAAAGCCCGTGTATCAATTTGCAAATGTGGGCAACTGATCCGGTATCAAATACCCAAGACATAGAATTTTCGCTAGCAAGCAAAACGTCAATGACATTAACTTGTATAACAATTATACCTTTTCCGATTTTCCCGAACTTTGTATCTTCCAGATACTTCTTGCAGTTACTCTTCGAGTGTCTTGTGCCCTTGCAGTAGAAGCACTCAGTTTCATTCTTGGCTCCACCCTTAGATTTGCGTTGGAAGCCGGTCTTACCGGCACCCTTGCCCTTCTTTGGCTTGCCATTCTTTTTGAAACTTGCAGTTTTATTCAGATGCAACACTTGCTTGCGATTTTTCTGCAGTCCTCCTTCGGTAGTTTTCAGCATGTCAAGCACCTCATTTGCTATTTTGTCCATCCCACTCATGTTGTAGTTCATGATAAAACCGCCATAAGACGGGGGGAATGAACCTAGCATCAAGTCCGTAACATGCTCTGGCAGAAGTGGAAATTTCAGGGTTTTAAGCCTTTCAGCGTAGCCAATCATATTGACTACGTGCCCGCCAACTGAACTGCCCTTAGCCATCTAGGTCTCCACCATCATTTTCATGATGTCGACACGTTCAGACCGTGCATTAAACTTGTAAAGAGCATCCATATCCTTGATCATATCAAAGGATTTATGGAATTCAAAACGTTTCTGAAGCTCTGAACTCATGTAAGACAGCATGAGGCACTGCACTAAGTTGTAATCATCATCCTTAGTGGCCCAGACATTCTGTATGTCTGCCGCGGTAGTTGCCGCCGATTTAGGAGGAAGAGGTCCGTCAAGTACGTACACTTTCTTAACACCCCTGAGGACAATCCTCGGGGTATGGACCCAGTCTGCATAGTTGTTTCCATTCGTAGCTAACTTCTCTTTCTCTAACATCGGGCCTAAGTTGAAAGTGCTAAGGCGAGCCATTTGATCTACAACGGAAAACACAAGTTCACTTAGACTTTGTTCATAATGATATTTTCACTAGTGAATAAACAATTTTATTCTAAGGTGTGCTCCCACTCAAATCAATATCTCTCAAAATTGATTATGAGTCATTCAAGACCCAGACTTCAATTCATCGCCATAGAATCATCATCTCATGACGGGAATTTTAATTGGTAGGCCAACTTGCCGATCACATCTCCATGTGACTCTTGTTCATCTTTCAATGCGTGTGTTCTGAGCTCATGACTTTCATGACTGAACGTCAAGACAACCAAGTGATCTTGCTGCGAGGTCTTTACTCAACCGCCACACACATCCCTAATCGTTCGTACCCATGCATCCATGGCGCACCCCGAAAAGTTAGGTGTCGTGACGGTGCTACTCTTGGGAGAACACTAACTACTTGATATTTTTGTCAAAGATCACCCTAATAAAAAGCGACTACCGTGCAATCAAGAAGGGTGCATCAAGAGGGACAAACATCTCAGGCAATTCATAATTAGCATGATATGGTATAGCCCTTTTTGACGGAGAAGTCAAGTATTTCTTCGTCTTTGGCATTCATGTCGGTGTTCACCTTTGCAAAGATTGCCACCACCTTGTCGATGCACCAGATAATATTGCTATCTCTATAGCTAATAAACTAAGTGCATTACATAAGGTTGACACGCAGGTCATTAAAGTGCAATCATATGGCTCCAACCATCATGCCGAATCATGACACGCAGGTCATGTTAATTACATCATAAAGTCATCTCATACATAGTCAAATTAATATGATCATTGATATACCACATCACATGCAAACCATCCTGCAAAACCAAGTTAGACGCCTCTAATCGGTTTATGCAAAAAAAATTACGTGGCTTCTAAGGTTTTTACTCAAACCACAGCTACCAACGTTTATCATGAAGTATGATAATTCAAGTTGCTAGATTAACTTTCCAGGGTGTATGAAACACGAGATAATAAAATCTTGAGCCCCATACTAAACTTCGTCATATGCGTGACCCCCGTGTAGATCATATCTGCATTGCCCTTTCATCTATGAAACATCCATCTTTCTTTAACTATGGTGGAACCCAAAGAACTGTTAGGACTTCGTTGATCTGTCAATCAGTATACTCAGGAGCAGCATGAAAGGATAGCGGATTGCCAGAACGTTGTGACATTCCACCATGCTACCCGCAAATTCAAGGGAAGCAATAGGAACATCGGGTAACAGATTTCATCTGCTACCCGCACAAATAATTTTCAGTAATAGATCTCAACTACTACAAAATTATACTATGCAATACCCATACATCTCATGTATTCCAGATCATAACATGCATCTATGCATAGCCTGGCTCTTGATGCCACTATTGGGGAACACGATAGAAAAAAAAAATCTGGTATAGCGAGCATGCCCAGGACCACTATGAGGACTGCATACAAGGTTTGATCTGATCCACATCGACTCGAAGCGCAGCGGAAGAAGAGTCAGTGGAGATCGCTGGTGTAGATCTCCGCAGCTAGGATTTTACAACCTCCCAACCGCGAGGATGTACTCCCTCGTTGGACAGCCCTTCGGGAGGCGATCGGACAGTCCCCCGGACGATGTCGTGGATAGCCCTTCGGGAGGACCCTCGAAACTCGAACGGAGACTTGAACAGCCCTCCGGGAGGACACTCAAACAGCCCCTTAGGCAAAAGATCAAAACTATGACCTCTCTATGGGGTTACACACATACAGTGTCATCTATCCCGCATGGCTTCGCCGTCCAGAACTAGTTCCTGCCGAAAGCCAGACAACCTTTCGGCTCTACAAAACTCTTTTTGTGGGAGGGAGAGAGAGAGCGAGCAAAGCATGGCATGTGTATGAGATAAAAGGATGAAGAGATGGCAGCCCACATATCCTCTATTTATAGGAAAACCAAGGGGTAGGGTTGGGACTTGAAAATACCAAACTACCCCCACTTTATGTCACACATAAAAATCATAAGAAGGAAAAGGGGTGCCATGTGGAGCTCCATGGAGGAGCTCCACCCTTGGCCGGCCACCCCTTGGGGGGACCCCCATGAGGAGCTACCTAGCTCCCCAATCCCTTCTAGAAGCCTTTTTGGAAATATCCAAAAAGGTGCTTTTCCATAAATATCCAAAAAGCACTTTCACTATTCACGGTGACATTTTTCAGCGTCCGATCGAACTGAAAATATTTATGTGGGCTTAGAACAATTCCAGTACCCCACTAAAATAATTTTCAATGCGATCCGGAACAATTCCGGATTTTATGCTACGTTTATAGTTTGGGTCTTGTCCATCACATCATTCTCCTAATGATGTGAACCCCTTATCAAATGACATCTCATGTCAATGGCTAGGAAACCTTGACCATCTTTGATCAACGAGCTAGTTCACTAGACACACACTAGGGACAAAGAGTTGTCTATATATCCACACATGCAATGTGTTTCCAATCAATACAATCATAGCATGGATAATAAACAATTATCATGAACAAGGAAATATAATAATAAACACTTTATTTATTGCCTCTAGGGCATATTTCCAATAGTCTCCCACTTGCACTAGCGTCAATAATCTAGTTCACATCACCATGTGATTTACATTGTAATGAATCGAACACCCATGCAGTTCTAGTGTTGATCATGTTTAGCCCTTGGAAGAGGTTTAGTCAATGGGTCTACAACATTCAGATCCATGTGCACTTTGCAAATATTTATGTCCTTCTCCTCTATGTAATCGCGGATGTAATTGAAGCGTCATTTATGTGTCTTGTCCTCTTGTGAAACCTTGGTTCCTTGGCCAAAGCAATGGCACCACTGTTGTCATAGAATAGAGTCACTGGATTCAGTGCACTGGGCAGTACTCCAAGATCTGTCATGAACTACTTCATCCATACACCTTCCTTTGTTGCCTCTGAGGCTGCGATATACTCCGCTTCGCATGTAGAATCGGCTAATACGCTTTGCTTGGAACTGCACCAGCTTAACACTCCCCCGTTGACAATAAATATGTATCTTATGTAGTCACTGGGCATTGAGTCTTACTCAACTTCACACCTTGTAACATTGGAAAGAACCCCTTCTTGGACTAATCCATTTTGAACTTTTTAAAAACTTTATCAAGGTATATTCTTTGTAAAAGTGCTATCAAGCGTCTCAATCTATCTCTATAGATCTTAATGCCTAATATGAAAGCAGCTTCTCCTAGGCCCTTCATTGAAAAACTATTGTTCAAATATTCCTTCATGCTTTCCAGCATTTCTATATTGTTTCCAATCTGCAATATGTCATCCACATATAATATTAGAAATGCTATAGAGCTCCCACTCACTTTCTTGTAAATACAAGCTTCTCTATAAACTTGTATAAACCCAAACGCTTTGATCACCTCATGAAAGCGATTATTCCAACTCCGTCATGCTTGCAATAGTCCATAAATGGATCGCCGGAGTTTGCAAACTTTGTCAGCATTCTCTGGATCGACAAAACCTTCTGGTTGCATCATATACAACTCTTCCTCAAGGAAACCATTGAGGAACGCTGTTTTGACATCCATCTGCCAAATTTCATAGTCGAAATATGCAGTTATTGCTAACATGATTCTGATGGACTTAAGCATCGCTACGGGTGAGAAGGTCTCATCATAGTCAACTCCATGAACTTGTGAAAAACTCTTTGCCACAAGTCGAGCTTTATTGACGGTGACATTACCGTCCGCGTCTGTCTTCTTCTTAAAGATCATTTGTTCTAAATGTCCTTTCACCCTTCAGGTAATACTTCCAAAGTCCATAATTTGTTTTGATACTTGGATCTCATCACGGATTTCATAGCCTCTAACCATTTCTCAGAATCCGGCCCCATCATCACTCCTCCATAGCTCGTAGGTTCATTGTTGTCCAACAACATGACCTCCAAGACTGGGTTGCCGTACCATTCAGGAGCAGTACGCGCCCTTGTCGACCTACGAGGTTCAACAGTAACTTGATCCGAAGATTCATGATAATCATCATTAACTTCCTCTTCAGCTGCCGTAGGCTCCACAGAAACATCTTTCTGCGTTGCGCTACTCTCTGGTTGAAGCAAAGGTTCAATAACCTCATCAAGCTATATTTTCCTCCCACTCAATTCTGTCGAGAGAAAATCTTTCTCGAGAAATGTTCCGTTCTGAGCGACAAACACTTTGCCTTCAGATCTGAGATAGAAGGCATACCCAACTATCACTTTTGGGTATCCTATGAAGACGCATTTCTCCGCTTTGGGTTCCAGTTTTTCAGGTTGAAGCTTTTTGACATAAGCATCACATCCCCAAACTTTAAGAAACGACAACTTGAGCTTCTTGCCAAACCACAGTTCAAATGGCATCGTCCGAACGAATTTCGATGGTACCCTATTTAAAGTGAATGCGACTGTCTCTAATGCATAACCCCAAAACGATAGTGGCAAATCGGCACGAGACATCATAGAACGCACCATATCTAATAAGGTTCGATTACAACATTTGGACACACCATTATGCTGTGGTGTTCCAAGCGGTTTCAACTGTGAAACAATCCCACGCTGTCTTAAGTGACTGCCAAAATAATAACTGAGATATTCACCTCCTCGATCAGATCGTAGGAATTTAGTCTTCTTGTCACGATGATTCTCAACTTCACTCTGAAATTGCTTGTGGGACCCTGACTCATAAGCCGTGATCACCGAATGCATGTGTACAGTGATCCGAAAGATCAATGCTCACTGAACACACAGAAGCTGAATAGCAAGAGTCTTACAACCACATTTAGCATCTTACACAAATAAAGACCATGAAGGTCTAGTCTTACATAGATAGGGCCACAAGGGCCAAACGCTTCAATAGAACAAGCAGTGGAAATCTTGATCGAAAACGTGAACCCATGCCATCTTCCTTAAACCTACAGGCATTCTGACTGGGAAGCATCCTAGTTCGCATGTTCGTCACCAACGAACTCTTGAACATACTCCTGTTCTTCCATGCCTGGCCAATTAAATAACCAGTGGCAAGCCAATGAGCACTTTGAATGTACTCGCAAGCAACCCATGTTTGGAACAAGGTAAAACAATGCATGATACAACACTAATAGGTATTTTGCTAAAAGCTAATTTTGAATGCAATGACATGGTCAAGTAACTAGATAAGCATGCATCAACATTTGGCAGATATCCATGTGATCAAGTTATGGATATCATCATAAGCAAGGGTTGAACATCTCATGTTCATTTATCACATCAAGTCTTCAGACTCGTCTCAAGTATCATACTCCTTTCTCCCATACACACACACCAAGTTTGCGAAAACATCTGGACGTTGCATAAGCAGCACCACCTAACTATCCTTGACCGTGGACACGGCTATTCGAATAGATTTACACTCTGCAGAGGTTGCGCGCTTTACCCATAAGACTCGGGGAACTTCTGTGTCATCCTCAACTTGCGATATATTACATACCCGAGGTAAGCACCCGAACAATGCCTTACCCATGGTGATACTAAACAAAGAGTCCACTCGTTGGTGCCATCCCTCATGCTATACATCGCACGTATCATCCATGAGGGCATGCAACGGTGTGCCCGGTGCCTATGAAGACAGCGCATGGCCTTTCACTTCTGGGATGACCCCATCTCGAGATTGATCACTTCACCTTTGCCACTAGTAATGCGAGCTCCCTGCTACCACCAACCATGGTAATCAACAAAGCCACATCCCAGAAGGGGTATCGTGGTCGCACATGTAAGGTTGGGACGATCGACAAATCTTAAACCCTCTGTTTTTGAAAACACACCTTCAACTTGTTCCGACACACCACTTCTTTCTCAGGTGGTCACCAAACTCATCATCATCTCCCTCGGGCATTAGTGGCACATGACGGGGTTTTCGAAAAGTCTTTGAAATCATCTCTTTCATTCCATCACCATGCATAATCCTGATCCCACTAGCATAGCATCTACTAGCATCCTATCTACACCCACCCGCATAACCCTCATAAGGTGGTAGGGTTATGCACGAAGCAAGTGTCAATGGTAAAAGTGTCGGAAGCAACCCACTGAAGTGATCACTACTCCACAGATCAAGTATAACGAAAGTAAAGTTCTATATGACATGCAATAAAAATGGTTTCCTAACATGGTTAAAGGGCTGCTTGCCTGGCTCAACAAAGTCTTCGGGGTCTTCAAAGTGTTCGGGTCCAACTCCCTCATCAATAGCGCAATCTATCGTCGCGATAAATAGCGATAAAAATAAGCATCACACAGAAACAGAGCACACAAAGCTAAGCAAAATGCTACCCTATTCTGTTAAATACTAAAAACTATACTAAAAATAGTAATCTAGGGTTTTGAAGTTAAAAAGTTTTTTCAAAATATTTAAAACAGGGGCTAATAATGCCAAATAGGGGTTTTAAATTAAAAGAGTACAAAAGAGTTTTTCAAATATTTTTACAAGTGGCACTAATAAATTCTATGGAATATTCTAGGATTTTAGGTGAAAGAATATTGGGCATTGGATTAATATTGAGAAATGTGGGATTTTGCGAAATCCCAAAGAAAAAAAGGAAGAAAAAAGGGAACGGGATCCTGGGCCAGAGCCAGCCTACAACTCAGCCGGCCCAGAGGCCAAGCAGCCTAGGCGAACCGACGCGCACGTGCCCCCGCATTCAAACCTAACGTTTGGAGCCCGAAGGCCAGCGACAGAGAGAGGAGGAGATGGGAGGTGAGGATGACAGGCGGGCCCCACCTGTCATCTCTAACATCGCGGCAGGAAGGCCCGCGAGCTTACTCACGATGATGCAGGGCACAACGAGGCTAGATGTAGGTGGGGACGAACTCAACATCAAGTTGCCGTTCCCCTAGAGGTGGAGGGAAAGCCGGCGGTGGTCAGAGTAGCCGGCGGCGAGCTCCCGCGGTGGAGGGAGCTTCGGGAGAGATTGCTGCGGCCTCTCCATGCTGCAAGCAGGATGGGTCGAGGAGGAAACGGGTCAGGGAAGCAAGGGAAGACCAACGGAGGGGAAAAGGGGACTAGAGGGGGTCGCTCCTAGGAGATCGGCGATGGGGTCGCTGCGGGGGTCCTCGGCTCGATCTCGAGTGCAGAGGGAGGGAGAGGGGTTGGGGCTTGGCCAGGCGTCAACTGGGCAACGAAGGGGAACAGGGGAGAGGAGAGGGGCTTAGGGGAGGCCCTTATATAGGCGCCCGGTGGTCCATCGAGCTCGTATGCTCTGGTGAGGTCGGGGTTGAGTAGAGGGGGCGAGGGCATGTCTGTGGTGCTCGTGGGGTTGGTCTAGGCCGAGGGGCAGAGGAGAGAGAGGCGAAGGTAGGCCCTAGTGCCCGCGCGTGTGAGCTCACGCGTTGGCCGGCTCGGGCGGCGTTGGGCCCGCGCGAGAGGGGGTCGCAGGAGGGAGTGAGAGGACGGGGCCGACACTTTGGAGTGTTGCGGACCTCGAGGGAACCTCGGGGGACAGCTTCCCCCATCCCAAGGCTATTAGGATCCCTCAGGATGCTCCTGCTACAGTGCGGACATGCACTATAGCGTGCTCCAGAGCATGCCTTTGGCATGCCATGGCATGCTTGTGTCTACTAGCTCCTGGACGATTTAGAGATGCTCTAGGAGGTAGGGGAGGCTAGAGGAAAAATAAATGGGGTAGGAAGAGGGTAGAAGTGTCCCTACCATGGTAAAACAGAGGGGTAAATGTGGGTTTTTCGCGACTTACCTAATGACCCTTGGCCAGATAAACTTACTGGAGGTGAAAGGCAATACCAGAGAGCTGTGGTTAAATTTTGGAGCCAAGGGAATTCGTGAAAATGGTGAAAACAACAGCTTTACCATTTCACCAGAAGGTGTTCGATGGATGTTTGGGAAAGAAAATTTTACCCACCTACTATGACATTTAACAAGATGAAATGGTGGGCAAAAATGAGATGGATCACCACATTTGAGCTCAAATGAGCAAGCTTGACAATAGAAACATTGTGAACCCTAGAAACTAACAGAATCAGGTTTTGGTAGATCTAGTTATGCAAAGCAATTACCCTTGATGCACCACTTAGTGTAGCATCATTATTTGGTGATTAGAACATGTCCACAAAGTTTGGGGTCAAGTGGAGAAACTTCACAATGTAAAGTTGCTCAAATTTGAATTTGGACAGGGAGGGTTTTTGGATGGTTTGATGAATCAAATCAACTTGGATTGAGATGAAACTATGCAAGATCAACACCTATGATAGGGTTGACTTGCCGGAATTTTCCTGGAATTTATTGAGAAAATTTCTTCTAGAAATATTCCAAAACCTTGATTTGGACAGAAAGGGTTTTGAGGGGTTTTGCCCATGATTTCAACATGCCCATGTGTCGAAACTCATATATATGGAAAATATATATCCACTGATTTTTCCTAAATTTTCTCAAATATTTTGAAGGCATTTAAATAACTTTTCCCTATGAAAAACAATTTCTGGTCTTAAGAAAAAGCCTTTATATAAAATATAAAAATAACCTTTAAAATTAATATTTGGTGGTTTTGGGAAGTCATAATTATAGTAGGTTTGAGTTAAAACATTTGGGGAAGAAGGATCCACTCAATTTGAGGACTTGCAATGAAAATCTCATTTCAGGGGGTTTTGAAAACCTAATTGGAATAAATCCCATTTGGTCAAAACAAAATTCGATAAAAATAGTTTTGGGCACTATTCACATGGCATGATCATTGCGCAAGAAGTTTAGGTCAAGGAAGATGAATATGAAGAGGGATAGAATCTAAGAGTGCCATATACCACAATCAACAAGGAAACAAGCAACAATTCAAACAAGCACAAGCATTGAAAAAGTTTTAATTGGCTCCAAATTTTATAAATCCAACAATAACAAGGTGATACAAACACAAGGTGTTGGGGATATAACCTCACGGTGACACCCGCCCTGGAGGGCTCCGGGTTAAACCGGACGGCTCGTAGCCATCCCATGAGTGAGCCATCAGGACTGGAGGGCCCAACAAGCGTAGCGGCTCACAAGATGGGCCGGCGGGGTGGCCCGGATGAGAAGACCCAGGCGTGTAAAGCTACCCAGGGACAACTTGGTTAGGATAGGTAAGAGAAGATACAGGCAGACTTGGACGTGTAATGAGAGCCGGCCACAACTTGTATGACCCGTGGTCTTAACCTCGGTATATAAAGGCAAGACCCGGGGTGACTTAGAGGGCAGGTTATCTAGAACTAGGTCAAGCTTTAGCTCCCTTGTAATCGATACAACATGCAATACAAACACAAGAAGGACGTAGGCTATTACCTCACCTTAAGGGGCCGAACCTGGGTAAACTCGTGTCCTTCGTCCCTGTCAACCCCTTTGAGTCCATCATGTTAGCGATGGCCTCGAATCCATGTCCGTTAACCCAGACATCTGCCGTGATAAATCCACGACAGTTGGGGGCTTGACGCTTGGTGGTGTTGAGTTCTCAAAGGGCTCTCTCCCAGGGCTGGAAGGATACGTGGTCGGAAGGATCAGCAAGAGTCGCGGTGGCCGGTTCTACATCGATGATGCCGGCTGGGGGCTTGATGGAGAGTCCGTGGAGTATGGATTCCAGGTTCCATTCGGCGGGATCCATGTCTTCATCGGAAGGGTTGATGGATCCACACTCGGGTCGGACGTCTCCACCGACATCATCGAGCTGGCTCGATGTTTGCGACCTGCGTGTAACATGCATCCTGCCCGTGCTAATCCTGGTCAGAAGCATGTCTTCATAGGCTTCATTCAAGGTACGGATCTGGAAGCTTCCGGATCACAGGAAACTCTCGTCTATTCGGAGAACGAATCTTCAAGTGGAGAAATGGAGTTCGTGTACCAGCTCCGCAACGGCGGCCTTGGGGGCTACGGCGACGTCTGCCTTGAGTTAGATTGCTCTGAGTCGGATGATCTTGAGTTGCTGGTTCATGCTGCCGTGTTCATGGCGGGGTCAGCCCCAGGCATGAGTAGTACAACCGCAGGAGCCGCCACCTCGGGTTTTAACCCCATGCCGCCGACTCAACTTCTTGTGGAGCTGATGGATGAGCTCGCGGCTTTAATGGCCACTGACGTCACACCAGATAATCAAGCAGCTCAGAATTTAGAGATCGCAAGGATCAAAGGCCGGATGAGAGAGGAACAGCAAAGGATGGCTGAGGTGAGGATCCAAATGGAGGAAGAGGCGGAACGTATCAAGGCAGATGCTTTCCGTCTAGGGCTAGAGCAAATATCAGCAGCAGCTGTACATCGAAGGAGGCATCAATACCGTCTACCAGAGCGCTATGAAGCAAGGAACCTCTTCAATACTCCTCCTGGCACGAGGCGAGTAACGGACGCGCCTGCAAGCCGCCCGACGGAGAGACCAGCGACTCATCTGGCCCGGCGTAACCAAGCTTCACCTGGTGGCTTTCCGACGCCGGCGGGTCATTATTCTAACCCAACCGAGAATATGGTGGCAGCGGCCACCCGGCTTGAGACAATTCCTATCCCGAATGAAGCACACTTTGCAGAGGATGTGCGGAACGCCATCGCATACCTCCAGACGGCCGTGGCCCAGCAGGAGAAATATACTCACAGCCGGAGCCAAGTTCATTCAACCCCTCTTCCTAGCCATAGCTTTAGCTGGCGCTACGAATCACCAGCAGGTTCCAGTAGCAACCGGCACAGAGAGATTCCGACGGGTCACCAGCCGGGTAGAGACACGACAGCATTTGTAAACCATGCAGGAAGCACACAAGAGGCTCCAGCTAGGCCGGCTTACCAGGAGCCCGTGCCCTCTGTTTCGGTAGGGGCAGGAGTAAACTCCAGGATGGGAGGGCTGCCGTGTTTGTCGCCAGCTCTACGGAGCGAACGACTGCCAAGAGACTTCAAAGGGCCCCGCAAGCTCCCAAATTATACTGTTGATTTACCCCCGGAGGCCTGGGTGGAGAGTTATGAATACATGGAGATGCTGGAGGTCAGTGAGGCGGTTTATGCCAAGTATTTCGTCATGATGCTTGAAGGCCCGGCTCACACATGGCTAAAGGGGTTACCGCCTAATACCATCAATTCATGGGCGGAGCTCCGGCCCCGGTTCATTAAAAACATTCAAGGAACGTGCAAGCAGCCGATAACCATTGTGGATCTTGATCATTGTGTCCAACAGGAGAACGAATCGTCCCATCATTGGGTAGGGCGGGTCTCGAAAATCATCCACACCTTAGAACAGATCACGACGGCCCAGGCGGTACTGATCTTGGAGAAGAACTGCCATTTTGTTCTGCTGAAACAAAAACTCGGCCGGCTCAAACGTACGTGCCAGGACATGGGAGAGCTCATGACGGCTCTCACGAAATATGCCAACTCTGACAGTCCGAAAGATCCGGGTTCTGATGATGAGAAAGCTGGCCAAGGTAAGAAAGGAAATCAAGGCAAGGGTGCGACAAACAATGGTAGCCAGAGCAAACGTAAGAATCTAGAGGTCGGGTTAGAGCTGGTGGCTATTACAAACACCCAGCAGAATTACCCCAAAGGCAATAGGAGGTCTAGACCGCCCTTTGGCAGGGATAGCTCTTCCTCGAACATGGAGGAGTTACTTAAGCGAGCTTGTCCAAATCACAGTCTGCCTGATAAGCCGGCAAGCCACACATGGGGGGATTGCAATTTAATGCAGAAGTTCAAGCAGTATTTCACACAACCTAACAATCGAGATGGTGGTCCGCCAGGCGGCTCAGGACATGATGGGTCAGGAGTTGGTTTTGGTTCTGGCGGCTCAGGGTTCGGTCATCCGGTCCACCGTTATCCGGGTCAGGATAGTCAAGGGGGACAGCAGCCGCATTCTGGTAACAATAATCAGCAACAATAACGTAACCAGTCCGGCTTTCAGAGTAATCTGAAGCAACTCAGCTCCGGGCAGTACCACGTTTTCACGACCGGTCTCAACAAACGGGACCAGAAGTTGCAAAAGCGGGCAGTGAATGCGGTTACACTGGCTCTTCCGCGGTACTTAAAGTGCTCTGAATATGACATAACTTGGAGCCGAGAATATCACCCGCCGCGTGTCGATGACCCGGGGCGGTTGGCTTTAGTTGTAGCCCCCAGGTGGGCGGGTATATGGTGAACAAGGTGCTTATGGATGGGCGGCAGCAGCATAAACATCCTTTACTATGACACTTTCCGGTGGATGAAGTTGCTTGACAAGGATTTAAAACCTTCATCCACCGTCTTTCATGGTGTGGTTCCGGGCAAGTCGGCGCGTCCGATGGGCAGGATTTCATTGGAAGTGGCTTTTGGCGATGAGTACAATTACAGGGTGGAATCCTTGTGGTTCGAAGTGGTCAAGATCAAGAGTCCGTATCATGCGATATTTGGACGGCCGGCTTATGCTAAGTTCATGGCCAGGCCTTGCTATGTTTACTTGCAGCTCAAGATGCCTGGCTTAAACGGTACCATTACCGTTCATGGTAATCGAAATACGGCTATTGAGCGTGAAGAAGGAGACGCGGCTTACGCAGATTCCAGTTGCGCTCACGAGGAGCTTAAATTCTATAAAGAGAATGTTGATCTGGAGGATATGACCCCGCTGAAAAATCCCACCACGGAGGTTGAGTCGCCCCTCAAGTTTTCAGTGGATGATACGAAGATAGTAGATTTCACTCCGGGCGACTCATCTAAGCAGTTCATCATTGGATCTCACATGGACCCCAAATAGGAAAGCGCGCTTATCAAATTCATCCGTGAGAATCGGGACATCTTCGCATGGAAACCTTCTGACATGCCGGGTGTACCAAAAGAGTTCGCTGAGCACAACCTTAATGTGGATCCAAAGTTTAAGCCAATTAAACAACTTTTGTGGTGGTTCAATGAGGAGAGGCACAAGGCTATTGGGGAAGAAGTTGCCCGGCTCTTGGCAGCAGGTTTTATCATTGAAGTTTTTCACCTGGAATGGTTGGCTAACCCGGTGCTCGTGCTCAAAAAGAATGGCACAT
Source organism: Hordeum marinum (assembly GCA_022496015.1). NCBI lineage: Eukaryota > Viridiplantae > Streptophyta > Magnoliopsida > Poales > Poaceae > Hordeum > Hordeum marinum. The sequence continues at coordinate 366,817,473 of CM039673.1, read as the reverse complement.
GGTGTATGTGTGTGGACTACACGAACCTTAATAAGGCCTGTCCGGCTGATCCATTCTCTCTCCCTCGTATTGATCAGATCATTGATGCTACGGCGAGGTGTGAAAGTTTGTGCTTCCTGGATGCATACTCAGGTTATCATGAAATCAAGATGGCGGTCAAAGACCAGGAGAAGACGGCTTTTATCACACCCTTTGGGGCGTTCTGTTATGTCTTTATGCCCTTCGGGCTCAAAAGTGCCCAGGCGACTTACCAACGATGCATGCAGAACTGCCTTCATGGTTAGATTGGCCGAAATGTTCATGCTTATGTAGATGACATCGTGGTCAAATCCAGAAAGAAGGAGACACTCTTGGAGGATTTAAAGGAAACTTTTGATAATCTCCGGGTCTACAAGATGTGCTTAACCCGACCAAGTGTGTCTTTGGTGTTCCGGCGAGCAAGCTTTTGGGTTTCCTGGTCTCTGAGCGTGGTATCGAGGCTAACCCAGATAAAATCAAGGCTATTACCTCTCTAGGAGAGCCGGCTTGTACTAATGATGTTCAACGCTTGGCAGGGCGGATTGCTGTGTTGAGCCGGTTCATAAGCCGTCTTGGAGAGAAGGCTATTCCTTTATATCAAATGATGAAGAAGACAGACAAATTTGTCTGGAGTAAAGCGGCCGGTGAAGCACTTGAGGCGCTTAAAAAACAGCTCACTGAGCCGCCAGTGTTGGCCGCTCCGACTGAAAAGGAACCGTTACTCCTTTACGTGGCAGCTAATAACCGGGCAATGAGTGCTGCAATCATGGTCAAACGCAAGGAGGCCGGAAAGGAGTATCCAGTGCAAAGACCGGTTTATTATATCAGTGAGGTCCTGACAGAGTCTAAGCAAAGGTATCCGCATTGGCAGAAGCTGGTATATGGGGTCTTCATGGCCAACCGCAAGTTAAAACACTATTTCTTAGGGCACCAGATAATGGTGGTCAGTTCTGCGCCGCTAGGGGATATTATCCAGAATAGAGAAGCCACAGGAAGGATTGCTAAGTGGGCATTGGAGCTGGGACCTCTCAATGTAAAATATGTGTCTTGCACAGCTATCAAGTCCTAAGCCCTTGTGGATTTCATAAATGATTGGACGGAGTGTCAAGATCCCGAGGAAAAACTAGATAACACATACTGGACTATACACTTCGATGGATCCAAGCAATTAGAGGGATCAGGGGTAGGAGTTGTTCTGACATCCCCCAAGGGTGATAAGTTTTGTTATGTGCTCCGGCTGGTGTTCCCCTACACCAAAAATGTGGCTGAGTATGAAGCCTTGCTTCATGGTCTCTGGTTAGCCAAGGAGATGAATTTGAGCCGAGTCAGGTGTTTGGGTGACTCAGATCTGGTGGCTCAGCAAGTTTCTGGCACTTGGGACGTCAAGATGCCTTCAGAAGAAGATTTGGTTGTTCCTGACCCGGAGGCAAAGTTGTGGCGGCTCTGCATGCTATCCCAGATTGGACTATTCCCTATTTGGCCTATTTGACCCGGGGCGAGTTACCTGAGGATGAAGACCTAGCCAGAAGGATCACCCGGCGGTCTAAGTCCATGACAATAGTCAATGGTGAGTTGCATAAATGCAGTGTGACGGGAGTTTTCCAACGTTGTGTTTCACCAGAGGAGGGCCGGCATATCTTGAATGAAATCCATACTGGCAATTGTGGACAGCATGCCGGCTCGAAATCTTTGGTGGCTAAGGCTTTCCGGCACGGGTCTTTCTGGTTGACGGCTCATAAAGATGCAGAGGACCTAGTCCGTAAGTGCGACGACTGTCAGAAGTTTGGCTGGCGTGCTCATATCCCGTCTCGGGAATTAAGGATGATACCAACTACTTGGCCGTTTGCGGTTTGGGGGCTTGACATGGTGGGACCTTTCAAGAGATCCAAGGATAAGAAAACACACCTCCTGGTGGCAGTGGACAAGTTTACCAAGTGGGTAGAGGCAGAGCCGGTCAGCAAATGTGACGCGGCTATGGTGGTTTTATTTATCAAAAAATTGATCTACCGTTTTGGTTACCGACACAGCATCATCACTGATAATGGGACAAATCTGTCCAAGGGGGCTATGAAAAAATTCTGCGACGAAGAGCATATCCGGCTTGATGTTTCAGCAGTGGCGCATCCACAATCCAACGGTCAGGCGGAGCGTGCCAATCGGGAAATTCTAAGAGGGATTAAACCGCGGCTTATGGTTCCTTTGCAGCAAACACCCGGGTGTTGGGTAGAAGAATTACCCTTCTTCATATGGAGCATCAGGAATACCCCTAACAGATCCACGGGTTTCACGCCTTTCTTTATGGTGTACGGGGCCGAGGCAGTTTTGCCCAGTGACAGCCTGCATGACTCGCCAAGGGTGGCGGCTTACGTTGAGGCAGACAATGAGACGACACGTCAAGACGCATTGGATGCTCTGGAAGAGGCGCGGGAGCTAGCAGCGGACCGGTCGGCAATTTATCAACAAGACTTGCATCGCTATCACAGCCGTAGGGTCAAGACCCAGACGTTCCAGGAGGGCGACTTAGTGCTCCGACTGATTCAGGACCAGACAAATATGCATAGGCTCTCTCCTCCATGGGAAGGACCTTTTGTAGTCAGCAAAAATCTTAACAATGGGTCATATTACCTCATCGATATCCGAGATGACTCAGATATGGCGGGTCAGGAGACCCGCCGGCCGTGGAACATCGTGCATCTCCGGCCTTATTTCACTTAAGGGTGTAGAGACCCTTCATTGCAAACTATCATTGTACATATTACAGTTATATTAAGAAGTATCACAGCCGAAGCAAAATCCCGGCTCAGGAAAATGAGTCGCGACACCGGGCGTTATGTCACAAAATCCCGGCTAAGGAAACTGAGTCACGACACCGGGGGTTATGCCACAAAAAACCGGCTGAGGAAAATGAGTCGCGGCACCTGGTGTTATGCCACAAAATCCCGGCTCAGGAAAATAAGTCGCGGCACTGGGTGTTATGCATCAAAATCCCGGCTCAGGAAAATGAGTCGCGGCACCAGGTGTTATGCCACAAAATCCCAGCTCAGGAAAATGAGTTGCGGCACCGGGTGTTATGCCACAAAATCCCGGCTCAGGAAAATGAGTCGCGGCACCAGGTGTTATGCCACAAAATCCCGTCTCAGGAAAATGAGTCGCGGCACCGGGTGTTATGCCACAAAATCCCGGCTCAGGAAAATGAGTCGCGGCACCGGGTGTTATGGCACGAAATCCCGGCTCAGGAAAATGAGTCGCGGCGCCGGGTGTTATGCCACAAAATCCCGGCTGAGGAAAATGAATCGCGGCACCGGGTGTTATGCCACAAAATCCCGTCTCAGGAAAATGAGTCGCGGCACCGGGTGTTATGCCACAAAATCCCGGCTCAGGAAAATGAGTCGCGGCACCGGGTGTTATGGCACGAAATCCCGGCTCAGGAAAATGAGTCGCGGCGCCGGGTGTTATGCCACAAAATCCCGGCTGAGGAAAATGAATCGCGGCACCGGGTGTTATGCCACAAAATCCCGGCTGAGGAAAATGAGTCGCGGCACCGGGCGTTATGCCACAAAATCCCGGCTCAGGAAAATGAGTCGCGGCACCGGGCGTTATGCCACAAAATCCCGGCTCAGGAAAATGAGTCGCTGCACCAGGCGTTATGCCACAAAATCCCGGCTCAGGAAAATGAGTCGCGGCACCGGGTGTTATGCCACAAAATCCCGGCTCAGGAAAATGAGTCGCGGCACCGGGCGTTATGCCACAAAATCCCGGTTCAGGAAAATGAGTCGCAGCACCGGGCGTTATGCCACAAAATCCCGGCTCAGGAAAATGAGTCGCAGCACCAGGCGTTATGCCACAAAAAAATGGCTCATGAAAAGGACTCATGGGGAGGGCAGCTTCTTACCTTTTGGGTACAACTTATAACGCCAAACCGCCGGCGTCGTACGCCGTACTGCTGAAGGGGGCTTCTTCCCGACGGGTATCGCTTCTAACACCCTATCAACCGGGTTTATGCCAAATTTCTGGCTAGCACGTTTAGCCGCGATTGTGAGGGTTTTTTACCGACGGGTAGCTAACACCTCATAACCGGCGAGGGCGGCTTCTTACCTTTGGGTATAGCTTCTAACGCCTATCCGCCCGCATTTATGTTGTATTATTACCTTCGGGTACACAAAAATCCGGCTAAGGAAAATTAGCCGCGGTGAGAGCCCCTTCTTACCTTCGGGTACAGCTTCTAACGTCTATCCGCCAGCGTTTACACTATATTATTACCTTCGGGTACAACTTATAAAGCTTATTAACTAGCTTTATGCTATAAAACTCCGGTTGACATGATTAGCCACGGACGGAAATCATGAAGTCCTTTCAGCCGGCTCTCGAACCGAGAAGAAGAGACAACCGACGTAAATTATCAACTGGAATGCATCAAATTTAGATGGCACTTGGAAAGCCGATTTTTTTTTCTCGTTTAAAAGATCATCACAACAAATATCACATGACATATATTACAAACGCTCTATGTAGAGCACCAAAAAGTATTGATCAAAGTTCTTTCAAAGTCCCCTACGACAGGTTAAGGAGAGCCGGCTATTACAAAGTGGAGTTAATCAACTGGCCGACGGCTCATCCTGCTCCGGCTCTTTGGGTGCCTGGATCTGAAGGTTGTCCAAGTTCCAGTTCCAATCAGCTAGAGCTGCAAAAGTCCCTTCTTCAAGGAAGGGAGACGGGTCAAGATCAGAAGCGAAGAGGTCCTTACTATGGGTAGGTGTCAAGTCCTTCCATTCATAGAGTGGGCCACAAATTCTCTTCTGGTCAGCATCATAAGTCGCCTGGTAAGTGTCCATGTCAGCCTCTTGTGCTAAGAAGGAAGCCAGGAACCGTGAATTCTTGACGCACTGGATGTAGTCAGCTTCTGTAAACTCAGAGCCGTCATCCTTCTTGGAGGGGAAGCCTTCCATCATATCAGCCGGAGTAAGCTCCGGAGCGAAGGCCAGAGCCCGGCTTATGCCTGCGATTGCTCCCTGGTGGGCGGCTGATTTCTTCAATTCAGCAATCTGCTTCGGCATGGTGGAAAAAAGTTCCAAGACCCCTTTAAGAGTCGAAGGGATCTTGTCCTTGTGCTGCACAGATTTGATGGTAAACATCGCGCCACAGTACAGCTGTTCCGCCAGGGTGTAGATAGCTTTCAGAGGCAGTAAGCTATCGGACGCTAGTTGACGGCTTCTAGGACCTGTAGGAGCCGGAGGTTTAATGATAAGTCACCAATTTAGATGTTATAACAGCGGTTAAGGAAAAATTGTCAAGAGCTCACCAAAGAGGGCGGCTGTCATCTTTGTGATATGGAGTTTCAAGGATTGCAGCTCGTCAGAGAGGATCATCAGCCATTGATCAACATCGTCTGCCTGTTTGATCAGCTTGGCCTGCTCAGACACAACAGACTCTCTGAAAGGGGCGAACTCCGCCTTAACTTTAACCAACTCTTTGGTTAAGAGCCAGCATTTCTCATCGATGACACTCCGGGGAGCCTGTTGATCAGCCAGGTTGGTCTTTAAGTCGGCCAACTATGACCCGGCTTCAGTCAAGGATTCCTGCAAATATTTCAAAGCAGGGAGTAAAACGGACAAGTCTCAAACAGATTGCAAGCAATATGCATGACACTTGGGGGCTAATGTTTATTGTTCAGAAGAGTCCCGACTCAACTTTGAACAAGTTTGAGCCGGTCCTTGGGGGCTACTATTAGCTCTTTTAAGTTATCTTCTAAGAAGTCCCGACTCAACTTTGAACAAGTTTGAGCCGGCCCTTGGGGGCTACTATTAGCTCTTTTAAGTTATCTTCTAATAAGTCCCGACTCAACTTTGAACAAGTTTGAGCCAGGCGTTGGGGGATAATATCGGCTCTTCTGATTATCTCATACAGAATAATTCTATCTACAAGACAACTGTGCAATGTCCCGGCTAAACATGTCGAGAGATTAAGCCGACACTTGGGTGCTACGTAGGGGTATAAGGAGGAAAAGAATACCTCATACTTATTCTTAATGAGATTAACCAGATGGAGCTCCAGGTCCCGGCTGGTGGATAGGCGGGTCATGTAGCCAGCATGAAGCTCCTCAGCTGTCCTCTTCTCCAAGGCAGAAGGCTCAAATTCAAGCTTCCTAGAAGTTTCAGCTATTTCACCCGGCTTAGCTAGACAACACGTGAACCGGGGGAGAATGCAAACTTCTGGGCCAGTCGTGTCTTTAGCCGCCTGGGCAGGGCTCAGGGTTTAGAAGGATCCTTTGGTGGACTATCTGGGACAATGTCATCAGCGGTCGGCTTAATACTTACAGCTGGGATATCTTTAGCCGGCCGCGAGTCATCCGGCTTTGAATGCTCCGGTTCTTGGGTAGCAGGACCGGGGGAGGACTTTTTGGTTTTTTGACGCTTGGCTTGAGCACTGTAAATGTGAGGACCAGAATCCAAAGGATACTACTGCCGCATAAAGAGCCGGATGTCATCATGGGAAATACTTACAGCGGATTGATCTTGGGAGGCGGCAGAGTGGTTGCCGAAGAGTCGCCGGAAGAGGGTGATTTCTAAGAGACAGTTTAAGAAAGATGAGACAGCGTCGAGGTCGTACAGTGAAATTAATTAAAAAGGAGATGCATACCTCTGCGGGACGTTTCTTCGGAGCTGGCGAGTGTGGCAAGCCGGACATAAGTTCAGTAGAACCAGCGCTCCGGGTCTGGCGTCGCTCAATCTGTTGTTGCTTCTTCAAAAGAAAGTCGGGAGCCAGATAAGCAAGAGGATGAGAAAGAGGAACTTTTTCAATAACCCGCCGCGGCTTCCGGGGAAAAAATATTCTGAGCCGGAACAAATATAGATTACCTCAGGGGCGTTGGCGCGGCTTGTTTCAATATCATTATGTGAGTAAAACAAGTGTAAGTAAAATAAGGTAATGAAATGGCGGAAAGCAGCCAAGGTTTACCTCTGAGTCGGACGATTGCGGCGGGTTAAACCATCCTTCTTGTGGAGCGGTCCTCTTGGACCTCTTAGCCAGAGCTTTCTTCTTGGGCTTCTTCAAAGGAGGAACATACTCCTTCTTCCAGAAATTAGAGTTGGCCTAGAAAGGTTAAACAGGTTAAACGGTAATGAGTCAGAAAGGTATATGTGACAAGAGAAAAAGTGGTGAAGAATTGCCTTACATCTAGAGCCGGATTTTTGGCGTCAAAAAGCGTCAGGCCAATGGTGTTGCATGATCCAGATGCTTCATGGACAACGCCCCGGATGACGATGGTGATGTCATCCTCCTTCAGGGTTGATTGGTTGGAGCATAATGAACTATCATACTTGCCTTCGTATTCACACATGAGCCGGCTTCTATGACTTAAGGGCATAATCCGCCAAGAAACCCAGCAGTGGATCAAGTCCAGCCCAGTTAAACCATTGGACATGAGGGCCTTGATCTTGGCGTGAGCCGGCTCGTACCTTGCACATTCCGAAGCCGATAGTCGGCCAGGAAGTTCTGAAGTTGTCTTGAGCCGGGAGGGACGATAGCCCGGCAGTGGACTCTCGTTCTCAGGAGAGGTATCCTTCCAGTAGAACCAAGTCTTGTTCCAGTCCTTTGAATGACTCGGCATCTGCATGGCTGGAAAAGTAATATCCCTACGCCGTTGGATGAAGATCCCGTCAAGCTCTAGACCCGGACCGGCTTTCACCTCAGATTACCGGTTGGCGTAGAAAAACTCTCGAAATAACCCCACAGACGGCTTGGCTTGCAGATAGACTTCACAAAGCACTTGAAAATTGCATATATTTGAGATGGAGTTAGGGGCCAAGTCTCGAGGGTGAAGCTTGTAAAAGTGAAGGACGTCCCGAAAGAACTTCGAGTCGGGAGGCATGAATCCTCGCTTGATATGATCAGAGAAGACCACTACTTCGCCTTCTTGAGGAGTGGGCCGCGTCTCATTACCCGGGGCCCACCAATTAAGGACCTCCTTGGAAGGAAGGGTACCCGCGTGAACAAAATCCAATAAGTATTCCTCCGTGATGCAAGACCCGACCCAGTTGCATGAGTTGGAGGCGCGAGACATGCTGGCGGCTTAAAGACTGTGCAAATTAAAAAGTACAGCGAGTCAAGAGCAAAACAAATATCTACGACGGCATACAAGTTTAAGGGTTCTACAAATAATATGCCATGGTCCGGCTGATGAGAGCCGGAGGGGCCAGGCGAGTCAAAAAAGAAAAGAGGAGGAGCGAAAATCGGCTAAGTCCCAGGAAACAGATTTCGTGAAGTTCAGCTAAAATAACGGATCTACAAAAGCAGGAAAAATGCCTCTATTTTCAGACCTAAGGATGAACGGGCGAGGCGAACGAAACCTAAAATGGCAGGCTAAGTAGGGGCCGATCTATGTGTTATTACTCGCTGCCTATTACACAACGGTGCCACGAGGTCGGGCGACTATCCGGAGTTCATACGCTGAGCACGGCCGGCGGCAATGGAGTTCGAGTTCTAAGCAGCGACGGTGGCAAAGTTTTATAGAAACCCTACCGGAGATGGTTATGGATTTAAGGGGAGAAGACTTACCGGCGACAGCGAGGGGAGCGCGAGATGAACTCTAGTTCGCAACAGGTTGATTCAGTGGCCAGTTGACGGCGGGACGGAGACGACGCCGGAGCAGGAGCAGAAGTATCGGAGAGGAAGAAGATGACGACGCAAGCAGGAGAAAGGAAATGCCGCCCAAAGTAGTCCTATTTAAAAGGAAAACAGGGCAGGCGCGAAAATCCACGCGACACAAACCGTCCGACCGAGGCGGACGCCTCGATTTTTGGGCTAACCATTTAATGGAAGGATTTAGCAATGTGTCAGCAATCTTTTTTGCAGAGTCCATGCGATGTCACGGCGGGTCATTACCGGGCAACTCGCCGAGGAACAGAACAGAAGGATCAAATGAGCAAGCTCAAATCAACCTGGGGCCTAATGTTGGGGATATAACCCCATGGTGAGACCCTCCCTAGAGGGCTCCGGGTTAAACCAAACGGCTCGTAGCCAGCCGAAGAGTGAGCCATCAGGACTGGAGGGCCCAACAAACGTAGCGGCTCACAAGATGGGCCGGCGGGGTGGCCCGGATGAGATGAGCCGGGCGTGTAAAGCCGCCCGGGGACAACTTGGTAAGGATAGGTAAGAGAAAATAGAGGCAGACTCAGACGTGTAATGAGAGTCGGCCACAACTTGTATGACCCGTGGTCTTGACCTCGGTATATAAAGGCAAGACCCGGGGCGACTTAGAGGGCAGGTTATCGAGAACTAGGTCAAGCTTTATCTCCCTTGTAATCGATACAACAAGCAATACAAACACAAGCAGGACGTAGGCTATTACCTCACCTCGAGGGGCCAAACCTAGGTAAACTCGTGTCCCTCGTCCCTGTCAACGCCTTTGAGTCCATCATGTTAGCAATGGCCTCGAATCCAAGCCCATTAACCCGAACATCTGCCGTGATAAATCCACGACACAAGGTGTGATAGACCTACCCCCCTTAGAAGAATCTCGTCCCCGAGATTCCTAGGCTAAGCGCTAAAAAGATAAGGGAACTTAGTTCTAAGATAGTCTTCACGCTCCCAGGTTGCTTCAGCTTCAGAGTGGTTGCTCCCAGGAATGCAACCTGGCCTCTCACGATAAGTGAGGTCTGGCTGAAGATCGATGTCTTGATGGTCGATGTCCTTGTAGAGGTCAGGGCGGTTGGGAACTTGTAGACACTTCTGGAGTTGTGACAGATGAAAAATGTTGTGCACATCTGATAGATTGGGAGGTAGCTCTAGCTGATAGGCAACTTCCCCTCGCATTGCAGTGATCTTGAATGGCCCGATGTATCTTGGTGCAAGCTTTTCTTTGACGTGGAAACGCTCGGTTCCCTTGAGAGGCGTGACTCGCAGCTAGACATGGTTATCGACACAGAAGCTCACTTCTCGGAGGTGGGAGTCAACGTAGCTCTTCTGTCTTGACTTGGCGGTCTCAAGGCACTCTCGGACGAGTTGAACTTGCTCTTCTGCCTCTCGAAGGTTCTCTGGTCTAAAAATTAATCCTTCTCCGGTCTCTGACCAGTTGAGGGGAGTAAAACACTTGCGTCCGTACAACACCTCAAAGGGTGCCATCTGAAGACTCGGCTGATAGCTGTTGTTGTAGGAGAACTCGGCAAACAGTAAGGAATCTTCCCACATGGCTCCATACACCGAAACACATGCGCGGAACATATCTTCGAATATCTTATTCACTCATTCAGTTTGCCCACCGGTTTGGGGATGAAAAGCAGTGCTGAAGGAGAGCTTAGTTCCCATAGCTTCTTGAAACTTCTTCTGGAATCTTGAGGTGAACTGAGTTCCTCGATCTGACACAATTTCCTTTGGAACTCTGTGAGGACTTACGATGTGGTTGATGTAGAGGTTTGCGAACTGGCTTCCATCATAGGTGGTCCTAACGGGAATGAAGTGGGCTACCTTGGTCAGGTGGTCGACAATGACCCAAATTGAATCATGTCCTTTGCTTGACCTTGGTAATCCGGTGATGAAATCCATCCCGACTTTGTCCCACTTCCATTCATGCACTTTGAGAGGTTGCAATAGCCCAGCGGGTCGCTGGTGCTCAGCCTTGACTCTCTGGCATATGTCACACTTAGCAACGAACGTGCCTATCTCCCATTTCATGCCATGCCACCAGAATCTTGCCTTGAGGTCTTGGTACATCTTGGTTCCTCTAGGATCGATGGAGTATGGAGAGTCATGAGATTATTGCAAGATCAAGTTCTTGAGCTCCTCTTTGTTGGGTATGCAGATGCGCTTTCCAAAGCATACAACTCCTTGTTCATCCACTAAGAATCCTGGGGCCTTGCATGCCTTGATCTTCCTCTTGATGCCTTCAATGCTCTCGTGTGCCTTCTGAGCTTCCTTAATATCATCCATGAAGGTAGGCTTTGCTTCAAGGTTGGTGAGGAATCCCGGTGCAACTAGTTCCAAGCCGAAGCTTTCAAGCTCTTCATACAGGGTGGGTAGCCTTTCCTTAATCATGGCATTCAAGGAACAAGCCTTTCTGCTTAAGGCGTCTGCTACCGTGTTGGCCTTTCCGGGGCGGTATTGAACATCGAGGTCATAATCCTTGATCACCTCCAACCGTCTTTGCTGCCTCATGTTCAATCCCCTTTGGGTGAAAATATACTTCAAACTCTTGTGGTCTGTGTATATCTCACATCGCTTGCCCAGAAGGTTAGGTCGCCATGTCTTCAAGGCATGAACCATGGCTGACAACTCGAGATCATGGGTAGCGTAGTTCTCTTCATGAGGATGTAGTTGTCTGGATAGATATGCTACAACTCTGCCTTCTTGCATCAGAGCACCTCCACGCCCGATTCGTGATGCATCACAATATATCACAAACTCCTTGTGAATATCAGGGGTGGCCAAAACTGGGGCTGTGGTCAACCTCTTCTTGAGCTCCTAGAAGCTTTCCTCGCACTTAGCTGTCCATTCAAAGTTCTTGTCCTTCTACAAAAGCTGGGTCATGGGTCGGGCAATGCTCGAGAATCCTTCCATGAACTTGCGGTAATATCCCACGAGTCCGAGGAAGATCCTGACTTCCTTCACGGTGGTTGGGTTTGCCATTCAGTCACGGCTTCAATCTTCGCAGAATCCATTGATAATCCTTCTGCAGTCAACACATGATCCAAGAATCCAACTTCATGTAGCTAGAATTCACACTTGCTGAACTTGGCATAAAGCTTGCACTCTCGAAGCTTCTCTAGGACCAATCTCAAGTGTTCCTCATGCTCTTCTTCAGACTTGGAGAAGACGAGTATGTCATCAATGAAGACGACGACGAACTTGTCCAAGTACTCCATCAAGACTTTATTCATGAGGTACATGAAGTAGGCAGAGGCACTGGTTAACCCAAACGGAATGTCCATGTATTCATACAGGCCATACTCGGTTACAAATGTCATCTTTGCAATGTCTTGGGGTCTGATCTTCAGCTGATAGTACCCAGATCTGAGGTCGATCTTGGAGAACACCTTGGCTCCGTTCAACTGATCAAACATGTCTTCAATCTTGGCGACTAGATATGTGTTCTTTATTGTGACTTCATTGAGAAAATGGTAATCGACACATAGTCTAATAGTTCCATCCCGCTTTGACACAAATAGAACAGGTGATCCCCAAGGAGAGGCACTAGGGCGAATGAATCCTTTTCTCAGCTGCTCCGCCAATTGCTTCTTCAATTCAGCCAACTCTTCGGATCCCATCCTATAGGCCTTCGTATAGATGGGCATTGATCCAGGCATAATCTCAATGATGAACTCAATGTCGCGGTCAGGAGGCATTCCGGGCAGCTCATCTGGAAACACATCCAGGTATTCACGTACCACTGGCACTTGATCCAACTCAATTCCCAGGAGACAGTTAGCCTAAGGGGCTTGAGTAGAGGTAGGGTTGGGAACATTCTTGACTTCCACTCCTTTGCTATTGGTCATGGTGCAAATCCTCTTGGCACAGTCTAACAAGCCTTGGTGCTTGGTCAACCAATTCATGCCAAGGATGACGTCCAAACCTAGTGAATCTAGGACTAAAAAGTCTACTAGGAAGTCTACCCCGTTGATCTTAGTCTCCACTCCTTTACAACCTATCCTAGACTTCATAACTGATCCCGGGGTTTGTATCAACATACGGCTACCCAGGGGTGTAGGATTCATGTCGCTTTCTAGTGCAAACTTTTGGGTGACAAAAGAATGTGAAGCTCCACAATCAAACAGTATTGTTGCTGGGGTTGAGTTAATGAGGAACGTACCCAGTATGACATCCAGGTCTTCTTGGGCTTCCATTGTGGTGACATGATTCACACGACCATTGCCAATGGTGGGCTGGTTGCAGGGAGCAGGGTTCCTTGGGGGTGCTCCATGGCCTTGACCTTGGTTTGGTGCATTGGGGCGCGAGGCATCTAGTTTTTGTTGGGGCAAAGCTTAGAGATGTGCCTAGACTGACACATCCAAAACAAGTGACTTCCCCAGGGTTGTAGTTATAGTTTATGCCACCGTTGTTGTTATTGGGGTTGTTGTAAGCTGGGTTGGGATTGGCATACTGCTGAGGCTGGTAGCTCGGACGAGGCGCAGGAGTTCTAGCCACCTATGGCTGATAGGTGTGCTTGGCTGGGGCTGGCTGCCAGGGGCGAGGCTTCTGGTTGATGGAGCTACCTTTGCTGATCATCTTGCACTGCAAGTGTCGTCTATGGCATGATGTTTGTCTTCCAGCATGAGGTCCTTGTTCACCAGGTCAAAGAAGGTACGACAGTCGCAGACGATGAGCTGATACTGCAGGGTCTATTGAAGTCCTTCCATGAAACGTTCCTTCTTGGCAGCCTCCCTGTTGACATCTTCAGGTGCATACCTTGACAGCAGGTTGAACTTCTGTAGGTACTCCTTGACAAAGCTACTTCCTTGCTTTAGTGCTCGGAATTCTCTCTTCTTGATAGCCATGATCCTAGAAGGAATATGGGCAGTACGACAATCCTTCCTTGAAGTCATTCCAAGTGATCACACGCTCACCTTACATGACCTTGAATCCATCCCACCAAGCTCGGGCGGTACCTCCGAGGTAGTGACAGGCATGCAGCACCTTCTCATGGTCCTCATTGCAATTGACCAGTGCAAGGAGGTCCTCGATGGTGCGGATCCAGTCGTCAGCATCAAAGGTTTCAGCAGTCTCGGTGAAGGTTGGGGGCAAATTCCTCATGAACTCAGACAGTGTGGAGTGGCCATTGTCGTTCCTGCCTTGCTACTGGTTGTTCACAAGGGCCTGAGCCATCTTCTGAATAGCAGCATTGTTGGCTTGGCATTCCTCTTGGAGAACTTGGAGAAGCTGGGCTATGGTCATGTTCTTCGGTGGAGGTGGTGGCGGGCAAATATCGCCTTGTGGCTGCTCCTGGTGTCCTACAGCGTGAGCAGACCCACCAGCTCCTTGTTGCTGGCTTGAGTTGCTGGCTTCAGGGTTGGCGAAGGAGCTATTGCGGGTAGCAGCCACCATCCTGTTTGGAGCAGCCAAGTCAAACAACTGGGATAGACGAGAGGGAAAGCAACAATATAAAAGCACGCCTAAGGGGGTTGGTCAAGTGCAAGTGTGGTAAAACAAAGGTCAAAAGACCAACATATATTAAGATAGATGATGGAGTCGCTTACATGTTGCCTAGGGCAAAATCGCGACTTGCATCGGAACACAAACAACAAAACAATCAACAAGCACACATGGTTTCATATGAACCATTACCCGGATAAGACTCCGCATAAGGGGTACGTGACTGATCCTACCCTAGGGGTTCTCGGAGTCATGTGGTGGAGTGCTCGGTCTCGTAGTCACGCTCCTCTGGGTCTTCCTCATGTTCATCATCTGAACGGGCATCATTCCCGATCGAAGGGGTCGGGGAACGAGGAGGCCCATCCCGACGATGCTCTACTGGCGGGTCGGTGAAGAGCTCATAGTACTCCGTTGCACTCATGCGATGACGACGTGTGGGTGCATCTCTAGCTGGGGGTACTCCTTCTCTGTAAGCGACGGCTGGTCATCCCTCGGAGGCTCCACCCTTCTTGATCTTGTCTGGCTTCGTCTTGGCTTGCCGAAGTAGCTCTCGGGTGCGGTGAAGTTCCTCGCTGAGCTTCACGGACCCCTTAATCAAGTGGTGAACCAGACTATCGATGGAGAGACTGAAGTAGGTCTGGAACCTGAGTGGTGTGCCATCCTCCTGGGTCGGAACCAGGGTCCAACTCTCGCCAAGATCATCCTTTATGAAGGGAATGTAGCGAGTAGCCGGCTCATCAGCCGTCTCTGGAATGATGTCTCGTAGGTGTAGAAGGGTCTTGCGTGTAGCTAACTCGACTGCGAGCATGAAGGTCTCCATCCGTGGTCCTTCAAAGAACCAACTGGTCAGGGATTTGTTTGCCTTCACGACCACATCCACGTGGTACTCCCTCATGACGGCATCGATCCAGTGCTCGTGGTAGTGGAAAATGGGCGGTTGGCGAAACTAGCACTTCTCCAGGCTATCCCCAAGGAGTAAGGGAAAGCCGGATGTTAGGAAGGCTTCGGGTACGACGGCCATCTACAAAGGTTTCAAGGGAGGAGAGTCGGCACAGTGTTGTGTGAAGAATAGAAGAGGTAGATAGTGTAGAATTTCTAAGTATAGGTACTAAGTGTAGTTTTGAAAATAGTTTTTATCCTAACTAACGTCCATGCTAACTAAGGGCTTCCTACAGTCGGGATGCCTATGATACCATCTCTGTGGGGACCCCGACTCATAAGTCGTGAACACTGAATGCACGTGTATAGTGATCCCAGGGATCAATGCTCACTGAACACAGAGAAGCTGAATAGCAAGAGTCTTACATCCACATTTAGTGTCTTACACAAATAAAGACCATGAAGGTCTAGTCTTACATAGATAGGGCCACAAGGGCCAAACACTTAAATAGAACAAGCAGCGGAAATCTCTATCGAAAGAGTGAATCCATGCCATCTTCCTTAAACCTACAGCCATTCTGACTGGTAAGCGTCCTAGTTCGCATGTTTGTTACCAATGAACTCTTCAACATACTCCTATTCTTCCATGCCTGGCCAATTAAATAACCAGTGGCAAGCGAATGAGTACTTTGAATGTACTCGCAAGCAACCCATGTTTGCAACAAGGTAAAACAATGCATGATACAACACTAATAGGTATTTTGCAGAAAGCTAATTTTCAATGGGATGACATGGTCAAGTAACTAGATAAGCATGCATCAACATTTGGTAGATATCCATGTGAACAAGTTACGGATATCATCATAAGCAGGGGTTGAACATCTCATGTTCATTCATCACATCAAGTCTTCAGAGTCGTCTCAAGTGTCATACTCCTGTCTCCCATACACACACACACCAAGTTTGCAAAAACATCTGGACTTGGCATAATCAGCACCACCCAACTGTCCTTGATCATGGACACGGCTATTCAAATAGTTTTACACTCTGCAGAGGTTGCGTGCTTTACCCACAAGACTCGGGGAACTTCCATGTCATCCACGACTCATGGTATATTACATACCCGCGGTAAGCACCCAAACAATGCCTTTCCCATGGTGATACTAAACAAAGAGTCCACTCGTTGGTGCCATCCCTCATGATATACATTGCATGTATCATCCATGAGGGCATGCAACGGTGTGCCCGGTGCTTGTAAAGATAGCGCATGGCCTTCCACTTCTAGGAAAGCCCTGTCTCGAGATTGTTCACTTCACCCTCGCCACTAGTAATTCGGGCTCCCTGCTAGCACCAACCATGGTAATCAACAAAGCCCCATCCCATAAGGGGTATCATGGTCGCACATGTAAGGTTAGGGCGGTCGACAAATCTTAAACCCTCCGTTTTTGAAAACACACCCTCAACTTGTTCCGACACACCACTTCTTTCTCAAGTGGTCACCAAACTCATCATCATCTCCCTCGGGCATTAGTGGTACCCGACGGGGTTTTCGAAAAGTCATTGAAATCTTTTCTTTCTTTCCATCACTATGCATAATCCTGATCCCACTTGCATAGCATCTACTAGCATCCTATCTACACCCACCCGCATAATCCTCATAAGGTGGTAGGGTTATGCACGATGCAAGTGTCAATGGTAAAAGTGTTGGAAGCAACCCACTGAAGTGATCACTACTCCACATGATCAAGTATAACGAAAGTAAAGTTCTATATGACATGCAATGAAAATGGTTTCTTAACATGGTTAAAGGGCTGCTTGCCTGGCTCAACAAAGTCTTCGGGGTCTTCAAAGTCTTCGGGTCCAACTCCCTCATCAATAGCGCAATCTATCGTCGCGATAAATAGCGATAAAAATAAGCATCACACAGAAACAGAGCACACAAAGCTAATAGCAAAATGCTACCCTATTCTGTTAAATACTAAAAACTATGCTAAACATAGTTGTCTAGGGTTTTGAAGTTAAAAAGGTTTTCAATATTATTTAAAATAGGGGCTAATAATGCCAAATAGGGGTTTTAAATTAAAACAATACAAAAGAGTTTTTCAAATATTTTTACAAGTGGCACTAATAAATTCTATGGACTGTTCTAGGATTTTAGGTGAAAGAATATTGGGCATTGGATTAATATTGAGACGTGTGGGATTTTTGCAAAATCCCATAGAAAATAAAAAGGAAGAAAAAAGGGCACGGGACCCTGGGCCAGAGCCAGCCTGCAACAGGGCCAGCCTAGAGGCCAACCAGCCTAGGCAAACCGACGCGCGTGTGCCCGCGTTCAAACCTGACGGCTGGGGCTCGAAGGCCAGAAACACAGAGAGGAGGAGATGGGAGGTGAGGATGACAGGCGGGCTCTGCCTGCCATCTCTAACCTCGCGATAGGGAGGCCTGTGAGCTTGTTGACGACGATGCAGGGCACGACGAGGCTAGCTTGAGGTGGGGACGGACTCAGTGTCAAGTCGTTGTTCCCCTGGAGGTGAAGGGAAAGCTAGTGGTGGTCGGAGTAGCTGGCGGTGAGCTCCCGCGGCGGAGGGAGCTTTGGGAGAGATCATCGGGGCCTCTCCATGCTGCAAACAGGACGGGGTCGAGGGGGAAACGGGTCAGGGGAGCAAGGGAAGACCAGCGGAGGGGAACAGGGAACCGGAGGGGGTCGCTACCAAGAGATCGGTGACGGGGTTGCCGCGATGGTCCTTGGCTCGATCCCAAGCGCAGAGGGAGGGAGATGAGCTGGGTCTTGGCCGTGCATCAACTGGGCAGGGAAGGGGACCAGGGGAGAGGAGAGGGGCTTAGGGGAGGCCCTTATATAGGCGCCCGGTGGTCCATCGCGCTTGGGTGCGTTGACGAGCTCGGGGTCGGGGCCAGGGTCGAGCAGAGGGGGCGAGGGCACGTCTGCGATGCTCGTGGTGTTGGTCTAGGCCGAGGGGGAGAGGAGAGAGAGGCAGAGGTAGGCCCTAGTGCCCGCGAGTGTGAGCTCATGCGTGGGCCGGCTCGGGCAGTGTCGGGAACGTGCGAGAGGGGGGTGGGGGAGGGATAGAGAGGAGGGGGCCGACACTTTCGAGTGTTGTGGACGTCGACGGAACCTCAGGGGACAGCTTCCCCCATCCCAAGGCTGTCAGGAGTCCTCGGGATGCTCTTGCTACAGTGCGGACATGCATTGTAGCATGCTCTAGAGCATGCCTTTGGCATGCCATGGCATGCTTGCATGCTTTGGACGCGCCCGTGTGTGTCTACTAGCTCCTGGACGATTTAGAGATTCTCTAGGAGCTAGGGGAGGCTAGTGGAAAAAGAAATGGGTTAGGTAGAGGGTAGAAGTGTCCCTGCCATGGTAAAACATAGGGGTAAATGTGGTTTTTTCCACACTTACCCAATGACCCTTGGCCAGAGAAACTTACTGGAGGTGAAAGGCAATACCAGATAGTTGTGGTAAAAATTTGGAGGCAAGGGAATTAGTGGAAATGGTGAAAAGAGCAGCTTTACCATTTCTCCAGAAGGTGTTTGATGGATGTTTGGGCAAGAAAATTTTACCCACTTACTGTGACATTTAACAGGATCAAATGGTGGACAAAAATGAGATGGATCACCAGATTTGAGCTCAAATGAGCAAGGTTGACAATAGAAACTTTGTGAAGCCTAGAAACTAAGAGAATCGGGTTTCTGTAGATCTAGTTATGCTAAGTTATTACCCTTGATGCACCACTTAGTGTAGCATCATTATTTGGTGATTAGAACATGTCCACAAAGTTTGGGGTCAAGTGGAGAAACTTCACAATGTAAAGTTGCTCAGATTTGAATCTGGACACGGAGGGTTTTGGGATGGTTTTATGAATCAAATCAACTTGGATTGAGATGAAACTTTGCAAGATCATCACCTATGATAGGGTTGACTTGCTGGAATTTTTCTAGAATTTATTGTGAATATTTCTTATAGAAATATTCCAAAAGCTTGATTAGGACAGAAAGGGTTTTGAGGGGTTTCTCCTATGATTTGAACATGCCCATGTGTTTAAAGTCATATATATGGAAAATATATGTCCACTGAGTTTCCCTAAATTTTCTCAAATATTTTGAAGGCATTTAACTAATTTTTCTCTATGAAAAACCATTTCTGGTCTTAAGAAAAAGCCTTTAAATAAAATATAAAAATAACCTTTGAAATCAATATTTGGTGGTTTTGGGAAGTCATAATTATAGTAGGTTTGAAGTAAAGCCTTTGGGGAAGAAGGATCCACCCAATTTGAGGACTTGCAATGAAATCCTCATTTCAGGGGGTTTTGAAAACCTAATTGGAATAAATCCCATTTGGTCAAAACAAAATTTGATAAAAATAGTTTTGGGCACTATTCACATGGCATGATCATTGGGCAAGAAGTTTAGGTCAAGGAAGATGAATATTAAGAGGGATAGAATCTAAGAGTGCCATATACCACAATCAACAAGCAAACAAGCAACAATTCAAACAAGCACAAGCATTGAAAAAGTTTTAATTGGCTCCAAATTTTATAAGTCCAACCATAACAAGGTGATACAAACACAAGGTGTGACATTGCTTGAACTTTCCAAACGTTTCAGACTCGTGTTTCATTAAGTAAATATACCCATATCTACTTAAGTCATCAGTGAAGGTGAGAAAATAACGATGTCCACCGCGTGCCGCAATATTCACTGGACCGCACACATCAGTATGTATGATTTCCAACAAGTCACTTGCCCGTTCCATTGTTCCAGAGAACGGCCTTTTAGTCATCTTGCCCATGAGTCATGGTTCACATGTGTCAAGTGATTCAAAATCAAGTGACTCCAAAAGTCCATCAACATGGAGCTTCCTCATGCGTTTTACACCAATATGACCTAAATGGCAGTGACACAAGAAAGTGGTACTATCACTATCAACTCTACATCTTTTGGCATCAATGTTATGAACATGTGTATCATCACTATCAAGATTCAATATGAATAAACCCCTCACATTGTGTGCATGACCATAAAAGATATCACTCATATAAATAGAACAACCATTATTCTCTTATTTAAATGAGTAACCGTCTCGCAATAAACAAGATCCAGATATAATGTTCATGCTTAACAGAGGCACTAAATAACAATTATTCAGGTTCATCACTAGTCCTGATGGTAATCGAAGAGAGAGCATGCCAATGGCCATCATATCAACCTTGCAACTATTTCCCACGCGCATCATCACTTCATCCTTTGCCAGCTTTCGTCTATTCCGTGGTTCTTGTTTTGAGTAGCAAATGTGAGCAACCGAACCGGTATCAAATACCTAGGCACTACAACGAGAGCTAGTAAGGTACACATCAATAACATGTATATCATATATACCTTGTTTGTTGTTGGCCGCCTTCTTGTCAGCCAGATACTTGGGGCAGTTCTGCTTCCAGTAACCAGTTCCCTTGCAATGAAAGAACTCGGTTTCTGGCTTGGGTCCAGCCTTGGGTTTCTTCATAGGAGGGGCAACTATTTTTCCACTCTTCTTTGAGTTGTCCTTCTTGCCCTTGCCATTCTTCTTGAAACTAGTGGTTTTATTGACCATCAACACTTGATGTTCTTTCTGGATTTCAGACTCAGCGACTTTCTGCACCGCAAACAGCTCGGCGACTGACTTCTTCATCCCGTGCATGTTATAGTTCATCACAAAGCTCTTGTAGCTAGGTGGCAGTGCTTGAAGAACTCTGTCAGTGATCTCCTCTGGTGGAAGGGGCATTCTCAGCTCCACCGGATGAGTCGAATACCCAGACATTCTGAGTATATGTTCACTGATAGACCCGTTCTCCTCCATTTTGCAAGCATAGAACTTATCGGAGGTCTCATACCTCTCGATCCAGGCATTCTTCTTAAAGATAAACTCCAACTCCTAGGACATCTCATATGCTCCATGACATTCAAAATGTCTTTGAAGTCTCGATTCTAAGCCATACAATATTGCACACTGAACTATTGAGTAATCTCCAAAACGTGCCTCCCAAGCGTACTTAACGTCTACAGATGACATGTTAGTGGGTTGTTCACCAAGAGGTGCATCAAGGACATATGACTTCTGGGAAGCTGTGAGGATAATCCTTAGATTACGGGCCCAATCCACAAAGTTACTTCAATCATCTTTCAACTTAGCTTTCTCTAGGAACGCATCAAAATTCAGAGGTGCTACTACACAAGCCATTGATCTACAACACAAATATGCAAAGGTTACTAAGACTATTGTTCAAGATAATGAGTTTAGTTAATAAAATTACTAAAGCTCCCACACAAATTGACATCCCTCAGGTCATCTGAGTGACACATGATCCATATTCACCAACTCAAGTCTGATCATCACGCGAGTTAAGGTGGTTTCAACGGTGAACATCATCATGTTGATCATATCTACTATATGACTCATGCTCGACCTTTCCGTCTCTTGTGTTTCGAGGCCATGTCTGTAGATGCTAGGATTGTCAAGTTTAACCCGAGTGTTCTGCATGTGCAACACTGGCTTACACCCGTTGTATGCGAACGTAGAGTCTATCACACCCGATCATCACGTGGTGTCTCAACATGATGAACTTTCGCAACGGTGCACACTCGGGGAGAACACAGTTCATCTTGAAATTTAAGTGAGGGATCAACTTATAATTCTACCATCGTCCTAAGCAAAACAAGGTGCATAAAAGGATTAACATCACATGCAAATCATAAGTGACATGATATGGCCATGAACTTGTGCTTTTGATCTCCATCTTGAAAGCACCAACATGATCTCCATCCTCACCGGCATAACACCATGATCTCCAACATCACATCTCCATCATTGTGTCGCCATCAGGGTTGTCGCGCCCACCATGATCATACTACTATTGCTACTGTTTAGCGATAAAGTAAAGCATTACATAGCGCATAATGATTGACACGCAGGTCATACAATAATTAAAGACAACCCTATGGCTCCTTCTAGTTGCCGTACTCATTGACATGCAAGTCGTGATATTTTATACAAAAACATGATCATCTCATACATCACATATGTCACCTCTTTAAATTGGCCATATCACATCACAACATACCCTGCAAAAACAAGTTAAACGTCCTCTAATTGTTGTTGCATCTTTTACGTGGCTGCTACGGGTATCTAGCAAGAATGACTCTTACCTACGCAAAAGCACAACGGTGATATGAAGATTGGTTTTCAACCTTCTACAAGGACCGCCTTAACAAAATCCGATCCAAATAAAGTGGGAGAGACAGACACCCGCCAACCATCTTTATGCGACGAAGTCACATGTCAGTCGATGGAACATGGTCTCTCGTAAGCATACGAGTAAAGTCGGTCCGAGCCGCTTCATCCCACAATACTGCTGAACCAAGAAAATACTAAGGAAGGAAGCAATCTAAACACCCACACACTCTTTGTGTTCTACTCAAGATCTCATCTATACATAGACCTAGCTCATGATGCCACTGTTGGGAACGTTGCATGGGAAACAAAAAATTTCCTACGCTTCACAAAGATCAATCTAGGAGATGAGCATCTATGAGAGGAGATATTGGATCTATGTACCCTTGTAGATCGCTAAGCGAAAGCATTAAAGAACATGGTTGATCTAGTGGTACGTCTCCGCGATCCAAATCACAAGCCGTCCCACGAACTCCCGATCAAGTACCGAAGGGACGGCACCTCCGCGTTCATCACACATGCAGCTCGGTGAAGATCTCCGCCTTCTTTATCTAGCAAGAGGGAGCGGATATGTAGACGAGTTCTCCGTTAGCACGACGGCGTTGCGGCGATGGTGGTGGAGCAATTCCAGCCGGGCTTCGCCTAAGCACTGCTGAATACCGATCTAGAGGAGAAAATGATCTAGAGGAAGAAGAGGGCAGCACGTGGCAATTAGGGTTAGGGATGCCCTCAAAATCTCTAGTATATATAGGAGGGAGGGGAGAGGAGGCATCCTTAGCCTCTCCTCTAGGGAGAGCTTCGGCCAAAGCCAAGGAGGAGGAATCCACCTCCCACAAGGGAGGTGGATTCCTAGTAGGACTCCTCCCTAACTTGGCCCCTACTCTTCCTCCTCTTCCCTTGCGCATAGGGCCTGTTGGGATGGCTTGACCATCCCACCAGGGGATGGTGCACCACCTCTAAGGACCACGTGGCCCCTTGGGGGATGTGGGCCCCACATGGTGGTCCCCGGAACCCATTGGTCACTCCCCGTACACTGCCGGAAATGCCCGAAACTTTTCCGGAGATCAAACACCACTTTCCTATATATAAATATTTACCTCCGGACTATTCTAGATCTCCTCGTGACGTCCGAGATCTCATCCGGGACTCCGAACAACCTTCGGTCGCCACCATACATAACTCTATATTACTGAAACGTCACCGAACCTTAAGTGTGCAGACCCTGCGGGTTCGAGAACTATGTAGACATGACCGAGACACCTCTACGGTCAAAAAACAGTAGTGGGACCTGGATGCCCAAATTAATTCCTACATATTCTATGAATATCTTTATCGGTCTAACCTCTATGTCAAGGATTCAGTTAAACTCGTATGATCTTCTCTTTGTTCTTCGGTATGTTACTTGCCCGAGATTCGATCGACGGTATCTCCATACCTAGTTGAACCTCGTTACCGGAAATTCTCTTTACTCATTTCCGTAATACAAGATCCCATGAGTAACACTTAGTCACATTGCTTTCAAGGCTTGTTGTGATGTTGTATTACCGAGTGGGCCCTGAGATACCTCTCCCTCACATGGAGTAACAAATCCCAGTGTTGATCCGTGCCAACCCAACAGACACCGTCGGAGATACCTGTAGAGTACCTTTATAGTCACCCAGTTACATTGTGACATTTGATACACACAAGGCACTCCTCCGGTGTCCGTGAGTTGCATGATCTTAGTTTCTAGGAACATATACTTGACATGCAGAAAACTGTAGCAATAAACTAACACAATCATATGCTACGTTTATAGTTTGGGTCTTGTCCATCACATCATTCTCCTAATGATGTGATCCCTTTATCAAATGACATCTCATTTCAATGGCTACGAAACCTTGACCATCTTTTATCAAAGAGCTAGTTTACTAGAGACACACTAGGGACAAAGTGTTGTCTATATATCCACACATGCAATGTGTTTCCAACCAATACAATTATAGCATGGATAATAAACAATTATCATGAACAAGGAAATATAATAATAAACACTTTATTTATTGCCTCTAGGGAATATTTCCAAAAAATACCTATTGTATTCCAACATTCCCGTAATTTATATCACCCAATATAAGCTATAGAAACACTTGAAACAAGCCAATTATGCATGCAAAACAGAATCTGTCAAAAACAGAACAATCTATGAAAATCTCAATGAACACCATATTCCCTCACTCTAGAAATTCTAAAAAATTAGGAAAATGCAGATAATTTGCATTGAAATACTCTTTAAAAAATTCAGAATTTTTTGATGCTCCAGCAAAATCAGAGAAATTCTGCACAGGGCGTAAAAGTTTCTGTTTTTGCACAAAATCAAACTAACAAGTTTCCACACTATCCCAAAGGCTTTACTTGGCACGTTATTGAAATAAAAGACCAAAGCATGATTAATACAGTAGCTTAATCATACTAAAATATAAAAACAGAAAGTAAAAGTGTTGGGTTTGTCTCCCAACAAGCACTTTTCTTTATTGCCTTTTAGCTAGGCATGATGATTTTAATGATGCTCTCATAAAAGTACATAGGCCCACACGGACACCTTTGACATAAAACACGAAAGGTAACCCTTGGGGGTGGGGCACGACCATGATGTATTTATATAGGTTTTGTATTATGGTGGGATGAGATTGCAAACCTAGTCAGATCGCATGCATTTTCTTTGTCGCCGACTCGAAGTTGGGGGTGCATAGACCAGCAGTACTGTGCGCTTTGCGAGACATGTGCATGGCACACATGATATCTATTGCGTAACTTTATGCTTGTAGCTTATGTTGGGCCTCCAAGTGCATAGGTTTGTAGGACAGTAGCAATTTTCCCTCAAGTGGATGGCCTAAGGTTTATCAATACGTGGGAGGTGTAGGATGAATATGGTCTCTCTCAAGCAACCCTGTAATCCAATACAAGAAATCTCTTGTGTCCCCAATACACCCAGTAGAATGGAAAATTGTATAGGTGCAACGAGGATGATAGAAATAGGTTTTTATAATATGAAAATATAAAAACAGCAAGGTAACAAGTGCTAAACAACGAGCAAAACGGTATATTAAAGATTGGAAACGAGGCCTAGTCATGCGGAACATCCTATGGACATCACCATGACGAGAGTCTGTTTGTCAAGTGACACGTGCCACAACTACGTCACATACATAAAGGTGAATCATTTGCTTTGCACGTGTTCACTTGACCCATTCGAGGATGGTATACTATACTTGACACTCCCCTCGTGTGCATACATAGGTATTGCCGGAGCTTTGCAGATGACAAGGAGCAGTGCGAGTGCCGAGGAACAACTACACCATCCCGAGGGAAGCATGGAAGTGATGACGAAAAAAGGCCAAGCCACCTCCAAGGCCCCGGACATCCGTCCTACACCCCGGACATCCGGCCCCTAGGGATCCATGTGGCGCCAAGGGCAAGCTGCAGCCGAAGCTACAGGGCACGGACATCCGGCCTACCCCCGGACATCCGCCGCCACAAGACCGGATGGATATCCGACGCCCTTGCCCGAAAATCCAGCGTCAGGAGTCCCGATTCGAGCGAAGCCAGCCGCCCGAGCCCCGGACATCTAGCCCCAACCCCAGACATCCGGCACCCCCATGAAGTCCCGGACATCCGGCCCGTGTGCGGGCAGACGCGGGCCGAAGGCCCATGTATCCTCTGTCTCTCTCTCCCCTATATCCACTAGCACTATATAAGGGGCCCCTCCTCCTCCTCCTTTCTAGGGTTAACAAAGTGAGAGCCCATATTTAATTAAGCTTTAATCCTTCCTCGACCTCTCCCATGGAGATCAAGGCCTCCACCGGAGAAGATCCATAAAGGATGTCAAGGCCCCTTTCGAGGGAAGATCCCTAGTGGATTTCAAGGCCCAACTCTCTTAGACATTTGGACGAAATACACATGCATCCTTTATTTCCATTGTTGTTCTTGGATCTTGATGCACCTCATGTATTGCTTGTGATTGGAGGAGTACTTGGTGGGGATCTTGTGCAATAGAGTATTTTCCCTTTGATTTCTCCATGTTTTCTCCTCGTGTTCTTTGTGGAATCCCCCTCCAATTCGTGAAAGATCGACACACATGGGCTTGCCCCGTATCATATTGGTATCTAGAGCCAGGTTTCTCACGAATTTGCAGTCCTCCCCTTTGTTTTCTAGCCTAATTTTGTTTGATTTCGTCCCAATTTCAAAAATTCCCCACAAAAGTAGCCCCAAACTTTTTCTTATGATTTGTTGTCCTTGTGAGTTTTTTTTGATCCGTGGATTTTGTGTCTGGCAAGTGGATCTACCTACCTTTGCATTCTCTAGCACTAATTCCACCTTTTTCCCGTCAAATTTTGGCTTTTAAATCACCAATTTCCGCCCCAAATCGAGTTCCAGATCTTGATCTGGAATCGTCGGACCTCACACTCGGGCCTCCAGCCGGACATCCGGGCCCTGGAGCAGAAAAATCGGGCGATTTTGGACACGGTGTCCCGAATTCCGGCCTAAACCCTCGGATATCCGGCCCTAGGAATTTCAGCTTTCCTGTTTCACCGTTTTGGACATAACTAATTCGTCCGGACTCGGATTTAGGAGTTCTTTAGCTCGCTTTGTAGCTATTGATACCCCCCCCCATCACACAAAATTACTTCCACCATCATTTGACACCAGCCAATATTCTGAATTTTGGCAACTTTGCCTAGGCCTTCCACCATATCATCCGCAATACCACCACAAACTTCCGCAACCTAACCCATTTTTGTTCCCATTGGATTTGTGGTTGCTTGAGTTGTGATTTGAGTATCCTAAGGTGTTTCGTATACTTAGGGACGGTTACTTCATCATCGACCACCGACAACTTGTATCGGTCCATCATCTACATCGACCACCGATGTTCGACATTGACGATGACCATCCGTCCTTTGAGACCATCTTGAACAGGAAGCAAGGCTGTTTTACCCCGACTTTGCAAAAGGTTAAGTGTGACGAAGGTATACATTCCGTCATACACTTTTCCTTCCTTGCCATTACATCTTGATAGCCCCACCATCTTTGCGATTACCTTCATACCTATTATGACTAACTATTCGAGTATTGTCGGGCTTCGCGAAAACTTGTGCACCTTAGTGATACGAAATCATATTGTTGCATCATTGGAAATATCATATAATGCAATTTCTTGCTCCAGTGCATATATTGTGATACTTGTCTCATATAGTTTGTTGAGGCTCAATAAGAATAGTGGAAAGGAAGATAAAAAAGTTTCTAAGCAAGAAAGAAGGATCAAAGCTTATAAGCAAAAAGAGTTTAGCACGAAAAGATATACTTGTCCATGAGGATACTCGGAATAGGAAATGTTTTGCTTGCATAAATAGGATTGATGCCAAGTGGTGAATCGTTTCCAAACGTGCAATAAGTTAGCGTCTCTCATTGTGTTTGTGCAACACAAGCTTTGCTCATCCCTATAGTTGCTCAAGCCCCATTATCCCACCACTTGTGTTTCTCTATTGCCCTCCTCCATATTTGTGATCACTTGCTTTGCATTTTGAGTCTATTGGATTTATTTCAACATTTACAATATCTTGGACTTCATTTTTCTTGATTTTCGTGCCACTAACCCCATCAAGGTTCACTATAAGCCATTTGTATAGGTTGTGAGAGTTGGACAAGGTTTTTCACCGACTGCACTCTTTCCTTGCATACATTGTGGTCTTTTGAGATCCATATACAACTTTGGAAAGAGGTAACTTTGGTATGTTCATTCCGTCTCGTTCTCACACCTTCCTGAGTGCTTCAATGGATAGGGAAGACACATCTCCTTCGGTCTACAACCACAACGACGAGTTCGATGCCATGAAGAACATCATTGATGCCAGGATGCACACTCAAATGGAGCAGCTCAAGATCCTCATCAAGAACCACAAGAGGTCTTCATCATCTTCGAGAAGACGCTCAAGTGCACATACTCTCAAGCTACCATCTCTGCCTAGATCACATCGGCATCGACACCATCAATGACATGAAGGAATAACGACACCGACATCAAGGCATCCAACGATGAATAATGGTGAAGGTCATGAGCTCGACACCAAGCACCGCTCGGTGACTTCACCACCTACCTTGGCATCTTCTCCAAGCGACTTCAAGGCATCTCCACCTTTGGACATGAGGCGTCTTCGCCAACAAGCACTTCAAGGGAAGCTCCCCAAGCTCAGGTCCGCGACCTCCATGAGTTACTACAATCTCGACTTCGACCACGACATTCCATGCTATGGGAGTCAAGACCCTGAGGAGTATCTTGATTGGGAGCGCAATATGGACAACTACCTCAAGATATTTCAAGTCCCTTCCAAAGATCAAGTGAAGTGCGCCACAAGAACTTCCAAGTGTACGCGTCGACACGGTGGCTTCACACATCTTCTAAGAGCTTCGACATGAGTTGGTCCGAGATGAAGAAAGCGATGAGGCGAGAGTTTGTGCCTTCCACCTACACGGAACATCTTCAACGTAAATTGGAGAACACCATACAAGGATCCAAGTCCATCGACGAGTACTTCATGAAGATGAAGAAAGCCTTGCGACGAGCCGACATGACCAACCCCATCTGGATTAAGTTCTACTTCATGATGGGATTGAACAACGACATCGCCAAGGCTATGTTCGACAACAACAATGAGTCTCTCAAAGAACTCTACATTGGTGCTCTCAAGGCGGCACAATACCTCATGGCCAAGCCTACTTGAACCCACGCACACTTCACGACGACCAAGCTCTGAGACGACGAGCATGATGATGGTACCACCAAGATATCCAAGCCCTATGATCTCCAAGATGATGCTCCCAAGTCTGACTTCACCGTTATCCCTCTTTGTGGCATTGACTATGCCGAGTCTACCACGACTCTTTATGATGATGGCGTGGCGACGACCATGACTATGGATCCACTCAAGGAATAAGCTTTGGAGGTGAGTGACAAGGTGGCGAGCGAAGATGATGCTTCCATATTTGGAGGTGAGAGTGATGATCTTTCATCTTCGGCCTTCATCCACGGCGACAATGACAACATGGTTGAGCATGGGATTTTCCCTTCGATCACGGTGATGTTTGGAGATGAATTGGGAGACTCATGCCACCATATTGAGAGTGAGAGTGCCTTCACCACTATCCCCATATATGTTGAGTTGCCACAATTCCCATGTGTGGAAAGTCACTACCCCCACCACTTGAGTGAGACGAGTGACTCCACCATATGTAAGTTTGAGTGCACCTACTTCGAGGGAGTATGTGAGCAACCACCACATAGAGAAAGTGAAGTAGTTGATATGGCATGTGAGGACACTTAGATTTCGAACAACTTGACCTCTACCTCTATTGTGTCTTCTCATTTCGTGCTAGGTACCATACACGATGATGCCCCGATCCTGGACGACTTCATCCTTCCTTTGGACAAGTCGATGGCCATGGTGGAATATGATGCACCCCCCACATGGTTCCATCACGATGAAGCTGACCACGAGTTGGTCTATGCCACCTCATCTACACCACATGGGTGGAATGAAAAAGGTAACATAGGTGAAGGTGATGCTCTTATCCCACTAGTGGACATCGCTTGCTTGCATGATGTCGATCAACCTATTGCCATGCTTCATGATTATGCGACTTCCTCATGTGATAAATTGCCCATTTATGATGTGTTTGCCGATTCTCATGTGGAGTCTATTATTTGTGATGTCTTGTGAGAAATATATTGGTCACATCATGTTTGACAATCCGCTTGACTTGTCATATGCTATGCATGAGATCACCCATATTGCATCTTTACAAACTCATCGTAGTAAATATGCATATGCCATTAAAATAAATCCAATTTGCACATGTGGCATAGATGAAAACCCATGGTTATTGGCATTTGCTTTTCTTATGATCACATTGCCATGCTCCCTTTGCATCATTTGCGCAATTGTTGTCATATGACATGCCATGACCACCTAGCTTCGGATGTGCATTGTTTGGGATGTTGTCCATATTCTCCATATTATGCTCCCGCTATTGCACATGAGGAGACCCCAATAGTTTCCTCATACATATTAGGAGATTGTGTTCCATCCTACACTTTGCATGATCCCCATATTTGTGTGCACAATATGCTTGCCATTGATATGCATAAAATGCTAGCTTGTTCCACATACGTGCTATAAATTGTGTCCCAATCATGTTGAGCATAATAACTATAATGGCATGATGGGTGACGTATTCCTATACCATGCATCTCATTTATTTGAGCATGGGAAATCTTATGCTAACTCTCATGTGCACATACTCATCCTAACGGATGATGTGTACATATACCATGAACACACAATTTTTCTTTTTTCTTTGTTGTGTGTAGGTACTCACAAATATTCGTTAACCTCACAATCCCATGAGTTGACGAAAAGAGCTCTTGAGAGCACCGATGATTTGGGATGCACCGGAATGTGTCTCCAACCATTCTCCTTGCAGAAGGACAACGTGTACCTCTTCTACTTGGCTCTCACATGGCTATGGCTTGTTTCTCATTACACTTATTTTGCCCACATTGGCATGTTCACTTTGCATGATATGCTCATTTCTATGTCTTTACCATGCATTTGTGACCCATTCCTTGCATCTCACATGTCACTTGATTCTCATATTCGTATGTATATTTGCAAGCTTGGTGGAGGATTTACTTGCTATTGCCATATTTGCTTGTTGACCCATGTCTATGATGATACTTTGCTCTTGCTTCGTGCTCGTGATATGTCCTGTGCATTATTGATGTCCACTATTTTCTCATATGACATGGTTGCGATGAGTTCTTCTAGTATGTTGCATCTTCACACTACTAGCTTGCACGACATGATCAATATACTTGTTTACGTTGCATCATCGATGTGCTCCTTTCACGCGATTGATGACAACCATGGCCATGCCTCTCACATGTTTTGTGTTGCTCATTGTCTCTTGTCTCCTTTACTTGCATCTTGTAGTGAGTGCACCCATGTTATGATTATTGATGATCTTGGAGACTTGGACACATTGCTTGTGATTCATGCTACTTGGATTGAGCTTCATAAGCTTGCGCTTAATTTGTATGCTTACATGCTATGCCACAATACCTTTGTCACACCATATGTTAAAAATGATGACAACACTTGTGCGGTGATTCACCACTTGAATGCTTGGTTATGCACTAACGGTAATTGCATCTTTTTTTCCAAGTGCTTGTCGTATTTGCTCCTTTCACAGGAAGTACTAGACGGTGAGACATTGGAGAGTGCCTTTTTAGAGCTTGGCGATGATGAGTACTTGGTGATCATCCACTTCTACACGGCGAATCCATCTCCTTCCCATGCACTAGTAGAAAACAGGTCTTTAGTCCCGATTCGTCAGGGCCTTTAGTCCCGGTTTTCCAACCGGAACTAAGCAATCGGGATTAAAGGCCTCCACTTTTAGTCCCGGTGGGATTATGAATAGGGACTAAACGGGCTCCGCGTGGTAGCTTTCTAGAGCGGGGGCTGGAGGATCTTTAGTACCGGTTGGTGGACTAAAGGTATTTGAAAATAATAATAAAATTTTTGACATTTTTTTTATTTTCTTGACATTTTCTATTTTTTTCTGATTTTGAAATCTTTGAATTATTTGACAATTTAATCTCTAATCACCCTCACTGCTCTAGAGTGGAGCATTCATTCCAAATCGTCTAACTTCCCGGCCGGTCACCCATCCTTTCACTGCTCCAACGCTTAACTTTTCAGTTCTATCTCCCCCAGTTTTGAAGTCTCCACTTGTTGTTTTCATGACAATAATAAGCTATCAATCCTATTAACCCTTAGGTATTGATGTCACATGATATAATTTTTTGAATCAAAAAAAATTATTAAAATAAACAAAAATGATTAAAAACAAAAATAATTAATTTAAAAAATCCAAAAAACTTCAAAAAAGGCAAAAAAAATAAAAAAAACAAAAATTCTCAAAAACAAAAAACCAAAATAATAAAAAGTTGAAAATAAAATAAGTAATAATAAAATTGAATTTCAATTAAAATAAAATAAGTAATAATATTATTTGATTCATTTTTGCCATGTATTCATTTAATATGGCATAATTAATATCTTTAAATCTCTAAATCAAAATTCGACAAATAGTATATCCATTATTATCAGAAAAATGTGAGGAATCCAAATATGACATCATTTTTTTAAAATAATTTTGAAAAACTGTATTTTTATTCTTTAAGAATTTCAAAAATCTAAAAGAATTAAAAACATTAAAAAAAATAAACTACTTATTCAATTAATTTATGTTATATGTATCATATCAATCCTCTTCACCCCTTGAGCATTATGTCACATGTTTCACCATTTGAGTTTGAAACTTTTATTCTAAAGAACAGTAATTATTTAGTAACACTAATATTTATTGAATAAGTTGTTTGACCAAAAATTCAAAAAAACTTAAATTTGAGGATAAATTTTTTCCTTCGGAATTTGAGGATTCTAAAATTTTACAAAACAGCCTATGGCGGTTGCCGAAACCGGTTTCTCGTGGTGAACATTTTGATATATTATACTTTTTCCGACATCATATGCAAAAGTTATAGCCGTTTACTTTTCCATAACACTTTTTTTAATTCATTTTAACTCCAGACCTTTTGTGCATTCAACATGCACCATTCAAAGCCACATCATCAATTTTCAACACATTTGCACTTCATTCACCATTTTCATGCATTTTTTTGAGCTAAATGACCCTGAAATTCAAAAACACTACAAATGAACTCTTAAAAGGTTGAAACTTGGCATGGTATCATCATTTCACCCACATGGCATGTGCTAGAAAGTTGAGAGGGTTACGGAAAAAACTGGATGCACTTCATGTACAAATTGAAGAATCCCTTTCGAAGTATGAGGGTTTGGGACGAAAACTCATCTGTTACAAAGGCATTTCATTTTTTTAAACTTGTTTCAAATCAAGACTTTTTGTGCGTTCAATATGCACCATTCAAAGCCACATCATCAATTTTCAACCCTTTCCCACTTCATTCGCTATTTTCATGCATTTATTAAAAAAATTGAGGTAAATGACCCTGAAATCGAAAAGCTCTACAAATGGACTCTGAAAAGGTTAAAAGTTGCATGGTATCATCATTTAACCCACATAGCATGTGCTAAGAAGTGTAGAGGGTTATGGCAAAAACTAGATGCACTTCGTGTACAAACTGGACAACCCTTTCGAAGTATTAGGGTTTCGCACGAACACTCATCTATTACAAAGGCATTTCATTTTTTAACTTATTTCAATTCTAGACTTTTTGTACGTTCAGTATGCACCATTCAAAGCCACAACATCTATTTTCAACCCTTTCCCACTTCATTCGCTATTTTTCATGCATTTATTGATTTTTTTTAGCTAAATGACCCTGAAATTGAAAATCACTACAAATGAACTCTTAAAAGGTTGAAACTTGGCATGGTATCATCATTTCACACACATAGCATGTGCTAAAAAGTTGAGAGGGTTATGGCAAAACTAGATGCACTTCGTGTACAAACTGGACAATCCCTTTCGAGGTATCAAGGTTTCGAACGAAACTCATCTGTTGCAAAGGCATTTCATTTTTAACTTATTTCAACTCCAGACTTTTTGTGCATTCAATATGCACCATTCAAAGCCACATCATCAATTTTCAACCCTTTCCCACTTCATTCGCTATTTTTTCATACATTTATTGATTTTTTTAGCTAAAGGACCCCGAAATTGAAAAGCACTACAAATGAACTATGAAAAGGTGAAACTTGGCATGGTATCATCATTTCACTCACATGGCATGTGCAAAGTAGTTGAGATGGTTCTGACAAAAGCTGGATGCACTTTGTGTACAAACTGTACAATCTCTTTCGAAGTATCTCAGATTCAGACGAAAACTCATCTATTACAAAGGCATATCATTTCTTCAAATTATTCCAACTCTAGACTTTTTGTGCGTTCAACATGCACCATTAAAAGCCAGATCATCAATTTTCAGCCCTTTCCACTTCATTCGCTATTTTTCATGCATTTATTAATTTTTGAGCTATAAAACTAAAAGAGCTAAACATAATCTGTTTTTTATTAAAACACCTATTTAAAATAACCTAAAAATTACAAAATTGAATATAATGATAAAACACACTAATATTAAACAGCAAGAAAAAGAATCACTAGAAAATCTATTTTCAAAGTCAAGTTATTCGCAAACTAGTGAGTCACACAAATTTCGCTCAAAGACTCCAAATATTTTGTTGTAAGTACAAACAAAAGAAAATAAATAAAGCAAAAAACAAAACAAAACTAGAAACAGACCTTTAGTAATTAAACTAGTTTCTTGTTCTAAACATTTTGATATATTGAACTTTTTTTGACATCGTATGCAAAAGTTATAGCCGTTTCACTTTTTCATGACCCTTTCCTCTCGGTTGGTGTCTCGAACCGGGACTAAAAGTATATATTTACTCCTGGTTGGAGACACCAACTGGGACTAAAGGGTATAACCCCCTTTGTCCTAGTGGGTGTCCCCAACTTGGACTAAAGGTCCCATTCAAACCGGGACTGATGCCTGTTGAGCCCCGCGCGGCGTCCTAGCCACTCAAAAGTCCCTTTTCGTAAAGCGACCAGGACTATTGCTCCGATCCAGCTAGGACAAAAGCCCTGTTTTCTTCTAGTGATGGTGATTTGGATCTTCATCCGAGGATGGATCTTTCCCAAGGGGGAGGGGTGATGCAAAGCATCCTATGGACATCACCATGACGAGAGTCCATTTGGAAAGTGACACGTGCCACAACTATGTCAGATACATAAAGGTGAAACATCTCCTTTACATGTGTTCACTTGAACCCTTCGAGTATGGTACACTACTTGATACTCCCCTCGTGTCCATACATAGGTATTTTTGGAGCTTCACGGATGACGAGGAGTGGTGCAAGTATCGAGGAACAACTACACCATCCGCGAGGGAAGCATGGAAGCGACGACGAAGAAGGCCAAGCCACCTCCCAGGCCCTGGACATCCGGCCTACTGTCGTTGTCAAAACCAGTGGATCTCGGGTAGGGGGTCCCGAGCTGTGAGACTAAAATCGATGGTAACAGGAGAGAAGGAGCCGATGTTTA
This sequence comes from Hordeum marinum, assembly GCA_022496015.1. Taxonomy (NCBI): domain Eukaryota; kingdom Viridiplantae; phylum Streptophyta; class Magnoliopsida; order Poales; family Poaceae; genus Hordeum; species Hordeum marinum. The sequence goes on along the minus strand of CM039673.1, from coordinate 366,782,084 downwards.
CCCAGGTTCGGGCCTTCCTATGGAGGCAATACCCTATGCCCTTCTTGATTGTATTGATGATATGTAGGTTACGGAGTCGATATACCTCGAGATCAAATAGCTAAACCCTAGATGAGTTGTCCTCTCTCTACAACCTAAATCCCTCCGGCTTATATAGACGCCGAGGGTACCTAGGGTTTCACATGGTTGGTTACACATCGAGGGGATAAACATGCCTATTCACTACTCCAAATGTGGAGGAAAAGCCATGATTTCGAAAGCTTCCTTCCTCGAGACAGGGCCTTTGATCTATCCAATGCTCGGCAAGACGCCCATAGAGTCCGGTCCATAAGAAATAGGTCAGCCTCCCGAGGACCCCTTAAACCAGGACTCCCTTAGTAGCCCCCAAACTTTCCTCCAACACCAAGGATCTTACCTCTAGTTGCTTCGTATAATCAGAGTCTTCGGCTTGCGAGGCGAGTTCTTCCCTCCAAGTTTAGTTAGGGCTCCGATGACATGAAGTTTGTTGATTAGAGGCTCGTCCGAAAACCGTGAACAACTTAGCCACGAAGGCCAAGCATCAAGGAGCAAACAAAGTTCCCTTACAACCTTTCTGACAAAAGGTCATGGCCCACCACGACCATTGGGCCACTTGGAAAAGCTCGAATCACGGTTCGAGGCCATTTTAATCAGCACGATCCATCAATGCACAGATCATGGTCTGTTACACATGGGATATGTTTAATCATGTGTGCATAACGGCATGCACATATTGGGAAGCGGAGTGGTATGCAGCGTAGAAAAGGGAGGCCGAATAGTGATAAGACTCATAGAAGGGAAAGAAAACCCCCAAGGCCTAAACACGCTTCCCATTCGCACCTTCTGCTTCACCAATCTCCTGAGCTTTTGGAGCACAGATCTAGGTTTTCCACAAGTCCCCATCCTTTCTCATCCATGGCTTGTTCTGGCTCTAACGACAAGTGGGAGGCTTCCACGATCATCGACCTGGACATCCGGGACCTCAAGGACACCGGGTACCTCCCTGCCAACATTGGCCACCATTTGCCGGAGAAGGGCCAGGTGATCCCCACCCCCAAGCCAAGCAAGAGGGTGGTCTTCATCCCCCACTTCATTCTAGGACTGAGCTTCCCGCTCCATCCCTTCGTCAGGGGGCTAATGTTCTTCTACAACCTCGACTTCCACGACCTCTCGCCGAACTCCTTCATGCAGATATCGGCCTTCATCATCGTCTGCGAGGCCATCTTGCGATTCGAGCCACACTTCGGACTTTGGCTTAAGGTATTGAATATCAAGCCGAAGTGTGTCGCTAGCAAACATGCAGACTGCCGTGGGGCTGTCATTGGCAAACTCCCCCACGTCGGATGGCCATCAGGCACCTTCATCGACACCATCCAAATATGGAAGAAAGAGTGGTTCTACATCACCGAGCCACAAGAGGAAGACCAAGCTGCTCCGTCTGAATTCAGATCCGGTCCCCCCATCAGACTGACTTCACGGCTCCGAAAGGGCCTCGACTGGGGGTCGGACAAGGAGGTGGACAATCTTCAAAAACGCATCACCTCCATGGTCAGAAACAAAATCACGATGGTGAATGTGGTCTAGATTATGCTCTGGCGGCGCATCCTCCCCTGCCAGCGTCGGAGCTTCCCCATGTAGGCTTGTCGGCTCGAGAACAAGCCTACCATTCATCAACTCTTCCAAGCTACTCGGGAGAAGCTATGGAACGCATTGTTCAAGGCGCAGAATGACTGGCCAGCCGAGGAGGAGGATTGGGGTCTACACGCCGATAAGCCTCCTACCGAGGTATAACATAGTTTTGTTCGATCGGCTTTATTTTTACTAAAGAAAATCTAAGCACCTCTCCGACCAGTTTTGCAGAAATGACTGAGCAAGGCCACGAGCATCGACTTCCCGGCGCCTCAGCCCAAAGACATCAGGTCCAGGCTGTTATCGGAGATGCTCGTCGAGGCACCTTACGAGGCGCCAGCAAAGAAGGAGAAGACGAAGAAACCAGGCCGACTAGGCTTGCGTATAAGGAACCTGCCAGATGTTGTGTATGGGAAACCCACGCCTCCTCCAATAAAGAGGAAGAGCCTGACGATGAGGGGGAAGGTGATTCCCACTCACAATAAAGAGGGCGGCGTCATCGGACGCCACATAGGAGGTACCCCCTCCTGCCCGAAGGAAAGCTCGTCGAACACAGGTAATTTTGTTCGACGATAGTTCGGACTCAAATACCGAGTCCGATGACTTTGAGAGGGTTCCAAGAAGGAACCTAAGGGTGAAGCCCCCAACTCGAAGGTAAGGATCCGAAGACTTCCTTGACTATTAACGGCAAGTGTAAAAGGTTATTACATGTGAGCGCTTATTGATTTTGCATCCCACCTCACGTTCTCCCCACCGAACAGGTTTCGGACAGGGAGACCCCGCCCGCCGAACTAGTGGAGAGCGATACTGTGTCGCTTCCCACCCCTCGCGTTGTCGTGAAGGATGCCACAGAAGTGTGTCATCCCAACAGACTCCTGTGGAGCTGGGCACCAGCGATGGGGGTGATGACGTCATGGTCGAGGCTAATGCTTCGGCCACCGAAGACCGGGGGGAAGAGCCCTGCCCGGACACCGAGGGGACCGGACGAGGGGACGCTAAGTCCCCTCCGTGGACATCTCCGGAACGTACCACGCCTCTAGAGGCACCGATTCAATCCCCGGTTGGCGATTGGGTTGTCCGATTACCACTGGCACCACCGACCAATGGGTGGCCAGTTATGGGGGAGGATCTATTGAGCGCCTCCATCTCAAAGGAGCACCGCACCCTTATGGGTGCCATATTGCAGAGCATTCAGTGCATCGAAAACAGATTGAAGGAGGCCTTTAATGGTCTCTTAACGGGCTTTCAGGTGAGCCACGTAACACTCTATTTGTAAAGTATTAATTTCTTTATGTTATCATTATGTACATGGCAGACCCCGAGCCCTAGGTGAGTTTGAAAAAACACTCCTGGGGATCCATCATAGATTATTATTCAAACTATGTACACGACTATATATGTTCGGTATGTTCTAATAGCCCTTAAAAAGGACCAGACATCGGATCGTATTGATTAGAGTTCGGAAGTTTTGAACCCATGTAACCCAATTCGGATTTTTTTACAAGCTTCATCGTCAGCGGTGGCTGTGAAGGCCTCCGATCTAGATGAGCTAAGTCAGAAGCTCAAAAGCTCTAGAGATGAGCTTGATGCTCTTAACAAGAGACTCGACGAGGTGCAAGGTAAGCCTTACTCAGTATTCGAAAATTTTCATCATCGTCCTGTCGATGCAGTATTCATATTCTTGATGCTTACAGAGCCTCGGCGAAGGAAGTGGAGAAGCTCAAGGCCGAGCTGGAGAATGCGAAGCAGGAGGCTGCGGTCGAGAGGGCGGCAGCTGAACAAGTGGCTACCGCGCTTTCTGCCTTCAGGGCCACCAGTGACAAGCACAAGGCTCGGGTGGAAGAGATCTAACAGGAGCTCAAGAATGTTGGCCACAAGTGTGAGGTGCTTCAGTGGAAAGGCAAGGAGCAGGCCGCCGAACTATCCACCCTAAAAACCGATCTCCAAAAGGAGTGGGTGGATAGGAGGTTCTTTGAGGAGCAAGTCCGCCAAGCGAAGGTTATAACGGATGGTAAGCCGTATTTATTGCAGTGTGTCTTCGGGGATAGCAAGTTCGAGTTGCTTACCCAGGTGTGGCGTTCCTCAGGCGCTTGCTCCGACCTCCAGAAGAGCACAGCGGACGCAGATCAGTTCTATGCTTTCTTGGGAGTGGGAGATGAAGCTCAGCTGTTTTGGGCGCAATTCGAAGCCTCGGAGCGCTCGCCTCTTTTCGTCGAGTAGCTGATGGAGCTACATCATATGGCAGAGCTGGTCATGAAGGATCTTTGCATCGACAATGGCCCAACGAGCCGCTGCCGAGGAGCTACTTCGGCCTGGGGCACAAGCTGAGCGACGTCTTGCTCTGGATCGACGCACTAAGGCGTTCCTCCTGCATCGAGGGAGCTCAGATGGCCTTTGCGAAGGACAAGGTGCACTGGCCATGGCTTGATCCGGTGAAGATAGCTACCGCCCCTCTGCCTCCTGGAAAGGAGCACACGCGCCCCGAGCTATACTTCTCCGGAGTAATGGAGGGTGCTCAGGCGATAGAGTCGCAATGTTTGAAAGAGAACATATACAATTGAATGCGTTGTAATATGTCCAGAGACCTTTGAATGCTTGTATATTTGTTATGCATGGTTTATCATGTTTTTAATGTTTTGCGTTGCTTTATAACTCCTGTGTGGCCCCTGAAACTGAAAGTTGCGAGTCGTCATCTTTAGCCCCCATGTAGATACTACGTGGGGTGTCTGTAGTTACGCACTATAACCCTTAGTCGAGCTATCGTACCCAAAGGCGATGGTGTGCGGCAGACTAGGCAATCAGACCATAATGCTTTATTGCTTTCACTTAGTCGTAGGGGCACGAAAAGGACTACGGGAGGCTGGTGACTAGCCCCCGGTGACTTGTGAGGTTTGGATGAACCGCGGCTAAAGCCGATATCATATGGTTTGTACGAATACCAAACCCATCACATGACACGGAATGACCTCTAATGAGGTCTTCAGTATAACACTTAAGCTCGAATTCGCAAACCGATTCTCACATACCACGACAGTCAGTATTTGGCTTTCTCCTCTAATGTGTTTGACCAGGCTAGCCGGAAACACAATCGCAGAGGTTCTCCATTTGCCCTTTTAGCAAAACGAGCAGAACGTAAAGGGGCAAGCCCAAGAGTCGGGCAACCCAACTAAGTACACAAGACATAGTTGGGAACCAATGCATATAAAGCGAATTCTAAAACGCCAAACGTGTAATTAATTGTGCATAAGGTGATTTTTTTAAAACTCGAGCCCTCGATCTATTAGCCGATTGCATTGCAAAATATCGAACAGTTTTGCAAGAAGAGGGAGAAAATACAAGATGTGCCAAAAAAAGGACTACGAGACAACCATCTAAAATGATTTTTTATTTTTCTCAACGACTCTTATTTGTCGAATTGCCAAAGCAACTATTTACCGATATTTGAAAAAAAGAAATTTTATAGGAGTGTTTGTACCAGGGGTCTTAGATTGGTGACCATACGTCCTCGATGTGCCCTGTCGCTTGTCTACTCCAGCACCTCTTAGGGAGTGGTGCACCTCAGTGGGTGGTACTGTTTGGCGAACGGAACTTGCAAACAAGGTCTTGAGAAGTCACCGAAGAGTGGATGAGCTTTATTCCTTTAGCAGGCCCTTGATGGTACCTGTAGTGTGTCCGAAGACATTTGATGGTAGTAGTTCGGTCTAGCCGAACACTTACCCTTTTTCCCCACCGCCGCCCACGGAATTTTGAGCGCGAAGTTGTGTCTCCTTGTCACATAGTTTTCTGGTCGTAGGGATGTGTGATGGGGGGCCAGTCTCTATTTATGGGGAGAAGAAGGTTCTGAGAATTCGGACTGAAGCCGAGCTTGCTTCCCAACCTTCCACGCCTTGATGGCAAGTGCCGGCGTTTGCCAATCATCATTGTAATGTAATTCAGCCGCCAGGGCCTGCACATGTTCCTCAGTTCGGAGGGAGCGCTCTGTGTTGCCGTTGATAGTGATGACCCCCTCGGGGCCGGGCATCTTGAGCTTGAGGTATGCATAGTGTGGGACCATGTTAGAGAACACTATACGGCCGAGCAGGGCGTGATAGCTGCTGCAGAAAGGCACCATGTTAGAGATCAAGCCTTCGCTTCAAAAGTTATCAGGCGAGCCGAATACTACTTCCAGGTTGACGGAGCCCCTGCACCGGCCTTCGACGCCTGGGATCACTTCTTTAAAGGTAGTGTTGCTTGGTTTGATTCTTGAGGGTCTATACCCATCTTTTTCACCTTATCTGAGTAGATCAGATTTAGGCTACTTCCTCCATCCATGAGGACTTTAGTGAGGTGATACCCATCGATAATGGGGTCTAGGACGAGGGCGGCCGAACCTCCATGACGGATACAGGTCAGGTGGTCACACCGATCAAAGGTGATCGGGTACGTCGACCATGGGTTATACTTTGGGGCTATAGGATCTATGGCATAGACCTCCCGAAGGGCGTGCTTCCTATCCTTCTTGGGTATATGGGTGGTGTATATCATATTTACTATTTCCACCTCTAGGGGAACTTATTTTGTCTACCACCAATCGGACATCAAGGTTCATCCTCGTCCTCGTTGTGTGGGATCTTGCCTTGGTCCTCAGATGTGAGTTTGCTGGCCTGTTTGAATATCCAACAGTTATGGTTGGTGTGGTTGGCGGCCTACTCTTGAGTGTCGTGGATTTGGCAGGGCCTTTCCATGATCTTCTCTAGCAGGTTGGGTCTGTCGCGATTTCCTTTAGGAGGCTTCTTCCGCTGCATGGGTCGGGAATTGCGGAAGCCAGCATTAACAGTCGTGTCATCGACATCACTGTTGTTGTGCTGACGCTTATTCTTATTGTGCTTTGGTTTCCCGTTACCGTCCCGCACTTCAGAGGTTCCAGGGTCTTCGGGGTTGTGTCTTCGTCTTGCAAGCCAGTTATCCTCACGCGTGCAAAAGCGGGTTATGAGGGATGTAATGGTGAACATTGTCCGAGGTTTATCCTGTCCGAGCTGGTGGGCCAACCATTCATCCCGAATATTGTGTCATAAGGAGGCTATATCCTCGGCGTCTGGGCAGTCAACAATCTGGTTTTTCTTGGTTAAGAACCGATTCCAGAATTGTCGCGTGGGCTCTCCTAGCTTCTGGACGATGTTGCTCAAATCGGAGGAGTCTGGCGACTGAACATAGTTGCCCTAGAAGTTAGATCGAAATGCATCCTCTATGTCTTCCCAGCATACTATGGAGTTTTCAGGGAGGCCGTTCAACCAGTGCGAGCTGGCCCCTTAAGTTTTAGGGGTAGATATTTGATGGCGTGGAGGTCATCTCCTCATGCCATGTGAATGTGGAGGAGGAAATTATCAATCCATATGGTTGGGTCAGTTGTCCCATCGTATTGCTCTATGTTTACGGGTTTAAACCCCTCAGGGAACTGATGCTACATCACCTCGTCTGTGAAGCACAGTGGGTGGGTGGCGCCTCTGACCCGAGCTATGTCGTGTCGTTGATCGGCGTCTGTTCTAGCCTGGTTTCGTTCCCGGCCTCTGTTGTTGTGGTCGAGCCAGGGCCGGTACCCGTCCCGTTGATCGAGTGAGTACCCTATGGATCCACAGATGGATCTTGTATGACCTGCCCTATGGTCCAGGTCGTGTCATAGGTTGAACATGTCATCAAGCTCTATTGGCTCTTTTCCCCGTCTTTGGGTTATCGCCGGTCTATAACTGGTGTAGTCAGCCATCCTGTCGCGCCCACCAGGGGGGTGGTGTAGCTTATCGTATGGTGTATGTTTAGGAGATGGTGTATCAGTGAGTTCGTCGTTGAATTGCGGCAACAACCTTCTACGTGGATAGCTCTTAGGTTGGTCCGACAGACCGGTACCATATCCTTCCTCAGCTATGAGGATTCTCGTCCACCGATCATTGAGGTTGTCTTGTTTGGCATTAAGCTGACGTTCTTTTGTTTTCAGGCTGCGGACTGTGGGTATAAAGTGTTGCCTGAACAGTTCCTGATCTTCATGGTTATCGGGAATGTCGAAGTCATCGGCTTCCGGGATGTCCTCCTCCTCGGCAGGGGGAGGTGTTATCGTCCTCGGAATCGTTTAGGTCATCGGGGTTACGCTGGTCTTCAGGCCTCTCCTGTCCCTCTGACATGTGTTCAAGGATATAGGGATCGCCGAGGTCTTCTGGGGTATCTCCGTCCCCGGTGCCGATGATAGCTTTCCTTCCCATTTTGCCTTTTGACCGTTTATGTGGTTTCTGTCGCCTTGACGGCTCTTCACCCGACTTGTCGCCATCATTTTTAGGCGTGTTCTCGCCATTAGCGGCTGGAGTGTCCACCATGTAGGCGTGGTATGTGGAGATGGCGTCCCATCTCCCGGTGTTAACGCGGGTGGGAGCACAATCTTCCTCATCCATGTATTCTACCTCCTCGGAGGCATAGTCGAACATGTCAGTTAAATCTTCGACTGTGGCTATCAAGTGGGTGGTGGGTGGGAAGAAAAAATCGTTCTAACCCGCCCTGAGACCGATATGAGAGTTGATTGGGGTTGGGTCGTCAGTAATCTTCATCGACGAGATCCGATCTATGGCCTCGTTGAGTATCGAGAGCTCGATCAGATGAACCTGCTCTGAGGTTTCGGAGTTGACCTCTGTTGTGTCCATGCCTGGGGAGTGTTCGACATGAACTGGTATCCGGTCATCTGGCACTATGGCTGGATTCGGACTATGATTCAGGTCCTTGCTGGGGTGAATCCCGTGGACGTGACCGAAAGAGGGAGCCGAGGTTAAACCCTCGGAGTCTTCAGGCGTGGCAGGCAAGACTGCAAGACTGGTTAGCAAAAGATCGCCCTGAGAGTCCATGGAGAACTCTAGGTTCCCGAATCTGACCTCTTGATCAGGGGCGAAGCTCCTGACCCGACCTAGATGGCCGGTTAGGTCAGCGTGCAGCACAGTGCTGCCGAAAGCGAAGATCTGTCCGTGGACAAAAGTCTCTATGTTGTGGACATCTTCGTTGATGATGACGCGAGCCATTGATTCCTTCGGTGATCACAGCGGAACTCTCAATGAAAGCATCAATGTCGGTGTCAAAACCCAGCAGATCTCAGGTAGGGGATCTCGAGCTGTGAGACTAGAATCGATGGTAACAAGAGACGAAGGAGACAATGTTTACCCAGGTTCGGGCCCTCCTATGGAGGTAATACCCTACGTCCTGCTTGATTGTACTGATGATATGTAGGTTACAAAGTTGATATACCTCGAGATCAAAAGGTAAACCTTAGATGAGTTGTCCTCTCTCTACAACCTAAAACCCTCCAGCTTATATAGATGCCAAGGGTACCTAGGGTTTACACATGGTCGGTTACATGTCGAGGGGATAAACAAGCCTATTCACTACTCCGAGCATGGAGGACAAGCCACGATTCCCGAAGGTTCCTTGCTGGAGACAGGGCCTTCAATCGATCCAATGCTCGACAAGCGTCCAATATAGTCCGGCCCATAGGATATAGGTCATCCTCCCAAGAACACCTTAAATAAGGACTCCCTGACCTACACCCCGGACATCCGGCCCCTGGAGATCCCTTGGGCGCTAAAGGGAAGCTTGGGCCGAAGCTATAGGGCCCGGACATCTGCCCGACCCCCGGACATCCGACACCACAAGACTGACAAGATATCCTGAAAGCACATTTGCTCCCTTGGTGGTTTTGGTAATTAATAACAACATATATGTCATTGAACTAATGTTCCCACTAAGTACGTTTCAGGAAAAGTTCCATAATGGCTTGGTATAAGGAATGTGGAATACCCCAAGATTCAAGGAAATAGATTGGCAATGCCCCAAGAAAAGGACTCTACATTTAATCTTTTGTGTGAAATCACTTTGAGTCCATAGGAAAGCCAATACTATTAAAAGGGGTAAGGTTTTGTTGGTGAACAAAATGCTCATACGTGCACAAGTGATATTCACCACATACACCCACAAGCTCTAACACAAAAGTCTATCCAAAGCCAAATACTCAAAATCGATGCAACCAACACACTCCACTCGGCGCCACCGATTCCAAACCCTAGACAGACTCAGCCAAACCCTAGCCACTTCAGTGCAACCGATTCTGCTTAGGTGCCACCGAGTTAGGCTGCTATCTTTCTACTATACACATTCACAACATCGGACCCTCCAAGTTTTCTGAATCGAAGTCACCGAGATCGGCAATCTGACCGTTGGTCACCTTATCGGTGTAACTGAGTTTCCTATATCGGTCTCACCAAGATTCAAAAGTTGCCACCTTTTGGTCACTTCGATATCACCGAGATTAACACATCAGTGTCAGTAAGTTGGTCATTTTTTGTGTAACGGTTGGATTTTTGGAGATGCCTATATATACCCCTCCACTACCACACACTCGCAAGAGAAGCACTCAGAACAGTTCCCCACTCATACCTACTGATTTTCTGAGAGAGAGCCACCTACTTATGTGTTGAGATTATATCATTCCATTCCAACGATATGAATCTTGATCTCTAGCCTCCCCAAGTTGCTTTCCACCCAATCAATCTCTTCCACCAAGCCAAATCTGTGAGAGAGTGATTGTGTGTTGAGGAGTCTATCATCTTGAAGCACAAGAGCAAGGAGTTCATCAACACAATCACGCCTTTTACGTTTTGGAGGGTGGTGCCTCCTAGATTGCTTTGGTGTTGCTTCGGAGCCTCCTACTTCGTGTTCTGGAGTGGACCAAGAAATTTGTAAGGGCAAGGAGATCGCCTATTTCGTGAAGTTCTACCCTGAGTTAGGCTAGTCCTTCGTGGACGTAGGCCATCATGGTATAGTCAAGGTTGCTTATTCATGGAACCCTCGATGGGTAGATCCCTCTGCGAACTCTCATGACCGTTACCCTACAAGGGTTGAAGACTCCAGCAATGTGGACATATGATAGCACCACCTATCAGAACCACGGGAAAAATGATCGTGTCACCAATTGCGTTTGATCTTCCTACCCTTCCTTGACTTACATGCTTGTCTTTACCTCACTGCTAAACTCTTAGACATGCATGTGTAGGGTGTACTTGACATACTATGAATGCTAAAATATGCCAAGAAATAAAATTGGGAAAAAGTACATTTTCATCTGGTCAAGTAGCCTAATCACCTCTCTAGTTTTACTTTCGATCCTACAAGTGGTATCAGAGCATTGGTCTCCTTTGCATTGTTCTCACAACCTAGGATAGTATGGCATCTAGTGAAGGGAATTATCACCATAGAGGTTCGTACTTTGATGGCACAAATTTTGCTAGTTGGAAGCACAAAATGAAAATCCATTTGCTTGGTCATAACCCCGCCGTTTGGGCGGTTGTTCCTATTGGTATGCAAGGAGAATTCTTTGCGGAAGGAAGGGAACCCGATCGCGAAGCCACTGCGGATGAATTGAAGATGTTGCAACTCAATGCTCAAGATATGACACTGTCTTCAACGGCCTATGCCCCGAAGAATTCAACAAAATCAGCCTTATTGAGAGTGCAAAAGAGATTTGGGATACTTTGATTGATATGCATGAAGGTACAGAATCCATGAGAGAATCCCAGTTGGATGTTCTTCAAAGTCAACTTGACAAGTTCAAGATGAAGGATGGTGAAGAGTCGATGAGATGTACTCTAAGCTAGCTCTAATCACCAATGAAACTGTCGGCTTAGGAAGCAAAGAAATGATTAAAAAATTCATCATCAAGAAGATACTTCGAGCTTTGGATAATCGATATGACACCGTTCGCACTTTGATCCAAATGATGCCCAACTACAAACACTACTGGAATCAGAAGATTTGTCGTCTGCCTCGTCTTTGCCGTCATCTAGCGGACATCAAAGAATAGCTTTGCCATCAGCTAGGTGAAAGCGGACGGCAAAGAGGTGGCAGACGGAAAAGAGTGGCTTTGCCATCAGCCACCTCTTTGCCATCCGCTAGCAGACGGCAAAGAGGGAGGGGGCCCACCCACGACCCAGCCCGCTGGTTGACCTAACGGCCCCCCTCTTTGTCGTCCGCTAGCAGACGACAAAGAGGGGGTGTTAGCTCACGGCGAACGCCCCCCCCCCCGGCCCACCTCTCTCTCTGTCTCTTTCTCTCCTTCCCTCTCTCCTCCCTTCGCCCCTCGCCCCCGCAACCAGCACCCACCGCCCCCGACGTCACCGCCACCCCTTCGGCCCCGGCCCCGCTGCCGCGCGCCTCGTCGCCCCCGCCGCCGCACGCCCGCGTCCCCGCAACCGCACGCCCGCGTCCCCGCAACCGCACGCCCGCACCGCCGTCGCCGTGCGCCCTCGCACCCCCGCCACCGCGCGCCCCCGTCGCCCCTGTCGTCGCGTCGCCCCCGCCGTCACGTGCCCCCGCCGCCACCGCGTCCCCACCGCCGCCCCACCGGCCCGCGTCGCCACCGTCGCCCCGCCCAACAGGTCTAGTTTTTTTCTGTTTTTTCTGTTTTTAGATTTTTCTGTTTTTTAGATTTAGGTTTAATTAGTTTAGTTTATTAGTTTGGTTTAGTTAGTTTTTGTGTTAAGTTAGTAAGTAGGTTACTTAGTTAGGAGGAGGAGGAGAGGAAATGAAGAAGAAGAAGAACAGAGAAGAAGAAGAGGAGGAGAAGGAGACAGAGCAGAAGAAGAAGAGGAAGGAGAAGAAGAAAAAGAAGAAGAAAAGGAGGAGGAGGAGGAGAAGAAAAGAAGAAAAAGACGGCAAACCGGACGGCACTCACCCCCACCGCCGCCCGCGCACCTCACCCGAGAATAAGAAGAAGAACAGGAGGAGGAGGGGTGCGTCGGCACCGACATAACCGGGTCGAGGATCGCCGACACGACACCCCCACACCCCGACCCCGACACGACACGCCGACACCCCCACCCCGACACGACACCCCCTACACCCCGACCCCGACACGACACCCCGACCCCGACCACGACACCCCGACCCCGACACGACACCCCCGACACCCCGACCCCGACACAACACCCTGACCCCGACGCGACACCCCCGACACCCCCAACACCCCGACCCCGACCCCGACCCCGACCCGGACCCCGACACCTCGACCCCGACAAGACACCCCCGACACACCGACCCCGACACGACACACCGACCCTGACACCCCGACACGACACCCCGACACCCCGACACGACACACCGACCCCGACACCCCGAGATCCCGACACAGCACCCCTACCCCGACACCCCGACACGACACCCCATACACCCCGACCCCGACATGACACCCCGAGATCCCGACACGGCACCCCCGACCCCGACACAGCACCCCGACCCCGACACAGCACCCCGACCCCGACACACCATGAGATATGAGAGTTACTTCAGGAAAGCCTCGACGAACCGAAAGTCACACACGCATTATACCGATGTACACCGACCCAGAACTATTGCTGCGCGCAAGACACCAGACACCAGTGTCACTTGTGGGATGTGGATCTAGTGTTCAACGCCGAGCGCCACATGTATCTCGCACTGATGTTACTAGCTATTTAGGGTTTCATCGACGTCGAGGACCCCCCTAACACGACACCATGTCATGACACCCCCGACCCCCACACGACGTCTCGACCCCGACACGACACCCCGACACCATGACACGACACCCCCGACCCCTGATACCTCTTCGGCCTCCTGTTGACCGAAAGGGTGCTCTTCGGCCTTCCAGAGGCCGACGAGGTCATATATGTGTGAATTATGAGTTAGGTCTTATAATTTCTGATTTTGTTATGAAAAACATCATATATATGTTTGTGCTCATCGGGTGGATTTAAATGTGCAGTTGTTTCATCGCTGCGAGCGTTTGGTGTTCGACGACCTCCCTGTGCGTTCGACGAGCTCCGCCCCTGCGTTCGTGGGTGAGCACAAATGACATATCCTCCTCCCCCTTCATTTGCTCTGTTCCGGTCTTCGTGCCAATGAAACTTGCTAGATGTAGGTAGATTGAATCATCAGTATGCGTGAACATTATGTGTCTCCCGTTCGAAAGGGTACATCTATAAATATGCATACATTTGCATATTTATAACCGTGATTCTTTCGAAATGTCCAACGTTATCCATGGACAGCCCGAGTATGTGTCGATTGGGTTCGTTTTCCCATATGCTCTACTCCGGATCCGTTGCAGAATTTTGTTAGTGCCTCCCTGTTGTTCTCCGGGTACACATCCTCTCTGCTTATTGCCGAGACATGTATCAGGAGAACAGTAGGGAGGTGTTGCCGAAATTTTGCATCGGATCCGGAGCAGAGCATGGGAAAACAAACCCAATCTACACATACTCAGATGGGATTAGGACCCATCTTTACCTACTAGCGTCTAGGTTGCATCGACGTAATGAAACTGACAACCTCTATTAACTGATGAATATGGTTTGCTGAATTATGTATATATTTTGTGTGTGTCCAGTAGCTAGGCAGGATGAGTGATCGTGGGTGGATGTCCACCGGTCACACTAGTCAGAAAGACATGACCCGTGAATGCTTAACAAAAACCAAGGAGTTTGTGAGAGTCGCATTTGCAAATGGACAGAAAACAACCAGGTGCCCTTGTGTTGATTGCGACAACTATAAGAAGAAGTGAGAGTTTGAAATGATCAAACACCAACAGAAGTGGGGTTTCACGCCTAATTATACGGTCTGGACATTTCATGGTGAGTCTGCCCAACGTGCCAGAGCTGAGTTGCTTCGTCGTTGCGCCAACGAGCATGGTACCAGGATCGAAGACATGGTGCAAGACTTTGATGATGCTCGGGATTCGGATGATGAGATGGAGGAATCTGCAAAGGCCTCTTATGAAATGTTGGAGTCTTCAAAACGTCTTCTCCACGAGCACACTGAGCTTTGTTAGTTGGATGCCATCGCGCAAGTAATGGCTCTAAAGGCTCAGTTCAACTTGGGCAGAGAATGCTACGACGCGATTATGATGATATTTGGACTCTTTCTACCCAAAGGCCATGTATTGCCACCAAACCTGTACTAGTCGGACAAAATCCTGTGTGCGCTTAAGATGCCCTATGAGAAGATAGATGCGTGTGAGAATGGATGTGCCTTATTTAGGCTTCAATATGCGGGCTTGAACTATTGCCCCTTTTGCAATGCTTCCATGTATGTTTTGGTAGACAACGGTATGGGTGAGAAGAGTCAGACCAATATCCCCATTAATGTTCTTCGGTATCTGCCAATCATACCAAGACTTCAACGACTTTTCATGGTCGAAGCGACGGCTAGACAGATGACGTGGCATAAATTGGGCAAAAGAACAAAACTGGATGCAGATGGGAATCCAATGTTGGGACACACTTCGGACGCTTTTGCGTGGAAGCACTTCGATGCATTACATAAGGATAAAGTGGCAGAACCAAGGCATCCTCGAGTTGCCATCAGCACGGATGGGTTCAATGTGTATGGCATGACGGCAGCACAATACATTTGTTGGCCTGTATTTGTCATTCCACTCAATCTCCCCCTGGAGAGATTATGAAAAGAAAGAACATTTTCCTGACCCTGATAATTCCAGGGCCCAAATATCCGGGGAAGAATATGAATGTGTACATGCAACCGCCTAATGATGAATTACAAGAAGCCTAGGATAATGGGATCAATACATACAATGCCGCTACAAAAAAGAACTTCAAAATGCATGTGTGGTACATGTACTCGATGCATGACTTGTCGGCGTATGCGCTATTCGTTGGCTGGTGTGTGCATGGAAGGTTTCCGTGCCCCACATGCAAGGCAGCTCCTTAGTTCCGTTGGCTGGAGGCGGGTCGCCAGTTTTCTTGCTTCGACATGCATAGACAGTTCCTGGATCCTGACCATAAGTTCAGAAAATACTAGGAGAATTTCATCAAAGGTAGAGTTGTCAAAAACATTGCACCACCTGCGTTGACAGGCCAACAGATCCTGGATCAGATAAACGATCTCAAGCCGGATCCAAATCGTCCAGAGTATTTCAAAGGGTATAATATGGAACACGCCTGGACTCACAAGATATGTTTGTGGGATCTGCCTTACTTCAAAGACCTCCTTTGCCCACACAACATCGACGTGATGCACACTGAAAAGAATGTCGCGGAGGCCCTTTTTGGTACATTGTTCGGCATAGAGGGGAAGTCGAAGGATAATCCTAAGGCTAGAGTCCACCAAGAGGCTCTATGTGATAGACCGTTACAAAACATTCGACATAAAACGAGTCAAGCCTCTATGTTTTCTGTGCCATCCCTGGATCAGTAAGCTGGCACACACAGTACATCAATGTATATATCAAAGTGCAATGACATGTAATTAACGTAAAACTGATATATACCTTCAAATAGCAGCAGATACAGTCAACGGGAGTGGAGTCCCAATAACACCAACGGCAAGTTGAGTGCGGACCATAACCCTGAATCGTACTCTTACCCGACGTAGAAGAGTATCTGCAACATAAGACGTTGCAGCCGTGTAGGTCAGTACATGGAATGTACTGGCAAGATCACCATAGAAGAACAGAAGAATAAAGACTATTCTATATGCAAAGGCTTTGTGGCTCTGTGTCTAAGTTTTTGCATAAAAGCTGATTTTATTTTCCTACAACAAAGGAATATCAGAAATTTCACTATGGAGTTACCTATCATGACATGGTTCCGCCAACCAATGTCTCAATGGCCACAAATATCTTAAGTTGCCCACAATTAGTTATCAGTCCAGTGTTGAGAGTTCAGAGATAGATCCAAGTCCAGAGGCTCAAATTGTCCGTAATCGGGGACACGGCTAATCGATTAGGTTTTAACTCTACAGAGTGTTGTGTAATTTACCCACAAGATTCTTTCCCTCCTGGTAAGTCCTCGCACTGCCTGGTGTTTGAGAACAGGACGAAAGAAACATGGTCTTTCAGAGTGTTTCCCTGACTATCCGACAGTGCCCATCCAATCCTAACGTCGACTACATATCGTAGCACTGCCTAGACAGAGTCACAACAAAGATCAACCAAGCCAGAGCCCATAATGACTTGTGGCTACACAGGTAAGCTTCCGGGCATGAAGTATTCATCCTTCCCTTTGAGTCTGGGTGAGGCTTTCCGCGTGAATACTGGCACATCTCCAGCAACACCTAGGCAAATCCACTAGCTTCTCCAGGGTGCCGTTCCAACCATCCCTCACCCAGTAGTGTGTATTGAAAAACTTGTTTCTTGAGTCTCGAAGTCTTGAGGTCTTGAATATGCAGGTCTTGAAGAAGCCTTCATGAAGTCGTTGTTTTGACGTGGAGTCCTCCTTCTCATACCACTCACGAACACTCATACCAGACCCCGTCTACTTTAGCATAGCATTGCACTAACTAGCGTTCCCCGGGCTTTAGTAACAAGTGGTGGGTTCCTACCTCATGCATTCTACTCAACTAGAAGAATTTCAATAACACTATAGGAGGGACTTGTTAAATGATGTCACTACATGCAATAAAACATAGGTATGAAAAGATGGTCAAAGTGAACTTCCCTGGTATGACTTGATGAAGATAGTCGCTCTGACAATCTGGATAATTCTACTCATCACACTCCAGAAATCTATCGTAAGTAAATAACATTCAATAAACATTCATGCCAAAACAAAGAACCGAAAGAACGCAAGAACAAATCATGTCTTGGAGCGAATATAACAACATACTAGGGTTAAATAAGAGAGGATAGGTTCTAACTGTGTTGTAAAGTGAAAGTGGAGGAATCAACTCAAAAGAGTTAATGGTGATGAACTATTGCTATATAAGCTTAGGTTGCAGAGACTACGAAAGATGATCCAATGTATGGGAGAACAACATGAACGTTGTTTGACAAATAGTATAAGGCATAAGAATTTATTTGTAGAAAGAATTTAATTGAAAAGGTCAAAAGAAGTTGAACTATAAATCCAAGTATGAATTGAATTTGAATTCACAAAGGTCAAAAGAAGTTGAACCGACGTACGATGGTTATGAATAGAATTATATGACACGAGTATTTAGGGGCAAAAGGAATCGATTGAAAAGGTGTTACAGTTTGCAAGATGTGATCAAATGAAGATTCGGATTCATATTGAATCGCTCCAATTTGAAAGGTTCAAAGTGTTGGGGAACGTCGCATGGGAAACAAAAAATTTCCTACGCACACGCAAACCTATCCATGGTGATGAGCATCTATGAGAGGGAGAGTGGATCTACGTACCCTTGTAGATCGCTAAGCGGGAAGCGTTAAGAAATGCGGTTGGTGTAGTCGAACTTCTTCGCGATCCAAATCGCCGAGCGTCCCGTGATCCAATCACGAACCATCCCGCGAACACATCATCATCCGTCCCGTGAACTCATCACGATCTGTCTCACGATCTTGATCACGATCTGTCCCGCGAACTCATCACGATCCGTTCCGTGATCACATCATGAACCGTCTCGCGATCTCGATCACGGTCCTTCCGATCTAGCGCCGAACGGACGGCACCTCCGCGTTCAGCGCACGTGCAGCTTGATGACGATCTCCACTGTCTCGATCCAGAGAGAGGAGGTGGAGAGGAGAGAGAGTTCACCGGCAGGGTGATGGCGCTCCGGTGACGGTGGTGGAGCAATTCCGGCAGGGCTTCGCCTAAGCGCTGCAGAAAATCGATCTAGAGGAGAAACTATGCACCGGTGTAACGGGTAGCACGTGGCCGGAAATTCTGTCCAAAAACCACCCAATCCACTAGTATATATAGGAGGAGAGGAGAGGAGAGGCATCCAAGGCCTTTGGGTCGGCCAGAATAGGAGGTGGGAAGCAATCCTACTTCACCTCCAATCCTAGTTGGAGTAGGATTGCCTCCTATTGGCTGATTTTCCACTTTTTGCTTTAGAACATTCTCTCCTGTGCCATGGGCCTTTGTGGATGTTTTCCCAGCCCAGTAAGGGCTGGTTATTATTTTCGCACAGCCCATGGTCATCTTGGGGTCGAAATACCCCTCCCGGAGGCCTCCCGGTACACTACCGGCACTCCCGGTACACTACCGATGAGCCCAAAACTTTTTTGGAAACCAAACTGGGACTTCCTATATATGAATCTTTACCTCCGGAGCTCCTCGTGACGTCCGGCATCTCATCCGTGACTCCGAACAAACTTCGGTCACCACCATACATAACTCTACACTACCAAAACGTCACCGAACATTAAGTGTGCAGACCCTGCGGGTTCGAGAACTATGTCGACATGACCGAGACACCTCTACGGTCAATAACCAATGGCGGGACCTGGACGTCCACATTGGTTCCTACATATTCTACGAAGATCTTTATCGGTCGAACCTCTATGTCAAGGATTCAGTTAATCCCGTATAACGTTCCCTTTGTTCTTCGGTATGTTACTTGCCCGAGATTCGATCGTCGGTATCTCCATACCTAGTTCAACCTCGTTACCGGCAAGTCTCTTTACTCGTTCCGTAATACAAGATCCCGCATCTAACAATTAGTCACATTGCTTGCATGGCTTATTGTGATGTTGCATTACCGAGTGGGCCCCGAGATACCTCTCCGTCACACGGAGTAACAAATCCCAGTCTCGATCCATGCCAACTCAACAGACACCATCGAAGATACCTGTAGAGCACCTTTATAGTCACCCAGTTACGTTGCGACGTTTGATACACACAAGGCACTCCTCCGATATCTGTGAGTTGCATGATCTCATGGTCATAGGAACACATACTTGACATGCGGAAAACAGTAGCAATAAACTGACACGATCATATGCTACGTTTGCAGTTTGGGTCTTGTCCATCACATCATTCTCCTAATGATGTGACCCCATTATCAAATGACATCTCATGTCCATGGCTAGGAAACCTTAACCATCTTTTGATCAACGAGCTAGTCTATTAGAGGCATACTAGGGACATGGTTTTGTCTTTGTATCCACACATGCATCTAAGTCTCCGATCAATACAATTATAGCATGGATAATAAACAATTATCATGAACAAGGAAATAGGATGATAACTAATTTATTATTGCCTCTAGGGCATATTTCCAACAGTCTCCCACTTGCACTAGAGTCAATAATCTAGGTCACATCACCATGTGATTGCATTGTTATGAATCTAACACCCAACAAGTTCTGGGGCTCGATCATGGTTAGCATGTGAGAGAGGTCTTATAGTCAACGGGTCTGTAACATTCAGATCCATGTGCACTTTGCGAATACCTATGTCAAACTGTAAACACTGCTACCACACTCCGCTCGGTACTATTCCAAATGGCTGCTCCACTATACATATCCAGATTGCTACTACGAGTCATCCGGATTAGTGTTAAAGCTTGTATCGACTTAACTCCTTACGACGAACTCTTTATCACCTCCATAATCGAGAAACATCTCCTCAGTCTCTTAGTTACTGAATATAATCTTGACCGCTGTCCAGTGATCCACTCCTGGTTCACGCTTGTACCCCCTGACGGACTCATGGCAAGGCACACAGGTGCGGTACACAGCATGGCATAATATAGAGCCTATGGCTAAGGCATAGGGGACGACGTTCGTCCTTGCTCTTTGTTCTGCCGTTGTCGTGCTTTGAGTCTCACTCAACTTTCACACCTTACAAATCAGGCGAGAACTCTTTCTTTGACTGATCCATTTTGAACTCTTTCAAAATCTTGTCAAGGTATGCACTCATTGAAAGTCTCATCGAGCATCTTGATCTATCTCCATAGATTTTGATGCTCAACAATTAGGTAGCTTCATCCAGGTCTTCCTTTGAAAATCACTTTCCAAATGACCGTTTTATGCTTTCCAGAAACTCTACATTATTTCTGATCAACAATATGTCATCCACATATTCTTATCAGAAATTCTATAGTGCTCCCACTCACTTTATTGCAAATACAAGTTTCTCGTAAACTTTGTATAAACATCAAAACTTTGATCACCTCATCAAAGCGTATATTACAACTCTGAGATGCTTGCTTCAGTCCATGAAGGATCACCGAAGCTTGCACACCTTTTAGCATCCTTAGGCCTGACAAAACCTTCTGGTTGTATCACATACAACCTTTCCTCAAGTAAACCGTTAAGGAAACGATGTTTTGACATCCATCTGCTAGATTTCATAATTGAAAACACAGCAATTGCTAACATAATTCCAACAGATTTTAGCACCACTATGAGTGAGAAAGTCTCATCATAGTCAACTCCTTGAACTTGTCACAAACATCTTTGCAACAAGTCGAGCTTTACAAATAGTGACATTCACCATCAGTGTCTGTCTTCATTTTAAAGATCCATTTGTACTCAACGACCTGCCGTCCAATGAGCAAGTCTACCAAAGTCTACACTTGGTTTTCATACATGGATCCTATCTCAGATTTCATGGCCTCCAACCATTTGTCGGAATCCGGTCCCATCATCGCTTCTCCATAGCTCGTAGGTTCATCGTTTGTCCAACAACATGACCTCGAAGACAGGGTTGTCATACCGCTTAGGAGCAGTACACATCCTTGTCGACCTACGAAGTTCGATAGTAACTTGATCCTGAAGCTTCACGATCATCATCATTAACTTCCTCTTCAACTAACGTAGGCTTCACAGAAACAACATCCTGCGCTGCGCTACTCTCTGGTTGAACAAAGTTTAAACAACCTCATCAAGTTCTACCTGCCTCCCACTTAATTCTTTCGAGAGAAACTTTTCCTAGAGAAAGGATCCGTTTTAGTAACAAACACTTTGCACTTGGATCTGAGATAGAAGGTTCACCCAACTGATCTTAGGGTATTCTATGAAGATGCATTGGTCCGCCTTGGGTTCAACCTCATTAGGTGAAAATATTTTCCACACAAGTGTCGCAGCCCCAAGTATTAAGAAATGACAGCTTAGGTTTCTATCAAACCATAATTCACATGGTGTCATCTCAACGGATTTAGATGGTGCCCTATTTAAAGTGAGTGTAGTTATCTCTAATGCATAACCCCAAAATTATAGTAGTAAAACGACAAGAGACATCATAGCACGCACCATGTCCAATAGAGCATAACTATGATGTTCGAACACACCATCACACTATGGTGTTCCAGGTGGCGTTTAGTTGTGAAACAACTTTCACATTGTCTTAAGTTGTATGCCAAACTCATGACTCAGATATTCACCTCCACGATCATATCGCAGTCATTTTTATCTTCTTGTCACGATGATCTTTAAACTTCACTCTGAATTTGCTTGAACCTTTCAAATGATTCAGACTTGTGTTTCATTAAGTAAATATACACTATATCTACTCAAATCATCAGTGAAGGTAAGAAAATAACGATATCCACTGCATGCTACAAGATTCAATAGATTGCATACATCAACATGTATCATTTCCAATGAATCACTTGCCCGCTCCATCCAACGGGGTCCTTTAGTCATCTTGCCCAAGAGGCATGGTTCGCATGTCTCAACCGATTCGAAATCGAATGAGTCCAAATATCCATCACCATGGAGTTTCTTCATGCTCTTTATACCAATATGACATTTTGCGGCAGTGCCACAAGTATGTGGTACTATCATTATTTAACTTTGTATCTTTTGACATCAATGTTATGAACATGTGTATTACTACGATCAAGATTTCAACAAACCATTCTCACTGGGTGCATGACCATTGAAGGTATTATTCATGTAAAAAGAATAACTATTATTCATGTAAACAGAATAACTATTATTCTCTGACTTAAATGAATAACCGTATTGCAACAAACATGATCTAATCATGTTCATGCTCAACGCAAAACACCAAATAACATTTATTTAGGTTCGTCACTAATCCTGAAGGTAGAGAGAGCGCGCGATGTTGATCACATAAACCTTGGTAACATTTCCAACACACATCGTCACCTCACCCTTACCTAGTTCTCCGTTTATTCCATAGCTTTTATTTCAAGTTACTAACATTTAGCAACCGAACCGGTATCCAATACCCAGGTGCTACTAGGAGTACTAGCAAGGTACACATCAATAACTCGTATATCAAATATACTTCTGTCGATGTTGCCAGCCTTCTTATCTACCAAGTATCTAGGGTTGTTCCGCTTCAGCGACCTCTCACCTCATAATAGAAGCACTTAGTCTCGGGTTTGAGTTCAACTTTGGGTTGCTTCACTGGAGCAGCAACTGACTTGCTATCCATGAAGTTTCCCTCCTTGCTCTTGCCCTTTTCGAAACTAGTGGTTTGATTAACCATCAACACTTGACGCTCCTTCTTGATTTCTACCTTCGTGGTGTCAAACATCGCGAACAGCTCAGGGATCAATTCTTCTATCCCTGGTGTATTATAGTTCATCACTAAGTTCTAGTAGCTTTAGTGACAGTGACTTGGAGAACTATATCAATCACTATCTTATCTGGAAGATCAACTCCCACTTGATTCAAGCGATTGTAGTACCCAGACAATCTGAGTACATGCTCAATGATTGAGCTATTCTCCTTCATCTTACAGGCAAGGAATCTTGTTGGAGATCTCATATCTCGCAACACAGGCACGAGCCTGAGATCACAATCTCTGCTCCTAGAACATCTCATATGTTCCGTGACGTTCAAAACGTTTCGGAGCCTCAATTCTAAGCCGTAATGAATGACGCACTAAACTATCAAGTAGTCATCGAAACGTGCCTGTCATATGTTCACAACATCTATAGACGATGCTAGAGGGGGTGGCGCACCGAGCGGTGCATTAAGGACATAAGCCTTCTGTGCAGCAATGAGGACAATCCTTAGATCACGGACCCAGTCCGCAATATTGCTACAAACATCTTTCAACTCTATTTCTCTAGGAAGATATAAAAATTTAAGGGAGCTACAACATGAGCTAGTAATCTACAACATAATTTGCAAAGACACTTTGACTATGTTCATGATAATGAGTTCAATTAATCATATTACTTAAGAACTCCCACTCAAATTGACATCCCTCCGATCATTCGAGTGATACATGATCCAAATTCACCAACTCAAGTCCGATCATCACGTGATTTGAGGTGGCTGCAATGGTGAACATCATTATGTTGATCATATCTACTATATGACTCATGTTCGACCTTTCGGTCTCTCGTGTTCCGAGGCCATGTCTGTACATGCTAGGCTCGTCAAGTTTAACCTGAGTGTTCTGCGCGTGCAAATCTGGCTTGCACCCGTTGTATGTGAACGTAGAGTCTATCACACCCGATCATCACGTGATGTCTTAACACGACGAACTTTCGCAACGGTGCACACTCGGGGAGAACACAGTTCATCTTGAAATTCAAGTGAGGGATCACCTTATAATGCTACCGCCGTACTAAGCAAAACAAGGTGCATAAAAGGATTAACATCTCATGCAATTCATAAGTGACATGACATGGCCTTGAACATGTGTTTAAGATCTCCATCTTCGAAACACCGGCATGATCTCCATCGTCACCGGCACAACACCATGATCTCCATCATCTTGATCTCCATCAATGTGTTGCCATTGGGGTTGTGGCGCCACCCCTGCTTCTACTTCTATTGCTACCGCTTAGCGATAAAGTAAAGCATTACATAGCACTTAATGATTGACACGCAGGTCATAGAATAATTAAAGACAACCCTATGGCTCCTGCCGATTGCCGTACTCAACGACATGCAAGTCATGAAATTCTATACATCACATGATCATCTCATACATCACATATATCTCATCATGTAATTGGCCCTATCACATCACAACATACCCTGCAAAAACAAGTTAGACGTCCTCTAATTGTTGTTGCATGTTTTATGTGGCTACTACGGGTATCTAGCAAGAACGATTCTCACCTACGCATAAACCACAACGGTGATACATAGATTGCTTTTCAACCTTCTCAAGGACCGCCTTTCTCGGATCCGATCCAACTAAAGTGAGAGAAACTGTCACCCGCAAGCCATCTAAGCAACAAGTTGCGTCGAGGGAACCGGTCTCTGTTAAGCGTACGAGTAATGTTGGTCTGGGACGCTTCATCTCACAATCCCACTGAGCCAAAATCCGACCAAGGGAGGAAGCAATCTAAGCATCAACGCCCACAAACCTTTTGTGTTCTACTCGAGATCTCATCGAACCATCAACCTAGCTCATGATGCCACTATTGGGGAACGTCGCATGGGAAACAAAAAAATTCCTATGCACACGCAAACCTATCCATGGTGATGAGCATCTACGAGAGGGAGAGTGGATCTACGTACCCTTGTAGATCACTAAGCGGGAAGCGTTAAGAAACGCGGTTGGTGTAGTCGAACTTCTTCGCGATCCAAATCGCCGAGCGTCCCGCGATCCAATCACGAATCGTCCGGTGAACACATCATGATCTGTCCCGCGAACTCATCACGATCCGTCTCACGAGCTTGATCATGATCTGTCCCGCGAACTCATCACGATCCGTTCCGTGATCACATCACGAACCGTCTCGTGATCTCGATCACGGTCCTTCCGATCTAGCGCCGAACGGACGGCACCTCCGCGTTCAGTACACGTGTAGCTTGATGACGAACTCCACCATCTCGATCCAGCAAGAGGACGTGGATAGGAGAGAGACTTCACCGGCAGGGTGACGGCGCTCCGGTGATGGTGGTGGAATAATTCTGGCAGGGCTTGGCCTAAGCGCTGCAGAAAACCGATCTAGAGGAGAAACTATGCACCGATGTAATGGGTAGCACGTGGCCGGAAATTCTGTACAAAAACCACCCAATCCACTAGTATATATAGGAGGAGAGGAGAGGAGAGGCAGCCAAGGCCTTTGGGTCAGCCAAAATAGGAGGTGGGAAGCAATCCTACTTAACCTCCAATCCTAGTTGGAGTAGGATTGCCTCCTATTGGCTGATTTTCCACTTTTTGCTTTAGGACTTTCTCTCCTGCGCCATGGGCCTTTGTGGCTGTTTTCCCGGCCCACTAAGGGCTGGTTATTACTCTCCCACAACCCATGGACCTCTTGGGGTCGAAATACCCCTCCCGGAGGCCTCCCGGTACACTACCGGCACTCCCGATACACTACCGGCACTCCCGGTACACTAACGATGAGCCCGAAACTTTTCCGGAAATCAAACTGGGACTTCCTATATATGAATCTTTACCTCCGGACCATTATGGAGCTCCTCGTGATTTCCGGGATCTCATCCGGGACTCCGAACAAACTTCGGTCACCACCATACATAACTCTACACTACCGAAACGTCACCGAACCTTAAGTGTGCAGACCCTATGGGTTCGAGAACTATGTAGACATGACCGAGACACCTCTACGGTAAATAACCAATGGCGGGACCTAGACGTCCACATTGGTTCCTACATATTCTACGAAGATCATTTTCAGTCGAACCTCTATGTCAAGCATTCGGTTAATCCCGTATAACGTTCCCTTTGTTCTTCGGTATGTTACTTGCCCGAGATTCGATCGTCGGTATCTCCATACCTAGTTCAACCTCGTTACCGGCAAGTCTCTTTACTCGTTCCGTAATACAAGATCCCGCAATTAACAATTAGTCACATTGCTTGCAAGGCTTATTGTGATGTTGCATTACCGAGTGGGCCCCGATATACCTCTCCGTCACACGGAGTAACAAATCCCAGTCTCGATCCATGCCAACTCAACAGACACCATCGGAGATACCTGTAGAGCACCTTTATAGTCACCCAGTTACGTTGCGACGTTTGATACACACAAGGCACTCCTCCGATATTTGTGAGTTGCATGATGTCATGGTCATGGGAACACATACTTGACATGCGGAAAACAGTAGCAATAAACTGACACGATCATATGCTACATTTGCAGTTTGGGTCTTGTCCATCACATCATTCTCCTATGATGTGACCCCGTTATCAAATGACATCTCATGTTCGTGGTTAGGAAACCTTAACCATCTCTTGATCAACGAGCTAGTCTATTAGAGGCATACTCGGGACATGGTTTTGTCTATGTATCCACACATGCATCTAAGTCTCCGATCAATACAATTATAGCATGGATAATAAACGATTATCATGAACAAGGAAATATGATGATAACTAATTTATTATTGCCTCTAGGGCATATTTCCAACACAAAGTTCGAAACTAATGATGTTACTATATATGGGAAGTCAATAAGAACGTGTAGAAAAAAGAATTACTAGGTTCAAAATGACGGATCAAAAGTTATAAGCAATTCAATATGGCATTGAATTAGTTTAGTACGGTGTGTGAACAAATTTTGGGGACTAATAGAGAAGTATGAGCAAGATCAAAATTATATGTTGATATGATAACACTAATTATGTGAACGGAAAGATTACTTTGATACGGATCCGGCGCAATTGGATTCATCGAAAACGGAGCTACGGATAAAAAGATATGATCAAAAGAAGTTTGAATATAAATCTGAATAAATTTCGAAATTTGAAATTTTGAAAAAGTTGACGTGATAGGTTGATTGGATAGCTGAGGTCAAGACGAAAATCTAGACATTGGTTTCATCTAATTCTGATAAACGGGTAGAAAGTTATGGATATTTGAAAATTTTGGGCCAAGCTATTTTACGAAGGAAAAATGCTATGTCTAAAAGAATTCTAGGACTAATGAGTAAATACGGAGACTAATTAATAATCTAATTACTTTATCGTATACTACTATAGAAATACTAGTCTAGGGATATTAAATTACAGGAGTATAAAAGAAAATACGAAGAGAATACCTTTAGAATGAAAAGAAGATATAAATCCAAAGAAGAGACGACTTCTAGAAATCCCGTCGGAGAAAAGATTTTTTTTATAAAGCTAGTCAAACCGAAACGATTCGATTCAACCCGAAGTGGATGACTTTTGGGTTCACCTATGGGTCTATATTTATAGGTGGAAGGGAGGTGCAAAGGTCTAAAGCTAAGCGAGGTGGGACTAAAATCATAGACAAAGAGGAAAAGAGAGAAAAAGAGGGCCACATGGGCTTCGGTGGCTGCAGAAATATTTCTTTTGTCCCGGATGAACAGTGTCCGCAATGAACAGTGTTTCCTGGAATTTTTTTAAAAAACCAGCAAAGAAAAAAAAATAAAAAAAATAGAAAAACATTTTATATACGAATATTATATATCAAAAGTTTCATAAAAATATTTCCTAAAACATGAACATTTTTTAAGGCCGAATAAAAGACTTTAGAAAAATAGTATTTTTTTGCAATAACTCCAAAATGAAAAGAAACTAGAATTTCAAATAAATGGCAAATAGTTTTTTTATTATTTTAAAATTTGAGTCAAAACATTGTATCTGATTTTTGAGTGTCATTTACCTCCTCTCATTTGATTTTATAAGAGGGTTTTGAAAATATTTGAACTCAAAATTGAATAGGGTTTCGAAATAGAAAATTTTGGAAAAGTCATTTTATTCCCTCTCATTAAAATTTCAAAAGTTTCAAAATTCCACTCAATTTCACACAATCAATCACACAACATACAAGCAAACAATCCTACTTATTTATTTAATATAACATTCCAAATTTTAGAATTTTGGGATGTTACAAACTACCACACTTAAAATGAATCTCGTCCTCGAGATTCGAAAAAGCTAGAAAGAATAGGTTAGGGTTGGGGTCTTCTAGCAAAACCATTGACCAAGAAGGCGTGGGGTCTACCACACTTAAAATGAGAGTTACTAGTCCCTCAAAATCATGATAGTCCTCTGGGTGCACCTGTCTCTTCACATACTTCACGATAGCTCCTTCGATGACGCTCTTCCGTTTTAAATCAAAATCTCGTGTTCTCATAACGAGAATGTATTTTCTCCGAGACTGTGTCTTCTTAACTGATAAGTCTCGCGTTCATTCTAACTTATCGAAGATTCCGTGGTGGTCTTCCATTTATGGTTATCCTGCAATGAAATGGGTCTTGGCTTCATTCCTCACCGTAAAATTCCTACGTATGACAACGACTGCCATGTACAAGGGTTTTACATCATACCCTTCTAAGGCTTAAACAAAAGCTTCAAAGAACATCGTCTCTTTACTATGGGTAAGTCACTCAGATTTACCAATCCGAATAGCAAGAGAATGATAAGAGTAAGTTGTCATGGTGGCCAAGCCATGTCGCACTGAAATCATTACCTTGTATAAGGTTTAGTGAATCTCGTATTCTAACTCTTGGGCTTCCTCACAAGCATTGCAGAAAATTTCTCTTGTCCACGAACAAAGTTCGGGATAAATCCATCGATTCTGCAAGCTGAACAAAAACATCTATCATTTCTTCACAACTATCAGGTTTTCGTATACTCCTAAGAAAAACGTTTGCTAGTGAGTCGTAGCTTCTTCCAAGTTTCTTCCTTCACCAAGGTGGGGCTTGATCCTTATCAATCCTGAGGTTGGTGAGTTGTGGGTTCACTTGAATACTTGAACAGCTTTATCTCACTCTTGGGGTTACTATCATTCCATATACCAACATTACCTTCAGTTCACTACACCATACCCTTCAGGTAACAATTCACAGACTTATTATTGTCTAGATTCCACTCTGTGGAATTCATTTTCCTTTCCATTGGTCTGTTTAACCTTGGGCATGGTTTTATCACAATCATTCCTTTTCTCAATATTCCAACTTCAAAGACACGTTGTCACAAAGGTTATCATCCAGATAGTTTGAGGTGGTTACACATTCTCTTCATCCGTATTCACTTATCCAAATTCCTTAATCGGGAGGTACATGTGGTCACTACCACACTTAAAATGAAATGCACTCAGGTCTGCTTAGACCAAATTTTTTTCTCGTATCCTCGACAATTGGTCTGAGACTATTGCTCTTAGAATGGCAACTCATATAGTTCAACACAGGAGAGTCATGACATCATAAATTCCATTGATCTCATGACTTTTATTACAGACATTGAGACTTCCGTTACATAACTTCAATCTCTTCTTAAAATTCCAAAATACTTTATTACAAGTGCTGCCATCCACATAGTTTGGTATGGGTCAGCTTCACTCCCAACTTTATTCCTTTATCCCCTCTTGGAGATATTTTAGTACCACTGAAAATTTGCGATGTGCTCCTCGAAATCACCCATCTTCTCCTTGATCAGGGTGGACTTGAGCTTCATCTCCATCATCTCCGTATGCACCTCATGCAGGTATTCTTGAGTATGACGGAGTCTTGCTTCAAGTATTTCTCCAATCTGCTGTATGGCTTCCATGGCAGCTTCACGAACAGCGTCAAAGAACGTTGCTCGTGGTACACGAGATATGAAAAAGTATTGTCCTATAGTCTTTGGGCATACTCCTTTCTCCTGGTGGAGGTGTACCTCCACATACCAGAGTTCCACTCCAGTTTCCATGAATGGGTAGTCTTTGTTCATGGTAGTTCCACTCCAGTTTCCATGAATGGGTAGTCTTTGTCCCGGTGGAGGTGGTAGACTGCATCTCCTTCCAGATTGATGTGCTTCATCATATCCTTCAGGATCTTTGGGTAATCATGGTCACTAGTCAGGGTCATGATCGTCTCCGGCCCTTGAGAAAAGACTCATTGAGGGTAGTCATCTGTAGGTATCAGAAAACGTACTCAAAAATTAACATGTGTCTCTTCTTGGGTAAGCATCCTTATCATCCAAACCAAACTTATACTTCCGAACATGTTGCAGAGTACTGACACCCTCAAAAATAGTCGGAGATCTTTGTTCATGGGGTAACAACTCATAGAAAAATCATGACACAACAAATTTCATTGGTTTACGAAGTTGTTACAATCTCAGAGACTTCCGTTACAAAATAATGTCATGAAACCAAGAGTGCTTCATGATACATTTATTTCCATCTTCAAAAATTTACTAACTCATTCTAGCTTTCTTCTCCTTTGGACATTTACTAGCATAATGTCCTGGTTCCTTCCTACGAAAACAGATGATTTCTGACAAGTCTCGGGGCTTCTTGATGTTGGTGTTTGCTCCTTGGAGTTCTGGTTCCTTTCTTGGGCACTTATTGGCGTAGTGGCCCATATCCTTACACTTGAAACATCTGATATGACCCAAGTCCTTCTGTTCAGGGGCTTGTCCCTTCTTGAGGTGCTTTGTTCCGATCAAAACTTCAATTTCCTGTGGATCAAACTCCACTTCTTCTGTCGGGAAGTTTCCCAGATACTCTTTTCTTTCCTTCGTACCGTCCTGTGAGAAATGTCCTTCTTCCCCACATGAATAGAAGATATTGGAGTAAAATCTGGTTAGGCCTTCTCCATTAGGGTCTTCAACATCTTCCTTCGTCATAAGTTCTCCTATGTTTTCTATGAAGGTTACCTCCATGGCTTCCTTCTGCTGCTTGATGACTTCTTGTATCTTGGGGTACATTTAGCAGTGAGCCGGGTAATGCGTAGTTCCTTCACACAAGACACATGTTACCTGCCCAGTTGGGCATTCCTCAGCTCGGTGATTTTCTTCACAATGAGGCCATCCATCCTTGTGTTCTTCCTAGGTGTGTCCTATCTCTCCACATATCTTGCAGGCACCAATCCTCTTCACAACTTTGTAGGGCTCCTAGATGTTGGTAACAACATGAGATCCGTGTAGAGTCATATTGAATTCTTCCCAAGTGATTGATACTTGCCTATCATGGATATCTTCATACATCTTCCACCAATTTGCAGCACCTTCTGCAAAGTACCAAAGAGCATATTGGACCATCTCATTCCTTGTAACAAGGTTACTCCTTAGGTGATCCTCCAAGTTCTGAATCCATTCTTCTGCCTCTAACCGAGTCATTGATCCAGAATACACAAGTCCATCTTCATTCGTCATCTATTGGGTTCAAGGTTTTGGGAATGAGATGGGTAAGAGAGAGAAAGGAGGGGATACACACAATACAA
This sequence comes from Hordeum marinum, assembly GCA_022496015.1. Lineage (NCBI taxonomy): Eukaryota > Viridiplantae > Streptophyta > Magnoliopsida > Poales > Poaceae > Hordeum > Hordeum marinum. The sequence continues at coordinate 366,750,626 of CM039673.1, read as the reverse complement.
ACAATGGTTTTGAAAATAGATTTTTGTTGTGGCTGTCGAAAATTACATACAAATGACAGCTCACAAATCATCGTATCTAACGTAAGTATACAACAGGGGTTTTGTCTTCTATGGCATAATGTCTTGGAAATTCTTCATGGTCTTCAATTTCTTCGGGTCTTCATAGTATTCAACTCGTGTAGCTTCAACTCTTGTAATGCATGGTGAAATCTTCTTTACTTTGAAGTGACCATCAGTTGTTTTGATACCTTGTCCTTCTCGAAGTGTCCTCAATTGATCCTTAGTGTGGTCAAGGGGAAAAGGGTATTTTCTAACTTTTTGAGGTAAGAGAGATCATTTGATAAGGCTCAAATAAGATGAGAAGTAAAGTTTCTTTTGAAAACAAAGTTGGAGAGAAATCGTTTCCTAAGGGCTTTCCAGTTTCTAGGGTCACGTCCTACAGTCAATATGTGCTCTGATACCATTTCTGTAGCGACCCGACTCAAAACGAGTCAAGCCTCTGTGTTTTCTGTGCCATCCCTGGATCAGTATGCTGGCACACATAGTACATCAATGTATATATCAAAGTGCAATCACATGTAATTAACGTAAAACTGATATATACCTTAAAATAGCAGCGGATACAGTCAACGGGAGTGGAGTCCCAATAACACCAACGGCAAGTTGAGTGCGGACCGTAAGCCTGAATCGTACTCTTACCCGTCGTAGAAGAGTATCTGCAACATAAGACGTTGCAGCCGTGTAGGTCAGTACATGGAATGTACTGGCAAGATCACCATAGAAGAACAGAAGAATAAAGACTATTCTATATGCAAAGGCTTTGTGGCTCTGTGTCTAAGTTTTTGCATAAAAGCTGATTTTATTTTCCTACAACAAAGGAATATCAGAAATTTCACTATGGAGTTACCTATCATGACATGGTTCCGCCAACCAATGTCTCAATGCCCACAAATATCTTAAGTTGCCGACAATTAGTTATCAGTCCAGTGTTGAGAGTTCAGAGATAGATCCAAGTCCAGGGCTCAAATTGTCCATAACCGGGGACACGGCTAATCGATTAGGTTTTAACTCTGCAGAGTGTTGTGTACTTTACCCACAAGATTCTTTCCCTCCTGGTAAGTCCTCGCACTGCCTGGTGTTTGAGAATAGGACGAAAGAAACATGGTCTTTCAGAGTGTTTCCCTGACTATCCGACAGTGCCCATCCAATCCTAACGTCGACTACATCTCGTAGCACTGCCTAGACAGTCACAACAAAGATCAACCAAGCCAGAGCCCATAATGACTTGTGGCTACATAGGTAAGCTTCCGGGCATGAAGTATTCATCCTTCCCTTTGAGTCTGGGTGAGGCTTTCCGTGTGAATACTGGCACATCTCCAGCAACACCTAGGCAAATCCACTGGCTTCTCCAGGGTGCCGTTCCAACCATCCCTCACCCAGTAGTGTGTATTGAAAAACTTGTTTCTCGAGTCTCGAAGTCCTGAGGTCTTGAATATGCAGGTCTTGAAGAAGCCTTCATGAAGTCGTCGTTTTGACGTGGAGTCCTCCTTCTCACACCACTCACGAACACTCATACCAGACCCCGTCTACTTTAGCATAGCATTGCACTAACTAGCGTTCCCAGGGCTTTAGTAACAAGTGGTCGGTTCCTACCTCATCCATTCTACTCAACTACAAGAATTTCAATAACACTATGGGAGGGATTTGTTGAATGATGTCACTACATGCAATAAAACATAGGTATGAAAAGATGGTCAAAGTGAACTTGCCTGGTATTACTTGATGAAGATAGTCGCTCTCACAATCTAGATAATTCTACTCGTCACACTCCGAGAAATCTATTGTAAGTAAATAACATTCAATAAACATTCATGCCAAAACAAAGAACCGAAAGAACGCAAGAACAAATCATGTCTTGGAGCAAATATAACAACATACTAGGGTTAAATAAGAAAGGATAGGTTCTAACTGTGTTGTAAAGTGAAACTGGAGGAATCAACTCAAAAGAGTTAATGGATGATGAACTATTGCTATATAAGCTTAGGTTGGAGAGACTACGAAAGACGATCCAATGTATGGGAGAACAACATGAACGTTGTTTGACAAATAGTATAAGGCATAAGAATTTATTTGTAGAAAGAATTCAATTGAAAAGGTCAAAAGAAGTTGAACTGTAAATCCAAGTATGAATTGAATTTGAATTCACAAAGTTCAAAAGAAGTTGAACCGATGTACGGTGGTTATGAATAGATTTATATGACACGAGTATTTAGGGGCAAAAGGAATCAATTGAAAAGGTGTGACAGTTTGCAAGATATGATCAAATGAAGATTCAGATTCAAATTGGATCTCTCCAATTTGAAAGGTTCAAAGATTGAAACTAATGATGTTACTATATATGATAAGTAAATATGAACGTGTAGAAAAAAGAATTACTAGGTTCAAAATGACGGATCAAAAGTTATAAGAAATTCAATAAGGCATTGAATTAGCTTAGTATGGTGTGTGAACACATTTTGGGGACTAATAGAGAAGTATGAGCAAGATCAAAATTATATGTTGATATTATAACACTAATGATGTGAACGGAAAGATTACTTTGATACGGATCCGACGCAATTGGATTCATCGGAAACGAAGCTACGGATAAAAAGTTACGATGAAAAGAAGTTTGAATATAAATCTGAATAAACTTCGAAATTTGAAATTTTGAAAAAGTTGACGTAATAGCTTGATTGGATAGGTGAGGTCAAGACGAAAATCTAGACGTTGGTTTCATCTAATTCTGATAAACGAGTAGAAAGTTATGGCTATTTGAAAATTTTGGGCCAAGCTGTTTTACGGAGGAAAAAATGCTATGTTTAAAAGAATTCTAGGACTAATGAGTAAATACGGAGACTAATTAATAATCTAATTACTCTATCGTATACTACTATAGAAATACTAGTCTAGGAATATTAAACTACAGGAGTATAAACGAAAATACGAAGATAATACCTTTAGAATGCAGAGAAGATATAAATCCAAAGAGGAGACGACTTCGAGAAATCCCGCCGGAGAGAATTTTTTTTTTATAAAGCTAGTCAAACCGAAACGATTCGATTCAACCCGAAGTGGATGACTTTTGAGTTCACCTATGGGTCTATATTTATAGGTGGAAGGGAGGTGCAAAGGTCTAAAGCTAAGCGAGGTGGGACAAAAATCATAGACAAAGAGGAAAAGAGAGAAGAAGAGGGCCACATGGGCTTCGGTGGCTGCAGATTTTTTTTTGTCCCGGATGAACAGTGTTTCCTGTTTTTTTTTAAAACCAGCAAAGAAAAACAAATAAAAAAAATAGAAAAACATTTTATATACGAATATTATATATCAAAATTTTCAGAAAACTATTTCCTAAAACATGAACATTTTTAAGGCCGAATAAAATACTTTAGAAAAATAGTATTTTTTTGCAATAACTCCAAAATGAAAAGAAACTAGAATTTCAAATAAATGGCCAATAGTTTTTTTTTATTTTAAAATTTTAGTCAAAACATTGTATCTGATTTTTGAGTGTCATTTACCTCCTCTCATTTGATTTTATAAGAGGGTTTTGAAAATATTTGAACTCAAAATTGAATAGGGATTCGAAATAGAAAATTTTGGAAAAGTCATTTTATTCCTTGTCATTAAAATTTCAAAAGTTTCAAAATTCGACTCAATTTCACACAATCAATCACACAACATACAAGCAAACAATCCTACTTATTTATTTAATATAACATTCCAAATTTTAGAATTTTGGGATGTTACATTCAATCTTGGAAGGCCAGCTATGAGGGAAATGATCTTGTGGGTGCAAATGCAGACATACTTAGCTCACTTAGGTACAAAATGGCATAACTACCTAGGAGAGCTCAATAATGAGCTATAATTAGCTTAGCTAGTTCATTTATGACATAATATGCTCACTTGGGTAAAAAAATGGCATAATAACCTTGGTTTACCTCCAAAATGACCTATACTTAGCTTATTTTCCTCAAAAATACATAATAACCTTACTTACCTCCAAAATGATATATTCTACCTAGGATAGCTATACAATGACCTATACTTAGCATTTTTTCCTCCAAAATTACTTGATATGATTAGTTAGCTACAAAATGGCATTACCACCTCGAAGAAGAGGAGAGGACAGGACAGGAGAAAAAGAAATAGAAGATAAATTATTCTTCTTCTTTTTTTCTTAATTTTCTTCTTCTTCTAGCTAGTCTTCTTCTTCTAACTATATCTTTCCTACTTTGCAGATTTTCTATAGATGAAGAAGAGTGCATTGATGGACTGCACTCTTCTACTTATGCTACCTTTATGTTTATGGAAAACTTGCTTTGGATACATATGTATGGATATGTTGTTGGAAACCATATTGCATGTTGTTGGAAACTTGTATATATGTTGGACTTGTATGTTGGAACTTAATTATTAGTATATATATGCTTGTTTCAACTTATTTGGTATGCTTGTTGGAACTTGTTGAATGATATGTATGTTCTGGATATGTATATGTTGGATATATATGAATATTCTGTCAAATTGAATGATTTTAAGAAATAACAAGAAAAACAGGGGCTATATAGCCATTTTGCCGTCTGCTGGTAGACGGCAAAGAGCTTTGCCATCCGCCCGCAGACAGCAAAGAGCTTTGCCGTCCGCCAACAGACGGCAAAGTGGCCACGTGGCAGCTACCTGTGCAAACTGGGGCTGGCCTAGGTGGGTTCTTTGTTGTCCGCTGGCATACGGCAAAGAATGTTAATTCTTTGCCGTCTGCCAGCGGACGGCAAAGAACCCACCTAGGCCAGCCCCAGCTATCAAAAAAAAGTTTCTTTGTCATCTGCCAGCGGACGGCAAAGAACCCACCTAGGCCAGCCCCAGCTATCAAATAAAAGGTGCTTTGCCGTCCGCTGGCAGAAGGCAAAGACCTTAGGTTCTTTGCCGTCCGTGGGCAGACGGCAAAGAACCGAAGGTCTTTGCCGTCTGCCAGCGGACGACAAAGCACGTCGTTAAGCCCCCTAACGGAGCTAAGTGCCCACGTGTGCCGTCCAGGCTCTTTGTCGTCCGCTGGCAGACGGCAAAGAACCTAAGGTCTTTACTGTCCGCCAGCGGACGGCAAAGCGGCCTTTACCGTGGATTATTCATCCAGATGGTTTGCTGTCCGCTAGCGAATGGCAAAGCCTTTGCCGTCCGTGTTTCATGCCTTTGTCGTCCGGGTGGCGGACGACAAAGTACCTGTTTCCTGTAGTGAAAGATCTCAAGCTAACGAGAGTGATTGTAAGAATTGTTGCTCATGAGATGACACTCAAAGACAAGGAAGATCTTCACCACAAGTCTAGCGGTGCTTACAAAGCCACAAGTGATGCTACCGCTACCTCGAGCGACGAACTTGTCACAAATGAAGAGATAAGCCTCATGGTTAAGAAATTCAACAAGTTCTACAAGAATAGAAGCGAAGATCGAAGCTCCAACTCTAGATATGAAGAGATGCGTTTGTCAAGTCGTGAACGGATCTGCTACAATTGTGGGAAGCCCGCACACTACTCTAATGAGTGCACGTCTCCTTACAAAAGGAAAGAAGATTCACCATGACGACGAAGCTCAAGAGACGAGTCACCTCGAAGAGAGAGAAGGAGTAGAGATGATCGTTATGAACGAAGACCCTCAAGGAGAATTAGGGACTCGAAGAAGAAGGACAAGTACACCAAGAGCTACTCAAGAAGGCAACATAAGGCTCATGTTAGTGAATGGGTTTCCGGCTCTGAATCTGACAACCACTCCGAGAGAACCTATCACTCCAACTCCGACTATAGTCAAGATGAAGGTGTTGCCGGACTTGCACTAGTGACAACCGAATCCTATGACATATTTGAATCACCAAATGAAGGGAGTGGACGTTGATTCATGGCTAAATGCCCCGAGTATCTTGATTTCAATAGTGATGAAGATGACTTTCTATTTGACAAATCTAGTAATGGAAGTCAAAATGAACTTGCTAGTACTCACCCTAGTGTAGATAAGTTGTGCGATGGTGATAAGTTGGAAATAGAACAACTAACTCAAGAACTAAAAACTCTTAAGTTAGCTCATGAGTCAACTCTAGAAGATCATAGAGAGCTTGTAAGGACACATGAGAAGCTACGCTTCGAGAAGCTCAATTTAGAGCAAGAGCATGAGTTCCTTAAAGCTATCAATGACGATCTTCGAAAGAAGACTTCCTCTTATCTATCCAAGCGACTTATATTATCTAAATTCATGCCATAAGTTAAGTCTATGAAACCTAGTAACAAAGTAAAGAAATGTTCTTCAACTAGTAGCAATAAAAATGATAAATCCAATGATATTGCTTCTAGTAGTTCTCTTGATCCCACTAACTTTTCTCTTAGCCAAATTACACTTGAGCAAAAAAATGAACTCTTGAAAGGGATTATAGAGAAAGGTATCCACAAGAGTCTTGAAGGATGAAAACAATTTGAGGAGATTGTACGCAAGCACGGAGGATACCAGAAGAATCATGGTGTTGGCTACTTCAATGTTAATGGAGTTGAATGGGAAGAAGGTCAATACCCCCAATCCCAAGTTTGTTCCTCAAAAGGATAAGTATGAAAATACTCTCCCCAAGGGAACAAAAGCTCGAGATGACCTTCCACCACAAGACCCCAAGCTCAAGGACAAGAACAAGCTTCAAGAGGACATTGACTCATATGAAGATGAATCCCAAGCTTTCGTGAAGTGGGTTCCCAAGGCTACTACACGCTCAACTTCTAGAAGTGCTACTTCAACACCAAGGATCCCCATCAACTTGATGTGGATCCCTAAGAATAAAAACTAGAGAAGTTCTTCAGGGGTGACTCCGCCAATGAAATTCACTCATATTCATTATTGGAAATAACTAGTTGCAATCAACATCAACATCATGCAATAGTTCAAGGAGTCACACATTTCCTCAAAGGTAAGCAAGGGACAAGGTAATCAACAAATCAATGGACATCATCACATATGCTTTGCACTCCATGTCCATATATATCCTTGTATTTGTCTCTTGTGTGTTGGGACTAACCCATGTAAGTGAGAAGAATAATGAAACAACAAGGATGCTCCCAACTCTTGGTGATCTCCATCAACTTTGAGCATCCACCACTACTTCACCTACATGAAGTCTTCATCGACAAAACCCAAGGTTAGTTTATCCCTCCTATGGGGGGATGTCACATCAAGGGGGAGCTTAGCTCTAAGAATTGAGTTAAAGCATCTCATTGTATGTGACAACATTAAATGCTATATGTAAAAGTGGTAACCCCACTTGTGCTAAACGATGAGTATGACCAATGACCAAGTATTCTTACTTGGCTACTAAGACAATATACTCATATATAGATGACTCCCTCATCGCAAAAGTGCTTGTTAGATGCTATTCTGTTTGAGCATGTTAGCCATGATTTCATTTGACATCTTATTGTGTGAGCATGTTGGTGTACATTTATTTTCTCATTCGAGGATATCCAGTTGTTACTATTTGTATTTTGATGTTTCTTTTGCCAATTGGATATACAAGAATGTCTAGGACTACTCCTTTAGCTATCTATGCTTTCTAACCTCATATTCTATTCATGCTACATCACAAAATTTGAACAAGTACTTTTCGATCTCTTTGTGTGAGGAGCACTCGGAGTTCCGTATCGTCAAGGAGTGACCATTAAAACCTACCAAGTGCATCTCGGTGGAACCAACTCCAAATTCTCAGTCTCACCGAATGCCTAGGGTTGATCTGGATTTTCAATCTCGATAGTGTCGATTTCATATTCTCGATTACATCGAGTTTCCCTGTCAGCTGACAGTTGTGAAACTCGGTTACACCGAAAATATCAACTCGATGTCACTAATAGCGATGGGTATATAATCGGTGGACCTCGACGTTTTGAAATCTATTTTTCAAACATCGTGCCTCCACAACCCTAGCTGCCGCCCCAAAGGCCCCTGCTCATCGGCTTGCTTCCCTGAGCGCCTCTGGAGCCAGGAATCGCTGTCGTCGACATTTTCTTCTCCAACGTTCCTGCTATAGCGGGTGCATCGCTGCATTAGGGTATGGATTCGGCCCCCTCTTGCCCTCTACTACCCGATTCATGCGTAGTAGGGTTTAATCCTAGTCCTGCAACAGATTGAGATCTTTCCATTCAATAAGAAATTCCATAGGATTGCAAAGGATGAATTTTTAGGGTTTTGTCGTCCGCCTCCTTTATCTCGGTAGAACCGATGTGAAAAAAATTGTTGTCACCGATTTTCTTTTCTATGACACTGAGAACATCTCGGTGGAACCAAGTGCTCATTTTTGGTGTGACCGAAAATGTTAGCAAGTTCCTGGAAAGAAGGATGTTTGTCTCGGTGTGACCAAAATACATTTGATAGAATGCAAAACTTTGGAAATTCTTAGTTCAAACTTGTAACGACCCGACCTGAAAGGTCGCATCTCCGGTGTTTCCGTACCATCCGAAGATCATGCTGGTACACACACGGTACATCAATGTATATACCAAAGGGAAATCACACAACATTATATTAACGAAATCTCATATCGAGTCCTTTATTACAATAATCATTACAATAAAGTGGCCGAAGGCCAACTCATGAGAATAACTAAGTCTTGCGGAAGCGTCGAAGGGAGATGAGTCCATCTGACTCCAAGGGCATCTCACCGAGCGTAGAGCATATCCTCACTCCTGGTCGGGAAAGTACTCTGCAACATGATACGTTGCAGCCGTGTAGGTCAGCATATGGAATATGCCGGCAAAGTCACAAAAGAGGGGTGAAAAGATAATCATCTAGTCTACATGTTTATATGGCAGGTGGGGTGGTAAGTTTTTGCGTAAATCCAATTTTTCCTACATCAAGAGAGGGGTAAGCAAAAATTATTACTAAGTTGGTTGATTAATGAGATGGTTCCACCAACCAATTCTCATACCCAAGTTATTAATACCCACATCATCATATTAATTGTGTTGAGAGTTTCCGGAAGTTTCAGTTCCTTTGGCTCAAGTTGTCCATGACCGTGGACACGGCTAATCGATTAGGTTTGAGTACTCTACAGAGCTTTGCACACGCTCCCCACAAGATTTGGTCGCCTCCGTTTGATTTCTCGTACTTCAGGGTGTTTCAGAGACGGATGACCAAAACATGGTCTTCCAAAGGGTTTCCCTGCGACTCTGCCGGTGCCTATCCTTTCCTACCGTTCTTCTACATCTCGTAGCACCGCCTGTCCAGGGTCACCACGATATCCAACCAAGCCAGAGCCCATAATGACTTGTGGCTATGCAGGTAAGCCTTGGGTTTGAAGCATCCATCCATCTTTTTGTGCCTGGGTGGACCTTTCCGCGTGAATACTGGCCACCTCCAGCAACACCTAGGCAAATCCACTGGTTTCTCCAGGGTGCCGTTCAACCATCATCCACCCAGAGGTATGTTGAAAACTCGGAGTCTTGAAGTCTTGATCATTATGTAGGTCTTGAAATTATTAACTCTCTCAACTCTCATGAATCACACAACCAACCCCGTCTAGTAATAGCATAGCAAAATGTAGAACAACGTTTCCCGGGGCCAATGTGTCAAGTGTTGAGGGGGTACCTACCACAGGATACTACAACAACGTGACCAAGTTTCCAACTAACCTACTTTGCATGCAATTGGGGTGATGGAAGAACTAATACAATAAAAACATGGGTAAAGATGATCAAAGTAACTTGCCTGATTGATGATCTTCGTACGTGAGTGACTCTAAGTAACAAGCTTCACACTCCAGATAATCTAACGTAGCAAACAAGCACTCAATAAGCATACAACAAAGTATTGCAACTCACAAACATCAACCATGAACTAGTAAACAATCAAGACAAAACAATGCACAAATCACAAGCAAGAAAACACACAAAGTTTTGTTTTCAAAAAGGTGATGGCTAAAACATTACTAACATAATGAAACCATTTGTATTAACCAAAACAATAGTTGACAGCAAGAAAACAATAAAAAATATATTAATAACAGAATTAAATAAATTTAAAGTTTGTTGAGAAAAACTTTAGTAAAGTTTATAAAAGTTTTGATAAACACTATATGAATCAACTATAGTTTTACTAACAAAAGAATGAAACTAAACTTATTATTTATTAACAAAACATGTTCTTAACAGAAAAGAATTTACAATTAAACTTGTCTTAGAAAACAGAATTAAATTATATAAAACTTTGTTGAAAGAAAAACTATTACTAACTAGTTATTTTAATCAAATTAAACCTATTTGAAAATAAGTTGTGATTCCTATGTTAATAAAGAAACAAACTAAGCAAATTTACATTTTTTTAACAGTAAGTAAAACACTAAATGTTCAAGCAACAGCACCTACTAAATAAAATAAAACTAAATCTAATTTAAACTAACTAAAAACTAAATAAATAAAACTGTATTAACTAATAGGCAGAATTGTTTATAGCTAGAACACTAATCAAAATCATCCTAAAAATCCTCCAACTAAGCAGGAAGATAGTCCTAACTAAGACCAAACAGTAGCAAAAAGATTCATATCAAAATCTATTTTCAAACTCTAGTTATTCAGATTTGAATGATTTGAGAAAATTTGATTAAATTCAAATTTTATATTTCAAATTTAAAATTTAAAAGTACAGGGTGAAACTACATGAAAAATGTGAGCTATTGCAAAAAGAATCAACTCAAAACATTAAAAAGATTAAAAGTTATAGCTAAAACAAATTTGAAAAGTTTTTGTTAATTAAACAAAACAGAAAAAAACAGAAAACTACCGGACGGCCAGGGGCTACGTGGCAGCCTGTGGGTGGCCAAAGAGGTGTGTGCGAGTGGGGTTACGGGCGGACGGCCGATGGCTAGAGAAAAACGGTTCGGGACTTAACGTTATAATCTGGGTCGTCAGATCCAGATCGAACGGATGAGGGAGCTCACAGTGTAAAGGTCGCCGGCGTTGGAGGTCTCCGGTGGATCCGAGGCGGCGAGGTCGTCGGCAAGGAGCTCCCGTGGTCGAGGGAGATGTTGAAGGGGTCCGGGCAGCAGCGCTTGACGTCCGGCGTCAAACGGTGGCGTCGGAGAGGCGAGGGGAGGTCGGAGTCGATGGCCACGAACAATGGGGAGCTTCGGTGGTGGCAGGGGCTCCGGCGAGGGTTTGCGGCGGCGTTCTGGCGACGGGAGAGGGGGCTCGGGGGGAAATGGATGTGGGGAGTTGGGGATCTTATATAGGGTGCTCGGGTGTGTGCGGGGAGGAGAGAGGAGGGAGATTCGGGGAGGAGAAGAAACTGCCGGCGAGGTCGTCGGTGCGTGCGGGAGGGAGAGGGATGACCGCGCGGTACGAACGGTCGGTCGGGTGGGTCCCGATGTCAGAGAGAGGGGGCGTCAACTGCGCGTCGGTCGACCGGTCGGTAATTACTTCGCTAATAAATGCCCGTGGGCCGGCCCGTTTAATTACAAAACCGTTACTGTTTTTAATAACCAGAGCAGTAAAACGCCTTTAAAAGCATTCAAAAAAATTCTAAATGTAGGAGTATTATATGTCAAAATTAACAGAATAATAAATTCCATTTATTGAACATTTTTATTCTGTCATTTGAAGACTTTGAGAAAAATAATATTTTTAGAAATTGCCTATTTGGTTTTAAAACCTTTTGCAAATATTTTTCAAAAGACCTCCTGGTTCTTATTGGTCAAAGATATCACAAGATGACCCTGGTGTGGAGTGTCATGTTACTCCCCTCTTATTTTGAACATTTTACCAAGATTTACAAATAGGTGAAAGCAACATAGGGGAAGTAGAAAGGGGTTTCAGAAATTCAGAAGGGGCATTTCAACAATTACATACATTCAAGCAATGATGATGATGGATGCATAGCTATATTTCATAACATTCCAAAAATGAAATTTTGGGATGTTACAAACCTACCCACCTTAAGATGAATCTCGCCCTCGAGATTCGGGTTGGCTAGAAAATAGGTGCGGTTGGTCTCTACGAAGATCTTCTTCGCGTTCCCAGGTGGCTTCTTCCTCGGTGTGATGATTCCACAAAACCTTACAGAACTTGATGATCTTGCTGCGGGTAACTCTATTGGTAGTCTCGAGGATTCTGACAGGCTTCTCCTCGTAGGTCAGATCACTGTCAAGTTGTATGGCCTCTATGGGCACTGTGTCTCTCAAAGGAATATCAGCCATCTCAGCATGGCATTTCTTCAACTGGGAAACATGGAATACATCATGAACTCCGGACAATCCTTCTGGCAATTCCAGTCTCTATGCAACTTCGCCTCTACATTCAAGAATTTTGTAGGGGCCTATGAATCTAGGTGCTAACTTTCCTTTAACACCAAACCTCTTGATTCCTCGAAGCGGGGACACACGAAGATATGCTCAGTCTCCCACTTCATATGTCACTTCCTTACATTTGCTGTCAGCATAACTCTTCTGTCGAGATTGAGCTATCTTGAGTCTGTCACGGATCAGCTTGACTTTCTCTTCAGAATCTCGGATAAGGTCGGGACCAAAAAGTTGTCGGTCTCCAACACCATCCCACATCAGTGGCGTTCTGCACCTCCTTCCGTATAAAGCTTCGAAAGGGGCCATCTTCAGACTGGTCTGATAACTGTTGTTGTACGAGAATTCTGCGTAGGGTAAATTGTCATCCCAACTGGATCCATAATGTAGCGTACAGGCTCTCAACATGTCTTCCAGAATCTGGTTGACTCTCTCAGTCTGGCCATCTGTCTGCAGATGAAAAGTTGTACTGAACTCCAGCCTTGTACCCAAAGTTTCATGTAACTGATGCCAAAACTTTGAGGTAAATTATGTTCCTCTATCTGACACGATACTCCTCGGAACTCCATGCAGACATACGATCCTGGTCATATATATCTTGGCTAGCTTAGCACTGGTATAGGTGGTTTTCACTAGAATGAAATGAGCCACCTTGGTCAAACGATCTACGTCTACCCAGATGGAATCAAATCCTGAACGGGTCCTGGGTAATCCTATGATGAAGTCCATACCAAGCTTTTCCCATTTCCACTTAGGTATCGGCAAAGGTTGGAGTAACCCTGCTGGTTTCTGATGTTCCGACTTTACTCGCTGACAAACATCACATATTGCAACATGTTCAGCAATATCCTTCTTCATACCTGTCCACCAATAACTGTCCTTTAAATCCAGATACATCTTGGTGTTGCCTGGGTGTATCGAGTAAGGTGAATCGTGGGATTCTTGAAGTATCAACTTCCTGAGCTCCGGGTCATTGGGCACATAGATGCGGTTCTCAAACCACAAAGTTCCGTGTTCATCCTCACGAAAACCTTTAGCTTTTCCATCTTCCATTCTCTGCTTTATCTCAGCTATCTCCTTGTCCGATTTCTGGGCTTCTCGAATTCTTTCGGTCAAGGTGGACTGGATCTCTAGTGTGGAAACATATCCGCTTGGAACTATCTCTAGCCTGAGCTCTCTGAGATCATCGGCTAACTCCTGGGGTAATCCTCCTTCTGTGAGTGTGTTTACATAAGTTTTCCGACTCAAGGCATCTTCTACCACATTTGCCTTACCTGGATGATAGTGTAATCTCATGTCATAGTCCTTGATTAACTCTAACCATCTCCTCTGTCTGAGGTTCAACTCCTTTTGCGTGAAGATATATTTCAGGCTCTTATGGTCGGTGTAAACATCACAACTATTTCCGATAAGAAAATGTCTCCAGGTCTTGAGTGCGTGCACTACGGCTGCTAGATCCAAATCATGGGTGGCATAATTCAACTCATGTGGTCGTAGTTGTCTAGATGCATAAGCTACAACCTTTCCATCTTGCATGAGTACTCCTCCAAGTCCTTGACGTGAAGCATCACAATAAACCTGGAAGTCCTTACGAATATTGGGCAAAATCAACACTGGGGCTGTGACCAAACGTTTCTTCAACTCCTGGAAACTGGCTTCACATTCCGCAGTCCAAATATACTTAGACTCTTTCTTCAACAACTCCGTCATGGGCTTGGCAATCTTTGAGAAATTTTCAATGAATCTCCGGTAATATCCGGCTAGTCCGAGGAAACTGCGGATCTCCTTAACTAAGGTGGGTGACTTCCACTCGGTGACGGCTTCAACCTTAGCGGGGTCTATGGCTATTCCTTCTCCGGAAATAATATGTCCAAGGAATCCGACTTCCGTCAGCCAAAATTCACATTTGCTGAATTTGGCATATAACTGATGCTCTCTCAGCTTCTCCAGAACTAAACGCAGATGTTCCTTGTGTTCTTCCTCGTTCTTGGAGAATATCAGTATGTCATCGATGAACACCACGACAAACTTGTCCAAATATTCCATAAACACCTTGTTCATCATATTCATGAAGTAGGCAGGAGCATTAGTCAAACCAAAGGACATGACAGTATACTCATACAAGACATACCTTGTGGTGAAAGCTGTTTTGGGTATATCCTGTTCACGAATCTTCAGTTGGTGATACCCTGATTGAAGATCGATCTTGGAGAATACTTTGGTGCCTACTAGCTGATCAAACAAGTCATTAATCATCGGCAGAGGGTACTTGTTCTTGATAGTCACCTCATTCAAGGCACGATAATCGACTACCATTCTCAAGGTTTTATCCTTCTTCTCCACCAAAAGAACTGGGGCTCCCCAAGGTGAAGAACTTGGGCGAATATATCCCTTGTCCAATAGTTCCTTAATCTACTTCTTGATTTCCACTAAATCATTTGCAGGCATCCGATAGGGTCTCTTGGAAATTGGGGCTGTCCCTGGTTGTAGCTCTATTAGGAACTCAATCTCCCTATCTGGTGGCATGCCTGGTAATTCTTCCGGGAATACATCCGGAAAGTCTTTTACCACAAGTACTTCCTCCTGAACAACTCCTGTGAGGGAATTTAACCGAGCACTCATATGTGTGCGTCGGGATACATACTTAATCCTCTTGTTCTCCGGGGTGGTGAGTGAAACAGACTTGCTGGGGCAATCAAGATTTCCTTCATACTTGGTCATCCAATCCATGACTAGGATTACATCCAATCCCTGGGATTCTAAGACGATGAGGTCGGTGGGAAAAACATGGTTTCCTATATTAAGCTTCAAGGCATGGCATGCTATCCCTGCCATCATCATACCTCCTGGGGAACTGACCTTAATGGGTTGACTAAGGGTTTTGGTGGGCAAACCATACTTATCCACAACTACCCTTGATATGAATGAATGAGTTGCACTGGAATCAAAAAGTACTATAACAGGACGTGAATGCAATAAAAACTTACCAACCACAGTCTCGGTTTGATCATAAACTTCTTCCACGTCAAGGTGGTTCACCTGGGCACGAGGAAATGGATTTGGCTTCTTGGCTGCGGAGTTGCCGTTTCCATTTCCCTGCTTGCTCTGGGGACATTCAGTAGCATAGTGCCCTGTCTTCTGGCACTTGAAACAGGTGATGTGGCTCAGATCCTTCTGAGTAGGAGCGTGACGGTGCTGGTTGTTGTTCCCATTCCCATTGTCAGTCTTGAAGTTGCCATGGTTGGGACGAACATTCCCATTTCCTCCATGGTTGTGGCCTTCATGGTTGTGCACCGCATGAGTGTGCCTTCCAAACTTACCGGTACCTGATCCGGTATTTCCGGAGTACGAGGAGCATCGGGGCTTCGGATTAGCTCCAGAGTTGAACTTCCCCTGAGTGTACTTCCGTTTACGGTTCTCAATTTGCTGTTGTTTACCCTCCAAAATGAGGGCCTTGTCCACCAGCTCTTGGTAGTTGTTGAAGGTAGCCACTACCAACTACATGCTCAACTCATCGTTGAGTCCTTCCAGAAACTTCTCTTGCTTGGCCGCATCATCAGCCACGTCCCCTGGTGCATAACGAGCCAATGTGCTGAAGTCGTCCACGTACTGGGCCACAGAGCGATTTCCCTGGTGCAAGTTGCGAAACTCGCGCTTCTTCAGACTCATAGCTCGAGCTGAAACATGTGCGGTGCGGAAAGCTTGCTTGAACTGCTCCCAAGTTACATCAGCAATAGGATATGTGGTGGTGTAGTTTTCCCACCATGAAGCTGCTGGTCCTTCCAGTTGATGTGCGGCAAAGCGTACTTTATCAGCATCAGTACATCCAGCGGTGACAAGTTCTCTCTCCATCTTACGGAGCCAGTCATCTGCCACAATGGGCTCAGTGCTGCTGGAGAAAGTTGGAGGATTCAACCTCAGAAAACGGGTGAGATTGTCAGCCTGAGGTGGATGGTGGTGGTTGTTGTTCTAGTTGTTGGTCTGATTCTGGATCAATAGCTGCATCAGTGCATTCTGCTGCTGAAGAAGTTGCGTGAGTTCCGGCGGAAAGGTGAAGTCGGACTCACGTCGTGGAGGCATCTTGCTGTTTTCAGAGGGGTGAGAATTAGAATAGAACAGGGGCCTAAAAGAAGAAATTCACTACCCATATGCAATGCAACAACATATCACACCAAACACTCATTCATTTATTCAATCAATGCCAAACATTGGAATACAATACTCAATCAAACTAAGCATTGACCTATGCTTTTAACGTTGAAAATAAAAGATACATGGAGGGCATAACTAAAGTTTTCCTCAGAAGTACATGGTGACTGAGTCTCCTCCAGTGGTGCTCTCCTCATAGTCATCATCGTCGCTGATGAAAGGAGCCAAGTCTCCCTCAGGATGAAGATTTTCACCCATGTCCATCTGTTCCTCCAAAGTGGCGATGCGAGTGTTTAGCTTGTCGATCCTCTCTAAGAAATCCTTCACCTCATACTCATGCTCGTACTCGGCTTCCCGTAAGTCAGCTTCGAGGTCAATCTCATGGTTCATCAGATTTTTGATTATCTTCGTATCAGCATGAACTCGAAGATCCAGAGTCCTGATGTGGGTCTCCAGGGTCTGGATATAGGAAATGGTGGTGTCTACAGTGGGAGGGGTTATGATATTTCCATTGGCATCTCTGCGACAAACCACACTGAGTCCTAGTGAAATGGTTCCACCTCTGTATTCCTCCTGAATACGTCCAAGGGCACGATGAATGGCCATGTCTCTTCCAAGTATCCAGCTGGGTGCCACAAACTTGAAGTCGATGGGTTCCTTCCGATTCCCAAAGGTCTTCCCTGGGATGTGCACCTCGATCCTGTAGCGTCCATCTTGGGGAAATGACATGATAGGAGTCCCGGTGATGCTCGGCAAAGCAATCCTCACGTCCTTGAAGATCCTCATCAGCTCCTTACCAAAGGGCATCGTTGCGTCAGGCTGGCAAAACTCCGTGATCAACACTGGGATGAAGGTGGCCATCTATAAATTTTGAAATAACTGGAGAGAAATCAGAAATGAGTAGATGAGAGTATAAGAATTTTAAAGACAAAGAGATACAATCCTAAGGCTTTCCAATCCTAAAGGTTACGTCCTACGGTCAACCTGGCTCTGATACAATTTTTGTAACGATCCGACCTGAAAGGTCGAATCTCCGGTGTTTCCGTACCATCCCAAGATCATGCTGGTACACACACGGTACATCAATGTATATATCAAAGGGAAATCACACAACATTATATTAACGAAATCTCATATCGAGTCCTTTATTACAATAATCATTACAATAAAGTGGCCGAAGGCCAACTCATGAGAATAACTAAGTCTTGCGGAAGCGTCGAAGGTAGATGAGTCCATCTGACTCCAAGGGCATCTCACCGAGCGTAGAGCATATCCTCACTCCTGGTCGGAAAAGTACTCTACAACATGATACGTTGCAGCCGTGTAGGTCAGCATATGGAATATGCCGGCAAAGTCACAAAAGAGGGGTGAAAAGATAATCATCTAGTTTACATGCTTATATGGCAGGTGGGATGGTAAGTTTTTGCGTAAATCCAATTTTTCCTACATCAAGAGAGGGGTAAGCAAAAATTATTACTAAGTTGGTTGATTAATGAGATGGTTCCACCAACCAATTCTCATACCCAAGTTATTAATACCCACATCATCATATTAGTTGTGTTGAGAGTTTCCGGAAGTTTCAGTTCCTTTGGCTCAAGTCGTCCATGACCGTGGACACGGCTAATCGATTAGGTTTGAGTACTCTACAGAGCTTTGCACATGTTCCCCACAAGATTTGGTCGCCTCCGTTTGATTTCTCGCACTTTAGGGTCTTTGAGAAACGGATGACCAAAACATGGTCTTCCAAAGGGTTTCCCTGCGACTCTGTCGGTGCCCATCCTTTCCTACCGTTCTTCTACATCTCGTAGCACCGCCTGTCCAGGGTCACCACGATATCGAACCAAGCCAGAGCCCATAATGACTTGTGGCTGTGCAGGTAAGCCTTGGGTTTTGAAGCATCCATCCATCTCTTTGTGCCTGGGTGGACCTTTCCGCGTGAATACTGGCCATCTCCAGCAACACCTAGGCAAATCCACTGGTTTCTCCAGGGTGCCGTTCAACCATCATCCACCCAGAGGTATGTTGAAAACTTGGAGTCTTGATGTCTTGATCATTATCTAGGTCTTGAAATTATTAACTCTCTCAACTCTCATGAATCACACAACCAACCCCGTCTACTAATAGCATAGCAAAATGTAAAACAACGTTTCCCGGGGCCAATGTGTCAAGTGTTGAGGGGGTACCTACCACATGATACTACCACAATGTGACCAAGTTTCCAACTAACCTACTTTGCATGCAATTGGGGTGATGGAAGAACTAATACAATAAAAACATGGGTAAAGATGATCAAAGTGACTTGCCTAATTGATGATCTTCGTACGTGAGTGACTCTAAGTAACAAGCTTCGCACTCCGGATAATCTAACGTAGCAAACAAGCACTCAATAAGCATACAACAAAATATTGCAACTCACAAACATCAACCATGAACTAGTAAACAATCAAGACAAAACAGTGCACAAATCACAAGCAAGAAAACACACAAAGTTTTGTTTTCAAAAAGGTGATGGATAAAACATTACTAACATAATGAAACCATTTGTATTAACCAAAACAATAGTTGACTGCAAGAAAACAATATTTTTTTATTAATAACAGAATTAAATAAATTTAAAGTTTGTTGAGAAAAACATTAGTAAAGTTTATAAAAGTTTTGATAAACACTATATGAATCAACTATAGTTTTACTAACAAAAGAATGAAACTAAACTTATTATTTATTAACAAAACATGTTCTTAACAGAAAAGAATTTACAATTAAACTTGTCTTAGAAAACAGAATTAAATTATATAAAACTTTGTTGAAAGAAAAACTATTACTAACTAGTTGTTTTAATCAAATTAAACCTATTTGAAAAGAAGTTGTGATTCCTATGTTAATAAAGAAACAAACTAAGCAAATTTACATTTTTTTAACAGTAAGTAAAACACTAGATGTTCAAGCAACAACGCCTACTAAAAAAATGAAACTAAATCTAATTCAAACTAACTAAAAACTAAATAAATAAAACTATACTAACTAATAGGCAGAATCTGTTTATAGCTAGAACACTAATCAAAATCATCCTAAAAATGCTCAAACTAAGCATTAAGATAGTCCTAACTAAGACCAAACAGTAGCAAAAAGATTCATATCAAAATCTATTTTCAAACTCTAGTTATTCAGATTTGAATGATTTGAGAAAATTTGATTAAATTCAAATTTTATATGTGAAATTTAAAATTTAAAAGTACAGGGTGAAACTACATGAAAAATGTGAGCTATTGCAAAAATAATTAACTCAAAACATTAAACAGATTAAAAGTTATAGCTAAAACAAATTTGAAAAGTTTCTGTTAATTAAACAAAAGAGAAAAAAAACAGAAAACTACCGGACGGCCAGGGGCTACGTGGCAGCCTGTGAGTGGCCAAAGAGGTGTGTGCGAGTGGGGTTATGGGCGGACGGCCGATGGCTAGAGAAAAACGGTTCGGGGCTTAACGTTATAATCTGGGTCGTCAGATCCAGATCGAACGGATGAGGGAGCTCACAGCGTAAAGGTCGCCGACGTTGGAGGTCTCCGATGGATCCGAGGCGGCGAGGTCATCAACGAGGAGCTCCGGTGGTCGAGGGAGATGTTGAAGGGGTACGGGCGGTGGCACTTGACGTCCGGCGTCGAACGGTGGCGTCGGAGAGGCGACGGGAGGTCGGAGTCGATGGCCACGAGCAATGGGGAGCTTCGGTGGTGGCAGGGGCTCCGGCGAGGGTTTGCGGCGGCGTTCTGCTGACGGGAGAGGGGGCTCGGGGGGAAATGGATGCGGGGAGTTGGGTCTCTTATATAGGGTGCTCGGGTGTGTGCGGGGAGGAGAGAGGAGGGAGATCCGGGGAGGAGAAGAAACTGTCGGCGAGGTCGTCGGTGCGTGCGGGAAGGAGAGGGATGACTGCGTATATAAATGCATTCAAATTGTTTCTAAATATAGGAGTATTATATATCAGAATTAACAGAATAATAAATGCCATTTATTGAACATTTGTATTCTGTCATTTGAACACTTTGAAAAAAAAATTTAGAAATTGCCTATTTGGTTTTAAAACCTTTTGCAAATATTTTTCAAAAGACCCCCTGGTTCTTATTGTTCAAATATATCACAAGATGACCCTGGTGTGGAGTGTCATGTTACTCCCCTCTTATTTTGAACATTTTACCAAGATTTACAAATAGGTGAAAGCAACTTAGGGGAAGTAGAAAGGGGTTTCAAAAATTCAGAAGGGGCATTTCAACAATTACATACATTCAAGCAATGATGATGATGGATGCATAGCTATATTTCATAACATTCCAAAAATGAAATTTTGGGATTTTACAAAACTTTCACAAATTTCTGGATTTTGTGATGACTTATCCTATTACACTCTTCTATACTCTATTCATAGGGTCAGACATGTCAGGCTCAGAAGATAGTCAGAATTTGCAGGAGCAGAACATTGAGATGAATTCAGGCACTAGTCTTGAGTCCAGTTCTTCCATAGATCCAGGGACTCCCAGTTCTCATGGGTTGCCTAAAGCTTCCACTAGGACAAGGAAGAGACTCAACTCAGAAGAAGAAGATTCTGATTTTGTTCCAGAGGATGTTCTTGCTAAGAAGCAAGAGAAGGCTGCAAGGAAATCTGCCAATAAGGCAACCTCATCTAGGAGGGTGGTAAGCAAAATTTATGCACCTAGAGAGACCTTCAAAGCACATGAGAGTGCTAGGGAAACAATGTATGTTGAGATTCCAAATAAGTCTTTGCCTAAGAAGGCAGGAGAAAAGAAGACAACTAGGAAGAGGATCATCCGTGTGATGGGCAGACCTACCTCTATGTATGAGGATCCAGAGGAGGCTTCTACTGCTGCTGAAGAGGAGGAACCTACTGCTCAGGACCCTCCTAAGAAGAAGGCCAAGAAACTATTAGCTGATGCTATGCCCAAGCTTGGCCCCTCTAAGAGCACCAAGGCTGCATCCAAGAAAACTACTGCACAGAAGTCCAAGAGGACTACCAGAGATATCCGTGCTTTTGAGAAGAACAAGAAGTCCACTTTCAGAGAAGCAGATGATGATGAAGATGATATGTCTCTTCTGATGAAGCTCAGACCTCACCTTCTTGTACATGATGCCAGCCCGCTAGTAGCTGAGGATATGAAGAAGAGGAAGGATTCAGGACTGAGGGCATGGAGAGCTATTGATCCATATGCCCAGGGGAGAAAGACTGTTGTTGATTACAGGTTTTATACATGGGAGCAGCAAGAGTTCTATGAGACAGTTTTGCTTGACAAGAGCCCCGCAGTCAGTGTCATGAGATATGTGGACTAGAAGTACATCAAGGATAACGAGGACTACTTCCCATGTGTCCAAGACAACTTCCGCTGCATTGGACTTGACAAATTTGTTGGCAAAGAGTTCACTGCTTGGAATGATGAGATAATCATGCAGTTCTACTCCACTGCTCAATTTTATGGAGATGGCAAGCTTGTTTGGATGATTGAAGGAGCAAGATATGAATCTACTGTTGCTGAGTGGGCTACTATCTTAGGAGTCCTCGAGGTTGAGGATGGAGATTTGGATGTCTACTGAGAATCCAAGGAGAGGCACAATGCTATGATGTCTACTCACAAGTTGGGATCTATTTACTTCCCCTAGCCAGGCCTCCGTACCTTCCACACCATCCCGAAGCATACTTTGATGCCCAAGTCTGGAGATGAGAAGATGATTCATGGATACTCCATCAACATGATCATCCATCTTGATCTTCACACTAGGATTCGAGTGATGGATTTGATAGTAGAGACTATGAAGAGGGTTGCTGCTGATCAGAAGCACTCATGTTGCTATGCACCCTATATTCAGATGCTTATCAATTCTAAGCTTGAGAAGCACATCTTTGCTATAGATAGACCCCATTTGCCACTTCAGCCATATTTTAAGGACAACATTGTGGTGATGGACCCAGACCATCCCACATCATCTGCAACTCAGGCACAGGCAGAGGCAGAAGCAGAGGCAGCTCGAGCCACTAGAGCTCAAGTTTCTAGATCTAGGAATGAGCAGATGGATCTCTTGATCACCATTGTCATGGATATGAAGAAGGACATCATGACCATCATGGACACAAATGAGAGCCTAATGAACATCATTGAGGATAGAGTGAAAACACTTCATGACAAGGTTGATGGGCTGACTAAGACAGTCAATGAGCTTAAGGAGGTTGATGAGGCCCCAATATGTCGCACCTCTTCAGAGTCCGAGTCTGATGATGATGAGGATAGTGCACCTGTCAGGAAGACTGTCCAGTTCACTACTAAGGCCAGGAAACCTACAGTGCTAGCTCCAGAGACGAGGCCTTCATCTTCTACTCTAGCCACAGTGACATCAGCTCCAGTGCCTCCAGTGTCTACACCAACTCCATCTAGGACTTTAGCGCATGTTTTTGCCAACGCAGTTCTCTCGACTGTGACATCGATGACCGGAGGAGATCAACCGTAGAAGGATTAGCTATATCTCTTCGAGCTTTTTGGTAACTTGTTGCCAAAGGGGGAGAAGTTGTATATAGATCTAAGGCTTCGAGTGAGAGAGGTTCTATTTTTATTTGCTGGTTTTACAAACCATTTGTTTCTTTGGTTTGATGAGAATACTTTTGTGTGTTTGATCATATGCTTTACTGTGTGTTGCTACTATTTCCTATCTTTTGATGATTATGTGATGATCATTCACTTTTCTTGATGTGTTGTGCTATGATGTTAACTCTTATTACTCTCGCACACCACCAAGATGTATGTGACATGGAAGAAGTGCCCCATGTACCTAACCGATTATGCATTTGCATTCAAACGCAAATTTAAAAATAATGCACAAATTTAGGGGGAGCTCTTGCTTATCACATACTTCTCAAATCAACGATTATATTCATTGATTATATCATATGTCGAACCTTTGATCTATATGTTGTCATCAATTACCAAAAAGTGGGAGATTGAAAGCACATTTTCTCCCTTGGTGGTATTGGTAATTAGTAACAACATATATGTCATTGAACTAATGTTCCCACTCAGTATGTTTCAGGAAAAGTTCCATGATGGGCTGGCATAAGGATTGTGAAATAATCCAAGATGCAAGGAAATAGATTGGCAAAGCCTCAAGCAAAGGACTCTACATTTTATGTTTTGTGAGAAATCACTTTGAGTCCATAGGAAGCCAATACTATTAAAAGGGGGTAAGGTTTTGTTGGCGAACAAAATGCACAAGTGATAGTCACCACATACACCCACAATCTCTACCACAAAGGTCTTTCCAAAGCCAAATACTCAAAATCGGTGCAACCACCACACTCCACTTGGTGCCACCGATTCTAAACCCTAGACAGACTCAGGGAAACTCTAGCCACTTTGGTGCAACCTATTCTGCTTCAGTTGCACCGAGTTAGGCTGCCAATTTACTGTTACGCAAATTCACAACATCGGCCCCTCTGAGTTTTGCGAATCGGCGTCATCGAGATTGGCAATCTGACCGTTGGTCACCTTATCGGTGCAACCGAGTTTCCTATATCAGTCTCATCGAGATTCAAAAGTTGCCACCGTTTGGTCACTTTGGTACCTCTCAGATTAACACATCGGTGTCACTGAGTTGGTCATTTTTTGTGTAACGGTTGGATTTTTGGACATCCCTATATATACCCCTCAACCACCACTCACTCGCAAAATAAGCACTCAGAACAGTTCCCCACTCGTACCTACTGATTTTGTGAGATAGATCCACCTACTCATGTGTTGAGATCATGTCATTCCATTCCAACCATATGAATCTTGATCTCTAGCCTCACCAAGTTTCTTTCCACCCAATCAATCTCTTCCACCAAGCCAAATATGTGAGAGAGTGATTGTGTGTTGAGGAGTCTTTCATCTTGAAGCACAAGAGCAAGGATTTCATCGACACAATCGGGCCTTTTACCTTTTGGAGGGTGGTGCCTCCTAGATTGCTTAGGTGTCGCTTGGGAGACTCCTACATCGTGTTCTGGAGTGAACCAAGAAAATTGTAAGGGCAAGGAGATCGCCTACTTCGTGAAGACCTACCCCGAGTTAGGCTAGTCCTCCATGGATGTAGGACATCATGGTATAGTCAGGGTTGCTTCTTCGTGGAACTCTCCATGGGTAGAGCCCTCCGAGGACTCTCGTGACTGTTACCCTCCATTGGGTTGAAGACTCCATAAACGTGGACTTATAATAGTACCACCTATTGGAACCACGGGAAAAATCATCGTGTCCCCAATTGCGTTTGATCTTCCTACCCTTCCTTTACATACATGCTTGTCTTTACTTTCCGCTGCTATCCTCTTGGACATGCATGTGTAGGGTGTACTTGATATACTATATGTCGGTGCACTAGAGTTTTGGGATCTCCTATTCCCCTAACTCATGCACGGGAAGTAGTAGCCACCCTGGCAACAAGGCCAGCAAGGACTTGCCAGATACCAACACGGGAAAATCAAGACCACCGACAAGGTCTTGCCGGGAGGTCTATTGAACCCCCAGGTGAAGCAAGGCCCCATCAAGGCAAGGCCCCGGCAAGGAGAAGCCCCGACAAGACCTCACCAGCACACAAGGCAGGTGTCAGTCCACCTGGATGCGTGTCGTGGCGTCGACATTGGAGGGAGCTATGTGGTGCCGATGGGACGGGCTCTCGTCCTGTCCCACTAACGGATGGAGATGCCTGACGGTGCATTAAATGCGCTTGTCCAACTTCGTCAGTGTTAGGTATTATAGCACTGTAGCTCTGTACACCCCGTGTACACACTGTACGCCACTGTTGGGATCCCCTTCAGACTATAAAAGGAGGCCTATGGTGATACGGTAGAGGACTTTTGACTTCTTGACTTTTGGGACTTTCTAGCTCACGTACGTGGCAGCTGCTCCTAGCGCTCCTGTATCTAGAACCCTAAGAAGACTCTCAATACAACCAAGCAGGAGTAGGGTTTTACACATCCGTGCGGCCTGAACGTAGGTAAAGATCCCCACGTGTTGTTCATCAGACTGACTCTTTGTGCGACCCTCTCCCCCGCTGAACCGAAAGGGGTCTCCATGATCCCATAGGTGTTCGTTCCCACGACATCTTTGGCGCACCAGGTAGGGGGGATTTAGGTCATGCGAACCCGTTCTAGTAATCAGCGTGCCAGTTTCTTCACGCTCACTATCGCCATGGCCCGCAAGAATAAGGGCCTGACGGTAGTTGGCCCATCCATATCCGCCATCCCTGTATCTGTGTAGACAGGGGAAGGTGTAGACGCGGGTGGAGGTGGAGGAGGCGGAGCTTTGGAACTTCCACGACGTTCCGGTGACGAAGGCCAAGCAAGCGGCAACGCTCACCGCGGTGACGCCCATGGCGGCGATGGGAACCCTCATGCCCATGTGTCTCAATACGGGGCCGTACCGCCTGCGGGTGGTAGGGCGAACTCCGGGGGAGGAAGGGTATCTTCAAGGGCACGCGACTTTCTCAGGACGTGCGCGGAGAGCCACGCCACGACGCCCACAGTTCTCCACGTCCCCATGGGAAAGCTCCTGTGCACCATTCCCAAGATGCACGGGACCATCATGCAAGCGGGAGTGGCATGCCAACGCAAGACCACGGCGGTGCTCCTTTTAACATGGTTAGAATTCAGAGCACCTCATGTTCCTCCCGCCGTTCGCAGCCGACCACGTCGGAGGAAGCGATGGCGCGGGCACAACTACTCCTAAACTTCCCCCCTGCTGCGGAGAAGCTCGACGAATGGAGAGCCACCATTTAGAGCCTCCTCAGCCTCATAAATAAGTTTCGATCCACCGAGCCTGCTCACGCCAATGGTGAGAGGGCCGGAGGCGATGCGACTTAGGCTCACTCTCCCCCACAGCAACATCGTCAGTCGCTGACTCGACGAACCGACGCTTATGACGACTACTCTACGGCGTCGTCCCACCCACGGACACGTTGCGATCAGCGTCAAGTTCTTTGGGAATGTGACTAGGAAGACGCTCGAACTGTGATCGATTGGAGGCGGGAAGTGCGCCTCCAGTCTGATAGGTGCGTGGGACCCACTATCGACAAGTCTGCGCCTGGGTATCCTGTCAGCCTACCTTATGAGGTGGGTTGACCAACATTTGCCCATGAGTTGTGGCAAGTCCAGTGGCCCAACTCCCGCACGTTCAAGGCAGAAGTACTAGAGAAGTATGACGACAAGACTCACCTTCGGAGTTCCTTAGAATCTACAACATCGCGGTGCAAGCTGCCGGGGGTCACGATGACAAGATACTCGCCAAGTAGTTCCCGTTGATGCTTAAGCCCAACGTCAGCTCATGGTTGATGCACTTGCCAGAGGGGTCCATCGCCTCCTGGGCAGATCAGTGCCACGAGTTTGTTGCCGGAAGAGTACGAAGGGCTGCTTGCCGGTCTCAGGATCGCGGTAGATCTTGGGATCAAGAAACTTATTGTCAGGGGTGATTCTCAACTTGTCGTCAAGCAAGTGAACAAAGATTACCAGAGCCCATTGATGGAAGCCAGTGTAGATGAACTGAGGAAGTTGGAAGAGCGTCTTGAGGGCCTGCAAATGGAGCACTTTCCACGTGCAGAGAATAGCGTTGCCAATGGCCTGTCAAAGTGTGCTGCCCTTAAGTTACCTGTGGAACAGGGAACTTTCGTGCTCCAACTAACTCAACCCTCCGTGACACCATCAACTCGACAAGATAAGAGAAGGAAGTTAAGTTCCGGCAAGTATTTCCCGACAGATCTCCCAAAAGCTGTCGGTAAGAAAGTTGCCAGAGAGAATGGTAGACTTGTCGGTGAGAACTTTGCTCCGGCAGGGCCCCTGGCTCTTGCCGTGGAAGCGCACGCTCCTGCCAGGAATGCCGGGGTGCAACAAGCTCTGGCAAGCCCTCATGCCTTTGCTGTTGAGACGAATTCTACCCCGACAGAGGATATGCCTTTAGTCCTTGCTGTCGAGCACCAGGATCCAGCATGGGCACAACACATCGTCCGTTTCCTTCAGATAGGAGAACTTCCTAGGGAACAAGAAGAAGCAGAGAAAGTAGCCCGCCGGTCTAGTATGTACCAGTTCGTGGATAACGACCTGTACAGAAAAAGGCCAAATGGTGTGAAACTCAAGTGCATTTCCCGGGAAGATGGACTGGAGCTGTTGGCAGAGATACATGGAGGTATATGTGGCTCCCACATTGGATCAAGAGCCCTTCTCGGGAAGGCATTCCGGCAAGGCTTCTAATGGCCCACTGCCCTCCAGGATGCAACGACATTAGTAACCAAGTGTGAAGCATGTCAGTTTCATTCTAAGAGATTACATCAACCAGCTCAAGTACTTCAAACGATCCCCCTCTCCTGGCCATTTTTGGTCTGGGGGCTTAACATCTTGGGCCACTTTCCCCACGCTGCCGGGGGCTTTGAGTACTTGTACGTTGCGATCGACAAGTTCACAAAGTGGCCGGAAGTGAAAGCAGTAAGAAAGGTGACAGCACAGTTAGCCATCAAGTTCTTTAAGGGATTAGTTTGCCGCTTTGGTGCTCCCAACAGGATCATCACTGATAACGGTACATAGCACACAAGCCGCACCTTCATGCAGTATGTCCAAGACCTTGGTAGCAAAATCTGTTTTGCTTCCGTTGCCCACCAGAGGAGAAATGGCCAAGCGGAGAGGGCTAATGCTGAAGTGTTGTGAGTTCTCAACACAAGAACTTTTGACAGGCTGCACAAGTGCGGAAGGAACTGGATTGATAAGTTGCCGGTGGTTCTTTGGTCAATCAGAATGACACCAAATAGAGCTACCGGCCAGACACCATTCTCCCTTGTCTATGGGGTGGAGGCAGTTCTCCCCACGAAACGCATGTACGGGTCGCCTTTAGTGCTCGCTTATGATGATCTTGAGCAAGAGCAGTTGCGGCAAGACGACATGATGCTCCTTGAGGAAGACCATCTTCACGCTGCTGTGAGAGTTGCATGCTACCACAACTGGAAAGTTAATGCCATAAGTCTTGAGGAAGGCGACCTTGTTCTTCGGCGAGTTCAGTCCGCCAAGAATTCCAGCAAGTTGACGCCGAAGTGGGAAGGCCCTTATCAGGTGGTACGAGTCACCAGGCCTGGCACAGTCTGCCTAGATATCGAAGATGGCATCCAAGAGAGCAACTCCTGGAATATCAAGCATCTTCGCAAGTTCTACCCCTGAGGCGCGGTTGCCGGGCTCCCCCAGGAACCACCTTTTGTACAAGTCTTGCCGCTGAAGCATGTACTCCTTGGTACAAAGCTAGGCTCGGACACTGTGCGTAGTTAAATAAAGATAAGTGTTGCACAATCCTGATTGATTCTCATGTTTACTTATGTGCATGTTTATTTGAAGTGTTGCATTGCACATAACCCCGGCAAGGGCTAACGGACCGCCAAGGTTCCATATCCATATTTTCTCTTCTTTATTTTTTATCAAAGGATAGAAGGTTACCTCGCGTGCAGCTTTGCCGGGGCGGGGGGAATGGTGGTACAGATAACTATGAGCGACGTCCCAAAAAAAACTGGACAGAGGGAGCACGACAACAAAAAGATAAGTTGCAAAAGCGCCAAGTGAATCCTTGTCATGAAGTTATTTTCTTTGGGCGATCTCGACTTCTATATGGAAAACCTGCACGCGTGGGAACTTTGTCGTGATTGGCTGCGCTCTCACCATATTCGGGACCACTCAACGGCTTAAGTGGCCGTGCCCGCACTCCTTGTTTCGTTTCAAGTCTGCTCAACAACTCAAGTGACAGCGCTTGCACCCTTATTCTGTTTCGAACTAGCACCACACATTGAATGGATGCACCAAGGACACGGAGTTATCTTGCCAGTAGTAGCACTACTAGCATGCTGCTAAGGAGCCATTCCTCGAAGCGCTCGTGGTAGGGCTACACACGCCGGCAAGATCTTTCCAAGAAAGCGTAAGCAAAGTTCCCTATGCAGAAAAATGTCTAACAAGGAAGATAATATGCGTTCATTCAAAATGGGGTGAAATTTACATAAGATATTGCTTTTTCCTAAGTACATCTCTATTTAACTTTCTCCCCTAGGGGATATTACAAGAAGAAAAAGATGGAAAGGACAGGCGAGCTACAAGAAGAAAAAGATGGCGAGAGGCCCCCGGTAGAAGCCTGGCCTGGCCCCTTTGGACCAGTACTGCACAAAAGAGCAGGGCTGCCAGATGGGCAGACAAGAACCTGGCCCCTCCTGGGCCAGCATTGCACCGAGGAGAGGGCCAGGGGAAAGACACGAGGCCCGGCCTGCCGGGAGGAGGAGAGGCGCGAGGATGGCGACGATGATACGGCCACTGATAAGTCAGAGCTCAGGTCGTCATGCTCCGACTTGATGGCTTGACGCCCGGACTCATCGTCGCTTTCACCGACGCCGTCCTCTTCGTTGTTGTCGCTCAAGGGAGGGCTTTCAACGCTGCTCGAGCTCTCTTCACAGCAGCTGAGACGGATGTCAGAGCGCCCATAAATCTTGACGGAGAGCATATTGGCCTCCGTCATTTTGAAGCGAAGGACATGCCCTACCTGGAGGTTGTGGGCACGGGCGAAGGTCTTCCAACCGCACCTGAGGAACATGATGTGGTTTGCTGGGTAATCGACGTTTACCCGCGTCATGCCATTATAGCAGCCAGCCACCCGCAGACATAGGAGGGGCGGCTTGTCGCCCTCCATCACACTGGCAAAGAGGCGAGGGAGGCGCAGATGGCTCCGGCAGGACCGGCCATCTTGAGGACGAAGTCCAACGCCGTCCTCTCGATATGGGTGTCCTCAATGAAGAGGCCTGGCATCGGAGGAGGAGGTGATGCAGCGCTCTGCCTCCCCTGACCTCAGCCTCCATGGCGGTCGCGGCTCCTTGCGCCTCTTCCACCTCGCGCGCTCGGGCCGCCCTCCGCCTCCGCGGCTGAAGCGGTGGCATGGTCCAGACGAGAGCTTCTTCTTGAAGCTGAGGACGGTGGCCGCCCTTGCGCCCTGGTCATGGCTGAGGGCGAGCGCCGCTCGAAGGTTGAGAATACGTGGGAGGGCGAACAATGGAGGTTTGCGCTCAGAAGATGGAGGGAGGATGGATGAGCACTGCCCCCGCTGCACCTCTATTTATAGGGGGTAGTGCGAGGGCCGGCTCTCCTCCACTCCAAAGGATGCCGCCCACCTCCACCAATAGCAGCCCCCTCGATCACGGGGCGAACAACAACCGCCCCATGGCCCCAATCCATGGCACTGTAGTTACTGCTTTTCGCAGGGACTTTAAGTCACAGGCACCCATTGTTGGCTCCCCGCTATCCATGCGGCGCGCGTGGCGGAAATGACCTCACGCGGTAAGTGGAAATTTGCAGGTTGCGATGTGCACGTATCCCACGTCCTGTGTTCAATGGGCGTCATGGGGAATCACAGCAAGCACAATGATCACAACTGCAAAGCCCCTGCCGCGTGTGCCCGTACACTGATTGGGCCTAGACCAACAACGTCTCGCGACGTGTGTGGCCCAGGCCCCGGGGCTCCTGTCTGTGAACTAGAGTTTTGGGCTCTCTAGTTCCCCTTACACTAGCACGGGCAGTAGTAGCCACCCTGGCAGCAAGGCTCGATAGGGACCTGCCAGATACCAACACAGGAAAATCAAGACCACCAGCAAGGTCTTGCCGGGAGGGCTATTGAACCCCCCACGCGAAGTAAGGCCCTGGCAAGGTGAAGCCCCGGCAAGACTCTGCCAGCGCACAGGGCAGGTGTCAATCCACCTGGATGCGTGTCGCGGCATCGACGTTAGAGGGAGCTAAGTGGCGCCGATGGGATGGGCTCCTGTCCCGTCCCACTGACAGACAAAGATGCCTAACGGTACATTAAATGTGCCTGTCCTACTCTGTCAGTGTTAGGTATGATAGCATTGTAGCTCTGTACACCCCATGTACGCACTGTACGCCACTGTTGGGATCCCCTTCAGAGTATAAAAGGAGGCCTAGGGTGACATGGTAGAGGACTTTTGACATCTCGACTTTTGGGACATTCTAGCTCACGTACGTGGCAGCTGCTCATAGTGCTCCTATAGCTAGAACCCTAAGAACACTCTCAATACAACCAAGCAGGAGTAGGGTTTTATGCATCCGTGCGGCCCGAACCTGGGTAAAGATCCCCGCGTGCTGTTCTCAGACCGGCTCTTTGTGCGATCCTCTCCCCTGTCGAACCGAAAGGGGTCTCCATGAACCCATAGGTGTTCGTTCCCATGACACTATGAATGCTAAAATCTGCCAAGACATAAAATTGGGGAAAAGTAGATTTTTATTTGGTCAAGTAGTCTAATCACCCCTCTCTAGTACTACTTTCGATCCTACATATCTGGCGCCCCTACACGGAAATCCGAGGCGAGGAGTCCCGATTCGAGTGAAGCCAGGCGCCCGAGCCCGGACAACCGGCCCCAGCCCCGAACATCCGGTACCCCCATGAAGCCTCGGACATCTGGCCCCTGGCCCGGACATCCAGCCTCTATGCGAGCAGACGTGGGCCAAAGGCCCATGTATCCTCTCTCTCTCTCCCCTATCTCCACCAGCACTATATAACGGAACCCTCCTCTTCCTTTATATGGTTAGCAAAGTGATAGCTCATATTTAGTTGAGCTTTGCTCCTTCCTCTACCTCTCCCATGGAGATCAAGGCCTCCACCGGAGAAGATCCATAGAGGATATCAAGGGCCCTTTCGAGGGAAGATCCCTAGTGGATTTCAAGGCCCATATCTCCTAGATATTTGGATCAACTACCCATGTATCCTTTATTTCCACTGTTGTTCTTGGATCTTGATGCACCTCATGTATTCCTTGTGATTGGAGGAGTACTTGGTGTGGATCTTGTCCAATAGAGTGCTTTCCCCTTTGATTTCTCCACGTTTTCCCCTCGTGTTCTTCCTAGAATCCCCCTCCAATTTGTGAAATATCGACCTCCAATTTGTGAAAGATTGACACACACGGGCTTGCCCCATATCACCTAGGGGTCATACTTTGACTAGTGCAATCTCCCAACAATGCTAACATAGTTGAATCATATGATCATCCCTCAATGTGCAACAAAGAATCACTCAAAAGTTCCTAACTAGCGGAGAACAATAAGATGAAATTGGTGTAGGTGGTAGAACCACCTCAAAGTTATTATTTCTGATCAAGCTTTTGGGCTATTCCTATAAGTGTCACAAACAGCCCTCGAGTTCGTACTAGAATAACACCTATGATACACATCAATCAACCCTAATGTCACGTAGATACTACAATGTCACCTCAAGTATCCAGGGGTAAATTATGCGACATGCATCAAACAATTTCAAATCTATCATATTCAATCCAACACAAAGAACTTCAAGAAGCATCCCAAGATTTCTATCGGAGAACGTGGTACGTAAACGTGCAATCAACCCCTATGCATAGACCCCAAGGTCACCAGAATCTGCAAGTTAATACCTTAACATATATCAAGTGAATAAATAGAATACCCCAATGTCACTACGGGTATCCCACGCAAGACGTACATCAAGTGTTCTCAAACCAAAATATTCATCCAACATAACGAGATCTCAAAGGGAAAGATTTCAATTCATCACAACAAGATAAGAGGGGAGAACCCCATATGATCCTACTATACTAACAAAGCCCGTGATACATCAAGATCGTTTCATCTAAAGAACATGAGGGAGAGAGAGATTGAACACATAGCTACTGGTACATACCCTCACCCCTGAGGGTGAACTACTCCCTCCTCATGGCCGCCACCCGAATGATGAAGATGGCCACCGATGATGGTTTCCCCTCTCCCGCAAGGTAGTCGAACACCTCTAGGTTGGTTTTTGTCGATACAGATAGTTGCGGCAGCGGAAGGGAGAGTCTCTCTTTATTACTAGGGTTTCTAGGATTTATAAGATTTTTCAGCATTGGAATCACGCGCAATGGAGCCATGTGGGCCCCAGCACACATGAGACCACGACCCCCCAAGGCTGCCCTGATGTCTTGTAGACCAAGTGTGGCTTCCCTCTGGTGGTTCTTCCCTCCAATATTGCTTATTTTGTCTAGAAAAAAATTACAAAGAAGTTTCAGGCAATTCCGAGAAGTTTCATTTTCTACACAAAAACAACACCACGGTAATTCTGCTGAAAACAACGTTAGTCCGGGTTAGTTATAAATAAATCATATAAAGTGCATCAAAACCATAAAAAAGTATTGTAAACGTAAGCAAATTTGGCATGAATACTTCATAAATTATAGATTCATTGGAGACATATCAATGTGAAAGTTGTGCATGCCGTTTTTGAACATCACAACACCCTTTTCATACATATATTTGGTCCACATATAGGTGTGTTTGTGTTCTAACCCTTTCCCACATTTTTCTCCAATGTTGTTACATAAATAGTAGACGAGCCTGATGAGACCACTATTTGTGATTGTGGACGCAATAGACATGGGCCATGCAGACTAACCGTATGCCATGCCCATGCCTATCACATCAGCACAGTAAACTAATGGTCGATGGCCACGATGGATTAGGCTAAAATGAGGCTTCCCTCGCAAGAGCTAGCCACTACAAATGGACCAATGGTATAGTGAAAACCCCAATCCGACATGAAAAACACCGCGACAGCTGTCAGCTTTAGAGGGAGTGGGAATACACACACACATGATACATTGTGCGATTAACCATAATGTATGGCACACATTTCACATTTCTACCTTTGTAGCAAACCGCCTTGAGAAATCTTAAAAAAGATACCCCTTCATAAATTTAAATTTTGTTGCTTCCGTGGGGTTTTCTCTTTAAATTGTATGCAGTTATTATGTTTGATCTCTCTGCGAAGTTTGTTGCTCCCACACCACTTCAACCTCTTCATAAAAATTTCAGTTGTCCTGGCTTTTCACTCACTCCAAGTAAAAAAAATCTAGTAGCCGCGATATTTCCTCAAACACCACCTTTGCCCCCTCCATGCCCCCACCCACACACACAACTCCTCCCTCGCTTGAATCCCAGCTAGCTCGCCTCCAGAACTGCCCCGCTTCAACCGTCAACCTCTGTTGCTCTCCCTGTGCAGGTTACCCACCCATCTCCGTACCCTCGACGCCCTGAATTTCATAGATGCGCCTGCTAAACACCTATTTTCTCGGAGATCTCCATCACCAACTATAGACCGTCACAGCCTAATCCAAGCTATGCTTCCTAGGGAGCTTCAGGAGCAAATGACCAAAAGGAGGTATATCATGGCTTGTTCGTTGGATGATGGCGAGGTGGCCACCGAGGCCGCCGTCGAAGCTAGCCACGATGATGAGGTAACCGCCGGGGCTGCAGGTAAAGCTGACTATGACGAATAGATGGTCATTGAGGCCACCGGGGAATCTGAAAACAATGAGGCTTCAAAACAAAGGGTTCGTGCATGGTTTTATATCTATGCAGCCGAGTATGACATTGAGCTCATCGATAGCAACGGCTTTAAGCGAGTTATGTCACAGGTTAAGTGGACCACCCCAACCCCTCAGGTTCGATGCCCATTGACCTCATGAATGGCCTCGCTATTGATGTCCTATGCTTTGCTGTCAAGAATTTCCTTCCTTCATCGCCATCGAGCCCCTTTTGTCATTTCTGAAGGACACGTTTTATGGTGGTGGCTTGGCATCGTCAGTTGATAACCCACAAGTATAAAGGGTTGTTTGTAGCCTTTTTCTATAAGTGAGAGTGTCAAACCCAATGTCGATCTAAAGGTAGAATTCATATTCTCTCATGTTCTACCGCCACTGACAAAACTCTATGCACGCTAATGCTTACTTTTCCTAGAATAAGAATAAAACTATTTTGCGGGAATAACACTAGAAGTACTTTGAAGGTACGATAAGATAGTTTTGCAAGATAATAAAGTACAAGTAAATAAAAATTAGGGTTGTTTAGATAAATATTAATTAAGTTATTTTTTAATAGAAATCTTTTTGCAACACAATAGAAAGTTTAGTCCGTAGGCAATCGACAAATAGACCGATAATCATTATTGCAGTTTTATATGAGGGAGAGGCATGAGCTAACATACTTTCGTGTTGGAAATATGCCCTAGAGGCAATAATAAATTTTTTATTATCATATTTCCTTGTTCATGATAATCGTTTATTACCCATGCTATAATTGTATTAATCAGAAACTCAGATACATGTGTGGATACATAGACAACACCATGTCCCTAGTATGCCTATAATAGACTAGCTCGTTGATAAAAGATGGCTATGGTTTCCTAGTCATGGACATGAGATGTCATTTGATAATAGGATCACATCATTAGGAGAATTATGTGACGGACAAGACCCAAACTACAAACGTAGCATATGATCGTGTCAGTTTATTGCTACTGTTTTCTGCATGTCAAGTATATGTTCCTATGACCATGAGATCATGCAACTCACGGACACCGGAAGAGTGCCTTGTGTGTATCAAATGTCGCAACGTAACTGGGTGACTATAAAGGTACTCTGCAGGTATCTCCGAGGGTGTCTGTTGGGTTGGCATGGATCAAGACTGGGATTTGTTACTCCGTGTGACGGGGAGGTATCTCAGGGCCCACTCGGTAATACAATATCACAACAAGCCTTGTGTAACATCCCAAATTTTGGAATGTTATAATAAATATTAGAATGAGTGTTTCTTTGCTTGAGTGATTGAATTGAGTGAAATTTGAAACTTCTAAAAACTTTTGAATGAGAGGGAATGACATGACTTTCCCATGTGCTTTTGAATTCAAATTCTTACTTTTCAAATCAGTGCGAGAAGAAGACATGACTTCTTCAATATAAAAAGATTTGAAAAGTGGAATTGAAAACTATTTGAAAATTCCTGATATGGAGATTACTTTCCTATTTGAATTTCCTATTTGAAGTTTGAAAGGATTCAAACCCCTTGACAAAATTTGAGAGGAGTAATGTGACACTCCGAACCAGGGTGTATTTTGTGAAGTTTTTGAATCATAAAAACCAGGGGGTTATTTGAAAATTTATTTCAAAGAATTAAAACCAATTTAGGCATTTTCTGAAAATAATTTTTTTAAAAGTATTTAATTTGTCCATGGAAAAATGTTCATTAACTGGAATTTATTTACCTGATCACTTTGGTATACAAAGCTTTATTTTTTGGAAAGGTTTTGAATGCCTTAATGAGATTTCAATGCTCTGGAAATTAATAAAAGGAAACGATTTAACGAGTTATAAAAAACCGGTCGGCCCACCTGCCTTTAATCCCTCCCCGAAACCCCTCTGAACCGGCCACCGATGCCGTGCCCTCTCTCTCTCTCTCAGTGACCGCGTGGACCCACCGTCCGATCCCGCTAACCCCACGGTCACCTCCCTCCTCCCGCTCCCCTCTTCATGCCGGCGAGATCATCGCGCCGGATCTGCCTCTCCCTTCCTTCCCCGACCACCTTGAGGCCCTATAAAAGCTCCCTGCCCTCTCCTCTACCCATTCCGCCCATTTCCCCCTCTGCCCGTGCCCTCTGGCTGCTGTAATAGCTCGCCGGAGGCACCGGCCGCCGCCATGCCATTGCCGACCCTTTGTCACCTCCGACCACCCCAAGCCCTCCTAAGCCCACCACCAAGTTCGCCTCGCTCGCCCGCATCTCCCAGTGCCATCGCCTAAGCCCTGCACCCACCGAAACCTCTTCCCCGTCGACCAACCGAACACCATCGCCGCCCCGGAGCTCGTCGCCGATGCCTCCGACCACCTGCGACGACGCCAAGACCACCAACGGACTCGCCCTCTTTGCCTGCGTCGACCAGTGCGCTCAGCAACACCGGAGATCCCGTGGAGCAACGCCCCCGTCCATGCCCGAGCCGCCGGCCGCCGTCAAAATCGCCGGAGTTGACCTCCCGCCGCGGTGAGCCTCTGCCCTCCGTCTGATCTGTTTGAACGGCTCAGATTAGAAGCCCCGTACCCCTTCGGTTTAATTTAAATGAACCGGCCGGTTATCTGTTTAGTTAGTTAGACCGAACCGTTTTCTTTAAATATCGGCCGTCCACTTGTTAGCACCCACGCGCACACACCTCCAGCCAATCAGAAGCCGCCATGTAGCACCCCTATTCGTTAGATTAGGATTTTATTTTTTGTGTTTTATTTTCTCAAACAGAATAGTTTCTGATTTTGTTTTCCTTATATCTTTTATGTTTTTAATTATTTAATTTGATTCTTTTCGCATCATGTCAGAAATTTCTTCTAGTTTCTGTAGAAATTTAGTTTGACCAAATTTGAATAATTTAAAATTGATTTCAAACAGATTTGATTAAAATCTTAAATTCCGAATATCTTGAGTTTAAAAATAGATTTTTTATTGATTCTTTTCGCTACTTGTCACTAGTGACTTTGTTTAATAGTAGGTAAAACTTTAGAATTTTTAGAAAACTCTGAATTAGCAATTGTTAACAAAACAGATTCTGTTTTAGATCTTTTTTAGGTTTATTTATATTCCTTTTGTTTTATATTGTTTTAAATTATTTTCTTTTATATTAGTTATAGATTTTATAAAGTTTTCTGTTAGATAACAGTAGCCCTTCAAACAAATATTATTTTATTAGTTGATTGCATGAAAATAAATTCTAGTTCAATTATAACTTGCAATTTGATTTTCATTGCTAGTTTGATCTACTATTTGAAAATAGTTTCCACAAAGTGTTTTATAAGATTTAATCTAAGTTTAGACCAGAAACAATTTGTATTATAGTTGAGATTATTTGTGGTTTAAACC
This sequence comes from Hordeum marinum, assembly GCA_022496015.1. Taxonomy (NCBI): domain Eukaryota; kingdom Viridiplantae; phylum Streptophyta; class Magnoliopsida; order Poales; family Poaceae; genus Hordeum; species Hordeum marinum. Next base: position 366,712,364 of record CM039673.1, on the reverse strand, counting down.
AAGGACGACCTTGTTTTATATAAAAAGAAGAATCTTTATAAAACCTTTTCAATTAGTTCTTTTTGCAAAACAAAGATTTATGAGAAAATACTTTCTGTTAATTATTTGCTTTAAAATTTTGTTTTTCTTTTATTAAGTTGGTGTTTTCTTGCTGATATGTTCTAGTAGTTAAAAACTTATGTTGCTAGACTATTGTTTTCTCAGTTCTTAGTTGCTCTTCAAAAGTAATTCTTTTTACTAAGTAAAATATTTACTAAACTACTTTTGATTATATTTTACTTTGTTTTGTGTTTTTAGTTTTGAAAATATATTTTTATTAATAGAGAAAACCAACTCTTGGTTGTGTTGATGAAGTTTTGTTGTTTTGAGTTTTGTCTTAAGTATTTCCTTCATCACAACCTTGTTGCTTTTGGTTTTTGTGTTACTTTGATTGTTAGAATTGATTGCTAGTATGATTGCTTATATGAATGCAATGTTTGATTATATAGATTTTCACCGGAGAGTGAGAATAGTCTATCAAGTTATTTCTGAGAGCGATATTATTCTTCATCAATAGTACAGGCAAGTTCACTTTGACCATCTATTTCATACCTATGTTTTATTGCATGTAGTGACATCATTCTACAAATCCCTCCAGTAGTGTTATTGAAATTCTTGTAGTTGAGTAGAATGCATGAGGTAGGAACCCACCACTTGTTACTAAAGCCCCGGGAACGTTAGTTATTTTTATGCTATGCTAAAGTAGATGGGGTTTGGTATGAGTGTTCGTGAGTGGTGTGAGAAGGAGGACTCTATGTCAACACGACAACTTCATGAAGGCATCCTCAAGTCCTGCATATCCAAGACCTCAAGACTTCGAGACTCGAGAAACAAGTTTTCAATACACACTACTGGGTGAAGGATGGGTGATTGGGCGTCCCTAGAGTAACCAGTGGATGGCCGGGATGCATGGAGAAGCGCCATGACATCTTGTGGAAAGCTTCACCTAGACTCAAAGAGACGGATGAATACTTCATGCCCGGAAGCTTACCTGTGTAGCCACAAGTCATTATGGGCTATGGCTTGGTTGATCTTTGTTGTGACTCTGGCTGGGCAGTGCTACGAGATGTAGTCGACGTTAGGAATGGATGGGCACTGACAGTACTCAGGGAAACACTTTGGAAGACCATGTTTCACTCGTCCTGTTCTCAAACACCTGGCAGTGCAAGGACTTACCAGGAGGGAACGAATCTTGTGGGTAAAGTACACAACACTCTACAGAGTTAAACCTAATCGTTTAGCCGTGTCCCCGGTTATGGACAATTTGAGCCTCTGGATTTGGATCTATCTCTGAACTCTAACCACTGGACTGATAATTAATTGTGGGCAACTTATGATACTTGTGGGCATTAAGACATCGGTTGGCGGAACCATGTCTTGTTGGGTGACTCTATAGTGAATCTCCTGATATTCCTTTGTTGTAGGGAAATAAAATAAAACCATGTCTTGAAATAAAGTACTTGTAGGAATTTTAAGAAGTGATTGAGGATGTGACAAAGGACTGAATACGAGAAGAAAGCTAGAATGGAGTAGTTAAGATGGCAATAACTGTATCATGAAGCACTCTTGTTTTGATGAGATTATTATGTAACGGAAGTCGCAGAGTTGTAATAAATTCATGAGACGATGGAATTTATGGTGTCATGATTTTCCTATGTTAAATTACATGAGCTGTTACTCTATGAACAAAGATCTCTGACCATTTTCAAGGATATGAGAAAATAAGGTCTATGAAGGCATGTGTACATTTCATTTTAAGTGTGGTAGTAACCACAGGGAGCAATGAATAAAGAAAGTACCATTCTTGTTAAGGAGTTTGGATAAGTGAATACAGGTGAAGAGAATGTGGAACCATATCCAAACTATGTGGATGATAAACTTTGTGACAACGTGTCTTTGAAGTTGGAATATCGAGAAAAGGAATGGTTATGATGAAACCATACCCAAGGTTAAACAGACCAATGGAAAGGAATATGAATTCCACAGAGTGGAATCTAGACAATAATAAGTCTGCGAATTGTTACCTCAAGGGTATGGTGTAGTGAATTGAAGATAATGTTTGAATATGGAACAATTGTAACCCCAAGAGTGAGTTAAAGTTGTTCAAGCATTCAAGTGAACCCACAACTCACTGACCTTACGATTGATAAGGATCAAGCCCTACCTTTGTAAAGGAAGAAACTTGGGATAAGCTATCACTGTTTAGCAAAACATTTTTCTTAGGAGCATTGCGAAAACCTAAGAGTTGTGAAGAAACGATAGATGTTTTTGTTCAACTTGCAGAATCAATGGATTTATCCGAATTCGTTCATTGACAAGAGAAATTTATGCAATGCTTGTGAGGAAGCCCAAGTGTTAGAATACGAGATTCACTAAACCTTATACAAGGTAATGATTTCAGTGCGACATGGATTGGCCACCATGACGACTTACTCTTATCATTCTCTTGCTATTCGGAATGGTAAATCTGAGTGACTTACCCATAGTAAATAGACGACGCTCTTTGAAGCTTTTTGTTTAAGCCCCTAGAACGGTATGATGAAAATCCCTTGTACATGGCAGTTGTTTCCACACATAGGAATTTTAAGGTGAGGAATGAAGCCAAGACCCATTTTCACTGCAGGATACCCACTAATGGTAGACCACCATGAGATCGTCGATAAGTTATATACAATGATCACGAGACTTGTGAGATTAGAAGACCCAGTATCGGAGGAAATACATTTTGTTATGAGAACACAAGATTTTGATTTAAAAGTGAAGAGCATCACCGAAGGAGCCATCGTGAAGTATGTGAAGAGACATATGCACCCAGAGGATGGTCATGATTTTGAAGGACCAGTAACTCTCATTTTAAGTGTGGTAGACCCCACACCTTGGTCAATGGATTTGCCAGAAGACCCCAAACCCTAACCTTTTCTTTCTAGCCTCTTCGAATCTCGAGGACGAGCTTCATTTTAAGTGTGGTAGGTTTGTAACATCCCAAATTTTGGAATGTTATAATAAATATTAGAATGAGTGTTTCTTTGCTTGAGTGATTGAATTGAGTGAAATTTGAAACTTTTAAAAACTTTTGAATGAGAGGGAATGACGTGACTTTCCCATGTGCTTTTGCATTCAAATTCTTACTTTTCAAATCAGTGAGAGAAGATGACATGACTTCTTCAATATAAAAAGATCTGAAAAGTGGAATTGAAAACTATTTGAAATTTCCTGATATGGAGATCACTTTCATATTTGAATTTCCTATTTGGAGTTTGAAAGAATTCAAACCCCTTGACAAAATTTGAGAGGAGTAATGTGACACTCCAAACTAGGGGGTATTTTGTGAAGTTTTTGAATCATAAAACCCAGGGGGTTATTTGAAAATTTATTTCAAAAGAATTAAAACCAATTTAGGCATTTTCTGAAAATAAATTTTTTTAACGTATTTAATTTGGCCATGGAAAAATGTTCATTAAATGACATTTATTTCCCTGATCATTTTGGTATGTAAAACTTTATATTTTGGAAAGGTTTCGAATGCCTTAATGAGATTTCAATGCTCTGAAATTTAATAAAAGGAAACGATTTAACGGGTTATAAAAAACCGGTCGGCCCACCTGCCTTTAACCCCTCCCCGAAACCCCTCCAAACCGGCCACCGATGTCGCGCCCTCTCTCTCTCTCTCACTGACCGCGTGGTCCCACCACCCGATCCCGCTAACTCCGCTGTCACCTCCCTCCTCCCGCTCCCCTCTTCACGCCGGCGAGATCATCGCGCCGGATCTCCCTCTCCCTTCCTTCCCCAACCACCCCGAGGCCCTATAAAAGCTCCCTGCCCTCTCCTCTACCCATTTCGCTCATTTCCCCCTCTGCTCGTGCCCTCTCGCTGCCGTAATAGCTCGCCGAAGCCACCGGCCGCCGCCACGCCATTGCCGACCCTCTACTCACCTCCGACCACCCCAAGCCCTCCTGAGCCCACCACCAAGTTCGCCTCGCTCGCTTGCATCTCCCAGTGCCATCGCCCGAGCCCCGCACCAACCGGAACCTCTCCCCCGTCGACCAACCGAACACCATCGCCGCCCCGGAGCTCGTCGCCGACGCCTCTGACCACCTGCGACGATGCCAAGACCACCAACGGACTCGCCATCTTCGCCTGCGCCGACCGGTGCGCTCGCCAATGTCGGAGACCCCGTGGAGCAACACCCCGTCCACACCCAAGCCGCCGGCCACTGTCAAATTCGCCGGAGTTGACCTCCCGCCGCGGTGAGCCTCTCCCCTCCGTCTTATCTGTTCGAACGGCTCAGATTAGAAGCCCCGTACCCCTTCGGTTTAATTTAAATGAACCGACCGGTTTTCTGTTTAGTTAGTTAGACCAAACTGTTTTCTTTAAATATTGGTCGTACGCTCGTTAGCACCCTCGTGCACACACCTCCAGCATATCAGAAGCCGCCACGTAGCACCCCTGTTCGTTAGATTAGCATTTTATTTTTTTTCTGTTTTATTTTGTGACACAGAAGAGTTTCTGATTTTGTTTTCTTTATATCTTATATGTTTTTAATTATTTTAATTTGATTCTTTTTGCATCATGTCAAAATTTCTTCTAGTTTCTGTAGACATCCAGTTTGACCAAATTTGAATAATTTAAAATTGATTTCAAACAGATTTGATTCAAATCTTAAATTCTGAATATCTTGAGTTTAATAATAAATTTTTTATTGATTCTTTTTGCTACTTGTCACTAGTGACTTTGTTTAACAGTAGGTAAATCTTTAGGAATCTTAGAAAATTTTAAATTAGCAATTGTTAACAAAACAGATTCTGTTTTAGATCTTTTTTAGGTTTATTTATATTCCTTTTGTTTCAAATTATTTTCTTTTATATTAGTGATAGATTTTATAAAGTTTCCTGTTAGATAACAGTAGCCCTTCAAACAAATATTATTTTATTAGTTGATTGCATGAAAATCAATTCTAGTTCAACTATAACTTGCAATTTGATTTTCATTGCTAGTTTGATCTACTATTTGAAAATAGTTTCCACAAAGTGTTTTATAAGATTGATTTTCTATTAATCTAAGTTTAGACCAGAAACAATTTGTATTATAGTTGAGATTGTTTGTGGTTTAAACCAAGGATGACCTTGTTTTATATCAAAAGAAGAATCTTTACAAAAGCTTTTCAATTAGTTCTTTTTGCAAAACAAAGATTTATGAGAAAATACTTTCTGTTAATTATTTGCTTTAAAATTTTCTTTTTCTTTTATTAACTTGGTGTTTTCTTGCTGATATGTTCTAGTAGTGAAAAACTTATGTTGCTAGAGTATTGTTTTCTCAGTTCTTAGTTGCTCTTCAAAACTAATTCTTTTTACTAAGTAAAATATTTACTAAACTACTTTTGATTATATTTTACTTTGTTTTGTATTTTTACTTTTGAAAATATATTTTTATTAATAGAGAAAACCAACCCTTGGTTGTGTTGATGAAGTTTTGTTGTTTTGAGTTTTGTCTTAAGTATTTCCTTCATCACAACCTTGTTGCTTTTGGTTTTTGTGTTACTTTGGTTGTTAGAATTGATTGCTAGTATGATTGCTTACATGAATGCAATGTTTGATTATATAGATTTTCACCGGAGAGTGACGAATAGTCTATCAAGTTATTTCTGAGAGAGATATTATTCTTCATCAATAGTATAGGTAAGTTCACTTTGACCATCTATTTCATACCTATGTTTTATTGCATGTAGTGACATCATTCTACAAATCCCTCCAGTAGTGTTATTGAAATTCTTGTAGTTAAGTAGAATGCATGAGGTAGGAACCCACCACTTGTTACTAAAGCCCCGGGAATGTTAGTTATTTTTATGCTATGCTAAAGTAGACGGGGTTTGGTATGAGTGTTCGTGAGTGGTGTGAGAAGGAGGACTCTACGTCAAGACGACAACTTCATGAAGGCATACTCAAGTCCTGCATATCCAAGACCTCAAGACTTCGAGACTCGAGAAACAAGTTTTTAATACACACTACTGGGTGAAGGATGGTTGATTGGGCATCCCTGGAGTAACCAGTGGATGGCCGGGATGCATGGAGAAGCACCATGACATCTTGCGGAAAGCTTCACTCAGACTCAAAGAGACGGATGAATACTTCATGCCCGGAAGCTTACCTGTGTAGCCAAAAGTCATTATGGGCTCTGGCTTGGTTGATCTTTGTTGTGACTCTGGCTGGGCAGTGCTACGAGATGTAGTCGACGTTAGGAATGGAACGACATTGACAGTAGTGAGGGAAACACTCTAAAAGACCATCTTTCGTTCTTCCTGTTCTCAAACACCTGGCAGTGCGAGGACTTACTAGGAGGAACGAATCTTGTGGGTAAAGTACACAACACTCTGCAGAGTTAAACCTAATCGATTAGCCGTGTCCCCGGTTATGGACAATTTGAGCCTCTGGATTTGGATCTATCTCTGAACTCTCAACACTGGAATGATAATTAATTGTGGGCAACTTATGATACTGGTGGGCATTAAGACATTGGTTGGTGGAACCATGTCTTGTTAGGTAACTCTATGGTGAAACTCCTGATATTCCTTTGTTGTAGGAAAATAAAATAAAATCAGCTTTTATGCAAAAACTCAGACCCAGAGCCACAAAGCCTTATTGGATATAGATTTAGTCTTATCATTCTGTTTCTGCTATGGCGATCTTGCCAGTACATTCAATGTACTGACCTGCACAACTGCAACGTCTTATGTTGCAGATACTCTTCTACAACGAGTAAGAGTACGATTCAGGGTTACGGTCTACACTCAACCTGTCGTTGATGTTATTGGGAATCCACTCCCATTGACCGCTTCCGCTGAAATTTTAAGGTATATATCAGTTTTACGTTAATTACATGTGATTGCACTTTGATATATACATTGATGTACTGTGTGTGCCAGCATACTGATCCAGGGATGGCACAGAAGACACAGAGGCTTGACTCGTTTTGAGTCGGGTCACTACACCTTGCAAGCAATGTGACTAAGTATTAGTCACGGGATCTTGTATTACGGAACGAGTAAAGAGACTTGCCGTTAACGAGGTTGAACTAGGTATGGAGTTACCGACGATCGAATCTCGGGCAAGTGAAGAACAAAGGGAACATCATATGGGATTAACTGAATCCTTGACATAGAGGTTCGACCGATAAAGATCTTGTTAGAATATGTAGGAACCAATATGGGCATCCAGGTCCTGCTATTGGTTATTGACCGTAGAGGTGTCTATGTCATGTCTACATAGTTCTTGAACCCGCAGGGTCTGCACACTTATAGTTCGGTGACGTTTCAGTAGTATAGAGTTATGTATGGTGGTGACCGAAGGTTTTTCAGAGTCCCGGATGAGATCCGGATGTCACGAGGAGCTCCGGAATAGTCCGGAGGTAAAGATTGATATATAGGAAGTCCTATTTTGGTCGCCGGAAAAGTTTCGGGCTCATCGGTAGTGTATCGGGAGTGCCGGTAGTGTACCGGGAGACCATCGGGAGGGGTATTTCGACCCAAGAGGCTACATGGGCTGCGGGAGAGTAAATACCATCCCTTTTTGGGCTGGTGGAAGTCCCACACAAGGCCCATGCGGCTAGGAAGAAAAGCCCAAAGAGAAAAAGGTGGAAAAAGGCAAAAATAAGGAGGAGTCCTAGTCCTACTAGGATTGGAGGAGGAATCCTCCAATCCTCCTTGATTCGGCCGACCCAAGGGTTGTATCCTTGGGAGCCAAGCCTCCTCCTCTCTTCCTCTTATATATACTCGAGGTTTTAGGGTTTTTGGCACCTGATTTTCAGCCACGTGCTACCCGTTCCTCTAGTGCATAGTTTCTCCTCTAGATCGGTTTTCTGCAGTGCTTAGGCGAAGCCCTGCCGGAATTGCTCCACCACCATCGCCGTGGCGCCGTCACGTTGCCGGAGAACTCTTCTACCTCTCTGCTCCCTCTTGCCAGATCAAGAAGGCAGAGATCGTCATCGAGCTGTACGTGTGCTGAATGCGGAGGTGTCGTCCGTTCGGCGCTAGATCGGAAGGACCGTGATCAAGATCGCGAGATGGATCGTGATGAGTTCGCGGAACGGATCCTGATGAGTTCGCGGGACAGATCGTGATTGGATCGCGAGACGGATCGTGATGAGTTCGCGGAACGGATCCTGATGAGTTCGCGGGATGGATCATGATTGGATCGCAGGACGGATCGTGATGAGATCGCGGGACGCTTGGCGATTTGGATCACGAAGACGTTCGACTACACCAACCGCGTTTCTTAACGCATCCCTCTTAGCGATCTACAAGGGTATGTAGATCCACTCTCCCTCTCGTAGATCTTCATCACCAAGGATAGGTCTTGCGTGAACGTAGGAATTTTTTTGTTTCCCATGCGACATTCCCCAATAGTGGCATCATGAGCTAGGTCGATGTGTAGATGAGATCTCGAGTAGAACACAAAGAGTTTGTGGGCGTTGATGCTTAGATTGCTTCCTCGCTTAGTCATGTTTTGGTTCAGCAGTATTGTGAGATGAAGCGGCCTGGACCAACATTACTCGTACGCTTACGAGAGACCGGTTCCCTCAACTGCAACTTGTTGCATAGATGGCTTGCGGGTGCCAGTTTCTCTCACTTTAGTTGGATCGGATTCGATAAAGGTGGTCCTTGAGAAGGTTGAAAAGCAACTAGTGTATCACTGTTGTGGTTTTTGCGTAGATGAGAATTGTTCTTGCTAGATACCTGTAGCAGCCACGTAAAACATGCAACAACAATTAGAGGATGTCTAACTTGTTTTTGCAGGGTATGTTGTGATGTGATATGGCCAATTACATGATGTGATATATGTGATGTATGAGATAATCATGTGTTGTATAGAATATCACAACTTGCATGTAGATGAGTACGGCAACCGGCAGGAGCCATAGGGATGTCTTTAATTATTGTATGACATGCGTGTCAATCATTAAGCGCTATGTAATGCTTTACTTTATCGCTAAACGGTAGCAATAGTAGTAGAAGCATGGCGGGTGCGACAACCCCGATGGCGACACGTTGATGGAGATCATGGTGTCATGCCGGTGACAATGGAGATCATGCCGGTGCTTTCATGATGGAGACCAAAAGCACAAGTTCATGGCCATATCATGTCACCTATGATTTGCATGTGATGTTAATCCTTTTATACACCTTGTTTTGCTTAGGACGACGGTAGCATTATAAGGTGATCCCTCACTTAATTTCAAGATAAATTCTGTTTTCCCCGAGTGTGCACCATTGCGAAAGTTCGCCGTGTTGAGACACCATGTGATGATCGGTTGTGATAGACTCTACGTTCACATACAACGAGTGCAAGCCAGTGTTGCACGTGCAGAACCCTCAGGTTAAACTTGACGAGCCTAGCATGTACAGACATGGCCTCGGAACACAAGAGACCGAAAGGTCGAACATGAGTTGTATAGTAGATATGATCAACATGATGATGTTCACCATTGAAACGACCTCAACTCACGTGATGATCGGACTTGAGTTGGTGAATTTGGATCATGTATCACTCGAATGACCGGAGGGAGGTCAATTTGAGTGGGAGTTCTTCAGTAATATGATTAATTGAACTCATTATCATGAACATAGTCAATAGTGTCTTTGCAAATTATGTTATAGATTACTTGCTCATGCTTTAGCTCCCTCGAATTTTTATATGTTCCTAGAGAAATAGAGTTGAAAGATGATGGTAGCAATATTGCGGACTGGGTCCGTGATCTGAGGATTATCCTCATTGCTGCACAGAAGGCTTATGTCCTTAATGGACCGCTCGGTGTGCCAACCTCTCTAGCGTTGTCTGTAGATGTTGTGAACATCTGACAGGCACATTCAGATGACTACCTGATAGTTTAGTGCGTCATGCATTACGGCTTATAATTGAGGCTCCGAAACGTTTAGAACGTCACGGAACATATGAGATGTTCTAAGAGCAGAAATTAGGATCTCAAGCTCGTGCTCGTGTTATAAGATATGAGATCTCCAACAAGATTCTTTGCCTGCAAGATGAAAAAGAATAGCTCGATCGTTGAGCATGTGCTCAGATTGTCTGGGTGCTACAATCGCTTGAATCAAGTGGGAGTTGATCTTCCAGATAAGATAGTGATTGATATACTTCTCAAAGTCACTGTCACTAAGCTACTAGAACTTGGTGATGAACTATAAAATGCCAGGGATAGAAATAATAATCCCTAAGTTGTTCATGTTGTTTGACACCGCGAAGGTAGAAATCAAGAAGGAGCGTCAAGTGTTGATGGTTAGTCAAACCACTGATTTCGAGAAGGGCAGGAGCAAGCAGGGAAACTTCATGGATAGCAAGGCAGTTGCTGCTCCAGTGAAGCAACCCAAAGTTGAACCCAAACCCGAGACTAAGTTCTTCGATTATGAGGTGAGCGATCGCTGAAGCGAAACAACCCTAGATACTTGGTAGATAAGAAGGCTGGCAACGTCGACAGAAGTATATTTGATATACGTGTTATTGATGTGTACCTTGCTAGTACTCCTAGTGGCACCTAGGTATTGGATACTGGTTCGTTGCTAAATGTTAGTAACTCGAAATAAAAGCTACGGAATAAACGGAGAACTAGCTAAGGGTGAGGTGACGATGTGTGTTGGAAATGTTTCCAAGGTTGATGTGATCAACATCGCACGCTCTCTCTACCTTCTGGATTAGTGACGAACCTAAATAAATGTTATTTGGTGTTTTGCGTTGAGCATAAACGTGATTAGATTGTGTTTATTGCAACACAGTTATTCATTTAAGTTAGAGAATAATGGTTATTCTGTTTACATGAATAATACCTTCAATGGTCATGCACCTAGTGAGAATGGTTTGTTGAATCTTGATCATAGTAATACACATGTTCATAACATTGATGCCAAAAGATACAAAGTTAATAATGATAGTACCACATACTTTTGGCACTGCCGCTAAATGTCATATTGGTATAAAACGCATGAAGAAACTCCATGCTGATGGATCTTTGGACTCATTCAATTTTGAATCGGTTGAGACATGTGAACCCGTTTTCTGGTTTGATGGAGCGGGCAAGTGATTTATCGGAAATGATACATGTTGATGTATGCAATCCAATGAGTCTTATAGCGTGCGATGGATATCGTTATTTTCTTACCTTCACTAATGATTTTAGTAGATATAGTGTATATTTACTTAATGAAACACAAGTCTGAATCGTTTGAAAGGTTCAAGCAAATTCAGGGTGAAGTTTAAGATCATCGTGACAAGAAGAAATGTCTGCGATATGATCATGGAGGTGAATATCTGAGTTACAAATTTGGCATTCAACTTTAGACAATGTGAAAGTTGTTTCACAACACATGCCACCTGGAACACCATAGCGTGATGGTGTGTCCGAACGTCATAGTCGTGCTCTATTGGATATGGTGCGTGCTATGATGTCTCTTATAATTTTGCTACTATAATTTTGGGGTTATGCATTAGACACAACTACATTCACTTTAAATAGGGCACCATCTAAATCTGTTGAGATGACACCGTGTGAATTATGGTTTGATAGAAACCTAAGCTGTCATTTCTTAATGTTTGGGGCTGCAACGCTTGTGTGGAAAAATGTTTTCACCTAATGAGCTCAAACCCAAAGCGGACAAATGCATCTTAATAGATTACCCTAAGAACGGTTGGGTGAACCTTCTATCTCAGATCCAAGCATAAAGTATTTGTTGCTAAAACGGGTCCTTTCCCTAGAAAAAGTTTCTCTCGAAAGAATTGAGTGGGAGGAAGATAGAACTTGATGAGGTTGTTTGAACCTTTGTTTCAACCAGAGAGTGGCGTAGCGCAGGAAGATGTTTCTGTGAAGCCTACGTTTGTTGAAGAGGAAGTTAATGATGATGATCATGAAGCTTCAGATCAAGTTACTATCGAACCTCGTAGGACGGCAAGGACGTGTACTGCTCCTGAGTGGTATGACAACCCTGTCTTAGAGGTCATGTTATTGGACAACGATGAACCTACGAGCTATGGAGAAGCAATGATGGGTTCGGAATCCTACAAATGGTTAGAGGCCATGAAATCCGAGAAAGGATCCATGTATGAAAACCAAGTATAGACTTTGGTGGACTTGCTCGCAGGTCGTTGAGTACAAATGGATCTTTAAAATGAAGACAGACGCTGGTGGTAAATGTCACCATTTATAAAGCTCGACTTGTCGCAAAGAAGTTTCTGCCAAGTTCAAGGAGTTGACAGTGATGAAACTTTCTCACTCGTAGCGATGCTAAAGTATGTTGGAATTATGTTAGTAGTTGCTACATTTTTCAATTATGAAATCTGGTAGATGGATTCCAAAACATTGTTTCCTTCCTTAAGGAAAGGTTGTATGAGATACAACCAGAAGGTTTTGTCAGTCCTAAGGATGCTAAAAGGTGTGCAAGCTTCAGTGATCCTTCTATGAACTGAAGCAAGCATCTCGGAGTTGGAATATACACTTTGATGAGGTGATCAAAGTTTTTGAGTCTATACAAAGTTTACAAGAAACTTGTATTTACAATAAAGTGAGTGGGAGCACTATAGAGTTTCTGATAAGCATATGTGGTTGACATATTGTAGATCAAAAAGCATAATGGGTTGTTTGAAAAGAGTTTTTCAAAGGAAGACCTGGATAAAGCTACCTAATTGTTGAGCATCAAGATATATAGAGATAGATCAAGATACTTGATGAGACTTTCAATGAGTACATACCTTGACAAGATTTTGAAAGAGCTCAAAATGGATCAGTTAGAGAAAGAGTTCTCGCCTGATTTGTAAGGTGTGAAGTTGAGTGAGACTCAAAGCTCGACAACGGCAGAAGAAAGAGAAAGGACGAACATCATCCCCTATGCCTTAGCCATAGGCTCTGTATAGTATGTCATGCTGTGTACCGCACTTGTGTGTGCCTTGCCATGAGTCTGTCAAGGGGTACAAAAGTGATCCAGGAGTGGATCACTGGACAGCGGTCAAGATTATCCTTAGTAACTAAAAGACTAAGGAGATGTTTCTCAATTATGGAGGTGATAAAGAGTTCGTCGTAAAGAGTTACGTCGATGCAAGCTTTAAACACCAGTCCGGATGACTCGTAGTAGCAATCTTGATACGTATAGTGGAGCAACCATTTGGAATAGTACCAAGTGGAGTGTGGTAGTAGTGTTTACGGTTTGACATGGAGATTTGCAAAGTAAACACGGATCTGAATGTCGTAGACCCGTTGACTATAAGACCTCTCTCACATGCAAAGCATGATCGAGCCCCAAAACTCATTGGGTGTTAGATGCATAACAATGGGAATCACATGGTGATGTGAACTAGATTATTGACTCTAGTGCAAGTGGGAGACTATTGGAAATATGCCCTAGAGACAATAATAAATTGCTTATTATCATATTTCCTTGTTCATAATAATCGTTTATTATCCATGCTATAATTGTATTAATCAGAAACTCAGATACATGTGTGGATACATAGACAACACCATGTCCCTAGTATGCCTCTAATAGACTAGCTCGTTGATCAAAGATGGCTATGGGTTCCTAGTCATGGACATGTGATGTCATTTAATAAAGGGATCACATCATTAGGAGAATGATGTGATGGACAAGACCCAAACTACAAACATAGCATATGATCGTGTCAGTTTATTGCTACTGTTTTCTGCATGTCAAGTATATGTTCCTATGACCATGAGATCATGCAACTCACGGACACCGGAAGAGTGCCTTGTGTGTATCAAATGTCGCAACGTAACTGGGTGACTATAAAGGTAATCTACAGGTATCTCCAAGGGTGTCTGTTGGGTTGGCATGGATCAAGACTGGGATTTGTTACTCCGTGTGATGGAGAGGTATCTCAGGGCCCACTCGGTAATACAACATCACAACAAGCCTTGCAAGCAATGTGACTAAGTATTAGTCACGGGATCTTATATTACGGAATGAGTAAAGAGACTTTCCGGTAATGAGGTTGAACTAGGTATGGCGATACCGACGATCGAATCTCGGGCAACTAACATACCGAAGAACAAAGGGAACATCATACGGGATTAACTGAATCCTTGACATAGAGGTTCGACCGATAAAGATCTTCGTAGAATATGTAGGAACCAATATGGGCATCCAGGTCCCGCTATTGGTTATTGACCGTAGAGGTGTCTCGCTCATGTCTACATAGTTCTCGAACCCGTAGGGTCTACACACTTAAAGTTCGGTGACGTTTCAGTAGTATAGACTTATGTATGGTGGTGACTGTCGTGGATTTATCACGACAAATGTCCGGGCGAACAGACTTGGATTCGAGGCCATCGCTAACGCGATGGACTCAAAGGGGTTGATTGGGACGAAGGACACGAGTTTACCTAGGTTCGACCCCTCAAGTCGAGGTAATAGCCTACGTCCTGCTTGTTCTTGTATTGCTTGTTGTATCGATTACAAGGGAGCTAAAGCTTGACCTAGTTCTCAATAACCTGATCTCTAAGTCGCCCCGAGTCTGCCTTTATATAGGAGGTTAGAACCACGGGTCTTTACAGTTGTCTAACCGAGTCTCATTTTCTATCCATGTCTTCCTCTATCTTCTTGTCCAAGTTGTCCCCGAGTGGCTTACACGCCCGGGTCTTGTCTATCCGGGCCACCTTGCAGCCCACACCTTGAGCCGCTTATCTTCCTGGGTCGTAGACTTTACGGCTCACCATTGGGCCGGCTCACGAGCCATCAATGTGACCCGGAACCTTAATGGTAGGTCATATTGTGGGGTTATATCCCCAACATTAGGCCCCAGGTTGAATTGAGCTTGCTCACTTCATCCCTTTCTTCTGCTCTTCGGCGAGTCGCCCGGTGATGACCTGGCGTGACGTCACGTGGTCCCTGCAAGAAAGATCCGTTGACGTTCCCCCGAATCTTTAATTAAATGGTCAGCCCGAAAATCAAGGCATCCGCCTTGGTCAAATGGTTTCCGTCGCCTAGATTTTCGTGCCCACCTTGTCTTCTCTTTAAATAAGACCTGTTGCGGGTGGAAACTTTCCTTCTCCCGCTCACCCTCCATCGTCTTCCTCTCGTCGTCTCCGCTCCAGCACTCCCTGCTCCAGCGCCGTCTTCGCCTCGTCATCAACCAGGCCACTGCATCAACCTATGTCGATCTAGAGTTTCTTCCGTGTCCGCCGCTCCATCATTGGTAAGCCCAAGCTCCTCCTTAGAACCATCGCCGCCGTGGTAGGGTTTGTGGAAGCTCCTCTGCCGCCGCTCGGGCTTTGCCAGCACCATCGTCGGTGTACTCCTGACATTGTTGACGCCTTTAACGCGTGTCCCTGCCGTGCCGCCGCATACGGGGCGGCCGTACGCAATGTGTGGATCCGCCGTGGCTCTGTTTTCTTTCTTCTGCTCCACCTGTTCGTCGCTAGGTCGAAAATAAGAACATTTCTTCCTGCTTTTGTAGATCCGTAATTGTAGCGGTAGTTTGCGAAATCTGTTTTCAGGACTTAGCCGAATTTTTGCTCCTCCTGTCCTTGTTGAACTGCTAGGCCTCTCCGTCTCTCATCATCCGGAGTATGGCATTGTATTTGTAGAGCCCTTAAAATTGTAAGCTGTCACAGATATCTGCTTGCTCTTAACTCGCCGCATATCTAATTTTACATAGTATTTAAGCCGCCAGTATGTCTCGCGCCTCCAACTCATGCAACTAGGTCGGGTCTTACATCACGAAAGAGTACTTAACGGGTTGGTGCAGGCACTCTTCCTTCCAAGGAGGTCCTTCATTGGTGGGTTCCAGGTGACAAAACATGTCCCTCTCCCCAAAAAGGAGAGGTAGTAATTTTCTCTGACCATATCGAGCGAGGATTCGTGCCACCCGGCTCGAAATTCTTCCGTGATGTTCTTCACCTATACAAGCTTCATACTCAAGACTTGGCCCCCAACTCCGTTTCAAACATATGCAATTTCCAAGTGCACTGTGAAGTCTACCTGCAAATCAAGCCGTCTGTGGGTTTGTTCCGAGAGTTCTTTTACGCCAACCGCCAAACCGAAATGAAAGGCGGTCCGAGTCTGGAGCTTGGCGGTATTTCCATTCAACGATGCAGAGACATCATCTTTCCAGCTATGCAGATGCCGAGTCATCCTAAGGATTGGAACAAGACTTGGTTCTACTGCAAGGACACCTCTCCTGAGAATGAGCGCCCATTGCCGGGTTATCGTCCCTCATGGCTCAGGACAGATTCAGAACATCATGGTCGGCTCTCAGCTTCGGAACGTGCCAGGTATGAGCCGGCTCATGCCAAGATCAAGGCACTCATGGCCAATGGTTTAACTGGATTGGATTTGACCTGCTGCTGGATTTCTTGGCGGATCATGCCCTTAAGCCATAGAAGCCGACTTATGTGTGAATATGAAGGCAAGTATGACAACTCCTTATGCTTTAGTCAATCATCCCTGATAGAGGATGACATCACCACTGTCATCCGGAGCCTTGTCCATGAAGCCTCCAGCTCATGCAGCGCCCTTGGCCTGACGCCTTTTAGCGTCAATAATCCGGCTCCAGATGTAAGTCAATTCCTTTCCATCTCTCTCTTGGATTTTTGTTTGTACCTTGCTGATCTATTACTCTTCTCCGGTTTATTTTCGCAGGCCGACTCTGATTTCTGGAAGAAGGAATACGTCCCTCCTCTGAAGAAGCTCAAGAAGAAGGCTCCAGCTAAGAAGCCAAAGAGAGACGCCCCGCGAGAGGAATGGTTTGACCCACCACCGTCATCCAGCTCAGAGGTAAAATTATAGTTGTCTGTTTGAAACTTTGCCTTCCTGTTTTATCAATGCTTGTTTTACTCATAGGATGACGTAGAGACCAGCTGTGCCAACGCCCCTGAGGTAAACTATGTTTCTTCCGGCTCAGACTATTTTGTCCTCTGAAAGCCGCGGCGGGTTATCAGAAAAGTTCCTCTTTCTCATCTTCTCGCTTATCTGGCTCCCGACTTTCTTTTGAAAAAGCAACAACGGGCTGAACGTCGCCAGACCCGGGGCGCCAGCTCCACTGAGCTTATGTCCGGCTTGCCGAACTCGCCGGCTCCGAAGAAACGCCCCGCAGAGGCATGTGCTCTTGTTTGATTCATTTCTCTTTATAACCTTGGTGCTATCTCATCTTTCTTAAATTTCATCTCAGAAAATCGCCCTCTTCCGGCAACTCTTCGGCGACTGCTCTACAGCCTCCCAAGATCAACCCGTTGTAAGTGTTTTTGCACTATAACATCCGGTCCTTTGTAGGGTAGTAGTATCCTTTGGATTCTGATCTTTCTATCTTGTAGTGCTCAAGCCAAGCATCGGAAGACCAACAAGCCCTCCCTCGGCCCTGCTGCTCAAGAGCCGGACAAGAACAACCGGAGGATCCACAACCAGATGTAGATCCGCCAATTGCCTCCACTGAGCCGGCTGCTAAAGATATCATCTCGAAGAGCCCTCTAAGGGGTCCTTCGAAACTGCTAAGTCCTGCCAAGACCACTGCAACTCCGGAAGTCGCGATCATTAGTTCTACTCCTCAGTCTCCTCCGGCTCACATGCTGACCAGGCACAAAGAGTCGGCCGAGGCCTCCAAGAAGCTGGACTTCGACTCTTCTTTTGAGAAGATGACGACCGAAGAATTCCACGCCGGGTATACAAACCGGCTTTCCACCAGCCGAGATCTAGAACTTCGGCTGGTCAACTTGATTAAGCTAAAATATGAGCTACTCCTCCTCTTGCTATAACCTTACTTAGCCCACAAGGGCCGGTTCAATTCTAGCTTAAGAGTTGAACTGGGTCTTTTCTGATCATCTGTAGAAAATTCAAATCCATTGCCCCCAAGGGCTGACTCAAACTTGATAAAGTTGAGTCGGAGCTTTAATGTAGATAGCCTGAAGAACCACTTGTAGCCCCCAAGGGTCGACTCAAACTTGATAACGTTGAGTCGGAGCTTTTAGTATAAGTAAATTTGAAGATCCATATTGTAGCCCCCAAGCTCCGGATTAACTTTGATGAACATGACCCGGAACTGTACTGATTTCTCGAAGATCAAATATACATTAGCCCCCAAGTGTCAAACATATTGCTTTTAATCTGCTTGAGACTTGTATAACTTTGTCTTTAACCTTGATCATTTGATACGATTTCCATTCTGGCGACTTATTCTGTTTTTTGATATGTCACAGGAAGCCTTAAATTAAGCCGGGTCGCAGTTGATGGACCTAAAGACCAACCTGGTGGCTCAACAAGAAGCCCGCAACATCGCCGATGAAAAGTGTCGGCTTCTCTGTGAAGAGCTAGCTACAATCAAGGCCGATTTTGCTGCTCTTAAGGAGTGAGCTGAATCTGAGAAGACCGCTTTGACCCAACGGGCAGATGACGCCGACCAGTGCCTGATAACTGTGGGGGATGAACTCCAAGGTTTGAAGCGCCACATAAGCAAGATGTCAGCCGCCCTCTTTGGTAAGCTTCTGACAACTTTGTGTTTCAAATGGCTTCATCTTTACTTAGACCGGCGACTCATCTGAATTATCCGGTTTATACAGGTCCTAGGAGCCGGCAGTTGGCTTTTGATAGCCTGCTGTCATTAAAGGCCATCTATACCATAACTGAGCAGTGGTACTATGGTGCAATCTGCACTATCAAGGCCGTGCAATATAAGGATAAAATTCCAGCGAGTCTCAGGGGTGTCTTAGAGCTCTTCTCCACCATGCCGAAACAGATCGCTGAACTCCAGAAATCAGCTGCCCGCCAAGGGGCCATTGCGGGCATCAGTCGGGCTTTGGCCTTTGCTCCAGGCCTAACAGCCGCTGAGATGATGGAGGGCTTCCCTTCAAGAAAATATGACCACTCGGAATTTACTAACACTGACTACAGCCGGTGCCTGGCCGGGTCTCCTGTGAGTTGCCTGGCCGGGTCATTAATAAGATGTCATGTCTTTGGCCGGGTCTCCTATGAGTTGCCAGGCCGGGTCATACCATGGGGTATATCCCCGTCATTAGCCCCCAGGTTATCTTGAATTTATTCATGGTAAGCTCCTGAAATAAGAGTAACAAATACGTTAAGTGGCCGGCTAGCTCCTTTGGCCGGCTTTATAAAATGGCTTCTCAGAAATCCGAGTCTTTTTTCCATATGAATGAGTCGTCTTGATAATCATCTTGCTTGTCAATGTATTTTGAAAAATATTGATAATAGAACACCCATATGCCATTGAGTCGGCTTCCAATACTCTTGGCGGGTCATCTCCGCCGGGTCATAATCATTGATGATGCCGGGTCATTATCGTTGGTGACTCCGGGTTAAATAACTAGAATCCTGCTGACTTGATAAATATTGGGATGAAAATCCATCTGATGTAGAACCGGACTTCCATTGTTGTGAAGCAGGGAGGCTTATATAAACTCTGGCGGGTTATGATCTTTTGATAACATCGGGTCAAAAGTGTTGGTGACGCCGGGTCTAACAACTAAACTCCATATTTAATATCTTGAAAATTCTCCTCAAAGTTTTCGATATGTCCATATTACCTGTAACCCCCAAGCTCCGAGATTATCCATGATAACTTGGTGCTTTGCAAACAACATTTTGGACCGTGTAGCCCCCAAGTGCCGGGTTGTCCTGCCTACAGCAACTTGGGACTTTATAATTGCCTTATATCTTTATAATGCTTCGACGGGTGTAGCCCCCTAGGGCCGGCTCATCTCCTTGATATAATATGGTCTTGCTGACAGTGTAATGGTTTTGAAAACCGGCTTGCATTAGCCCCCAAGTGTCGTGGTGCATGCTTGCAGCGACATGGGACTTGCATAATTGATATAAACTTGGACTTGGATAATGTAGCCCCCAATTGCCGGGTCGTCTACCTGCGGCGACTCGGGACTATATGAGAATAATACGTCTCACCATAATTTGTTGAATGAATCTTTGACCGTGGTCATAATATAACCCGGAATGAATATCATGAAATAATTCCTTTGTCTTTGACATGAAATTCCTGCTCGTGGTTGCGGTGCAACCCAACAAATATCAGTTTGGGAAATCCATGAGTGTTGTAGATTACTACAGAGCACAATTAAAGAAATCCGAGAACCGACCAATTAGACGATACGACATTATATCTGACAGGGCGGTTCTATGCAAAATAATAATTTCTCCGAGCTGGTTTGAAAAACCCCAATCATTTATTACTGGTTATGATAAACCATGAAGATCTAGCCATGTTGGCTATTAAAAAATCCATTCGCTTTTGCAGAATACTTTAACGGCGGCTCATCTTAAGAGATAAAACCTGGAGGTGGGAATCCCCCTTGAATAATCCACGGCAGACATGTCAACCGGAATGGCATAAAGCCGGCTGTTTTTAGGGTAATGTAAGCTATACCCAAAGGTAAGAAGCCTCCTATTGATAGCAAATATTATAAGCGCGAACGTCACTTATCAATGGGTAATGTAAGCTATACCCAAGGTAAGAAGCCTCCATCGATAGCCGTGGCTACTGATGAGCCGGAACGGCTTAAAGCCGGTTGTTTGGAGGGAATGTAAGCTATACCGAAAGGCAAGAAGCCTCCTTCAACAACTACAGTTTTAGGTGCAGACGCCAGCTGTCGATGGGTAATGTAAGCTATACCCGAAGGCAAGAAGCCTCCATCGACAACCACGGCTTACTGATAAAGCCGGCTGTTTGGAAGGAGATGTAAGCTATACCCGAAGGGAAGAAGCCTTTTTCAATAGCTACAGCTGTACGCGCGGACGCCGGCTATCGATGGGTAATGTAAGCTATACCCGAAGGCAAGAAGCCTCCATCGACAACCACGGGTTACTGATAAAGCCGGCTGTTTGAAAGGAGATGTAAGCTATACCCGAAGGCAAGAAGCCTCTTTCAACAGCTACAGTTGTAGGCACGGACGCCGGCTGTCGATGGGTAATGTAATCTATACCCGAAGGCAAGAAGCCTCCATCGACAACCATGGCTTACTAATAAAGTTGGCTGTTTGAAAGGAGATGTAAGCTATACCTGAAGGCAAGAAGCCTCTTTCAACAACTATAGTTGATAAGCAGCTGAGTTTTGGCATAAACGCTGGTTGTTAGGGTGAGATAAGCGAACCCGTCGATAAGAAGCCCCCTTGGATAGATTTGTACCATTGTCAGTAATGATGCTGTGCGGGTAACCAAAACGGTAGATCAGCTTCTTAATAAATAGAACTGACGTAGCCGCATCACATTTGCTGACCGGCTCTGCCTCTACTCACTTGGTAAATTTTTCAACCGCCACCAGGAGGTGCGTTTTCTTGTCCTTGGATCTCTTGAAGGGCCCGACCATGTCCAGCCCCCAGACCGCAAATGGCCAAGTGATTGGTATCATCCTCAGTTCTTGAGCCGGATCATGAGCACGCCGGCCAAATTTCTGACAGCCATCACAGTTGCGGACTAAATCCTATACATCCTTGTGAGCCATTAACCAGAAGAACCCATGCCGAAAAGCCTTGGCCACATAAGATTTCGAGCCGGCGTGGTGTCCACAATCACCAGCATGAATTTCATTCAAGATCTGCCGGCCCTCCTCTGATGAAACACAATGTTGAAAAACCGTTGTTACACTGCATTTATGCAACTCACCATTAACTATCGTCATGGACTCAGAGCACCGGGTGATCTCTCTAGCCAGGTCCTCATCCTCAGGTAACTCTCCCCGGGTCAAATAGGCCAAATAAGGAATCGTCCAATCGGGGATAGCATGCAGAGCCGCCACCAATTCTGCCTCCAGGTCAGGAATAGCCAAATCTTCCTCTGAAGGTATCGTGACAGTCGGATGGTGTAAGACATCCAGAAAGACATTAGGCGGCACCGGCTTACGTTGGGAACCTAGCCATGATAAAGCATCAGCCACCTTGTTCTTGCAACGATCAATGTGATCTACCTGATACCCTTTGAAGTGAACTGCAATAATATCAACCGCCTGCCTATAAGCCGCCATCCGCGGGTCTTTGGAGTGCCAAGTGCCAGAAACTTGCTGAGCCACTAGATCTGAGTCGCCCAAACACCTGACCCGGCTCAAATTCATCTCCTTGGCTAATATAAGACCATGAAGCAAAGCCTCGTACTCAGACGCATTGTTAGTGCAGGGGAACATCAGCCGGAGCACATAACAAAACTTATCACCCTTGGGGGATGTCAGAACAACCCCCGCTCCTGACCCCTCCAACTGCTTGGATCCATCAAAGTGTATAGTCCAGTATGCGTTATCCGGCTTTTCTTCGGGAGCTTGACACTCTGTCCAATCATTTATGAAATCCACTAATGCTTGGGATTTGATTGTCGTGCGAGGAACATACTTTAAATTAAGAGATCCCAACTCTAAGGCCCACTTAGCAATCCTCCCTGTGGCTTCTCTGTTCTGGATAATATCCCCCAACGGAGCAGAACTGACCACAGTTATTTGATGCCCTAGAAAGTAGTGTTTTAACTTGCGGTTGGCCATGAAAACTCCGTATACCAGCTTCTGCCAATGCGGATATCTTTGCTTAGATTCTGCTAGGACCTCACTGATATAATAAACCAGCCTTTGCATGGGATACTCCTTCCCAGCCTCCTTGCGCTCGACCACAATTGCAACGCTGACTGCCCTGTTGCTAGCCGCCACATAAAGGAGCAACGGTTCTTTCTCAGCCGGAGCGGCTAACACTGGCGGCTCGATCAGTTGTTTCTTAAGCGCCTCAAGTGCTTCACCTGCTGCTTTGCTCCAGACAAACTTGTCTGTCTTCTTCATCATCTGATATAAAGGAATAGCCTTCTCTCCAAGGCGGCTTATGAACCGGCTCAACGCAGCAATCCGCCCTACCAGGCGCTGAACGTCATTAGTGCACGCCAGCTCTCCTACAGAAGTAATAGCCTTGATTTTATCCGGGTTAGCCTCGATGCCACGCTCAGAGACCAAGAAACCCAACAGCTTTCCTGCTGGAACCCCAAAGACACACTTGGTTGGGTTAAGCATCATCTTGTAGACCCGGAGATTCTCAAAAGTTTCCTTTAGGTCCTCCAAAAGAGTCTCCTTCTTTCTAGATTTGACTACGATGTCGTCCACATAAGCATGAACATTACGGCCAATTTGACTGTGAAGGTAGTTCTGTACGCACCGTTGATAAGTCGCCTGGGCACTCTTGAGCCCGAAAGGCATAGAGACATAACGGAACGCCCCAAAGGGTGTAATGAACGCCGTCTCCTCCTGGTCTTTCACTGCCATCTTGATCTGATGATAACCGGAATACGCATCCAAGAAGCATAAGCTTTCACATCCTGCTATAGCATCAATGATCTGATCAATACGTGGGAGGGCAAAGGGATCAGCCGGACAAGCCTTGTTAAGGTCCGTGTAATCCACACACATACGCCATGTGCCATTCTTTTTAAGCACCAGCACTGGGTTAGCCAACCATTCCGAGTGAAAAACTTCAACAATAAAACCTGCAGCCAAGAGCCGGGCAACTTCTTCCCCAATAGCCTTGCGTCTCTCCTCATTAAACCGCCACATAAACTGTTTGATCGGCTTAAACTTTGGATCCACATTAAGGTTGTGCTCAGCGAATTCTCTCGGTACACCTGGCATGTTAGAGGGCTTCCATGCAAAGATGTCCCGATTCTCACGGATGAATTCGATGAGCGCGCTTTCCTATTTGGGATCCATATGAGCTCCAATGATGAACTGCTTAGATGAGTCTCCCGGATTGAAATCTACTGCCTTGGTATCATCTGCCGAAAACTTGAGGGGCGGCTCAACCTCCGTGGTTGGCTTTTTCAGCGGGGTCATATCCTCTAGATCAACATTCTCTTTATAGAACTTAAGCTCTTCCTGGGCGCAACTGGACTCTACGTAAGCCGCATCTCCTTCTTCACACTCAATAGCCATGTTTTGGTTACCATCAACGGTGATGGTACCGTTTAAGTCAGGCATCTTGAGCTGTAAGTAAACATAGCAGGGTCGAGCCATGAACTTAGCATAAGCCGGCCGTTCAAACAAGGCATGATAAGGGCTCTTGATCTTAACCACCTCAAACCATAAGGACTCCACTCTGTAGTTGTATTCATCAACAAAAGCCACTTCCAAAGAGATCCTGCCCACCGGATGCACCGACTTACCCGGTACCACACCATGAAAAACAGTGGACGAAGGTTTTAAGTCCTTGTCGGGCAACTTCATCCGCCGGAAGGTGTCATAATAAAGGATGTTTATGCTTCTGCCGCCATCCATGAGCACCTTGTTCAACATATATCCACCCACTTGGGGGGCTACAACCAAAGCCAGCCGCCCCGGGTCATCAATGCGTGGCGGGTGATCGTCATGGCTCCATGTTAGGTCATATTTAGACCACTTTAGATACTGTGGAAGAGCCAGCGTAACCACATTGACCGCCCGTTTTCGTAACTTCTGGTCCCATCTATTGAGACTAGTCATGAAGACGTGGTACTGGCCGGAGCTGAGCTGCTTCGGGTTACTCTAAAAACCGGACTGATTCCGCTGTTGCTGCTGTTGTTGATTATTACTACCAGAGTGCGGCTGCTGTCCCCCATGAGTATCCTGACCCGGATGACTGGATGCTGAACCGCCAGAACCAAATCCGGCTCCTGACCCGCCATGTCCTGGGCCGTCTGGCGGGCCTCCACCGCGATGGTTAGGTTGTGTGACATACCGCTTGAACTTCTGCATAAAAGAACAAGTTTCCCACGTATGATTTGTCGGCCTATTAGGCAAACTGTGAGTCGGACAAGGTCGCTTAAGCAACTCTTCCATGTTCGAGGAAAAATTATCCTTGCCCGAGGGCGGTCCAAACCTCCTGTTGCCCTTGGGATGATTCTACTATGCATTTGTGTTGGCCAGCAGCTCTGATCCTGCTTCTGGATTCTTGCGCTTACTCTGGCTACCATTGTTTACCGCACCCTTGCCTTGGTTGCCCTTCTTGCCTTGACTAGCCTTTTCCTCATCAGAACCCTGATCCTTCATGTTGTCTGAGTCGGCGTATTTCGTCAGAGCCGTCATGAGCTCTCCCATGTCCTGGCACGCACGCTTGAGCCGGCCAAGTTTCTGCTTTAGAGGAATAAAGTGGCAGTTCTTCTCTAAGATCAAGACCGCTTGAGCCACTGTGATCTGCTCTGATGAGTGAATAATAGTTGAGACCCGCCGTACCCAATGATGAGCCGACTCACTCTCCTGTTGGACACAGTGATCAAGATCCACAATAGTCATAGGCTGCTTGCACGTCCCTTGAAAGTTTTTAATGAATCGAACCCTGAGCTCTGCCGATGAATTGATGGTATTAGGTGGTAGCCCCTTTACCCATGTACGAGCCGGGCCTTCAAGCATCATGACAAAATACTTGGCACAAAATGCCTCACTAACATCTAGCATCTCCATGGCCAGTTCATAGCTTTCCACCCAGGCCTCTAGGGGTAAATCAGCGGTGTAGTTTAGGACCTTGGAGGGACCTTTCAAGTCTTTCGGCAACCGCTCGCTACGGAGAGTCTGCGATAGACACGGCAGCCCTCCCGTCCTGGGGGTTACTCCTACCCCTACGGAAACGGAAGGCCCGGGCTCTTGGTAAGCCGGCCTAGCTGGCGCCTCTTGCGGGGTTCCCGCATGGTTTACACATGCCTGTGTATCTATTCGCGGTCGATGACCTGTTGGAATCTCTCTGTGATGGTTGCTGCTGGAACCTGCTGGTAACTCGTAGCGCCGGCTAAAACTACGGCTAGGAAGAGGGGTTGAATGGACATGGCACCGGCTATGAGCGTATCTCTCCTGCTCGGCCATGGCCATCTTCAAGTACCCGATGGCGTTCCGCACATCCTTTGCAAAGGGTGCTTCATCCGTGTCGTGGATTTGTCACGACAGATGTCCGGGTCAACGGACTTAGGTTCGGGGTGAGACGCAACTACGTGGCGGCTTGAAGGGGTTGATCAGAATTAAGAAGACATAGAGTTTTACCCAGGTTCGGCCCCTCCGATGGAGGTAAAAGCCTACGTCCTGCTTTTCTGGTATTGATGATGATGAAGATCTCTCGATTACAAGGGTGCTAATCGCTACCTCTAATCTCTTGTGCCTCTAATCTCTTGTGTTGTCTAACTTGTAGACTTGTGTCTCTTCCGAACTTGTCTCTCTAGGGGTGCTCTACCCCACCTTATATAAGTGGAGAGGGTAGGTTTACAAATAGAGTCCTACTAGAGTAGGATTAGGACTAGTCTCTCACGAATCCTACTCCGGGTCTTATTTCCTTTAAGGGAATCCTTCTCTCTTGTGGGCCTTCTCCTATGGGCCTTCTCTTGTGAGCCTCCTGGCGCTGGCTCACCCATCGGGTCTTGGGCTTGGTCATCCTGTGACCCGCTTACCAGGTCATAAATAAGATGTCATGTCTTTAACGGGTCTCCTGTGAGTTGCCTAGCCGGGTCATTAATAAGATGTCATGTCTTTGGCCAGGTCTCCTGTGAGTCGCCAGGCCGGGTCATACCATGGGGTATATCCCCGTCATTATCCCCCAGGTTATCTTGAATTTATTCATGGTAAGCTCCTGAAATAAGAGTAACAAATATGTTAAGTGGCCGGCTTGCTCCTTTGGCCGGCTTTATAAAATGGCTTCTCAGAAATCTGGGTCTTTTTTCCATATGAATGAGTCGTATTGATAATCATCTTGCTTGTCAATGTCTTTTGAAAAATATTGAGAATAGAACACCCATATGCCATTGAGTCGGCTTCCAATACTCTTGGCGGGTCATCTCCGCCGGGTCATAATCATTGATGATGCGGGGTCGTTATCGTTGGTGACTCTGGGTTAAATAACTAGAATCCTGCTGACTTGATAAATATTGGGATGAAAATCCATCTGATGTAGAACCGGACATCCATTGTTGTGAAGCAGGGCGGCTTATATAAACTCTGGCGGGTTATGATCTTTTGATAACACCGGGTCATAAGTGTTGGTGACGCCGGGTCTAACAACTGAACTCCATATTTAATATCTTGAAAATTCTCCTCAAAGTTTTCGATATGTCCATATTACCTGTAACCCCCAAGCTCCGAGATTATCCATGATAACTTGGTGCTTTGCAAACCACATTTTCGACTGTGTAGCCCCCAAGTGTCGGGTTTTCCTGCCTGCAGCAACCTGGGACTTTATAATTGCCTTATATCTTTATAATGCTTCGACGGTTGTAGCCCCCAAGGGACGGCTCATCTCCTTGAGATAATATGGTCTTGCTGACAATGTAATGGTTTTGAAAACCGGCTTGCATTTGCCCCCAAGTGTCATGGGGCATGCTTGCAGCGACATGGGACTTGCATAATTGATATAAACTTGGACTTGGATAATGTAGCCCCCAAGTGCCGGGTTGTCTGCCTGCGGCGACTCGGGACTATGTGAGAATAATACGTCTCACCATAATTTGTTGAATGAACCTTTGACCGTGGTCATAATATAACCCGGAATGAATATCCTGAAATAATTCCTTTGTCTTTGACATGAAATTCTTGCTCGTGGTTGTGGTGCAACCTGGCAAATATAAGTTTGATAAATCTGTGTGTGTTGTAGATTACTACAGAGCACAATTAAAGAAATCCGAGAACCGACCAATTAGACGATACGACATTATATCTGACAGGGCGGCTCTATGCAAAATAATAATTTCTCCGAGCTGGTTTGAAAAACCCCAATCATTTATTACTGGTTATGATAAACCATGAAGATCCAGCCATGTTGGCTATTAAAAAATCCATTTGCTTTTGCAGAATACTTTAACGGTGGCTCATCTTAAGAGATAAAACCTAGAGGTGGGAATCCCCCTTGAATAATCCACGGCTAACATGTCAACTGGAATGGCATAAAGCCGGCTGTTTTTAGGGTAATGTAAGCTATACCTAAAGGTAAGAAGCCTCCTGTTGACAGCAAATATTATAAGCGCGAACGTCGGCTGTCAATGGGTAATGTAAGCCTCCATCGACAGCCGTGGCTACTGATGAGCCAGAACGGCATAAAGCCGGTTGTTTGAAGGGAATGCAAGCTATACCCAAAGGCAAGAAGCCTCCTTCAACAACTACAGTTTTAGGCGCAGACGCTTGCTATCGATGGGTAATGTAAGCTATACCCGAAGGCAAGAAGCCTCCATCGACAACCACGGCTTACTAATAAAGCCGGCTGTTTGAAAGGAGATGTAAGCTATACCCGAAGGCAAGAAGCCTCTTTCAACAGCTACAGTTGTACGCACGGACGCCGGCTGTCGATGGGTAATGTAAGCTATACCCGAAGGCAAGAAGCCTCCATCGACAACCACAGCTTACTGAGAAAGCCGGCTATTTGAAAGGAGATGTAAGCTATACCCGAAGGCAAGAAGCCTCTTTCAATAGCTACAGTTGTTGGCGCGGACGCCGGCTGTCCATGGGTAATGTAAGCTATACCCGAAGGCAAGAAGCCTCCATCGACAACCACGGCTTACTGATAAAGTCGGCTGTGTGAAAGGAGGTGTAAGCTATACACGAAGGCATGAAGCCTCTTTCAACAGCTACATTTGATAAGCAATTGAGTTTTGGCATAAACACCGGTTGTTAGGGTGAGATAAGAGAACCCGTCGATAAGAAGCCCCCTTCGACAACCGTGGTTAATAAGTAACTGGAAGTGGCATAAAGCCGGCCATTAGGGTGAGATAAGCGATACCCGTCGGTAAGAAGCCCCCTTCGATGGCCGAAGTTGATAAGCAACTGGAATTTGGTGTACACGCTTTTGTCTTAGGGTCATGTAAGCTATACCAAAGGTAAGAAGCCTCCATCAACAACAACACTTAATGTAACGAAACTAGGCATAAAGCCAACTGTGCAAGGGAGATGTAAGCTATACCCAAAGGCAACAAGCCTCCTTGCAACAGTTTAATAACAGCTGGCTGTGCAAAGGAGATGTAAGCTATACCCGAAGGCAAGAAGCCTCAATGCAATAGTGCTTAATTGGGCATAGCGCCGGCTATGCATGAGAGATGTAAGCTATACCTGAAGGCAAGAAGCCTCCTTCCAACAACGTAAAAGCAGACTATGTAGGGGAGATGTAAGCTATACCCGAAGGCAAGAAGCCTCCCTACAACAACGCTTGATAGGGCATAAAGCCGGATGATAGATCAATCATTTTGACGGCGAACAAACCACTTCAACTCAAATTTCTGAGCCAGAAAATTTCATCTTGCAAAGACCCAGGCTTCTCATTGAAAACAACCAAATGTGTCTTGCCATGTCTGTAGCCACCGAGCCTCAAGTTGACTCGAAGAGGCGGCTTGAGAATCTTCATCTGAAAGTTGAGGTTGACCGTGGTAGGTTATAGATGATCCCGTATGAATTGTTTCAATGATCCGGTCGATGGTTCGTTCCGGCTGTTTGTTTGAAGTGAACCAAACTGTAGTGGCAGAAATTTATGCGCTTGTCCGTTCGGCGGCTCGTATCGACGAGCACTGCACCTGATGTTGATGTAATTGGACCGTAGGACGGTGGACGGTTTGTACTGGTGTGTGCAGCCACTGGCGTGTTGATGTAGATGTAGAAATCAGCCGCGACATTGTAAGTCGTCGCTGTTGTGAAAGACGCCACGGCGTTGTAAACCGGCACGGATGGCAAGAGTCGGCAACGGCGTTTGTAAGCCGGTCACTGGTGGCGAGAGACGTCAATGGCGTTTGTAAGCCGGTTCAGCCGCACGAGTCACCAGTGACGTTGAAAACCGGCGAGAACAACGAGTTGGCCATAGCGTTTGTAAGCCGGTGCGGTCGCGAGATACGGTTGCGGTATTGCAAACCGGCGTAGCACGACACGGATGAACATCAGTGAATAATAATGTTTGCACGCCTCCATCTCCGCGATATAAAACCTCTTGAATAATTGTCCTGCGTAAAAATATTATGGGAGATATAGTGATTTGTTCTCTGGTAAATAAACAAATACTGACACAATAAATAGGATAGATAGCACCTGATTTCTTTGTCAGATGCACGTGGATAATGGGTAATGTTTGGACATAGAACAGAACTAGCAGATGCACTTGTTCCCAGTTCGGAGCATCTTCTTTAAGCACATGATCTTCAAGCAAGAAACAAGTGTTGGACTAACATTGCCATCGCTGACTGACGCAGCAATTCCTGTGTGTGGTTCCTCTAGGTTCACATTGAAAATAGTAAATTCAGGACCAAAGTCACAAAACATAATGCCAAAAAAGACCACGGACTTCAGCCTTGATAAAGAGCAATGGGTGGATAGCGGCCAGGAGCGGTGGTGGCGGGTCGTGGTGATCCATGGTAGAGTCGGAAAAATCAGGCGAGGCCATGGAGGGCCGTCTTAGGGCAAGGTGATGGCCTCGACGGCTGGACACGTGAGGCGGCGGAGAGAAGCTGTGGCGGTGACTCAGGTGGCGGCTCAGAGGCGACAACCTTCCATGGAGGTGGCCAAGCCGGCCCTAGGCGGCGGTGGTGACAAGGTGCGGGAGAGTTGGAGGCCGCAGCAGGGGCCGGAGCATTGGGAGGAGCCGGAGACCGCGAGAGCTAGACGGCTCGGCTTGGTGAGTAGGCAGCCCACGGCGGCCGCAGGTGGCTTTCCCATTGCAGTTGAGGCAGGCGGCGGCTCTCCACTGCTAGGGGTCACCGGCGGAGCGGGGAATCATGCCGGATCGGGTGAAATCCGTTTTCGTGTCCTGGCTGTTACGTCTCAGCTGCTGTCCATGGCAGAGAAAAAAAACGATCGACCGGCGCAGTGCGTAGCCATGGATGTAGGAGGGGTAGAGGTGAGCAGGTGAGGCGGAGGCGGCCCCAAGCAGAAGTAGACCGCAGCAAAGCAGGAGGCGGAGTGCGGCGCTGGCCATCACCACGGCGGCTCCAAGTGTGGTGGCTGACGGTCGCGGCAAGGAGAAAACCGCGGCGTCTCGTGATGCAAACGGGGCCGACCTAGGCGCGTGAAAGCAGGAACGGCCGCCTGACGATGGCGTCGCGAGGCCGGTCGGATGTGGCCAGTTCGAATCCGAGACAGGAGGTGTGCTGTTTTTTCTTATCTCCAGTAAACCTTCCTCTGCAGCAGTCCTACGTAGCAATTAAGTATAACACTAGCAAATCATCAGTTGCTGTCACGTGAGGTGGTACTAGTTGAAGAAGTACTAATACTTAGAAACACGACCAGGACTTGGTGCTTGACGTGATGACCTAACCCAATCTCCTCGAGACTTGTTTCAATGAGCAGAAGCACTCGACGGGATGGTGGTGAACGCGTACACCTGTTGGACTCGGCGTAATGACCAGGAGCGGCTGTAGCTTACACGTCAGCCATTGAACCGTTGGAGAAAATATAGATGACTCGGCTGTAGCGGCAAACCGATCTGTCCTGCGGACCGACGGATCACCCGATGTTGTGGCGGCACGGACAATCCTAGCTCTCTCGTCTCAAACTCGGATCTCATATACGTAGTTTCCGACTGCTCATCCATGACGTAGATCCTTTGGCCCGATTCTTGTTCATTTGATAAATCACGAGCATCTTGATCCTTGAAAATATCCTCCAAGAAGACAACATCACCGTGCGCAAGCCCCATGGTGGGCGCCAACTGTCGTGGATTTGTCATGGCAGATGTCCGGGTCAACAGACTTAGGTTCGGGGCGAGACACAACTACGTGGCAGCTTGAAGGGGTTGATCGGAATCGAGAAGACACGGAGTTTTACCCAGGTTCGGCCCCTCCGATGGAGGTAAAAGCCTACGTCCTACTTGTCTGGTATCGATGATGATGAAGATCTCTCGGTTACAAGGGTGCTAATCGCTACCTCTAATCTCTTGTGTTGTCTAACTTGTAGACTTGTGTCTCTTCCGAACTTGTCCCTCTAGGGGTGCTCTACCCCTCCTTATATAAGTGGAGAGGGTAGGTTTACAAATAGAGTCCTACTAGGAGTAGGATTAGGACTAGTCTCTAACGAATCCTACTCAGGGTCTTATTTCCTTTAAGGCAATCCTTCTCTCTTGTGGGCCTTCTCCTGTGGGCCTTCTCTTGTGAGCCGCCTGGCGCCGGCTCACCCGCCGGGTCTTGGGCTTGGTCATCCTGTGACCCGCTTGTCGGGTCATAAAAAAGATGTCATGTCTTTAACGGGTCTCCTATGAGTTGCCTAGCCAGGTCATTAAGATGTCATGTCTTTGGCCGGGTCTCCTGTGAGTCGCCAGGCCGAGTCATACCATGGGGTATATCCCCGTCAATTTGGGATAGGGATCGTCTCAAGCCGGGTGGCACCTGCTACCATATTCTCGACCGGGTTAGAATAATGACCCGCCAGTGTTGGAAAGCCCCCAAGTGAATCTTGGTTACGTTGGGCCAAATGAGTTGCTGGTCATTCTGTTGGGCGGCTCTCGGGTGCGCCCGCCGCTTGCCCTGCGCTAGTGGTATTAAAGAGGTTCCACACTTCGTAATGCTCTGGTAGACGAGACTGATGCCTCCTCCGGTGTACCACCACTGCTGACATTTGCTCCAGCCCTAGACGGAAAGCATCTGTCTTGATACATTCTGCCTCTTCTTCCATCTGGACCTGCAGCTCAGCCATCCTTTGTCGTTCCTCTGCCATCCGGCCCTTGATCCTTGCAATCTCTATATTCCGGGCTACATGATTATCTTGTGTGACTTCAGTGGCCATGAGAGCCGCGAGTTCATCCATCAGCTCCATAAGAACTTGAGCCGGCGGCGGCCGGTTATCACCCGAAGTGGCGGCTCCCGCGGCTACGTTACTTGCGGCTGGGGCTGATCCCGCCTTGAACACTGCCGCATGAACCGGAGGTTTCATAACATCCGACTCAAAGCCATCTGACTCAAGGTATGCATTGTCGTAGCCCCCAAGGCCACCATTGTGGAGCTGGTACACTGATTCTGTTTCTCCACTTGAAGATTCATCTTTTGAATCAGCAAGGGTTTCCTGTGACCCGGATGCTTCCAGATCCATACCTTGAGTTAAGCCTACAAAGACATGCCTCTGACCCGGATTGGCGCGGGAAGGTCGCCATTACTTGCAGATTGGTGACGCCGAGTCGGCTCGACGATGTTGGTGCAGACGTCCGGCCCGGGTGTAGATCCATCAGCCTTTCCGATGAAAACGTGGATCCCGCCGAACGGAACCCGGAATCCATACTCCATGGATTCGGCATCAAGCCCCCAGCCGGCACCATCGATGTAGAACCGGCCGTGGTGACTCTTGCTCATCCTTAGGACCACATATCCCTCGAGCCTTGAGAGAGAGCCCTTTGAGAACTCAACACCACCAAGCGCAAGCCCCACGGTGGGCGCCAACTGTCGTGGATTTATCACGCAAGATGTTCGGGTGAACGGACTTGCATTCGAGGCCAGCGCTAACGTGATGGACTCAAAGGGGTTTATTGGGACGAAGGACACAAATTTACCCAGGTTCGGCCCCTCAAGTCGAGGTAATAGCCTACATCCTGCTTGTTCTTTTATTGCTTGTTGTATCGATTACAAGGGAGCTAAAGCTTGACCTAGTTCTTGATAACCTGATCTCTAAGTCGCCTCGGGTCTGCCTTTATATAGGAGTTCAGGACCACGGGTGTTTACAATTGTCTAACCGAGTCTCATTGTCTATCCGAGTCTTCCTCTATCTTCTTGTCCAAGCTGTCCCCGAGCGGCTTACACGCTCGGGTCTTCTCCGTCTGGGCCACCTTGCAGCCCACACCTTGAGCCGCTTATCTTCCTGGGCCGTAGACTTTACGGCTCACCCTTGGGCCGGCTCACGAGCCATCAATGTGACCAGGAACCTTAATGGCGGGCATATTGCGGGGTTATATCCCAACAGTGACCAAAGGTTGTTCAGAGTCCCGGATGAGATCTCGGATATCACGAGGAGCTCCAGAATGGTCCGGAGGTAAAGATTGATATATAGGAAGTCCTATTTGGGTCACCGAAAAAGTTTCGGGCTCATCAATAGTGTACCGGGAGTGCCGGTAGTGTACCGGGAGACCATCGGGAGGGGTATTTCGACCCAAGAGGCTACGTGGGCTGTGGGAGAGTAAATACCAGCCCTTTGTGGGCTGGTGGAAGTCCCACACAAGGCCCATGCGGCTGGGAAGAAAAGCCCAAAGAGAAAAAGATGGAAAAAGCCAAAAAAGGCGAAAATAAGGAGGAGTCCTAGTCCTACATCCTCCAATCCTCCATGATTCGGCCGACCCAAGGGCTGGATCCTTGGGAGCCAAGCATCCTCCTATCTTCCTCTTATATATACTAGAGGTTTTAGGGTTTTTGGCACCAGATTTTCAACCACGTGCTACCCGTTCCTCTAGTGCATAGTTTCTCCTCTAGATCAGTTTTCTGCAGTGCTTAGGCGAAGCCCTGCCGGAATTGCTCCACCACCATCACCGTGGCACCATCACGCTGCCGGAGAACTCTTCTACCTCTCCGCTCCCTCTTGCTAGATCAAGAAGGCAGAGATCGTTATCGAGTTGTACGTGTGCTGAACGCGGAGGTGCCATCCGTTCGGCGCTAGATTGGAAGCACCGTGATCAAGATCATGAGACGGATCGTAATGAGTTCGCGGAACGGATCGTGATGAGTTCGCGGGACGGATCGTGATTGGATAGCGGGACGGATCGTGATGAGTTCGCGGGACAGATCGTGATTGGATCGTGGGATGGATCGTGATGAGATCGCGGGACACTCGGCGATTTGGATCGAGAAGACGTTTGACTACACCAACCGCGTTTCTTAACTCTTTCCACTTAGCGATCTACAAGGGTATGTAGATCCACTCTCCATCTCGTAGATGCTCATCACCATGGATAGGTCTTGTGTGAACGTAGGAATTTTTTTGTTTCCCTTACAACATTCCCCAATATTTCCGTACTTGGATCATATGCACTTTTGATTTGAACTCTAGCAAGCGTCCGCAACTACTAAAGATCATTAAGGTTAAATCTAACCATAGCATTGAGTGACAAGCCCACTTTACTCTGATACGTAAACAACCTGCTTACTCAGGTGTAAGCTTATGTCACTCTCGCTACCCACTAAAAGTGAATCATGAAAACATTGCAACACCCTAAAGCGGTAATCTCACAGACTTACGCGACATGACGGGCACCATGGGACATCACCAAAATAAAACATCAAACTCAAACCAATCATGATCATCAATCAACCCATAGGACAAAACAATGCTATGCTTGGATTTTACCTTAATGATCTTTAGTAGTTGCGGATGCTTTCTAGAGTTCCAATCATAAGTGCATATGATCCAAGTGTGGAAAGTATGTTAGCTCATGCCTATCCCTCATATAAAACTGCAATAATGATTACTAATCTAGTTATTGATTACCTAGGACAATCTCGCAAATCCTATCACCACTTTTCCACACTTTCTATATTTACTTCATTGTTATTTTTTAAATCACCTAACTTTTCTTTCCACCTTCTTTATTATCTTGCATAACTATCTATTACACCTACAAAGTACTTCTAGTTGTATTCCCGCAAAGTAGTTTCATATTTGTTCAAGGTAAAGTAAGCATTTGTGTGCATAGAGTTGTATCGGTGGTTGATAGAACTTGAGAGAGTATTTATTATAAATTTAGCTCCTCGTTGGGTTCAACACTCTTATTGAAAAAGGATACAAATGATCCCCTACACTTATGGGTTATCAAGACCTTTTTCTGGCGCCGTCGCCGGGGAGCAATAGTGTAGTGGTTGATATTGTCGTATGTGCTTGTTTGTTTATCACTAAGTAATTTTATTTTATGTTATTAGTTGTTTTATTTTATGTTATTAGTTGTTATATATCTAGAGTTATGGATGGAACATGAAACACCAAAAAATTAGTGGCACATGATACTCATGGAGATGGGGAACCTCCTAAAACCCTCGATGCACATTATGTGAAACACGTTAATGACTCATTTGATAATCCTGAGAAATGCCCATTGAACTTTATAATGGGAGACGTGTTGGATCAACGTGAGTACATTAGGGATTATCACTTATCTCAAAAAGGGAAATACTTATGGGATCAAATTACAATATTGCATTGGTTTGCTCGGGATACATGCTTGAAATGTGATTATACTTACTGCTCTAATATAGAGGCTCCACACCTCGCCTTTCAATGTTTATTTAAAGATAATGAAACCATAGCTTCTTATGCTAATGGTATATATGATTACTATGACGTGGAACAGATGGAAGAATTTGTTGCTTTTAAAGGTGCTTATGAAATTGCTTCTTTGCCTGAAAACTACGATGATGTTCCTTACAAATCTGAAAATGTTTCCATACTTCAATATTACTATTATAATTATGAATAAAATGCTGGTATTATTGAATTTATTCAGATAATGTCCGCTGCCTTGGAAGAGATTAAAATTTTGTAGGAATCTATGGAATAAGAAATTGTCGAAACTCTAAGCTCATTAGATGAAGAAGATGAGGAGGAGAGCGAAGAACAAAAGGAGGAAGAGAGGATTAGCTACCCGTTCCCACCTTCTAATGAGATTAACTCTACAACTCATATGTTGTTTGATTTCCCTTTGCACATACTGAAGGATGATTGCTATTATCCCTTGGATTCATTTGGAATATCTCTTTTTGATGAACTTGATGCTTGCTATGCTTGTGGCCATGCATGATGCCAATATGAATTATGCTTATGAAGATTAACTTGCTATATTTCCTTATGTTAAGCATGAAATTTTTTCTATTGCACCCACAAATGATAGTCCTATTATCTTTTTGAATTCTCCCAACTACACTATATCGGAGAAGTTTGCACTTATTAAGGATTATATTGATGGGTTGCGTTTTACCACTACACATGATGATTTACATAGATATAATATGCATGTGATTTGTTCTCCTACTTGCAATTATTATGAGAGAGAACCAAATCTTCACCTCTCAATATTCCCAATGCTACAAAATTGCAAGAAACTACTTATGCTATGTATTGGCCTTTACTTAATGTGCATGAATTGTTCTTGTATGACAAGCCAATGCATAGGAAGAGAGTTAGACTTTTTTTCACATCATATATATCACTTTGTGCTCACTACTAAATTACATATCATTGTTAATTAAAATTGGATTTGATATACCTTGGGATCCGGGTGGAACGATTACTTGAGCACTATATGCCTAGCTTAAGGGCTTTAAAGAAAGCGCTGCCAGGGAGACAACCCAAAAGTTTTAGAGAGTAATTTATTTCTTTTGTGTTATTTTCAAATAATTAAAAACAAAAATATTTAGTGGGGAACCTACAAATTTTTCAAAAAGAAAAGTGAAAGTTAGAAAGACGACCATCGTTGAAGTGGGGGCGTCCTCGAACTTTTGTTCATGCCCATGGAAACTTTGTAAATCCTTATTAAAGAAACTTTTCAACAAAAATACTTATCCCCTTGTATAAATCCATTTTATTACAAAAATAATGCGCCAAGATTTACCTTCAGGATGTTTAAATTGCTTGTTTGATATAGTGTTGCCCACAATTAGTTATCAGTCCAGTGTTGTGAGTTCAGAGATAGTTCCAAGTCTAGAAGCTGAAATTGTCCATAACCGTGGACACGGCTAATCGATTAGGTTTAACTCTGCAGAGTGTTGTGTACTTTACGCACAAGATTCGTTCCCTCCTGGTAATTCCTCGCACTGCTTGGTGTTTGAGAACAAGATGACCAAAACATGGTCTTTCAAAGTGTTTCCCTGACTGTCCGACAGTGCCCATCCAATTCTAACGTTGACTACATCTCGTAGAACTGCCCAGCAGAGTCACAACAAAGATCAACCAAGCCAGAGCCCATAATGACTTGTGGCTACACAGGTAAACTTCCGGGCATGAAGTATTCATCCTTCTCTTTGAGTCTGGGTGAGGCTTTCCGCGTGAATACTGGCACTTCTCCAGCAACACCTAGGCAAATCTACTGGTTTCTCTAGGGTGCCGTTCTAACCATCCCTCACCCAGTAGTGTGTATTGAAAAACTTGTTTCTCGAGTCTCAAAGTCTTGAGGTCTTGAATATGCAGGTCTTGAAGAAGCCTTCATGAAGTCGTCGTTTTGACGTGGAGTCCTTCTTCA
Organism: Hordeum marinum; assembly: GCA_022496015.1. Taxonomy (NCBI): domain Eukaryota; kingdom Viridiplantae; phylum Streptophyta; class Magnoliopsida; order Poales; family Poaceae; genus Hordeum; species Hordeum marinum. The sequence continues at coordinate 366,674,231 of CM039673.1, read as the reverse complement.
CACCACTCACGAACACTCATACCAGACCCCGTCTACTTTAGCATAGCATTGAACTAACTAGCATTCCCGGGGCTTTAGTAACAACTGGTCGGTTCCTACCTCATGCATTCTACTCAACTACAAGAATTTCAATAACACTACGGGAGGGATTTGTTTGAATGATGTCACTACATGCAATAAAACATAGGTATGAAAAGATGGTCAAAGTGAACTTGCCTGTACTGTTGATGAAGATAAAGATCGTTCTCCGAAATAACTTGATAGAACTATACGTCACTCTCCGATGAAATCTATACAAACAAACATTGCATTCATAAGCAAACACTTCTAGCAATCAAAACTAACAATCACAAGGTAACACAAGAAACAAAAGCAACAAGGTTGATGAAGGAAACACTTAAGACAAAACTCAAAGTCAAGAAAGTTTTCATAAAAACAACTAAGGTAGTTTTCCCCTACAAACAATTATCTTAAATATTAACAAAACAAAACAAAGTAAAATATAACAGAATTATTTTAGTAAATAATTTTACTCACAAAAAGAATTACTTTTGAAGAACAAGTAAAACTATGAAAACAACATCCTAAACAACATAAGTGTTTGACCACTAAGCTTAACAACAAGTAAAACAATAAAATATGAAAATAAGAGAAAAACAAAGTATAAAACATTTAAGTTAACAGAAAATAATTAATAAAATTATTTGTTTTAAAACAGAATTAAATCATTTAAAACTTTTGTGAAAATAATCTCTACTAAAACTAAGTTGTTTTATAAGACATTACCTAATGAAGAGGGATATAGATTCCTATAGTACTAGAGTAAAACTAAACTATTTTTATTAACAAAACATTTCTTAACAGAAAAGTATTACTAAAAACTTTATTTGTAAACAGAATCTAATTACTTAAAACTTTAGTTAAAAGAATTATTACTAACAAATTTGTTTTTAAAACAAATATACCTATTTTAAAAAAGGTATAGGTCCCTACAATAAAACTTTATAAACTAAACAAATTATCTTTTGTTAACAGCAAGTAAATCACTAAAGTTTAGAACAACAGAACTAAATGAAATCTAAAACATAAGTTAAAATCAAATCAGATTTCAAATTAAACCAAAAGAAATCAAACTAATTAAACTAATAGGAAACTAAAACAGATTCTGTTTTGGTTAAGAACACTAATCAAATTTATCCAAATAATTCTTAAACTTTACCTAAGGATAACTAAGATCACTAGTGACAAGTAGCAAAAAGAATCAATCAAAAATATATTATAAAACTCAAGTTATTCAGAAAACAAAATTTAAATCAAATCTGTTTAAATTCAAATTTAAATTTTGAAACATGGTCAAACTTGGCATCTACGGAAACTAGAATAAAATTGTGACCTAATGCAAAAAGAATCAAGTTTAAACACCTAAAAACATAAAAGATATACTAAAAAAAATCAGGACTAACTCTGTTTTAAAACAGAACAGAAAATAAAAATCTATAACTAACGGACAGAGGGGGGTGACATGTAGCTTCCTGATTGGTCCTAAGTTGCGTGTGATAGAGAGTTTCGGGCGGACGACCAGAGCTTAACAAAATCGTTTCGGCTAACATTTACTAAAAGAAAACCGCCCGGTTCTTTTAAAAGAACCAAAGGGGTAAGTTGGGTCTAATCCACGCCGTTCATCTGGATCGGACGGACGGGGAAGGAGGGAGAGGCTCACCGTGGAGGGTTGCCGGCAGTGGTGTCTCCGGCGACGGCTGGATGAGGGCGACAGGTCCAGAGGGTCTCCGGCGACGGCGTTGGCACTAGTCGACGCGGGGAAGCACGGCGATGACGATGGTGGCGTCAGTGAGGCTCGAGGGTGATGGAGGCAACGGGCACGAGCTCCTTGAGCTTCGGTGGGGATCCAACTCTGGCGAGGGCGGTCGTTATGGCATTCCAGGGAGAATGGAGCACGGGCAGGTGGTTGGGGAGGTGTGGGCGAGTGCGGCGATCTCGATGGTGGGCTCGGGTGCGAAGGGGTGGTCGGGGTGGAGCAGCAGGGGAGAAGAAATGCGGCGGCGCCGCTCAGGTCCGGCGAGGGATTCCAGCAAGGAGAGGGCACGGGGATGGGCCTTCGGAGGGGGAAAGGAGCGCGGGGTGGCAGGGGTTTATATAGGAGGGGTCAGGGCATCCTAAAAGGAAGGAGGGGAGGAGATCACGGCGAGGGGATTCCGGCGAGGGTGACGGTGCGAGGAGGAAGGCGATGACCGAGGCGGCATTTTCGGTCGGACGGTGGGGTCCACGCGTCAGTGGGAGAGAAAGAGAGGCACGGTGATCGGGCGACCGGTCGGGAGCAGTTTCGGGGAGGCTAATAAGGGAAGTGGGCCGGCGAGCTTTAAAAGCCTTTGAGGATTTTCCTATTTAATTTACTAGAGAATCAAAAACAAATAAATGGCCATAAATACTTGCCTAAAAATAAAAAGTTTTATACCAAAATTATCAGGGGATTTAATGACATTTAATGGACATTTTCCCTGGCCAAATTAAATACCTAAAAAAATATTTATTTTCGAAGAATGCCTAATTGGCTTTATTTACTTTTGCAAATATTTTTCAAATAATTTTTTGGGTTTGATGATTCAAAAACTTCACAAATTACCCCCTGGCTTTGGAGTGTCATATTACTCCTCTCAAATATCTTTGCAAGGGGTTTGTATGCTTGCAAATTCAAAATAGGGAATTTAAATGAAAGTGAAACTCCATATGAGAATTATGTCAAATAATTTTCAACTTCAAAAATTTAAACTTCCAACTCATGTTTCATACGATTTGAAGAAGTCATATTATCCTCCCTCATGAAAATCATTGAGTTGCACAAAGTTTTCTGAAATTGAAATATTTTCAAATGGAAGTCAAACTAGTTTCAAATCTTGTTTCATTTCTTAAAATGGAAGAAGTCGTGTCATCTTCACTCTGGGGTTTTGTGATGAAATGAATTTGAATTCCTGGTGATCAAAATTCAGAGTGAAAGTTTTGGGAAAGTCATTTCATTCCCTCTCATGAAACTTTCAAAAGTTTCAAAAAGTTTAAAATTTCACTCACTTTCAATCACTCAAACAAACAAACAATCTTTCTAATAATTATTATAACATTCCAAAGTTTGGGATGTTACATTGTGCCTCAAAGTAGCACCATGTTCTTCATATGGAGAGTCCCTTGTTTTGTCACTTCCATATGCTAGTGGGGATTTTTTATTATAGAAACTGGCTTGTATATTCCGATGACGGACGTCCTCAAATGCTCAAGGTCTTCATGAGCAAGCCAGTTGGATGCACACCCACTTAGCTTCATTCGAGCTTTCATACACTTATAGCTCTAGTGCATCCATTGCTGGCAACCCCTACTCCTCGCATTGATATCTATTGATGGGCATATCCATAGCCCTTTGATACGCCAAGTTGATTCGAGACTTTCTTCTTCACTTTCAACCCTTTTGATACCTACCACCATATTCTGTTGCACCCTTATGCTATGTCCATGGTTCACGCTCATGTATTGCATGAAGAATAAAAAGTTAATGCACATTGAAAAAGTACAATCCAATTGCTTGGTTTGACACTTGGGTTCTCATGATTTATACTTTATGGTAGGAAGACCGAGCATGACAGGCTATAATATTTTGTAGGGATAACATTCTTTGGCATTGATATTTTCAAAGGACAGAGGGAGATCCAATCTCGAAGGGGATCTTTCCCTCCGGGAGCCATGGCGGCCATGGACGAGAGGGCAAACCCTCCTCCCACCTAGTGAGGAGTACAAGGAAGGACAAGAAGGAGGGGGTCTCTCTCCCCCTCTCTCCGTCGGCACCGGAGTGCCGCCAGGGCATCCATCATGATGTCTATCTACACCAATAACTTTGCCGCCGTCATCACCATACCGTCACCTTCCTCATCTATCTACAATGGTGAATTCTCTCATATCTCGCTTTACCCCCTACTTGAACGTGGTGCTTAATGCTATATATTATTATCCAATGATGTTTGGCTATCCTATGTGGTTTGAGTAGTTCCTTTTTGTCCAATGGGTTGATTGATGATCTTGATTGGTTTGAGTTGCGTGGTTTATTTTTTTGCTATCCTAAGGTTCTTTCTGTGAAGCGCACACGTGAAAGATTCACGCTGGATGGTGTTGCAATATTTCTCCTATAGTTGGTGGCTAGAGTGTCAGAAGCTTACACCAGAGTAAGTTTTTTTTTTACTTATCAGAGTGAAGGGGACTTGATGTTTAATGCTATGGTTCGTTTTTACCTTAATGGTCTTTAGTATTTGCGGATGCTTTCTAGAGTTCCAATCATAAGTGCGTATGATCCAAGTATAGAAAGTATGTTAGCTCATGCCTCTCCCTCATATAAAACTATAATAAATTTTACCGATCTAGTTATCGATTGCCTAGGACTATCTTGCAAATCCTATCACCACTTTCCCACACTCACTATATTAACTTTATTTTTATTGTATTAAAAAATACCTAACTTTTATTTCCATGTTCTTTATTATCTTGCAAAACTATCTATTACACCTACAAAGTACTTCTAGTTTTATTCCCGCAAAGTAGTTTCATACTTGTTCTAGGTAAAGTAAGCGTTAGCATTCATAAAGTTGTATCGGTGGAAGATAGCACTTGAGAGAGTATTAATTCTACCTTTAGCTCCTTGTTGGGTTCGACACTCTTACTTATCAAAAAGGCTACAAACGATACCCTACACTTGTGGGTTATCAAGAGCCCTTGTCCTTCTTCTTCCTTTGTCTTCCCCAAGATGCTCGGAGAGTTTCCCTCTGTTCCATGCCCACCATGGATCTCGAAGGGTGGGAGCCCCTCCGAGATGGGATCTCTCTCTATTTCTCTTCTGTTTTCTTGATTGTTTCCTAACCCATTGAACGTTTCTTTAATATCCGGAGATCCATAATTCTGATTGGGCTGAAATTTTGAGGGGATTTTTCTCGAGAAATTATCTTTCTTGCTAAGAAAGAAGGGCCCCAACCAACTTACGATATGGTTCCAAGCTATCAGGGTGCGACCACCCCTGTTCGCACCCTGTTGGCTTGGGAATACATCGGGAACCGTCTTGCGCTGATTCTTCTTACCAAAATTCACATATATTCCAAAATAAATCTCCATAATTTTTTATCGCATTTGGACTTCGCTGGATTTTCTGCAAAACATGCAAAAACAACAGGAAGTAGCACTGGGCACTGGATCAATATGTTAGTCCCAAAAATATTATAAAATGGAGATGGATCAGGATCCCCAAGTGTAATTCATACTTATCCTCGAGTATGTAAATGATAAAAATATTAAATTTTTGATGTGGAATCCTACCTATCCTAATCTTGAACAAGTAGAGTATTAAGATAGAAGTGATTCAAGGCAATAGTCTATTATTTGATATAAATACATCAATACTTAGGCACACCAACAAACAATCATGCCTTTCAAAATAACAATGCTAAATAACGCTATCCCTACAAAATCATTTAGCTTGTCATGCTTAGTCTTCCTAGCTTGAAGTATAAACCATGAGCACCCCGGTGTCAAACCAAGCAATCAACTCGTATTTCTAACGCGCTTTATCATTTTCGACCTCACTCAATACATGAGCATGGACCATGGATATAAATTAGGGGTGGAATAGAGTAGGGTGGTAGAGATCAAAAGTACTAAAAGTGGAAGGAAAGTCTCACATCAACTAGGCATACCAATGGTCTATGGAGATCCCATCAATCAATATCAATGCGAGGAGTAGGGATTGTCATGCAATGGATGCACTAAGATCTATAAGTGTATGAAATCTAAAATGAAACTAAGTGGGTGTGCATCCAACTTGCTTGCTCATGAAGACCTTGGGCATTTGAGGAACACCATCATCGGAATATACAAGCCAAGTTCTATAATGAAAATTTCCCACTAGTATATGAAAGTGACAACTCAAGAGACTCTTTATATGAAGAACATGGTGCTACTTTGAAGCATGAGTGTGGTAAACGGATAGTAGCATTGCCCCTTCTCTATTTTTCTCTCATTCATTTTTCCTTATTTTTTTCTTTTTTTCTTTTTTCTTTTTTTATTTTGTTTCTTTCTCTTTTTTTCCTGGTGGGCTCATTTGGCCTCCCCCATTTTTCATTTTTCATCCGGAATCTCATCCCGAGTTGTGGGGGAATCATAGTCTCCATCATCCTTTCCTCACTAGGACAATGCTCTAATAATGATGATCATCACACTTTTATTTACTTACAACTCAATATAATGATAAAGCTATACAAGATGACTCTGTATGAATGCCTCTAGCAGTGTACCAGTATGTGCAATGATCTAGCATAACATGTTGGTAATGATAAACAGTTGTTTTGCTACAAATACTATGTGAGTTACATGATTATTTAAAGCAATATGATGATGAACACGCAAGTCATCTGATGGAACGGTGGAAGTTGCATGGCAATATATCTCAGAATGGCTATGGAAATTCCATGATAGGTAGGTATGGTGGTTGTTTTGAGGAATATATAGGGTGGCTTATGTGTGGTAAAGCGCATCATATCATGAGGTTTGGATGCACCAGTGAAGGCTGCACCGATCCTCGAGGTGAGAATGGGAAATTCACGGTACCGAAGAGGCTAGCAATTATGGAATGGTGAGATTGCATATATCCATGGATTCACATTAGTCATAAAGAAGTTGCATACTTATTGTAAAGCCTATTAGCTCTCTCAAAGAAAATTACTACTCGCATGCCCCTAGGGAGGAGCTTGGTAGGAGTTAACCATCGCGCATGCTCGATTATAACAGCACAAAGCATTTCAAAAAGGATAAATTATGCTCCAACTTCATCGCACAAGAGACTATACGTGCATGCTTCGGGAATCACAAACCTTAACACCAATATTCTTACTAAACCACAATGATTTAATAGCACCCCGACATATTTACATCTTAATATTGCAAAACTATTGCAAGGAATCAAACGTATCATATTTAGTGATCTACAAGTTTTATGTAGGATTTTAAGACCAATCATGTGAATTACGAATTCCTGTTAACTCACCAAATAGGTATAAGTGAAGCATGAGAGTTTAATACTTTCTACAAAATACCATGCTCTAATGAATATAAGTGAATAAAAAGAGCATTCTAGAAATAATGGTTTTCTATATGTAGAGAAAGAAGCATCCAAACTTCAAATGATATAAGTGAAGCCCATGAAGCATTCTATAAAGCCATACTCAAAAGATATAAGTGAAGTGCAAAGAGCATTCTATCAGTCAACCATGTAATTTCCCATACCAGCGTGGTGCATTGCTAAAGTAAAAATGAAAATCACACAACGCTCCAAGAATTTACGCATATGATGTGAACAAAACAAAAACCGACACATATCCATAATTATCGTGGAAGAAACGTGGGATGCCTTCTGGGGCTTGCCCAAGCTTAGACACTTGAGTCTCCTTGAATACTTACATGGGGTGCCTTGTGCATCCCAAATCTTGAACTCTTGTCTCTCCTTATTCTTCCCATATTTATACCTCCTCGATCTTCCATCACTTCCTCGACACAAAACTTGATGGAACTATTATTATAAAGATTAGTACATATTATATCAAATCCCATCATGTCTTGCCATCACATTATTGTATAGTTACAGTCTAGTGTTACCAAATGTATTCTATCACAATTCTATGGCTCCCAAGTCAATGGGGCTCAACAAAAATTTAAACACAAGTAGGAAAAAAAATTCAAAAACACTAGGATATAATATTTTATTTCATAAAAGTACCAAGTAAAAAATTCAAAAATTTTTGATGTTCGAAATATATTTGAAAAATCAAACACTACAACCAAAGTTTTTTGTTTTTTCACATCACACATCAAACAGGCAATTCAAACATCCTAAACATAAATCTTGGCACATTTTTTTAATAATACAATGGATTGGTACAAGGAAATTATTATTATTTTTGTCTTTGTAATCACGATTCACAAAGTTTCCAAGGGCATGAACAATGTGAAAGACTGGCCCCCACTTCAATGGTACTCATCTTTGTCAGTCTTAATTTTCTTTATGAAGAAGTTTTAATCTCCCCACTTTATTATTACTTTTCATTATGAAAAAGTATTAAGATCCCCACTTTATTTTTATTTTTTTTGTTTTAAGCTCCCCACTTCCGGGTTGTCTCCCTGGCAGCGCTTACTTTAAAGTAATTAAGCTAGGCTTACAATGCTCAAGTAATTGATCCACCGGGGTCCCAAGGTATATCAAAGCCAATTTTAATTAACAACGATTTATAAATTAGTAGTGATCACATGTTAATATATATCATGTAAAAAAAGTCTAACTCTCTTCATATACATTGGCATGTCATAAAGGAAAAATTCATGCACATCAAGTAAAGGCCAGTGCATAGCATGGATAGTTTCTTCCAATTTTATCGTGTTGGAAACATAGAGAGGTGAAGATTTGGTTCTTGTCTCATAATAATTGCAAGTATGAGAAGCAGACACATGCATACTATACCCATCAAAATCATCATGTGTAATGGTAAAACGCAACCCATCGATATAATCCTTAATAAGTGCAAAATTTGACGATATAGTGTATTTGGGAGAATTCAAAAAGATAATAGGACTATCATGCATGCGTGCAATAGCAACAATTTCATGTTTAACATAAGTAACTATAGCAAGTTCATCTCCATAACCATAATTCATATTGGCATCATGGCCACAAGCATAGCAAGCATCAAGTTCATCAAAAGTGATATTTCAAATGAATCCAAGGGATCGTAGCAATCATCATATCTTTCATCCTTTGGTAAGTATGAAGGGAAATTAAACATTGTATGAGTTGAAGAGTTACTCTCATTAGAGGGTGGGAATGCATAGTTAATCCGCTCTTCTTCCTTTTGTTCTTTGCTCTCCTCCTTATATTTTTCATCTAATGAGCTCATAGTTTTTAGGTCTGTGAACAGCATCATCAAAGTTATCATGCTTTTCAAACAAACATTCAATTTCATAAGCATACTTAAAAGCAAAAAATTCTTCTATTTGTTCCACATCATAGTAATCATATATACCATTAACATAAGAACCAAGGTTTAATTATCAATAAATTCACATAGAAAAGGAAGGTGTGGAGCCTTAATCTTAGAGCAACAAGTATACTCACATCTTATGCATACATTCCAAGCATACCAACAAAACATTTTAATTTGATCCCATAAGTGATTCCCTTTTTGACTCAAGCGATAATCCCTAAGGTACTCACATATCCAACATGTATCCCGTTATCAAGTTGAATGGGGATTTCTTAAGATTCTCAAAGTAGTATTTTTATGTTTTTTCACATAATCAACATCAAGGGTTTTAGGACAATCACCGTATCCATGAGTAGCAAGTACAATAATTGTTTTTTGTATTTTGTGTTCCATATCCATAGCTAAAGATATAAAAAAACTTATAATACAAAATAATAATTACTTGGTGATAAAGTAAAAAAGCACACATGACAATATCAACTCCACGCTATTTCTCTCTAGCAACGGCGTGAGAAAAAGATCTTGATAACCCACAAGTATAGGGGGTCGATTGTAGGTTTTTTCGATAAGTAAGAGTGCCGAACCTGATGACCCCCAAGTATAGGGGATCAATCGTAGTCCTTTCAATAAGTAAGAGTGTCGAACCCAGCAAGGAGCAGAAGGAAAAGACAAGCGGTTCTTAGCAAGGTAATTTCTGCAAGCACTGAAATTGTAAGTAGCATGTATTTTGATAGCAAGGTAATTTGTAACGAGCATGTAACGGTAACAGTAAGTAAGGTGCGGGAAGGTAGGCCAATCCTTTTGTGGCAAAGGACATTCCAAAATGATCTCTTATAATAAGCAAAGTGTTCTTGAGGGTACACGGGAATTTCATCTAGCCACTTCCATCATTTTGGTTTGATGTGTGTTCACTACTTTGATAATTTGATATGTGGGTGGACTGGTACTTGGGTGTTTTTCTTACTTGAACAAACCTCCCACTTATGATTAACCACCTTGCAAGCATCCGCAACTACGAGTAAAGTATTAAGATAACATCTAACCGTAGCATTAAACATGTGGATCCAAATCAACCCTTACAAAGTAGCACATAAACTAGTGTTTATGCTTTTGTCACTCTAGCAACCTATCATCTATTAACTACTTCACAATGCCTTCCCTCAGGCCCAAAGATGGTGACGTGTCATGTAGTCGACGTTCACATGACACCATCAAGGGACTCACAACATACATATAATCAAAATATTGAACACATAGCAAATTCATATGATTACTTGCAACATGACTTCTCCCATGACCTCAAGAACAAAGGTAACTACTCACAATTAATATGCATGCTCAAGATCGTAGGGGTATTGAATAGCATAATTGATCTGAACATATAATATTCCACCAAATAAACCATATAGTAATCAACTACACAAGGTAATCAACACTACTAGTCACCCACAGGTACAAATCTGAGGTTCCGGTACAAACATTGAACACAAGAAATGAACTAGGGATTGAACGGATATGGTGTTTTTGAAGATGTTGATGAAGAATGCCCTCCCAAATATGAGAGGATTGTTGATGATGATGATGGCTTCAATTTCCCCCTCCGGGAGGGAAGTCCTCCAGCGGAATCGCTCCGTTGGAGGGCAAAAGTGCTCTTGCCCAAGTTCCAACTTGAGACGGTAGCGTTCCGTCCCGAAAGTCCTCTCTTGATTTTTTTCTAGGTCAAAACACCTTATATACTAGAAGATGGGCTCCGGAGGTGGGTCATGCTGAGCACAACCCACCAGGGCACGCCTGGTGGGCCTAGCGCTCCCTGGTGTCTTCTGCTCACCTGGGTGGCACCCTCCGATAGTTATTTGCTCCAATATTCATCATATATTCCATAAAAATATCCATAAATTTTCAGCTCATTTGAAGATGTGCAGAATAGGTATCTCTTATGTGTTTTTTTAGGTCTAGAATTCTAGGTGCTGGTATTCTCCCTCTTTGTGCAAACCATGCAAATGGTGAGAGAAATGGCGTTAGAATTACTCCGTAAAGCATTATTATTCATAGAAACATTATAAATAACAATAGGAAATCATGATGCAAAATGGGCGTATCAACTCCCCCAGGCTTAGACCTCGCTTGTTCTCAAGCGAATGTCGATATCGAAAAACATGTCGACATGGTTTGAGAGAGAGGTCTTGATAAAAACAAAATACAGACATAGTAGTATCATGCTTATTATCATAGCAGCAACAAACTTTATCATGGAAATCTTTCATATAACTTTTATTTCATAACCAGATCATATAACTTCTCCTGAACAAGTGACAATTCATCACAACGTAGAAGTATAAAGCATAAACCTTATTGAAAACCAACAAACTATGTTCTCAGTCAACTTTGCAACTACAATTCATCATATTTTCAGGAAGGTTCTCACGTCAGAGCCTTTTGGGCAAGTCCACATACTCAACCATCATTTAGTCTTCTATGATTGCTAACACTCACAACATACACATGAGCAAAAACTTTCAACCGGACACATAGGAAGATAGGAGCTTATAGTTTCGCCTCCCAACGTATTCACCTCAAGGGTAATGTCAATAATAATAACACATGCTCACTCATATCCAACTGGGTATATGTGTCTAGATCATCCTCAGCACATGATGCGTGCAAAAAGAAAACGTAAAAAGGAATGGGGAAGAATACTTTGACTCTTGCATAAAAGTAAATACATGAAGGTAAAAGATAGGCCCTTCGCAGAGGGAAGTAGAGGTTATCATGCACTTTTTAGCTTGTATGCCAAATCCATTAGTGCAAAAGAAAGTCACGTTGTATTTCCCCTTGTGATAACAACCTTTATTATGCAGTCCGTCTCTTTTATCACTTTGTCATCACAAGTTCGTGCAACACTCAACTTTCTCTTACACCAATTGATCCAACACTTTTATAAGAAACTTTTATTGCATTAGTGAAGCGATGACAAATTACTTGAAGTATCTTATTCAATCTATACGTAGGTATGGTGGACTCGAAAAACATGAGTATGGGTTTGGGATTTTGGATGCACAAGTAGTATCTCTAATTAGTGCGGAATTTTTGGCTAGCAAAGATATTGAACAAGAACCACATGTTGAAGGATCTATGAAAATATAACTTCTATGTGAATATGAACAAACATAAATCATGACGTTGTCTTCCTTGTCGAACGTCAACAATTTTGGCATATAATATTTAATGGGGTTTCACAATCATAAAAGATGTCCAAGATAGTGTATTTGTATGTGAATCTTCTCTTCCCTAATTAACTTTTTCATGAGTAGCATCATTGACTAATGCTATGTTTGCCAATCTCCCATAAATTTTACCACTTATACTTTTCTTTATGTGATGTCATAACTCACCATAAGATTACCATATGATCTTTGTAATTTATTTTCTTTTATTTTGGTTCTAACAAGAAAGTAAAGAAACAAGATCTTAAACTAAACTTTATTATATAACTCTCACTCGATTACATAGATATATAGATCAGGAAACAAACACTCGAAAATAGATCAGACTAAACTTTTATTCAACTAGATCATGAAAAAGCTAAGTATCGAAATAAAAGGTAAAGGCAGAAAGATATGGTGATACGATACCGGCGCACCTCCCCCAAGCTTGGCTTAAACCAAGGGGAGTTCCCATAGCCATGTGCACAAGTCTCCTTTGGTGATGAAGATGATGAAGGTGTTGGTGACGAGGTAGTTTGTTTGTCCTCTGGCTTCCAAGGAAAGGGTTCACCATCAAAAGATGATGCACTAGTCCCCTGATTCCTGCAACTGGTAGCTAAACTCATACCTTTAAATCTTGCTTCATATTCAAAAACTTGATTTTGAAGATCATAAATTTGACTTTGTAGAAAGTTGATTTGCTCGTTGAAGGTGAAAATGATGTCCTTCCTAGATTGGCCATCCACGATGTGATCATGGGTGAATTCCGTGATCATGGAGTGATTGGCACTAAGTCCACGCTCCACCATCCCTTTGCACTTGAAGATGTCTTCTTCCACTGCTTCAAGCCTGGCCTCCATGCTTCCCATCTTCTTAGGCCCTTGAACATCTCGGACGTGGAGCACCCCCTCACGCATCTCAATGACTTGAGGGTGCTTCATCACCTCCGACAAGTATGGATTGATAACCTTCTCAAAGAACTTGTCCTTGGGGGAACTTGGTGGAGCCTTGGATATCTAGATCTGGCAAGAAAACAACACAAAACAAGACGAAAGAATATTTATGCGATGCGGCGGTCAAACAATCAGGGATATATATAGAGAATTTTTTTCTTAGGAGACAAGTATATGGAAGGAAAATGAAATCGGGAAGGTTCTCGAGGTGTGCACCACCCACCAGGGCGCGCCAGGAAGGGTAGGCATGCCCTGGTGTATCGTACTCACCTCGGTTGCTTTCCTGTTTATTTCTTATTTTCCTATTTTTTCTAATATTCCAAAACTGACAAAAAATATTTTTGCAGATTTTTCGGAGTCCCTTTACTTACCGTATCACGTACCTCTTCTTTTTCACGATTCTGGAATGTTCTGAAAGGTTTCCCTTATATGTACCTACAGTGTCATGGTTTAGATAACATTGCTTTCAACATTAATACGCGTACCTGATATATACTGTTGTAGCGACCCGACTAAGAACGAGTCAAGCCTCTGTGTTTTCTGTGCCATCCCTGGATCAGTATGCTAGCACACACAGTACATCAATGTATATATCAAAGTGCAATCACATGTAATTAACGTAAAACTGATATATACCTTAAAATAACAGCGGATACAGTCAACGGGAGTGGAGTCCCAATAACACCAACGGCAGGTTGAGTGCGGACCGTAACCCTGAATCGTACTCTTAACCGTCGTAGAAGAGTATCTACAACATGAGACGTTGCCGCCGTGTAGGTCAGCATTTTGAATATGCTGGCAAGATCACCATAGAAGAACAGAAGAATAAAAACTATTCTATATGCAAAGGCTTTGTGGCTCTGTGTCTAAGTTTTTGCGTAAAAGCTGATTTTATTTTCCCTACAACAAAGGAACATCAGGAATTTTCACTATAGAGTTACCTATCATGACATGGTTCCGCCAACCGATGTCCAAATGCCCACAAGTATCATTAACTTGCCCACAATTAATTATCAGTCCAGTGTTAGGAGTTCAGAGATAGATCCAAGTCTAGAAGCTCAAATTGTCCGTAACCGGGCACGGCTAATCGATTAGGTTTAACTCTGCAGAGTGTTGTGTACTCTACCCACAAGATTCGTTCCCTCCTGGTAAGTCCTCGCACTGCCTGGTGTTTGAGAACCGGATGAACGAAACATGGTCTTTCAAAGTGTTTCCCTGACTGTCCGACAGTGCCCATCCAATCCTAACGTCGACTACATCTCGTAGCACTGCCCAGCAGAGTCACAACAAAGATCAACCAAGCCAGAGCCCATAATGACTTGTGGCTACACAGGTAAGCTTCCGGGCATGAAGTATTCATCCTTCCCTTTGAGTCTGGGTGAGGCTTTCCACGTGAATACTGGCCATCTCCAGCAACACCTAGGCAAATCCACTGGTTTCTCCAGGGTACCGTTTCAACCATCCCTCACCCAGTAGTGTGTATTGAAAAACTTGTTTCTCAATTCTCGAAGTCTTGAGGTCTTGAATATGCAGGTCTTGAAGAAGCCTTCATGAAGTCGTCGTTTTGACGTGGAGTCCTTCTTCACACCACTCACGAACACTCATACCAGACCCCGTCTACTTTAGCATAGCATTGCACTAACTAGCATTCCCGGGGCTTTAGTAACAAGTTGTGGGTTCCTACCTCATGCATTCTACTCAACTACAAGAATTTCAATAACACTACGGGAGGGATTTGTTGAAATGATGTCACTATATGCAATAAAACATAGGTATGAAAAGATGGTCAAAGTGAAATTGCCTGTACTGTTGATGAAGATAAAGATTGCTCTCAGAAATAACTTGATAGACTATTCGTCACTCTCCGATGAAAATCTATATAACAAACATTGCATACACATAAGCAATCATACTAGCAATCAATTCTCACAATCAAAAGGTAACACAAGAACAAAAGCAACAATGTTGATGAAGGAAATACTTAAGACAAAACTCAAAGTCAACAAAGTTTTCATAAAAGCAACTAAGGTAGTTTTCCCCTACAAACAACTATTTTCAATAGTACCAAAACAAGGTAAAATATAAGAAAAGGGTTTTAGTAAATATTTTACTAGCAAAAAGAATTACTTTTGAAGAACAAGTAAAACAATGAAAACAACATTGTAAACAACATAATTGTTTGCCTAATGAACTTAACTACGAGCACAACCATAAACTAAGAGAAAACAAATTATGAAACAACTAAGTTAACAGAAAGTAATTAATAAAAATCTTTATTACAAAACATAATTAGATCATCTAAAACTTTTGGGAAAAGAGTTTCTATTAAACTAAATTGTTTTATAACACATTACCTAATGAAAAATAATATAGTTTTCCTATCATAATATAGCAAACTAAATTATTTTTATTAACAAAACATTCTTAACAGAAAAGATTACAAAAAACTTTATTTGAAAACAGAATCTAATTACTTAAAACTTTGTTAAAATGACCTATTACTAACTAGTTTGTTTTATAACAAATTAAACCTATTTGAAAAGGAGTTGAGATTCCTATAACCATAAAGAAATAAACTAAGCAATTTTATATTTTTATTAACAGTAAGTAAAACACCTAAAGTGTAACTAACAGAACCTACTAAATCAAATTTAAACTAAATCTGATTTAAACTAACTAAAACTAAATAAATAAAACTATGCTATAATACTAGACAGATTCTGTTTATAGCCAAAACACTGAGAAAAATCATCCTAAAAAATTCCAAACTTTACCTACTGATAACTAATATCACTACGGTCAAGTAGCAAAAAGAATCAATAAAAAAAATATTTAAACTCAAGTTATTCAGAAAACAAAATTTAAATCAAATCTGTTTAAATTCAAATTTAAATGTTCAAACATGGTCAAACTTGGCATCTACAGAAACTAGATAAAAATTGTGACCTAATGCAAAAAGAATCAATAGAAAATAGTTAAAAATATAAAAGATATAAGAAAAACAAATCAGAAACTATTCTGTTTTTTAAATTAAGACATAAAAAGAAAAAGGTGTTTCTAACGGACAGGGGGTACACGTGGCTTCTCCTGATTGGCTACGGGTGTGCGCGTGAGTGAGCTAGCGAGCGGACGGTCGGCGTCTAACCGAAAACACTTCGGTCTAAAAACAGAAAAGAAAAACCTAGCGGTTCTTTTAAAATAAACCGAAGGGGTATCCTATTCTAATCTACACCGTTCATTCGAGATCGGACGGAGGAGGGTGCTCACCATGGATGGAAGTCGCCGGTGAGGGCTCCGGCGATGGCGACGGCTTGGGATCGAAGCGGGCGTCGACTCCTGGGGGTCTTCGGCGATGGCGTTGGCTCCGTTCGACGCAGGGGAGCACGACTAATGCGATGGTGGCATCGGAGGGGCCTCGGGACGACGGTGATGAGCGACACGAGCTTGAGGGCGGTTCGGACTCCGGCGAGGTCGATGGCTATGGCGTTCCAGGGGGTCCGGGGCTCGGGCAGGTGGTTGTGGAGGTGCGGGCGAGTGCGGCAAGGTCGTCTGCGGCCTCAGAGGGCTTGGGGATGGTGAGGTGGGGTGGCAGGGGAGCAAGAGCGCGGCGGCTACCGGTTGCTCCGGCGAGCGATTCCGGCGAGGAGAGACGTCGGGGTTGGAGCAACGAGGGGGAATGGGAAGAGGGAAGCGAGGGCTATTTATAGGAGGGGTCAGGTGCTCGCGAAAGGGGAGGAATCAATGGATGCGATGATGGCTCCGGCGAGATGCTCGGGAGGGAGAGAGAGCGAGCGAGAGGAGGGAGATGAGCACGGGATTGGCGCTGTCGGACGGTGGGGCTAGGGCGTCAGTGGGAGAGAGGGAGGGGCGCGGTTATCGGGCGACCATTACAGAGGAATTTCGGAAGGGTATTAAAGAGGTGGGCCGGCCCATTTTATTATAAAACCGTTACCGTTTTCTTTATTAATTTCCAGCGCGTTTCAAAATCATTTAAAGCATTCAAACCGTTTCTAAATATAGGGAATAAATATATCAAAATTAACAGAATAAGAAAAGCCATTTATTGAACATTTTTATTGTGTCATTTGATAACTTTAAAAGAAATATTATTTTCAGAAAATGCCTATTTGGTTTTAAATCTTTTTGCAAATATTTTCCAAATGACCCTTTGGGTTTTATGGTTCAAGTACTTCACAAAATTTCCCCTGGTTTGGAGTGTTCTATTACTCCTGTCAAATTTTTGTCAGGGGTTTGAATACTTTGAAAATTTGAATAGGAACCAAATATGAAATGATTCCAAAAGAAAATCCAAAGATTTTCACAGTCACTTTTCAAAGCTTTATTTTAAACTTCCAACTCATATTTCATATAATTTGAAGAAGTCATCTTATCCTCTCTCATGAAAATCATTGAGTTGCTTAAAGTTTCTGAATTTGAAATATTTTCAAATGAAATTCAAATCATTTTCAAATCCCTTTTCATTTCTTTAAATGGAAGAAGTCATGTCATCTTCACTCTAGGGTTTTGTGATGAAAATAATTTGAATTCCTGGTGATCAAAATGCAGATTGAACGTTTTTGGGAAAGTCATTTGATTCCCTCTCACTAAACTTTCGAAATGTTTCAATTTTTCACTCAAATTCAATTACTAAATCGAACAAACAATCATTTTCTAATATTTATTATAACATTCCAAAGTTTGGGATGTTACAAACTACCACACTTAAAATGAATCTCGTCCTCGAGATTCGAAAATGGCTAGAAAGAAAAGGGTAGGGTTTGGGGGTCTTCTAACAGATCCACTGTCCTGGAAAGGTGTGGGGTCTACCACACATAAAATGAGAGTTACTGGTCTCTCAAAATCATGATAGTCCTCTGGGTGCATCTGTCTCTTCACATACTTCACGATAGCTCCTTCGATGCTGCTCTTCCGTTTTAAAATCAAAATCTCGTGTTCTCATAACAAAATGTGTTACCATCGATACTGGGTCTTCTTAGCTGGCAGGTCTCGCGTTCATTCTAAGTAACTTATCGACGATCTCATGATGGTCTACCATTAGTGGTTGTCCTGCAGTGAAATGGGTCTTGGCTTCATTCCTCATCGTAAATTCCTACGTGTGACAGCAACTGTCATGTACAAGGGGTTTTCATCATACCATTCTAAGGCTTAAACAAAAGCTTCAAAGAACGTCATCTCTTTACTATGGGTAAGTCACTCAGATTTACCATTCCGTATAGCAAGAGAATGATTAGAGTAAGTCGTCATGGTGGCCAAACCATGTCACACTGAATTCATCACCTTGTATAAGGTTTAGTGAATCTCGTATTCTAACACTTGGGCTTCCTCACAAGCGTTGCAGAAATTTCTCTTGTCAATGAACAAACTTCGAATAAATCCATTGATTCTGCAAGCGAAGCAAAACATCTATCGTTTCTTCACAACTGTCAGGTTTTCGTATACTCCTAAGAAATCTTTTGCTGATCAGTCGTAGCTTCTTCCAAGTTTCTTCCTTCACCAAGGTGGGGCTTGATCCTTATCAATCCTGAGGTTAGTGACTTGTGGATTCACTTGAATACTTGAACAACTTCATCTCACCCGTGGGGTGACTATCGATCCATATTCCAGCATTTCCTTCAGTTCAATACATCATACCCTTGAGGTACAAATCACAGGCTTATTCTTGTTTAGATTCCACTTAGCGGAATCCATTTTCCTTTCCATTGGTCTGTTTAACCTTGGGTATGGTTTCATAACAATCATTCCTTTTCTCAATATTCCAACTTCAAAGACACGTTGTCACAAAGGTTATCATCCACATAGTTTGAGGTGGTTCCACATTCTCTTCATCTGTATTCACTTATCCAAACTCCTAAATCCGGGAAAGGTACCTGTGGTTACTACCACACTTAAATTAAATGCACTCATGTCTTGCGTAGACCATATTTTCTCATATCCTTGAAAATGGTCGGAGATTTTGGGTCATAGAGTAACAACTCATGTAATACAACATAAGGTAAATCGTGACACCATAATTTCCATTGACTCATGAATTTATTACAAACTCTGAGCCTTCCATTACATAACTTCAAAATGGTAAGAGTGCTACCTATTACATTTATTACATCCAAATATCCAAAACTCAGACTACTCATGTTTAACCATTGTTCTCTGGACAGGTATAGGAGTAGTGTCCTGTCTTCTTGCACTGAAAACAAATGATTTCTGACATATCTCGGGGCTTCTTGATGTTGGTTTTTGCTCCTGGGAGTTCTGGTCCCTTTCTTGGGTACTTATTGGTATAGTGGCCCATATCCTTACACTTGAAACATCGAATATGACTCAGGTCCTTCTGTTCAGGGGCTTGTCTCTTCCTGAGGTTCTTTGTTCTGATCAACACTTCAATTTCCCGTGGATCAAACTCCACTTCTTCTACCGGGAAGTTTTCCAGATACTCTTTTCTTTCCTTCGTACAGTCTTGTGAGAAATGTCCTTCTTCTCCACATGTATAGCAGGCATTTGAGTAAAATCTGGTTAATCCTTCTCCATCAGGGTCTTCACTATCTTTCTTCATCACAAATTCTCCTAAATTTTCTCTGAAAGCTTCCTTCATGGCTTCCTTCTGCTGCTTGATGACTTCTTGTACCTTGGGGTACATTTGGCATTGAGCCATGTAATGCGTAGTTCCTTCACACAAGAAACATGTCACCTGCCCAGTTGGGCCTTCCTTAGTAGGGTGATTTTCTTCACAATGAGGGCATCCTTCCTTGTGTTCTTCCTGGGTGTGTCCTATCTCTCCACATATCTTGCAGGCACAAATCTTCTTCACATCTTTGCTACGGCGCTTTTGGGTGTTGGTAACAACATGAGATCCTTGCAGAGTTATCTTGAATTCTTCCTAAATGTTTGATACTTGCCTATCATGGATATCTTCATGCATCTTCCACCAATTTGCATCACCTTCTACAAAGTACCGAAGAGCATATTGGACCATCTCATTCCTTGTAACAAGGTTACTCCTTAGGTGATCCTCCATGTTCTGAATCCATTCTTCTGCCTCTAACCGAGTCATTAATCCAGAATACACAAGTCTATCTTCATTCGTCATCTATTGGGTCAAGGTTTTGGGATGAGATACGAGAGAGGAAAAAAAGAAGGCGATACACACAATACAAACAATGGTTTTGAAAATAGATTTTTGTTGTGGCTGTCGAAAATAAAACTTACACACAAATAACCTTAGGTTCTCCATTCATCTAGTGAGCTAATATCAAATAACCTCTTTTCAATGGTAAGTTTGAAGTATAAGTTGAGTTCTTTAATTTCCCAAAATGTGTTGTGTTCTCACTCTAGAGGCAAATGGCAAGCTTTCCCATATACCATTTTGTATGGAGACATACCCATACGATTTTTATAAGCTGTTGTATAAGCCCAAAGTGTGTCATAGGGTTTATTAGACCAATTCTTATGGGACCTATTTACAGTTTTTGTATTATAAATTTTATTTTTCTATTGCAAAGTTCAACTTGAACACTAGATTGACGATGATAGGGTGATGCAATTCTATGGTTAACATCATATTTAGCAAGCATCTTATGGAAAGCACGATGAATAAAGTGTGAACCACCATGTGTCGTTAAATATCTAGGGACTCCAAACCTCGGGAAAATAACTTCTTTAACCATTTTAATGGAGCTGTTATGATCAGCACTACAAGTTGGAATAGCTTCTATCCACTTAGTGACATAATCAACAACAACCAAAATATGAGTATATCCATTAGAGGAAGGAAAAGGTCCCATATAATTAAATCCTCAAACATCAAATGGTTCAACAACAAGTGAATAATTCATAGGCATTTCCTGATGCTTACCGATATTACCAATTCTATGACATTCATTACAAGACAAGACAAACTTACAAGCATCCTTGAAGAGAGTAGGCCAATAAAAAACAGATTGCAATACCTTATGAGCAGTTATATATCCCGCATGATGTCCTCCATAAGCTTCATAGTGAAATTTCCATAATATTTGTTCCTGTTCATTCACATGTACACAACGTCTAATAATACAATCTACTCCTTCTTTATAAATATGTGGGTCATCCCAAAAGTAATGTCTTAAATCATAGAAGAATTTTTTCTTTTGTTGGTATGTGAAACTAGGTGGTATATATTTAGCAACAATGTAATTAGCATAATCAGCATACCATGGAGTGTTTTGAGAAACATTTATTGCAACTAATTGTTCATCAGGAAAACTATCATCAATAGGTAGTGGGCCATCAAAAATATTTTCTAGCCTAGACAAGTTATTAGCGACGGGTTTCTCAGCTCCTTACCTATCAGTGACATGTAAATCAAATTCTTGAAGTAATAGAACCCACCTAACGAGTCTAGGTTTAGCATATTTCTTTTCCATAAGATATTTTATAGCAGCATGATTGGTGTGAATGATAACTTTGGAATCAACAATGTAAGTTCTAAATTAATCACATGCAAACACAACTGCTAAAAATTCTTTTGCACTAGTAGCATAATTCCTTTGGGCACACTCTAGAGTTTGTCTAGCATAATGGTTAACATTTAATTTCTTATCAACTCTTTGTCCTAGAACATCACCAACAACATAATCACTAGCAATACACATAATTTAAAAAGGCAAGTTCCAATCAGGTGGTTGAACAATAGGTGTAGTGGTTAAGTCTTTCTTAAGAGTTTCAAAGGTTTCTACACAACCATCATAAAAAATGAAGGGAATGTCATTTTGTAGAAGATTAGTAAGAGGCCAAGAAACATTGGAAAAGTCTTTAATAAACCTCTTATAGAAACCATCATGACCATGGAAACTCTGAACACCTTTAATATCTTTAGGACATGGCATTTTCTCAATTTCATCAACTTTAGCTTGATCCACCTCAATACCTTGATTAACCATAAAGTGGCATGTCTCCCAATTCAATACGATATTAGTTTGTTCACATCTCTATGAGACTCAATCAAGGTTGATTAAGAAATCATCAAAAGAAGTTCCATAAACAGAAAAGACATCCATGAAAACTTCCACAATCTTTGCACAAAAATCAGAGAATAGAGCAGTCATGCATCTTTGAAAGGTAGCGGGTGCAGTGCATAAACCAAAAGGCATACATCTGCAAAAATAGTTTACAAATGGTAAAGGTGGTCTTCTCTTGATCAGATTGTGACACGGGTATTTGAGAGAAACCAGAATATCCACGAGGAAACAAAAGTGTGTGTGTGCTTAAATAATCTTTCTAGATGATTATTCTCTTGATCAATGAAAGGCAGAGGGTAATGATCTTTTGTAGTAGATTTATTTAGTTTTCTAAAATCACTTACCATTCTATAGACAGTAACAATTCTCTGTGGGATAAGTTCATTTTTATTATTAGGAACAACAGTAATACCTCCCTTTTTAGGGACACAATGAATGGGGCATACCCATGTACTATCATCTATAGGATAGATTATACCTGCTTCCAGAATTTTTAGTATTTTAGTTCTTACCACTTATTTCATCTTAGGATTCAATCGTCGTTGGTGATCAATAACTGGTTTAGCATGAGGTTCCATATTGAACTTGTGCTGACATAGAGTGGGACTAATGCCCTTAAGATCATCAAGAGTACATCCAATAGCAGCCGGGTGCTTCCTCAGAATTCTTAATAATCTTTCTTCTTCATGTTCTGAAAGGTTAGCACTAATAATAACAGGATATATCTTTTTCTCATCACCATAAGCATCCTTCAAAGTGTCAGGCACTTGTTTTAATTCAATCACTGGGTCACCTTTAGGTGGAGGAGGACCTCCTAGAGTTTCAATAGGCAAATTGTGTTTTAGTAGAGGTTGTTGTTCGAAGAAAAAAAATTCTATTTCATTTCTTTCACGCAAGTGCATATCATTTTCATGCTCCAGCAAATATTGTTCTAGTGGATCGGTAGGAGGAATGACAATAGAATCAAGACCAATTGTTTCATCCTTACTAGGTAATGCTTTATCACGGGGTTGTCTACTAAACTTGGAAAAATTAAACTCATGAGACACATCACCAAACTTAATACTGATGGTTTCTGTTTGACATCTATCTTAGCATTAATAGTGTTCAAGAAAGGTCTACCAAAGATAATGGGACAAACGTCATATTGTGGGGAACCAAGAACTAGAAAATCAGTAGGATATTTTATTTTCCCACACAAGACTTCAACATATCTAACAATCCCAAGTGGTGTGATGGTGTCTCTATTAGTAACATCAATGTCTTCTATTTCAGCAGGTGCTATGCCATTCGCAATTTCTTGGTATAAAGTAAAAGGAATAGCACTCACACTAGCACCCAAATCACATAAGCAATGATATCAATGATCTCCTATTTTAACTGAGACAACTGGCATGCCAACTACGGGTCTGTGTTTATCTTTTTCATCGGGTTTATAAATTCTAGCAGCTTCATCACAAGAGTAAATAACATGCCCATCAATATTTTCTACCAAGGGATGTTTAACCATAGCTACACTAGGTTCTACTTTAATTTGTTCAGAGGTCTTAGGTGCTTTAATATTACTCTTGGAAACCACAGCCGATACCTTAGCATGTTCCTTTATACTAACGGGGAAAGGTGTTTTTTCAATATAAGCAGTAGACACAACTGGATCAACATTGTGAATGATAGTTTCTTCTTTAGCTATGATAGGTTCTTTGATTTCTTCTTTAATAGGGGGGTGATATTTAAACCACTTCTCCGTAGGGAGATCAAAATGAGAAGCAAATGACTCACAAAAAGACGCTATTATCTGAGATTCAAGGCCATATTTAGTGCTAAATTTGTGAAAAGGATCGGTATTCGTAGAAGATTTAACACAATCAAATTCTATTTTAATACCAGACTCGTTACCTTCGTTGAGTTCCCAATCTTCAGAGTTGCATTTAATTCTTTCCAAGAAATCCCACCTGAATTCAATAGTCTTCTTCATAAATGAACAAGAACAAGAAGTATCGAGCGTGGATCTATCATTATGAGAAAGCCGGGAAAAATATTTTGAATAATAATTTCTCTCGAGAGGTCATGATTGGGGCATGAATATAAAATTGATTTAAGCCTCCCCAGGCTAGAGCGATGCTTTCTCCTTCATGAGGCAAAAAATTATATATATAATTCCGATCACGATGAACTAGATGCATAGGATAAAACTTTTGGTGAAATTCCAATTTCAATCGATTCTATTTCCATGATCCAATATCATCAGATAGCCTATACCATGTCAATGCTTTTCCCTTCAAATATAAAGGGAAAACCTTCTACTTAACTTCATCTCCGGATAAACCTGCAAGTTTAAATAATCCACAAATTTTATCCACATGTATTAGGTGCATATCGGGATGTTCAGTTATGTCTCCTGCATAAGGATTAGCTAGGAGTTGTTCTAACATACCCAAAGGAATTTCATAACCAATATTATCAGTAGGTGCAGTAGGTTGAGGGGAAACTAACTTTGGTTCCGTTCAAGGTGAAGATACCCTGAACAAACACCCTGAAAGGATTGGTCTCCATAGTAACAAGTGACAATAAATTTCAGGATGTAGTATAAGTTTTTCCTTAGCGATTTCCACTTACTAACAGCGCTTCACTCCCGTGCAATAGTGCTAGAAAAGAGTCTTGATGACCGACAAGTATAGGGGTTGAATCGTAGTCCTTTCAATAAGTAAGGGTGTCAAACCCAACGATGTGAACAAGGAAATGACAAGCGATTCTCAGCAAGGTAATTTCTGCAAGCACTGAAATTGTAAGTAGCAAGTAGTTTGATAGCAAGGTAATTTGTAACGAGCAAGTAACGGTAATAGTAAGTAAGGTGCAGCAAGGTATCCCAATCCTTTTGTGGCAAAGGAGAGGCCAAAACAATCTCTTACAATGAGCAAAGTGTTCTTGAGGGTTAACGGGAATGTCATCTATCCACTTTCATTATGTTGGTTTTATTCGTGTTCACTACTTGGGTAATTTGATATGTGGGTCAACCGGTGCTTGGGTGCTTTTATTACTTGAAGAAACCTCCCACTTATGATTAACCCCCTCCCAATCATCTGCAACTACGTTAAAAGTATTACGATAACATCTAACCATAACATTAAACATGTGGATCCGAATCAGCCCCTTACGAAGTAGCGCATAAACTAGGGTTTAAGCTTCTATCACTCTAGCAACCCATCATCTAATAACTAATCCACAATGCCATCCCTTAGGCCCAAATATGGTGAAGTTTCATGTAGTCGACGTGCACATGACGCCACTAAGGGAATCACAACATACATATCATATAAATATCGAACACATATCAAATTCACATGATTACTTGCAACATGACTTCTCCCGTGACCTCAAGAACAAAGGTAACTACTCACAAATAATATGCATGCTCAATATCATAGGGGTATTGAATAGTATAATGTATTTGAACATATAATCTTCCAACAAATAAGCCATATAGTAATCAACTACACAAGGTAATCAACACTACTAGTCACCCACAGGTACCAATCTGAGGTTCCAGTTCAAAGATTGAACACACAAGATGAACTAGGGTTTGAGAGGAGATGGTGCTGTTGAAGATGTTGAACAAGAATGGCATCCCAAAGATGAGAGGGTTGTTGGTGATGAAGATGGCTTTGATTTCCCCCTCCGGGAGGGAAGTTCCCCCGGCGGAATCGCTCCGCTTGTTGGAAAAAGTGCTCCTGCCCAGGTTCCACCTTTAGAGGGCGGCGTTCCGTCCCGAAAGTCCTCTCCTAATTTTTCATAGTTCAAAACACCCTATATACCAGAAGGTGGGCTCCAGAGGTGGGCCGTGCTGAGCACAACCCAGCAGGGCGCGCCTGTGGGGACTGGCGCGCCTAGGTGTCTTGTGCTCACTAGGGTGGCCCCCTCCAGTAGTTATTTGCTCCAATATTCATCATATATTCCATAAAAAATCTCCATAAAGTTTTATCTAATTTAAAGTTGTGCACAATAGGTATCTCTGATGTACTTTTGTAAGTCCGGAATTCGAGTTGCCGGGATTCTCCCTCTTTGTGCAAACCTTGCAAATTATGAAAGAAAAAGCATTAGAATCCCTCCATAAAGCATTATTATTCATAAAAACATTATAAATAACAGTAGGACATCTTGATGCAAAATGGACATATCAGAACCCAACAAGGAGCTAAAGGTAGAATTAATATTCTCTCAAGTTCTATCGACCACTTATACAACTCTACACATGCTAATGTTTACTTGCCTAGAACAAGAATAAAACTATTTCGCAGGAATAAAACTAGAAGTACTTTGAAGGTGTGATAAGGTAGTTTGGCAATATAATAAAGAATAATTAAATAAAAGTTAGGGGGTGTTTAGATAAAAGTTATGGCCCATGCCTCAAATTCTAAGTTAACATATTTTGCCTTTGCCGGATATTTTCAGAGAAGTTAACTTTATTCCTCACGACACGAAAGAGATTTATCTTCTAGGCTTACATGTTAAGCAATGGAAAACACTCACTTCTTGGTTGGAGAAGACGACCCTACTTACTTTGTGAATGGAAGCAATTGAATAAATAATTTTGTAAAATCAAATAATTACAATACTAATGATTGCAACCATGGAAAAGCAGTGCTACATGGTGACAGGTTTAAGCATCCCTAACCTATAATACTTACAAAACCAGATTGTATGATGCTAATAACATGTATAACCACTAAATATTAAACATCAAGCCGAACGACTTTGTACTATGATTTTAAACTATGGGTGATTTGGCCACGATCGGTCCTCATTTGCCGCTAGGAAATCGTCCCATGATTTCCATAAAGTAATCACACGAGATTGCACCCATTTAGGGTAAAATTTCATTGCAAATTTAGGTGCGCCTAAATCCTTTCTCCCATCATTTTTGTTAGTGCTTTATACTGGATATATACATCACATAGTTGGAACATCCCTTCTTAGAGATGAACCATATAATAAACTATTATACTAAAATATTAGGTATGAATGCAAGGATTGTTGAGAAATTTTATCAATGTATGAAGAAAACAACATGGTAAGACGCAAAAATAGCTTTCTAGTTCCTGCCTGATACCTTCGATCGAACCAGAGCACGTGTAGCAGGTTGTAGCCCACAAGCTCATTTTCTTCCGTTGTGTCTATCTTCCGATCAGATCAACATCTTACTTGATTAGTCATTGGGTCAACTCTTTGTTTGTAGTTTTCATTGAACAGGCAAAGGATAGATTAGATGCCACTCACGAGCTTCAAAGTTGAGGTAGCGTTAGCAAACTTGATGGAAGGAGAGAGAGCGCAAGACGTAGCTACCCCAATTCCACAATGGGGCCGCAAGGATCACGGATTGAGCCGCTGCCACACACTATTGCCGTTAAAGGTGGTATACGGTCACATGGATGCATGCCTCTTTCGTATCTCGCCTCCATGGATCAAAAGAGAGTAGGCACATACGACCCCAAGCCATGACCTATACTTGAATAGCACTAGTCCTTGCTCGGGGCAACGACCACCTCGTTGGTCCTACACCCTAGAGCCATGCACATGTGCTGGAGATGCGGGGGGCATCAGAGGACAAGTCTTCCTCTACTCCATCGCCCAACCTCAACGGTGTCTCTCCTAGGCCTACCTCACCAGGATCCTCAGCGACCACGCCTCGTCGAAGATGGGCCCTAGATCGAGGGATCAACTTTGTAGTGTTTTTATTTTATTTAGAAAAATAGCAGTAGTTTTCCATTTTGAGATGAAAGCCGGTGGATTCCTAATTGTATAGGATACTAACTTAAATAAAATCTTTGTTATGACACTAAGAACATCTCGTTACATGGTGTGATAGTAAGTCATGTATCCTACATCTGGTATATTGTGTGTTCAATTCTCCAAGGTTGATGATTTTAGTTCTCGTGGCCCATAAGCAACGAATCTTGCTTGCGTTCGCATGAAACAATACTAGCGATAGACAAAAAGGTCCAAGCGCAACCGACATGTGAAGCGCACAAAACGTTTTTATTTAGTACCACCTCAACGAGCTCATTATGACAAAATCATCATAAGCGGAACGAAACTAAGAATATTAACTTCTCTATTACTAGGTATAGATTACAGCAGGAAAAGAGGAGTTAGACCACTGCATGGAGGGGGAGAGTTGGTGGTGATGGCGGCAAAGTTGTTCGTGTAGATCGTCTACATGATGGTTGCCCCGGCAGTGTTCCGGTGCCATCGGAAGAGCGCCCCTCCTTCTTATTCTTCCTTGATCCCCCACTATATGGGAGGAGAGTTTCCCCTCTGGTCCATGGCCGACATGGATACCGGATGGTAGGAACCCCTCCGATATTGATCTCTCTCTCCTTCTCTTCTATTTTCTCGAATGTTTTCTAACCCCTTCACCGTTTCTTTAATATCTGGAGATTGTAATACTGATTGGGCTGAAATATTGAGGGGATTATTCTCGGGAAATTATCTTTCTTGCGACGAAAGAAGGGCCCCAACCAACTTATGAGGTGGTCCCAAGCTATCAGGCCACGGCGACCCCTTGGTCGTGCCCTGTTGGCTTGGGAACACCTCAGGTACCATATTGCGTTCATTCCTCTTCCCTAAATGCACATATATTCCAAAATAAATCTCCGTAAAAAAATTTGTGTTATGACTCCGTTGGATTTTCTACAAAAGATGCAAAAACAACAGGAACTAGCACTGGGCACTAGATCAATATGTTAGTACTAAACATATTATAAAATGTTGCCAAAAGTATATGAAAGTTGTAGAGTATTTGCATGAAACAATCAAAAAGTATAGATACGATGGAGACTTATCATCAGCTGCCAAGTCAGACCTCATCGATGACGACAATGACAAGGGCACCCTATCCGTCTCTTCCAAGTAAAAAGAGCGCATTTGTGACATTAGGGAGGGTACCCTGTAGCCATGCTCTTCCAAGAGGAAAGATCCCATCCATGACATTAGGAAGGGCACCCTGCAGGTGTGCTCTTCTAAGGGGAAGGGGCCCATTTGCAACAATAGTGAGCACACCCAGAATCCATGCTCTTCCAAGGGGAAGGAGGCCATCTGCAAGAAGTGCATAAACCCATGTCATGTTTAATTATTTCACTCATGCGAAATGTATGGATTGTGTAGTTCAATTTCATCAATACTTGTTTCAAGGGCCATGTGTGTTTCCTGTTAAACCTGATATTCTAAACACGCCCACTGTTTACTTCATTTTTTTCACATGCGATGTTCAATTATTCAATTCAGTGTTTAATAACAAGTGATGTTCTATGCAATTTCAACAATACTAATATGAATGACTATATTGGTTGTTGTTAAGCTTGTTTTACTGAGCATATGCCTTGTTTAACTGTTTTTGCTTGCTCGGTTGTTTGTAGTGGGCATATGTGCGGATTCAATTTCTATATAGTATGCCTTATTTATTTTAGTTATTCACATTGTGATGTTCTTTATGTGCAAGTATGGAGTTTGTAGTTCGATTTCACCAATGCTTGTTTCAACGGCCATATCTGGTTCCGATTAAACCTTGTGTAGTTAACACACCCGTTGTTTATTTCAGTTTTTTTCACATGTGATGTTCAATTATTCAATTTGATGTTTAAACACAAGCTATATTCTATGAAAAGGGTTGTACTTGGTTGTTTTTAAGCATGTTTTAGTACGCATATGCCTTGTTTAACTGTTTTTGCTTGCCCGGTTGTTTTTAGTTGGCATATCTCCAGATTCAATTGCTATATAGTATGCCTTGTTTATTTGAGTTATTCACATTGTGAACTTCTATATGTGCAGGCATGGAATTTGCAATTCAATTTCATCAATTCCTGTTTCAACGGCCATATGCTATTCCTATTAAGCTTGGTGTAGTTAACATGCCCAGAGTTTATTTCAGTTTTTTCTCAATGTAATGTTGAGTTATACAATTGGATGTTTAATCACATGCTATGTTCTACGCAATTGCAATAGTACCACTATGAATGACTATATTTTGTTGCTATTCAACCAGTTGTAGTGAGCATATGTATTACCATTTTTATGTAACAGTAACTAGTGGGCTTAATCCTGCTTAGTATCAGATTGAATGACTATATTATGGTGTTGTTAAATGTTAAGCCTATTGCGGTTAACACACCTTTACACATTGGTACAGCGAGTTGCTATACAAACAGTTTTTAACCCGTTTCCTCTATGGCATTTTAAACTGTCGCCTAGTGAGCATGGGCGATAGGGGGGGTCCTTCCCACAGGACCAAGAAACCATCGGGGGTAGCCCTCTGGTCACACATGTTGCGCAAAATGAGCTCGTGTGCGATCATGCTAGCCATCACATACAATTATACATGCCCAATCGTTCCCGTTCATAAATACATCCCACACAGTGAATCCTAGAGAAATGTTTCCCTTCATATGTACATCCCACACAGTCAATCCACGGAATTTGTTTCCATTTGTATTTACATCCCACACAGTCAATCCAAGAAGAACATTTATGTTCATATGTACATCCCACACGATGAATCCCATACAAATGTTTCCGTTCGCACGTACATCACACACAAATTTCCTCATCAAATCATCTGTGATAGCGTTGCCATTGCGGACGATATTAACAATTTTATCGTTTGTGTTCTTGAATGCATCACGCACGATGCATAGAAGAAACTGTGTCTCATAGGCTGTCCATCACACACACTATTTGTGTGGAAAATATTTGCGCAAAGTGGCCTAATGCAAACAGTTTTCAAGAGGAAGTCATGTGTGATTGTTCATTGATCCAACACGTTTTCTTCCTAGAAAATGTGTGCGTTGTCTTAGGTCATCATCCATGGTGTTTTCTCAATAACCTATTGCAATAGAAAAGCCCAATTAGCAGGCTAATTGGACTATTATTAATAATGCATTTATTAATCAAATTAACATTTCATATTAAGCACACAATATATTTCATCGTGTTATGGAACCATGATTTCATAATCCAAATACATCAGCGTACAACATCATATAGCTAAAGCACTCAGTTACACCATATAGGCATATAGCTAGCTACCCCGTTACACAACTGCACTAGCACCAAGTTTCACATGCAACATCTATAACCTTTGGAAATTAGCATCATAGATGGTAGATAGACAGATGAATCTCATCTGGAAAACTACTGAAGTGGAAGGCAAATATTGAACCTTCATTGATGTTGAAGGTCTTTGCAACTTTAGGGCAGTGTCTGTGGATGATTGACCGTCCATCCTTCGTCCTCTTCAGGAAGACTTCAATATTGTACCATGGTGTTGTATGAATACCTTCCTCGCCCCCTGACCATACGGGTGGTTTGAGATGTAATCATTAGTGAACTACTTTGGAAACTCCTGAAAGCAACGATATGCATAAATATCTTCTCTAAATTTGAAATGGCTCAAAGGAATAAAAAGACAAGGTATAATAGTTAGTACCATCATGTAGTGCACTGATGTCTTGTTCATTGTCCAGACAAAGATCTTGTTTCTTTTTGTTGCTAGATTATTTATCCTAACAATCTTTTTTAGTTTCTTGACTTGACTGATATTCATGGAAAACTCATTTACCCATATGCAAACGGCTCGAACAATGGATCAAAACCTCTAACAGCAAGACCTACATGTGAAAGAAAAATTGTAAAAAACCTGAATATTAGAATGCTTCCTGCAATTGCACAATAATCTGCTATTAGACAAAGGACCATGCATGTGGAAACCTCGATTGTAAACCTCGGTGCTTCCCATTGTTTCCCTGTAACACATATAAGGTAGTTATTGATCACATTAAGTGAGGGTATGGATGCTATCAGTAAAATATGTTGATGAAAAATAAACACATTGCAGAATCAGCACATTAATTCGAGCCACATGGAAAATGCATTACCCAAACCAAGCATGATTAAGAACTAGGAAATATAGCAATTCTGTAAGTTTCTCATGTATTAAGTGCAGCCAAATTCTATTTATTCCTCACAAGCATAACAATACAAAATTGTACCCACAACAATTGGACATTGCATTGTAAAATTGAACCAAGCAGTAAACTAAACACCATAACAAACGAACCAAATATTAACAGAGCACCACATTGCACCATATAACATACTCCTAATAGAAGATCAGACAGGAGTGAGGAGGTGGCACTGCAAGCTAGGAGTGAAGGTTTCAACTTGGAAAGGAAGGGGAAACATGGGAATGTGGCTTTTGGTAAGGGGGACGGGACAGAGAGGTAGAAATTTCCGCGGAAGCCGAAAATGTTGGCTCGGTGGAGCAAAGAAACTTGTGCACAAAGTGTCATCAGACACGGTGCCTTATTCTGCACTATGTACGATATGTGAACATCACAAACAATTCATATAGCTTACCACGTGTGTGATGAGTTTGAACATGCAAATTTTTGTCCGGATCTCCCTAGTTACAGTGGTCATCCACGTCATTGCCTAATTTGGGTACACAAAAGAGCCTATAGCACACCCACACTTCTTAATCAAGGAAGTTCAGCAATTAAGCACAACTAGCTGACTTAAACATTACTCTAAAAAATTAAAGATCGGCGCTCTAAATTAAACAAAGATTACTAGTCCGGCTGGCGCTCGTTCATCTCTGCCGCCTCCTCCATGTCCAGCTCACGCCGGACGATCTCCTAGGGAAGGGGCTCCATGGCATCCAGCGCAGCATACTTGGCAAGCATCTCGACATCCGCGTCTGCCATCCGCTTCTTTGGAAAAGGCCACCACGAGATGGACTTGGGAGGCCATGATCTGGGCTTGGATGGTCTCCATCGTGGCAAGGTATGCCGCGAAGGAACGAACGGCTGCTAGAATTCTCTCAGCAATTGCTAACTCATCGGTCGTGGGTTGCCGACCATTGTCGAAGAAGCTTCGTTCGATTTCTGCGGTGACCGCCAGGAGCTGGGTAGAGGCGGCCTCAACATGGTCGTGGGCGACCTCTATAAGGTCTAGGGCCACCAATGTGGAATGGACAGCGTATGTGCCGCACTTTCCAATTGCTATCCCCATCATATATGTTGCTACCGCCACCTGAGCAGCAATAGCAGCCATTTGGGCTGCCTTGACTGCCCGGTCACAGATTGCGGCCGCTCTCATGCAACTTGTTAGCATGCACATGGCAGTTGCGGCCATGCTCTCACTAGAGTGGGGTGCCTAAGTTGCCCTCATGACGCGGGTCCACTTCCCCATATTTCACCGGTGACGATTGAATAGTGAAATGATATTTGGGAAGAAATCTAGTGAGCTTGATGCATCGGCTGTGGATTGTAACTGACGCACCTTCTCGCGTAACCCATATACATACTACGCTGACGGTGCTCCAAGATATTTTGTACTACATCTCACACGGTTGGTGATAATAAGTTGTGTGTGATCTACTTATTTTTTTGTCTTGATTTGAAATACATAATGGGGGTCACGGAGGCAATGGAGGGTGTTCGAATTGCTAGAACTTTTATCTACAATGACCATGCAACTATAGGTATGTTGTCAAAAAATTGGAATTATTCAGGGTTTGTTTGAACATTTTTGTTCGTTAACTTGGTTTTCTAAGCATTTCAGATGCACAGTTAAAAATTAAACTACATGCACATGCTTTGGTGCACCAAAATGGGTTGTAAAATCATATATGTGTCCATGGACTGATGCTTATGTCCCATGCAAGAAATGGGGATGAATTTCAAACACCTCGACACCGCGTCTCATGGGAAAACATTGAGATACTTGGTTTTGGAATTCTAGTAAATCCAAAACTCATCTGAAATTGTCCCATTTGGGGCAGGTTTTGGTATAAGCTTCTCACAAACCAGAGCTTCTCAGAGGAAGCATCATGGTTCCGGTAGGGAACGTGTCACCTGTGTGGACGAAACAATATTCGTTGTGTCTTCTTGCTTTCAATTTTTTTCTGGTGTCAACATAGAACAATAGGAGTGTCATGTTAAATTTTGGAATTTTTCGGGGTTAAATTGGACATTTTTATACATTAACTGAGTTTTCTAGGCATTTGTGTGCATAATTCAAAATTTAAGTACATGCACATGCTCCAGTGCATAAAAATGGGTTGAAATATCAAATGTGTGTCATTGTTTGCATGCTTAGGGCGCATGCAAGACATGGGAACGAATGTCAAACACCTCGGCACCGTCACCTGGCCACAAACATTGATATACATGGTTATAAAATTCAAGTAAATCACAAAATCATATTAAATTCATGAAACTTGGCATGCTATCATGGAACGGCATCAACATGTTGTGGTAAAAAATTGTCCCATTTGGGGAAGGTTTGGATCTAAGCTTCTCACAAACCGGAGCTTCCCATGGTTTCGGTAGGGAACGTGTCACCTGTGTGGATGAAATGATATTCGTTGCGTCTTCTAGCTTTCAAATTTTTCTAGTGTGAATATAGAACAACAGGAGTGTTGTGTTTCATTTTGGAAATTTCCGGGGTTCGTATGGACATTTTTATACATTAACTGAGTTTACATGAATTTATGTGCATAATTCAAATTTGAACTACAGGCACATGCTCCAGTGCATATGAATGGGTTGAAAGATCAAATGTGTGTCCTTGGTTGCATGCTTACGTCCCATGCAAGAAATGGGAATGAATGTCAAACACCTCGGCAACGTCGCTTGGCTGTAAACATTGAGATACATGGTTTTAAAATTCAAGTAAATCCAAAACTCGTCTAAAATTCATGAAACTTTGCATGCTATCATGGAACGACATCAACATGTTGTGGTAATTTTTTTGTCCCATTTGGGTATAAGCTTCTGACAAACCAGAGCTTCTCACAACAAGCCTCATGGTTCTGGTAGGGAACGTGTCACCTTTGTGGATGAAACGATATTCATTGCCTCTCCTTGCTTTCAATTTTTTTCCTAGTGGCAACAAAGAGCAACATGAGTGTCTTCTTAAAATGTGGAATTTTCCAGGGTTCGTTTGGACATTTTTGTACATCAACTGAGTTTTCTAGGCATTTTATGTGCATAATTCAAATTTGAACTATAGGCACATGCTCAAGTGCAAAAAAATGGGTTGAAAAATCGAATGTGTATCCTTGGGTGCATTCTTAGTTCCCATGCAATAAATGGGAATGAACTTGAAAAACCTTGGAATCGTGCCTCGGCCTAAAAGATTGAGATGCTTTGTTTTTAAATTCAGTAAATCCAAAACTCGACTGAAATTCAAACTTGACATGCTATCACAGAATGGCACCCGTCATTTTGTGGTATTTTTCTTGTCCAATTTGAGAGAAGGCACACTCGAATCAACAGCTGGAAGTGCAATATGGATGGTAGATATAGGTTTTTGTAATCTAAAAATATAAAAACAGCAAGGTAGCAAGTGTAAAACAGCAAGCAAAATGGTGTATAAATGCTTCGAAATAGGGTCTAGGGTTCATACTTTTGCTAATGAAAATTCCCAACAATGCTAACATAGTTGAATCATATGATCATCCCTCAACATGCAACAAAGAATCACTCCAAAGTTCCTATCTAGCGGAGAACAAATAGTTGAAATTGGTGTAGGTAGTAGAACCACCTCAAAGTTATCCTTTCCGATCAATCTTTTGGCTATTCCTATAAGTGTCACAAACAACACTAGAGTTCATAGTAAAATAACACCAATGATACATATCAATCAACCCTAATGTCACCTAGATACTCCAATGTCACCTCAAGTATCCATGGTTAAATTATGCGACATGCATCAATCAATTTCTGATCCAACATATTCAATCCAACACAAAGAACTTCAAGGAGCACCCCAAGACTTCTATTGGAGAACGTGGTATGAAAACGTGCAATCAACCCCTATACATAGATTCCCAAGGTCACCGGAATCCGCAAATTGATGCCTTGTCGGGACCCCAATCCTCAGTCATATGAATCCAGATTGTAACATATCACATCACTTTGCGGCCTCACACACGGTAAGCTCCATTGCTGCAGCCTTACCTTAGCCGGGACCGTTTTCGTCTTTTGCTCACATATGTGAACATGTCGCTGGCAATCAAATGACAGAGAACCCGGGCCGACATGACTAGTCATAGAACCCAAGTGGCACATCCATACGGAAACAGGCATACGTAACACAACAATGCAGTTGTCAGTCTCAAGCATGTGTAGACGAGTCATAGCAAGCTACAAGGACTCCATTACGCCGTGGGACATATATGTCATCACTACACGTAGATGAGTCGTAGCAGGCTACAGTGACTCCATTACACTGCGAGACATTTCCCCGAAGGGACAGACACAACAGAAAAGAAGGATACATGCCGGTCAATCAATGTGTCTGGAGCAGTAGCAAGCTACCAAGGCTCGATGGAAGCACAAAGAAGCAGTTTCCCGTAAAGAGTACTACTAAAGGCACACGACTAGGTGTCGGATCCCATACATAACGTTACACGTCACATGTACGCACGACATGCCCGATATGCATAGATACAACTATGACATCACAACATAACGATACATCAACACAACTTTTATTTAAAAGGATCAGAAGAGCCTTGCATAATAAGTTCTTACAAGTAGGGGTCACATGACCCGACACCCAAGTCATACAAGCAAGTTCATACAAACCAAGTGAAAGCATAAAGCTCTCTGAGTACAGACAGATGAAAGGGTAAAAATGCACATCGCCTGACTATCTACAGCCCACCACAAGGTATAAGGTTGTAGCTGGGAGACCAGCTATTCGGCATCGTCGACATCTAGATAGAACCCACCTCATGGGTCCTGAGTCTCGTCTGCAATAGTTATTAAGAAAACGTGAGTACAAACGTACTCAGCAAGTCTTTAAGACAGACCTAGAATATTCATGCTCATGTATCAATAAGGGGAGTGGTGGAATTTATGCAGCAATGCCAGCTTTGACTCATGGCTAACCTACACTATACAATTTTAACTCTTTGTTTAGATTTTAGATATCGCACACGAGTCCACTAACTCCATAACAATACACCACCATGGATTCACTTCCCTCTCCTAAGAGAGTGTCATCTACGGAACTCACACTAATATTTTTAGGAGTATCCATTTAATTATCTATGAATAGCATAAGATTTCCAAGTAGTCCATATCCGAGGATGTGGCTATTAGAATAGTTTCATACCCTGCAGGGGTGTACTTCTTCAAACATGCTCTCGCCACATATCGTTGTGTGCTCATAAAACCATGCACCTCGGCAACCTTCAAGCGTAAGCCTAGCAAGGGAGTCGGCCACGAAAGTCAATCACATAAGACCTCTAGTTCAGGCTATCACCTATTTGAGACTGAACATGCACGGAAGTCCGGCCGAAGTTTCCGCTACGGCACCAAACGATGTGCGCAGGGTTCCCAAGCCCACCATGCGGGTGACCCTTGGTACACCGTGCCACTTCCTACTGCGTCGTAGCCCACCCCTAGGGTTAGCGCTACGCATGGCCTCCAACATGCTATAAACACTAGAAACTACTTGCAACTCCTGGACTAAGGACTAAGTGTTTGATAAGACGAGTGGGGTCATATTTCAGGGCCCAACATGTGGTAGTAACTAGTCTTGGATCACAAACACAGAACTCAGTTCCTAAGAACGGTCCTGATGAGACAACCCGGTATGTACTCCTACATAGCCTCTCATCGCTACCTTTACCAAATCGGGTTCATCATAAGCTTATCACATCAGAACAACATTGTTTCACTCCAGTTCATCACCCAGATGAATCAGACCTGACACAACCCTTAGCATAGAAAGCACAGTAGGCAAAGTAAGAAAAGCACAACATGGCACAAGCATCTACCAGGTATGCTAGGTTGCAAGGTTTAGCTATTTACTGTGACAATGACAGGTCATGCAAAGGAATAGGTTCATCTACCATGTATGACAGAATAGTGAATGTTTGTTCTAATGCAATAAACAAGAGTAGGAGCGAGAGAGTGGGATGTTATCGGAATGATCAAAGGGATTGCTTGCCATGCTGGGTGGCGGGGAGGTTTTCTCCTTTGTTTGAATACTCGGAGGTATCCTCAGAAGCAGGACCTACCGCAATGCAGATAAATGGCAATCAATACACGCAAGTGCAACAATATGATGCATGATCATGACATGGCAGCATGTATGGATGAGCTAATGCAACTATTGTCCAAGTTAATTTGAAGTGAGTTTGAATATAGGTTCAAAGTCATTCTCCATTTCATATTCCATATATTAACCTATTAGTAAATGTCAATGTTCAACTACATAGGTTGCTCTAACATGCATGACAACAGCACCATTGGATTCACTGGATTTCTCTGATAAATTTTCATACATAAATTATTTTCATCTGATTTACAGATTAATTTATATGAATTTTAGAAGTTTTAGAAATTTTCTGGAATTATTTTAATTCAGAA
Organism: Hordeum marinum; assembly: GCA_022496015.1. Lineage (NCBI taxonomy): Eukaryota > Viridiplantae > Streptophyta > Magnoliopsida > Poales > Poaceae > Hordeum > Hordeum marinum. The sequence goes on along the minus strand of CM039673.1, from coordinate 366,635,551 downwards.
AATTCATTACTGCATCAGCCTGACATCATCATGACGTCAGTTGGTCAACAGAACGTTGACAGGTCAAACCTGGCTAGTGGGGCCCACTGGTTAGTGACCCAGCCTCTAACAGAGCTAATTAATTAAATAATTACTAATTAGTTTAGGGTAGGGCCCACTGGTCAGTGGGCCATTAACTTAATTAATTTAGTTAATTAAATTATTAATCCAGTTTTTACTAACAGGGCCCGGCCCCACTTGCTAGTGACCCAGGGGTCAAACCCCTAGTGGTCAAACTGGTTGAATCGCCGGCGTTGAGCTGTCGGTGACGTCAGGGACGGCGGAGGGGGTCGGATTCCCTCCTCCAGCGACAGAAAGGACGGCGGAGGGCACCGATCTACTCTACAAGCTCGCGCGCGTCGAGCCTGACACCTCTCAAGGGTTGGGATGGCCGGAATCGACGCCGACGATGAGCACGGCGGCTGCCGGAGCTCGGGCGAGCACGGGATCATCGAGTCGGATCTCGAATGAGCCACCTAAGGGCTCCTAAGGTTGCCTGTGATCATCCTAAGCATGACTATGTGCTCAGGTGCGAGCTTGGGCCGCTCCAGTGACGGCCACGTCCTTGCCGGTGGCGAGGAGCTCTCGGACCCGAGGGGATCCGGTGCTAGAACGCGCTAGCGAAGAGGGAAAAGGGGGAGATGGAGCAGGAGCTCATAGCGAATCCAGCGGCAATGAGAGCAGGCTCGGGGAGGCCTTGATTGCGACGCACGGCCGGTGGCGGTCTCCGGTGACCGAGAAGGAAAAAGGCGGCGAGGTCAGCGATGGGAGGCCTTCGGGCTTGATTCTTTTGGCGGAGAGGACCGACACGTCACGACGGAGCTAAAGGGGGGCTTGGGAGCGAGGGGGAGCGGCTGGAATGGCGGCTACGGCGGCGAGAAGGCGGCGGCCATGGCGGGCAGAGGAGAGGAAGAAAGTAGGGGGCGAATGTGAGAGAGAGAGATGGGGACGGCAGAGGCATCCTGATCCTCTCACCAGCGTGGAGGGGGATGCAGGCGTGCAGGGTGCTACGTGGCAGCACCGGCGTGAGCGCACGACGAGCACACGCTCATCCTCCTGGCCGCCAGGAGGACGACGACGGTGCTGGGCCAGCTGGGACGGCCCAGGTGCCTCCTCCTTTCCTTTTTTTTACATTTCCAGTTCTGTTTTGTTTTTCTGACATTTGTTTTATTTATTTTTAGGCACAAATGCTAATTATAAAATATCCCAAATATTTTATAGAACTAAGTTTGAATATCTCAAACTTCTATAGAAAGTTTCAGAATATTTTAAAATCTAAAATAATGATAATGCTTTATTTGGCATTTTCAGCAGCTTTAATATTTATTTTTAAATTGCTATAAATGTTCAAATATCTAAGATGGCCCCTGATATATTCATGTCCATATTTATAAGATATAGGGGACATTTTAGATGGGCATTTTGAATTTGTTGGTTTTTTACATTCATTAAGTTTGTTTGATTCAAATGAATTGTTTGGGGTTTCTTTTGATCCCCATTTCAAATTCATGCAAAAGAATTGAAATATGATGCACACACATGCTGTCCTAAGACAACTAGCTAGGGATGTGACAACTCACCCCCACTCAAAACAATCTCGTCCCGAGATTTTGAAGTCATCGGGAAGAGCGTGGGGTACTCTAGTTGAAGACTATCTTTTCTTTCCCATGTGGCCTCGTGTTCAGAATGGTGTGACCACTGAACCTTGAGAAACTTGATGTTTTGACGCCGAGTGGTACACTCAGCTTGATCAAGAAAACGAACAGGGTATTCTCGATATGTAAGGTTGTCTTGGAGATCAAGCGCTTCGTGGTCTACTTCATGTACAGGGTCCGAGAAGCAACGCCTGAGTTGCAAGACGTGGAAGACATCATGAACCTTGGAAAGATGCGACAGAAGTTCCAATTGGTAAGCAACCTCTCCTCGTTCAGCAAGAATGGAAAAAGGTCCAATGTAACGAGGAGCCAACTTGCCCTTGATACGGAATTGATGGGTACCCTTCAGAGGTGTAACCCGAAGATAAGCCTTCTCATCAACTTCATAGGTCATATTGTCTCTTTTGACGAGATTGGGCAGTTTCCAACTGTTCACAACTAATGCGAACTTGCTCCTCTACATCCTGGATCATATCCGGGCCAAAGAGTTGCCTCTCTCCGGTTTCTGACGACTTAAGAGGTGTTTGGCACCTTCGTCCATAGGGAACTTCAAAAGGGGCTTTGACCAAGCTTGATTGATAATTATTGTTATAAGCAAATTCGACAAGTGGTAGACATTTCAACCAATTCATACCGAAGGATATAACACAAGCTCAGAGCATGTCTTCGAGGATTTGATTGACTCGCTCAACTTGAGCACTTGATTGCGGGTGGAAAGCAGTGCAAAAGGATAGATGTGTCCCCATAGCGGTTTGGAAACTTTCCCAAAATCAAGAAGTAAAGATACTTCCGCGGTCTGAGTTAATCTTCAAAGGAATACCATGAAGAGAAACTATTCGAGAAACATATAACTCCGCTAGCTGGCTAGCAGTTATACTCTCTCGAACAGGAAGAAAATGAGCCACTTTGGAAAGGCGGTCGGTGACCAAAAAGATAGCATTATTCCCTCTCTTGGTCTTGGGAATCCGGTAATGAAATCCATACCAACTTTATCCCATTTTCATTCAGGAATAGCTAAAGGTTGAAGGGTGCCAGGAGGCCTTTGATGTTCTGCTTTCACGTGACGACAAATTTCGTAGTTAGCAACGAACTGAGCAATTTCTCTCTTCATCCTAGTCCACCAGAACCTCTGGCATAGGTCCTGATACATCTTGGTACTACCAGGATGAATTGTGAGAGGAGAATCATGAGCCTCCTTAAGAATCAGCTGCCGAAGATGTTGGCTTTGGGAACCGCCAAGCGGTTCTGGAAGAACACCACACCTTGATCATCAATAGAGAAATCCTTAGTGATACCGCTAACAAGGTTCTCTTTGATCCGGGAAGTACCCTTATCATGCTTTTGACTAGCTATAATTTGATCCTTAAGAGTAAGTTTTGCCACCAGGTTGGAAAGGAATCCTTGAGGAACAACATGGAGGTTCAACTTCTGAAATTCCTCATAGAGAAGTGGTTGACCTTGTTGTAACATCAGGTTGTTACAATAAGACTTACGACTTAGTGCATCAGCCATGATATTGGCTTTCCCCAGGGTGTAAGTTAACCCTAAGTCGTAATCTGTAATCAACTCAACCCACCGTCTTTGCCTAAGATTCCAATCTGGCTGGGTGAAAATATATTTCAGACTTTGGTGATCAATGTAAATTTTGCAACGATCACCTAGAAGGTAATGTCGCCAGGTTTTCAGTGCATGGACCAGAGCTGTAAGCTCAAGATCATGTGTTGGATAATTATCCTCATGTGGATGCAACTGTCAAGATGCGTATGCAATCACATGATGATCATGCATGAGAATGCAACCTAATTCTTGTTGCGAGGCATCGCAATAGATAACAAAGTTCTTAGAGAAATCTGGTGGCAACAGAACAGGAGCAGAGGTCAGTCATCTTTTCAACTCCTGAAAATTGTCCTCGCATTGTGGAGTCCACTCAAACTTTTTATCTTTCTTGAGGAGTTCGGTCAAAGGTTCTGCAACCTTGGAGAAGTTCTTGACAAAGCGGCGACAATAGCTCGCTAAGCCAAGGAAACTCTGATTTTGCTTAACCGATTCAGGTTGAGTCCAATCAAGGACGTCGTGAAATCTCTCGAGATTGACACCAATAGCTTTACCAGTGATCACGTGGCCTAGATAGGTCACTTCTAGCAACCAAAATTCACACTTGGAGAATTTGGCATACAGACGATGCTCTCGAAGTTTCATCCACACCAGCCTTAGATGCGCGGCATGTTCCTGTTCATTCTTCGAGTAGATGAGTATATCGTCGAGGTAAACCACGACGAATTTATCCAAATACTCCATGAAGAACGAATTCATCAAGCGCGAGAAGGTGGTTGGGGCATTGGTTAAATCGAAGGACATGACGGTGTACTCGTACTGGCCATAACGAGTAACAAAAGCCATTTTTGGAATGTCCCCATTTCTAATTCTGATTTGATGGTATCCCAAACTCAAATCCATTTTGGAAAAGACAGAGGATCCAGCGAGTTGATCATATAGATCATTGATCTTGGGGAGTGGATACTTGTTCTTTATGGTGACCAGATTCACTGGCCGATAATACACAACCATCCGATCTGATCCATCCTTCTTCTTGACGAAGAGGATGGGGCAAGCCCAAGGAGAAGTACTAGGACGGATGAAACCTTTCTTCAAAGCCTCATCGAGTTGAATCTTAAGTTCGGCTAGTTCTAAGGGTGCCATCCTATAGGGTCTTCTGGCTAATGGGACAGTCCCTGGAATGAGCTCTATCACAAACTCAACATCTCTGACAGGTGGAATTCCTGGAAGTTCTTCTGGAAAGACATCCGGGAAGTCTCGGACTACAGGAATATCTTCTAATTCTGGAAGAGGGCTAGCATTGAGAGAATGGAGTTGGCGCTCGGCTGCTCGAGTGGAGACATTAACTATCTCACCCGAGGGATGTGTAAGTTGAACATTCCTAGAATGAGTATCGATCTTAGCATAGTGGGCTTTCATCCAGTCCATGCCTAAGATGATATTGATGTCCGAAGACTTGAGGGCTATCAATGATGCTAGGATGACTAGCCTATCCACAAGAATCTCATTGTCATGGCTCACTCTAGAAGTTTGCCATTTTGAACCAGGAGTCTGAACTACTAAAGGAGTAGGCATATCACAAAAAGACATGTTATGCAACTATGCATAACTTTCTGAGATGAATGAATGAGATGCCCCAGTATCAAATAGAACAGATGCTAGATGGCTATTGACAAGGAGCATACCTCGGATAACATCAGGATCCTCAAGGGCTTCCTCTGCAGAAACATAGTTCACTTGTCCACGAGCAGGAGTTGGGTTCACATAGAAGGCTTTTCCTGGCTTCCCACGTCCAGTTGGCTTAGCATTGTTCTGAGGACACTCACGGGCGTAGTGTCCTGGTTCCCCACATTTATAGCAAACAACAGTGGCACGGGGAGCAACATTGGCAGGAGGACCTCCAAATGGCCTGGCTGGAGGGTTGTCCTGAGCTGGACGAGGCGCCTAGAAGGATGGCCTCACGGTGTATCTTGGCGCCAGAGCTGCGTTGGGCACCCACATCCGGCGTTTGTTAGAGCCCGAGCCAGATGCGGGGCTGAAGCCACGGTTGTGCTACCTAGTTGCCTCGTAGTCAGTCTGTCCAATCTCGGCATTGATAGCCTTGTTGACGAGAGCCTGGAAGGTTGTGCACTCATGTAGGTGCAGATCTCGATGGAGCTCATGACTAAGTCCCTTGCGGAACCTAGACTGTTTCTTGGCATCGGTTGAAACTTCCTCCGGAGCAGAGCGAGCAAGATTTCTGAACTCACGGCTATAGGTATCCACTGTCAGTCTACCCTGGGTGAAAGCAGAAAACTGCTCTCTCTTGCGATCCATCAGCCCTTCCGGGATGTGATGGGTACGGAATGTCACGCTGAATTCCACCCAAGTTAGTCCGAGGCCTATGGGACGCATGGCTTCATAGTTTTCCCACAACAAATTGGCAGGTCCTTCCAGAAAGTAAGTAGCAAAGGTCACCTTGTTGGCCCTAGATACATTGGCAGCCCAGATTTTGTGGGACATGCTAGTCAGCCCGTATCTGCATCGAGTGGATCGACCAAATGATGATACTTAGGTGGGCACAGCTTGAAGAAATCATCGAGAGACACGCCATCATTGTGATCATTGCGGGGAGCATGTGTTGTGTTCTCCTCAATTCGTTCCAACAGCCTGTTGGTCTCCCTTTTGTTCCGTTCAGCTTAAAGCATCACTTCTGCCAAAGAGGGCACATGTGGCAGGTTCTCTTGCCTTGGCTTACTTCCCTCGCCCTGCTCGAGGACAGGCACGGTGTTATTCCTAGTTGCCACCATCCTGGGAAAACAACCCACAACTTAGACATAGAGGACATCAACTCTATGACATGAGATAAGGAATGTACTGGACAACATGGCATGCAGGGTAAACACCCAATCAACATACTAATAACAACTGCCATATGAACACCATGATTCATACACACCATGACATATTTGAGTACAAGCCCAAGCTGAAATACAAACTACAGAGAGATGACACAACTCATCGAAGGCATTACAAGCTTCCTATACATTATCTATCTACACCTTCGGAACTCAACTCTCAACCTCAATCATATCCCACAAGACACACAGGACTGTGGCGATACGACTACTACCATACCAGTGCTAACATCCACGTACTCAAGCATCGCCATAGAATGCCTCATATAGGTTACCCTCGTGGCCTAGGAGATGAACCTGAGGATCTGGAAACACTCTAGCCTGTGATCCCTGGAAACCGTAAGGACACGAATGTGGCCTTGGTCCCCTTGTCGGCGGCAATAGCGTTCCTCGAAGAGGGGTGATGCCTCCAACATCAGGCCAGTCTATGTGTGCTGGCAGATGAGTCCGCGATGGGTTCAGCATCTCCAAATCTCCATAGCCTGTCTGCACGATAGGTGCCAACTGCATCAAGGCTGTCCAAAGACGTGCACGGGTAGCATACAGTTCCATGCGAAGGGCTCATGCATCACGATCCCTGTTCTCCAACATCTGAGCGGTCACCTACAGCCTAGGGTCCTCATGAGAATGATCATAGTAGGCTGCACTAAGATAGCTATCCTCTCCTCCTAGAGAAGCAGGAACATAACAGAACTCTGTGTTCTGAAGCAGACCATGGTGATCATGATGGTCAGCATGGTGTAGGCGGCCTCCTGAATGGCCATGTCTATGGTGACACCTAATCCATAAGTCAAGTGAAGCGGCTCTGCAGCTCCCGGATATGAAGGATATATCTTAATAGTACACATATACTGACTCTGGTTGAAATCTAGATAATGTTCCTCCACTGTGTACTCTGGGTACCAACGGTAACCAGCCTACATCATAACTCTAACCAACATGGCCGTGTGCCCCGGTACATCGATGCACCTGGTCAGACGGACCACCTGACGGGAGGGATGAGGGGGCATCTGAAACAGAGAATGATGCAAAGACACTAGAGACTCTAGCAGAAATTGGATAACATTACGGTTGTAATTGCTCAAAAAGGATTTTGAGACAACTGCAATTGATTGGAATAGCATAACCACTCGACTATCTAGAATCAAATCTCTTCTCCATCTGTTTGTCACACCAACAATACTCAAATACCGACATTCACTTGCAAACAAGCTAGCTAATAGTCCAGGGTTAGTATCTCGTCATCCTAAGCAATAGATGAGAAGCCTAGTTCTTAAACCCATAGAAAATATGAAAATGACTCAGAATAGAATAACTTGGGAAGAGGAGTAAAAAGAGCCTTACGTTCCCTTCCACAATCAATTTCCCTACTTTTCTATAGTGTTTCTAGACTCAACTTCCACCAGTTTGGCTTGGTAGTCCTACAGCCAGTCAGGCTCTAATACCAACACTATCGGGACCCCGATCCTAAGTCATATGAATCTAGACTGTAACATATCACATCACTTTGCGGCCTCACGCGCGGTAAGCTCCACGGCTGCAGCCTTACCTTAGCCTGGACCATTTGCGTCTTTTGGCTCACGTATGTGAACTTGTCGCTGGCAGTCAAACGACAGAGAACCCGGGCCGACATGACTAGTCATAGAACCCAAGTGGCACATCCATACGGAAACATGCATACATAACCCAGCAATGCAGGTGTCGGCCTCAAGCGTGTGTAGACGAGTCATAGCAAGCTACAAGGACTCCATTATGCCATGGGACATAAATGTCATCACTGCAAATAGACGAGTCATAGCAGGCTACAGGGACTCCATTACACTGCGAGACATTTCCCCAAAGGGAGAGACACAACAGCAAAGAAGGATACATGCCGGTCAATCAATGTGTCCGGAGGAGTAGCAAGCTACCAAGGCTCGATGGAAGCACAAAGAGGCAGTTTCCCGTAAAGAGTACTACTAAAGGCCCATGACTAGGTGTCGGATCCCATACATAACGTTACACGTCACACGTACGCACGGCATGCCCGATATGCATAGATACAACTATGGCATCACAACATAACCATACATCAACACAACTTTTATTTAAAAGGCTCAGAAGAGCCTTGCATAATATGTTCTTATAGGTAGGGGTCACATCACCCGACACTCAAGTCATATAAGCAAGTTCATACAAACCAAGTGGAAGCATAAAGTTGTCTGAGTATAGAGAGATGAAAGGGTAAAAAGCACATGGCCTGACTATCTAGAGCCCGCCACAGGGCATAAGGTCATAGCTAGGACACCAGCTATTCGGCATCGTCGACATCTAGATAGAACCCACCTGATGGGTCCCGAGTCTCGTCTGCAACAGTTATTAAGCAAACGCGAGTACAAACGTACTCAGCAAGTCTTTTAGATAGACCTAGACTATTCATGCTCACGTATCAACAAGGGGAGTGGTGGAGTTTATGCAGCAATGCCAGCTCTGACTCATGGCTAACCTAGAATATACAATTTTAACTCTTTGTTTAGATTTAAGATATCGCACACGAGTCCACTAACTCCATAACAATACACCACCATGGATTCACTTCCCTCTCCTAGAAAAGTGCCATCCACGGAACTCACACTTGTCCTGATAGCTTTCCAAGTAGTCCATATCCGAGGATGCGGCTATTCGAATAGTTTCATACCCTGCAGGGGTGTACTTCTACACACACGCTCTCGCCACTTATCGCTGTGTGCTCATAAAACCATGCACCTCGGCAACCTTCAAGCGCAAGCCCAGCGAGGGAGTCGGCCACGACCGTCAATCGCATAAGACCTCTAGTCCAGGCTATCGCCTATTTGAGACTGAACCCGCACGGAAGTCGGGCCGAAGTTTCCGCTACGGCCCCAAACGATGTGCGTAGGGTTCCCAAGCCCACCATTCGGGTGACCCTTAGTACACCGTGCCACTGCCTACCTCGTCGTAACCCACCCCTAGGGTCAGCGCTACGCATGGCCTCCAGCATGCTATAAACACCAGAAACTACTTGTAACTGCTGGACTAAGGACTAAGCGATTGATAAGTCGAGCTTGGTCATATTTCAGGGCCCAGCATGTGGTAGTAACTAGTCTTGGATCACAAACACGGAACTCAGTTCCTAAGAATGGTGCCAATGAGACAACCCGCTATGTACTCCTACATAGCCTCCCATCGCTACCTTTACCAAATCGGTTTCATCATAAGCTTATCACATCAGAACAACATTGTTACACTCCAGTTCATCACCCAGATGAATCAGACCTGACACAACCCTAAGCATAGAAAGCACAGTAGGCAATGTAAGCAAAGCACAACATGGCACAAGCATCTACCAGGTATGCTAGGTTGCAAGGTTTAGCTATTTACTGTGACAATGACAGGTCATGCAAAGGAATAGGTTCGTCTACCATGTATGACAAACTAGTGAATGTTTGTCCTAAAGCAATAAACAAGAGCAGGAGCGAGAGAGTGGGAAGTTATTGGAATGATCAAAGGGGTTGCTTGCCTTGCTAGGTGGCGGGGAGGTTTTCTCCTTCGTTGGAATACTCGGAGGTATCCTCAGAAGTAGGACCTACTGCAATGTAGATAAATAACAATCAATACATGCATGTGCAACAATATGATGCATGATCATGACATGGCAATGTGTATGGATGAGCTAACGCAATTATTGTCCAAGTTAATTTGAAGTGAGTTTGAATATAGGTTCAAAGTCATTCTCCATTTCATATTCCATATATTAACCTATTAGTAAATGCAATGTTCAATTACATAGGTTGCTTTATGTCGTCATTTTCTCACGGTAGATGCAATAGGGTGGCTTATTGGTGCTGTTGGGGCCATTGGACGCTGATGGGCTCCAGGTGCGGGATTGGGCACGAGAAGGTGAAGACACGTGACGTACCCAGGTTGGGGGCCCTCCGTGGGAGGTAATGCCCCTAGTCCTGCTTGGATTCGTTGGACGGATGGATAGTATACAGAGGTGCTCCTGGAGCTGTGTTCGGAGGAGGAAGAAAGGAGCAGTTGGCTCATCTCCCTCTGCTACTGGGAAGGGTACGGGAGCTCCCTATGAGTGTGTTCTTGATCGGGGCTCCCGTCCCCATTGCATGGGGGCTCAAGGGGTTTTATAGGCCAACCCCCCGGCTCTTACAATACGATTTAGGTACGATGGTGGAGGGACGCGGCTGGCAGCCTCTCCGCCTGGCCAGGGGGTCCTGCGGCTTGTATTGTCTCGTCGTGGGTGGGGCCCGCCGGCCGAGCGGTCCCATGCCTGCTGGGACCCGCCAACGGGCGCCGCGATTGGCCCTCCCCCACCTGCCCCGACACGGGCCGCCCGGGGAGGTGTCTCCTAGCGCTAGCCGGCCGAGGTCATCGGTACGGTCAGCGGCATTGTAGCCACGTCGGGGCAGGCACTCGAGTGGCTGAGGCGTGCTGGAACTGTTCCCCATCCGGTCGCGCTCACTGAGGTCAACGGGCCGGGCGGATGGACTGTAGCCGTGCGGGACGACACGTTAGCGACCACTGTGGCCACAGGGTCACTCGCCCCGCCAGTCACATTGCACTGCCGTACCTAAGGTCAGGAAGATGGGACAGGGCGTGTCTGTCCCCAAGTCAATGGGCTGCCCGGCTCGTGAGCGACCGGCTGCTTGGCCAGCCGGGCGGGAGCACGCCCAGCCGCTAGGCCGTCCAGGCGAAACGCCAGCCGGAGATGACTCGTGTGGCGTGTCCCCACCGGCCTCGTCCAGCCGGCCGATTGGTTTTTCTTCGAAGTGGAGTGGGGAGGACCCCGTTGCCTTGGCCTACCCCAGGATATGAGTCCCGTCAGTACCCCCTGAAGCCGGCGGGGGCCCACGTCTGGCGGACGGTGGGGTGCCGGCGGCTTCCCCCCAGCCTAGCCCGCCTCCGGCCCGAAGGCGAAGGGGCAGCCGGGCTAGCTATAGGACCGAACGCCTCGGGTTCTAGCGCGTCTCTCCGGGGCACACGCCGTCACGCGACATGCCACATGGCACGTAATGATGTGCTGGGCCCCGCGCACGCGGGGAGACGGGATGTTGCCCAGGGCTAGTCCGGTAGGGCCCAGGCATAGCCCGGTAATCCCCGGGGCAGGGGCTAGATCCTCTGCACCCCGATACGGCCGTTACGGCCAGAGGCGACCCACTCGCGTGGGATTTCCGGGGAACATGGGCGCAGACGATCCCACGTCCCCGGTCGTGTCCTCCCCTCTAAAAGGGGAGGGAAGGGCAGGGGGCAGAGGTACCCGCACCCCACTTGCCCCCTTGCAGTCCTTCTCGCCATTGCTCCTCGCTTCTTAACCTCGCCTCGCCTCGTGCTGCCGCGCTCGAGCCTGCATATGCACCCGCACGCCGGCCCATCGCTGAGATGGCCGACATTGAGGAGCTGCACAAGGCGCGGATGCTACCGCCGCCCGAGCGGGTGGCTGCCCGTGTGTCGGGCGGCGAGCTGGTACTGGCGCCGCAGCCAGGGGAGTGGGTAGTTTTCCTCTAGCACTTCTCCCGGGGCTTCGCGCTCCCGGTGAGCAACTTCTTCTGCCTCTTCCTTGAAACCCTCGACATTTAACCCCACAATCTCATTCCCAATGCCATCTTGTATCTCTCTGCCTTCATGGCGTTGTGTGAGGGGTATCTAGGAGTTCTCCCTTTTCTTGGCCTCTTCAACGCACTTTTTTATCTCAAGCCGTTGATCAACAACGCATGCGGGGCACCGTAGTGTGTTGCCGCGGCGTTGCCCGTTCCCTCCCATTTCTTTGATTGACTCCGTCAAGAGGTGGCACCACACATTCTTCTATGTGTGGAACATCGACCCGGCAACGGACTACATCGGGCTACCACTGTTCGAGGACCGCCAGTCGTCCCAACAGAACTGGCCGGCATCGGCCCCACGCGGCGTTGCTCTGGAAGAGGTGGGCCGGCTCGGGGAGCTGAAGAGCTCTGAGGGACTGGTCGCCTCTGATCTGGTGGCGGCCTTCATATCGCGCCGGGTGTTGCCTCTTCAGATGAGGCCGCACCGGATCTGCAACATGTCAGGCCGGCACGACCCCTGCCGGCAATCCACCGTGGAGCTGACGCCAGCTCAGGTGGCGAAACGGGTGAGGCAGATCACGACATTCAAGTTGAAGCCTGCCTCGTGGTCGTTCGGCATGGAGTAGTATGACCTCATCAACCGGACCCCTGGTAAGTCTTCTTGTTGAGGTTTGCCTTTTGCTTGATATCCCCAGCTGGCAGCCGGCGGGAGAACTTATGATGGGGTGCTGACCGGAGCGGCTGGTGCGATAGAACACCCCAGACGGCCCGCATCCACAAATCTTTGAGGCAGAGCAGGCGGACTCCGACTTCGGGACTTCCTGATGGGGGATCCCGCTGAAGAGGGTGTGGACTCCTCCGGGGAGGCCGACGAGCCGGCGGGGCCGCGCGGCGGTGCTCCCAGTGGAGCCGGAGCGGGCAAAGGGTCCGGTGCAGCCGGGGGACCCGACAGAGCGGGTGAGTTCCCTCTTGGTCCCTCCATCCATGATTGGACGGACGACGACGACGATGATGATGATGAGCTGATGGTCCTCGATGGACCTCCTCCTATAGCGCGCCCGGACCATAGGAGCGAGGAGCACCCACTTCGAGGCCCGACCGCCAAGCCGGTCGTCAGGGAAAAAGGCCGGCCCAGGAGGGGTCAGTGGCTCCACCGCCCGACCCGAAGTGGGTCAAGGTGGCTGCGCGGAAGCCGCCGCCTCGTGCCAAGCGGGCCTTGCCTCTCGTCATCGTGTAAGTGCTCTGCGCTTCTTCACTTGTTTTTTTGTTTTCGTCTTTTGAGCCGGTCGATGACCGGGGCTTGGATGCCGTAGTGACCCCATCGAGCTCCAAGAGGAGGGGGCGCCTGATGAGCAGGCGGATGCCGCCAGCCAGCTGGCCCGCGAGCACGCAGCCACCCTAAGGGAGCAGAAGAGGAGGCTCGCGGAGCTATGAGCCTCCTGATCCGGCACGCGGGGAGGGGCTGCATTCTCTGCAACTTCAAGCGGCCGGCGACGTAGGGGGGCGACCGAGCCACCGCGGGCCTCGGAGTCAGCGGCATAGTACGCCCGTCTGCCAAGACCCCCCCCTCCGGCGAGCCGCAAGACGCGGCCATGGATCTGTTGCCGCCCTCGCCCGCACGGGAGACGGTGATGGTGCCGGCCCCTAAGGCGGCTCAGCATGAATTGCCGGAGGTGCCCCCTCCAGCCCCCAAGCCGGCCTGGGAGGAGGTGATCCCGCCGGCTCCGGAAGCGACGCTGGAGGCGTCGTCGGAGGCTGTCGTTGTGGAGGTGGAGCGGCCCTCCGCTGCGACCGTCGCGCCGGAGCGGCTGACAGGTGAGGTGGCGCCGGCGCCCGGCGGGGTCCGTCGCCACCGGTCGGAGCCGCGGTGAGTCCGAGCGGTAGCAGCAGCTGTGCTCGATGAATCTTGCGGTCGATGCACGAGGTCAGTCGGGACTCGGAGGCGCTGGCCCTACCGGCGCCTCCGCTAGGCGGCCCGGTCCCCTCACTTGGGGATCTGGGGAGTGTCCTGGACTAGTGCCGGCAGGAGCTGGCCCATTTCCCGAAGGCAGCGGACACCGCCATTCGGCGTGCTGAGGTAAGCTTCTCCTTCCATCCTTAGTATTCTTAGTGGGGGCGCGCAAGCGCACCGACTGGTTGTAGCCCCCGAGATGCGGGCCGGCTGACCGGCCGACGGGCAGCTGGGCCGGATCTCCTTCGAGTGCGTTTTTAATGTTCTCCCCCTTTTGCAACAGGAGGGAGCCTCCCTACGGCAGAAGCTCTTCGCGGAGACGGTCGCCATCCACGACCGTGGCAACCGCCGCTTCTACCGTCTAGAGGAGGAGCTGGCCCATGTGGAAGGTGAGTTGCATTTTGCGGGTGAGCGGGCTCGCCGCCGAGCGGAACCGGCTGGCGCGGGATGTCCAGGCGGCCGCACAGGAGATGAACCGGTTGGCCGCACTACTAGTTGACGGTGAGGCGGACCGCGGCCGGCTCAAGGCTGAGGCGGCGAAGGAGGCGGCGGCCCGGGAGGCGGTCGTCAAGGAGGCGGCTGACGCCGCCTTGAGGACTGTCGCCTTCCAAGGCGAGGTGACCCACCTCAAGAAGTCGCTCGAGGAGGCCAAGGGCTCTCTTGCTGCCTCAGAAGCGGCTCGGGCAGCCGAGCGGGCAGCGGTGCTCAACTTCGCCATCAGTGTGGATCTTGCGATCGAAGGTAAGCGCTTGTTTATTTCTTTTTCGATTGGTCGCCTTCTGCTTGCCGCCTCTTTGTGCTTCATCTGGTCTTTCGTTTCTTCTTCCCTTCTTCCCCTCAGTCTGATTCCCGGAGACCCACCGCCGCGCCGCGCGGGCTGTTGAGGAGCACCGGGAGCACCTCTGGGGGTACGGCTGCTCTGTTGATGAGCATGCCCCGTGGGATGTGGACGAGATCGGGCTTGCTGTCGAGATGCGGATGACCCATCTCGAGCGGAGCATGGAATGGCTCAAGACCGCCGGCAAGGAGGTCATCGCCGCGCTGTGGCCGGGCCGCGGTGGAGCTCCAACGCATCGCGTGGCGCTGTGGCTTGAGCATGCCGTCTCCCGCCTCGAGGTGTGGAAAGCATTGGCTGCCCGAGCCGAAGCACAGATGGCGCTTCGGTTCGTCACTTTGTGGTACCGGGGGGTGGACCTCGATCGGCTAGTGACGATGCGGGACATGCCAGCCACGGAGCGGGAGGCTCGCAAGCCGGCCCTTGTCTTGTGGGCGAACGAGCTCGCGTCGTATGTCGACGCGGATGAGTTCCTGCCTCCCTTTGGAAAAGACTGCGAGCCAGTGCCCGAGGACTCCTTCGGCATCCCCCAGGGCTCGAACGACATCGAAGTTGGCGAAGAGAGCACCGATTCGAGCGGCAAGATGGCAAAGACCGAGGAGGCCGCTGCGAAGGGCAAGGCGGCCGACCCGAAGGCCGTGAGCACCTCCGGGACAGGGACCGAGCCACCTCTCGACGTGCGGGCTGGCGACACGCCGGTGGCTTGAGCCCCCGGGCATCTTCCTGTTTTGCTCTTTCCTCCACTTTGAACTTGGATTCGATCCACCTACTGGGGGTTGTGTATGTAATGAATTGAACGCCGGCCGTGGGCCGTTTTGCTTTATGTTGTGAATACTTTGTGTTTTATGCCTTATGAATCTTGCCGCCTCCACCTTACCCCTTTTTCGCCCGCCATGACCCTTTGCACTTCTACTTCGTTTCCCCTTTGGCCTCAGCCCCGCCAGCCCGACAGCCGGGAGCCGGTCTATGGCTGGGTCGGGGCGTCCGCCTCGAGGGAGCCGTTTCAAAAACTTAGGAATCGCGGAGGGTTTTTTCGGGGTAAGTGAAGCGGCTACAGACGCGGTGAGGGACCGGCTGGGCCTAGAAAATGTCCCTTCCCGTTTCGACCTTTAGTGCGAGCCGAACCTTGCCGCTCCCAGGCCTTGTCAGGCGGACAGCCGGGTGCCTGTCTGTAGCTGGTAAGGGCGGGGAGGCTTGGCCGGCTCACATTTACTTAGTCTTTTCTGCGGAGAGACACTTCTAGGTCTAGCCGGCTAGCCCCTGGGCTCGAGATCCGGACCGGGGAGCCGGTGAGTGTGGAAAGCCTTGAGATAAACGAAATGGGGCGCGCCTCAAGAGCCGGCTTGGGACGCCCGTTGCATTCATAAGCCCAAAAGTACAAGGATGCATACATACGTTGGTTTTTCCTCTAGCATTAAAAGGGGCGTAGGAGTGCGGCGTTCCATGGACGCTTCGTCTCTTCGCCGGAGGCGTCTCTCTTGTGCTTCTGTGCCTTATGGGCGTCTATTATATAGTACACATTGTTGTGTAGCACCGTGCTGACGATGAACGGGCCCTCCCATGGGGAGGAGAACTTGTGCTGACCGGCGGTTCGTTGGATCCGTCTAAGGACCAGGTCCCCCTCGCGGAACGAGAGCGGCCGGATCCTCTTGCTGTGATAATGTCGGAGCTTCTGCTGGTAGATTGTCGTCCGGCTCAAGGCTAGCTCGCGAGCCTCCTCGAGCAGGTCGACGCCGTCTTCTCTTACTTCCTTGGCATCCTTCTCCGTATATAGGGCGACCCGAGGCGAGTCGAATTCGATGTCGGTGGGGAGGATCGGCTCGGACCCGTACACGAGAAAGAACGGGGTGTAGCCGGTGGAACGGTTAGGGATGGTCCTGAGACTCCAAAGGACGGCCGGTGGCTCATCGATCCAACAGCCGGCTGACCTGACCAGCGGAGTCACGAGCTGGGGCTTGATGCCGGATAGGATGAGACCGTTTTCCCTCTCGACCTGGCCATTGATTGTGGATGAGCGACGGAGGCCAGGTCGAGCCGGGTCCCATGCTTGGAGCAGAAATATGCGAGCACGCCTTTGGTAAAGTTGGTGCCGTTGTCGGTGATGATGTTGTGGGGGACGTCGTAGCGTACTGTAATGTCATTGATCAACCGGATGGTCGTGGGGCCGTCCAGCTTCTTGATGGGCCGTGCTTCGATCCACATGGTGAATTTGTCCACGGCCACCAGTAAGTGCGTCATGCCGCCTCGAGCGTTTTTGAAGGGGCTCACCATGTCCAACCCCCAAACGGCCAAGGGCCACGAGAGGGGGATGGTTTGGAGGGCTGTTGCTGGTAGGTGGCTCTGCATGCTGAATTGTTGGCAGCCCTCGCACTCGTCGACCAATTTCTTGGCCGCCTCGAGAGCCGTGGGCCAATAGAAACCATGGCGGAAAGCCTTGGCCACTAGGGCCCGGGAGGCGGCGTGGTGGCCGCACTTGCCCTGGTGGATGTCGAGGAGGATCTCTTGGCCTTTTCCCGGCTCGACACACCGTTGGGAAACGCCAGTGGTGCTGCGATGGACGAGCTCACTATTGACGATGCTGTCAGACGAGGCCCGGCGTTGGACCTGCCTTGCCAAAGCCTCGTTCGGAGGCAGCTCGCCTCGAAGAAGGAACACCAAGATGGGCTGGGCCCATGAGGGAGCTGCGACGGCAGCTGGCTGGAGAGCTCCCGGGGCTGGTTGGTCAGTCCTCGGGACCGGCTCGCCAGCCCCCATGGCCTACTCGAGAGCCCCCGAGGCAGGTTGGTCAGCCCCCCGGCCCAGTTCGCCGGCCCCTGGAGCCAGTGGGTCAATGACCATCTTGACGACCCCGTCGTCGGGTCCATCCGCCCCGGGTGCCGCCGGTTTGACCAGGGCCGGCTGGGCAACCGACGGTTCGAGAGCCAATGACGAAGTCGCTGGGGAGGTGGTCGGCACCGTTGATGGGTCGGTGGCGCTTGTCGGCACGAAGATTGACTCTGACTCTGGGGAGGGCTTGAACGAAGGCTTGAGTAGCCACTCGAGAGAGACACCAGCTAGGATGGCCTGCCGAGTGGAGCCGATTTTTGCCAATGTGTCCGCTGCCTCGTTATCCGCTTGGGGGATATGGTGGAACTCGCAACCCTCAAAGGAGCCTATGAGTTGATGCACGAGAAAATGGTAGCTGGACATGTTGGCATCCCTGGCATCCCATTCGCTAGAAACTTGCTGCACCACGAGGTTGGAGTCGCTGAAGCAGAGGATGCGCCTGATGTCAATCTCCTTGGCAAACCGGAGACCATGAATGATGGCCTCGTACTCCGCCACGTTGTTGAAGGCGGCGAAGTGGATCTAGAGGACGTACTTGAGCTGATCACCTTTCGGGGAGGAGAGGACTACACCGGCACCCAGGCTAGTCCTCATCTTCGAGCCGTCGAAGTGCATTCGCCAATGCATGGAGTCCGGGGGAGGCGGGACGAACTCCATCTCTGCCCAGTCGACAAGGAAATCCGTCAATGCTTGCGACATGACGGCGGTTCTCGGCTCATACCGGATCTCGTGATCGGCGAGGGCGATCACCCACTTGGCAAGCCGGCGAGTGGCGTCCCGGCCGCTCATGATCTCTCCGAGTGGGGCCGTACTCACCACGGTGATGGTGTGCTCCTGGAAGTATTGCTTGACCTTCTTGGCAGCAAAGTATATGCCGTAACACATCTTCAGATAGTGGGGGTAGTTCTACTTGGACACGGAGAGGACCTCGCTGAGGTAGTAGACGGGCCGCTGGACCGGCAGGGCCTTGCCCTCCTCCGGCCGTTCAACCAGCAGCACAACACTGACGACCCGGGTCATCGCGATGATGTATGCGAGCAGTGGTTCCTTCTCAGCCGGCACAGCCATGATTGGTGCACGGGTGAGAGCCTTCTTGACACCGCGGAAGGCCTCGTCCACCTCGTCAGGCCAGTCGAAGGTGCCCGGCTTCTTGGTTTGACCCGGCTCGATGAGATCCGTCTTGCGGAGGAGCCCATAGAGGGGCAGAGCCTTCTCCCCTAGCCGGCTGATGAACCGGCTGAGCGAGGCGAAGAAGCTGGTGAACTTCTAGATGTCGCGGAGCCGGGTCGGCTTTGGCATGCGCTCGATCGCACGGATCTTCTCGGGGTTGGCTTCAATGTCGCGGGCGGACACGAAGAAACCCAAGAGTTGACAGGCGGGGACGCCGAAGACACATTTCTCCGGGTTGAGCTTGATCTTGTATTCGTGTAAGTTCTCCAAGGTCTCCCAGAGATCGTCGAGGAGGCTGAAGTGCTTCTTGGTTTTGACGATGATGTCGTCGACGTAGACGTGGACGTTCCTACCTATCTAAGGCAGGAGTCACTTTTGCATGCACCGTTGGAAGGTGGCGCCTGCGTTCTTCAAGCCGAAGGACATAGTGATGTAGCAGTACGCCCCAAAGGGCATGATGAAGGAGGTCTTGAGGCGATCTTCCAAGTCTAGCTTGATTTGGTGGTAGCCGGAATAGGCATCCAAGAAGGACAGCAAGTCACAGACGGCCGTGGAGTCGATGACTTGATCGATCCGTGGCAGGGCGAATGGGTCCGTCGAGCACGCCTTGTTCAGGATGGTGTAGTCAATACACATGCTCCAGGTCTTGTTTTTCTTCAGCACCAGGACTAGGTTGGCCAACCAGTCTGGGTAGAAAACTTCCATGATGAACCCGGCCGCGAGCAGCCGAGCGATCTCTTCTCCTATAGTGTGCCACTTCTCCTTGGAGAAGCAACATAGGGGTTGCTTCACCAGCTTGACGTCCGGCTGTACATGTAGTTTGTGCTCAGCGAACTTCCTCGAAACACCTGGCATGTCCTTGGGGGACCATGCGAAGATGTCCCGATTCTCACAGAGGAAGTTGACGAGCTCGCCGTCCTATTTGTTGTTGAGGCAGGAGCCGATTGTGACGCATTGAGCCGGGTTGGCCGGGTCGAGCGGGATTTGCTTGGTGTCCTTCAACGGCTGGAAGGAGGCCTCGCCAGTGGATTGCGAGGGGTGAGCCGGCATGGCCGGCTGGCTGGCGGCAAGGGCACGATTCGGTCGAGCTACCGCTTCTCCTCGGCGATCTCTAGGGCCTTGGCCAGCTGGCTATCGTCTCGAGCGCATTCAAGTGACATCTTGTAGTTGCCCTTGACGGTAATGATTCCCTTGGGGCCCGGCATCTTGAGCTTGAGGTAGACGTAGTGCGGGACTGCCATGAAGCTGACTAGAGCCGGCCGACCCAGCAACGCGTGGTAGGGGCTTGCAAGGTCCACGACCTCAAACAGTATAGGCTCGCGGCGGAAGTGGTCGGGTCCGCCGAAGAGGATGTCGAGCGTGATCTTGCCTACAAGGGAACAAGACCTCCCAGGCACGATGCCGTGGAAGACCGTCCGGCTCACCTGCAGGTCTTCTATCTTTAGCCCCAGCTTGTGCATCGTGTCGAGGTAGAGGATATTGATGTTGCTGCCACCGTCTATCAGCACCTGCGTAAAGCGGCAGGCTCGATCCTTGGTGACGATGGTGGGGTCGAGGACTAAGGCGTAGCTACCAAGATGAGGCATCATCGCAGGATGGTCGGCCTGGCTCCACGT
This sequence comes from Hordeum marinum, assembly GCA_022496015.1. Classification (NCBI taxonomy): domain Eukaryota; kingdom Viridiplantae; phylum Streptophyta; class Magnoliopsida; order Poales; family Poaceae; genus Hordeum; species Hordeum marinum. The sequence goes on along the minus strand of CM039673.1, from coordinate 366,615,453 downwards.
GACCGGCTTCTCCGACCAGTGCATGAATTAGGAAGTTGTCGGCATGGTGGCGTTCACTTCACGATGGAGCCCGCGCTCCGCGTGCTTGCCCGTCTCTTCATTTGTGAAGATGACGTAGCAACCATCTTGGTTGGGGTACTGGTCGACTAGGCGACCATCGTTTGCGGCTGTTGTCGGCGCCGGGGCGGCAGCTTGGACCAGGGCTGGTGCATGGGCTGGCGGCGCGGGAGGAGCCGGAAGGCCGTCCCCCCGGGCCAATCGATGTGAGAAGCTGCACTACCGGAGCGTGTGCGTGGAGGGTTTGACCCCCAAGTGATTCTTGCATGGAAGATCGAGCATCTGCTCGAAGGTGAGCTTTGGCTGCCAGGCAGCCTTGCCGGTGCGTTGGCGCTGGCTAGAAGGCTGGGCAGATGGCTCCTGATCCTCGACTGTGTTGACCTGCCGGCTCCCGTAGCGGGGGTCCGGCTGGTCGTTCTTGCGCTTGTTGCTCTACGGCTGCCGGTTGTCGGCAGCCGGCCGGGCCGCGACCGGTGTCGTCGTTGCCTTGGCCGGCGGGGCCGTCTTGAACCGGATGACCGAATCGGCCGTGGCATATTTGTCCACCTTGGTCATGAGTTCGGCTAGCGTGGCCGGCTCGGAGCACAGAAGCTTGTGCTTGAGAGGGGTGCCATCCCGGCAACCATCGATGAAGTATTGCATGGCTTGCACCTCGTGCACTCCCTTGTAGGAGTTGCGGAGCTCAGTCCACCGAGTGAGGTAGTCGCGAAGGGATTCGTCCAGCCCCTGAACGCGCATAGCAAGCTCAGGGGGCCGTCCAGGCCGCTTGTAGGTGCCGGTGAAGTTGCGGACGAAGGCCTCCTCGAAGTCCATCCACGTGTTGATGCTGCCGGCCGCCAGGCTGTTGAGCCAGGTGCGGGCCAAGCTGATGAGCATGAGGGGGGCATCGCGGACGGCCACGCGTTTGTTTCCCCTAGCGATGCCCACTGTGGTGGTATAATCGATCAATCAATCTTCTGGCTTGGCAGGCCCGTTGTACTTTGGGGTGTCCCTAGGGAGCGTGAAGCCCTTCGGGAATGGCTCGGCGCGGATCCGGGGGCCAAAGCAAGCCAGGCCAATCGAGCCCTCCTCCTCGAGGAGGGTGGATTGCGCTAGTTGGTCGATGCGGTTGCGAGCATCGCCCTTGCTACGGGGAACGCATGGTCCGAGCCGGGCTGAAAGCTCGGGGCGGATGATGGGCGGTGTCGATTGCCGCGACGCGTGCTGCGGGGGTGGTGTGTGCCCCCGGCTGCGCCAACTGTCGGATGCTGGCGCTTCGCGGTAGCGACCGCTACGAGGCAACTCGTTGGCGCGTCGGCTGCTAACAGCCGGCTGCTCACTCCTCAGCAGTTGAGAGGGCCGGGGGTCATGCGTCTCGATCCGATGACCGGAGACGCGAGGGGAACAGGAGTACTGCGCCGCCTGGCGGCCGGCAGTTTCCGTGCCCTCGTGCTCGGGCCGGGGGCCTTCAGCGGCGGTGCCGCCTGGCACGAGCTGATGCTGCTGTGCGTCAGCAGCATGGATAAGCTCCTTGATGTGGCGCTCATGGGCGGCATCCTCTTCGCCCTCCAAGGTGTCCAGTTCCTCGTAGGACACCTTTAGGGCTCTCAGGTTAGCTGCGGGGGTGTCGTAGACGGACATTTTGCCTCCGAGGATTTCGGCGACCACGCGGCCGCGGTCGCGCATGGCCTCACGCCGGCTAGGCTCGGCGCCAGCCGGGGTATGGCCGTAAGCGGAGGCGTATTCCTACTGCACCGCTTCCATGTGGCAGCGCGTGGCGGCAAGGGCGGTGGCATCCTCGAAGAGGATGAGATGAGCCGCCTCGAGGTCGGCCACGGCGGTATCGGGGTTTGCCGTCAGGGCAATCGGGGTGCTCAAGCCCCGAAGGGCCGCACCAAACGGGTCGGACGTGCCGATGCTGGTGGCAGTGGCGGTGGTTGTTACCCACGCCCGTATGGAGGTGGTGGAGGAGGTGATGGCCATCACCCCCTCATGGTCGTGGGACCCGCTAGGGCGGGCCGCAGCGAGTACTCCCATGGCTGTGGGAGGGCCAGCACAGACGAGTACTCCCGTGGGATACTCACCCGCGGACGAAGCCTCGGCAAGGCTGCGCCTGCCAAGGCGCTCGGCAAGCGCGTCGATGTCAACCGCTAGGCCGTCGGAGTCGCCCACAGGGCGTGCTGCAGCAAGCCCCATGAGCCTCCCATGGTTTCTTCGGGCCAAGCGACAGCGGCAGGGAATGGCGAGAGGTCCCGCCCAGAGCATGAACCCGAACGGCACCACGGATGGCACCATGGTGGGCGCCAACTGTCATTGTTTTTTCACGGCAGATGCCATAGGGTGGCTTCTCGGTGGTGTTGGGGCCATTGGACACCGATGGGCTCCGGGTGCGGGATTGGGCATGAGAAGGTGGAGACACGCGACGTACCCAGGTTCGGGGCCCTCCGTGGGAGGTAATGCCCCTAGTCCTACTTGGATTCGTTGGATGGATGGATAAGTATACATAGGTGCTCCTGGAGCTATGTTCGGAGGAGGAAGAAAGGAGCAACCGGTTCGTCTCCCTCTACTATTGGAAAGGGTATGGGAGCTCCCTATGAGTGTGTTCTTGATCGGGGGTCCCATCCCCATTGCATGGGGGGCTCGGGGGGTTTATAGGCCAACCCCCTGGCTCTTACAATACGATTTAGGTACGAATGTGGAGGGACCCGGCTAGCAGCCTCTCCACCTGGCCAGGGGGTCCCGCGGCTTGTACTGTCTCGTCGTGGGCGGGGCCCGCCGGCCAAGCAGTCCCATCCCTGCTGGGACCCGCCGACGGGCGCCGCAATTGGCCCTCCCCCACCTGCCCCGGCATGGGCCGCCCGGGGAGGCGTCACCTACCGCCAGCCGGCCAAGGTCGTTGGTATGGCCGGCAACACTTTAGCCACGTCGGGGCAGGCACTTGAGTGGCGGAGGCGTGCTGGAACTGTTCCCCATCTAGTCGCGCTCATTGAGGTCAGCGGGCCGGACGGATGGACTGTAGCCGTGCGGGACGGCGCGTCAGCGACCACTATGGCCACAGGGTCGCTCGCCCCGGCAGTCACATTGCACTGCCGTACCTGCGGTCAAGGAGACGGTACAGGGCGTGTCCGTCCCCAAATCAATGGGTTGCCCCGCTCGTGGGCGGCCGGTTGCTCGGCTAGTCGGGCGGGAGCACGCCCGGCCGCTAGGGCGGCTGGGCGAAACGCCAGCCGGAGACGGCTCATGTGGCGTGTCCCCAGCCAGCCTCGTCCAGCCGGCCGATTGGGTTTTCTTCGAAGCGGAGCGAGGAGGACCCCGTTGCTTGACCTACCCCGGGATATGAGCCCCGTCACTCTAACATGCATGACAATAGCACCATTGGATTCATTGAATTTTCTGATAAATTTTCATATATAAATTATTTTCATCTGATTTACAGATTAATTTATATGAATTTTACAAGTTTGAACAATTTTCTGGAATTATTTTAATTCAGAAAATTCATTACTGCATCAACCTGACATCATCATGACGTCAGCTGGTCAATAGAACGTAGATAGGTCAAACCTGACCATGGGGCCCACTAGTTAGTGACCCAGCCTCTAACAGAGCTAATTAATTAACTAATTACTAATTAGTTTAGGGTAGGGCCCACTGGTCAGTGTGCCATTAACTTAATTAATTTAGTTAATTTAATTATTAATCCAGTTTTGACTAACAGGGCCCGGCCCGACTTGCTAGTGACCCAGGGGTCAAACCCCAAGTGGTCAAACTAGTTGACTCGTCGGCGTTGAGCCGCCGGCGACCTCAGGGACGGCAGAGGGGGTCGGGTTCCCTCCTCCGGCGACCAAAAGGACTGCGGAGGGCACCAATCTACTCTGCTCGCTCGCGCGCGTCGAGCCAGATACCTCCCAGGGGCTGGGATGGCCAGAATCGGCGCCGACGATGAGCACGGCGGCTGTCGCAGCTCGGGCAAGCATGGGGTCGTCGAGTCGGAGCTTGAATGAGCCACCTAAGGGCTCCTAAGGCTGCTTGGGATCATCCTGAGCACGACTACGTGCTCAGGTGCGAGCTTGGCCGCTTCGGCGACGGCCACGTCCTCGTCGGCGGCGAGGAGCTCTCGGACCCGAGGGGATCGGGCACTAGAACGCGCTAGCGAAGGGGGAAAAGGGGGGAGAAGGACCAAGAGCTCACAGCGGACGCAATGGCGATGAGAGCGGGCTCGGGGAGGCCTTGATTGCGCACGACCGACGGAGGTCTTCGGTGATCGAGGAGGAAGAAGGCAGCGAGGTCGGCACTGGGGGCGTCCGGGCTTAATTCTTTCGATGGAGAGGACCGATACGTCAAGGCGGAGCTAAAGGGGGGCTTGGCAGCGAGGGGGAGCAGCTGGAACGGTGGCTACGGCGGCGAGAAGGCGGCAGGCCATGGCGGGCAGAGGAGAGGAAGAAAGGAGGGGGCGAATACGAGAGAGAGAGAGAGAGTTGGGGACGGCAGAGGCGTCCTCATCGTTTCGCCAGCGCGGCGGGGGATACAGGCGCGCAGGGTGCGGTGTGGCAGCACCGACACGAGCGCACGGCGAGCACATGCTCGTCCTCCTGGCCACCAGGAGGACAACGACGGTGATGGGCCAACTGAGCCGGCGCAGGTGCCTCCTCCTTTCCTTTTTTTTACATTTCCAGTTCTGTTTTGTTTTTCTAACATTTGTATTATTTATTTTTAGGCACAATTGCTAATTATAAAATATCCCAAATATTTTATAGAACTAAGTTTGAATATTTCAAATTTCTATAAAAAAATTCAAAATATTTTAAAATCTAAAATAATGATAATGCTTTATTTGGCGTTTTTAGAAGCTTTAATATTTATTTTTAAATTGCTATAAATGTTCAAATATTTAAGATGGCCCCTGATATATTCATGTCCATATTTACCATACATAGGGGACAATTTAGATAGGCATTTTGAAGTGGTTGGTTTTTCACATTCATTAAGTTGGTTTGATTCAAATGAATTGTTTGGGGTTTCTTTTGATCCCCATTTCAAATTGATGCAAAAGAATTGAAATATGATACACACACATGCTATCCTAAGACAACTAGCTTGGGATGTGACATGCCTTAACATATATCAAGTGAATTAATAGAATACCCCAATGTCACCATGGGTATCCCACACAAAACATGCATCACGTGTTCTCAGACCCAATATTGAATCCAACATAATGATATCTCAAAGGGAAAGATTCAATTCATCACAACAAGATAGCAAGGGAAACACCTCATATGATCCAACTATATTAACAAATCCTGTGATACATCAGGATCGTGCCACCTCAAGAACACGAGAGAGAGAGAGAGAGATTTAACACATAGCTACTGGTACAAAGCGTTAGTCCCGAGGGTGGACTACTCCCTCCTCATCATGGCCTCCGCTGGGATGATGAAGATGGCCACCGAATACGATCTACCCTCTACGACAGGGTACTGGAACGCCACCAGATTGGCTTTTCGTTTATACACATAGATGCGGCGGCAGAACAAGGGATCTCTCTTTATTTTTGGGGTTTGTGGTATTTATGGGATTTTTCAGCGTTAGAATCACGCAAAACGGAGACACGTGGGCCCCACCACATATCTCACTGTGCCACTAGGGGGGCCTATTGCGTGGTGGCCCACAGGCACACCCCCTCCAGCATATCATTGCTCCAATGTTGCTTATTTCCTCCATAAATAATCACAAATAAGTTTCAAGCGATTCCAAGAACTTTCATTTTCTGCACAAAAACAACACCACAATAATTCTCCTGAAAACAGCGTCACTCCGGGTTATTTTTAAATAAATGATATAGAGTGCTACAAAACCATATAAAAGTATTGTAAACATACGTGAATATGGCATGAATACTTCATAAATTATCGATACGTTGGAGACGTATCAGCATCCCCAAGCTTAATTCTTGTTCGTCCTCGAGTAGATAAATGATAAAAGAAATAATTTATGAAGTGTGAATGCTATATTAGTGAGTAGTTTTGATCATTGATAATTCCAGTCACTTTTTTAGCATCATACCAGCAACTTTTTTGCATAAAAAATCATCATGATAGGGTAGCAATCAATTCACATATCATTGTTCAAACAATGCATTCTATTGAAACTTAACAATCTATGTTCTTGGTAACCGAATAATTTCAATGCATCATCAAGTCTAAGTAAGATCTCCACATACTCAATTATCTTATAGTCTTTTATGATTGCTAATACTGAAGGCAAATTTTTAGAACAAACAACATCCATCGAACACATAGAAATGTAGGGGCTTCATGTTTCACCTCTCAACGTACTTACCATAAAGATAATTGTCAACAATAATGAATCATGATCAAATATATTTGAGTGGATATATATGTTTGGATCTTTCCCCACCACATAATGATTTCCAACTAAAATATCAAGGTTGGAATAGGAAGTTGAATCGACATGAAAAGTAAGTAACATGAAAGTAAATAGATTGTCCCTTCGCAGAGGGAAGTAGGGATTTCCAGAGGTGTCAAAGCTCATTCTTTAAAAACAGAGAAGAATAAGTAATTTCGAGTGGTGTGCCTTTGTTGTCAATGTCACAACAGAGTTTTCAATATCTTCCATGCTAATCACATTATTGGCGGTTCCCAAACAGACTTAATATTTTACTCCCCGTCAGCATTCAAACACATTCCATGGCTGGCCGAATCCATGGTTGCCCTCCAAACAATCAACTTTCTATGGGGAGTTTTTGTTTATTTATTTTTGTGTTATGCATGACTAGGAATCCTTTTTACCAGCCTCTCTCGGCCAATGACAAGTGAATAAACACACATCTTGAAAATAACTCGCTTAGCCGGAAGATAATGATCGCCTCGTCGCTCCATTAGCAGTACGAGCACACAAAACGAATGTTTATTTGAATGTTTTGAGGTGGCACATGCGAATTTACTTTGAATGGCAGTCAAATACCATATAGAGGTAGGTATGGTTGACTCTCATGGAAGAAACTTGGCTCAAGGATTTGGATGAACAAGTAGTATCTCTACTTAGTACAAATTTTTAGCTACCAAAAGGTTCTAAACAAGCACCACATGTTGGAGGATCCATAACAATATAACTTCTATGCAAATATACCCAAACATAATCATTACGTTGTCTTTCTTGTCCCATTCAACTATTTGATCAAGTTTGAAAATAGTTGATGGGTATTCACAATCATAAAAGATGTTCAAGATAATATATTTATATGTGAAAGTTCTCTTTATTATACTAATCATTCATGAATTGCTTTTTTGACAGGTTAAAATAGTAGGAGAGGCTCCTACTGTTGTTATATTAAAACAGGACAGACACATATGGTTTTACACAGCCATGTAGAGTAGGCCAACTAGAAAGCAGAAGCTGAACTAGGCTAAGCTAGGGAAGTTACACATGGGCACAGTCTTTTACAATTGGATAGTTGGTAGAAATCTATCCAGGAAGGCAGAATCAACATCTCTAAGTCTGAAATGCAGGATTTCCAAGTCTGTCTTTAGCATCCGAAACCAGTCCTGTTGCGTTGCCATCTCGCCATCAAAGATCTTTCGGTTATGTTGTTTCCACATATTCCATGCAGCCAAAATACATATTTCCTTAAATAGGGGTTTAGCCCATCGTTGTTCCATTGCATCCAACCGCGCCTGTATGCCCATAGACATATCCCAATTGATGCCAAGTTCCCCCATGAGGCAGTTGCAAAGGAGCATTGGTAGAAAAGGTGCTCGTCAGTTTCCCTCAAATCTCCATCACATAGCATACAAGAGTGATCATCACCTATATTGAAGTGTCTTCTCACCAGCAGGTATCGTGTGTTTAGTCTATACATTCTCTGCAGCCAGGCAAACACTTTGTGTCTGAGAATGCATTTTGTTTTCCATGTTTGTTATGTATGATGGGGTGTGTTCATGTCAGAATAGGTATCTATAGAAACTTTTTGGCCTGAAATGCACCTCTACCCAACAGTATATCCATTCATCAGCCTTCAAGGGTTCTAATGTCATCATGTTAATTGTGATCATCATATCTTCCAATTCCAATCGTGCTTCACGTGATAATGGTAAGTGGAAGTGAGAGGTCGGGTCTGCATCCATCACGAACTGGGCCAGAGACACATCCTCATTGGTTGCATAGGACAGTAGGTGTTGATGCGAATTTGCTAAGGTATGATCGTTGTGCCACTTGTCTTTCCAAAGTAAGATTTTATCACCTGAGTTGGGGATGCAGGTTGTATTCCTCTAAAGATGTCAGAAAGGGACATGACATCCCTCCACCAGAACGATCCACAAGCAGGCATTGCATGTGGTGGTGTTGCATCGTAGTATGCGTTCCAGATCAACATTACCCATGGAGTGTCCATCTTGTGGTAGAATTTGTGAAGAAATTTCAGTAACAAAGCCTTGTTCTGTAGTTTCAGATTTATGATACCAAGGCCCCCTTTATCTTTCGGTTTGCACACTAATTCCCATGCTGCCAGGGAGTGAGTTTCCGCGTCTCTATCCACCACTCTTCTCCATAGACAATGTCTGCACGCTCTATCAAATATGTCAATGATTTTCATGGGCAACCTCAACACGCAGATAGCAAATGACAGGAGTGATGATAAAGTTGAGTTGATGAATAGCACCCTCTCCCTGTATGAAAGCCATATCGACGTGCTTGTTAATATACGTTCAATCCTATCGACAAGCGGCATCAGATATCTTATCGACGGTCTTGAAGTGCCCATCGGAACTCCAAGATAAGTGAAAGGCATCGACCCCACCTGGCATCCAAGTAATGAGGCCAATTCAAGAGCTCCATCTTGGTTAATGTTGATAGGCATTAGTTGTGATTTGGAGTAGTTTATCTTGAGTCCCGTGATATTAGCATAGGCATCAAGCAGTTGTTTAATAAACCTTATTTCCGAGCTCTTTGCCGGGAGGATGAGCAGTGTATTGTCGGCATATTGGATCACCAGATACAACTCCAAGGCAGGTTGTTCAATTGGCACTGAAAGGTGCAACTCCGTCCAAGCTACATTGCCATTGATTGTAGAAGATCCGGCGCTGATACAAACAGTAGAGGGGAGAATGGATCACCCTGTCAAACTCCCCTTTTACATTGAAATTCCTTGCCTGGAACTCCATTCAGTAGAATCGACAAAGTTCCTGAATTTAGAATCATTTCCACCCAAGAACACCACTTGTCATAAAAGCCCTTGCATCTCAGCATTTTGAGTATGAAGGAGTGGTCCGTTGTATCAAAAGCTTTAGCGAAATCCAACTTGAGGACCACAATTTCCTTACCCGACTATTTGCATTGATGTAGAAATTCATAAGCCCATGCCAATCAATCTTGGATAGTTTTGGATCTGATGAAGCCATATTGGTTGTGATGTACAATCTTTAAGATGCAACCTTGCAATCTTTCGGCCAATAGTTTTCTGAGAACTTTAAGAACACAGTTTAGTAAACATATTGGTCGAAAATCATTTATCGTTTCTGGTGAACTAGTTTTTGGCATGAGGGTAATCAAGGAGGTGTTTAAGCATTTGAGATCAATTTTCCCCTCCCAGAAATCATGGCAAAGTTGATAAAAATGCTCTTTAATAATATCCCAACAAACTTTGAGGAACAAACCATTAAAACCATCGGGTCCAGGCGCCCTATCAGAACGGATATTTTTAATAACCTCGTCAATTTCGTCATGAGTAAAAGGGGAAGACAATGCTTCCAATCCATCAACACTTGCACCAGTTCCTGTAGCTCAAACTCCGCAAAGTTTCTGTGACAACTCCCATTCTATTTTTAAATCACTAATAGAAAGTTGTTTCTTTTTCATCATGGTTTTCAACAGTCATACCATTTGGCAATAATAAAGATGATATAGTTCCTCTCGTATCTTTCTATTGCCCTAACCTGAAAGTACTTAGTGTTTTCCTCACCCTCGACCGCCCATGTGTAGGTACATCTTTTTTTCCAGTACGCGCTTTGATACTTGAGTAGTTTTATCAGCTGATTTTTCAAAATGCACTTGAAATTAGATTCAGGTATGGATAGAGTACGGAGATCCTCCAAACTATCTAGATGGAGCAGTTGTTTGTTGCAGTTTTCAATCAATAGTTTCAACTTGGACATATGCTTACTCCATTGTTTTAGGGTGTATCTTAATCTTTTCAGTTTAGCCGAGATGCGAGTGGCAGAAGATGTTGCTTTGATGGGCTTATTCCAAGAATTCTGCACCATCTCCATAAAACCCGGGCACTGTGGCCAGTAATTTTCAAATATAAAGTGTTTGCATCATGGAATAGAAGTTTGAATCTGCATGAGACATGGAACATGATCGGAAACTGGTATAGCGAGAGGTTTGACCATAGTATTTGGGAATTTCGTAGTCCATTCAGGGGATGTAAAGAACCAGTCCAGTTGCTCTAGTAATGGGTTTTCCTGCACATTGCTCCAAGTGTATTTTTTGCCTTTGATGGGGATCTCGATCAAGGCTAGAGAGATGAGAATTTCATTAAACTTAATAATATCATCAATGTTTCCCCTAGGGAGGTTGCGATTCTGTAATGATCGAATGAAATTGAAATCTCCCATGAAAACCCATAAATCGTCAATTTCAACATTGAGACTCTCAAACCATTAAGTGAAAACCTCTCTCTCTGGGCCAGTGCAGGGACCATCGATATTGGTGAGTAGCCACTGTTGATTTGAACGAACCGATGTAAATTTAATGGTTATTGCAAAAGGATGCTTATACAATGTCACCCCAGTGATGAGAGTACTACACCAAATAATTATAAGGCCACCATATGCTCCCTCGGACGGGAAAAATTCATATTTATCAAACCTTCTAGGGCAGCATTTACGAATGAAAGAGTGATCAAACTCCTCTTTCTTAGTTTCCTGTAAACAGACGATCGAATAGTTGGATTCATCAATTTTATTACGTAGAGTCAAACTTTTAGACTCATGGTTCATACCACGCACGTTCCAACATAAAATGTTCCAAGCAGCAGTCAACATCAAAATAAAGGCGGGAAATAAGCAAATTCAAATATTGTAAAATGAAGCATCACTCCACTAGGGAGCAATGTCCATATCCTCCTAGGCTCTGGCTGGGCCTTCTCCTGCTGGCTCAGCAAGATCTCCACCGACAGCTCCTCCCTAGGAATACCACATTGAACCAATCCAATGTGTTGAATAGTAGGAATTGGGGTCCCTGAGGGATAGCCCTCGGTTCTGCAACTATCTCCATATCTTGAGAAAAGTCTTTGTCATTGAATACAAGGAAGCATCTTGGCTTGACATGAGAGACTTTCTGCTTGGAATCAGCCATAGATGGCACTTTAAAGCCCTGAAACCTAGTGGATCTTGCACTTCTGCGAACCATAGATACATCCAGAGGAGCCCCTGGCCTCTTCCTATGCGAGGTGGTAGCACTAGACATCTGAATCTCTTCCCTGCAGCTTAAATGTTGGTTCCTCTCTTAAGTCTGATTGTCACAGATTGCATCAGGCTACAATGCAGGTATAGAAGATAGTATCTGATGGTATCTTTCTGTCATGTATTCCATACACACTGTCCAAACTTCCTAGGAGCAAAAGACTGTGGTCGAACCCCTTGAAAAAGGCGTGCAGGGGAATATCGAATGGTGTGCATACTCCATAAGCTTGAAAAACAAGAGTTGTATCCCCTCAGCTACCTGCATCCAATCCAAATGTGGCGACAATCCAATTCTCCTTATGTGGACGCTTGAGTAAAACCCTCCAAAAAACTCAAGCAATGTAACAGGCATATGGACATCTAGGACGAACTGATGAGAGTTGAGATGAACAAATTCCACGAGCCCAGACTGTCGACCCAGGATGACAATGTCTACAGCTTATTCTAATAACTGCACATGTGCATTCTAGAGGCGCAAGCCATCATCATATCTAGAATCATCCGTTTGTACCCCATCCATCATTGAAGGTCCCTCGTACCCTGTTAACCGTCTATAGCTGATACCTTGATAAGTAGTAGGGACACGTGGTATTTTTGGCCAAACTCCCCATCCCTATTGTGGAGTAGCAGGTGTAGGAGCAGCCTCCCAGGCATTGTTAGCATTTTCCAATTGCCAAACTTGGGCATCATGCTGGGCTTGTTGCATAGCATTGAGAAATGGTGGTTGGTCTCGGTGTGGTGAGGCTCCCATGGGAGGCACCTCATCTTCATTGCTTAAAAGCCCCTGAGTAGCATCTCTTCCATTTAGAACATACACCGGCACAGTCCAAGATTGACCCATACCAGTCATATCAGTAAACCTCTTGATAACTAAGTTGTATGGCACCAAAGTTAATTCATTGATTAGCACTCTGACGAGCACCCGAGACATTTGGTAACCTGGCCTATGCCAAAACAAGCACCTACCAAAACAGGAAACAACCTTGATGATGTAGTACTCAGTCGGATAGTTCAAAGGGAAACCCAAAAGCATCACCCAAGCCTCTATTTCCGCTACCGGCGTCTCATGTTAGGCCCTTCATCATGCCTCAAAAGGTAAAAAGTAGATAGGTCATCCAGAACTTGATCTCCCAAATCAACCATCGCATCCCTAACTAGTCTGTTCGCAAAACAGACCAATCCAACACAAAAGGGGTAAATCTCACCCTCCAAAGTTTCCGCATTATGATCTTCAGCCAAGACTCTTCTAACTTCAGCAAGAATTGTCTCATGTTGTAAATCAGGAGGAGAGGGGACGACAAATACGAGTGCATGCTGCGTGTGGTCAAGTGGTGGCTCATCGACGACCATCATGTTCATCTGTAGCCGGCCATGGGGACTCTGCTGGATGTTCATCGCTCCAGGAACAAACTGATACGGCATCACAGGGATGGTCTCCATTGCTAGGTGGCTGCTTTCCTTGGCAGCAGAAGGCGGAGGAACCAGGGCAGAGAGAAGAAAACCATAGTTGCGTTCGAAAGGAGTAGCAAAAGGGGGAAAACCTTGGTCTTCGATGCGAAGGGGCTCTGACTGCTTGTCAGCGATTAGACATTTGGGAGACGAAACGGCGGGAGAGGTATCGGGAAGCCGCGCAAAAGGTGGGATATCCTTCCACAGTAAAGACTTAGCTACCCAAGTTTGTTGCTTATGCCGCTCCGTTGCAATACTCTGTTTCAGTTGCCATGTTTTGCGCTTTGGAATAAAATCTGGTTCTTGTCTCCAAACCATGGGCTGAGAGGTGGCCTATGTCTTACATTCCCATCCATAATGACCCAGAAGCTTGCAGCGATGGCAACGAAGCCCAATAGTGCATGTCGTTCTAGCGTGGCCAACGGCAAGGCATCTTGAGCACGATACCTTTATATCCCGCGTATGGGAAGTATAACTCAAATCTTCATGAAGATTGCACATGTAGCCCAGATTTATACAATTCATGCAAGAAATTCCTAGACAATTAACCGCAATATGGCCCTTTCTAAAGCTCCGAGAACCCAACTGAAGAACATTGAAACCAAGTGCCACACCACCGATGCAACATTGTAACACAATCCCAACCGCCTCTTCCATGAGAGGAAAAGAGGCTGATGAGAAAGAAACAACCAAGAAAAATTCCTTGTAGCCTTGCGATTTGTCATAGTGAACCGAAGATCCAAATCTAGAACGAACCTGGTTTTCCACCTTGAGGCCAGGGGCGAAATCCCAGTGAATGAGACTTACCATACCGTTGGAGAGGATGAAGAGCACCTAGAGATCGTCGTTGGAGCCAGACCTACACGCTCCATTGGAGGAGGAGGTGGAGGTGGACATGGAGGTGGGAGAGGAGGTGGAGGTGGAGGCGGTCATTCCCAACCATTCATGAATTGCTTGTATGGCCAATTTCATGATTGTCAAACTTCAATAGATTTTAGTTTATAAACCAGATGTGAATCTACAACTACACAAAAAGCACATTGATAATTTCAGATATTCAATTCATTCACAATTTACTCATATGGTATAAGTGAAGGTCAAGTGTAAACATCAAACTACTCTTCCAATGATATAAGTGAAGATCAATGAGTATGTAAACAATCAAGTAGCTATGTGAGGGATATCTCTCTATCAATAAATATTTTCAGATCTGAGTATTTTATTAAACAACAAGCAAAGAAATATATCACTCCAAGAATAGCACATATCATGCGAACGAGTAAAAGTTTAGGCTCCACATAGGCTAACCGATAGTTGTTGGTCAAGAGAGGTCGGATGCGTAGAATCCCCAAGCTTGGATGCTTGATACTTCTTGAAATATTTACTTGGATTTCCTTGTTCATCCCCAAGCTTTATATTTTGTATCTCATCCAATCCTCTCATATCCCAGTTTCACCTAAGTCTCAAAATCTTTATCCACAAAAACTCGAAAAGAACTCGTGAGATAGGTTAGTACACATAAGAACAAATCCACGCTGCTTGTACTACCAAGACAATTTGCATAATAATTTTCAGACATCATCTAATGTTTAATATCATCTCCACAATTTATATCGACCAATATAGGCTATGGAAACTATAGGATAAGTAGATAACAAAACTATGACAGCAATTTGTCCAAATCAGAACAGTCTGTAGCAATCTATTAAACCAGTGTACTTATGTAACTCGAAAAGTTATGAAAATTTAGGATGTGATAAAGAATTTATATTAAAACACTGTGTAAAAATTTTAGAAACTTTCCATGTTCTAGTAAAATATGAAAATTCAAACACTACAGCAAAAGTTTCGGCTTTTACACAGCAAATATCAAACATGTAACTCAAGCATCCTAAGAGGCAATTCTGGAAACTTTATATTGAAAAACAAGATCGTAAATATCATATAATAGATAAAAACAAATTATAATGACGCTCCAAGAAAAACACATATCATGTGATGAATAAAAATATAGCTCCAAGTAAGATGTACCGATAATGTTTGATATGAAACAGGGGATGCCTTCCGGGGCGTCCCCAAGCTTAGACGAGTCTTCCTTGGATATTACCTTGGTGGTGCCTTCGGCATCCCGAATATAAGTCTATTTATTCTCATTATTCACCTCATATCGGTATCTCACTCCAAACTTAAAAACTTCAATCACACAAAACTTGTCGAAACTTTGTGAGAAGGTTAGTGTAATAAAGATAGATCATTCACTTAGGTACTGACAAGAAAAGATTCATAATTGTTCTCACATAATACCTACTGGATTACAACATTAACATAATTTATATCACTCAACATAAGCTATAGAAACACTAAAACAAGCAAACTATGCAAGCAAAATAGAATCTAATAAAAAAAGTCTCTAAAGATCAGAATGAACACCATACTTCCCTGACTCAAAAAATTCCGAAAACTTAAGAAGACGCAGAGAATTTGCATAGAATTTTTTTTAAACAATTGAGAATCGTTTGGCTCTCTAGTAAAATCATATAATTCGTATACAGGACTCAAAACTTTCTGTTTTGGCATAGAATCAAATGAACAAGTTTCCAAACTATCCCAAAGCCTTTACTTGGCAGTTTATTGAAATAATAGACACAAACATGATTAATACGGTAGATTAATCATGTCAACATATAAAAATAGAAAGTAAAAGTGTTGGGTTGCCTACCAACAAGCGCATTTCTTTAATGCCTCTTAGCTAGCAATGATGATTTCAATGATGCTCGTATAGGAATAAAAGTTGAAAATGCAAGAGAGAATCATGAATCACATTTGATTCTAACCCACTTCCTATGCATAGGGATTTTGTGAGCAAACAATTTATGGGAGCAAGAATCAACTAGCATAGCAAGGCAAAACAAGTATATCTTCAAAAATGTGAACACATAGAGAGGAAACTTTATATTATTGAAATATACATAAGCATGTGATCCCCTATCATAATAATTTTTAGTAGAATCATGAAGAAATTCAACAAAATAACTATCACATAAAGCATTCTTTTCATGATCTAATCTACAAGCATAGAAAATTTATTACTCTCCCCATAGGCAAACTTCTCATACATATTGGTGGGAGTATCATAAGAGACTTGAATATTATGAATTGTTTCCACATTAAAAGAGTATTGTTAATAGAAAGGGTATTCATAATTGTGACAAGTTGTATAATAATAATCATCACTACTTTTCATAACATAAGTATCATCACAATAATCATCATAAATAGGAGGCATGTAACCATCATAACAAATTTGATCATTCAAAGTGGGGGAACTAAAAAGATCATCTTCATTATGCATAGCATCACCAAGCTTGGAACACACATCAGTTGCAGCAAATATATTCTCAAATATGTCATTATCATCAAGCATAGCATCCGCAATCTTGTCGGTTTGCACATCATCAGGATAATCATAAACAGCATGAATAGCACCAATAGTGTAACAATTATTATCATCATAACTTTCCAAGTTGGTGCCAAAAAGATTTTCAATATTGTGCGAAGTATGATTATATTCCCAATCTTCCTCATCACAACAAGTAGTAGGCATAAAATAATCATCAAGTGTATCATTGCCCAAACTACTTTCGTATTCATTCTCAACCATTATAGGAGAAACATTGTTTGGGACAGATACCTTTTTACCTTTACCTTTTCTTCTCTTCTTCTTCTCCTTTACCACATTTTTTGTGGGTTTCAGTAGTTTTTCTGAGCTTCTTATTGAAGAGATGTTTATGGAAAGCTCTTCCTTGCAATCTGATTTATCACGAGAAACATTAGGAGGGTATTGGGAGAGCTTTATCCTTTCATTAGTATTCCTTTTATACTCTATTAGTTCCTCATTATTTCTAAAGTTTGCAATATAAGCATTCTCATTGCAATTCACTATGCAAAACATATCGATTTCTTTTACATTAGCCTCATTACCATTTGTGACAATGAATATATCAAACCAATCATTTTTATGTGATAATTCTTCATTCGCCCAAAATAAGCAAAGTTCACTTTAGAGTTTATGGCATATCAAATTATCACAATATTTGGAGACGGTTCGGTCATGAAAAAGCATGCGCTGGAAATTAAAATGATCAACCCTATTGCAAAGTTCACAAGTAATTGGATGAAGAGACAATAATCTTGTGGCACGTTCACCTATCACCTTAAGCTACCAATTAGTTCCCTATATGGCATGTATTTACAAATTTAATTCACTCCACAAAAATTGACATGCTTATATTTTTTTGCTATCATGGTTTTCATTGAAGGAACTATCATGAATCTCTTTATAAATTTCACAATTTTGAGATTCATGATTTCCAAGAAAGACCTCATAAAGATAATCTAGTGAACTCTCACTAGCAATTGTTCCAACATAATCGGGTATTTTGCAAAGATTAGCAAGTGGGTGAGGATCCATTTATCTTTATTTTGTTGTTTTCCTTTATAAAACCAAACTACTGGAAAAAAAGAAACTAAAAGATTTAATTGCAGGATCTAAAGACATACCTTCAAGCACTCACCTCCCTAGTTACGAAGCCAGAAAAGAGCTTTATGTCTACTATGCAACTTTATTCTTGTAGACTCGCGATGGGCCTCCAAGTGCAGAGTTTTGTAGGACAGTAGCATTTTTTACTCAAGTAGATGACCTAAGATTTATCAATCCTTGGGGCATGTAGTGTGAAGATGGTCTCTCTCAAACAACCCTGCAATCACATAAAAGAAATCTCTTGTGTCCCCAACACACCCAATACAATGGCAAATTGTATAGGTGCACTAGTTTGGCGAAGAGATGGTGATACAAGTGCAATATGGATGGTAGAGATAGGTTTTTGTAATTTGAAAATATAAAAATAGCAAGGTAGAAAGTGTAAAATAGGGAGCAAAATGGTGTATAAATGCTTGGTAATAAGGTCTAGGGTTCAAACTTTCGCTAATGCAGTCTCCCAACAATGCTAACATTGTTGAATCATATGATCATCCCTTAACGTGCAACAAATAAACTCCCCAAAGTTCCTATCCTAGTGGAGAATAAATAGATGAAATTGGTGTAGGTAGTAGAACCACCTCAAAGTTATCCTTTCCTATCAATATTTTGGGCTATTCCTATATGAGGGACTCCTGGATTAAGGGGTCCTCGAATAGCCAACCTGTTTTTCATGGGCCGAACTATATGGGCCGCTGGATGATCATTGGATGATCAAGGGCCCTGTCGCCGACCTGTTTCTCATGGGTCGAACTATATGGGCTGCTGGATGATCATTGGATTATCAAGGGCAACGTCGCCAGGGTGGAAGCTTCAAGGAGCCATGGCGTGTCCTCCAAGTTGGCGACAGTAGATAGGCATGTAGGAGCCATGGCGTATCCTCGGTGTCTATATAAGCCGGAGGGTTTTAGGTTGTAGGAGATAGGAAAACTCATCTAGAGTTTAGCTATTCGATCTCGAGGTAGATCAACTCTGTAACCTACGTATCATCAATACAATCAAGCAGGACATACAGTATTACCTCCATAGGAGGGCCCAAACCTGGCTAAACATCGTCTCCTTCGTCTCTTGTTACCATCAATTCTAGTCTCACAGCTTAGGAACCCCTACCCGAGAACCACCGGTTTTGACACCGACATTGGTTATTTCATTGAGAGTTCCGCTGTGATCGCCAAAGGAATCGATGGCTCGGCTTGTCACAACCAACAAGATCTATAGCCAGGGGACTCTCACCCCTGATCAGATTCTCACAAGTGGCGGCATCTTGTTGCACGCCGACCTGATCGGCCACCTTGGCCAGATCGGAAACTTGACCCCCAATGAAGGAATCAAGTTCGGAACCCTAGAGTTCATCACTAATTCACGGGGAGAACTCGTCTTGATAGAACCCTCGACTCTTATGAAGAAACCCGCAGGTTTCGACGCCGAAGACATTGGGCCCCACTTCTGATGAAGTCGTCACCCCCAGGCTGTCTAGAATACCCAATCCGTCTGTTGTGACCGGATCCACCACGGCTAAAAAGGACCCGGATCCTCTTTCGTGCACCTCCGGAACTACGACGCCGCATATGGACTCCACTCGCTTTAGTGACATGCATCCAACCATCGCCTCGTTTTTAAACAAGCTATTCGATCGGATTGAGACCATGCATATGTCTGATGACCAGGTTCGGTCTATAAACGGCTCTGGCTTAGACCCGATGATAGGGAGATTCACGTCCCCACGGTCACCCAACTAGTCGCCACCGTCGAGTGTCCGCCTAGGGGCTCGTCCCCTCGGCAACCGGAATTAAAAACGGTTTATACTCTGGTCTCCGATCATCGAGACCTCGCCTGCAACCCAGACACCGGTGTTCTCTCTGGAGACAGAACGGTATTGGTCCCTAATCTGGCACATAATTCAGAATCCGTGATGTTGGAAATATGCCCTAGAGGCAATAATAAATTAGTTATTATCATATTTACTTGTTTATGACAATCGTGTATTATCCATGCTAGAATTGTATTGATCGGAAACTCAGATACATGTGTGGATACATAGACAACACCATGTCCCTAGTATACCTCTAATAGACTAGCTCGTTGATCAAGGATGGTTAAGGTTTCCTAGCTATGCACATGATATGTCATTGTATAATGGTATCACATCACTAGGAGAATGATGTGATGGACAAGACCCAAACTATAAACGAAGCATATGATCGTGTCAGTTTATTGCTATTGTTTTCTACATGTCTAGTATCTGTTCCTATGACCATGAGATCATGCAACTCACTGACACCGAAGGAGTGCCTTGTGTGTATCAAACATTGCAATGTAACTGGGTGACTATAAAGATGCTTTACACGTATCTTCGAGTGTGACTGTTTGGTTGGCATGGATCAAGACTAGGATTTGTTACTCCGTGTGACGGAGAGGTATCTCAGGGCCCACTCGATAATACAACATCACTATAAGCCTTGCAAGCAATGTGGCTAAAGAGTTAGCCACGGGATCTTGTATTACAGAATGAGAAAAGAGACTTGCCGATAAAGAGATTGAACAAGGTATACATATACCGACGATCGAATCTCGGGCAAGTAATATATCCAAGAACAAAGGGAACAGGATACGGGATCAACTAAATCCTTGAAATAGAGGTTCAATGATAAAGACATTCGTAGAATATATATATAGGAACCAATATGGGCATCCAGGTCCCGCAATTGGTTATGGACCATAGAGGTCTTTCGGTCATGTCTACATAGTTCTCGAACCCGTAGGGTCTGCACACTTAAGGTTCGGTGAAGTTTCGATAGTATAGAGTCATGTATGATGGTGACCAAAGGTTTTTCAGAGTCCCGGATGAGATCTCGAACATCACGAGGAGCTCCAGAATGGTCCAAAGGTAAATATTGATATATAGGAAGTCATGTTTTGGTCACCAGAAAAGTTTTGGGCTCATCGATAGTGTACCGGGAGTGCCGGGAGGGTGCCGGGGGACCATCGGGAGGGGTGTCTCGATCCAAAGGATCTCATGGGCTGTGGGAGGAGTCAAACTAGCCCATGATGGGCTGTAATAAGCCCCCACTAAGGACCATGCGGCTAGGGGTGGGAAAAACCTAAAAGGTGGAGAGGTGGAAAGAGTTTCCAAGTGGAAAGGAGGAATCCTACTCCTAATAGGATTGGAGTAGGACTCATCCACCTCCAATTTCGACCAAACCTTGAGGGTTTGAGGCTGCCTCCTCCCCTCCCTCCCTCCTCTATATACTATAGGATTTAGGGGGAAGAGCCAACCCTAATTTCCACGTGTTGCCCTCTTCTTCCCTAGAACAGTTTCTTCTCTAGATTAGTTCTGCGGTGCTTAGGCGAAGCCCTGCAGGATTAATTCACCACCACCGCCACCATGTCGTTGTGCTGCCGGAGAACTCATCTACCTCTCCGCTCCCACTTGCTGGATCAAGATGGCAGAGATCGTCATCGAGCTGTACATGTGCTGAACGCGAAGTCGCCGTCCGTTCGGCACTAGATCGGAAGAACCGTGATCACGACCGCGAGACGATTCATGATTTTATCGCGGGAGGGATTGTGATCTGATCACGGGACGGATCGTGATGGGATCATGGGACACTTGGTGATTTGGATCGTGAAGACGTTTGACTACATCAACCGCATTTCTTAACGCTTCCCGCTTAGCGATCTACATGGGTATGTAGATCCACTCTCCCCCTCGTAGATGCTCATCACCATGGATAGATCTTGCGTGTGCGTAGGAAATTTTTTGTTTACTAGGCAACGTTACCCAATAGTGGTATCAGAGCTAGGTCTGTGTGTAGATGAGATCTCGAGTAGAACACAAAGAGTTTGTGGGTGTTGATTCTTAGATTGCTTTCTCCCTTGGTCGTGTTTTGGTTCAGCGGTATTGTGGGATGAAGCGGCCCGGACCAACCTTACTCGTACGCTTACGAGAGACCGGTTCCATCGACTGACGTGTAACTTCATTGCACAAACACGGCTAGAGGGTGTTTGTTTCTCCTAATTTAGTTGGATTGGATTCGACAAAGGCGGTCCTTGAGAAGGTTGAAAACAAACTTATGTATCACCGTTGTGGTTTTGCGTAGGTGAGAATTGTTCTTGCTAGATACCCGTCGCAGCCACGTAAAACTTGCCACAAAAATTAGAGGACGTCTAACTTGTTTTTGCATGGTATGTTGTGATGTGATATGGCCAATTACATGATGAGATATATGTGATGTATGAGATGATCATGTGTTGTATAGAATATCACGACTTGCATGTCGATGAGTACGGCAACTGGGAGGAGCCATAGGGTTGTCTTTTATTATTATATGACCTACGTGCCAATCATTAAGCGCTATGTAATGCTTTACTTTATCGCTAAGCGGTAGCAATAGTAGTAGAAGCATGGTGGGCGCGACAACCACGATGGCGACACATTGATACAGATCAAGATGATGGAGATCATGGTGTCTTTCTAGTGATGATGGAGATCATGCCGGTGCTTTCAAGATGGAGATCAAAAGCACAAGTTCATGGCCATATCATTTCACTTATGATTTGCATGTGATGTTAATCCTTTTATGCATCTTTTTTTTCTTAGGACGATAGTAGCATTATCAGGTGATCCCTCACTTAATTTCAAGATCAATTGTGTTCTCCTAGAGTGTGCACCGTTGCGAAAGTTCGTCGTGTCGAGACACCACATGATGATTGGGTGTGATAGACTCTACGTTCACATACAAAGGGTGCAAGCCAGTGTTGCGCATGCGGAACACTTGGGTTAAAATTGACGAACCTAGCATGTACAGACATGGCCTCGGAACACAAGAGACCGAAAGGTCGAACATGAGTCATATAGTAGATATGATCAACATGACGATGTTCACCATTGAAACCACCTCAACTCACGTGATGATCGGACTTGAGTTGGTGAATTTGGGTCATGTATAACTCGAATGACCGGAGGGATGTCAACTTGAGTGGGAGTTATTAAGTAATATGATTAATTGAACTCATTAACATGAACATAGTGTTGGGGAACGTCGCATGGGAAACAAAAAATTTCCTACGCACACTCAAACCTATCCATGGTGATGAGCATCTATGAGAGGGAGAGTGGATCTACATACCCTTGTAGATCGCTAAGCGGGAAGCGTTAAGAAACGCGGTTGGTCTAGTCGAACTTCTTCGCGATCAAAATCGCCGAGCGTCCCGCGATCTCATCAAGATCCGTCCCGCGATCCAATCACGATCCGTCCCGCGAACACATCACGATCCGTCCCGCGAACTCATCACGATCCGTCTCACGATCTTGATCACGATCTGTCCCGCGAACTCATCAAGATCCATTCTGCGATCTCATCACGAACCGTCTCGCGATCTCGATCACGGTCCTTCCGATCTAGCACCGAACGGACGGCACCTCCGCGTTCAGCACCCGTGCAGCTTGATGATGATCTCCACCGTCTTGATCCAGCAAGAGGAGGTGGAGAGGAGAGAGAGTTCACCGGCAGCGTGACGGCGCTCTGGTGATGGTGGTGTAGCAATTCCGGCGGGGCTTTTCCTAAGCACTTTAGAAAACCAATCTAGAGGAGCACCGGTGGAATGGGTAGCACAAGGTCGCACAAGGTCGGTTTGGCCTGCAAGAAAAGAGGCCAACTCGGATCCCTGCAGTCCCGCGCACAAGCGATAGTACCGCTTCACGAGCAGTAGTACCGCTTGAGCGGTAGTATCGCTTCACAAGCGGTAGTACTGCTTGAGCGGTAGTACCGCTTCACAAGCGGTAGTACTGCCTTACTACTTAAGGCAGCAGCAAAACTTCCTTTTGCCCTTTCCAATACCTCGTGGGTTTTACCCCATTGGTCCATATAAAGTGTTGTTGTACCCGAACACTTCGGTAAACATCCGGAACCCCTTCCGGTTAATTCCGGAACTCTTCCAGAGATCAAAACACTATTATCACATATATCAATCTTTATCTCCAGACTCTTTCGGAGATCCTCGTCATGTCCTGGATCGTATCCGAGACTCCGAACATCCTTCGGTCACCACCATATATAACTCTATACTACCGAAACGTCACCAAACCTTAAGTGTGCAGACCCTGCGGGTTCGAGAACTATGTAGACATGACCAAGACACCTCTACGGCCCATAACCAATGGCGGGACCTGGATGTCCACATTTGGTTCCTACATATTCTACGAAGATCTATTGGTCGAACCGCTATGTCAAGGATTCAGTTAATCCCATATAACGTTCCCTTTGTTCTTCGGTATGTTACTTGCCCGAGATTCGATCGTCGGTATCTCCATACCTAGTTGAATCTCGTTACTGGCAAGTCTCTTTACTCGTTCCGTAATACAAGATCCCGCAACTAACAATTAGTCACATTGCTTGCAAGGCTTATTGTGATGTTGCATTACCGAGTGGGCCCTGAGATACCTCTCCGTCACACGGAGTAACAAATCCCAGTCTCGATCCATGCCAACTCAACAGACACTATCGGAGATACCTGTAGAGCACCTTTATAGTCACCCAGTTACGTTGCGACGTTTGATACACACAAGGCACTCCTCCAATATCTGTGAGTTGCATGATCTCATGGTCATAGGAACACATACTTCACATGCGGAAAATAGTAGCAATAAACTGACACGATCATACGCTACGTTTGTAGTTTGGGTCTTGTCCATCACATCATTCTCCTCATGATGTGACCCCGTTATCAAATGACATCTCATGTCCATGGCTAGGAAACCTTAACCATCTTTTGATCAACGAGCTAGTCTATTAGAGGCATACTAGGGACATGGTTTTGTCTACGTATCCACACATGCATCTAAGTCTCCGATCAATACAATTATAGCATGGATAATAAACGATTATCATGAATAAGTAAATATGATAATAACTAATTTATTATTGCCTCTAGGGCATACTTCCAACAGTCTCCCACTTGCACTAGAGTCAATAATCTAGTTCACATCACCATGCGATTCGCATTGTTATGAATCTAACACCCAACGAGTTCTGGGGCTCGATCATGCTTTGCATTTGACAGAGGTCTTTTATAGTCAACGGGTCTGCGATATTCAGATTCGTGCGTCCTTTGCAAATCTCTTTGTTAAACCGTAAAACTACAACCACACTCCACTTGGTACTACTTCCAAATGGCTGCTCCACTATATGTATCGAGATTGTTACTACTAGTCATCCGGATTGGTGCTAAAGCCTGCATCGACGTAACTCTTTACGACGAACTCTTTATCACCTCCATAATCGAGAAACATCTCCTCAGTCTTTCAGTTACTATGGATAATCTTGACCGCTGTCCAGTTATCCACCCCTGGTTCACTCTTGTACCCCCTGACGAACTCATGCCAAGGCACACGCATGTGCGGTACACAACATGGCATACTGTATAGAGCCTATGGCTAAGGCATAGGTGACGACATTCGTCCTTTCTCTTTCTTCTGCCGTTGTCGAGCTTTGAGTCTCACTCAACTTCACACCTTACAAATCAGACGAGCACTCTTTCTCTGACTGATCCATTCTGAACTCCTTCCAAATCTTGTCAAGGTATGTACTCATTGAAAGTCTCATCAAGCATCTTGATCTATCTCTATAGATCTTGATGCTCAACAATTAGGTAGTTTTATCCAGGTCTTCCTTTGAAAATCACTTTTCAAACAACCATTTATGCTTTCCAGAAATTCTACATTATTTCCGATCAACAATATGTCATCCACATATACTTATCAGAAATTCTATAGTTCTCCCACTCACTTTATTGTAAATACAAGTTTCTCATAAACTTTGTATAAACCTCAAAACTTTGATCACCTCATCAAAGCGTATATTCCGACTCCGAGATGCTTGCTTCAGTCCATAGAAGGACCACTGAAGCTTGCACACCTTTTAGCATCCTTTGGACTGACAAAAGCTTCTGGTTGGATCACATACAACCTTCCCTCAAGTAAACCGTTTAAGGAAACGATGTTTTGACATCCATCTGCTAGATTTCATAATTGAAAATGCAGCAACTGCTAATATAATTCCAACAGACTTTAGGATCGCTACGAGTGAGAAAGTCTCATCGCAGTCAACCCCTTCAACTTGTCACAAACATCTTTGCAACAAGTCGAGCTTTAGAAATGGTGACATTTACCATCAGTGTCTGTCTTCATTTTAAAGATACATTTGTACTCAACGACCTGTCGTCCAACGAGCAAGTCTACCAAAGTCTATACTTGGTTTTCATACATGGATCCTATCTCGGATTTCATGGCCTCTAACCATTTGTCAGAATCCGGGCCCATCATCGCTTCTCCATAGCTCGTAGGTTCATCGTTGTCCAACAACATGACCTCCAAGACAGGGTTGTCGTACTACTTAGGAGCAGTACACATCCTTGTCAACCTACGATGTTCGATAGTAACTTGATCCTGAAGCTTCATGATCATCATCATTAACTTCCTTTTCAACTAATGTAGGCTTCACAAAAACATCTTTCTACGCTGCGCTACTCTCTGGTTAAACAAAGGTTTAACAACCTCATCAAGTTCTATCTTCCTCCCACTCAATTCTTTCGAGAGAAACATTTCCTCGAGAAAGGATCCGTTTAAGCAACAAATACTTTGTACTTGGATCTGAGATAGAAGGTTCACCCAACTGATCTTAGGGTATTCTATGAAGATGCATTTGTCCGCCTTGGGTTCGACCTCATTAGGTGAAAACATTTTCCACACAAGTGTCGCAGCCCCAAATATTAAGAAATGACAGCTTAGGTTTCTATCAAACCATAATTCACATGGTGTCATCTCAACAGATTTAGATGGTGCCCTATTTAAAGTGAATGTAGTTGTCTCTAATGCATAACCCCAAAATTATAGTAGTAAAACGATAAGAGACATCATAGCACGCACCATGTCCAATAGAGCATGACCATGATGTTCGGACACGCCATCACACTATGGTCTTCCAGGTGCCGTTTTAGTTGTGAAACAAATTTCACATTGTCTTAAGTTGTATGCCAAACTCGTAACTCAGATATTTACCTCCACTATCATATCGTAGTCATTTTTATCTTCTTGTCACGATGATCTTAAACTTCACTCTGAATTTGCTTGAACCTTTCAAACGCTTCAGACTTGTGTTTCATTAAGTAAATATATACTATATCTACTCAAATCATGAGTGAAGGTAAGAAAATAACGATATCCACTGCACGCTAGAAGATTCACTGGATTGCATACATCAACATGTATCATTTCCAATGAATCACTTGCCCGCTCCATCCAACGGGGTTTTTAGTCATCTTGCCCAAGAGGCATGGTTCGCATGTCTCAACCGATTCAAAATTGAATGAGTCAAAAGATCCATCAGCATGGAGTTTCTTCATGCGCTTTATACCAATATGACATTTAGTGGCAGTGCCACAAGTATGTGGTACTATCTTTATTAACTTTGTATCTTTTGACATCAATGTTATGAACATGTGTATTACTACGATCAAGATTTCAACAAACCATTCTCACTGGGTGCATGACCATTGAAGGTATTATTCATGTAAACAGAATAACCATTATTCTCTAACTTAAATGAATAACCGTATTTGCAATAAACATGATCTAATCATGTCCATGCTCAACGCAAAACACCAAATAACATTTATTTAGGTTCGTCACTAATCCTGAAGGTAGAGAGAGCGTGCGATGTTGATCACATCAACCTTGGAAACATTTCCAACACATATCGTCACCTCACCCTTAGCTAGTTCTCCGTTTATTCCGTAGCTTTTATTTCGAGTTACTAACATTTAGCAACCAAACTGGTATCCAATACCCAGGTGCTACTAAGAGTACTAGCAAGGTACATATTAATAACTCGTATATCAAATATACTTCTACCAATGTTGCCAGCCTTCTTATCTACCAAGTATCTAGGGTTATTCTGCTTCAGCGACCGCTCACCTCATAACAGAAGCACTTAGTCTCGGGTTTGAGTTCAACTTTGGGTTGCTTCACTGGAGTAGAAACTGACTTGCTATCCATGAAGTTTCCCTCCTTGCTCTTGCCCTTCTCGAAACTAGTGGTTTTGATTAACCATCAAAACTTGACGCTCCTTCTTGATTTCTACCTTCGCGGTGTCAAACATCACGAACAGCTCAGGAATCATTATTTCAATCCCTGGCAATTTATAGTTCATCACCAAGTTCTAGTAGCTTAGTGACAGTGACTTGGAGAACTATATCAATCACTATCTTATCTGGAAGATCAACTCCCACTTGATTTAAGTGATTGTAGTATCCAGACAATCTGACTACATGCTCAACGATTGAGCTATTCTCCTTCATCTTACAGGCAAAGAATCTTGTTGGAGATCTCATATCTCGCAACACGGGCACGAGCCTGAGATCACAATCTCAGCTCTTAGAACATCTCATATGTTTCGTGATGTTCAAAATGTTTTGGAGCCTCAATTCTAAGCCGTAATGCATGACGCACTAAACTATCAAGTATTCATCAAAACGTGCCTGTCAGATGTTCACAACATCTACAGACGACGCTAGATGGGGTGGCGCATCGAGCGGTGCAATAAGGACATAAGCCTTTTGTGCAGCAATGAGGACAATCCTCAGATCACGGACCCAGTCCGCAATATTGCTACAAACATCTTTCAACTCTATTTCTCTAGGAACACATAAAAATACAAGGGAGCTACAGCGTGAGCTAGTAATCTACAACATAATTTGCAAAGACACTTTGACTATGTTCATGATAATGAGTTCAATTAATCATATTACTTAAGAACTCCCACTCAAACTGACATCCCTCAGATCATTCGAGTGATACATGATCCAAATTCACCAACTCAAGTCCGATCATCACGTGAGTTGAGGTGGCTGCAATGGTGAACATCATCATGTTGATCATATCTACTATATGACTCATGTTCGACCTTTCGGTCTCTTGTGTTCCGAGGCCATGTCTGTACATGCTAGGCTCGTCAAGTTTAACCCGAGTGTTCTGCACGTGCAAATCTGGCTTGCACCCGTTGTATGTGAACGTAGAGTCTATCACACCCGATCATCCAGTGGTGTCTCAACACGACGAACTTTCGCAACGGTGCACACTCGGGGAGAACACAATTAATCTTGAAATTAAGTGAGGGATCACCTTATAATGCTACCGTCGTCCTAAGCAAAACAAGGTGCATAACAGGATTAGCATCACATGCAAATCATAAGTGACATGATATGGCCATGATCTTGTGCTTTTGATCTCTATCATGAAAGCACCAGCATGATCTCCATCATGACCGGCATGACACCATGATCTCCATCATCTTGATCTCCATCAACGTGTCGCCATCGGGGTTATCACGCCCTGCATGCTTCTACTACTATTGCTACCGTAGCGATAAAGTAAAGCATTACATAGCGCTTAATGATTGACACGCAGGTCATACAATAATTAAAGACAACCCTATGGCTCCTGCCGGTTGCCGTACTCATCGACATGCAAGTCGTGATAATCTATACATCACATGATCATCTCATACATCACATATATCACATCATGTAATTGGCCATATCACATCACAACATACCCTGCAAAAAACAAGTTAGACGTCCTCTAATTGTTGTTGCATGTTTTACGTGTCTGCTACGGGTATCTAGCAAGAACAATTCTCATCTACGCAAAAACCACAACGGTGATACACTAGTTGCTTTTCAACCTTCTCAAGGACCGCCTTTGTCGAATCCGATCCAACTAAAGTGAGAGAAACTGTCACCCGCAAGCCATCTAGGCAACAAGTTGCGTCGAGGGAACCGGTCTCTCGTAAGCATATGAGTAATGTTGGTCCGGGCCGCTTCATCTCACAATCCCGCTGAACCAAAATACGACCAAGGGAGAAAGCAATCTATGCATCAATGCCCATAAACCTTTTGTGTTCCACTCGAGATCTCATCGAACCATCAACCTAGCTCATGATGCCACTGTTGGGGAACCTCACATGGGAAACAAAAAAATACCTATGCACACACAAACCTATCCATGGTGATGAGCATATAGGAGAGGGAGAGTGGATCTACATACCCTTGTAGATCGCTAAGCGGGAAGCGTTAAGAAACGCGGTTGGTGTAGTCGAACTTCTTCGCGATCCAAATCGCCGAGGGTCCCGTGATCTCATCATGATCCGTCCCGCGATCCAATCACGATCCGTCCCGCGAACACATCACGATCCGTCCCGCGAACTCATCACGATCCGTCTCACGATCTTGATCACGATCTATCCCGCGAACTCATCACGATCCATTCCACGATCTCATCACGAACCGTCTCGTGATCTCGATCACGGTCCTTCCGATCTAGCACCGAACGGACGGCACCTCCGCGTTCAGCACACGTGCAGCTTGATGATGATCTCCACCGTCTTGATCCAGCAAGAGGAGGTGGAGAGGAGAGAGAGTTCACTGGCAGCATGACGGTGCTCCGGTGATGGTGGTGTAGCAATTCCGGCAGGGCTTCGCCTAAGCACTGCAGAAAACCGATCTAGAGGAGCACCGGTGGAACGGGTAGCACGTGGCCGTAAGTTGTGTCCCGTGTGCTAGCCCTGCCCCTCTATTTATATGTTGAGCCCTCGGGTCTAAACTTGGAGCAAAAACCTCTACAAGGTCGATTTTTCCCCCACAAGGTCGGTTTGGCCCGCAAGAAAAGAGTCCAACTCGGATCCCTGTAGTCCCGCGCACAAGCGGTAGTACCGCTTCACGAGCGGTAGTACCGCTTGAGCGATAGTACCACTTCATGAGCGGTAGTACCGCTTGAGCGGTAGTACCGCTTCACCAGTGGTAGTACTGCTTGAGCGGTAGTACCGCTTCACAAGCGGTAGTACTGCCTTACTGCTTAAGGCAGCAGCAAAACTTCCTTTTGCCCTTTGCAATACCTCGTGGGTTTTACCCCATTGGTCCATATAAAGTGTTGTTGTACCCGAACACTTCGGTAAACATCCGGAACCCCTTCCGGTTAATTCCGGAACTCTTCCAGAGATCAAAACACTATTATCACATATATCAATCTTTATCTCCAGACTCTTCCGGAGATCCTCGTCATGTCCTGGATTGTATCCAAGACTCCGAACATCCTTCGGTCACCACCATATAGAACTCTATACTACCGAAACGTCACCAAACCTTAAGTGTGCAGACCCTGCGGGTTCGAGAACTATGTAGACATGACCGAGACACCTCTACGGCCAATAACCAATGGCGGGACCTGGACGTCCACATTTGGTTCCTCCATATTCTACGAAGATCTATCGGTCGAACCTCTATGTCAAGGATTCAGTTAATCCCATATAACGTTCCCTTTGTTCTTCGGTATGTTACTTGCCCGAGATTCGATCTTCGGTATCTCCATACCTAGTTCAATCTCGTTACCGGCAAGTCTGTTTACTCGTTCCGTAATACAAGATCTCGCAACTAACAATTAGTCACATTGCTTGCAAGGCTTATTGTGATGTTGCATTACCGAGTGGGCCCTGAGATACCTCTCCGTCACACGGAGTAACAAATCCTAGTCTCGATCCATGCCAACTCAACAGACACCATCGGAGATACCTGTAGAGCACCTTTATAGTCACCCAGTTATGTTACGACGTTTGATACACACAAGGCACTCCTCCGATATCTGTGAGTTGCATGATCTCATGGTCATAGGAACACATACTTGACATGCGGAAAACAGTAGCAATAAACTGACACAATCATATGCTACGTTTGTAGTTTGGGTCTTGTCCATCACATCATTCTCCTAATGATGTGACCCCGTTATCAAATGACATCTCATGTCCATGGCTAGGAAACCTTAACCATCTTTTGATCAACGAGCTAGTCTATTAGAGGCATACTAGGGACATGGTTTTGTCTATGTATCCACACATGCATCTAAGTCTCCGATCAATACAATTATAGCATGGATAATAAACAATTATCATGAACAAGGAAATAAGATAATAACTAATTTATTATTGCCTCTAGGGCATATTTCCAACACATAGTCAGTAGTGTTTTTACAAATTATGTAGTAGCTCACGTTGTAGCTCCTTTGAATTTTTATATGTTCCTATAGAAATACAGTTGAAAGATGATGGTAGCAATATTGCGGATTGGGTCCATGATATGAGGATTGTCCTCATTGCTGCACAGAAGGCTTAAGTGCTTAATGCACCGCTTGGTGCGCCTCCCCCTCTAGCGTCGTTTGTAGATGTTGTGAACATCTGACACGCACGTTCCGATGACTACTTGATAGTTTAGTGTGTCTTGCATTACAGCTTAGAATTGTGGCTCCAAAATGTTTTGAACATCACGGAACATATGAGATGTTCTAAGAGCTGAAATTGGGATCTCAGGCTTGTGCCCGTGTTGTGAGATATGAGATCTCCAACAAGATTCTTTGCTTGCAAGCTGAAGGAGAATAACTCAATCATTGAGCATGTGCTCAGATTGTCTGGGTGCTACAATCGCGTGAATTGAGTGGGAGTTGATCTTCCAGATAAGATAGTGATTGATATAGTTCTCTCAGTCACTATCACTAAGCTACTAGAACTTCGTGATGAACTATAATTCTGCCAGGGATGGAAATGATGATCCCTGAGTTGTTCGTGATGTTTGACACCGCGAAGGTAGAAATCAAGAACGAGCATCAAGTGTTTATGGTTAGTAAAACCACTAGTTTCAACAAGGGCAAGGGCAAGGAGGGAAACTTCATGGATGGCAAGTCAGTTGCTGCTCCAGTGAAGCAACCCAAAGTTGAACCCAAACCCGAGACTAAGTGATTCTATTATGAGGAGAGCGGTCGCTGAAGCGGAACAACCCTAGATACTTGGTAGATAAGAAGGCTGGCGATGTCGACAGAAGTATATTTGATATGCGTGTTATTGATGTGTACCTTGCTAGTTCTCCTTGTAGCACCTGGGTATTGGATACCGGTTTGGTGGATAAATGTTAGTAACTCGAAGTAAAAGCTACGGAATAAACGGAGACTAGCTAAGTGTGAGGTGACGATGTGTGTTGCAAATATTTCCAAGGTTGATGTGCTCAACATCGCACGCTCTCTCTACCTTCAGGATTAGTGAGAAACCTAAATAAATGTTATTTGGTGTTTGCGTTAAGCATGAACATGATTAGATCGTGTTTATTGCAATACAATTATTCATTTAAGTTAAAGAATAATGGTTATTCTGTTTACATGAATAATACCTTCAATGGTCATGCACCTAGTGAGAATGGTTTGTTGAATCTTGATCGTAGTAATACACATGTTTATAACATTGATGCCAAAAGATACAAAGTTAATATTGATAGTGCTACATACTTGTGGCACTGCCGCTAAATGTCATATTGGTATAAATCGCATGAAGAAACTCCATGCTGATGGATCTTTGGACTCATTCTATTTTGAATCGGTTGAGACATGCGAACCATGCCTCCTGGGTAAGATGACTAAGGACCCCATTTTCCGGTTTGATGGAGCAGGCAAGTGATTTATAGGAAATGATACATGCTGATGTATGCAATCCAATGAGTCTTGTAGCGTGCGGTCGATACCGTTATTTTCTTACCTTCACTGATGATTTGAGTAGATAATAGTGTATATTTACTTAATTAAACACAAGTCTGAATCGTTTGAAAAGTTCAAGAAAATTCAGAGTGAAGTTTAAGATCATCGTGACAAGAAGATAAAAATGTCTGTGATATGATCGTGGAGGTGAATATGTAAGTTGCGAGTTTGTCATACAACTTTAGACAATGTGAAAGTTGTTTCAAAACTCATGCCACCTGGAACACCATAGTGTGATGGTGTGTTCAAACGTCATAGTCGTACTCTGTTGGATATGGTGCATACTATGATGTCTCTTATCGTTTTGCCACTATCGTTTTTGGGTTATGAATTAGAGACAACTACATTCACTTTAAATAAGGCACCATCTATGTCCGTTGAGATGACACTGTATGAATTATGGTTTGATAGAAACCTAAGCTGTCATTTCTTAATGTTTGGGGCTGCGATGCTTATGTGAAAAATGGTTTTCACCTAATAAGCTCGAACCCAAAGCGGATAAATGCATCTTCATGGAATACCCTAAGAACAGTTGGGTATACCTTCTATATCAGATCCGAGCACAAAGTGTGTGTTGCTAAAATGGGACCTTTCTCGAGAAAGAGTTTCTCTCAAAAGAATTGAGTGGGAGGAAGATAGAACTTGACGAGGTTGTTGAACCTTTGTTTCAACCAGAAAGTAGCGCAGCGCAAAAAGATCTTTCTGTGGAGCCTATGTTAATTGAAGACGAAGTTAATGATGATGATCATGAAACTTTGGGTCTAGTTACTATTGAACCTTGTAGGTCGACAAGGACGCGTACTGCTCCTGAGTGGCATGACAACCCTGTCTTAGAGGTTCATGTTGTTGGAAATCGATGAACCTACGAGCTATGGAGAAGCGATGGTGGGCCCGGATTCGGACAAATGGTTTGAGGCCATGAAATCTGAGAAAGGATACATGTATGAAAACCAAGTATAGACTTTGGTAGACTTGCCCGTTAGATGGCAGGTCATTGAGTACAAATGGACCTGCAAGATGAAGACAGATGCTGATGGAAAATGTCACCATTTATAAAGCTCGACTTGTCAGAAAGAAGTTTCTGCCAAGTTCAAGGAGCTGACTACGATGAGACTTTCTCACTCGTAGCAATGCTAAAGTATGTTGGAATTATGTTAGCAGTTAATGCGTTTTTCAATGATGAAATCTGGCAGATGGATGTCAAAACATCGTTTCCTTCCTTGAGGAAAGGTTGTATGAGATACAACTAGAAGGTTTTGTCAGTCCTAAGGATGCTGAAAGGTGTGCAAGCTCCAGTGATCCTTCTATGGCCTCGAGCGAGCATATTCGAGTTGGGATATACGCTTGGTGAGGTGATCAAAGTTTTTAAGTCTATACGAAGTTTATGAGAAACTTGTATTTACAATAAAGTGAGTGGGAGCACTATAGAATTTCTGATAAGTATATGTGGTTGACATATTATTTATTGGAAATGATGTAGAATTTCTAGAAAGCATAAAGGGTTGTTTGAAAAGAGTTTTTCAAAGGAAGACCTGGATAAAGCTACTTAATTGTTGGGCATCGAGATCTATAGAGATAGATCAAGACGTTTGATAAGACTTTCAATGAGTACATGCTTGGACAAGATTTTGAAAGAGCTCAAAGTGGATCAGTCAAAGAAAGAGGTGTTGCCTGATTTGTAAGGTTTGGAGTTGAGTGAGACTCAAAGCTCGACCATGGCAGAAGAAAGAGAAAGGACGAAGGTTGTCCTCTGTGCCTTATCCATAGGCTCTATAAAGTATGCCATGCTGTGTACCGCACCTGTGTGTGCCTTGCCATGAGTCCCTCAAGGGGTACAAGAGTGATACAGGAGTGGATAACTGGACAGCAGTCAAAATTATCCTTAGTAACTAGAGGACTAAGGAGATTTTTCTCGATTATGGACGTGATAAAGAGTTTCTCATAAAGAGTTACGTCGATGTAAGCTTTAACACCAATCTAAATGACTATTAGTAGCAATCCGGATACGTATAATCGAGTAGACATTTGGAATAGTTCCAAGTGCAGTGTGGTAGCAGTATTTACAATATGACCTAGAGATTTGCAATGTACACACGAATCTGAATATTGCAGACCCGATGACTAAAAGACCTCTCTCACATGCAAAGCATGATCGAGCCCAAGAACTCATTGGGTGTTAGATTCATAACAATGCAAATCACATGGTGATGTGAACTAGATTATTAACTCTAGTGCAAGTGGGAGACCGTTGGAAATATGCCCTAGAGGTAATAATAAATTAGTTATTGTCATATTTCCTTGTTCATGATAATCGTTTATTATCCATGCTAGAAACGTATTGATTGGAAACTCAGATACATGTGTGGATACATAGACAACACCATGTCCCTAGTATGCCTCTAATAGACTAGCTCGTTGATCAAAGATGGTTAAGGTTTCCTAGCCATGGATATGAGACGTCATTTGATAATGGGATCACATCATTAGGAGAATGATGTGATGGACAAGAGCCAAACTATAAATGTAGCATATGATCATGTCAATTTATTGCTATTGTTTTCTGCATGTCAATTATCTATTCCTATGACCATGAGATCATGCAACTCATTGACACCGGAGGCCTTGTGTGTATCAAATGTCGCAACATAACTGGGTGACTATAAAGGTGCTCTACAGGTATCGTCGAGGGTGTCTGGTTGGTTAGCATGGATCAAGACTGGGATTTGTTACTCCGTGTGACCAAGAGGTATCTCAGGGCCCACTCGGTAATACAACATCAGTATAAGCCTTGCAAGAAATGTGACTAAAGAGTAAGCCACGGGGTCTTGTATTACGGAATGGGTAAAGAGACTTGCCAGTAACGAGATTGAACTAGGTATAGAGATACTGACGATCGAATCTCGGGCAAGTAACATATCGAAGAACAAAGGGAACAACATATGGTTTAACTGACTCCTTGACATAGAGGTTCAACCGATAAAGATATTCATAGAATATATAGGAACCAATATGGGCATCCAGGTCCCGCTATTGGTTATTTACCATAGAGGTGTATCGGCCATGTCTACATAGTTCTCGAACCCGCAGGGTCTGCACACTTAAGGTTCAGTGACGTTTCGGTAGTATAGAGTCATGTATGGTGGTGACCGAAGGTTGTTTGTAGTCCTGGATGAGATCCCGGGTGTCACGAGGATCTCCGGAATGGTCCGCAGGTAAAGATTGATATATAGGAAGTAATATTTTTGTCACCAGAAAAGTTTTGGGCTCATCGGCAGTGTACCGAGAGTGTCGGGAGGGTGCCGAGGGACCATCGGGAGGGGTGTCTCGACCCAAAGGACCTCATGGTCTATGGGAGGATTCAAACCAGCCTCTGGTGGGCTGTACTAAGCCGCCACTAAGGCCCATCTGGCTAGGGGTGGGAAAACCCCAAAAGGTGGAGAGGTGGACAGAGTTTCCAAGTGGAAAGGGGGAATCCTACTCCTAATAGGATTGGAGTAGGACTCCTCCACCTCCAATTTCGACCAAACCTTGAGGGTTTGAGGCTGCCTCCTCCCCTCCCTCCTATATATACTAGAGGATTTGGAGGGAAGAGCTAACTCAAATTTCCACGTGCTGCCCTCTTCTTCCCTAGATCAGTTTCTTCTCTAGATCAGTTCTGCGGTGCTTAGGCGAAGCCCAGTTCACCACCACCGCCACCACGCCGTTGTGCTTCTAGGGAACTCATCTACCTATCCACTCCCTCTTGCTGGATCAAGAAGGATAGGATCGTCATCGAGCTATACGTGTGCTGAACGCGGAGGCGCCATCCGTTCAGCGCTAGATCGGAAGGACCGTGATCATGACCACGAGACGATTCGTGATTTGATCGTGGTACGGATCTTGATGTGATCGCGGGATGGATCATGATTGGATCACGAGATGGATCGTGATGGGATCACAGGACACTCGGCGATTTGGATCACGAAGACGTTCGACTAGATCAACCGTGTTTCTTAACACTTCCCGCTTAGCGATCTACAAGGGTATCTAGATCCACTCTCCCCCTCTTAGATGCTCATCACCATGGATAGATCTTGCTTGTGCGTAGGAAAAAATTTATTTCCCATGCAACGCTCCCTAGTACGTGATTCCAAAATCACAACCTGGCGTGGAGTCAAAAAAATTCCCACCCACCACCCTAGCCGATCATCCAAGTATCGCACCAAAGCTCAAGTCTTCGGACTTACGGGATATTAAACAATTACCAGGAGAGTCAATTCATCATTTTTGGGATCAACTCCTACTCGCTAGATGCAGAGAAAAGGTCTTAGTGACCAAAAGATAATGGCAACCTTCAATCACAATTGCCATGATGAAGGAATTCTCAACCCCTGGCTTGCCGACACATTCGTGACTTCACCGAAATGTCGGACTTGGTAGAAAAATATTGTTCCATGGAGAGTGCCTGGAAAGCCGAATGGCTATTTTCCGAACCAACCTTTACCGAATACCCTAGAGGAGATCGGAAAAAGAGGATACCTCCAAAATGGCCTTCCAGATTCGAACCTGCCGAAAAGAAGAATAGGCCCCTCACAGGGGTTAGTGCTTTCCTTGACGGGCTATTGGACAAACCATGCCCTATACATTCCGTATTGTTGAACACAAGCCCGATTCATAGCCTTAGAGCTTTTTGGGTCGTTAGGTAGGTCGCAAAAAGTGCTGAAGCCATTCTTGAGGAGCTACCTTCGAATAGGCGCTACACATCACCACCAAAATACAACGCCGAAGTCCTGACGATCTATGAACTGTTCCCCTCAAGGAACATGCGGAAAAGAGCTCTTAAAGAACTCGAACAGGTCTACCATGTTGCAGCAACAAGTGCATGGGCACACATACCCATTACCTTTAGAGATATTGACCGACCAGCCATCCTTCCCGGTCATTCACCGGCTGCACTAGTCCTGAACCCAATCATTGATGGCTACAGGTTACACAAGGTGCTAATGGACGGCGACAATGGTTTAAACCTCATCTATGAAGACGCCCTGGAAAAAATGTAGATTGACCG
The DNA here is from genome assembly GCA_022496015.1 of Hordeum marinum. Classification (NCBI taxonomy): domain Eukaryota; kingdom Viridiplantae; phylum Streptophyta; class Magnoliopsida; order Poales; family Poaceae; genus Hordeum; species Hordeum marinum. Next base: position 366,577,276 of record CM039673.1, on the reverse strand, counting down.
ATCTCGCATCAAGTATAGCAACACGACTTTCCGGGGTATCATTCCGGGGAAAGAGGCGCGTTGTTCAGCATGTATCGTCCTAGCCGTAGTGTTCGGCACGGCCGAAAAATACCAATCTGATGAACTCCTCTTCCATATCATGGCCTTCCCTAGCAGCTACCACGCCCTATTGGGACATGACGCCTTCACAAAATTTGAGGCTATACCCCATTATGGGTATATGAAAATCAAGATGCCAGGACCAAATGGAGTAACCACAATCACCAGTGATCCGGATATAGCCCTTCAAGCCGAAAATAAAATAGAAGTGCTTGCCCTCGAGGCACTAGCTGAGACCTTCGCTGCAAAAGAACTGACTGCACTTCGGTCAATAGTTGACAAGGATGATGTGATCCTTAGAAAAAGGCCCAAGCCCACGTCCTTTAAACCCGTAGAGGAAATCGTTAATTTCAAGTGCACCCGACGTACCCTAATAAGACAACGTCCATCGGAGCTCAGCTCAATCCCATAGTGCACGAAGCACATCGGAGATTTTTACGGGAAAACTGGGACATCTTCTCCTGGCATCCTTCCGATATGCCCGGAATCCCACGGCGGCTAGCAGAAAATAGTCTGAACGTCATTGCACGCGTCAAACCCGTTAAGCAGACTCTGTGCCGCTTTACTGAACCCAAACGGCAAGCTATGGGTGAAGAATTAGCTAAACTGCTAGATGCCAAATTTATTTAGGAGATTAAGCACCCCGAATGGTTGGCAAACCTGGTGATGGTACCAAATAAAGACAAATCCTGGCGGATGTGCGTCGATTTCAAACACCTCAACAAGGCCTGCCGTAAGGACCCTTTCCCCTTACTGCGCATAGACCAAATCATTGACGCCACAACCGAAAACGAATCGTTGTGTTTCCTCGACGCTTATTCCGGTTACCATCAGATTAAAATGAAGGAATCCGACGAAGATGCAACCGCATTCATCACCCCTACGGGCCATTCTGCTTCAACATGATGCCCATTGTGCTAAAAACGTTGGGCTACATACCAGCACATGATGCAAACTTGCCTCGCGAAGGAAGTCGGTAAGACAGTCGAGGCATACATGGACGACGTGGTAATCAAAACCAAACACGTCGGCTAGTTGATGGATGACCTACGACAAACCTTTTCCAACCTACACGAGTATGACATACGACTCAATCCGAAAAAATGTGTATTCAGAGTTCCCGCAGGTAAACTGCTCCGATTCACCACCTCCCATAGAGGAATAGAAGCGAAACCGGCTAGGATTCGCGCTCTATCAGAACTTGCAATTCCCATAGAACTAAAGCATGTCCATAGGTTGGCTGGTTGTGTAACGACACTAAGCCGCTTTATCTCTTGCCTTGGGGAAAAGGCTTTACCGCTCTATAAGCTGCTGAAACGGACCAACAATTTCGAGTGGACCAATGAAGCAACGGCTGCATTAGATGAAATTAAAACATTGCTGGCAAGCAATCCAATACTCACAGCACCAGGTGCTGGTGAACCCATGTTATTATACATATCGGTTACCAACCAAGTGGTTAGCACAGTGCTCGTCATCGAACAAGAGGAGGAGGGACACAAATTCCAGACACAAAAGCCACTCTGTTACATGTCAGAAGTACTAACGCAGTGCAAGTCCAGATACCCGCTAGTAGAATAAAGCCTACACAGTATTTATGGCATCACGAGAACTCAGACACTACTTCCAAGAGTGTTCGGTAACCGTGGCATCCGAAGTGCCCCTGAAGGACATAATCAACAACAGGGACGCCGCTGGCCACATAGCCAAGTGGGCTATTGAGCTCCTTCCCTTTGAAATCACCTACAAGCCAGGATGAGCCATAAAATCTTAGGTACTGGCAGATTTCCTGGCTGAGTGGACAGAGGCCGAGCTCCCCAGGAAATATAGTACATACTCCCATTGGACAATCTACTTCGATGGATCCAAAATCTTTGCCGTACTGGGGGATGTAGTTACCCTCACATCCCCCACAGGCGACAACGTGAGATACGTGTTGCCGATTTTGTATGCCGACTCCAACAATGCAGCCGAATAAAAAGCACTTTTGCACGGCCTTCGGATGGTAGTATCAATGGGCATACGGTGTCTCGAGGTATGGTGAGATTCCAACTTGGCCATCTCCCAAATCAATGGGGAATTTGATGCCAAAAACCTGAAGATGGCGGCATACAGAAACGCCGTCCTAAAGATATCCGCATGGTTCGAAGGGCTGGAATTTCACCATGTCGCGCACGACAACAACCAAGCCACCGACATACTGGCCCACATGGGAGCTAAGCGTGACCCAGTCCCAAAAAACACTTTCCTGGAATGCCTCTTGAAGCCATCCGTAGTTTGGCAAGACGATCATAAGGGCGCCGGTCTAAATACGACAGAAGAGGTTGTTCACCCTATAAACGAACCAGATGACCAAATCATCGGCGGATCCGTAATGGATGAAACGCCTTCAGCTCATGAGGTCATGGCAGTAATCATGCCATGGACCGAGCCCTTTCTCGCCTACCTTCTTCACAAAGATCTCCCCAACAATCAGACAAAGGTGCAGCACATAATTTGGCGATCCAAAGCCTACAAAGCACACGAGGGTGAGTTATACAAGAAAAGCACCACTGAAATATTACAGCAGTGCATATCTGAGGAAGAAGGACGACAGCTCTTAGCTGAAGTCCACGCTGGGATGGGCGGTCATCACACCGCAGCAAGAGCCTTGGTTAGCAAGGCCTTCCGAGCTAGTTTCTTTTGGCCCACTGCTCGGGCGGACGCCCAGTCACTTGTCAAACACTGCGGGGTTGTAACTTTTCGCAAATCAGAGTCACATGCCCCCAACAACTCTTTGGACTATTCCGATCACCTAGCCTTTCGCGGTCTAGGGGATGGACATGGTCGGACTACTTAAAGGGGGGGACCAAGAAGAATAAATAATTACTGGTCATGGTTGATAAGTTCACCAAATGGACAGAGGCAAAACCCATCAAATCAGCCAAGTCTGGACCAGTAATCGACTTTATATCTGGCGTGGTACACCGTTACGGTGTTCCTCATGGTATAATAACATACAATGGATCCAACTTCACGGCCCAAGAGGTCAAGGATTGGTGCATAAAAATGGGCATCAAGCTCGATCACGCATCGGTGTATCATCTACAGACCAATGGACAAGTCGAATGAGCAAATGGCCTCATAATGAGCAGCATTAAGCCATATTCCGTATGATCTCTTCATGAGTCCAACTGTCATTGGGTGAAGGAGCTCGACTCCGTTCTATGGGGCATGCGCACCAACCTGAATAGATCAACGACATACACACCGTTCTTCATGTTCTATGCTGCGGACGCAGTCCTCCCCTGTGATAGTATTCACTACGCACCAAGGGTGTGCATGTACAAGGAAAAGGAAGCCGAGTTAGATCGGTAGAATGACTTGGATGCCTTAGAAGGAGAGCACGACATAGCTTGGGCAAGATCTACTTTTTACCAACAGTAGGCCCGACGTTACAAGAGTAGGGAGGGTAGGGCAAACGCGTACAATGTGGGTGAACTTGTCTTACGGCTCCCGGAGAAGCAGAAGCATAAACTCAACCCCAAATGAGAGGGGACCTTCATAATTGACGCGGAACTCATAGGAGGGGCTTACCATCTTTGTAACCCATCGGACAACTGCCTTGAACCAAACCCATGGAACGCAACTCGTCTTCGGTGCTTCTACGGATCAACCGGTGTCGTCACATTCTTTACCCTTTACCTCCTTTTTCTTTACTTTTTCCTTCCCATCCCACCTTGCTATTTGGTAGCTTTGAATTTTTCTTTTCTTAACAAATCTATGTTCGGTTCAACCGATCTTGTACTGAGATTATCGGCTTACACCCTTAAGTGTTAAATCCGAACACAACACCTAGGGGCTTCTTTCCGAAGCCAATGCTATATTATAAGAATTTATCCACACTTATTGTGTACACATGATTCCTTTGTCAGGTTTAAGCCATCATATGCATCAATTCGAACTAAGACTTTGCCAAGCTAGGTTGCCTCGCTCTTGTGCTTACCCTCTATGTTCCTGATTGTTCAGCTAGAGGGTAAAGGGAGCACCTCTAAGATTGTTACGACCGGGTCATCCGGATACATACCTCAGACGGGTGAAGCCAAAAGCTAGCTATCTTAAGTAGACAATTGATCGGCTGTTACAGAAGCAATTAATACGACTATGGTTGTTATCACCATTACTTGGGCTTCTTTTCTCTCAAAAGCCCTTAGCCGCATACTAGCAATATACAACCTTCTACCTATGATCTTCGTAGGACCCTGAAGAAAGGTATCGATAGAGGCACTATTTTCCTTGGAAGATGTTTCTTACGCTAAGCAGTAATATAACATATCTCCCTGTGTGATTTCCATCTGTTCGCACCAAATGGCTGGATTGCCTGGTTCCCCGAACATAATTCACTCTTCTAGGGTGATAAATTACGAGGAACACTCCCGAGCTCTTAGCGTGGGAGGTAGAAGACGATGGCCAGTTAAGACAAAGTTTACAACACAGATGGAGCAACTACTCGATTATTCGTACATAGTTAAATACAATCATACATTCGGCTACTGATCGAGATCATCGATTATGGTGTCCAGGGAGCAGTCTTCTTGCGAGAGACGGGTGACAGGCATCACCTGGTCGTACACCAGGTGGAATGACACTTCTTGTCCATCCGACCCTACTGGCCCAACCCGAGCCATACTCTCGGGGTTAAGTCCGGTATAGCGGGTCTTGATCATCGCCCATGCCTCCCGTCCTCCCTCTCGCCAAGCTGATGTCTTCCATAGCTCGAACCTACTTCGGGCTTCCTTGAATCGATCGACTAGTTTGGTCATATCCTCCGGAGGTCGCTCGACGGGCCATAGCACCTTTACCATGCTTTTCATGGCCTTCCAAGCCTGCTCATGAAGGGAGGAAAGATCCTTTAGAAGGCTCCCCCAGTAGGATCCGATCTCTTCTTCGGGTCGCCTAGATAGGAGACCTACACATGAGTCAAAGGCATGACTATTATGTTTCATTTGTAAGAAGTACTTCCCGATGTTAATCAAACTTTCTGAACATGCCCCTATGTAGTCTCTGGTTCTCTTCTTGTTCCGGGCCAATTGAGTTTTTAAGCTCTCAATTTCCTCGACATGTTGTTTGTGCTCGCCTGAAGACGGTTCTTCTCTTGAAGGTGTCGTTGCAAAACATGACAACCGGCCTCATGCTGGGACTCGGCGTATCGCTTAGATTCTCAGGCTGCATCCAAATCTTTTTGCATTTTCCCTATTGATCCAGCTGCTAAAAAGTACCCCTGCGTCAGCACGGGAATATACTTAGATTAGCATCACAGATATACTCACAATGTGGCTCCTGAGTAAAGCACTTCACTTGCTCCAATTCGTCCTTCACATATTCAACCTTTTTTGGTTGGCTTCTAGTTCCTTGGCCAGTTGCTTGCTCTACTGCTTCGAGGCCTGCATTAGAAATGAAACAAAACAAGGACCCTTAATTCGGTCATTCTGACCAATTTCAGGCTCAGGGGCTACTTGGTTTACATAAGTGTTCGGACTCTACAAAACCGATTATTTACCTGTAGGCTGGACGATATCAATTTCATGGCCTCCCCGAACCCAGCTCAGGCAACACCGATGTGTGTGTCCACTGTGCGTAGAGCACTGAACTCCTCTTCGGTGAATACTGGGTGACGCGGGGCCTCTCGTCGCTGCCGATGATTCATGGCGCTTCCTACCAATGATTTGTTAATTGACATAGCTTCACCGGAATCTGTAGGGGCCGAATTGACCATGGGAACCTGTGTAGCAGGTTCAGCATGAACCGAAGCTCTGGAATTTTGAGCGTCCTCGGACACCATGGCAACCTCCTCAGCAGAAGAAGGTTGGGCTTTTCTCCTGAGAATTTCGATATAAAATCTGCTGAGAGGATCTATCAGTTGTGATAATAAATAAATAGACGAACACAATACCTTTGGGTTGAACAAGTGGACAGACTCATCCCCACGACTGACTCATTTGTCGACCCCCTGTTGCTTTCCGATCCGGGCACTACTACCATTGCCGACGTGTGATGCACGGATCTATGACGCTTGGGAGTACAAGTTGGCGCGTTTGGGGCGTCGGGGATGCTTACCTTTTACAAGATGAGCTTTTCTTCTTCTTGTTTATTGCATAAGAAGGGAACGATCCAGGGTAATAGGCTATGATAGTAACCTTGGAGCGGTCAAGACTCTCTTGGTAGAAAACCCCATCTTCAACCTCAATTGATAGATTCGGGTCCTCATGAAAGACTGGATCATCGTCGCGAGAATAGTCTCCGGTTGAGGGGCTAGATAGTTAACTGTCTCGATGAAGCTTCTCCAGTCCTTTTCACATAAAATTAAAGGCTTCGGTTAAAAAAGGGACAAAATGGAAACCCGAATTGTGGTCACGGAGTTGAAAGGTTTACCCATTCGATGGGATTGTGGCTTGAGTGTCCCTCCTTGGTCGACCGCCCAATAAAGTCTTCTTGCTCCCCTTTGTACAGGTCGGCCAGCACGGCGGCCAAAGTTGTCTGATCGGTAGGGCCTAGTCATCGGGAGTGAGTGGTATCGCTTGTCCCATTGTAACGCCACAAGGGGTGTATCCTCTGTTGAAGATGTTGAATGCACCGGGTGATGGCGGCATCCATGACGTCAATCATGGTCAACTTATGGTGGGCTAGTACCCTCACCTGGGCTGCCAAGCGTTGTGCTTCAACGATGTCCTCTTGGGATGAACTATTCGGTCGCTAGTTGTACATTTCTTTAAGGGGGCGTCGGAGTATTCGGGCAGACCGCTCCGAGCTAGATCGAACAGGGGATGCCCTCGATATAAAACCATTTCGAAGACCATTCTTCGAACTCCTTCGGTGTTCCCACCGGATACCCCGTCCCTGCTATATGGCATACATCGGCTCCGCCGACCTCCAAGATTGTGTTGTCCCGAGTTCGAGGGATGAGGCAGAAGTACTTCCTCTACAATTCAAAATGTGCCTCACACCCCAGGAACATCTCACAAAGGGCGACGAAGCCCGAGATGTGCAGGATAGACCCTGAGTGAGATGGTGGAGCTGGATCCCATAAAATTCCAGTAACCCTCTCAAGAATGGGTGAATAGGAAACCCGAGACCCTGCGAAAGAAAGGGCACGGAGCATACGTGTTCCCCCCTTTGTGGATTGGGGAAATTCTATGTGAAAACTTCATTGTTGAATGAAGATAAACCTGCGCGGCTCACTGCCAGATCCGAGGAAGGAACGTACCCCCAGGTCTCCAAATTACATAGTCGAAGGAGCGATACGGAGCAGCTGTTCCAATCCCCGGGAAGGGAGCCGTAAGCGCGCAAGGAAGAGCTGGGGGCACTCGCCATGTTTTGCGTGGTGATCTTCTGGTGAGAGTTTTTTTCAACGGGGGGAGGAAGATGTAACATCCCAAAATTTCATTTTGGAATGTTATGATATAGTTATGCATCTATCATCATCATTGCTTGATTGTATGTAATAGTTGAAATGTCTTTTCTGACTTTCTGAAAGTTCTTTCTATCTTTTCCTATATTTGCTTTCACCTATTTGAAATTTTGGTTAAAAGTTCAAATAAGAGAGGAGGAACATGACACTCCACACCAGGGACTAATTGGTGATATATTTGAACAATAATAACCAGGGGTTATTTTGAAAATATTTGCAAAAAGGGTTTAAAAACAATTAGACAATTTCTGAAAATAATATTTTTTTCAAAGTGTTCAAATGACAGAATAGAAATGTTCATTAAATAGCATTTATTATTCTGTTAATTTTGATATATAATACCCCTATATTTAGAGTCGATTTGAATGCTTTAAATGTATTTGAATGTCTCTGGAAATTTATATTAAAGAAAATCGGTAACGGTTGCATTTAAACGGGCCGGCCCACGGGCAATTAATCGCGCATTCACTACGAGCCGGCCAACCGCGCGCAACGGTCACTCTCTTCACTCACTGACACCGGGCCCCACCCCTGACCGACCGTTACACCGAACGGTCGTCTTCCTCCCCCGCGAGCGCCGGACCGGATCTCGTCGCCGACCGTTTCCCCTCGCCGGATCTCTCTCCCCATTACTCCCCCGCACCCCTCGAGCGCCCTATAAGTAGCCAGCAACCCCCGCATCCATTTCCCCCCGAGTTCCCCTTCTCTCTCTCGCCGAGACGCCGTCGATTTCTCGCCGGAGTAGCCACCACCACCGGACCTCCCGTCGAGCGTAGCCACCACCTCCGACCACCGTTCGCCTCGCCGTCGCCACCAATCAACTCCGGAGAACCATCGCCGTCGCCCGGACCACTTCCCCGTCTTCCCCGACCACCGGAGCACCTCGCCGTCGCAATCACCGCTACCGGACTCGCCGGAGTACCCCGACGCCGACGACTTCTACCCCGTAAGCCCCCTCGACCATAGGATCCCGAACCCACGGTCCAGATTAGAACGGACTTATGTCCGAACCGGTATCTTCTTCCGAATCGGTCACCCACTCTAATTCACCTACCTCACACACTCGCTAGCCAATCGGATCACGCCACGTAGCCCCCTGACCGACGCAAATCTTTTTTTCATTTTCTGTTTTGTTTTATTTAACAGAATGTTTTCAAATTTTGTTTTGCTTATATATTTTAATCTATTTAGTTTTTTGAGTTGATTCTTTTTGCAATAGCTCACATTTTTCATGTAGTTTCACCCTGTACTTTTAAATTTCAAATTTGAACTATAAAATTTGAATTGAATCAAATTTGCTTAAAATCTTCAAATCTGAATAACTAGAGTTTGAAAATAGATTTTGACATGATTCTTTTTGCTACTGTTTGGTATTAGTTAGGACTATCTTCATGTATAGTTTGAGGATTTTCAGGATATATTTGATTAGTGTTTTAACAAAAAACAGAATCTGCTCAGTATTATAATATAGTTTTATAAACTCAATTTTGATTAGTTTGGTTTAGAATTAGTTTTAAATGTTTATTAGGCTCTGTTAGTAAACATTTAGTGTTTTCACTTAATGTTAATAAAATATAAATTTGCTTAGTTTAATTTTAATTAACATAGGAATCAAAATTTCTTTTCAATTAGGCTTAATTTGACTAAAACAACTAATTAGTAATAGTTTTGCTTTCAAACAAAGTTTTGTATATTTTGATTCTGTTTTCTAAGACAGATTTAATTGTAAATTATTTTCTGTTAAGAACATGTTTTACTAATAAATAATAAGTTTAGTTTTTCATTCTTTTGTTAATATAACTATAGTTGATTCATATAGTGTTTGTCAAAACTTTTACAAACTTTACTAAAGTTTCCCAACAAACTTAAATTGATTTTCTTTGTTTAATAATAAAATATTCTATTGTTGCCTTGCTGTCAACAATTGTCTTGCTATTTCAAAATAGTTTTATTATGTAGTAGTGTTTTCATCATCTCCTTTTGAAAAACAAAACTTTGTGTGTTTTTCTTGCTAGAGACTTTTGTGCATTGTTTGCCTTGTTTGTTTAGTACTTCTTTGCTGAATGTTATGAGTACTTATTTTGGTTGTATGCTTATTTGAGGGCATTGTTTGTTTCGTTAGATTATCCGGAGTGCGAAGCTTGTTACTTAGAGTCACTCACGTATGAAGATCATCAATCAGGCAAGTCACTTTGATCATGTTTTACCCATGTTTTATATGCATTAGTTCTACCATCTCCCCAGTTGCATGCAAGATAGGTTAGTTGGAAACTTGGTTACATTGTAGTAGTATCATGTGGTAGATACCCCTCTCAACCCTCTTTGACAACATTGGCCCCGGGAAACGTTGTTTTACCTTTTGCTATGCTATTAGTAGACGGGGTTGGTTGTGTGATTCATGAGAGTTGAGAGAGTTAATAATTTCAAGACCTGCATAATGATCAAGATTTCAAGACTCCAAGTTTTCAACATACCTCTGGGTGGATGATGGTTGAACGGCACCCTGGAGAAACCAGTGGTTAGCCTAGGTGATGCTGGAGATGGCCAGTATTCACGCGGAAAGGTCCACCCAGGCACAAAGAGATGGATGGGTGCTTCAAAACCCAAGGCTTACCTGCACAGCCACAAGTCATTATGGGCTCTGGCTTGGTTGGATATCATGGTGACCCTGGACAGGCGGTGCTACGAGAGGTAGAAGAACGGTAGGAAAGGATGGGCACCGTCAGAGTCGCAGGGAAACCCTTTGGAAGACCATGTTTTGGTCATCCATTTCTCAAACACCCTGAAGTGCGAGAAATCAAACGGAGGCGACCAAATCTTGTGGGGAACGTGTGCAAAACTCTGCAGAGTACTCAAACCTAATCGATTAGCCGTGTCCACGGTCATGGACGACTTGAGCCAAAGGAATTGGAACTTTCGGAACTCTCAACACAATTAATATGATGATGTGGGAATTTAATAATTTTGGGTATGAGAACTGGTTGGTGGAACCATCTCATTAATCAACCAACTTAGTAATATTTTGCTTAGCCCCTTTTCTTGATGTACGAAAAAATTGGCTTTATGCAAAACTTACCACCCCACCTGCCATATATGCATATAGACTAGATGACTACCTTTTTACCCTTCTCTTGTGACTTTGCCGGCATATTCCATATGCTGACCTACACGGCTGCAACGTATCATGTTGCAGAGTATTTTTCCGACCAGGAGTGAGGACACGTTCTACGCTCAGTGAGATGCCCTTGGAGTCAGATGGACTCATCTACCTTCGACGCTTCCGCAAGATTTAGATATTCTCATGAGTTGGCTTTTAGCCACTTTATTGTAATTTTTATTGTAATAAAGGACTCGATATGAGATTTCGATTAATATAATGCTGTGTGATTTCCCTTTGATATATACATTGATGTACCGTGTGTGTACCAGCATGATCTTGGGATGGTACGGAAACACCGGAGACTTGACCTTTTAGGTCGGGTCGCTACAGAAGAGGATGTGGTCTAGACCACGATTCTGTTTGTTTAAATGAGTGGTGCCTCATTGCGGAGGGGTACTCTTGTAAAAAGTCACTGAACCGCTCATCTCCCCATGACGTGTGAAAATTGAGAAACGCTGAGGGTTATTATAATGGACCTAGCAAGCTCGTGACGCTTGGGATTTCACTGATGACTAGTCGGTTGCCGAACAAGAAGGAGTAGAGGGACTTGCCTCGCAAGCCAAATATTATGACACATGAACATTATCCGGATATAATACACAATTGTGCAATTTTATTTTAGCTTCTAATATTATCTTCTTGCTTATAGGTACATATCTCATTGGTAAAGATCCCCTCTTCGACACTTTTTTGTATGGTACATGGAGATATTCATGAGCCATCGTCAAGTGAGAAAACTAATAAATATTGTTAGTAAATGAGACAAAATTTGACAATTAAATTATTTCTTTACACCTTATCCAAGACTATACTGATGTCCAGGATGGTAACTAAGAACCCGGTACCCTTCCTTTTCTGCCCATAATGAGTTGTTAGATTACAATGTGTGAATATTTTTTGTTGGTAGTGGTTCCCAAACCATCTTACTCAAGATTACCTCTCAAACTACATGATTGATGGACATGCAAAGTTTAAAGTATGTCTACCATGCTACGATGACAATCTAGATGTCCTTATCAAGACAGTGAAGGATGGGCGGTCTGCCAACACAAGGGGTTAAACTAGAGTCGTGTGTGCATTGTGCATGGAGGAGGACACAATATGGGCATTCCATTTCACCTTGTACAATGACCAGAATGTCTTTCACCTCTTTATTTACCGTCTTTAATACAAGTATGCAACTGTAGTTCATCATTCTTTATTTGGTCCTTGTGTGATTCTTTTCTTTGATGTAATTCTTGCACATATGTACCTATGAATGGAATAATGCATTGGTTCTTGAAGCTATATATACATGATGGGTATGACAAAAGTTATTTCCTACTTTCGAATTTAATTTTTGTAGAATTTTAAATTGCAGCAATTAAATCAGGGGGGAAATATGCTCCACGGGTCATTACAACGCACATGGTTTGTAAAGCACAACGTGTGTAATATGCCTCATGACCCGACACGTTTCATAGAAAGAAATTGTGTGTGACCATGCACACAATTGCCGTCTGAAAACCGTGTGTGATGTCAGACAATATCAGAAATGGTGCAACTTACCAAAATGTTTCTAATAGTCTTCTTATCATACACGCTTTATAATCATGAATTGTTTGTTATGTTGTATGCATGAGACACGAGTACGATAGTTGTATCATGTGGGAAACTTGATATATCGCAAATGATGCGGTAGGACCAAATGTGTGTGATTGTCTGTTATCACGCGTCACAATTATGAATTGTTTGTGATGCGGTGGGCATCGTAAATGTTGCACCACAAAAAACTGACTGTAATGGTTACGCAATCCCACGCGAGTAGCAAGGATGTCCTGTTTGGGAAATATGACATATCTCAAATGGTTGACCCATGACTCTCATTTGTGATGGATGCGGACATCTCATATTCTTAGTATTGACAAAAGTTTCTGTTCATCAGCGACCATCGTCTACGATTTTTTCGTGTCGTGTGGGATGGACCCCCTTATCACACACACAGGCAACGCGACTGTTTCAAACTCTGTCATGGAAAGGGGTTAAAAACCGTTTGTATAGGACGTCATTGCACTAGTGCACCTCTCTAAACGGTGACATAATTTCCCTCCAAAGAAGTGAACATCGGCATACATCCTCATCTCTCGAAGGTGTAGTTATTCATAACCCTAACTCTCTACTTGTGGTTACTTGTCTCGTTTTATTTACTTGCATTACATTGTGCTCGCCTATATATTTAATTGTGGGTGTGTTCATCCACTTAGCATCATTATCATCTTAGCATTTTTTAGGCTCACTTTCATATTCCGCATTATTGCCTAAAATTGCTAAATAACAATTAAAAATTGTATTTGTACCTATTTACTCCACCCCTTCAGGTCCATCTTGATCCTTTCACATGTACTAAACATATATTGCCAGGCCATAGTTCAATGTGTCAACTACAACAAATCCTCAATTTGGTTAGTAAAAGGGGTTCCAAAGAGCACCCGCTTGGAGATTAAAACACTGCTTAATGTCCCCAATGAGACTCTAAATGAAAAATACTTGGGTATGTCGTCTGACATTTGTAGTTTGAAAAGTGGGTCCTTTAAGTATCTCAAGGACTGCCTGTGGAGTAAGGTTTAGGGATAGGTTAAAAATAACATGTCTACGACATGCAAAGAGGTACTAGTTAAAGTTGTTGCAAAGTTTGTTCTACTTTACTATATGTCATGTTTTAAGCTTCCTAGAGGGTTATGCGAGCATCTCAATATGTTAATCATAAAGTTTTGGTCGGGCTCAAAGGAAGGAAAACGCAAACCTCATTGGGTCTCCTGGAAGACAATGACACAACCCAAAGGGATGGGTGGATTGGGTTTTAAAGACTTTGAGTTATTCTACTTGGCTATGCTCGCTAGGTAAGCGTGGCATATGCTCCAAGACCCTAATTCTTTGAGTGCCCACATACTAAAATGTATTAACTACCCAACCACTTATTTTCTGCAAGGTACACTAGGGAGCACCCAAGCTATATTTGGAGGGCCACGGTTGAGGGCCGTAACATCCTCAAGCAAAGTTTAGTCAGGTGGATTGGTAATAGTACATCCACTAATATATGTGCTAATAATTTGTTACCGAGGAATGACATGCTTCCGTTATACGAGTGTTTGATTGCAAATCCTCCTCAACTAGTCTCGCAACTGATATACCCCCACATTGGCTTCCTAGAACATACATAGAGTAAAAGCACTTTTTATGTCGATGGATGCTAAGATCATATTGGCTATTCCATTATGTACGAGAAACTCGGATGATTTTTGGTGCTGGAATTTTGTGACTCATGGTTCTTCTCATTCAAATCCATATACAAGATGTTGGTGGCCACCAAACAACACCATGAGGCATGGCTACAGGGCGCGCGAGGTGCTTCAAGTGAAAATGCCGAAGAGGGATCATGGAAGAAATTGTGGAAGATAGAGGTTCCCACCAAAGTTCGGAGATTTATTTGGAGGCTCTCAAAGCACTCTCTACCAAAGAAGGACGTCTAAGCTCACCGTCACATGTGAAATATCAGCGCGTGCGGATTGTGCGGCATGCCAGATTCATGGAAGCACTCTTTGCCACAATGTACATTGTCAAGATGTATATGTGCCTTGGGGGATGAAGAACTTGCACATAAAATGTTGATGATTGAAGAACCCGGTGCAAAATAGTGGTTCTTCACACTTATGGAGTCACTCCTGCATGACATGTTCGTTCTCCTATTAGCCGCACTTTGGGCGATCTAGGCAGCACTGCACAAGGCGATCCATGAGGGGGTCTTCTAAAGTCCTCAAGCAGTTTAGTCATTCATCAAAAGGTTTCTAGATGATCTGAATATCATCAACGCGGGAAACCAGCGCCGCACAACAACCACTATGATTGTGTGTCAGGGTGCACCGCCACACCGCAAGGCTCCTCCACCAGGATATGCCAAGATCCATGTCGATGCTTTTGCAAGGTCAAGAAGAGGAGGATTTTTCAAGGCCAAGAAACAATGGTAAGTACTTGGGAAACTCTGCTCTAGTGATTTCTGGAATTGATGACCCTATGACATTGGAAGCTCTAGCGTGTAGGGAGGTTATTGATCTCGTTGAAGATTTACTCCTACAAATTTTGTGGTTACCTTGCAAGCAAGTTGTTTCAGATATTAATAAGGGGAGTCAAGGTTGGTATGGTGCCATCATTAGTGAGATCAATCTTAGTGCAACTCACTACTATTGTAATTTTTCTTTTGGAAGTCATGCTATGAATTATGAAGCACATAGTATAGCCAGGTTTTCTCTCACGAGATGTCCAGAGCGCCACGTCTGGCTTGGCCAACCCCATGACATAACTTGTATCCCACTCTATGTGGAATTTGAATAAAGAACTAGATTTTTCCCTAAAAAAGCTAGAAAGGATGTCGGGGGGCATTTCGAGTTCTGCAGGCCCCTTTTGAAGTGGTTCACGAACCTACAAAACAATGGGATCTGAAGACCTTGTGGGAGGTGATGACATGTTGTGTGATCATGCACAACAGGATCATCGAGGATGAGGGTGAAGATGTTGTCGCATCTCTAGAATTTGTTAACATGGATGTTCCTATCCAACTTCCAGAATAGAATCCAGTCGCATTCGAATAGTTTATTCAAATGCATCAACAAATTCAAAATAGACCCAGTCATGAGCAGCTCAAAGAAAATCTAATTGAGCATCAGCAGACTGCGAAACAGGACAACAATGTTGGGATGTAATATTTGAAATTTTTAAAATTTGAACTAGTGTTTCATGTGGCTATTTGAACGTATGTACCCTTTCCATGTGGCTATTTGATCGTGCGGGCTTGAAAAATGAGGAATGTCGGATGTATGCAGCTACGGTTGGATGGTGTCATCCCGTATCCATGTGCATGGACAGATGTGAGAGGAAATTTGTGGTTTGACGTTGAAGATGCCCTTAGTGGGCATATGCTCTAAGTGCAAGTCCAATAGTTCGACCGAAATCGTCTGCCCGTGCCCGTTTGGGTCAAAATGGACAAAAGTGTCGACCCAACGCGTAGACCCATTTCCAATTCATGTCCATTTTTATGTCCGCTTGAACCTATTTCCATCCCAAATTAGGGTCACAGTAGGGTCGGAGGCGGACACAAAGCGGACGTTTCCTGTATGTACGTGAAAGCACAACTTCTCCCTAGGTGGTTTTGGTAATTAATAACAACATATATTTCATTGTACTAAAGATTCTAGCAAGTATAATTCTTGAAAAGTTCAGTGAATGGATTGGCAAAGGATGGTGTGGAGATCCCCTAGATGCAAGGAACATCAATTGGCAACAAGCTTAAAAACTCCACATTTTGCATTTTGTGAGAAATCACATTTGAGTCCATAGGAAAGCCAATACTATTAAAAGGGGATGAGGTATCTATGATGATCCGGTTGCTCGAGTGCTTAGATTTAGCCACCAAAATACTCATGAATTCTCCCACAAAAACATTTTGTCTAAACCGTAACACTCAAATGCGGTGTCACCAATATTTCCAAATCATCCCTACCGATTTTTACCCTAGACACACCCTAGCTTTTCGGTGACACCAAGTTTGATTTCAGTGCAATCGAAATGAGTGACCAACTCTTAACCAGTTTCTATGAATAGGAATTTCCGAGTTTTAGGAATCGGTGCTACCGAAAGTGAGAACTGCCTAGGCTAGCCAAAATTAGACTCGCCAAGAATTACGTATAAGTCTCATCAAAACGCCAAAAGTTGCCACATTTTGCACTAATCAGTGCAACCAAGTTTTTGCTTCACTTTCATCGAGTTGGGCAATAATTTTGTAACGGTTGGATTTTTGGAGAAGCCTATATATACCCCTCCACCTCCCTCCCATTTGTAGAGAGAGCACTCAAAACAAACAAACACTTGCCCCATCCACTCTCTGAGAGAGAACCACCTACTCATGTGTTAGGATCATGATGTTTCACACCAACCATATGAATCTTAATTCCTAGCCTTTCCAACTTGTTTTCTACCGAATCAACATCTTCTACCAAGCCAAATCTATGAGAGAGTGATTGTGTGTTGAGGAGACCATCTTTTGAAGCACAAGATCAAGGAGTTCATCATTCATACCACATCTATTAATCTCCTATATTGGTTAGGTGTGGATTTGAACCAAGAAGTTTGTAAGGGCAAGGATATTGCCGACTTCATCAACATCTACCCTGAGTGGGGCTAGTCCTTTGTGAATGTAAGCTGTGATGGGATATACGAGGTTGCTACTTTGTGGACCCTTATGGGTGGAGCCCTCCATGGACTCTCACCACCGTTACCCTTCGTGGGTTGAACTCTCCATCAGCGCGGACGTACGATAGCACCACCTATTGAAACCATGGGAAAAATCTTCAAGTCCCCTTGGGTTTGACCTTCATAGCCCTTCCCTCTACTTATATGTACATGTATTTACTTTCCGCTGCTATACTCTTAGACTTGCATGTGTAGGGTGTGCATGACTTGATATAATTGCTGAAACTTCCAAACCTTTAAAATTGGGAAAAGGCTAGATTATTATGTTGGTCAAGTAGTCTAATCACCCCCCCCCCTCTAGAGATAATTTGTATCCTACACATGGTATCAGAGCTTTGGTCTCCCTTGAATTGGTTTCACAACCTAGGAGAGTATGGCGTCTAGTGAGCGAAATTATCATCGTAGAGGTCCATATTTTGATGGTACAAACTTTGCTAGTTGGAAGCATAAAATGGAAATGCATATTCTTGGTCATAACCACGCCATTGGGATGTTGTTTGTGTCGAATTGCAAGGTGAATTCTTTGGTGATGGAAAGGAAGGGGATCGTGAAGCGATCGCAGAAGAATTGACGATGTTGCAATACAACGCTCAAGCATCCGACATTCTATTCAACTGCCTATGCCTCGAAGAGTTCAACTAGATAAGCCGTCTTGAGAATGAAAGGGAAATTTGGGATACTTTGGTTGATATGCACGAAGGTACCGAATCCATGAGGGAATCTAAGTTGGAGGTGCTACAAAGTCAACTTGACAAGTTCAATATGAAGGATGGTGAAGGAGTCGCAGAAATGTACTCCAGGCTTGTTGTCATCAAAAATGAGGTTGTCGGTCTAGGAAGTGAGAGATGACCGACAAATTAATCATTAAGAATATCCTTAGAGACTTGGATGGAAAGTATGACACCATGTGTAGATTGATCCAAATGATGCCAAACTACAAAGATCTCAAGCCCACGGAAGTCATTGGAAGGATTGTCTCTCATGAAATGTCACTCGAGGACAAAGTGGAGCTCCACAACAAGTCAAGCGGTGCATAAAAAGCTACAAGTGACACTCCCTCTACCTCAAATGACAACCATGTTTCCAATGAAGATATAATCCTTGTGGTCAAGAAATTCAACAAGTTCTACAAGAAGAGAGGCAAAGAGAGAAGCTCCAACTCAAGATATGAAGAGAAGCGTTCCTCTAATCGTGACCGGAATTTTTACAATTGTGGAAGACCCGAACACTTTTCCAATGAGTTCACGACTCACCACAAGAGGATACAAGAGTCACTATAAGAAGAAGCTCAACTGATGAGTCACCTCGTACAGAGAGAAGGAGTAAAGAAGATCGCTATGAACAAACCCCTCCCGGAGAAGCAAGGACTTGGAGAAGAAATACAAGTACACCAAGATCTACACAACAAGAAGACATCAAGATCATGTTGGTGAATGGGTTTCCGGCTCCGATTGCAACAACCAATCTGAGAGAAGCTACCACTCCAACTCTGACTATAGTCAAGATGAAGGTGTTGCCAGACTAGCACTCGTATCCTCCAATTACGATGACATACTTGAGTCACCAAATGAAGGAAGTGGAAGTTGCTTCATGTCTAAAGGCTCCAAGGTATCACACCCAAAATACTTTGACTTTAATGGTGATGTGCATAACTTACTAGGAGATTATAACTTGCTCTTTGATAAAACTAGTGATGTTAGTCAACACGAACTTGATAATAATCATGCTAGTTGTCCGAGTCTAGGATCTAAGTCCTAGAACTTCTCCAAGAACGAGATTCGAACACTGGGGGGCTTGTTTTGGCCAGCTACGAATCGACGATGAACTTAGCAAGATTGACAATGACCTTGCTGCTGCTTGCCAGGCATGACAGGGACACGTGAGCTACCCAGGTTCGGGCCACCGTGCGGTGTAATACCCTACTCCTGCTTGGTGTTGGATTTCTCT
Organism: Hordeum marinum; assembly: GCA_022496015.1. Classification (NCBI taxonomy): domain Eukaryota; kingdom Viridiplantae; phylum Streptophyta; class Magnoliopsida; order Poales; family Poaceae; genus Hordeum; species Hordeum marinum. The sequence goes on along the minus strand of CM039673.1, from coordinate 366,558,341 downwards.
ATGAAGGACAAATGCGCTCGTGATACATGAGGTGTTCAGGGAGAGAATGACCCGATCCCCTTACATGGAGTCCTATCTTCCCCCTTTGTAGTGCCTTGGTCCTCTTCGCCGAAAATATCGGCGGGAAAGGGTAGCCACAGGGCGCCTATTCAAAGGCGGTTAGGAGGTCAGTCTTATTCTGACAAAAGGTGGTATTCACCTTCTAAAGTGGTCTTCATGACGCGTTCGTGGGCTCGGCGATGACCTCCACCCTGTCGCGCCGATCCGTCCTGATCCCCTAGCACCAAAGAGGAAACACTTTGGGACTTGATTTTGGGGAGGCAGGCCCCACTACTCCCCTATAACCAAAATGGAAACCGGACTGCTCTTGCCCTTTTGTTGTTACTCTAACACCGGGGGAATCACCTTCATGACGAGAGCAACAGGCCATGGCTGGCCCCGTAGAACCTGCCTCACAAGACTAACCCGTGAGGGAGGCCTCATGAGGCGTTTTGGTGCCTGGTAACCTCGGAAGGGTTAGGTTCGCAGTCAAGGGGCCTCGCCCCTCGCGAGGCAACCATCATGGGATCGTCCTGGGGGAGATCGTCCTTCTTGGGCTGGCCCAGCGTCACCTCCTCATCCGGCAGGCAAAAGGGCGGTGGTACCCTGGTTTCCACTAGGCCGATAGTAGCCCCCAGGACCGCGGTGTGCATGCTCCGTAACGTGAAATGGCACTGGTCGAAACAACATGGGTATTGATGAACTGCCAGGCCGGGAGGTGACGTGGGTCATCCATGACGGGACGAGACGTTCCCGCTCCCTGACGATGCTCCGGGAACAGTGCTCCTGCCTACAAAACCGTCGTGTGCATTGAGCAAAACCATCATTACTTGACTTCTCCCGCATGCTTCCCTTGCACATGGCTTCTTTGCTTCTTCTCCAGATTCTATTGTAATTCTATTTCTTGTCATTTTCATGGCACCGAAGAAGAGCTCCATGACAGTCGGGGCGCCTGCGGGGCCTGCGGCGTTTTTCTCCTCCCCCAGAAGCGGCGGAAGCAGACACCCGAGGCCACTCGTGACGCAAAGGCGCTAGGTCGTCGGTGATCAGTAAGTGCACCATCCTCCATGTTTATTCTTACTCGTTGCATTTTAGATTAATGAATCTAACTAGTGATCCCCTCAAGGTGCATGCACGCAAGAAGCTAAGGGGTGGCTTGCCCGCGGCACCTTTGCGCGTGCTGCTTGGCTGGAGCTCCGAGCACCCGAGGACGCCTCTACCACATGTGTGCAGCAAAATGCGGGCTGCGAGGTGGAATTGGCATGGAGGGAGGAGGCCATCGCCGGTCGGGGGGCTGGCATAGCCCTTTCGGAGCGGGATGCCAACCAGGCCGCCTTTGACCAAGAGGCAGAGCATGCGCACCTCCTCACCATGGAGGGCTAGGTCCTTGTTGATAGGAAGCCTTCGAGAAGATGCGCGATAGGCCCTCACGTAGCTTGAGAGGAGGGAGAACACGACCGGTGCTGATGCCGACGCGGGGATCGCCTGTGAGCGAGGAAGCGCCCTGGAGGAGTGTTGTGGCAAGCTGGTGTAGCAGGAAGCCCGCTTCCAGCTCAGGCCTGACAAACTCCAGAGGGAGGTCAATGAGCTCAAGGCCTGTCTATAGGATGTTGAGGCCAACCTCCAAGCTGCCCTCTAGGGCAAGGGCGGCGTCGAGGAGGAGTTAGCGTCGATGTAGGCGTTGGTAGGCAAAGTCGCTGGCACGCTGTAGAGGGCCAGGGACGACGAGGCGTTGGTGTGGATGATGGAAGGGAAACATGCCAATTTGTTCTTTTGCCTCGCCACGCGCATCAGTGGTGTACTCAACCTCTTTGTCGAGGACGTCTCGGTATTGTCCCGTGCGCACCATGACGAGGGATACCTTGACTTCTTCACCAAGGTGGTGGAGGCATTGGAGTGTGGAGTCTCCAAGGATGATGCAACCATCGAGTCGGGAGCCCATGACATCCTGGACTACGTGGTGTCATGCATCTTCTCCAACCTTCACCTCCTCACCCCTCCTTCGACTTCTTCGGCGTCATGGAGTCAGTGCCCACGGAGCTCCAAGGGCGTCTCAAGGGCGAGGTGCGCAAGCACGTGGAGTCCCTGGTCAAGCTGTTCGTCCAGGTTGCGACCTCTGAGGAAGGCGTCAACCTTGGTGCGGACCTCCCCAGCAGCAACAACAAGGATGGCACCTCTTCGGATTGATACATTATCTTTCCTTTCATGTTGCACCATGAACCACCTGGCTCTATGGGGGCGTAAAGACAATTGCAGGGTACTTTTGTTTTAAGTAGTGGATGCCTAACATGTTTATCGTGCTTCGTTTCGCTCTGTCCGAATCTTCCATCCACTTTTTGCATTACCCTTGTGCCCTGCGATGCTGGGAACCAGCCCTGAGGTAGACTATACCATCGCCGGTATGCTTGGAGCATGTGCTCAGCATGGCTAGAGTTTGTAGGGCTCTTGGGGACGGTACAAGTCCTTGAGGCGTGGTGCCCAGGATCCCCTCTTAAAGCATAGGCAGCTCGCGCGAGGAAATCAGGATGCCTCGAGAAGGGAACGAGGGGAAGAAGCCATGAGGGGTATTTTTTTTATATACAGAGCCCCTTCGAGGTGTGCGACTTGGCATGAATTCTCCGCAGGGGGCTGATACGTCTCCAACGTATCGATAATTTATGAAGTTTTGATAATTCTTATGCCATATTCACCTACGTTTACAATACTTTTATATGGTTTTGATGCAATTTATATGATTTATTTAGAACTAACCCGGACTGACATTTTTCTCAGCAAAATTACCGTGGTGTTGTTTTTGTGCAGAAAATGAAAGTTCTCGGAATTGTTCGAAACTTTTTTGTGATTTTTCTAGAGGAAATAAGCCACATTGGAGCAAAGAACCACCGAAGGGGGCCGCCCTTGGGCCACAAGTTATCTGCCCCCCCACCCCGCTAGGGTCACGACCAGATATGTGTTGGGGACCCTCGTGGCTCCGTTTGCCGTGATTCCAACACTGAAAAATCCTACAAATCTCAGAAACCCCAAAAATAAAGAGAGGCCCCTCTTCGCATCACCGTAACTCTTTGTATCAATGAAAAACCAATCTGGAGGCGTTCTAGTACCCTACCGAAGAGGGTAGATCATCTTCGGTGGTCATCTTCATCATCCCAACGGAGTCCATGACGAGGAGGGAGTAATCCACCCTCGGGGCTAGCGATTTGTACCAGTAGCTATGTGTTCAGTATCTCTCTCCCGTGTTCTTGAGATGGTACGATCTTGATGTATCATGGGCTTTCTTAATATAGTTGGAACATATGAGGTGTTTCCCTTGCTATCTTGTTCTGATGAATTGAGTCTTCCCCTTTGAGATCTCGTTATGTTGGATTGAATATTGGATTTGAGAACACTTGATGTACGTCTTGTTTGGGATACCCATAGTAACATTGGGGTATTCTATTGATTCACTTGGTATATGTTAAGGCATCAATTTGTGGATTCCGGTGACCTTGGGAATCTATGCATAGGGGTGATTGCACGTTTTCATACCACGTTCTCTGATAGAAATCTTGGGGTGCTCCTTGAAGTTCTTTGTGATGGATTGAATATGATAGATATGAAATTGTTTGATGCATGTTGCATAATTTACCCATGGATACTTGAGGTTACATTGGCCTATCTAGGTTTTTTTGAATCGGGCTTATACCCCTTTTCATTTACTCAAAAATGGAAATACAATAGTCTAAGAGTTTTAAATAACGGGAAAGAGAGTAAAAGCGAGTCCAACGCACTACCAGGAAACCCACTGCATTTTCTTGCCATCGAAACGAATGTCGTGGGGCAAAAACCTGGTAGCACCAAATCTCAAAACCAACTTATTACATGCCCACATTGGGCACGGCTTCATAGGCCAAACTGAACCAAAGTCTAGTGAACCACGAGCAACTTTGTGAACTAGGACTCGAGATTAACGTTTGAGGGCTAGGAGAGTTCACCCGGTGAACCATCTCGGACACCTTTAGAAAGCCAAGCCCCCTCTCGCCTCATCGTTTGTCCTCCTGGACTCCTCACACAGCTTCATCAACTTCATAGTGTTCGACTTCATCATCTCCGCACCTTGGCGTAGCTTCTCCGCATCTCCAGCTGGTTGAAGGCCTGCCCGGTATAAGAGAAAAGAACAAACCGAGAAAACAATATAAAAAGGTGTCTTGATCATTTTTTTCAAAGGTAGCCCTATTGTACGCCAGCCAAATTGCCCAAGCAACTACGGCTAAACCAAGAGTGTAGAATTTATTTCCTCCAGGTAGAAACTTGTAGCACCACACAAAGAATTGACAGTAGTTGTTAGGGCACATATCTATCCCCAACAAAACACCAATTGATCTCCATACCACCCGAGCAACTCGACAAGTGAAAAATAGATGAAAAGAGGTTTCAACATCATTGCAGAAAGAGCATGTTGGGTTACCAGGCCACTTCCTCTTTTTCATCACTTGGCTAGTGAGCACTGCATCCTGTGACAATTGCCACATAATGATCTGAATCTTAAAAGGTAATTTGGCATCCTAGATCCACATATAGTTGCATCCACTCAGAGGTTTCTCTAACCATTTGTACACAGATTTAGTAGAGAATCTAGTATTCTTCGTCAACCCGCAATAAACCACATCATTCTCCTTCGAGAGAGAAAATCTAGCTATATAATCGCACATATCCTTCCACTGCCTAGCTAGTTCTGGGCCCAATAGCCGCCTAAAGAAAGAGTCATCTGTTGCCGCCCCAAAATGAGCAACCATACAATCTTGATCGACATAGATATCAAATAAACGAGGGTATTGGATACTAAAGGGTGGCAGTCCTCCCATAGGATCCATCCAATTTCTAGCTAAGTTCGCAGCCTCTATCTTAATCCTCCTCCCAGCCATGTATAGCTCCTTAACTTTTAACAAAGCCTTCCAATATGGAGAGTCTGAAAATCTAGGCACAACTGTGGCCACCGTTTTGTTGGACAAGTATCTGGCCCTGACAATCTCTTGCCAGATCCCATTCTATGTCTCAAGTTTCCACCACCACTTGACCAACAAACTAATATTTTGCTTCCTGAGATCTTTAACTCCCAAGCCTCCTTTATCTTTGGATCTACATATTCTGGTTCATTTGACCAAATAGTATCTCCTCTTTTTATTACACCCTTGCCAGAAAAATTTCCTGCGGTGCTTGTCCATTTTTTGCTAAGCAACCACACGGACATATGATAAAGAGATAGTTGTGTAATAACATAGGTAAGCAGCATTACCCCAATGGAAGCAGCATTACCTATATAGGCATGAAAGTAATTCATCTATTTGTCCACAACAAACTCCCAAACTGAATCTTTCAAGGAGGTAAATCTGGCAGGCATTCCGAGATATTTAATAGGAAATTGTCCTATCTCATAGTTAAACAACTCTGCATATTGTCTCACCACTTCATTATCACCCCCAACAGTAATAATGTCACTCTTTTGAAAGTTAAGTTTCAGCCCCGACATCAATTCAAACATATATAGCAGAATTTTAAGGTTGATATCCTTGTTTGTATCATGTTCCAGACAAATAATGGTGTCGTCTGCATATTGCAAGACAGCAACACCATTAGGAATAAGGTCAGAGGCCAGCCCAACCATCATACCATTGCTCTGAGCTTTCCTAATCATTTTATTAAGGCAGTCAGCCACCAGATTGAACAAAAAAGGCGAGTGAGGGTCCCCCTGCCAAACCCCTTTAGCACTCTGAAAATAAGGCCCCATGACATTATTCAACTTAATACTAACAGTTCCATTATACATAATGTTTTCCACCCATTGGCACCAAGTGTCTCAAAACGCTCTGTTTTTGTGACATTCCAGCAGAAACTCCCAATTTACTTTACTGTAAGCTTTCTCAAAGTCTAGCTTCAAAACCACCCCAACTTTCTTAGAATGCGTGTAATTTTGGAGCTCACGCAAGGATAAAATCCCATCCCTAATATATCTACCTTTAACAAAGGCGTATCTAGGTGACATGAGGGTTGATTGATATGTATCATTGGTGTTATTCTGGTAGGAACTCTAGGGCTGTTTGTGACACTTATAGGAATATCCCAATAGATTGATCGAAAGAATAACTTTGAGGTGGTTCTACTACCTACACCAATTACATCTTATTGTACTCTGCTCGATAGGAACTTTGAAGTGATTCTTTGTTGCACGTTGAGGGACGATCGTATGATTCAACTATGTTAGTATTGTTGGGAGATTGCACTAGTGAAAGTATGAACCTATGCCTTATTTCCAAGAATTTATACAGCCTTTTGCTCGTTTTTTTACACTTTTTAACTTGTTTTTTATATTTCTAGATTACAAAAACCTAAATCTATCAACCATATTGCACTTCTATCACCATATCTTCGCTAAATTAGTGCACCTATAAAAATTTCCATTGTATTAGGTGTGTTGGGGACACAAGAGATTTCTCGTATTTGATTGTGGGGTTGTTTGAGAGAGTCCATCTTCATATTAAACCTCCCACGGATTGATAAACCTTACGTCTCCACTTGAGGGAAAATTTCTACTGTCCTACAAAACTCTGCGCTTGGAGGCCCAACATAGTCTACAAGAATAAAGTTGCATAGTAGACATCAAGCTCTTTGCTGGCGCTATTGGCGGGGAGGTGAGTGCTTGAAGGTATACATTTAGATCTTACAATTAAATCTTTTACTTTCTGGTTTTTCACTTGTTTGGCTTTATAAAACAAAACTACAAAAAATTGAGTTTGGGTTACATTATTTGTTTCGTCTTTATAATATATTTCGTGAAAACAAGGATTCAGAAAATTGTGCTCAATTGGTAGAGGAAGAAATTATGAACACACTTAATGATAATTCCTTGAATGATTAGCATGATAGAAATATTGTTAGTATAAGTTCTCTGATTATTCATTGTGCTAATGATATGCAAAGCCACAAGCTTAGGGATGCTATATTTTTAGTCCCTCGAGTTTTGATGAGCAAAACTATTATGATGATAGCATGCTTCCTATGTATGATGATTATTGTGATGATATGTATGCTATAAATAGTAATGATAACCATGAAAGTTGTTATCATTATTTTAATATTCAATGTGGTTATGTCAATGAAGTGTCACATAATAGTTATTTTGTTGAATGTGCTCCCACTACTTTGAATGAGAAGAATTTTGCTTGTGTGGGTAGTAATAAAAATTCTATGCTCATGAATCATGAAAAGAATGCTGTATGTGATAGTTATATTGTGGAATTACTTAATGATGCTACTGAAAACTATTATTAGGGAGGAATTTATGCTTGTAGGAATTAGAATAATATCAGGTTCCCTCTCTATGTGTTCAAATTTTTGAAGATATGCTTGTTTTGCCTTCCCATGCTAGTTGATTCTTGCTCCCATAAATTGTTTGCTCACAAAATCCCTATGCATAGGAAGTGGGTTAGACTTAAATGTGCTTGTCATATGCTTCATGATGCTCCCATTGTTTTTTAATTCTTTATTTTTATGTGAGCATCATTCAAATCATCATGCCTAACTAAAAGGCATTAAAGAAAAGCGCTTGTTGGGAGACAACCCAACACTTTTACTTTCTGTTTTTGTGTTTTCACATGATTAAGTTACTTTAGTAATGATTTTTTGTGTCTTTTATTTCAATAAAGTGTCAAGTAAAGCCTTTGGGATAGTGTGGATACTTGCTTGTTTGATTCTGTGCAAAAACCAAAAAGTTTTGTGTCCAGTATATGAATTATATGATTTTACTGGAGCATCATAAAAATCTAAATTTTCTACACAAAGTTTCAATGCAGATCTTCTACGTTCTCCAAATTTTTCAGAATTCTTAGAGTTAGGGAAGTATGGTGTTCATTCAGATCTTCACAGACTGTTTTGTTTTGGCGGATTCTGTTTTGTATGCATAGTTTGCTTGTTTTAGTGTTCCCATAGCTTATATTGAGTAATATCAATTATGAGAATGATAGAATACAGTAGGTATCACGTGGGAACAATTATGAATCTTGTCTCGACAATACCTAAGTGAATGATCTATCTTTATTATACTAACCCATCTCACAAAGTTCCGTTGAGTTTTGTGTATTTGAAGTTTTGAAGTTTTGGTTGATCTACCGATATGAGCTGAGCAAGGAGCAGAAAGTACCTAAGCTTGGGAATTCCCAAAGCACTCCCAAGGTAATATCCAAGGAAGACTCAAGCGTCTAAGCTTGGGTATGCCCCGGAAGGCATCCCCTCTTTCGTCTCCAAAATTATCGCTACATCTTACTTAGAGCTATATTTTTATTCGTCACATGATGTGTATTTTGCTTGGAGCATCATTATAAAAATTTTATTTGTTAGATGATACTTATAATCTTGTTTGTCAATAAAAAGTTCCAAGAATTTCCTTAAGATGCCTCCATTGCAAGTTTTGATGTATGTTGTATAAAAACAGAAACGTTTGGTGTAGTATCTGAATTCATATTTTACTGGAACGTGGAAATGTTTTCAAATTTTTACACAATATTTTATATAAACTATTTTTCATGTCCTAAATTTCGAGAATTTTTTGAGTTACATAAGTACACTGGTTTAATATATTGCTACAAACTGTTTTGTTTGGACAGATTGCTGTCATAGTTTTGCTATCTACTTATCCTATAGTTTCCATAGCCTATATTTGAAGATATAAATTGTGGAAAGGATAGTAAATAGTAGATCACGTTTGAGAATTATTTTGCAACTCGTCTGGGTAGTACATGAAGTGTCGATTTATTGATATGTGTACTAACCTATCTCACGAGTTCTTTTCAAGTTTTGTGCAGATGAAGTTTTTGAGAATAGGTGAAACCGAGATATAGGAAGATTAAACGAGATAAAAAAAGCTCAAGCTTGGGTATGCCCAAGGCATCCCAAGTAAATATTTCAATAAGTCTCAAGCATCTAAGCTTGGGGATGCTACGCATCCCACCTCTCTTCATCAACAACTATCGATAAGACTATGTTGATCCTAAATATTTATAGGTCCACATGATGTGTGCTATTCTTGGAGTGCTATTTTTCTTTTGCTTTATGTTTAAATAAAATACTCTGATCTAAAAATATTTATTAAGAGAGAGTCCTCACATTTCTACTTTAATATTTGACTACTCATTGATCTTCACTTATATCTTTCGAATAGTAGTTTGATGTTTACTCTTGAGCTTCACTTATATCCTATGAGTAAATTGTGAATGAATTGAATATCATAAATCTGAAATTATCAATGTGCTTTATGCTTAGTAGTAGGTTCACATTTGGTTTATAAAGCAAAATCTATTGAAGTTCAACAATCATCAAATTGCCATACAAGCAATTCATGAATGATTAGTATAAGAAAGAGAACTTTCACATACAAATATATTATCTTGGAAATCTTTAATGATTGTGAATACCCATCAATTATTTCCAACCTTGATCAAATAGTTGATGTCTGACAAGGAAGACAACGTAATGGTTATGTTTGGGTATATTTGCATACAAGTTATATTGGTATGGGCACTCCAACACGTGGTGCTTGTTTAGAACCTTTTGCTAGCCAAAATTCCCTACTAAGTAGAGATACTACTTGTGCAGCCAAATTCTTGAGCCAATTTTCTTCCATGAGAGTCCACCATATCTACCTATATATGGTATTTCGCTGCCATTCCAAGTAAATTGCCAGCTCTAAACATTCAAATAAACATCTGTTTTGTGTGCTCGTACCACTCATGGAGCGATGGGGCGGTCATTATCTTCCATGATAAGCGAGTTCTTATCAAGATGAGTATTTATTTACTTTCATTGCACAAGAGAAGTTGGTAAAAAGGATTCCCGGTCCTGCATAACACAAAACTAAAAACACAAAATCTCCCCCTAGAAAGTTGATTGTTTAGAGGGCAACCGTGGATTCGGCCAGCCACGCAATGTGTTTGAATGGTGGAGGGGGAGTAAAAATTTAAATTCTATTTCGACACCGCCAATACTGTGATTGGCATGGAAGATATTGAATACTCTATTGTGACGTTGAGAGGAAAGGCACACCACTCAAAATTACATATTCATCTCTATTTTATACAATGAACTCTAGCAAATATGTAAATCCCTGCTTCCCCCTATGAAGGGACAATCTATTTACTTCCCTATTAATTAATTTCAAGTTGAGTCAATTTCTTATTCCAACCTCAATATATTAGTTGGAAACCACCATGTGGTGGGGAAAGACCCAAACATATATATCCGCTCAAATATATTTGATCATGATTCATTATTCTTGACAATTATCTTTATGATAAGTATGTTGGGAGGCGAAACATTAAGCCCCTATCTTTTTGTGTGTTTGATGAATGTTGATTGTTCTAGAAATATGCCTTAGGTATTAGCAATCATAAAATACTATATGATAATTGAGTATGTGGAGCTCTTACTTAGACTTGATGATATATTGAAATTGTTTGTGATCAACAACATAGATTGTTATGTTTCAATAGAATGCGTGGTTTGAACCATGACATGTGAATTGGTTGCTACTCTATCATGATGATTTTTATGAGAAAAAGTTGTTGGTTACGATGCTAGAAAGGTGAGCGGAATTACCAATGATCAAAACTATTCACTAAGATAGCATTCACACTTCATAAACTATTTATTTTATCATTTACCAACTCAAGGACTAGTAGGAATTAAGCTTGGGATGCTGATACATCTCTGATGTATCAATAATTTATGAAGTACTCATGCCATATTCACCTATGTTTACAATACTTTTATATGGTTTCGATGCACTTTGTATATTTCATTTAGAACTAACCCGGACTGACACAGTTTTCAGCAGAATTATCGTGGTGGTGTTTTTGTGCAAAAAATGAAAGTTCTTGGAATCACCCAAAAAAAATTCTGATTTTTTCTGGAGGAAATAAGCCACATTGGAGCGAAGAACCACTGGAGGGGGCACCCTTGGTCCACAAGCCATCTGGCCGCACCCCTAGGGGCACGGCCAGATATGTGGTGGGCCCCTTGTGGCTCCGTTTGGTGTGATTCCAACGCAGAAAAATCCTATAAATCTCAGAAACCCTAGAAATAAAGAGAGACTCCTCGTTCCACCGCCGCAACTCTTTGTACCAACGAAAAACCAATCTGGACGCATTCCAGTACCCTGCCGGAGATTGTAGATCATCTCCGGTGGCCATCTTCATCATACCGGCAGGCCATGACGAGGAGGGAGTAGTCCAAGCTAGGGGCTGACGGTTTGTACTAGTAGTTATGTGTTCAATCTCTCTCTGTTGTGTTCCTGAGATGGCATGATGTTGATGTATCATGGTCTTTCTTAATATAGTTGGATCATATGAGATGTTTTCCTTGCTATGTTGTTGTGATGTACTGAATCTTTCCCTTTGAGATGGATACTCGTTGTGACATTAGGGTATTCTATTGATTCACTTGATATATGTTAAGGCATCAACTTGCGGATTCCGATGACCTTGGGAATCTATGCTTAGGGGTTGATTGCATGTTTTCATACCACGATCTCTGATAGAAATCTTGGGGTGCTCCTTGAAATTCTTTGTGTTGGATTGAATATGATAGATCTGAAATTGGTTGATGCATGTCGCATAATTTACCCATGGATACTTGACGTGACATTGGAGTATCTAGGTGACATTAGGGTTGATTAATATGTATCATTGGTGTTATTCTAGTAGGAACTCGAGGGATGTATATGACACCTATAGGAATAGCCTGATAGATTGATCAAAAAGAATGAATTTGAGGTAGTTCTACTATCTAAACCAATTTCATCTTATTGTTAACCGCTAGATGTTGCGCATTAAGGGATGATCATATGATTCAACTATGTTAGCATTGTTGAGAGATTGCACTAGCGAAAGTATGAACGGGCCTTATTTCCAAGCATTTATACACCGTTTTGCTCATTGTTTTACACTTGTTACCTTGCTGTTTTTATAGTTTTCATATTACACAAACCGATATCTGTCATCCATATTGCACTTCTATCACCATCTCTTCACCGAACTACTGCACCTATACAATTTGCCATTGTATTGGGTGGGTGGCCACACAATAGATTTCTTGTATTTGATTGTAGGGTTGTTTGAGAGAGGCCATCTTCATCCTACACCTCCCATGGATTGATAAACCTTAGGTCAACCACTTGAGGGAAAATTGCTACTATCCTACAAAACTCTACGCTTGGAGGCCCAACATAGTGTACAAGAATAAAGTTGTGTAGTAGAAATAAGGGGTAGCTCGTGTGGCTTGTTCCCTTGCGGAGCCCCTTTGCCACAAGGCGCCGCCCGTGAAGCCTTTCGAGGGGAGGGCTCATGAGGCCTCATATATCCTAAATTATGAAAAATGCATAGTGGAGCAATGGGCGTGCTCATGGGGTGATCTGTGGGTGTCACCCAAGGAGACACAGGCACCAAGGACCTAGTGAGGTGACATACACGGGAGGAGGCCCACGAGCCAGAAATCAGTCACTTGGGTTTTGCAGCACTACAGGGACTAGCCCAAGCACAGATGCCGTGCCATCACCCTCTAGGGCCCGCTTGTGGGTGTCAGGCGATGAGACAAAGGAACCAAGGACTTGGTGAGGTGACATACACGGGAGCAGGCCCATGAGCCAGAGCTTAGTCGCTTGGGTTTTGCAATGCTGTAGGGACTGACCCGAGCACAGACAATGTGCCCAGGCCCCTCTCGCATGATAGACACTAGGGAGAAAACGAGAACACATATATTTTGGAGGAAACCAGATTTACTGGAGCATGAAGCAAGTTCATTACACAACAGAAAGATACATGTTGTCATATTTGTAATGGGTTAGCTTGAGGTTGTGGTCGATAGGTGTCCCTCAAAAGATGACAGAGATGCTACCATGATGGACACAAGACAACCTGAGGTTGGTTTCGCTGAAAAGTGCCCTCATTGTCAAAAATCCAGTCATGCTTGAGCATGGAGCATCCGCCAGTGCTGAGCATCGGTCTTCCATGAGAGTGGGCAGGAACTCTCACGTGCCAACGGAAGTGTGGGTACAGAGAGCTCTCGAGCGTGTACAACTCCATCTCGCTCGTATCCGTGAAAGCGAACATAACTTACGGGGACGGTGGGTGTTCCATGTGTGTAGTGCCGGAACACCCACCGCTGTCATGAGGGGGCACACGATGCTGGAGATTGGTCGTGGACCACTTTCGCATGCCCTGCAGTGCGGGACTCCAGGCCCGTACGCATCAACCTATCGAAGGTGGCTGCAGCACCATCTAGGCCTAAAGGCATGTGCATAAGCGGAGATGAAGAGGGGGCCTCATGGGGAGAGCCTCGTTGATTGAGACGTAGTCGATGCACATGTGCCACACGACGAAGGGGGTGCGCTCGGCGATTCGCTCGGGGTGGCGAGCCTCACGGACGCCTCCCGCATCGTGGAATTTGCTGGCCTCCTACTTTTTGGGCAGTTGAGGGCCCTCCTGGAGCTTGGCGGGCCGCGCGCCCTCGCACACGGCTGGGTGGTGCTCCACCCCCCTGTAGGCCAGACCTGACCAATGCTACCCAAGGTGATGCACTAGAGCTGGCCCGGAGGGAGATGCTGATTGCGCCTTCCTACATGGAAGAGGGGCCACCATTGGCTGGCGGGGAGGTGTTGGAACCACACCCGTCGAGCAATTCCTTCTTGGACTTTGCCTGCTCCTGAGGGGGCAGGGACCCCTTCCACACGGGTGCCTCCTCAACAAGCCTGGGGGTGTCTTTGTAGGTAGGGTACTCGGTGGAGTCAACCTTGTAGGCATGCTCGAGGGTGTGAATCACATCCTTCTTGTTGCAATGAATGGTGAGAGTGTTGTTGCATCTGGGCATCTTGAAGAGACCGTAGGCGTGGTGAGTCACCGCCTTGACCTTGGAGAGCATGGGGTATCCCAAGATGGCGTTGTAGGCTAGGTCGTTGTGGGCAACGTCGAAGATGATGAACTCCATGCAGTAGTTCTTGCGGGTGACGAAGGTGACAGGAAGGCGCACTTGACCTAGGGGGATGGTTGAGCCGTCAGTGACACCCGAGAAGGACCTGTTTGGCATCAGGTGCTCGTCGGGCACTTGTAGCGTCTCGAACATCTCCATAGAGAATACGTTGAGCCCTGCCCCACCATCGATGAGAGTCTTGGTGATAGCCAAGTTGTTGATGGTGGGAGTGCACAACAGGGGGTAGACACCCACGACCCTAATGGACTTGCGGTGTTCATTGGCATTGAAGGCTATGGGAACTGTCGGTGTCAAAACTGGCGGATCTTGGGTAGGGGTCTCGAGCTGTGGATCTAGAATCAATGGCTAACAGGGCACAAAGGAGGCGATGTTTACCCGGGTTCAGGCCCTCCTATGGAGTGAAAATCCTACGTCATGCTTGGTTGTATTGATGTGTATGAAGATTACAGAGTCTATCTACCTCGAGATCAAGTAGCTAAACCCTAGATGAGTTCTTCTACCCTCTACTATCTAAACCCTCTAGTTTGTATATGTGCCGGGGGTTCCTAGGGTTTACACATGATAAGTCTCCAGCGGGAAGTAAAGACTTTGATCCCCCAACTTAACTTGGAGTGCATGCCACGTCTTCGGAGGTTTCCTTCTAGAATACGGGGTCATCGCATATCCTGGCACCTCCTACGATAATTAGAGAGCAGCCCTCCAATCTGGCCTATGAGAGATAGGCCAGCTGCCCGAGGACCCCTTAGTCCAGGACTCCCTCAATATCCCCCAAACTAGCCCCCAACACTAGGGGTCATGACACAAGCAGCTTCGCGTGTTCAGAGTCTCCAGCTTGCGGGGTGACTTCTTTTCCCCCTTTGTAATCGGCTGGCTCTAGTCCGGCTGCGAATGACATGTAGTTATCCGAATGCCATAAGTCGCTTAACCTCAAAGGCCGAATGTTAAAGTCTGAGCGGTATTTCCTGAAAACCTTTCTAACTAAGGGTCATGGCCTATCACGATCGTTGAGCCGGTTACAAAAACTCGATTCGCGGTTCGAGGCGGTTTCTTCATCGGCACGTCTTATCAACGTGTAGATCGTGTCATGTTTCTTACGGGATATAATTAATGCCATGGGTTATCGCACGCACGCATTACGGCACGAATGTTTTGAGAAGTGGCGAGTCCTGCGGCGTATAAAAGGGAGGCTCTTAGTATTACGGCACCCCATAAAATGGAGTAAACCCACTGAAGCCTATTCACGCTTCAAATTCGCACCCTTTGCCTCCTCAACCTTCCCATGATCCGAGAGCCCAGATCTAGTTCTTCGTCAATCTTCCCTCGAGTTCGGCCATGGCTGGTTCAGGCTCCATGGGCAAGTGGGAGGCCTCCCCCGTTACCGACAACGACATTCGGGAGTTAAAGCGCGCCAGCTACCTCCCCGCCAACATTGCCCACCACGCTCCAGAGGCGAATCAGGTGGTTCCCACACCGAGGATGGGCACGAGGGTGGTGTTCGTCCCCCATTTCATCTGGGGACTGGCATTTTCCGCTCCACCCCTTCATCAGGGACCTCATGTTCTTTTACGGGTTAGATTTCCATGACCTCCCCCCGAACTCCTTCATGCACATCTCGGCGTTCATCATCGTCTGCGAAGCCTTCCTATGGGTACAGCCGCACTTCGGCCTGTGGATAAAAGTGTTCAATGTCAATACGAAGACAATTGTGGTGGGGCGGTAATCAGCAAGCTCCACCGTGTTGAGTGGCCGTACGGCACCTTTATCGTGACCTGGTCAAGATATGGCAAAAGGAATGGTTCTACATCATCGAACCAAGGAGCGTGGACTGGGTGGCACCTATCGAGTTCAGATCCGGACCACATGCAAGGCTAACCTCTTGGCTCAAGAAAGGCCTTGACTGGGGGTCAGACATAGAGGTAAAATCGATGCAGAAGCGCATATCCGCGATGGTTGAGGGTAGAATTGAGTTGGTCAACGTGATCCAGGTCATGCTCCATCACCGTCTCCTCCCCTGCCAGCATCGAGCCTCCCTAATGTGGGCTTACCGGCTCGAGGACCCGCCCACCGTGCATCAGTTATTCCACACTACCCAAGAGAAATTGTGGAAAGTGCTATTCAAGCCCCAGAAGAGCTGGCCGGACGAGGAGGAGGAAACCGGTCTTGACACCGAAACCCCTCCTACCAAGGTATGATAAAACTTTAATTATTCGTCTCTGTTTTTTGACAAAGAGTTGAACCCCATCTCCATTATCTCCACAGAAATGGCTGAGCAAAGCCGTGCAAATTGACTGTCCGGCCCCACAGCCCGAAGACCCTCGATCGGATTTGCTGGCGGAGATGCTTCTTTTGTCGCCGTATTCGGCGCCAGAAAAGAAGGAGAAGAAGAAGAAAGGGGAGAAGAAGGAGTCCCGAGAGGATCCTCGTCTAAGGGGTCTTCCAGACACTAAGTCCAAGGAGACCCATGCCTCTTCCACTCACGAGGAAGAGCACGAGGACGAAGGGGAGTGCGACTCCCCCCTCACAAGGAAAAGGGCGACGTCAACGGACACCGCAGAAGACCTACCTCCTCCTACCCCGAAGAGGACATGCCGGACAAATGCAGTCCTGGCCGATGATAACTCGGACTCCGATAACGAGTTTGTGGCTTTTGAGAAGATTCCCCGAAGGAACCCAAGGGTTAAGCCCCCAGCCTAGAGGTATGAATCTGAAGACCCCTTGGGTCACTTATATAGAGCTATTAATGCTAAATGGGCGATCGTCTTTCAATCTGCAGCCCACCACATGGTCTCCCCACTGACCAAATCTCAGACGGGGAGTCTCTGCCCAACGACCTGGCAGAAAGTGGGATTGTGTCACATCCTACGCCTCCTGAGGTCTGGAAGGAGGCCGCGGAGGCGTTACCACGCCAGGCTCCTTTTGAGCCAAACACCAGCGACGGGGGTGACGACGTTATGGCTGAGATTAAAACCTCGGCCATCGAAGACCAGGAGGAGGAACATCTCCTAGCAACTAAAGAGGGGGGACAAAGCCCAGTCCAGTCCCTTCCGAAGACATCTTCGGATCGCTCTATGCCTCCGGATCTGCCAGCCCAATCCCCCACCGGAGAGGGGGTTGGCAGGTCACCATCGGTGCCGCCCATGACTGGGTGGCCGACCATGATGGAGGAAGATTTATCCAGCACATCCATCGTCAAAGATCACCGCACCCTTATGGTGCTATTTTGCGAGGCATTCAGTCCCTTGATAGCAGACTGAAAGAGGCCTTCAATGGTCTCTTGATGGGATTCAAGGTGAGCCACGTAATACTCTTTTTTCCAGAAAAAGTAAATTTACCAAGTTCATGGCATACTTATAAGTGTAGTAGCCCCTGAACCCTAGGTTAGTTTGAAAAACCCACCCGGGGGTCAAATGTCCGAAAATTAGTAACAATGTTCAAGGCACCCTTTGTCCCTCATTATTCTAACAGCTCCGAAGAGTACTTAGCAGAGGGTCTAAATCCGATAGCTCGGGAGTTTTAATGCAAATAAGTTGTTTTTGTAGGCCTCATCATCGGCGGCGGCTGCCAACGCAGTGGGGCTTGCCGACCTAAACCAGAAGCTCAAGAGCTCCGATAAGGAGCTCGGTTGCCTAAACAAGAGACTTGACGAGACGCAAGGTGAGTCCGAATTGTATGATTTGGGCTATTGTCTATCCTCGTTGATTGAGATATCCGGATTGTTAGCCCTAAGTGTTATTTACTCATTGTTATCATAGCTGCGGCCGCGGAGGTCGATGACCTCAAGGCTGAGTTGAAAAAGCTGAGGCAGGAGGCCGCGGACGAGAAGTCGGCGGCCGAACAAGCAGCAGCCGGACTGTCAGCGTTGAAAGCCTTGAGCGACAAGCATGAGGCCGGGGTATCAAAGGTGCAGCTGGAGCTCAAGTATGTCAGCATGAAGTGCGAGGCCCTTGAAAAAAGAATGAAGACCAGGCCACCGAACTATCCGCGCTGAAATCCTAGCTCAAGGCGGAGTGAGTTCATAGGCGGTTCTTTGAAGAAGGACTCCACCAAGTCAAGGTGATCACGGATGGTAAGTCTTACTTAATGCAATGTTCCTTTGGTGGTAACAGGCTTGCATTGCTCATCCGGGTACGGCGTTCCTTAGGCGCCTTTACGGACCTCCCGAGGAGTCCACCGGATGCGAACAAATACTTCGCCTCTAGTGATGGGGATGTTGAGTTTCGGCTGTTCTAGGTGCAATTTCAAGCACACGAGCATCCTCCCCTCCTGAGCAATCATATGAAACAATTCACGGAGCTACACAGGATGGCGGAGCTGGCCATGAAGGACCTCTGCTTCCGGCTGTGTCCTGCAAAGGCATTGTCGAGCGGTTACTTCGGCTTGGTGCAGAAATTGTGCGATGTTGCGCCTCCGATTGATGCTCTAAAGCATTCTACATGCATCGAGGGAGCTCGGATGGCCTTTGCGAAGACCATGGTGCATTGGTCGAGACTCAAGCCAACCGAGATGGCCACCATGCCTGCACCCCCCAGGAAGAAGCATAGGTGCCCTGAGCAATACTTTTCTATCGTTATGGATGGTGCTCGGGCGATGGAAGCCCAATGCCCTAAGGATGTAATTTATGAATGAGCATTTTGTCATGTGTTCAATGATTCTTCCGCTTTATTATGTAGTTGCATGGTTTATCATGTCATTAAGCTTTGCATTATTTTGACTCCTATGTGGCCGTTTTATCTGAAAGTTGTGAGTCATCAGCTTTGGCCCCCATGTAGATACTACGCGAGGTGTTTCTACCTCCACACGGTGAACCTTAGCTGACGTATCGGTGCCCAAAGGCGGTAGTACGATGGGAACAAGGCAATCAGACTATGATGCTTTAGTGCTTTCACTTAGCCGTAGAAGCTTGACTATGGGGGCTGATGACTAGCCCCCCGTGTTTGGTGATATTCGGATACACCGAGGTTGAAACCAGCATCACATGGTTTGTAATCGTACAAACCCCTCGTATAACACGGAATAACCTCCATCAATTTTTAGTTTGACACTTATGCTCGGATTGCAGACCGGTTCTCGCTTATTATGACAGTCACTTTTCGGCTTTCTCCACTGACGTACTTGTCCAGGCGAGCTGGAAGAACAATCGTAGTGGTTCTCCCTTTATCCTTTTAGACGAATGAGCAGAACGTAAGAGGGCAAACACAGGAGCCGGGCAACCCAACCATTGACCCAAGACATAATTCGGAACTGATTCATATAACACAACATCTAAGACACCGAACACATAAACAATAGTGCCGGGGTGATGCTTGGGGCAATTTTTATAGTCAAGCCCCCGGCCTATTAGTCGGTTGCATCGTAATATGTACCGACCAGCTTTGCTATCGGCCTCAGTGATTAGGGAATAGAGTATGTGACATATGATACAACGAGAAGGCCGTAAATGATGATCTTTCTTTTTGATGAATTCTTATAACTCAAATTTCTGAAGCGACTATTATAGATATTTTGAAATGAAAAATAAAGCTTACAAAGGAGAGGTTTTACCCAGGGTCTTCTATGGTTGGCTTGACGTCCTCAATGTGCCACGTCGCATGTCTGCTCCTTTTCTCCTGAGGGGGTGGTGTTCCTTTAAAGTTGATTGCTGTCGGAGAACGGACCTTGGGAAGAAGATCTTGAGAAGTCGTCGCAGTGTGGATGAGCTTTACGCTTGCAAGGTCCTAGATGGTACCTGTGGTTTGTCCAAACACATGTGTTGGAAGTAGTTTCGTCCAGCCGAACACTTTCCCTTTGATAGTGCTCGAAGTTGTGCCTTCTTGGCACATATTTTATGGGAACTAGTGTTGTGCTATGGGGGGTGTCTCCCTATTTTTGTTGGGCGGAAGATGATTCCGGGAGTTCGGGCTGAGAGTGAGCTTGTTTACTAACCTGATATGCCTTTCTGGCTGATTTGGGCATCGGCCTATCATTGCCGTACTGGAATTCGGATTCCAGGGCCATTGTGTGTTCCTCACTTCGGAGAGAGTGCTCTGTGTTGCCATTGACAGTAATGACCCCCTTGGGCCTGGGCATCTTGAGCTTCATGTACGTGTAGTGGGGGACGACATTAAAGCGAGTGAATTTTGTGCGACCGTGTAGGGCGTGATAACCGTTGTGAAAAGGGACAATGTGGAAGATCAAGTCTTCACTGCGGAAGTTGTCGTGTGAGCTGAATGCTACTTCCAGATTCACGGTGCCTCAGCAGCGGGCTTCGATGCCCGGGGTCACCCCTTTAAAGGTAGTGTGGCTAGGTTTGATCCTTGACGGATCTATACCCATCTTTTTCACCGTGTCTGAGTAGATCAGATTAAGGCTACTTCCTCCATCCATTAGGACTCTAATGAGGTGATACCCATCGATAATGGGGTCTAGGATGAAGGCTGCCAAACCTCCATGATGGATACTGATCGGATGGTCCCGTCGGTAGAAGGTGATTGGGCAAGCCGGCCATGGGTTATACTTTGGGGCTACGGGCTCTACGGCGTGGACCTCCCGAAGGGCGCGCTTCCTCTCCTTTTTTGGTATGTGTGTGTTCTATATCATGTTCATTTTTTACCTCTGGAGGGAACTACTTTTGTCCTCCATTGCTTGGACCGCGGGGCTTGTCATCATCCTCGCTGAGTTGGCCCTTGCCTTGCTCTTTGGTTGCGAGTTTGCCAGCTTGTTTGAATAACCAACGATTACGGTTGGTGTGGGTAGCGGGCTTGTCTTGGGTGTCTGATACGTCTCCAACGTATCTGTAATTTTTGATTGTTCCATGTTGTTATATTATCAATCTTGGATGTTTTATAATCATTTATAGTCATTTTATATCATTTTTTGGTACTAACCTATTGACATAGTGCCAAGTGCCAGTTGCTATTTTTTCATGTTTTTTACATCGCAGAAAATCAATACCAGACGAAGTCCAAATGCCACAAAACTTCACGATGATTTTTTATGGGCCAGAAGGAACACAATGGGCCATGGCTATGCTTGGGGGTGCCCCGAGGGAGGCACAACCCACCAGGGCGCGCCAGGAGGCCCAAGCGTGCCTAGTGGGTTGTGCCCACCTCGGGTGCCCCCGGGACCGCCTCTTTGCTCTATAAATACCTCAATATTCCAGAAACCCTAGAGAAACAGATGAAATATTCATCCAGACGTCGCAGAGTCCAGAACCACAAGATCCAATCTAGACACCATCTCGGATGGGGTTCACCACCTCCATTGGTGCCCCTCCAATGATGCGTGAGTAGTTCTTTATAGACCTTTGGGTCCATAGTTAGTATCTAGATGGCTTTCTCTCTCTCGCTGAATTCTCAATACAATGGTCTCTTGGAGATCCATATGATGTAACTCTTTTGCGGTGTGTTTGTTGGGATCGATGAACTTTCAGTTTATGATTAGATCTATCTTTTTATATCCATGAAAGTTATTTGAGTTTCTTTGTTCTCTTACATGCATGATTGCTTATAGCCTCATATTTCTTCTCCGATATTTGGGTTTTGTTTGGCCAACTTGATCTATTTATCTTGCAATGGGAAGAGGTGCTTTGTAGTGGGTTCGATCTTATGGTGCTTGATCCCAGTGACAGAAAGGGAAATGACACGTATGTATCGTTGCTACTAAGGATAAAATGATGGGGTCTATCTCTACATAGATAGATCTTGTCTACATCATGTCATTGTTCTTATTGCATTACTCTGTTTCTCCATGAACTTAATACACTAGATGCATGCTGGATAGCGGTTGATGTGTGGAGTAATAGTAGTAGATGCAGGCAGGAGTCGGTCTAATAATCTTGCGCGTGATGCCTATGTAATAATCATTGCGTGGATATCATCATGAGTATTTGAAGTTCTATCAATTGCCCAACAGTAATTTGTTCACCCACCATTTTCTATTTTTCTCGAGAGAAGCCACTAGTGAAACCTACGACCCCCAGGTCTCTTTCTCATATTATTTGCCTTTGCGATCTACTTTTATCTTGCATTTATTTTCAGATCTATATTTCCAAAAATACAAAAATACCTTGCTGCACTTTATTTTATTTGGTGTTCGATCTATCAACATTTACAACTTCCTCCTGTCCACGTGCCTTTTTGGCGCCGTACCCCGAAAGGGATTGACAACCCCTTTAACACGTCGGGTTGCGAGTATTTGTTATTTGTGTGCAGGGGCTGTTTACATTGTGTTGCTTGGTTCTCCTACTGGTTCGATAACCTTGGTTTCATATCTGAGGGAAATACCTACCGCCGTTGTGCTGCATCATCCCTTCCTCTTTGGGGAAATACCGACGTAGCTTCAAGCGACATTTGTGTCGTGGATCTAGCAGGGCCTATCCATGATTTTGTCCAGCGTGGTAGGTCTGTCTCGATTTCCTTTAGAAGGTTTCTTTCGCTGTCCAGATTTTGGGTTGCGGAAACCGACATTAACGGTCGTGTACTTAGCATCGTCGTTGTTGTGTTGGCGTTTGTTTTTGTTAGGTCGTGGTTTCCCATTTCCATACCAAACTTCAGAGTTGTCGGGGTCTTTGGGGTTATGGCCTCACCGAGCTAGCCAGTTATCCTCGCCCACGCAAAAGTGGGTCAACAGTGAGGTAAGGGCGGAAATTGTCCTCGGCTTGTCCTGGCCAAGCTGACGAGCTAGCCACTCGTCCCGGATATTATGTATGAAGGAGGCTATTGCCTCGGTGTCCGGGTAGTCAACGATCTGGTTTTTCTTGGTCAGGAACCGATTCCAGAATTGTCAAGCCGATTCACCTACTTTCTGGACAACATTGCTCAAGTCGGAGGAGTCCGGTGGCCGAACATAAGTGCCCTGGAAGTTAGATCAGACGGAATCCTCGAGCTCTACCCAGCTCCCGATGGAATTCTCAGGGGGGATTGTTTAACCAGTGTCGAGCTGGCCCCTTAAGTTTTAGGGGCAGATACTTAATGGCATGGAGATCATCTCCTCATGCCATATGAATGTGGAGGAGGAATTACTCAATCCACACGGATGGGTCTGTTGTCCCGTCGTATTGCTCTATGTTAACAGGTTTAAACCCTTCAGGGAACTGATGCTGCATCACCTCGTCTGTGAAGCACAGTGGGTGGGCAGCACCTCTGACCCGAGCTATGTCATGCCTACGATCGATAGTCGGTCGGGCCCGGTTTTGTTCCCGACCTCTATTGTTGCGGTCAAGCCACGAGTGGTACCCGTCCGGTCTAGCGGGGGAGTACCCTCTAGATCCATAGATGGATCTTGTGTGGTCGGCTCTATAATCTAGGTCCTGTTGTAAGTCATACCTATCTTTAGGCTCTGCTAGCTCTTTTCCTGTCCTATGGGGTACCATAGGTCTATAATCGGCCTTGCCGGCCGTCCCATCCCATCCTCGAGGAGGGCGATCCGCCTGGTCATACGAAGTATGCTTGGGAGAAAATGTTTCAAGGGCTTCATCATCGAACTACGGCAGCAGCAGCCGGCGTGGGTAGCTCTTGGGTTCGTCCGGTGGATTGGTACCGTACCCTTCTTTGGCTGCTAGGACCCTCATCCATCTATCGTTCAGGGTGTCTTGTTCAACTTTGAGCTGTTGTTGTTTTGCCTTCAGGCTTCGGGCGGTGGCTAAAAGATGCCGCCTAAACCGCTCATGATCCGTGGGTTTTTGGGGATGGTGGAGTCTTCGGCTTCCAGGTTGTCCTCCTCCTCGACAGGGGGAAGGTAGTAGTCGTCCTCAGAATCATTAAGATCCTCGGTGTCGCACCGATCTTCGGGCCATTCCTGATCCTCCAGTGGCTGTTCGGGGACTTTAGGGTTACCGTGGTCTTCCGGGGAGTCGTTTTCCCCGGTGCCTGCAATGGCTTCCCTTCCCTTGTTTGCCTCACATCATATATGCTGTTTCCGGTGCCTTGATGGCTCCTCAGTGGATTGATCACCATTCTTCTTAGGGGTGCGATCGCCCTTAACGGCGGGGGTTTCTACCATGTAGACGTCCTAGGTGGAGGTGGCAGTCCATCGCCAAGTGTTGATATGGGTGGGGGCGACGTCCTCTTCATCCATGTCTTCTACCTCCTCACAGACGTAGTCCACCATACCGATTAAGTCTTCAATAGTGGCTACCAAGTGGGTGGTAGGTGGATCAAAAAATCCCCATGACCCGCCTTCAGAATGATCTAAGCATGGGTCGAGGTCAGTTCGTCTGTGCTTTTATTGATAAGATCCGATCCAGCGCCTCGTTGATCATCGAGAGCTCGACCGGGTCGATCTGCCTAGGACTCTCGGAGTTAACCTCCAACGTGTTCGTACAAAGAGTGTGTTCGGCAGGGGCCGACCCCTGGCCCTCAGGTACTATAACCAGATCTGGACTAGAAACCAGATCATCGGCAGGGACAGACCCAAGGGCGGAGTCGAGAAGGAGATCCAAAGTTAAGGCTTCGGACACTTCGGGCTCATCAGATGTGATGGCGAGCCCAGCGAATGAAAGATTGCCCCGAGAGTCTACGGAGAACTCTAGGTTCCTGAATCTGATCTCTTGATCAAGGGCGAGACTCCTGATCTGACCAGGGTGGCTGGTCGGGTCGGCGTGTAGCACGATGCTACCAAAAGCAAAAATTTGTCCGGGGGCGAAGAAGTCCCTGTTACGGACTCCATCCCTAATGATTAGGCGAGCCATCAATTCCTCTTGCGGTCACAACGGAACTTTCAATGAAAGCACCAATGTCGGTGTCAAAACCGGCGGATCTCTGGAAGGGGGTCCCGAGCTGTGGATCTAGAATCGATGGGTAACAGGGGACTAAGGAAACGATGTTTACCTAGGTTCGGGCCCTCCTATGGAGGTAAAACCCTACGTCCTGCTTGGTTGTATTGATGTGTATGAAAATTATAGAGTCAATCTACCTCGAGATCAAGTAGCTAAACCCTATATGAGTTCTTCTACCCTCTAATATTTATACTCCCTGGTTTATATAGACACCGGGGGTTCCTAGGGTTTACACATGATAAGTCTCGTGCCAAAAGTAAAGGCGTTGATCCCCTAATCTTTACTTGGAGTGCATGCTACGTCTTTCGAGGTTTCTTTCTAGAATAAGGGGTCGATGCATATCCCGTCCCCTCCTACGATAATCAGAGAGCGGTCCACCAAGTCGGCCTATGAGAGATAGGCTGGTGGCCCCAGGATCCCTTAGTCCAGGACTCCCTCAGGAACTCCGACCACTTGAGGTAGATGGTGGATTCAAGCGCCGAGAGGCACGCGTTCACCATGAGAGAGAACAGCTTGAAGCGGCAATTAGATGGAGGGGGCTGGGACTCTCCAAGGATGCAAGCCACCCTACTAGGCTCCCGGTAGCCCCCATCGTTCTCGACAGGAGGGGGTCGTTGGCGCGGTCTGAGTCGCACTTGTTCGTGGGTTCGTGCCGTGACTGACCCTGCCAGCCATAGCGACTACTACCGTCGGCACCGTTGTCGTCGCCACTCTAGCAACCGCCTCCGTCGCTGCCGCCAAGGTGCCCCTATCGCACGCCTTGTGGCTGCCCGGATGGCCAACTCGGCCCTCGTGAAGCAACCTGAGCTCATAGAAGTTCTCCGTGCTCTGGGTGTTCATGTTGTGGTAAGCATAGGAAGGGAGACCATCCTTCTTGGCATCTTGGTTGTCACTGACGCACTTGTAGTCTAGTTCTGCCGCAAGCACGGAGGGGCCCTTGCGCTTGGCATCCATGACCTTGTACTTCGAGGCACCAGGCTCAGCGTCAGGGTCGCCGTGGATGGAGAGGCGCCACTCTTCATCCTTGTCACAGCGGTCAGCAAGGAGGAAAATCTCTTTCGCGGAGTCGAGGTCATTCCTGACGGAGAGCTTCTCACACATCCTCACGTTGGTGACGCCCTTGGTGAAGGTGGAGACGATGGCGGTGTCAGAGGCCTTCGAGATCCTGTTGCACACTGGGCTAAAACATTGGATGAACTTACGAAGGGACTCCCCTAGGTGTTGTCGCACGATCCGCATGTCATTGAGCAAGAGGGTGCGTTCCCTCGTGCCCGTGAAGTGGGTGATGAAATGCTTGCATAGGTCATCCCACGAGGAGATGGATACCTGAGGGAGGTTCATGAGCCATGAGAGTGCAGCATCCTTGAGGGCCATGGGAAACCAGTTCACCATGACCCAATCGTCTCCTCTTTCATCCTGGACAATGAGGGTGTAGAGCAGGAGGAACACCATGGGGGTTGGTGCTATCATCGTAGAGAGGGGGAGCTCCGACTTGAACTTGTCGGGACACACCATGTGGCGTAGCTCGGTTGTGAGGGCCAGGTAGCCCCCGGTGGTGGCGGCACCACCTTTGGGAGCCTCGTGATTCTAGTGCCTTGCCTAAGTGACGTCCTGGTGGTTGGGTGCCTTCTCGGGAGCCACGCGCTCGTTTGGGGGCGTGCCGCATGCGATATGGTAGCTGTCGTCGTTGTCGACCGGTGCGGGCGACTCGCGGGACGGAGACGAGACACACACATCGGGGCGCCGCTTGACCGCCTCGCATGCTGGTGGCGGGGGAGGAGGAGGACCGTCGTGCTCTGTGCATCCATCATGTGACGGTGGAGCAGGCAGGGAGTGTGAGGGCATCGGGCCGTCACGCGCGGCATTGACAAGCTCGATGATGCGCCGGAGCCAAGCGTTATAGGAGTCTTCGATGGGCGGTAGCACGGCACCTCCTTCACCATGAGCAACGCGGCATGCGATGCAGGGTCATCGTGGCCGTGCGTCTGCTCATTCACCAATGGATGAACGGAGGAGGTGACTCGCTCTCCCATCGGCTCGATGGTGGCTCGTGGGCGCCGCCCCAGGGCACCATGCGCGGCAACCGCTGCATGTGCCCTAGCGGTAGCTCAGTGTGTAGCACGCTCATGAAGAGCGGCGACTTCGTCCATCTCGAGGTTGACGTCGGGGTCGAAGCTGCACAGACGGTAAGTCCCCCTACCTGGCACGCCAAATGTTGGAGTCTGAGATGTGAGTCCTATAAGTTCTCCAAGAACGGGATTCGAACATTGGGGGCCTGGCTAGGCTAAATACGAATCGATGATGAACTTAGCAACATCGATAGCAGGCTCATTGCTGGTCACCGAGCACGACAGGGACACCCGAGCTATCTAGGTTCGGGCTACTGTGTGGTGTAATACCCTATTCTTGCTTGGTGTTGGATTACTCTGTGAAGGAGAGCTGCGCTCAAGATACACAAGGTGTTTGGGTAGAGAATGACCCTTGTAGTTCATTGGTCCTCTTCCTCAAAAATATCGATGGGAAAGGGTAGTCACATGGTAGCAATTCAAAGGGGGACAAGAGCTCAGTCGTATCCCGACAAAAGGTGGTCTTCACCTGCTAAAGCAGTCTTTGTGACACGTTCGTGGGATCGGTCATAACCTCCGCCATACCGCACCAATCCGTCCTGATCCCCTAGCATCAAAGAGGAAACACATTGGGACTTTCTTTGGGGGAGGCAGGCCCCACTGCTCCCCTATCACCAAATTGGAAGACCGATCTGCTCTTGCCCTTCGTTCATTACTCTAACACCGGGGAATCATCTTCATGACGAGAGCAGTGTGCCATGGCTGGCCCCGTAGAACGTACCTTGCGAGGCTACCCCGCGAGGGAGGCCTCCCGAGGCATTTCGGCGCCTGGCAGCCCCGACAAGGCTAGATTCGCAGTCAAGGGGATTCGCCGCTCGTGAGGAAACCCTCATGGGATCGGCATGAGGGAGATCGTCCTTCTTGGGTTGGCCCAGCATCACCTCCTGGTCCAGTAGGTAGACAGGCCATGATACCCTTATTTCCACTAGGCCGACACTAGTCAAGATAAGTCGTGTGATGATGATTCTAAGGAGATTGAGCGTCTAACTAAAGAACTAAACACTCTTAAGTTAGCTCATGAATCTAGTCAATAATATCATAGAGAGCTCATAATAACTCATAAGAATCTATGCTTAGAGAGGCTAAATTTATAGCAAGAGGACGAGTTTCTTAAAGCTATCAATGACGATCTTCGAAATAAGAGTTCTTCTTAACCAAACGCTGCTCTTGTCCACATTTGTGCCACAAGTTAAAACTAAATTCATAGCAAGAGCATGAGCATGAGTTTCTTAAAGCTATCAATGATGATCTTAGAAATAAGAGTTCTTCTTAACTTGCCAAACAACTACTCTTGTCCACATTTGTGCCACAAGTTAAATCGAAGCAAACTAGTAACAAAGGCAAGAAAGGTTCTTCATCTAGTAACAACAACACTAATGCTAAATCCAATAATATTGTTCCTAGTACTTGTATTGATTCCACTAATGGTCCTTTGGCCAAGTTCCACTTGAGTAATAAAATGATTTATTGAAAGTAAATATAAAAAGGGTGTCTACAAGATTCTTGCCATAAGTAAGCAATTTGAGAAGATTGTGGGCAAGCAAGGACGGCACCAGAAGAATCAAGGCATTAGTTATTTCAATGCCAATGGAGTTGAATGGGAAGAAGCATCAATACCCGAAGGCAAAGTTTTTTCCCCAAAAGGATATGTATGATCCTACTCTCTCTCTCTCTCGAAGGGAACAAAATCTCAAGATTACCTTATACCTCAAGACCACAAGCTCAAGAGGAAATACAAGCTTCAAGAGGAGATTGACACATTAGAAGATGAATCTCAAGCCATGGTCTAGTGGGTTCCCAAAGCTACTACAAGATCTACTTCATCTAGTGCTACATCAACTCCAAGGATCCCCATTAAGTTGATGTGGGTCCCCAAGAAGAAGAACCAAAGAAGTTCTTGAGGGATGACTTTGCCAACAAGATCCATTCACATTCATCATTGGCAAGAACTAATGCAATCAACTCCAACCTCATGGAATAGCTCAAGGAGTCACAAATCCCTCATTAGTAAGCAAGGAACAATGTAAATAATGAATCAATGGACTCACTCCATGTCCATATATATCCTTGTATTTGTTCCTTGTGTGGGACTACCCCATGTAAGCGAGAAGAGTACAAAACAACAAGGATGGCTTCCAACTCAAGATGATCTTCCTCAACCATGAGCATCCACTACTACAACACCTACGTGAAGTCTTCAATGATAAAACCCAAGGTTAGTTTGTCCCTCTTAGGGGGGATGTCACATCAAGTGGGAGCTTTACTCTAAGACTTGAGTCAAAGCATCGCTTAAGATGTTAACACATTAAAAGCTTTGTGTAAAAGTGGCAACCCAACTTGCGCTTACACTATGAGTACCACCTATGATCAAGTATTCTTGCTTGGGTCCTAAGTCAATATATTCTTATATAGATGACTCCGTCATCACCGAAGTTCTTTGGTTTTTCATGTTTGCCATGTTTTATTTGTAATCTTATTGTGAGAGCATGTTGTTATGCATATTTGTCTTCATTCAAGTACATACAATTATTGTTCTTTGG
Organism: Hordeum marinum; assembly: GCA_022496015.1. Lineage (NCBI taxonomy): Eukaryota > Viridiplantae > Streptophyta > Magnoliopsida > Poales > Poaceae > Hordeum > Hordeum marinum. The sequence continues at coordinate 366,528,873 of CM039673.1, read as the reverse complement.
CTTTCATTTCTCTAGCAAATTGGATGTATAAGAATTCCTAAGTGACCCCTCTAGCTATATATGCTTTCTCGTCTCAAATTCTATTCTTGCTTCATCACAAAATTTGAGCAAGGACTTCTTGGACTCTCTGTCTAAGGAGCACTCGGAGCTACCGTTTTGACAAGGGATGGCTTCCAAAACCTCCCATGTGTCTCTCGGTGTAACCACCTATCAAAACTAGGTTCCACCGAAGCACTAGGGTTGATATAGGTTTTCAAACTCGGTACCACTGACCGCAAAGTCTCACCATCACCGAGTTGCTTTGTTTATATGCAATTATGCATCTCAGTGGAACCGAAATTTCCGGCTCGGTGTCACCGACAACAAATGGGTATTTATATCACGCGGGTCTGTAGCGACCCGACTCAAAACGAGTCAAGCCTCTATGTGTTCTGTGCCATCCCTGGATCAGTATGCTGGCACACACAGTACATCAATGTATATATCAAAGTGCAATCACATGTAAATAACGTAAAACTGATATATACCTTAAAATAGCAGCGGAATACAGTCAACGGGAGTGGAGTCCCAGTAACACCAACGGCAAGTTGAGTGCGGACCGTAACCCTAAATCATACTCTTACCCGTCATAGAAGAGTATCTGCAACATAAGACGTTGCAGCCGTGTAGGTCAGTACATTGAATGTACTGGCAAGATCACCATAGGACAATAGAAGAATAAAGGCTATTCTATATGCAAAGGCTTTGTGGCTCTGTGTCTGAGTTTTTGCGTAAAAGCTGATTTTATTTTCCTACAACAAAGGAATATCAGGAATTTCACTATGGAGTTACCTATCATGACATGGTTCCTCCAACCAATGTCTCAATGCCCATAAGTATCATAAGTTGCCCACAATTAGTTATCAGTCCAGTGTTGAGAGTTCAGAGATAGATCCAAGTCTAGAAGCTCAAATTGTCCGTAACCGGGGACACGGCTAATCGATTAGGTTTTAACTCTGCAGAGTGTTGTGTACTTTACCCACAAGATTTGGTCGCCTCCGTTTGATTTCTCGCACTTCAGGCTGTTTGAGAAACGGATGACCAAAACATGGTCTTCCAAAGGGTTTCCCTGCGACTCTATCGGTGCCCATCCTTTCCTACCGTTCTTCTACATCTCGTAGCACCGCCTGTCCAGGGTTACCACAATATCCAACCAGGCCAGAGCCCATAATGACTTGTGGCTACACAGGTAAGCTTCCGGGCATGAAGTATTCATCCTTCCCTTTGAGTCTGGGTGAGGCTTTCTGCGTGAATACTGGCCATCTCCATCAACACCTAGGCAAATCCACTGGCTTCTCCAGGGTACCGTTCCAACCATCCCTCACCAAGTAGTGTGTATTGAAAAACTTGTTTCTCGAGTCTAAAAGTCTTGAGGTCTTGAATATGCAGGTCTTGAAGAAGCCTTTATGAAGTCGTCGTTTTGACGTGGAGTCCTCCTTCTCACACCACTCACGAACACTCATACCGACCCCGTCTACTTTAGCATAGCATTGCACTTACTAGCGTTCCCGGGGCTTTAGTAACAAGTGGTGGGTTCCTACCTCATGCATTCTACTCAACTACAAGAATTTGAATAACACTATGGGAGGGATTTGTTGAATGATGTCACTACATGCAATAAAACATAGGTATGAACAAAATGGTCAAAGTGAACTTGCCTATAATGTTGATGAAGATAAGTATCGCTCTCAGAAAATACTTGATAGAACTATACGTCACTCTCCGATGAAATCTATACAATCGAACATTGCATTCATAAGCAACACTTCTAGCAATCAATACTAACAATCACAAGGTAACACAAGAACCAAAATAACAAGGTTGATGAAGGAAATACTTAAGACAAATCTCAAAAATCAACAAAGTTTTCACGAACACAACTAAGGTGGGTTTTTCCCCTACAAACAACTATTTTCAATAGTAACAAACAAAAACAAAGTAAAATATAACAAAATTATTTTAGTAAAAGAATTACTTTTGAAGAACAAGTAAGACTTATGAAAACAAAACTCTACACAACATAGGTTTTTGTCTAATAAACTTAACAACAAGTAAAACCATAAAATAAGAGAAGACAACTTATAAAACAACTAAGTTAATAGGAGGTAAATAATAAAATATTTATTATAAAACAGATTTAAATCATCTAAAACTTTTGTGAAAAGAGTTTCTATTAAAACTAAATTGTTTTATAACACATTACCTAATGAAGAATAATATCGTTTTCCTACAACAATAGAGTAAAACTAAACTATTTTTATTAACAAAATATTTCTTAACAGAAAGGAATTACTAAAAACTTTATTTGAAAACAGAATCTAATTACTTAAAAAATTTGTTAAATGAAATATTACTAACTAGTTTGCTTTTAGTAAACTACACCTAATTTGAAAAAAAGTATAGGTTCCTACAATAATAATTTAATAAAACTAAACAAATTATTTTTTTGTTAACAGCAAGTATAATCCTAAATTTTAGAACAACAACAACTAATGAAATCTAAAACATAAGTTAAATCAAATTCAGATTTCAAAAAATAAAACAAAGGAAATCAAACTAATTAAACTAATAGGAAACTAAACTGATTCTGTTTTTAGTTAAGAACACTAATAAAATTTATCCAAATAATTCTCAAACCTCACCTACTGATAACTAAGATCACTAATGACAAGTACAAAAAGAATCAATCAAAAATATATTATTAAACTAGTGTTATTCAAAAAACAAGATTTAAATCAAATTTGTTTAAATTCAAATTGAAGTATTCAAACATAGTCAAACTTGGTATCTGCAAAAACTAGATGAAATTTGTGACACAATGCAAAAAGAATCAACTTAAATCAACTAAAAACATAAAAGATATGATTAAAAGAAAATCAGAACTAAATCTATTTTTAAAACAGAAAAAAGAAAAAAGAAAAACTTAACTAACGGTCAGGGGTCTACGTGGCACTCTCTGATTGGCTACGGGTGTGCGAGTTAGAGTGTTTCGGGCGGGCGGCCGGTAAGTAAACAAAACGATTCGGTCAATTGTTTCAAAAAGAAAAACCGGCCGGTTCTTTTTAAAAGAACCGAAGGGGTACGGGGATCTAATCCTAACCGTTGAGACAAGATTGAACGGAGGGGAGAGCTCATCGCGGTGGAGGTACACTCCGGCGAGGATTCCGGCGAGGCAGGGACGACGAGGTTGTTGGGGAGGCGTCTCCGGTGGTCCTCGGCATCGGGGAAGGGGTCCGGTCGATGCGCGCGAGCAAGGTGATCACGAAGGTGGTCTTGGTGTCGACGGAGGCGGTCGGAGATGTCGGCGACGAGCTCCGAGGCGGCAGCAGCGTGCGGGAGTCAACAGGGAGGTCGCTCAGGTGGGTGCGGGGCTCGGGCGAGAGCGCTGGGAGGTGCGCGTTGGGGAGAGGGAGAGGTTGGTGGGCTCGGGAGGTGGCGGGGTGGTCAGAGTAGAGCGCCAGGAGAGGAGGGGCGCGGCGGCAACCGAGAGCTCCAGCGAGCTATTATGGCAAGGGGAGGCGTCGGGAGTTGGGGAAAAGTGGGGGAATGGGTGGAGGAGAGGACCAGGGCTTTTATAGGGCCTCGGGGTGGTCGGAGTATGGCAGGAGGAGGCGGGTCCGGCGCGGTGATTACGCCGGCAAGGTTTGGGGAGAGGGAGGAGGGAGGTGACCGCACGGTGAGTGGGAGCGATCGGTGGGGCCGAGGTGTCAGCGAGAGAGGGAGAAGGCGCGGTCATCGGGCGGCCGATCGCGAGGGGTTTCGGGGAGTGATTAGGGGCAGGTGGGCCGTGGGCTTTAAGAGCATTTAAGTATTTCCTTTATTCTATTTACCAGCAAAATAAAAACCAATAAATGGCCATAAATACTTTCCCAAAAATAAGGATCTTTATACCAAAATGACCAGGAGAATTAATGTCATTAAGTGATCATTTTTCCTCGGCCAGAATAAATACTTTAAAAAAATTATTTTTCAGAAAATGCCTAAGTTGCTTTATTTATTTTTGCAAATATTTTTCAAATAACCCCTTGGTTTTATAATTCAAAAACTTCAAAAAATACCCCCTGGTTTGGAGTGTCACATTACTGCTCTCAAAAATTTGTCCAGGGTTTTGATGCTTTGAAAATTTGAATAGGAACCAAATATGACATGGATTCCAAAAGAATAATTCAGAGGTATTAACTAAGTTAACATAAAGTATATTTTATAAAATAAAATTTTATTAAAAGTATTTTCAAATAGCAAATCAAAATAGCAAAATGGAAATTCAATTGCAAGTTATAATTGAACTAGAATTGATTCCATGAAAATAAATTAAATATTTGTTTTGAAGGGCTACTGTTCTCTAACAGAAAAACTTTATCAAACTTATCAACTAATATAAAGAAAAAACTAATTTGAAAACAATTTAAAACAAAAGGAATTAGAAATAAACCTAAAACAACTAAACAGAAACTGTTTCGGTTGAAAATACTATTTTAATATATTCTAAAATTCCCAAATTCTACCTAATGATAACTAAGGTCACTAGTGACCAGTAGCAAAAAGAATCAATCAAAAATATATTATAAAACTCAAGTTATTCAAAAAAACAAAATTTAAATCAAATCTTTTTAAATTCAAATTTAAGTATTCAAATATAGTCAAACTTGGCATCTACAGAAACTAGATAAAATTTGTGACACAATGCAAAAAGAATCAATTAAAAACAACTAAAAACATAAAAGATATGCTAAAAACAAAAACAGAACTAAATCTGTTTTTAAAACACAACAGAAAATAAAAATCTTATAACTAACGGACAGGGGGGTGACGTGGCGCTCTGCGATTGGTTGAAGGTTGTTTGCGCGGGGCGCTAACGAGCGGACGGCCAGCCCTTAAAAGAAAACGGTTCGGCAAAATAAGTGATTTAATCCTATATGTTGGATTTAGATCGGACGAACGGGGAAAGGAGGAGAGCTCACAGGGGGTGCGGTGGTGTCCGGCGAAGCGCCGACGATGTCCGACGGCGGTAGGGTCGATGGAGGCGTCGCTCCGGTGGTCTTTCGGCGTCGATGTTGGCTCCGTTCGACGCAGGAGAGGACGGCGTCGAGGAAAATGGCGTCGGTGAGGTGAGGGGGCGATGGAGACGAGCGGCACGAGATCTTAGAGCGTTCGGGAAGTGGCCCGCTCCGGCGAGGTCGATGGTTACGGTGTTCCAGGGGTGTGGAGCACGGGCAGGTGGCTGGGGAGGTGCGGGCGAGTGCGGCGAGCTCGGTTGTGGGCTCGGGTGGCAGAGGGGTGGTCGGAGTGGAGTGGTGGCGCGGAAATGGCGCGGCAGCGTCCGGTATCTCCGGCAACGGATTCTGGCGAGGTGGGGGCTCGGGCAGAGGCTTCGGAAGGGGGGAAGGAGCGCGGGGTGGTAGGGGCTTATATAGGCAGTTCGGGGCGTCCGAAATGGAAGGAGCGGAGGAGATCACGGCGGTGGCTCTGGCGAAGGCGAGGGGCGCGAGGATAAAGGAGGCGACCGCTGCGATGTTTCGATCGGGTGGTGGGGCCACGCGTCAGTGGGAGAGAAGAAGGGGCGCGGTCATCAAGCGACCGACGTGGAGTGATTTCGGGCGGGGTTTAGGGGGGGCTGGGCCGGCTGGGTTTAAAAGCACTTAAAGGATTTCCTTTTTTGTTTTATCACAGATTCCAAAAGCAATAAAGGTGCATAAATACTTGCCAAAAAAATAAAAGGTTTTATACCAAAATTATCAGGAGATTTAATGCCATTTAATGGACATTTTCCCTGGTCAAATTAAATACTTAAAAAAATCATTTTCAGAAAATGCCTAAATGGCTTTATTTATTTTTGCAAATTATTTTTCATATAACCCCTTGGGTTTTATGATTCAAAAACTTCACAAAATACCCCCTGGTTTGGAGTGTCATATTACTCCTCTCAAAAATATTTTCAAGGGGTTTGAATGCTTATAATTTCAAATAGGGAATTCCAAATATGAAAGTGAAACTCCATATGAGAAACTTTCAAATAGTTTTCAAATCCTTCTTTTAAACTTCCAACTCCTATTTCATACATTTGAAGAAGTCATATTATCTTCTCTCATGAAAGTCATTGAGTTGCATAAAGTTTCTGAATTTGAAATATTTTCAAAATGGAATTCAAACCATTTTCAAATCCCTTTTCATTTTTCTCAAATGGAAGAAGTCATGTCATCTTCACTCTAAGGTTTTGTGATGAAATGGATTTGAATTTCCTGAGGATTACATTGCAGAGTAAGAGTTTTGGGGAAAGTCATTTTATTCCCTCTCATTCAAAAGTTTTCAAAAGTTTCAAATTTTCACTCACTTTCAATCACTCAAGCAAACAATCAATCATTCTAATAATTATTATAACATTCCAAAATTTGGGATGTTACAGGGTCCAAACATTGAAATTTTACTTCAAAACGAATGCCCCGAAAATGAATGTTGTCGTTGCCTGCGTCTCCGGATCATCTCCATTATCTCCCGTGCTCTCTAGCCGCAGGAGTCCGCCGCCGTCAACGAGAACCGGCTTCGTCGTTGCTGCCATAACGAAGATCCGCTATACTAGGGTAAATCTTCGACCACTCTTGCACTCCACTATCTTATTCATGCGCATAAGTTCTTGTTCATCTTCTTACCATGGGTTGCAATACTCATATCCATGAGAAAATTCTGTAGAAATAGTGGAACGAGAAAATTTAGATTTAGGTTTCAGCCATATGCGTTTCGGCGTCACCGATGTGGGTTACCCACAACACAACGGACTTCTCCATGAAACCGAAAGTTCCTATCGGTGTCGCTGATTTGGAGTTTTGGGGGTTTTGAGCACAACTTCGATGAGACCGAGTCACGTTTCGCTGAAACCGAAATAGGTGACCAAGTTTCTATTAATGGAGTTTGTTGTCTCGGATACTCCGAAATTTGAAAGTCGGTGGAATTAAAACTCACATAGCGGAAATATGAAACTAAGTTTTTGAGTTCAAATTTTGCAAAAAAAAACTATATTATGTGATGATCATATTTTGCACTCCTCTAAATCCAATTTACAGGGTTAGATCATAGTCATGTCAGGGTCAGATGATAGTTATAATGATTTCAGAGAGCCAATCATAGAAATTCATGCAGGTACTAGTCTAGAGGCTAGTTATGAGGACCCAGGCACCCCTAGTTCACATGGCTTTCCCAAGGCAGTGACCAGGGCCTAGAAGAAGAACTCTGATGAGGAGGATGAAGATTTTGTCCCAGATGAGGTCCCTGCCTCAAGAAGGATAATCAAAAAGGAGTATGCCAGCATTGATGTTATGAGAGCTCCTGAGTCAACTAAGGGTGGGATGACCCTTACACTTGAGTCTCCCAATGCTTATAGGCAAGCAAAATCTTTGGCCAAGAAGCTATCTAAGAAGAGAGAGAGAGAGAGAGAGAGAGAGGGAGGAATAGGACTATCCATTTGATAGGAAGTCCAACTTCAATGTATGAAGATCCAGATGAGCTTGAGGTAGAGGAAGAGGAGGAAACTTCTAACCCTCCTCCTTCCAAGCAAAGGAAGCTTATGAAGGATGTTATGCCAAGCAAGCCTGCTTGCAAGGCAAAGCTCTTTGCCCCCAAGACCAAGCCTGCTGCCTCCAAGCCAAAGAGGACAACTAGAGATGTGCATGCTGCTAAGAAGAACAAGGGTACTACCTCCAGAGTTGCATTAGGCGATGAAGATGTTGCAATTCCGAGGAAACTTAGACCTCACCTTCCTGACCACAACAAGGATCATCCAATGGCAGAGAATATGAAGGAAAGGAAGGATCAAGAACTCAAATTTGGAGAGGTTATGATCCCTATGCTATTAGGAGAAGGACCGATGCGGTTGCTAGATTTCACTCTAAGGAACAACATGACTTTTATGACACGGTCTTTCTAGACAAGAGTCCAGCTATCAGTGACATGAGATATGTCGATTGGAAGTTCATCAAGGAGAATGAAGCTACTTCCCTCATGTGCAAGAAAACTTCAAGGTCATTGACATTGATGAATTTGTTCTAAGAGAGATGACATCTTGGAACGATGAGATGATCATGCAATTTTATTCCACAACTCATTTTTGTCCTGATGAGAAGGTTGCGTGGATATCTGAGGGCACCAGATACTAGTCATCAGTTGATGAGTGGGCTGCCATCTTAGGATCCCCAAAGGTGCAGGCAGGTGATCTTGATGTGTATGTTGAGCCAAGATGAACCACAACTCCCTGGCCTACATGTACAACCCCATTCCCAGGTCATATGTGAAGACACATAAACTTGGATCAGTCCACTATTTGCAAGCAGGTCTGCCCACCTCCAACACTATTCTGAGACATACTTGATGCCCAAATCAGGTGATGAGAAGATGATTCAAGGCTATTCCACAAACATGTTGCATCATGTGTATAGCCACACTAGGTTTAGAGTGATAGATCTGATAGTTGAGACCATCAAGAAAATAGCTGCTGACCAGAAGAGATCTTGTGGATATGCTCCCTACATCTAGATGTGTTAGGGAACATTGCATGGAAAACAACAAAATTCCTACGTGCACCCAAGATCTATCCATGGAGATACATAGCTACGAGAGCAGGAGTGTATCTACATACCCTTGTAGATCGCTAAGCATAACACTACAGGAAACAGATACTTCGCCGTCCGCCACCCCGGACGGCAAAGGCATGCATCCCGGACGGCAAAGGCTTTGCCATCCGCCAGCAGACAGCAAACCGTCCGGCTGAATAAGCCACGGTAAAGGCCGCTTTGATGTCTGCTGGCAGACGGCAAAGACCATTGAATCTTTGCCGTCTGCCAGCAGACGGCAAAGAGCCTGGACGGCACACGTGGGAACTTCGCTCCGTTAGGGGGCTTAATGGCGTGCTTTGTCGTCCGTTGGCGGACTTCAAAGAACCTTAGGTCTTTGCCGTCCGCCAGCGGACGGCAGAGAACCCACCTAGGCTAGCCCCAGTTTGCACAGGTAGCTGCCACGTGGCCACTTTGCCATCTGCTGGCGGACAGCAAAGCTCTTTGTCGTCTGCCAGCAAACGGCAAACTGTCTATATAGCCCCTATTTTTTTTGTTTTTTCTTAAAATCATTCAATTTGACAGAATATTCATATATAGCAACATATACATATACAACACACATATCATTCAACAAGTTCCAACAAGCATACCAAATAAGTTGAAACAAGTATATACCAATAATTAAGCTCCAACATACAAGTCCAACATATATACAAGTTTCCAACAACACACAATATGGTTTCCAACAACATATCCATACATATGTATCCAAAAAAGGTTTTCCATAAACATAAAGGATATGTGTGTATAGCTATCCTAGGTAGAGTATATCATTTTGGAGGTAGATAAGGTTATTATGTATTTTTGAGGAAAATAAGCTAAGTATAGGTCATTTTGGAGGTAAACCAAGGTTATTATGCCATTTTTTACCTAAGTGAGCATATTATGTCATAAATGAACTAGCTAAGCTAATTATAGATGATTATTGAGCTATCCTAGGTAGTTATGCCATTTTGTACCTAAGTGAGCTAATTATGTCATAAATGAACTAGCTAAGCTAGCTATAGATCATTATTGAGCTATACTAGCTACTAATGCCATTTTCTAGCTAACTAAGCATATCAAGTCATTTTGGAGGAAACAATGCTAAGTATAGGTCATTTTATAGCTATCCTAGGTAGAATATACCATTTTTTGGCTAACTAAGCATATCAAGTCATTTTTGATAAAAATAAGCTAAGTATAGGTAATTTTATAGCTATCCTAGGTAGAATGTATCATCTTGGAGGTAAGTAAGGTTATTATATATTTTTTGAGGAAAATAAGCTAAGTATAGATCATTTTGGAGGTAAACCAAGGTTATTATGCCATTTTTACCTAAGTGAGCATATTATGTCATAAATGAACTAGCTAAGCTAATTATAGATGATTACTGAGCTATCCTAGGTAGTTATGCCATTTTGTACCTAAGTGAGCTAATTATGTCATAAATGAACTAGCTAAGCTAGCTATAGATCATTATTGAGCTATACTAGCTACTAATGCCATTTTCTAGCTAACTAAGCATATCAAGTCATTTTGGAGGAAAAAATGCTAAGTATAGGTCATTTTATAGCTATCCTAGGTAGGATATACCATTTTCTAGCTAACTAAGCATATCAAGTCATTTTTTATGAAAATAAGCTAAGTATAGGTCATTTTATAGCTATCCTAGGTAGAATATATCATTTTGGAGGTAAGTAAGGTTATTATGTATTTTTGAGTAAAATAAGCTAAGTATAGGTCATTTTGGAGGTAAACCAAGGTTATTATGCCATTTTTTACCTAAGTGAGCATATTATGTCATAAATGAACTAGCTAAGCTAATTATTGATCATTAATGAGCTATCCTAGGTAGTTATGCCATTTTGTACCTAAGTGAGCTAATTATGTCATAAATGAACTAGCTAAGCTAGCTATATATCATTATTGAGCTATACTCGCTACTAATGCCATTTTGTAGCTAACTAAGCATATCAAGTCATTTTGGAGGAAAAATGGTAAGTATAGGTCATTTTATACCTATCCTAGGTAGAATATACCATTTTCTAGCTAACTAAGCATATCAAGTCATTTTTGATGAAAATAAGATAAGTATAGGTCATTTTATAGCTATCCTAGGTAGAATATACCATTTTCTAGCTAACTAAGCATAGGAAGTCATTTTGGAGGGGAAAATGCTAAGTATAGGTCATTTTATAGCTATCCTAGGTAGAATATACCATTTTCTAGCTAACTAAGCATATCAAGTCATTTTTGATGAAAATAAGCTAAGTATAGGTCATTTTGGAGCTAAGTAGTTCATTTCTTAAGCTAAGTATGCATTTGTTAATGAAAACACTTGGGAAAACTTACCATCAACACGGAGGTGAAGGACCAGTAGGGTTTGGGCCAGGGTGAGACGTAGAAGGACCAGTCGGGGTTGCCGTCTGCCAGCTCTTTGCCGTCTACCAGCTCTTTACCGGGATTCCACCATCAAGAACACACATGAAAGTCACACAAGGAGCAACGATAGACCGAAAGTCAGACACGCATTATACCGATACACAACATTTAAATCCACCTGATCAACATAAATATGATGTTTTGTATAACAAAATTGAAAAATATATGACCTAACTCATAATTCACAAATATATGACCTTTGTCGTGTCAGGGTCGGGGTGTCTGCGGTGTCGTGTCGGGGTAGGGGTGTTGTGTCGTGGTCGGGGGTGCCGTGTCGGGGTCGGGGTGTCGGGGACGTCGTGTCGGGTAGGGGTGCTGTGTCGGGTTAGGGGGTTCCTCGACGTCAATGAAACCCTAAATAGAAAGTATCATCGGTGCGAGATACATGTGGCACTCGGCGTTGAACACTATATCCACATCCCACAAGTGACGCCGGTGCCCGGTGTCCTGCGTGCAGCAATAGTTCTGGGGGACGATGACGGTCGAACACCTTGGCATATTTGTCTGGCAGCCTTTGCGATGAGGATTAAAGCCAAGTTTTGAAACTTCAAACAACCAAACCGACTTGAGTCAGTTAGGGTGTTTCAAGTTTCACCACTTGGCTTTTAATCGTCATCGCAGAGGCTGCAAGACAAATTCGCATAGGTGTTCAACCGCCATCGACCCCGAGAACTGTTGTTGCGGGACGCCGGACGCTGGCGTAACTTGTGGGACATGGATGTAGTGTTCGACACCGACGGCCACATATATCTCGCACCGACGATACTTTCTATTTAGGGTTCCATCGACATCGAGGGTGTCGTGTCGGGGTCGGGATGTCAAGGGTGTCGTGTCGGGATCGGGGTGTCGGCGGTGTCGTGTCGGGGTCGGGGTGTCGGGGGTGTCGTATCGGGGTCAGGGTGTCGGGGGTGTCGTGTCGGGGTAGGGGTGTTGTGTCATGGTTGGGGGTGACGTGTCAGGGTGTCGTGTTGGGGTCGGGGTGTCGGGGGTGTCGTGTTGGGGTCAGGGTGTCGTGGGTGTCGTGTCGGGGTAGGGGGTGTTGTGTCATGGTCAGGGGTGCCGTGTCAGGGTGTCGAGGTGTCGTGTCGGGGTCGGGGTGTCGGGGGTGTCGTGTCGGGGTCAGGGTGTCGGGGGTGTCGGGGTGTCATGTCGGGGTGTCATGTCGGGGTCGGGGTGTCGGGGTGTCGTGTCGGGGTCAGGGTGTCGGGGATGTCGTGTCGGGGTCGGGGTGTCGGGTCGGGGTCGGGGTGTCGAGGGTGCCGTGTCGGGGTCGGGTGTCGGGGGTGTCGTGTCGGGTCGGGTGTCGGGGGTGTCGTGTTGGGGTCGGGGTGTTGTGTCGGGGTCGGGGGTGCCGTGTCGGGGTGTCGGGGTGTCGTGTCGGGGTCGGGGTGTAGAGGGTGTCGTGTCGGGGTCGGGGTGTCGGGGTGTCATGTCGAGGTGTCGTGTCGGGGTCGATGGCGGTTGTGGGTGAGGCTCCTTCCTTTTCTTCTTCTTTTTCTTCTTTTCCTTCCTCTTCTTCTTTTTCTTCTTCATCTCCTTCTCCACCTCTTCTTCTTACTAAACTAAATTACTAACTAACTAACCTAACTACATTACTAAATTACTAACTAAACTAAACTATTAACTACAACTAATTAACTAAATTACTAACTAAACTAATTAACTACAACTAATAACTAACCAAATTACTAATTCGAATATTAAAAAAATAAAAGTAGAGAGGGGGAGGGGGCTCACCGAAGTGGGGTAGGTCGAGGCCGGCTGTGGGGCACCGGGGGGAAGGAGGTGCGGGCGGGCGGCGGGCAGGGCCGGCCTGCGGGCGGGTGGGTGTGGGCGGCCGACGGGGAGGAGGGGCACTGGCGGGGGCGGGGGCGGGGTGTCCGGCGGCGGAGGGGCACGGGCGGGGCGGCCGGCGGCGGAGGGTCGCGGGCGGGGGCGGGGCGGCCGGCGGGCGAAGGGGCACCGGCGAGGGCAGGGGCAGGGGCGGGGCGGACGGCGGCAGAGGGGCGGGGGCAGGGTGGCCGGCAGCGCAGGGGCGCTGGCGGGTGCGGGGGCGGGGCGGCCGGTGGAGGGGCGGGGGCGGCGTAGGGGCACAGGCGGGGGCTGGGCGGCGGAGGGGCTGCGCGGGGCGGCGGAGGGGCGGGGTGGGGCGGGGCAGGGCGGCGGAGGGGCAGGGCGGCACAGGGGCGCGGGCGGGGGCTGGGTGTGCACGGGAAGCCGGTGGGGCGGGGTGTGCGCGGGCGGCCGGCAGGCGAGGTGGGCGCGGGGGGGAAGACGATGGGGGCGAGGTGGGCGGGGTGGGCGGGGTGGCAGCAGGGGCGCGGCGGCGCAGCAGGGGTAGGGGCGGGCGGGCATGCGGGCGCGGGGGGGAAGACGGTGGGGGCAACAGGCGTGGTCTGCGTCGTTAACGTTAGGTTAGGTATACTCTTTGCCGTCCACTAGCGGACAGCAAAGAGGTGGGGTGGTGGGCCGTTGCAGTTGTGCCGTCAACTGGACCGCACCCCAGCTCTTTGTTGTCCGCTGCCTGACGGCAAAGTTTCTTTGCCGTCCGCTAGCTGACGGCAAAGAGCTGGCAGATGGAAAAGCACCTCTTTGCCGTCCACCATCTCTTTGCCGTCCGCTTCGAGCTAGCTGATGGCAAAGGCTCTCTTTGCCATCCGCTAGCGGACGGCAAAGAGCTGGCAGACGGCAAATTGTCTGATTCCAGTAGTGTAAGTGTATATAACGCGGTTGATGTAGTCGTACTCTTCACGATCCAATCGTGATTCAAACTTGTCAGATTTCGGGCTCCGCAAAACCCTTAAGGTTCGAACACAGGGGCGTGTGTGAAGTCTTTCCCGCAGCTTCACCCAACCTAGCTCGCTACTCGATGAACACACCAGCGAAATCGTTCGATGACGAGGAAGAAGATGAACACGACAATTTACCCAAGTTCAGGCAGCTGTGAAGCGTAAAACCCTACTCCTGCTTTCGTGGATTGCCTATCGTGGAGGTTTTGGTGGATGAACTAGTAAAAAGGGCCTGAGCCTCGTGAGGGCGCTCAAGGCGTGTTCTTGGCTCCCTGTCTGGCAGAGGAGAGTGGAGTGGCTAAGTGCTTCATTGGATCTGGGATCCCCTCTATGGTGTGACCTAACTTCTATATAGAGCGGCGGCCCGGGTCCTCTTCCTTATCTCAATGGTGGGAGGGAATCCCACAGCATCCAATTTTGAAGGGGACAGGAGTACATCTGTGCCCCTGAAGCTGCAACCCCATGGGGAGCTTTCTGCTTCTACCTCTGTCCCCGTAACCAAAGATCAAGGAAGGTCGTGTGGGCATGTAATGAACTTGGGCACAAGCCCCCCTTTTATTTGTGTTTCTGTTATGAGTCTTAGATTTGTGCTTCCGTTACGTGAGGCAACCTTCCAATCATAACTGGGACACTTAGTTGGGTGTGTCCGTCATGAACTCCGGGGGAGGTGTGGCCATGGCATTCGACGGACCCATGCATCTCGCGGTCATCTCCTTCCTGCAGGTGATGTAAGTTGGGAGCCCTTTCGGCACTCTACGTCTGTAGACCCCAGTCCCGCACATTTCCCTATCGTCGCGCTTGCATCTAGCCAAGGACGCAACCACGGGGCGAGGCCTCAACACCCCTGATGTCGTCCGGATCACCAAGGACGGCATCGAGGCTGCCAAGTGGCCTTATGACCGGTAAGGCTCCTGAGGCAAACTACTCAGGAGCCCCCTTTCATGCTCGAGCAGCTCTACGTTGTTGAGTCCCAGTCCCGTGCATTTCCCTACCATCGTGGTATTACGGCCAGATCACCGAGGACGCAAACCACGAGGTGAGGCCCCAACACCCACGATGCCCTCCGAATCACCAAGGACGGCATCGAAGCCGCTAGGTGGCTATATGACCGGTAAAGCTCCTGAGGCATGTTGCTCAAGAGCCCCATTTGACGCTCGAGCGGCTCCCAAAGAACATTTCATTCCAGCCCCAAGAGGGGTAGGCCTCCCGAGGCCCCGAGTTGGCGCGTCGGGCCATGAGTGGATCCCCCGAGTGAGTGTGAGGCGGCACGCGCCTGCTAACCTGTTCGAGAGTACCACGCGAGGATTCGGGCGCCAAGGCCTTGGTGAGGTGCGAGCACCGTTCCCCCCATCCCCCGCTCGCGAGGTGCGAGGGGGAAGGGAGCAGGCGAGTGCCAGACCCGAAGAGAATGAACCCAAGATGGGGAATGGCGATGAGCACGAACCCTAACCCGTTTCTTGGAAGCGTGATTTTGAAAAAAAAACACGAGTTTTGTTCCAGGAAGAAAGTTGGCAAATTCAAATGCGAGAAGAGCAAATAACGGCCGCATCCGGCACCTAGATTAGCCTTTGTCTTCCCCCGAAACTGAGTGTAGGGCATCCATGTTGCATGGGCATAGCCATTGATGGGCAGTGTTGACTTGTCCGCCAGCGCGGAGCTGTGGCTGCCAAATTGCGTGGGTGGGAACCCCTCCTCATCCTCGGGGGCTCCAGGCGTATACAGCCCGGTCATTATTACATGAGAGTGTCACGGGTCGATGAAGTAGGGTCGGCCCAGGAAGGGACCCAGGGCATAGGAGTGAGCCCCCACACCCCAGGGCCCATGCCCAGGCGTCGTTGTCGTGGCGGAGGTGTAACCCCACGCGATGCGGGCCGGGCCAAGCAAGGCCCGTCCGCTGCGCGTGAGGTCGGCACCCTGGACGGTGCCCAACGCGCCTCATTGGGGTGCCCTGGGTCCCCTTGCAGGTGCTCGTGGCCTAGCGCCCAGGCCGGGTAAGCCAGGCCCGGGGACATGGGCGAGTACAGGATCGCCCGCTGGCGACCGAGTGACACCCAGCTCGGAGAGATGGGCGTATGTTCCACCCTTCGTGTCCAAGAGGGCGTCACACGCCCTGGGGACGGGGTAGCATGAGCTACCCTTTGCCGACATGTTGGGATCATCTGGCCCGGCAACATGGGGGTGTGTTCCACCCTCCGTCTCCAAGCTGGGGCCACTAGGCCCGGGAATGGAGGGGGAGCACCCACCACCGTTCCTGGGCCAGTGACCCCCGGTCCCTAGACCCAGATGCATGCTCTTGGTAGGTCCCTGCCAGCGGGGGTGCCCCATGAGGGTGCTCACGCCAGTCACCCTCACGAAGCCAGTCGCTTGAGCCGCTCTCACGAGGCTACACGCGCCATCCCTTGTGAGAACTAATCGTGAAGTCGTGTACATACCTCCCTCCGCCATGGTATCCGGCGTTGTCTTACCCTCTGCCCGGGCGCTCTTTAACATGGTCGGTGTAGATTTGCCCGAGCCCCCGGGCACCGACGTAGCTGAGACTCCTGTCTTCCTCCCTAGCCCTGTGGGAATAGACGAGGGGCACAGGGGGCGTGCCCTTGGTGCGGGCGGCGCCTCCCATCAGCGCCCAATGGTGCCCGCGTTTAGCCCGCGCGGTTCTGGCGCCCCGGGCCATGCGCCCGGCGGGCGCAGACCGCCGTAGGCGTCCCAGTTGCGCCCGAGCGGCCCAAGCGCTGGTTCCATTGGTTGGTGCTTGGGCACGGGCCACACCGAGGTACGAACGGGCCTCAGGAGTGGTAGGGGCGCGCCCGAGGGCGTACCAAGACCAGGACATGGGGGCTTTCCGCATGGTTGGTGAAGGTGTCAGCCCTCAACACCCGTTAAGGGTCTGGCTGATGAATGGACCCGCCTGCAGGGATGCAGCACATCGTGGTGCTTGGAGGCCCACCGGTGCCACCCACGCCATGCGGACAGCTCAGCACTTGGCCCTGGCCTACTGTCCCT
The DNA here is from genome assembly GCA_022496015.1 of Hordeum marinum. Classification (NCBI taxonomy): domain Eukaryota; kingdom Viridiplantae; phylum Streptophyta; class Magnoliopsida; order Poales; family Poaceae; genus Hordeum; species Hordeum marinum. The sequence continues at coordinate 366,512,018 of CM039673.1, read as the reverse complement.
TTGACATGAGCACGGCGAGTGAAGGTGAGGTGAGACTCAAGGAAGGCTTTGACACGCCCCCTACCTGGCGCGCCAAATGTTGGATTTCGGGCTCCGCAAAACCCTTAAGGTTCGAACACCGAGGCGTGTGCGGAGGCTTCCCACGGCTTCACCCGACCTAGCTCGCTACTCAATGGACACACTGGCAAACTCGTTCGATGACGAGGAAGAAGATGAACACAACAGTTTACCCAGGTTCGGGCCGCTGCGAAGCATAAAACCCTACCCCTGGTTTGGTGGATTGCCTCTCGTGGAGGTTTTGGTGGATGAACTAGTACAAGGGGCCTGAGCCTTGAGAGGGTACTCAAGGCGTGTTCTTGGCTCTCTATCTGGCAGAGGAGAGTGGAGTGGCTAAGTGCTCGATTGGATCTGGGATCCGCTCTATGGTGTGACCTAACTTCTATATATAGCGGCGGCCTGGGTCCTCTTCCCTTATCTCAATGGCGGGAAGCAATCCCACAGCAGCCAATTTTGAAGGGGGACAGGAGTTCATCCGCGCCCTATCCAAAGGCGGTCTTCTCCTGCAAAGTAGTTGATGGTGATGCAGTGGTGGGATAAACGCTGACATCCCCCCTGCAGGGTTGGCGGTCGTGGTCTTGTTGCATCGAAATGGAAACCTTTGTGCGGCGCTTTGGCAACCCGTGTATGTCCTTGCTCTCTTGGCACCAAATAGGAAACTGTGCCGCCTGGTGTGTTGGTGCTTGCATGTCCTCACCTGCGTCATTTTTGACTCCTGAGGCCGGGCCTTGCATAGGGATCTCCACTCCTCGGGAGGGGGGCCTGAGGGGGTTATTCCCCGAGGGTCTTGATGCTCTTCCTCCTCACGAGTCCAGGGTCCTCGCGAGGGCCTTGTCTTGAGTGACGCTGCACTAGGCCTCCACTAGATGACAAAGTGGGCCATGCCCTGGGACGTAGGTAGGCAGGATTGGGTACCCCCATTCCCAGAATGCCAAGAAAACCGATCCAACACCGAACGAACGACACCACCGCATTCAGCACACGTGCGGCTAGATGACGTCTCCTCCTTCTTGATCCAACAAGCAAGGGAGGAGAAGTAGATGGGATCACAACCAACACGCCAGCGTGGTGGTGATGTTGGTGGCGCAGATTCCAGCAGGGCTTCGCCAAGCACTACTGAAAAACAAATCCGTGGAGGAATGGGGTAACAGGAGGGAGAGGGTTGTCGTCGGGGCATGGCATTGTTGTGTCCAGACCTCCCCATCTCCTTTACAATATATAGGAGACAAGGGGTAGGGTTAGGTCACAGCCCTTGGCCTATCCTCCAAGGAGGGTCGGCGGCTAGGGTGGAGTCCTCCCTCGACAAGGAAGGGAGGAGTCCCCCTTCTCCAAGGCACCTCCGGGGTGCCTTGTCCCTTTCGAACTCTCTTCCCAAGCCTAATTCGCCTCTAGGGGATGGTGCCCCTAGCCTAGGGTGGCTAGGGCGCAACCCCTATAGCCCATGTGGGCCCACGGGGTAGGTAGACCTCCGTGTGGGGACCTCGACTCATGAGTCGTGATCACCGAATGTACATGCACAGTAATCCTAGAGATCAATGCTCACTGGACACATAGAAACTAAATAACAAGAGTCTTACATCTATTACACACCTATTTACTCGAATGTGGCCTTTATGGCCAAGTCTTCATATGTTTGCATCAGAAATCTTCACAATAGTTTGAACCCATGCCATCTGCCTAAACCCTACAGGCATTCTGACTCGAAAGCGTCCTAGCTCGCATGTTCGTCATTAAGGAATTCTTCATCGTATCATGTTCTTTCATACCTGGCCAATAAAATAACTAGTGGCAAGCCAATGAGCACTTTGAATGTACTCGCAAGCAACCCATGTTTTGGAACAAGGCATAACAAAGCATGATATAGCTCTAAGCAGGTAAGTTTGCAGAAAGCTAATTTTGAGTGCAATGACATGATCAAGTAACTTGTGTAAGCATGCATCATCAACTGGCAGTTATCCATGTGAACAAGTTACAAGTATCATCATAAACAGGGGTTGGACATCTCATGTTTGGCCATCACACCAAGTCCTCAGACTTGTCTCAAGTACTGCCTGAACATCTCATGTTCAGTCATCATGCCAAGTCATCCGACTCAACTCAAGTATCATCCTTGTCACCAACACACACACACCAAGTTTGTGAAAACATCGGATGCAGTTTAGGCCAGACCTCCAACTGTCCATGACTATGGACACGACTATTCGAATAGTTTTACACTTTGTAGAGGTTGCACACTTTACCCACAAGACTCGAGGAACTTCTGTGTCATCCACAACTCGGGGGATATTACATACCCGAGGTAAGCACCCGAACAATGCCTTTCCCCTGGCGATAATAAACAAAGAGTCCACTTGATTGGTACACAGCCCTTATGATGTACATCATACGAGCCTCGCTCTAGATTGTATCATGCATGAAGGGACCAACGATGTGCCCGGTGCCTGTAAAGATAGTGCATGGTTGCCCTACCAAGCACGACCCCATATCGAGAGTGACCACGTCACTCCTACCACTAGTAATGCGGGCTCTTCGCTAGTACCCAACAAAGTAATCAACAAATACCTGTCCCATAAAGGGGTATTGTGGTTGTACATGTATGGTTGGGATGGTCAACAAATCTTAAAACTCTTCATTTTCGAAAACACACACACGACCTGCTTCGGTACATGACTTCTTTCTCAAGTGGTTACCTAGCACAACATGATCTCCCTCGGGCATTAGTGGCACCCGACAAGGTTTTCGAAAAGTCTTTGAAATCACTTTTGTGTCCATCACCATGCATATTCCTATCCCACTTTGCATAGCATCTACTAAGCATCCTATCTACTCCCACCCACACAACCCTCATAGGAAAGTAGGGTCATGCACGATGCAAGTATCAACAGAAAATTATCGGAGGCATCCCACCATAGTGGTCACCATATCAACATGATCAACATCAAGAAATAAAGTGCTATATGTCATGCAATAAAAGGGTTTCATATTCATGGTCAAAGGGTTGCTTGCCTGGCTTAGCAACGTCTTCGAGGTCTTCACACGCTTCTCGTCCACTTCGAGCACCGCATCTACTTTGTCAACTAACGGGCCAGACGGTGAGCGGAAACAACTGGGCTGGCCCAATTGCTCACCTGCATGAGAGGCCCTGATGATGCCGAAGGTATACTCTCCAGAGTATGCCTCCATCACGGGGAGGCAGGAAGCGTTGGGGCACTTCCACTAAAAATAGGGGGTGTCGGTAGGTCACTAACATGGGGAGCCTACCGATCAGGTCCATCTCCCTACTCCCACTCGAAAAGAGGGGAGGCAGGTGATGTGGAGCCGAGCACTTGCTGGTGTTACCCTGGCGGCACAGGCCACCTCCGGCAATGCTCCGGCCACTGGAGTGATCGGGGGGAAGCACTACATCTAATCGGGGGCTCCATTTTCGCCGGGGAGCGCCAAAGTGAGCAGGGCATCGACTGTAGTGGAGTCCAATGAAGACAACCATGGGGGTGGCCCTCTAGACATGGGAAAGTCAAAAGGAGCATTGGGAAGGATCTCAGACAGGTGCTGGGAGGCTCCGATGAGGCTCAAAGGGAAAAGGAGAGGCCAATGTGGCCGAATTTGAGAACAAGCCGGCGGCAGGGCTTCGTCCATGTTGACTTGTGGAGGGCACGGGGGGCAAGTATGGCTAGGCTTGGGAGGTCCGCGAAAGAGTCGGGGAGCAAAGGGAGACGAGAGAGGGTCATGGGGTGGCTCTTATATCCTGGGCGCTGGCGCACCATGGACCGAGGTCCAGCGAGGTCGTGGTCGTCTCTAGCGCGCTCGGGGGTGCTCTGGTTCGTGTCTGTGGTCTTCGCGGGGGTGGTCTACGACCATATGCGCAAACAGAGGAAACAAGGGATCACCGGGGGTTCGTGCATGTGAGGCCATCTATTAGAGCTCGCAATTGGCCGGCGCGTGTGTGAGGAGGGGCAAGGGAGGGTGAGCACGATAGGGTGGAGTGTCGAGGACGCCAAGTGGACCTCGGGTGACATGATCCGATCGCCCTAGGTTGTCGGGAGCCTCTAATTGGGCAAGCTACAGTGTGTGGATGCAGTGTAGCATGCTCCATAGTGCGAACCTTGCATGCCAAGGCATGTCTTTGGCATATGGGACTCGTCCATTTGTGTCTAGAGCATCTAGGAGGGTATAAACAACGTGCCTCTGGCCTTGGATGCCCTCGGTGCTAGATAGGAGAGAGGGAAGGCTGAGAGAGAGGGAGAAGAGGCATGTCCAAAAGGAAATCTTGGGGTTTTACCCAAAAAATAATTGAGCTATGCGCATGAAATTGTCACTAGGGGTACAGGGGGATGAGGTAAATATGTTGTAAAAATTTAGGCCCAAGGAGAGTTCATCTTGTGCTCCAATCATTCATCACAAATTTGTTGCAGAAGGTGTTTGATGAGTGTTTGAGCTAGCTAAGATGATCTACTTGACATGAGTTTTATCAGGATTGAGAAATAGGACTAAATGAGCTTGCTCACAAGTTCTGAACACACTTAGAGAAAGTGTACAATGCAAAAGTTTCAAACCCTAGAAATGGGCAGAAATGGAGTTGTTTAGATTTCTCCAATCGAATCCATTCTCCTTGATGCACCACTTTGTGTGATGGCATTGTGTCAGTATTAGAAAATGCCCAAAAAGTTTGGGATCAAATAGAGAAACTTGACAGTACAAACATTTCAATTCTTGAAATCAAAAGAAGTGGGTTTGGGGGGATTTGGACAAGTGGATCTGTTCTCCTTGATGCACCACTTGGTGTGGATGCATTTTTGGAGGATTAGATCATGCCCACAAAGTTTGAGCTTAAGGGGAGACAGTTGGCAATGTAGAGTTGCTCAAATTTGGCTCTGAACAAAGTGGGTTTTGCGATATTTTGGTGAACCAAATCCATTGGTATTGAGATTAAACTTGGCAACATGATCACATATATCATATGTGACATGCTAGAATTTGCCTGTATTTATTTGTGAATGTTTCTTATAGAAATATTTCAAATGCTTGAAATGGGTAGAAATGGTTTTGAAGGCTTTTGTCCAATATTTTGAACATGACCATGTGTTTAAACTCTTATATATGGACAATATATGTTCAATGAGTTCTCCTAAATTTTTTCAAATATTTTGAAAGCATAAAAAATAATTTTCATAATAAACGACCATTTCTGGCCTTAAGAAAAAGCCTTTAAATAATATAAGAAGATAATCTTTAGAAATAATATTTTGTGGTTTTGGGAGTTATATATACAGTAAGTTCTAAATAAATCCTTTGGGACAAAACAATCCACCCAATTTCAGGACTTCTAGTACAAACCTCAATTCAGGGCATTTTGAAAACCTAAATTGAATAAATGCTTTTTGTCCAAAATTATATTTGATAAAAAACTTTTAGGTACTATAGACATGGTATGATCATTAGACAAGAGCTTAGATGAAGGAAAGGAGTATTGACAGTAGGAGGGAGTCTTATGAATATAGAGCACCAGCAAACAATCAAATAATCAAGCAAATAGCACACGGGTCAAGCATTCATATGTACTCCAAAAAGTTTTAATTGGCCCTAATTTTGTAGTCATGTTAACTTAGTCATGAGGCAAATCACAGGGTGTGGCAAACCTACCCCCTTACAAGAATCTCGTCCCTGAGATTCCTAGGCCAGGCATGGGAAAGATGCGGAAGTTCAGTGGCGGGGTACTCTCCACATTCCATTTTGCTTCTGCTTTGGCGTGGTTGTCCTACTGGATCTTGAAGTGCCTAATGATATGTCTTTGAGTGCATCATTTCCTTCGTCTAAGGGTGGACGGGGTTTCTTGCAATATGCTAGGTGAGACTAAAAGTTAAGGGTTTGATGAACGAGGTTTTCTGAAGTTCGAATACGTGGTAAAGTAGTGTGTCTGTGTGCTGGTCCTAGGGTTGCTCGCGTTGGTCAGTGACATTCATATGTCTCACATTATAATAGAAGGGGTCAAGGTTGTACCTTCCTGTTGACGGGGAATCATTGACTCTGTTGGAACAGTTGATCTTCCGGTGATTCTGGTCTGCATAATAAGGACGTCGAAGTTTGTCGGCGCAGGCTTCTTGTCGATATCTTCTGCTTGAGTGATATTCCCAGATATGTTCTTCATTCATCACCGGACATTTGTCTTCATCTTCACGGACACACATTTTTGGCGATTCTTGGAGTATTCGGTCTACTGGTATCTCCGTAGACGTTTACGGCAAGGTTCGGGATGAGTCTCGTCCCGAAGACCTAGCCTAGAGACTTGGTGACAAAATGACCGCTTCCACCTAAGAGGGTTTATGAGGGGTTCTAAATAAGTTGGCTATCTAGAAGTATAGAACAACCGTCTAGTCCCCAAGGTCTAAGGTTTGGTAAGCAGGGTGAAATTCCTTTAACAGCTGGTTCGTCATGATCCAGCTAGGTTCACGTCCCTGATTGAACCACAAGGAGCGAACAATGAAGTCATGACAGTCGTTCCACTCTGTTGTAGGCATCTGAAGGGAGTAGGGACGTCATGCTTAATGTACACCATCAAATTGCGGAGTGAGGGGGTGCCATCAGTTCCTTGGTTCCTTCCTAGTGAGGAACTGATAGATGACTAGTTAAAACAAGGGGCTCTATAATCCCCTTGATGTGCAAGGGCTTCATCATGCTTGGACGTTGGTGCTTTGATGTAGCCGGCAGAGGAGTGGTGGTTGACTTCTTTTGCTTCCTCTTCATCATTGTCGTGGCTTCACAATCGTAGTGGTTATTCATCTTTTTTAGTCAAGAATGTCTTATTCTATAGGGAGGGTACTCCAAGGAGTCCAACCTTTTCAAGGTGAAACCCTTTTTCTTGAGAGGCATGGTAATTCGTGTTTCTGGGGTTGATCCAAACAGGACTAAGGTGTCTCCTCTCTTGTTGGGTAAATAAGTATGTTATCCAAGAGGACAACAAACCATTCCTGCAAGTATCACATAAACACATTGCTCATGAGACATGTGAGAGGAGCAGGCATTTGCTCTGGAGGGTCACTAGTTCAGAGGTTCATGATCCAACGTAATCTAGTTCTTCGTGTCCACCTTCCTTTTGAACAGGATTGGTGGTGGTCGAGGTGGAGTATTGGCCATAGTCTAATGACTTAGATCCAAGACCTATGGTCATAATCCGACCATATTGTGGCTCGGTAAAGCTTCGAGGTTTCAAGGAGCTTAGGATGTGAGTGAACGTCTATCATCTTATACTTGAGCACAGTTACTTGATGCCAATAGTCCTACCTACTACTCCAAGCAAAACATCTTGTATCATCGAAGGTATCACAATATAAGTCAACTCCATCATCACTCATCATATACCTATCTCTGTAGCTTTAAGAGAAGGACGACCCATACTCTCATGCATACTCTATAGCCATCCATCTATATCCCTATGTAAAAATCCTCGGGATAGCATACAAGTTGCTAAGCTTGAACATGACACTATAATCCAAGTGCCCTATTAACCTATCCAAGGTCTAAGGTATTACATTACTATGCTAAGGAAGCATGTAATAAACCAATCTAAGATCTTGTTTCCTTCCTACAAATCCAATTATTCGATCCACGAATATCATCCACTATTACATGACCTATTATTGGTACCAATCCAATACTGGTGTCGTTCCATATATCTCGAGATTTCCTAAATCCCCAAATTCCGGAAAGAACTATCTCGTCACAGTATAAACATCAATTCCCATCATGATGATCTAGTGAACTCCGATGTTAGGTGCATATGGATCATTGAATCGATTCTAACAACAATCCAATATTCCTGGTTTGTCTCCCATTGAGAAACATGGTATCAAGATCAAGATCATCGGACTAAATCCAAATTACTCCCAACCATGTCATTTGATTGACCTTGAGCACCTATTAGAATCACCTATTTAAATCCAAGGTTTACATCTAGTAAGATTTTCCTACTAGTTACTCGAGTTACTATTGTAACATCATCAACCCACTATCAATATTACTTTACAAAGTCAAGTCATTTATCCACCAATAATTTCAGCTTGTGATCACAATGGTCCTACTAAATGCAATTTGCTCAAGGGGAAGTAAGTTATGCTACTCTATCAATCTTGATCCACAAAGTCCGTCTACCCACATTAAGCCTCGTAATCCACCCAAGGGTCTCAACTACTTCCTCAAGATATCTAACCTCGTCAAATCATTAGCTTACTAGTTATATATCCTTGGAAAAATCTTCCATATGGCATCATTAGTTCATGTGCTGGCTTAGGGATGTAATGTGTCTGTTCTCTATGATCACTAGCCCTGTAATGAACCCAGGGGTAAGCAGGGGTTATTGATGCTCATCATGTGATCTGGCAAATCCGTGTATTTAACACGTGATCATAGGTTTGATCTGTGGGAGATCATGGGGTCTAGGTTGGGCTAGGGAGGGGTTTCTTATCTTGAGGGAAAAGCGTAGCTCTACGGGGTTGCGTTTGGTTGAGTACGTTGTAGTCAGAGTCTTTGGTACTAGTTGTCTGCTGAGATAGATCCTTGGTACATCTTACCTTGATGGTCTTTGGTCATTGAAAAGGGTGAGAGGGAGGAGTAGCATAGAGGGAAGTTCCCGAGGAGGTGGTATAGTGCAAGTGCAATCAAGTAAGTGCCGAAAAGGCAAAACACACTTTTTAAGATAAGGTGGTTGCTTAGTCGCTTACTTGTTGCCTGGGCAAAAGTGCGACTTATACCAAATCACAAACAAGAAAAAACAAGCAACACACAATCATGGTTCCATCAGAACCATCATACGGACTCGACTTCGCATAGGGGACACATGACCCATCCTACCCTAGGGGTTCTCGGACTCAGTAGTCGTGCTTGCTTCGCATCTCGGAGAGGAGTCCGCGGTCTTTTGGGTCTTCTTCGGGTGCTACTAAGTCTCTTGTTTTCGCTTGTCCAAACGACTCTGGTTCTGTGTGAAGAGACCTTAACAACTTCGCATCTGGTGAGTTGACGATGAAGGTGATTCTTCACAGCTATTTTTGATAGGGTCTTCGTGACAAGGCCTTCTTGTCTTCTGAGACGTTGAGGGTTCCAAGTAGGCAATCTTTTATGCAATGATTAACAAGGAATGGTTGAGTTGTATCATGTCGGTCACGTTGACGATATCATCGGCACCGAGAGCAGGGGGTGATGAGAACCGTTTTTCCTGCTCGCTATAATGAGGCGGACCAAATGGTGAGGTTCTCATCCATCGGTGGTTACCGACACAACAACGGTAATGACAGGATTGCTCTATTAGTGATGCATATAATGATCTTGCATATCTTATGCCCTGGTCATCATAGGCCGAGGTGGCATTATCCTGGGGAAGTGTCGAGGGTGTCACCATCTTCCTAGTCTTGAAGCCTTCATCCCTCGAGAAGGTATCTTCGATTGGTGTCGTCAAATTTGTGTGAATGTCTACCAAGGTGGCTTCCTTCCAGGTTACCCACGAGGATTTTAAAGGAATCCAGTGGTCAGCGGCACAAGGGTAGTAGCGACCGTTTGCAAAGTTCTGAAAAGCAAGGGAGAAGAGCTAAGAGAAAAATGGTAGAAGTGTTGAGGCAAAATCCTTTGCTTCCTTTGAAATTTTAGGAGAGGTGAGAATTATAGAGGTTTTGTAAGTGATTTTCAAGGTTCTCGATAACTTGATCGATCCGTGGCAAGGCGAATGGGTCCTCGGAACATGCCTTGTTTAGGCTTGTGTAGTTATTACACATGCGCCAAGTCTTGTTTTTCTTCAGCACATGGCTGGGTTGGCCAGCTAGTCTGGCTGGAATACTTCCATGATGAAGCTGGCTATAAGCAGCCGGGCTATCTCCTCACCTATAATGCGCTGCTTCTCCTCGAATAAACGGTGTATGGGGTTGCTTGACCGGCTTCACATCCAGTCGCACGTGAAGTTTGTGCTCGGCATACTTCCTCGGAACACCCGACATGTCCTTGGGAGACCATGCAAAGATGTCCCGATTCTCACGGAGTAAGTCGACAAGCTCGCCTTCCTATTTGTTGTTGAGGTTGGTGCCAATGGCGACGCACAGCTTGGGGTTAGCTAGGTCGAGCGACACCTACCTGGTGTCCTTGGACGGCTGGAAAGACGCCTCGCGGCCGTCTAGGACAGGGGAGCCGGCATCACCGGCGCTTGGTGGCTTGAGCCACGAGCCGATCGAGCTGCCACCTCTCCTCCGCGATCACCAGAGCTTCGGCCAGCCGGCTGCCATCGCGGGCACACTCGATCGACCTCTTGTAGTCGCCGGCGATGGTGATGATGCCCTTGAGACCCGGCATCTTGAGCATGAGGTAGGCGTAGTGGGGAACCGCCATGAACTTTACGAGCTCCGGCCGCCCCAGCAGCGCATGGTACGGGCTGCTGAGGTCCATCGCCTCGAACCATATTGGTTCACGGTGGAAGTGGCGCTTGTCGCCGAAGAGGACGTCAAGTCGGATCTTGCCGATGGGGGAGCAGGACCGCCCCGCAATGATGTCGTGGAAGACCATCCGACTCGGCTGCAAGTCCGTCTCCTTGAGCCCCAGCTTGACCATCATGTCGTGGTAGAGGATGTTGATGCTGATACCACCGTCGACCAACACACGTGAGAAGCGGCAGGTGCGTCTTGTGGAGACGATGGTGGGATCGAGGACGAGGGCGTAGTTGCCCGGGTTCGACATCACTGCCGGGTGGTTCGCTCGGCTCCAAATGACGGGCTTCTTGGACCAGTGCATGAACTGGGGAGTCGCAGGCATGGTGGCGTTCACCTCTTGCTGGAGCCGACGCTGGGTATGCTTGTCTGTCTCCTCACTGGTGAATACGATGTAGGCCCCGTCTTGGTCGGGGAAATGGTCATGGAAGTAGTCATCGCGCTGGGCTGAAGCCGGAGCTGGGGCCAGCGCCGAGGTCGGAGCCAGGGCTTGGGGCAGTGGAGAAGGAGGAGCCGGGAGGCCCTCGCCTTGGTCCAGCTGTTACGAGAAGCTGCACTGTCGAAGCATGTGCATTGACGGCTTGGCCCCAGAATGATGCTTCCATGGTAGGTCGAGCATTTGCTCGAAGGTGAGCTTGGGCCTCCAGGCAGCCTTGCCAGCGTGCTGACGCTGGCTGGGGGCCTAGGCAGCCGGCTGCTCCTCTTCGACGATGGCGACCTGCCGCCTCCCATAGCGGGGATCCGGCTGGTCGGGTTTCTACTTGTTGTTCTGCTGCTATCGGTTGTCGGTAGCCGGCCGCGATGCAGCAGACGGCGGGGTTCGTTTGGCAGGTGTGGTGGCCTTGACCCGCATGGAGGATTCGGTCGTGGCATACTTGTCCACCTTGGTCATGAGGTCCGCCAGGGTAGCCGGCTCAGAGCACAAGAGCTTGTGCTTGAGGTGGGTGCCATCGCGGCAGCCCTCAGTGAAGTACTAGATGGCCTACAACTCGTGCACTCCCTCGCAGGAGTTGCGGAGCTCGGTCCATTGGGTGAGGTTGTCAGCGTTCTGGGAACGAGGGTACCCAGTCTTGCCTACCTTCAGCCCAGGACATGGCCCACTTTGTCAGCCGGGCGTGACCTGGCATGGCACAACTCAAGACAAGGCCCTCACGAGGACCCTGGCTCACAAGGAGGAGCAGCATCAAGACCGGCAAGGATGGGCCTCCTCAGGCCCCCTCCTGTGGGGCGGACATCTCCATGCAAGGCCCGGCCTCAGGAGTCAAGGGTGACCCAAGAAAGGACAGGTGGGCGCCAGCGTGCCAAGCGACACAGTTTCCCCTTTGGTGCAAATGGAGCAAGGACGTACGCGGGTCCCCAAAGTGCCGCCCAAAGGTTTCCATTCCGATGCAACAAGACCATGACCACAAGCCCCGCAGGGCAGATGTCTTCATCGAGCCCACCACTGTATCACCATCAGCTACTTTGCAGGCGAAGACCGCCTTTGGATAGGGTGCAGATGTACTCCTGTCCCCCTTGAAAATTGCCGTTGTGGGATCCCTTCCCGCCATTGTGATAAAGGAAGAGGACCCGGGCCACCGCTATATATAGAATCTAGGTCACATCATAGAGAGGATCCGGGATCCGATCCAACACTTAGCCACTCAACACACCACTGCAAGGCAGAGAGCCAAGAACACAACTTGAGCCCCCTCGCAAGGCTCAAGCACACTGTACGAGTTCATCCACCAAAACCTCCATGAGAGGCAATCCACCAAAGTAGGAGTAGGGTATTACGCTTCATAGCGGCCCAAACCTGGGTAAACTGCCATGTTCGTCTTCTTCCTCCTCATCGAACGAGTTTGCCGTTGTGTCCATCGAGTAGTGAGCTAGGTTGGGAGAGGTCGCGGGGAAACCTTCGCACACGCCCCTGTGTTCAATCCAGAGGGTTTTGCGGAGCCCGAAATCCGAAATTTGGCACGCCAGGTAGGGGGTGTGTCGAAGCCAGCCTTGAGCCTCACCTTGCCTCTGCTCGCCGCGCTCATGGCAAAGGGACGACGGGCCCAGGCCGAGCGTCGAGCTGCCCGCGTGGCGTAGGCAGCACCGGCGGGCCTCCAAGCACCGCATCGTACCGCCTATCCATTGGTGGGTCCCTTCACCAGCCAGACCATAATGGGCGTCGGGGGCTGCCGCCTTCACCAGCCACGTGGCAAGCACCCGCTGCCCCGGCTCTCCCCACACAAGGGGCACACCACAGCCCTTCCAGACCTGCCCTGACCCGACGCATAGGCACGTCGCACTCCTCGTAGTGCACGAGCTGCGGTGCCACCGGGCACCCTCGGGCACGCCACTACCACTCACAAGGCCCCGATGTACCTCAGCGGGGCTCACGCCCAAGAACTTGCTCAACCGACAGAACTAGCGCTTGGGCTGCACGGGTGCATCCCGGATGTCCGCTGCCGTCCGTGCCCGCCAGGAGCTTGGCCAAGGGCGCCAAAGTCACGGGAGCTGAACGTGGACACCATTGGGTGCTAATGGGAGGCACTGCCCATGCCAAAGACACACCCCCTCACACCCCTCGATGTTTCCCATGGAGCTAGGGAGGAAGATAGGAGACTCAGCTACGTCGGCCGTGTTGATGAGCGTTCGAGCAGAGGAGAAGACAACGCCGGCTACCGTGTCTGCGGGACTTACGTACACGGCTTCACAAGTGGTTCTCGTGAGGGATGGCGCATGCAGCCTCACGAGGGCGGCTCAAGCGACTGGCTTCGCAAGGGTGACCGGCGCGAGCACCCTCACCGGGCACCCCCGCTGGCAGGGAGCTACCGTCAACAGGCATCTGGGTCTGGGGACTAGGGGTCACTAGTCCGGGAACGGAGGGGAACACCCACCGCCGTTCCCGGGCCCAGTGGCTCCATCTTGGAGACGGAGGGTGGAACAGACGCCCATGTCTCCGGGATGGATGATCCCAACCCAGGGACGAAGGGTAGATCAAGCTGCCCCGTCCCCAGGGCGTGCAATGCCCGCTTGGACATGGAGGGTGGAACATACGCCCATGTCTCCGAGTCGGGTGTTGCTCGTTCACCAGCGGGTGATCCTATACTCGCCCATGTCCCCAGGCCCGGCTTGCCTGGCCTGGGGCTAGGCCGCGAGCACCTGCAAGGGGACCCGGGGCACCCCAGTGAGGCGCATTGGGGCACCACCCGAGGTGCCGACCTTGCGCGCAGCAAACGGGCCTCGCCTGGCCTGGACCGTGGTGAGGGGGGTTACACCTCCGCCACGATGACGACGCCCGCGCATGGGCCCTGGGGTGTGGGGGGCTACCCCTACGCCCGGGGTCCCGTCCTGAGCCGGCCCTACTTCACCAACCCGTGACACTATCACATAATAATGAGCGGGCTGTATACGCCCGGAGCCCCCCGAGGACGTGGAGGGGTTCCCACCCACGCAATATGGCAGCCACAGCTCCGCGCTGGCAGAGAAGTCAACACTGCCCATCAATGGCTATCCCCATGCAACGTGGATGCCCTACGCTCAGCGCATGGGGAAGACAAAGACTAGCCTAGTTGTCGGATGTGGCGTTTGCCTGTTTCTTTCTGTGTTTGAATTGCCATTTTTTGGAATCAAGTTTTAAGAGTTCGGAAATCTAAATTTAAAAGAAAAGGGGTGGGGACTTTTTCTCTTATTTCTCTCATTTTACCGGTCTTCAACCTTCTTCTTTGGACTGGCGTTTCACAAGGTGTCGTGTGCTACCTCTTGAGCGTGCGTTGGTTTTCCCTTGAAGAGGAAAGGGTGATGTGGTGAAGTAGATAAGTATTTCCCTCAGTTTTTGAGAACCAAGGTATCAATCCAGTAGGAGGAACAAGCAAGTCACCAATGGATGCACCTACACAAATAATAAAACTCTTGCACCCAACACTATAAAGGGGTTGTCAATCCCTTCACGGTTATTTGTAGGGATCAGATCCGATAGAGATAGATGTAAGCAAGAACGGAAAGTAAAATGTAAACAAATTGTAGCAAAGTATTTTTTGGTATTTTTGGTTTATAGATCTGAAAGTATATTATGGAAAGTAGACCCGGGGGCCATAGGTTTCACTAGAGGCTTCTCTCTCGAAGGAAAATATCATGGTGGGTAAACAAATTACTATCAAGCAATAGATAGAAAAGCGAATAATCATGTAGTTATCCAAGGCAATGATCATGCATATAGGCATCACGTCCGTATCAAGTAGACCGAAATGATTCTGCATCTACTACTATTACTCCACACATCGACCGACTCCTGCCTGTATCTAGAGTATTAAGTTCATGAAGAACAGAGTAATGCATTAAGAAAGATGACATGGTGTAGAGGGATAAACTAAATCAATATGATGAAAACCCCATCTTGTTACCCTTTATGGAAACAATATAATACGCGCCTCGCTACCCCTACTATGTCACTGGGTGAGGACACCACAAGATTGAACCCAAAACCAAGCACTTCATCCACTGCAATAATTACCAATCTAGTTGGCCAAACCAAACCAATAACTCGAAGAGACTTGCAAGGATATGAAATCATGCATATAAGAATTCAGAGGAGATTCAAATAAGCTTCATGGATAATCTGAACATAAACTCACAATTCATCGGATCTTGACAAACACACCACAAAAGAGGATTACATCGGATAGATCTCCATGAAGATCATGGAGAACATGGTATTAAAGATCCAAGAGAGAGAAGAAGCCATCTAGCTACTAGATATGGACCCGTAGGTCTGTGGTGGACTACTCACGCATCATTGGAGGGGCAATGGAGTTGATGTAGATGCCCTCCATGATCCAAACCCCTCCGATAGATTACCGAAAAAGGCTCCAAGATAGGAAATCTCGGGAACGGAGGCTTCTAGCGGCGGAAAAGTATTTGCATGGCTTCCTCTAATGTTGGGGGAATATTTGGGAATTTATAGGCCAAAGATTAGGGTTAGGAGGCCTGCCGGGAGACGGCAAGCCTGCTAGGCGCGACCGAAGGGCGCGCCTAGCAGGCTTGTGACTCCCTGGCAGGTTTCCTGTCGTGCACTCCAAGCCTGGTTGATTTGTTTCCTTCCAGAAAAATTATTTCCGAAGGTTTTATTCCGTTTGGACTCTGTTTAGTATTCCATATCTGCAAAACTCAAAAACAAGGAAAAAACAGAAAGTGGCACTAGGCTCTAGATTAATAGGTTAGTCCCAAATATAATATAAAATAGCATATTAATGCATATAAAACATCTAAAACAGATAATATAATAGCATGCCATCGCACAGAGTCATAGGTGGCCCTAGTGCTTGGGCCTCCTGAGGCTGAACCCAACAGAGTGGAGTGGGGGGCGCTCGAGCGTCAAAGGGGGCTCCTGAGCAATGCACCTCAGGAGCCTTACCGGTCATAAAGCCACTTGGCAGCCTTGATGCCGTCCTTGGTGATCCGGCCGACATCGATGGTGTTGGGGCCTCATCCCGTGGTTGCGTATTGGGTGATCCGATCGTACACCATGGAGGTAGGGAAATGTGCGGGACTGGGACCTACCGACATAGAGCAGCTTGAGCGTTGAAAGGGGCTCCTAGGCAGCGTGCCTCGGGAGCCTTACCGGTCATATAGCCGCTTGACAGCCTCAATGTTATCCTCGGTGATCCGGTCGGCAATGAGGATGTCGAGGCCTTGCCCTATGGGTGTGTCCTTGGCCAGACACAGTCACGACGGTAGGCAAATGAGCAGGACTGGGGCCTGTAGACGCAGATTGCCGAATGGGCTACCAACCCAATGCACACGCAAGAAAGGAGGCTTGGCACAGCACACCTCGTCATTCGAAAGTAAGTTCAAGGGTAATTCTCAAAAGTGCATACAAAGTTGCCATTAGCCCACATACATGACTCTTCCAAGGAAAGAAGAAGGCCGCTCAGGGGGACACGTAGACGTCGCTGCCCTCGCCATCACCCCCGTCGATGGCCCCAAGCGACACGGCCGCAGCCTGGTCTTCGGCTTCGCCATAGGAAAACTCTGCTATCAGGTCTTCTACGTGGTTACTTACCTGCTCGGCAAGGGTGGCGCGCATCATTTCAGGTACTGGACCGAGCACCGCGCCGAAGTCGAAATGCAGGTCAAGGAGATGGAGGTGGCTAAAGACGCGCGAGGCCGCCTGCGCGAGGAGGACATGGCACTTCGATAACCCACAAGTATAGGGGGTCGCAACAGTTTTCGAGGGTAGAGTATTCAACCCAAATTTATTGATTCGACACAAGGGGAGCCAAAGAATATTCTCGAGTATTAACAGATGAGTTGTCAATTCAACCACTCCTAAAAGACTTAATATCTGCAGCAAAGTATTCAGTAGCAAAGTAGTATGGAAGTAATGGTAACGGTGGCAAAAGTAATAGTAGCAATGGAGAAGTAACTTAGCAAGGATCAATATGTGGAAAGCTCATAGAAAATGGATCAGTGATGGATAATTATGTCGGATGGCATTCCTCATGCAACAGTTATAACATAGGGTGACACAGAACTAGCTCCAATTCATCAATGTAATGTAGGCATGTATTCCGTATATAGTCATACGTGCTTATGGAAAAGAACTTGCATGACATCTTTTGTCCTACCCTCCCGTGGCAGCGGGGTCCTAATGGAAACTAAGGGATATTAAGGCCTCCTTTTAATAGAGAACTAGACCAAAGCATTAGCACTTAGTGAATACATGAACTCCTCAAACTACGGTAATCACCGGAAAGAATGCCAGCTATTGTCACCCTGGGGTGCGGATCATAACTCGTAATTTGTGTGTACAACTTGCAATATAAGAGCAAGAACACATATATATTCATGAAAAGATAATAGGTTCAGATCTGAAATCATGGCACTCGAGCCCTAGTGATAAGCATTAAGCATAGCAAAGTCATAGCAACATCAATCTCAGAACATAATGGATAGTAGGGATCAAACCCTAACAAAACTAACTCGATTACATGTTAAATCTCATCCAACCCATCACCGTCCAGCAAGTCTACGATGGGATTACTCATGAATGGCGGGGAGCATCATGGAATTGGTGATGAAGGATGGTTGGTGATAACGATGGCGCTGATTTCCCCTCTTCGGAGCCCAAAACAGAATCCAGATCTGGCCTCCTAAGGAAGAACGGGAGGTGGCGTCGGCTCTGTATCATGAAACACGATGAATTATTCTCCTTGATTTTTTTTCTCCACGAATAGGAATAAAGAGGAGTGCAATTGAGGTCGATGGAGCAGCAGGGGCCCCACAAGCCTGCTAGGCACGGCCAGGGGTCGCCACGCCTGGCAGGCTTGCCACGTGTGGGTGGCCCCCTCTGAATGATTCTTTCGCCAATATTTTTATTAATTCCAAAAATATTCTCCATAAATTTCCAGGTCAACCCAAGAACTTTTGTTTCTGCACAAAAATAACACCAAGGCAATTCTGCTGAAAACAGTATTAGTCTGGGTTAGTTCCATTCAAATCATGCAAATTAAAGTCCAAAACAAGGGCAAAAGAATTTGGAAAATTAGATACGATGGAGACGTATCAACTCCCCCAAGCATAACCCATTGCTTGTCCTCAAGCAATTCAGTTGATAAACTAAAAGTGATAAAGAAAAACTTTTACAAACTCTGGTTGATCTTGTTGTTGTAAATACGTCCAACAGATGTTCAGATTTTCAGCAAAGATCATGGACTAACCTGGTTCACAATAACATTTAGGTCTCACATTTACTCATATCAATGACATGATCAACTAGCAAGCAATAATAATAACTCTCGGATGACAACACTTCTATGAAAACAATCATGATACAATATGTTGAGATGATATCTCGCTAGCCCTTTTTGTGACCGCAAAACATAAATGCAGAGCACCTCTAAAGGACAAGGACTGACTAGACATTGTAATTCACGGTGAGAGAGATCCAGTCATCCTCATACTCAGTATCAATTAACAGAAAAGCATACAAATGACGGTGGTGCTCTCTAGCTGGTGCCTTTTATAAGAGGAGGATGACTCAACAATAAAGTAAATGGAAAGGCCCTACGCAGAGGGAAGCACTGATTTGTAGAGGTGCTAGAGCTCAAGCTTTTAAAACAGAGATGAGTAATAATTTTGAGTGGTATGCTTTCATTGCTCACATAACGACCAAGAGATTTCAACATCTTCCATGCTAGATACATTATAGGCGGTTCCCAAATAGAATGATAAGGTTTTTACTCCCCCTCCACCAATCAATCACACTCCACGGCGAGTCGAATCCACGGGTACCGTCCATACAAACACAGTCCTAGGGGAGTTTTGTTTAATTATATTTTGCTTTTATTTCGAGCATGGAACTAGGCATCCCAATTACCAGCCACTTTATCGTGAATGATAGTGAATCAACACATATCGTGAGAATAACCCACCTAGCATGGAAAATACTGACAACCCCTAGTCGCCACATGAGCGATTTGGGCATACAAAACATAATGTTCATTTGAAACAGTTTGGCACATGCAAATTTACTTGGAACGTTGGGTAAATACCGCATATAGGCAGGTATGGTGGACTCATATGGAACAACTTTGGGTTTGAGAAATTGGATGCACAAGCAGTATTCCCGATTAGTACAAGTGATGGCTAGCAAAAGACTGGGGAGCGACCAACTAGAGAGCGACACAGTCATCAACATGCTTTGAGATTAAACAACATTGAATGCAAGCATGAGTAGGATATAATCACTATGAACATAAATATCGTAGAGGCTATGTTGATTTTGTTTCAACTACATGCATGAACATGTGCCAAGTCAAGCCACTTGAATCGTTCAGAGGAGGATACCATCCCATGATACTACATCATAACCATTTTAATATGCATGTTGGCACCCAAGACAAACCATTATTCACTCTTAGCTAAGTAAGCATGACATGAATAACAAAAATCTCCAATTGTCATTGCAAATATGTATCACCCATGATGAACAGAATTTGGAACGATGAGCTAATCATATTTACAAAAGCAAGATAGGTTGAGTTCATACCAGATTTTCTCCATCTCAATATTTTCATCAAATATCGTCATTATTGCGTTTCACTTGCACGACCGAATGGTGTGGATAATAATAAGAGTGCATGTGCATTGGACTAAGATGGAATCTGCAAATGATAACTCAAAGGAGAAGTCAAGGTAATATGGGCTCTATGATTGATAGACAATTATGCATATGAGAGCCACTCAACATTTTCATTGTGGTCTTCTCCTTACGACCCAAAGAAAGAAAAATCAAAACAAGAACGAGAAAAACTATTTACACGGGAAAACTCCCAACAAGCAAAAGAAGAACAAAAAATCTTTTGGGGTTTTCTTTTAATGCTACAGCTAAGCAACTAGAAGGTAAAGCTAGAACTAAATTTTTTCATATTTTTCTCAAAGTTAATTAAACACACAAGAAGAAAGCAAAACAAGGAAATAAACTACCATGGATGGTACAATGAAAGAGTATGAACACCAACTACTAAAGATGAGTGTGAGAGCATGAATGTAAAGTCAGTGAGAAATACGTACTCCCCCAAGCTTAGGCCTTTGGACTAAGTTGGTCTAGGGCCATGGATGGAAAGATCTCTCTCTCGGATACTCAGGAGCATCCTCAGAGTTCCATTGGTTGTTGAACTCATGTGGCTCCCACTGAAAAACTGGCTCCGGGTACGGATCAAGGGCTGGTGCCGGTTCTAGAGCTGGGGGTTGTGTGTGACCCCAATATTTGTAAATGTCTCTGGGCATAATGGTGTACCTGCCTGAGTGAATATCGAACAAATACGAAGCAGGCAGAGTAATAATCTCACAAGTACCCTGGCTAAAAACTAAGTTATAAAGCAGCTTCCTATCATCATTTTTCTTAGTTACATCATGTGCTACCATACGGTCATAATCTAAGAACTTCGAGGGTAGAAGCCTCTCATCTTCATCATTATGCCTAATGGGTATCTCAAAGTGTTTGGCCAGACGAGATGCATAGATACCTACAAATATGGGCCTCCTCGAACGGTTGGTGTTCAACCGTTGGGCCACCATAGCGCCCAGACTAAAGGTTCTATCAGTAAATAAAGCATGGCGCAGAATGGCGAGGTCGGGGGCACTAAGAACTCCAATCTCCCAGCGACCAACTAAACATCTCCCCACAAATAATGAATAATAGTGTAGCATAGGAAAGTGAAAAGTAGCTGCTCTTGCCTTTGACACATCTCTCTCTTCCCCTACAATGACTGCGGCAATAAAATATTGCATGTCTCTAGGACGTGGTTCCCTGATGCTGCCCTCAGAGGGTATTTTGCAAACTTTGCAAAAATCATAAAGGTTCATTTTCTTAGGAACAACATATAAGCGGAATTCTACTGTAGGAGGGCCTTCCCTAACATGAAAATGAAAATTTTGCACAAAGGTATTCGTGAGTAAGAGGGTACTGGTCACACCTATCGTTGAGGAAGTCGGTGAGGCTTGCATTCTCAGCCAAATAATAAAAGTCTTCATAAATGTAGGCTTCCCTCAAGAATGTGTCACATGGCCATTCACATGGTCGAACTTCTACGATGCGAGGGAGATTATACTTGGGTTCCTCCCTCATCTCATTTTCATCTTCCTTAGAACTCCGTCTTGAAGAGCCTCTTAAAAATCTCCTCGGCATTTCTTTCTCTGAAAAATTCTGAAATTTTTAGTGACCCAAAATAAAGGTGAACAAAACTCATAGCAACTACTCCCACAAGTGCCTAGAGGCTATATCATGCATCAAAACTACTTGGGACCATACAAATGTGACATGCAAGCTCAAGAACAAGGTCACCACAGCAGCAAGAAATTGCAATATATAAAGCACTAGAACAAAAACTATTTGGACCATTGGAGGAGTCACATACCAAAGAACAACCTCCCAAAACAGTTTTGCGAATGAAGCTTTGCACAAGGAGATCGAAAATGGCAGCAAAATGAGCTAGAACACGGGTTTGAGAAATGGTGGAATTTTTTCTGGAGGAAGATGAAATGGATGGGTGCTGGCATAAGTCGAGGAGGGCCACGTGGGACCGACAAGCCTGCTAGGCGCGGCCAGGGGTGGCCGCGCCTTGTGGGCTTGTGACCCACTGGTGCATCCCCCTGCAGTGTGCCTAGTGCCAGATATTTTTAAATATTCCAAAAAAATCATTCCACATTTTCAGGGCGTTTGAAGAACTATTATTTTCAGGACATTTTTCTATTGCACGAAAAACTCAGAAAACGGAAAAATAATAGCATTTTTACTTAATTTAATCTAACTAACAGAAAGTAAAAGTTGGATTTAGAAAGTTGTGCTTTCTAAATTCAACCATCTCATGATCATCAAAAGGAATCCATCAATAAGATTGATCAAGTCTTATTAACAAACTTCTTTCGAATAACATGAAACCGTAGAATTTTTGAATAACACTAAGTTACCTCAATGGGGATATGCATGTACCCAACAATAAGTATATCATATTTCTTCTTGATGGTAGGAAGAGGGAATTCAAAGTCTCCAATAATAATCATTGGAATTTTTTCAATGGATTGATACTATGAACTTGAGGTTGTTTCTTCGACAAGTGTACCGTATGCTCATTACCATTAATATGAAAAGTAACATTACCCTTGATGCAATCAATAACAACCCCCTGCGGTATTCAAAAAGGGTCTACCAAGGATGATAGACATACTGTCTTCCTCGGGAATATCAAGAATAACAAAGCCCGTGAAGATAGTAGCATTTGCAACTATGACAGGTACATCCTCACAAATACTGATAGGTAGAGCATTTTATTTATCAGCCATTGCAAAGAGATTTCAGTAGGTGTCAACTTGTTCAAATCAAGTCTACGATATAAAGAGAAAGGTATAACACTAACACTAGCTCCCAAATCACATAAAGCAGTTTTAGCATAATTCCCTTTAAGAGAGCATGGTATAGTTGGTATTCCTGGGTCTCCTAATTTCTTTGGTACTCCACCTTTAAAAGTATAATTAGCAAGCATGGTGGAAATTACAGCTTCCGGTATCTTCCTTTTATTAGTCACAATATCTTTCATATACTTAGCATACGGAGACATTTTTAGAATATCAGTCAAGCGCATACGCAAAAAGACAAGTCTAAGCATTTCAACAAAGCACTCAAAATCCTCATCATCCTTTTTCTTGGATGGTTTAGGAGGAAAGGGCATGGGTTTATGAACCCATGGTTCTCTTTCTTTACCATGATTCCTAGCAATAAAATTTCTTTTGTCATATCTTTTATTCTTAGGTTGTGGGTTATCAAGATCACCAACATGTTCAATCTCCACATCATTATCATTACTAGGTTGAGCATCAACATGAACATCATTAATATTATCACTAGGCTCACGTTCATCACCAGATTGTGTCTCATCATCAGAAACAGAAATATCATTTGGGTTTTCACGTGTATCTATAACAGGTTCACTATCAGCATGCAAAGTTCTATCATCATCCTTGTTCCTCTTATTACTGGAGCGACTAGGTGCATCAATATTACTTCTTTGAGAATCTTGCTCAATTCTCTTAGGGTGGCCCACAGGATACAAAGGTTCCCGAGTCATTCTTCCACCTCTAGTCACAACTTTAACAGAATGATCATTGTTCTTACTATTCATCTCATTAAGCAAATCATTCTGAGCTTTGAGCACTTGTTCTACTTGAGCAGTTACCATGGAAGCATGTTTACTAATCAGTTTAAGATCATTGATAGTTCTACTCATATAAACACCTAAGCGATCAAGCATGAATGCATTGTGTTTCAATTGTCTACTAACATAAGCATTAAAATTTTCTTGCTTAACAACAAAATTATCAAACTCATCCAAGCATTGGCTAGCAGACTTATTATAAGGAATATCGCTTTCATCAAATCTACGAAGAGAATTTACCTCTACTACCTGTGTCGGGTTATCAAGACCATGTATTTCTTCAATAGGTGGTACATTCTTAACATCTTCATCTTTAATAAATTTTCTTTCATAGATTTCTTTGCCTCTTGCATATCTTTAGGACTTAGAAATGGAATACCTCTTTTCTTTGGAGTTGGCCTTGGAGGTGGTTCAGGAATAGTCCAGTCATTATCATTACTCAAAATATTATTCAACAGAATTTCAGCTTGCTCAACAGTTTGTTCCTTGAAAACACAACCAGCACAACTATCTAGGTGGTCCCTAGAAGCATCGGTTAGTCCATTATAAAGATATCTATTATTTCATTTTTCTTGAGAGGATGATCAGGCAAGTAATTGGAGAAGCCTCCCCCAAGCTTGTGGGAGACTCTCTTCTTCAATTTGCACAAAGTTAAATATTTCCTGCAAGGCAGCTTGTTTCTTATGGGCAGGAAAATACTTTTCAAAGAAATAATATATCATATCCTGGGGGCAAAACACACAACCAGGAGCAACAGAATTAAACCATATCTTAGCATCACCCTTTAGCGAGAAAGGAAACAACTTAAGGTTATGTAATAACAAAAATTTTCCTCATGAGTAAATAGGGTGGCTATGTCATTCAATTTAGTGAAATGTGCCACAATAGTTTCAGATTCATAGCCATGGAAAGGATCAGATTCAACCAAAGTAATTAACTCGGGATCGATAGAGAATTCATAATCCTTATTAGTAACAAAGATAGGTGAAGTAGCAAACTTAGGATCATATTTCATTCTAGCATTCAAAGATTTTTCTTTCCACTTGCATAGTAATTTCATAAGGTCATGTCTATCCTTACAATCAATAAAGTCCCTAGCTACCTCTCCTTCCATAACATAACCCTCGGGAATATCAGGCAATTCATATCTAGGAGAGCTAGGTCTAGCAGGTGTCTCATAGTGTTCAGTTTCAATAATTTCGTTAGTTTCATAAGTATCATAATTTTCATTATTGGATCTAGCAATTTGTTTATCAAGAAATTCACCCAGTGGCATAGTATTATCAAGCAAAGTACCATCGTAAGCATCATGCATAGTAGAAGTGGCATCATCAATTACTTGCAACATATCAGAATTACTAGCAGGTGGTGGTGTCGCAAACTTACTCATAACAGAAGGTGAATCAAGTGCAGAGCTAGATGGCAGTTCCTTACCTCCCCTTGTAGTAGAAGGATAGATCTTGGTTTTGGATCTTTCAGATTCTTCATAGTGATCAACAGATATAAATCCCAAGTGACTCAGAGAATAGAGCTATGCTCCCCGGCAATGGTGCCAGAAAAAGGTCTTGATAACCCACAAGTATAGGGGATCGCAACAGTTTTCGAGGGTAGAGTATTCAACCCAAATTTATTGATTCAACACATGGGGAGCCCAAGTATATTCTCGAATATTAACAGCTGAGTTGTCAATTCAACCACACCTGATAGACTTAATATTTGCAGCAAAGTATTCGGTAGCAAAGTAGTATAGAAGTAACGTTAACGGTGGCAAAAGTAACAGTATCAGTTTTATAGTGATTGTAACAATAGCAATGGAGAAGTAACTTAGCAAGGTTAAATATGTGGAAAGCTCGTAGGCAATGGATCGGTGATGGATAATTATGTCGGATGGCATTCATCATGCAACAGTTATAACATAGGGTGACACAGAACTAGCTCCAATTCATCAACGTAATGTAGGCATGTATTCCGTATGTAGTCATACGTGCTTATGGAAAAGAACTTCATGACATCATTTGTCCTACCCACCTGTGGAAGAAGGGTCCTAATGGAAACTAAGGGATATTAAGGCTTCCTTTTAATAGAGAACCGGACCAAAGCATTAGAACTTAGTGAATACATGAACTCCTCAAACTACGGTAATCACCGGAAAGAATCCCAGTTATTGTCACCCTGAGAAATGCGGATCATAAATCGTAATAGGTGTCTACAACTTGCAAGATAGTATCAAGAACACATATATATTCATGAAAACATAATAGGTTCAGATCTGAAATCATGGCACTCGTGCCCTAGTGACAAGCATTAAGCATAGCAAACTCATAGCAACATCAATCTCAAAACATAGTGGATACTAGGGATCAAACCCTAACAAAACTAACTCGACTACATGATAAATCTCATCCAACCCATCACCATCCAGCAAGACTACGATGGGAGTACTCACGAACGGCAGGGAGCATCATGGAATTGGTGATGAAGGATGGTTGGTGATGACGATGGTGTCGATTTCCCCTCTCCGGAGCCCAAAACGGACTCCAGATCTGGCCTCCCGAGGAAGAACAGGAGGTGGCGGCGGCTCCGTATCGTGAAATGCGATGAACTCTTCTCCTTGATTTTTTTCTCCATGAATAAGAATAAATAGGAGTGGAATTGAGGTCGGTGGAGCAACAGGGGCCCCACAAGCCTGCTAGGCACGGCCAAGGGGTGGCCATGCCTGGCAGGCTTGCCACCTATGGGTGGCCCCCTCTAGTTGATTATTTTGCCAGTATTTTTTATTAATTCCAAAAATATTTTCCGTAAATTTTCAAGTCAATCTGAGAACTTTTATTTTTGCACAAAAATAACACCAAGGCACTTCTACTGAAAACAGCGTCAGTCCAGGTTAGTTCCATTCAAATCATGCAAATTAGAGTCCTAAACAAGGGCAAAAGAGTTTGGAAAAGTAGATACGATGGAGACGTATCACTCTTCTCCTCCACCAGTGCGTGGGTCTTCTTCGCGCCCCCCCTCAAGGCACTCCATGACCCTGGAAAAGAAGCATAAGTAATCGGCGTCGTTTGGAACCAAGGGGCTTGAGACGCTTGCATCGCAGATGTCGTCCAAGGCCCGCTTGGCCCTCCCTTCCAAAGACAGGAACATCTGAGAGCGCATATGCTGGAGGCCGCGAGATCTGGCTGCTTCATCCGAAGTCTTCTTCGCCAGGGAAGCCACACCATTTAATTGTTTGTAAAGGAAAGCCAGCTCGGCTTCGGCAGCAGCTTGAGCGTCCATCGCGGCACGCCAGCACCCTTCCTCTTGATCTAACCTCTTCTTGAGGTCCTTAACCTCGCCTTTCAGGGAATTTTGCCGCTTGTAGAATCGGGACTCCTGGAGTTGCAACTTCGCGCGATAGTCCCGGACGAGGGAGCGCCAAGCCTCAGCCACCTTGCCATTGACCTCCTCCTGGAACCTCGCCTCACAGGAGGCGAGGGACTCTTCAGTGAGCAAGGCCTGGTGCTCCCTCGTCTCCAGCCTCTCCTGCTCCAAGCTCTGCTCTAGCGCCTCCATCGCCATTGTATTAGGAGGCATGCCGGGATTCACGCCAACGGGGCGGAACTCGGGGGGCCGAACCATCAAGCGCAGCTCTCCATGCCTGGATCTGCCCTACGAGGGCTACGTTGAAAGCCTACGGCTCTTTGAGGCGCTCCTCCTAGGCCTTGTGCCAGCAGTCAGCTTCCTGAGCTTCGACAAGGGCGCGCTTACGGGCCTCCGCCGCCGCAACAAGGGATTCCTCGGCCTCAGCGCGGGCACGCTCGTTCTGCAGGCGCCCAAGGTTCACCGCAACCTCTAGGCGGCACCATTCCTGCAAAAGGCGTCGATGCTCCGTCCCTAGGTGAGCATCACTGCGGGCGAGCTCCACTCCCAGGCTTTCTAGCGCCTTCGCCGCAGTCTAGAGCAAACCCCACTGTATGACCCCCCGGTCTCTCGTGAGCCCAAGGGCCTGTTGGGGAACGTTGCATGGGAAACAAAAAATTTCCTACGCACACGCAAGATCTATCCATGGTGATGAGCATATATGAGAGGGAGAGTGGATCCACATACCCTTGTAGATCGCTAAGCGGGAAGCGTAAAGAAACGCGGTTGGTGTACTCGAACGTCTTCGTGATCCAAATCGTCGAGCATCCCGCTATCTAATCACGATACGTCTCGCGATCCAATCATGATCCGTCCCACGAGCTCACCACAATCCGTCCCGCGATCCCATCATGATCCTTCCGATCTAGCACCGAACGGACGACACCTCTGCGTTCAGCACACGTACAGCTTGATGACGATCTCCGCCGTCTTGATCCAGCAAGAGGGAGCAGAGAGGAAGAATATTTCTCCGGTAGCGTGACGGTGCTCCGGCGATGGCGGTGGAGCTATTCCGGCAGGGCTTCACCTAAGCACTGCAGAAATATAATCTAGAGGAGAAACTGTGCACTGGAGGAACGGGCAACACGTGGCTAAAAATTCTGTGCAAAAACCCTAAAAAACTCCAGTATATATAAGAGGGAGGGATGAGAGGACTTGGCGCAAGGGCCAAGCCTCCTTGGTTCGGCCGAAGTGGGGAGGAAGGAGGACTCCTCCTCCAATCCTAGTAGGACTAGGATTCCTCATTTTTGGCCTTTTCCACTTTTTCCCTTTGGGATTTTCTTACCTAGCAACATGGGCCTTGTGTGGGACTTCCACCAGCCCACAAAAGGCTGGTATTTATTCTCCCACGGCCCATGAATCCTCTTGGGTCGAAATACCCCTCCCGATGGTCTCCCGGTACACTATCGGCACTCCCGGTACACTACCGATTAGCCCAAAACTTTTTCGGCGACCAAAACGGGACTTCCTATATATGAATCTTTACCTCCGGACCATTCCAGTCCTCCTCGTGATGTCTAGGATCTCATCCGGGACTCCGAACAACCTTCGGTCACCACCATACATAACTCTATACTACCAAAACGTCACCAAACCTTAAGTGTGCAGACCCTACGGGTTCGAGAAATATGTAGACATGATCGAGACACCTCTATGGTCAATAACCAATAGCAGGACCTGGATGCCCATATTGGTTCCTACATATTCTATGAAGATCTTTATCGGTCGAACCTCTATGTCAAGGATTCAGTTAATCATGTATGATGTTCCTTTTGTTCTTCGGTATGTTACTTGCCCGAGATTCGATCGTCGGTATATCCATACCTAGTTCAACCCCATTACCGGCAAGTCTCTTTACTCATTCCATAATACAAAATCCCGTGACTAACACTTAGTCGCATTGATTGCAAGGCTTATTGTGATGTTGTATTACCAAGTGGGCCCTGAGATACCTCTCTGCCACACGGAGTAACAAATACCAGTCTTGATCCATGCCAACCCAACAGACACCCTCGGAGATACCTGTAGAACACCTTTATAGTCACCCAGTTATGTTCCGACGTTTGATACACACAAGGTACTCCTCCGGTGTCAGTGAGTTGCATGATCTCATGGTCATAGGAACATATACTTGACATGCAGAAAACAGTAGCAATAAACTGACATAATCATATGCTACGTTTGTAGTTTGGGTCTTGTCCATCACATCATTCTCCTAATGATGTGATCCCGTTACCAAATGACATCTCATGTCCATGACTAGGAAACCATAGCCATCTTTGATCAACGAGCTAGTCTATTAGAGGCATCCTAGGGACATGGTGTTGTCTATGTATCCACACATGTATCTGAGTTTCCGATCAACACAATTATAGCATTGATAATAAACGATTATCATGAACAAGGAAATATGATAATAACTAATTTATTATTGCCTCTAGGGCATATTTCCAACAGGGCCCAGCCGGGCTCCTCCCCTCCTTCGGGAGGGAGGGGAGAGGTGTGCGAGCTGCCGCCCAACCCGGACGTTTCCCTGGAAGAGCAGCACACCCCCTGAAGCCCCATGGCATCGAGCAGAGGGGGTCCAGGGCTAGTGCATGACGCACCTCCAAGGAAGGGAACTAGAGGAGGACACCACTCCATCCCGAGAAGACGAAGATTGCGGGTGAAGAGGATCGCAGGGGGACATGTCTGGGGCCCCCTGAAGAACGAGCAAGTGTCGTCGGGAGTGGGGTGGCGATCGGAGATCTGCGGCCAATAGAGGGCGAAGCTGCGGGAAGCTCGGCGGTCGTGGAGGTGGACGATGTTGACTCGACTTCTCCCTCACCATTGGGAAGCCTACGGAACTCAAGCTCAGGAGAAGAACACGAAGGAAAGGGACTAGGGGACGCTGGCACTTACTCGTCTATGGCAACCCACTTCTTCTTCAATAGCGCCCAAGACGAAGAGGGGTGACCGCTCGCGGGCGCCTTCCTCTTTCGTTCAGACCGGCGGCTGGGGGACGACGAGCCCACAATCATCACTGCACATTCAAGAGTAAGGTCAGCGGCCCCTATCGTCAGCCGGGAGACACCACCATCTCCGGGTTGGCCCAAGGCAGGGACTGGTGGAACATTTGGCGAAGGGCGCCCGATTTCAGCCTCGGGAGGAGGAGCGCTCTCGGGAGGAAGGAGCCCAAGCTTGTCAAAATGCGGCATCTTCGGGACAAGGGCTTCTCGGCCCTTGTAGTGGTACAAGGGGAGGCCGACCTGAGGAAGCTCACCGGAATCACCGGTCAGGCGGCGGAGCACTTAGCATAGCACGTCTGGGGAAAGAGACGAGTCTTGGATTCTCATGGGATCGTGGGGGCCCCTGAAGTCCCACATCGGACGTGAATGATGCTGCATAGGGGCGATTCGTCGACGCACGAACTCCCACACCACCATCACCATCGGCACGCCTGCCCCCTTCAGCCTCGCTAGCTTGGCTAAGACGCGCGCACGTCGTGGGTCGGTGAGCTCCTCGTGTACCCACCCACGGTGCGGCACCGTGGGAAGCAGTGGGAGATGGACCAAAGGGCCGGCCTCGACGGCATTGACATACACCCACTACTGCCGGAAACCTGCAGCCTCTAGAGAGAGCCCTGCATCAAGTACACCTCCAGTCGGCGCATCGGCTGCTCTCAAGGACACACACCAAGAACATTGCTCCCCCGAGGTTAGCTCGAGGGAGAAGAAGTGGCGCAGTAGGGACATGGAGGGGGCGATGCCCACAAAGTCCTCGCACAAGAACTCAAAGGCCGAGAGGAGGACAAGGGAGCCAGGGTCAAGGTGTAGCGCATGGATCTGATAATACGACAGCACAGCGGAAAAGAAGCCCGAGAACAGCGGCAACAAGCTCGAGAGAAGGGCATGGATATGGAGAGGGACGGCGGAAGCTTCAAGCTTGCCCCGAGCTTACGAGCCCGGCCAGATTTCGGTCGGCCCCCATTCGTTGGAGTCAACGACGACCACCAGCCAAACCTTCTCCAACCCCTCCAGGTTCACCACCAAATATTAGCCCAGTGCGGTCAAGGGCGCGGATGTGCTGGCTGGCCGCACCCTTGGGCCCTTGCCCTATTCCTTCTTGGAAGCCATGGCGAAGGGGGCAGGGCGACGCACGTTGGGACTCAGTAGAAAGGGCGAGGATCGCGGAATAAGGGAAGACAGACGGCGAGATCGACGAAGAACGAGGGCGACTCGGCTGTGTGCGTCAAGCAATTTAATAGACCATACGGCCGTTGAGCTGGCGCGGAGGAAAGGAGGGCTCCGGCCCCGCCAGGTCCGACGTGTGTAGGGCCTGGCCCGCAGGCATTTGGGGCCCGCGGCACTTCTGGCTGCCCTCAAAGCTTCGCTCTGAAGCCTGCTCGAGTGTGCCTTGGGGCCGGGGGCTACTGTCGGCATTCTGGGAATGGGGGTACCCAGTCTTGCCTGCCTGTAGCCCAAGACATGGCCCACTTTGTTAGCTAGGCGTGGCCTGGCACGGCACTACTCAAGACAAGGCCCTCGCGAGGACCCTGGCTTGTGAGGGGGCAAAGATATCCATGCAAGGCCCAGCCTCAGGAGTCAAGGGTGACGCAAGGAAGGACAGGTGGGCGCCATCGCGCCAGTCGGCATAGTTTCCCCTTTGGTGCAAAGGGATCAAGGACGTACGCGGATCCCCAAAGCGCCGCCCAAAGGTTTCCATTCCGGTGCAATGAGACCACGACCACCAGCCCTACAGGGCGGATGTCATTGCCGAGCCCACCACTGTATCACCATCGGCTACTTTGCAAGCGAAGACTGCCTTTGGACAGGGTGCGGATGTACTCCTATCCCCTTCAAAATTGGATATTGTGGGATCCCTTCCCGCCATTGTGATAAGGGAAGAGGACTTGGGCCACCGCTATATATAGAAGCAAGGTCCCACCGTAGAGAGGATCCGGGATCCGATCCAACACTTAGCCACTCAACACACCACCGCAAGGCAAAGAGCGAAGAACTTACCTTGAGACCCCACGCGAGGCTCAAGCACACTATACTAGTTCATCCACCAAAACCTCCACGAGAGGCAATCCACCAAAGTAGGAGTACGGTATTACGCTTCGCAGCGGCCCGAACCTGGGTAAACTACCGTGCTCATCTTCTTCCTCATCATCGAACGAGTTCGCCGTTGTGTCCATCGAGTAGCGAGCTAGGTTGGGAGAGGCCATAGGGAAACCTTTGCACACGCCCCTATGTTCGAACCTCGAGGGTTTTGCGAAGCCCGAAATCTGATAGAGGTAGTCGCGGAGGGCCTCGTCCGGACCCTGGACGCACATGGCCAGCTCGCGAGGACGGTTGGGCCACTTGTAGGCGCTAATGAAGTTGGAGATGAAAGCCTCCTCGAAGTCCATCCAAGTGTTGATGCTACCGGCGGATAGGCTGTTGAGCCACGTCCGGGCCGAGCCGGTCAACATAAGGGGCCATAGTGCATAGCTACGTGCTTGTTCCCCCTGGCGATGCTGACTGCGGTGGTGTAATCGATAGGCCAGTTCTCTGGCTTGGCGGTGTCATTCTATTTTGGGGTGTCGCGAGGGAGAGTGAATCCGGTCGGGAAGGGCTTATTGCGGATCCGTGGACCAAAACATTCCAGGCTGATCGACCCTGCTCCTCGAGGAGGGCCGACTGTGCTAGCCGATCGATGCGGATCCGGACGTCGTTCTCTCTTCGGGGGACGCGCGGACCAAGATGGGCTGCGAGCTCGGGGCAGACCATCAGAGTCAGAGAAAGCACGCACTCCCGTCGCGGGGGGGTGCGGGGTGTGGGCGTGCGGGCGTCGGCCGTCCTCGTCCGGCCCGTTGGTGCGTCGGCTGGTGACAGCCGGTGGCTCGTTTGTGTGCTGAGAGTGCGTGCCGTGGGAGCCTTCGCCATGCCTAGTAGAGCTGCAGGGGTAAGAGGCCTGTTGGACCGACCGTCGTAGGCCGGCATCCGGCGCACCATCTCCCTCGGGAGGGGGACCTTGGGGATGAGGTTGAGGTCGTCGAGTCGGGCCTGCTGGCGTTGGCAGTGTTGATGAGGTCTTGGATGTGTTGGTCCTGTAGGGCGCGCTCCTCGCCCTCCAAGCCAGCCAAGTCGGCGTAAGCCACCTGGGCAGACCTCATGTTAGCCACTGGCATGTCGTAGGTGGGCATCCTGCCATCGAGGATTTCCGTGACCACGCGGCCGCAGACACGGACGTTGTCCCGCCAGCTGGGCTATGTGCCAAACGGCGTGAGGCCATAGGCAGAGTTATACTCCCGCTACGTGGATTCCATATGGCGCTTGGCCGTGGCGAGAGCGGTGGCATGGGAGAACAGTAGTTGACGTGCCATCTCCAGAATGTTCGTAGTCGTAGTCGGGTCGGCCGTTGGCGTGATGGGGTGCTCAGGCCTCGAAGGGCGGAGCCGCTGGGGTCGGAGACGCCAGCACCGGCGGTAGTGGCGGACGCCAGCTCATCTGCCCTAACGCAGCCAGAAGTTGGGGAGGAGCTAGTGACTAGCACTTCTATGATGACGCGGGATTCACGCGCGCCGCCCGCTGGCATTTCATCTACGCACGGGGGGGTCATAGCTGTCGAGCACCACGCTGGGGTACTCATCTTGTGTTGGTGCATCGTCGAGACGCAACCCAACGTAGAGCATGCAGAGGCTGCTGATGTCGATCGGAGCATCAATGCAGTTTGGCTCGAGGGACGAGACGGCGGTTCCGCCCGCGAGGTGGGTGGAAACGTGGTCAGGAGCCGCAGGAGCTTCCGCGAGGGCAGACTCCACGGGTATGTTGATCATCCCGGACGGGAGACGCCTGGCGGAGTTGGCGAGGGTTCTTGGCCAGAGTGTGACTCTGGCCGGCGCCGCGTTCGGCCCCATGGTGCGCGCTAACTATCGTCGCTTTCTCACGACAGATGTCATGGGTAGGCTTATCAAGAATGGTTGGGGCCGATGGACGCCGGTGGGTAGGGAGTGGCTATTGGATCTCGAGGGAGATCAACTCTGTAACCGATACATCGTCAATACAATCAAGCAGGACGTAGGGTATTACCTCCATAGGAGGGCTCGAACCTATGTAAACCTTGTCTCCTCTATCTCTTGTTACCATTGATCCCAGTCTCATAGTTCGGGGCCTCCTACCCGAGATCCGCCGGTTTTGACACCGACATTGGTGATTTCATTGAGAGTTCCACTGTGATCGCCAAAGGAATAGATGGCTCGCCTTGTCACGAGCAACGAGATCTGCATTTAGGGGATTCTAGCCACCGACCAGACTCTCACAAGCGGCGACTTCTTGTCGCACGCCGACCCGAAATGACACCTTGGCCAGATCAGAAACTTTTCCCCTGGTTAGAGAATCCAGTTCAAAACCTTAGAGTTCGTCGTTGATTCACATGGAGAACTTGTTTTGATGGAACCATCGACCCTTGAGGAGGAGCCTATAAGTCTCGACGCCTCGATGCCGAAGATATTGGGCCCCACCTCCAACGGATTCCTCACCCTCGGGTGGTCTAGAACGCCCAAACCCACCGATGTGACCAGACCCACCATGGCTAGACGGAACCCGGATCCGCTTTCGCACGGCTCCGAAACCTCCATGCCGCATATTAACTCCACTCACTTCAGCGACACGCATCCTGCCACCGCCTTGTTTTTAAACGAGTTGTTCGATCGGATTGAGACCATGCGTATGTCGGATGACCAGGTTCCGGTCTATGATCGGCTCGGGATTAAACCTGATGATAGGGAGATTCGCGTCCCCACGGTCACCCACCTTGTCGCTACCGTCGAGTGTCCGGTTGAGGGCTCGTCCCAACAACCGAAATTAAAAATGGTTTATTCCCTGGTCTCCGATCACCAAGACTTTGTTTACAAACCGGATGCCGGAATTTGTCCCGGAGACGGACCATTATCGGTGTAGCGACACGACTCAAAACGAGTCAAGCCTCTGTGTGTTCTGTGCCATCCCTGGATCAGTATGCTGGCACACACAGTACATCAATGTATATATCAAAGTGCAATCACATGTAATTAACGTAAAGTTGATATATACCTTAAAATCTCAGCGGAACAGTCAACGGGAGTGGAGTCCCAATAACACCAACGGCAGGTTGAGTGCAGACCGTAACCCTGAATCGTACTCTTACCCGTCGTAGAGCTTATCTGCAACATAAGACGTTGCAGCCGTGTAGGTCAGTACATTGAATGTACCGGCAAGATCACCA
This sequence comes from Hordeum marinum, assembly GCA_022496015.1. NCBI lineage: Eukaryota > Viridiplantae > Streptophyta > Magnoliopsida > Poales > Poaceae > Hordeum > Hordeum marinum. The sequence goes on along the minus strand of CM039673.1, from coordinate 366,477,193 downwards.
TAGCAGAATAGAAGATAAAAACTATTCTATATGCAGTAAGGCTTTGTGGCTCTATGTCTGAGTTTTTGCATAAAAGCTGATTTTATTTTATTTTCCTACAACAAAGGAATATCATGGAGTTTTCACTACAGAGTTACCTAACATGACATGGTTCCGCCAACCGATGTCTTAATGCCCACAAGTATCATAAGTTGCCCACAATTAATTATCAGTCCAGTGTTGAGAGTTCAGAGATAGATCCAAGTCCAGAGGCTCAAATTGTCCGTAACCGGGGACACGGCCAATCGATTAGGTTTAACTCTGCAGACTGTTGTGTACTTTACCCACAAGATTCGTTCCCTCCTGGTAAGTCCTCACACTACCGGGTGTTTGAGAATAGGATGAACGAAACATGGTCTTTCAGAGTGTTTCCCTGACTACTGTCAGTGCCCATCCTTTCCTAACGTCGACTACATCTCGTAGCACTGCCCAGCCAGAGTACAACAAAGATCAACCAAGCCAGAGCCCATAATGACTTGTGGCTACACAGGTAAGCTTCCGGGCATGAAGTATTCATCCGTCTCTTTGAGTCTGGGTGAAGCTTTCCGCAAGATGTCATGGCGCTTCTCCATGCATCCTGGCCATCCACTCGTTACTCCAGGGATGCCCAATCAACCATCCTTCACCCAGTAGTGTGTATTGAAAACTTGTTTCTCGAGTCTCGAAGTCTTGAGGTCTTGACGATGCAGGACTTGATGATGCCTTCATGAAGTTGTCATCTTGACGTAGAGTCCTCCTTCTCACACCACTCACGAACACTCATACCAACCCCGTCCACTTTAGTATATCATAAAAATAACTAACGTTCCCAGGGCTTTAGTAACAAGTGGTGGGTTCCTACCTCATGCATTCTACTCAACTACAAGAATTTCAATATCACTACTGGAGGGATTTATTGAAGGATATCACTACATGCAATAAAACATAGGTATGAAATAGATGGTCAAAGTGAACTTGCATGTACTGTTGATGAAGAAATAATACTGCTCTCAGAAATAACTTGATAGACTATTCGTCACTCTCCGATAAAAATCTATACAAGCAAACATTGCATTCATATAAGCAATCATACTAGCAATCAATACTAACAATCAACAAGTAATACAAAACCCAACACAAAAGGGTTGATGAAGAAAATACTTAAGACAAAACTCAAAACAACAAAGTTTTATCAACACAACTAAGGTTGGTTTTCTCTACAAATAAATCCTTTCTTCAAAAGTAACAAACAAAAACAAAGTAAAATATAACAAAAGTATTTTTGTAAATATTTTACTAGCAAGAAGAATTACTTTTGAAGAACAACTAAGAATTATGAAAAACAACACTCTAAACAAAATAGGTTTTGGCCTAATAAACTTAACAACAAGAAAACAAATAAAACAATTAAAATATTAAAATAACAGAAAACAAAATATTTTCAAATAAGAAATCAACTAGAAATACTAGAGCAATACAACAAAGAAAAACAAAACAAAGTAATGGGCTCTAAATTTTGGTGGCTAAAGTACTACTAATATAAAACAAGACAAAACTATTTATAGTAAAAAAAACAATCCTTAAAAGAAAAGAATACTAAAAAATTTATTTAGAAAAACAGAATTAAATCCTCTAAAACATTTGTGAAAAGAATTACTACTAAAACTAAATTGTTTTATAAAACATTTCCTAATGAAGAAGAATATAGTTTCCTATATCATTAGGATATAAAACAAAGCAAAACTATTTTTATTAACAGAAAATAAGTCACCTAATATTGGACAACAGAACTAAAGAAAACTAAAACAAAAGTTAATCTAATTCAGATTTCAAAATAAACTAAAGAAAAATTAAACTAACTAAATCCTATTAGGTACTAAATAGATTCTGTTTTAGTTAAAAAACCTAATCTAAATTATCCTAAAAATTCTCGTACAGTGCTGGATCATAAACTTAACTAATACAAAAGAGTGTCAAAAATAATCACTCAAAAATAAATTTTTAAACTCAAGTTATTTAGAAAACAAGATTTGAATCAAATCTGTTTGAATTTAATTTTAAACTTTTCAAATATGGTCAACTTGGTATCTACAGAAACTACATGAAATTTTTGACCTAATGCAAAAAGAATCAATTAAAAACACTAATTATTTTTAAATATATAACAAAAACAAAATTAGAAATCATTCTATTTTCTAAAACAGAATAAGAAAAAGGGAAAATGGATCTTATCGGACAGGGGCTACGTGGCGGGTTGTGGTTGGCCAAGGCCGTGTACGTGCGGGCATTTGCGGGCGGGTGACCTAAGCCTAGCACGTACCGGTTCACTTTATAACACTTCTAATCTGATACGTTGACTACAGATCCGACGGCTACGGGAGGGGATGGGGCTTACAGAGGAAGGGGTCGGAGCTCCAGTGATGTCAACGGTGGCCGGAAGTCGGAGATGCTCGGGGACGGTGCTGCGGTGGTCGAGGGCGGCGTCCGAAAGCTTCAAACGGCGGCGGTGAGTCTCCGGCATACTTTGGTGGTGTCGGAGGGGAGTGGGGGTGGGTGTGGCGACGGTTAGGTGCACTGGGAGCTTCGGTGGGGATGCAGAACTCCGGCGAGCTCGTGCGGGTGGTTCTGGCGAGAGCAGAGGGGGTTTCGGGATGAAATGGGGCGTGGAGGGAGGCCAGGGTATTTATAGGGCCGCGGGTGGTCGAGAAAAGGCAGGTGGAGGCGAAACCATCGCGGGAAGGATCTCCGGCGAGGTTAGGGGCGCGGTGGAGGGGACGACCACGGGGATGGCTCGGTCGGTCGGTGGTCCCATGCGTCAGAGAGTGAGAGAGAGGGGGCACGGTCATCGGTGGCCAGTTCGGAGGGATTTCGGGAAGAGTTATGGGCGGTGGGCCGGTGGACTTTAATACACGTTAACTCTTTTCCTTTTATTAATTACCAGAGCATTGAAATCTCTTTTATGGCCACCAAAACATTTTAAAAAATAAAGTATTATATACCAAAATGATCAGGGAAATAAATAACATTTAATGAACATTTTTCACGGCCAAATTAATTAATTTTAAAAAAATTATTTTCAGAAAATGCCTAAATTGGTTTTAATTATTTTGCAATAAATTTTCAAATAACCCCCTGGATTTTATGATTCAAAAACTTCAAAAAATACCCCCTGGTTTGGAATGTCACATTACTCCTCTCAAATTTTTGTCAAGGGGGTTTGAATTCTTTCAAACTTCAAATCAAATATGAAAATAACTCCATATCAGAAAGTTTTAAATGCTTTCAAATTCATTTTCCAAATCTTTTTATATTGAAGAAGTCATGTCATCTTCTCTCACTTATTTGAAAAGTATTAAATTTGAAACCAAACACAAAGGGGAAAGTCATTTTATTCCCTCTCATTCAAAAGTTTCAAATTTCACTCAATTTCAATCACTCAAGCAAACAAACATTCATTCTAATATTTATTATAACATTCCAAAATTTGGGATGTTACAAACCTACCACACTTAAAATGAATCTTGTCCTCGAGATTCGAAAGGGCTAGAAAGAAAAGGTTAGAGTTTGGGGGTCTTCTAACAAATCCACTGTCCTGGAAAGGTGTGGGGTCTACCACACTTAAAATGAGAGTTACTGGTCCCTCTAAATCATGGCAGTCCTCTGGGTGCATTTGTCTGTTCACATTCTTCACGATAGCTCCTTTGATGAGGCTCTTCCATTAAATCAAAATCTTGTGATCTCATAACAAAATGCATTTCCTCCGATACTGGGTCTTCTTAGCTGGCAGGTCTTGCGTTCATCCTAAATAACTTATCGAAGATCTCATGGTGGTCTACCATTAGTGGTTATCCTGTAGTGAAATGGGTCTTGGCTTCATTCCTCACCGTAAAATTCCTACGTGTGACAGAAACTGTCATGTACAAGGTTTTTCTTCATACCATTATAAGGCTTAAACAAAAGCTTCGAAAGAACGTCGTCTCTTTACTATGGGTAAGTCACTCAGATTTACCATTCCGTATAGCAAGAGAAATGATAAGAGTAAGTCGTCATGGTGATCAATCCATGTCACACTGAAATCATTACCTTGTATAAGGTTTAGTGAATCTTGTATTCTAACACTTGGGCTTCCTCACAAGCGTTGCAGAAATTTCTCTTGTCAACGAACGAAGTTCAGATAAATCCACTCATTCTGCAAGCTGAGCAAAAACATCTATCGTTTTCTTCACAACTCTCAGGTTTTCGTATACTCCTAAGAGAACGTTTTGCTAAACAGTCGTAGCTTCTTCCAAGTTTCTTCCTCCACAAAGGTAGGGCTTGATCTTTATTAATCCTGAGGTCAGTGATTTGTGGGTTCACTTGAATACTTGGATAGCTTTAACTTACTCTTGGGGTTACTATCGTTCCATATTCCAACATTACCTTCAGGTCAGTCCACCATACCCTTGAGGTAACAAATTCACAGACTTATTCTTGTCTAGATCCCACTCTGTGGAATTCATTTTCCTTTCCATTGGTCTGTTTAACCTTGGGTATGGTTTCATCACAATCATTCCTTTTCTCAATATTCCAACTTCAAAAACACGTTGTCACAAAGGTTATCATCCACATAGTTTGGTTATGGCTCCACATTCTCTTCACATGTATTCACTTATCCAAACTCCTTAATATGAATGGTATTTTCTTCATTCATTTATCCCTGTGGCTGCTACCACACTTAAAATGAAAAGCACTCATGCCTGCATAGACCATATTTTCTCATATCCTTGAAAATAGTCGGAGATCTTTGTTCATGGGGTAACAACTCATAGAAAATCATGACACAACAAATTTCATTGATTTTACGAAGTTATTACAATCTCAGAGACTTCCGTTACAAAATAATCTCATGAAAACGAGAGTGCTTCATGATACACTTATTTCCATCTTCAAAAATTAACTACCTCATTCTAGCTTTCTTCTCCTTTTGACATTTACTAGCATAATGTTCTGCTTCCTTGCAACGAAAACAGATGATTTCTGACAAGTCTCGAGGCTTCTTGATGTTGGTGTTTGCTCCTTGGGGTTCTGGTTCCTTTCTTGGGCACTTATTGGCATAGTGGCCCATATCCTTACACTTGAAACATCTGATATGACTCAGGTCCCTCTGTTCAGGGGCTTGTCTCTTCCTGAGCTTCTTTGTTCCGATCAAACCTTCAATTTCCTGTGGATCAAACTCCACTTCTTCTGTCGGGAAGTCTCCCAGACACTCGTTCGGACAATCCTGAGAGATATGTCCTTCCTCTCCACATGAATAACATGAATTGATACTTATGTTTGGGTCTGGTATATCTCCCATCATCATGGGTTCTTCTAACTTTTTCCCGAGGGCTTCTTTCATTGCTTCCTTCTGCTGCTTCATGACTTCTTGTACCTTGGGGTATTTTTGGCATTGGGACGGATAATGGGTTGTTCCTTCACACAAGAAACATGCCACCTGCCTAGTTGGTCATTCCTCGCAGGGTGATTTTCTTCACAATAAGGGCATCCTTCCTTGTGTTCTTTCTGGGTGTGTCCTATCTCTCCACATATCTTGCATGCGCAAATCTTCTTCACATCTTTGCAACGGGGCTTTTGGCTGTTGGTGACAACATGAGATTTTTGCAGAGTCGTCTTGAATTCTTCCCAAGTGATTGTTGCTTGCGTATCATGGGTAGCTTCATGCATCTTCCACCAATGTGCAGCACCTTCTGCAGAGTACCGAAAAACATACTGGACCATCTCGTTCCTTGCAACATGGTTACTCCTTAGATGATCCTCCGTGTTCTGAATCCATTCTTCTGCCTCTAATCAAGTCATCAATCTGGAATACACGAGTCCAGCTTCATTCAGCATCTATTGGGTCCAAGGGTTTGGGATGAGATACAAGAGAGGGATCGAGAGAGATACAAACAATATAGTTTTGGAAATGGGATTTGTTTGTGGTTGTCGAAAAAATTGCACACACATGACAGCTCACAAATCATCGTGTCTAACGTGATTATACAACAGGGGTTTGGTCTTCTAGGGGCATAATATCTTGGAAATTCTTCATGGTCTTCAATTTCTTCAGGTCTGTGTAATCTTCAATCTTTTTGTAGCTCTTTCCATAATGGTCAAGGGATAAGGGTATTATCTAACTAGTTGATAAAACTCAAAAGGGATGAGAGTAAAAGTTCCTTTTGAGAATAGAGTTTTTTTTTAGAGATATCCTGTCCTAGGGGGGTTCCAGTTGTCTAGGGTCACGTCCTATAGTCAACATGTGCTCTGATACCATTTCTGTAGCGACCCGACTCAAAACGAGTCAAGCCTCTGTGTGTTCTGTGCCATCCCTGGATCAGTATGCTGGCACACACAGTACATCAATGTATATATCAAAGTGCAATCACATGTAATTAACGTAAAGTTGATATATACCTTAAAATCTCAGCGGAAACAGTCAATGGGAGTGGAGTCCCAATAACACCAACGGCAGGTTGAGTCCAGACCGTAACCCTGAATCGTACTCTTACCCGTCATAGAGCTTATCTACAACATAAGACGTTGCAGCCATGTAGGTCAGTACATTGAATGTACCGACAAGATCACCATAGTAGAACAGAAGATAAAAACTATTCTATATGCAGTAAGGCTTTGTGGCTCTATGTCTGAGTTTTTGCATAAAAGCTGATTTTATTTTATTTTCCTACAACAAAGGAATATCATGGAGTTTTCACTACAGAGTTACCTAACATGACATGGTTCCACCAACCGATGTCTTAATGCCCACAAGTATCATAAGTTGCCCACAATTAATTATCAGTCCAGTGTTGAGAGTTCAGAGATAGATCCAAGTCCAGAGGCTCAAATTGTCCGTAACCGGGGACACGGCCAATCGATTAGGTTTAACTCTGCAGAGTGTTGTGTACTTTACCCACAAGATTCGTTCCCTCCTGGTAAGTCCTCACACTGTCGGGTGTTTGAGAATAGGATGAACGAAACATGGTCTTTCAGAGTGTTTCCCTGACTACTGTCAGTGCCCATCCTTTCCTAACGTCGACTACATCTCGTAGCACTGCCCAGCCAGAGTACAACAAAGATCAACCAAGCCAGAGCCCATAATGACTTGTGGCTACACAGGTAAGCTTCCGGGCATGAAGTATTCATCCGTCTCTTTGAGTCTGGGTGAAGCTTTCCGCAAGATGTCATGGCGCTTCTCCATGCATCCTGGCCATCCACTGGTTACTCCAGGGATGCCCAATCAACCATCCTTCACCCAGTAGTGTGTATTGAAAACTTGTTTCTCGAGTCTCGAAGTCTTGAGGTCTTGACGATGCAGTCCATCGCCAATTCCATGATTTTCCCCATTGGGGGTGAGTAATTCCTTCGTAGGATTGTTGGTCGGTGAGGAGTTCGATGAGATTCATCATGTAATCAAATTAGTTTTGTTAGGGCTTGATCCCTAGTATCCACTATGTTCTAAGATTGATGTTTCTATGACTTTGCCATTCTTAATGCTTGTCACTAGGGACCGAGTGCCATGGTTTTAGATCTGAACCGTTTATGTTCTCATCATTATATCTATGTTCTTGATCCAATCTTTCCTAGTCATATGCACGTATTACGTGTTATGATCCGTTAACTCCATAGTGACAATATTTGGGATACTTCGCGATGATGACTGTAGTTTGAGGAGTTCATGTATTCACCATGTGTTAATGCTTTGTTCCTGTTCTCTATTAAAAGGAGGCCTTAATATCCCTTAGTTTCCTTATGGACCCCGCTGCCATGGGAGGGTAGGACAAAAGATGCCATGCAAGTTCTTTTCCATAAGCACGTACGACTATTTACGGAATACATGCCCACATTACATTGATGAACTGGAGCTAGTTATGAATCACCCTAGGTTATGACTGTCACATGATGAATATCAAGCGAGTTACCAATCTAGTGCCTACGACCTTTCTGTTTATTGTGCTTGCTAAGTTGTTACTGCTTCTACTGCTGTTCCAACTACTACAAAATCATTGCTACTACCATTATCGTTATTGTTACTATTGCAACTACTATCAAACCTATCATATTACTATGCTACTGATCACTTTGTTGCAGATATTTATCTCCAGGTGTGGTTGAATTGATAACTCAACTCCTAATACTCTCAAGTATTCTTTGGCACCCCTTGTGTCGAATCTATAAATTTGGGTTGAATACTCTACCCTCGAAAACCGTTGCAACCCCTATATTTGCGGGTTATCAAGACCTTTTTCTGGCGCCGTTTTCGGGGAGCATAGGAATATTTGTAGATTCACTTGGGATTTATATAAATTTATCACTATGAAGAATCTGAAGGATACTAAGACCAATATTTTTCTCTCTACTACGAGGGGAGGTAAGAAATTGCCATCTAGCTCTGCAATTTATTCACCTCCTGTTATGAGTAAGTTTGCAACACCACCACGTGCTATTAATCTTGATATTGATGATGCCACTTCTTCTATGAATGACTCTTATGATGGTACTAGTACCATGCTTGATGAAACTGTGCCATTAGGTGAATTTCTTGATGAACAAATTGCTAGAGCTAAAGAGAATGAAATCGTTGAAACTGCTGAAACAGATGAGAATTTTGAAATTGATGATTATGAAACACCTAATAGTCCTAGCTCTCCTGGTATTGAAATGCTTAAGATAACTGAAGGTTATGCTTTGGATGGATAAATAGCTAAAGAGATTCTTGCTTGTAAGGATAGAGATGATGTTAAGAAACTACTATGCAAGTATAAGGAAAAGACTTTGAATGCTAGAATGAAATGTGATCCTAAGTTTGCTACTTCACCTATCTGTGTTACCGATAAGGATTATGAATTCTCTGTCGACCCAAAGTTAATTACTTTGGTTGAATTTGTTCCTTTCCATGGCTATGAAACTGAAACTGTAGTGACACACCTTACTAAGATAAATGATATAGCCACCCTCTTTGCTCATGATGAGAAGATTCGCTACTATTATATCCTTAAATTATTTCTGTTCTCATCAAAGGGTGATACTAAGACATGGTACAATACTCTTATTCCTAGTTGTGTGCACAGTCTCGGGGATATGATCTACTACTTCTTTGAAAAATATTTTCCAGCTCATAAGAAAAGAGGTGCTTTGTAGGAAATATTTAACTTTGTGTAAATTGAAGAAGAGAGTCTCCCACAAGCTTGGGGTAGGCTTCTCCAATTGCTTAATGCTTTGCCTGATCATCCTCTCAAGAAAAATGAAATACTTGATATCTTTTATAATGGACTAACTGATGCTTCTAGGGACTTCCTAGATAGTTGTGTTGGTTGTGTTTTCAGGGAACGAAGTGTTGAACAAGCCGAGGAATTATTGAATAACATATTGAAGAACTATGATGATTGGACTCTTCCTAAACCACCGCCTAAACCCACTCCGAAGAAGAGTGGTATCTTATTTCCCAGTCCTGAAGATATGTAAGAGGCAAAGAAATCTATGAAGGAAAAAGGTATTAAAGCTGAGGATGTTAAGAATTTGCCACCTATTGAAGAAATAGATGGCCTTGATACACCATTGATACGTCTCCATTGTATCTACTTCTGCAAACTCTTTTTCCCTTGTTTTGGACTCTAATTTGCATGATTTGAATGGAACTAACCCGGACTGACGCTGTTTTCAACAGAATTGCCTTGGTGTTACTTTTGTGTAGAAATAAAAGTTCTTGGGTTGACCTGAAAATTTACAGAGAATATTATTGGAACTAATAAAAAATACTGGCGAAAGAATCAAATGGAGGGGGGCCACCCATAGGTGGCAAGTCTGCCAAGAGCGGCCATCCCCCTGACCGCGCCTAGCAGGCTTGCGGGGCCCTTGCTGCTCCATCGACCTCAATTCCACTCCTATTTATTCCTATTCGCAGACAAAAAAATTAGGGAGAAGATTTCATCGTGTTTCACGATACGGAGCCGCCGCCACCTCCTGTTCTTCCTCGGGAGGCCAGATCTGGAGTCCGTTTTGGGCTCCGAAGAGGGGAAATCGACGTGTGCGTCATCACCAACCATCCTTCATCACCAATTCCATGATGATCTCCGTTGTTTGTGAGTAATCCCATCATAGGCTTGCTGGACGGTGATGGTTTGGATGAGATTTATCATGTAATCGAGTTAGTTGTTGGAAATATGCCCTAGAGGCAATAAATAAAGTGTTTATTATTATATTTCCTTGTTCATGATATCGTTTATTATCCATGCTATAATTGTATTGATTGGAAACACATTACATGTGTGGGTAAATAGACAACACTTTGTCCCTAGTATGCCTCTAGTGAACTAGCTCGTTGGTCAAAGATGGTCAAGGTTTCCTGGCCATTGACATGTGATGTCATTTGATAACAGGATCACATCATTAGAAGAATGATGTGATGGACAAGACCCAAACTACAAATGTAGCATATGATCGTGTCAGTTTATTGCTACTATTTTCTGAATGTCAAGTATATGTTTCTATGACCATGAGATCATGCAACTCACGGACACCAGAAGAGTGCATTGTGTGTATCAATCGTCGTAACGTAACTGGGTGACTATAAAGGTGCTCTATAGGTATCTTCGAGGGTGTTTGTTGGGTTGGCATGGATCAAGACTGGGATTTGTTACTCCGTGTGATGGAGAGGTATCTTAGGGCCCACTCGGTAATACAACATCACAATAAGCCTTGCAAGCAATGTGACTAAGTGTTGGTCACGGGATCTTGTATTACAGAACGAGTAAAGAGACTTGCCGCTAACGAGGTTGAACTAGGTATGGAGATACCGATGACCGAATCTCGGGCAAGTAACATACCGAAGAACAAAGGGAACATCATACGGGATTAATTGAATCCTTGAGATAGATGTTCGACCGATAAAGATCTTCGTAGAATGTGTAGGAACCAATATGGGCATCCAAGTCCCGCTATTGGTTATTGACCCTAGAGGTGTCTCGGTCATGTCTTCGTAGTTCTCGAACCCGCAGGGTCTGCACACTTAAGGTTTGGTGACGTTTCGATAGTATAGAGTTATGCATGGTGGTGACCGAAGGTTGTTCGGAGTCCCGGATGAGATCCCGAACATCACGAAGAGATCCGGAATGGTCTGGAGGTAAATATTGATATATATGAAGTCCTATTTTGGTCACCGGAAAAGTTTCGGGCTCATCGGTAGTGTACCGGGAGTGCCGGTAGTGTATCGGGAGATCATCGGGAGGGGTATTTCGACCCAAGAGGCTACATGGGCTGTGGGAGAGTGAATACCAGCCCTTAGTGGGCTGGTTGAAGTCCCACACAAGGCCCATGCGGCTGGGAAGAAAAGCCCAAAGAGAAAAAGGTGGAAAAAGGCAAAAAGGCCAAAATAAGGAGGAGTCCTAGTCCTACTAGGATTGGAGGAGGAATCCTCCTCTCCTCCTTGTTCGGCCGACGCCTAGATGGCTTGGCCCTTGGGCCAAGCCTCCTCCTCTCTTCCTCTTATATATACTAGAGGTTTTAGGGGTTTTGCACTTGATTTTCAGCCACGTGCTACCCGTTCCTCTAGTGCATAGTTTCTCCTCTAGATCGGTTTTCTGCAGTGCTTAGGCGAAGCCCTGCCGAAATTGCTCCACCACCATCGCTGCGGTGTTGTCATTCTGCTGGAGAACTCGTCTACCTCTCCGCTCCTTCTTGCTGGATCAAGAAGGCGGAGATCGTCATCAAGATGTACGTGTGCTGAACGCGGAGGTGCCGTCCGTACGGTACTTGATCGGGACGGATCGTGATTGGATCGCGGGACGCTCGACGATTTGGATCGTGAAGACGTTCGACTACACCAACCGCGTTTCTTAACGCTTCCCGCTTAGCGATCTACAAGGGTATGTAGATCCACTCTCCCTCTCATAGATGCTCATCACCATGGATAGGTCTTGTGTGAGCGTAGGAAAATTTTTGTTTCCCATGTGACGTTCCCCAACAGTGGTATGAGAGCTAGGTCTATGTGTAGATGAGATATCGAGTAGAACACAAAGAGTTTGTGGGCATTGATGCTTAGATTGCTTCCTCCCTTGGTCGTGTTTTGGTTCAGCGGTATTATGGGATGAAGCGGCCCGGACCAACATTACTCGTATGCTTACGAGAGACCGGTTCCCTCAACTGCAACTTGTTGCAAAAGATGGCTGGCGAGTGGCAGTTTCTCCTACTTTAGTTGGATCGGATTTGACAAAGGCAGTCCTTGAGAAGGTTGAAAAGCAACTTATGTATCACCGTTGTGGTTTATGCGTAGGTGAGAATTGTTCTTGCTAGATACCCGTAGCAGCCACATAAAACATGCAACAACAATTAGAGGACGTCTAACTTGTTTTTGCAGGGTATGTTGTGATGTGATATGGCCAATTACATGATGTGATATATGTGATGTATGAGATGATCATGTGTTGTATAGAATATCACGACTTGCATGTCGATGAGTACGACAACTGGCAAGAGCCATAGGGTTGTCTTTAATTATTGTATAACCTGTGTGTCAATCATTAAGCGCTATGTAATGCTTTACTTTATCGCCAAACGGTAGCAATAGTAGTAAAAGCATGATGGGCGCGACAACCCCGATGGCGACACGTTGATGGAGATCAAGATGATGGAGATCATGGTGTCGTGCCGGTGACGATGGAGATCATGTCGGTGCTTTCAAGATGGAGATCAAAAGCACAAGTTCATGGCCATAACATGTCACTTATGATTTGCATGTGATGTTCCTTTTATGCACCTTGTTTTGCTTAGGATGATGGTAGCATTATAAGGTGATCCCTCACTTAAATTTCAAGATGGATTGTTTTCTCCCCGAGTGTGCACCGTTGCGAAAGTTTGTCGTGTCGAGACACCACGTGATGATCGGGTGTGATAGACTCTACGTTCACATACAACGGGTGCAAGCCAGTGTTGCACATGCAGAACACTCGGGTTAAACTTGATGAGCCTAGCATGTACAGACATGGCCTCGGAACACAAGAGACCGAAAGGTCGAACATGAGTCATATAGTAGATATGATCAACATGATGATGTTCACCATTGAAACCACCAAAACTCACGTGATGATCAGACTTGAGTTGGTGAATTTGGATCATGTGACACTCAGATGATCTGAGGGATGTCAATTTGAGTGGGAGCTTTAGTAATTTGATTAACTAAACTCATTATCTTGAACAATAGTCTAAGTAACCTTTGCATATTTATGTTGTAGATCAATGGCTCGCGCAGTAGCACCCCTGAATTTTAATGCGTTCCTAGAGAAAGCTAAGTTGAAAGATGATGGAAGTAAATTTGTTGACTGGGCCCGTAATCTCAGGATTATCCTCATGGCTTCCCAGAAATCATATGTCCTTGATGCACCACTTGGTGACCAACCTGAAGACATGTCATCCGAAGACGTTAAGAACACTTGGGAGGCACGTTCTGGAGATTACTCAATAGTTCAGTGTGCAATATTGTATGGCTTAGAACTGGGACATCAAAGACGTTTTGAACGTCATGGAGCATATGAGATGTTCCAGGAGTTGAAGTTTATCTTTCAGAAGAATGCCCGAATCGAGAGGTATGAGACCTCCGATAAGTTCTATGCTTGCAATATGGAGGAGAACAAGTCTATCAGTGAACATATACTTGGAATGTCTGGGTATTCGACTCGTCTAGCGGAGTTGGGAATTTCCCTTCCGCCAGAGGCGATCACTGACAGAGTTCTTCAATCACTGCCACCTAGTTACAAGAGCTTTGTGATGAACTATAAAATGCACGGGGTGAACAAGTCAGTCGCCGAGCTATTTGCGATGCTAAAAGTCACTGAGTCTGAAATCCAGAAAGAACATCAAGTGTTGATGGTCAATAAAACCACTAGTTTCAAGAAGAATGGCAAGGGCAAGAGCAAGAAGGGTAAAACCAAGAAGGATGGCAAAGCAGTTGCTACTCCTGTAAAGAAGCCCAAGCATAGACCCAAGACAGAAACTGAGTGCTTTCATTACAAGGGAACTAGTCACTCGAAGCAGAACTGCCCCAAGTACCTGGCTGACAAGAAGGTGGCCAACGATAAACAAGGTATATATGATATACATGTTATTGATGTGTACCTTACTAGCTCTCGTTGTAGTGCCTGGGCATTTGATACCGGTTCGGTTGCTCACATTTGCAACTCAAAACAGGAACTACGGAATAGACGAAGGCTGGCAAAGGATGAAGTGACGATGCGCGTGGGAAATGGTTCCAAGGTTGATGTGATCACTGTCGGCATGCTCTCTCTTCGATTACCATTGGGATTAGTGATGGACCTGAATAATTGTTATTTAGTGCATGTGTTAAGCATGAACATTATATCTGGATCTTGTTTATTGCGAGACAGTTACTCATTTAAATCATAGAATAAAGTTTGTTCTATTTATATGAGTAATATCTTTTATGGTCATGCACCCAATGTGAGGGGTTTATTCATATTGAATCTTGATAGTGATGATACACATGTTCATAACATTGATGCCAAAAGATGTAGAGTTGATAATGATGGTACCACTTTCTTGTGGCACTACCGTTTAGGTCATATTGGTGTAAAACGCATGAGGAAGCTCCATGCCGATGAACTTTTGGAATCACTTGATTTTGAATCACTTGACACATGTGAACCATGCCTCATGGGCAAGATGACTAAAACGCCGTTCTCTGGAACAATGGAATGGGCAAGTGACTTATTGTAAATCATACATACTGATGTGTGCGGTCCAATGAATGTTACAACGTGTGGTGGATATCATTATTTTCTCACCTTCACTGATGACTTAAGTAGATATGGGTATATTTACTTAATGAAACACAAGTCTGAAACGTTTGAAAAGTTCAAGCAATTTCAGAGTGAAGTAGAGAACCATTGTAACAAGAAGATTAAATTCCTGTGATCTGATCGAGGAGTTGAATATCTGAGTTATGAGTTTGGCAGTCACTTACGACAGTGTGGAATTGTTTCACAGTTGATACCGCCCGGAACACCACAGCGTAATGGTGTGTCCGAACGTCGTAATCGAACCTTATTAGATATGGTGTGTTCTATGATGTCTCTTGCTGATTTGCCACTATCGTTTTGGGGTTATGCATTAGAGACAGCTGCATTCACTTTAAATAGGGCACCATCGAAATCCGTTGAGACGACGCCAAATGAAGTATGGTTTGGCAAGAGGCCAAAGTTATCGTTTCTTAAAGTTTGGGGATGTGATGCTTATGTCAAAAAGCTTCAGCCTGAAAAGCTAGAACCCAAAGCGGAGAAATGTGTGTTCATAGGATACCTGAAAGAGACAGTTGGGTATACCTTCTATCTCAGATCCGAAGGCAAAGTGTTTGTCGCTAAGAACGGAACATTTCTTGAGAAAGAGTTTCTCTCGAAAGAATTGAGTGGGAGGAAAATAGAGCTTGATGAGACTATTGAACCTTTACTTCAACCAGAATGTAGCACAGCGCACAAAGATGTTTCTATGGAACCTACGACGGTTGAAGAGGAAGTTAATGATGATGATCATGAAGCTTCGGATTAAGCTGCTATTGAACCTCGTAGGTCGACAAGGGCGCGTACTACTCCTGAGTGGTACGGCAACCCTATCTTGGAGGTCATGTTGTTGGACAACAATGAACCTATGAGCTATGGAGGAGCGGCGATGGGCCCGGATTCCGAGAAATGGTTAGAGGCCATGAAATCCGAGATGGGATCCATGTATGAAAACAAAGTATGGACTTTGGAAGTATTACCTGAAGGGTGAAAGACCATTTAGAAAAAATGGATTTTTAAGAAGAAGACAGACGCGAACGGTAATGTCATCGTCCATAAAGCTCGACTTATGGCAAAGGGTTTTTCACAAGTTCAAGGAGTTGACTATGATGAGACCTTCTCACCCATAGCGATGCTTAAGTCTATCAGAATCATGTTGGCAATAGCTGCTTATTTCGACTATGAAATTTGGCAGATGGATGTCAAAACAACATTCCTCAACGGTTTCCTTGAGGAAGAGCTGTATATGATGCAACCAGAAGGTTTTGTCGATCCAGAGAATGCTGAAAAAGTTTGCAAACTCCAGCGATCTATTTATGGGCCGGTGCAAGCATCTCGGAGTTGGAATAAGCGCTTTGATGAGGTGATCAAAGCGTTTGAGTTTATACAAGTTTATGGAGAAGCTTGTATTTACAAGAAAGTGAGTGGGAGCTCTATAGAGTTTCTAATATTATATGTGGATGACATATTGCTGATTGGAAACAATATAGAAATGCTGGAAAGCGTGAAGGAATATTTGAACAAGAGTTTTTCAATGAAGGACCTAGGAGAAGCTGCTTCCATATTAGGCATTAAGATCTATAGAGATAGATCGAGACGCTTAATAGCACTTTTAGAGAGCACATACCTTGATAAAGTTTTGAAGAAGTTCAAAATGGATCAGTCCAAGAAGGGGTTCTTGCCTATGTTACAAGGTGTGAACTTGAGTAAGACTCAATGCCCAGTGACTGCAGAAGATAGAGAAAAGATGAGTGTCATCCCCTATGCTTGAGCCATAGGCTCTATCATGTATGCAATGTTGTGCACAAGACCCGATGTCATCCTTGCCATAAGTATGGCCTGAAGGTTTCAAAGTGATCCTGGAATGGAGCACTGGGCAGCGGTCAAGAATATCCTTAAGTACCTAAAAAGGACTAAGGAAATGTTTCTCGTTTATGGAGGTGATGAAGAGCTCGTCGTAAAGGGTTACATCAATGCAAGCTTTGACACTGATCCGAATGACTCTAAGTCACAAACCAGATACGTATTTATTCTCAGCGGGGGAGCGGTAAGCTGGTGTAGTTCCAAGCAAAGCGTGGTAGCCGATTCTACATGTGAAGTGGAGTACATCGCAGCCTCGGAGGCAGCGAAGGAAGGTGTCTGGATGAAGCAGTTCATGACAGATCTTGGAGTAGTGCCCAGTGCACTGAATCCAATGAACATGTTCTGTGTCAACATTGATGCCATTGCTCTGGCCAAGGAACCAAGGTTTCACAAGAGGACCAGACACATAAAGCGACGCTTCAACTCCATCCACGATTACATCGAGGAAACGGACATAAATATTTGCAAAGTGCACATGGATCTGAATGTTACAGACCCGTTAACTAAACCTCTTCCAAGGGCTAAACATGATCAACACCAGAACTGCATGGGTGTTCGATTCATTACAATGTAAATCACATAGTGATGTGAACTACATTATTGACTCTAGTGCAAGTGGGAGACTGTTGGAAATATGCCCTAGAGGCAATAAATAAAGTGTTTATTATTATATTTCCTTGTTCATGATAATTGTTTATTATCCATGCTATAATTGTATTGATTGGAAACACATTACATGTGTGGGTAAAAAGACAACACTTTGTCCCTAGTATGCCTCTAGTGAACTAGCTCATTGGTCAAAGATGGTCAAGGTTTCTTGGCCATTGACATGTGATGTCATTTTATAACGGGATCACATCATTAGAAGAATGATGTGATGGACAAGACCCAAACTACAAACGTAGCATATGATCGTGTCAGTTTATTGCTACTATTTTCTGAATGTCAAGTATATGTTTCTATGACCATGAGATCATGCAACTCACGGACACCGGAAGAGTGCCTTGTGTGTATCAAATGTCGCAATGTAACTGGGTGACTATAAAGGTGCTCTACAGGTATCTCCGAGGGTGTCTGTTGGGTTGGCATGGATCAAGACTGGGATTTGTTACTCCGTGTGACGGAGAGGTATCTTAGGGCCCACTCGGTAATACAACATCACAATAAGCCTTGCAAGCAATGTGACTAAGTGTTGGTCACGGTATCTTGTATTACGGAACGAGTAAAGATACTTGCCAGTAACGAGGTTGAACTAGGTATGGAGATACCACGATCGAATCTCGGGCAAGTAACATACCGAAGAACAAAGGGAACATCATACGGGATTAACTGAATCCTTGACACAGAGGTTCAACCGATAAAGATCTTCGTAGAATATGTAGGAACCAATATGGTCATCTAGGTCCCTCTATTGGTTATTGACCGTAGAGGTGTCTCGGTCATGTCTACATAGTTCTCGAACCCGCAGGGTCTGCACACTTACGGTTTGGTGACGTTTCGGTAGTCTAGAGTTATGCATGGTGGTGACCGAAGGTTGTTTGGAGTCCTGGATTAGATCCCGGACGTCACGAGGAGCTCCGAAATGGTCCGGAGGTAAAGATTGATATATAGGAAGTCCTATTTTGGTCACCGGAAAAGTTTCGGGCTCATCGGTAGTGTACCGGGAGTGCCGGTAGTGTACCGAGAGACCATCGGGAGGGGTATTTCGACCCAAGAGGCTACATGGGCTGTGGGAGAGTGAATACCAGCCCTTAGTGGGCTGGTGAAAGTCCCACACAAGGACCATGCGGCTGGGAAGAAAAGCCCAAAGAGAAAAAGGTGGGAAAAGGCAAAAAGGCCAAAATAAGGAGGAGTCCTAGTCCTACTAGGATTGGAGGAGGAATCCTCCTCTCCTCTTGGTTCGGCCGATGCCTAGATGGCTTGGCCCTTGGGCCAAGCCTCCTCCTCTCTTCCTCCTATATATACTAGAGGTTTTAGGGTTTTTGCACTCGATTTTCAGCCACGTGCTACCTGTTCCTCTAGTGCATAGTTTCTCCTCTAGATCGGTTTTCTGCAATGCTTAGGCGAAGCCCTGCCGGAATTGCTCCACCACCATCGCCGCGGCGCCGTCACGCTGCCGGAGAACTCGTCTACCTCTCTGCTCCCTCTTGCTTGATTAAGAAGGCAGAGATCATCATCAAGCTGTAGGTGTGCTGAACGCGGAGGTGTCCTCCGTTCGGTACTTGATCGGGACGGATTGTGATTGGATCGCGGGACGCTCGATGATTTGGATCGCGAAGACGTTCGACTACACCAACCGCGTTTCTTAACGCTTCTCGCTTAGCGATCTACAAGGGTATGTAGATCCACTCTCCCTCTCGTAGATGCTCATCACCATGGATAGGTCTTGCGTGGGCGTAGGAAATTTTTTGTTTCCCATGCGACGTTCCCCAACATTAGTTTTGTTAGGGTTTGAGCCCTAGTATCCACTATGTTCTGAGATTGATGTTGCTATGACTTTGCTATGCTTAATGCTTGTCAGTAGGGCCCGAGTGCCATGATTTCAGATCTGAACCTATTATGTTTTCATGAATATATATGTGTTCTTGATCCTATCTTACAAGTTGTAGACACCTATTATGAGTTATGATCCGCATCCCCCAGGGTGACAATAACTGGAATTCTTTCTGGTGATTACCATAGTTTGAGGAGTTCATGTATTCACTAAGTGTTAATGCTTTGGTCCGGTTCTCTATTAAAAGGAGTCCTAAATATCCCTTTGTTTCCATTAGGACCCCTGTGCCACGGGAGGGTAGGACAAAAGATGTCATGCAAGTTCTTCTCCATAAGCACGTATGACTATATATGGAATACATGCCTAAATTACATTGATGAATTGGAGCTAGTTCTGTGTCACCCTATGTTATAACTGTTGCATGATGAATGCTATCCGACATAATTATCCATCACTCATCCATTGCCTACGAGATTTCCACATATTGATCTCTGTTAAGTTACTTCTCCGTTGCTACTGTTACAATCACTACAAAACTACTACTGTTACTTTTGACATCGTTGTCGTTGCTTCCATACTACTTTGCTACTAAATACTTTGCTGCAGATATTAAGTCTTTAAGGTGTGGTTGAATTGATAGCTCAGCTGGGAATACTCGAGAATATTCTTTGGCTCCCCTTGTGTCGAATCAATAAATTTGGGTTGAATACTCTACCCTCGAAAACTGTTGCGATCCCCTATACTTGTGGGTTATCAAGACCTTTTTCTCGTGCCGTTGCCAGGGAGCATAGTTCTATTCTCTGAGTCACTTGGGATTTATATCTGTTGATAACTATGAAGAATCTGAAAGATCCAAAAACCAAGACCTATCCCTCTACTAAGAGAGGAGGTAAGGAACTGCCATCTAGCTCTGCACTTGATTCACCTTCTGTTATGAGTAAGTTTGCGACACCACCACCTGCTGATATGTCACAAGTAATTGATGATTCCATTTCTCCTATGCATGATGCTTATCATGATACTTTGCTTGATAATATTGTGCTAGCGGGTGAATTTCTTGATGAACAAATTGCTAGAGCCAATGCTGAAAATTATGATACTTTTGAAACTGGTGAAATCATTGGAACTGAACACTTTGAGACACCTGCTAGACCTTGCTCTCCTAGATATGAATTGCCTGGTATTCCCGAGGTTTATGTTATGGAAGGAGAGGTAGCTAGGGACTTTCTTGCTTGTAAGGATAGAGATGACCTTAAGAAATTAGTATGCAAGTGGAAATAAAAATCTTTGAATGCTAGAATGAAATATGATCCTAAGTTTGCTACTTCGCCTATCTTTGTTACTGATAAGGATTATGAATTCTCTGTCGATCCTGAGTTAATTACTTTGGTTGAATCTGATCCTTTCCATGGTTATGAATTTGAAACTGTTGTGGCACATCCCACTGAATTGAATGATGTAGCCACCCTATTTACTCATGAGGAAAAAATCGTTATTACTACATCCTTAAGTTGTTTCCTTTCTCACTAAAGGGTGATGCTAAGATATGGTTTAATTCTCTTGCTCCTGGTTGTGTGCGTAGTCCCCAGGATATGATATATCACTTTTCTGAAAAATGTTTTCCTGCCCATAAGAAACAAGCTGCCTTGCAAGAAATATTTAACTTTGTGCAAATTGAAGAAGAGAGTCTCCCACAAGCTTGGGGGAGGCTTCTCCAATTACTTAATGCTTTGCCTGATCATCCTCTCAGGAAGAATGAAATACTTGATATCTTTTATAATGGACTAACCGATACTTCTAGGGACCACCTAGATAGTTGTGTTGGTTGTGTTTTCAAGGAACGAACTGTTGAACAAGCTGAAATACTATTGAATAATATATTGAGCAATGATAATGATTGGACTATCCTGGAACCACCTCTGAATCCATCTCCGAAGAAAAGAGGTATTATATGTTTAAGTCCTGAAGATATGCAAGAGGTAAAGAAATCTATGAACAAAAAAGGTATTAAAGCTGAACATGTTAAGAATCTACCACCTATTGAAGAAATACATGGTATTGGTAACCCGATACAGGTAGTAGAGGTAAATTCCCTTCATAGATTTGATGAAAGCGATATCCCTTATAATAAGTCTGCTAGCCAATGCTTGGATGAGTTTGATAATTTTGTTGTTAAGCAAGAAAATTTTAACGCTTATGTTAGTAGACAATTGAAACATAATGCTTTCATGCTTGATCGCTTAAGTGATTATATGAGTAGAACTATCAACGATCTTAAACTGATTAGTAAACACGCTTCCATGGTAACTACTCAAGTAGAACAAGTACTCAAAGCTCAGAATGATTTGCTTAATGAGATGAATAGTAAGAACAATGGTCATTCTGTGAAAGTTGTGAATAGAGGTGGTAGAATGGCGTAGGAACTTTTGTATCATGAGGGCCATCCTAAGAGAATTGAGCAATATTCTCAAAGGAGTAATGTTGATGCACCTAGTCGCTCCGTTAATAAGAGGAACAAGGATGACGATAGAACTTTGCATGCTGCTAGTGAACCTGTTATAGATACATATGAAAACCCAAATGATATTGTTGTTTCTGATGTTGAGACACAATATGGTGATTAACATGAGCCTAGTGATGATATTAATGATGTTCATGTTGATACTCAACCTAGTAATGATAATGATGTGGAGATTGAACCTGCTGTTGATCTTGATAATCCACAACCTAAGAATAAAAGATATGACAAAAGAGATTTTATTACTAGGAAACATGGTAAAGAAAGAGAACCATGGGTTTAGAACCCATGCCCTTTCCTCCTAAACCATCCAAGAAAAAGGATGATGAGAATTTTGAGCGCTTTGTTGAAATGCTTAGACTTGTCTTTTTGCGTATGCGCTTGACTGATATTCTGAAAATGTCTCCTTATGCTAAGTATATGAAAGATATTGTGACTAATAAAAGGAAGATACCGTAAGATAAAATTTCCACCATGCTTGCTAATTATACTTTTAAGGGTGGAGTACCAAAGAAATTAGGAGATCCAGGAATACCAACTATACCATGCTCTATTAAAGGGAATTATGTTAAAACCGCTTTATGTGATTTGGGAGTTGGTGTCAGTGTTATGCCTTTATCTTTATATCATAGACTTGATTTGAATAAGTTGACACCTACTGAAATCTCTTTGCAAATGGCTAATAAATCAATTTCTCTACCTATCGGTATTTGTGGGGATGTACCTGTCGTAGTTGCAAATGCTACTATCTTAACGGACTTTGTTATTCTTGATATTCCCGAGGACGACAGTATGTCGATCATCCTTGGTAGACCCTTTTTGAATACTACAGGGGATTTTATTGATTGCAACAAGGGCAATGTCACTTTTCATTATAATGGTAATGAGCATACGGTACACTTTCTGAACAACAACCGCAAGTTCATAGTATCAACTCCATTGAAAAATTCCAATGATTATTATTGGAGACTTTGAATTCTCTCTTCCTACTGTCAAGAAGAAATATGATATACTTATTGTTGGGGACATGCATATCCCCATTGAGGTAACTTAGTGTTATTCAAAAATTCTCTGGTTTCATGTTATTCAAAAGAAGTTTGTTAATACGACTTGATCAACCTTATTGATGGATTCCTTTGGATGAGCATGAGATGGTTGAATTTAGAAAGCACAACTTTCTATACCCAACCTTTATTTTCTGTTAGTTAGATTAAATTAAGTAAAAATGTTATTATTTTTTCTGTTTTCTGAGTTTTCCGTGCAATAGAAAAAATGACCTGGAAATAAAAGTTCTTCAAATATCCTGAAAATGTAGTATGATTTTTTCTGGATTATTTAAAAATATCTGGCACTGGGCACACTACAGGGGGCTGCACGAGTGGGTCACAAGCCCACAAGGCGCGGCCACCCCCAGGTCGCGCCTAATAGGCTTATGGGTCCCACGTGCCCCCTTCACTTATTCTAGCACCCATCCACTTCATCTTCCTCTAGAAAATATCCCACCATTGGTCAAACCCGGGTTCTAGCTCATTTAACTGCCATTTTCGATCTCCTTGTGCAAAGGTTCATTCGCAAAACTGTTTTTGGGAGATTGTTCTTCGGTATGTGACTCCTCCAATGGTCCAATTAGTTTTTGTTCTAGTGCTTTATTTATTGCAGATTTTGCTACCGTAGTGACCTTGATCTTGAGCTTGCATGTCAAATTTATATGGTCCCAAGTAGTTTTGATGCATGATATAGCCTCTAGGCACTTGTGGGAGTAATTGCTATAGATTTTGTTGAGTTTTGTTCACTTTTATTTTGAATCACTGAAAATTTCAGAATTTTCCAAAAAAATAAAAATGTTGGAGTGTGTTATCAAGGGGGTTCCTCGAGCAAGAAGGCCCGGAGACTCACTATACGTGAACCCGACCTTGAACCACCGAGGGAAGCACAAGTACAACCTTGTGAATGGCCATCGGATAAATTTGTGAGTGATGCCGGTTTCAAGGAAGAATTCTACGCATACACAAGAAATGTTAGCCTCGAGGAATTCGTTTCGGACAAATGCAAGCAATACTATCAACTCACGGATTCTTTCATACGGAGGTTTGAATTTTCGCTCAATCGTAATAAACATTTCGTCCTATTTGACATTTATGAAAAATCATATACTTTGGACATAAAGGATTTTAATCATGCATGCAAAACTCCACAATGGGACAGCTATAGTGATCCGCACAAAACTGAATATAATGATTTTCTTGCTAGCATCACCATCGGAGAAACAAGAAATATTACATAGGCTAGCGTGGGGAGCATTCACTTTCCTTCTATACATTATTTTGCTCTATTCATAGGTAGATGTATTAACGGTAAAACTGAGCATAGCCACCTTTGTGCAACTGATCTCAGTATTCTTAAGAGTGCAGTAATGTGTGAAAGGCGATATAACTTAGGAGCCATTATTGCTAGAAGGTTGCATAATAATGCTAAGGATGGAGATTTCTTTGGTGGGATTTATGCCACTCGTGTAGCTAATTATCTTGGGGTACCCATACGAGGAAATGATATTGAGTTACCACCTGATTTTTTTGATTATGAGGCTTTGGTACATTTTCAGTTTCTTGAAAGGAACGAACAATCCCTCCAGTACTGACTAATTTTTTATAGACAGCGTGATGTGCATGTTACCCTTCCTGCTCCTGCCTTCTTTAACTTTCAGGAAAAATAGAGATACTTTATAACTAGAGAGGAGGCAAACGAGTATGAGAGAAATGCGAAGCAGCTCGCCTTCACGCTATAGTCGTTCAGGCGGTGGCCGCCGCAGCCAGCACAACCCCGACTTTGACTTCGGATATTACCCAAGCCAGCCATGGCCATAGACCAACTTAGGCCAAAAGCCTAAGCTTGGGGGAGTACGTATTTCTCACTGACATTACATTCATGTTTTCACACTCTAGTAGTCGGTGTTCATACTCTTTCATTCTACCGCCCATGATAATTTATTTCCTTGTTTCGCTTTCTTCTTGCGTGTTTAATTAACTTTGAGAAAAATACAAAAAATATAGTTCTAGCTTTACCTTATAGTTGTTTAGTTGTAGCATTAAAATAAAACCCAAAAAGATTTTTCGTTCTTCTTTTGCTTGTTGGGGCTTTCCCGTGTAAATAGTTTTTCTCGTTCTTGTTTTAATTTTTCTTTCTTTGGGTCGTAAGGAGAAGACCACAATGAAAATGGCAAGTGGCTCTCATATGCATTATTGTTTACCTATTAGAAAGCCCATATTACCTTGTCTTCTCCTTTGAGTTATTGTTTGTAGATTCTAGCTTAGTCCAATGCACGTGCACTCTTATTATTATCCACATCGTCCGGTCGTGCAAGTGAAAGGCAATAATGATGATATTTGATGAAAAGATTGAGATGGAGAAAAGCTGGTATGAACTCGACCTATCTTGATTTTGTAAATATGATTAGCTCATCGTTTCGAATTTAGTTCATTAAGGGTGAAACATATTTGCAATGAAAATTAGAGATTATAGTTATTCATGCCATGCTTAATTAGCTAAGAGTGGATAATGGTTTGTCTTGGGTGCCAACATGCATATTAAAATGGTTGTGATGTAGTATGATGGGATGGTATCCTCCTTTGAACGATTCAAGTGGCTCAACTTGGCACATGTTCATGCATGTAGTTGAAACAAAATCAACATAACCTCTATGATATTTATGTTCATAGTGATTTATATCCTACTCATGATTCCATTCAATGTTGGTTAATCACAAAGCATGTTGATGACTGTGTCGCTCTCTAGTTGGTCGCTCCCCAATCTTTTGCTAGCCTTGACTTGTACTAAGCGGGAATACTGCTTGTGCATCCAATTCCTAAAACCCAAAGTTGTTCCATATGAGTCCACCATACCTGCCTATATGCGGTATTTACCTGACGTTCCAAGTAAATTTGCATGTGCCAAACTCTAAACCTTAAAATAAACATTCTGTTTTGTATGCCTGAATCGCTCATGTGGCGACTGGGGATGTCAGTATCTTCCATGCTAGGTGGGTTATTCTCACGATATGTGTTGATTCACTATCATTCACAAGAAAGTGGTTGGTAATTGGAATGCCCAGTTCCATGCTCGAAATAAAAGCAAAATACAATTAAACAAAACTCCCGTAGGATTGTGTTTGTATGGACGGTACCCGTGGATTCGGCTCGCCGTGGAGTGTGATTGATTGGTGGAGGGGGAGTAAAAACCATATCATTCTATTTGGGAATTGCCTATAATGTATCTAGCATGGAAGATGCTGAAAACCTCTTGGTCACTATGTGAGCAATGAAAGCATACCTCTCAAAAAAATATTACTCATGTCAATTTACAAACACGAGCTCTGGCACCTCTGCAAATCAATGCTTCCCTCTATGAAGGGCCTTTCCATTTACTCTATTGTTGAGTCATTCTCTTCTTATAAAAGGCACCAGTTAGAGAGCACCACCGTCATTTGTATGCTTTGCTATTAATTGATATTGAGTATGAGCATGACTGGATCTCTCTCATCGTGAATTACAATGTCTAGTCAGTCCTTATTCTTTAGAGGTGCTCTGCATTTATGTTTTGCGGTCTCAAAAAGGGCTAGCGAGATATCATTTCGTCATATTGTATCATGATGGTTTTGATAAAGGTGTTGTCATCCGAGAGTTATTATTATTGCTCGCTAGTTGATTATGTCATTGATATGAGTAATTGTGAGACCTAAATGTTATTGTGAATGTGGTTAGTCCATGATCTTTGCTGAAAACCTGAACATCAGTTAGACGTATTTACAACAACAAGATCAAACAGAGTTTGTAAATTTTTTTCTTTATCACTTTCAGTTTATCAACTGAATTACTCGAGGACAAGCAACGATTTAAGCTTAGGAGAGTTGATACTTCTCCATCGTATCTACTTTTCCAAACTCTTTTCTCCTTGTTTTGGACTCTAATTTGCATGATTTGAATGGAACTAACCCGGACTAACGTTGTTTTCAGCAGAATTGCCTTGGTGTTATTTTTGTGCAAAAATAAAAGTTCTCGAATTGACCTGAAAATTTACGTAGAATATTTTTGGAATTAATAAAAATACCGGTGAAATAATCAACCAGAGGGGGGCCACCCACAGGTGGCAAGCCTGCCAGGCGCGGCCACCCCCTGGCTCCGCCTAGCAGGCTTGTGGGGCCCCTGCTGCTCCATCGACCTCAATTCAACTCCTATTTATTCCTAATCGTGGAGAAAAAAATCAGGGAGGCCATATCTGGAGTCTGTTTTGGGCTACGGAGAGGGGAAATCGACGCCCTCGTGATCACCAACCATCCTTCAACACCAATTCCATGCTGCTCTCCGCCGTTCGTGAGTAATCCCATCATAATCTTGTTGGACGGTGATGGGTTGGATGAGATTTATCATGTAATCGAGTTAGTTTTGTTAGGGTTTGATCCCTAGTATCCACTATGTTCCGAGATTGATGTTGCTATGACTTTGATATGCTTAATGCTTGTCACTAGGGCCTGACTGACATGATTTCAGATCTGAACCTATTATGTTTTCATGAATATATACGTGTTCTTGATCCTATCTTGCAAGTTTTAAACACCTATTATGAGTTATGATCCGCATCCCCTAGGGTGACAATAACTGGGATTCTTTCCGGTGATTACCGTAGTTTGAGGAGTTCATCTATACACTAAGTGCTAATGCTTTGGTTCGGTTCTCTATTAAAACGAGGCCTTAATATCCCTTAGTTTCCATTAGGACCCCACTGCCATAGGAGGGTACGACAAAATATGTCATGCAAGTTCTTTTCCGTAAGCACGTATGACTATATATGGAATACATGCCTACATAAATTGATGAATTGGAGCTAGTTCTGTGTCACCCTATGTTATAACTGTTGCATGATGAATGCCATCCGACATAATTATCCATCACTCATCCATTGCCTACGAGATTTCCACATATTGATCTCTGCTAAGTTACTTCTCCGTTGATACTGTTACAATCACTACAAAACTGCTACTGTTACTTTTGACATCATTGTCGTTGCTTCCATAC
This sequence comes from Hordeum marinum, assembly GCA_022496015.1. Classification (NCBI taxonomy): domain Eukaryota; kingdom Viridiplantae; phylum Streptophyta; class Magnoliopsida; order Poales; family Poaceae; genus Hordeum; species Hordeum marinum. Next base: position 366,449,431 of record CM039673.1, on the reverse strand, counting down.
TACTTTGCTACTAAATACTTTGCTGGAGATATTAAGTCTTTCAAGTGTGGTTGAATTGAGAACTCACCTGCGAATACTCGAGAATATTCTTTGGCTCTCATTGTGTCGAATCAATAAATTTGGGTTGAATACTCTACCCTCGAAAACTGTTGCGATCCCCTATACTTGTGGGTTATCAACCACCACCTTCATAGGTGGTAGAGGTAAATTCTCTATTAAAGTTTAATGAAGGTGATATCCCTTACAATAAACATCCTAGTCAGTGGTTATATGAGTTTGACAACTATATTATAAAGCAAGATCATTTTAGTGCCCATGTTTTGAAACAATTGAAATACAATTCTAATATGATTGCTCGCTTGAGTGACTTGCTATTTAGAATCAGTAATGATGTTAGAGGTGTAGGAAAACATGCCTCTATGGTTCAAACTCAATTAGAACAAGCTGCTAAGTCTCAAAAAGAATTGCTTTATGAAATGAATAATAATATGCATGATTTTGCTGCTAGAGTAGTAACTAGAGGGGGTAGGATGACCCAAGAACAACTCTATCCTGATGGTCATCCTAAAAGAATTGAACAAGATTCTTATAAAATTAATAGTGATGCACCTAGTCCTTCTAAGAAGAAACAGAAAAAGAAAATGATAGGACTTTGCATATCTCTAGTGAACCTGAGACACAAAAATCTCCTGATAATAATGATGTCTCTATTTCAGATGCTAAAACTCAGTCTTGTAGTGAACATTCACCTAGTGATAATGAAAATGACAATGATGGTGTTCATGATTATGCTCAACCTAGTAATGATAAAGAACCAATAATCATGATGAAATAGAGCATGCTATTGATCTTGATAACCAACAACCTAAAAATAAACGTTATGATAAAAAAGACTTTTTGGCTAGGAAACATGGTAAATAAAGAGAGCCATGGGTTCCTAAACCCTTGTCGTTTCCACTTAAGCCATCTAAGAAAAAAGATGATGAAGAATTTGAGCGCTTTGCTGAAATGATTAGGCCAGTATTTTTGTGTACCCGCTTAACTGGTATTTTGAAGATGGCCCCTTATGCTACGTATATGAAAGACATCATCACAAATAAAACAAAGATACCGGAAGCTGAAATCTCCACCATGCTTGCTAATTATTCCTTTAAGGATGGAGTACCTAAAAAACTTGGAGATCCGAGAATACCAACTATACCTTGCTCCATTAAGAGAAACTATGTCAAATTGCTTTGTGTGATTTGGGAGCCGATGTTAGTGCTATGCCTTTCTCCTTATATAAAGGACTTGATTTGAATAACCTCACACCTACTGAGATATCATTGCAAATGGCTGATATATCAACGGCCATACCTATTGGTATTTGTGAGGATGTGCCTGTTGTTGTTGCAAATGTTACTATCTTAACAAACTTTGTTACTCTTGAGATTCCCAAGGACGACAACATGTCGATTATCCTTGGTAGACCCTTTTTGAATACTGCAACGGCTATTATTAATTGCAATAAAAGCAAAGTCACTTTTCATATCAATGGTAATGAGCATACGGTGCACTTTCCGAAGAAGCAATTCCAAGTGAATGGTATTAATGTTATTGAAAATTCTCTGACACTCACTATTGGAAGGTTTCAATTACCTCTACCTACTGTCAAAAAGAAATATGATATTATTATGGTTGGGGATATTCCTATCCCCATTGAGGTAACTTAGTGTTTTACGAAAGTTCTTCGGTTTCATGCTAATCGGAAGTGGTTGTTAATAAGACTTGATCAACCTTATTAATGAATCGTTTTCGAGAGGTATGAATTTGATGAATTTAGTAAACACAACTTTCTGTATCCACTTTTAGTTTTCTGTTTTAGTTAGTAGAATAAAATAAAATGCCATATTTATCATGTTTTCTGTTTTCTCCGTGAATAAAAAATGACCCAAAAATAAAAATCCTCACAATGTCCTAAAATTTTAACATGATTTTTTTCGAATATTTAAGAATTTATGGTGCAAATAACACCTGAGGGGCGGTGCCCCTAGTGCCCACAAGACACCAGGGTGCACCAGCACCCCCAGGCTGCGCCCTGGTGGGTTGTGGCCCCCACATGGGCCCCTCACTTATCTCTTTTGCCCACATTGTCACCTACCTCCATCTAAAAATCACCACAGCCACCATTTTCGTGTTCTTGCTCTCAAACCCACGGATTTCGATCTCTTTGCTCGAAGCTCCGTTTCCGAAACTGTTTGGAGGGATTGCTTCTTGGTATATGATTCCTCCATTGCTCCAATTAGTTTTTGCTTTAGTGGGTTATTTTTAGAGTAATTAGCTACTCTTGGTGATGTTATAGATGAGTTTGCATGTTGAATTCTTAGAGTTCTAAGTAGTTTGAATGCTCAATATGGTCTCTATGCATGCTTGGGAGTAGTTGCTAACAATCTAACAAAGTTTTGTTGACAAATTTTTTGTGGACTAATTTTTTTCCAGAAATTTTTATAGGAATAAAAATGCAATTCTTTAGGAGTTCTTCGAGGAGGAGATCCTCGGGAACATCGTCAAGTGCAAGCCTAGTTTGACAGTCTTATGTAGAACCAAGTGAAAGCTCGATGCAATATGCTAGTACCAAATCATGCTTGTGGCCTTGCGATGAGTTTATGGAAGGTGCAAGTATTAAGGAGGAGTTTTATCAATTTATTCACAACACAGGCTTGCTTCCTTTGTCACAGATAAGTGTCCCCAACACCTCGAGCTTACAAACCTTCACAAGGAAATTTAAATATTTTCCTTATGAGTCTAGCATTTCGTTTAACCTGTATGATCACTCCTTTACCATGCCATTAGAGATGTTTAGCGATGCATGCAAACTTCCATTTGAAGGTTCCCTCGATGAACCCACAAAACCTAAGTACGAGTCATTTTTAGTTAATCTTTGCTTTGGCGAAGATAGAGGGGTTACGCAAGGGAGAGTTAACAGTATCCATTTTCCATCACTACAATATTTTGTGCTCTTTAACGGTAAATGTGTTGTAGGCAAACAATATTGTAGTACATTGTGCACTCATGATTTGAGTGTCCTACAAACTGCCATAACTAGGAATAAAGTTGATAATCTTGGTGCAATTGTTGCACGGAGGTTGCAGCTTAATGCTGCTAATGGTAATTTTTATGGAGGAATCTATGCTTCCCATTTAGGTGAGAGATTACATGTTTCACCATGGCCTAATGACCCCATCCTACCCACTCAGTATTTTGAATTTGATGCTATGAAGCATCATAATTTCCTTACGGGCACAACCACCGACTATACCTATAACTTGAGATTTTATAAGAAACATCTTGTGCCTGTTGCTTTCCCTACTCCTGATCATTTTGATTTTCACACTAGGGGAAGATGTTATGTTCTTGAGAGCGAATCCTATGAGTACAACACAGTGGTTGAAGCTGCCAGGAGGGTCGTGGAGTCTGTTCCGACGTTTTCGATGAGCCAGCATCTAGATTATTATACCTATGGACAATGATTACCAAGCTAGGCCAAAAGCCTAAGCTTGGGGGAGTACTTATTTCCATCGACATTACATTCATGTTCACACGTTCCATTCCAGCTGTCGGTGTTCACACTTTGTCATTGCATTATCCATGCTAGATTTGTTTTCTCACTTTCTTCTTGCATGTTTGAAAAACTTTGAGAAAACCCAAAAATATTTCCTACTTCTTTTTAGCTTGTCTTTCTAGCTTAGTTTAATTGTAGCATCAAAAGAAAACCCATAAAGATTTCTAGCTTCTTCTATTACTTGTTGGGAGATTTCCTGTATAAATAGTTTTTCTTGTTTTTGTTTCCTTTAAATTGCTTGCTGCATGAAAAATAAAAAACTCCAAAAATATTTCAGTGTGTTTCTCTGAAATTATTTTCTCTTTACTTGAGTCATACGGAGGAGAAGACCACGATGAAATTGTTGAGTGGTTCTCATCTGCATTATTGTTTATCTAACAAAGAGCCCATGTTACTTTGTCTTCTCCTCTTGAATAAAATGTTTGCGTATTCCAGCTTAGTCCACAACACTCTTGCGCTATTATTATATTCTTATTGTTCGGTCGTGCAAGTGAAAGGCAATGAGACGACATTTGATGAATTGACTGTGGCAGAGAAAAGCGGGTATGAACTCAATTTGTTTTTGTTTTTGTAAATATGTTTAACCTAGTATTCCTTGATTCAGCTTATTATGATCAAACATGTTTGCAATGACCATTAGAGATTATAGTTGTTCATACCATGCTTAAGTAGCTAGGAGTGGATAATGATTTATCTTGGGTGTCAACATGCATTAAAATAATTGTGATGCGGTATGATGATATGGTATCCTCCTCCGAATGTTTCAAGTGGCTTGACTTGGCACATGTTCACGCATGTAGTTGAATCAAAACCAACATAGCCTTCTTGATATTTATATTCATGGTGTCCATATCCTACTCATGCTAGTGTTCAATGTTGATTATATGTAATGCATGTTCATGACCGTCTTTGCTCTCTAGTTGGCCGCTTCTCATCTAATTTCTAGCCTCCGCCTATACTAAGCGGGAATACTACTTGTACGCTTAAACCAAGTTATGCCAGATGAGTCCACCATATCTACCTTTATGCAGTATTACCCTGTCGTTCCAAAGTAAATTTGCATGTGCCACCTCTAAAAATTCAAATGAACATATATTTTGTGTGCCTGGACCGCTCATGAAGTGACATGGGGCGGTCAGTATCTTCCATGCTAAGCGGGTCATTCTCACGACGAATGTTTATTCACTTGTCCTTATGCGAGAGGGGCAGTAATAGGGACTCCTAGTCCCGAAATCAAAACCCACGAATAATTAAACAAAACTCCCCCAGGAATGTTGTTGGTTTGGATAGTTCCTGTGGATACGGCTCGCCGTGGAGTGTGATTATTTGTGGAGGGGGAGTAAACCTTTACTTTTACCACTTGGGAACCGCCGCTAATTTGTTTAGCATGGAAGATGTTGATAACTTTTGGTCGTGACGTTGACAGGAAGGGTGTACCTCTCAAAATTATATCTATCCTTGTTTTAAACTCTCAGCTCTGGCACTGTTGCAAATCCATGCTTCCCTCTGCGAAGGGACTATCTATTTACTTTTATGTTGAGTCATCACCTTCTCAAATAAGCGCCAGACCTGAGAGCACTATTGTCATCCTCATGCATTGTGTATAATTGATGTTGGGTGCAGCATGACTGGATCTTTTCTACTACCCCTGTCACAGTTTAGAAGGCATGCACGTATATCTAGGTCGTCAATTTGACCAACTTAATAAGATGCATATATTACAAAAAATATATCATTCTAAACTTTAGATGTTCTATTTTCTAATGATATAATTTTTATGTTAAACAACATATTTTATATAAGTCAATTTGACGACATAGATATACGTGCATGCCTTCTAAACTGTGACGGAGGGAGTACCATGAATTACAATGTTTAGTCGCTGCTTCAACTTTAGAGGTGCTCTGCATTTATGTTTTGCGGTCTCAGAAAGGGCTAGCGAGATACCAATATTGTCATGTTGTATCATGATTGTTTTGACAAAGTGTTGGCGTTTAAGATATATTATTATTGCTCGCTAGTTGCTTATGTTACTGTTATGAATGAATATAATTGCTAAGAGTTATTGTTGACATGGTTAGTCATAATCTTTGCTGAAAACTTGGGTGCTAGTTAAGCATATATATGTAAACAAGAACAAAAGAGTTCATAAAAGTTTTTCTTTATCACTTTTAGTTTGTCAACTGAATTGCTTGAGGACAAGCAAAGGTTTAAGCTTGGGGGAGTTGATACGTCGCCAACGTATCTACTTTTCCTCACTCTTTTGCCCTTCTTTTGGACTCTAATTTGCATGATTTGAATGGAACTAACCCGGATTAACGTTGTTTTCAACAGAACTACCATGGTGTTGTTTTTGTGCAGAAATAAAAGTTCTCGGAACGGAGCAAAACTTTTTGGAGACTTATTTTGGAAAATATAAAAAACGCCAGAGCCAGAAACCACAGGAGAGGGGGCCCAGGCTGGGCATAATACACCAGGGCGCACCAGACACCCCTGGTTGCGCCCTGGTGGGTTGTGCTCACCTCGGGGCCCCACTTGCCCTACCTCCACCACTATAAATTCTTAAATTTGGAGAAAAAATCAAAGAGAAAGAATTATCGCATTTCACGAGACGGACCCACCGCCACCTCCCATTCTTCATCGGGAGGCCAGATCTGGAGTCCGTTTGGGGCTCCGGAGAGGGGAATCTTCGATCTTCGTCATCACCAACCTTTCTCCATCGCCAATTCCATGATGCTCCCACCGAGAGTGAGTAATTCCTTCGTAGGCTTGCTGGTCGGTGAGGAGTTGGATGAGATTCATCATGTAATCGAGTTAGTTTTGTTAGGGCTTGATCCCTAGTATCCACTGTGTTCTAAGATTGATGTTGCTATGACTTTGCCATGCTTAATGCTTGTCACTAGGGGCTGAGTGCCATGATTTCAGATCTGAACCATTTATCTTATCATCATTATATCTATGTTCTTGATCCGATCTTGCCTTGTCATATGCACCTATTACGTGTTATGATCCGTCAACCCCATAGTGACAATATTTGGGATACTTTGCGGTGATGACTGTAGTTTGAGGAGTTCATGTATTCACCATGTGTTAATGCTTTGTTCCGATTCTTTATTAAAAGGAGGCCTTAATATCCCTTAGTTTCCTTATGGACCCCGCTTCCATGGGAAGGTAGGACAAACGATGTCATGCAAGTTCTTTTCCATCAGCATATATGACTATTTACGGAATACATGCCTACATTACGTTGATGAACTAGAGCTAGTTCTGTATCGCCTTAGGTTATGACTGTGACATGATGAATATCATCCAGCGAGTTACCGATCCAGTGCCTACGACCTTTCCGTTTATTGTGCTTGCTAAGTTACTACTCCTGCTGCTGTTGTTGTTCCAACTGCTACAAAACCATTGCTACTATTGTTACCGCTACTATTACTATTGCTACTACTATCAAACCTATCATATTATTGTGCTACTGGTCACTTTGCTGGAGATATTTATCTCCAGGTGTGGTTGAATTGACAACTCAACTGCTAATACTCTCAAGTATTCTTTGGCTCCCCTTGTGTCGAATCTATAAATTTGGGTTGAATACTCTACCCTCGAAAACTGTTGCGACCCCCTATACTTGTGGGTTAAAAATCATCATGATCTCCATCATCGTGTCATCATGTGGTTGTCACGCCAACTATTGCTTCTACAACTATTGCTAACTCATAGCGATAAAGGAAAGGAAAATGGAAAAAATAAATTAAAGACAACCCCATGGCTCCTGCCGGTTGTCGTACTCATCGACATGCAAGTCGTGATAATCTATACAAAACATGATCATACCATATATCAAATATATCACATCATGTCTTTGGACATATCACATCACAACATGCCCTGCAAAAACAAGTTAGACCTCCTCTATCTTTTTGCTGCAAGTTTTACGTGGCTGCTATAGGCAACTAGTAAGAACCGCTCTTACCTACACAAAGCCACAATAGTGATATTCAAGTTGCTATTTAACCTTCCACAAAGACCGCCTCTATCGAATCTGATTCAACTAAAGTGGGAGAGCCAAACACCCGCCAACTTTCTTTATGCAACAAGTTGCATCTCAGTCGATGGAACCGGTCCATCGTACGTCGAAGAGTAAGGTTGGTCCGGGCCGCTTCATCCCACAATACCGTTCAATCAAAATAAGACTAAGAAGGTAAGCAATCTGAACATGAATGCCCACAGACACTTTGTCTTCTACTCGTACATATCATCTACGCATAGACCTAGCTCTGATACCATTGTTGGGGAACGTTGCATGGGAAACAAAAAATTTCCTAGGTGCACCCAAGATCTATCCATGGAGATGCATAGCTACGAGGGGGAAGTGTATCTACATACCCTTGTAGACCGCTAAGAGGAAGCGTATATTTTGCGGTTGGTTTAGTCGTACTCTTCACGATCCAATTGCTATCCAAGCCGATCTAGCGCCGAACGGACAACACCTCCGCGTTCAACACACATGCGGCTCGATAACGTCTCCTCCTTCTTGATACAGCAATCAAGGGAGGAGAATTAGATGGGATCACAACTAGCACACCGCCATGATGGTGATGGTGGTGGCGCAGATTCCAGCAGCGCTTCACCACTACTAAAAAATAGATCTATGGAGGAATGGGGTAACAGGAGGGAGAGGGCTACCGCCGAGGTGTGGGATTGTTGTGTCCAACCCTCCCCTTCTCCTCTACTATATATAGGAGGCAAGGGGCGGAGTTACGTTGCCGCACTTGGACTCTCCTCCAAGGAGGGCCGACGACTAGGGTGGAGTCCTCCCACCACAAGGAAGGAAGGAGTTCCCCTTCTCCAAGGCACCTCCGGGTGCCTTGTCCCTTTGGGACTCTTGCCCCCAGGCCCAACTCGCCTCTAGGGGATGGTGCCCCTGGCCTAGGGTGGCTAGGGTGCCATCCCTACAGCCCATGTGGGCCCACGGGGCAGGTGGACCCCCTGGACCCTTTCGGCACCCCGGTACACTACCGGTAATGCCCGAAACTTTTTCGGTAAGCAAAATAGGACTTCACATATGTAAATATTTACCTCCATACCATTCCGGAACTCCTGTGGATGTCCGGGATCTCATCTGAGACTCCAAGCAACATTCATCCACCAACGTACATATCCCAAGACTACTCTAGCTTCAATCGAGCGTTAAGCATGCAGACCCTACGGGTTCGAGAATTACGTGGTATGACCGAGACACCTCTCTGGTCAATAACAATAGTGGGACCTGGATTCCATATAGGTTTCGACATATTCCACGAAGATCTTTATCGGTCGAACCAGGATGCCAAGGATTCAATCAATCCCGTATGCAGTTCCCTTTGTCAAGCGGTATGTTACTTGCCCGAGATTCGATCGTTGGTATCTCCATACCTAGTTCAATCTCGTTATCGGGAATTCTCTTTACTCATTCCGTAATACAAGATCCCGTGACTAACTCCTTAGTCACATTGCTTGCAAGATTCTTGTGATGTTGTATTACCGAGAGGGCCCAGAGATACCTCTCCGCCATATGGAGTGAAAAATCCCAGTCTCGATCCACGCCAAACCAACAAACACCCTCGGAGATACCTATAGATCATCTTTATGATCACCCAGTTATGTTGCGATGTTTGATACACACAAGGCATTCCTCCGATGTCAGGGAGTTGCATGATCTCATGGTCTTAGGAATAAATCCTTAACATGAAGAAACAGTAACAATAAACTAATACGAGCAAATGTTATGCTTACGGTTGGGTCTTGTCCATCACATCATTCTCCTAATGATGTGACCCCATTATCAAATGACAACTCATGTCTATGGTTAACGAGCTAGTCTAGTGGAGGCTCACTAGGGACAGGGTGTTGTCTATGTATGCACACATGTATCTGAGTTTCTGAACAATACAATTCTAGCATGGATAATAAACATTTATCATGAACAAGAAAATATGTTAATAACCAATTTATTATTGCCTTTAGGGCATATTTCCAACAATATGCTCATTAACTCCAAAGTCGGGAACAGCCAATATCCGCTTGATCGACCACATGTGCCCCTCTAGCCAGATTTTGAGGACAATGTCGTGGTGATGGATCTATATCATCCCACTTCATCTATTGCACATGCTGATGTAGAGGCTGAGGCCTAGGGAGAGGCAGCTAGAGCCACTAGTGCTCCCGTGTTTAAGACAAAAGGTGATAAAATGCCCTACCTTGTTAGCTCCATTCAGGGCACGGAGAAGAACATCAACGAGCTTTTGCTAAACTAGAAGAGTCTCGAGAGGGTTGTGGAGACCTAGTTTCATGAACTTGATGTCAAGGTGACTTAGATGATCACCACTGTCAACCAGTTGATGCAGGAAGTAGATGCAGTGCCAAGCCCCAGATCAGATGATGATGATGATGACGAGAGCTCCACACTGCCAATCCAGACTCAGTTTAGGACTTAGGCTCGATTTGCTCCCGTGCCTGCTCAGGATGTGCGGCCCTCAGTGTCTACACCGGCTACTATGTCTATTGTGCCTCCTCCAGCACCTCCGGTGTCAAATCCACTAGCCCACATGACTTTTGTTGAAGCATTCATGGACTCTCTGATCTCGACTCCTTCTGCGACTACCGGAGCAGCTTCATCACCCCATAGAGGAGACCAGGTCCATAGTGACGCTTAGCTCTATACCTTTGAGCCTTTTGGTAGCTTGTTTCCAAAGGGGGTGAAGTTTTATAGATCATAGGGCTTCAAGAGAGAGTGTTGCAATTTTGATGCATTTTGGTTGCTCTTCTTGTTTTAAAACATTTGGTCTATCTTTTGCTTGTCTTAAACTTCATTGTGTTTGATCATACGCTTTGTGGTTGTTGCGACTATTTCCTATCCTTGTGATGGTTATATGATGATCACTCACTCATTTTTGGTGTTATGTGCATTTATTTCACACATATCATTTATGCGCACCACCAAGAGGTATGTGACATGGAAGAGTTACCCATGATCCTAATCGATTGTGCATTTGCATTCAAATGCAAATTTAAAAATAATGCACAAATTTAGGGGGAGGGGGCTTGCTTATCACATATTTCTCAAATCGGCGATGCTATTCATTGTTTATATCCCTATCCAAGCTTTGATTTATATGTTGTCATCACTTACCGAAAGGGCGGATATTGAAAGCACAACTTCCCCCTAGGTGGTTTTGGTAATTAATAACAACACATATTTCATTAGACTAATGATCCTATCAAGTATATTTCAGGAAAAGTTCAATGAATGGATTGGCAAAGGATTGTCTAGAGATCCCCTAGATGCAAGGAACATCAATTGGCAACAAGCTTCAAGACTCCACGTTTTGCATTTAGTGAGCAATCACATTTGAGTCCAGAGAAAAGCCAATACTATTAAAAGGGATGATGTATCTATGATGATCTGGTTGCTCAAATGCTTAGAGTTAGCCACCAAAATACTCATGAATTCTCCGACAACAATATTCTGTCTAAACCCTAACACTCAAATTCGGTGTCACCAATATTTCCAAATCGACCCTACCGAGTTTTACCCTAGACAGATCTGGAGCCAAACCCTAGCTTCTCAGTGACACCAAGTTTGATCTCGGTGCAACCAAAATCAGTAACCAACTCTCGGGTAACCAGTTTCTAAGAATCAAAATTTCTGAGTTTTAGGAATAGGTGCTGTCGAAAGTGGGAATTGTCTAGGCCAGCCAAAATCGGACTCACCAAGAATTATATATCGGTCTCACCAAAATGCCAAAAGTTGCCACATTTTGCACTAGTCGGTGCAACCGAGTTTTTTTTGCTTCGATTTCACCGAGTTGGGCAATAATGTTGTAACGGTTGGATTTTTGGAGAAACCTATATATACCCCTCCACCTCCCTCTCATTCGCAGAGAGAGCACTTTGAGAAAACCAACACTTGCCCCATCCATTTTTCTGAGAGAGAACCACCTACTCATGTGTTGAGATCAAGATCTTCCACTCCAATCATATGAATCTTGATTTTTAGCCTCCCCAAGTTGCTTTCTACCCAATCAACTTCTTCTACCAAACCAAATCCGTGGGAGAGTGATTGTGTATTGAGGAGACTATCCTTTGATGCATAAGAGCAAGGAGTTCATCATTCATACCACATCTATTACCTTTTGAAGAGTGGTGTCTCCTGGATTGGTTAGGTGTCGCTTGGGAGCCTCCGACTTCGTGTGGAGTTCAACCAAGAAGTTTGTAAGGGCAAAGAGATCGCCTACTTCATGAAGATCTACCCTGAATGAGGCTAGTCCTCCGTGGACGTAATCCGTAATGGAATAGACGAGGTTGCTACTTTGTGGACCATAGGGGGAGCCCTCTCTATACTCCTCATAGCAGTTACCCTCTGTGGGTTGAAGTCTCCATCAGCGTGGACGTATGATAACACCACCTATCGGAACCACGAAAAAAATCTTCGAGTTTTCATTGCGTTTGATCTTCCTATCCATTCCCTCTACTTATATGTGCACGTCTTTACTTTCCGCTGCTATAATCTTAGACTTGCATGTATAGGGTGTGCTTGACTTGAGATAATCACTAAAACTTGCCAACCTTTAAAATTGAGAAATGCTAGATTTTTATTTGGTCAAGTAGTCTAATCACCCCCTCTAGACATACTTTGGATCCTACACTGCGTCGTTCATCTCTGTCCAGGCCTGGCCCACCTGCCACCTACCCACCTATCTTTTCCCCTTATTTTATTCGCTGACCCATAACCTTCCACCCCAACTTCTCTCCTCCTCCCACCGAGGCGACGTCGGCCAAGGCTCCGACGACTCCCGCAAGACGCCACCAAGCCACCGCCGACCACCTGCCTCCGACGACTCCCGCAAGACGTCACCGTCGGCCAAGGCTATCGGTGTGCCCTAGATCCACGACGACGACGACCCGCTCCTGACGCCCAAGGCCGCAACGAACAACCGCGACTTCAGCGCTCACGAGACAGGCTTCGACGCTCGCGAGACGACGACACTAGTGCAGTGCACAACGCGCGAAAGCATGGCATGCTGCTCGAGGCAACGGCCGCGCTGTCGGATCAAGGTCGCCGATGCCGCGGGCTGCAAGGTCACCGCGGGAGGGCAATATACGCTCGTCGCTCCTCGCCCACGCCTTGCGCATCCCCGACCGGCCATGCCCCGCCTCGTCGCGCCTTCCCCGTCCCCAGTCGCGCCTCACAAATCCTCAGCCGACGCCATGCTCCGTGCTCGCTGCCGTCAACATCGCTGGTGCAGCAGCTCCCCCTCCGAGGCGGAGCCTCGCGCTCGGCTCGGCACCTGCAGGGCGTGGCGAGCAGCATGGCGAGATGCCGGGGCAGATATGTAAAAAAATGAGTCGTCCCTGTTGGACGCACCGGCCCAATTTAAAAAGCGAACGAACGAACAGACGACTCTTAATAGACAAAATCAACGTCTCGTTTGGATTGATCGATTGAAATTGCTGTAAGAAGTGGATGTACGGTAGCGCGCCCACGGACGATCTCAGCAGACTTGACTAACATCGATGGACCACGGTGGGCGATTTGTCACCTCAGCTGCGCCCCATCATCGACTACCCTATCGCACGTTGTAACCTAGTGCCCACTTGGCGACCCACTGTCAGCGAAATTAAACTAGTCATCAGCCCATCACACCGACCGACTCGCGGGCCATCTAGGCACTGTCAGTGACCAGCGCGGCTGGACACGGGAGTGCACATTTGCGTGCACAATCCTCATGGAGAAAAATAATGGCCTGGATAGCCGCCACGGCTCTGAGCACCCTCCGGTCTCCAACCTACCCACCACACCCACTGACACGCGGTCCCGGTTGCTGATGTCCCACCTGTCATCCAGCTTACTTGACAGGCGGGTGCGCGCGGTTGTTGGCGCCTCGTCGTACGCGAACCAAAACGAGTAAACTAAGCAAAGGCAAAGGCGGGAGCCACCTCCACCCACGCCACACATAGATCCCTCTCTGTCTCTCCGTCTCTTGCTTTGCCTCTAGTCGTCGCCCAGTCGCTGCCGCACTGCTCCGGCTCGAGCTCGACGCGGGAGGGAGCAGCCCGGGCCTTCTCCAACCCTCGTGCCCCCATCCCCTGCCAGCTGCTAGTTGATACGGTTCGGCGCCACGCCTCCTTGTCCTTGACTGCGATTCGAGGTGTTGATTTTTACGTGGTTTTGAGCCGATTGTTTTTAATCCCGATTTTTGTGGTGGTGGGCGCAGATCTGACCCACGGCGCCGGCAAGGTTGTGGCGCCACGGAGATGCAGAGGCAGGGGAGGCACATGGAGCGGTCCGGCTCCAAGCGGGCGCTAGACCCTGGCGGCAGTGGCGGCGGCGGCGGCGAGGACGACGAACGTGATCCTAAACGGCCGCGCGTCCCGGCCCTCGCCAGGTGAGTGTGGGAGACCTAACTTAATAGGTTTGTGACGGTGGCTCTTCCTAGGGTTCGGGTTTAGCGATTTGCTGGAGTACTAGCTTAAACTCAGATGCCATTAAGAGATGCTATCGCAATTAATGATTGGCCCAGTTCGTGTTCATACGGCTTTGGTTTTGTACTGACCTGTTTTAATTCTGAAAAGTGTGCATTTGCTCTCAGCAAAAGGTGCTGAATCACCGTGTCTGCTCTGTAGACAGCTAAAATCGGGCAGTTAAAGACTTAAATTAACTTTCACTTGAACGGACTAGTTAATGGAGAGTAAGAATTTCCTATCAAGAATGAGATTGAAACATAGTTTTTTGTGTGAGAAGTGAGAACATGTCCTGCATCGGCCATTTTAGTTGAAAGATTGCGTCAAAACATTTTTATGAGCTCCGAAGTCTATTCTCATCCACAACAAGACACAGGTACATTTAATCAGTCCTTGACTGGTATTGTTTAATATTGCTATACAAGATGATGGTTATTCATCGGAATTTATTATAGTATGTCTGTGATATATATTCACTGGACTAGGACTCAAATTGATGTATTTTTACCTTTTTAATAAGATATTGATTATATCCTACATTGAACATTGAGTAAAATTCTTAATAGGCATCTGTCTTACCTGCTTCACTTCATCATTTGTTGACTACTTGAATTTGAATATCCATTTTTTGAAACCACATGACAACTATGTGACACATGCTTAATTTCATCTAAGAATCTTATCTTGTTTGACCATTGCACACCAAATGGTATACACAAATCTAAGGTTCTAAGGTGTGCATTCTTTGTTTCTTTGTATCGTTCCCTTTGAGGTTTATTATACCGTGCTTTGATAAATCCCTGATAATTTACCTCAACAACTTGTCCTTTTCTTTCAGTGTCATTGTAGAAGCTCTCAAGTTGGACAGTTTGCAGAAGCTTTGTTCATCCCTGGAGCCGATTCTCCGAAGAGTTGTGAGTTAAAGAACATGTGGCATCTTTTATTAACTTGTTAATATACTCATTTGGCTGCTTTTATGATCAATTGACACATGTTATTTCATTTGTAGGTCAGCGAAGAAGTAGAGCGTGCTTTAGCCAAATTGGGACCTGCAGCAGCACCTGCTAGAATTGAAGGAAGGTAAGATTATGCAACTTGTTTTTGGTGATGCGCCATATGAAGAGATGTAGATTTGTATATTTCTGTAGTGGTATTTGGATCTGTCACTTAAGTCAAGCTTCATGTTAAACAGGACCTCTCCCAAAAGAATTGAAGGCCCTAATGGTAGTAATCTCCAGCTTCAATTTCGGAGTAGGTTAGCACTCCCACTCTTTACTGGAGGAAAAGTGGAAGGCGAGCAGGGAGCAGCAATACATGTTGTGCTGTTGGATGCAAACACTGGACATGTTGTTACTTCAGGACTCGAGTCATCTGCAAAACTAGATGTTCTTGTGCTCGAGGGTGATTTTAATAAAGAGAAGGATGAGGATTGGACTGAAGAGGAATTTGAGAGCCACATTGTGAAAGAACGTGAAGGGAAGAGGCCTCTTTTAAACGGTGATATCCATGTGACACTTAAAGAAGGCGTAGGGACCATAGGAGAGCTTATCTTCACTGACAATTCCAGCTGGATAAGGAGCAGAAAATTCAGACTTGGCCTGAGGGTCTCTTCAGGATTTTGTGAAGGAATTCGTATCAAAGAGGCGAAGACAGAGGCTTTTACTGTGAAAGATCACAGAGGAGAATGTATGTTTCGATGTTTTGTACTGATTTAATGCCATTGTTAAATAATCTAAAATGTGCTTATGTATTCCCTCTTTTTTGTAGTGTACAAGAAACATTACCCTCCTGCGCTTAAGGATGATGTTTGGAGATTGGAAAAGATTGGAAAGGACGGTGCATTCCACGGGAAACTAAACTCAAATGGAATCTATACAGTTGAACATTTTCTTCAACTTCTTGTTAAAGATCAACAGAAGTTAAGAAGTGTAAGTCGTATTATTTCTCTGACTTTTGAGTTGTGAACCTTGCTGGTTCGTAGCCAAATATCAGCTTCTTCTATTGGCCTTTTGCAGATCCTTGGCACTGGCATGTCAAATAAGATGTGGGAAAGTCTTGTTGAACATGCGAAAACTTGCGTTCTGAGTGGCAAGCATTATATATATTACTCAAAGGATACCGCAAGTGTTGGTGCAATATTCAATAACATATATGAGTTCACTGGTTTGATTGCTGATGATCAGTTCATTTCAACAGAAAATCTTACTGAAAACCAGAGGGTTAGTATGTTCTACATGCCCTGTTGATGCAGATCACTGGACTTTTTAATATCTTGTCTGCACTTGATAATCTATAAATTTAGATATTTGATGTTATATATTTTTCTCTGGTCTCTTGAAAGTCGGTGCTGATTAATATGTAGTATTAAATGTATGCATCTATCTCATTCTGAAAGTTTCCCTGCTTTCGTGACCATCAAATGTCTATTGACCATTGTTACTCCTGCCTGGAGTAGTCTGTTACACTTATCAGGCCTAGGCAGGGCATTCACACTACCGAAAAGTTTGGTTTCAGTAGGACTGTTGTCTCACACTACTGAAAAGTTAGGATTCAGTAGGACTGTTGCCTATATTATTATTTTGGCTGGAACTTTTTCCTGTATTAACTGATTTGAGGTTGTACCATATGACATGAGCCTATGATACTCAGAAACTTCCTTTATTGGAGATCAGAGTTTTAAAAAGAAATCCCACTGAGAAACATTTAAATGGTCATATTGTAGTTATAGTAATCTCGCGCATGTCGCATGGAGATTTGCACCTTTTCTTCAATTCAAATACTCAACTGAGTGACTTGCTCAACCGGATATTTCTAGCTTTATGAAAGCATTTTTTCTTCTTCTGAAGATATATCTTCCATTTTCAGTATGAGATGTTATGTGTCATACAGCAGAATAGATAAAACAAAACACAGTATGGTTCTCTTACAATATTCTTGAAGGAATCCGATGACACACTCTATATTGCCCTTAGTCCAATTGTGATTGATCCTCATATGGTTATATCTGAATTAGAGAACCTGTTATCGCGAAAGTCACCATCACCTCACTTTGCCACAGGTGTTTGCGGATACGTTGGTGAAGCAAGCATACGATGATTGGATCAGCGTTGTAGAATATGATGGCAAGGGATTGTTGAAATTTAAGCAGAAAAAGAAATCTGTCACAACAAGAAGTGATGCTGCAAATGTCTCTACAAGCTACACACATGATTCAGCGCACTCTCAGAAACAATTGGCACGAGGACATGCCAATATTGAGCGATCTCTCATGAGCAGTACAAGTAAAGGTATCTGGTTTTTGCCTCTTGTAGCTCAAGGCACCTTTCCTGAATGTTTTTGGTGCACCCTTCGTATTAGCCATGTTTCTTGAGCAGTTATTTAGATTATTGAAAATGAACTTCAATTTTATTATGCCCTAAACTTCATGGTTCCATTTTCTATCCACGTACCATCCTTACATGACATGGCAATAATTATTGTTTCCAGTGTCTATTTCTCTTGCTAATATTCTTTTGTATCTTTTGTATTAACGTGTCTGAAATATGCAAAATGGGATGGGATGCATCATCAGGGTCTAAAAAGTAACAATGTTTTTATTCCTGCTGTTTAATTTCACAACTGAAAAATGTTTTAGAATGTACTCCCTCTGTTCATTAATGTAAGACATTTTTTAGACTGACCAAAGTCTAAAAAGGTCTTATATTAATGAACAGAGGGAGTATATTTACAAATTTAGTTGATTTATGTGCTTAGAAAAGCTTTGATTGCTGTATTAGTCTATTTGCATGCTGCACTTTTAAGCCCTGATAGCATTTTATTTTCCATTTGTTAATTACTATTAGCTTGACTTTAGAAGTTCTTTTGTTCTGTTCAGCAGAAGAGACAAGAATTGCATCCAACGGGAATCAGGTAGCAATATATGCAGCCAATCCTCAGGACATCTCACCAAGTATTACCATGCAATATGGCATGAGTTCATTGATCCCTGAAGGCCAGTTCAATGGCTCTTCCATCCAAACTCAAGCATCAAGAAGCTCCAACATGCTAGCATTTGGACCTCCACAACAGCAGCCGCAGAACTTTGAATTCTCAGCACTTGGTCTGTCCATGCAATCCCCAGCTCCTAATCCTTTTGATGACTGGCCTGGACGGTTGCAGGAGAACCGCGGTGGTGTTGATGACTTCCTGATGGAGGAGATAAGAGTGAGAAGCCATGACATACTGGAGAATGAAGAAGAGATGCAACATATGCTGCGCATTCTTAGTGGCGGGGCAGCAGCAAACATGAATAATGTAGATGGCTTTCCCTCCTACATCCCTTCTCCTGCACCGCCCTTCAACTTTGAGGATGATCGTGCTCCCTCATCCGGTAAGGCTGTTGTTGGGTGGCTTAAGATTAAGGCTGCCATGCGGTGGGGCATCTTCGTCAGGAAGAAAGCAGCCGAGAGAAGAGCTCAGCTTGTTGAGCTGGATGACTAGGGGATACGGCTGTTGGTAAGACACTTGTTTTCTCGTCTTGTATAATTGCTTCGTTGACGCTTACGTGTAACAGTGCGAGCTCAGCAATGATAGTCAGGATCTCAAGCTCCCAAAAGTATGAATGGACTTACGTTGGTTGTATAGTTTGCTGGTCATTATCTAAGTTTTGTTAGTGTTCAGAAAAACAAAACTGTTACAACATTGGCCTGAACTGTGCAAACTTATTTGTTGGAAATTGGACACTTGAAACAGGTTTTGTTTATGGGAACTAGTAGGTGATCTGCTTTTGCATTAAATGCGCAAATGAATTACTGTACATATAAAGAAAGAAAAATGTCATATTTTTTCCAAAAGCACCTTCGCGCCTATTCACGTGGACGCAGACATATCCGCAAACCTTGCGGCTATCCTAGGATACCCTGTCGCCTCCTTCCCTCAATCTTACCTCGGTTCATCATTGACAAGGTCCGCAGGTGTCTGGCCGGCTGGAGAGGCCTCCTGCTATCCCTGGCGGGCAGAGTTGTCCTGGTTCGACCGGTCCTTCGCGCCCGGATCTTGTGTGCGCTCCCGGGTCTTGGTTTCCTGCTTCCTTCGTCCCAAAATTCTTGTTTTAGGTTCGTTCAGAGATGTATGTATCTAAATACTAAAATATAACTAGATACATTCATATCTAGACAAATCTAAGACAAGAATTTTAAAACGGAGGAAATATCTTTCAATGGCATGAACCTGCGCCTGCTCCTTAAACACATCTCCAAGATACACGACGAACAAACAACTCCGGCAACATCTTACCTGGTCTCCAGGTACGGATAGTCGCCGTCGCATGACGTAGGTCCATCGGACAACATGCACACTCCTATCTGGCGGGACATCTTGAAAGGTCTTGATTTCTACCGCTTCATCACCAGGGTTCACCTTGGAAATGGGTCTACCACCTCGTTCTGGTACGGTCTGTGGCTTCTCCAATCCACCCAAACTCTAGCGCAGTAATTCCCAGCTTTGTACTCTCATTCTAACAGAATTCACACTTTTGTGGCACGTGCATTGGCTTCATCTGACCTCTCCATGGACCTTACTCCAAGGCTGTCCTACATGGCAGAATGCGGGCTAAATAAACTATGATCTATGTTGGCTTCAGTAAACTTGAATATATAGGTATCCGACAGACGAATGATGCAGGAGGCAGGTCACCCGCTAACTACTAAGCGGGCCTACGAAGCAGTTTGGAAGAGACGGCCCACAGATCCTTTTGCTTCGGCAGGTTGGAGAAACTACGCGCCTAACAAATGCCGGATATTCATATGGCTTGCCCATAAAGACCGTCTATTCACAAACGAACGATGCTTTCGCCGGGGCATTACTAGATCAGCAAAGTGCCCCTTCTATACCCAAGACGAATCCATTGCACACCTGTTATTCAACTGCAGGCGGCTTGCCCCTGTCTGGACAGGGCTTCACAGCATATGCCACTGCCCACATGGGTTGCTCCACGCCTAGGAAGGGGAACTGAACAACAAAACCATGTCAAAAATTGTACTTGCCGTTCCGTGGAATATTTGAAAAAGACGCAATGCCAAGGTCTTTCGGAACGTGCTCCAACAGCTACACCAAATGACAAGCTCCGCCGCAGATGGCCTTCGTCTTTGGTCATACCGGTGTAAAAACATTCAAAAACAGATTAGCCTCTGGGATTGGCGCTCCATGTTTCAACTTGCTGGGAGATTATAAACCTACAACGATGTAATCTTGTTTCTCTTCCCCCTCTTTCAAACCCCCTTTACTTTTGCTCTTTGTAACAGTCATAGTGGTTTTGACAATAAAGGTCCAGGCAGGCGTAAGCCCGTCGTTGATGCGTCCAAAAAAATGGTCATGTTCTTTTTTTTAAGAAAGAGGGAAATACCCTCGCCCTCTTTTTCCTATTTTGCAAGGGGAGATCTGCTGTATAGTTGAGAAAACATACCTCTCCGGCCTAGCTCATCTTGAAAAAACTAAAATTTTCGCACTCAACCTCTAGATTCACGGGGTGGAAGGCCAACCCGAGCTCGCCACTTATCCGCAACGAGATTTGGCGTGACGGAAATTTCCACGCGGCCATAAAAAAACAAGTTAGACTTCCTTTACTTTGTTGTTGCGAATTTTACGTGGCTTGTTGGGAACTAGAAAGAACCGCTCTTACCTACACATAGCCACAACGGTGATATTCAAGTTGTCTTTTAACCTTCTAGAAAGATTGCTAATGTCAAATTGAATCTAACTAAAGTGGAAGAGACAGACACTCGCTGATCACCTTATGCAATACAAGTTGCATGTTTGTCAGTGGAACCGGTCTCTTGTGCGAGACAATTAAGGTTCGTCCGGGCCGCTTAATCCCACAATACCGCCGAAATCCAAATAAGACAAATAGAGGTAAGCAATCTGAACATCAACGCCCACAACTTCTTTGCGTTCTACTCGTGCATATCATCTACGCATAGACCTAACTCATGATGCGACCGTTGGGGATGTAGCATCAAAAAAATTCCAACGAAACACCCAAGATCTAATCTAGGAGATGCATAACAACGAGAGGGGAGACTGTGTCTACCTACCCTCATAGACCATTAAGCGGAAGCGTTTATAATGCGGTTCATGTAGTCGTACTCGCGTCACGATCCAATCCGATCCAAGCACCGCACGTGGGCACCTCCGAGTTTAGCACACACACGGCTCAGTGACGTCTCCTACTCCTTGATCCAACAAGCGAGGAAGAAGTGGTAGATGAGATCTAATACAACATGACGGCATGGTGATTGCAGCAGAACTTCGGCAGGGCTTCGCCAAGCGCTACATGGTCGAGAGGTGGAGGGAGAGGAAGAGGGCAACCGTCATGGTGAAGGCATAGGCTGCCCCTTGCACCTCCTCTATATTTATATAAGGGAGTGACACGGCTAGTCCTTTCCCATCCTCCGAGGTAGGGGATGGAGAACAAGGAGGGGAGGAGTGCCCTCCAAGCCAAGTGAAGGCCCACACCTTGAGGGTTTTTTCACCCCTAGACGTATGGGCCTCGTAGGGGCTGGTGCCCCTAGCCCATTAAGGACAATGCGCCTCCCCTCAGACCATGCTAGCTTATGGGACGTGGTGGAACCTTGGTGGACTTCCAAACCCCTCTGGAATCCTCCAGAACCTTCCGGAAGCTTCCCTGTACAATACCGGCAAAATCCGAAACTTTTTGGGTAGCCAAAATAGGACGTCCCATATATAACTTTATCGCCAGACCATTCCGGAACTCCTCTTGACGTATGATATATCATCCGAGACTCTGAACAACATTCGGTCCATTGCAATTAATATCTCAATACTAACCTAGCGTTATTGAATGTTAAGTGTGTGACCCTACAAGTTCGAGAATCATGTAGACATGACCTAGACACCTCTCCAGTCAATAACCAGTTGTCACAGCCTGAGACCGACGCTCCAGAAGATTCCCCTTTTATTACATTGTAGTCATGCGATTCGTTTGGTTGTCGCATTCATCATAGCATCATTCACATCATCTGCATAGCATCAACACTCGTTTTTGAAAACTTGCATCCGTTCGTGTTCGTCGGTTCTCTCAGTTCATGTCGTTGTCCGTTTTGAGTCCAACCACACATGTCGCCCGCGGCATTGCAAATATTGTTTTCAAAAGTGTG
Organism: Hordeum marinum; assembly: GCA_022496015.1. NCBI lineage: Eukaryota > Viridiplantae > Streptophyta > Magnoliopsida > Poales > Poaceae > Hordeum > Hordeum marinum. The sequence goes on along the minus strand of CM039673.1, from coordinate 366,427,174 downwards.
TATAAAACTTCCTTAGATTGGGTTGAAAGTTGGCATGCGGTCTTGTTATTTTGTAGGTGGACCGCCTGCCAAATTTTGTCGTAATTAGAGGTCGTTTGATACCCCAACGGTCAACCGTAGTGTCACCGTCATCGGTTTATTTGTCGGACGTTTTCCGTGTTTTAAAACTATGTCACGGGCCGCCATCCATTCCCTCTCATCCCCACCAAGTCCCTCTACACAGCCCACTAGCCGACCATAGCCCCTCCGCTTCCGGACCATTGGATCAAGATCCGAATGTCCGAAAACAGAGCAAAACCCCCCTAACCTAGTCCCTGTTATATATAGTAGCCTCCCCTATACCTATTTTGTCTAAAACTAGCCTACCCCTATCCAATCCCTCACCCCGCCGCCACCTAGTCTCCTTGGGATCCCTAGTGACCCAACCACCCTCCTCCTCCCGATCCATCCCGCACCAACCAGCCACAGCCAAACCCCAACCGATCTGGACCGTCGGATCTCAAATCCAACGGCCCAGGGCGCCCCCGCAACCCCGCAGCTCCCCTGCTCCTACACATCCCCGATCCCGATCCGGATCGAGGGAACGAGGCCGCATCGCCCCGGCCAGTGACCACCGCCCGAGCCAGGTCGTCGTAGCCCTCGGCGGACCTCACCGGAGGTCGCCAGCCGCCGCCGCCCGCCGGGCCCAGGCCGGAGATCCCGCGCCTCTCCTCCTTCTCTCGAAGTTCCCTCTCCCCTCTAACCTCTCTCTTCCTCCACCATGGCCAGGAAAACATGCCGCCTTGAAGCTCTGTTACGGCCCCTCTTGCGTCTGTGGGACCCTGCCATTGGCCAGATCAGGCATGCCCCGTCGGGATCCGGTCCCTGTCCGCCTTCTCCAGCCAGCGTCGGGAGCCATGTCATCAGATCCGTGCCTTCCTCTGTCGTGTTGCATCGCCATGCCTGCGGCCTTGCGTGTGTCACACCCTGTGTTTGTATCACATTGTTATGTTTGGATTTATAAAGTTTGGAGCCAACTAGAACTTTTTCAAAGTGTTGTGCTTGTTTGCTATGTTGTTGCTTGCTTGATGATTGTGGTGTGGCACTCCTAGATTCTATTCCACCTCACATTTCATCTTCCTTGACCCAAACGTCTTGCCCAATGATCATGCCATGTGAATAGTGCCCAAAACTATTTTTTTAATCAAATTTTGTTTTTACTAAAAATGATTTATTCAAATTAGGTTTTCAAAACCCCCTGAATTGAGGTTTGCACTACAAGTCCTCAAATTAGATGGATCCTTCTTTCCCAAAAGCTATATTTCAAAACCACTATATATAATACTTCCCAAAACCACAAAATAATAATTTTAAAGACTATTTTCATATTTTTTAAAAGCTTTTTCTTAAGGCCAGAAATGGTTTTTCCTAGGGAAAAATTATTTAAATGCTTTACAAATATTTGAGAAAAATTAGAGAAACTCAGTGGACATATGTTTTCCATATCTATGAGTTTAAACACAAGGGCATGATCAGATCATAGGCAAAACCCCTCAAAACCCTTTCTATTCAAATCAAGCTTTTGAAATATTTCTATAAGAAATATTCTCAATAAATTCCAGGAAAATTCTAGAAAGTCAACACTATCATAGGTGATGATCTTGACAAGTTTCATCTCAATCCAAGTTGGTTTGGTTCATCAAACCATCCCAAAACCATTCCTGTCCAGAATCAAGTTTGAGCAACTCTACATTGTGAAGTGTCTCCTCTTGATCTCAAACTTTGTGGGCATGCTCTAATGACCAAATGGTGATGATACACCAAGTGGTGCATCAAGGGTAAAAGCCTAGCATAAATAGATCTACAAAACCTAATTCTGTTAATTTCTAGGGTTTATCAAACCTTCATTGTCAACCTTTTCCCCTTGAGCTCAAACTTGGTCAATCCCCTCATTTTTATCTAGCCTTTGACCCTGGTAAGTATCTCAGTAAGTTGGTAACATCTTATTGCCCAAAACCATACCAAAGACGTTTCGGTGAAATGGTAAAACCCCATTTCCACCCCTATCTCTTTTACCCTTGCCCCCAAAAATTTACCACACCCTCTAGCATTGCTCAAGCACCTCCAGTAAAACCCCCAGATCCTCAAGTCACTGGGAGGTGGGGTAAAACCCCATTTTCACCCCTGGACAACACCATTTCTACCCCCTCTTCCCTTTTCCTTCAACCCTAAGGCTTCTCCAGAGCTCTCCCTAGCACCTCCTAGCCATTGGGCATCTTCTAAAGCCCCAAGACACAAGAGGACACGCCGTGGGCTTAAAATATGCCCAGGCATGCCATTAGGGTGCTCTGGAGCGTGCTATAGTGCGCTCCCACACTGTAGCCGCCCCTGCCTGGCGCCACCCGACAGCCTCGGGCCGCCCCACCTTGTCCCCCTAGCCAGCCTCGGCGTCCGCGACATGGCAAGCGGTCGGCCCCCTCTTTCCTCTCTCTCTCTCTCTCTCTCTCTCTCTCTCTCTCGCGCGCGCGTGCGCACAACACCGCTCGAACCGCCCAGTGGCCGCGCTCGCACGCGCGCACCTCAGGGACCCCTCCTGGCTGCCCTTCCCCTCTCCTGGGCGCGGACTGAGTCCATGGAGCCCCCAGACATGGCCTGGCTCGCCCCCGTGGCCCGTGGCTATGCCCTGGTCCTCATCGACGCACCACGTCCACGGTGGACCGGTAGCCCGTCTATTTAAGGCCTCCCCGCGCCTCTTGCTCCTCCCTCCTCGCTCTCCCTCTTCCACCGCTTCTCCCCCGTGCTTAGAGCGCTCTTCCCCGTGGTCGGGAGCCCTTTCCCGACCCAAACCCTTGCCGCCACTATCGGGCTCTCCCCTCGTTGGCGTTCCTCTCTCCCCTCGGCGACCCCGCGACCACCCACCGACACGCGAAGTCCCTAGGAGCATGCTGGTGCCCTTCGTTCCCGCCGCCATAGCCTGGAGCCCTCCGATGAGCCCCTCCTCTGCCCCTATCGCGAGGAGAGGGATGATAGGTGGGGCCCACCTGTCATACCCTCGCCCCCTCCTCTCTCGCTGGTAGGCCGGGCCCGCGGGCAGGTTTAAAACCAAACCTACCGCGCGCGACGCCTCGCCTAGGCCGGCATCCCTCCGTGGGTTGGTTTCGGCCGGGTATTCTGGCCCGAAAGGGCACAGTAGCCCTTTTCTTTATTCTTTCTGTTTAAATTCCAAAAAAGCCCATAGAGTAGAATATTATTCCAAATCCAAAAATTCCTCCACCTAAATTCTTGAAATAATCCATAGGATTTATTAGCGCCATTTGTAAAAATGTTTGAAAAACTTTTTAGTACTGTTTTTATTTAAAAAATCCCATTTGGCATTTTCTGCCTCTGTTTAATAGTTTTTAAAAATAATTTTCATAGCAAAATGTTAAACAAACATTTTTAAAATAATCCTTAGTATCTATCAGAATAGGGTAACATTTTTACTAGTAGCTTGAGTGCTCAGTTTTTGTGTGCTGCTTATTTTTTTATCGCTTTATTTCGCGATGATAGATTGCACGGTTGACGAAGGAGTTAGACCCAAAGACTTCGAAGACCCCAGAGACTTTGTTGAGCCAGACAAGCATCCCTTTGACCATGTTAAGAAACCATTTTCATTACATGTCATATAGCACTTTACTTTCATCATATTTGATCATGTGAAGTAGTGACCCCCCTTTGGTGGGTTGTTTCCGACACTCTTACCATTGACACTTGCATCGTGCATGACCCTACCACATTATGAGGGTTATGCGGGTGGGTGTAGTTAGGATGCATGTAGATGCTACACAAGTGGGATGGGAGTTATGCATATTAATGGAAAGGGAAGAAATGATTTCAAAGACTTTTTTGAAAACCCCGTCGGGTGCCACTAATGCCCGAGGGATATGATGATGAGTTGGGTAACCACTTGAGAAAGAAGTGGTATGTCAGAGCAAGTGTGTGTGTGTGTGTGTGTTTTCGGAAACGGATTAGATTTAAGGTCTGTTGACCGTCCTAACCTTACATGCGCAACCACGATACCCCTTATGGGACGGAGCTTTATTGATTACTATGGTTGGTACTAGCAAGGATCCCGCATTACTAGTGGCAAGAGTGAAGTGGTCACTCTTGAGGCGGGGTCATCTCAGAGTGGAAGGTCATGCGCTGTCTTTACAAGCACCGGGCACACTGTTGCGTGCCCTCATGGATGATATGAGTGATGTATATCATGAGGGATGGCACCAACGAGTGGACTCTTTGTTTAGTATCACCATGGGAAAGACATTGTTCGGGTTCTTACCTCGGGTATGTTATATACCGTGAGTCGTGGATGACACGAAAGTTCCTCGAGTCTTGTGGGTAAAGTGTGCAACCTCTGTAGAGTGTAAAACTATTCGAATTGCCACGTCCGCGGTCATGGATAGTTGGAGGTCTTCTTAAACTATGTCCGGATGTTTTCGTGGAACTTGGTGTGAGTATGGATGTGATGGTGACAAGAGGTCACGTGAGCTAAGTCTGATGGCTTAGCATGGGAAGTAAACTAAGTCCGATGACTTAGCATGGTGAATGAACATGAGGTGTTCAACCCATACTTATGATGATAATGGTGTCTTATTCATATGGATACTTGTATTGTTGATGCATGCTTGCTAGTCACTTGATCATGACATTGCATTTAAAACTAGCTTTCCGCAAAATTACCCACTTAGTGCTATATCATGCATCATTGTTACCTTGTTCCACAACTTGGGTTGCTTGCGAGTACATTCAAAGTACTCATTGGCTTGCCACTGGTTACTTAATTGGCCAGGCATGGAAGAACAGGAGTATGTTGAAGAATTCATTGGTGACGAACATGCAAACTAGGACGCTTCCCAGTCAGAATGCCTGTAGGTTAAGGCAGATGGCATGGGTTCATGCTTTCGATCAAGATTTCCGCTGCTTGTTCTATTTTAAGTGTTTGGCCCTCGTGGCCCTATCTATGTAAGACTTGACCTTCATGGTCTTTATTTGTGTAAGACGTTAAATGTGGATGTAAGGCTCTTGTTATTCAGCTTCTATGTGTTCAGTGAGCATTGATCTCTGGGATCACTGTACACATGCATTCGGTGATCACGACTTTTGAGTCAGGGTCTCCACAGAGCTGGTATCAGAGCCAAGTTGACTGTAGGAAGCCCTTAGTTAGCATGGACGTTAGTTAGGATGAAAACCGTTTCCAAACTACACCTAGCACCTATACTTAGGGAATTCTGCACTATTTATCTCTTCTATTCTTCACACAACACTTTGCCGACTCTCCTCCTTCCAAACCTTTGTAGATGGCCATCGTACCTGAAGCCTTCCTGACATCCGGCTTTCCCTTACTCCTTGGGGACAACCTGGAGAAGTGCCAGTTTCGGCAACTACCCATTTTCCTCTACCACGAGCACTGGGTCGATGCCGTCGCAAAGGAGTACCACGTGGATGTGGCCGTGAAGGCAAACGACTCCCCGACTAGTTGGTTCTTTGAAGGACCACAGATGGAGACCATGATACTCGTAGTCGAGACAGTTGCACGCAAGACACTCCTACACCTTCAAGACATCATTCCAAAGATGGCTGATGAGCCGGCTACTCGCTACCTTCCCTTCAGGAAGGATGACCTTGGCAAGAGTTGGACGCTGATTCCGACCAAGGAGGATGGAACACCGCTCAGGTTCCAGACCTACTTCAGCCTCTCCGCCGATAGTCTGGTTCATAACCTGATGAAGGAGTCCGTGAAGCTTCGCGAGGAACTTCACCACACCCGAGAGCTACTTCGGCAAGCCAAGACGAAGCCGGACAAGATCAAGAAGGATGGAGCCCCCGAGGGACGACCAGCTGTCGCATACAGAGGGGGAGTACCCCTAGCTAGTGAGGCACCTACACGTTGTCATCGCATGAGTGCGAAGAAGTACCGTGAGCTCTTCACCGACCCGCCTGCAAAGCGTCATCGGGATGGACCTCCTCGTTCCCCGACCCTTTCGATCGGGAACGATGCCCGTTCAGATGATGAACAGGCGGAAGACCCATAGGAGCGTGACTACGAGACCGGGCACTCCACCACCTGAGTCTGAGAACCCCTAGGGTAGGATCAGTCATGTATCCCTCATGCAAAGTCGAGTCCGTGTAATGGTTCATATGAAACCATGTGTGCTTGTTGTTTGTGTTCCGATGCAAGTCGCGCTTTTGCCTTAGGCAACATGTAAGTGACTCCATCATCTATCTTAATATATGTTGGTCTTTCGACCTTTGTTTTAACACACTTGCACTTGACCAATCCCCTTAGGCACGCTTTTCCGTATTTGCTTTTCCTCTCGTCTATCCCAGTTGTTTGACTTGGCTGCTCCAAACAGGATGGTGACTGCTACCCGCAACAGCTCCTTCACCAACCCTAAGGCCAACAACTCAAGCCAGCAATAGGGGGCTGGTGGGGCTGCTCACGCTGGAGGACACCAGGAGCAGCCACAAGGCGACATTCCCCCGCCACCACCTCCACCGGAGAACATGACCATAACTCAGTTCCTCCAAGTTCTCCGGGAGGAGCGCCAAGCCAACAATGCTGCTATCCAGTAGATGGCTCAGCCCCTTGTGAACAACCAGCAGCAAGGCAGGAACGACAATGGCCGCTCCACGCCGTCTGAGTTCATGAGGAACTCGCCCCAACCTTCACCGAGACTGCTGAACCATTGGATGCTGATGATTAGATCCACACCATCGAGGACCTCCTTGCATTAGTCAATTGCAATGAGGACCGTGAGAAGGTGCTTTATGCCTCTCACTGCCTCGGAGGTACCGCTCGAGATTGGTGGGAGGGATTCAAGGTCATGCAAGGGGAACATGTGATCACTTGGAATGACTTCAAGGAAGGATTCCGCACCGCCCACATTCCTTCTGGGATCATGGCTATCAAGAAGAGAGAATTCTGAGCGTTGAAGCAAGGAAGTGGCTCTGTCAAGGAGTACCTGCAAAGGTTCAACCTGCTGTCAAGGTATGCACCTGAAGATGTCAGCACGGAGGTTGCCAAGAAGGAACACTTCATGGAAGAACTTCAATAGGTCCTGCAGTATCAGCTCATCATCTGCGACTGTCATACCTTCTTCGACTTGGTGAACAAGGCCCTCATGCTGGAAGACAAGAGTCATGCCATAGACGACACTCGCAAGCACAAGATGATCAGCAAGGGCAGCTCCAGCAATCAGAAGCCTCGCCCCTGGCAGCCAGCCCCAGCCAAGCCGACCTATCAGCCGCAACAGGCCAGACCTCCTGCACCTCGTCCGAGCTACCAGCCACAGTAGTATGCCAATCCCAGGCTAGCCTACAACAACAACCCCAATAACAACAACGGTGGCAGGAACTTCAACAACAACCCGAGGCAAGTCACTTGCTTTGGATGTGGTCAGTTCGGACACATCTCTAAGCTTTGCCCCAACAGGAAGCCAGATGCACCGTGCCCCAATGCGCCAAACCAAGGTCAAGCCCGTGGAGCACCACCAAGGAACCCAGCTCCCCGCAACCAGCCCAACAATGGAAAGGGTCGTGTGAATCACGTCACCGCAGAGGAAGCCCAGGAAGACCCAGACGTCATACTGGGTACGTTCCTCGTCAACTTGACCCCAGGAACAGTATTGTTTGATTGTGGAGCTTCGCATTCTTTTGTCACCCAAAAGTTTGCATTAGAGAGTGGCATGAAACCTACACCCCTGGGTAGTCGTATATTGATACAAACCCTCGGTTCAGTTATGAAGTCTGGGATAGGGTGTAAGGGAGTGAAGATTGACATCAACGGGGTAGACTTCCTAGCAGAACTTATAGTTCTGGATTCACCAGGCTTGGACATCATCCTTGGTATGAATTGGTTAACCAAGCACCAAGGCATGTTAGACTGTGCCAAGAGGATTGTCACCATGACCAATAGCCAAGGAGTGGAAGTCAAGTATGTTCCCAACCCTGCCTCCACTCAAGCTCCTCAGGCTAACTGCCTATCAGGAGTTGAGTTGGATCAAGTGCCAGTGGTATGTGAGTACCCGGATGTGTTTCCTGATGAGCTGCCCGAAATGCCTCCTGACCGCGACATTGAGTTCATCATTGAGCTTATGCCCGGATCAAGGCTCATCTATAAGAAGGCCTACAGGATGGGATCCGAAGAGTTGGCTGAGTTGAAGAAGCAACTGGCAGAGCAGCTCAGAAAAGGATTTATTTGCCCTAGTGCCTCTCCTTGGGGATCGCCTGTTCTATTTGTGTCAAAGAGGGACGGAACTATCAGACTGTGTCGATTACCATTCTCTCAATGAGGTCACGATAAAGAATAAGTACCCACTTCCCAAGATTGAAGACCTGTTTGATCAGTTGAATGGAGCCAAGGTGTTCTCCAGATCGACCTCAGGTCTGGGTACTACCAGCTGAAGATCAGACCCCAAGACATTCCGAAGATGGCGTTTGTGACCCGGTATGGCCTGTATGAATACATGGTCATGTCGTTCGGGTTAACTAATGCCCCTGCCTACTTCATGTACCTCATGAATAAAGTCTTCATGGAGTACTTGCACAAGTTCGTTGTCCTCTTCATTGATGACATACTTGTCTTCTCCAAGTCTGAAGAAGAACATGAGGAACACTTGAGATTGGTCCTAGAAAAGCTTAGAGAGCACTAGGTTTATGCCAAGTTCAGCAAGTGTGAATTCTGGCTGCATGAAGTTGGATTCTTGGGTCATGTGTTGACCACTGAAGGATTGTCAGTGGATCCTACCAAGATTGAAGCCATGACTGAATGGCAAACCCCAACCACCGTGAAGGAGGTCAGGAGCTTCCTCGGACTCGCGGGTTATTACCGCAAGTTCGTGGAAGGGTTCTCAAGCATTGCCCGACCCATGACCCAGCTTTTGAAGGATAAGAAGTTCGAATGGACAGCTAAGTGCGAGGAAAGCTTCCAGGAGCTCAAGAAGAGATTGACCACAACCCCTGTTTTAGCTACCCCCGACATTCACAAGGAGTTTGTGATATATTGTGATGCATCAAGAACCAGACTTGGAGGTGTTCTGATGCAAGAAGGCAGGGTCGTAGCATATCTATCCAGACAGCTACATCCTCATGAAGAGAACTACACAACTCATGATCTTGAGTTGGCAGCTGTGGTTCATGCCTTGAAGACATGGCGACATTACATTATGGGGAAGCGATGTGAGATATTCACAGACTACAAGAGCTTGAAGTATATCTTCACTCAAAGGGAATTGAACATGAGGCAGCGAGGATGGTTGGAATTGATCAAGGATTACGACCTCAGTGTTCAATACCACCCGGAAAAGCCAATGTGGTAGCAGACGCCTTAAGCAGAAAGGCTTGTTCCTTGAATGCTATGATTAAGGAAAGGCTACCCGCCTGTATGAAGAACTTGAAAGTTTCGGCTTGGAACTGGTTGCACCCGGGTTCCTCGCCAACCTCAAATCAAAGCCTACCTTGATGGATGATATCAAACAAGCCCAGAAAGGACACGAGAGCATTGAAGGAATCAAGAGGAAGATCAAGGCAGGCAAGGCCCCAGGATTCTCGGTGGACGAACAAGGAGTTGTATGGTTCGGGACTCGCATTTGCGTACCCAACAAGGAAGATCTCAAGAACCTGATCTTGTAGGAAGCTCATGACACTCCATACTCCATCCATCCTGGAGGAACCAAGATGTATCAAGACCTCAAGACAAGATTCTTGTGGCATGGTATGAAACGGGAGATAGGCACCTTTGTCGCCAAATGTGACATATGCCAAAGAGTCAAAGTTGAGCATCAACGACCCACTGGACTATTGGAACCTCTCAAAGTGCCTAAATGGAAGTGGGACAAAGTCGGGATGGACTTCATCACCGGATTACCTAGGTCAAGCAAAGGACATGATTCCATTTGGGTCATTGTCGACCACCTGACCAAGGTATCCCATTTCATTCCTGTCAAGACCACCTATGACGGTAACAAGCTAGCCAGTCTCTACATCGAGCGTATCGTGAGCCTCCACGAAGTTCCAAAGGAGATTGTGTTGGATCGAGGCACCCAGTTCACCTCAAGATTCTGGAAGATGTTTCAAGAAGCTATGGGAACCAAGCTCTCCTTCAGCACTGCTTTTCACCCTCAGACTGGTGGACAAACGGAACGAGTAAATTAGATACTCGAAGATATGCTCCACGCTTGTCTTTTGGCATATGGAGCCAAGTGGGAAGATTGCCTACCGTCCACCGAGTTCTCCTACAACAATAGTTATCAGTCGAGTCTTCGGATGTCACCATTTGAGGTGTTGTATGGACGTAGGTGCCATACTCCCCTCAACTGGTCAGAGACCGGAGAAGGTTTAATTTTGGACCAGACATCCTCCGCGAAGCTGAAGAGCAAGTTCAACTCGTCCTAGAATGTTTAGAGACTGCCAAGTCAAGACAGAAGAGTTGCGCCGACTCTCACCGCCGAGATCCGAGCTTCAACAACGGAGATCATGTATATCTTCGATTCACGCCTCTTAAGGAAACCAAGCGTTTTCACGTCAAAGGGAAGCTCACACCCAGATACACCGGCCCCTTCAAGATCACTGCAAGACGAGGAGAAGTTGCCTACCAGCTAGAGTTACCTTCCGAGCTATCGGATGTGCACAACGTCTTTCACGTGTCACAACTCCGGAAGTGTGTGCAAGTTCCCAACCGCCCTGACCTCTACAAGGATATCGACCATCAAGCCATCGATCTTCGGCCAGATCTCACTTATCATGATAGGACATTTTGCATTTTGGATGAAGCCGAGCATTGCACCCGAAGCCGCACCATCAAGTACTTCAAGGTCCAGTGGACCAACCACACTGAAGCTGAAGCAACCTCGAAGCGTGAAGATTATCTTAGATGTGAGTTCCCTTATATTTTTAGCGCTTAGCCTAGGAATCTTGGGGACGAGATTCTTGTAAGGGGGGAAGGTATGCCACACCCTATGTTTGTATCACATTGTTATGTTTGGATTTATAAAATTTGGAGCCAACTAAAACTTTTCAAAGTGTTGTGCTTGTTTGCTATGTTGTTGCTTGCTTGATGATTGTGGTGTGCCACTCCTAGATTCTATTCCACCTCATATTTCATCTTCCTTGACCCAAACCTATTACCCAATGATCATGCCATATGAATAGTGCCCAAAACTATTTTTTTATCTTTTTTTACTAGAAATGATTTATTCAAATTAGGTTTTCAAAACCCCCTGAATTGAGGTTTGCACTACAAGTCCTCAAATTAGGTGGATCCTTCTTTCCCAAAAGCTTTATTTAAAACCCACTATATATAAGACTTCCCAAAACCACAAAATAATTATTTTAAAGATTATTTTCATATTTTATTTAAAAGCTTTTTCTTAAGGCCAGAAATGGTTTTTCCTAGGGAAAAATTATTTAAATGCTTTCAAAATATTTGAGAAAAATTAGAGAAACTCAGTGGACATATGTTTTCCATATATATGAGTTTCAACACAAGGGCATGATCAGATCATAGGGAAAACCCCTCAAAACCCTTTCTATTCAAATCAAGCTTTTGAAATATTTCTATAATAAATTTTCTCAATAAATTCCAGGAAAATTCAGGCAAGTCAACCCTATCATAGGTGATGACTTGCCAAGTTTCATCTCAATAAAAGTTGGTTTGGTTCATCAAACCATTCCTATCCAGAATCAAGTTTGAGCAACTCTACATTGTGAAGTGTCTCCTCTTGACCTCAAACTTTGTGGGCATGCTCTAATGACCAAATGGAGATGATACACCAAGTGGTGCATCAAGGGTAAAAGCCTAGCATAAATAGATCTGCAAAACCTAATTCTGTTGATTTCTAGGTTTTATCAAATCTTCATTGTCAACCTTTTCCCCTTGATCTCAAACTTGGTCAATCCCCTCATTTTTACCTAGACTTTGACCCTGGTAAGTATCTCAGTAAGTTGGTAACATTTTCTTGCCCAAAACCATTATTGGAAATATGCCCTAGAGGCAATAATAAATTGGTTAGTAAATGGGTGACTATAAAGTTACTCTACAGGTATCTCCGAGGGTGTCTGTTGAGTTGGCATGGATCAAGACTGGGATTTGTTACTCCATGTGACGGAGAGGTATCTCAGGGCCCACTCGGTAATACAACATCACAACAAGCCTTGCAAGCAATGTGACTAAGTGTTAGTCACGGGATCTTGTATTACGGCACAAGTAAAGAGACTTGCCGGTAACGAGGTTGAACTAGGTATGGAGATACTGACGATCGAATCTCGAGCAAGTAACATACCGAAGAACAAAGGGAACATCATACGGGATTAACTGAATCCTTGACATAGAGGTTCGACCGATAAAGATCTTCGTAGAATATGTAGGAACCAATATGGGCATCCAGGTCCCGCTATTGATTATTTACCGTAGAGGTGTCTCGGTCATGTCTACATAGTTCTCGAACCCGCAGCGTCTGCACACTTCAGGTTTGGTGACGTTTCAGTAGTATAGAGTTATGTATGGTGGTGACTGAAGGTTGTTCGGAGTCCCGGATGAGATCCCGGACGTCACGAGGAGCTCCGAAATGGTCTGGAGGTAAAGATTCATATATAGTAAGTCCTATTTTGGTCGCCGAAAAAGTTTCGGGCTCATCGGTAGTGTACCGGGAGTGCCAGGAGTGTACCGGGGGAACATCAGGAGAGGTATTTCGACCCAAGAGGCTACATGGGCTGTGGGAGGGTGGAAACCAGCCCTTAGTGGGCTGGTGGAAGTCCTCTAAGATGCCCATGCAGCTGGAGTTGAAAGAGAAAGAAAAAACGCAAGGTGGAAAGAGATTCCAATTAGGAAAGGAGGAATCCTAGTCCTACTAGGATTGGAGGAGGATTCCTGCTCTCCTCCTTGCGCAAGGGCAGCCTTGGTGAGCCATCCCTCCTACTCCATCCCTCTTATATATACTGGTGGTATTGGGTGTTTTGCACGAGATTTTACGGCCACGTGCTACCCGTTCCACCGTGCTCCTCTAGATCGGTTTTTCGCAGTGCTTAGGCGAAGCCGTGCCGGAATAACTCCACCACCATTACCGGAGCGCCGTCATGCTGCCGGTGAACTCTTTCTCCTCTCCACTTCCTCTTGCTGGATCAAGACGGTGGAGATAGTCATCAATCTACACGTGTGCTGAACGCGGAGGTGCCGTCCGTTCGGCGCTAGATCGGAAGGATCGTGATCAAGATCGCGAGACGGATCATGATGAGTTCGTGGGACAGATCGTGATGAGTTCGCGGGACGGATCGTGATCAAGATCGCGAGACGGATCATGATGAGTTCGCAGGACGGATCGTGATCAAGATCGCGAGACGGATCGTGATGAGTTCGCGGGACGGATCGTGATGAGTTCACGGGACGGATCGCGATTGGATCGCAGGATGCTCGGCGATTTGGATCGCGAAGACGTTCGACTACACCAACCGCGTTTCTTAACGCTTCCCGCTTAGCAATCTACAAGGGTACGTAGATCCACTCTCCCTCTCGTAGATGCTCATCACCATGGATAGATCTGCGTGTGCGTAGGCAAATTTTTGTTTCCCATGCAACATTCCCCAACAGTGGCATCATGAGTTAGGTCTATGTGTAGATGAGATCTCGAGTAGAACACAAAAGGTTGGTGGGCGTTGATGCTTGGATTGCTTCGTCCCTTGGTCGGATTTTGGTTCAGCGGTATTGTGAGATGAAGCGGCCCGGACCAACATTACTCGTACGCTTACGAGAGACCGGTTCCCTCGACCGCAACTTGTTGCATAGATGGCTTGCGGGTGCCAGTTTCTCTCACTTTAGTTGGATCGGATTCGACAAAGGCGGTCCTTGAGAAGGTTGAAAAGCAACTAGTGTATCACCGTTGTGGTTTTTGCGTAGATGAGAATTGTTCTTTCTAGATACCCGTAGCAGCCACGTAAAACATGCAACAACAATTAGAGGACGTCTAACTTGTTTTTGCAGGGTATGTTGTGATGTGATATGGCCAATTACATGATGTGATATATGTGATGTATGAGATGATGATGTGATGTATAGATTATCACGACTTGCATGTCGATGAGTACGGCAACCGGCATGAGCCATAGGGTTGTCTTTAATTATTGTATGACCTGCGTGTCAATCATTAAGCGCTATGTAATGCTTTACTTTATCGCTAAACGGTAGCAATAGTAGTAGAAGCATGTTGAGCGTGACAACCCCGATGGCGACACGTTGATGGAGATCATGGTGTCTTGCCGGTGACGATGGAGATCATGCCGATGCTTTCTAGATGGAGATCAAAAGTACAAGTTCATGGCCATATCATGTCACTTATGATTTGCATGTGATGTTAATCCTTTTTATGCACCTTGTTTTTCTTAGGACGATGGTAGCATTATAAGGTGATCCCTCACTTAATTTCAAGATAAAGTGTGTTCTCCCTGAGTGTGCACCGTTGCGAAAGTTCGTCGTGTTGAGACACCACGTGATGTTCGGGTGTGATAGACTCTACGTTCACATACAACCAGTGTTGCACATACAGAACACTCGGGTTAAACTTGACGAGCCTAGTATGTACAAACATGGCCTCAGAACACAAGAGACCAAAAGGTCGAACATGAGTCATATAGTAGATATGATCAACATGATGATGTTCACCATTGTAACCACCTCAACTCACGTGATGATCGGACTTGAGTTGGTGAATTTGGATCATGTATCACTCGGATGACCGTAGGGATGTCAATTTGAGTGGGAGTTCTTAAGTAATATGATTAATTGAACTCATTATCATGAACATAGTCAGTAGTGTCTTTGCAAATTATGTTGTAGATTACTTGCTCGCGCTGTAGCTCCCTTGAATTTTTATATGTTCCTAGAGAAATAGAGTTGAAAGATGATGGTAGCAAAATTGCGGACTGGCTCCATAATCTGAGGATTGTCCTCGTTGCTGCACAGAAGGCTTATGTCCTTAATGCACCGCTCGGTGCGCCAACCCCTCTAGTGTCGTCTGTAGATGTTGTGAACATCTGACAGGCACGTTCTGATGACTACTTGATAGTTTAGTGCGTCGTGCATTATGGCTTAGAATTGAGGCTCCGAAACGTTTTGAACGTCACGAAACATATGAGATGTTCTTAGAGCTGAAATTAGGATCTCAGGCTCGTGCCTGTGTTGCGTGATATGAGATCTCCAACAAGATTATTTGCCTGTAACATGAAAGAGAATAGCTCAATCATTGAGCATGTGCTCAGATTGTCTGGGTTCTACAATCGCTTGAATCGAGTGGGAGTTGATCTTCCAGATAAGATAGTGATTGATATAGTTCTCCAAGTCATTGTCACTAAAGCTACTAGAACTTGGTGATGAACTATAAAACGCCAGGGATAGAAATAATGATCCCTGAGCTATTCGCGATGTTTGACACCGCGAAGGTAGAAATCGAGAAGGAGCGTCAAAGTGTTGATGGTTAGTCAAAACCACTAGTTTTGAGAAGGGCAAGAGCAAGGAGGGAAACTTCATGGATAGCAAGTCAGTTGCAACTCCAGTGAAGCAACCCAAAGTCTAACCCAAACCCGAGACTAAGTGCTTCGATTATGAGGAGAACAGTCGCTGAAGCGGAACAACCCTAGATACTTGGTAGATAAGAACGCTGGCAAAGTCGACAGAAGTATATTTGCTATACGTGTTATTTATGTGTACCTTGCTAGTACTCCTAGTAGCACCTGGGTATTGGATACCGGTTCGGTTGCTAAATGTTAGTAACTCAAAATAAAAGCTATGGAATAAACGGAGCACTAGCTAAGGGTGAGGTGACGATGTGTGTTGGAAATGTTTCCAAGGTTGATGTGATCAACATCGCACGCTCTCTCTACCTTAGGGATTAGTGACGAACCTAAATAAATGTTATTTGGTGTTTTGCGTTGAGCATGAACGTGATTAGATCATGTTTATTGCAACACGGTTATTCATTTAAGTTAAAGAATAATGGTTATTCTATTTACATGAATAATACCTTCAATGGTCATGCACCCAGTGAGAATGGTTTGTTGAATCTTGATCGTAGTAATACACATGTTCATAACATTGATGCCAAAAGATACAAAGTTAATAATGATAGTACCACATACTTGTGGCACTGCCGGTACATGTCATATTGGTATAAAGCGCATGAAGAAACTCCAGGCTGATGGATCTTTGGACTCATTCGATTTCGAATCGGTTGAGACATGCGAGCCATGCCTCTTGGGCAAGATGACAAAAGGACCCCGTTTTCTGGTTTGATGGAGCGGGCAAGTGCTTTATTGGAAATGATACATGTTGATGTATGCAATCCAATGAGTCTTGTAGTATGCGGTGGATATCGTTATTTTCTTACCTTCACTGATGATTTGAGTAGATAATAGTGTATATTTACTTAATGAAACGCAAGTCTGAATTGTTTGAAAAGGTTCAAGCAAATTCAGAGTGAAGTTTAAGATCATCATGACAAGAAGATAAAATGTCCGCGATATGATCGTGGAGGTGAATATCTGAGTTACGAGTTTGGTGTACAACTTAAGATAATGTGAAAGTTGTTTCACAACTCACGCCACCTGGAACACCATAGTGTGATGGTGTGTCCGAACGTCATAGTCGTGCTCTATTGGATATGGTGCGAATTATGATGTCTATTATCCTTTTACCACTATCGTTTTGGGGATATGCATTAGAGACAACTACATTCACTTTAGATAGGGCACCATCTAAATCCGTTGAGATGACACCGTGTGAATTATGGTTTGATAGAAACCTAAGTTGTCATTTCTTAATGTTCGGGGCTGCAACACTTATGTGAAAAAGGGTTTTTCACCTAATGAGCTCGAACCCAAAGCGGAAAAATGCATCTTCATAGAATACCGTAAAGATAGTTGGGTAAACCTTCTATCTCAGATCCAAGCATAAAATGTTTGTTGCTAAAACTGGGTCCTTTCTTGAGAAAGAGTTTCTATCGAAAGAATTGAGTGGGTGGAAGATAGAACTTGATGGGGTTGTTGAACCTTTGTTCAACCAGAGAGTAGCGTTGTGCAGGAAGATGTTTCTGTGAAGCCTACGTTAGTTGAAGAGGAAGTTAATGATGATGATCATGAAGCTTCGGATCAAGTTACTATCGAACCTCGTAGGTCGACAAGGACGTGTACTGCTCCTGAGCGATATGACAACCCTGTCTTGGTGGTCATGTTGTTGGATAACGATGAACCTACGAGCTACGGAGAAGCGATGATGGGCCCGGATTCCGACAAATGGTTAGAGGCCATGAAATCCGAGAAAGGATCCATGTATGAAAACCAAGTATAGACTTTGGTAGACTTGCTCGTTGGACGGTAGGTTGTTGAGTACAAATGGATGTTTAAAATGAAGACATACGCTCATGGTAAATGTCACCATTTGTAAAGCTTGACTTGTTGCAAAGAAGTTTACGACAAGTTCAAGGAGTTGACTACGATGATACTTTCTCACTCATAGCAATGCTAAAGTCTGTTGGAATTATGTTAGCAGTTGCTGCATTTTTCAATTATGAAATATGGCAGATGGATGCCAAAACATCGTTTCCTTCCTCAAGGAAAGGTTGTATGAGATACAACCAGAAGGTTTTGTCAGTCCTAAGGATGCTAAAAGGTGTGCAAGCTTCAGTGGTTCTTCTATGAACTGAAGCAAGCATCTTAGAGTTGGAATATACACTTTGATGAGGTGATCAAAGTTTTTGAGTCTATACAAAGTTTACGAGAAACTTGTATTTGCAATAAAGTGAGTGGGAGCACTATAGAGTTTCTGGTAAGCATATGTGGTTGACATATTGTTGATCAGAAATGACGTAGAATTTCTGGAAAGCATAAACGGTTGTTTGAAAAGTGTTTTTCAAAGGAATACCTGGATTAAGCTACCTAATTGTTGAGCATCAAGATCTATAGAGATAGATCAAGATGCTTGATGAGACTTTCAATGAGTACATACCTTGACAAAAATTTGAAAGAGTTCAAAATGGATCAGTCAGAGAAAGAGTTCTCGCCTAATTTGTAAGGTGTGAAAGTTGAGTGAGACTCAAAGCTCGACAACGGCAGAAGAAAGAGAAAGGACGAACGTCGTCCCCTATGCCTTAGCCATAGGCTCTATATTATGCCATGCTGTGTACCGCACCTGGTGTGTGCCTTGCCATGAGTCTGTCAAGGGGTACAAGAGTGATCCAGGAGTGGATCACCGGACAACGGTCAAGATTATCCTTAGTAACTAAAAGACTAAGGAGATGTTTCTCGATTATGGAGGTGATAAAGAGTTTGTCGTAAAGAGTTACGTCGATGCAAGCTTTAACACCAATCCGGATGACTCGTAGTAGCAATCCAGATACGTATAGTAGAGCAGCCATTTGGAATAGCTCCAAGTGGAGTGTGGTAGCAGTGTTTACGGTTTCACATAGAGATTTGCAAAGTACACACGGATCTGAATGTCGTAGACCCGTTGACTATAAGACCTCTCTCACATGCGAAGCATGATCGAGCCCCAGAACTCATTGGGTGTTAGATTCATAACAATGCGAATCACATGGTGATGTGAACTAGATTATTGACTCTAGTGCAAGTGGGAGACTGTTGGAAATATGCCCTAGAGGCAATAATAAATTGGTTATTATCATATTTCCTTGTTCATGATAATCGTTTATTATCCATGCTATAAATGTATTGATCGGAGACTTAGATGCATGTGTGGATACATAGACAAAACCATCTCCCTAGTATGCCTCTAATGGACTAGCTCGTTGATCAAAGATGGTTAAGGTTTCCTAGCCATGGACATGAGATGTCATCTGATAACGGGATCACATCATTAGGAGAATGGTGTGATGGACAAGACCCAAACTACAAACGTAGCATATGATCGTGTCAGTTTATTGCTACTGTTTTCTGCATGTCAAGTATATGTTCCTATGACCATGAGATCATGCAACTCACTGACACCGGAGGAGTGCCTTGTGTGTATCAAATGTCGCAACGTAACTGGGTGACTATAAAGGTACTCTACAGGTATCTCCGAGGGTGTCTGTTGAGTTGGCATGGATCAAGACTGGGATTTGTTACTCAGTGTGACGGAGAGGTATCTCAGGGCCCACTCGGTAATACAACATCACAACAAGCCTTGCAAGCAATGTGACTAAGTGTTAGTCATGGGATCTTGTATTACGGAACGAGTAAAGAGACTTGCCGGTAACGAGGTTGAACTAGGTATGGAGATACCGACGATCGAATCTCGGGCAAGTAACATACCGAAGAACAAAGGGAACATCATACGGGATTAACTGAATCCTTGACACAGAGGTTCGACCGATAAAGATCTTCATAGAATATGTAGGAACCAATATGGGCATCCAGGTCCCGCTATTGGTTATTGACCGTAGAGGTGTCTCGGTCATGTCTACATAGTTCTCGAACCCACAGGGTCTACACACTTAATGTTCGGTGACGTTTCGGTAGTATAGAGTTATGTATGGTGGTGACCGAAGGTTGTTCGGAGTCCCGGATGAGATCCCAGACATCAAGAGGAGCTCTGTAATGGTCTGGAGGTAAAGATTCATATATAGGAAGTCCTATTTTGGTCACCGGAAAAGTTTCGGGCTCATCGGTAGTGTACCAGGAGTGCCGGTAGTGTACCGGGGGACCATCAGGAGAGGTATTTCGACCCAAGAGGATACATGGTCTGTGGGAGGGTGGAAACCAGCCGTTAGTGGGCTGGTGGAAGTCCTCTAATAGGCCCATGCGTCTCGAGTTGAAAGAGAAAGAAAAAACGCAAGGTGGAAAGAGATTCCAAGTAGGAAAGGAGGAATCCTAGTCCTACTAGGATTGGAGGAGGATTCCTCCTCTCCACCTTGGGCAAGAGCAGCCTTGGTGCGCCAGCCCTCCTCCTCCCTCCCTCTTATATATACTGGTGGTATTGGGTATTTTGCACAAGATTTTACGGCCACGTGCTACCCATTCCACCGGTGCTCCTCTAGATCGGTTTTCTGCAGTGCTTAGGCGAAGCCCTGCCGGAATAGCTCCACCACCATCGCCGGAGCGCCGTCGCGCTGCCGGTGAATGTTGGAAATATGCCCTAGAGGCAATAAATAAAGTGTTTATCATTGTATTTCCTTGTTCATGATAATCGTTTATTATCCATGCTATAATTGTATTAATTGGAAACATGGATACATGTGTAGATACATAGACAAACACAATGTCCCTAGTATGCCTCTAGTGAACTAGCTCATTAATTGAAAGATGGTTAAGGTTTCCTAGCCATGGACATAAGATGTCATTTGATAATGGGATCACATAATTAGAAGAATGATGTGATGGACAAGACCCAAACTACAAACGTAGCTTATGATCGTGTCAGTTTATTGCTACTGTTTTCTGCATGTCAAGTATATGTTCCTATGACCATGAGATCATGCAACTCACAGATATCGGAGGAGTACCTTGTGTGTATCAAACGTCGCAACGTAAATGGGTGACTATAAAGGTGCTCTACAGGTGTCTCCAAGGGTGTCTGTTGAGTTGGCATGGATCAAGACTGGGGTTTGTTACTCCGTGTGACGGAGAGGTATCTCAGGGCCCACTCAGTAATACAACATCACAATAAGCCTTGCAAGCAATGTGACTAAGTGTTGGTCATGGGATCTTGTATTACGGAACGAGTAAAGAGACTTGCCAGTAACAAGGTTGAACTAGGTATGGAGATACCGACGATCGAATCTCGGGCAAGTAACATACTGAAGAACAAAGGGAACATCATACAGGATTAACTGAATCCTTGACACAGAGGTTCGACCGATAAAGATCTTCATAGAATATGTAGGAACCAATGTGGACATCCAAGTCCCGCCATTGGTTATTGACCGTAGAGGTGTCTCGGTCATGTCTACATAGTTCTCAAACCCGCAGGGTTTGCACACTTAAGGTTTGGTGACGTTTCGGTAGTATAGAGTTATGTATGGTGATGACCGAAGTTTGTTCGGAGTCCCGGATGAGATCCTGGACGTCACGAGGAGCTCCAGAATGGTCCGGAGGTAAAGATTCATATATAGGAAGTCCTGTTTTGGTCGCCGGAAAAGTTCCGGGCTTATCGGTAGTGTACCGGGAGTGTCGGTAGTGTACCGGGAGACCTCCGGGAGGGGTATTTCGACCCAAGAGGCTTCATGGGCTGCGGGAGAGTGAATATCAGCCCTTAGTGGGCTGGTGGAAACTCCCACACAAGGCCCATGTGGCTGGAGAAGAAAACCCAAAAGGAAAAAGGTGGAAAATGGCAAATAAGGAAAAAAAAGGATGAATCCTAATCCTACTAGGAGTGGAGGAGGTGGACTCCTCCTCTCCTAGTTCGGCCGAAGCCTAGGAGGCTTGGAGGCCAAGCTGCCTCCTCTCCTCCTCTCCTCCTATATATACCGGTGGTATTGAGGGTTTTTGCACTAGTTTTTCAGCCACGTGCTACCCGTTCCTCCAGTGCATAGTTTCTCCTCTAGATCGGTTTTCTGCAGTGCTTAGGCGAAGCCCTGCCTGAATTACTCCACCACCATCGCCGGAGCACCGTCAGGCTGCCGGAGAACTCTTCTTCCTCTCCACTCCTTCTTGCTGGATCAAGACGGTGGAGATCGTCATCAAGCTGTACGTGTGCTGAATGCGGAGGTGGCGTCCGTTCGGTGCTAGATCGGAAGGATCATGATCAAGTTCGTGAGACGGATCGTGATCAAGTTCATGAGACGGATCGTGATCGGATCGCGGGACGGATCGTGATTGGATCGCGGGACGGATCGTGATTGGATCGCGGGACGCACGGCGATTTGGATCGCGAAGACGTTCGACTACACCAACCGCGTTTCTTAACGCTTCCCGCTTAGCAATCTACAGGGGTATGTAGATCCACTCTCCCTCTCGTAGATGCTCATCACCATGGATAGATCTTCGTGTGCATAGGAAATTTTTTGTTTCCCATGCAACGTTCCCCAATAGTGAACTCTTTCTCCTCTCCAATTCCTCTTGCTGGATCAAGACGGTGGAGATCATCATCAAGCTGCACGTGTGCTAAACGCGGAGGTTCCGTTCGTTTGGCGCTAGATCGGAAGGATTGTGATCAAGATCGCGAGACGGATCATGATGAGTTCGTGGGACGGATCGTGATGAGTTCGTGAGACGGATCGTGATCAAGATCGCGAGACGGACCGTGATGAGTTCGCGGGACGGATATTTATCAAGATCGCGAGACGGATCGTGATGAGTTCGCGGGACGGATCATGATGAGTTCACGGGACGGATCGCGATTGGATTGTGGGACGGATCATGATGAGATCACGGGATACTCGGAGATTTGGATCGCGAAGACGTTCTACTACACCAACCGCGTTTCTTAACGCTTCCCGCTTAGCGATCTACAAGGGTACGTAGATCCACTCTCCCTCTTGTAGATGATCATCACCATGGAGGAAATTTTTTGTTTCCCATGCAACGTTCCCCAACAGTGGCATCATGAGCTAGGTCTATGTGTAGATGAGATCTCGAGTAGAACACAAAAGGTTTGTGGGCGTTGATGCTTAGATTGCTTCCTCCCTTGGTCGGATTTTGGTTTAGCGGTATTGTGAGATGAAGCGGCCCGGACCAACATTACTCGTACGCTTACGAGAGACCGGTTCCCTCGACCGCAACTTGTTGCCTAGATGGCTTGCGGGCGCCAGTTTCTCTCACTTTAGTTGGATCGGATTCGACAAAGGCGGCCCTTGAGAAGGTTGAAAAGCAACTAGTGTATCACCATTGTGGTTTTTGCGTAGATGAGAATTGTTCTTGCTAGATACCCATAGCAGCTACGTAAAACATGCAACAACAATTAGAGGACGTCTAACTTGTTTTTGCAGGGTATGTTGTGATGTGATATGGCCAATTACATGATGTGATATATGTGATGTATGAGATGATGATGTGATGTATAGATTATCACGACTTGCATGTCGATGAGTACGGCAACCGGCATGAGCCATAGGGTTATCTTTAATTATTGTATGACCTGTGTGTCAATCATTAAGCGCTATGTAATGCTTTACTTTATCGCTAAACGGTAGCAATAGTAGTAGAAGCATGTTGGGCGTGACAACCCCAATGACGACACGTTGATGGAGATCAAGATGATGGAGATCATGGTGTCTTGCTGGTGACGATGGAGATCATGCCGGTGCTTTCTAGATGGAGATCAAAAGCACAAGTTTATGGCCATATCATGTCACTTATGATGTGCATGTGATGTTAATCCTTTCTATGCACCTTGTTTTTCTTAGGATGACGGTAGCATTATAAGGTGATCCCTCACTTAATTTCAAGATAAATTGTGTTCTCCCCGAGTGTGCACCGTTGCGAAAGTTCGTCGTGTTGAGACACCACGTGATGATCGGGTGTGATAGACTCTACGTTCACATACAACGGGTGCAAGCCAGTGTTGCACATGCAGAACACTCGGGTTAAACTTGATGAGCCTAGCATGTACAGACATGGCCTCAGAACACAAGAGACCGAAAGGTCGAACATGAGTCATATAGTAGATATGATCAACATGATGATGTTCACCATTGTAACCACCTCAACTCACGTGATGATCGGACTTGAGTTGGTGAATTTGGATCATGTATCACTCGGATGACCGAAGGGATGTCAATTTGAGTGGGAGTTCTTAAGTAATATGATTAATTGAACTCATTATCATGAACATAGTCAGTAATGTCTTTGCAAATTATGTTGTAGATTACTTGCTCGCGCTGTAGCTCCCTTGAATTTTTATATGTTCCTAGAGAAATAGAGTTGAAAGATGATGGTAGCAATATTGCGGACTGGCTCCGTGATCTGAGGATTGTCCACCTAAATTCCTCCACCTAAATTCTTGAAATAATCCATAGGATTTTTAGTGCCATTTGTAAAAATGATTGAAAAACTTTTTAGTACTATTTTTATTTGAAAACCCCCGTTTGGCATTTTCTGCCTCTGTTTAATAGTTTTTAAAAATAATTTTCATAGCAAAATGTTAAACAATTTTTTTTAAAATAATCCTTAGTATTTATCAGAATAGGGTAACATTTTTATTAGTAGCTTGAGTGCTCAATTTTTTGTGTTGCTTATTTTTATCGCTTTATTTCGCGACGGTAGATTGCGCGGTTGACGAAGGAGTTGGGACCAAAGACTTCGAAGACCCCGAAGACTTTGTTGAGCCAGGCAAGCAGCCCTTTGACCATGTCAAGAAACCATTTTCATTGCATGTCATTTAGCACTTTACTTTCATCATATTTGATCATGTGAAGTAGTGACCCCCCCTTCGATGGGTTGTTTCCGACACTCTTACCATTGACACTTGCATCGTGCATGACCCTACCACCTTATGAGGGTTATGCGGGTGGGTGTAGTTAGGATGCAAATAGATGCTACGCAAGTGGGATGGGAGTTATGCATATTAATGGAAAGAGGAGAAATGATTTCAAAGAATTTTTTTTGAAAACCCCGTCGGTTGTCACTAATGCCCGAGGGAGATGATGATGAGTTGGGTAACCACTTGAGAAAGAAGTGGTATGCCGGAGCAAGTGAGTGTGTATGTGTGTTTTCGAAAACGGATTAGATTAAAGGTGTGTTGACTGTCCCAACCTTACGTGCGCAACCACGATACCCCTTATGGGACGGGGCTTTGTTAATTACTATGGTTGGTACTAGCAAGGAGCCTGCATTACTAGTGGCAAGAGTGAAGTGGTCACTCTTGAAGTAGGGTCGTCCCAGAGTGGAAGGTCATGCGCTGTCTTTACAAGCACCGGTCACACCGTTGCGTGCCGTCATGGATGATACAAGTGATGTATATCATGAGGGACGACACCAATGAGTGGACTCTTTGTTTAGTATCACCATGGGAAAGGCATTGTTCGGGTGCTTACCTCGGGTATGTTATATACCGCGAGTCGTGGATGACATGAAAGTTCCCGGAGTCTTGTGGGTAAAGTGTGCAACCTCTGCAAAGTGTAAAACTATTCAAATAGCCACATCCGCGGTCATGGACAGTTGGAGATCCTTCTTAAACTATGTCCAGATGCTTTCGTGAAAATTGGTGTGAGTATGGATGTGATGGTGACAAGAGGTCACATGAGCTAAGTCCAATGGCTTAGCATGGGAAGTAAACTAAGTCCGATGACTTAGCATGTTGAATGAACATGAGGTGTTCAACCCATACTTATGATGATAACAGTGTCTTGTTCATATGGATACTTGCTGATTGTTGATGCATGCTTGCTAGTCACTTGATCATGACATTGCATTTAAAACTAGCTTTCCACAAAATTACCCACTTAGTGCTATATCATGCATCATTGTTACCTTGTTCCACAACTTGGGTTGCTTGCGAGTACATTCAAAGTACTAATTACCTTGCCACTAGTTATTTAATTGGCCAGGCATGGAAGAACATGAGTATGTTGAAGAGTTCGTTGGTGACAAACATGCGAACTTGGACGCTTCCCAGTCAGAATGCCTGTAGGTTAGGGCAGATGGCATGGGTTCACGCTTTCGATCAAGATTTCCGCTGCTTGTTCTATTTTAAGTGTTTGGCCCTCGTGGCCCTATCTATGTAAGACTTGACCTTCATGATCTTTATTTGTGTAAGATGTTAAATGTGGATGTAAGACTCTTGTTATTCAGCTTCTGTGTGTTCAATGAGCATTGATCTCTAGGATCACTATACACGTGCATTCGATGATCACGACTTATGAGTCAGGGTCCCCACAGCGTGAGACCGAGCGTCTCGCTTGCGTTGACCGCTCCCAGCGCCTTGTGGGCCTCACCCCGGTCGAAGGCCTAGCTCGCCCGACCTGGCCCAGCCACCGCGGCGCGAACCGCCAGCCCATCACCATGCCGGCCAGAAGGCCCATGGTAAGCAACCCATGCTCTTTTTTCCCTGATGTTGGGGTTGACCCATGTGTGCATTCTGTTGTGATTTGCCCGTAGCACGAATTAGTTATCTGTCGCCCTTTGCCACTGTTGGGCCAGTCAGATTCGGCCCGTTGTATTTTTTTCGTTCTGCGATATTTCAATTACTGAGTGAATTACTAGAATTGCAGAAAACCCCCCGTTTTCATGCATTTAGTAATTTTTCAACCGTGCATCATATGTAAAAACTTTATATATGTAAAATGACTGGAATTTCATGTAGATTCACAATTTCCAACTCTCACATTTGTTTAAAATGTTTAACTTGCTGATTTCATGCAATTTTCTTAAATTCCATGCTAAAATGGTTTATTTCATAACTACAAAACTGTAGCTTCGATAAAAAAATGTTCCATGTATGTAACTGACTAGAAAATCATGTAGAATCTCATGGCACACTTGATATTGCTATGTAACAAATATATAATATGGTTAGTTCAGATATGGACCAATTTTGAAATTAACACATGGGGTCATTTCGAAAATACTATATGTTGTTTCCGACCTCATTTAAGATGCCTAGATAGTGTAGTTTATTAATGCTTCACCTCTTGTCATGTTTAGCAACATTTAACCTTGCCGAGTATATAAACGGGAGTAAACTAAATAAATTGATCGTGGAGTTTCGTCAATATGCCACTCGTTGCATATTGAGCTCCACTTAACGAGTAGGAGTTGTTTGATGTGCTTCGCCATGCCTTGCATAATTAAATGGACATGCATCATATTTGTTTGTGCATCATGTCATGCATATGCTATGGTGTACAGTGTGTTGATTGTTGTTTTCGGATTGTTCCTTCTTGATAGAGTTCCGAAAGCGTTTGGAGTGTGAGGATTCGTTCGACTATGTTGGCTCGTCTTCTTCATGGAATCATTCTTCCTCCAAGCGGGATCTCAGGCAAGATGACACATTTCCTTGGATACCACTACTATCATTGCTATGCTAGTTGTCCCGCTTTTATCATTATGTCTCACTACCTACCACTTGTTTGTCAAGCCTCCCAACATTGCCATGATAAGCCTCTAACCCCTCCATATCCCAACAAACCTTTGTTTGGCTATGTTATCGCTTGCTCAGCCCTTCTTATAGCATTTCTAGCTGCAGGTGCAGTTGCTTCCATGTGACAACATGGACATTCTTTGTTGTTATCACAATATTATCACTATTTAATTTAATGCACATATATACTTGGTAAAAGGTGGAAGGCTTGGACTTTTGCTCGGTGTTTTGTTCCACTTTTGCCGTCCCTAGTTACTTGTGTACCATTGTTATGTTCCATATTGAGCGCTCCTAACACACTCGGGGTTGTTATGGGGACCCCCTTGATTTTCGTTTTAGGATAAAGCTTGTCTGGCAAGGCCCAACATTGGTACTCC
The DNA here is from genome assembly GCA_022496015.1 of Hordeum marinum. Taxonomy (NCBI): domain Eukaryota; kingdom Viridiplantae; phylum Streptophyta; class Magnoliopsida; order Poales; family Poaceae; genus Hordeum; species Hordeum marinum. Next base: position 366,399,784 of record CM039673.1, on the reverse strand, counting down.
ATTTGCCTAATAGCTAATAAAATTTCATAGGGACCCGCCGGCACCCGCGGATAATTAATCAACAACCTGGGCCAGTGCTCCTCATGAGTGTTGGTCCAAAACAGGTTGCCTGCGAGGCCGCCTTGAGGAAACTCGAGGATTTGTTTTCCTTGTAGCTAGACCCATCCGGTCGTGTCCTAAGAACGAGATACGCGACTCTTATTGGGTTCATTGACACGTTGGGCGGCCTTGCTGGATTTGTTTTTACCTTTCTCGAACGTCTTGCGCGTGGGATTTTGATGACACTTCGGGCTATCTGTAAGTTGAGATTTTCCATCAGGATTCCGCAAATACTGCGGGTAATTCCATGGTTGAGGAATCCCAACACGGTGTGTGGTTAATTTGTGACGGATGAGTTGGAGCACCCCTGCAGGGTTAAATCTTTCGGAAAGCCGTGCCCGCGGTTAAGAGGCAAACTTGGAAACTTTGTTCAAAACCCGGTCATAGCAAACTTGAAGTAAAATCTAATAAAATACCTCAACCGTGTGCATAACCGTGACTGTCTCTTCTTGTGAGTTCTTATCCAAGAGAGAACACGGTGGGGTTATGTTTAACGTAAGTAGGTGTTCAGGATCACTTAGTGATCATTACTAGCTCACGTCCATTATTCGTAGACCACCATACTTTACTTTCTGTATTCGTAAGTTAGCCACTCAAATAAATGCTTAGTCGATTGCTGCAGCCTCACCACTTGACCATACCTCACCCATTAAGCTTTAGTAGTCTTGATACCCTTGGAAATGAGATTGCTGAGTCCCTATGGCTCATAGATTACTACAATAACAGTTGTAGGTACAGGTAATGCGATGATTTGACGTGAGCATGATGCTTGTTTGATTTGGAGTTCTACTTCTTCATCAATCTAGGATGGGTTCCAGGCGGCAGCGTGGGATAGCAAGGATGGATGTCATTTTATCGTTTGATTTCGTCCGTAGTTGGACCCTGCTCTTATTGTATGATGTTTGATTATGTTGTCATATTGATGTGATCTTGATGTGGCTTGTGGCGAGTGTGAGCCAATTCCATATACTCATCTCTTATGTACATGTACTTGTAATGATATCCATTCTTGCAAAATGACGAGATGCGCTTCTATCCCTATCGAAGCCCTCATGCCAAAATAAGGATAGGATCGCATCTTGGGCGTGACACCAATAGCGGGACCTGGATGCCCATATTGGTTCTTACATATTCCACGAATATCTTTATCTGTTGACCCACGATGTCGAGGATTCGGCTAATCCCATATGCAATTCCCTTTGTCCAGTGATATGTTACTTGCCCGAGATTCGATCATCGGTATCTTCATACCTAGTTCAATCTCGTTACCGACAAGTCTATTTACTCATTTCGTAATACAAGTCTCATGACTAACCTCATTAGTAACATGCTTGCAAGCTTCTTGTGATGTTGTATTACTGAGTTGGCCCAGGGATATCTCTCTGTCATACGGAGTGACAAATCCCAGCCTCGATCCATGCCAACCCAACAAACACCTTCAAAGATACCTGAATAGAACCTTTATGATCACCATGTTATGAAGTGATGTTTGATAGATCACGATGTATTCCTCCAATGTCAGGGAGTTGCATGATCTCATGGTCCTAGGAACAGATACTTGACATGAAGAAAGCTATAGCAATTAAACTTTAATGACACGATTATATGCTAAGCTTATGTTTGGGTCTTTTCCATCCCATCATTCACCTAATGATGTGACCGCGTTATCAAATGACAACTCATGTCTATGACTAGGAAACCTTAACCATCTTTGATCAATGAGCTAGTCTAGTAGAGGCTCACTAGGGACACAATGTTGTTTATGTATCCACACATGCCTTTAAATTGCCGGTCATACAATTCTAACATGAATAATAAACACTTATCATGAACAATTAAATATGATAATAACCATTTATTATGGCCTCTAGGACATATTTCTAACACATGCTAGGGTTGCTATATTATGGAGAGATTTTAAAGGCAGAATGGAGGCCACATAGCCAACTGATTTGTTTTTTCAATCTACAAGCAATGCTTCATTTAGATGTTTGTCTAGTGGATTTAGAAGTGCCTTTTTCCAAGGAAGAAACTGACAGTGTCATCAAGGAGCTCCCTCAGACAAAGCCCCTAAACCAGATGGTTTTGGTGGCAATTTCATCAAATCTTGTTTTAACATCATCTCAAAGGATTTTTATGAACTTATTGAGGATTTGTACTAGGGAAAAATAAATCTGAACTCAATCAATGGATCTATTATCACTTTGATCCCAAAGAAGGACAACCCCTCAACATCATGTAGATTTTAGACAAATTTCTCTTGTGAACTACACAATCAAAATACTCACAAAATTGTTGGCGAATAGATTACAGAGAATAATCTTGAAGTTAGTGCACACTAATCAATATGGTTTCTTACATGTAGGTCCATCCAAGACTGCCTGGCTTGGGCTATTGAATATATTCATCTATTTCAACGCGCTAGAAATTCCATGATTTTCATAAAGTTGGATTTTTAAAAGGAATTTGATATGATAGAGCATGAGAGAATTTTGGAGACTCTCAAGGAAAGATGGTTTGGAAACAGGTGTATTATGTTTATAAACAATGATTTCAGCTCAGGTTTGTCATCAGTACTTCTAAATGGAGTTCAAGGAAAATAGGCCTAGTGTTAAAGAGGCGTGAGACAAGGAGATCCTCTATCCCTCTAATTTTTGTTCTAGTTGCAGACTTGCTACACACAATTCTTAATAGAGCAATGATGGCAGGCATCCTTGAAGCACCAATGGAATCAAACACAAATCCTGTTTTCCATGTGATACAATATGCATATGACACAATCTTAGTTCTCCCTTCCATCCAAATCCATGTGGAGCAAGTAAACAATCTGTCGAAACATTTTGCTGCTCAAACTCGACTGAAGATAAATTACCATAAATCGATCAAGATTCCCATCAATGTGAAAGAGGTGATTTTCACCGAACTTCTAAATACTTTCAGGTGCAAAAGAGGAAACTTCCTTTTCACATACTTGGGACTAGCTCTAAGTGCTATTAGGTTAAAGGTGGAGGAGGTTACACCCATCTGCGAGAAAATTGAGAGAAGATTGGTTGGGTCTTCTACCATGCTTTCCTATGATGACAGATTGCTTCTTATCAAGTCAGTTTTCTCTACTCTTCAAACATCCTTTATGAGCAATTTAGCATTCCCAACCTCAATTTTCTGTCAGGTCAACAAGTACAGAGAAACTTCTTATGGAAAAAATATGGGGAGAAGATTGCCAGTCGAACTTTGATTTCTTCATAAAGAGTATGCAAACCTAAAAGGCAGGGAAGGTTGGGGATTTTAGATGTGAACCTACACAATAAGACTTTGACGAGGAAGAATGAGCAAAACTTCCTCAACAAGCACTACTACAGAATGGTCCAAACACGACACATCAATTAGAGACCCTTCGACGAAATTCTATGCGATGCATGAACCACAAACGACATAGTGCAAGCTCCGTCGCAATGGAACGAACTGTGCGTGAAGTTGGATCCATCAAATACGATTCAGAAAGTAGTTGCGTGTGCAATCTATGGCAGACAGTTTGTTGTTATGAACCGTTTGTGATTAGAGAAGATAACCAAAGCGGTTACCAAAACTACATACGTGTGCGAAGAACGACATACAGTTCACTCGGATAAACGGTGTGCGCTGATACAACATAACACAAATGACTCGGCATAACACGATGTGTGGGATATACAACAAACAAGTGAGTAATGAGAATCATGTGCGAACACCAGAAATAACACAGCTGATTCATACTTACAAGCTGTGTGTGTTGTGGGCAGATGGTTGCTGCCAAATAATTGTCAGCGATGCATGAAGTCATTACATATGCTACGTTGGGAAGTGTCGTTTGCCTGTATTAATATCGCAGACGTTTTATTATTTTGACCGTGTGCCTCCGCATCAGTCCGTCCTCCTCTCTCACGTCTTGTCACTGCGTTGCCGCCGGAGTATTCCAGTGCACGCTTCGGCATCGCTTTTGGGTTTTGGCCACGCGACCGCTCGATGATCCCGTTCCCGCTCAGAACCGCGTAGGTTCCCGTGTGCAAAACCATGCTACGGCTCTAGCTTCCCCAAAGCTGCCACTATATAAACCCTCATGGATGGCGACTCCACATTGCCTTCTCCCCCTCCCCGTAGCTTGTCTAGTTTGCTTCTTCCCCAATCACCAATGGCACCGGTCGTTCGGCGTTGCCCAGCCACTCCGCTAGAGGACAAGTCTAGCTGGGAGGCTGCACCACATTGGTGCGGCAGTCCTCTGAAGCGTGTAGTGCACGTGGAGTCCCTAGTGGGTGTGCACACGCCACCAACTACACACTCCACCACCACTGCCCGAAGGCAGTTGCTACCAGTGGCCGCCATGGCCGCCATCATGACGGCCACCGCCGGGGCCGCCACCCACCGTCGTCCGTCTTTGCCACGAGCCCTCGTCAGGCTGTGGGGTCATAACCCGCGCCGCCACCAAGGCCCTAATGATGGAGGTGGAGTCCGCCAAAGGCCCGCCGCCGGGCATCTACGTCGCAACCCTTGTGCGCTACATCTACTTCCTAGAGAAGGAGGTGGAGCGCCAGGTCGCGCACGCGAAGAAGCTCACCGATGCCATGGTCGGAGGAGAAGCCACAGCAGCAACACAAAATGCTGAGATCAATGCAAAGTCCCATCGCTTTGAGGAGGGGCGTCTTGTGCGTCAGAGGGCAGCACTGGCAGTCAACAGACACGTCTCCGCCAACTCGTCGGCATGCTCCTCCTCTACTTACTCTTACTGAGCGCGCTCGATTCTACTGGAAGTAGTAAAAAGCCCCTCCGTACTACTAGTATTTAGGGGCTATTTTGTTCAGTTCATCTAACTATAGATATGGTTGAACTATTCCATGTCCTTTAATTAGGTAGTATATAGTTGAACTAGCTAATTCAGTACGTGGTTGGCAATAATTGGGGAAAAGTTTGTTTGGTTCAGTTGTCGAGTTGAACTGTATTGTACAAAGACCAGTGCTTAACGTATGAATGGAATCCATGTTTAACGTGAATTTTAGTTCCAAAATTACAACCTAATTGTGATTTTGTTTCTGCAATACTTGACAAATGCCAGTGCTACAATGTTGATAAATGCCAATGTTAAACCATCGACAGATGCCAATCTTTCTGATTTGACACATGGCAATTTACCCAGTATGATAAATGCCAATCTTCCTAGATTATATATACTAGGCACACAGATCATATTCGAGAAACGTTTGCAATGACGCATTGGACCAATCCTTTGCACCAATATTTTTACTTGGCTTATGGGCGAAGATAGTTGTTGATCTTCAACTAGGTATTCAACCCGAACCATTTGTGATGTGTGTTCATTCAGATAAAACTATGATGGTTTTTTGTTTGCTATGTGAATTCAGAGATAAATACTTAGTTCATCAAACCATAGATTTCATTCAATTAGGCTTTCACTTTACATTCATACAATCGAGATACGATATAAAGAAAACTAGTTGCAGCGGCGGCGGCCTCCTGTGGCGACGTTCTCGTGCTCTGGGCGTAGTTGTACAGTTCTTCAATCGATATAAGAATGTTATGGACTTCACAATCAAAGTGCCAGTCATCATGCGATCGATGGGCGCGGGGCCGGGGGCGGTGACTAGCGGCGCTGCGAGAAAGCTGTCGACAAGGGCGACCCAATCCACTGAGGGGGCATGATGGGTGCATGCGCACGCATGCGCACGAGCGTGGTGGGTGCACGCGCACGCAAGGCGTCAGGCACTTTCAGTGCATGCACATGCACTAGGACCGGCATGTCGTGTGCAAGGGAGCGCACGAGCGCAAGGGAAGGAGGAGGCACTGGCGCTTGCACTTACACGAGCTCACGCGGGTCGGCAGGGACCTCCCTGACGCCTGTGGTTTCCAGCGCTACGATGATGCTAGGTGACCAGCCCGTCAATGCCACGGGGATGGTTGCTGGTGCGGGCGCGGTGATGGTTGATGGCAAGTGCGTCGAGGCAGCATCCGCTACGGCATGTAGCTCTTCTAGGGCCCTGTCCATGGCGTCCCATTCGTCTTTATGTTCTATCTCTTCCGGCTCGGTCTCAACTTCACCAAACCGGAAGGCTAGTGGCATATGATCCTTCTGCACCATGGCATAGGTCGTCGTGGAGGTCTGAAGATGGAGGGGAATGCCAAGCGAAGATATATGGAGGATTGTGAGCGAGTGGACAGTAAAGCCGCCTATTAAACAGCGGCTCGGGCGCCATTGATGGACAGGTTGGAAGCAAGGAGGGCGGTGATACGTCTCCAACGTATCAATAATTTTTGATGATTTCATGCTATTATATTATCTGTTTTGGATGTTTTATATGCATTAATATGCTATTTATATTATTTTTGGGACTAACCTATTAATCTAGAGCCTAGTGTTAGTTTCTGTTTTTTTCCTTGTTTATGTGTTTTGCAGATATGGAATATTAAACGGAGCCCAAACGGAATAAAATCTTTGAAATGATTTTTTCTGGAAGGAAAGAGATCTACCAGACTTGTAGTGCATGCCAGTGCACCTGCCAGGTGGTCACAAGCTCTGGAGGCGCGGCAACCCCCCTGGCCATGACTAGCAGGCTTGCCGTCTCCTGGTAGGTCTCCTAACCCTATTCTTCGTCCTATAAATACCCAAATATTACCCCAACACCAAAGAGATCCACACAAATACTTTTTCGCCGACAGAAGCCTCCGTTCCCGAGAGATCCAATCTTGGAGCCTTTTCCGGTAATCTGCCGGAGGGGGATGCGATCATGGAGGGCATCTACATCAACTCCACTGCCCCTTCGATGATGCGTGAGTATTCCACCACAAACCTACGAGTCCATAGCTAGTAGCTAGATGGCTTGTTCTCTCTCTTTGATCTTCAATACCATGTTCTTCATGATCTTCATGGAGATCTATCCGATATAATACTCTTTTGTGGTGTGTTTGTCAAGATCCGATGAATTGTGGGTTTATGTTCAGATTATCCATGAATCTTATTTGAATCTTCTCTGAATTCTTATATGCATAATTTCATATCTTTGCAAGTCTCTTCGAGTTATTGATTTGGTTTGGCCAACTAGATTGGTAATTCTTGCAATGGGAGAAGTGCTTAGTTTTGCGTTCAATCTTGCGGTGTCCTCACCTTGTGACAAAGTAGGGGTAGCGAGGCACGTATTGTATTGTTGCCATCAAGGGTAACAAGATGGGGTTTTCATCATATTGCTTGAGTTTATCCCTCTATATCATGTCATCTTACCTAATGTGTTACTCTGTTCTTCATGAACTTAATACTCTAGACGCATGCAGGAGTTGGTCGATGTGTGGAGTAATAGTAGTAGATGCAGAATCGTTTCGGTCTACTTGACACGGACGTGATGCTTATATGCATGATCATTGCCTTGGATATCTACATGATTATTCGCTTTTCTATCAATTGCTTGATAGTAATTTGTTTATCCACCATGATATTTTCCTTCAAGAGAGAAGCCTCTAGTGAAACCTATGGCCCCCGGGTCTACTTTCCATAATATATTATCAGATCTATAAACCAAAAATACCAAAAATACCTTGCTGCAATTCATTTATCTTTTACTTTCCATACTCGTTTGCATCTATCTCTATCAGATATAATCCTTGCAAATAACCGCGAAGGGATTGACAACCCCTTTATAGCGTTGGGTGCAAGAGTTTGATTGTTTGTGTAGGCGCATCCATTGGTGACTTGTTGTTCCTCCTACTGGATTGATACCTTGGTTCTCATCAACTGAGGGAAATACTTATCTACTTGGCTGCATCACCCTTTCCTCTTCAAGAGAAAACCAACGCATGCTCAAGAGGTAGCAAGAGGATACGAAGGTCAAAGGGCTCGATTCCTAGCGAGTCTTCGACATACTCCCGAGATGTTTGAAGTTCATTCCCATTTATTGCCCGTGACCTAAAGATGAAGCCATGGACACTAATATGATTTTTCATCCCATTTTGATGCACGAACATTGGGATGATAGTTCAAATTTGAATTATACACATTAAATGTCCAGAAAACTCAATTAATTTATAAAATTGCCAAACAGGCCCTGAATAATTCCATATTTTAGCACGACACAATTATTGGTCAGTGTTCACTGCACATAAATCTTATTGCAATCCAAACGCCGTCCTTTGTCGAATTAACCTCATTTTTTGTTTTAAAAACATTTTGAAAATTATGTCTTTCACAAACAGTTGACATTCTTGAATCGTTTGTGATGCAATACAAAATACTTAGGCCAATCCTTGTAATGAATGGCTTAGGCCCGAAGCTTCATCGTCTGCAGTACACCGCCGGGCAGTTTACCGCACTGACTCCTCAGACCATTTTACTTTTCAATCGCCGCCGTCAAAAGATGGGGAAGTGGATCCTCATCGTGAGGGAAACTTCGGCAACCGACTCCGGCCCGAGCGCGGCCGCGTCAGCCATGAGCGCGCTCTCAACATGCTTGAACGTGACCACTACCTCAGACAGAGCGACTGCATGAACCAAAAGGGTAGCTGCTGCAGCTGAGAGGGCGACAACAACAACTGCGACGGGGATAGCAAATGGAGAGAACGACACATCAGCAGTCAGTTCCTTGGCGGTCGCCATAGTCTTGATGGCGGACGCCTAGTCCCATCTCGAGGCTGCCCACGCCCATCTCGTGTCGGTCGCTACACAAATCACATCTTCCTTCTCCGACACTGGTCGCCAACTCATCTCCGTTGAGTTGGTAATCGTTGAGTGTGCTCTAGCAGGCGTCCGTTCATCGCCGGCCTCCCTAGACAAGATTCTGGACATCCATGCCCGGAGCAAGGCCGCCCACGCCCTGCTCATGGCAGCCTTATACAAAGATATGGTGCACGAAGACTGCGAGATGCTAGCATATGTGGCGATGGATCCCATGGATCTCCATTCCCCGGAGTTCGTCGAGCGGGAGCTGGTCAACGAGGAGGTGGCGAAGATCGACGAATGCCAGGCGAATATTAGTCTCTGTCTAGAGCGATGGTGTTTTTCGTAGAGTAATGTTTAAGTCAATTAACTAATGTTTATTAGTTGCTCGATTAAGTAAGTGTGGGCAATACCGTAGGCTCTTTTGTGTAGTACTCAAATTTGCAAGTGTTGTTAAACTAAGCAATGACCAATGTAAGGAGGGAAATTCGGAGCCGCCGTATCCCCATTTTCTCTTCCAAATGAACATGAAATGCAAGTACCGGGTGCAATGTAGTATCCGATATGTTACGCCGGAAGCTTGGAGACCAAAATTTCCACGTTCAGTCTCATCACACATGAGATAAACTATAGGATACGTTTGTGTTGTTGAATATCGCATACAATTATGGTAATGGTATTGTGTCTGATGTGATTGTGCGTGCTACTTTTTCGCTGCACCGAACGAAATTTTGGGCTGCCGCGCAAATATCTACCTCCCCCGCTCCTCGTACCAACCAAAAGCCACATTTCCCATCCCCACTGCCCCCCTTCATTTCCTATGTACAAACCTTCACTGCTTGCTTACAATGCCGCCTCCTCGCCGACGACGCTCCTTCCTGCTGCTCGGCCTCATCCTGCTAGTCATAGTCAGGTAATCCAAACCTTCCCCATACCCCTCCCCCCTCCACCCCTCATCCTCCATTACACATGGTCCGACCGCCGGCGCGATACATTCCACCAAAATCACCGGCCCACCCCTCACATAATCGCCACCAAAAGACATGGTGCACGTAATATAGCCAGGATCTCAAGGAGCACCTAGCAACGGAGAAGCAAATCGCGATCACACGCGTGGATGAGGCCGCGATGGCTGCCATGCGTGCTGGCTCCCAGATCTTGGAGCAGCATCTAGACGTAGAGGCCACCATCGAAGCCTCGCGCGCGGACGCCGCCACGCAGTTGTCTTCTTTGAACAACTCGTTGTGTTTTCTCTAGGGCTCCGTTGTTGCCTTTGACGACGACACCGAGTTGTCTTCTCTGCGTGCTCGTGCTTTCCTCAACTCTATAGGAGGCAGGTTGGTGCCCGAACAGGCTGAGGCAACTCACCACTACGAGGAGGGCACCCACGATGTGGAGGCCTCGCCCTCGTCCAAGCCCAACATTATCGATATCTCCAACGACGAGGAATATCTTGTTTTTAAAGCTTAATTACTAATGACATGTCTTCAACTAGCTACACCTGTTACGCATGTTTATTTTACCTGCTACATGTGCTACTCCTGCCTTTGCTTAAGAAACTCTAGTGAAATATGCAATCTAATGCTAGTATGCAATCTGACCTTCTACTACTATGTTGTATTGTGCAATATGATGCTCAGTTAACTGTTTGGTTCAGTTGTTTTGATGATCATCTGCAATGTGATGTTCAATTATTATTGGTACATTTTTTTTGTTATGCACGTGAAACCTACAATTGCTATATTTCATAGTTCTTAACAGGCTTGGCTTTTTCACGTGGCTTGAATTCATCTGTTGGATATGCAATGCGTTTATATTTCATTCACAGATTTTACGGATCAATATCTATTCTTAAACAATGGGATACACCGAGGTTTATCATCGAGGTTTGCACTTTCATGATCCTTTGGCTAATAGCACATTATTGTGCAATTACAGGAACCATTCTAATATTTAGGTTGCTAGCAATAATTTGATCTTGCACATGTAGGTCCTGCCTTAAGAGGTTTAGATCCACTGTTCGACCCATTTTGCATGTGGGAAAATGATGTGTTCATGAATATCAGTCAAATCAAGAAACTCAGAAAGATTGTTAAGATAAAGAAACTTGTAATGAAAAACAACAAGTTGTTTGTCTGCACAATGAAGAAGACATCAGTGAACTATAGGATGATACTATCTCTTTTACCTTGTCTTTTTTCCCTTTGTGACATTTCAATTTTTAGAAACACAATTTACGCATATCTTTGTTTCCAGTCCTTTCCAAAGCAGTTCATCGATGAGTACGTATCAAACCACCTGTATAGTCAAGGGGCGAGGAAGCTATTCATACAGCTCACACGGTATAATCTTGAAGTCTTCTTCAAGAGGATGAAGGATGGGCGGGCAACCATCCACACACACTGGCATAAAGTTGCAAGAACCTTCGACATCAGTGAAGGTTCAATATTTGCCTTCCATTTCGACAGTTTTCTAGACGAGATTCATCTGTCTATTTACCGTATATGATGTTATTTTCCAAAGGTTTTAGATGTTGCATGTGAAACTCGGCCCTGTCGTGTAATTGGGTAGCTAGGTAGTATACGCCTATATGATGTTGTACTCTGATGTATTTCAATTATGAAATCCTGGTTACCGTAATACGAAATGAAATATATTGTGTGCTTGATATGAAGTATCAATTTGTTTACTAGCTGGATTATAAATAATAGATCAATTAGCCTGATTATTGGGGTTTCATATCGCAGACGGTTTGTCATAGAACACCATTAGCGATGACCTCAACAAACCCATACGCTTGCTGGAAAGTTGGCGTGTTGGATCAGTAAACAATCACACACAATTTCCGGGCGCAAATTGTGTGCGTTAGAACGCCCATTCGCAAACATTTTCACGTAAAACGTGTGTGTGATGGACAACCCTATGCCAAACAGTTTCTTCTAGGCACCGTGCGTGATGACCACCCCTAACACAAACAATGTTAAGCAGAAAATTGTGTGTGATGTACACTACGAACGGAAACGTATGTTTGGGATTCACTGTGTGGGATGGTATGCACATCTCACACGATTTCTCCTAAATACATGTTTGGGATAGTCCTTCCAATCACACACAACATAATTTTGCTTACATCACGAAAAGGGGTTAAAAACGTTTGTATAGAAGGCGCCTGCACTAGCTAGTGAAGGACCCACTGCCCTGGGTGAATATTTTTTTACTATTGTGACTCTATCCCTAGATTTGAATTGGAAGCATCCAGCTAGTGGAAAAAATCATTTGTAGTTGCTATAGAAATATAAGAGGAACTCAACTTGTAAATTGGGAAATGGTCAAGCTACTCTGCTTTGGCATGATTGTTGGTTTCATCAACCTCTTAAAGATAAGTTCCTATAGTTGCCGTCCTATGTAAAGAGTGATTCATTATCTGTAGAAGATTGGAGTAGGGCCAGAGATCAAACAAAACTTCTCCATACATCCCTATCCACTCACGCATTCACTCAATTCACCCACATGTAATAGATCCCCCAAAAGCAAATTAATTCACAAGTGCTTGACATTTGGGCATGTAAGGGCCAAAAGAACAAATATTCCTTAATTATAATGTACCCCCATGTATGTCCACAACAGCAAGAACAACAGATTTACAAATGGTTGTGGAAATCCTCTTGCAGACCGAGACCCATTTTTTTGGTTGTTACTCCATGGTAGAGTTAATACAAGGATTTAGCTCAAAAGGAAATCTTTTCCTCTGGAAAGTTATGATTGAGTGTTCTATCATGAAGACACTAAGGAAACTATAAGACGTCTCTTTTGGGACTGTGGTTTTGTCCAAGATTGTTGACACATCATCATACCTAATAAAAGGATAGGCATCTCATGTCTTGATGATATTATGTTGACAATGGAGTTGCTGCCAAGACATATCCCAATGAAAATTATTATTCAAGGGTGCTAGGCTACATGGGGGCCAAAAAATGGCAAGGTATTTAGAAGAGAGGCCTCTGGTGTCAACTGTTGGAAGTTCAGGCTTAAAGAGAATCTCAGATTGCTAAAGCACATGATTAGAACAAAGCATTTGGCCACCTTACAATGTTAGATTAGTGATCATCTACAATGAACACTGTTCAAAGACTTTGCTGCTAAGGTTCACTATGTTAGAAAAAACTGAAATTGGATAGAAGATTCATTTCCTTTTTGTACATTTTTTCTTCCATTTGTAAATACGTACTTTATTGTTTATTAATAGAAAATATCGTAGAATAATGGTTTGTGACTTTGAGCCTCAAAGTAAACTTTTATAATAGATGCGGATGTGTTTTTCGGAAGAAAAAAAAGAGAGGCCCTTGGCTATTTTTCGCGAAGTGAGACGCGCCGGGACAGTCAAGATTCCGCTGAAACCATAAACAAACGAGCACTAGTAGCGATGGATCGACGCCCCTAGATTTCCGCTGCGATTAACAAGGCCGCTCTGCAGGCACCTGAGTGGATCGTACGAGTTCCCCGACCGAGGCAGCGAGCGGGGTGGGGGCAGGTGCATACAAATTGAAAAAGAAACACGTACGAGGGCAGCGAGGACGGCCAGGGGAGACGAACCCCCCCTCCTTTCCATCCGCTCCTCGATATAATACTCCCCCACCATCGCCACAACTTGCATGGGACGCGATGACTAATACCCCTGGCTCTGGCTGGATGCAGTGCATCCAGCCCCCCTCCATCCCTCCCTTCTATCCTTTTCTTCCTTCCCCCGTCTGCTTGTCTGCATCTCTCAGTCCATGAACGAGCAATCGTAGAAGCCCCGGTCGGTGCTGGAGTACTGCTGATGTGTATACCAAGCTTGATGACCAGGAAAAGATGCTAGCTCATGTGCCATCGGTTTCACCAGGTAGACATATGCTTCGATTTTTACGTTGACATCTGGCTATGCATGCGATCGCATGTCTACTTCTGTCGGTGTGCATGTACCTTTCTTACATGCACATGCGGGCGAAAGCTCATAATCAGTAATTGCATGCTTTGGATTGTACCACTCGGCGGTCTCACAGATGAATAAGTATATTTATTTGATTGCTATTTTTGCCCTATATATATTAGTTATAGATTCTTTCCCAGGTACTAGCTAGATGTAATTAGTAATGGTTGTGCTGTTGGGAATTGGGTCTTTGGGGTAATGATTTAGTCCTGTTTATCCGTAGGAAAATTTAGGAGCTGGGCCCCTTTTCTGAAAGAACAAGGAATGCCATTTAGTCTACTTTTATGATGTTTTCCTCCCTTTTTCTATGGCTTTACAGACTTTTCTTCTTGAAATGTAGTGGTAAGACGGAACCTACGTATACACATACACGTAAAGCTTACGCAACGAACAGACTGCTGGTCATTAGCTCGATTGCTTCACATGCTGATAAGCTATCCTTTTTCGCAACAATCCACAGGGTTTGTAGATTGCCAGATCTGATCTGATTCAGCAAGAATTCTGAGCTACCAAAGCTCTAGCACTGCACTATCTTCCACTTTAAGAAGACTCGATCGTCACGGAAAGAGCAGAGAGACGTATCAAATTCCATGGTAGCTCCTCATGTTCTTGAGCGCAAGAAATGATTGTTCGGAGTCGGAGGACATCCAAGAACTGATCAACAGTAGCCTCAAGTGCAACGCATCCACGCCAGCCGACGACATGGAGAGCGGCAGAGCCGGAGCAGGAGCCGCCGGAAGCACACCGTCGCCATCGCCGCCGATGGTTCTGCCGTCCGAACAGAAAGCGCGGTACGGCAGGGAGGAGGATCCCGGTAGTTTCAGCTGCAGCGACGGGTTCCTCGGCAAGTACTTCTCGTTCCTCCTGCTCATGTTCGTCACCGCGTCGCTGGTGATACTCCCGCTCGTCCTGCCACCGCTGCCTCCGCCGCCGTCGATGCTGATGCTGGTGCCGGTGGCAATGCTGATGATGCTCCTGGTGCTGGCGTTCATGCCGACGTCAGGCGGCCGGGGTGCGACGGGCCCGACTGCTTACCTGTAGATAACTAGTACGTCCTTTTCTTGTTTGTTCTTTTTGATTTTGTGATAGGGTAGTCATGGAATCAAGTGTATGCCCATCAATTGAAGCCTTGATGATACCTTCTGCATATCTCCGTATACTGAATGAGGATTTATCATGGGATTTGTCCAGCTTTGACCATTTTTAATGCATCGATGTTAAGATAAGATGCTAAACACATTCAAGGCCGTAACACTTGTTGTTGTTAAGCCTTCGGTCATAACAACAACCTGACTAATTTGGGCCTTTACTAACTGTGCTTGCTATATTAAAAGAAACATTGTAGTACTAGTATAGTACAAGGAGTTGAATTCACTTTGAAAATACGATTTCTTTATTAACTGTGCTCGCTATATTAACGCGAAACACACGCCTTCATTTTCAAAAGCCATTTATCTCTTGAATACGCAGGCTCACTATGGTTCGAGCACCCTGAGCATAGAATTTCTATTTTTGAATGTCAGTAGACCTTATTCTCAGTTGTTTATTGTGATATCAGGCAATTATTTCCATGTTTAGGTGCTACATAAAATGTGTCATCGTTATTTGTCGTGTTGATTAAATGGAGGATATCAAAATGAACATGCATCCATTTGAAGATTTCAACATTCCACCGAGCATAATTAACTTGTATATCGTCCAGGAGTTTATTTACTTCAGAAACTTATTTTTCCACAATAGTTTCTCCTGCATGGCAAGCATTTTCTTTGATAAATGATTCAAAGCGTTATAAAATATGTGAATAATTAGCCATTCTGACCGTTCCTAACAGCTTCTTTTATCCGTTTCCCACACAAGTGCTAGTGGTTTGTGGTCTTCCCTTTCGATACATGTAATATTAGCATGTAGATGCATGATTTTGCAAGCGAAAACATATTCAGTCATGAAAATACTGCAACGAATATTTCAAGATATAATGAATCCTTTAGGTAATGCTCCCCCCTCGCGATGCCTCCCCAGGGCGCTGCCAGGGGGCGATCTCCACATCGCCAGCAGACCCGCACGACAGGGCTTCCCATCCGCCGCTACCATAGGCATAGGCTGCAATGGCGGCGGGCCCGACGCCGAAGGGGCCGCGATGCTAGATACGGCGGCGACCCTCATGGATTGGCTGGGGCGAGTCCAATGAGGGGCACGTGCGCACCGGCCAGGGTGGCGCCCCTGGTGTGGAACGGCGGTGCTTGCCCTCATGGCTGCTGGAAACCGACGAGTTCTTCGGCGATGGTGGGCATGGCGGCGACCGCAAATCTGGATCCCGCCCAGATCCGTCGTCTATGGATGTTCGGCAACGCGATGAGGGCTCCGGTGTGGGGATAGAGATTCTCCATCGAAGTACCGACAACATCATACATCTTCATGGCGAGTCTCCGCATGGTTCCAGCGAGTTGTGAGATCGGGACGACGTGGCTTTCGATGAAAACCGCGCTGGACTGCGGTCTTGGTGGATGATGGCGGCGTCTCTAACGCCGTTTCCTTCTCGAGGCATCTAGATATGTCTCAAATGTATCTACTTTTCCAAATACTTTTGCATTGGTTTTGCCCTCTAATTTACATGATTTGAATGGAACTAATCCGGATTGACGTTGTTTTCAGAAGAATTATCGTGGTGTTATTTTTGTGTAGAAATAAAAGTTTTCGGAATTGGACAAAACTTCTTGTGAATAATTTCTGGAATATATGAGGAATTATGGAGCGAAGAACTGCCGAAGGGCGACTGCATGTGGGCCACAAGCCAACAGGGCGCGCCCGGTTAGCTTATGAGGCCCACGTGGCTCCCCTGACCCTATTCTAGTCCTATAAATTCACATCTTCGAAGGAAAAAAATAGGAGAGAAGATTTCATCGCGTTTTAAAAGACGGAGACGCCTCCACCTACTGTTCTTCCTCGAGAGGGCTGATCTAGAGTCTGTTTGGGGCCCCGGAGAGGGGGATTCGTCGCCATCGTCATCACCAACCCTTCTTAATTAACACTACCATGATGCTCATCACCGGGAGTGAGTAATTCCTTTGTAGGCTTGATGGATGGTGATGGGATTGGATGAGATTGATCATGTAATCGATTTAATTTGATAGGGCTTGATCCCTAATATCCACTATGTTTTGAGATTGATGTTGCTATGACTTTGCTATGCTTAATGCTTGTCACTAGGGCCCGAGTACCATGATTTTAGATCTGAACCTATTATGATATCATGAATATAAGAGTGATTTGGATCCTATCTTGCAAGTTGTATGCACCTATTAGGTGTCTTGATCTGCATACCCCAAGGTGACAATAATTGGGATTCTTTCCGCTGATTGCCGTAGTTTGAGGAGTTTATGTATTCACCATGTGTTAATGCTATGTGTCGGTTCTCTATTAAAAGGAGGCTTTAATATCCCTTAGTTTCCAATAGGACCCCGTTGCCACGGAAGGATAGAACAAAAGATGTCATACACGTTTTTATCGCAAGCACATATGGCTATATATGGAATACATGGCTACATTGTATTGATGAATTGGAGCTAGTTCTGTGTCGCTCTAGTGTGTAACTATTACATGATTGATGTCATCTAAATCATTATCCATCATCTAGTGTGTAACTATTACATATACTGAATCTTGCTAAGTTACTACTGTTGGTGCTACTGTCAGAACTACTATAAAATTGCTACTCTTATTGTCACTACTACTATTTTGTCGTGCTACTAAAATCTCTGTTGTAGAGAGATATCCCACATGTGATTGAATTGACAACTCAACAGCTAAGGCAAATAAATATTATTTGGCTCCCCTTGTGTCGAATCGATAAATCAGGGTGTAATACTACCCGCGAAGACTGTTGCGATCCCCTACACTTGTGTTCGCTTGAGGATATCCAGTTGCTACTATGAAGAATCTGAAAGATACTCGAACCAGGATCGTTCCCTCTCGAACGAGAGGAGGTAAAAACTGCCATCTAGCTCTGATTTTGATTCACCTACTATTTTGAATTAGCTTATAACACCACCTCCGGTTGCTCGTTCCGATATATAGCATGAACTTGATGATGCTACTTCTGAAATTAATGATGATACTACTACTATCCTTGATGAAACTGAAACTGTGCCACTGAATGAATTACTTGATGCTCATATTGCTAAAGCTAGAGAACTTGAAAATGCTGAAACCGATGAAGATTTTGAATCACCTATTACACTTTGCTCTCCTAATAGATATGAATTGCCTGATCTACCTAAGGGTTATGTTATGGATGGGGAGATAGGTAGGGACTTTCTTGTTTGTAATGATAGAGATGATTTGAATAAATTACTATGCAAACTGAAAGAAAAGTCTATGATGGAGAAATTGAAATGTGATCCCAAATTTTCTACTTCTCCTATATTAGTTACTAATAAGGATTATGAATTATCTATTGATCCTGAGTTAATCCCCATAGTAGAATCTGAACCTTTCCATGGTTATGAAACTGAAACTGTTGTTGGACATCTCACTAAACTGGATTATATTCCTGTCTTGTTTACTAGTGAGGAAAAGATGCGTTACCATCCCTTTCTCGCTAGAAGGCGAGGCTAAGGAGTGGTTCCTCACTCTTTCCCCTGGTTGTGTGCGTATCCCCTAGGATATGATATATTACTTCTTTGAAAAATATTTTCCTGCTCATAAGAAACAAGTTGCATTATAGGAAATATTTAACTTTGTGCATATTGAGGAAGAGAATCTCCCTTAAGCTTGAGGGAGGCTTCTCCAGCTGCTAAGAGCTCTGCTTGATCATCCTCTCAAGAAAAATTAAATACTTAATATCTTTTATAATGGACTAACCGATGCTTCTAGGGACTACCTAGATATTTGTGCTGGTTGTGTTTTCAAGGAAAGAGATGTTGAACAAGCTGAGAAGTTTTGAATAATATATTGCAAAATGCTGACAATTGTACACTTATCAAGCCACCGCCGAAACCTATTCAAAAGAAGAGAGGTATTCTATTCCTTGGTCCTACAGATACGCAAGAAGCCAAAATAACTATGAAGGTAAAATGTATTAAATCTGAAGATGCCAAGAAATTACAACATGTCGAAGAAATACTTGGATTCGACACCCGACACAGGTAGTAAAGGTAAAATCTCTCTATGACTTTAATGAAAGTGATATACCTAGACTCCTAGTCAGTGGATGAATGAATTTGAGAATAATTCAATAACTATGTCAAAAATCAATTAATACGTAATGCTATGATGATATATCGCTTAAGTGAGTTGATGTTTAGAATTTCTAATGATGTTAAGGGTCTAGGTAAACATGCTTTCATGGTTCATATTCAACTAGACCAAGTTGCTAAGTCACAGAATGATTTGCTTGCTGAAATAAATGATAATATGAATGACCATGCTGTTAGAGTTATGACTAGAGGAGAAAGAATGACTCAGGAACCTTTCTTTCCTGAAGGCCATCCTGAAAGAATTGAACATGCTTCTCATAGAATTAATGATGATGCACCTAGTCAATCTAAGAAGAAAAAGAAAAAGAAAAATAATAGTACTTTGCATGCTACTAGTGAACCTATTATAGAAAAACCTATTGAGAATCATAGTGATGTTTCTATTTCTGATGCCGAGACACAATCTAGTAATGAACATTCACCTAGTGATAACAAGAATGATAATGATAATGTTCATTAAGATGCTCAACCAAATAGTAATAAAGAACCTGATAATGATGTGAAAATAGAACCTACTAGAGATCTTGATAACCCACATCCTAAAAATAAACGTTATGAGAAGAAAGATTTTGTTGCTAGAAAACATTGTAAAGAAAGAGAACCATGGGTTCAAAACCCCATGCCATTCCCTCGTAACCCTTCCAAGAGTAAGGATTAGGAGGAGTTTGAATGCTTTGCAGAAATGATTAGACCCGTCTTTCTACGCACTCGCTTGACTCATATTTTAAAGATGCCTTCATATGCTAAGTATACGAAGGATATTATTACCAACAAAAGAAAAATACCTGAGACTGAAATGCTACTATGCTTGATAATTTTATTTTGATGGTGGAGTGCCTAAGAAGTAGGGAGATCCTGGTATACCCACAATACCTTGCTCCTTTAAAGGAAGTTATGTTAAAACTGATTTATGTGATTTGGGAGCTGGTGTTAGTGTTATGCCTTTCTCTCTTTAAAAGACTTGATTTGAATAAGCTTACACCTACTGGCATATCTTTGCAAATGGGTGGAAAATGTACTTCTATACCTATTGGAATTTGTGAGGATGTTCTTGTTGTAGTTGCAAATGTTACTATCTTAACATACTTTGTTATTCTCGAGATGCCCGAGGACGACAACATGTCGATTATCCTTGGTAGACCCTTTTTTAAATACTATATGAGCTGTTATTAATTGCAACAAAAGCAAGGTTACTTTTCATGTCAATGGCAAATAACATACCATGCATTTTTCGAAGAAGAAACCTTTGGTTAATAATATTAATGTCATTGAGCCAAGTACCACAATCATCATTGGAGGTTTTAAATTTCCTCTTCCTACCGCCAAGAAGAAATATGATATTCTTATTGTTTGGGATATGCATATCCCCATTGAGTTAACTTAGTGTTACACGAAAAAAATTCTTCGGTTTCATGTCAATCGGAAACGATTATTAATAAGAATTGATCAACTTTATTAATTCATCCTTTTTGAGAGACATGAAGTTAAAGAATTTAGTAAGCACAACTCTGTGTATCATTTGTTTACCCTTTGTTATTTTAGTTAAATAAAATAAAATACCATGATTATCTTGTTTTCTGAATCTCCCGTGCAATAAAAAATGACACAAATATAAAAAGTCTCAGATTGCCACAAAATTTTAACATGATTTTTTTTGGAATATTTAAGATTTTTTGGTGCTAAAAACACCACAGGAGGTGCACGTGTGGGCCGCAAGCCAACATGGCGCGCCCTGATAGCTTATAGGCCCACAGGGGGCCTTTGCCTTTTCTCTTCATCCCATGCCATCCCTTACCTCCAGCAGAAATCCCTTCACCCTATGTCCCTCATGTTCTTGCTTCTCAAACTGAAATTTTCGATCTCTTTGAGTGGAACTTCGTTTTCGAAAGTGTTTTGAGGAATTGCTCCTTGGTATGTGACCCTCCCATTCCTCCAATTAGTTTTTTCTTTAATGGTTTATATTTTGCATATTTTGCTGCACTTGGTGCTAATGAAAATGAGCTTGCATGTCGAATTCTTTGAGTTCCAAGTAGTATGAATGATTGATATGGCCTCTATGCATCTATATAAGTAGTTGCTACCAATCTTGCAAAGTTTTATTGACATAATTTTGTGGTCCAAAAATTTCAGAAAGTTTTCCCATAGGAAGATGAATTTCCTTAGGAGGGGTTCTGCAAGCGGACGTCCCAAAGGAGTTGGTGGGAGGATTCAGGATCAGGACATCAACATATTTCGCAACATAGAAGTCAGACCGTGGGAATGGCCACATGTACCCTTCATGAGCGAAGTGGGCTTCCACCAAGAGTTCATGCAATTAGTTGCAAATGTCGGGCCGACCAACTTCCTCGTAGATTAGTGTCACCAATACTATCAACTTACAAATTTCTTTATGCAAAATTTCTATTTTTCGAATAGGCTCGGTGCTCCCATGGTACGCTTTGATCTATATGCAACAAATCATGAAATACCACTCTCTGAATTTTGTGAACTATTGCTTCCCTATGATGGGGTAATGAGTGATCCTAAGCCAAAGGAGTTTGAGGGATTCCTACTTACCTTAATTGTGGGACAAACTAGGGGCGTGTCAAATGCTAGTGCCACCACTTTACATTTCCATTTTGTGCATTACTTGGCTTTATTCATAGGGAAATGTTTAACTGTTGTGAGTCAGGATGGTGGTCTCGGTTCCCCCGCCCTTGCTATTTTGCATCACACACTTTATGGCGACAACATTTACAACGTAGGAGCTATTGTCGCACGTGATGCGTCTCCAACGTATCTATAATTTTTGATTGTGTCATGCTATTATATTATCTGTTTTGGATGTTTTATATGCATTACTATGCTATTTTATATTATTTTTAGGACTAACCTATTAATCTAGAGCCTAGTGCTAGTTTATGTTTTTCCTTGTTTTTGAGTATTGCAGGTTTGGAATATTAAACAGAGTCCAAACGGAATAAAAATCTTCGGAATGGTTTTTTCTAGAACAAAAGAGATCAACCAAGCTTGGAGTGCACGACAGGGAAGCTGCTAGGAGGTCACAAGCTCGGGGGCGCGGCCATCCCCCTGGCCGCGTCTAGCAGTCTTGCCACCTCCTGGCAGGTTTCCTAGCCCTAATCTTCGTCCTATAAATACCCAAATATTCCCCCACTGCCAAAAGAGCCACACAAATACTTCTCTACCGCCATAAGCCTCCATTCCCGAGAGATCCAATCTTGGAGCCTTTTTCGATAATCTGCCGGAGGGGGATCCGATCATGGAGGGCATCTACATCAACTCCATTGCCCCTCCGATGATGCGTGAGCAGTCCACCATAGACCTACGAGTCCATATCTAGTATCTAGATGGCTTGTTCTCTCTCTTTGTGCTTCAATACCATGTTCTTCATGATCTTCATGGAGATCTATCCGATGTAATACTCTTTTGCGATGTGTTTTTCGAGATCCGATGAATTGTGGGTTTATGTTCAGATTATCCATGAATATTATTTGAGTCTTTTCTGAATTATTATATGCATGATTTCATATATTTACAAGCCTCTTTGAGTTATTGGTTTTGGTTTGGCCAACTAGATTGGTAATTCTTGCAATGGGACAAGTGCTTAGTTTTGGGTTCAATCTTGCGATGTCCTCACCCAGTGACAAAGTAGGGGTAGCGAGGCACGTATTATATTGTTGCCATCAAGGATAACAAGATGGGGTCTTCATCATATGGATTGAGTTTATACCTCTACATCATGTCATCTTACCTAATGCGTTACTCTGTTCTTCATGAACTAAATACTCTAGATGCAGGCAGGAGTCGGTCGATGTGTGGAGTAATAGTAGTAGATGCAGAATCGTTTCGGTATACTTGACACGGACATGATGCCTATATGCATAATCATTGCCTTGTATATCTTCATAATTATTCGCTTTTGCTCGACAATAATTTGTTCACCCACCGTGATACTTTCCTTGAGGGGAGAAGCCTTTAGTGAAACCTATGCCCCTCGAGTCTACTTTCCATAATATATTTTTAGATCTATAAACCAAAAATACCTTACTGAAATTTATTTACTTTTTTACTTTCCGCAATCTTTTACATCTTTCTCTATCAGATCTAATCCTTGCAAATAACCGTGAAGGGATTGGCAACCCCTTTATAGCGTTGGGTGCAAGAGTTTGATTGTTTGTGTAGGTGCATCCATTAGTGACTTGCTTGTTCCTCCTACTGGATTGATACCTTAGTTCTCAACAACTGAGGGAAATACTTGTCTACTTTGCTGCATCACCCTTTCCTCTTCAAGGGAAAACCAACGCACGCTCAAGAGGTAGCAAGAAGGATTTCTGGTGCCGTTGCCGCGGAGGATACATATCAAGCCTACCAAGTACCCATCACAAACTCATCTCTTGCATTTACTTGATTTGACATTTGACTCTCGTTTTCCTCTCCCCCACTTCTAAAATGACTTTCAGAAAATACCAAAAAGATTTGCCTTTTTATTCGCCCTTCTTTCGTTCGCCTTTTGGTTTGCCTTTTGATTGCTTGTGTGCTTGATTGCTTGCTTTGTCACAATGTCTGAGAATACCAAGTTGTGTGACTTTGCCAATACTAATAATTATGATTTTATTAGTACTCCTATTGCTCCCGCCACTAGTGGGGAATCTTATGAAATCAATGTTGCCTTGCTAAATCTTGTTATGAAAGAACAATTTTCTGGCCTTCCTAGTGAAGATGTCGCATCCCATATAAATACTTTCATTGAGCTGCGTGATATGCAAAAGAAGAAATATGTGGATAATGATATTGTTAAATTGAAGCTTTTTCCGTTCTTGCTATGAGATCGTGCTAAAACTTGGTTTTCATCTTTGCCTAAAAATAGTATTGATTCATGGAATAAGTGTAAAGATGCTTTTATTTCCAAGTACTTTCTGCCCGCTAAGATCATCTCCCTTAGGAATAATATAACAAATTTTAAGCAACTGGATCATGAGCATGTTGCACAATCTTGGGAGAGGATGAAATTAATGATTAGGAATTGTCCTGCACATGGTTTGAGTTTATGGATGATTATACAAATTTTCTATGTTGGATTGAATTTTGCTTCTAGAAATCTTTTAGATTCCGCTGCGAGTGGTACTTTTATGGAAATCACGTTAGGAGAAGCTACTAAACTCCTAGATAATATCATGACAAACTACTCTCAACGGCATACCGAAAGATCTACTAGTAAAAAGGTGCATGCTATTGAAGAAATAAATACTTTGAGTGAAAATATGGATGAATTGATGAAATTGTTTGCTAGTAAGAGTGATCCTATTGATCCTAATGATATGAATTTTTATTATTTGATTGGAAATAATAATGAATCTATGGATGTGAATTTTGTTGGTAGGAACAATTTTGGTAATAACACGTATAGAGGTAATTTCAATCCTAGTCCGTTTCCTAGTAATTCCTCTAATAATTATGGTAATTCCTACAACAATTCTTATGGAAATTATAATAAGATGCCCTCTGATTTTGAAAACATTATTAAAGAATTTATTAATTCTCAGAAGGTTTTCAATGATTCGACTGAAGAAAAATTGCTCAAGATTGATAATTTGGTTAGGAACGTTGATAGAATTTCTCTTGAGATTGATTCTTTGAAGTTAGATCTACTCCACCCAAGGATGATATTAATTAGTCTTTAAAAGCTATGAGAATCTCTATTGATGAGTGTAAGGAAAGAACCGCTAGATTACGTGCTAAGCGTGAATGGCTTGAAAACGTGTGTTCTCATGATAATAATGATGAAGATCTCAAAGTGATTGATGTGACTCCTAATGAATCTTTATTTTCCAATATAAATCTTGATAAATATGGGACTGGAGTTAATTCAACCTTAGGTAAAATTCATCCCAATGATTCAGAGTTTATAAATCTTAATGCTAAATTTGATAAAAGTGGGATAGAAGAGGTCAAAACTTTAAATAGCAATGAACCCACTCTTTTGGATTTGAAGGACTTTAATTATGATAGTGTTGGTGCACTAGCATTTTGGGATCTCCAGTGCCCCTTACTCGTGCACGGGCACTAGTAGCCACCCTGACAACGAGGCCCGACAGGGAGCTGCTAGATACAAATTCAGGAGAATCAAGACCAAAGGAAAGACCTTATCGGGATGGCCTTCAAAGCCCCGGCAAGGCAAAGCCCCGGCAGGACCTGGCAAGGCGGAGCCCCGGCAAGACCCCGCCAGGGCAGAGGCTAGGTGTCACCCCGCCTAGGCACGTGTCGCGGTGCCGGCGATGGAGGGGCTAAGCGATGCCGATGGGACGGGCTCTTGTCCTGTTCGTAGACAGTTAGAGATGCCTGACGGTGCATTAAATGCGCCTGTCCTACTCCGTCAGTGTGAGGTATGATAACACTATAGCTCTGTACACCCCATGTACATACTATGCGCCACTATTGGTGACCCCTTCTAGAGTATAAAAGGAGGCCCATGGCGTTACGGTAGGGGAATTTTTTCCACTTTTGGTCGACTTTTGGACCTTTGACTCCCACCTTCTAGATCATGCACGTAGCAGCCGTTCATGGTGCTCCTGTAGCTGGAACCCTAAAAACACCCACAATATAACCAAACAGGAGTAGGGTTTTACGCATCTTTGCGGCCCGAACTTGGGTAAAATCCCGCGTGTTGTTCATCAGATCTGCTCTCTGTGCGAGCTTTCTTCCCCGCCGAACCGTAAAGGGGTCCTTACGATCCCATAGGTGTCGTTTCCCCGACATCTTTGGCACGCCAGGTAGGGGTAGAGGTCGCGTTGACCTGATCTGGTGATCAGCGCGCCAGTTCCTTCATAATCATCATCGCCATGGCCCCCAAGAAGAAGGGCCTAACGGCAGTTGGCCCAACCACGCCCGCTATCCCTGTATCTACACAGACAGGCGACGGTGTAGACGCGAGTGGAGGAGGAGGCAGAGGTTTAGAGCTTCCGCAACGTTCCAGTGACCAAGGCCAAGGAAGCGGCGACACCCGCTGCGGAGACGCTCATGGCTGCAGCGGGAACCCCCACGCCGCTGGGTCTGAGGACGGAGCTCTACCGCCTGCGGGTGGTATGGTGAATGTCGGGGACGGAAGGGTACCTTCCAAGACGCCCACGCCGGCGCCTATGCCGCGACCTTCCCAGGACGTGCGCAAAGAGCAGCGTCACGGTGCCCACGGTTTCCAACGTCCCCACAGAAAAGCTCCTACGCATCACTCCTAAGGTGTGCGGGACCAGCATGCTCGCCAACATGCTAGCGAGAGTGGCGTGCCATCGCGGGACCGCGATGAAGCTCCTTCTAACACCGTTAGGAGTCAGAGCACCTCGCGTTCTTCGCACCGCTTGCTACCGACCACGTCGGAAGAAGCAATGGCATGGGCACAACTACTCCTGAACTTCCCTACTGCTATGGAGAAGCTCGATGAGTGGAGAGCTACCATTCAGAGCCTCCTCAACCTTGCAGACAAGTTTCGATCCATTGAGCCGGCTCACGCCAGTGGCGAGAAGGCCGGAGGCGGTGAGACTACGGTGCACTCTCCTCCACAGCAACAATGCCGGTCATCAAATCAACGGACCGACACTTAGACGGTTACTCGACGTCATCGTCCAATCCACGGACACGCGGCGATCAGTGTCAAGTTCTTCGGGAGCGAAGCAAGGAAGACGCTTGGACTACAATCGAGCGGCGGCGAGAAGCGCGCCATCAATCTGATAAGCGCGCTGGGCCCACCATGGACAAAACCGCGCTAGGGTACCCAGTCAACCTACCTTACGAGGTGGCTTGTACAACGCTTATCCGTGAGCTGTGACAAGTACAATGGCCCAACTTACGCAATTGCAAGAAGGGGTTCATTGATATTCCTGGTAACCGGAAGGTCCCAGAGAAATATGACGGCAAGACCCACCCGTCAGAGTTCCTGAGCATCTACACCATTGCGGTGCAGGCTGTCGGGGCTCACAATGACAAGATACTCACCAACTACTTCCCATTGGTGCTTAAGCCCAATGTCAGGTCGTGGTTGATGCACGTGCCGGATAATTCCATTGCTTCCTGGGCAGACCCGTGCCATGAGTTTGTTGGCACGTTTACCGGAGGCCACCAAGCTCCTGGACAAGAAAGCGATTTGCACATCATCCCTCAAAAGGAGGGCGAGACTTTGTGCAAGTACATCCAAAGGTTCAGCCGCGTGCACCACAACATACCAGACATTCATCCTGGTGCTGTTATCAATGCGTTCCATCAGAACATGCGCAACCGCAGGGTGCGGGAAGAGCTGGCGATGAACAAGGTCAGGGATGTTGCCGAGCTTTATGATCTTGAAGATAAATGTGCTCGGGCTGAAGAAGGGAGGAGGCTCCCCAGCAAGGACGCTGGCGCAGGGGTCGACTCTGAGGATGAGGACACCGCTGCCCCGACAACGAAGGGCCAGCGGCATAACAAGAAGTGCAAGGGCAAGGCCGTGCTTGCCATCAAGGGATCCGCAACCCCGGTACCGCCAATAAGGGCAAGGTTGGTGACCCCAGCAAGGATGTTGCCGGGTGCGCCTCCTGCTAGGCAATGGCGGCTGCCGTCAAGCCGGAAGGCTCCGTCAAGCAGTATTGCAAGATCCATCGCACCAAGGGCCACGATCTCTAGGACTGCCAACAAGTTGAGCAACTTGCTGAGAAGCAAAAAGCCAAGTAGGAGTGGCGAGACAAGGAGAAGGGCCAGGATGGTGTGGAGGGGTCTAGCAAGAAGCGCGTTGGCCTAGGAGGTCACCGCGGCAAGCCCAAACAACAAAAAGACCAGCCCGCTTATGGTCATGACAAGCAAGAGGGTGATGATGATGACGTCGAAGGGGACGGCGAGTCTATCAAGCATGAGTTCCAGAAGGCTACAGATATGATGTGCATCAAGGGAGGTGCCTCGTCGCATTCCTCTCACTGCCAACTTAAACAATGGGCGTGCAAGGTTAACACGGCGGGGCCGTCCATCGGTGCCCAGAAACCTCTGAGGTTGTCCAACACTCCTATCATTTTCGACGCCGAGGATCACCCTGATCGCACAACTACAGTCGTGTGCCCGCCATTTTTGGTTTTGCCAACAATTCGCAACCTCAAGGTGACGAAGATGCTAGTCGACAGTGGGTCCAGCCTGAACCTGATCTCACCTGATGTCATCCAGAGGCTGCAAATTCTTGATGAAGATCTCAAGCCCACATGCGCTTTCCTAGGGGTCAATTCAGGGAGGACTCAGTCGAAGGGCAAAATCACACTACCGGTGACGTTTGGCAGTGATATAAATTTTAGGACGGAGAAGATCGTTTTTGACGTTGCCAAGATCTCATTGCCATACAACGATATCCTTGGTCGCCCAGCGTTGGCCAAGTTCATGGCTGCCACCCACTTCGCTTACAATGTGTTGAAGATGCCCGGGCCAATGAGCATCATCACGATCAACTCTGACAAGAAAGGCGCACTTATCTGTGTCGATCAACTGTACCGAGAGGCAGTTGCAGCACCTACCGCCAAGGCACTTGCTCCTACCGCTGATGCTCCCGGGGGGAAGAAGACCGACAAGGCCTATGGCGCACATTCCGGCAAGCGTGCCTCCTCGGGGTGTTGCGCTCCCGTTGACGATGTGCTAGAGATCTCCACCGGCAAGAGCAAGAAGTCCAAGGCAGCTCCACCAGAGACTAATAAGGTGCCCGCCAAGGAGGATGATATGGGAGGAACTTTCACCTTAAGTTCCACCCTTGACGAAAAATAGGAAAGCGCGCTCGTCACCTTACTGCGGGCGAATGTCGATGTGTTTGCATGGTAAACATCTGATATCCCCGGTGTTCCCAGGAAGGTGATTGAGCACCACCTTGCCATCTGTCCACATGCATGGCCCGTCAAGCAGAAGGTCAGGAAGCAGGCTTTGGAGCGGCAACAGTTCATTGCCGAAGAGATTAAGAAATTAGAAGCAGCTGGCTTGATTAGAGGAGTACTTCATCCAACATGGTTGGCCAATCTAGTTGTAGTGCGCAAGGTGAATGGAAAATGGAGGCCGTGTATTGACTTCACAGACATCAATAAAGCCTGCCCCAAAGATCCTTTTCCCTTGCCGCGCATCACCCAGATTGTGGACTCCACCATCGGCTGCGACTTGTTGTCTTTCCTTGATGCCTATTCAGGCTATCATCAGATTTTCATGGCCAAGGAAGATGAGGAGAAGACCGCATTTATCACCCCATGTGGTACATATTATTTTTTGCGTATGCCTTTCGGGTTGAAAAGTGTTGGTTCTACATTTGCAAGAGCGGTTCAAATTGGTTTTTAGCCCAAACTACATAGAAATATGGAGGCTTATATGGATGACATAGTGGTCAAAACCAAGGACAAGGCTACACTCATATCAGACCTAGAAGAAACATTTGCAAATCTACGCAAGATCAAAATGAAGCTCAACCCCGAGAAGTGTGTGTTCGGCGTCCCATCCGGCAAGCTTCTCGGATTCTTTGTATCTCAACGTGGAATTGAAGAAAATCCCGACAAGATCAAAGCAATTGAGCAAACTGAAGCACCAAGACATGTCAAGGATGTGCGTCGTCTTGCCGGATGTGTTGCTGCTCTAGGTAGGTTCATCTCAAATTCGCTGAGCATGCCCTGCCCTTTTTCAAAATCTTGAAGAAGGTGGGTCCGATGAAATGGACTCCGGAAGCGGAGGCAGCGCCGCAGGATTTGAAGAAGTACATCTCCTCTTCTCCAGTCCTAGTCATGCCAAAACCACGAGAGCCATTGCTGATATATCTAGCGGAAACAAATCCAGTGGTGACTGCTGCATTAGTGGCAGAAAGAGAAGTTGATGAAGAAGCAGCGGTAGCGGCAAGACCACCAACGATCTAGGACATTCCCCGGCAGGGTCTGGTGCCGACATGGAAGGAACTGCGCAGTTAAACGAGACAATTCAGAAGAAGAAGGTGGTGTAGTGCCCAGTCTATTTTGTCAGCTCCCTTTTGTAGGGTCTAGGTCAAGATACTCCGGCGTGCAAAAGTTCCACTTTGGCCTCCTTATGTCCTCGAGGAAGCTGCACCATTACTTCCAAGCACATGAGATCACCGTTGTCACTCGCTTCCCGCTGCAACGGATTTTGCGGAATCCAGAAGCTACCGACAGGATTGTTCATAGCCCCCAAGTGCAAGGAATCATCATAGCAATTTCCAAAGGTGGAAGTGATAAGTATGGAGTGTAGAACCCACAAGGAGCTAAAGGTAAGATCAATATTCTCTCAAGTCCTATCTGCCATTGATACGAATCTACGTACACCAAACGTTTGCTTCCAACTAGAAACGAGAAATAAAACTATGTTGTGGGTAGGAAGAGGATAGCTTTGCATGATATCGGTGAAATAAAATATAAATACATGTGCTGTTATCATAATATTACAATATATTACAAATAGCAAGTGTGGAATAATGATGGGTCGGTGTGCGGAATTATCCTAGGAAATTGTTAACAAGATCGGAAATCATTATTGCAATTTTATATGAGGGAGAGGCATAAGCTAACATACTTTCTCTACTTGGATCATA
Source organism: Hordeum marinum (assembly GCA_022496015.1). NCBI lineage: Eukaryota > Viridiplantae > Streptophyta > Magnoliopsida > Poales > Poaceae > Hordeum > Hordeum marinum. Next base: position 366,369,206 of record CM039673.1, on the reverse strand, counting down.
TGCACTTATGATTGGAACTCTAGCAAGCATCCACAACTACTAAAGATCATTAAGGTAAAACCCAACCATAGCATTAAAGCATCAAGTCCCCTTTATCCCATACGCAACAACCCCCTTACTCGGGTTTATGCTTCTGTCACTCAAGCAACCCACTATAAGCGAATCATGAACGTACCGCAACACCCTACAGCGGGAATCCTTCAAGTGTGCGCGGCACAGAAGGCACCATAGGACAACACCAAAGTAAACATACAACTCAAACCAATCTAGATCATCAATCAACCCGAAGGACAAAAGTAATCTACTCAAAACATCATAGGATGGAAACACATCATTGGATCATAATATGTAGCATCAAGAACCATGCTCTAATAGATGATTACAGCGAGGTGTGGGAGAGTGGACCGCTAAAAGGAGATGAGGATGGTGATGAAGAAAATGATGTTGATGAAGACGATCACCACGGCAATGGTTCCCCTCATGGCACTCCGGCACCACCAGAGAGGGGGGGGAGAGGTTCTCCCCCTTGTGATACCTCCCCCATGGCCCCCCATTTGTGGGGAGAGGTTCTCCCTCTGGTCCTTGTCCTCCATGGTGTTGATGGACCCTCCGGGACGATGAAGATGGCCTCCGGTGATGGTGACCCGCTCCGACAGGGTGCCGAAGAGGGCCAAGATTGGTTTTTCGTGGCTCTAGAGGTGTGCGGCGATGGAACTCCCGATCTAGGTTTCTTTGTGGGGTTTTTGGTATTTATAGAAATTGTTGGCGTCGGTCCCACATTCAGAAGGTTCCCGAGGAAGTCACAATCCAGGGGGCGCGCCCTAGGGGGGCCTCGCCCCTGTGGCTTGTGGCCTCCTCGTCCTTCCACTCCGGTGACTCTTCGCTCCAGTATTTTTTATATTTTCCAAAAATATTCTCCGTAAATTTTCAGCTCATTCCGAGAACTTTTATTTCTGCACAAAAACAACACCACGGTAGTTCTGCTGAAAATAGCGTTAGTCCGAGTTAGTTCTAATAAAATCATACCGAAATCATATAGAATTATTGTAAACATGGCATGAATACTTCATCAAATATAGACACGTTGGAGACGTATCAACATCCCCAAGCTTAATTCCTGCTCGTCCTCGAGTAGGTAAATGATAAAAGAAATAATTTATGAAGTGTGAATGCTAGCAAGTGCACAAGTTTGATCAATGATAATTCCAATCACTTTTTGTAGCATCAATATATATCATAAACAATAGCTCATCTCATCAAACCTCTCATGATGAAGTAACAAGCTATTCACATGTTAAAGTATAGACCATAAAGGTTCTTGAAAACTAAGAACTATGCCTTCAGTCACCAAACAATTGCAATTCATCCTATTTTCAGGAAGGGTCTATGTAAGGGCTTTGATTTACCAAATTCCACATAGTCAACTATCATATAGTCTTCCATGATTGCTAACTCTCAAAGCATATTTTTAGAGCAAATGACATCCATCGAACACAAAGGAAGATAGGAGCTTAGAGTTTCGCCTCCCAACTTATTTATCATATAGATAATTGTCAACAATAATAATTCATGATCAAATATACTTGGATGGCCATATATGCTTGGATCTTTACCCACCACATGATGCTTGCCAAGAGAAAAAGGCGAAATATAGGAAGTGGTGAAGATCACCATGACTCTTGTATACGAGTAAGTACTAGAAAATAAAAGATAGGCCCTTCGCAGAGGCAAGCAGAGGTTTCCATGCGTTTTTTGTTTTTGGATGTGCAAACTCTTAATGCAAAGGAACGTCATGTTGTATTGCCCTTTGTGATAGCATCCTTTATTATGTAGTCCGTCACTTTTATTTCTTTGTCATCGCAAATTTGTACATCACTTATTTTCCCTTACAATAAAAGATCTTACATATTTAAGAGAAATTTTTATTGCTTTTTGCACCGATGACAACTTACTTGAAGGATCTTATTCAATGCATAGGTAGGTATAGTGGACTCTCATGGCAAAACTGGTTTAAGGGTGTTTGGATGCACAAGTAGTATTTCTACTTGGTGCAGAAGTTTTGGCTAGTATGAGGTGGAAACAAGCACCACATGTTGGAGGATCCAAAACAATATAACTTGTATACAAATATACCCAAGCATAACTCATTACGTTGTCTTCCTTGTCCAACTTCAACTAATTTGCTCAAGTTCGAAACTAATTAATGGGTATTCACAATCATAGAAGATGTCCAAGATAGTATATTTATATGTGAAATCTCTCTTCCTTCAATATTCTTACATGAATTGTTCAAGTGACCATGCGGTGTTTGCTAACTTTCAATAAATTTTACCACCTATACTTCTTATATGCGAAGTCATTACTCCCCATGGGATAAGCATATAAAATATATAATTTCAGATTTATGATATTCAATTCATTCAACCATTTACACATAGGATATAAGTGAAGCACGAGAGTGAATGAAAAACTACTCCAAAAGATATAAGTTAAGATCAATGTGTAGTTAATTAGTTAAATAGCCATGTGAGGACTCTCTCTTATTAAAAAATTCAGATATAAAGATTTTATTGAAACAGCAAATAAAATAAAAATGGCACTCCTAGAATAACATGCATCATGTGAACGAATAAAAATTTAGGCTCAACATCGGCTAACCGATAATTGTTGATGAAGAGAGGTGGGATGCGTAGCATCCCCAAAATTAGATGCTAGAGACTTCTTGAAATATTTACTTGGGGTGCCTTAGGCATCCCCAAGCTTGAGCTTTTCTATCTTGTACAATCCTCTCATATCATGGTTTCACCTATTCTCAAAAACTTCATCTACACAAAACTCAAAAAGAACTCGTACACATAAGAATAAATCAACACTTCATGTACTGCCAAGACAAGTTTCACAATAATTTTCAAGCATTAGATACTGTATACTATCATTTCCACAATTTATATCTACCAATATAGTCTATGGAAACTATAGTATAAGTAGATAACAAAACTATGACAACAATCTGTCCAAACAGAACAGTCTGTAGAAATTTATTATAACAGTGTACCTCTGTGACTCAAACAATTCTGAAAATTTAGTACCTGCTAAGGAATTTATATGAAAACACTGTGTAAAAATTAAGAAACTTCCCACATCCCATTAAAATATGAAAATTCAAACACTACGGCAGAAGTTTCTATTTTTACACAACACATATCAAACATGCAATTCAAGCATCCTAAAGGCAATTCTTGGAACTTTTTACTGAAAAACAAGATTATAAATAGCACCTAACATAGAAAAAAATAAAATGACTCTCCAAGAAACACTCATATTATGTGATGAATAAAAATATAGTGCCAAATAAGATATACCGATAGTATTGAAGACGAAAGAGGGGATGTGTTCCGGGGCATCCCCAAGCTTAGATGCTTGAGTATTCCTTGAATATTACCTTGGGAGTGCCTTGGGAACCCCCAATCTTAGGTTCTTGTCAATCCTTATTCTCCTCATATCAGTGTCTCACCAAAAACTTGAAAACTTCAATCACACAAAAGTTAACGGAACTTTGTGAGAAAGGTTAGTGTAATAAACATAGATCATTCACTTAGGTACTGTCAAGACAAGATTCATAATTATTCCCACATGATAACTAATATATTATTCCCACAATTTATATTACTCATTATAAGCTATAGGGACACTTGAAACAAGCAAACTATGCATGCAAAACGGAATCTGTTAAAAACAGAACAATCTATAAAGATCTGAATGATAACCATACTTCCCTGACGCTTAAAATTATGAAAAATTAGGAAATTTCACAGAATTTTCATGGAAATGTTTTTTAGATCTTTCAGAATTTTTTGACTCTCCAGTAAAATCATACAAGTCATATACTGGATGCAAAACTTTCCGATTTTGCACAGAATCAAACAAGCAAGTATCCACGCTATCCCAAAGGCTTTACTTGACACTTTATTGAAATAAAAGACACAGAACATGATTAATACAGTAGCTTAATCATGTTAACACATCAAAACAGAAAGTAAAAGTGTTGGGTTGTCTCCCAACAAGCGCTTTTCTTTAATGCCTTTTTAGCTAGGCATGATATTTCAATGATACTCTTCCAAGCCAAATTCCGATGATCATTATATTCATACTCAAAAAGATATAAGTGAAGTTCATAGAGCATTCTTAATTAATATAGATTAACCAATATCCAAGCTCATAATATATAAGTGAAGAATATGAATCATTCTATAAAGCCATACTCAAAAGATTTAAGTGAAGCACAAAGAGCATTCTATAAAGCCATACTCAAAAAATTTAAGTGAAGCACAAAGAGCATTCTACAAATCCATACTCAAAATATTTAAGTGAAGAACAAAGAGCATTATACAAATCCATCAAGGACTATCTCATACTAGAAGGGATCATAAAGGAAAATACAAACATTAAAGACACATATCATGTGAACAAAACAAAAACCGAGGTATACCGATAATTGTTGAAGAATAAAGATGGGATGCCTTCTGTGGCATCCCCAAGCTTAGGTGCTTGAGTCTCCTTGAAATATTGACTTGGGGTGCCTTGTTAATCCCGAAGCTTGAAATCTTATCTCTCTGTTTTCTTCTTATATCGATACCTCCTCGATCTTCAAACACTTCATTCACACAAAACTTAACAAAACCCTCATGAGATCCGTTAGTATAATAAAGCAAATTACTACTTTAAGTACTGTTGTGAACTCATTCCAAATTCATATTAGCATTATATCTACTGTAGTCCAACTTCACCATGGTTACTGCCCCCCAATACAAGCCATAGATTCATCAAAATAATAGAACAATGCATAGAAAACAGAATGTGTTAAAAACATGACAATATGTAGTAATCTAGAAACTTCGTATACTTCCGTAATTCAAACAATTCTAAAAATTTAGGAAAATTTAAAAAAATTGCATACCATAACTGTGTTAATATTTCAGAAACTTTTGATGTTCCAGTAAAAAAATGTAAATTCACGCACTACAGCCAAAGTTTCTGGTTTTCCACTGCACACACCAAACAAGCAATCTAATCATCCTAAAAGTAAATTTTGGCACGTTATTTTTATAATACAATGGATATATACAAGGTGATAATTATTTTACAGAAGGTTTCCCTGAAAAATTCTACATTGTTTCCATGAGCATAAACACAAGTGTTCAAGGTCGACCCTCACTTCTCCAATGCACAACCTTCCAATCACTTCTCTTTTTGAAAAACTTCTCGGGCATAAGAGGCAAGTAACCCTTTTTGTATTTTTTGTATTTTTTTGTTAGTTTCACCCACAACTACATAAAGTAAAAAGGGAAAACAAAATCTATTTAGTGAATAAAGAAAACAAGCATACACGAGAATATCAACCACACGCTATTGCTCCTCGGCAACGGCGCCATAAAAGAGCTTGATAGTCCCCAAGTGCAAGGAATCATCGTAGCAATTTACAAAGGTGGAAGTGATAAGTATGGAGTGTCGAACCCACAAGGAGGTAAAGGTAAGATCAATATTCTCTCAAGTCCTATCTCCCACTGATAGGAATCTACGTACACCAAACGTTTGCTTCCAACTAGAAACAAGAAATAAAACTACGTTGTGGGTAGGAAGAGGATAGATTTGCATGATATCGAAGAACTAAATTATAAATATAGGTGCTGTTATCATAATATTACAATATATTACAAATAGCGAGTGTGGAATAATGATGGGTCGGTGTGCGGAATTATCCTAGGCAATTGTTAACAAGATTGGAAATCATTATTGCAATTTTATGAGGGAGAGGCATAAGCTAACATACTTTATCTACTTGGATCATATGCACTTATGATTGGAACTCTAGCAAGCATCCGCAACTACTAAAGATTATTAAGGTAAAACCCAACCATAGCATTAAAGCATCAAGTCCCCTTTATCCCATACGCAACAACCCCCTTACTCGGGTTTATGCTTCTGTCACTCAAGCAAACCACTATAAGCGAATCATGAACATACCGCAACACCCTACAGTGGGAATCCTTCATGTGTGCGCGACACGGAAGGCACCATAGGACAACACCAAAGTAAACATACAACTCAAACAAATCTGGATCATTAATCAACCCGAAGGACAAAAGTAATCTACTTAAAACAGCATAGTATGGCAACACATCATTGGATCATAATATGTAGCATAAAGCACCATGCTCAAGTAGGTGATTACAGTGGGGTGCGGGAGAGTGGACCGCTAAAAGGAGATGAGGGTGGTGATGAAGAAGGTGATGTTGATGAAGATGATCACCGCGGTGATGGTTCCCCCGATGGCACTCCGGCACCACCGGGAGAGGAAGGAGAGGTTCTCCCCCTTGTGATCCCTCCTCCATGACTCCCCCCATTGTGGGGAGAGGTTCTCCCTCTGGTACTTGGCCTCCATGGTGTTGATGGCCCCTCCGGGACGATGAAGATGGCCTCCGATGATGGTGACCCCCTCCGACAAGGTGCGGGAGAGGGCCAAGATTGGTTTTTCATGGCTCTAGAGGTGTGTGGCAGCGGAACTCCCGATCTAGGTTTCTTTCTGTTTTTTTTGGTATTTATACGTATTTTTGGCGTCGGTCCCACGTCCAGAAGGTTCCCAAGGAAGTCACAAGCCAAGGGGCGCGTCCTATGGGGACTGCGCCCCTGTGGCTTGTGGCCTCCTCGGCCTTCCTCTCCGGTGACTCTTCGCTCCAGTATTTTTAATATTTTCCATAAATATTCTCCATAATTTTTCAACTCATTTTGAGAACTTTTATTTTTGCAGAAAAACAACACCACGGTAGTTCTGCTGAAAACAATGTCAGTCCGGGTTAGTTCTAATAAAATCATACTGAAATCATATAGAATTATTGTAGACATGACATGAATACTTCATCAATTATAGATACATTGGAGATGTATGAATTGTGGAGTGGGCTTTGGAAATGTCAAGCTTTGGTCCCAAGTTTGAACGCACTTCGACCATCCAGAGCAGAGCCTTGGCGGAGTTCATTGCAGAATAGACCCCAATGCCAAATGAAGAAGTTCCAGAGTCAACTCTCCCCGACAAGGAAACAAATCAACAGTGGATCATGTATTTTGACGAAGCTTTCTCGCTGCAAGGCGCCGGTGCCGGAGTGCTGCTTGTCGCACCCACCGGAGAGCACCTCAAATATGTGATTCAGATGCACTTTCCCCGGGAGAGGTGAATAAACAATGCTGAATATGAAGGGCTGCTTGCCGGTCTTAGGATCGCGACAGACCTTGGGATTAAGAAGCTTATCGTCAGGGGCAATTCTCAGCTTATTGTTAGGCAGATGAATAAGGATTATCAGAGTCCATTGATGGAAGCTTATGTATATAAAGTGAGGAAGTTGGAATTACACTTTGACGGTCTACAAATTGAAAACGTTCCGCATACAGAGAACAACATTACTGATGGCCTGTCAAAGTGTGCTGCCCTTAAGTTGCCTGTGGAACCAGGAACTTTCGTGCTCCGACTGACTCGACCATCCGTGACACCATCGACTGGACAAGAGAAAAGAAGAAAGTTGAGTTCCGGCAAGTATCTCCCGGCAGGGCTCCCAGAAGCCGCTGGCGAGGAGGTTGCCGGGGACAACGTCAGGCTTGCCGGTGAGCGTCGCGCTCTGGCGGAGCCCCGGGCTCTTGCCGGGAGCAACAAGCTCCGGCAGGACCTCGGACCCTTGCTGTTGAGACAGATGCTTCCTCGGTAGAGGATATGCCTTTAGTCCTTGTTGTGAAGCCCGAAGCTCTAGCATGGGCACAACACATGTCCATTTCCTTAAAGCCGAAGAACTCCCTGAGGAAGCGGAGAAAGTAGCCCGTCGGTCTAATATGTACCAATTCATGGACAACGTCCTGTACAGAAAGAGGCCGAATGGTGTGAAACTCAAGTGCATTTCTCGGGAGGATGGACTGGAGCTGTTGGGAGAGATACATGGAGGCATATGTGGCTCCCACATAGGATCAAGAGCACTTGCTAGTAAGGCAATCCGACAAGGTTTCTTTTGGCCCACTACCCTCCAGGATGCAACTGCGCTAGTAACCACGTGTGAAGCATGCCAGTTTCATTCAAAGAAATTGCATCAACCAGCTCAAGCCCTTGAGATAATCCCTCTCTCCTGGCCATTTTTGGTTTGGGGGTTCGACATCTTGGGCCCCTTCCCCTGTGCTATCGGGGGCTTTGAGTACTTGTATGTTGCAATAGACATGGTCACAATGTGGCCAGAAGTGGAAGTAGTGAGAAAGGTGACAGCACAGTCAGCTGTCAAGTTCTTCAAAGGACTAGTTGCTATTTTGGTGTACCAAACAGGGTCATCACTAACAACGGCACATAGTTCACAAGCCACACCTTCATGTAGTATGTCCAAGACCTTGGCAGCAAAATATGTTTTGCCTCTATTGCCCATCCAAGGAGCAACAACTAGGCGGAAAGGGCCAATGCTGAAGTGCCGTGAGGCCTCAAGACAAGAACTTTTGACAAGCTGCGCAAGTGCGGAAGGCGCTGGATTGATGAGTTGTCAGTGGTTCTTTGGTCAATCAGAATGACACCAAATCGAGCTACCGGCCAGACACCCTTCTCCGTCGTGTATGGGGCAGAAGTAGTTCTCCCCATGGAACCCATATAAGGGTGATCTCGAGTGCTCGCTTATGATGAGCTTGAGCAAGAGCAGTTGTGGCAAGATGACATGACGCTCCTTGAGGAATACCGCCTTCAGGCTGCTGTGAGAGCTGCACGCTACCAGCAAGCTTTGCGCCGCTATCATAGCCGCAAAGTTAATGTCCGAAGTCTTGAGGAAGGTGACCATGTTCCTCTGCGCGTTCAGTCCGCCAAGAATTCAAACAAATTGACGCCAAAGTGGGAAGGCCCTTATTGGGTAGTGCGAGTCACCAGGCCTGGTGCAGTCCACCTAGAGACCAAAGATGGCATCCTGGTGAGCAACTCCTGGAATATCGAACATCTTCGTAAGTTCTACTAATGAGGCGCAGTTGTCGGGTCTATCGGCAACCACCTTTTGTACAAGTCTTGCCGCTGAAGCATGTAATCCTTGGTACAAAGCTAGGCGCAAACCCTGTGCATATGTAAATAAAGCTAAGTGTCCCACAAATCTTGTTGATTCTCATGTTTACTTATGTGCATGTTTGTCTGAGATATTGCATTGCAGTTACTCCTGGCAAGAGCTAACAGACCGCCAAGGTTCCACATCCATATTTTCTCTTCTTTCTTTTTCTCCAAGGACAAAAGGTTACCTCGCGTGCAGCTTTATCGGGGGGGGGGGGGTGGTGCTGGTGTGGATACCTATGGGCGACGTTCAAAAGAAGTCTTGTCGGAAGGAGTATGGCAACGAAAAGATAAGTTGCAAAACCCCAAGTGAATTCTTGCTGTGGAATTATTTTCCTTGGATGATTTAGACTTCTGTATGGAAAACCTACATGCACAGGAACGTTACCATGATTGGCTGCGCCCTCACTCTGTTTCGGGTCCGCTCAATGGCTTAGGTGGCTGCACCCGCACTCTTGCTTTGTTTCGAGTCCGCTCAACCACCCAAGTGGCTGAGCTCGTGCCTTATTCTGTTTCGAGCACGACCAACAACTTAAGCGGCCACACCAAGGATGCCAAGGTATCTTGCCAGTAGTGGCACTGCCAGCAGGCTACTAAGGACCCATTCCTCAAAGCGCTCGCGGTAGGGTTACACACGCCGACAATTTCTTCCAAAAAGGCATAGGGAAAGTTCCATGCAAAGAAACAGTCTAACAAGGAAGATAATATACAATTATTCAAAATAGGGTGAAATTTACATGAGATGTCACCTTTTCCTGAGTACATCTTTATTTGACTTTCTCCCTTAGCGGAGATTACAAGAAGAAAAAGATGGAAAGAGGAGGGAGACTACAAGAAGAAAAAGATGGCTAGGGGCCTCCGACGAGAGCCTGGCCCCTCATGGACCAGCATTGCATGGAGGAGAGGGCCAACATTGTGCAGAGGAGAAGACCATCACTGCGCGGATGAAAAGGAGGGAGGACCCCAGAAGCTGAAGTCCATGGGCCTGTCGGAAGATCCAGCTGGAAGATGAGGCAACACCCGGGACAAGGACCCCCCCAGCAAGAATGTCTTGCTGAGAGGGGGAGATGCGTGAGGCTCACGGTGATGGTGCGACCGACGGTCAGTCTGAGCTCAGGTCGTCGTGCTCCGACTTGATGGCCCGAAGACCGGACTCATCGTCGTCGTCTTCGCCACTGTCCTCCTCATCACCCTCGCTCAAGGAGGGACTTTCGGCACCACTCGAGCTCTCTTTGCAGCAGCTGAGATGGACGCCTGAGCGCCCATAAATCTTGATGGAGAGCAGATTGGCCTCCGTCATTTTAAAATGAAGGGCATGCCCTTCCTATAGGTTATGGGCGCGGGCGAAGGTCTTCCAGCCACGCCCGAGGGACATGACACGACTCGCTGGGTACTCGACGTCTACCCGCGTTGCGCCGTTACAACAACCATGTGCGCGTAACCACATAACGGGCGGCTCGTCGACCTCCATCGCCCTGGCGAAGGGGCGAGGGAGGCGCAGATGGCTCCGGAGGGGACTGCCCAGTTCGAGGACGAACTCCAACGCCGTCCCCTCAGCATGGGTCTCCTCAAGGAGGAGGCCTGGCGTCGGAGGAGGAGGTGGGGCAGCGCTCCGCCTCCCCCGACCTGAGCCTCCACGATGGCCACGACCCCTCGCGCCTCTTCCACCACGCGCGCTCGAGCCGCCCTCCGCCTCTGTGGCTTAAGCGGTGGCATGATCCCAACGAGAACTCCTCCTTGGATCTGAGGGCGGTGGCCGCCCTCGCCCCCTGTTCATGGCTAAGGGCGAGCATCACTCGAAGGTTGGGAAGACGTGGAAGTGCAAGCTATGGAGGTTCACACTCGAAGGAGGGAGGAAGGATGGATGAGCATCGCCCTCGCTACCCCTCAATTTATAGGGGGAAGCGCAGGGGCTAACTCTCCCCTCGCTCCAAGGGTCGCTGCCCACCTCCTCCAATAGCGGCGCCCTTGATCACGGGGTGAACAACAACTGCCCCATTGCTCCAATGCATGGCGCTATAGTTACTGCCCCTCCCAGGATAAGTCACGAGCGCCCGTTGCTGGCTCCCCCCTATGCATGCAGCACGCGTGGAGGAAACGACCTGATGCGGTAATTGAAAAATTGACGGCCGCGCCATGCACGTATCCCACATCCTGCATTCAATGGGCATCGTTGTGATGCGTAATAAGCACAATGATCACAACCACAAGACACTTCCACGCATGCCCGTGCACTGTTTGGGCCTAGCCCAACAACGCCTCGCACCCGTGTGTGGCCCAGGCCCGGGGAATCCTATCGGTGCACTAGAGTTTTGGGCTCTCCATTGCCCCTTACTCGTGCACGGGCAGTAGTAGACACCCTGGTGACGAGGCCCGACAGGGAGCTGCTAGATACAAATACAGGAGAATCAAGATCAAAGGCAAGACCTTACCGGGATGGACTTCAAACCCCCGGCAAGGCAAAGCCCCGGCAGGACCCGGCAAGGCGGAGCCCCGGCAGGACCCCGTCAGCGCAAAGGCCAGGTGTCGCCCCGCCTGGGCACGTGTCGCGGCTCCGGTGACAGAGGGGCTAAGCGGTGCCAATGGGACGGGCTCCCGTCCCGTCCCGTAGACAGTCAGAGATGCCTGATGGTGCATTAAATGCACCTGTCCTACTCTGTCAGTGTTAGGTATGATAGCACTATAGCTCTGTACACCCTGTGTACGTACTATAAGCCACTGTTGGTGACCCCTTCTAGAGTATAAAAGGAGGCCCAGGGTGTTATGGTAGGGGATATTTTTCCACTTTTGGTCGACTTTCGGACCTTTGACTCCCACCTTCTAGCTCATGCGCGTAGCAGCCTTTCATGGCGCTCCTGTAGCTGGAACCCTAAAAACACCCACAATATAACCAAGCAGGAGTAGGGTTTTACGCATCTTTGTGGCTCGAACCTGGATAAAATCCCGTGTATTGTTCATCAGCTCTGCTCTCTGTGCAAGCCTCTTCCCCGCCAAACCATAAAGGGGTCCCTCCGATCCCATAGCTGCTCTTTGATTCATTGTATTTCCTTGTTGCAATCCATAATGAATTCTCTGCATGCTTATAATCAAAATAAGGCTTTTACTAAACATATCATTGATGCTATGATGAAATCTTTTGAAGAAAAGATTGAGTTGGAAGTTTCTATCCCTAGAAAACTCCATGATGAGTGGGAACCTACTATTAAGATTAAAATTGAAGGTTATGAGTGCCATGCTTTGTGTGATTTGGGGGCTAGCGTTTCCACGATTCCAAAAACTTTATGTGATGTGCTAGTTACCATGATCTTGATGATTGCTTGTTAAATTTGCATCTTGCAGATTCCACTATTAAGAAACCTACGAAAAGGATTAATGATGCTCTTATTGTTGTAAATAGGAATTATGTGCCCGTATATTTCATTGTTCTTGATATATATTGCAATCCTACATGTCCTATTATTCTTGGTAGACCTTTCCTTAGAACGATTGGTGCAATTATTGACATGAATGAAGGAAACATTAGATTCCAATTTACGTTGAGGAAATGTATGGAACACTTTCCTAGGAAGAAAACAAGATTTCCTTATGAATCTATTATGATATTTACTTTTGGATTGCATACCAAATATGACAATACCTAGATCTATTGCGTTTTTCTTAGCTAGGGGCGTTAAGAAATAGCGCTTGTTGGGAGGTAACCCAATTTTATTTTTATGTTCTGTTTTCCTTCTGTTTTTGAGTGTTTCCCATATTATTACTTCTGTAGTAATTATTTTTGGTGTTTTAATTAGTGTTTGAGCCAAGTAAGACCTTTGGTATGGTCTATGGTGATTGTTGATTTGATCTTGCTGAAAAACAGAAATTTTTTGCGCTCAGTCTAGGAATTTTATAAAATTTTAAGAGTGTCAAATGAGTCTGAAATTGTTACAAAAGATTGATATACAAATTTACCAGATTTTCCTAATTTCTCAGAATTTTTGATTTATATAAGTATACAAAGTTTTTAGATTGCTACACACTGTTCTGTTTTTGACAGATTCCGTTTTCTTTTAGTTGTTTACCTATTTGATGTATCTATGGGTTGTATCGGGGGGTATGAACCATGGAAAAGTTAGAATACAGTAGGTAATACACCAATATAAATAAATAATGAGTTCATGATAGTATATAAAGTGGTGATTTATTTTCTTATACTAGTGGATCTCACGAGTTTTCTGTTAAGTTTTGTGTTGTGAAGTTTTCAAGTTTTGGGTAAAGATTTGATGGACTATGGAATAAAGAGTGGCAAGAGCCTAAGATTTATGATATGAGTCTTTGCTTTCTAGTTTTCACAATCATCCTTGATGCACACATATTTTGATAGATACACGCATTAATCGTGAATTTATTAGAATACTCTATGTGCTTCACTTATATCTTTTGAGAGGCAATTTTGCCCTAGTGCTTCACTTTAACCTTTTAAGAGCACGGTGGTGTTTGGTTTTATAGAAATATTTGAACACTTGTACCTCATTTATATTATATTGAGAGTCTGTAAACAACATGGTAATTGGTTTAGGTTATGAATTTAGTCCTACTATAATAGGCATCCAATAGGGATATAATAAGAACTTCCATCTTAAGTGCATTGAGTATTATGAGAAGTTTGATTCCTTGCATAAAGTATTGAGATATAAAGATGGTAATGTTAAGTGTCATGTTAGGAATTAATTGTGAATTGGTAAAAATACTTATGTAAAGGTTTGTGATTCCCGTAGCATGCACGTATGGTGAACTGTTATGTAAGGAAGTCGGAGCATGATTTGTTTATAGATTGTCGACCTTTGTGTGAGGGTTGGGAGCGTGCGATGGTTTACTCCTACCAACCTCTCCCCTAGGGGCATGTGTCTAATGCTTTGCTTTGATGACTAATATACTTTTGCAATAAGTATGTGAGTTCTTTATGACTAATGTGAGTCCATGGATTATACACACTCTCACCCTTCCACCTTTGCTAGCCTCTCTAGTACCGCACAACTTTCGCTGGTACGATAAACCTACCTTCCTCAAAATAGCCACCATATATCTTTCCTAAAAACAGCCACCATACCTACATATTATGGAATTTCCATAGAAATTCCGAGATATATTGACATGCAACTTCCACCGTTCCATTCATTATGATACGCACCATCATTTTCATATTGCTTTGCATGATCGTAAGAGAGCTAGCATTATGTTTTCATGGCTTGTCCGTGTTTTGATGTCATTCGCTATGCTAGATCATTACACATCCCGGTACATTGCCGGAGGAATTCTTATAGAGTCATAATTTGTTCTAGTAATCGCGTTGTAATTCTTGAGTTGTAAGTAAATAAAAGTGTGATGACCATCTTTATTAGAGCATTGTCTCATGTCAGGAAAGGATGATGGAAGTGATGATTCCCTCACAAGTGGGAATGAGACTCCGGACTTTATGAAAAATAAAACAGGCCCACGAAGCCCAAATAAAAAAGAGGCCTTTGATGCCCACCAAAATAAAATAAAAATGAGAGAAAAGAGAGAAGGTACAATGCTACTATTTTTTCACACTTGTGCTTCAAAGTAGCTCCATGATCTTCATGATAGAGAGTCTCCTATTGTGTCACTTTCATATAGTAGTGGGAATTTTTCATTATATAACTTGGCTTGTATATTCTAATGATGGGCTTCCTCAAATTGCTCTAGGTCTTCATGAGCAAGCAAGTTGGATGCACACCGACTTAGTTTACTTTTGAGCTATCATACACTTATAGCTCTAGTGCATCCGTTGCATGGCAATCCCTACTCACTCACATTGATATATATTAATGGGCATCTCCATAGCCAGTTGATACGCCTAGTTGATGTGAGACTATCTTCTCCTTTTCCTTCACAATCTCCACCATATTCCATTCCACCTACAGTGCAATATCCATGGCTCACGCTCATGTATTGCGTGAGAGTTGAAAAAGTTTGAGAAAATAAAGGTGTGAAACAATTGCTTGACTTGTCATCGGTGTTGTGCATGATAGAAATACTTTGTGTGGTGAAGATGGAGCATAGCCAGACTATACAATATTGTAGGGATAACTTTCTTTTACCATTATATTTTCAAGAGATACAATTGCTTTGCTAGTATGCTTGAAATATTATTGTTTTTTTGTCAACATTAAGCTTTTGTTTTGAGTCTTATGGATCTGAATATTCATGCCACAATAAAGAATATAACACTGATAAATATGTTAGGTAGCACTCCACATCAAAAATTCTGTTTTTATCATTTACCTACTCAAGGACGAGTAGGAATTAAGCTTGGGGATGCTGATACGTCTCCAACGTATCTATAAATTTTGATTGTGTCATGCTATTATATTATCTATTTTGGATGTTTTATATACATTAATATGCTATTTATATTATTTTTGGGACTAACCTATTAATCTAGAGCCTACTGCCAGTTTATGTTTTTTCCTTGTTTTTGAGTATTGTAGATATGAAATATTAAATGGAGTCCAAACGGAATAAAATCTTCGGTATGATTTTTTCTAGAACAAAAGAGATCTACGAGACTTGGAGTGCATGGCAGGTAAGCTGCGAGGAGGTCACAAGCCAGGGGGCGCGACCAATCCCCTAGCCGCGCCTGGCAGGCTTGCCACGTCCTGGCAGGTCTGCTAGCCCTAATCTGCGTCCTATAAATATCCAAATATTCCCCCAATACCAAAGAGAGACACGCAAATACTTCTCCGCCGCCAGAAGCCTCCGTTCCTGAGAGATCCAATCTTGGAGCCTTTTCCGGTAATCTGCCAGAGGGGGATCCGATCGTGGAGGGCATCTACACCAACTCCATTGTCCCTCCGGTGATGTGTGAGTAGTCCACCACAGACCTACGGGTCCATAGCTAGTAGTAGGATGGCTTCTACTCTCTCTCTTTGTGCTTCAATACCAAGTTCTTCATGATCTTCATGGAGATCTATCCGATGTAATACTCTTTTGCGATGTGTTTGTCGAGATCCAATGAATTGTGGGTTCATGTTCAGATTATCCATGAATATTATTTGAGTCTTTTCTGAATTCTTATATGCATGATTGCACATCTTTGCAAGTCTCTTTGAGTTATTGGTTTGGTTTGGCCAACTAGATTGGTAATTCTTGCAATGGGAGAAGTGCTTAGTTTTGGGTTCAATCTTGTGGTGTCCTCAACCAGTGACAAAGTAGGGGTAGCGAGGCATGATACGTCTCCAACGTATCTATAATTTATGAAGTATTCATGCCATGTTTACAATAATTCTATATGATTTTGGTATGATTTTATTAGAACTAACCTGGACTGACGCTGTTTTCAGCAGAACTACCATGGTGCCATTTTTTGTGCAGAAATAAAAGTTCTCGGAATGGGCTGAAAATTTAGTATGACTTTTTTGACCAAAAGAGACCCCCGAAGCATTGGAGTTGGGCCAGTAGAGCCACGAGGAGGTCACAAGCCTGCCAGGCATGACCACCCCCTAGCCACGCCTAGCAGGCTTGTCACCGCCTCGTGGCCCCCCTTGACATGAGATCGATGCCAAAAATTCCTATAGATATAGAAACCTCCGCAAAGAAACCTAGATCGGGAGTTCCGCCGCTGCAAACCTCCAGATCCACGAAAAACCAATTGGAGGCCCATTTCGGCACCCTGCCGGAGGCGGAAACCATCACCGGAGGCCATCTTCATCATCCCGACGCTATCCATGACGAGGAGGGAGTAGTTCACCCTCGGGGCTCAGGGTATGTACTAGTAGCTATGTGTTTGATCACTCTCTCTCCCTCTCATGTTCTTGAGATGGCACGATCTTGATGTACCGCGAGCATTATTGATATAGATGAATAATATGGAGTTTTCCCCTCTCTATCTTGTTGTGATGAATTGGGTTCTCCCTTTAAATGGGATGTTCTATTGATCCACTTGATTAATGTTTTGGTGATCAACTTGCGGGTTCCGTGACCTTGGGAATCTATGCATAGGGGTTGGCAGACATTTTTGTCATGACTTTATGGTAGATACTTTGGGGCACTCTTTGAAGTTCTTTGTGTTGGATTGAACATGATGAATCTGAAATTATGTGATGCATATCATATAATCAAGCCCATGGGTACTTGTGGTGACATTGGAGTATCTAGGTGACATTAGGGTTTTGGTTGATGTGTATCTTAAGGTGTTATTTTAGTACAAACTCTAGGTCTGTCCGTATCACTTATAGGGATAGCTCATAAGATTGATCATAAAATATAACTTTGAGGTGGTTTCATACCCTACAATAATTTCTTCGTTAGTTCTCCGCTATTTGTGACTTTGGAGTGAACTCTTTGTCGCATGAGAGATACTTACATATGATTCAACTATTTCAATATTGCTGAGAGAAATTGCACTAGTGAAAGTATGAACCCTAGGCCTTGTTTCCAAGCATTTATACAATGTTTTGCTCGCTGTTTACCATTTTTTTACCTTGCTGTTTTTATATTTTCAAACTCCGCCTATGTTGTCTCAACATAGCCGGTCCCAAGCCCGGGTAAAGGAGGAGGGTTGTGATAGGCTTGGCGATCCAACGTGAAAACCCAGTCACTCTTATGGAGATGAAACCCAATATATTTTCGTTGGGGCATAACCCTCTCGGCGACGCGCCACATCGGAACCCGGGTGTGGTGGAAAATGGGCAAGGGCCGTGCCGTCACCCCCCAGGTGGCACGCTGTATCGTGATCTAGATACGGTCGCAAGTGAGCGAGGATCGGGTCGTCGCATCCTTAGTGTCACGCTACATCGGTGCCCAGGTGTAGTGGAAAATGAGCGAGGGTCTTCGCATTTGACTCGACGAGTGCAAAGGGTAAGGAAGCTAGCCGAGCCTAGGAGGATTCGATTAGGTAGCTAGAACGTAGGGTCTCTGACAGGTAAGCTTCGGGAGGTAGTTGATATAGCGGTGAGGAGAGGCTTTGGTATCCTTTGCATCCAAGAGACCAAATGAAGGGACAAAAGGCGAAGGAGGTGGAGGGTACCGGCTTCAAGCTGTGATACACGGGGACGGTTGCAAACAGAAATGGAGGAGGCATCTTGATCAGCAAGAGCCTCAAGGATGGAGTGGTAGACATCAAGAGACATGGGGACCAGATTATCCTGGTCAAGCTGGTAGTTGGGGACTTAGTCCTCAACGTTATGAGCACATATGCCCCACAAGTACGCCATAATGAGAACACCAAGAGGGAGTTCTGGGAAGGCCTCGAGGACTTGGTTAGGAGTGTACCAATTGGCGAGAGGCACTTCATAGGAGACCTCAATGGCCACGTGGGCACATCTAACACATGTTTTGAAGGGGTGCAAGGGGGATTTGGCTATGGCATCAGGAATCAAGAAGGATAAGATGTCTTAAGCTTTGTGTTAGCCTACAACATGATCGTAGCTAACACCCTCTTTAAGAAGAGAGAATCACATCTAGTGACTTACAGTAGTGGGCAACACTCTAGCCAGATTGATTTCATCCTCTTAAGAAGAGAAGACAGGCGTGCATGCCTAGATTGTAAGGTGATACTTGGAGAGAGTGTTGTCCCTCAACATAAGCTTGTGGATGCTGACCTCCGCTTTCGGATTCGTGTCCAACGGGACAAGCGTGCCAAAGTTGCTAGAACAAAGTGGTGGAAGTTCAAGGGGGAGGTAGCTCATGTTTTCAAGGAGAGGGTCATTAAGGAGGGCCCTTGGGAGGAAGGAGGTGATGCAGATAACATGTGGATGAAGATGGTGACTTGCATCCGTAAGGTGGACTCAAAGGAGTTTGGAGTGTCCAGGGGAAGTAGAAGAGAAGCTAAAGATACCTGGTGGTGGAATTATGTTGTCCAGAAGGCAATCAAGGAGAAGAAAGATTGTTTCAGACGCCTATATCTGCATAGGAGTGCAGACAACATAGAGAATACTAAATGGCAAAGAAGGCCGCAAAGCGAGCTGTGAGTGATGCAAGGGGTCGGGCGTATGACGACCTCTACCAAAGGTTAGACACGAAGGAAGGCGAAAGGGACATTTATAAGATGGCCAAGAGCCGAAAGAGGAAGACGAGGGATGTTGACCAAATCAAGTGCATCAAGGACGGAGCAGAGCAACTCCTGGTGAAGAACAAGGAGATTAAGCATAGATGGCAGGAGTACTTTGACAAGTTGTTCAATGGGGAGAGTGAGAGCTCTACCCTTGATCTGGATGACTCCTTTGATGATACTAGCAGGCATTTTGTGAGGAGAATCCAGGAGTCGGAGGTCAAGGAGGCTTTAAAGAGGATGAAAGGAGGCAAGGCGATGGCCCCCGATTGTATCCCCATTGAAGTGTGGAGAGGCCTCGGGGACATAGCGATTGTATGGCTAACCAAAAATTTTTCAACCTCATTTTTCGGGCAAACAAGATGCCAGAAGAATGGAGATGGAGTATATTAGTACCAATCTTCAAGAACAATGGGAATGTTCAGAGTTGTACTAATTACCATGGAATTAAGCTAATGAGCCATACAATGAAGCTATGGGAGAGTTTCATTGAGCACCGTGTAAGAAGAATGACAAGCGTGACCAAAATTCAGTTTGGTTTCATGCCTGAGAGATCAACCATGGAAGCCATTTTCTTGGTACGACAACTTATGGAGAGATATAGGGAGCAAAAGAAGGACTTGCATATGGTGTTCATTGACTTGGAGAAGGCCTATGATAAGATTCCGTGGAATGTTATGTGGTGGGCCTTGGAGAAACACAAAGTCCCAACAAAGTACATTACCCTCATCAAGGACATGTACGATAATGTTGTGACAAGTGTTCGAACAAGTGATGGCGACACTGACGACTTCCCAATTAAGATAGGACTGCATCAATGGTCAGCTTTGAGCCCTTATCTTTTTGCCTTGGTGATGGATGAGGTCACAAGGAATATACAAGGAGATATCCCATGGTGTATGCTCTTTGCGGACGATGTGGTTCTAGTCGATGAGAGCCGGACGGGGGTCAACAGGAAGTTGGAGTTATGGAGGCAAACCTTGGAATCGAAAGGTTTTAGAGTAGGACTAAAACCGAGTACATGAGGTGCACTTTTAGTACTACTAGGAATGAGGAGGAGGAGGAGTATGTTAGCCTTGATGGGCAAGTGGTGCCTCAGAAGGACACCTTTCAATATTTGGGGTCAATGTTGTAGAAGGATGGGGATATCGGTGAAGATGTGAACCATCGAATTAAAGCCAGATGAATGAAGTGGCGCCAAGCTTCTGGCATTCTTTGTAACAAGAGGGTTACACAAAAGCTAAAAGGCAAGTTCTATAGGATGGAAGTTCAAACCGCAATGTTGTATGGCGCTGAGTGTTGGCTGACTAAAAGGCGACATGTGCAACAGTTAGGTGTGACGGAGATGCACATGTTGTGATGGATGTGTGGCCACATAAGGAAGGACCGCATCCAGAATGATGATATACGAGATAGAGTTGGGGTAGCGCCAATTGAAGAGAAGCTTGTCCAACATCGTCTGAGATGGTTTGGGCATATTCAGCGCAGGCCTCCAGAAGCCCCAATGCACAGTGGATGGCTTAAGCATGCTGATAATGTCAAAAGAGGCAGGGGTAGACTGAACTTGATATGGGAAGAATCCGTAAAGAGAGATCTGAAGTACTGGAGCATCATCAAAGAACAAGCCATGGATAGGGGTGCGTGGAAGCTTGCTATCCATGTGCCAGAACCATGAGTTGGTCGCGAGATCTTATGGGTTTCACATCTAGCCTACCCCAACTTGTTTGGGACTAAAGGCTTTGTTGTTGTTGTTGTTGTTGTTATTTGTATTTTTATATTTTTAGATTACGAAAACCTATATCTACCATCCATATTGCACTTGTATCACCATCTCTTCGCCGAACTAGTACACCTAAACAATTTACCATTGTATTGGGTGTGTTGGGGACACAAGAGACTCTTTGTTATTTGGTTGCAGGGTTGTTTGAGAGAGACTATCTTCATCCTACACCTCCCACGGATTGATAAACCTTAGGTCATCCACTTGAGGGAAAATTGCCACGGATAGATTCTGTTTTGCATGCATAGTTTGCTTGTTTCAAGTGTTCCTATAGCTTATATTGAGTAATATAAATTTTGGTAATGATGGAATACAGTAGGTATAATGTGGGAATAATTATGAATCTTTTCTTGACAGTACCTAAGTGAGTGATTTATCTTTACTATACTAACCCTTCTCACAAAATTTCATTAAGTTTTGTGTGATTGAAGTTTTCAAGTTTTGGGTGAGACACCGATATGAGGAGAATAAGGAGTGACAATAAACTAATATTGGGGATTCACAAGGCACCCCAAGGTAATATTCAAAGAAGAATCTAGCATCTAAGCTTGGGGATGCCCTGGAAGGCCTCCCCTCTTTCGTCTTCAACATTATCGGTATATCTTACTTGGAGCTATATTTTTATTCATCACATAATATGAGTTTTGCTTGGAGCGTCATTTTGTTTTGTTTTTATATGTTAGGTGTTATTTATAATATTGTTTTCAATAAAAATTTCCAGGAATTGCCTTTAGGACGCATGAATTGCATGTTTGATGTGTGCTGTGTACAAATAGAAACGTCTGCTGTAGTGCTTGAATTTTCATATTTTACTGGAACGTGGAAAGTTCATGAAATTTTTACACAGTGTTTTCATATAAATTTTATAGAATTTACTAATTTTTCTTAATTATTTGAGTTACATAAGTACACTGTTTTCATAAATTTCTACAGACTGTTCTATTTGGACAGATTGTTGTCATAGTTTTGTTATCTACTTATCCTATAGTTTCCATAGCCTATATTGGTAGATATAAATTGTGAAAATGATAGTATACAGTACCTAATGTTTGAAAATTATTTTTAAACTTGTCTTGGCAGTACATGAAGTGTTGATTTATTATTATGTGTACAAACCTATCTCAGGAGTTCTTTTCGAGTTTTGTGTGGATGAAGTTTTGAGAATAGGTTAAACCATGATATGAGAGGATCGAACGAGATACAAAATCTCAAGCTTGGGTATGCCCAAGGCACCCCAAGTAAATATTTCAAGAAGTCTCAAGCATATAATCTTGGGTATGCCACGCATCCCATCTCTCTTAATCAACGATTATCGGTTAGCCTATGTTGAGCCTAAATTTTTATTCATTCACATGATGTGTGCTATTCTTGGAGTGCCTTTTTGTCTTTTGCTTGCTGTTTAAATAAAATACTCAGATACGAAAATCTTTATTGATAGAGAGAAAGTCCTCACGTAGCTACTTAATTGTTTGACTACTCATTGATCTCCACTTATATGTTTTGGAGTAGTTTTGACATTTACTCTCGTGCTTCACTTATATCCTATGACTAAATGGTTGAATGAATTGAATATCATAAATCCGAAATTATATATGTTTTATATGCTTATCCCATGGGGAGTAATGACTTCACATATAAGAAGTATAGGTTGTAAAATTTATTGAAATTTAGCAAACACTGCATTGGTTAATTGAACCATTCATGAAAGAATATTGAAGGAAGAGAGATTTCACATACAAATGTAATATCTTGGACATATTATATGATTGTGAATAATCATTAATTATTTTAAAACTTTAGAAAATTAGTTTAAGTTGGACAAGGAAGAAAACGTAATGGGTTATGCTTGGGTATATTTGTATATTTGTATAGAAGTTATATTGTTATGGATCCTCCAACATGTGGTGCTTGCTTCCACCTCATAATAGCAAAAACTTTTGCACCAAGTAGAAATACTACTTGTGCATCCAAACACCCTTAAACCCAAAGTTGTTCCATTTGACTCCACCATACCTACACATATGCGGTATTTACCTGGCGTTCCAAGTAAATTTGCATGCGCCAAACTCTAAACCTTCAAATAATATTCTGTTTTGTATGCCTGAATCGCTCATATAATGACTAGGGGCTGTCAGTATCTTCCATGCTAGGTGGGTTATTCTCACGACATGTGTTGATTCACTATCATTCATGAGAAAGTGGCTGGTAATAGGGATTCCCAGTCCCGAAATAAAAGAAAAAAATGCAAATAATTAAACAAAACTCCCCCAGGAATGTTGTTGGTATGGACGGTACCCGTGGATTTGATTCGCCATGGAGTGTGATTGAGTGGTGGAGGGGGAGTAAAAATTTTACCATTCTTTTTGGGAACTTCCTATAATGTATCTAACATGGAAGATACCGAGATCTCTCGGTTGTTATGGTGACAATGAAATCATATCGCCCAAAATTATTATTCATCTCTATTTTAAAAGCTCAAGCTCTGGCACCTCTGCAAATCAATGCTTCCCTCTGCGAAGGGTCTATCTTTTACTTTCATGTACTTACCTTTATGCAAGAGTCATGGTGATCTTCACCACTTCCTATATTTTGCCCTTTTCTCCTGGAAAGTGTCATTTGTTGGGGAAATATCCAAGCATATATGGACATTCAAATATAATTGATCATGAATTATTGTTGTTGACAATTATCTATATGATAAATAAGTCGGGAGGCGAAACTTTAAGCCCCTATCTTTCCTTGTGTTCTATGGATGCCATTTGCTCTAAAAATATGCTTTGAGTGCTAGAAGTCATGGAAGACTATATGATAGTTGAGTATGTGAAATTGGCTAAACCAAAGCTCTTACCTAGACCCTTCCTGAAAATAAGATGAATTGCAATTGTTTGGTGACTAAAAGCATAGTTTGTTAGTCTATACTTTAACATGTGGATAGATTGTTATTTCATTATGAGAAGTTTTATGAGATGAGCTACTGTTTATGATATATAATGATGCTAGAAAAAGTGTTTGGAACTATCATTGATCAAATTTATGCACTATGCTAGCGTTCACACTTCATAAATTATTTCTTTTATCATTTACCTACTCGAGGACGAGCAGGAATTAAGCTTGGGGATGCTGATACGTCTCCAATGTATCTATAATTTATGAAGTATTCATGCCATGTTTATAATAATTCTATATGATTTTGGTATGATTTTATTAGAACTAACCCAGACTGACGCTATTTTCAGCAGAACTACCATGATGTCTTTTTTGTGCAGAAATAAAAGTTCTCGGAATGGGCTAAAAATTTAGTATGCTTTTTTTGGACCAAAAGAGACCCCCGAAGCATTGGAGTTGGGCCAGAAGAGCCATGAGGAGGTCACAAGCCTTCCATGTGTGGACACCCCCTGGTCGCGCCTAGCAGGCTTGTCACTGCCTCACGGCGCCCTTGACGTAAGATTGATGCCAAAAATTCCTATAAATATAGAAACCTCCGAATAGAAACCTAGATCAGGAGTTCCGCCACCGCAAACCTCTAAAACCATGAAAAACCAATCGGGAGCCTATTTTGGCACCCTGTCGGCGGGGGAAACCATCACCGGAGGCCATCATCATCCGGACGCTCTCCTTGACAAGGAGGGAATAGTTCACCCTCGGGGCTGAGGGTACGTACCAGTAGTTATGTGTTTGATCTCTCTCTCTCGCGCGTTCTTGAGATGGCACGATCTTGATGTACCGCGAGCATTATTGATATAGATGAATCATATGGAGTTTTCCCCGTTTTATCTTGTTGTGATGAATTGAGTTTTCCCTTTGAAGTTTTCTTATCGGATTGAGTCTTTAAGGATTTGAAAACACTTGATGTATGTCTTGCGATGGGATATCTTTGGTGACAATGGGATGTGCTATTGATCCACTTGATGTATCATTTGGTGATCAACTTGCAGGTTTCGTGACCTTGGGAATCATTGCATAGGGGTTGGCACATGTTTTTTCTTGACTTTCCGGTAAAAACTTTGGGGCACTCTTTGAAGTTCTTGGTGTTGGATTGAACATGATAAATCTGAAATTATGTGATGCATATCGTATAATCAAGCCCATGGGTACTTGTGGTGACATTGGAGTATCTAGGTGACATTAGGGTTTTGGTTGCTGTGTATCTTAAGATGTTATTTTAGTATGAACTCTAGGGCTGTTCGTGACACTTATAGGGATAGCTCATAAGATTGATCAGAAAATATAACTTTGAGGTGGTTTCTTACCCTACAATAACTTCTTCGTTAGTTCTCCGCTATTTGTGACTTTGGAGTGAACTCTTTGTCGCACGAGAGGTACTTACATATGATTGAACTATGTAAATATTGTTGAGAGAAATTGCACTAGTGAAAATATGAACCCTAGGCCTTGTTTCCAAGCATTTATACAATGTTTTGTTCGCTGTTTACTATTTTTTACCTTGCTGTTTTTATATTTTCAGATTACAAAAACCCATATCTGCCATCCATATTACACTTGTATCACCATTTCTTCGCCAAATAGTGCACCTATACAATTTACCATTGTATTGGGTGTGTTGGGGACACAAGAGACTCTTTGTTATTTGGTTGCAGGGTTGTTTGAGAGACACTATATTCATCCCACACCTCCCATGGATTGATAAACCTTAGGTCTTCCACTTGAGGGAAAATTGCCACTATACTACAAAACTCTGCGCTTGGAGGCCCAACACGAGTCTACAAGAAGAAGGTTGTGTAGTAGACATCAAGGCACGTATTGTATTGTTTCCATCAAGGGTAACAAGATGGGGTTTTCATCATTGCTTGAGTTTATCCCTCTACATCATGTCATCTTACGTAATGCGTTCCTTCGTTCTTCATGAACTTAATACTCCAGATGTAGGCAGGAGTCAGTCGATGTTTGGAGTAATAGTAGTAGATACAGAATCGTTTCGGTCTACTTGACACGGACATGATGCCCATATGCATAATAATTTCCTTGGACATCTTCATAATTTTTCGCTTTTCTATCAATTGCTCGACAGTAATTTGTTCACCCACCGTGATACTTTCCTTCAAGAGAGAATCCTCTAGTGAAGCCTATGGCCCCCGGGTCTACTTTCCATAATATATTTTCAGATCTATGAACAAAAAATACCAAAAATACCTTGCTGCAATTTATATAATTTTTACTTTACGCAATCTTTACATCTATCTCTATCAGATCTAATCCGTGCAAATAACCGTGAAGGGATTGACAACCCATTTATAGCATTGGGTGCAAGAGTTTGATTGTTTGTGTAGGTGCATCCATTGGTGACTTGCTTGTTCCTCCTACTGGATTGACACCTTAGTTCTCAACAAGTGAGGGAAATACTTATCTACTTTGCTGCATGACCCTTTCCTCTTCAAGGCAAAACCAACACACGATCAAGAGGTAGCAAGAAGGATTTCTGGTGCCATTGCTGGGGAGGATACACATCAAGCCTACCAAGTACCCATCACAAACTCATCTCTTGCATTTACTTTATTTGCCATTTGCCTCTCATTTTCCTCTCCCCCACTTCTCAAATGATTTTCAGAAAATACCAAAAAGATTTGCCTTTTTATTCGCCCTTATTCTATTCGCCTTTTCGTTTGCCTTTTGATTGCTTGTGTGCTTGATTGCTTGCTTTGTCACGATGCCTGAGAATACCAAGTTGTGTGAATTTTCCAATACTAATAATAGTGCGGAATCTTTTGAAATCAATGCTGCTTTGCTTAATCTTGTTATGAAAGAGCAATTTTCTGGCCTTCCTAGTGAAGATGCCGCATCCCATGTAAATACTTTCATTGAGTTGTGTGATAAGATGTGGATAATGATATTGTTAAATTGAAGCTATTTCCGCTCTCACTATGAGATCATGCTAAAACATGGTTGTCATCTTTGCCCAAAAATAGTATTGATTCATGGAATAAGTGTAAAGATGCTTTCACTTCCAAGTACTTTCCGCCCGCTAAGATCATCTCCCTTAGGAACGATATAATGAATTTTAAGCAACTTGATCATGAGCTTGTTAAACAATCTTGGGAGAGGATGAAATTAGTGATTATAAATTGCCCCGCACATGGTTTGAGTTTATGGATGGTTATACAATTTTTTTATGCGGGATTGAATTTTGCATCTAGGAATCTTTTAGATTCTGCCTCGGCTGGTACTTTTATGGAAATCAAAATAGGAGAAGCTACTAAACTCCTAGTTAATATTATGGCAAATTACTCTCAATGGCATACCGAAATATCTCCTACTAGTAAAAAAAGTGCATGCTATTGAGGAAATAAATACTTTGTGTGAATAGATGGATGAATTGATGAATTTTTTTACTAGTAAGAGTGCTCCTATTGATCCTAGTGATATGCATTTGTCTTCTTTGATTGGAAATAATAATGAATCTATGGATGTGAATTTTGTTGGTAGGAACAATTTTGGTAATAACGCGTATAGAGGTAATTTCAATCCTAGAACGTTTCCTAGTAGTTCCTGTAATAACTATAGTAATTCCTACAACAATTCTTATGGAAATTATGATAAGATGCCTTCTAATTTTTAAAACATTATTAAAGAATTTATAAATTCTCAAAAGGTTTTCAATGCTTCGACTGAAGAAAGATTGCTCAAGCTTGATGATTTGGCTAGGAACGTTGATAGAATTTCGCTTGAGATTAATTATTTGAAAGTGAGATCTACTACACCCAAGCATGATATTAATGAGTCTTTAAAATCTACGAGAATATCTATTGATGAGTGCAAGGAAAGAATAGCTAGATTACATGTTAAGCGTGAATGGCTGGAAAATGTGTGTTCTCGTGATAATAATGATGAAGATCTCAAAGTGATTGATATGACCCCTATTGAATCTTTTTTTTCCAATATAAATCTTGATAAAGATGGCACTGGAGATAAGTCAACCTTAGGTAAAAGTCATCCCAATGATTCGGAGTTTATAGATCTGAATGCTAAAATTGATAAAGTGGGATAAAAGAGGTCAAAACTTTAAATAGCAATGATCCCACTCTTTTGGATTTCAAGGACTTTAATTATGATATCTGCTCTTTGATTGATTCTATTTCCTTGTTGCAATCCATGATGAATTCTCCACATGCTTATAATCAAAATAAGGGTTTTACTAAACATATCATTGATGCTATGATGAAATCTTTTGAAGAAAAGCTTGAGTTGGAAGTTTCTATCCCTAGAAAACTCCATGGTGAGTGGGAACCTAATATTAATATTAAAATTAAATATTATGATTTCCATGCTTTGTGTGATTTGTGGGCTAGAATTTCCATGATTCCAAAAACTTTATGTGATGTGCTAGGTTACTATGATCTTGATGATTGCTCTTTAAATTTGCTTCGTGCGGATTCCACTATTAAGAAACCTATGGGAAGGATTAATGATGTTCTTATTGTTGTAAATACGAATTATGTGCCCGTAGATTTCATTGTTCTTGATATAGATTTCAATCCTACATTTCCTATTATTCTTGGTAGACCTTTCCATAGAACGATTGGTGCCATTATTGACATGAAAGAAGGAAACATTAGATTGCAATTTCCGTTAAGGACAGGAATGGAAAAATTTCCTAGAAAGAAAATAAGATTTCCTTATGAATCTATTATGAGAGATACTTTTGGATTGCATACCAAAGATGACAATACCTAGATCTATTGTGTTTTGCCTAGCTAGGGGCGTTAAACAATATCGCTTGTTGGGAGGCAACCCAATTTTATTTTTATGTTATGTTTTTTCTTCTGTATTTGAGTGTTTCCCAAATTATTACTTCTGTAGTAATTGTGTTTTGGTGTTTTAATTAGTGTTTGAGACAAGTAAAACCTTTGGGATGGTCTATGGTGATTGTTGCTTTGATCTTGCTGAAAAACAGAAACTTTTGCGTTTAGTCCAGGAAGTTTATAATTTTTTCAGAGTGTCTAATGAGTCTGAAATTTTTATGCAAGATTGATATATAAATTTCCCAGGTTGTACTAGGTTTTCATAGCTTTTTTAGTTACAGAAGTATACTAAGTTTTCAGATTTCTACAGACTGTTCTGTTTTTGACAGATTCTGTTTTCTTTGAGTTGTTTACCTATTTTGATGTATCTATGGATTGTATCGGGGGGTATGAACCATGGAGAAGTTATAATACAATAGGTATTACACCAATATAAATAAATAATGAGTTCAAAACAGTACCTAAATTGGTGATTTATTTTCTTATACTAACGGATCTCACGAGTTTTCTATTAAGTTTTGTGTTGTGAAGTTTTCAAGTTTTGGGTAAAGATTTGATGGACTGTGGCATAAGGAGTGGCAAGAGCCTAAGGTTGGGGATGCCCAAGGAACCCCAAGTCATATTCAAGGATCCCAAAGAGCCAATGCTTGGGGATGCCCTGGAAGGCATCCCCTCTTTCGTCTTCAATCCATCGGCTATATTTTTATTCACCACATGATATGTGTTTTGCTTGGAGCGTCTTGTATGATATGAGTCTTTGCTTTCTAGTTTGCCATGATCATCCTTGCTGCACACATATTTTTAGAGAGACATGCATTAATTGTGAATTTATTAGAATACTCTATGTGCTTCACTTATATCTTTTGAGATAGGCAATTTTTCTCTAGTGCTTCACTTATACCTTTTTAGAGCACGGTGGTGTTTGGTTTTATAGAAATAATTGAAATCTCGTAACTCACTTACATTATTTTTAGAGTCTTTAAACAGCATGGTAAATGGTTTTGGTTATGAATTTAGTCCTAATATACTTGGCATCCAAGAGGGATATAATAAAAACTTCCACATTGAGTGCATTGAGTATTATGAGAAGTTTGATTCCTTGCATAAAGTTTTGAGATATAAAGATGGTAATGTTAAGAGTCATTTTAGGAAGTAATTGTTAATTGGTAAAAATACTTGTGTAAAGGTTTGTGATTCTCGTAGCATGCACGCATGGTGAACCATTATGTAAGGAAGTCGGAGCATGATTTGTTTATAGATTGTCGACCTTTGTGTGAGGGTCGGGAGCGCGCGATGGTTTAAACCTACCAACCCCGCCCCTAGGGGCATGCGCCTAATGCTTTGCTTCAATGACTAATAGAGTTTTGCAATAAGTATGTGAGTTCTTTATGACTAATGTGAGTCCATGGATTATACGCACCCTCACCCTTCCACCTTTGCTAGCCTCTCTAGTATCGCGCAACTTTCACCGATACGATAAACCTACCTTCCTCAAAACAGACACCATATATCTTTCCTCAAAACAGCCACCATACCTCCCTATTATGGCATTCCCATATACATTCTGAGATATATTGCCATGCAACTTCCACCATTCCATTCATTATGACACGCACCATCATTTTCATATTGCTCTACATGATCGTAAGATAGTTAGCATGATGTTTTCATGGCTTGTCTGTTTTTTTGATGTCATTCACTATGCTAGATCATTGCACATCCCGGTAAACCGCCAGAGGCATTCATATAGAGTCATAATATGTTCTAGTTTATCGAGTTGTAATTCTTGAGTTGTAAGAAAATAAAAGTGTGATGACCATCATTATTCATTTTCCCATGTGAGGAAAGGATGATGAAAGCGATGATTCCCTCACACGTGGGGATAAGACTCTGGACTTTATTAAAAATAAAAGAGGCCAGCGACGCCCAAATAAAAAAGAGAGGCCTTAGGTGCCCACCAAAATATTAAAAAATGAGAGAAAAGAGAGAAGGGACAATGTTACTATATTTTTCCACACTTGTGCTCCAAAGTAGCACCATGATCTTCATGATAGAGAGTCTCCTATTTGTCACTTTCATATACTAGTGGGAATTTCTAATTATATAACTTGGCTTGTATATTCCAACGATGGGCTTCCTCAAATTTCCCTTGGTCTTCACAAGCAAGCATGTTGGATGCACACCCACTTATTTTCCTTTTGAGCTTTCATACAATTATAGCTCTAGTGCATCCGTTGCATGGCAATCCCTACTCAATCACATTGATATCTATTAATGGGCATCTCCATAGCCTGTTGATACACCTAGTTGATGTGACAATATCTTCTCCTTTTCCTTCACAACCTCCACCATATTCTATTCCACCTAAAGTGCTATATCCATGGCTCATGCCCATGTATTGCGTGAGAGTTGAAAAAGTTTGAGAAAATAAAAGTGTGAAACATTTGCTTGACTTTTCATTGGGGTTGTCAATGATATAAATACTTTGTGTGGGGAAGATGGAGCATAGCCAGACCAGATGATATTGTAGGGATAACTTTCTTTTCCCATTATATTTTGAAGAGATACAATGGCTTTGCTAGTATGCTTGAAATATTATTGTATTTATGTCAACATTAAGCTTCTGTTTTGAGTCTTACATATCTGAATATTCATGCCACAATAAAGAATATTACATGGATAAATATGTTAGGTAGCACCACATCAAAAATTCTGTTTTTACCATTTACCTACTCGAGGACGAGCATGAATTAAGCTTGGGGATGCTGATACGTCTCCAACATATCTATAATTTTTGATTGTGTCATGATATTATATAATCTGGTGTGGATGTTTTATATGCATTAATATGCTGTGTTATATTATTTTTGGGACTAACCTATTAATCTAGAGCCTAGTGCCAGTTTCTGTTTTTCCTTGTTTTTGAGTATTGCAGAGATGGAATATTAAACGGATTCCAAACGGAATAAAATCTTCAGAATGATCTTTTCTGGACCAAAAGAGATCTACCAGGCTTGGAGTGCACGGCAGGGAAGCCTCCAGGAGGTCACAAGCCAGGGGCGCGCCGCCCCCCTACCGCTTCTGGCAGGATAACCACCTCCTGGCAGGTCTCCTAGCCCTAATCTTCGTCCTATAAATACCCAAATATTCCCACAATACCAAAGAGAGACACGTAAATACTTTTCCGCTGCCAGAAGCCTCTGTTCCCGAGAGATCCAATCTTCGAGCCTTTCCGGTAATTTGCCGGAGGGGGATCCAATCACGGAGGGGATCTAGATCAACTCCATTGCCCCTCCGATGATGCTTGAGTAGTCCACCATAGACCTATGGGTCCATAGCTAGTATCTGGATGGCTTCCTCTCTCTCTCTCTCTCTCTCTCTCTCTCTCTCCCTCTTTGTGCTTCAATACCATGTTCTTCATGATCTTCATGGAGATCTATCCGATGTAATACTGTTTCGCGGTGTGTTTGTCGAGATCCTTTGAATTTTGGGTTTATGTTGAGATTATCCATGAATATTATTTGAGTCTTTTCTGAATTCTTACATGCATGATTTCATATCTTTGCAATTGATAGAAAAGAGAATAATCATGTAGTTATACAAGGCATCACATCAATGTCAAGTAGACTGAAACGATTATGCATCTACTACTATTACTCCACACATCGACCAACTCCTTCCAGCATCTAGAATATTAAGTTCATGAAGAACAAAGTAACACATTAAGTAAGATGACATGATGTAGAGGGATAAACTCAAGCAATATGATGAAAACCCCATCTTGTTACCATTGATGGCAACAATAAAATACGTGCCTCGTTACCCCTACTATATCACTGGGTGAGGACACTGCAAGATTGAACCCAACACCAAGCACTTCTCCCATTGCAAGAATTAAAAATGTAGTTGGCCAAACTAAACCAATGAGTCGAAGAGACTTGCAAGGATATGAATTCATGCATATAAGAATTCAGAGAAGATTCAAATAATATTCATGGATAATCTGACCGTAAACTCACAATTCATCGTATCTTGACAAACACACCACAAAAGGGTATTACATTGTGTAGATGTCCATGAAGATCATGAAGAACATGGTATTGAAGATCAAAGATAGAGAAGAAGACATCTAGCTACATGCATCTAGAGTATTAAGTTCATGAAGAACATAGTAACTATGACGCCCCCAATTTTGACCGTACGCTAAACATACACGCAATGCATACGATTAAGACTAGGAACTCATTAAGCAATATCACAACACAACTCTAGACACAAATTAAAGTCATACAACTTCATATTACAAGCCAGGGGCCTCGAGGGCTCGAATACAAAGCTCGACAAACACGAGTCAGCGGAAGCAAATAATATCTGAGTACAGACATAAGTTAAACAAGTTTTGCCTTAAGAAGGATAGGGCAAACATAAGTAGTGGATCGAAAGAGGTGAGTCCTCCTGCCTGGGAACCTCCTAATTACTCCTGTGCATCGGCACTCTCCACGTAGTAGTAGGCTCCAGCGGTGGTGTAGTAGTCGTCTCCGGAGTACTCCCTCTCCTGGGCTCCATCGTCTGAACCTAGAATCTTATCGAGGGGGAAAGAGAAAGAAAAGCAGTGGTGAGTACTCGTCCAAAGTACTCGCTAGACTGACATCAGAACTATGCTAAGTATGCATCATTATCAAGGAATGGGGTATATTTGGACTGAATGTAGAAAGCAAGAATAGGGGGAAGGCCTAGTCCTATCAAAGACTAGCATCTTCAGCATCTTGCAGCATGAGAAGAGAGTAGACTGGTAACTCATATATAGCAATTTTATTGTAGCAATTTTATTAAGTAACTATGCCAGAAATTCTTCCTCAACTCCCTGCGAGGAAGCAATTTTGGAGCCAACATTCATTTCAATTTAAAATCACAATTTTAGTTGTAGTAGGTCAAGGTACAACTCCAAGTCGTCCTGTTACCATGGAAACGACTATTCGAATAGATAATTTCTTCCCTGCAGGGGTGCACAACATATTACCCAACACGCTTGAATCACCTTCGGCCCGACACACTTTTCTGGGTCATGCCCGGCCTCGGGTTATCAAAACGTCGTCGCCCCACCTAGACACAATGAAGAGGCTGATGTCACTTGAAGATACGTCGGTATTTCCCCAAAGAGGAAGGGATGATGCGGCACATCAGCGGTAGGTATTTCCCTCAGATATGAAACCAATGTTATCGAACCAGTAGGAGAACCAAGCAACACAACATAAACAGCCCCTGCACACAGATAACAAATCCTCACAACCCGACGTGTTAAAGGGGTTGTCAATCCCTTCCAAGGTATGGCACCAGAAATTGGCATGGGGACGGGAGAAAGATTTGTAATAATTTGATAAATAGATCGCAAATAAAATAAATAGAAATAAAACACAACAAGGTATTTTTGTATTTTGGTTTAGTAGATCTGAAATTAAATCCAAGAGAAAAGTAGATCACAAAGGTAAATATATGAGAAGAAAGACCCGAGGGCTGTAGGTTTCACTAGAGGCTTCTCTCGAGAAAAATAGCAAACGGTGGGTGAACAAATTACTGTTGGGCAATTGATAGAACTTCAAATACTCACGACGATATCTAGGCAATGATCATTACATAGGCATCACGTCCAAGATTAGTACACCAACTCCTGCCTGCATCTACTACTATTACTCCACAGACCTGCCGCTATCCAGCATGCATCTAGTGTATTAAGTTCATGGAGAAACGGAGTAATGCAATAAGAACGATGACATGATGTAGACAAGATCTGTCTATGTAGAGATATACCCCATCATTTTATCCTTAGTAGAAATGATACATACGTGTCGTTTCCCTTTCTGTCACTGGGATCAAGAACTGTAAGATCAAACCCACAATAAAGCACCTATTCCCATTGCAAGATAAATAGATCAAGTCGGCCAAACAAAACCCAAATATCAGAGAAGAAATACGAGGCTATAAGCAATCATGCATACAAGAGATCAAACAAACTCAAATAACTTTCATGGATATAAAAAGATAGATCTGATCATAAACACAAAGTTCATCGATCCCAACAAACACACCGCAAAAGAGTTACATCATATGGATCTCCAAGAGACCATTGTATTCAGAATTCAGCGAGAGAGAGAAAGCCATCTAGCCACTAACTACGTACCCGAAGGTCTACAAATAACTACTCACGCATCATCGGAGAGGCACCAATGGAGGTGGTGAACCCCATCCGAGATGGTGTCTAGACTGGATCTGGTGGTTCTAGACTCTGCGGCGTTTGGATGAATATTTCGTCTGTCCCCCTAGGGTTTCTGGCATATTGGGGTATTTATAGAGCAAAGAGGCGGTCCGGGGGCACCCGAGGTGGACACAACCCACCAGGGCGCGCCTGGGCCTCCTAGCGCGCCCTGGTGGGATGTTCCCCCTCGGGGCACCCCCCAGGCGTCGCCAGGGCCCGTTGTCTTCCTTCAGGCCCATAAAAAATAATCATGAAGTTTCGTGGCATTTGGACTTCGTCTAGTATTGATTTTCTGCGATGTAAAAAACATGGAAAAAACAACAACTGACACTTGGCACTATGTCAATAGGTTAGTACCAAAAATGATATAAAATGACTATAAAATGATTATAAAACATCCAAGATTGATAATATAACAACATGGAACAATAAAAAATTACAGATACATTGGAGACGTATCAGTATGCCCAAGCTTAACTCCTACTCGTCCTCGAGTAGGTAAGTGATAAAAACAGAATTTTGATGTGGAATGCTGCCTAACATCACATATCATATCCTTTTCCTTATAGCATGGACATTTGGACTTTTAGTTGTTCAAAGCAATAGTCTAGTTTTGACATAATAATTTATACTCAAGCATATCAACAAGCACCCATGTGTTTCAAAATATCAATAAAATAAGTTATCCCTAGCCCATCATGCTCAAACATTGATCCATTCATGAAACACACTCGAATATTACCTACACCCAATACTTAAGTACGATCATATTGCCTCCTAGTTGGTGCTTTGGTAAGAGGAGATGGAGACTCAAATTCAAAAATAAAAATTGCATAAAGTAAAAGAAAGGCCCTTCACTGAGGGAAGTAGGGATTTGTAGAGGTGCCACAGCTCAAAGCAAAAAATTTAGAGATAAAAATATTTTGGGAGGTGTATCCATCCCACCAACGAAGACGACTTAGAGTTCCCAACACTTTCCATGCTAAATATATCATAGGCGGTTCCCACATAGAAAATAAAGTTTATTCCTTTTTCCACCATACTTTCAGTGTCCATGGCTAACCGTATCCACGGGTTCCCTCCATACCAACACTTCCCAAGGAATTTATTATTTGACAACATAAAGTAAATTCATTTTTGCATTTCGAGACTGGGCATCCCTAATACCTTTGCCTTACTCTCATGGAATGACAAGTGAATGAACACTCATCATGAGAATAACACATCTGGCATGGAAAATATTAGGCACCCCTCATAGCTTCGCGAGCGAAACAAACACACAAAAGAGAAGTTTATTTTGAAAATTAGAGATGGGACATACAAATTTGCTAAGAATGGCACAGAAATACCGCATATAGGTAGGTATGGTGGACTCATGTGGCAAAAACTGGTTTAAAGGATTTGGATGCACAAGTAGAGCTCATACTTGGTGCAAAATGAAGGCTAGCAAAAGATTGAGAAATGACCAACCAAGAAACGGATAATCTCATAAGCAAGCATTAAGCATAAATAACACCGAATAATGCACCACAAGTAGGATATAATTTCATTGCACTATTGACTTTCGTACTTGCATAGGGAATCACAAACCTTAACATCAATATTCTTACTAAAGCATAATTACTCATCAACATAACTCACATATCACATCATCATATCTCAGAACTATTACTAAGAATCAAGTTTATTTTGTCCAATGATCTTCATGAAAGTTTTTATTATATCCTTCTTGGATATCTATCACTTTGGGAATAATTTTCATGTGTTGCTTTTCATAAGCTCAAACAAATATAAGTGAAGATCAAGAGCATAATTTTTCTTTTTTCTCTCAAAATAATTTAAGTGAAGCAAGACATAATTTCTTGAAAATTTTACAAACTCTCAAATAAATCTAAGTGAAGTAAGAGAGCATTTCTTCAAAAATACTAAGCACACCGTGCTCAAAAATATATAAGTGAAGCACTAGAGCAAGTCCATTGCTCATAAAAAATTTAAGTGAAGCATAGAGAGCAATTCTAACAAGTCATGACATAATTTTGGCTCTCTCAAATAGGTGCGTCCAGCAAGGGATCAAGACTTAAAACACAAAATAAAACAAGCAAAGACTCATACCATACAAGACGCTCCAAGCAAAACACATATCATGTGACGAATGAAATATAGTTTCGAGTAAAATACCGATGATCGTTGGAAGAAAGCGGGGATGCCACTTGGTGGCATCCCCAAGCTCAGTTGGTTGCTCACTTTTGGATAATAGCTTGGGATGCCAGGGAATCCCCAAGCTTAGGCTCTTCCATCGTTCCTTCATCCATCGTAAGATAACCCAAAACTTGAAAACTTCAATCACACAAAACTCAACAAAACCTTTGTTAGATCTGTTAGTATAAGAAAAATAAATCACTACTATAAGTACTATATTAAACCAATTTATATTTTATCCTTGCATTATATCTACTGTATTCCAACTTTTCTTTGGCAAAAACTCATCAAAGAAAACCGTAGATCCATCAAAATAAGCACACAACACAAAGAAAACAGAATCTGTCAAAACAGAACAGTCTGTAGTAATCTGATTTGTTTGAATACTTCTGTAACTCAAAAAATTCTAATAAATTAGGAAGTCCTACTTAATTTTCTTATCAATCTTATGTAAAACATTCAGATCAAAATCACATTTCTGTGATTTACTAAAATTGTTTTCGTGAGCGCATAAGTTTCTGTTTTTTTTCAGCAAGATCAAACAACTATCACCCAAGAAGATCCTAAAGGCTTTACTTGGCACAAACACTAATTAAAAGACAAAAAACAGAATCATAACAGTAGCGTAATTGTGTAAAAACTCAAGAACAGAAAGCAAAAGGAAAAAATAAATTTTATTCATTGGAAAAAGAGAGGCGAATAAAACGGCAAATTTTTGTGAGGTGGGGGAGAGGAAAATCAGAGGCAAATGGAAAATAATGTAAATTTCAAGGAGATGAGATTTGTGATTAGGAACCTGGTATATGTTGAAGATCCTCCCCGGTAACGACACCAGAAAGGCACGTGGCCGGGAGACTATCTTGACATGATCCTCCCCGGCAACGGCGGCAGAAATTCCTTTTGATGTCGCTTGAAGCTACGTCAGTATTTCCCCCAAAGAGGAAGGGATGATGCAGCACAGCGGCGGTAGGTATTTCCCTCAGATATGAAACCAAGGTTATCGAACTAGTAGGAGAACCAAGCAACACAACGTAAACAACCCCTGCACACAGATAACAAATCCTCGCAACCCCACGTGTTAAAGGGGTTGTCAATCCCTTCCTGGGTACGATGCCAGAAATTGGCACGGAGACGGGAGAAATATTTGTAGTAATTTGATAGATAGATCGCAAATAAAATAAATAGAAATAAAACGCAGCAAGTTATTTTTATATTTTCGGTTTAATAGATCTGAAAATAAATGCAACAGGGAATTAGATCGCAAAGGCAAATATATGAGAAGAAAGACCCGGGGACCGTAGGTTTCACCAGTGGCTTCTCTCGAGAAAAAATAGCAAACGGTGGGTGAACAAATTACTGTTGGGCAATTGATAGAACTTCAAATACTCATGACGATATCCAGGCAATAATCATTACATAGGCATCACGTCCAAGATTAGTAGACCGACTCCTCCCTGCATCTACTACTATTACTCCACACATCGACCGCTATCCATCATGCATCTAGTGTATTAAGTTCATGGAGAAATGGAGTAATGCGATAAGAACGATGACATGATGTAGACAAGATCTATCTATGTAGAGATAGACCCCATCGTTTTATCCTTAGTAGCAACGATACATACGTGTCGTTTCCCTTTCTGTCACTGGGATCAAGCATCGTAAGATCGAACCCACTACAAAGCACCTATTACCATTGCAAGATAAATAGATCAAGTTGGCCAAACAAAACCCAAATATCGGAGAAGAAATACGAGGCTATAAGCAATCATGCATATACGAGATCAAAGAAACTCAAATAACTTTCATGGATATAAAAAGATAGATCTGATCATAAACTCAAAGTTCATCGATCCCGACAAACACACCGCAAAAGAGATACATCATATGGATCTCCAAGAGACCATTGTATTGAGAATTCAGCGAGAGAGAGAAAGCCATCTAGCCACTAACTACGGACCCAAAGGTCTACAAATAACTAATCACGCATCATCAGAGAGGCACCAATGGAGGTGGTGAACCCCATCTGAGATGGTGTCTACATTGGATCTGGTGGTTCTGGACTCTGCTCACCTGGATGAATATTTCGTCTCTCCCCTTAGGGTTTTTGGAATATTGAGGGTATTTATAGAGCAAAGAGGCGGTCCGGGGGGCACCCGAGGTGGGCACAACCCACCAAAGCATGCCTAGGCCTCCTAGCACACCCTGGTGGGTTGTGCCCCCCCTCAGGGCACCCCCAGGCACAGCGAGGGCCCGTTGTGTTCCTTCTAGCCCATAAAAATCATCGAGATGTTTCGTGGCATTTGGACTTCGTTTGGTATTGATTTTCTGTGATGTAAAAAAACATGAAAAAACAGCAACTGGCACTTGGCACTATGTCAATAGGTTAGTACCAAAAATGATTATAAAACATCCAAGATTGATAATGTAACAACATGGAACAATCAAAAATTATAGATACGCTGGAGACGTATCAGAGGCCAGCCCGGCAGTCTAAATCCTAAGCGTGCAGGGGTCATGGGCCCACTCACCCTTTGCACTCCTGCATGATGCGAGGGTGGATGAGGTAAGTCCTAGCACCCCTTATAACAAGTGTGATGTCGTTGGGGACCACTCGGGCGCGCGCCAGTCCATTGCTGACGTCCGGAGAGCTTCGGCTGATAAAACGACACTGAGTACCCATAACTTCTTCCATGTGAAGGTTAGTGCGTATTAAGGCCAACGACCTAACTCAGATCAAATACCCAACCCATTAGCATTTTACAAATGCGAGACAAGCGCGATCGATAAAGAGCGGTCCCGTTGCCTCGTCTCGAGGATGTGTGTTAAGGGCCTCTCCTGCCCGTCCATGCCTCATCATCGTCAAACCATGGGTACCCCTCAGGACCGACCCATCAGCAGGATGTTTCTGTAACCAGGTCATAGTAACTGTGTGTATAAAACATCAAGGCAGGAACTGAGGAATCACCCTCAATGGTCCCTGCTCGATGTAGCCGTCAAGGTGGACTTTAGAGGAATCACCCTCGGGGGTCCCACACCTGAGGGGTTGCACGACAGAGACATCATTGGGAATGGTGAAGGAGGAATCACCCACGATATCAACGACTGACTAGATGCACTACAGGGATAGCATCATGAGTACTTCATGATGTGTCACCCTCGATACTCGATAGTAGCACTGTAGAGTCGTAGAACTAAGGGGAGTGCGGTGATGTGAGGGGCCTGGCTCATCGATCGGTTGATCGAGTCTTCAAGTCTTCAGGTTGTCGAGTCGTCGACGAAGAAGCAGGGGCAACTGGGTCTAAGGGGTCACTGGGGATTCACTAACCAACCTATACTAAGTAGTTGGTATGATTGCAGGTATAGTAGCAACTCATCAAAAATAGGCTATGCATCAGAATAGGAGCTAACTAATATAGTAGCAAAAACCTAATGCAAGAGTAAGAGGGAAAGGAATAGGCGATATCGGAATGCTCAAGGGGGGTGCTTGCCTTTCTGTTTTGCGGCAAAAGGCTGATCGTCAACAACGTAGTCGTACCCGGCAGCAGCGTTAGTCTTGGGGTCTACCAGTAAGAAGAGGGGGAGAAACAATAATATAAAGCAGACAAATGCATCACGATGCATGACATGGAAATATGCAGAGCTAGGCATGTACTAACGCAATACAATATGTCATAGACGGGCCGGAATAATATCTGATAATACAGATGATCCTCATGCTAAATGTCCAGGTTCATCATGCTAGGAGCATGTGAGAGATGAACGGACAACGTATTCAGGTTCGTGGGTTTTTCTGATCAACTTTCTTGTATAAATCATTTTCATCTGACTTACGGATTAAAAGATATGATTTTGCAAAGTTTTAAAGAATTTTTGCAATTACACAGATTTAATTTAATTCGAAAAAGCATTTATGACGTCAATGTGACGTCAACATCACGTCAGCAGTCAATAGTGGGGCAGATTGGTCAAACCTGACTAGTGGGCCCCACCTGTCATAAACTCAAAGTCTAAACATAGTTTAAATTAAACTAACGGGTTAATTAGAGAGGGGTGGGGCCCATATCCCAGTGACTAATTAGGTTAGACTAATTATCAAAATTAATGATACTATCTTGATTAATTAAAAAGGGGTAGGGCCCACATGTCATACACACGGGGGTTTGGGCCCTACCTGTCAGTGACTGGGTTGTGCCCAGTCAGCCAGTTGACCAAGTCAACTGGTCAACTAGGCCG
This sequence comes from Hordeum marinum, assembly GCA_022496015.1. Classification (NCBI taxonomy): domain Eukaryota; kingdom Viridiplantae; phylum Streptophyta; class Magnoliopsida; order Poales; family Poaceae; genus Hordeum; species Hordeum marinum. The sequence continues at coordinate 366,327,824 of CM039673.1, read as the reverse complement.
CCTTGGCCCACTGGCAGGGACACAGGGGGTGGCCCCAGCCCAGCCATGTTGGCAGCAGCCAGCGGTTCAACACCGGTGATGCCAAGACGCGGTGGAGGGCATGGTCCGGCATCGGGATTTGCCCATAGAGGGCCATTTGGCCTGCGTGTGGGCACACTCGAACGAGTGTGCATCACCGCATCTAGTGGTGGCCGTGGCGTTGCCGGAGTTGGCCAGAAACGACGCCGGTGACGAGCGGAGGCGGCGGCGCGTATGGGTGCTCGATGCAAATGGTGCTATAGCGTGCAATAGCTCAAATGGATGGGCTAGGCAGGCTCTACGTGATGCGGTGAAGCTAATGAACACACGCTTGTGGCCATTTGGCCACCGGAGACTCGCCGACGACAAGCTCCGCAGCGATGCATTCGGGTGCACGTCGGGAGCCACATTAGGAGCATCCAACGGTGAGGACTGAGGAAAGGGAAGAGGCAGATGCTCACCGGGACGCACAAGGTGGCTCGATGTTGGCTTAGTAGCAGCAGGAGTCGCCGGAGAGGAAGAAGATCGCCGGTGGCCGAACGAAAGGGGGCGGCTCAATCCCGATGATGCAGAGCTTGCCTGCTTGCACGCGAGGTCGCGATCCGGGTAGTCGACGACGGCCGAGACGATTGACAGGTCAGCGAGCCGAGGCGGTGGCTCTGGTCACGCGTTTTACGGCGGCGTGGCCATGGTGGCGCTCGGGTGAGGTGGGGGAGGAGAGCGGTGGCACGAGGAGAGAGCAAGGGGGAGAGTGGCAATCTAGGGTTCAGGGGGGGTAGGTGAGGTCCCCAGGTGGCGGCCTTATCTTCCCAGGCGACAGGGTTGGACGACGATGTCCGGTCGGCTCCTGTAGCGACCGCTCTGGTCGCTACAGGAGGAAGAAGGGGGTGTGGGATGTGGTGGGCTGGTGAGTGGGATGGCTGGTTGGGCCAGTTGGCCCAACAGCCAGGGGGTTTCTGTATATTTTTCATTTTTAGGTTTGTTTCTAATTTCTTTTCTTTTTATTTCATTTTAGTATTCCTTTTCCTTTATTTTTAGCTCTAATTCTTTATAGCAAAAATGTGTGACTTGCTCTAAATAATATCTTGCAATATTCTGCATGACCACACAAGGTTTGAGCATATTTCGAAACTGTTTGAATTATCCATTTGCATTTGTGCTCTGTTTTGGATGGTGGGGGCCACATCAACATCAAGGTGATGTTGTTTTCCTTAACACCTTTTGTTTTGGATTATTCCACAAGTGTGCAACATTTTTCCTAAGCTGTTTGAGGATTTATTTTATCACATCAAATTTAAATCCCCTTCAGTGATGGAATTTGAAATGAGATATGATTTCCATTTTGACAAGTCACTGTTTAGCAAAAGTATTACTCCCTCCATTCCCTTATACAAGGCCACAAACTCATATTACAGGTACCAAGGCAGAATTTAATGACCCCATGAAAAGTCAAGTTTTATTTTTGTTAATCGGAATCATTAGTACACTGTATGCATGCAACGATTGGGTGAGAAGAAAGTAGCTAAGTGTCATTATGAATACATGCATGCAAGTATTAAACAAGTTGCTAGTGTGAGAAAACATCATTAATGTTACCTCGATTACTGTTGGTGGCCTTATATAGATGCAAAATGTATTTTCCATAGTGGCCTTGTATAATGGAATGGAGGGAGTAGTTAAATCATGGTGATCACTTTAGCTCAATTACAAGGATTACTATAGCACAAATCCAGGGCGTCACAATTCTCCCCTACTAAAAAGAATTCCCGTCCCGAGAATTAATAAGTAGAAGGAAAGAGCCCGGGGTGTTCTGCATGAAGATGATCTTCGCGTTCCCAAGTGGCTTCATCTTCACAATGATTTTCCCACGGCACTTTGAAGAACTTGGTAGCCTTCTGACAAGTCCGACATTCAGTTTCATCGAGAATGCGGACTGGTTGCTCTTTGTGAGAGAGGTCTTGTTGTAGCTCAAGCATATCATGATCCACTACTTGGATAGTATCCTTGAAGCAGCGATGAAGTTGTGACACATGGAACACATCATGAACCTGAGAAAGGTTTGGTGGTAGTTCAAGTTGATATGCCACTTTACCACGCTTTTTGAGAATAGTGAAAGACCAATATATCGAGGAGCCAGCTTTCCCTTGATCCTGAAATTGTGTGTACCTCTCATTTGCGTGACTCGAAGATAAGCCTTTTCGCCAGGTTGATGGACCATATCTTTATGATGACGGTCATACTGACTCTTCTGACGAGACTGAGCAACCTTCAGATTTGCATGAATAATGCGGACTTGATCTTCGGCATGTTGGATAATATCCGGACTGATTAGTGTACGTTCCCCAGTTTCTAACCAATTCAGAGGGGTTCGACGCTTACGTCCATACAATACTTCAAAGGGAGCCATCTTCAGACTAGCTTGATAGCTATTGTTGTAGGAGAACTCAGCATACGGGAGAGATTCCTTGTAGCGACCCGACCTGGAAAGGTCAAGCCTCTGTGTATTCTATGCCATCCCTGGATCAGTATGCTGGCACACACAGTACATCAATGTATATATCAAAGTGCAATCACATGTAATTAACGTAAAACAGATATATACCTTAAAATAGCAGCGGAAACAATCAACGGGAGTGGAGTCCCAATAACACCAACGGCAGGTTGAGTGCGGACCGTAACCCTAAATCGTACTCTTACTCGTCGTAGAAGAGTATCTGCAACATGATACGTTGCAGCCGTGTAGGTCAGTACATTGAATGTACTGGCAAGATCACCATAGAAGAACAGAAGAATAAAGACTATTCTATATGCAAAGGCTTTGTGGCTCTGTGTCTAAGTTTTTGCGTAAAAGCTGATTTTATTTTTTTCCTACAACAATTGAATGTACTGGCAAGATCACCATAGAAGAACAGAAGAATAAAGACTATTCTATATGCAAAGGCTTTGTGGCTCTGTGTCTAAGTTTTTGCGTAAAAGCTGATTTTATTTTTTTCCTACAACAAAGGAATATCAGGAATTTCTCTATAGAGTTATCTATCATGACATGGTTCCGCCAACCAATGTCTCAATGCCCACAAGTATCTTAAGTTTCCCACAATTTGTTATCAGTCCAGTGTTGAGAGTTAAGAGATAGATCCAAGTCTAGAAGCTCAAATTGGCCGTAACCGGGGACACGGCTAATCGATTAGGTTTTAACTCTGCAGAGTGTTGTGTACTTTACCCACAAGATTCGTTCCCTCCTGGTAAGTCCTCGCACTGCCTGGTGTTTGAGAACAGGATGAACGAAACATGGTCTTTCAGAGTGCTTCCCTGACTATCCGACAGTGCCCATCCAATCCTAACGTCGACTACATCTCGTAGCACTGCCTAGATAGAGTCACAACAAAGATCAACCAAGCCAGAGCCCATAATGACTTGTGGCTACACAGGTAAGCTTCCGGGCATGAAGTATTCATCCTTCCCTTTGAGTCTGGGTGAGGCTTTCCGCGTGAATACTGGCACATCTCCAGCAACACCTAGGCAAATCCACTGGCTTCTCCAGGGTGCCGTTCCAACCATCCCTCACCCAGTAGTGTGTATTGAAAAACTTGTTTCTCGAGTCTCGAAGTCCTGAGGTCTTGAATATGCAGGTCTTGAAGAAGCCTTTATGAAGTCATCGTTTTGACATGGAGTCCTCCTTCTCACACCACTCACGAACACTCATACCAGACCCCATCTACTTTAGCATAGCATTGCACTAACTAGCGTTCCCGGGGCTTTAGTAACAAGTGGTGGGTTCCTACCTCATGCATTCTACTCAACTACAAGAATTTCAATAACACTACGGGAGGGATTTGTTGAATGATGTCACTACATGCAATAAAACATAGGTATGAACAAAATGGTCACAGTGAACTTGCCTATACTGTTGATGAAGATAAGTATCACTCTCGGAAAATACTTGAGAGAACTATACGTCACTCTCCGATGAAATCTATACAATCAAACATTGCATTCATAATCAACACTTCTAGCAATCAATACTAACAATCACAAGGTAACACAAGAACCAAAAGTAACAAGGTTGATGAAGGAAATACTTAAGACAAATCTCAAAAATCAACAAAGTTTTCACGAACACAAGTAAGGTGGGTTTTTCCCCTACAAACAACTATTTTCAATAGTAACAAACAAAAACAAAGTAAAATACAACAAAAGTATTTTAGTAAAAGAATTACTTTTGAATAACAAGTAAGACTTATGAAAATAAAACTCTACACAACATAGGTTTTTGTCTAATAAACTTAACAACAAGTAAAACCATAAAATAAGAGAAGACAACTTCTAAAACAACTAAGTTAACAGGAGGTAAATAATAAAATATTTATTATAAAACAGATTTAAATCATCTAAAACTTTTGTGAAAAGAGTTTCTATTAAAACTAAATTGTTTTATAACACATTACCTAATGAAGAATAATATAGTTTTCCTACAACAATAGAGTAAAACTAAACTATTTTTATTAACAAAATATTTCTTAATAGAAAGGAATTACTAAAAAAATTTATTTGAAAACAGAATCTAATTACTTAAAAATTTTGTTAAATGAAATATTACTAACTAGTTTGCTTTTAATAAACTACACCTAATTTGAAAAAAAAGTATAGGTTCCTAAAATAATAATTTAATAAACTAAACAAATTATTTTTTTGTTAACAGCAAGTATAATCCTAAATTTTAGAACAACAACAACTAATGAAATCTAAAACATAAGTTAAATCAAATTCAGATTTGAAAAAATAAAACAAAGGAAATCAAACTAATTAAACTAATAGGAAACTAAACAGACTCTGTTTTTAGTTAAGAACACTAACAAAATTTATCCAAATAATTCTCAAACCTCACCTACTAATAACTAAGATCACTAATGACAAGTAGCAAAAAGAATCAATCAAAAATATATTATTGAACTCAAGTTATTCAGAAAATAAGATTTAAATCAAATCTGTTTAAATTCAAATTGAAATATTGAAACATAGTCAAACTTGGTATCTACAGAAACTAGATGAAATTTTTGACACAATGCAAAAAGAATCAACTTAAAACAACTAAAAACATAAAAGATATGATTAAAACAAAATCAGAACTAAATCTGTTTTTAAAACAGAAAACAGAAAAAAGAAAAACTTAACTAATGGTCAGGGGTCTACGTGGCACCCTCTGATTGGCTACGGGTGTGCGAGTTAGAGTGTTTCGGGCGGGCGGCCGGTAAGTAAACAAAACGATTCGGTCAATTGTTTGAAAAAGAAAAACCGGCCGGTCCTTTTTAAAAGAACCGAAGGGGTACGGGGATCTAATCCTAACCGTTGAGACGAGATTGAACGGAGGGGAGAGCTCACCGCAGTGGAGGTACACTCCAGCAAGGATTCCGGCGAGGTAGGGACGGTGAGGTTGTTGGGGAGGCGTCTCCGGTGGTCCTCGGCGTCGGGGAAGGGGTCCGGTCGATGCGCGCGAGCAAGGCGATCACGAAGGTGGTCTTGGTGTCGACGGAGGCGGTCGGAGATGTCGGCGACGAGCTCCGAGGTGGCAGCAGCGTTCGGGAGTCGACAGGGAGGTCGCTCAGGTGGGTGTGGGGCTCGGGCGAGAGCGCTGGGAGGTGCGCGTTGGGGAGAGGGAGAGGTTGGTGGGCTCGGGAGGTGGCGGGGTGGTCAGAGTAGAGCGCCAAGAGAGGAGGGGCGCGGCGGCAACCGAGAGCTCCGGCAAGCTATTACGGCAAGGGGAGGCGTCGGGAGTTGGGAAAAAGTGGGGGAATGGGTGGAGGAGAGGACTGGGGCTTTTATAGGGCCTTGGGGTGGTCGGAGTATGGCAGGAGGAGGCGGGTCCGGCGCGGTGATTACGCCGGCGAGGTTTGGGGAGAGGGAGGAGGGAGGTGACCGCGCGGTGAGTGGGAGCGGTCGGTGGGGCCGAGGTGTCAGCGAGAGAGGGAGAAGGCGCGGTCATCGGGCGGCCGATCAGGAGGGGTTTCGGGGAGTGATTAGGGGCAGGTGGGCCGTGGGCTTTAAGAGCATTTAACTATTTCCTTTATTCTATTTACCAGCAAAATAAAAACCAATAAATGACCATAAATACTTTCCCAAAAATAAGGATCTTTATACCAAAATGACCAGGAGAATTAATGCCATTAAGTGATCATTTTTCCTCGGCCAGAATAAATACTTTAAAAATTTTATTTTTCAGAAAATGCCTAAGTGGCTTTATTTATTTTTGCAAATATTTTCCAAATAACCCCTTGGTTTTATGATTCAAAAACTTCAAAAAATAACCCCTGGTTTGGAGTGTCACATTACTGCTCTCAAAAATTTGTCCAGGGTTTTGAATGCTTTGAAAATTTGAATAGGAACCAAATATGACATGGATTCCAAAAGAATAATTCAGAGGTTTTCAAAAGCACTTTGAAATCCTTCCTTTAAACTTCCAACTCATATTTCATATAATTTGAAAAAAGTCCTTTTATCCTCTCTCATGAAAATCATTGAGTTGCATAAAGTTTCTGAATTTGAAATATTTTCAAAATGGAATTCAAATCTCATGGGAAAGTCATTTTATTCCCTCTCATTCAAAAGTTTTCAAAAGTTTCAAATTTTCACTCAATTTCAATCCCTCAAGCAAGCAAGCATTCATTCTAACATTTATTATAACATTCCAAAATTTGGGATGTTACATTCCTCCCATTTCTTGCCGAAAGAAATGACACATGCTCGAAGCATGTCTTCGGGAATCTGGTTGACTCTTTCAACTTGTCCGTGGGATTCAGGGTGAAAAGCGGTGCTAAATGATAAATGAGTTCCCATAGCTTCCTAGAAACTTGCTCAGAATATTGAAATGAATAAGCTGCCAAGGTCTGAACTAATAACGAGTGGAATACCGTGAAGTGAAACAATTCTGGACATATAGAGAGTTGCCAGCTAACTAGCAGTGATCGTTTCCTTGACGGCTAGAAAATGTGCAACCTTAGAAAGTCGGTCAATGACGTCAAGAATAGCATCATTACCTTTTTGGAATCTGGGAAAGCCAGTGATGAAGTCCATTTCAACATGGTCGCATTTCCATTCAGGAACCGTAATAGGTTGCAGAGTTCCGACAGGCTTCTGATGTTCTGCTTTGATACAATGACAAATGTTGCATTCAGAAACATAGCGAGCAATGTCTTGCTTCATGTTAGACCACCAGAATCTTTGACGAATGACTTGGTACATCTTGGTACTACCAGGATGAATAGATAGTGGAGTGTCATGTGCTTCCTTCATGACCTCCTGAGTCATATCATGGTTTTTCTCCTTACTCGGTACCACTAGGCGGCCTTTGAAGTACAAAGTACGATCCTTAGCAATAGTGAAGGGTGAGGGCTTTCCTTCTGCGAGATCGCGTTTAATTATTTCGACTTCATTGTCACACTTATGGACCCATTTCATGATGTCCACAAGATCTGGTTTAGCAACTAGGGTATTAAGAGAACCCTGGGAAACAACATGGAGGTTCATTTTGTAAGACCCTTCGGGAGCGGGAGCGAGATAACCCCAAGGAACAATATGGAGGTTCAACTTGCAAAATTCTTCTTGAAGACGGGGGTGAACCTTATGGACTTGTAGGTGATTGTAGTATGACTTGTGGCTCAAAGCATCAGCCATTACATTAGCCTTGCCAGGTGTATAAGAAATTCTCACATTGTAATCTGCTATGCGTTACATCCATCTCTGTTGACGGAGATTCAAATCTGGCTGAGTAAACAAGTACTTCAGACTTTGGTGATCGGTGTAGATCTTGCAACGATTACCGACAAGGTACTGCCGCCACTCTTTCAGAGCATGAATTACTACAGCAAGTTCAAGGTCATGAACAGGGAAGTTCTCTTCATGAGGACACAATTCACGAGATGCATAAGCAACCACTTTGTATTCTTGCATTAGGACACCGCCTATTCCCTCACGCGAAGTGTCACAATAAATGACAAAGTCCTTACGGGTATCCGGAGGAGCAAGCACTGGAGCAGATGTTAGTTTGTTTTTAAGTGCCTGAAAGCTCTCTTGACATTTTTTTGTCCACTCATATTTGACCCCTTTGTGAAGTAGATTGGTTAAGGGTCGGCAATCTTGGAGTAGTTCTCGACAAATCGATGACAATAGCTGGCAAGTCCGAGAAAACTTCTGACTTGCTTGGCATTCTTCGGGGGAGTCCAGTCAAGAATATCCTGAACTCGTTCAGGGTTGAACGCAATTCTATCCTTGGAGATCACATGACCAAGGTAGGTTACTTCGTCCATCCAGAACTCACACTTGGAATACTTGGCATATAGCTGGTGTTCCCAAAGTCTTTCCAGTACAAGACCAAGATGTTCAGCATGCTCTTCTTTATTCTTGGAAAATACCAGAATATCATCCAGATAAACCACGGCGAATTTGTTGAGGTAGTCCATGAAGATATAATTCATTAAACGAGAGAAGGTTGCTGGAGCATTGGTTAGACCGAAGGACATGACAGTGTACTCGTATGACCCATAGCGAGTAACAAATGCGGTCTTCGGAATATCCTCTTCACGAACATGGATCTGATGGTATCCGAACCTCAAGTCGAGCTTAGAGAAAATTGAGGCACCAACAAGTTGATCATGACAAATCATTGATTTGAGGAAGTGGATATTTGTTCTGAATTGTAGCTTGGTTGATTGGTCCATAATCCTGGACCAGCTGGTTTGTCCCATCCTTCTTCTTAACAAAGAGAGAAGGTGCTTCCCAAGCAGAGGAACTTGGATGAATGAAACCCAACCGTACAGAATTGTCAATTTCTTGCTTAAGTTCAAGGATTTCATTTGGTGGCATCTTATACGGACGCTTGTCTATAGGAGTGGTACCAGGTACCAAGTCGATGACAAACTCGACAGCTCTAGCAGGGGGAATCCCTGGAAGTTCTTCCGGAAAAACATCTTGGAAATCCCGGACAACTGGAATGTTTTCAATCCCCTCAATAGGTGACTCATTTAATGCATTCATGGCATATAGCCGGGCTTCGGCATCTCGAACAAGATGTGCATGGTAGCTAACTATCTCAATCGAAGGATGTAGGAGGTGGACAATTTTTGTGGCACAAATGACCGAAGTAGTATGTTCTTTCAACCAATCCATTCTGAGAATGAGATCGACATTGGAAGACTTCAATATAATGGGGAAAGCGTGGAATTCCAGTCCTTCTATTTCAATGGGGACATCGTGACAAACCATGGAGGTTCGACATTGGCCCGCGGGGGTGTTTACCACTATTGGAATGTTCATCTCCTTGTACTTAATGTTATGCATGTATGCAAAATCTTCAGATATAAAAGAATGTGATGTTCCTGTATCAAACAATACAGAAGCTGGAGTTGAGTTGACGAGAAGAGTACCCATCACAGTAGCAGGCTGGTCTTGAGCTTCATTCAGTTCAACATTGTTAGCTTGAGCATGACCCTGAGCAAGCTTGACGTTGTTGTTGCGGGGCTGGTTGGGAGGCAGTGCAAGCGGATTCTGATTCTGCCTGCAGTCTCTGGCATGGTGTCTTGGGCGACCACACTTGAAGCTCAACCCATCCTCAGGCCGTGAAGGGGGAACATGAGCTCGTGGTGGCGGAGCTGGGAGCCCCGGCTGCCTAGGTGGGGGTGGAGGCAGATGAGGTGTAGCATAGGACGGCCTCGGAGCAGGAGGTGGTGCATGGTACATGTTATGGGGAATCCAGATCTTGTGCTTCTCACTTCCTGAGGCCAAAGATGATCCATGTCACAGTTTTGCTTGCTGTTGTCCTTGTAGTCCTATAGACCTGTTTCCACTATAATGGACTGGTTCACCAAGGTGGCAAAGTTATCGAAGTCCTGAACAAGGAATGCCAGTTTGATATCAGGGTGGAGGCCTTCATGAAACTTCTCCTGTCTATGAGCATCCATTGCAACGTCTTCTTCAACATAACGAGATAAGTCTAGAAATTCCCACTAATAAGCATCCACAGTCTTGTTGCCCTGGACGAGATTGCAAAACTCACACATCTTCTTGTCCATCATTCCCTGAGGACTATGGCAAGCACGGAGTGCAGCTTGGAACTCCGACCAGTTGATGATTGTCCCAACAGGCTATGAGTGCATGCGACTGTCCCACCATTGCGTAGCGGGACCGTTTAGAAAGTATGAGGCGAAGGTGACATAGCTAGCCACTGGGGTGCCTGAAGATTCCAGCTCATAAGTGATGTCATGGAGCCAGTCATCCGCATCAAGTGGCTGAGTTGAGCTACGGTAGATCGCAGGGTTGAGGCGCATGAAGTCTTGCGGAGTCATTGGGGCTGGCTGCTGATTCATATTCAGCCTCGGGAACTTGTCCATAAGCCCTTGCATAAACTGGCGATTTAGTTCAAACTACTGCATCATACCAGCCATGTATTCCGGCGACAGTGGTGGTTCAGGTGCACTACGACCATGACCAGCTGGCCTAACCATTATGTCAAAGTTTAAAAGTGGTAGTTTAGCATTGGGTAATTGCAAAGGCAAAGAATCATTCATAAAGTAAATTGCACAAAGAAGGAAGTGCAATAGATACAACATAGTAGTTCAGATTCAACATACAGATCCATACATAGGTCTATTACAAACCATAAGTCTATTACGAAATAGACGATAGGTCCGACATGAAATTAATCTAGACAACTAGGAGGCACGTAGGCACGCGGTAGAGGGATACAACAACGGACATAGAGAAAAGCTACATTAACATCGGGGACAACGAAAGTAGCCACGGAACTGCAGATGACCCTGAATGTGGAACCTGGTGGTAGGGATCTGCATCCCGTGCACACTCTGATTTAGAAACTGGTGCCCAAGCGGGAGCGCAGGTCCACGTGCTGGAGTACGACCTCCAACAGTATACCACTCAAGACCAGGAGGAAACTCAGTCCAAGGCGGGTAAAGAATGTACTCCGGATGTATCCCTGCAGTGACTGCTGGCAACAAATGCTCCATAGCCCGATAAAGACGAGCATAGGTGGCATACAACTCGACGTTACGAGCCCTGACAGTGCGATCCAATGCCTCAGTGTATTGAACCAGAACTTGTGGGTCGTAACGACAACTCACGTAGGGGGTGCAGACAACAGTGTAGGACCAGTTGTTGCGCTGCCGCGTGACAGGGGTCAAACCTCAGCGTCGGCTGCAGTATCAACTCCAGCAAGAACATATGGAATGTATCTGTATGCCGTCTCCTACAAACAAGGGTTCACTGCACGGAGACGAACAATAGCAGCATAAGCAGCATCATGTACTGCCATCTCAACAGTCACTCCAATGCCATGGAAGGTATGCATCTCAGTGATGGAGAGGTCCTGTCGATGCGAGATAACCATCTCAGCATCATACTATTCCTGGTTGAACTCACGGTAGTCCTCGTAAACAGTGTACTCGGGGTACCAACGATATCCCAGCTTCTTAAAGAGGTCGACCAAAATGGCCGGGAACCTAGTCGTACTTTGCGCGAAGGTCTGACGAATGATCTGCCTAGGGGGCCGCATCTGTAACAAGGAGATTCAAGATGTCAAATGACAGTGTGTGCATTGTAACTTCAAAGGAAACAATTGTCAACGAAACAAATCTCCGGTGGATGTGATCACAAGAACCTAATGTTAGAGTTAGCAAAATCTTTAACCCTAAAGAGGAGAGAGATCTGAACCCAGAGTATAGATGAGGAATAAAAGATCCTAATACCACCCGATTGAGATGTGGGCCCATAAGCCGCACAACAATGTTATTAAAAGTTTTTCAAGTACGAGACTGAACTTCTGCCAAGGAGTTGGAAAGGGGGCTACCTACAAGCAGTCGGCTCTAATACCAACTTGTGATGCCCCCAATTTCGACGGTACGCCAAACATACACGCAATACGTACGATCAAGATTAGGGACTCACTAATCAATATCACAACACAACTCTCAAAATAAATTAAAGTCATACTGCTTCATATTACAAGCCAGGGGCCTCGAGGGCTCGAAAACAAAGCTCGGCAAACACGAGTCAGCAGAAGCAAATAATATCTGAGTACAAACATAAGTTAAACAAGTTTTCCCTTAAGAAAGCTAGCACAAACATAACCAGCGGATCGAAAGAGGTGAGGCCTCCTACCTGGGAACATCCTAACTACTCCTGAGCGTCGGCACTCCCCACGTAGTAGTAGGCTCCAACAGTGGTGTAGTAGTCGTCTCCGACGTACTCCCTCTCCTGGGCTCCATCGTCTGAACACAGAATCGTATCGAGGGGGAAAGAGAAAGCAAAGCAACGGTGAGTACTCATCCAAAGTACTCGTAAGACTAACATCAGAACTATGCTAAGTATGCATCATTATCAAGGAATGGGGTATATTTGGACTAATTGCAGAAAGATAGAGTAGGGGGAGGCCTAGTCCTATCGAAGACTATCATCTTCAGCATCTTGCAACATTAGAAGAGAGTAGACTAGTAAATCATATATGGCTACATTATTATAGCAATTTTATTGAGTAACCAAGCCCAGAGATTCTTCCTCGACTCCCTGTGAGGAAGCAATCCTGGAGCCAACATTCATTTCAATTTAAAGTCACAATTTTAGTTGTAGTAGGTCAAGGTACAACTCCAAGTCGTCCTGTTACCCTGGACACGACTATTCGAATAGATAATTTCTTCCCTGCAGGGGTGCACATATTCCCCAACATGCTTGAATCACCTCCGGCCAGACACACTTTTCTGGGTCATGCCCGGCCTCGAGATATCAAAACGTTGTCGCCTCACCTAGACCCAACGAAGAGGCCAGCCCGTCGGTCTAAATCCTACGCGCGCAGGGGTCATGGGCCCACTCACCCTTTGCACTCCTGCATGATGCGAGGGTGGCCGAGGTCAGTCCTAGCAACCCTTATAACCAGCGCGATGCTGTTGGGGACCACTCCGGCATGCGCCACTCCATTGTTGACGTCCGAAGAGCTTCGGCTGATACAACGATGCTGAGTACCCATAACTTCTCCCACATGAAGGTTAGTGCGTATTAAGGCGAACGACCTAACTCAGATCAAATACCCAACCCATTAGCATTTTATTAATGCTGGACAAGCGCGACCCATAAAGAGCTATCCCGTCACCCCGTCTCGAGGATGTGTGGCAAGGGCCTGTCCTACCCATCCATGCCTCATCATCATCAAACCATGGGTACCCCTCAGGGCCAACCCATCAGCAACATGTTTCTATAACCAGGTCATAGTAACTGTTTGTATAAAACATCAAGGTGGGAACTGAGGAATCACCCTCAATGGTCCCCGCACGATGTAACCGTCAAGGTGGACTTTAGAGGAATCACCCTTGAGGGTCCCACACTTGAGGGGTTGCATGATAGAGACATCGTCGAGAATGGTGAAGGAGGAATCACCCTCGATAACCACGACCGACTAGCTGCACTATAGGGCTAGCATCATGAGTACTTCATGAGGTTTCACCCTCGTTACTCGATAGTAGCACTGAAGAGTCGTTCAACTAAGGGGAGTGTGGTGATGTGAGGGGTATGGCTCGTCGGTCGGTTGACTGAGTCTTCGGGTCGACGAGTCGTTGATGAAGAAGCAGGGGGCAACTGGGACTAAGGGGTCATTGGGGGTTCACTAACCTACCAATACTAAGCAGTTGGTATGATTGCAGGTATAGTAGCAGTTCATCAAAAATAGGCTATGCATCAGAATAGGAGCTCACTAATATAATATCAAAAATCTAATGTAAGAGTAAGAGGGAAAGGAATAGGCGATATCGGAATGCTCAGGGGGGGGGGTTGCTTGGCTTGCTGCTCTGTGGCAAAAGGTTGATCATTAATGGCGTAGTCGTACCCGATAGCAGCGTCAGTCTCGGGGTCTACCGTTAAGAAGAGGGGGAGAAACAATAAATATAAAGCATACAAATGCATCAAGATGCATGACATGGCAATATGCAGAGCTAGGCATGTACTAACGCAGTACTATATGTCACAGACGGGTCGGAATAATATCTGACGATATTTCTCGGATCTTTGGCTATTACCAGACAGATGATCCTAATGCTAAATATCCAGGTTCATCATGCTAGAAGCATGTGACAGATGAACGGACAGCGTATTCGGGTTCGTGGGATTTTTCTGATCAACTTTCATGTATAAATTATTTTCATCTCACTTATGGACTAAAAGAGATGATTTTGTAAAGTGTTAAAGAATTTCTGGAATTAAACAGATTTAATTTAATTCGAAAAAGCATTTATGATGCCCACATGAATTCAACATCGCGTCAGCAGTCAATAGTGGGGCAGACTAGTCAAACCTGACCAGTGGGCCCCACCTGTCATAGACTCAAAATCTAAACATAGTTTAAATTAAACTAACGAGTTAATTAGAGGGGGATGGGCCCCATCCGTCGGTGACTAATTAGGTTAGACTAATTATCAAAATTAATTATACTATCTTAATTAATTCAAAAGGGGCAGGGCCCACATGTCATACACGGGGGGGGGGGGGGGGCACCTGTGAGTGACTGGGCTAGTTGACCAAGTCAACTGGTCAACTGGGCCGCCCTGGCCCACTGGTAGGGGCACTGGGGGTGGCCCTTGCCCAGCCACGGCAGCGGCGGCCGGCGGCTCAACGCCGGTGACGCCAAAACGCGGCGGAGGACACAGTCTGACGTCGGGATTCGCCCACAGTGGGCCATTTGGCCCACAAGTGGGCGTGTTCTAACGAGAGCGCATCGCCACATGTAGTGGTGGCCGCGGCGTTGCCGGAGTTGGCGCAAACGACGCCAGTGACGAGCGGAGGTGACGACGCGTACGGTAGCTCGACGTAAACGGCACTGCGGCATGCAACATATCGAATGGATGCGCTAGGCAGGCTCTACGCGACGTGGCGAAGCTAATGAACACACGCCCATGATCATTTGGCCACCGGAGACTTGCCGACGACGAGCTCCGCGGTGATGCGTTCGGGCGCACGGCGGGGACGGTGCTAGGAGCAGCCAACGGCGATGGGGGAGGAAAGGGAAGAGGCAGAGGCTCACCAGGGAGGCACAAGGTGGCCCGGTGTCAGCTTAGTAGTAGCAGGAGTCGCCGAAGAGGAAGAAGATCGCCGACGGCCGAACGAAAAGGGGCGGCTCAATCCCGACAATGTAGAGCTTGCCCGCTTGTGCGCGTGGTTTAGGACGGGGTAGTCGACAACGGCGGAGACGATGGATAGGTCGGCGAGCCGAGGTGGTGGCTGTGGCTGCACGTTTGACGGTGGCGAGGCCATGGTGGCACTCGGGTGAGGTGGGGGAGGAGAGTGGCGGCGCGAGGAGAGAGCGAGGGGGCAGACTGGCAATCTAGGTTTCGGGGGGGCAGGTGAGGTGCCCCGGTGGCGGCCTTATCCTCCCAGGCGACGGGGTTGGATGGCAACGCGGTTGGACGGCGACGGCCGGTCAGCGCCCTGTAGCGACCGCTCTAGTCGCTACACGAGGAAGAAGGGGGTGTGGGCTGTGGTGGGCTTGTGCGTGGGGTGGCTGGCTGGGCCAGTTGGCAAAGCAGCCAGGGTGTTTCTGTTTATTTTTCATTTTTAGGTTTGTTTCTATTTTCTTTTTATTATTATTTTATTTTAGTATTCCTTTTCCTTTATTTTTAGCTCTATTTCTTTACAACAAAAATGTGTGACTTGCCCCAAATAATATCTTGCAATATTCTGCATGGCCACACAAGGTTTGAGCGTATTTGGAAACTGATTGAATTATCCATTTGAATTTAATAGCACTATAAATTGTTTGTGGCTCTGTTTTGGATGGTGGGGGCCACATCAACATCAAGATGATGTTGTTTTCCTGAACACCTTTTGGTTTGGATTATTCCACAAGTGTTCAACATTTTTCCTAAGATGTTTGAGGATTTATTTTATCACATCAAATTTAAATCCCCTTCAGTGATGGAGTTTCAAATGAGATATGGTTTCCATTTTCACCAGTCATTGTTTAGCAAAAGTATTGGTTAAATCATGGTGATCACTGTAGCTCAATTACAAAGATTATGGTAGCACAAATCCAGGGCGTCACAGTAACGCATTAAGTAAGATGACATGATGTAGAGATATAAACTCAAGAAATATGATGAAAACACCATCTTGTTACCCTTGATGGCAACAATACTATCTGTGCATCGCCACCCCTACTATGTCACTGGGTGAGGACACCCCAAGATTGAACCCAAAACCAAACACTTCTCCCATAGCAAGGATTGCCAATATAGTTGGACAAACCAAACAAATAACTCGAAGAGACTTGCAAGGATATGAAATCATGCATATAATAATTCAAAGAAGAATCAAATAAGATTCATGGATAATCTCAACATACACTCACAATTCATCGGATCTTGACAAACAGACCACAGAAGGGTATTACATTGAATAGATCTCCATGAAGATCATGGTATTGAAGATCAAAGAGAGAGAAGAAGCCATCTATATACTATATATGGACCCGTAGGTCTGTGGTGGACGACTCACGCATCATCAGAGGGGCAATGGAGTTGATGTAGATGCCCTCCATGATCGAAACCCCCTCCGGCAGATTACCGAAAAAGGTTCCAAGATTGGATCTCTTGGGAACGAAGGCTTCTGTCGACGGTAAAGTATTTGCGTTTCTCCCTTTGGTGTTGGGGGAATATTTGGATATTTATAGGATGAAGAATATTTTTAGAAGACTTGCCAGGAGACGGCAAGACTGCCAGGCATGGCCAAGGGGGGTGGCCACGCCTACCAGGCTTGTGATATCCTGGTAGATCTCCTAGCGTGCACTCCAAGTCTGGTAGATCTCTTTCCTTCCAGAAAAAATAATTCCGAAGATTTCATTCCGTTTGGACTCTGTTTAATATTCCATATCTGCAAAACACAAAAACAAGGAAATAACAGAAACTGGCACTAGGTTCTAGATTAATAGGTTAGTTCCAAAAATAATATAAAATAGCATATTAATGCATATAAAACATCCAAAATAGATAATATAATAGCATGACATCATCAAAAAATTTAGATACGTTGGAGATGTATCATCCTCACCTAGCAACAAAGTAGGGGTAGCGAGGCACGTATTGTATTGTTTCCGTCATGGGTAACAAGATGGGGGTTTTCATCATTTTTCTTGAGTTTATCCCTCTACATCATGTCATCTTACCTAATGCGTTACTCTGTTCTTCATGAACTTAATACTCTAGATTATGGTAGGAGTCGGTCGATGTGTGGAGTAATAGTAGTAGATGCAGAATCGTTTCGGTCTACTTGACATGGACGTGGTGCCTATATGGATAATAATTGCCTTGGATATCTTCATAATAATTCGATTTTCTATCAGTTGCTCGAAAGTAATTTGTTCACCCATCGTGATACTTTCCTTCAAGAGAGAAGCCTCTAGTGAAACCTATGCCCCCCGGGTCTACTTTCCATAATATATTTTCAGATCTACAAACCCAAAATACCTTGCTGCAATTTATTTACTTTTTACTTTCCGCAATCTTTTACATCTATCTCTATCAGATCTAATTCTTGAAAATAACCTTGAAGTGATTGACAACCCATTTATAGCGTTGGGTGCAAGAGTTTGATTCTTTGTGTAGGTGCATCCATAGGTGACTTGCCTGTTCCTCCTATTGGATTGATAAATTGGTTCTCAAAAACTGAGGGAACTACTTATCTACTTCTCTGCATCACCATTTCCTCTTGAAGGGAAAACCAATGCACGCTCAAGAGGTAGCAGGGCTCTACCCACGGAGGGTTCCATGAAGGAGCAACCTTGACTATTCCATAACGGCTTCCGTCCATGAAGGACTAGCGTCACTATGGGTAGATCTTCACGAAGTATGCGATCTCCTTGCCCTTACACACTTCTTTTTTCACTCCACAACAAAAAGTAGGAGGCTCCCAAGTGACACCTAACCAATCTAGGAGGCACCACCCTGCAAAAGGTAATGGGCTCGATAATGTTGATGAACTCCTTGCTATTGTGCTTCAAGATGATAGACTCCTCAACACACAATCACTCTCTCATGGATTTGGCTATGGTGGAAGAGATTGATTGGGTGGAAAGCAACTTGGGGAGGCTAGAAATCAAGATTCATATGGTAGGAATGGAATGGCATGATCTCAACACATAAGTAGGTCGCTCTCTCTCAGAAAATTAGTAGGTATGAGTGGGGAACTGTTTTGAGTGCTTCCCTTTCGAGTGAGTGGTGGTGGAGGCATTTAGATAGGCATCTCCAAAAATACAACCATTACACCCAATAAGTCAGACTCGATGACACCGATGTGTTAACCTTGGTGGTACCGAGTTGCCTTAAAGGTAGCAACTTTTCAATCTCGGTGAGACCGATACAGAAAACTCAGTTGCACCGATCAGGTGACCAACGGTTAGATTGCGAGACTCGGTGACGTCGATTCAACAAACTCGGTCGGGCCGATTTTGTGAATTTGTGTAACAGGAAGGTGGCAACCCACACTCAGTGGCACCAAAACAGAATCGATTACACCAAAGGGCTAGGGTTTGGCTGAGTCTCTCTGAGGCTGAGAATCAGTGGCACCGAATGGAAAGTGTTGGTCGCACCGATTTTGGATATTTGGCTTTGGACAGACTTTTGTGGAAGAGCATGTGGGTGTATGTGGTGACTATCACTTGTGCACGTATGAGCATTTCGTTGACCAACAATACCTTACCCCCTTTTAATAGTATTGGCTTTCCTATGGACTCAAAGTGATTTCTCACAAAGGTAAAATGTAGAGTCCTCTTTCCTTGAAGCTTTGCCAAACTATTTCCTTCTCCTTCTTCTTCATGGGGATACTCTCCACACTCCTTTTTGCCAACCCATCTCTCTCTCGACTTTACCTAAAATACACTAGATGAAAGTATTAGTCCAAGAGACAATGTATGTTGTCGTGAATTATCAAATCTCCCCCTTTTTGGTGACAACATATAATCAAAGCTTCAAATAAATATATGCATGAATATAATGAAGACTTTGAGAGACACATGACTTAGACTTGCTCCCCCTAAATGTGTGCAATCCATTTAAAGGATAGTTGCTTTGGAGTGCATGGACACACATATATTAGAAGGGATATAATAAGTCATGTGTATCTTGGTCATATGCATCAAATGTATATGAGTGAGGTGTATCCTTGTTCAAGACTTCACTCTTGCAAACAATATGTGCAAGAAGCAAGAGATCATCTTGATCAAGGATATGATGCATATACTTACCTTGAGTTCTTGAGCATTCTAGTAGTAGAGATAAACTTGGGAAAACATTGTTAGGAAACACAAGAGTATTTTACCAATCAAAAGCAACAGAACTCAAAAGTAAATCCCAAGATATGGAGAACATATAGAAAATAGTATTACTTAGGATTGATATGTCTCCAAGAATATTTAGAGGTTTCTCCCCTAGATATGAAGTAGTACGACATTCTCTCCCCTGAATCTTAGCATGTAGATATTGGGATTAGATAGGGTGAGAAAATTCTAACATGGGAAATAAAATGCACTAAATTTAGTGCAAGCAGATTTTCTCCCCCTACTTTGGTGTTCTCTCCTTGTTTATATAATTATGAACTTTTGATATTCTCTTCTCCCCCTTGCATAAGCATGTATCTCCCTTTTACCTTTGAAGCTTTGTATATTTCTCCCCCTTTGGCGGTAATTTCCAACAAAGTCAGATATAGGGTTAGATATAGGGATCATTGATTAAGAAAGGGATCCTTGAGATCAAGGGTCATAGAATGTAGGATTCATTGAACATGAAAATCATGAGAAAAAATGAAATAGTCATTGAAAGTAAATTTTTCCCTTTGGCTAAATTGCGAATTTGTAGAACTTCTCCTCCTTTGAGTTAGGGATCTTTGATTATATTTCTCCCCCTAAGTTTTTTTAATAAAGGGATCATCGAAGAAATAATAAAAAATATCTCAGAAGGATCACAAAGATTTATAGTTACAAACATAGTCTGAACCATGTTAGAAGGTCGGTGGCTCCGAGACAAATTTGTCGGTGGTACCGATATGATGTGATGCAGCTCATCTGCTGAATCGGTAGAACCGAGTCCTTTGTATCGAAGGCTCCGAGGCAAATTTGTTGGTGGTACCGATATTCAAATGGATTCAAGTCTAGAAATGGGGGCGTAGGTCTCACCGTAGTCCATACCTTCGACTTGGGTATATCCTTGAGCTACGAGGCGAGCCTTGTCGCGAACGACTTGGCCGTCTTCATCTTGCTTGTTCAGAAATACCCATTTCGTGTCGATTATGTTTTGTTTGTCCTTGGGCTTCTCCACGAGTATCAACACAATGTTCCTCCCGAAGTTGTGAAGCTCTTCATGCATAGCGTTCACCCAATCCGCATATTCAAGAGCTTGTTCAACCTTCAAGGGTTCAATGCTAGAGATAAAAGAATAATGCTCACAAAAGTCAACCAAGGGAGTTTTAGAGTGAGTGATCCTCCCTATTTGTATGTCACCAAAGATTTGGTTTAGGGGATGGTTCTTGGTCACTTGTACTTGAACTTGGGGTAGCTTTGGCTTGTTAGTTGGTGGAGCTACTTCTTCTTCATCATCTCCTTCATCTTTGTTGTTGTCGACATGGTCATCTCCTTGAGGCGGTGGTCAAGGAGGTTGTGGTGGATCTTCATGATGTACTTCCTCCTCCTCTTCATCTTTCATGTACCACATGTGGATGATTCCATGTCGTTTTTTCGGTAGCCTTGATATGAAGTAGGAGCTTCCACTTGGGTTGATGAAGTACTTTCCTTCGCCTCCATGGGACGAATATTGGTGACGGGCAAATCTTGGATAGCTTCCAAAGGATCTTTGTCACCTAAATAATTTGGCAATTGTTCGACTTGCGAACCATTAGACTCATCAAACTTCACATCTATCGTGTCTTCAACTTTTCGAGTGAAGTTGTTGTAGACACGATAGGTGTAAGAGTTCGATCCGTAACCAAGTAGGAAATGTTCATAAGATTTGGGAGAAAATTTAGCATGGCGATGCTTATCAAGAATGTAACACTTGGAGCCGAATACCTGGAAGTATCCAACTTGGGGTTTATTACCGGTGAGAAGCTCGTATGTCGTTTTATCGAGGAGCTTGTGCAAGTAGAGTCGGTTTGTGGCATGATATGTTGTTTCCGCGGCTTCTGTCCAAAAATGTCTTGGCATCTTGTATTCATCAAGCATCGTTCTTTCCATCTGAATGAGGGTTTGGTTCTTTCTCTCAACAACTCCATTTTGCTGAGATATGTACATAGCCGAGAACTCATGTGAGATACCTTCTTCATCAAGAAAGGTATCCACATGGGTGTTCTTGAAAACTCCGATCCGTTATCACTTCGAACCTTCTTGATCTTCACTTCAAATTGATTTTGCACTTTGCATGCAAAGTTCTTGAAGATCTTTTGTACCTGCGACTTATCATAAAGAAAGAATACCCATGTAAATCTGGAAAAATCATCAAATACAACTAGACCATAAGAGTTTCCACCGAGACTCTTGTAAGCATTGGGACCAAAAATATCCATATGAAGTAACTCAAGTGGTCTCCTAGTGCTCATGATGTTCTTGACTAGATGACTTCCACCTACTCGCTTTCTTGCTTAACAAGCGCTACAAAGTCTATCTTTGTCAAAGATAACATCTTTAACACCAAGAATATGATCGCCCTTGATAAGATTATCTAGGTTGCGCATGCCTACATGTCCAAGCCTTTTATGCCATAGCCAACCTTTAGAAGATTTTGCAATGAGACAAGTACAAGGTTGGGCCTTTTTAGTGAAATCAACAATGTATAGATCAGCTCTACGAATACCGTTAAGGACAATTTTATGATTATGAAATCGAAATACTTGGCAATCTACTTTGGTAAATAGCACATTGAAACCGAAGTCTGCTAGTCTAGATATGGAAAGAAGATTGTAGCCAAGGGATTCGACAAGCATCACATTTTGAATAGAGCTAACATGAGATATGGACACCTTACCAAGGCCAAGTACCTTACCCTTAGAGTTATCTCCAAAGGTAACGTACCTCCGAGGACCTTGATTAGGTGTGATCTCTTGGAACATGCCTTTATCACCAGTCATGTGATCCGTGCATCCACTGTCAAGAATCCACTCTTTTCCACCGGACATGTAATCCTTGAAGTTTGCTATTAGACTTAGATTCTTCATGATCTTTTCATGCTCAATGTCGAAACACTCATCTTCATCATAGTAGCCACGTTCTGCATTGTCATCATTTGGTGGAATCTCCTCGTCATAGAAACCAAGAGACTCGTTAGAATCATAACCATAACAATGTTCAAGTTTATGAATGCGAATGGCTTCAATAACAATGTTGTTGACAGTAGTGACATCTCCTTTAGCACACATGGGATCACAGAGCTCAAATAGGCATTTATCAAAGTTTGGATCACTAGGCTTCATTTTGTGAAAAGCAACAGTTTTATGAAGAATTTCATCAAGATGACTTAATGAAAGATTTAGATATCGTTTCTCCAAATCAGTCCACAAAGTATAAGCACAAGCAAAGTTCTTCAATTGAGAAAGCACGAATCTTGGTAAGCCTCTAACAATTAGATTGACAATTCTAAGGTTACCAAGCATGTTAATTTCCTCTTGATGCAATTCATCAGTGGGGAACACATAGTGATTTTCAATATGTTTTCTCAAATGGAATTTGTCAAATAGATCAATGATGACATTCTTCCATCGACTATAGTACACTCCATCAAGAATGGGAACTCTGCAATACAAACTCTCCACACTAGACACATCCATCTTCCTCCACGGTGTTGAAACCGAAGCAATGGAGACCAACACTCTGATACCACTTGTAGTATCGCTAGAAGAGTGTCTAGGCTCGATAATGTCGATGAACTCCTTGCTCTTATGCTTCAAGATGATAGACACCTCAACACACAATCACTCTCTCACATATTTGGCTATGGTGGAAGATATTGACTGGGTGGAAAGCAAATTGGGGAGGCTAGAGATCAAGATTCATATGGTAGGAATGGAATGGCATGATCTCAACACATGAGTAGGTCGCTCTCTCTCAGAAAATCAGCAGTTATGAGTGGGGAACTGTTCTGAGTGCTTCTCTTTCGAGTGAGTGATGGTGGAGGGGTATATATAGGCATCTCCAAAAATCCAACTGTTACCCCCAATAAGTTAGACTCTGTGAGACCGATGTGTTAACCTTGGTGGTACCGAGTTGCCTTAAAGGTAGAAACTTTTGAATCTCGGTGAGACTGATACATAAAACTCGGTTGCACCGATCAGGTGACCAACGGTCAGATTGCTAGACTCGGTGATGCCGATTCAACAAACTCGGTCGGACCAATTTTTTGAATTTGTGTAACAGGAAGTTGGCAACCCAAACTCAGTGGCACCGAAACAAAATCGATTGCACCAAAGGGCTAGGGTTTGGTTGAGTCTGTTTGAGGCTGAGAATCGGTGGCACCGAGTGGAAAGTGTTGGTTGCACCGATTTTGGATATTTGACTTTGGACAGACTTTTGTGGAAGAGATTGTGGGTGTATGTGGTGACTATCACTTGTGCACGTATGAGCATTTTGTTCAACAACAGTACCTTACCCCCTTTTAATAGTATTGGATTTCCTATGGACTCAAAGTGATTTCTCACAAAGGTGAAATGTAGAGTCCTCTTTCCTTGAAGCTTTGCCAAACTATTTCCTTCTCCTTCTTGTTCATGGGGATACTCTCCACATTCCTTTTTGACAACCATATCCTCTAGACTTTACCTGAAATACACTAGATCAAAGTGTTAGTCCAAGAGACTATGTATGTTGTCATGAATTATCAAAACCACCAAGGGAGAACTTTTGCGCTTTCACATCCCCAAGCGTAGACCCTTGAGTCTCCTTGAATATTTACTTGGAGTGCCTTGGGCATCCCCAAGCTTGAGCTCTTACCTCTCCTTATTCTTTGCATACCAATACCTCCTCGATCTTCGAACACTCCATCCGTACAAAACTTGACAAATCTTTAATTAGAAACATTAGTACATAATCATCAAGTATCATCATGTCCTGCCATAACATTATTGCATAACTATAATCTAACATTACCCATTGTATGCTATCATAATTCTATGGCTCCCAAGTCAATGAGGCTCAACAACAATTCAAACATAAGCATGCAAAGCAACTATAACAACAATCTGTGAAAATCATGATAGTTTATAAAGATGCAGATGGATACAATACTTATATAATTAAAAAATTATGAAAAATTAGGATGTGGTAGAAAATTTGTATAACAGTACTTTCTCAAAATTTCAGAAGCTTTTGACATTCCAAAATACGAAAAATCAAACACTACAGCCAAAGTTTCTATTTTTGCACAACACATATCAAACAAGCAATTTAAACGTCCTAAAGGTAATTATTGGCACATTGTTTTTATAATACAATGGATTTATACAAGTGAATTTTTTTGAGAAGTTTCTATAATCTAGATTCACAAAGTTTCCATGGGCATGAACAAAGTTCAAGGCTAGCCCCCACTTTAATGGTGCTCGTCCTTCTCAGTTTCACTTTTCTTTTTGAAAAGGTTTTAAGTTCCCCACTTTATTTTTTTTAAATTATTTTGAAAAAACACAACATAAATAAATGACTATCTTAAACTTTCGGGTTGCCTCAAGTAATTGATTCAGGTAGACAACCCGGAAGTAAGCAACGCTTATGATTATCTCATGCACTTAAGATTGGACCCCTCACAAGCATCCACAACTACTAAAGATAATTAAGGTAAAACGCAACCATAGCCTTCAGTATCAAGTCCTCTTTATTCCCATACGCAACACCACCCCCCCTTGAAAGGACGTGGATGTCGCCTAGAGGGGGGGTGAATAGGCACCTTAAAATAATTACGGTTTAAGCTTGAACAAATGCAGAATAAAACTATTGTTTAATTAGTCAAGAACAAAACCTAAAACAAATAGGCTCACCTATGTGCACCAACAACTTATGCTAAGCAAGATAGACAACTAAGTGATAGCAAGATATATAACAAGAAACAATATGGCTATCACAAAGTAAAGTGCATAAGTAAAGGGGCTCGGGTAAGAGATAACCGAGGCACGCGGAGACGAGGATGTATCCCGAGTTCACACCCTTGCGGATGCTAATATCCGTTCAGAGCGGTGTGGAGGCACAATGCTCCCCAAGAAGCCACTAGGGCCACCGTAATCTCCTCACGCCCAAGCACAATGCAAGATGTTGTGATTCCACTAAGGGACCCTTGAGGGTGGTCACCGAACCCGTACAAACAAGGTTGGGGCAATCTCCACAACTTGATTGGAGGCTCCCAACGACACCACAAAGCTTCACCACAATGGATTGTGGCTCCAAGGTGACCTCAAATGCTCGGGGCAATCTCCACAACCTAATTGGAGACCCCAAAGCTTGCCCGGAGCTTTGCACCACAATGATTGAGCTCCGAGGCACCACCAACCGTCTAGGGCGCCAAAGCACCCAGGAGGAACAAGTTCTAGGGTGCTCAAACACCCAAGAGTAATAGCTTCTCAACTTCTCACTTCCACATATCACCGTGGAGAACTCAAACCTATGCACCAAATGCAATGGCAAGGGCACACAGAGTGCCCAAGTCCTTCTCTCCCAAATCCCACCAAAGTAACTAATGCTAGGGAGGGAAATGAGAGGAAGAACGAATAAGAACACGAAGAACTCCAAGATCTAGATCCATGGGGTTCCCCTCACTTAGAGGAGAAGGAGATTGGCGGAAATGTGGATGTAGATCGCCTCTCTCTTTTCCCTCAAGAACTAGCAAGAATCATTGGAGGGATTGAGAGTTAGCAAGCTCGAAGAAGGTCAACAATGGGGAAAGAACACGAGCTAAAGAAATGAATTCCATTGGAGAAGAAGACCCCCTTTTATAGGTGGGGGCAAATCCAACCGTTATCCACTCACTCAGCCCCACGTATCGCGGTACTACCGCAGAAGTCACGGTACTACCATGACGGCTTGTGGTACTACCGCAGCCTTGTGCGTTACTACCGCTAGCACGGGAGTAACCGGCCCTGGCCATCAGCACGGGGCCACAAGCGGTAGAACCGCCGGAGTGGTACTACCGCAAGCCCGTGCGGTACTACCGCACGGTCGGCAGAGGCAGCCACTAGAGGTGCACGAAAGTAAAAAATTACTTACGTGCCAACCTCTGCAGAGGGAAACTCTGCGAAAAAGTTCGCACGGTAGTACCGGAAGTTATTTGCGGTAGTACCGCCCGAGGGGCGGATGTAAAAAATTACTTCCGTGCTTGCGGTACTACCGCCGTCGGGGTGGAAGTAAAAAATTACTTCCATGCCACTTGCGGTACTACCGCTCCGAGGAGCGGTACTACCGTAATCCACTGAACTGCAACACCTACAACTACTCGGCTAGAAGAATGGAAGAATACAGTCAAAACCAGAACTGCCACAACTTCTCCAAATGAGCTCCGAATTGAGCAAACTCAAGCTTGTTGGTTTTCTTAAGAAGAGGCGGTATAAAAATACCAAAGGTTTAGAGATGAGAAACCTCTTTCAATTAAGAATCGGCAATAACTCCAACATTGAAAACATCATAGAATATGCATATGGACTCCATTTTCGATGAACTTGAGCTAGTCATGAAGTTGACCATAAGCTCAATAAACCTCAAAGAGAAAAACCAACCAAGAACCAAGAAAGACGATGATGCCAAGAATGCAATGGTTTGAGCTCTCAACGAACGATACGATCAAGCTACTCACTTGAGAGCCCCCTTGATAGCATGGTAAAATAGAAAACCCTATCAAGGTCAAACCTTAGACTTGTGCATAGTCCACTTGAGCTAGATGATGACGATCTTGACTTCCTCAAGATGGACCACCTTTCTTGATTGTGTTGGCTTGATGAAGACTAGATGATCGCTCCCCATACTCCACTATGGGTGAGAAACACTTCGGCACATCTTCACAAGTCCATTAACATCAGAATGGACGGCAAGGATCAAGCATGATCTCTCTGTGATGCTTCACTTGAACTTGCACATTGCAACCTTGATAACGATCACCACTTGATGTCATCTTCCATGGATTGTATGGGATCTTGCTCTTGATGCAATCCCATGGACATAAGCCTAACCCCACAAAGAACACTCACAAGGAACATGGGTTAGTACACAAAGCGTAATGGACAATGCTTACCATACCATGGGATCACTTGATCCCTCTCGGTACATCTAGCATGCTTTTATGTGTTGATCACTTGATTCACTCTTTGACTTAGACTTCATCAACCTTTTATCTTATCTTTTCTCTTCATAAAGATGATGTCTTGAAGGTAATCATGAATGCTCACACAATCTCCTTCTTCAAGACATGCTTGCAATAAGCTCAACTCTCACATGAGCAATCTTTGGATAAACCTTGAATACCACCTTGGTCATCATATAAACTCCTTCAAACCCAATAGATGGACTTCAAGAAGTGCTTATGGACAAACCCAACGAATATAAATCAAGGCAACCATTAGTCCATAGGGGTGTCATCAATTACCCAAAACCACACATGGAGAAATGTGCTCTTACACTCCCATACGCAATAACCCCCTTACTCGGGTTTATGCTTCTATCACTCAAGCAACCGACTATAAGTGAATCATGAACATATTGCAATACCCTATAGAGGGTACCCTCATGTTTGCGCGAGACATAGCGCACCATAGGACAGCACCGAAATAATATATACACTCAAACCAACCATGATCATTGATTATCCCACATGACAAAACTGATCTACTCAAACATCATAGGATAGCCACATATCACTGGGAAATAAGAAATAGTGTTGCGCACCATATTTAAGTAGATATTACAACGAGAAAGAGGGTAGTTACACCGCTACATACAGGGGGAGAGAGTTGGTGTTGACGACGGCGAAGTTGTTGGCGTAGATCATCGTCACGATGATTGACCTGGTGGCATTCCGGCGCCACCAGAAGAGAGGGGGGAGAGCCCCCCTCGTTCTTCTTCTTCCTTGGCCTCTCCCCTAGATGGGAGGAGAGTTCTCCTCTAGTCCATGGTCGCCATGGAGGCGGAGGGGCAAGAGCCCCTCCTAGATTGGATCTCCCTCTCTGTTCTCTTCTGTTTCTCGTTCCTATTTTTGGCTGAAAATCGTTTCTTAGATTCCCGGAGATCTGTAACTCCGATTCCACTAGGATTTTAACACGATTGTTTTCCAAAAATTAGCTTCCTTGATCCCGAAGGAGAGCTCCAACAGACATACGAGGTGAGCATGACCCATTGATAACCCACAAGTATAGGGGATCGCAACAGTTTTCGAGGGTAGAGTATTCAACCCAAATTTATTGATTCGACACAAGGGGAGCCAAATAATATTCTTGAGTATTAGCAACTGAGTTTTAAATTCAACCACACCAGAAAGACTTAATATTTGCAGCAAAGTATTCAATAGCAAAGTAGTATGGAAGTAACAATAGCAGTTTTGTAGTGATTGTAACAGTAGCAACGGAAAAGTAACTTAGCAAGGAGCAATATGTGAAAATCTCATAGGCAATGGATCAGTGATGGATAATTATGTCAGATGGCATTCATCATGAAACAGTTATAAAATAGGGTGACACAGAACTAACTCCAATTCATCAATGTAGTGTAGGCATGTATTCTATATATAGTCATATGTTCTTACGGAAAAGAACTTGCATGACATCTTTTGTCCTACCCTCCCGTGGTAGAGGGGTCCTAATAGAAATTAAGGGATATTAAGGCCTCGTTTTAATAGAGAACCGGACCAAAGCATTTGCACTTAGTGAATACATGAACTCCTCAAACTACGGTAATCACTGGAAAGAATCCCAGTTATTCTCACCCCGGGGGATGCGGATCATAACTCGTAATAGGTGTCTACAACTTGCAAGATAGGATCAAGAACACATATATATTCATGAAAACACAATACGTTCAGATCTGAAATCATGGCACTCGGGCCCTAGTGACAAGCATTAACAAAAGCAAAGTCATAGCAACATCAATCTCGAAACATAGTCGATACTAGGGATTAAACCCTAACAAAACTAACTCGAACGACAAAGAGCATCATGGAATTGGTGATGAAGGATGGTTGGTGATGACCTTATCGTCGATTTCCCCTCTCCGGAGCCCAAAACAGACTCCAGGTCTAGTCTCTCGAGGAAGAACAGGAGGCGGCGGTGGCTCCGTATCGTGAAACACGATGAACTCTTCTCCTTGATTTTTTTCTCTATGAATAGGAATAAATAGGAGTGGAATTCAGGTCAGTGGAACAGCAGGGGCCACACAAGCCTGCTAGGCGCGGCTAGCGGCGTGGTCGCGCCTCGCAGGCTTGCCACCTATGGGTGGCCCCCCTCTGGTTGATTCTATCGCCAGTATTTTTTATTAATTACAAAAATATTTTCGTAAATTTTCAGGTCAATCCGAGAACTTTTATTTCTGCACAAAAATTACACCAAGGCAATTCTGCTGAAAACAGCGTCAGTCGAGGTTAGCTCCACTCAAATCATGCAAATTAGAGTCCAAAACAAGGGCAAAAGAGTTTGGAAAAGTAGATACGATGGAGACGTATCAAATCCCCAAGCTCAACCCATTGCTTGTCCTCAAGCAATTCAGTTGATAAACTGAAAGTGATAAAGAAAAACTTTTACAAACTTTGTTTGATCTTGTTATTGTAAATACGTCTAACTGATGTTCATATTTTCATCAAAGATCATGGATTAACCACGTTCACAATAACATTTAGGTCTCACATTTACTCATATCAATGACATAATCAACTAGCGAGCAATAATAATAACTCTCGGATGACAACACTTTGATCAAAACAATCATGATACAATATGATGAAATGATATCTCACAAGCTCTTTTTGATACTGCAAAACATAAATGCAGAGCACCTTAACAACAAGGACTAACTAGACATTGTAATTCACGGTGAGAGAGATCCAGTCATGATCATACTCAATATCAATTAACAGCAAAGCATAGAAATTATGGTGGTGCTCTTTAACCGATGCCTTTTATAAGATGAGGATGACTCAACAATAAAGTAAATGGAAAGGCCCTTCGCAGAGGGAAGCATTGATTTTAAGAGGTGCCAAAGCTCGAGTTTTTAAAACATAGATGAGTAATAATTTTGAGAGGTATGCTTTCATGGCTCACATAACAACCAAGAGTTTTCAACATCTTCCATGATAGATACATTATAGGTGGTTCCCAAACAGAATGATAATATTTTTACTCCCACTCCACCAATCAATCACATTCCACGGCGAGCTGAATCCATGGGTACCATCCATACAAACACAATACTAGGGAAGTTTTGTTTAATTATATTTTGGTTTTATTTCGAGCATGGAACTGGGCATTCCGATTACCAGCCACTTTCCCATGAATGATAGTGAATCAACACATATTGTGATAATAACCCACCTAGCATGGAAGATACTGACAGCCCCGAGTTGCCACATGAGCGATTTGGGCATACAAAACAGAATGTTTATTTGAAGGTTTAGAGTTCGGCACATGCAAATTTACTTGGAACGGTTGGTAAATATCGCATATAGGCAGGTATAGTGGACTCATCTGGAGCAACATTGGGCTTAAGGAATTGGATGCACAAGCAGTATTCCCGCTTAGTACAAGTGAAGGCTGGCAAAAATCTGGGAAGCGACTAACTAGAGAGCGAAACAGTCATCAACATGCTTTGAGATTAACCAACATTGAATGCAAGCATGAGTAGGATATAAATCCTTATGAACATAAATATCGTAGAAGCTATGTTGATTTTGTTTCAACTACATGCATGAACATGTGCCAAGTCGAGCCACTTGAATCGTTCAGAGGAGGATACCATCCCATCATACTACATCACAACCATTTAAGTATGCATGTTGGCACCCAAGACAAACCATTATCCACTCTTAGCTAATTAAGCATGGCATGAGTAACAATAATCTCTAATTGTCATTGCAAATATGTTTCACCCATAATGAACTGAATTCGGAACAATGAGCTAATCATATTTACAAAAGCAAGATAGGTCGAGTTCATACCAGGTTTTGTCCATCTCAATCTTTTCATCAAATATCATCATTACTACCTTTCACTTGCACGACCGAACGGTGTGGATAATAATAAGAGTGCGCGTGCATTAGACTAAGTTGGAATCTACAAACAATAGCTCAAAGGAGAAGACAAGGTAATATGGGCTCTTGAATAGGTTCATATGAGAACCACTCAACATTTTCATTGTGATCTTCTCCTTTCGACCAAAAGAAATAAAAATGAAAACAAGAACGAGAAAAACTATTTACGCGGGAAAGCCCCCGACAAGCAAAAGAAGAACGAAAAATCTTTTCGGGTTTTCTTTTAATGCTACAACTACGCAACTAGAAGGTAAATCTAGAACTATTTTTTTTGTATTTTTCTCAAAGTTAATTAAACACGCAAGAAGAAACTAAAACAAGGAAATAAATTATTATGGGTGGTAAAATGAAAGGGTATGAACACCGACTACTGGAGTCTAAAAACATGAATGTAATGTCGGTGAGAAATAGGTACTCCCCCAAGCTTAGGCTTTTGTCCTAAGTTGGTCTAGGGCCATGGATGGCTCGGGTAATATCCGATGTCATAGCCAGGGTTGTGCTGGGCTGCGGCGGCCACCGCTTGAATGACTGCAGTGTGAAGGAGAGTTGCTTCTGCATTTCTCTCCTACTCGTTTGCCTCCTCTCTGGTTATAAAGTATCTCTATTTTTCCTGAAAGTTAAAGAAGGCAGGAGCAGGAAGGGTAACATGGACAACATGCTGTCTATAAAAAATTAGGCGTGCCTAAGCGCCTCCTAGACACTGCCTTTTCCAACAGAGACTGGAGGGATTGTTCGTTCCTTTCAAGAAACTGAAAACATACCAAAGCCTCATAATCAAGAAAAGGAGGTGGTAACTCAATATAATTTCCCCGTATGGGTACCCCAAAATAATTAGCTACACGAGTGGCATAAATCCCACCAAAGAATCTCCATCCTTAGCATTATTATGCAACCTTCTAGCAATAATGGCTCCTAGGTTATATCGCCTATAACCCATTACTGCACTCTTAAGAATACTAAGATCGGTTGCACAAAGGTGGCTATGCTCAGTTTTACCATTAATACATATACCTATGAATAGAAAAATAATAATGTATAGCAGGAAAGTGAATGCTCCCCACGGTAGCATGTGTCATATTTCTAGTTTCTCCGAAGGTAATGCTAGCAAGAAAATCATTATATTCAGTTTTGTGCGGATCACATGGCTGCCCCATTATGGAATTTTGCATACATGATTAAAATCCTTTATCTACAAAGTATATGATTTGTCATAAAGTTCAAATAGGACGAAAGGTTTATTATGATTGAGCAAAAATTCAAACCACTGCAAGAAAGAATCCGTGAGTTGATAGTATTGCTTGCATTTGTCCGAAACGAATTCCTCAAGGCCAGCATTTCTTGTGTATGCGTAGAATTCTTCCTTGAAACCAGAGTCACTCATAAATTGGTCCAATGGCCATTCATAAGGTCGTACTTGTGCTTCCTTTGGTGGTTCAAGATCGGGTGCACATATCGCGAGTCTCGGGGCCTTCTTGATGGAGGAACCCCCTTGAAACACCGTCCTCAACATTTTTCTTTTTCTGAAAAATTCTGAAATTTTTAGTGAATCAAAATAAAGGTGAACAAAACTCAACAAAATTCATAGCAACTACTCCCACAATTTCCTAGAGGTTATATCATGCATCAAAAATACTTGGGACCATAGAAATTCGGCATGCAAGCTCAAGAGCAATGTCACCACAGCAGCAAAAATTTGCAATAAATAAAGCACTAGAACACAAACTAACTGGACCATTGGAGGAGTCACATACCGAAGAACAATCTCCCAAAATAGTTTTGTGAATGAAGCATTGCACAAGGTGATCGAAAATGGCAGCAAAATGAGCTAGAACACGAGTTTGAGCAATGGTGGGATTTTTTCTGTAGGAAGATGAAGTGGATGGGTGCTAGAATAAGTCGAGGGGGACACGTGGGACCTACAAGTCTGCTAGGTTTGACCAGGGGGTGGCCGCGCCTTGTGGGCTTGTGACCCACTGGTGCAGTCCTCTGTAGTGTGCTCAGTGCCAAATATTTTTAAATATTCCAGAAAAATCATAGTACATTTTCAGGGCATTTGAAGAACTTTTATTTTCAGGTCATTTTTCTATTGCACGGAAAACTCAGAAAACAGAAAAATAATAGCATTTTTACTTAATTTACTCTCACTAATAGAAATTAAAAGTTGGATACAGAAAGTTGTGCTTTCTAAATTCAACCATCTCATGCTCATCAAAAGGAATCCATCAATAAGGTTGATCAAGTCTTATTAACAAACTTCTTTTGAATAACATGAAACCAGAGAATTTTCGAATAACACTAAGTTACCTCAATGGGGAAATGCATGTCCCCAACAATAAGTATATCATATTTATTCTTGATAGTAGGAAGAGGGAATTCAAAGTCTCCAATAATAATCGTCGGAACTTTTTCAATGGAGTTGATACTATGAACTTGAGGTTGTTTCTTTGGAAAGTGTAGTGTATGCTCATTACCATTAATATGAAAAGTGACATTGCCCTTGTTGCAATCAATAACAGCCCCTACAGTATTAAAAAAGGGTCTACCAAGGATGATAGACCTATTGTCGTCCTCGAGAATATCAACAATAACAAAGTCTGTTAACATAGTAGCTTTTGCAACTATGACAGGTACATCCTCACAAATACCGATAGGTAGAACAGTTGATTTATCAGCCATTTGCAAAGAGATTTTAGTAGGTGTCAAGTTATTCAAATCAAGTCTATGATATAGAGACAAAGACATAACCCTAACACCAGCTCCCAAATCACACAAAACAGTTTTAACATAACTCCCTTTAATGGAGCATGGTGTAGTTGGTATTCCTAGGTCTCCTAATTTCTTAGGTACTCCACCCTTGAAAGTATAATTAGCAAGCATGGTGGAAATTTCATCTTTCGTTATCTTCCTTTTATTAGTTACAATATCTTTCATATACTTAGCATAAGGAGACATTTTCAGAATATCAGTCAAGCGCATACGCAAAAAGACAGGTCTAAGCATTTCAACAAAGCGCTCAAAATCCTCATCATCGTTTTTCTTGGATGGTTTAGGAGGAAAGAACATGGGTTTCTGAACCCATGGTTCTCTTTCTTTACCATGCTTCCTAGAAATAAAATCTCTTTTATCATATGTTTTGTTCTTAGGATGTGGGTTATCAGGATCAACAGCAGGTTCAATCTCCACATCATTATCATTACTAGGTTGAGCATCAACATGAACATCATTAATATTATCACTAGGCTCATGTTCATCACCAGATTGTGTCTCAGCATCAGAAACAGAAATATCATTTGGGTTTTTAGATGTATCTATAACAGGTTCACTAGCCTCATGCAAAGTTCTATCATCATCCTTGTTCCTCTTATTACTAGAGCGACTAGGTGCATCAATATTACTTCTTTGAGAATCTTGCTCAATTATCTTAGGGTGGCCCACAGGATACAAATGTTCCTGAGTCATTCTTCCACCTCTAGACACAACTTTAACAGAATGATCATTGTTCTTACTATTCATCTCAATAAGCAAATCATTCTGAGCTTTGAGTACTTGTTCTACTTGAGTAGTTACCATGGAAGCATGTTTACTAATCAGTTTAAGATCATTGATAGTTCTACTCATATAATCACCTAAGTGATCAAGCATGAAAGCATTATGTTTCAATTGTCTACTAACATAAGAATTAAATTTTTCTTGCTGAACAACAAAATTATCAAACTCATCCAAGCATTGGCTAGCAAACTTATTATAAGGAATATTGCTTTCATCAAATCTACAAAGAGAATCTACCTCTACTACCTGTGTGGGGTTATGAAGACCATGTATTTCTTTAATAGGTGGTAGATTCCTAACATCTTCATCTTTAATACCTTTTTCTTTCATAGATTTCTTTGCCTCTTGCATATCTTCAGGACTTAGAAACAGAATACCTCTTTTCTTTAGAGTTGGCTTTGGAGGTGGTTTGGGAATAGTCTAGTCATTATCATTACTCAAAATTTTATTCAATAGTATTTCAGCTTGCTCAATGGTTCGTTCCCTGAAAACACAACCAACACAACTATCTAGGTGGTCCCTAGAAGCATTGGTTAGTCCATTATAAAAGATATCAAGTATTTCATTTTTCTTGAGAGGATGATCAGGCAAAGCATTTAGTAATTGGAGAAGCCTCCCCCAAGCTTGTGGGAGACTCTCTTCTTCAATTTGCACAAAGTTAAATATTTCCTGCAAGACAACTTGTTTCTTATGGGCAGGAAAATACTTTTCAAAGAAATAATATATCATATAGTAGGGGCTACGCACACAACCAGGAGCAAGAGAATTAAACCATATCTTAGCATCACCCTTTAGCGAGAAAGGAAACAACTTAAGGATATAGAAATAACGAATTTTTTCCTCATGAGTAAATAGGGTGGCTATATCATTCAATTTAGTGAGATGTGCCACAACAGTTTCAGATTCATAGCCATGGAAAGGATTAGATTCAACCAAGGTAATTAACACAGGATCGACAGAGAATTCATAATCCTTATTAGTAACAAAGAAAGGTGAAGTAGCAAACTTAGAATCATATTTCATTCTAGCATTCAAATATTGTTCTTTCCACTTGCATAGCAATTTCTTAAGATCATCTCTATCATTTCAAGCAAGAAAGTCCCTAGCTACCTATCCTTCCATAACATAACCCTCGAGAATATCAGGCAATTCATATCCAGGAGATCTAGGTCTAGCAGGTGTCTCATAGTGTTCAGTTTCACAAGTATCATAATTTTCAGCATTGGCTCTAGCAATTTGTTCATCAAGAAATTCACCCAGTGGCACGGTATTATCAAGCAAAGTATCATCATAAGCATCATGCATAGAAGAAGTGGCATCATCAATTACTTGCGACATATGAAAATTACTAGCAGGTGGTGGTGTCACAAACATACTCATAACAGAAGGTGAATCAAGTGCAGTGCTAGATGGCAGTTCCTTACCTCCCCTCATAGTAGAGGGATAGATCTTGGTTTTTGGGTCTTTCTGATTCTTCATAGTGATCAACATATATAAATCCCAAGTGACTCAGAGAATAGAGCTATGCTCCTCGGCAACGGCGCCAGAAAAGTGTCTTGATAACCCACAAGTATAGGGGATCGCAACAGTTTTCAAGGGTAGAGTATTCAACACGAATTTATTTATTCAACACAAGGGGAGCCAAAAAATATTCTCGAGTATTCGCAGCTGAGTTTTTAATTCAACCACACCTAGAAGACTTAATATCTGTAGCAAAGTATTCGGTAGCAAAGTAGTATGGAAGTAACGGTTGCGGTGGCAAAAGTAACAGTAGAAGTTTTGTAGTGATTGTAACAGTAGCAACGGAAAAGTAACTTAGCAAGGATCAATATGTGGAAAGCTCATAGGCAATGGATCAGTGATGGATAATTATGTCGGATGGCATTCATCATGCAACAGTTATAACATAGGGTGACACAGAACTAACTCCAATTCATCAATGCAATGTAGGCATGTATTCCGTATATAGTCATACGTTCTTATGGAAAAGAACTTGCATGACATCTTTTGTCCTACCCTCCCGTGGCAGCGGGGTCCTAATGGAAACTAAGGGATATTAAGGCCTCCTTTTAATAGAGAACCGGACCAAAGCATTAACACTTAGTGAATACATGAAATCCTCAAACTACGATAATCACCGGAAAGAATCCCAGTTATTGTCACCCTGAGGGATGCGGATCATAACTCGTAATAGATGTCTACAACTTGCAAGATAGGATCAAGAACACATATATATTCATGAAAACATAATAGGTTCAGATCTCAAATCATGGCACTCGGGCCCTAGTGACAAGCATTAAGCATAGCGAAGTCATAGCGACATCAATCTCAGAACATAGTGGATACTAGGGATCAAACCCTAACAAAACTTACTCGATTACATGATAAATCTCATCCAACCCATCACCGTCCGGCAAGCCTACGATGGGATTACTCACAAACGGCGGAGATCATCATTGATTTGGTGATGAAGGATGGTTGGTGATGACGATGGCGTTGATTTCCTCTCTCCGAAGCCCAAAACAGAGTCCAGATCTGGTCTCCCGAGGAAGAACATGAGGTGGTGACGGCCAATATTGGGAAACACGATGAACTCTCCTCCTTGATTTTTTATCCACGAATAGGAATAAATAGGAGTGGAATCGAGGTTGGTGGAGCAGTAGGGGCCCCACAAGCCTGCTAGGCGCGACCAGGGGGTGGTTGCGCCTGGCAGGCTTGCCACCTGTGCCCGGCCCCCCTTCGGTTGATTGTTTCGCCAACATTTTTTATTAATTCCAAAAATATTCTCCAAAAATTTTAGGTCAATCCGAGAACTTTTATTTCATGCTCGTTGTGCGGATCCGATTGCGTTTATTCCACTTCCTAAAATTCACAAATATTCTCCAAAAAATCTCTATAAAATTTTATCACGTTTGGACTTCGTTTGATATGGCACTAGGCACTAGATCAATAGGGTAGTCCAATAAATCATACAAATTGTTACCAAAAGTATGTGAAAGTTGTATAATATTGGCATGAAACAATCAAATATTATTGATATGACGAAGACGTATCAGGATCCCCAAGTTTAATTCCTGCTCGTCCTCGAGTAGGTAAATGATAAAAAATATATTTTTTGATGTGGAATGCTACTAGCATAATCTTGATCATATATCTAATCATGGCATGAATATTAAGACATGAGTGATTCAAACCAATAGTCTATCATTTGACATAAAGACATCAATACTCAGGCATCCCAACAAACAATCATATCTTTCATAATATCAAGGCTAAAGAACGCTATCCCTACAAAATCATATAGCCTTGTCATGCTTGATCTTCTTAAAACAAAGTATAAATCATGTACTACCTCGATGCCAGCAAAGAAATTGGTTCATAGTTTTAACGCGCCTCAACATTTTCAACACTCATGTAATACATGAGTGCAATCCATGGATATAGAACTATGGGTGGAATAAAATATGATGGTCGGTTTCAAAGGGGAAAAATTGGAGAAGAAAGTCTCACATCAACTCAGCGTACCATGTGTTATGGAGATGCCCATCCATAGATATCAATGCGAGGAGTAGGCATTTCCATGCAATGGATGCACTAAGAGCTATAAGTGTATGAAAGCTCAATATGAAAACTAAGTATGTGTGCATCCAACTCTATAATGAAAAATTCCCACTAGCATATGAAAGTGACAACATAGGAGACTCTCTACATGAAAAACATGGTGCTACTTTGAAGCAAAAGTTAGGAATTAGCATGACCCTTCTCTATTTGTCTCTCATTTTTTCCTTCTTTTTCCCTTTTTATCTTTTTTTCTTTTTCTTTCCTTTTCTTTTTTTTCATTGTCTGGAGCCTCATCACGACTTGTGGGGGAATCATAGTTTCCATCATCCTTTCCTCGTTGGGACATGCTCTAATAATGAATAATGATGAGCATCACACTACTATTAACTTACAACTCAATACTACAACGATAGTAAAACAAAGTATGACTCTATATGAATGCCTCTAGTAGTGTACTAGGATGTGCAATGATCTACCATAGCAAAGATATCAAAAAAATGGAAAATCCATGGAAATATCATGCTAGCTATCTTACGATCATGTAAAGCAATATGACAATGAATGCTCAAGTCATCAAAACGGAAGCGGTAGAAGTTGCATGGCAATATATCTCGGAATGACTATGGAAATGCCTTAATAGGTAGGTAAGGTGGCTATTTTGAGGAAGATATAATAAGGCTTATGTGTGATAGAGCGTATCATAGCACAGGGTTTGGATGCACTGATGAAGTTTGCACCAACTCTCTAGGTGAGAAAGGGCAGTGCACGGTACCGTAGAAGCTAGCAAATTGCAAAAAACTAAGAGTGCATATAATCCATGGACTCACATTAGTCATAAAAACACACATACTTATTGCAAAAGTTTATTATCCCTCAAAGCAAAGTATTACTACGCATGCTCCTAGGGGGGAGGTTGATTGGAGTTAACCATCGCGCACCCCAACCTTCACACAAAGATAGACAATCAAGAATAAGTTGTGCTCCAACTTCCTAGCATAACAGGAGACTATATGTGCATGCTTCGGGAATCACAAACCTTAACACATATATCTTACTAAACATGATCATCCACTACTACCTCCCAAATATTATCATCTCTATATCGCAAAACCATTGCAAGGAATCAAACATATCATATTCGGTGATCCATAAGTTTTATGTAGGATTTTATGACTAACCATGCAAATGACCAATTCCTATCGACTCTCTAAATAGATATAAGTGAAGAAATAGAGTTTAATTCTTTCTAAATAGTACCATGCTCTAACAAATATAAGTGAAGGAACAGAGCACTCTACGCATAACGCTTTTCCATGTGAAGAGAAACAAGCAATCCAAACTTTAAATGATATAAACGAAGCGCATGAAGCATTCTATAAAGCCATACGAAAAAGATATAAGTGAAGTGAAATTAGAATTCTATAAATCGACCATGGAATATCTCATACCAGCATGGTACATAAAAGAAAAGTGAAAACAAAACACAAAAGACGCTCCAAGATTTACACATATCACATGGATGAAACGAAACGAAAACATATCGATGCTTGTTGAGGAAAGATGGGATGCCTTACGAGGCATCCCGAATCTTATACACTTAAGTATCCTTGGATATTTACTTGGGTTGCCTTGGGAATCCCCAAGCTTGAACTCTTGCGTCTCCTCCTTCTCCTCATATCGACACATCCTCGATGTTCGAACACTTCATCCACACAAAACTTAACTGTAGACTGGTGAGATCCGTTAGTATAATAAAGCAAATTTATACTTTAAATACTATTGAAAATCCATTAATATTTTATATTTTCATTATCCCTGATGTATTATAACTTTTCTATGGCTTACACCACCGATAAAACAGATAGTTTCTTCAAAACAAGCAAACAATGCATCAAAAACAGAATTTGTCTTAAACATGATAGCCCATACTAATATGAACTTTGACCATACGTATATAAGTCCAAAAATTCTGAAACATTAGTAAGAAATAAAAAAATTGAAAACTTTTGACGTTCCAGTAAAACATGAAAATTCACGCACTACAACCAAAGTTTCTGTTTTTACACCGCACATACCAACAAGAAATCTAATCATCCTAAAGTAAAATCTTGGCACAATGGATTTGTACAAGGGGATCCTTATTTTTGTTGAAAATTTCCAGTGCTTCAAGATTCACAAAGTTTCCATGGGCATGAACAAAGTTCACGGCTAGCCCCCACTTCGACGATGCTCATCATCTCTCTCACTTTCACCTTTCTTTTTGTGAAGTTTTAGGTTCCCCTCTATGTTTTTTTGTTTTTAAACTTTATAAAAGCACACAAGGGAATAAAATGTCTCTCTAAAACTTCCGTCTTGTCTCCCTGGCAGCGCTTTCTTTAAAGCCATTAAGCTAGGCATAAAGTGCTCAGGTAATGGATCCAACCGGATCCGAAGGTATATCAAAGCCAGTTTTAATTAGCAATGATTTGTAAGTTAGTAGTGAGCACAAGGTGATATATATATATATCATGTAACAACAAATTCTAACTCTCTTCCTATGCATTGGCATGTCATAAAAGAACAATTCATTCACACAAAGTAAAGGCCAATACATAGCATAAGTAGTTTCTCGCAATTTTATCTTCTTGGAAACATAGTGAGGTGAAGATGTAATTCCTCTGTCATAATAATTGCAAGTAGGAGCAGCAAGCACATTCATATTATATTCATAAAAATCATCATGTATAGTGGTAAAATGCAACCCATCAATGTAATCCTTAATAAGTGCAAAGTTCTCCGATATAGTGTAGTTGGGGGAATTCAAAAAGATAATAGGACTATCATGTGTGGGTGCAATAGCAACAATTTCATGCTTAACATAAGGAACTATAGCAAGTTCATCTACATAAGCATAATTCATATTGGCATCTTGGCCACAAGCATAGCAAGCATCAAGTTCATGAAAAAGGGATATTTCAAAAGAATCCAAGGGGTCATAGCAATCATCATAGCATTCATCCTTTGGTATGTGCGAAGGGTAATTAAAAAATGTATGAGCTGAAGAGTTACTATCATTAGAAGGTGGCGCGGGTGATCAATATGCTCTTCCTCCTTTTGTTCTTCGCTCTCCTCCTCAGCTTTTTCATCTAATGAGCTCACAATTTCAGCAACTTCTTCCTCCATAGATCTTTGCATAGTCTCTTCCAAG
This sequence comes from Hordeum marinum, assembly GCA_022496015.1. Lineage (NCBI taxonomy): Eukaryota > Viridiplantae > Streptophyta > Magnoliopsida > Poales > Poaceae > Hordeum > Hordeum marinum. Next base: position 366,286,238 of record CM039673.1, on the reverse strand, counting down.
GCAGCGGACATTCTCTATAAATTCAATAATATCAGCATTGTATTTATAATTATCATAGCAATATTGAAGTATGGAAAAAAATTTAGATTTGTAAGATACATCATCATACTTTTCAATCAAAGAAGATATTTCGTAAGCACCCTTAAAAGTAACAAATTCTTCTATTCGTTCCACATCATAGTAATCATATATACCATTAGCATTTCCAATGGCGGTCCCAACATCCTAAGTTGTTGCTTCCAACATATACAACAGCCAGGTGTAGCAAATTTTGAGCATAGTTCTAGCAAAATGTTGGGTGGTGCTAATAAAAAGTCAGGATGGTTCCAGCATCCCAGGTTTCCGCTTCTAGCATATACGACTGTTACTTGTAGCAAATAGCAAGTAAGGTTCCAGCAAAACGTCCAAATGGTTCAAGCATCCCAAGTTGTTACTTCCAGCGTATATGACTATCGGTTGTAGAAAATCACTAGCATGGTTCCAGCAAAATGCCAACAGTTATTTCCAGCAAAACGCCCAGACAGTTCTAGCATACCGGCCATCGGTGGTAGCCATTGAAGGGCATGGTCCTAGCATATATGACTGCCGATTCCAGAAATCACCGGGCATGGTCCAACATCACCATGACCCGCACTGCACGCTGGCCACCCCATGGCAGCTCCCGGTGGTCACCTTGTAGCACAGGGTCATCCCATGATGACTCCTAGCATCACCAGTGGCGTAGCAGTAGAAGAACCCCTAGGGTGATCGGCCCCTCCCACTCCTTACAACAGCGGATACCCTATATAGAAAGCTTTTGTCAACAAGATGCTTATTTGTCCCTAGGCAATCGATAACTAGACCAGTAATTATTCTTGCAATTTTACATGAGGGACATGCATGAGCTAACATACTTTATATACTTGGACCATATGCACTTATGATTGGACCCCTAGCAAGAATCCTCAACTTCTAGAGATCATTAAGGTTAAACCCAACCATAGACTTAAGTATCAAGTCCTCTTTACTCCCATACGCAACAACCCCCTTACTCGGGTTTATGCTTCTATCACTCAAGCAACCCACTATAAGAGAATCATGAACATATTGAAACACCCTATAGCGGGGACCCCTCACGTTTGCGCAAGACAGAGGGCATCTTAGGACAGCACCATAATAAAATATACACTCAAACCAACCACGATCATCGATTATCCCACAAGACAAAACAGATCTACTCAAACATCATAGGATAGCCACATATCATTGGGAAATAATATATAGTGTTGAGAACCATGTATAAGTAGAGATTACAGCGGGAAAGAGGGGAGTTACACCGCTGCATAGAGGGGGAGAGATTTGGTGTTGACGGCGGCAAAGTTGTTGGTGTAGATCATCATCACGATGATTGCCCCGGCGGCGTTCCAATGCCACTAGGAGAGAGGGGGAGAGAGCCACCTCCTCCTTCTTCTTCTTCTTCCTTGGCCTCCCCCTAGATGGGAGGAGAGTTCCCCCTATGGTCCTTGGTCACCATGGCAGTTGAGGGGCATGATCCCCTCCTAGATTGGATCTCCCTGTCTGTTCTCTTCTGTTTGTCGTTCCGGTTTTCTGTCTGAAAAACATTTCTTATATTCCCAGAGATCCGTAACCCCGATTGCACTGAGAATTTAACATGATTTGTTTTCCAAAAATTAGCTTCCTTGCACCCGAAGGAGAGCTCCAACCGACGTACGAGGTGAGCATAACCCACCAGGGCGCACTTGGGCCCTCGTGCTTGCGCTGGTATCTCCTGATCGCTGTGGGCCTCCGTTTGCGTTGATTCCACTTCCCAAAATTTACAAATATTCCAAAACAAATCTCTGTAATTTTTATCGCATTTGGACTTCGTTTGATATGGAATTTCTGCGAAACAAAAACACACACAAAAAATACAAACTAGCACTGGGCAATATATGAATAGGTAGTCTAATAAATCTTATAAATTGTTGCCAAAAGTATGTGAAATTTGTATAATATTTTCATGAAACAATAAAAAATTATAGATATGATGGAGACGTATCATATATCATATGAAAACGAAGTCTAACTTTCTTCCTATGCATTGGCATGTCATAAGAGAACAATTCATTCACACAAAGTAAAGGGAAATACATAGCATAGGTAGTTTCTTGCAATTTTATCGTATTGGAAACATAGAGAGGTGAAGATTTGGTTCCTCTCTCATAATAATTGCAAGTAGGAGCAGCAAGCACATGCATATTATATTCATCAATATCATCATGTGTAATATTAAAATGCAACCCATCAACATAGTCCCTAATAAGTGCAAACTTCTCCGATATAGTGTAGTTAGGAGAATTCAAAAAGATGATATGACCAACATAAGGAACTATAGCCAGTTCATCTTCATAAGCATAATTCATATGTTCATCATGGTCACAAGCATAGCAAGCATCAAGTTCATTAAAAAGGGATATTTCAAATGAATCCAAGGGATCATAGCAATAATCAAAGCATTCATCGTTCGATATGTGTGAAGGGAAATTAAACAATGTATGAGTTGAAGAGTAACTCTCATTAGAAGGTGGGCACAGGTAGCTAATCTGCTCTTCCTCCTTTTGTTCTTCGCTCTCCTCCTTGTCTTTTTCATCTAATGAGCTCACAATTTCAGCAATTTCTTCTTCCATAGATTCCTGCAAAATATTAGTCTCTTCCAGGGCAGTGGGAATTCTCTAAATAAATTCATTAATATTAGCATTGTATTCATAATTCTTATAGCAATATTTAAGTATGGCAAAATTTTCAAATTTGTAAGGAACATCATCATACTTTTCAATCAAAGAAGCAATTTCGTAAGCACCTTTAAAAGCAACAAATTCTTTTATTTGTTCCACATCGTAGTAATCATAAATACCTTTAGCATAAGAAGCCAAGATTTTATTATCATTAAATTCACATTGAAAGGGAAGGTGAAGACCCTTAATCTTAGAGCAACAAGTATAATCGCATCTCAAACATACATCCCAAGCGTACCAACGCAACATTTTAATTTGATCCCATAAGTGTTTCCCTTTTTGAGACAAGCGATAATCTCTAAAGTACTCACGTTGATCCAACGTGTCTCCCATTATCAAGTTGAATGGGGATTTCTCAGGATTATCAAAGTAGTAACGAATGTTTTCCACATAACTAGCATCGAGGGTTTAAGGAGCTTCCCCATCTCCATGGGTAGTAAGTAAAACTATTTGTTTGGTATTTTGCATTTCCTACCCGTATCTAAATATTTAAAACAACTAATAACACAAAATAAAACAACTAATAACAGAAAATAAAAATCCCGTAGAGATAAAGAAACAAGCACACACGAGAATATGAACCACTACGATATTGCTCCCCGGCAACGGCGCTAGAAAAAGGTCTTAATAACCCACGAGTGTAGGGGATCGTTTGTATCCTTTCTAGATTAGTAAGAGTGTCGAACCCAACGAGGAGCTAAAGGTAGAATTAATAGTCTCTCAAGTTCTATCGACCACCGATACAACTCTACGCACGCTCACAATTATTTTACCTAGAACAAGTATGAAACTACCCGGCGGGAATAAAACTAGAAGTACTTTGTAGGTGTAAAGATAGTTTCGACAGATAATAAAGAACGTGGAAATAAAAGTTAGGTGTTGTTTTAATAAAAGTAAATAATCTAGTAGAAAGCTTTTTGTTGAACGCAAGAGAAAGATCGTCCATAGGTAATTGAATATATGATAGATACTTGTCATATGCAATGTGGGAGAGGCATATGCTAACACACTTTATCTACTTGGATCATGTGCTCTTTTGATTGGACCTCTATCAAGCATCCACAACTACTAAAGATCAGTAAGGTAAAACCCAACTATAGCATTAAACATCAAGGCCCCATTTCTCCCCTTACTCGGTTTTGTGTTTCAGTCACTTACCAACCCACTATAAGTGAATCTTGAACATATTGCAATCCCTCCAGCGCGATTCCTTCACGTGTGCGCCTCATAGAAGGCACCTTAGGACAACACCATATCAACATAGAACTCATATCAATAACATCATACCACAATTAACTCATAGGAAAAACAAGATCTACTCAAACATCATAGGATAACCACACATCATTGGATAATAACATATAACACTAAGCAGCATGTTCAAGTAGAGATTAAAGTAGGGAGAAGAGGTTTTACACCACTGTATAGAGGGGGGAGAGTTGGTGATGACGGCGGCAAAGTTGTTGGTGTAGATCGTTGTCACCATGGTTGCCCTGGCGGCGCTCCGGTGCCACCGGGAGAGGGGGGGTCTAACAGCCCGAGAACGACGCTCCGGAAGATTCACGTTTTATTCCGTTACTGTCGCGTGTTTCATTTGTTTGTCACATTCATCATCGCATATTTCGCAACATCTGATTAGCATCGGCACTCCGTCGTCGTCTTTTTTTCAAAACTCGCATCTGTTCGTAGTTGTCGGTTCACCCCGTTCTCGTCGACGACCGTTTTGATACCAACCAGACACACGCGCGCCCACGACATCTATAAAATATTGTTTCTAAAAGTGTGTATAAATTTTTCTCGGAATAGGTCGAAAGTTGGCGTGTGGTCTTAATTTATTGTAGGTAGAACACATGCCAAATTTCGTCGCATCCGGAGGTCGTGTGGTACCCTAACGTGCAACTATAGCGACACCATAATCGGTTAATTATCGGACGTTCTCGGTTTATAAAAAATCCTTTCACGGGCCGCAATCATCCCTCTCTTCTCATCCCAAGGCACTCTAGATATCCCACTAGCCCAGCCTAGCCCTCCCGCGGTTCGGAGCCGTCCGATCGCGATCGGCGGGTCGAAAAACCAACCCTAAACCCCCTCCTACTATATATGGACGTCCTCCCTCTCCATTTTCGGAAAACTTAACCCCTAGCCCTTCCCCTACCTCCATCCGCTGCCAGCCACCTTGTTTTCCATGCCTCCCCACTGTCTCGCCACCATCTGCCTCACCAAGAACCAGCCACAGCTGCCAGCTCCCAGCCGAGCCGCAGGATCGGCTTGTGAGCCGCGATCCAGGCCGTCCGCGGCCAGATCGGACGGGCAGAGAGCCGACCGAACAGCCAGCCAGCTTCCACCACCCACAACTGGCCTCCCACCACCATGGCCTCGTGAGGCCCGAAGCAGACCCGCCCGGGCCCAAACCGCCACCACCGCGAGCCCCGCTACCCTCACACCCGACCTGAATCGAGGGAGCCCGATCCCGGCGCCCGAGCTCTCACTCTGGCCCCAACTATGCCACGCCGCCGCCTCGTTCAAGCGGAGTCCCCAACCCCGCCGGACAACCATCAGCCAGGGCCGGAGGTCCATCGCCGCTGCTCTCCCCCTCTCGTCCTCCTCCCGATCTCTCTCTCACACCTATAATGGCTCTCTGTTCCTTGCTTAACATAGCCACCGTCGGCGTCGACCTGCACCACCGTCGTCGGGAATGGATCCGCCATGGCCGGATCCATCCAAACCCACCTCGCCTTGCCCTATTCCTGCCTGATCCGGCAAGAACCGGCTGGAGTTTGTCCAGCCGACACTGCCCTATTCGTTAGGAGGACGACGCCGCTGGTTCCCTAATGCCCGCGATGACCGTGTGGGCCATGATCAGCCTCCCTTCAGCGCTTCGCCAAGGCCCAGCCTTGGATGCATGCCAAGGCCCGAAGTCGCCGTCCCAGCCAAGGCCCATCCGCAGCGCCTCCTCACCGATCGGCCTCTGGCCCAAGGTGAGCGGCGCGTTGCTATTTTTTGCCCATGCTCGTTATATGCTATCCTGCGCCTTATGCCTCTGTTTAGGGACGATTATAGTTTCATCCCACGTAGTATTTTGTTCCGACTAGAGGATTTTAGCTAATTAACCAGGATTGCATAACTACATAAAAATGCCTTGTTTTTAAATGGTTAATAATTAATAAACCATGCATCGGATCATAACAATTTTATATGAAAAATGTGTAGAATTTCATGTAGATTCACAATTTCCCACTTTTATGCATGATAAAAATGTTTAACTTGTTGTTTGCACGTAATTTGCATAAATGCTACAATCTTGCATAATTATTGTGTCATTTTTTCCAATGTAAATATCCACGTGTTATATATGATTTTGGGATAGAAAAATCCATAGAATCCATTTATCCAATTAGTTTTGTAATTTGAGAAAGTTTGTGCGCATGCAATTTTTGTTGTGATGCCCTCTTGTTATTTTCGTGTGATTTAATCCATGCATCATATGAATTATTGTTGAACATGAGATGTGCCCTTTGTGATGTGTACTAGACCCTGGTATTTATGTTTGCCATGTAAATCCATGTTTAGATGTTATTTTCTTGCTGCCAACATGCCATAAAAATGTTGCTGTTTTGAGGGTCCAAAATAATTCGTCTAAAAACGGTTGTATTTTGTTGCGATGTTGCCATGTGATTTGCCATTGATCTAGGGCTCTTTTGTTGTTTCCCCAATGGAGTGTCTTGAAAAGCATGTTATGATCTCTCATGATGTGTTGTTACTTTTCATGTATAGGTTTTGCATCCTAATTAATTCTTCTATAAAAAATGTCAATCTGTTAAAAACTGTTGCCCACGTCTACCCTAATTTTATCTAAGTAATAATTGTTATTCAAATAGCCATCTTGTGAGCTCATTTCCTCCTGATCCATTAATCTATTCAATTTGAAGTTACGAGATGAATTGTTTTGCATCATGTATCCTACATCACCATCTCTTTCTTGTGTATTTTAGATTGTTGTAGTTTGTTGATTTGTGGGTTGCAATATGCCATGTTGCTAATTTGGACAGATTTAATCAAAACCTTGTGTTGCTTGTTATTGTTGAACCGTTGCTCCATTTTGAACATGCCATATAGGAAACTTGTCTAGAATTTCATGTAGTTTCATAATATGTTGTTGCATAGATGATTTAACATGGTTGTGGTTATCGTTTTTATGCAACATTGGTACTATTTGCTTAACAACAAATAAAATATGCATAGGGCATGATCTCCTCGTGAATAATTAATCAACCCCCCGGGGCCAGTGCTCCTCATGAGTGTTGGTCCAAACCGGACAATGTCTGGCGCCCCAAGGTCACCCAGGGTCACAACCAACCTGACGTCTTGCCCATATGGTCATGCCATGAGAACGAGATACGTGGCTCCTATCGGTATTGTCAGTACACCGGGCGGCCTTGCTGGTTTTGTTTTACCTTTCTCGAACGTCTCGTGCATGAGATTCTGAGGATACTTTGGGCTATCTCAAGGTTGAGGTTTTCCACTAGGGTTTTAAAGATACTACGGGCTATCTCGTGGTTGAGGTTTTCCACGCTGCTTGTGGCTAGTTTCTGATGGACGAGTTAGAGCACCCATGCAGGGTTAAATCTTTCGGAAAACCGTGCATGTGGTTATGTGGCAAGTTGGAAATTTGTTTAACATTTAATCATAGAAACCTTGAAGTAAACTCAAATAAAATATACCAATTGTGTGCATAACCATGACTGTCTCTAACCGTAAGTTCTGAACCGAGAGAGAACACAGTGGGGTTATGTTTGACGCGTAAGTAGGTGTTCAGGATCACTTAGTGATCATCACTAGTTCACATCCAATTATGCGTAGATCACCCTTTTTATTCTTGTACTCATAAGTTACCACTCAAATAAATGCTTTGTGCTTGCTGCATCCTCACTACTTAACCATACCTCACCAATTAAACTTCGCTAGTCTTGATACCCTTGGAAATGAGATTGTTGAGTCCATGTGGCTCACAGATTACTACAACAACAATTGCAGGTATAGGTAATGCTATTACTTGACGTGAGAGTGATGCTTTTTTGATTTGGAGTTCTTATTCTTCATTGTCGATCTAGGATGGGTTCCTTGATGGCAGCATGGGATAGCAAGGATGGATGTTGTTTTTATCATTTGATTTCATCCGTAGTCTGACCATTGTCTTATGTATGATGATTGAATATGTTGTTTTATTGATGCGATCATGATTTAGCTTGTGGCGAGTGTAAGCCAATTCCATATACTCATCTCCTCTTTACATGTACTTGTAATGATATCCAATCTTGCGAAACAACGAGATGTGCTTCTATACCTATCGAGGCCCTCGAGAAAAAATAAGGATAGGACCGCATCTTGGGAGTTACAAGGAGAGAGCCCCCCTCATTCCTCTTCTCTTTCCTTGGACTCCTCCCTAGGTGGGAGGAGGGTATCCCCTATGGTCCATGGCCGCCATGGCTCCCGGAGGGCAGTAGCCTGATAACCCACAAGTATAGGGGATCAATTTTAGCCTTTCTTGATAAGTAAGAGTGTCAAACCCAACGAGGAGCTAAAGGTAGAACAAATATTCCCTCAAGTTCTATCGACCACCGATACAACTCTACGCACAATTAACGTTTGCTTTACCTAGAACAAGTATGAAACTAGAAGTACTTTGTAGGTGTGATAGGATAGGTTTGCAAGATAAAAAAGAGCATGTAAATAAAAACTAGGGGCTGCCTAGATAAAGTAACAATTAAGTTAGTTTAACGAGTGTGGAAAAGTGGTGGTAGGAGTTGCCGAATTGTCCCTAGGCAATCGATAACTAGACCGGTCATCATTATTGCAATTTTATATGAGGGATTGGCATAAGCTAACATACTTTGTCTACTTGGATCATATGCACTTATGATTGGAATTCTAGCAAGCATCCGCAACTACTAAAGATCATTAAGGTAAAACCCAACCATAGCATTATAACGTATCAAGTCCTCTTTACTCCCATATGCAACAACCCACCTTCTCGGGTTTATGCTTATGTCACTCAAGCAACCCACCATAGGCGAATCATGAACACTTTGCAACACCCTACAGCGAGGATCCCTCATGCTTCCACGACACAGAGAGAACCATAGGAAAACACCAATAATAAAACATGCAACTCAAACCAAAAATGATCATCAATCAACCCATAGGACAAAAAATGTACTAAGACATCATAGGATGGCAACACCATTGGATAATAATATGAATCATAAAGCACCATGTTCAAGTAGAGGGTAAAACGGGTTGCTGGAGAGTGGACTGCTGTACATAGATGGGGGAAGGTGATGAAGGTGTTGGTGAAGATGACGGAGTTGTTGGAGTAGATCGTCGTCACGATGATGGCTCCGACAGCGTTCCGGTGTAATCGGGAGAAAGGGGGAGACATCCCACCTCCTTATTCTTCTTCCTTTACCTTCCCCTAGATGGGAGAAGGGTTTTCCCTATGGTCCATGGCCTCCATGGAGGCAAAGGGGCAAGAACCCTTCCGAGATTGGATCTCTCTCTCTGTTTCCTTCTGTTTCGGCGCTCCCAGATTCTGGCCTTTCACCATTACTTAAATATCTGGAGATCCGTAACTCCGGTTGTACTGAAATTTTGAGGGGATCTTTATCCAAAAATTAGTTTTCTTGCGACGAAATGACAGCTCCAACCGACCTAAGGGGTGGCCACAAGCCTGCCAGGCTTGCCACCTCCTCGGGCATCGTCTCCCATTGATTCTTTTTCCCAAAAATCATATATATTCCAAAACAAATCTCCGTAAGTTTTTATCGTGTTTGGACTTCGTTTGGTATGCATATTCTACGAAACAAAAAACATGCAGCAAATAGGAACTGGCATTGGGCACTGGATCAATATGTTAATCCCAAAAATAGTATAAAAAGTTGCCAAAAGTATATGAAAGTTGTAGAATATTGGCATGAAACAATCAAAAATTATAGATACGATAGGGACGTATTAGCATTCCCAAGCTTAATTCTTGCTCGTTCTCGAGTAGATAAATGATAAAAAAGATAATTTTTGATGTGGAATGCTACCTAGCATAATCTTGTTCATATAATCTAAACATGGCATGAATATTAAGACAAGAGTGATTCAAAGCAATAGGTTATCATTTGACATTAAGACAATAATACTTCAAGCATACTAACAAAGCAATTGTATCTCTTCAAAATATAATGGCAAAAGAAAGTTATACCTACAATATCATAAAGTCTGGCTATGCTCCATCTTCCCCACACAAAGTATTTATATCATGCACAACCCTGATGACAAGTCAAGCAATTGTTTCACACCTTTTACGTTCTCAAACTTTTTCAACTCTAATGCAATACATGAGCGTGAGCCATGGATATAGCACTATAGGTGGAATAGAATATGGTGGAGGTTGTGAAGAAAAAGGAGAAGATAGTCTCACATCAACTAGGCGTATCAACGGGCTATTGAGATGCCCATTAATATATATTAATGTGAGTGAGTAGGGATTGCCATGCAATGGATGCACTAGAGCTATAAATGTATGACAACTCAAAAAGAAACTAAGTGGGTGTGTATCCAACTTGCTTGCTCATGAAGACCTAGCGCAATTTGAGGAAGCCCATCATTGGAATATACAATCCAAGTTATATAATTAAAAATTCCCATTAGTATATGAAAGTGACAAAATAGGAGACTCTCTATCATGAAGATCATGGTGCTACATTGAAGCACAACTGTGGAAAAAAGATAGTAGCATTGTCCCTTCTCTCTTTTCTCTTTCTTTTTTCTTTTTTTTCTTTTTTTCTCTAATTTTTTATTTTTGGTGGGCATCTAAGGCCTCTCTTTTTTATTTGGGCTTCGTTGGCCTCTTTTATTTTTTGTAAAGTCCAGACTCTCATCCAAACTTGTGAGAGAATCATAGCTTCCATCATCCTTTCCTCACATGGGACAATGCTCTAATAATGATGGTCATCACACTTTTATTTACTTACAACTCAAGAAATACAACTCGATATCTAGAACAAAATATGACTCTATATGAATGCCTCCGGTGGTGTACCCGGATATGCAATGATCTAGCATAGCAAATGACATCAAAAAATAGACAAGCCATGAAAAAATCATGCTAGCTATCTTATGATCATGCAAAGAAATATGAAAATGATGGTGTGTGTCATAATAAATGGAAGGGTGGAGGTTGCATGGCAATATATCTTGGAATGGCTATGGAAATGCCATAATAGGTAGGTATGGTGGTTGTTTTGAGGGAGGATATATGGTAGGTTTAATGCACCAGCGAAAGTTGTGCGATACTAGAAAGGCTAGCAAAGGTGGAAGGGTGAGAGTGCGTATAATCCATGGACTAACATTAGTCATAAAGAACTCACATACTTATTGCCAAATTCTATTAGTCATCGAAGCAAAGTATTAGACGCATGCTCCTAGGGGAGAGGTTGGTAGGAGTTAACCATCGTGCGCTCCTGACCCTCACACAAAGGTTGACAATCAATAAACAAATCATGCTCTGACTTCCTTACATAATGGTTCACCATACGTGCATGCTATGGGAATCACAAACCTTTACACAAGTATTTCTACCAATCCACAATTACTCACTAGCATGACTCTAATATCACCATCTTTATATCGCAAAACTATTGCAAGGAATCAAACACATCAAATTCAGTGATCTACAAGTTTTATGTAGGATTTTATGACTAACCATGGGAATGACCAACTCATGTTAACTCTCTAGATAGATATGAGTGAAGCATGAGAGTTTAATTCTTTCTATAAAAGATATGCCCACGCTCTAACAAATATAAGTGAAGTAAAAGATCATTCTACAAACGACGGTTTTCTATGTGTAGAGAAACAGGAAATCCAAACTTCAAATGATATAAGTGAAGAACATGAAGCATTCTATAAAGCCATAATCAAAAGATATAAGTGAGGTGCTAAGAGCCTTGTATAAATCAGTCAAGGACTTTCTCATACCAGCATGGTGCATTATTAAAATAAAAATAAAAAGCACACGACGCTCCAAGATTTACGCATAACATGTGACGAATAAAAATATAGCTCCAAGTATAATTACCGATGGTTGTTAGAAGAAAGAGGGGATGCCTTCTAGGGCATCCCCAATCTTAGTTTCTTGGGAGTCCTTGAATATTACCTTGGGGTGCCTCGGGCATCCCCAAGCTTAGTCTCTTTCCACTCCTTATTCCTTCATCCATCGTGATCTCACCCAAAACTTGAAAACTTCGATCACACAAAACTTAACAAAACCCTCGTGAGATACGTTAGTGTAATAAAACAAATCACCACTTTAAGTACTGTTGCCAATAAATTCATATTTTTTTAGCATTGTATCTCATGTAAACTTTTCCATGGCTTATTCCACCGGTACAATTGATAGTTTCATCACAACGAGCAAAACAATGCATCAAAAACAGAATCTGTCAAAGAAAGGACAGTCTGTAGTAATGTGAACATTCACCATACTTCTGTAACTCTAAAAATTCTGAAAAATTAGGAAAAAAATAAAAAAATTGAATAGAAGTACTTTGTAGAAAATTCAGAAATTTTGACATTCCAGTAAAACATGTAAATTCATGCACTACAGCAAAAGTTTCTGTTTTTGCACTGCACACACCAAACAAGCAATCTAATCATCCTAAAGATAAATCTTGGCACATTATTTTTATAATACAATGTATTTGTACAAGATTCACAAAGTTTCTATGGGCATGAACAAAGTTCAAGGCTAGCCGCCACTTCAATGATGCTCGTCTTTCTCACTTTCACTTTTCTTTTTGAAAAAGTTTTAAGTTCCCCACTTAAATTTTTTTTAAACTATATAAAAGCACACAACAGAATAAAATGACTCTCTAAAACTTCCGAGTTCTCTCCCTGGCAGCGCTTTCTTTAAAGCCATTAAGCTAGGCATATAGTGCTCAAGTAATGGATCCACCCGGATCCCAAGGTATATCAAAGCCAATTTTAATTAACAATGATTTGTAATTTAGTAGTGAGCACAAAGTAACACATATCATGCAACAACGAATCTAACTCTCTTCCTATGCATTGGCATGTCATACAAGAACAATTCATTAACACCAAGTAAAGGCCAATGCATAGCATACGTAGTTTCTTGCAATTTTATTGTGGCGGAAACATAGAGAGGTGAAGATGTAGTTCCTCTCTCATAATAATTGCAAGTAGGAGAAGCAAGCACATGCATATTATATTCATTAAAATCATCATGTGCAATAGGAAAACGCAACCCATCAATATAATCCTTAATAAGTGAAAACTTCTCCGATATAGTGTAGTTTGGAGAATTCAAAAAGATAATAGGACTATCATGTGTGGGTGCAATAGCAAAAATTTCATGCTTAACATAAGGAACTATATAAAGTTCATCTTAATAAGCATAATTCATATTGGCATCATGGCCACAAGAATAGCAAGTATCAAGTTCATCAAAAAGGGATATTTCGAAAGAATCAAAGGGATCATAGCAATGAACATAGCATTCTTCCTTTGGTAAGCACGAAGGGAAATTAAACAATGTATGAGTTGAAGAGTTACTCTCATTAGAAGGTGGGCATGGGTAGCTAATCCTCTCTTCGTCCTTTTGTTCTTCGTTCTCCTCCTCATCTTTTTTATCCAATGAGCTCGCAGCGCCATCTATTTCTTCTTCCATAGATTCCTTAAAAATATTAGTCTCTTCTTGGATAGCAGAGACTTTATCAATAAATTGATCAATATGGGCATTATATTCATAATTGGCATAACAATAACGAAGCATAGAAAATTTTTGGGATCGGTAAACAGCATCATCATAATCTTCATAGTTTTCAAACAAAGATTCAATTTCATAAGAACCCTTAAAAGCAACAAACTCTTTTGTTTGTTCCACATCATAGTAATCATATATATCATTAGCATAAGAAGCCATGGTTTCATTGTCGTTAAATTTACATGAAAAGGGAAGGTGTTTAGCCTTAATCCTAGAGCAACAAGTAATATCATATCTCAAGCATAGATTCCAAGCATACCATTTCAACATATGAATTTGATCCCATAACAATTTCCATTTTTGAGTCAAGCAATAATCCCTAAAGTATTCATGTTGATCCAACGTGTATCCAATTATATAAATGAATGGGGTTTTCTCAGGATTATTAAAGTAGTGCATAATATCTTTTACATAATGAGCATCGAGCATTTTAGGAGGTTCCACATCTCCATGAGTAGCAAGTACACCTATTTTTTTGGTATTTCCTGTTCCATATCCATAACTAAAGATAGAGAACAACTTAGAAAAGCAAATAAAATCTACTTAGTGATAAAGCAAACAGGCACACACGAGAATATTCACCCCACGCTATTGCTCCCCGACAACGGCGCCAGAAAAAGGTCTTGATAACCCACAAGTATAAGGGATCAATTGTAGCCTTTCTCGATAAGTAAGAGTGTCAAACCCAATGAGGAGCTGAAGGTAGAACAAATATTCCCTCAAGTTCTATCAACCACCGATACAACTCTACGCATGCTTAACGTTCGCTTTACCTAGAACAAGTATGACACTAGAAGTACTTTGTAGGTGTGATAGGATAGGTTTGCAAGATAATAAAGAGCACGTAAATAAAAACTAGGGGCTGCTTACATAAAGTAACAATTAAGTTAGTTTAATGAGTGTAGAAAAGTGGTGGTAGGATTTGCGGAATTATCCCTAGGAAATCGATAACTAGACCGGTCATCATTATTGCAATTTTATATGAGAGAGAGGCATAAGCTAACATACTTTCTCTACTTGGATCATTTGCACTTATGATTAGAACTCTAGCAAGCATCCATAACTACTAAAGATCATTAAGGTAAAACCCAACCATAGCATTATAAGGTATCAAGTCCTCTTTACTCCCATATGCAACAACCCACCTACTCGGGTTTATGCTTATGTCACTCAAGCAACCCACCATAGGCGAATCATGAACACATTGCAACACCCTACAACAAGGATCCCTCACGCTTGCGCAGCACGGAGAGCACCATAGGAAAACACCAATAATAAAACATGCAACTCAAACTAATCATGATCATCCATCAACCCATAGGACAACAAAAATCTACTAAGACATCATATGATGGTAACACATCATTGGATAATAAAATGAATCATAAAGCACCATGTCCAAGTAGAGGGTACAATGGGTTGCGGCAGAGTGGACCGTTGTAGATAGATGGGGGAAGGTGATGAAGGTGTTGGTGAAGATGACGGAGTTGTTGGAGTAGATCGTCATCACGATGATGGCCCCGCGGCGTTCCGATGCCACCAAGAGAGAGGGGGAGAGAGCCCCCTCCTTATTCTTCTTCCTTGACCTTCCACCTATATGGGAGAAGGGTTTTCCCTCTGGTCCATGGCCTCCATGGCGGAGGAGGGGCGAGAGCTCCTTCGAGATTGGATCTCTCTCTATTTCCTTCTGTTTCTGCGCTCCCAGATTCTGGCCCTTCACCATTTCTTAAAAATTCAAAGATTCGTAACTCCGATTGGGCGAAATTTTGAGGAGATATTTATCCAAAGAATAGCTTTCTTGTGGCGAAAGGACAGCTCCAACTGACCTAAGGGGTGGCCACAAGCCTGCCAGGCTTTCCACCTCCTCGGGCATCGTCTCGCGTTGATTCTTTCTCCCCAAAATCACATATATTCCAAA
Organism: Hordeum marinum; assembly: GCA_022496015.1. Taxonomy (NCBI): domain Eukaryota; kingdom Viridiplantae; phylum Streptophyta; class Magnoliopsida; order Poales; family Poaceae; genus Hordeum; species Hordeum marinum. The sequence goes on along the minus strand of CM039673.1, from coordinate 366,270,712 downwards.
AAAACTCCGTAAGTTTTTATCACGTTTGAAATTCGTTTGGTATGGATATTCTGCGGAAAAAAACATGCAACAAACAGGAACTGGCACTGGGCACTGGATCAATATGTTAGTCCCAAAAATAGTATAAAAAGTTTCCAAAAGTATATAAAAGTTGTAGAATACTGGCATGAAACTATCAAAAATTATAGATACGATAGAGACGTATCATAGCCCCTCTGATATTGGATCTCTCTCGGTTTCTCTCCTGTCTTTGTGATTGGTTTTTGACCCCTTCACCGTTTCTTAAATATGCAGAGATCCGTAACTTCGATCGGGCTGAAATTTTGAGGGCATTTTTATCGCGAAAATATCTTTCTTGCACCCGAAGGAAAGCCTCAACCGACTTAAGGGCTGGCCACCAGCCATGAGGGTGCCCCCTGATACGTCTCCGTCATATCTATAATTTTTCATTGTTTCATGCCAATATTATACAGGTTTCACATATTTTTGGCAACATTTTGTATGATTTATTGGACTAACGTATTGTTCCAATGCCAGTGAGAGTTCCTGTCTGTTGCATGTTTTTTTGTTTTGCAGAATATCCATATCAAGTCCAAACGCAATAAAAATTTCTAGAGAATTATTTTGGAATACATGCGATTTTTGGGAGTTGAATGAACGCATACGGAGGCCCACATCCACCGTGAGACACCAGGGCGCGCCCTAGGGCCCAGGCGCGTAGTGATGGGTTGTGCTCACCTCGTAAGTCAGTTGGAGCTCTACTTCGGACACAAGGGATCTTATATCCAGAAAAAAAACGTGTTAAAATCTCAGCACAATCGAAGTTACAGATATCCGGGAATATAAGAAACGGTTTTTAGCCAGAAAAATGGAACGCGAAAAAGAAGAGAATAGAGAGAAGATCCAATTTCCGAGGGACTCCTGCCCCTCCGCCACTATGGAGGCCATGGACCATAGGGGCAACTCTCCTCCCATCTAGGGGGAGGCCAAGGAAGAAGAATAAGGAGGGGGATCTGCCCCCTCTCTCCCGGTGGCGCTGGAGTGTCGTCGGGGCATCGATTGTCATGGCAATCTACACCAACAACTTCCCTGCCGTCAACACCAACTCTCTCCCCCTCTATGCAGCGAAGTAACTCCCCTATTCGCCGTTGTAATCTCTACTTAAACATGGTCCTCAACTCTGTATATTATTTCCCAATGATATGTGGATATCCTATGACGTTTGAGTAGATCTTTTTTGTCCTATGGGCTAATTGATGGTCGTGCTTGGTATGAGTTATATGTTTTATTATGGTCATGTCCTATGGTGCCCTCCATGTCGCGCAAACATGAGGGATCCCCGTTGTAGAGTGTTGCAATATGTTCACGATTCTCTTATAGTGGGCTGCTTGAGTGACAGAATACACAAACCCAAGTAAGGGGGTTGTTGCGTATGGGAGTAAAGAGGACTTGATACTTAAGGTTATGGTTGGTTTTTACCTTAATGATCTTTGGTAGTTTGTGGGATCACTAGAAGTGTGTGTCTAGAGGGGGGTGAATAGACTACTAGCATAAATTAAAATCTACACAATATCCAAAGTTAATGGTTGGAGATTATAGCAATTATAGCAAGTCTAGCACATCCTACACATGCAAGTCATCACGTATAGAAGTGGAAAGTAAGGACATTGCACATACAAGTAAGGAGTTGAGATAGGGAGATCAAACGCATGAGGGACACGAAGATTTTTCCCGTGGTTCCGATAGGTGGTGCTATCATACGCCCACATTTATGGAGACTTCAACCCACAGAGGTTAATGGCCGGAAGAGTCCACGGAGGGTTCCACGAAGAAGCAACCTTGTCTATACCATGATGGCCCATGTCCACAGAGGACTAGCCTAACTCGGGGTAGATCTGCACGAAGTAGGTGATCTCCTTGCCTTTACAAACTTCTTGGTTCACTCCACAACACAAAGTAGGAGGCTCCCAAGCGACACCTGACCAATCGAGGAGGCACCACCCTCCGAAAGATAATAGGCTCGATAATGTCGATGAACTCCTTGCTCTTGTGCTTCACGATAGACTCCTCAACACTCAATCACTCTCTCACATATTTGTCTTTGGTGGAAGAGATTGATTTGGTGGAAAGCAAATTGGGGAGGCCAGAGATCAAGATTCATATGGATGGAATGGCTTGATCTCAACACATGAGTAGGTGGCTCGCTCTCAAAAAAACTAATGGGATAAGTGGGGATCTGTTCTGAGTGCTTCTCTTACGAGTGAGTGGTGGTGGAGGGGTATATATAGGCATCTCCAAAAATCCAACCATTACACCTAAAGTGACCAACTCAGTGACACCAAAGTATAAATCTCGGTGGTACCAAGTTGCTCCAAAGGTAGCAACTTTTCAATCTCGATGAGACCTATACAAAGATCTCGGCGATACCGATAAGGTGGCCAACGGTCAGAATCCACAACCCGATGACGTTGATCCAAAATCTCAGAATTTCTGATTTTGAGAATCGAGGTAACGGAATATTGGCAAGCTGAACTCGGTGGCACCGATGTAGAATTGGTTGCACCGATGATCTAGGGTTTGGTAGGGTTCTGTCTGATTAGGGAATTGGTGGGACCGAGTGGGAATTGTTGGTTGCACCAATTTGCTTGATAGGCTTGGACAGACTTTTGTGGAAGAGTTTGTGGGTGTTTTTGGTAACTATCACTTGTGCACGTGGAGCATTTTGTTCACCAATAGTACCTTACCACCCTTTTAATAGTATTGGCTTTCCTATGGATTCAAAGTGATTTCTCACAAAATAAAGAGTAGAGTCCTCTTGTTTGAAGCTTTGCCAATTCTACTCTTTCTCCTTCTTCGTCTTGGGGATACTCTTCACACTCCTTAGCCAACCTTCTCCGTGCACTTTATCTAAAATACACTAGATAAAAGTATTAGTCCAAGAGACAATGTATGTTGTCTTGGATTACCAAAACCACCAAGGGAGCATATTGTGTTTTCATAGTTGCGGATGCTTGATAGGGGTCCAATCCTAAGTGCATATGATACAAGTACGAGAAGTATGTTAGCTCATGCCTCTGCCTCATATAAAATTGCAATAATGATTACCGGTCTAGATATCAATTGCCTAGGGACAAATAACCTTCTTGTTTGACAAAATCTTTCTACTAAACAACTAACTTTTATTATCTTGCAATTTACTCGTAGTTTTATTCACGCAAAGTACTTCTAGTTTTATTGCCCTAAAGTAGTTTCATACTTGTTCTGGGTAAAGCAAACTTTAAAGTGTGCGTAGAGTTGTATCGGTGGTCGATAGAACTTGAGGGGATATTCGTACTACCTTTAGCTCCTCATTGGATTCGACACTCTTATTTATCGAAAAAGGCTACAAACAATCCCCTACACTTGTGGGTTATCACCCCCATGTCGCGCCATGTTGGCTTGTGGGGCCCTTGGGCATCGTTTTGCATTGATTCTGACTCTCAAAATTCACGTATATTCCAAAAAAAAATCTCCGTAAGTTTTTATCGCGTTTGGACTTCGTTTGATATGGAATTTCTACGGAAAAAAAACAAAAAAATAGGAACTCGCACTGGGCGTTGGGTAAGTAAGTTAGTCCCAAAAAATAATATAAATGTTGCCAAAAGTATATGAAATTTGTAGAATATTGGCATGAAGACATAAAAAAATTATAGATACGGCGAAGATGTATCAAGGGGACAAGAGGAGGATCGGTGTTACATATACCGCAAGGCCAACAGTGGTGGTGCTGCTGAGTTCCGACGACGAGTGCGTGTGGATGGATACATGCCGGATGGTGGCATTGTCTGGAGCCATGGTGGCGTCCATGATAGGCTTGTCAAGGTCGATGCGCCAGTGCCTTCTTTGAAGATGGGCCGGTGGAAGACGGCGGCAACGGCCTCCGAGAGTGCGTTGGATCGGTGTGTGCCCCAGTACGAGCATGCAGCTTGGTTCGGGCCTTCGGCTTGATATGTTAGGCTTTGGTGCGATGTCTGTTTGGTATTCGTCTTGGACTATCGGGACGTCTTCATAAGTTGGATAGGAGTAGCGACATATGTTGTCAAGATAGTGGCTTCAGACTGCTTGATGTATTACTTTGTAAGGTCTTTGTGAATTATTAATAAAATGGTTGCATGCATCGCCCACATGGAGAGACCGGGGTGGTCCTCCTTTTAAAATAAGGTAATGCTAATAGACATTCTTTAGCCTTTCCTCTTAATGAAAAAATGAACACTTTAAAAGAATGTAGATATGCATACCGCGTCTTCTGAAGCAAAGCCATCAAATGGTTTAGCTGAACCATATTAAGCCAGTTCTGTTTTATGTCATATTGCGGAGCTGCAATGTTAGGTTGTGTAATAGGTTTCTCTAAAGAAAAAAGGTTGTGTAATAGGTGCATGCTTATAATCGTTATTGAGAGTAGCGAACTACCCAAGCTTCTTGGTAGCCATAATATTATTTTTTGGGTTTTCTTGACTTGCAAAATTAAACTAATAGAGAAAGGAAACCAAAAATTAGAAAATAAATAAATACAAGGACTCTAACAACCATGTAATGATAACAAAATACTTCTGCCAATGGTAACAGAAATAGGGTTGATTACCTTTGATCCAGTTTATGTAGATATAAAACATTCGCTAGAGACCTACGATGTATCGAATTCAAAAGGTGAATTAACATTGGCAATGAAATATCATCAAGTACTTTGTTTTAGATCGCTATAGCTTTCCAGACCAATTGTTACATAATTGATGATGGTGCCCTATACTTGTGGTATCAAAGGGCGTCAAAAGTCGGTCTGCCAAGTCTCCAAGATGAAGGGGACGACTTGGCTTCTAAGGCAAGACCATCCATAGATCTGGATGACTCTTTAGCTATCTTTGCTGAAGAAATTTGATAACCTAGTCCTCATTATACTTCATAAGGCGAGTTAGGCTAGTCGATTGGTCATCTCTTCCAATAATCTAGGTAGGCGGTTGTATGCTTCTTTCCATCCATCGTAGACCATTTAAGAGTGAGTTTCCTGGCCTTCCATGTCTACACGTAATTCACTTTGTATCTGAATATATCTTCCAAAAATATCATCATCCACTTCACCTGAATGGTTTCGTCCTTGGATACATGTTTCATTGACTTATACCCGATGAATTCAGAGGCCAACCGATGATTTGTTTGTGCGCATTAGCGGTTGGCGGTTTGGAGTGGTGAACGAGTTGGCAACTTGATTCTTTCACCATCCATCTTTCATGATTGTTGCAAGGACTTTCTATGAGCATCCATTTTTCTCGTATTTCACGATGTATCGCTTCTTGTAGTCTGAGTGAATAACTAAGAATGGTGTATAGTGTTTAACACCATACTCAAGTATCCACATCATGTTTTTGAGCATGTCCTCAAACATCACACCTTTTTTATGTATGATTTACCGAACTCCTCAGTTGTAGAAATTAGGCATGGTCTTGGCTCAATCGCCTTACTCATGGCAGACTCCACTATGGCACAGTCCTGGCTCAGTCGCCTTACTCGGCATCGCTAAGATCACAAAAAATGGTATTCGGTGATCTCGACCGGTACTTTTGCGTAACTCTCTATTTCTTTCACAATGGATCCATCCTCGTCCAAATCATTTTCCGGTCCACCATCGTCGGAGTCATAGGCATAGGAACACTGATAGATGATGTCAGGATCCATGTCCTTATGCTTGACATGAGCCGCTATGTGACCAAGATTCTTGTTGTAACTCTCATCCTCTTGCTCGGGCTCATCACCATCCTCGTCCATGGTTGCAGTAACCTCATTCTCATTTACTTGATCCACAATGTCATAATCATCTTGTTAATCTAATTTGTCCATACATTCTAGAATTCATAGGCTAATATGCAGTTGGCTCATTGCAATGCCGACAGGCACCTCGGCTATTTCCTCAACAAACAACATACTTCTAATAGGGTTCATGTCATCTAATGAGGTTCAGTTCAATGCAATATGAAAGCAGTGACCTTTGACCTTGCTAGCATATAATTCTACGTGAGTTTTCTTGTGAGGACTCACCAACCTCCTTGTATGCACCCGATTCAAAATCTGACGTAATAGACATATTCTTCATTTGAGACTTATGTCCCTACCTAATTGTTCAACTTGGTCACTCGGATCCACCCAATTCAACACAATCCTTATTTACTACACAACCTCCTTATAACTAGGACTTGTCAGTGTTTCTATGTTGAGCTGCAAAGACACGAAGCTAGGCTTTACGAGGAAGGGTTGCTAAGATTTTTGAAGAACGGTCATTCAGGGAGTCAGTCCGTGCCAATTTTTTCATTAAGGGTTTAAAGAATGATTTTGTCAGCGGTCTCTTTAGTGAAGCGCGTACACATCCACAACATCCGTGCACACTACTCCGAGTTCCGCTTACTGACAATTCTGCGCGAGCAGGGCCGAGGTCAGTGTGCGACATGTGTATTATGAGGATATGTTGCTCATCACGTCTGCGTATCCGCTCGTCGATCACATTAGAGGTAACACGTGCTTTACCACGCCTTTTTCAGTTGTGGAATTAATTCTATTTTTCTCCGCAAGATAACTATGGCAATACTTTTTCCACGCATATCACCGAGGTGGGTGAGTAAACATGGACCCCTGCGGGTGCTATTAGCCTGACCATGTAAGAAGACACTTATAGTTTTGGGAAGGTTCCATTCTAAGTGACAGGTTCATCACCACCGAGAATAAAATGTGTAACTAATCAAGCACAAGCTAACAACACATACATCGAAGCATGACACGAAGAACACCTTACGACCATCATGACAGCTTGTGAACATGCTCAAACTAGCTGAACATGCAAAATACCCATTATATATGGGCCCACATATGACCACGAATGGAGACGCACAAAAAAATCCGTCACGAGACGGACAATTTTCATGCTGAACATTTTCAACTTGAGGACATCTTGAGTTCATGCAAAATAGGCGACAATTCACACTACCCATGAGACATCGGTTCTATCGGTGTCTAGTGTCGGGCGTCCCTTTTTACTCACGGTCGGGCTGCACTGCGTTGGCTCAAACTATTGCATACGATTTTGGATTGAGACGATCCATGTATCAAAATCGATCACCTCGACGATACAATGACATTCCATGTAGAATATATTTTTATCTGATGTTGTTTTGAAGGCATAGTAGGCCGTACGGTACTCCAAAAATCATATGTCAATACTTCGAGAACATCTTAGGCCCTCGAGATGAGGTCAGATGGCGATGACCCAAACATCAAACTTGTTCTTTTCAACAATAAGGAACCTTTTCATGTTGAAAAAGTTTTCATTTGAGGCAATATTAATTATTTGACGTAATCTCAAAATCTGGTGTCAACACATGCTCCCTGTTTTTAGGCAAAACTTGCATGCTGAAAAATAATTTATATAGAGCTTATTCTAGGGATGATGCCAACGCTCCATCATCCATTTTATATGTGCTTAGGGTGATAACTAGATACTGTCCATTCCTTGTTTGAATCACTTGAGGCAATATTAATTATTTTTGACGTAATCTCAAAATCTGGTGTCAACACATGCTCCCTGTTTTTAGGCAAAACTTGCATGCTGAAAAATAATTTATATAGAGCTTATTCTAGGGATGATGCCAACGCTCCATCATCCATTTTATATGTGCTTAGGGTGATAACTAGATACTGTCCATTCCTTGTTCGAATCACTTGATGCAAACTTGGCTGAAACCTTCTCAACTTTTTTCGTAGCTTAAAGCCAAACACTTGAAAACACGCACCATTAACAATCCGATGATATAGTTCCATAGATATGCATCTCAAAGCCATTCGTCGAACCATCTTGTCCACACTTCCGTTAGGATTTTGTAGATAATCAAGAATAAACTTCCATAAATCCTTGCTTTTGCGTGCATAAAAATTCTCATTAATGGCCGGTGAGCTCCAGCTCGGCCTTACATATATCGATAAGACTAAGGATTGGCTACTCATAAATATGCAATACACCGTGATCAACATGGTAGCTTGATTCTTGTTGCGCCAATTCTCGCAAACTTTCATGTCTAGGTATATGACCCATAATAAATCAAACAAAGGCGAAAATTACCTCTAGACATGCCTCACATTAAATAATATGTGATCCATCAAAACACGGATAATCCTTAGTTATTTGTTGCACTACTAACACTGAATCACTAGAAGCCTCAATATTTGAAGCATCTATAGCAAACAAGCCCAAAACTGAGTAATAATGCATATTCGCCTTTGATTATTTGTGCAAAATATATTTTAATAAGCATGAGGATTTAAAAGTAGCACCATAAGGAGATATAAAAACAACACCAACACCTTGGCCATTTCTACAATTTGAACTATCAAATTATAATCTCCATGGTAGTATAGACAAGGCTAATATCAATATTATGCATGTCATCATTCCGAGACTCAACAATAAAATCAACAACGATATGTTCACGCATATATTTCAAATATTCATAATATAAATCATATTAAATCAAAGCATAAGTTCACTCATCAATTCTGCTATGAATTGGTTATTGAGAATATTTTCAATGTCATCAATTTCACAAGTTATGTCCAAGCACTAGATAATAAATAATTTCAACTTCGTGTAGGAGATATTCCCTAGAGGCAATAATAATTGTTGTTATTTATCTCCAAGTTTGTAATTAATTTTTATGTTCTATGCTATAATTGCTATGGTCCTTGAGCCAGCATATCTAGAAAGGATCAAAGGAAAACCCATGTGCATGTGTGGAATAATAAACGGTAAAATATATTCCTAGTCATGCCTCTAGGACCAGCTCAAGTGATGCATGATGGTCACATTTTTCTGATTATGGGCATGACTATGATAGCAAATTTCTCGACACACACACGTTAGAATTACACTTGTGTTGAATTGACCAGATTAATATTATGATATGAGACATTTTCATCACAAGTTAACGGCCATAACACAGACACAGTTAGTGCTTGCATAATTCCTGAGAGCATGGGAGTATCTAGTTCCTTCTGGCTTGCTTCATGAACTTTGGGGTTAGTTAAACGTCATTCATAATAGGGTGGCTATTACGGCGGCTTTCAGGTTCATGGAAAAGTATGACAAGGGACTTGATAGCTCAAGATTGTGATTTTCTCCTCCGATGATGGAGAGATATTCTTAGGGATCTCTCGGTGTTATGGTATCCATCATCATCTAGCCAGACACAGCGTGATTCAATCACAACGATACCAGACACGGTAAGAAGAGAGAGAACAAAAACAATAACGTGGAAAATGTCATAGTGAACAAGTTGTTGATTTATGCAGATGCCATTAATCTCACCTCACGTATTTGTAACATATCGCGAAGTAATAGGAACAACATTCGGTAACATACCCCAAAGAGGAAGGGTGATGTAGTGATAGATAAAAAATAAAAATAAAAATAAAGTAAATAAATTGTAGCAAGGTTTTTAGGGTTTTAGTAATATGATGTGAATAGACCCGGCGGCCATAGTTTTCACTAGAGGCTTGTCTCTCGAAACACAACATATGGTGTGTAGACAAATTGTTGTTGCGAAATTGATAGAAAAGCACATATCTATGACGTTATTCATGGAATGATCATGTATATAGGCATCACGTACGTGACAAGTAGACCGAAACGATTCTGCATCTACTACTATTACTCCACCAATTGACCGAAACGATTTTGCATCGGCGGTATTAAGTTCATAACAAATAGAGTAACACATTAAGCAAGATGACATGATGTAGACAAAGTATGGCAAGCAATATGTTTGGACCCCCTTCGTTTTATCCTTTGTAATAACAATACAATATGCGTCTTGTCCCCTTCTGTCATTGGGGTATAGAGCACCACAAGATTGACCCCGCTACAATGCAATCCTCCCACTACAGATAAATAAATATAGTTGGCCCAACAAAACGAATAGATCCGAGAGAATTACAAAGCTATAACACTTGTGCATGAAACAATCAAAATTTATAGATACGTCGGAGATGTATCAGATTGCTACTGACGCAATGGATTACTGGTGCACTTACTATTGCTATGTATTATCACATTTTCTAATACAAATACCATGTGCTTCTCGGGTGAAATTCTTGATGTTCTCCAGCTCATACTTGGCACATGTTAACTCATTGAAGAGTTCTTCATTCTTCTCCCGATCATCCTGCAACATGCATCATTCGGCTAAGTTATCAGACCCTTAAGTTTGTCATATCTATCAAAATTAAGGCTCGGGGGCTACACGGTTCTCGCACTTTGCTATTTGCGTTGGGCCTATATTCAAGCTTAGATACACTTGTTGGACTTCCAGGACGACAAATCTCTTGGGGGCTACTGACAAGTAGGCTGGTTATAGTTCAAAATTAACATATTACCCACTTCAAAAATCTGGTTACCTGTAAGCCAGCAAACAATACACCTGCCACGCCTTCAAGGCCAGTCCGAGCTACTTCGAGGTAGGCGTCAACAACATTGAGAGCATTGAACACTTGGTCCGAAAAGGTCGGATTCCTCGAAGAGGTTTTATGCTTTCGGTGACTCGTCATGCTCTCAGCCTCGGAGTTTGTAGCACAAAAAAACCCTGAGTTCTCGGGCTGAGGCTTATCGGACGGGTCTTCGAACAATGGGAACTTAGGAGTAGGTGCGGGAGCTGCGTTAGTCCTCAGAATGGTGCCCATGCTTGCCTTCCCCATTTCCTTGGACAAAGGTGCTTGATTGAAACACCTATATAAATGGGCAGATATGGATAGTTAAGGAGATGGACACTAATGATCTCCAAAAAGTTGTGTTATTACGTTACCTTTGATAGGAGGAATTGGCCGATGTCGCGTGGCCAGTGGCTAGCCATTTGGACGCTCCTCGAGTATGCGGCTGGTCCAATTGGATCCCCCACTGATACATGACATTTTGAGCGATGGCCCTTGGGAGGATAAGTAGGGACTTCAAGGCCAGAACGCCTATTCGTAGGTTAGGCTTGTCGGATACTTACTATCAATGGCAGAGCTCGTGGTGAGTCTGGGAGGATAGCCATTTTGGAGCCATTTGTGCTCCCTTGGTAAAATAATCCATCCTTGGAAATGACGCAGAGCTTAGGATGCTCGTGGAAGCCTGGGTCATCATTCCTGGAGTAAGACTCTGGTTGAGGAGCAAGGTAGACCACCGTCTCTAGGAAGCATCTCCATTCCTGCTCGGATATATTGAAAAGATGTTCAAGACTTATGAAACTGTTCAGGCAGTATGTGTAAAGCAAGGAAAACTTACCACCTCGTCTGGCCTATAGGACGAAAGGCCGTCAATGAACATTCGACGAGTGAATTCTGCTTCTTCCCCTTTGAAAATCCCAGCTAGAGTGTTAGTCAGGGTCGCCTTGTCGGCAAAATCTTTCTTCACAGAACATGTCGCATCGCTTGTGCCATTGTATTCCCATAGAGGGTGTACGCGTTGTTGGAAAGGATGGCCGCACCAAAGAATAGAAATGGCAATCACATCAATGATAGTAAGCCTGTTATGGGCAAGGCAGGAGACTTGAGCTACCAAGTGTTTTACTTCTCATCTTTCTCTCGAGACGGACTCCTCGGTCGCCAGTTGAAGCGCTTCTTAGGAGACAATGGCAATTATTCGGGTAGTCCTCGATGGCCAGATCATACAACGGGATGTCTGCTATGTAAAACAATCCTGAGGCCCAGGCGTCAGTATCCTCCTTTGAAGTATCGAAAGGATATTCGGTGTCAGAAATTTGACACACCTCGGCCCCACCCACCTCATGGATGAAGCCACCTCAGGAGCGAGTAATGATGCAAACATACTTCTGCCATTGGCCGAAGTGGGCCTCATATCTGAGGTACATCTCGCAGATGCGACAAACCCTGCTATGTGTAAAATAGAATTGGGGGTGAGGTGGTGGAGATGGATTCCACAGAATGCAAGCAAGTCACGGAGGAAAGGGTGGATCGGGAAGCCCAAGCATCATACACGGAAGGGAATGAAACATACTCTCTCTGTCGTATGGGGGTGGATGCTTCTCAGCATGTGTCTGGTCGTCTATGAAGGCTAAGATGGCATAGATGGGAGCTAGATGTGTGTCAAGGAGATGACTCTGAGTCACCAACTTGTTTAAACTTAGGCAAGAAACGGAACAACTAAGCCAATCCCATTGGAGGGGCCCGTGTGGATGCGTAGAGGAGCTGGAGGCGTTAGCCATGGCGAACGTTTTCGAAAGAATGGAGGAAGAAGATGTTGGATCGAAAGCGCGACGGGTAGAATGTGGCTATTTTCTTCTCATGTACCTTATTAAATAAGTCTCGTGGTAAGACGCTTCGATTATCAGTAATCAGGACGCTTGCCTTGATCATCCTAAGTGGTTTGTGTTGTAAATATGCCCTAGAGGCAATAAATAAAGTATTTATTATTGTATTTCCTTGTTCAAGATAGTTTTTTATTATCCATGCTATAATTATATTAATTGCAGACATGGATACATGTGTGCATACATAGACAACACAATGTCCCTAGTATGCCTCTACTGAACTAGCTCGTTGATTGAAAGATGATTAAGGTTTCCTAGCCATGGACATGAGATGTCATTTGATAACGGGATCACATCATTAGGAGAATGATGTGATGGACAAGACCCAAACTACAAACGAAGCTTATGATCGTGTCAGTTTATTGCTACTGTTTTCTGCATGTCAAGTATATGTTCCTATGACCATGAGATCATGCAACTCAAAGATATCGGAGGAGTACCTTGTGTGTATCAAACATCGCAACGTAACAGGGTGACTATAAAGGTGCTCTACAGGTGTCTCCGAGGGTGTCTATTGAGTTGGCATGGATCAAGACTGGGATTTGTTACTCCGTGTGACAGAGAGGTATCTCAGGGCCCACTCGGTAATACAACATCAACAATAAGCCTTGCAAGCAATGTGACTAAGTTTTGGTCACGGGATCTTGTATTACGTAACGAGTAAAGAGACTTGCCAGTAACGAGGTTGAACTAGGTATGGAGATACCGAGGATCGAATCTCGGGCAAGTAACATACCGAAGAACAAAGGGAACATCATACGGGATTAACTGAATCCTTGACATAGAGGTTCGACCGATAAAGATCTTCGTAGAATATGTAGGAACCAATGTGGACATCCAGGTCCCGCCATTGGTTATTGACCGTAGAGGTGTCTCGGTCATGTCTACATAGTTCTGGAACCCGCAGGGTCTGCACACTTAAGGTTTGGTGACGTTTCGGTAGTATAGAGTTGTCTATGGTGGTGACCGAAGTTTGTTCGGAGTCCCAGATGAGATCCCGGACGTCACGAGGAGCTCCGGAATGGTCCGGAGGTAAATATTCATATATAGGAAGTCCTGTTTTGGTCGCCGGAAAAGTTCCGGGCTTATCGGTAGTGTACCTAGAGTGCCGGTAGTGTACCGGGGGACCTCCGGGAGGAGTATTTTGACCCAAGAGGCTTCATGGGCTGTGGGAGAGTGAATATCATCCCTTAGTGGGCTGGTGGAAACTCCCACACAAGGCCCATGTGGCTGGAGAAGAAAACCCAAAAGGAAAAAGGTGGAAAAAGGAAAAAAAGGAATGAATCCTAATCCTATAGGAGTGGAGGAGGTGGACTCCTCCTCTCCTAGTTCGGCCGAAGCCTAGAAGGCTTGGAGGCCAAGCTGCCTCCTCTCCTCCTCTCCTCCTATATATACTAGTGGATTTCTAGGGTTTTGCACAAGTTTTTTCAGCCACGTGCAACCCTAATCTCTAGTGCATAGTTTCTTCTCTAGATTGGATTTCTGCAGTGCTTAGGCGAAGCCCTGCCGGAATTGCTCCACCACCATCGCCGGAGCACCGTCAGGCTTCCGGAGAACTCTTCTCCCTCTCCACTCCTTCTTGCTGGATCAAGACGGTGGAGATCGTCATCAAGCTGTACGTGTGCTGAACGCGGAGGTGCCGTCCGTTCGGTGCTAGATCGGAAGGATCGTGATCAAGTTCGTGAGACGGATCGTGATCAAGTTCGTGGGACGGATCATGATCGGATCGCGGGAAGGATTGTGATTGGATCACGGGACGAACCGTGATTAGATCGCGGGACGCACGGCGATTTGGATCGCGAAGACGTTCGACTACACCTACCGCGTTTCTTAACGCTTCTCGCTTAGCGATCTACAAGGGTATGTAGATCCACTCTCCCTCTCGTAGATGCTCATCACCATGGATAGATCTTCGTGTGCGTAGGGAAAAAATTTGTTTCCCATGCAACGTTCCCCAACAGTGGCATCATGAGCTAGGTCTATGTGTAGATGAGATCTTGAGTAGAACATAAAAGGTTTCTAGGCGTTGATGCTTAGATTGCTTCCTCCCTTGGTCGGATTTTGGTTCAGCGGTATTGTGAGATGAAGCGGCCTGGACCAACATTACTCTTATGCTTACGAGAGACAGGTTCCCTCGACGCAACTTGTTGCATAGATGGCTTGCGGGTGCCAGTTTCTCTCACTTTAGTTGGATCGAATTCGACAAAAGTGGTCCTTGAGAAGGTCGAAAAGCAAATTATGTATCACCGTTGTGGTTTATGCGTAGGTGAGAATCGTTCTTGCTAGAAACCCGTAGCAGCCACGTAAAACATGCAACAACAATTAGAGGACGTCTAACTTGTTTTTGCAGGGTATGTTGTGATGTGATATGGCCAATTACATGATGTGATATATGTGATGTATGAGATGATCATGTGATGTATAGAATTTCACGACTTGCATGTCGATGAGTACGGCAACCAGCAGGAGCCATAGGGTTGTCTTTAATTATTGTATGACCTGCGTGTCAATCATTAAGTGCTATGTAATGCTTTACTTTATCGCTAAATGGTAGCAATAGTAGTAGAAGCATGCAGGGCGTGACATCCTCGATGGCGACACGTTGATGGAGATCAAGATGATGAAGATCATGGTGTCGTGCCGGTGACGATGAAGATCATGCCGGTGCTTTCAAGATAGAGATCTAAAGCACAAGTTCATGGCCATATCATGCCACTTATGAATTGCATGTGATGTTAATCCTTTTATGCACCTTGTTATGCTTAGTACGATGGTAGCATTATAAGGTGATCCCTCACTTAAATTTCAAGATAAAATTGTGTTCTCCCCGAGTGTGCACCGTTGCGAAAGTTCGTCGTGTTGAGACACCACTTGATGATCAGGTGTGATAGACTCTACGTTCACATACAACGGGTGCAAGCCAGTGTTGCACACACAGAACACTCGGGTTAAACTTGACGAGCCTAGCATGTACAGATATGGCCTCGGAACACAAGAGACCGAAAGATCGAACATGAGTCATATAGTAGATATGATCAACATAATGGTGTTCACCATTGAAGCCACCTCAACTCACGTGATGATCGGACTTGAGTTGGTGGATTTGGATCATGTGACACTCAGATGACCTGAGGGATGTCAATTTGAGTGGGAGCTTTAGTAATTTGTTAACTAAACTCATTATCTTGAACAATAGTCTAAGTGAACTTTGCATATTTATGTTGTAGATCAATGGCTCGTGCAGTAGCACCCCTGAATTTTAATCCGTTGCTAGAGAAAGCTAAACTGAAAGATGATGGAAGTAACTTTGTTGACTGGGCCCGTAATCTGAGGATTATCCTCACGGCTTCCCAGAAATCATATGTCCTTGATGCACCGCTTGGTGACCAACCAGAAGACATGACCTCCGAAGACGTTAAGAACGCTTGGGAGGCACATACTGGAGATTACTCAATAGTTCAGTGTGCAATATTGTATGCCTTAGAACCGGGACTTCAAAGACATTTTGAAAGTCATGGAGCATATGAGATGTTCTAGGAGTTGAAGTTTATCTGTCGGAAGAACGCCCGGATCGAGAGGTATGAAACCTCCGATAAGTTCTATGCTTGCAAGATGGAGGAGAACGGGTCTATCAATGAACATATACTCAGAATGTCTGGGTATTCAACTCGTCTAGCGGAGTTGGGAATTGCCCTTCCGCCAGAGGCGATCACTGACAGAGTTCTTCAATCACTGCCACCTAGTTACAAGAGCTTTGTGATGAACTATAACATGCACGGGATGAACAAGTCAATCGCCGAGCTGTTTGCGATGCTAAAAGTTGCTGAGTCTGAAATCCAGAAAGAACATCAAGTGTTGATGGTCAATAAAACCATTAGTTTCAAGAAAAATGGCAAAGTCCAGGGCAAGGGCAAGAAGGGTAAAACCAAGAAGGATCGCAAAGCAGTTGCTACTCCTGCAAAGAAGCCCAAGCATGGACCCAAGCCAGAAACTGAGTGCTTTCATTGCAAAGGAACTAGTCACTAGAAGCGAAACTTCCCCAAGTACCTGGCTGACAAGAAGGCGGCCAACGACAAACAAGGTATATATGATATACATGTTATTGATGTGTACCTTACTAGCTCTCATAGTAGTGCGTGGGTATTTGATACCGGTTCGGTTGCTGACATTTGCAACTCAAAGCAGGAACTACGGAATAAACGAAGGCTGGCAAAGGACAAAGTGACGATGCGCGTGGGAAATGGTTCCAAGGTTGATGTGATCGCCGTCGGCACGCTCTCTCTTCAATTACCATCGGGATTAGTGATGAACCTAAATAATTGTTATTTAGTGCCTGCGTTAAGCATGAACATTATATCTGGATCTTGTTTATTGCGAGACGATTACTCATTTAAATCAGATAATAAAGGTCGGTCTATTTATATGAGTAATATCTTTTATGGCCATGCACCCAATGTTAGGGGGTTATTCATATTGAATCTTGATAGTGATGACACACATGTTCATAACATTGATGCCAAAAGATGTAGAATTGATAATGATAGTACCACTTTCTTGTGGCACTTCCGTTTAGGTCATATTGGTGTAAAATGCATGAGGAAGCTCCATGCTAATGGACTTTTGGAGTCACTTGATTTTGAATCACTTGACACATGTGAACCATGCCTCATGGGCAAGATGACTAAAACGCCGTTCTCTGGAACAATGGAACGGGCGAGTGACTTATTGGAAATCATACACACTGATGTGTGCGGTCCAATGAATGTTACAGCGTGTTGTGGCTATCGTTATTTTCTCACCTTCACAGATGACTTAAGTAGATATGGGTATATTTACTTAATGAAACACAAGTCTAAAACGTTTGAAAAGTTCAAGCAATTTCAGAGTGAAATTGAGAATCATCGTAACAAGAAGATTAAGTTCATGCGATCTGATCGAGGAGGTGAATATCTGAGTTATGAGTTTGGCAGTCACTTAAGACAGTGTGAATTGTTTCACAATTGACACCGCCCGGAACACCACAGTGTAATGGTGTGTCTGAACGTCCTAATCGAACCTTATTAGATATGGTGCGTTCTATGATGTCTCTTGCTGATTTGCCACTATAGTTTTGGGGTTATGCATTAGAGATAGCTGCATTCACTTTAAATAGGACACCATCAAAATCCATTTCGACGACGCCATATGAATTGTGGTTTGGCAAGAAGCCAAAGTTGTCGTTTCTTAAAGTTTGGGGATGTGATGCTTATGTCAAAAAGCTTCAACCTAAAAAGCTGGAACTCAAAGCGGAGAAATGCGTCTTCATAGGATACCCGAAAGAGACAGTCGGGTATACCTTCTATCTCAGATCCAAAGGCAAAGTGTTTGTCGCTAAAAACGGAACATTTCTTGAGAAAGAGTTTCTCTCGAAAGAATTGAGTGGGAGGAAAATAGAGCTTGATGAGGTTATTGAACATTTACTTCAACCAGAAAGTAGCGTAGCGCAGAAAGATGTTTCTATGGAACCTACGACGGTAGAAGAGGAAGTTAATGATGATGATCATGAAGCTTCGGATCAAGCAGCTATAGAACCTCGTAGGTTGACAAGGTCGCGTACTACCCCTGAGTGGTACGGCAACCCTGTCTTGGAGGTCATGTTGTTGGACAACAATGAACCTACAAGCTATGAAGGAGCAATGATGGGCTCGGATTCCGAGAAATGGTTAGAGGCCATGAAATCCGAGATGGGATCCATGTATGAAAACAAAGTATGGACTTTGGAAGTATTACCTGAAGGGCGAAAGGCCATTCAGAACAAATGGATCTTTAAGAAGAAAACAGACGCGGACGATAATGTCACCATCTATAAAGCTTGACTTGTGGCAAAGGGTTTTTTACAAGTTCAAGGAGTTGACTACGATGAGACTTTCTCACCCGGAGCGATGCTTAAGTCTATCAGAATCATGTTAGCAATAGCTGCCTATTTCGAATATGAAATTTGGCAGATGGATGTATTCCTCAACGGTTTCCTTGAGGAAGAGTTGTATATGATGCAACCCGAAGGTTTTGTCGATGCAGAGAATGCTGACAAAGTTTGCAAACTCCAGCGATCCATTTATGGACTGGTGCAAGCATCTCGGAGTTGGAATAAGCGCTTTGATGAGGTGATCAAAGCGTTTGAGTTTATAGAAGTTTACGGATAAGCTTGTATTTACAAGAAAGTGAGTGGGAGCTCTATAGCGTTTCTAGTATTACATGTGAATGACATATTGCTGATTGGAAACAATATAGAAATGCTGGAAAGCGTGAAGGAATATTTGAACAAGAGTTTTTCAATGAAGGACCTAGGAGAAGCTGCTTTCATATTAGGCATTAAGATCTATAGAGATAGATCGAGACGCTTAATAGCACTTTCACAGAGCACATACCTTGATAAAGTTTTGAAGAAGTTCAAAATGGAATAGTCCAAGAAGGGGTTCTTGCCTGTATTACAAGGAGTGAAGTTGAGTAAGACTCAATGCCAAGTAACTGCAGAAGATAAAGAAAAGATGAGTGTCATCCCCTATGCTTCAGCCATAGGCTCTATCATGTATGCAATGCTGTGCACAAGACCCGATGTCAGCCTTGCCATAAGTATGGCCGGAAGGTTTCAAAGTGATCCTGGAATGGAGCACTGGCAAGCGGTCAAGAATATCCTTAAGTACCTGAAAAGACTAAGGAAATATTTGTCGTTTATGGAGGTGATGAAGAGCTCGTCGTAAAGGGTTACGTCGATGCAAGCTTTGACACTGATCCGGATGACTCTAAGTCGCAAACCGGATACATATTTATTCTTAACGGGGGAGCGGTAAGTTGGTGCAGTTCCAAGCAAAGCGTGGTAGCTGATTCTAAGTGCGAAGCGGAATACATCGCAGCCTCGAAGGCGGCGAAGGAAGGTGTCTGGATGAAGCAGTTCATGACAGATCTTGGAGTAGTGCCCAGTGCACTGAATCCAATGAACCTGTTCTGTGACAACACTGGTGCCATTGCTCTGGCCAAGGAACAAAGATTTCACAAGAGGACCAGACACATAAAGCGACGCTTCAACTCCATCCGCGATTACATCTTGGAGAAAGACATAAATATTTGCAAAGTGCACACGGATCTGAATGTTGCAGACCCGTTGACTAAACCTCTTCCAAAGGCTAAACATGATCAACACCAGAACTGCATGGGTGTTCGATTCATTACAATGTAAATCACATAGTGATGTGAACTAGATTATTGACTCTAGTGCAAGTGGGAGACTGTTGGAAATATGCCCTAGAGGCAATAATAAATTAGTTATTAACATATTTCCTTGTTCATGATAATTGTTTATTATCCATGCTATAATTGTATTAATTGGAAACATGGATACATGTGTGGATACATAGACAAACACAATGTCCCTAGTATGCCTCTAGTGAACTAGCTCGTTGATTGAAAGATGGTTAAGGTTTCCTAGCCATGGACATGAGATGTCATTTGATAACGGGATCACATCATTAGGAGAATGATGTGATGGACAAGACCCAAACTACAAACGTAGCTTATGATCGTGTCAGTTTATTGCTACTGTTTTTTGCATGTCAAGTATATGTTCCTATGACCATGAGATCATGCAACTCACAGATATCGGAGGAGTACCTTGTGTGTATCAAACATCGCAATGTAACTGGGTGACTATAAAGGTGCTCTACAGGTGTCTCCGAGGGTGTCTGTTGAGTTGGCATGGATCAAGACTGGGATTTGTTACTCCGTGTGACGGAGAGGTATCTCAGGGCTCACTCGGTAATACAACATCACAATAAGCCTTGCAAGCAATGTGATTAAGTATTGGTCAAAGGATCTTGTATTACATAACGATTAAAGAGACATGCTAGTAACGAGGTTGAACTAGGTATGGAGATACCGACGATCGAATCTCGGGCTAGTAACATACCGAAGAACAAAGGGAACATCATACGGGATTAACTGAATCCTTGACATAGAGGTTCGATCGATAAAGATCTTCATAAAATATGTAGGAACAAAGATCGCCATTGGTTATTGACCTTAGAGGTGTTTCGGTCATGTCTACATAGTTCTCGAACCCGCAGGGTCTGCACACTTAAGGTTTGGTGACGTTTCGGTAGTATAGAGTGTTGTATGGTGATGACCAAAATTTGTTCGGAGTCCTGGATGAGATCCCCGACATCACGAGGAGCTCCGGAATGGTCCGGAGGTAAAGATTCATATATAGGAAGTCCTGTTTTGGTCGCCGGAAAAGTTCCGGGCTTATCGGTAGTGTACCTGGAGTGCCGGTAGTGTACCGGGAGACCTCCGGGAGGGGTATTTCGACCCAAGAGGCTTCATGGGCTGTGGGAGAGTGAATATCAGCCCTTAGTGGGCTGGTGGAAACTCCCACACAAGGCCCATGTGGCTGGAGAAGAAAACCCAAAAGGAAAAAAGGTGGAAAAAGGCAAAAAGGAAAAAAAGGAATGAATCATAATCCTACTAGGAGTGGAGGAGGTGGACTCCTCCTCTCCTAGTTCGGCCGAAGCCTAGAAGGCTTGGAGGCCAAGCTGCCTCCTCTCCTCCTCTCCTCCTATATATACTAGTGGATTTCTAGGGTTTTGCACAAGTTTTTTCAGCGACGTGCAACCCTAATCTCTAGTGCATAGTTTCTCCTCTAGATTGGATTTCTGCAGTGCCTAGGCGAAGCCCTGTCGGAATTGCTCCACCACCATCGCCAGAGCACCGTCAGGCTGCCAGAGAACTCTTCTCCCTCTCCACTCCTTCTTGCTGGATCAAGACGGTGGAGATGGTCATCAAGCTATACGTGTACTGAATGCGGAGGTGCCGTCCGTTCGGTGCTAGATCTAAAGGATCGTGATCAAGTTCGTGAGACGGATCGTGATCAAGTTCGTGGGACGGATCGTGATCGGATCGCGGGACGGATCGTGATTCGATCGCGGGATGGACCGTGATTGGATCGTGGGATGCACGGCGATTTGCATCGCGAAGACGTTCGACTACACCAACCGCGTTTCTTAACGCTTCCCGCTTAGCGATCTACAAGGGTATGTAGATCCACTCTCCCTCCCATAGATGCTCATCACCATGGATAGATCTTCATGTGCGTAGGAAATTTTTTGTTTCCCATGCAACGTTCCCCAACAGTTTGATGCTCGGGTTGTGCGAAGAGTAATCAAGACTTCAGATCCGAATACTGTTTATCTTGAAGGAACTTTCCTACCAAGCTGAAGATGTCCTCGACTAGATGTTTCGAAGTGTACGGTGTTCTTGGGCGATTGGAGAACAGTTCAGGGGCTACCAACTGTGTCCTAGATTAGGGGTTACTAGCTAGTGGTGTTTGGGTCGTGTGGGGATAAATAGGGGCCCGCTAAGTTGTCACCTGAAGGATTGCAGGAACATCAAGATCTGCATGTATATGGGGAGGAGACTATTGAAAACTTGGTGTGTACTCTAGGAGCAACTCTTTATTCGGCATGTCTACGACTGACCTTTCATGTAACTTAGCCCCCCTCTATACCTATATAATCCTAGGGGTTTTGTCCATAGCGAACAACTTATTCACCTTAGGGTTTAGAGATGACATAAACGATCTTGAGGTAGATCATCATCTTGTACTCGATACCCCATCATCAATAAAATCAAAGTAGGACGTATGGGTGTTACCTCTTCGAGTGGGTCCGAACCTGGGTAAACATCGTCTTCCTACTCTTCTTGTTACCATTGATTTTAGATCCACAGTCCCCCCCTACCCGAGATCCGCCGGTTTTAGCACCGACACTCATGGATCACCACCTTGCAACGAAGAACAAACAAAGAACGAGAAAAAGAAGAAGAAGAAGATAAAGGAGAAGGATAAAGGACAAAATGTAAAATTAAAAGGTGGTAGATCATAGACTTATTGTGTGTCGTTCAATAGGCCAGATGGACTCCTCGTACAAGAAAAGGACTCCAAATCCCGTCAAATCCTGCAAAATTAAAATAACTCAGAGTTAGATAGGTCCGAGAACACAGATTGATTTTTGGGTCCCATAGGCCGCATACCACCTTAGATGGATACACACCCAAAAACATATTTATATTTTTTGACGAGACGAGCAACATTGTGTCTTGAATATTTTTCGATTTGTGGCCTTCTTGATGGCCGAAGGCATTTGCTAGGCTCCGGTCGACCAACTGAAACTTTCGGATGGTCCACTTCTAGTTGTATGATTAACTCATACCTAGTTGTTTGATCTACCCTTGCCCTTGTCAGACACCCTCCGCATAGTCTTTCTCCTATCGCACGCCATGGCTGGCCGACCGAAGCTTCCCGCGCACATGAACTGTCGCATCACCGGCCATGCTTGATACATCTCCAACGTATCGAAAATTTATGAAGTATTCATGCCATATTTACATATCTTTATAATGATTTTATATGGTTTTGATGCAATTTATATGATTTAATAGAACTAACCTGGAATGGCATTGTTTCTAGCAGAAGTATCGTGGTGGTGTTTTTATGCAGAAAATAAAAGTTCTCGGAATCGCCCAAAACTTTTTGACGATTTTTTCTGGACAATATCAGAAACATCGGAGCGAAGAACCACCGGAGGGTGGCCACCTATGGGCCACAAGCAAATAGTGCGCCCCCAGGGCGCGTCATGTTAGCTTGTGGGGCCCACGTGGCTACAGTTAACGTGATCCCAATGCTGAAAATTCCTATAAATCCAAAAAAACAAAAAGTCAACTAGAACTTCCGCTCTGCCGCCGCAAGCCTCTGTACCAAAGATAACTCATCTAAAGCCATGTTTCCGACACCCTATCGAAGGGGGAAATCATCACCGGAGGCCATCTTCATCATCCTGGCGGTGTCAATGACAAGGAGGGAGTAGTTCACCCTCGGGGCTCAGGGTATGTACTAGTAGCTATGTGATTGATCTCTCTCCATCTCGTGTTCTTGAGATGTCACGATCTTGATGTATCATTGGCTTTGTTAATATAGTTGGATCATATGGTGTTCTTCCCTTGCTATCTTGATGTGATGAATTGAATCCTTCCAATTGAGATTTTGTTATGTTGTATTGAATATTGGATTTGAGATCACTTGATGTATGTCTTGCATGTTGATACCTGTGGTTACAATGGGGTGTTCTATTGGTTCACTTGATATGTTTTGGTACTCAACCCTCATATTTCAGAGATGACATTGGGGTAATCTATGCATAGGGGTTGATACACGTTCTTGTCCTACTTTCTCCAATAGAAATCTTGGGGTACTCTTCGAAGTTCTTTCTGTTGGATTGAATATGATGAATCTGAAACTGTTTGATGCATATCGAATAATTAACCCATGGATACTTGAGGTGACACTGGAGTATCTAACTGACGTTAGGATTGATTGATGTGTATCGTAGGTGTTATTCTAGGATGAACTCTAGGGTTGTTTGCGACACTTATATAAATACCTCAATTATTGATCGGAAAGGGTAACTTTGAGGTGGTTCTAGTACCTACAAAAATTTCATCTTATGTTCTCCGGTACTTATGAACTTTGGAGTGATTCTTTGTTGAGCGTTGAGGGATGATCATATGATTCTATTATGTTAGCATTGTTGGGAGATTGCACTAGTGAAAGTATGAATCCTAGGCCTTACTTCCAAGAATTTATACAATGTTTTGCTCGTTGTTTGCCCTTGCTACCTTTTTGTTTTTATATTTTGAGATTACAAAAAACTATATCTACTATCCATATTGCACTTGTATCACCATCTCTTTGCCGAACTAGTGCACCTATACAATTTGCCATTGTATTGGGTGTGTTGGGGACACAAGAGATTTCTTGTATTTGATTGCAGGATTGTTTGAGAGAGACCATCTTCATCTCCTACACCTCCCACGGATTCATAAACCTTAGGTCATCCACTTGAGGGAAAGTTGATGTTGTCCTACAAAACTCTGAACTTGGAGGCCCAACTCTCGGTGTCAAAACCGGCGGATCTCGGGTAGGGGGGCCCGAACTGTGAGACTAGGATCGATGGTAACAGGAGATGACGGAGACAAGGTTTACCCAGGTTCGGGCCCTCCTATGGAGGTAATACCCTATGTCCTGCTTGGTTGTATCGATGATTTGTGGGTTACAGAGTTGATCTACCTGGAGATCGAATAACTAAACCCTAGATGAGTTGTTCTGTATCTACAACCTAAAACCCTCCGGCTTATATAGACGCTGAGGGTATCTAGGGTTTACACATGTTTGGTTACGGCCGAAGAAATAAACATGCCTATTCGCTACATTAAATGTGGAGGATAAGCACGATTCCCGAAGCTTCATTACTGGAGATAGGGCCTTCGATCGATCCAATGTTCGACAAGCGGCCAATATAGTCCGGCCCATAAGAAACAGGCCGGCTTCCCGAGGACCCCTTAATCCAGGACTCCCTCAGTAGCCCCCGAACTTGCCTCCAACGCCAAGGCTCTTAGCTTCAATGGCTTCGTATAATCAGAGTCTTTGGCTTGCGAGGTGAGTTCTTCCCGCCGAGTTAAGTTTGGCCTCTGATGACATGTAGATTTTCGAATAGAGGCACGTCCGAACACCGTGAATAGGTCGGCCCTAAAGGCCAAATGTCAAGGGGTAAAATAACGTCCCCTGACGACCCCTCTGACGAAAGGTCACGGCCCACCACGACCGCTAAGCCAGTTGCAGAAACTTGATTTGCGGTTCGAGGCCGTTTTTCATCAACACGTTCTATTAATGCACAGATCGTGTCTTGTTTTATACGGGATACGTTTAATCATGCGTGTGCAATGGCACACACGTCTTGGGAAGCGAAGGGATTCACGGCATAGCAAGGGGAGGCCAAACAGCGATAAGCCTCATAAAAGGGAAAGAAAACCCCAAGGCTTAACCACGCTCCCCATTCGCACCCTCTGCTTCCCCATCCTTCTGAGCTTCCAGAGCGCAGATCTAGGTCTTCCACCTCACCTCCTCCGAGCTAACCCATGGTGGGCTCCTGCTCCAATGACAAGTGGGAGGCCTCCAAGGTCACAGACCAAGACATCCTGGACCTTAAGGCCGTCGGCTACCTCCCCGCCAACATCTTCAACCGCGCACTGGAGAAGGACCAGGTGATCCCCACCCCCAAGCCACGCGAAAGGGGGGTCTTTATTCCCCACTTCATCCGGGGATTGAGATTCCCACTCCAGCCCTTCGTCAGGGGGCTCATGTTCTTCTATGGCCTCGACTTCCATGACCTCCCGCTGAGGGTGTCCTGGACTAGGGGTACTCACCACGTTGTCTCCCGACCAGTGGGTCGGGCCAAGGACCCCCATGATGATTCACTAATGAGCCACTTCGGGCAACCCATGTTGAATACAAGGAGGACTCCACACGACTTGACGCACAAGACAAGGACTCCTCTAAACCCTAGGCCTATGACGCATATATAAACCGAGGTCAGGCTAGTTAATAGATCATTGTATTCATTACTACAATCTCGTAATAGATAATTATACTATGTATTATCCTCATATCAATACAATCAAAAGTAAGACATAGGCTATTATCTCCTTGAAAGAGACCGAACTTGGATAAAATCTTGTGTCCATGTTATCATCGTTCCAAGACGGCTAGATTAGGACCCCTACTACGAGATACACCGATTTTAACACCGATATTGATGCTTTCATTGAGAACCTGATGGACGATCGTCACGGATAGATGGGATGATCAGGTGTTAATTTTTCAGTAAGATCCGTTTTATGTCTCTCGCGAGAATTATCGTTGTTGTGTTGTGCTCTTTTATTTGCAGTCTGGTCGGATTGAAAAAGGTTCAACGATGTCGGTGTTCGCTGCCAGGCGGTACGTGAGATTTGATTCTACAGTCCTCCACCCGATGGGCGATCCAGCCGAGGAGACCATGCGGAGTAGTCGAGCAGTGTCCTGGCAGGAACACAACTCGATGGAAGCCCACATCAAGGAAATTCCTTCCTTTTTTCTACTTTAAATTCTCTGAAGTGTCAAGTATTGCCGGTGTCCGGCCATTAATTTCTGTTGACGCATGCGCAGACAAGCACTAACGCATTAATGAATGCTAAGTTGCAGCGGCGGTTACGATATCCTATGGATAAACAATTCCTCTCCTCCTTCACTTAGACGAGTCACAGTAAGAAGTAATATAGAATAGTAACATACATATGTTATTAGTCTAAATTACTACTTTCATAATGAATAGTAACATATGAATAGTAATATAAAGCTTTTAATTTATTAACTTATAGACTCATTTTGCATTGATATGCGTTATGTTATTTATAGAGATAGTAAAATGCTAAGTTACTCAACTTTTCTCTTCTCATTAATTAGATGTTACATCATACTTTTTGCTTAGATAGCATCTATGTTACAAACTATGTTACTCCCATTAGACTAGTCACAATGAAAAGTAACATAGAGTAGTAATATGCATATGTTATTAGTCTAAGTTATTATCTTTATAGTGGATGGTAACATAGAACCTTTAATTTATTAGCTTATAGACTCACTTTGTCTTGATATGTGCTATATTACTCATAGAGGTAGTAACATGTCAAGTTACTCAATTTCTTTCTCTTCTCATTAATTAGCTGCCACATCATATTTTTTGCTTAGATGACATCTATGTTACTACGTATGTTTCTCCCGTTGTGATTAGTCTTATGAATAGTCTTATGTTGATTAGTCTAAGATTGTTGCGAACACTCCCATGCCGTTCTAGACAGATCGGGATCCGTAAAATTTCGGTGGCGACGGCCGTGTGTGCTGCCTGATCTTACATCGGATCTGAGCCGAGCACACGCATGCAGCAGCAAGCCGGATCGCGGCGTAGGTCAAGTCAATGAACTGATCGGTGGCGTTCGAGCCGAGGATATCACGGAGGTACTTCTACGTATCAGGCAAAGCAGCGGACGCGAGCGGGATCGAGACATGCCGTGTGCAAGGCGCAAGCGAGATCGAACTACACCCGGACTTAGATCGGCCCACGGGCAAGACGGAACCTGAGCACGGTACCCTAGATGTGTTCTATACAGATCAATTCTTTCAGTCTGCTACGGTCATCGTCGTCAAACAGGTTCAATTTTTCCTAACTATTCGTCTAGCAAGTGAAATTATTACACATAGAATATTTTCTGTTGGTTTCTAATTGCAGGGGAATTTTATCAATGTTCGTGTGTGCCGTCGGTCTGGCCAGCCTCTTGTGGATTTTCGGCCTATGTCGACTTTGACCTCGTGCTAGATAATCGACCTCGACTACGCAACGTCGCTACTTCGGCGGCCCGACATCGTCGTCCCGCCTCTGCCGACCTCGACGCTCAGGCTATATTTTTTTAATTATTTACTTCACTTAAGTTAATTAAGTAAAGATTTTTTTTACTCTATTATTATTTGATATTACTTTTTGGCTTGCACTATTTTATGTGCACAGGTGATCGGCTCCGACTGCGTTAGATAGTCACATCTGCGCGTCGGCGTCATTGTTCTGCCTCCATTGATCAAATTCTGTTTTCACCCTAGCGTGAATTCGGGTGACCCTGTGAATCCAGATTTTGTCTTCTCGTTGCGCGGACGCCCTATGTCGACATCGGCATCATGCCAGGCCGCATCTTTTCTAAATAATTTATTTCACATAAATAATTCTGTAAAGAATATTTTATTTATTTTATTATTATTATCTGGCTTATGCTACTTTATGTGTGCAGGTAATTGACTTCGACTGTGTAACGCGGTCACCTCGGCGCATCGACATTGTTGCCTCGCCTCCGTCGACTAAATTGTGTCGTCACCTTGGTGCATTACCCAATGTCATCATACCCGCACCATCACTTCAGTAAGTCGGCGTCACAATACCGACCTCACCTCGGCTAGACCGAGGGATTTACCATCTCTTCATCAACCTACTGCTGGGACTTCGGCGTCACCAGCCGGCCAACTTCATCACCTTGGCCGGACCAGGGGCTTTGCCTTGCCACATCAGTTGAGTTGTGACGTTACTTCGGAGTGCCAAACTCATCGTTCGGTCACCTCGGGACGGACTTGTGGGCTGGGACCTCGGTCATGCCGAAGACTACACACCGGATCTGTCCAAGTTTGATGGGCGTCCTCGTCCCGCCACAAGCCCGAATCGCGTCATCGACACCAAGCACATTAACCAGCTAAGTCGCTTTCATGCTCAAAAACTTTCAGTTTTAAATTTTGTTCAGATCGACCAAGCATTATACTTTTTTGACAAAAAAGGTTATTTGTGAAAAAAATTCTTTGCAAAACTTTTGTTTGTTACAAAGAAACTCAAATACCCCGTTTACTTGGGTGCTTCCTTTGTGAAACCTTTTCTATTTGCATGTGATTATTATTGTACAGCTTCTTTTCTTGCTCGTGTATTATGCCAAAATATGCATTATGTTGACTTAAGTGTTCCGCAAAGCTGGGTTGCCTGGCTCCTGTGCTTACCCCTACGTTCCCGATTGTTCGGCTAGGGAGTAAAGGGAGCACCTCTGCGATTGTTACGACCGGGTCATCCGAACTCGTACCTCAGACGGGTGAAGCCGAAAGCTAGTGCTCTTATTGTTTTCAACTATGGTCGGCACACGGCAGAACTCACGCGTACACAAATCTATTGCACAAGTCACATAGTAATCATGAGCGACCAAAGAAAGATACCATTGTGGCACTATTTTCTTTGAAGATGCTTCTTTCGTTACATAAGTAATATAGCATAAGTTCCTTGGACACGCTTTGTCTGTTACAACCTCATGGCCTGATTGTGTGGTTATCCGAAACACCGCTGATATTCCCGGTAGGCAGAGTAGATAACACTTTTCGTCCCTTGGACGAAGAGGGAGAAGCCGACGGTCGGTTAAGACACGTTCAAAGTTCGGGCGAACATAGATATTATATAAGTACTTCGGTATATACACTCATTATACATAAAATTCTTTTTCCCAATTCACTTGGGGGCTCTTAAATTAATATGAGTAAAAACAGATGTTTTCTTCTTAGTCGTTGCAAAGTCTTTTTCTACCACTCCTTTCTCGACTCAAGTGTATGATCAATAGCCGGGTAGCCTGGTTTCTCTCTAAAGCCGCTCGCATTTAGTTTGCTAAAACTGGCCTCAGAAACACTCCGCCTACGGGTAGGGAGGTTGAAGCCGAAGGCTGACCCACTTGAGGTCTAGAGATCAGATGTGTCATGTCAAAGCACAACGAAAGTATACATTTAAGACCAATTTCATATTAGCACCAAAAAACTTGATTCAATCTAGACGTAAAGTTTTTTATGCACATTTTTTGGTCTTTTGAGCTTATAATATCTTTCACGAATTTTATGTTTTCCTTTTAGGAAGCGAGACATTCTCTTGGTTGAGGTGTTCGGCGTGAAACTCTTTTCTAAACTACAGTTCGACATCTTTCCTGTTGAACTTTACCTTTGTATTGTCAAAACATACATGACAGTTGAACTAGTTCCCGAGGAGGTATGATCCTAGGGTCGGCCATGTTGCCCAATCCAAGTCTCGGGGGCTACTGCATTGACAATTCAATGCAGAAAATTTAAGTGCAATACAGTTTTTGAGGAGATTATGGTCCTCAGGTTGGTCAGCCGCACCCAACCTGAGTCTCGAGGTCTGTGCACACCGCTTTTGTGTTCCGAAGTATGCTGTCGAGCTAGGAGTTGATCCTCAGGCCGATTTTGCGAATCGACCTGAGTCTCAGGGGCTAATGGTATCAGCGGTTTTATGTCATCCTTCAGGTGCATCTCGGGTTATAGACCGACACACACACCTTGAGGGCTACTGGCTATATATCTCGACAGAGAATAAATTGCACCAATCGAAAATATCCATGAAAAATCATCCCACGGTCGGGGTGGTGCACCACCTCGAAGGCAGTCCGGCATAAAGCTCGGGCACAAGTGGCTGGCCTCATAGAGGGCATTTCCGACATTAAGCTTGGCTAAATTCCTTCAATTTGTTAAGGTCCAAGGTAGTTTATGATACCTTAGATGTTGATCATCATTGGAGATCGGATGCGGTCCGGTGCTCGGATTTGAATGACTCATTCCATAGAAGACTATTTCGGCATTTAAGCTCGGATGAAGTCCTCCAAACTTTCCAAGACCGAGGTAATCTATAACACTTCGGATGCCGAACAACATTAGACTTTGGCTACAAAAGACACCTCGAATGCAGTCCGACATCAAGCTCGGACGCGAGTGATTGTCTCCCTAGAGGGATTTTCCAGCATTATGTTCGGTTGAACTCCTCCAAACTTTTCATGACCGAGGTAGTCTATGACACCTCGGATGCCGACCAGCGTTGGAGCTCGGCTAGAAATACACCTCGGATGCAGTCCAGCGTTGGAATTCGAACGCAAGAGGACACCTTGAATGCTGAATAATGTTGGAGCTCGGCTGTGAAAAGACGCCTTGGATGTAGTTCGGCATTGGAGCTCGAAGGCAAGAGGACGCCGCCGCACGAGAAACACTTCAAACCCCGGGTGTTGTGTAAAAATTACAAGGCATTGATAAAGGCCGATAACTTAAAGGGGCTCCTCGGATGCCCGACATGTAAACTCTTCGGATTCAGCTTGGTGATCCTCAAGATCGGACATGGGAAGATTTGTTGAACCGGTTTTCAAGACCAATGATCGAAGACGAAGAATTATTCGGAAGAAGCGAGGAGTTTCCCCAACTTGAAGACCGGTTCAGGGGGCTACTGACGGTGTCCTGGACTAGGGGGTACTCACCACGTCGTTTCCCGACCAGTGGATCGGGCCAAGAACCCCCATGATGATTCACTAATGGGCCACTTCGGGCAGCCCATGCCGAATACAAGCGGGACTCCACAAGACTTAGCGCACAAGACAAGGACTCCTCTAAACCCTAGGCCTATGGTGCATATATAAACCGAGGCTAGGCTAGTCAATAGATCATTATATTCATTACTACAATCTCATGGTAGATACATGTACTATGTACTATCCTCATATCAATACAATCAAAAGCAGGACGTAGGGTATTATCTCCTTGAGAGAGCCCGAACCTGGGTAAAACCTGTGTCCAAGTTACCATCGCTCCAAGACGCCTAGCTTAGGACCCCTACTACGAGATATGTCAGTTTTGACACCAACACCCGCCGAACTCCTTCATGCACATATCGGCCTTCATCCTCGTCTGCGAGGCTTTTCTACGGGTCGAGCTAGACTTTGGTCTTTGGCTCAAGGTGTTTAACATCAAGCCGAAGTGTGTCGCAGACGAACACGCAGACTACAGCGGTGCTGTCATCGGCAAGTTCACCCGCGTCGTATGGCCCTCTAGCACCTTCATCGACACCATCGACGTATGGCAGAAGGAGTGGTTTTACATCACTGAGCCGAGGGAGGAAGGTCAACCTGCCCCAGCCGGCTTCAGATCCGGTCCCCCCAGCACATTAACATCGTGGCTCCGAAAGGGCCTCAACTGAGGGTCGAGCAAGGAGCTGAGCGACCTGCAGAAGCGCATCGGCTCCATGATCAAAAACGACATCGCGCTGACAAACGTGGTCCAGGTCATGCTCTGGCATCTCATCCTCCCCTGTCAGCGCCGGGATACTCCCCTGTGGGCTTATCATCTCGACGACGAGCCCACAATTTGGCACCTCTTCCGCTCTACTCGAGAGAAGCTGTGGAAGGCACTCTTCAAGTCACGGAAGGATTGGACAGCCGAAGAGGAGGATCGGGGTCTACATGCCGCCAAGCCTGCCTCCAAGGTACATCACAGCTCTATTTGATCGGCTCTATTTCTCATAAAGACGTTCCTAAAACATCCTTCCGATCATTCTTTGCAGAAGTGGATAAGCAAAGCCATGGGCATCGACTGTCCGGCGCCTCAGCCCAAAGACAACATGTCCGGGCTGTTAGCGGAGATGCTCGTTGAGGCGCCTACGAAGAAAGAGAATAAGAAGAATCCAGGCCAAGAAGGCCTGCGCATCAGGGACCAGCCAGAGGTTGTGTCCAAAGAAACCCATGCCTCCTCGAATCAAGAGGAGCATGAGGACGAGGACGAAGGCAAGGGGAGGGCGATTCCCCCCTCGGAAGAAAGAGAGTGGCATCATAGGATGCCGCAGAGGAGGTACCCCCTCCCGCCCCGAAGAAGGCGCGTCAGACACAGGTAATCATCTAACAATAGTTTGGACTCGGATACCGAGTCCGATGATTTCGAGAGGGTTCCTCGAAGGAGCCTGAGGGTCAAGCCCCCAGCTTGGAGGTAAGGATCCAAACATTCCCTCGGCTGTTATTGATAGGCTTTGAGAGTGTTACTAATATGCGAGAATTTGCTCATTACGCAGCCCCTTGCACGTCCTTCCTACGGACCAGATTTCGGACAACAAGACCCCGCCCATCAATTTGGTGGAGAGCGAGAATGCGTCACATCCCACTACTTCGGGCGCCGCAAAGGACACCACAGAGGTGTCGTCCCAGCACGCTCCTATGGAGCCAGGCACCAGCGGAGGGGGAGATGATATCATGGTTAAGGCTAACACCTCGGCCACCGAAGACCGGGGGGCAGGACCCCACCCGGATACTGAGGAGACCAGACGTGCAGATGTTTAGTCTCCTCCGAGGACCATTCCGGAGCTGTCGATGTACTAAGGATTGGGTCCATTAGTACCCCATACTTGTGCACGGGCAGTTGTAGCCACGCCCACGGCAAGGCCCGCCAGAGGACTACTGGAAGCAAGCGTGAAGACATCAAGGGAACACTCAAGTCAACGAACACAAGACGGAGGGCCAAGGGCCGGAACCTTGGCAAGATCTTGCCGGGGGTGGCCTGCGGAGCCCCGACAAGAAGGGCACTTGGCAAGAGCTCGCCACCTTGCCGGCACGGAGGCCAGGTGTCGACTCCCAGGATACGTGTCAAAGCGCTGGCGATGGAGAGGCTAAGCAGTGCAGATGGGACAGGCCCCTGTCCCATCCCATAGAAGCTCAGGGACGCTCACGGCGCATTAAATGTATTTGTCTCACTCCGTCAGGGTTAGGTATGATATTATTGTGTGCCCCGTGCGTGCACTATACGCCACTGTTGGGATTCCCTTAGTCATATAAAAGGAGGCCCAAGGCGTTACGAAAGAGGACTTTTGGCTCCCGTCTTCTAGCTCACACGCGTAGCATCTCCTTGTAGCGCTCCTATAGCTGGAACCTCAAAAACACCGATAACACACCGAAGCAGGAGTGGGGTTTCACGCTCCACAGTGGCCTGAACCTGGGTAAGAAACCTCCCCTCACACCATTCGTGTGATCTGCTCTTTGTACATACCTTCTCCCTGCCGAACCACAAAGGGATCCTCATGGTCCCATAGGTGACGTGCACCGACATCTTTGGCATGCCAGGTAGGGGAACAGGTGGTGCGAACCTGATCACGCGATCTGTGCACCAGTTCATCCATCACCATGGCCCCCAAGAAGAACGGTTTCACGCCTGTCGCCCCGGCCACGTCCTGCGTGCCCGTAGCCACTCAGACGGGTGGCGGTGTAGATGCGGGCGGGTGCCTCGAGCCTCCACGACACTCTGGAGATCAAGGCTAAGCCAGCAGCACCGTCCGCAGCGACGATGGCAACCCACGCGTCGCTAGACCTCAAGACGAGGCCGTGCGGCCTGCAGGCGACGCGGCGAACACCAGAGACGATGGGGCGCCCTCGAAGACACCTACGCTAGAGCATAAGCCGCTGCCTTCTCAGGTCGCGTGCGACGAACGCGCCGCAACGATGGTGCTTCCAGGCGCACCCACGGAAAGGCCCCTGCGCATCACCCCTGAGATGTGTGAGACCAACATGCGTGCCAAAATACTGACAGAGGTGGCGTGCATCGCGGGACCATGAAGGAGCTCCCTCTAACATCATTAGGAGTTAGAGCACCTCACATTCATCGCACCTTCCACTGCCAACCTCGTCGGCAGAAGCATTGGCGCGAGCAAAACTGCTCCTGAACTTCCCAACTGTGGCGGAGAAGCTCGATGAGTGGAGAGCTACTATTCAGGGCCTCATCAGCTTCACCGACAGGGGTGGACCGCAGCGGGCGGAGCCCTCACAGTAGGGGTCCGTTGAGTCAACGAGCACTAATGACGACGAGGCCGGAGATGGTACGACCACGGTGCACTCTCCCTCGCGACGACAGTGGTTGTCGCCGACTCGGCCAGTAGGCGCCGGCAGTGATGACTCCGCTGTGTCATTTGATCCGCTGACTCGCCGCGATCAACATCAAGTTCTTCAGGAGCGTTCCAAGGAGGACGCCCGGACCACCATCGAGCGGCAGCAGGAAACACGCCATCAATCCGATAAGCGCATGGGGCCCACTATAAACAAGCCTGTGCCAGGGTATCCTATTGACCTGCCTTATGAGGTGGGTTGTCCAGCGTTTACCCGTGAGCTATAACGAGTCTAGTGTCCCGATTCCTGAACGTTCAATCCGGAGGTCCCGGAGAAATACGATGGCAAGACCCACCCGTCGGAGTTCTTGAGCATCTACACCATTGCGGTGCAGGCTGCCGGGGCTCGCGACGACAAGATACTCGCCAACTACTTCCCATTGGTGCTCAAGCCCAACATCAGGTCGTGGTTGATGCACCTGTCGGAGAATTCCATTTCATCTTGGGAAAACCTATGCCACGAGTTTGTTGGCGCCTTTACCGGAGGCCACCAAGCTCTTGGTCAAGCAAATGATTTGCATCTCATCCCCCAGAAGGAAGGCGACACCTTGCGCAAGTACATTCAGAGATTCAGTCGCATACACCACAACATCCCAGATGTTCATCCTGCCACTGTTATCAGCGTGTTTTGCCAGAATGTGCGTAACCGCAGGATGCGCGAAGAGCTGGCGATGAATAAGGTCAAGGATGTTGCCAAGCTCTACACCCTGGCTGATAGGTGTGCTCGAGCTGAAGAAGGGAGGAGACTCCCCAGTGAGGATGTCGGTGTTGGGGTCGACTCTAACAAAGACACTACTGCCCCGGCAAGGAAAGGCCGATGGTAGAACATGAAGCGCAAGGACAAGGTCGTGCTTGCCGTCGAGGAGTCCGGCAACCTTGGCGCCCCCAAGAAGACAAAGGTTGACAACCCCGTCAAGGAGGTTGCCGGGTGCGCCTCTTGTCAGGCCTTGGCGACTGCCGACAAGCCGGAGGGCTCCAAGAAGCAGTATTGCAAGATCCACCACACCAAGGGCTATGACCTCCAAAACTGCAGACAAGTCGAGCACTTGCCGAAAGGTAGAAAACTGAGTACGTAAGGTGAGACAAGGAGAAGGCCCAAGAAGGTGCAGAGGGGTCCGGCAAGAAGCGCGGACGCCGAGGAGGTCACCGCGGCAAGGCCAAGTAGTAAGAGAGGCCCGCTCGAGGTTGCGACAAGGAAGGGGAGGATGAAGATGGCAATGAAGAGGACGACGAGTCCAGCAAACACGAGTTTCAGAGAGCTACAGATGTCGTGTGCGTTGACGGAGGCGCCTCGTTGCATTCTTCCCGCCGCCAACTCAAACAGTGGGCGCACAAGATTAATGCGACAGGACCATCTGTTGAAGCCCGAAAAACCCTGAGATGGTCCCACGTGCCTATCATTTTCAATGTTGAGGATCACCCTGATCGCACAACAGCGGTCGGGTGTCTGCCGTTGTTGGTTTTGCCAACGATTAGCAACCTCAAAGTGATGAAAATGTTAGTTGGCGGTGGGGCCAGTCTGAATCTGATCTCGCCTGATGTGATCAAGAGATTGCAAATTCCTGACGGGGATCTTGAGGATACAGGCACTTTTCAGGGGATCAATCCGGGAAGGACTAAGCCAAAGTGCAAGATCACATTGCTGGTAACATTTGGTAGTGACATGAACTTCAGAACAGAGAAGATTTTTTTACGTTGCCAAGATACCCTTGCCCTACAATGGGATACTTGGACGCCAGGTGTTGGCCAAGTTCATGGCGGTGTCACACTATGCTTACAACGTGTTGAAGATGCCCGGGCCGATCAGCGTCATCACGATCAACTCCGACAAGAAGGATGCACTTATCTGTGCCGACCAGCTTTACTGGGAGGCAGTTGCAGCACCGGCTGCCAAGGCACCTGCTCCTCCCGTTGAAGCTCCTGGGGGAAGAATACCGGCAAGGCCTCTGGTGCACACTCCGGCAAGCGCGCCTCTTCAGAGTGTTGCGCTCCCGTCGACGATGTGCGAGAGAGCTCCACCGGCAAGAACAATAAATCTAAGGCGGCTCCGCCAGAAACCAAGAAGGTGCCCGTCAAGGAGGATGGCACGGGGGGAACTTTCACCATAAGTTCCACCCTCGATGACAAATAGGAAAGAGCGCTCATTGCCTCCTGCGGGCGAACGTCGATGTGTTTGCATGGCAACCATCTAATGTCCCCTATGTTCCTAGGGAGGTAATTGAGAACCACCTTGCCGTCTATCCCCACGCGCGGCCCGTCAAGCAGAAAGTCAGGAAGCAAGCCTTGGAGAGGCAAGAATTCATTGCCGAGGAAATTAGGAAATTGGAAGCGGCAGGCTTGGTCAGGGGAGTTCTTCATCCAACATGGTTGGCCAATCCAGTTGTGGTGTGCAAGGCGAATGGGAAATGGAGGCTCTGCATTGATTATATATATCTCAACAAAGCCTATCCAAAAGATCCTTTCCTCGTGCCGCACATCGACCAGATTGTGGACTCCACTGCAGGTTGTGATTTCCTGTCCTTCCTCGATGCTTATTCAGGATACCACCAGATCTTCATGTCCAAGGAAGATGAAGAGAAGAGTGCATTTATCACCCCATGTGGTACATATTGCTTTGTGCGTATGCCTTTCGGGTTGAAAAGTGTTGGTTCGACATTTGCAAGAGCAGTCCAAATTGGTTTTGAGCCCCAGCTACATGGAAATATGGAAGCCTATA
This sequence comes from Hordeum marinum, assembly GCA_022496015.1. Classification (NCBI taxonomy): domain Eukaryota; kingdom Viridiplantae; phylum Streptophyta; class Magnoliopsida; order Poales; family Poaceae; genus Hordeum; species Hordeum marinum. The sequence goes on along the minus strand of CM039673.1, from coordinate 366,233,408 downwards.
TGGATGACATAGTGGTCAAAACCAAGGACAAACCAACACTCGTGCAAGACCTGGAAGAGACGTTTGCGAATCTACGCAATATCAACTTGAAGCTCAATCCTGAGAAATGCATGTTCGGTGTTCCATCTGACAAGCTTCTCGTGTTCTTTGTATCTCAGCGCGGGATAGAGGCAAACCCCGACAAGATCAAAGCAATTGAGCAGATTGAAGCACCAAAACGTGTCAAGGATGTACGCCGTCTTACTGGCCGTGTCGCGGCTCTGAGTAGGTTCGTCTCGAAGTCTACTGAGCGCGCCCTGCCCTTTTTCAATATTTTGAAGAAGGCGGGTCCAATGAAGTGGACTCCGAAAGCAGAGGCAGCGCTGCAGGATTTGAAGAAGTACCTCTCCTCTCCGTCGATACTAGTCGCGCCTAGACCACAAGGGACCTTGTTGTTGTACTTGGAGGGAACGAATCAAGTGGCTAGTGCTGCATTGGTAGCATAGAGAGAAGCTCACAAAGAAGCAGCCACTGAAGCAAGACCACTAAGCAACGAACTGGGGGCTTCCCCGGCAAGGTCTGGTGCCGGCAAGTCAGAGCCTGCGTAGATGAATGAAGCCACACACAAGAAGAAAATGGTGCAGCGCCCGGTGTACTTCATCAGCTCCCTTTTGCAAGGGGCCAGGTCAAGGTACTCTGGTGTGCAAAAGTTACTTTTTGGCCTCCTCGTGGCCTCAAGGAAGTAGCGCCATTATTTTCAAGCACATGAGATTAACGTCGTCACTCGCTTTCCGCTGCAACGGATTTTGCAAAACCCAGACGCTACCGGCAGGATTGTGGAGTGGGCCTTGGAGTTGTCAAGCTTTGGCCTCAAGTTTGAAAGCACTTCAACCATTCAGAGCAGAGCTTTGGCAGAATTCATTGCAGAACAGACTCCAACGCCAGACGAAGAGATGCAAGAATGACCATCCCCGGCAAGGAAACGAGCCAAGAATGGGTTATGTACTTTGATCGAGCTTTCTCCCTGTAGGGAGCCGGTGCTAGCGTGCTGCTTGTCGCACCCACCGGGGAGCAACTCAAGTATGTAATTCAGATGCATTTTCCCCAGGAGAAGTCTACAAACAACACCGTAGAGTATGAGGGGCTGCTTGCCGGCCTCAGAATCGCGGAGGACCTTGGGATCAAGAAGTTCATTATCAGAGGAGACTCGTAGCTTGTCGTCAAGAAAGTCAATAAGGATTATGATAGCCCGTTGATGGAGGCTTGCGTAGATGAAGTGAGGAAGTTGGAGGAGCGCTTTGACGGTCTGCAAGCAAAGCACGTTCCTCGTGCAGAGAATAGTGTTGCTAACGAGTTGTCGAAGCGTGCTGCCCTCAAGTTGCTTGTGGAACCAGGGGCTTTCGTGCTCCAACTGAATCAGCCATCCGTATCGCCACCGACAAAGCAGAACAAGGGGAGAAAGTTGAATTCCGGCCAGTACTTCCCAGCAGAGCTTACGGAAGCTGCCGACAAGGAAGTTGCCGGGATCAACGCCAATCTTGCCGGGGACAACAAGCTTCGGTAGGGCCTCAAGCCCTTGTCGTAGAGACAAATGCCCTCATGGTAGAAGACATGCCTTTGGTCCTTGCCGTTGAGCCTCAGGCTCCAGCATGGGCACATCGCATAGTCCAGTTCCTTCAAATAGGGGAACTCCCGGAGGAACAGGAAGAAGCGGAAAAAGTAGCCCGTCGGTCTAGTATGTACCAGTTTGTGGACGACGTCATGTACAGAAAGAGACCGAACAGTGTGAAATTGAAGTGCATTCCTTGGGAGGATGGACTAGAGCTGTTGGCAGAGATACATGGAGGCATATGTGGCTCCCACATAGGGTCAAGAGCTCTAGCCAGGAAGGCCTTTCGGCAAGGTTTCTTTTGGCCCACTACTCTCCAGGATGCAACTGCACTAGTTACCAAGTGTGAAGCATGCCAGTTTCATTCGAAGAAGCTACATCAACCAATTCATGCTCTTCAGACAATCCCTCTTTCCTGGCCATTTTTGGTCTGGGGGCTAGACATCTTGGTCCCCTTTCCCCGTGCCACCGAGGGCTTTGAGTACTTGTACGTTGCGATCGACAAGTTCGCTAAGTGGCCGGAAGTGGAAGCAGTGAGAAAGGTCGCAGCACAATCAGCCATCAAGTTCTTCAAAGGACTAGTTTGTCGTTTTGGTGTACCAAGCAGGGTCATCACCGATAACGGCACACAGTTCACAAGCCATACCTTCATGCAATACGTCCAAGACCTTGGCGACAAGATCTCCGTTGCTTCCGCCGCTCATCCAAGGAGCAACGGCCAAGCAGAAAGGGCAAATGCTAAAGTGCTGCGAGGGCTTAAGATGAGTACTTTTGACAGGCTGCACAAGTGCGGAAGACGCTGGATTGACGAGTTGTCAACAGTTCTTTGGTCGATCAGGACGACGCCAAATCGAGCCACCGGCTAGACACCCTTTCCCTGGTATACGGGGTGGAGGCAGTTCTCCCCATAGAACTCATATACGGGTCACCTCAAGTGCTCACTTATGATGAGCTTGAGCAAGAGCAGTTGCGCCAAGACGACGTGACGCTCCTTGAGGAAGATTGTCTTCGAGCTGTTGTGCGAGCTACATGCTACTAGCAAGCTTTGCGCCGCTACCATAGCCGCAAAGTTCATGCCCGGAGTCTTGAGGAAGGCGACCTTGTTCTTTGGCGTGTTCAGTCGGCCAAGAATTCAAACAAGTTGAAGCCGAAGTGGGAAGGCCCTTATCGGGTAGTACGATTCAGCAGGCCTGGCGCAGTCCGCCTGGAGACCGAAGATGGCATCCCAGTGAGCAACTCCTAGAACATCAAACATCTTCGTAAGTTCTATCCATAAGGCGTGGTTGTCGGGCCCCCCGGCAAGCACCTTTTGTACAAGTCTTGCCGGCAGGGCATGTCATCCTTTGTACAAAGCCAGGCGCAGACCCTATGCATAGTTGAATAAGATCAGGCGTCTCGCAACTCTTGTCGATTTCCATGTTTTCTTTACATGCATGTTTATCTGAGATGTTGCATTACACTTATTCCTGGCAAGTGCAAACGAACCGCCAAGGTTCCATACCTCTATTTTCTCTTCTTTCTTTTTCTTAAGGGATAGAAGGTTCCCTCGTGCACAAGTTTGTCGGGGGAAGAGGTGGTGTGGACACCTACGGGCGGCATTCGAAGTTGGCACCTTGCGCGAAGGAGTACGACAACGAAAAAGATAAGTTGCAAAAATCTAAGTAAACCTTTACTATGAGATTATCTCTGTCCTTGGACGATTTTAAACTTTTGTATGGAAAACTTGCACGCGAGGGAACCTTGCCGTGATGAGTTGCGCCCTTGTTCTATTTCGAGTCCGCCCAACAGTTTTGGTGGCTGCACTGAAAACATTAAGGTAGCTTGTCAGGATTGGTCATGCCCTTACTCTATTTCGAGCCCACTCAACAGTATAGGTGACCGCGCTAAAAGTGCCAAGACATCTTGCCGGCAGCGGCATCGCCAGCAGGCTGCTAAGGATCCGTTCCTCCAAGCGCTCACGGTGGTGTTTGCACATGCCGACAAGTTTTCCGATAGAGTGTAGGGAATACACCATACAAAGGAAAATCAAACAAGAGGAGTAACATGCATTCAGTTAAAGGACATAAAGTTTACACGGGACAGTGCCTTTTCCTAAGTACATCTTTACTTGACTTTCTCCCCTATGGGCAGATTACAAGAAGAAAAAGATAGGAAGAGGCCCCCGGCAGAAGCCCAGCCTGACCCCTTCTAGACCAGCACTACGCGAAGGGTAGCATGTCCAAACGGGGGGATGAAGCCGAAGTCCATGGGGCTGCCAAAGGATCCAGCTGGAAGATGAGGCAGCGCCCAGGACAAGGACCCCCGGCAAGGTCGCTCTGCTAGGAGAGGGAGAGGCGTGAGCTGGCGATGATGGTGTGGCCGATGACTAGTCAGAGCTCAGGTCGTCATATTCTGACTTGACGGCCTAGAGCTCGGACTCGTCGTTGTCATCTTCACCACTGTCATCCTCGTCACTGTCGCTGGAGGAGGAGCTTCCACCGTCGCTCGAGCTCTCTTCGCAGCAACTGAGACGGATACCCGAGTGCCCATAAACCTTGACGGAGAGCAGATTGGCCTCTGTTATTTTGAAGCAAAGGACGTGCCCATCCTAGAGGCTATTGGCGCGGGCGATGGTTTTCCAACCGCGTCCGAGGAACATGACACGACGCTCCAGGTACTCGACGTCCACCTGTGTGGTGCCATTACAGCAGCCATGTGCCCGCAACCATAGGGCGGGTGGCTTGTCAACCTCCATCACCCTAGAGAAAGGATGAGGGAGACACCGATGACTTTGAAGGGGGCCGCGCAGTTCGAGGACGAACTCCAGCAACGTCTCCTCAGCGTGGGTATCTTCAAGGAGGGGGTCTGGCGTTAGAGGAAGTGGTGGAGCGGCGCTCCGCCTCCCCCGGCCTCGACCTCCGCACCGACCACGACCCCTCGCGCCCGTTCCGCCATGCGTGATCGAGCCACCCTCCGCCTCCATGGCTGAAGCGGTGGAATGATCCTGGCGGGAACTCCTCGTTTTGCAGGCGGAAGATAGAAGCCTCCTCATCATCCAGCCATGGCCAAGGGCAGGTACTACTCAAAATCGGGAAGGTATAGAAGGGCAGGCTTTGGAGGTCTTCGCTCAATGAGGAAGAAAGATGGATGAGCCTCGTCTTTGCTCCCCCCCCCCTCCAATTTATAGGGGGAAGCGCAGGGGCTAGCTCTCCCTCGCTCCAAGAGTCACCGCCCATCTCCGCCAATACGCCACCCATGATCACGGGGCGAACAGGCGGCCGCCCCGTTCCCCTAATCCATGGCGATGCGGTTTTTGCCACGGCCGGGACTTTAAGTCACGAGCGCCCATTGCTGATTCTCTGCTATGCATGTGGCATGTGTGGCGGAAACGACCTGACGTGGTAATTGAAATAATTACGGCCGCTCCGCACACGCGTCCCACGTCGCGCACTTAATCGCATTGTGGGGTGGCGCGGTAAGCAGAATGATTGCAACTGCAGACCCCCTGCCATGCGTGACCGTGCACTGTTTGGGCCTAGGCCAACAACGCCTCGCACCGTGTGTGGCCCAGGCCCGGGGGCTCCTGTCGGTGTACTAAGGATTGGCTCTATTAGTACCCCATACTTGTGCACGAGCAGTTGTAGCCACGCCCATGGCAAGGCCCGCCGGAGGACTACTGGAAGCAAGCGCGAATACGTCAAGGGAACACTCAAGTCAACGAACACAAGACCAAAGGCCAAGGGTCAGAACCCCGACAAGATCTTGTCGGGGGTGGCCTGTGGAGGCCCGGCAAGAAGGGCAGTTGGCAAGACCTCACCACCTTGCCAGCGCGGAGACCAGGTGTCGACTCCCAGAATACATGTCAAAGAGCTGGCGATGGAGAGGCTAAGCGGTGCAGATGGGACGGGCCCCTGTCCCGTCCCGTAGAAGGTCAGGGACACTGATGGAGCATTAAATGTGTTTGTCTCACTCCGTCAGAGTTGGGTATGATAGTGATGTGTGCCCCTTGTGCGCACTGTATGCCACTGTTGGGATCCCCTTAGTCATATAAAAGGAGGCCCAAGGCGTTACGACAGATGACTTTTGGCTCCCGTCTTCTAGCTCACGCGCGTAGCAGCTCCTCGTAGCGCTCCTGTAGCTGGAACCTCAAAAACACCGATAATACACCGAAGCAGGAGTAGGGTTTTACGCTCCACAGCGGTCCGAACCTGGGTAAAAAACCTCTCCTCGCACCGTTCGTGTGATCTGCTCTTTGTACATATCTTCTCCCCGCCGAACCACAAAGGGATCCTCGCGGTCCCATAGGTGTCGTGCACCGACAAGAGTGCACCAGGGCTCCAGGGGCTCCGGTTCAATCCCCGGTCAGTGATAGGGTTGTCCGATCACCACTGGCACCACCGACCAATGGGTGGCCGGTCATGTGGGAGGCACTATCGACCGCCTCCATCTCCAGGGAGCATCGCACCCTTATGGGTGCAGTATTGCAGAGCATTCAATCCGTCGACAACAGACTGAAGGAGGCCTTCAAGGGTCTCCTGACGGGCTTTCAGGTGAGCCACACGACACTTTATTTGTAAAATATTAGTTTCTTTTTATTACTATATACATGGCAGCTCGCGATCCCTAGGTGAGTTGGAGAAAACTTACCTAGGGATCAATCATGGAACATTATCCGTACTATATACCAAATTTTATGTTCAAGATGTTCTAACTAGGCCATAAGAATACCACCCATAGAATCAGATTGACGTTTGTTCGGTAATTTTGAGCTCATGTAACCTGATAAGGATTTGATTTTTTGTAGCCTTACACAGCCTTGACGAAGGAGATGGAAAAACTCAGGGCTGAGCTACAAAATGCGAAGCAGGAGGCTTCGGTTGAGAGGGTGGCGGCCGAACGAGTGGCTTCCGCATCGTCAGCTTTAAGGGCCACCACCGACAAGCACGAGGCTCGGGTGGAGGAGATCCAATAGGAGCTCAAGGACGCCGGCCACAAGTGCGAGGCCCTTGAGAAAGAAGGCAAGGAGCAGGCTACCGAACTATCCACCATGAAAACTGAACTCCAAAAGGAGCAGGTGGATAGGAGATTTTTCGAAGAGCAAGTTCGCCATGCGAAGGCTATAACAGATGGTAAGCTATAATTATTGCAGTGTATCTTCGGGGATAGCAAGTTCAAGTTGCTTACCCGGGTGTGGTGTTCCTCAGGCGCCTACTCTGATCTTCAGAAGAGCGCGACAGACGCGAATCAGCTCTATGCTTCATGGGAAGAAGGAGACGAAGCCTGTTTATTCTGGGCTTAGTTTGAAGCCCCCGAGCATTCTCCTCTTCTTGTCGAGCAGCTGAAGCAACTGAAGCAGCTGATGGAGCTGCACCGAATGGCGGAGCCAGCCATGAAGGATCTCTTCATCCAGTTATGGTCCAACGAGCCACTGCCACGCAGCTACTTTGGCCTGGTGTAGAGGCTGACTGCTGCCTCGCCCAGCCTCAAAGCTCTGAAGCATTCCTCCTGCGTCAAGGGAGCCCGGATGGTCTTTGCAAAGGCCAAGGTGCACTCACTAGGGCTAGACCCAATGAAGATAGTAATACGTCTCCAATGAATCTATAGTTTTTGATGATGGCATGCTATTGTATTATCTGTTTTGGATGTTTTATATGCATTAATATGCAATTTTATATTATTTTTGGGACTAACCTATTAATCTAGAGCCAAGTGCCAGTTTCTCTTTTTTCCTTGTTTTGAGTTTTGCAGATAAGGGATATTAAATGGATTCCAAACGGAATAAAACCTTCGGAAGGAATTTTTCTAGAAGGAAACAAGTCGATCAAACTTGGAGTGCACGTCACGGGAGGTGCCAGGGTGCCACAAGCCTGCTAGGCGCGAGGCCCCCTGTCCACGCCTAGCAGGCTTGTCGCTCCCTGGCTCCTAACCCTATTCTCTGGCTATAAATACCCAAATATTCCCCCAACATAAAAAAGAGCCACACAAATAATTTTCCGCCGTCGGAAGCCTCCGTTTCCGAGAGATCCAATCTTGGAGCCTTTTCCGATAATCTATCGGAGGGGGTTTCAATCAGGGAGGGCATCTACATCAACTCCATTGCCCCTCCGATGATGCGTGAGTAGTCCACCATAGACCTACGGGTCCCTAGCTTGTAGCTAGATGTCTTCTTCTCTCTCTTTGATCTTCAATACCATGTTCTTCATGATCTTCATGGAGATCTATCCGATGTTATCCGATGTTGTGGTGTGTTTGTCAAGATCCGATGAATTGTGAGTTTATGTTCAGATTATCCATGAATCTTATTTGAATCTCCTCTAAATTCTTATTTGCATGATTTCATATCCTTGCAAGTCTCTTCGACTTATTGGTTTGGTTTGGCCAACTAGATTGGTAAATCTTGCAATGGGAGAAGTGCTTGGTTTTGGGTTCAATCTTATGGTGTCCTCACCCAGTGACATGGTAGGGGTAGCGAGGCACGTATTGTTGTTGCCATCGAGGGTAACAAGATGGGGTTTTCAACATATTTCTTGAGTTTATCTCTCTACATCATATCATCTTTCTTAATGTGTTACTCTGTTCTTGATGAACTTAATACTCTAGATGCAGGCAGGAGTCGGTCGATGTGTGGAGTAAAAGGAGTAGATGCAGAATCGTTTCGGTCTACTTGTCATGGACGTGATGCCTATATGCATGATCATTGCCTTGGATAACTACATGATTATTCACTTTTCAATCAATTGCTTGACAGTAATGTTGGGGAACGTCGCATGGGAAACAAAAAATTTCCTACGCACACGCAAACCTATCCATGGTGATGAGCATCTACGAGAGGGAGAGTGGATCTACGTACCCTTGTAGATTGCTAAGCGGGAAGCTTTAAGAAACGCGGGTTGTGTAGTCGAACATCTTCGCTATCCAAATCGCCGAGCGTCCCGCGATCTCATCACGATCCGTCCCACGATCCAATCACGATCCGTCCCGTGAACTCATCACGATCCGTCCCGCGATCTCATCACGATCCGTCTCATGATCTTGATCATGATCTGTCCCGCGAACTCATCACGATCCGTTCCGCGATCTCATCAAGAACCGTCTCGCGATCTCGATCACGGTCCTTTCGATCTAGCGCCGAATGGACGACACCTCCGCGTTCAGCACACGTGTAGCTTGATGACGATCTCCACCGTCTTGATCCAGCAAGAGGAGGTGGAGAGGAGAGAGAGTTCACTGGCAGCGTGACGGCGCTCCGGCGATGGTGATGGAGTGGTTCCGGCGGGGCTTCGCCTAAGCACTGCAGAAAACCGATCTAGAGGAGCACCTGTGGAACGGGTAGCACGTGGCCGTATTTTCTATGTCCAAAAGCCACCCAATCCACTAGTATATATAAGAGGGAGGGATAGGCAGCCCTTGGTTCAAGGCCAAGGGCCCCAAGGAGTCGGCCGGCTAGGAGGGGTGGAATCCTATTCCACCTCCAATCCTAGTTGGACTAGGATTGCTCCCTATTGGCTGATTTTCCACTTTTTCCTTTAGCACTTTGTCTCCCTGGGCCATGGGCCTTTGTGACTATTTTCCCAGCCCACTAAGGGCTGGTTAATACTCTCTCACAGCCCATGGACCTCTTGGGGTCGAAATACCCCTCCCGGAGGCCTCCCGGTACACTACCGGCACTCCCGGTACACTACCGATGAGCCCGAAACTTTTTCGGCGACCAAACCGGGACTTCCTATATATGAACCTTTACCTCCGGACCATTTTGGAGCTCCTCGTGACGTCCGGGATCTCATCCGGGACTCCTAACAACCTTCGGTCACCACCATACATAACTCTATACTATCGAAATGTCACCGAACCTTAAGTGTGCAGACCCTGCGGGTTCGAGAACTATGTAGACATGACCGAGACACCTCTACAGTCAATAACCAATGGCGGGACCTGGACGTCCACATTGGTTCCTACATATTCTACGAAGATCTTTATCGGTCGAACCTCTATGTCAAGGATTCAGTTAATCCCGTATAACGTTCCCTTTGTTCTTCGGTATGTTACTTGCCCAAGATTCGATCGTCGGTATCTCCATACCTAGTTCAACCTCGTTACCGGCAAGTCTCTTTACTCGTTCCGTAATACAAGATCCCACAACTAACAATTAGTCACATTGCTTGCAAGGCTCATTGTGATGTTGTATTACCGAGTGGGCCCCGAGATACCTCTCCGTAACATGGAGTAACAAATCCCAGTCTCGATCCATGCCAACTCAACAAACACCATCGGAGATACCTGTAGAGCACCTTTATAGTCACCCAGTTATGTTGCGACGTTTGATACACACAAGGTACTCCTCTGATATCCGTGAGTTGCATGATCTCATGGTCAAAGGAACATATACATTGACATGCAGAAAACAGTACCAATAAACTGACACGATCATACGCTACGTTTGTAGTTTGGGTCTTGTCCATCACATCATTCTCCTAATGATGTGATCTCGTTATCAAATGACATCTCATGTCCATGGCTAGGAAACCTTAACCATCTTTTGATCAACGAGCTAGTTCACTAGAGGCATACTAGGGACATTGTTTTGTCTATTTACCCACACATGCAATGCGTTTCCAATAACTACAATTATAGCATGGATAATAAATGATTATCATGAACAAGGAAATATAATAATAAACGCTTTATATATTGTCTCTGGGGCATATTTCCAACAAGTAATTTGTTTACCCACCATGATATTTGCCTTCAAGAGAGAAGCCTCTAGTGAAACCTACGATCCCTAGGTATATTTTCCATCATATATTTTCAGATCTATACCTTGTTGCAATTTATTTATCTTTTAGTTTCCGCACTTGTTTGCATCTATCTCTTTAATATCTAATCCTTGCAAATAATCGTGAAGGGATTGACAACCCCTTTAAAGCGTTGGGTGCAAGAGTTTGATTGTTTGTGTAGGTGCAACCATTGGTGACTTGCTTGTTCCTCCTACTGGATTGATACCTTGGTTCTCAACAACTGAGGGAAATAATTATTGATACATCTCCATTGTATCTATAATTTTTGATTGTTTCATGCCAATATTCTACAACTTTCATATACTTTTGGCAACTTTTTATATTATTTTTGGGACTAACATATTGATTCAGTGCCCAGTGTCAGTTCTTGTTTGTTGCATGTTTTTGTTTTGCAGAAAATCCATATTAAACGAAGTCCAAATGGGATAAAAACTTATGGAGATTTTTTTGGAATATATGTGAATTTTGGGAAGTGGAATCAACAGAAGGTGGTGCGCAAGGGGCCCACAAGCCTGGAGGGCGTTCCCAGGGGGTAGGGTGTGCCCTAAGGGCTTGTGGCCGCCCCTTAGGTCGGTTGGAGATGTCCTTTGTCCACAATAAAGATATGTTTATAAGGAAAATCCCCTCAAAATACCAGCCCGATCGTATTTACGGATCTCCGGATATTTAAGAAACGGTGAAAGGCCAGAATCAGAGAGCGCAGAAACAGAAGGAAACAGAGAGAGAGATCCAATCTCGGAGGGGCTCTCGCCCCTCCGTCGCCATGGAGGCCAAGTACCAGAGGGGAAACCCTCATCCCATCTACGGAGGAGTTCAAGGAAGAAGAAGAAGGAGGGGGCTCCCTCCCCCTCTCTCCCGGTGGCGCCAGAACGCCGCCGGGGCCATCATCGTGATAGCGATCTACTCCAACAACTCAGTCATCTTCATCAACACCTCCATCACCTTCCCCCATCTATCTACAGCGGTCCACTCTCCTGCAACCCGCTGTACCCTCTACTTGAACATGGTGCTTTCTGTTCATATTATTATCCAATGATGTGTTGCCATCCTATGATGTCTGAGTAGATTTTTGTTGTCCTATGGGTTGATTGACGATCATGATTGGTTTGAGTTGCATGTTTTATTATTGGTGCTGTCCTATGGTGTTGTCCGTGTCGCGCAAGCGTAAGGGATCCTCGCTATAGGGTGCTGCAATGTCTTCATGATTCGCCATGGTGGGTTGCTTGAGTGACAAAAGCATAAACCTGAGTAGGTGGGTTGTTGCATATGGGAGTAAAGAGGACTTGATACCTTATAACGCTATGGTTGTGTTTTACCTTAATGATCTTTAGTATTTGTGGATGCTTGCTAGAGTTCCAATCATAAGTGCATATGATCCAAGTAGAGAAAGTATGTTAGCTTATGCCTCTCCCTCATATGAAATTGCAATAATGATTACCGGTCTAGTTATTAATTGCCTAGGGACAATTCCGCAACTCCTACCACCACTTTTCCACACTTGTTAAACTAACTTAGTTGTTTCTTTATCTAAGCAGACCCTAGTTTTTATTTACGTGTTCTTTATTATCTTGCAAACCTATCCTATCACACCTACAAAGTACTTCTAGTTTCATACTTGTTCTAGGTAAAGAGAACGTTAAGAGTGTGTAGAGTTGTATCGATGGTCGATAGATCTTGAGGGATATTTGTTCTACCTTTAGCTCCTCATTGGGTTTGACACTCTTAATTATCGAGAAAGGCTACAATTGATCCCCTATACTTGTGGGTTATCACTTATCTACTTAGCTGCATCACCCTTTACTCTTCAAGGGGAAACCAACGCATGTTCAAGAGGTAGCAAGAAGGATTTTTGGCGTCGTTGCTGGGGAGGATACATAACAAGTCAAGACAAGATCTCTCCCGTCAACTTGCCAATTTCTGGCGCCGTTGCCGGGGAGGATACACATCAAGCCTACCAAGTACCCATCACAAACTCGTCTCTTGCATTTACATTATTTGACATTTTCCTCTCATTTTCCTCTCCCCCACTTCTAAAACAATTTTCAGAAAATACCAAAAAGATTTGCCTTTTTGTTCGCCCTTCTTTCGCTTGCCTTTCTTTTTGCTTGTGTGCTTGACTGCTTGCTTTGTCACGATGTCTGAGAATACCAAGTTGTGTGACTTTTCAAATACTAATAATAATGATTTTATTAGTACTCCTATTGCTCCCGCCACTAGTGGGGAATCTTATGAAATCAATGCTGCCTTGCTAAATCTTGTTATGAAAGAACAATTTTCTGGACTTCCTAGTGAAGATGTCGCATCCCATCTAAATACTTTCATTGAGTTGTGTGATATGCAAAATAAGAAAGATGTGGATAATGATATTGTTAAATTGAATCTATTTCCATTCTCGCTATGAGATCGTGCTAAAACTTGGTTTTCATCTTTGCCTAAAAATAGTATTAATTCATGGAATAAGTGTAAAGATGCTTTTATTTCCAAGTACTTTCTGCCCGCTAAGATCATCTCCCTTAGGAATGATATAATGAATTTTAAGCAATTGTATCATGAGCATGTTGCACAATCTTGGGAGAGGATTCTATTAATGATTAGGAATTGTCACGCACATGGTTTGAGTTTATGGATGATTATACAAATTTTCTATGCTGGATTGAATTTCGCTTCTAGAAATCTTTTAGATTCCGCCGCGGGTGGTACTTTTATGGAAATCACGTTAGGAGAAGCTACTAAACTCCTAGATAATATCATGAAAAACTACTCTCAATGGCATACCAAAAGATCTCCTACTAGTAAAAAGGTGCATGCTATTGAAGAAATAAATAATTTGAGTGAAAATATGGATGAATTGATGAAATTGTTTGCTAGTAAGAGTGATCATATTGATCCTAATTATATGCCTTCGTCTTCTTTGATTGGAAATAATAATGAATCTATGGATGTGAATTTTGTTGGTACGAACAATTTTGGTAACAATGCATATAGAGGTAATTTCAACCCTAGGACGTTTCCTAGTAATTCCTCTAATAATTATGGTAATTACTACAACAATTCTTATGGAAATTATAATAAGATGCCCTCTCATCTTGAGAATATTGTTAAATATTTTTTGGTTCACAAAAAGTTTTTAATGCTTCTATTGAAGAAAAAGTGCTTAAGATTGATGATTTGGCTAGGAACGTTGATAGAATTTCTCTTGAGATTGATTCTTTGAAAGTTAGATCTACTCCACCCAAGCATGATATTAATGAGTATTTAAAAGCTATGAGAATTTCTGTTGATGAAAGTAAGGAAAGAACCGCTAGAATCCGTGCTAAGCGTGAATGGCTTGAAAAATTGTTTTCTCGCGATAATAATGATGAAGATCTTAAAGTGATTGGTTTGACTCCTATTGAATATTTGTTTTCCAATGTAAATATTGATAATGATGGGACTGGAGATAAGTCAACTTTAGTTAAAAGGCATCCCAATGATTCGGAGTCTATAGATCTTAATGCTAAGATTTATAAAAGTGGGATTGAAGAGGTAAAAACTTTAAATAGAAATGAACCCACTCTTTTGGATTTCAAGGACTTTAATTATTATATTTGCTATTTGATTTGTTGTATTTCCTTGTTTCAATCCATGATGAATTCTCCTCATGCTTATAGCCAAAAAAAGGCTTTTACTAAACATATAGTTGATGCTATGATGAAATCTTTTGAAGAAAAACTTGAGCTAGAAGTTTCTATTCCTAGAAAGCTTCATGATGAGTGGGAACCTACTACTAAGATTAAAGTCAAAGATTATGAGTGCCATGATTTGTATGATTTGGGTGCTGGTGTTTCCACGATTGCAAAAAATTTATGTGATGTGCTAGGTTACCATGAACTTCATGATTGCTCTCTAAATTTGCATCTTGCGGATTCCACTATTAAGAAACCTATGGGAATGATTAATGATGTTATTATTGTTGCAAATAGGAATTATGTGCATGCAGATTTCATTGTTCTTGAAATAGATTGCAATCCTACATGTCCTATTATTCTTGGTAGACCTTTCCTAAGAACTATTGGTGCAACTATTGACATGAAAGAAGGAAACATTAGATTCCAATTTGCATTAAGGAAAGGCATGGAACACTTTTTTAAAAATAAAATAATATTGCCTTATGAATCTATTATGAGAGCTACTTTTAGATTGCATACCAAAGATGACAATACCTAGATCTATTGTGTTTTGCCTAGCTAGGGCGTTAAACAATAGTGCTTGTTGGGAGGCAACCCAATTTTATTTTTTGTGTTCTGTTTTTGATTACGTTTTTTAGTGTTTACCACATTACTACTTCTGTAGTAATTGTGTTTTGGTGTGTTTGTTAGTGTTTGAGTCAAGTAAAACCTTTGGGGTGATCTATGGTAGTTGTTGATTTGATCTTGCTAAAAAACAGAAACTTTTGCGCTCAGTACATGAATTTTCTAATTTTTTAAGAGCATTTAATTGATCTGAAATGTTCACACAAGATTTATATATAAATTTTCCAGGTTTTAATAATATTTAATAATTTTTTGATTTACAGAAGTATACGAAGTTTTCAGATTGCTACAGACTATTATGTTTTTGACAGATTCTGTTTTCTTTGAGTTGTTTGCCTATTTTGATGAATCTATGCATTGTATCATGTGTTATGAGCCATGTAGAAGTTATATTACAGTAGTTATAACACCCAATATAAATAAATAATGAGTTCACAACATTACCTAAAGTGGTGATTTATATTCTTATGGATCTCACGAGTTTTGTGTTGTGAAGTTTTCATGTTTTGGGTAAAGATTTGATGGACTATGGAATAAGGAGTGGAAAGAGCCTAAGCTTGGGGATGCCCAAGACAACCCAAGTAATATTAAAGAATGCCAAAGAGACTAAGCTTGCGGATGCCTCGGAAGGCACCTCCTCTTTCATCTTCAATCCATCGGTAAATTTACTTGAGGTTATATTTTTATTCACCACATGATATGTGTTTTGCTTGGAGCGTCTTTTATGATATGAGTATTTGCTTGTTAGTTTGACACAATCACCATTAATGCACACATCTTTTGATAGAGACACGCTGAATCGTGAATTTATTAGAATACTCTATGTGCTTCACTTATATCCTTTGAGTTGGACAATTTTGCTCTTTGTGCTTCACTTATATCTTTTAGAGCATTGTGGTGTTGCGGTTTATAGAAATAATTGAACTCTCGTACCTCACTTATATTATTTTGAGAGTTTGAAAAACAGCATGGTAATTGGTCTAGGTTATGAATTTAGTCCTAATATGATAGGCATCCAAAAGGGATATAATAAAAACTTCCATATTAAGTGCATTGAATATTTATGAGAAGTTTGATTCCTTCCATAAAGTTTTGAGATATAAAGATGGTAATGTTAAGAGACATGTTAGGAATTAAATTGTGATTTGGTAAAAATACTTGTGTAAAGGTTTGTGATTCCCGTAGCATGCATGTATGGTGAACCGTTATGTAAGGAAGGCAGAGCATGACTTGTTTATAGATTATCGACCTTTGGGTGAGGGTCGGGGGCACGCGATGGTTAACTCCTACCAACCTCCCCCTAGGAGCATGCATTTAATTCTTTGCTTCAATTACTAATAGACGTTTTCAATAAGTATATGAGTTCTTTATGACTAATGTTGAGTCCATGGATTATACGCACTCTCACCCTTCCACTTTTACTAGCCTCTCTAGTACCGCGCATCTTTCGCCGGTGCAAGAAACACCTTCCTCAAAACAGACACCATATACCTTCCTCAAAACAGCCACCATATATCTTTACTCAAAACAGCCACCATACCTACCTATTATGGCATTTCCATAGCCATTCCGAGATATACTGCCATGCAACTTCCACTGTTTCCTTTTATGACTTGCACCATCACATCCATATTGCATATAGAGTCATATTTTGTCATAGGTATCGAGTTGTAATTTTCTTTTGAGTTTTAAGTAAATAAAAGTGTGATGATTATCCTTAATATAGCATGTGAGTAAAGGATGATGGAAGATATGATTCCCTCACAAGTGGGGACGAGATTCCAGACTTTATGAAAAAATAAAAGAGCCCAGCGAAGCCCAAATAAAAAATGAATAAAAGAGGCCTTAGATACCCACACACAAAAAAAGAGAGAAAAGAGAGAAGGGACAATTCTACTACCTTTTTCCACACTTGTGCTTCAAAGTAGCACCATGATCTTCATGATAGAGAGTCTCCTATTTTGTCACTTTCATATAGCTAGTGGAATTTTTCTTCATGATGCACGTCAACTTAGTTTCCTTTTGAGCTTCCATACACTTATAGCTCTAGTGCATCCTTTGCATGGAAATCTCTACTCACTCACATTGATATCTATTGATTGGCATCTCCATAGTCCGTTGATACGCCTAGTTGATGTGAGACTATCTTCTCCCTTTCCTTCAAAACTCCACCATATTCTATTCCACCTATAGTGCTATATCCATGGCTCGCACTCATGTATTGCGTGAGAGTTAAAAAGGTTTGAGAAAATAAAGGTGTGAAAACAATTGCTTGACTTTTGATCGGGGTTGTGCATGATATAAATACTTTGAGTGGGCAACATGAAGCATAGCCAGACCATATGATATTGTATGGATAACTTTCTTTTGCCATTATATTTTGAAGAGATACACTTGCTTTGCTAGTATGCTTGAAATGTTATTGTTTCTATATCAATATTAAGCTTTTTTTAGTCTTACGGATCAGAATATTCATGCCACAATAAAGAATATTACATGGATAAATATGTTAGGAAGCACTCCGCATCACAAATTCTATTTTTTATCATTTATCTACTCGAGGACGAGGAGGAATTAAGCATGGGGATGCTGATATGTCTCCAACGTATCTATAATTTTTTATGATGGCATGATATTATATTATCTATTTTGGATGTTTTATATGCATTAATATGTTATTTTATATTATTCTTGGGACTAACCTGTTAATCTAGAGCCATGTGTCAGTTTCTGTTTTTCCCTGTTTTTGAGTTTTGCAGATATGGGATATTAAACGGAGTCCAAACGGAATAAAACCTTCAGAAGGAATTTTTCTGGAAGGAAACAAGTAGATCAAGCGTCACGGGAGGTGTCGGGGCGCCACAAGCCTATAAGGCACGGCCCCCCCCCCAGCCACGCCTAGCAGGCTTGTCGCTCCCTGGCAGGTCTCCTAACCCTATTCTCTGGCCTATAAATACCCAAATATTCCCCTAACATCAAAAAGAGCCACGCAAATACTTTTCTGCCGTCGGAAGCCTCCATTCTCGGGAGATCCAATCTTGGAGCCTTTTCCGGTAATCTGTCGAAGGGGGTTTCGATTAGGGAGGGCATCTACATCAACTCCATTGCCCCTCTGATGATGCGTGAGTAGTCCACCATAGACCAACGGGTCCATAGCTAGTAGCTAGATGGCATCTTCTCTCTCTTTGATCTTCAATACCATGTTCTTCATGATCTTCATGGAGATCTATCCGATGTCATCCTCTTTTGTGGTGTGTTTGTCAAGATCCGATGAATTGTGAGTTTATGTTCAGATTATCCATGAATCTTATTTGAATCTCCTCTTAATTATTATTTGCATGATTTCATATTCTTGCAAGTCTCTTCGATTTATTTGTTTGGTTTGGCCAACTAGATTGGTAATTCTTGCAATGGGAGAAGTGCTTGGTTTTGTGTTCAATCTTGCGGTGTCCTCACCCAATGACATAGTAGGGGTAGAGAGGCACGTAATGTATTGTTTCCATCAAGGGTAACAAGATGGGGTTTTAATCATATTGCTTGAGTTTATCCCTCTACATCATGTCATCTTTCTTAATGTGTTACTATGTTCTTCATGAACTTAATACTCTAGATGCAGGCAGGAGTCGGTCGATGTGTGGAGTAATAGTAGTAGATGCAGAATCGTTTTGGTCTACTTGTCATGGACGTGATGCCTATATGCATGATCATTGCCTTTGATAACTACATGATTATTCGCTTTTCTATGAATTGCTTGACAGTAATTTGTTTACCCACCATGATATTTGCCTTCAAGAAAGAAGCCTCTAGTGAAACCTATGGCCCCCAGGTCTATTTTCCATCATATATTTTCAGATCTATACCTTGCTGCGATTTATTTATCTTTTACTTTCCGCACTTGTTTACATCTATATCTTTCAGATCTAATGCTTGCAAATAATCATGAAGGGATTGACAACCCCTTTTTAGTGTTGGGCGCAAGAGTTTGATTGTTTGTGTAGGTGCAACCATTGGTGACTTGCTTGTTCCTCCTACTGGATTGATACCTTGGTTCTCAACAACTGAGGGAAAGACTTATCTACTTCGCTGCATCACCCTTTCTTCTTCAAGGGAAAACCAACGCATGCTCAAGAGGTAGCAGATAGCCACCGCCCCGCTGCCTCCTGGAAAGGAACATATGCGCCCCGAGCTCTACTTCTCCAGAGTAATGGAGGGTGCTCGGGCGATAGAGTCTGAATGTTCCAGAGAGAACATGTACGATTAGATGCGTTGTAATAAGTCCGAAGACTTTTGAACGCTTGTATATTTGTCATGCATGGGTTATCATGTTTTTAATTGTTTGCATTCCTTTATAACTCCTTTGTGGCCGTTTAAACTGAAAGCTACAAGTTGCTCGCTTCAGCCTCCGTGTAGATACTACGTGAGGTGTCAGTAGTTACGCACTGTAACCCTTAGCATAACTATCGGTACCCGAAGGCGGTAGTGTGCGGCAGACCAGGCAATTAGACCATAGTGCTTTATTGCTTTCACTTAGCCGAAGGGCTGCGAAAAGGACTGCGGGAGGCTGGTGACTAGCCCCTGGTGACTTGTGATCAGTGGCTAAAGCCGATATCACATGGTTTGTACGAATAACCAAAACCCACCGTATGACACGAGATGACCTCTGACGAGGTTGTGAGTATAACACTTAGGCTCGGATTCGCAGACCGGTTCTCGCATACCATGACAGTCAGTTTTCAGCTTTCTCCTCTGAGGTGCTTGACCAGACTAGTCGGAAACACAATCGTAGAGGTTCTCCCTTTGCCCTTTTAGCCGAACTAGCAGAACGTAAAGGGTAAAGCACAGGAGCGGGGGAACCCAACTATTGACCCAAGACATAGTTCGAAACTAATGCATATAAAGCGAATTCCAAGACGCCGAACGTATAAGCAAATATTCGTAAGGCGATTTTATTTTTAAAGTCGAGCTCCCGATCTATTAGCCGGTTGCATCGCAACATACCGAACAGTTTCACAAGAAGAGGGAGAAAGAAAATATGTGCCAACGAGGGCGACGAGACAAACATGTATAATGATGCTATATTTTTCTCAACAACTCTTATTGCTCGCATTGCCGAAGCAACTGCTTACAGGTATGTGAAAGAGGAAGAAATTCTACAGGAGTGGTTGTACCAGGGGTCTCCGATTGGTGACCTTACGTCCTCGATGTGCCCCGCCGCTTCTTTACTCCTATGCCTTGGTGCAGCTCAATGGGTTGTACTGTTCGGCGAACGGATCTTGCAAACAAGGTCTTGATAAGACGCCGAAGTGTGGATGATCTTTACGCCTTTGTCAGGTCCTTTGATAGTGCATGCATTGTGTCCGAAGATAATGTAATGGTATTAGTTCGGTCCAGCCGAACACTTACCCTTCTTTCCCCACTGCTGCCCATGGAATTTTAAGTGCGAAGTAGTGCTTCCTAGGCACGTACTTTGTTGATCTTGGAGTTGTGCGATGGGGGCCAAATCCCAATTTAAGGGGAGGGGAAGGTTCTGAGAGTTCGTACTAAAACCGTGCTCGCTTCCCCACCTTGTGTTCCTTTACGGCAGATGTCGAAGTTTGCCGATCATTGTTGTAATTAAATTCGGCCTCCAGGGCCAGCGCATGCTCCTTAGTTCGGAGGGAGCGCTTTGTGCTGCCGTTGGCAGTAATGACCCCCTTGGGGCCTGGCATCTTGAGCTTGAGGTATGTGTAGTGCGGTACGGCGTTGAAGCGAGCAAACGATGTTCGACCGAGCAAGGCGTGATAGTTGTTGCGGAAGGGCACAATGTCGAAGATCAAGTCTTTGCTTCGAAAGTTGTCGGGCGAGCCGACCACTACTTCCAGGCCGATGGAGACCGTACACTGAGCCTCGATGCCTGGAATCACTCCTTTGAAGGTAGTGTTACTGGGTTTGATCCTTGACGGATCTATACCCATCTTTTTCACCGTGTCTAAGTAAATCAGGTTAAAGCTACTTCCTCTGTCCATTAGGACTTTTGTGAGGTGATACCCATCTATGATGGGGTCTAGGACGAGTGCGGCCGAACCCCCGTGACGGATACTAGTCGGGTGATCACGTCGATCAAAGGTGATCGGATATGCCAACCATGGGTTATACATCGGGGCTATAGGCTCTATAGCGTAGACCTCTCGAAGGGCGCGCTTCCTCTCCTTCTTGGGTATATGGGTGGCATATATCATGTTTACTATTTTGACCTCTGGAGGGAATTTCTTTTGTCCGCCATCAATCGGACCCTGAGGCTCATCCTCATCCTCGCTGCGAGGGATCTTTCCTTGATCCTCAGACGTGAGTTTGCCGGCCTGTTAGAACACCCAGTAATTGCGGTGCGTGTGGTTGGCGGGCTTCTCTTGAGTGTCATGGATTTGGCAGGGTCTTTCCATGATGTTCTCTCGTGGGGTTGGTCAATCGTGATTGCCTTTAGGAGGCTTCTTCCGCTGCCCTGGTCGGGAGTAGCAGAAGCCAGCGTTAATGGCCGTGTCATCGGCATCACTGTTGTTGTGCCGGCGCTTGTTCTTGTTGCGCTTTGATTTCCCGTTACCGTCCCGAACTTCGGAGGTTCGGGGGTCTTCGGAGTTGTGTCTGCGTCTTGCTAGCCAATTATCCTTGCCCGCACAAAAGCAGGTCATGAGTGATGTGAAGGCCAACATAGACCGAGGTTTATCCTTGTCGAGCTAGCGAGCCAACCATTCATCCCGAATATTGAGCCGGAAGGAGGCTATTGCCTCAGCGTCCGGGCAGTCAACAATCTAGTTTTTCTTGGTCAAGAACCGATTCCAGAATTGTCGCGTCGATTCTCCAAGCTTCGGAACGACATTTCTTAGGTCGAAGGAATCTGGCGGCCGAACATAGTGTTGGAAATATGCCCTAGAGGCAATAAACAAAGTGTTTATTATTATATTTCCTTGTTCATGATAATCGTTTATTATCCATGCTATAATTGTATTAATTGGAAACACATTACATGTGTGGGTAAATAGACAACACTTTGTCCCTAATATGCCTCTAGTGAACTAGCTCGTTTATCAAAGATGGTCAAGGCTTCCTAGCCATTGACATGTGATGTCATTTGATAACGGGATCACAAAATTAGGAGAATAATGTGATGGACAAGACCCAAACTACAAACATAGCATATGATCGTGTCAATTAATTGCTACTGTTTTCTGCATGTCAAGTATATGTTCCTATGACCATGAGATCATGTAACTCACGGACACCAGATGAGTGCCATGTGTGTATCAAACATCGCAACGTAACTGGGTGACTATAAGGTGCCCTACAGGTATCTCCGAGGGTGTCTGTTCAGTTGGCATGGATCAATACTGGGATTTGTTACTCCATGCGAAAGAGAGGTATCTCAGGGCCCACTCGGTAATACAACGTCAAAATAAGCCTTGCAAGCAATGTGACTAAGTGTTAGTCATAGGATCTTGTATTATGGAACGAGTAAAGAGACTTTCTGGTAACGAGTTTGAACTAGGTATGGAGATACCGACGATCGAATCTCGGCAAGTAACATACCGAAGAACAAAGGGAACATCATACGGGATTAACTGAATCCTTGACATAGAGGTTCGACCGATAAAGATATTCGTAGAATATGTAGGAACCAATATGGGCATCTAGGTCCCGCTATAGGTTATTGACCATAGAGGTGTCTCGGTCATGTCTACATAATTCTCGAACCCGCAGGCTCTGCACACTTAAGGTTCGGTGACGTTTCGGTAGTATAGAGTTATGTGTGGTGGTTAATGAAGGTTGTTCGGAGTCCTGGATGAGATCCCGTACATCACGAGGAGCTCCGGAATGGTCCGGAGGTAAAGATTGATATATAGGAAGTCCTATTTTGGTGGCCGGAAAAGTTTCGGGCTCATCGGTAGTGTACCGGGAGTGTCGGTAGTGTATCAGGAGACCATCGGGAGGGGTATTTCGACCCAAGAGGCTACATGGGCTGTGGAAGAGTGAATACCATCCCTTAGTGGGATGGTGGAAGTCACACATAAGGCCCATGCAGCTAGGAAGAAAAGCCCAAAGAGAAAAAGGTGGAAAAAGGCAAAAAGACCAAAATAAGGAGGAGTCCTAGTCTTACTAGGATTGGAGGAGGAATCCTCCTCTCCTCCTTGGTTCGGCCGAAGCCTAGATGGCTTGGCCCTTGGGCCAAGCCTCCTCCTCTCTTCCTCTTATATATACTAGAGGTTTTAGGGGTTTTGGCACTTGATTTTCAGCCACGTGCTACCCGTTCCTCTAGTGCATAGTTTCTCCTCTAGATCGGTTTTCTGCAGTGCTTAGGCAAAGCCCTACCGGAATTGCTCCACCACCATCGCCGCAACGCCATCACGCTGTCGGAGAACTCGTCTACCACTCCGCTCCTTCTTGCTGGATCAAGAAGACGGAGATCGTCATCAAGCTGTACGTGTGCTGAACGCGGAGGTGTCGTCCGTTCGGTGCTTGATCGGGACGGATCGTGATTGGACCACGCGACACTCGGCGATTTGGATCGCAAAGACGTTCGACTACACCAACCGCGTTTCTTAACGCTTCCCGCTTAGCGATCTACAAGGGTACGTAGATCCACTCTCCCTCTTGTAGATGTTCATCGCCATGGATAGATCTTGCGTGTGCGTAGGAATTTTTTTGTTTCCCATGCAACGTTCCCCAACAGTGGTATCAGAGCTAGGTCTATGTGTAGATGAGATCTCGAGTAGAACACAAAAAGTTTGTGGGTGTTAATGCTTAGATTGCTTCCTCCCTTGGTCATGTTTTGGTTCAGCGGTATTGTGGGATGAAGCGGCTCGGACCAACATTACTCGTACGCTTACGAGAGACCGGTTCCCTCAACTGCAACTTGTTGCAAAAGATGGCTAGCGGGTGCCAGTTTCTCCTACTTTAGTTGGATCGGATTCGACAAAGGCGGTCCTTGAGAAGGTTGAAAAGCAACTTATGTATCACCGTTGTGGTTTATGTGTAGGTGAGAATTGTTCTTGCTAGATACCCGTAGCAACCTCGTAAAACATGCAACAACAATTAGAGGACGTCTAACTTGTTTTTGCAGGGTATGTTGTGATGTGATATGGCCAATTACATGATGTGATATATGTGATGTATGAGATGATCATGTATTGTATAGAATATCACGACTTGCATGTCGATGAGTACAGCAACCGGCAGGAGCCATAGGGTTGTCTTTAATTATTGTATGACCTATGTGTCAATCATTAAGCGCTATGTAATGCTTTACTTTATCGCTAAATGATAGCAATAGTAGTAGAAGCATGATGGGCACGACAACCCCGATGGCGACACGTTGACGGAGATCAAGATGATGGAGATCATGGTGTCGTGCCGGTGACGATGGAGATCATGTCGGTGCTTTCAAGATGGAGATCAAAAGCACAAGTTCATGGCCATATCATGTCACTTATGATTTGCATTTGATGTTAATCCTTTTATGCACCTTGTTTTGCTTAGGACGCCGGTAGCATTATAAGGTGATCCCTCACTTAAATTTCAAGATGAATTGTGTTCTCCTTGAGTGTGCACCGTTGCGAAAGTCCATCGTGTTGAGACACCACGTGATGATCGGGTGTGAGAGACTCTACGTTCACATACAACGGGTGAAAGCCAGTGTTGCACGCGCAGAACACTCGGGTTAAACTTGACGAGCCTAGCATGTATAGACATGGCCTCGGAACACAAGAGACCGAAAGGTCGAACATGAGTCATAGAGTAGATATGATCAACATGATGATGTTCACCATTGAAACCACCTCAACTCTCGTGATGATCGGACTTGAGTTGGTGAATTTGGATCATGTGACACTCAGATGACCTGAGGGATGTCAATTTGAGTGGAAGCTTTAGTAATTTGATTAACTAAACTCATTATCTTGAACAATAGTCTAAGTAACCTTTGCATATTTATGTTCTAGATCAATGGCTCGCGTAGTAGCACCCCTGAATTTTAATGCGTTCCTAGAGAAAGCTAAGTTGAAAGATGATGGAAGTAACTTTGTTGACTTGGCTCGTAATCTGAGGATTATCCTCACGGCTTCTCAGAAATCATATGTCCTTGATGCACTGCTTGGTGACCAACCAGAAGACATGTCATCCGAAGACGTTAAGAACGCTTGGGAGGCACGTTCTCGAGATTACTCAATAGTTCAGTGTGCAATATTGCATGGCTTAGAACCGGGACTTCAAAGATGTTTTGAACGTCATGGAGCATATGAGATGTTCCAGGAGTTGAAGTTTATCTTTCAGAAGAATGCCCGGATCGAGAGGTATGAGATCTCCGATAAGTTCTATGCTTGCAAAATGGAGGAGAATGGGTCTATCAGTGAGCATATACACAGAATGTCTGGGTATTCGAATCGTCTAGTAGAGTTGGGAATTGCCCTTCCGCCAGAGGCGATCACTGACAGAGTTCTTCAATCACTGCCACCTAGTTACAAGAGCTTTGTGATGAACTATAACATGCACAGGATGAACAACTCAGTCGCCGAGCTGTGTTGCGATGCTAAAAGTCGCTGAGTCTGAAATCCAGAAAGAACATCAAGTGTTGATGGTCAATAAAACCACTAGTTTCAAGAAGAATGGCAAGGGCAAGGGCAAGAAGGGTAAAACCAAGAAGGATGGCAAAGCAGTTGTTATTCCTGTAAAGAAGCCCAAGCATGGACG
Source organism: Hordeum marinum (assembly GCA_022496015.1). NCBI lineage: Eukaryota > Viridiplantae > Streptophyta > Magnoliopsida > Poales > Poaceae > Hordeum > Hordeum marinum. The sequence continues at coordinate 366,208,038 of CM039673.1, read as the reverse complement.
CAAGCCAGAAACTGAGTGATTTCATTGCAAGGGAATTGGTCACTGGAAGCGGAACTGCCCCAACTACCTGGCTGACAAGAAGGCGGCCAACGACAAACAAGGTATATATGATATACATGTTATTGATGTGTACCTTACTAGCTCTCGTTGTAGTGCCTGGGTATTTGATACCGGTTCGGTTGCTCACATTTGCAACTCAAAACAGGAACTACGGAATAGACGAAGGCTGGCAAAGGATGAAGTGACGATGCGCATGGGAAATGGTTCCAAGGTTGATGTGATCGCCGTCAGCACGCTCTCTCTTCGATTACCATTGGGATTAGTGATGAACCTGAATAATTTTTATTTAGTGCCTACGTTAAGCATGAATATTATATTTGGATCTTGTTTATTGCGAGACGGTTACTCATTTAAATCGGAAAATAAAGGTTTTTCTATTTATATGAGTAATATCTTTTATGGTCATGTAGCCAATGTGAGGGGTTTATTCATATTGAATCTTGATAGTGATGATACACATGTTCATAACATTCATGCCAAAAGATGTAGAGTTGATAATGATAGTACCCCTTTCTTGTGGCGCTGCCGTTTAGGTCATATTGGTGTAAAATGCATGAGGAAGCTCCATGTTGATGGACTTTTGGAGTCACTTGATTTTGAATCACTTGACACATGTGAACCATGCCTCATGGGCAAGATGACTAAAATGCCGTTCTCTGGAACAATGGAATGGGCAAGTGACTTATTGGAAATCATACATACTGATGTGTGCGGTCCAATGAATGTCACAGCGCGTGGTGCATATCGTTATTTTCTCACCTTCACTGATGGCTTAAGTAGATATGAGTATATTTACTTAATGAAACACAAGTCTGAAATGTTTGAAAAGTTCAAGCGATTTCAGAGTGAAGTTGAGAATCATCGTAACAAGAAGATTAAATTCCTGCGATCTGATCGAGGAGGTGAATATCTGAGTTATGAGTTTGGCAGTCACTTAAGACAGTGCGGAATTGTTTCACAGTTGACACCGCCTGGAAAACCACAGCGTAATGGTGTATCCGAACGTCGTAATCGAACCTTATTAGATATGGTGTGTTCTATGATGTATCTTGCTGATTTGCCACTATCGTTTTAGGGTTATGCATTAGAGACAGCTGCATTCACTTTAAATAGGGCACCATCAAAATCCGTTGAGACGACGCCATATGAACTATGGTTTGGCAAGAGGCCAAAGTTGTCGTTTCTTAAAGTTTGGGGATGTGATGCTTATGTCAAAAAGCTTCAGCCTGAAAAGCTGGAACCCAAAGCGGAGAAATGCGTCTTCATAGGATACCCAAAAGAGACAGTCAGGTATACCTTCTATCGCAGATTCGAAGGCAAAGTGTTTGTCGCTAAGAACGGAACATTTCTTGAGAAAGAGTTTCTCTTGAAAGAATTGAGTGGGAGGAAAATAGAGCTTGATGAGGTTATTGAACCTTTACTTCAACCAAAAAGTAGCACAGCACAGAAAGATGTTTCTGTGGAACCTACGACGGTTGAAGAGGAAGTTAATGATGATGATCATGAAGCTTCGGATCAAGCTACTACTAAACCTCGTAGGTCGACAAGGGTGCGTACCGCTCCTAAGTGGTACGGCAACCCTATCTTGGAGGTCTTGTTGTTGGACAACAATGAACCTACGAGCTATGGAGGAGCAATGATGGGCCCAGATTCCGAGAAATGGTTAGAGGCCATGAAATCCGAGATGGGATCCATGTATGAAAACAAAGTATGGACTTTGGAAGTATTACATGAAGGGCGAAAGGCCATTCAGAACAAATGGATCTTTAAGAAGAAGACGGACGCGGACGGTAATGTCACCGTCTATAAAGCTCGACTTGTGGCAAAGGGCTTTTCACAAGTTCAAGGAGATGACTACGATGAGACCTTCTCACCCGTAGCGATGCTTAAGTCTATCAGAATCATGTTGGCAATAGTTGCTTATTTCGATTATGAAATTTGGCAGATGGATGTCAAAACAGCGTTCCTCAACAGTTTCCTTGAGGAAGAGTTGTATATGATACAACCAGAAGGTTTTGTTGATCCAGAGGATGCTGACAAACTTTGCAAACTCCAGCGATCCATTTATGGGCTGGTGCAAGCATCTCGGAGTTGGAATAAGCGCTTTGATGAGGTGATCAAAGCACTTAGGTTTATACAAGTTTATGGAGAACCTTGTATTTACAAGAAAGTGAGTGGGAGCTCTATAGCTTTTCTAATATTATATGTGGATGACATATTGCTGATTGGAAACAATATAGAAATGTTGGAAAGCGTGAAGGAATATTTAAACAAGAGTTTTTCAATGAAGGACCTAGGAGAAGCTGCTTTCATATTAGGCATTAAGATCTATAGAGATAGATTGAGACGCTTAATAGCACTTTCACAAAGCACATACCTTGATAAAGTTTTGAAGAAGTTCAAAATGGATCAGTCCAAGAAGGGGTTCTTGCATGTGTTACAAGGTGTGAAGTTGAGTAAGACTCAATGCCCAGTGACTGCAAAAGATAGAGAAAAGATGAGTGTCATCCCCTATGCTTTAGCCATAGGCTCTATCATGTATGGAATGTTGTGCACAAGACCTGATGTCAGCCTTGCCATAAGTATGTCCGGAAGGTTTCAAAGTGATCCTGGAATGGAGCACTGGGCGGCGGTCAAGAATATCCTTAAGTACCTGAAGAGGACTAAGGAAATGTTTCTCGTTTATGGAGGTGATAAAGAGCTCGTTGTAAAGGGTACCTGAAAAGGACTGATCCGGATGACTCTAAGTCACAAACCGGATACGTATTTATTGTCAACAGGGGAGCGGTAAGCTGGTGCAGTTCCAAGCAAAGCATGGTAGCCGATTCTACGTGCGAAACAGAGTACATCACAGCCTCAGAGGCAGCGAAGGAAGGTGTCTGGATGAAGCAGTTCATGACAGATCTTGGAGTAGTGCCTAGTGCACTGAATCCAATGAATCTGTTCTATGACAACACTGGTGCCATTGCTCTGGCCAAGGAACCAAGGTTTCACAAGAGGACCAAACACATAAAGCGACGCTTCAACTCCATCCGCGATTACATCGAGGAGAAGGACATAAATATTTGCAAAGTGCACACGGATCTGAATGTTGCAGACCCGTTGACTAAACCTCTTCCAAGGGCTAAACATGATCAACACCAGAACTGCATGGGTGTTCGATTCATTACAATGTAAATCACGTAGGAAGACTATTGGAAATATGCCCTAGAGGCAATAAATAAAGTTTTTATTATTATATTTCCTCGTTCATGATAATCATTTATTATCCATGCTATAATTGTATTGATTGGAAACACATTACATGTGTGGATAAATAGACAACACTTTGTCCCTAGTATGCCTCTACTGAACTAGCTCGTTGATCAAAGATGGTCAAGGTTTCCTAGCCATTGACATGTGATGTCATTTGATAACGGGATCACATCATTAGGAGAATGATGTGATGGACAAGATCCAAACTACAAACGTAGCATATGATCGTGTCAGTTTATTGCTATTGTTTTCTGCATGTCAAGTATATGTTCCTATGACCATGAGATCATGTAACTCACGGACACCGGATGAGTGCCTTGTGTGTATCAAACGTCGCGACGTAACTGGGTGACTATAAAGGTGCTCTACAGGTATCTCCGAGGGTGTCTGTTGAGTTGGCATGGATCAAGACTGGGATTTGTTACTCCGTGTGACGGAGAGGTATCTCAGGGCCCACTCGATAATACAACGTCAGAATAAGCCTTGCAAGCAATGTGACTAAGTGTTAGTCACGGGATCTTGTATTACGAAACGAGTAAAGAGACTTGCCGGTAACGAGGTCGAACTAGGTATGGAGATACTAACGATCGAATCTCGGGCAAGTAACATGCCGAAGAACAAAGGGAACATCATACGGGATTAACAGAATCCTTGACATAGAGGTTTGACCGATAAAGATCTTCGTAGAATATATAGGAACCAATATGGGCATCTAGGTCCCGCTATTGGTTATTGACCATAGAGGTTTCTCGATCATGTCTACATAGTTCTCGAACCCGCAGGGTCTGCACACTTAAGGTTTGGTGACGTTTCGGTAGTATAGAGTTATGTGTGGTGGTTACCGAAGGTTGTTCGGAGTCCCGGATGATATCCCGGGCTTCACGGGGAGTTCCGGAATGGTCCGTAGGTAAAGATTGGTATATGGGAAGTCCTATTTTGGTCGTCGGAAAAGTTTCGGGCTCATCGGTAGTGTACCGGGAGTGTCGGTAGTGTACCGGGAGACCATCGGGAGGGGTATTTCGACCCAAGAGACTACATGGGCTGTGGGAGTGTGAATACCAGCCCTTAGTGGGCTGGTGGAAGTCCCACATAAGGCACATGCGGCTGGGAAGAAAAGCCCAAAGAGAAAAAGGTGGAAAAGGGCAAAAAGACCAAAATAAGGAGGAGTCCTAGTCCTACTAGGATTGGAGAAGTAATCCTCCTCTCCTCCTTGGTTCGGCTGAAGCCTAGATGGCTTGGACCTTGGGAAAAGCCTCTTCCTCTCTTCCTCTTATATATACTAGAGGTTTTAGGGTTTTGGGCACTTGATTTTCAGCCACGTGCTACCCGTTCCTCTAGTGCATAGTTTCTCCTCTAGATCGGTTTTTCTGTAGTGCTTGGGTGAAGCCCTATCGGAATTGCTCCACCACCATCGCCGCAGCGCCGTCACGCTGCCGGAGAACTCATCTACCTCTCATCTCCCTCTTGCTGGATCAAGAAGGCGGAGATCGTCATCAAGCTGTACATGTGCTGAACGCGGAGGTGTTGTCCGTTCGGTGCTTGATCGGGACGGATCGTGATTGGATCGTGGGACGCTCGGTGATTTGGATCGCGAAGACGTTCGACTATGCCAACCGCGTTTCTTAACGCTTCCCGCTTAGCGATCTACAAGGGTACGTAGATTCACTCTCCCTCTCGTAGATGCTCATCACCATGGATAGATCTTGCGTGTGCGTAGGAAAATTTTTGTTTCCCATGCAACGTTCCCCAACACATAGGTGCCCTGGAAGTTAGATCGGAATGCATCCTCTAGGTCTTCCCAGCATCCAATGGAGTTTTCAGGGAGGTTGTTTAACCAGTGCTGAGCTGGCCCCTTCAGTTGTAGGGGTAGATATTTGATGGCATGGAGATCGTCTCCTCGCGCCATGTGGATGTGGAGGAGGAAGTCCTCAATCCATACAGTTGGGTTAGTTGTCCCATCCTACTGCTCGATGTTCACGGGTTTAAACCCCTCTGGGAACTGATGCTGCATTACCTCATCCGTGAAACACAGTGGGTGGGCGGCGCCTCTAACCCGAGCTATGTCGCGCCGGTATTCGGCGTCTGTTCTAGCCCGGTTGCGTTCCCAGCCTCTATCATTGCGGTCGAGTCAGTGCATGTGCCCGTCCCGTCTGTCGGGTGAGTATCCTCTTGATCCATAGATGGATCTTGTATGACCTGCTTTATAGTTTAGGTCGTCTCGCAGGTCGAACCTGTCATTGGGCTCTAAAGGCTCCTTTCCCCGTCTTCGGGGCATTGCCAGCCTATAACCGGTGTCGTCAGTCGTCCTGTCTCGTCCTCGAGGAGGGTCGTCTGGCTTGTCGTATGGAGTGTGTTTAAGGGACGGCGTATCCGTGAGCTCGTCGTCAAATTGTGGCAGCAGCCTTCGGCATGGGTAACTCTTTGATTGGTCTGACAGACCGATACCGTGTCCGTCCTCAGCTGCGAGGACGCTCGTCCATCGATCATTGAGCTTATCTTGTTCGGCTTTAAGTTGCCGCTCTTTTGCTTTCAGGCTATGGGCTGTTGCTATAAGTTGTTTCCTGAACAGTTCCTGATCTTCCCTATTATCAGGGATGTCAAAGTCATCGGCTTCTGGGATGTCCTCGTCCTCTACAGGGGGAGGTAGTTGTCGTCCTCAAAATCATTGAGGTCATCGGGGTCACGCTCGTCTTCAGGCCTCTCCTGACCCTCTAGCGGGTTTTTGGGAATATCGGGGTCGTCGAGGTCTTTCGGGGTAGCTTCGTCCGCGGTACCTATGATAGCTTTCCTCCCCTTCTTGCCTTTAAACCGTTTATGCGGCTTCCGGCGCCTTGACGGCATGTCGACCGACTTGTCGCCGCCGTTATTGGGTGTGTTCTCGCCATTAACGACGGGAGTTTCCACCATGTAGACATCATACGTGGAGGTGGCGGCCCATCGTCCGGTGTTAACGGGGGTGGGAGCGCAATCCTCTTCATCCATGTATTCTGCCTAATCGGAGGCATAGTCCAACATGTCGGTTAAGTCTTCGGATGTGGCTATCAAGTGGGTGGTGGGTGGGTCGAAAAATTCGTCCTGACCCACCTTGTAGCCGATCTGAGTAGAGATCGGGGTTGGGTCGTTGGTAATCTTCATCGACGAGATCGGATCTAGGGCCTCGTTGAGTGTCGAGAGCTCGATCGGCTCAAACTGCTTGGAACTTTCGGGGTTGATCTCCGGTCTGTCCAGGCGAGTGGAGTGTTCGGCAAGAACAAGTATCCGGTCCTCTGGCACTATGGCCGGATCCTGACTAGGAATCAGGCCATCGCCGAGGTTAACCCCGCAGGCGTGATCGAAAAAGGAACTCGAGGTTAAAGCCTCAGAGTCGTCGGGCGTGGCAGGCGAGACTGCGAGCCCGGTTAGTGATAAGTCACCCCTAGGATCTACGGAGAACTCTAGGTTCCGGAATCTAACCTCTTGACCACGGGCGAAGCTTTCGACATGGCCTAGATGACCGGTCAGGTCGGCGTGCAGTACAACGCTGCCAAAGGCGAAGATCTGTCCGGGGATGAAAGTGTCCATGTTACGGACCTCTTCGTTGATGACAAGGCGAGACATCGATTCCTTGGGGGCGGTCACAGCGGAACTCTCAACAAAACCACCAATGTCGGTGTCAAAACCGGCGGATCTCGGGTAAGGGGTCCCGAACTGTGAGACTAGGATCGATGGTAACAGGAGATGAGGGAGACAAGGTTTACTCATGTTCGGGCCCTCCTATGGAGGTAATACCCTATGTCTTGCTTGATTGTATTGATGATATGTGGGTTACAGAGTTGATCTACCTCGAGATCGAATAACTAAACCCTAGATGAGTTGTTTTGTATCTACAACCTAAAACCCTCCGGCTTATATAGACGCCGAGGGTATCTAGGGTTTACATATGGTCGGTTTCACGCCGAAGAGACAAACATGCCTATTCGCTACATTAAACGTGAAGGACAAGTCACGATTCCCGAAGCTTCCTTCCTAGAGACAGGGCCTTCGATCGATCCAATGTTCGGCAAGCGGCCCATACAGTCCAGCCCATAAGAAACAGGCTGGCTTCCCGAGGACCCCTTAATTTAGGACTACCTCACCAACAACGTCTACAAAAATAAAAGTTGCGTAGTAGACATCAATGCTTCTCCGGCTCCCAGCAACACTGCCACCATCACCGACGTTGCAACCCTCCGGTAATCTCTTTTTTGCATCACTTGATGGTCTTAGCTCTACTTGATCTATTGTTGGTCGCAGCACCACGCACAGTCGCTTGCAGCTCTGAACGCCGCTCCAGCAGCTTCACTCATCGCCGGTTGCAGCTCGTCGACCTGTCCCTTGAACTCGCCATGCTCACCGTCATATGTGTTCGTAGCATTTCCAATGGCGGTCCCAACATCCTAAGTTGCTGCTTCGAACATATACAACAGCGAGGTGTAGCAAATTTTGAGCACAGTTCTAGCAAAATGTCGGGTGGTGCCAATAAAATGTCACGATGGTTCCAGCATCCCAGGTTTCCGCTTCCAGCACATATGACTGCTACTTGTAGCAAATAGCAAGCACGGTTCCAGCAAAACGTCCAGATGGTTCAAGCATCCCAGGTTGTTGCTTCCAACGTATATGACTATCGGTTGTAGCAAATCACTAGCATGGTTCCAGCAAAATGCCAACAGTTATTTCCAGCAAAACGCCCAGACAGTTCCAGCATACCGACTGTCGGTGGTAGCAATTGAAGGGCACAGTCCTAGCATATATGACTGTCGATTCGAGCAAATCACTGGGCATGGTCCAGCATCACCATGACCAGCACTGCACACTGGCCACCCCATTGCAGCACCCGGTGTTCACCTTGTACCACGGGGGTCATCCCATGACGACTCCTAGCATCGCCGGTGGCGTAGCAGTAGAAGAACCAATGGGGTGATCGGCCCCTCCCACTTGTTACAACAACAGACACCCATTGACCCAAGTTTGCAGCTGGCTGACAGGAGTTCGTCGGAGGACAATTCCTTTAGGGGAAGACAAAGGAGACAGAACAGGATGGGGATTTGTTCGAGGCAGGGAGGAAAGAATGAATGGCTAGAGTGTTCTTGGAAAGAAGAGGGATAGAGATAGTGGTGGGTGGTGGGGCAGTGCGTCCAGCGTAAAGCCGGCCCAAAACTCGGCCAGCTGGCCGGGTACAATGATTATCCACGGCGGAATCACTCGTGCAAAACAAGCGACAACTCACGCTACTCATCAGACATCGATTATATTAGCATCACTTTTTTCCTCCCATTTAGGCTGCGCTATGCTGGCTCTAACTTTTACACTGGCTCATGATGCTACGCGTTGCTGTGTCCGTCCATTTTCACAATAAAAGAATAGATGATTTCAGAAATATATAGTACTATGAAATGTAAGTTACATAAAAAAATTTAGAAGATACAGTGTGTAAAGTGGATATAAGTATTCATTCATAATAAATACAAGTATCTTTATAGAATGGTCCGAGATGAAATGAGAACATGTAATTTATAACAAAATAATCAAGAGAAAACATTGTACATCAATGTAACTACTTTACCAGGTAGGTGAGGAAGCTTGTCAAGCGTAAAGCGTCGTGGTGTGATACTTGAGAATCCTAGCGGTTTTGTCATCAGTGTTCAACCATGTTACTCACTTTGATATTCAATAAAATGCATCACAAGTCATTTTCATATAAGAAAATTGGTTGTAGAATTGTGAATGAAAAATACAGGGAATTTGTCCAACGCCATTTCTCCTCTCCTTGATTATAATGCTTCGGGATCCATGTCCGTCAATGTCAAAACTAGGTAATCAGTTGCTATAGCATTCTCAAGGCCTCCCGCAGCGCTGCAACAATAACATAAGGTGTGTTTGTGCCCATCCATCATGTAGAAAGAACAATATAAATATTTGAGAGGGAAATGAAGTGTGAATACATCAGATAAGGTTCAGAAACTGGTAATTAATATTGTGTATATCTTCATGAGAGGAGAAGATGCAACAACAATGGACTAACTAAACTGGTATTTGAACAATATTTCAATTCAGTAAAGATGCAGAAACAATAGACAAACCAAACTAGTAAATAAAGCACGACTACAACCATGCTCACGCTAAAAACGTGTTCAACAGAGGCCAAGTAATTATGCAAAAATAATGCTATAACTAAATAGCAGCCTCTCAAGCGAAAACGTATTCCAGAGCATATGCACCCGGGCCCTTCTATCCTAGCCATCCATTCCCGCATCGCGATTTGTGCAAATACATTTCTCTTTTTTGTTTCTCACACATAGAACATGTCTTGAAGTCTAAATCTTTGCAGAACAACAAAGCTTTCTATCTAGAATCTAGGATAAAACTTTTAGATTTTTTGGTACAATATAAATATACAAAATAAGTTTTATTTGATTAAAAAAACTTATTTTTAGTATTTATGTCAGACCAAAAATTCCGAAAGATTTATCTTAGATTCTAGTTAGAACGTTTTGTTGTTCTGCGAAGATTTAGACTTTAAGACATATTCTATGTGAGAGAAATAAAAAGAGAAAATCTCATTTAGAAAGTTAGTTGTATCGCACAGATCTTAAAGCGACATTGGAGAGACATGATAGAAGGGCCCAGGTGCATGTGCTCAAAAAATCTCCATCCGCCTCTCAAGTAGCCCCCTACTCTCAAGCTGTTCAAAGTGTCAATATGCATACTTTGAGAAGTGCTTAGAACTGTATCATGGCAAAGAAGAGTCACAGAGTGCAGACGTAGTAGTGTGCATCAAATTACGTGAAATATAGAATCCTTGCAAACCTGAAAAGAAAATAATATTACTAAGGTGGAACAATTGTAGAAAGGGCAGAGCAGCGGTGGTTACAAAACTGAAAGAGAAAAACGTATTTACATATCACCAGAATTAATGACCTACGGAGAAATAGATAGTGAGAGAACTTCACATCCTCTAGTCTTCTTCAATATATTAGATGAGAACACGGCATCACATCCTCAACCATGGATTTTTTTTCAAAACTAGTATGGATTTTGTACCAAATTTGAAAAGAGCTATAGCAGTTGAATTTTTTTCGAAATTAGTACCCCCGTCGGTCAGCACCAGGCCGGACAGGGGCCCGTCGGCCAGCACCAGGCCAAAGAGGGGTCTGTCGGCCAGCACCCGGCCGAAGAGCCCCTTGTCAGCCAGAGGGGGGGCGAAGAGCCCCCTGTCGGCCAGAGGGGGGCCGAAGAGCCACCTGTCGGCCAGAGGGAGGCCGATGGGCCCCTGGATAAGGCCCAGGGTTTCTTTCTTCCTCCTCCGACCACTCGTTTCACCCTCCCCCGTCTACTAGCCTGCCCCTCTCCACCTTTCACTCCCGTTGCTCTCTGGTGCTTCCACCACCTCGCCGATCTCTTTGCTCGACCACCCATGTTGTTATCGTACCCGCGTAAACAATAGATCAGGGCGCTCTCCACCGGCCTACGGTATTTTTTTTGGATTCCAACTCAATCAAATGAGAACTCTCAAGTCAGTAGTGGATTTAGTTCTTATTGGTCACCGTCCGTCTGCAGGTAAATGGCTTGCCCATTTTGCCGAGCTCCAAGTGGCCCTTGTGCTGCCGTTGATTCCGATGCGTTTGTATTTACTGTGGTGCTGGATCGTTGATGTTCAAGACGTGTTGTAAGATTCTATGTCTTGATTATCTGACTGTGGCATATTCGAATGCCTTTGTTTATATGATTATGATGTTTGCTTCCATTCTTGTTGTAGTATGTTCCATGTAGTGTTAGATCACATCTTGCTCGGTACATTGAGGAGTGCAGAGCTTTAGCTATTCGGAGAGGTGACACAAATATTGATCTTGTTCTGCACAACAGTGAGGGTAACTTATACCATGTTATATTTACACATGGTAGGATGAGCAGTAAATTACATGGTCCTTCATGGGAGGAACTTGTGAATGATTATGGTCTTCGCCGTAGTGACATGATGACTGTTATGCTTAAGCACTAGGGAACTTATATTAGTGTTGAATTTCATCGGGATGGTGTTATGTTGTTTCCTTTACCCCATGTTGGTAAGATATTTGTTTTTGACTTATTTTTAGATTTGTTTCAGCTTATACGTTTTGCTGTTCATCTGAGTTAGTGAAATCATTTTTTTGTAGCTCTTGAGAATCTGAGTGAAACTCAGAGGGAACTTGTTGACAGTTGTTTTTACAGTCGTGGTGTCACTCTGAATTATCATCAAATGTATGTCATGTCGTGGAAGCTCTTTGATTACAACTACATATTGTGTACTCCTTTTGTTCATAGGATGGATCGCATGAATGTTATTTCTCAACATATGGTAAGCTTTGGTTTCTGGTTTTAATTATTTGTTTGTTCTTTGTTGGTTCATAGGATGGATCATATAACTTGCTTTTTTTGTCAGGTTATTCCTACCATGGTTGTCAGGAGTTTGATGGAATTTGTGGCTATTCCTAGGACTGGTTCTTTAACTCTTGAAATTACTTTGGATTCATAAGATGATGATATATTTGTGAGCATTCCTTGTTCCTACTTCATTGGCTTGGGTGATCGAATGGTGTTGAAGAAGGAAGGTTTCGGTAATTTTCTGCTGGCATCGTCTATTGAAGTCAACAATTTGGTGCTTGTAACATTCAAACAGCGTGAACAGGAGCTAGCTGTTGTTTTCAGCTATCTGCCATAGTGAGAAAGAAAGAAAGGGCTCGTGCAGCCCAGGCAAAAAAAAATATCCACGTAGTACTCAGTAGATTTATATTTTTGTATCTTAATTTCAGCAAGTTGTATCTTAATTTCAGCAAGATGTATATTAATTTCAGCAAGCCATACTATTCTCCTTATTATTTTCTACCATACTGTGCCGCCACCTTTTCCCCACCATTCTCTGTCGCCACTTTCCTTCCCGCCATTCTCTCCCGCCATTCTCTCCTGCCTTTCTCTCCCGCCATTCTCTCCCGCCATTTTCTCCTGCCAAGTATTCCCGCCAAATTTTCCCGCCCGATTTCCCGCCATTGTTGTTGTCATCTGCCTATAAAAGGAGGCATTGTATCTGCCTTCCTCCATCAACCACCAACACTCGAAAAAACCAGTGCGGTAGTCATTATGAGTTTGCCTTGTTCGGATCAAAGCATTAGGCCTAGCAAATGGAAGAGTGCGAAGTTGCCTCAGGGGGTGGAAGCAGTTCGTTGTTGGTGCGGGGATCTCTGCAAGGTGAAGGAGGTGACGGATTTTCAGATTGGTTGGGCATGAAGTTTTTCATGTGCGCTAATTATGAGGAAGATCCACCCGTTGGTCCTTCACCGTACATCACGCCTCCGGTATGTTTCAGTCACCCAGAATAAACACGTTGTTGATATTTTTGTTGATTTGATTTTTATATTTCTGTTTCTTTTGTAGTCTCCTCCGCCCCTGTGCCAGTACTATCGTTGGATAGACACGAAAATGCCGGACTGGGCGATGACTGAGATACGTGAAAGAAGTTGTCGTGCATGGGCAAGTTTGGACTTGGAGGAGCGCTACGAGAAGGTGGCAGCAGAGGAGAAAGCAGAGCAGGAGAGAGCTTGGCAAGAGTACTATGTGGAGCAGAGGGCTTTTCTTGCTGAGATGAAGAAGAAAAACAAAGAAAACCAACTTCGACTAGCGGAGATCTACCGGCAGCGAGAGGAGGCCCGTGAGGCTGAGAGGCAGAGAAAGAAAGAAAGGGCTCGTGCAGCCCAGGCAGCAGAAGAAGCTGCAGATGGAAAAGGAAAATATCCACGTTGGACTCAGTAGATTTATATTTTTGTAACTCAATTTCAGCAAGTTGTATCTTAATTTGAGCAAGTTGTATCTTAATTTCAGCAAGTTCTATCTTAATTTTAGCAAATTGTATCTTAATTTCAGTGAGAAGCGTGATACTTGCCTCTTGTGCAACTGCATTGGTTCTCTCCCGCCACTTTCTCTCCCGCCATTCGTTCCCGCCATTCTCTTTCCTGCCTTTCTCTCCCGCCACTTTCTCTCCCGCCTATATAACCACATTCGCAGCAAGGAGGGTGAGCAGGACCTTCCTTTCCCTTTTGCTCCGCCATCCTTCCGCTCTCGCCATCCTTTCGTGGAGATGTCTCGTCCTCCTCATCCTCACTATCTTTTTGATCGTAGTTTTCACAAGGGTATGTCCGACCATCTTCTTCGTCTAGCTGCTAATTTCAAGATGAATGATAGAGTAGTTCCATGGGAGGAACTCATTAGTAGTGACTTCATAATGAATGAGTCGGCTCACCAATTAGCTAGGAGGGGGTGGCCTCCCAAGACTTTTGAGGAGATACGGAAAGAAATTCTGAGGTTGCATGCCAGATGGCAAAAGCAACTGCACAAGGGTGATGCTTATCTCAGGATTGCTATGAATAATTCAGGTTTAGGGTCAGCAGAAAGTGAGGACGAGGACGACCTCTTCATGCCGAGCAGCAAGGTGAAGAGTTCTGCATCGAAGGGAAAGAGTTCTGCATCGACGAAGGGGAAGAGTTCTACATCAACGAAGGGGAAGAGTTCTGCATCGATGGAGGACGAAGATGACGTCTTCATGCCGAGTACCAAGGTGAAGACGACCGCATAGTCGATGGGCAACAGTTCTGCAGCGACAAAGGGGAAGAGATCTGCATCGACGGAGGATGATGATGATGCATTCATGTAATACGTTTTTCATGTAGTACTATTTTCTGTAGTGATGTTTTATGTAGTGCATTTTAATTAAGTTGTAACGTTTAATTCAGTCTTAATGTTTAATTCAGTTGTACTTTCTAATTCATTTGGACGTATTTGGTTTGCGTTACTATTGTTCTCTCTCCAAACCAAATAAGTCTCAACCATAAATATGTCGCATACATGAATATATCCGATACATAGAGGCTAAATATGTCAAATACATGAATATGTCCGATACATAAAGGCTACATATGTCTCATATATAAATAGATAGTCATGTCTCGTTTGTAGATGACCATATCACTGCTGGGGCTTGCGACGAATCTTGGGCTTCCTCGGACGTGGACCAGAAGGCGATAAGCGCTGAGGCGATGGACGAGTGTCACGATGACCATGACCATAGAATACCTTGTCCGTCGGTGTCTGTGTCTCCTGCGTCAATGGTGGTGGTGGAGTGGCAAGAACTGTCTCCAAGATACCATAGGTGCATGCACCACGGTCATCGTCCTCACCATCGCCAGGTATGTATGAACTAGGACCAGTAAACAGAGGTGACTGAACTGAAGTTATGAACGGTTGCGACTGGCTGCCTCCTGCTGGTAAATTAAAACATGTAAAGAATGACTTATGAGGCTAAATTTTGTAAAAGAATGTACAAAGTTAAGTTACCTAGGTCCATCTGCTGAAGCCAGGAAGAGTCCCCGGGCTGTGAAGGAGGTGGCTGCTGGTAGAAATAGCCCCCGGGCTGTGAAGGAAGTGGGTGTTGGTAGAAATAACCCCCGGGCTGTGACAGAGGTGCCTGCTGCCAGGAGGAGCTCCCTAGCTGTGAAGGAGGTGCCTGCTGCCAAGAGGAGCTCCCTGGCTGTGAAGGAGGTGTCTGCTGCCAGGAGGAGCTACCTGGTTGTGAAGGAGGTGCCTACTGCCAGAAGGAGCTCCCTGGCTGCGAAGGAGGTTCCTGCTGCCAGGAGGAGCTCCCTGGATGTGAAGATCGAGGTTCTGAACGCTGCAGAGAGGGGCATGGCGGATGATGTGCTACACGAGTGTCAACAACATCAGAAGATCGTCTACATGTAATAGCTGCGACGATCCCGCGTATCTTTGCTTGAAGACTCTTCAACCTTGTTGCTTGCTCTCGCTGTGGGATATTTTCTCCTCTGTCAACGCGGTCCACCAAAGCGGTAACCTCCTCTAGCGCCTGAGTTGACAATTCACCCTGTACACAGAAAGTGAACCAATTGTACATGTTCATGTATAGGGAAAACTTAGCATGTGACAAAAACTGAGGACATACCGCGTGGTGTCTGGTTCGCACAACTGAGGAAGTTGGGAACATATCGCTAGCGAGAGGAACTGGGATATGATCCGGAGCAGATGATGGAACCAAGTAGATCCTCGTGCTTTGTCTGTAACGCTTCAGATACAACCCGAAATTGTCCCAGTCGAAGACACGAAGTTCATCCCAGATATTTGTCGGGGCAGTAGTCCATTCCTCGATGTAAGGTCTGATGTCGCGAAACCAAGAAGCCTGGGACTTGTTTCCTCCTATGCGATTGTACCTGAGATTGAAATGCACGTAACATGAATAGCTATAAGTAGACTGAACTGTCTCAACAACCTATTAATGCAGAGCTGAGAACCAAAGTAGGATTACTTACTTGTGCATGTGATCTGGTAATTGTGAAATAACCGGAATGTCGGGCTCTTGGCATAGACCAAACTGTCTCATCACCCTATTAATAGCCATCTCCTCAACCATCACGTCAAACACCAACTTGGCCTTGGTCATCCAGTAATGCTGATCTCTAGTGCAGAATCCAAAAATCCCACCTGGGTACCTTTCTAAAATAGCATTACGGGTGTATGGTTTCCATATAACCTGATCCTCGTGCAGACTATCAAACTGCACCGTGAAGGAGGGGTAGCAGCCCCTCACCTGGCCAGGCGTAAACTGTCTTTGTGCATGACAACAAACATTAGTACATAATATTGAATAGCGAGAAATAAACATTACTAATTCATATTGTTAATAATGAAAATACCTCTCTCCGTGCCCAAACAGATCCCATAGTAGGCAAGTCGCCGATAGAAGGCACGTAATGTCCAGCCATGTCCTCATTACCAAAAGGTTTGTCAACGCTGACGTAAGGTCGACCAATAGGGAATCTCTCATATGACCAAAGCTGCAACAATAGTGGACATCCGAGAAGACCAGATTTCCTTGACCTCAACTGGCAAGCTTTGCATAGGCCTCTACACGTAGCTGCTAACACAGCAGAACCAAAACTCATGTCCAGACATTGAGTACTGCCTCCTTTGAATAGTACGGAGACACGAAGGAGATAGCGTCCAACTGAATCTGGCCACAGGCAGCCAACACATGTGAGCAAGGCAGGTGCAATAACTTTGGTTTGTTGCATGTACACTCACATGTTGGATAAAATTCTGCTCCAATTGTAACCTCATGTGTCTTCACCTTATTTGCAGAACCAAAACCATAAGTAGGAAGCTGAATCTCATACCTCCTTTCCTGATTACCTATGAGTGTGATAGTGTGCTTTTTTGCTTTCTTTATCTTCTCAGCCATGTACTCCATGACACGGCTACAATAAGGAGTGTTCTGATTATCTGCAATATGCTTCTTTGCTAACTCGTGCCTTTCTCTGAAATATCTCACAGTGCCATGGAATACACCCTCCATAATAGCTGTCAGTGGAAATGCTCTATTCCCTCTAAGTACAAAGTTATAGATCTCTGCAAGATTGGTTGTCATGTGGCCATACCTAGCTCCATGGGTGTCATGCAGCAAAGACCAATTCACTGGAGGCTCTTTCTCTATCCACTCAGAAAAATTCTTTATTTCCCTGCCCTTCTTTCTCTTCATATTAGGAGGGTCAATTGCTGGCAAGTCACAAAGACCAACTGGCTCCTCAAGCTCCGCAATGAGTGCTATTAATTTAACCTAGTCTTTTTCCATTTTCTTCCTCGCAAGCACCTGCTTCTTAGTGAACTCATCTAGTTTTGACCAAATAAAATCGTATTTGCACCGCTGCTTCTGCTTGCATAACTTCTTGAACAAGTTCATCAACCGTTTGTTCTTGAACTGTGAGAAAAAAATTAGCACCCAAATGGCGCATGCACCATCGACTTTGCAAGTCCTTCCAAGGTGTTGGCTCATCAGCAGTTGGATTACTCAGTGTCTTCACGGCCTTCAATATACCGGGATGTCTGTCATGAATGAGACACACATTTGATCGGTCCTTCACGATCACAATTTTAACTTGCCGGTAGAACCATACCCATCTCGTAAAGTTCTCACCCTCCACAAATGCCATGGCTAGTGGGATGATTTGGTTGTTCCCGTCCACACCAATAGCAGTCGGGATTTGCCCTTTGTATTGACCAGTTAGGAATGTACCATCCACAAACATCACAGGAGGACAATGCCTGAAAGCTTTGATGCACATACCGAAAGAGAAGAATACTCGTTTCAACACCTTGTAATCTGGTATACTATCCAACCTCGTGTGCTGAATGTTAACATAAGTGTCGGGATTCCTCTCCTTCAGTACGTCAAGAAGACGGACAACATTATCATAGGAGTCGAAGAACGTCCCAAACCTCTCCTCCATAGCCTTCTGCTTAGCCTTCCAAGCCTTCCCATATGGAATGTCATACTTCCATCTGACCTTCACTGCTGTCTGGATATGTTTTGCTTCCATATTTTTCTTCGTCACTATCTCAGTATAGATGAGTTGCGCTATGAGAGTTGAAGTAAGGTTTGGATGACGAACCAACATGTTTTTCCTAACACAATTATGCGGGACAACATTTGTCACAACCCAGTGGATGTTATACTTTGGCACGTGGTCGTGCACCTTCGCAGGACAACCTGATTCAACACACTTCACGGTATATTTCGTTGGACTAGATATGTGTGTCCGGAAAACCCTATGCGTAGACATAGCCCACTTTATCACCGCATACTTCATTTTCTTCTTTGTGTCAAACATAGCCCCGATCTGGACTTGGTTCAGATTATATTACCATGGAGTCTCATGGCCATCGTTGATAGTAAAGCATGCGGATATGTCCTGCTCCCATGCAGCAGGAATTGGTACCTCCTCCTCATCCTCGGAATTTTCAGAATCAAGTTCCTCTGCAATCCCATCCTCGTCCTCTTCCTCCATAACCCTCTGCATTTCATCGCCTTCCTCATCACCATCAGCAACACCAGAGGCAGCTAATACTATCGACTGAATACTCTGACCAGCAGCATGACCACTAACATTGTGTGGCACATAATCTGACTCTTTCTCGGCTTGGCTAGCATTCACATCCGGTGGCTATGACCCGGATACAAAAATATCGTTAGCCACTTGACTACTCTGGCCTGGTTCATACCCCACGGTGGGTGGTATGATATTCTCCTCCTTCGCCACTGGTTGCACTAGGGCATACAGATGGATTCTTCGGTCTCTGCAACGACTTAACAGAGACAACCAGTGTTGGCTCCTATCTATCGAAATCAAATCCCACTTGACATTTTTATAGGATTTGGTCCACAAGGCATGAATACTGACGGAACAAACTTCAGGATCCAGGCCAAAACTAGTTGTCAACCAGTGCTTCAACTGCCTAATGTCCAGTCTGTCCGAGTCTGAAAGTGTCATCTCGCCTCTTTTAAACTCGCTAAGATCAACCCCCAACTCATTATATCGAACATTACCAGGGTCGTAATACACAGTGAAATTTATGGATTTAGACATTTTAACCTGTTAGACATTGCCAGCTTCTCATTATTCGCAACGAATAAATCGACACTAAAATAAAACTTACACTAAAATATACCCACGTATTCTAAATAAACCTATACTAAAATGAACTTCACAAAAATAAACCGACACTAATATAACTACACTAACTAAACCTATACTTGGAAAACATACACTAAAATGTACACTAAAATATACATACGTATTCTAAAAAAACTACACTAAAATGAACTTCGCAAAAATAAACCAACACTAATATGACTACACTAACTAAACCTATACTCGGAAAACATACACTAAAATCACTATACTAATAAAAGTAACCTAAAATCACTACACTAATAAAAATAACCTAAACTAATTTTACGTACATTAAAAAACTAACAAAAAACTAACCTAAACTAACAGAAAAAAATTATACCTTTGACGCGTGAGTGCCCTCCTTCTTCCTCTCCATCACTCTACCTTCTCATCATCCACACCTCCACCACCACACCATTTCTCCTCCACACGAACAAATCACTACCACATTGCAAAAAATGAAACCGTAGGGCGGGGAAGAAGAAGACGTTCTATCGTTTCATCGGATTAAAACGGGAAATGGGTGGAGGGAAAGGGAGATCAAGGAGGGGGAAATTTTCGATCGAAGTATGAGAGAAAGAGAGAGCTGGAGGAGGAAGAAGGGGGCTGGCCGCGTCGGCCTTATCCAGGGACCGGTCAGCCTCCTAGCGGCCGACGGGTGGCGCTCGGCCTGGCGTGGGCCGACGACCGGCCTGTTCGGCCTGGCTTCGGCCGATGGGCCGATTTCAGCCTGGTAAAAGCCGACGGTCGGCCCAACTGCGACCGACGGGGTACTACTTTTGTAATTTTTCAAATTGATAATATTTTTTTCAAATTTGATGCACAATTCGTAGTACTTTTGAAAAAAAATCCTCAACCATTGTCACATCAACTCATCCAGATCCATAAAGTATTAGAATTGCACCTGGAAATGCTCGCAAGAGGGTAAGAGGCATGCTAACTTGAAAAAAATAAAAATAAATGGAAGCTGCAATATAACTACATATTTCTGCACCAAGACGCAAATAATAATAAATTATTGTTTGTTGTATGTTCAGAGCTGATTGAATACTTATCTCTTGTGGTGTAGAACATTAAGATGAAAATGTGCGAAAAAGGAAAACATAATGTGAAAACTTAGAGAGGCTCAAAATATAAAGAAGGAAGCTGCTCGTGGGGGCGTGGGGTTCGGCGGGGTCCCTAATGGCGGGGGCGCGCGGATCCGGCGGCTGGGTGGCTGGGAGGCGGCGGTGCGACCTGCGGCGGTGGTGGCGGGGGCATGTGGTGGCGGGGGCTGGCGGGAACTGGCTGGATCCGACCCGTCGGCCTCCAGATGGGCCTCGTGGGGACCGCATCTCCTGGAGGCGCTTCTCCTGTCCTTGGCGGTGGGGTTGGCGCGCGGAGGTGCGGCAGGTGGTGGCGTGCTCGTCCGGACCTAGCGCCTTGGTCCCGACGAGCGGCGCAGGTTTGGGCAGAGGCCCGGCGTGGTGGCTGCTCCAGCTGTGGGAGGCGGTGGTGAGGTGGCTCGGCCCACTGTGCATGGCTGCTTCCTTTCGTCGTGCCGGCACCATTGGCAGTTCGACGGATCGGCTACGGCGACGGCTGGTTTTCCGGCGTTGGCTCATTTGTAGGCGGCCCGTTTTGACCTTCGGTCCCTCTCCTCGTCGTCGGGTCGCTACCTCGTCATAGGTTCGGCCCTTCCCCGACTATGGTCCATCGCTCGTCTCACGCTAGGCTGCAGGACCGAGTTCGTCTCGCGCCCGCCTGCAGGACTGAGTGTGATAGTCTGGCTTATTAGGGTTGATAGACTACTCATATCAATAAGGAATTCCTTATTTTTCGGGAGCCCATTCGAACAGAACTCCCAGGTTAAGTGTGCTTGGCTTGGAGTCGTTCTAGGATGGGTTCTGTGAGGCCAGTCTAGATCCCGCCAGGAGTAACGACTACCGGCGGGTGTGTCCGGAGTGTTACAAGTTGGTATCTCGTTGCATATTGAGCTTCACTTAATGTGTAGTAGTTGTTTGATGTGAATTGCCATGCATTGCATATTAAACCGAACATGCATCGTGTTTTGCATATGTTGTGGTGTATCTTGTGTTGATTGTTGTTTTCGGATTGTTCCTTCTCGATAGAGTTCCGAAAACGTTCGGAGTGTGAGTATTCGTTCGACTTCTTTGGTTCGTCTTCTTCATGGATTCGGTCTTCTTCCGAGCGGGATCTCAGGCAAGATGACTCATTTCCCTGGATATCATTACTATCATTGCCATGCTAGATGTCTTGTTTTCTATCGTTATGTCGCGCTACCTACCACTTGTTTGTTAAGCCTCCCAACATTGCAATGAAAAGCCTCTAACCCTCCATCGTCCCAGCAAACCTTTGTTTGGCTATGTTACCGCTTGCTCAGCCCTTCTTATAGCGTTTCTAGTTGCAGGTGCAATTGCTTCCATGTGCCAACATGGACATTCTTTTGTTATGTCACAATATTGCTGCTATTTAATTTAATGCACTTATATACTTGGTAAAGGTGGAAGGCTTGGCCTTATGATCGGTGTTTTGTTCCACTCTTGCCGCCCCTGGTTACTTGTGCAATGGTGTTATGTTCCATAAATGAGCGCTCCTAACATGCTCGGGGTTGTTATGGGGACTCCCTTGATTTTCGGGTTAGAATAAAACTTGCCTGGCAAGGCCCAACATTGGTATTACATTTGCCTAATAATTAATGAACTTGCATAGGGGATTTTCCGGACCCCGTGGATAATTAATCAACCCCGGGGCCAGTGCTCCGCATGAGTGTTGGTCCAAAATGTCAACAGCCGGTGGCCCCCAGGGGCAACTCTGTGTTTGGCCTACCAGAAGTTTGGACAATCCGTCGTGTCCTGAGACTGAGATACGCGGCTCTTATCGGGTTCGTCAACACGTCGGGAGGCCTTGCTGGATTTGTTTTACCTTTCTCGAACGTCTTGAGTGAGGAACTCTGATCTTCTTCGGGCTATCTCGAGGTGTCGGATTTCCTTTGGAATTGCCTAGGATGGTCACGAGATCCGTGGTTGAGGTTATTCCCGCTGCGTGTGGTTAATTTATGATGGATGAGTTGGAGCACCCCTGCAGGGTTAAATCTTTTCGAGAAGCCGTGTCCGCGGTTATGTGGCAAACTTGGATACTTTGTTTAACACCCGGTCATAGCAAACTTGAAGTAAACTCTAATAAAATACACCAACTGAGTGTGTAACCGTGACTGTCTCTTTTCGTGAGCTCTTATCCGAAAGAGAACACGGAGGGGTTATGTTTGACGTAAGTAGGTGTTCAGGATCAGTTAGTGATCATTACTAGTTCACGTCCGTTATGCGTAGACCACCATACTTTAATTTCTGTACTCGTAAGTTAGCCACTCAAATAAATGCTTAGTCGTTTGCTGCAGCCTCACCACTTAACCATCCCTCACCCATTAAGCTTTAATAGTCTTGATACCCTTGGAAATGAGATTGCTGAGTCCCTGTGGCTCACGGATTACTGCAACAACAGTTGCAGGTACAGGTAATGCGATGATTTGACGTGAGCGCATTGCTTGATTTGATTTGGAGTTCTTCTTATTCTTCTTCCTCTTCGTCAATCTTGGATGGGTTCCAGGCGGCAGCCTGGGATAGCAAGGGTGAATGTCATTTTATCGTTTGATTTCGTCCGTAGTCGGACCTTGCTCTTCTCTATGATGATTGAGTATGTTGTTGTATTGATGTGACTCTAATGTAGCTTGTGGCGAGTGTAAGCCAATTCCATATACTCATCTCTTATGTACATGTACTTGTAATGATATCCATTCTTGCGAACGCATCGAGATGCGCTTCTATCCCTATCGAGGCCCTCGTGCCGAAATAAGGATAGGACCGCATCTTGGGCGTGACACTAAGCTCGTCTCGCGCCCGGCAGCTAGACCGTCCTCGTCTCGTGCCCAGTGGCAGGACCGACCTCGTCTCGTGCCCGGCTGCAGGACGAGTCAATGGAGGCGTTGGGGGCTGCCGAGGGGTGCGAAAGGCCGGTCCTTTCCGCCCACATCTTTGATTGGGGTAGCGGTGGGTCTCGGGTGAGGTGGTGTCCAGGTCTGGGATGCTGGGGCGGCGGCCCTGGTGGTGGTGTCGTGGTGCTCATGGGCAGAGCATGTGGCTAGGTGTTGCCCGGTGCCCATGGCCGTGTGGGAGGCATGGTTGCCGGGGTGTGGTGTCCGATGGCGATGAGTGTTGGCCGGGATGAAAACCTGATCCATTTTTGGTCGGACCGGCGGTGGCGTAGCTCGTTCCCATCTTGAAGGCGTTGTCACGGCTTTCATTGCCCGTCGTGGTGCTCTAGGGGAAACTCTGATCCTCGGGTCGGACGGTGGCGACATTCTGGTCTCGTAACCTTCCTGAAGGCGCCGCCTTGGAGCACACGGTTTGTCGTATGCGGCTTCATCTCTTCGCGTGGCGTGTTCACGGTTGAGAACTTCGGTTGCTCTTGTAGTACTAGGGGTAGTGTTGCTGCGCTCAGCACCTATGTATCCAGCCTTGGGTGTGTGCGTGTGTTGTGGTGGCGTGTGTTTGTTTCTGAGTTGTGATCGGTCATTGCTTTATATATAAAGCGGGGCGAAAGCCTTTTTCGGTAACATGTAAATCCGACCCCTCAAACGTCTGCGGACGCGTCCGGGCGCCTCCACGGACACTGACAGGTCACGCCTGAAATAATGTATTTTACAACCGGATATCTTAAATTAGAAACTTCAAATCCATATTATTACATGCAACACAGACATAAACCTCGTAGTGTCGGTCCAGTCGTCGGCGAGGTAGTACATGAGACACTAGCCGGCTCACGGGACTCGAGCTTCCGGCATCTCCCATGCCCTACTCCTCCTCGTCGGAGCTCGTAACCCGGACGATGCAGGTGGACATCAGATCGATGATAGATCCTTCCTTGGAGGAGCCGACGTTCACCATGATGGGGTTATGGTGCCCGTACTGGTGCACCCTACGGGCGTCGGAGAGTGTGACTTCGCCTCTCTAACATCCAACACCGCAAGGGCCTCCGCCGCCTCCCGCGCCCGCTACCTCGCAAGGTAGGCACGTCACGCCATGTTATCGTGCGAGGAAGCCCATGGTTCGTGCTCGGCGCATCAACGGAAGGGTTGCGCTTCTGCCACGGCGTTCGGACGTCAGACAGACCGCACCGCCTCCGATGAGGCAGTGACGTCAGATCCAAGCACCGATTATGCTGACACAATGGATTCCCGACATTTATATTATGAGACTATAAGTAACATCTGTTTTTTTACAAAATTTTCTTTTATTTTGAAATTGACCCCCCTTGGTTGCTCATCACGCTCCGCAACTGGTTGGAGCTAAGAGATAAACTACTAGGCAAGGAGGGGAGAAGAAACTATATGGCCACGGCAAGAAGGATAGGAGGCGACGCCGAGTTGGCGACATGGCCACAGACGGAAGTGTGAAGGGAAGCATTATATAGTACCTCTGGGCATAAGAAAATTTTGCCACTTTACCAGTCATGAATGAATAATAGGCCATGATTGTGAGCTTGAGGAAGAGCAGAGCAGTTTCCAGCAGCAGACGAAGTGTCTGCCATTATCTGCCTCGCCCCCACCTTTCCTCACATGCATCGTGCGCCTCGGATGATCCCATACCACAACTCTGTCACGCGATGGATTGGATCGACTCGACCCGGATCCCGCTCCTCCGGTCGATCCCAGCGCAAGGATGGACTCGATCCCATCACTCACCTCACCTCACCTCAGGGGGGCAACGCACATCGGTCGTCTTCACTGCATGGAGAATTGGCCGCAGCACGCGCTCCTCTCTCGGCTCGATCGGGAGATGCGGTTGCTGCGCTGCACCTCAATCGGGTCTGATTAGGGTTTCCAGGTTGCGAGTGTGATGGACCTCACAGAGTCGCTCGTAGCCCAGCAACAGACCTCCTTCAAATGGGATGGTGGCTCGCGAAGACCCAATGCATCACATGCCTCCGTTTCGGCCTGTGGAATAGCAGTCTACACGACAGCTGGGACAGATTAGCCACATTGCGAAACAGATCGCTTTGTACATAAAATCTGACGACCAGAAACTATCAAATCGCAAAAACGGATGGTCGAAAACGCTAATCGCTGAGAGAACATGGTTTAGATGTGGTTATACTGTCCTTAATGCGATCTCGAACGGACAAAGGCATTCCATTTAATACACCCTTTCAACATAGGTTGTTTTGGAGGCATAATAAGCAAAATGTTACCCCAAATACCAATTCTCAGTACTTCGAGCTTCGGAAACGAGGTTAAATGGCAATGACCTAAACATTAAAGTTGTTTGTTTCGACGTGAAGGAACTTTTCATGTTGATGTTTTTTTTCATTTGAAGTCATGTTAATTACGTTTTCTGTAATGCCACAATCTGGTGACAACACCTACCCGCTCGTTTCCATTGACAAAATTACATGCATCCCCGGGATCCGACCGCACCTCGGCACCTGGTCAAAAATTTCACCGGACGAACCGAGCACATGAACAAAACGTGCGTGCGTTACGGCTCCTCTGCCTTGTCCTGCGACGGCGATCGGACCCCTTCCCTACTCGACCCCGTCACGGCCGCACCCGCGCCCAGGCAGCCAGCCATGTCGGTTCCTCGTCCGCGCTCCCGAGCGTCGTTGGCCCAGCTCCTCAGATGCTCCACCACGTCGTCCGCGAACACGGCGCTCTTGAACGAGCTCCCCATCTGCATCAATCGATTTAATTTGTCAAGGCTCTGCTAGCCAAGCTTGAGAGTTGAGAATCATGTCTGGCGACGACCACAGTACTCACATGAGAGACGATGGCGTAGAGGGGGAGTGTGCTGTAGCTGCACATGACCTGGACGACCACGCTGACGAGGATCAAACCAAACAAACGTACCTCGGTCAGCTCAGCTATATCTGACAGACGAACATGCATTGCGTGATTGGATCCAAGAGGAGAGCAGGTACGTACCATATGGCGATTCTCGACATGCTGTATCCGAGCTTGTCCATGATGCACGAGTTGTAGCCGAACATCGCCTGTAGTCAAAAGCCATCTTAGAACATACATGAAAAGATCTGATCGCGCGGTGTGTTCATGCGCATGCTTACTATCGTCCAGAACAAGTAGGCGAACTCGAAGGCGTTCTGGAAGAGGATGAAGTGGATGAGGATGAGCAGGGCCCGGGGGCTGCGGAACCAGAAGAGGTCGTCCGACGGGTCGACGGCGATGTCCCCGGCCTCCACGGCGGCGCGCTTCCGGTTCACCTCGTACGCCATCTGCGTTATGATGTGCTCCAGCTTCGTCCCGATCACAAGCAGCAGCTGCATGCATTGCACGCGCACGTTTGAATGATGGCAACAGTAAGGTAATTAGGCTCGTCGATCAGACCAGATCAGATGAGATGAGAGGCACTTACAGTCAACGGGACAAGTGAGATCCAGAAGTATGAGTGCCATCCTGGATCACGAGTTTTCAGTCGTCATGGTCAACTTTGTTACGAGACTGTACATACCCCATGCAGGCAGTCATGAACAAGTAGTACTAAGAAATGAAGCATGCGTACCGGAGACGTTAATTAGCAGGAAGATCATCACAAATATCCAGTAGTACCATCTACAATAAACAAACTGAAGTTAATACAAATACATGGTTCGAAAAAGAAGAACTTGTTAACAATAGAAGCTCTGATCATTACCAGCAGCAGTCGAACTTACTTTATCCCAACGACTCTCTTATAATCCTTCTCGAGGGCCTTGATCATGTAGTCGTAGAAGTTGTATTCTCTGTTCCCCCTGAAGTGCTCCTGTATGTCAACCAGAAATCAGAAAGGGTAAGAAGAAAAATCCATGTCCACACGCATGAATGCCAAATTGCCAAGTAAAGAAGCATCTACCTACCATCAGGAAACCAAGCCTCATGGCGATGTAATCGTCCTTGGTTACTGATCCGTAGAATTGCTTGAAGAAAGAACGCTGGAAGATTACCCAAGTTCAGAGTTCGCACATACAGCAAGTAATAGAAAGAAAGAAAAAATAGAAATCTCAAGTTTACTGCTGCGCTGCTGACTGCGTACCATCCACAGTATGATCATGGTGGCTTTGCCGTACCCCTTGTACCGGTCCTGGATAAACTTGCGCTGCTGCATCTTCATCATCATCTCAGGACCTGCAGCTGTTGGTAAGCAAGCTAAGTAACACACCTCGATTATATTAGTTACCCCATCAGTTGCCAATTTTCCGTAATCGTTTTCTTCTGGCTAAAGTAATCGCCCCATTCAAGAGTTAAGAGTCGTGGTTGCCCTACCACTGTCTCCGTCAGACTTGATGCTCTTCTCCCACTGTTTCCATTTCCGCATCTGCGCACGGTTTACGGTCAGGTCAACGTTGGAAGTTCTGAAATGCTTAGCAGTTGGCACGGACTGGTAGTAGGTTAGTTACCTGTAGAAGCCCCAGCAGCACGGTGAAGGCGCTGAGAGCGACATGCGTGACGGCCAGGACGAAGATGAAGATGTGTATCTGCTCCAACGCGTGCAGCGATAGCAACGGCGCTTTTCCCTGGAACATACGTACACAAGATGGGTTCAAACTTCAGATTTATCTAATCTCGAAATAGGCAGATGCGTTACAGCAAGTACTGGTTAACAAAATAAAAGGTTCACTGACACTGACAGTGTCTCCTAGCCTTAACATTACCACGTCGGTTCTGCGAATAATAAGAACACAAAGTCCAGTGTACCAAGGCCTCGATCAGAGTAAACCTTGTTTCCGGACAAAGTCTACTTGTGTTACGCAGTTTTCTAAACCTACGACGCGCCGACTCTGACACATATGTCCAAACCGGCCCGATCGATTCCCCTGGTACAATGACATTTTCAAACCTGCTTGCTCGTGCAGTACCCCGTGGCTGCTGCAGGCTCTCCCTTGAGCAGCCTCCTGGGCCTCGCGCCCACGCCGGAGGCGGAGACGCCGTAATGCGCCGTCGCCGAGCTGGCTCCGGGGACGCACGGCAGCCAGTGGCCCATGAGGCTCTCGTCGATGCAGATCTTCTGTATCAGGTCTTGCGACACCACCAGCATCAGCGAGATGAACCCCAGCAGCATCAGCTCTGCAAAACCACGCGTCGGTGACAAGCAAGCAAGGAGGCAGCTGTTACCACATGAACGGGGAGACGAGACGACTGACCGACCTTCTTTGAGCTTGAGCAACGCCTCGTACAGGGTCTCCCTCCGGTGAACCAGCGCCTGCACCCGCTCGTGAATCAGTGACACTGGGGAACATTATTTGCGACAAGATCGAATCTAGGTGCAAGGTCGTTGATTTGATTGATCACCTTCCCAAGATAATGCAGGGCGCGCTCGAAGACGATGGAGATGAGGACGATGACGGAGCACACCGACGCGACGATCCATGTCGGAGTGTCCTCCAGAGTCGCGCCACCAGCCATCACTCACGACCGGCTGGTTTCCCGATTTTCCGCTCCTCCTCAGTCCTCACCTTGCCCGCACCGTACTCTTCGTCCTTCTCCTGATTATATACTTCAACCTGCCAGTAAGTATTGTCACACGGAGACGGAGTACTGAACTTTTCAGGGCCCTGTAGACTGACAGTGGCAGCTCAGATGTGCCTCGCAGGCTCCTTTAACCCTGACCGTATTCTCTTTCCCCAAAGGCCAAAGCGATACATTTCCTTTCCCGAAAGAGAACAGCTAAGCCCATGGTTTTCTTTCTCGGTGTATTATGTCCCGTATAGTATTTTAGCCGCGAAAGATTCAAAAGCTTCACGACTCGAAGAAAAAAGACTGGAAAGATGCCAGTAGAATTTATCCTTGTGGAAGTTTCGTTGATCAGCTTGACGATGATGGCGCATGGGTGTTGTCTGTTCCACCGACGTGGAGGCTGCAAAAGCTGGTTGGCGTTTCAAGTGCAAGGCGAGCGTGTGACCTGGAAATCGATAGTAAGAGATTAGCCCATCCATTTTCTGGTTTATCCTCCCAGAACAATATAGATTGACCCAATCCAGCAGACCAATTTGCCACCTCACACAAGTCCAGGTGAGACGGGTACATCCACACCGCCAGTCCATTTTATAGTTTCCACACGGACGACTCAGGCGGCTCCATCTCTTCTCCCCCTCCCCTCTCCCTCGTCGGATTCGGAGGCGGACGCCGATGAAGGGGGAGGCGAGGACGTGCCCATTCGCCTACCGGTGACGAAGGGCCTGGATCCGAGGTGGTGTCCGATGGAGCGATTCCATCGGGAAACTTCCCTTCGGGGTGTGTGGGGTGGGGTGGGGGGTTGAAGCCATCGTCATCACCGACGTTTCTATCATCGTGGGATGACTCATCTCCATCAACATCTTCAACAGCATCATGTCATATCCAAAGCCTAATTCGTCTCTTATATTCAATCTTTGTCTCAAACCTCATATTGGTTCTTATGGGTTATTATTAGTGTTGATTACATCTTATAGTTGATGCTAGTCGATTTATTTGGAGGGAGATTATATGTTCTGATTGTTAATCATATATTTATATCCTCTGATCATGAACATGAATATGATTTGTGAGCAGTTTGTTTATTCTTGAGGACATGGAAGAAGTCTTGTTATAAGTGAATCATATGAAGTTGATTTTCTTTCAATATTTTGATGATGTGTTGTATTGTTCTTCCTTTAGTGGTGTGATATGAATGTCGACTACATGACACATTACCATGCTTGGCCTAGGGGAAGGAATTATGGGATTTGTTTGTAGATGATGGGTTGAGGGAGTGATAGAAGTCCAAACCCTAGTATATGAGGTATTCTGTAAGGAGTTGGTTGGGTCCATATGTTTCATGTTATGGTTAGATTTATCTTAATTCTTTTTTTGTAGTTGTGGATACTTGTGAGAGGGGTATTCATAAGTAGGTAGTTTTTTCAAATAAAAACATCACCTTAGCACCGGTCCACCCACATGACAACTTATCAAGCAATAAACACGAGTCAATGAATCATGATGAAAGTAACTAGACAATATTCCCATGTGCCCTCAACGACGATTTAATCACTGTAAGAAGTACTTTCGGGTTGTCCTTTAGAATAAAAGGATTGGACCACCCTGTTGCACCTTATTACTTTGGTTGCTTATTACTTGCTATAAATTATCTTTCTATCAAACTATCAGTCACAACTACTTTACAACACTTGTAAAGAATACCTTGCTGAAAGCTACTTATTGATTCCTTCTGCTCCTTGTTGGATTCGACACTCTTACTTATCGAAAGAACTATGATTGACCCCTATACTTGTGGGTAATCAAGGGGGTGCACATCAACTTCAGTTGAGTCTTGGTGGCGCCCTGAGTGTTCACCTTGCCCCGGCTGCTTCGAGGGAAACCCTAAATCTGGATCTCTCG
Organism: Hordeum marinum; assembly: GCA_022496015.1. Taxonomy (NCBI): domain Eukaryota; kingdom Viridiplantae; phylum Streptophyta; class Magnoliopsida; order Poales; family Poaceae; genus Hordeum; species Hordeum marinum. Next base: position 366,177,759 of record CM039673.1, on the reverse strand, counting down.
GATTGGACAATAACGGTATCTTTGTTGTCCTTATCCTCCTGGGGCATCATTTTGGAGTAGGTGCTGGTTGGAAAGGACAAGAGGTGGAGCGGTGTTGCCTCTCCATCATCGACGACAGCAGGTCTCTGCGACATGGTGAAGTGGGGTCTTAGTGTTGGACGTGTGTTCATGGGCGCGGAGGAGGGTGTCACTTCCTAGCATCGTGGTGACATCGATGACTGAAGGGTTTGGCAAGATCAATGCATTCATCACTCCTGAAGATGGGATGGCATGACGTCGGCAGATTATAGAGCATGCACATACAGTGCGCACCGAGCGTCTGCTAGACCATTTGGTGCTCATGGCTAGCTGACGGGCAGATTGGTGAGGCCACAAGATTACATGGTGTGTGTGTGGTGTCAGGGCACATCATCAAGCTTATAGGTATGATGACATTGTTAGTTAGGAAGATGGCTTTGAGTTGATTAATGTATTTATTTTGAAATACTTCGTTGAATAATATAATAATGATGGTTGTGTATATCGCTCGATGTAGCGGCCAGAGTTACCCTCCTTTTCGAGAAAACTGATTTCCAAAGTTACATTCCTTTGTTATAAACAACAAGCCATTTTTTTGCAGGAATTATGAATTCCTAGGACATGTCTGAAGTATTCCACGGACCACTTATCTATTCAAGAATTTGACCAATTCACTATCTTGGAACAGACTCTTGAACAACTCTCTCAAGCAATAGTGGATGATTCATGAGATATATGTGGAAATAATAGATATATTCATGTGTAAAAATGTACAAGCATTTAATGGGGCATTCTCAATCAAACATCATCTTTAAATGGCTTCTCCTGGCTATTGCTGCATGACAGAGTTAACACCAGAGATTTACTTAGGTGTAAATCCTTCCTTGTGAAGTATGATTGCATCCGATGTAATGAAGCTTCCGAATACACATCGGTTCATATACTTTGGGACCCCTTTTGTGAAACAATTATCCCTAATAGAAATAGAGGTATTTTTATCCGTTAAGCAAAAATATGGGCATTTTAGGTTTTGATGAAATTCTACTTATGAGAGAAGATTTCAATGCAAACTTATGTGCAAGTTTTTTTAAAATCATTTTATTTATTCTTAGAGGGTAATACCAATGCCACTATTTCATTCTTCCTTACAGAACTTCATTGTTTTAATTTTATTATCCTTTTCGGGTTTTTACTTTTTCGTTATTTATTTTTAAAGGGTAATACCAATTCCACAAATCCATTTTACCTTAGTAAATCATTATTTTGGTTTTGATTTTGTGTTTATTTTATTTTACTTCCATTTTTAACGTCAATACCAATGCTACTGATTTATTCGTTCTGGAAAGTTTTTTTCAAAAAGATAACTATTGTATGGTTATTCTAGCATATTATGAAAAAGAGCAAGTTTTATGTAAATTGTACGAAAAAATTTCAATTTTGTTTATTTTTTAAAGGGCAATACCAATGCCACTAATTCATACTTTCTTAGAAATTTCTTTATTTTGATTTTTGATTAGTTTTTATTTCATTTTATTTCTTCTTTACGGGTAATACCAATTTCACTAATTTATTCCCTCTTAGGAAACTTCGTTTTTTGCACATATTCCACTATTATGTGCTAATACTTGCATATTATATAAAAGCGCAATTTCTGTGTAAATTGCGTTACAAAAATTCATTGTTTGTTTATTTTTATTTTTCATTCTTCTTAAAGGTAATATAGATGCAATAATTTATTTTTCCTTACAAAAAGTTATTATTTTGATTTTGATTTTCTTTTTATTTTATTTTCTTTCATTTTTAAACGCAATACCAATGACTAATTTTTTGTCTAGCAAAAGTTGCTTTATTATATGTTTATTCTTGCATATTATATAAAATCATGATTTCTATGTAAATTGTGTGCAAATTTTGTCATTTTTTCATTTTTCATTTTCTTAAATGCTCTGTTTGGATGTTGATGTTTAGGGCCATGGAATTGAATTGGGCTCAATATCAAATCTCCCCGACTTTGATATTGACATTGAACCCAAATTCTGTTGTTCATGTGTGCACAGGATTCACACTTGGAATTTGCATGAGAGGCTCAATTCTGAAGCTTATTCGGATGGGCATCCGATACATTGGAATTGCTTATTTATCACAAGATGAACATTGTGGTTTGATGTAATGTCTGAAACTAAATTATATGTAATATATGAATATTTTTGTGAATGATTATATATCAAGAATACAATTGTAAGCATCAAGTATTTGTGCAACATATGAATCAACAAATTGTACAATCAATCAAGCATGAACAAGGGTAATACCAATACCACCAATTCATTTTTTTAGAAAACGTCATTATTTTATTTTATTTTTATTTTATTCCTTTCATCCTCAAGGGTAATATGAACGCGACTAATTCATTTCTTTTTAGATTTCTTTGCAAAATACTACCATCATATGCATTTTTTTCATATTATAAAAGTGTGTTTTTTGTGTAAATTATGTGCAAGTCTTTGTTTTTCTTCTTCTTCTTCTTAGATGGGTAATCTCAATTCCACTAATTCATTCTCTCTTAGAATACTTCATTGTTTTGATTTTGCTTTAGTTTTAGTACCAAAGCCACTAATGCATAGCTCCTTCCAAAACTTTAAAAAAAATTCCACTATTATGTGTTTATTCTTCAATATAACAAAAAAATCAATTATGTGTATAATTTGTGCAATGTTTTTTATTTTCGTATTTTTTGAAAGGCAATACCAATGCCGATAATTTAGTGTTCCTTTGAAAACTTCGTTACGTTGATTTAGATTTTTTTTAATATTTTTATATAATATTTTTTGTTGCCTATAGCGTCTTAAAGATGAAGAAATGTTCATGAGGCACCTTTAACAGCATAACCAATCCAGATTCAGATCCAAAATCACACGTCTTAAGTAGTACGCCCTCTGTCCGGATTTATTGGGCTAGAGAGCCACCAAATCGCGTCATGGTTTTATTAGGCCGCGTGTGAGCAATTAACTGTAGTAAAATACTAGGAATTAACTTAGCCTAATTACGCTAGGGCTATGTCCGGAAACGCTCTTTCGCGACCGAGCGTGCCAACGCTCGATCCCAATCTCTCTCCCCCAATGATCCTAATCTCTCTCCCAGAGATCTTTCTTCTAATCTCTCAGCCCCCCTGATTCCAACGTGGGCAAGTAAAATATTGGTGTAATCCCTCTTCCTATGGTTAATCTCTTCACTTATCTCTCTCTCCTTCCTAATTTAAAGGGATTCCTAACTGGACGTAGTTGCCTAATAAAGCCTAACCGCCTGGTCGGAAATCGCTCGCCAGAGCGAGCGCGCGCGCATTAGCATCCCTCGGCTATGTCGCCCACAATGATTCCGAATAGGAATCACCTATGGGCGACGTCTAGCAAGGCGTCTTAGTAGCGAAGTTCCTTTGCTGCGCGTCATGTGTTTCTGTAGGTAGGATTTTCCTTTGTTTTTTTTATTTTCTTTTGTTTTTTCTTTCATGGTTTTCTTTGGTTTCCCTTTATTTTCTTCATTTTGCTTTGTTTTTTGTTTCCTCGTTGCTTTTTTTTTGTTTTTTCTTCATTGTAGGTTCGTGTAGGTCCAGATTTCCTTTTCTTTTTCGGTTTCTCTTTTTTTCATTCGTGTTTTATTAACTTTATTCACACATGTCTTCTTCTTAAGTAAAGAATGTACATTTTTGGAGCACACATGAAACATTTTTGTGATACATTTTAGATATTTTTTGAATGATGTACATTTTTTTCAAATCCGTATTTGAACACTTTTTTTAACACACTGTAACATTTTTTTCCAAATACAAGTTGTACATTTTTAATGGAAATACACATTTTTCCAACCTACGGGAACATGTTTTTAAATTGCATAAACATTTTGCAATATCACGATTTTTTTTGAATTGTCAGTATTTTCATTAAAATATCAAATACATTTTTAGTGGTACAAACTATTTTTATACATGATGAAAATATTTTTAAAATTGTATACATTTTTATGAAAATGTCAGGAAAACATTTTGTAAACTCATGATTTTTTTAATGGTACTTCAATTTTTGAAAACTATTTCTCAATTATGTGAACAGTTTTTTATATGTTGTACAAACATTTCTTAAAATGGAACATATATTATTTTTATACACATGACATTTTTTAATATAACAAAAAAATACATGTTTATCATTTTTCAACTCATGATTACCATTTCTTAAAGTTTTAACTTTTTTTGTATTGTACATATTTAATATATTAAGAAATATAAACCAAAGGAAAAAGGGAAAATAAAAATGTGAAGAAAAGACGCAAAATGTGCATAATGGCATAAGCATGACGCGACAACTAGATACATTGCCGCCCCAGTTCCTCTCTGAGTCATTCGTAGGCATCGCAGTAGACGGCACGTAGCCATGCTGTTAAAAAATAGCATAATTAATGGACGCCCTTATTTCTCTCTAAAACAGGTCTGAAGTCTGTTTTTAGAGATCTTATTTTACCACATCATCATTTTTTGCGGGGATCAGAATAGGAGTATTTGATACACACGAAAGACAAACCATTGGATGGTTAGAAGGACTATGGTATTTCCTATCCATTAGAGTTCAAGTCTCAAACTTGACATTAGTGTTTGCATTTTTCTGGATTTATTTTAGGTCTTTCGGCGATGTGCTTTCAGTGGGAGAAGACGTTCCCGTCGACAATGAAGACGTTTGTGACGACTTCGTCAATCTAAAGATGATGTGCCGGCTTAGTCTCTCGAAGGTATTCATAGGGATAAGATGTGCATGCGTGTACTCATATGAGGTGAATTGTATGCTCATGTATGTGAACGACTTTGATTGTACTCTGCTTAAAACAAAGACAAACCATCAGATATCACAGACACTCCATCAAAGTCTGACCCCAATACTGTTTGTCGGGAGAGTCAAACTCAAGTCCTTGATATTAAATTGGAAACTTATTTGACGAGAGAGCAACTTAGCATTTCAAACGTTTTTTCTGACGTTTCTAGTTGTATCAGGGCCACTACTGATCAGGGTAACAATTTTTTTCAGAGCAACATAGCATTTTCTGAGAAGATGATAGTTTTGAGTCCATTTTCAGAAATTGACATGTTAGTCTGAAGAAACCACCACCCCTCGACCAACTAAAAATGTCATCAAAACCTTTACAAATGCCACGCCCGTACGTCGAAGAGGGTCCTATTAAATTTGATGATTCATGGAAAGACCAACATATCTTCGGTCCCTACGGGCCAAGAGTGCCCTCAGTATGTTTTTTCGAATGTTTTTCTGACGGTTTTAGTTGTAGTAGGGTAACTATTTTTTCAGAGCAACATGGAGGATGGCAATTTTGAGTCCTTTTTTGATGATTCATGGGAAGACCAACATATCTTCGGTCCCTACGGGTCGAAGTTGCGAGCGGCAACACCAAGAGTGCCCTCGGTATGAGCACCAGCAGTGGCTTGGTGGCAAGAACTAGCACTGCTAGTAGCGCCGACCTCACGAATCCCTCTGCTCCACAGCCTCCTAACCGACCTCATCCTCGCCAAACCCGGCGATTTCCCGGCGTCACCATTACTCGGCCCCAACGCCAGTTCCGTGGCCTCCGGGACCTCGATGACAATCACCGCCGCTGCTCCAGCGGACGAGCTCGGGCCGCCGGCTGTTCTTCCAGTCGTGACCGCGTCCGGGGATCCCCAGAACAGCACGTTGGTGGGCAGGTTCGTGGCGTAATTCGCTGGTTCAGGGCGCAACGGAGGTAGAGCCAGCGGCAAGGCGTCCGGCTTGTCGACATCGACGCGGCAGAGCGGGCAGGTGGGGTGGGAATGCAGCCACAGGTCGACGCACTCGGCGTGGAAGCCGTGCCCGCACTTGGGCAAGAACCTGGCCGCCTCGCCGTCGGACAGCTCGGCGAGGCACACGGCGCACTCCAGCGCATCCGCGAAGTCCTTGGCATGGTACAGCGTCACCGGCAGCGCCCGCAGCACCACCGGATCAATGCCTTTTGCGACGCCGGAAGCAGAAGCTGTGCCAACGCCGAGGCGCGGACCGCTCCTCACCGTCCCGGCCACACCCCGAACGCCGCGGCGACTGACAGTGAGGCAGTGGTAAAGAACGAAGGCGAGGGCGATGCCGAGGAAGAGGAGGGCGACGGCGGAGAATACGATGTCGCCGTCAACTACAGTGGTGGGAGTCCGTGCACTGGGCAGAACGCTGCCCGCGTCGTCCCCGGGCAACGATGACATGTTGAAGCGCGCCTCCGCACTTGGTCGTGAGCACTGAGCAGCGAGCTTCGTATACCTATCTAGTGAGCCGCTATGATTTATGAGCTTGGCCTCTCAATACTTTGCTGCTTAGTTGGAGAGGGTTTGGTAGCGGTACATGGACCGGCCTGGTGGAGTTGGTGTGTTGGCGTGGGTGAGGATTAGTGTTTGAGTTGAGCGGATGACATATAGGCGGATTATGCCTATTAAATAGAAAACCAAACATTTACTTAAAAGAAATTACATTTACCCGGTGCTAGTGTTCAGATTAAGGATCTTGTCCCATTCTGATAATATAGTCTGCGGCAAAAAAAAAAACCCAGTAACTATCTATTATCTATTACTCCTTCCGTTTCTTTAGTCTGCATATAAAATTTGTCTGAATACATGCAGCAAACCATCAGACCAGAGCAAAGCCGAGTACGATGCACGCACACGCACACACACCGGAGGCGAGATGGATGAGGCCACCACCGGGCTGGGCGAAACTCAACATAGATGGTTCCTACAAATATGGAGAGAACTCACGGATGAGTTGGGCGCAATCATATTTTCCTCCAGCCGCTATCTTCGTTCCTGCTATTCTCCTTTAGAGGCTGAACTGGTTGCATGCCTGGAGGGAATACCCCTAGCACTTGCACATATTGAGAAGGACCTGATCATAGAAATGGACTGTAAGGAAGGGGTAGAGCAGCTGAACTGTGTTGGCACTAACCACTCATCTGTAGCCGGATTGGTGGAGGAGACAAAGAGCCTGGTGCATGGAGTCCGAAGGCACAAATTCATGCGTAGGGAGATCATGCAATGCTGCAGCACATTGTATGACGCCGCTGGGACGTGGCTCGCAGCGTACTGCTATTTGGTTTGGTTCGGGCTAGTTGATTTATGTAAGATTTGTGAAAACGAGTGCAGCCACATTCATCATTTATTAATATATACTCGTTTCACCAGTAAAAGAAAATTTGTCTGAATACAAAGTACCTCTAGTTTGACCATAGAAAAAAGTAATCAACATTCACAATACCAATCAATACCATTAGATTTTTTATGGAATGTAGTTTCATATTATATAAATTCTGCATTGTAGATTTTGATATTTTTTAATACAAATTTGATCAAACTTTGTAAAGTTTGACTTGATAGAAATCTTATACGTGTAATAAAAAGAAAAGAAGGAAATACTCATGTTCCATGATGTAGTGCATATATTTTTTTAAGAGTCAAATCTTAAAATCTTTGATCAAGTTTATGGAAAAGAAATACATATAGAATGACAAACCGATCGTCGAGGCCGTCAAGGACGAGGAAAGGTGTTGGGCTCGTTCCTGCGCCACTGGACTAGACAACATTATCCCTGTAGCCTGAGCTCATGTAAGTGGGGCTGAGCACCCCCTCTCCCCTCTCCTCTCTGCTCACCGACATCCTAGTCACCGCCTTTGTGTGTAAGATGTGTGTCTATTGAAACTTTGTTCTATTCGCCTTCTATCAACGAAAAGATAGGCATTTAACGTATTCACGAAAAAGATTCATCATTAGATATGGTTCCGTATTTTATATAATTAGTATTATAGATATAAACAATTACTCCATAAACTTGGAAAAAATGTGTAGAGTTTGATTTTTCAAAAACTCTATAGACCTTATATTATGAAACAGAGGGAGTATGTTTTAAAATTCCATGAAAAAAAGACCAAGTGTCCAGGGTCAGTTTTTCGAGGGCGACACGGCAACTACTTGGATTCCTTAGGCTACTCCACCCCTTACTGACATCGAAGGAGACTGCCCAGCGAAGCCTGCGTGGCGAACAAAGGCGGCGACCCCTTCCAGCTTGTTTTGCGACTATAGCGGATGGTGATAGCCACACATGATGGAGCATCTATGGGTGCGTGGTGGGATGACATGATCTGGTGGCACGGCTCGATAACATTCTCAACGGGGAGTGGACGCGTCCAGGATGCTCCCCTAGTTTGAGAGTTGCGGGGGTTATAGTTTGGGCATTGGGCATTGGGTGTCAGATGTTGGGGAACGTTGCATGGGAAACAAAAAAATTCCTACGCACACGCAAGATCTATCTATGGTGATGAGCATCTACGAGAGGGAGAGTGGATCTACGTATCCTTGTAGATCGCTAAGCGGGAAGCGTTAAGAAACGCGGTTGATGTAGTCGAACGTCTTCGCGATCCAAATCGCCGAGCGTCCCGCGATCCAATCACGATCCATCTCGCAATCCAATCACGATCTGTCCCGCGATCCAATCACGAATCGTCTCACGATCTTGATCACGGTCCTTTCGATCTAGCGCCGAACGGACGGCACCTCCGCGTTCAGCACACGTACAGCTCGATGACGATCTCCACCTTCTTGATCCAACAAGAGGGAGCGGAGAGGTAGATGAGTTCTCCGGCAGCGCGACGGCGTTGCGGCGATGGTGGTGGAGTAATTCCAGCAGGGCTTCGCCTAAGCACCGCTAAAAACTGATCTAGAGGAGAAAACGATCTAGAGGAAGAAGAGGGCAGCATGTGGCAATTAGGGTTAGCTTTTTCTTCTAAATCCTCTAGTATATATAGGAGGGAGGGCGGGGAGGAGGCAGCCTCAAACCTTCAAGGTTTGGTCGAAATTGGAGGTGGAGGAGTCCTACTCCAATCCTATTAGGAGTAGGATTCCTCCTTTCCACTTGGAAACTCTTTCCACCTCTCCACCTTTGGATTTTTTTTCCTTCTCAAACCACTCCAGCCGCATGGGCCCGTAGAGGAGGCCTCGGCCAGCCTATCAGGGGCTGTTTTACCTCCTCCCACACCCCATGTAGCCTCTTGGGTCGAAATACCTCTCCGATGGTCCCCCGGTACACTACCGATGAGCCCAAAACTTTTCCGGCGACCAAAAAAGGACTTCCTATATATCAATCTTTAACTCCGAACCATTTCGGAGCTCCTCGTGACGTCCGAGATCTCATCCGGGACTCCGAACAACCTTAAGTCACCACCATACATAACTCTATACTACCGAAACGTCACCGAACCTTAAGTGTGCAGACCCTGCGGGTTCGAGAACTATGTAGACATGACCGAGACACATCTATGGTCAATAACCAATAGCGGGACCTGGATGCCCATATTGGTTACATATTCTACGAAGATCTTTATCGATCGAACCTCTATGTCAAGGATTCAGTTAATCCCGTATGATGTTCCCTTTGTTCTTCGGTATGTTACTTGCCCGAGATTCAATCGTCGGTATCTCCATACCTAGTTCAACCTCGTTACTGGCAAGTCTCTTTACTCATTCTGTAATACAAGATTCCGTGACTAACAGTTAGTCACATTGCTTGCAAGGCTTATCGTGATGTTGTATTACCGAGTGGGCCTTGAGATACCTCTCAGTCACACAGAGTAACAGATCTCAGTCTTGATCCATGCCAACCCAACGGACACCCTTGGAGATACCTGGAGAGCACCTTTATAGTCACCCAGTTACGTTGCAACGTTTGATACACACAAGGTACTCCTACGGTGTCAGTGAGTTGCATGATCTCATGGTCATAGGAACAAATACTTGACATGAAGAAAATAGTAGCAATAAACTGACACGATCATATGCTACGTTTGTAGTTTGGGTCTTGTCCATCACATCATTCTCCTAATGACGTGATCCCGTTATCAAATGACATCTCATGTCCATGACTAGGAAACCATACCCATCTTTGATCAACGAGCTAGTCTATTAGAGGCATACTAGGGACATAGTGTTGTCTATGTATCCACACATGTATCTGAGTTTCCGATCAATATAATTATAGCATGGATAATAAACGATTATCATGAACAAGGAAATATGAAAATAACCAATTTATTATTGCCTCTGGGGCATATTTCCAACAGTCTCCCACTTGCACTAGAGTCAATAATCTAGTTCACATCACCATGTGATTCGCATTGTTATTAATCTAACACCCAATGAGTTTTGGCGCTTGATCATGCTTTGCATGTGAGAGAGAGGTCTTTTAGTCAATGGTTCTACGACATTCAGATCCGTGTGTACTTTGCAAATCTCTATGTCATACTGTAAATACTGCTACCACACTCCACTTGGAACTATTCCAAATGGCTGCTCCACTATACGTATTTGGATTGCTACTAAGAGCCATTCAGATCAGTGTTAAAGCTTGCATCGACGTAACTCTTTACGACGAACTATTCATCACCTCCATCATCGAGAAACATTTCCTTAGTCCTTTAGTTATTAAGGATAATCTTGACCGTTGTCCGGTGATCCACTCCTAGATCACTCTTGTACCCCAAGACAGACTCATGGGAAGGCACACACAGGTGCGGTACATAGCATGGCATATTATATAGAGCCTATGGCCAAGACATAGGGGACGACGTTCGTCCTTTCTCTTTCTTCTGCCGTGGTTGAGCTTTGAGTCTCACTCAACTTCACAGCTTACAAATCAGGCAAGAACTCTTTCTTTAACTGATCCATTTTGAACTATTTCAAAATCTTGTCAAGGTATGTACTCATTGAAAGTCTTATCAGACGTCTTGATCTATCTCTATAGATCGCGATGCCCAACAATTAAGTAGCTTTATCTAGGGCTTCCTTTGAAAAACTCTTTTCAAACAACCCTTTATGCTTTCCAGAGATTCCGCATCATTTCCGATCAACAATATGTCATCCACATATGCTTATCAGAAACTCTATAGTGCTCACACTCACTTTATTGTAAATACAAGTTTCTCATAAAATTTGTATACACTCAAAAAAACTTTGATCACCTCATCAAATCTTATATTACAACTCCGAGATGCTTGCTCCAGCACATAGACGGATTACTGGAGCTCGCACACCTTTTAGCATCCTTAGGACTAACAAAACCTTCTGGTTGTATCACATACAACTTTTCCTCAAGTAAACTGTTAAGTAAACGATGTTTTGTCATCCATCTGCCAGATTTCATAATTGAAAAATGCAGCAACTTCTAACATAATTCCAACAGACTTTAGCATCGCTACGCGTGAGAAAGTCTCTGTTGAGGAACGTCGCATGGGAAACAAAAATTTTCCTACGCACACGCAAGATCTATCCATGGTGATGAGCATCTACGAGAGGGAGAGTGGATCTACGTACCCTTGTAGATCGCTAAGCGGGAAGTGTTAAGAAACGCGGTTGGTGTAGTCGAACATCTTCGCGATCCAAATCGCCGAGCGTCCCGCGATCACATCACGATTTGTCCCGCGATCCAATCACGATCCGTCCCGCGAACTCATCACGATCCATCCCGCGATCTCATCATGATCCGTCCCACGATCTCATCACGATCCGTCTCGTAAACTCATCACGATTCGTCCCGCGAACTCATCACGAACCGTCTCGCGATCTTGATCACGGTCCTTCCGATCTAGCGCTGAACGGACAGCACCTCCGCATTCAGCACACGTGCAACTTGATGATGATCTCCACCGTCTTGATCCAGCAAGAGGAAGTGGAGAGGAAGAAGAGTTCACCGGCAGCGTGATGGCGCTCCGGCGATGGTGGTGGAGCAATTCCGGCAGGGCTTCGCTTAAGCACTGCGGAAATCCGATCTAGAGGAGCACCAGTGGAACGGGTAGCACCTGGCCATAAAATCTAGTGCAAAACACCCAATACCACCAGTATATATAAGAGGGAGGGAGGAGGAGGGCTGGCGCACAAGGCAGCCCTTGCGCAAGGAGGAGAGGAGGAATCCTCCTCCAATCCTATTAGGACTAGGATTCCTCCTTTCTTACTTGGAATCTCTTTCCACCTTTGCTTTTTTTCTCTCGTTCTCGAAGCCAGCCGCATGGGCCTCTTAGAGGACTTCCACCAGGCCACTAAGGGCTGGTTTCCACCCTCCCACAGCCCATGTAGCCTCTTGGGTCGAAATACCTCTCCCGATGGTCCCCTGGTACACTACCGACACTCCCAGTACACTACCGATGAGCCCGAAACTAATCCGGCGACCAAAATAGGACTTCCTATATATGAATCTTTACCTCCGGACCATTCCGGAGCTCCTAGTGACGTCCGGAATCTCATCCGGGACTCCGAACAACCTTTGGTCACCACCATACATAACCTTATAATACTGAAACGTCACCAAACCTTAAGTGTGTAGACCCTGCGGTTCGAGAACTATGTAGACATGACCGAGACACCTCTACGGTCAATAACCAATGGCGGGACCTGGATGTCCACATTGGTTCCTACATATTCTATGAAGATCTTTATTGGTCAAACCTCTATGTCAAGGATCCAGTTAATCCCGTATGATGTTCCCTTTGTTCTTCGGTATGTTACTTGCCCGAGATTCGATCGTCGGTATCTCCATACCTAGTTCAACCTCGTTACCGGCAAGTCTCTTTACTCATTCCGTAATACAAGATCCCGTGACTAAAACTTAGTCACATTGCTTGCAAGGCTTGTTGTGATGTTGTATTACCGAGTGGGCCCTGAGATACCTCTCCGTCACAGGGAGTAACAAATCCCAGTCTTGATCCATGCCAACTCAACAGACACCCTCGGAGATACCTGTAGAGCACCTTTATAGTCACCCAGTTACGTTGCAACGTTTGATACACACAAGGTACTCCTCCGGTATCTGTGAGTTGCATGATCTCATGGTCATAGGAACATATACTTGACATGCAGAAAACAGTAGCAATAAACTGACACGGTCATATGCTACGTTTGTAGTTTAGGTCTTGTCCATCACATAATTCTCCTAATGATGTGATCCCGTTATCAAATGACATCTCATGTCCATGGCTAGGAAACCTTAACCATCTTTCGATCAACGAGCTAGTCCACTAGAGGCATACCAGGGACATTGTGTTTGTCTATGTATCCACACATGTATCCATGTTTCCAATTAATACAATTATAGCATGGATAATAAACAATTATCATGAACAAGGAAATACAATAATAAACACTTTATTTATTGCCTCTAGGGCATATTTCCAACAGTCTCCCACTTGCACTAGAGTCAATAATCTTGTTCACATCACTATGTGATTTACATTGTAATGAATCGAACACCCATGCAGTTCTGGTGTTGATCATGTTTAGCCCTTGGAAGAGGTTTAGTCAACGGGTCTACAACATTCAGATCCGTGTGCACTTTGCAAATATTTATGTCTTTTTCCTCGATGTAATCGCGGATGGATATGAAGCATCGCTTTATGTGTCTGGTCCTCTTGTGAAACCTTGGTTCCTTGGCCAGAGCAATGGCACCAGTGTTGTCACAAAACAGGTTCATTGGATTCAGTGCACTGGGCACTACTCCAAGATCTGTCATGAACTGTTTCATCCAGACACCTTCCTTCGCCGCCTCCGAGGCTGCGATGTATTCCGCTTCGCTCATAGAATCAGCTACCACGCTTTGCTTGGAACTGCACCAGCTTACCACTCCCCCGTTAAGAATAAATACGTATCCGGTTTGTGACTTAGAGTCGTCCGGATCAGTGTCAAAGCTTGCATTGACGTAATCCTTTACGACGAGCTCTTCATCACCTCCATAAACGAGAAACATTTCCTTAGTCCTTTTCAGGTACTTAAGGATATTCTTGACCGCTTTCCAGTGCTCCATTCCGGGATCACTTTCAAACCTTCTGGCCATACTTATGGCAAGGATGACATCGGGTCTTGTGCACAACATTGCATACATGATAGAGCCTATGGCTTAAGCATAGGGGATGACACTCATCTTTTCTCTATCTTCTGCAGTTACTGGGCATTGAGTCTTACTCAACTTCACACCTTGTAACACAGGCAAGAACCCCTTCTTGGACTGTTCCATTTTGAACTTCTTCAAAACTTTATCAAGGTATGTGCTCTGTGAAAGTGCTATTAAGCGTCTCGATCTATATCTATAGATCTTAATGCCTAATATGAAAGCAGCTTCTCCTAGGTCCTTCATTGTAAAACTCTTGTTCAAATATTCCTTCACGCTTTCCAGCATTTCTATATTGTTTCCAATCAGCAATATGTCATCCACATATAATACTATAAATGCTATAGAGCTCCCACTCACTTTCTTGTAAATACAAGCTTCTCCGTAAACTTGTATAAACTCAAACGCTTTGATCACCTCATCAAAGCGCTTATTCCAACTCCGAGATGCTTGCACCAGTCCATAAATGGATCACTGGAGTTTTTGCAAACTTTGTCAGCATTCTCTGGATCGACAAAACCTTCGGGTTGCATCATATACAACTCTTCCTAAAGGAAACCGTTGAGGAACGCTGTTTTGACATCCATCTGCCAAATTTCATAGTCGAAATAAGCAGCTATTGCTAACATGATTCTGACAGACTTAAGTATCGCTACGGGTGAGAAAGTCTCATCGTAGTCAACTCCTTGAACTTGTGAAAAACCCTTTGCCACAAGTCGAGCTTGATAGACGGTGACATTACCGTTCGCGTCTGTCTTCTTCTTAAAGATCCATTTGTTCTGAATGGCCTTTCGCCCTTCAGGAATACTTCCAAAGTCCATACTTTGTTTTCATACATGGATCCCATCTCGGATTTCATGGCCTCTAACCATTTCTCGGAATCCGGGCCCATCACTGCCCCTCCATAGCTCGTAGGTTCATTGTTGTCCAACAACATGACCTCCAAGACAGGGTTGCCATACCACTCAGGGGTAGTACGCGGCCTTGTCGACCTACGAGGTTCAATAGCAGTTTGATCCGAAGCTTCATGATCATCATCATTAACTTCCTCTTCTACCGTCGTAGGTTCCATAGAAACATCTTTCTGCGCTGCGCTACTTTCTGGTTGAAGTAAAGGTTCAATAACCTCATCAAGCTCTATTTTCCTCCCACTCAATTCTTTCGAGAGAAACTCTTTCTCAAGAAATGTTCCATTCTTTGTGATAAACACTTTGCCTTTGGATCTGAGATAGAAGGTATACCCGACTGCCTCTTTCGGGTATCCTATGAAGACACATTTCTCCGCTTTGGGTTCCAGCTTTTCAGGCTGAAGCTTTTTGACATAAGCATCACATCCCCAAAGTTTAAGAAACGATAACTTTGGCTTCTTGCCAAACCACAGTTCATATGGCGTCGTCTCAACGGATTTTGATGGTGCCCTATTTAAAGTGAATGCAGCTGTCTCTAATGCATAACCCCAAAACGATAGTGGAAAATCAGCAAGAGACATCATAGAACGCACCATATCTAATAAGGTTCGATTACGACGTTTGGACACACCATTACGCTGTGGTGTTCCGGGCGGTGTCAACTGTGAAACAATTCCACACTATCTTAAGTGACTGCCAAAGTCATAACTCAGATATTCACCTCCTCGATCAGATCGCAGGAACTTAATCTTCTTGTTACGATGATTCTCAAATTCACTCTGAAATTTCTTGAACTTTTCAAACGTTTCAGACTTGTGTTTCATTAAGTAAATATACCCATATCTACTTAAGTCATCAGTGAAGGTGAGAAAATAACGATATCCACCACGCATTGTAACATTCATTGGACCGCACACATCAGTATGTATGATTTCCAATAAGTCACACGCCCGTTCCATTGTTCCAGAGAATGGCGTTTTAGTAATATTGCCCATGAGGCATGGTTCACATGTGTCAAGTGATTCAAAATCAAGTGACTCCAAAAGTCCATCAGCATGGAGCTTCCTCATGCGTTTTACACCAATATGACCTAAACGGCAATGCCACAAGAAAGTGGTACTATCATTATCAACTCTACATCTTTTGGCATCAATGTTATGAACATGTGTGTCATCATTATCAAGATTCAATATGAATAAACCACTAACATTGGGTGCATGACCATAAAAGATATTACTCATATAAATAGAACAACCTTTATTCTCTGATTTAAATGAGTAACCGTCTCGCAATAAACAAGATCCAGATATAATGTTCATGCTTAACGCAGACACTAAATAACAATTATTCAGGTTCATCACTAATCCCGATGGTAATCGAAGAGAGAGCGTGCCGACGGCGATCACATCAACCTTGGAACCATTTCCCACGCGCATCGTCACTTTGTCCTTTGCCAGCCTTCGTTTATTCCATAGTTCTTGCTTTGAGTTGCAAATGTGAGCAACCGAACCGGTATCAAATACCCAGGCACTACTACGAGAGCTAGTAAGGTACACATCAATAACATGTGTATCATATATACCTTGTTTGTCGTTGGCCACCTTCTTGTCAGCCAGGTACTTGGGGAAGTTCCGCTTCCAGTGACCACTTCCCTTGCAATGAAAGCACTCAGTTTCTGGCTTGGGTCCATGCTTGGGCTTCTTTGCAGGAGTAGCAACTGCTTTGCCATCCTTCTTGGTTTTACCCTTCTTGCCCTTGCCCTTGACTTTGCCATTTTTCTTGAAACTAGTGGTTTTATTGACCATCAACACTTGATGTTCTTTCTGGATTTCAGACTCAGCGACTTTTAGCATCGCAAACAGCTCGACGACTGACTTGTTCATCCTGTGCATGTTATAGTTCATCACAAAGCTCTTGTAAGTAGGTGGCAGTGATTGAAGAACTCTGTCAGTGATCGCGTCTGGCAGAAGGGCAATTTCCAACTCCGCTAGATGAGTTGAATATCCAGACATTCTGAGTATATGTTCACTGATAGACCCGTTTTCTTCCATCTTGCAAGCATAGAACTTATCGGAGGTTTCATACCTCTCGATCCAGGAGTTCTTCTGAAAGATAAACTTCAACTCGTGGAACATCTCATATACTCCATGACGTTCAAAACGTCTTTGAAGTCCCGGTTCTAAGCCATACAATATTGCACACTGAACTATTGAGTAATCTCCAGTACGTGCCTCCCAAGCATTCTTAACGTCTTTGGAGGTCATGTCTTCTGGTTGGTCACCAAGCGGTGCATCAAGGACATATGATTTCTGGGAAGCCGTGAGGATAATCCTCAGATTACGGGCCCAGTCAACAAAGTTACTTCCATCATCTTTCAACTTAGCTTTCTCTAGGAACGCATTAAAATTCAGGGGTGCTACTGCGCGAGCCATTGATCTACAACATAAATATGCAAAGTTTACTTAGAATATTGTTCAAGATAATGAGTTTAGTTAATCAAATTACTAAAGCTCCCACTCAAATTGACATCCCTCAGGTCATCTGAGTGTCACATGATCCAAATCCACCACCTCAAGTCCGATCATCACATGAGTTGAGGTGGCTTCAATGGTGAACACCATTATGTTGATCATATCTAACATATGACTCATGTTCGACCTTTCGGTCTCTTGTGTTCCGAGGCCATGTCTGTATATGCTAGGATCGTCAAGTTTAACCCGAGTGTTCTGCGCGTGCAACACTGGCTTGCACCCATTGTATGTGAACGTAGAGTCTATCACACCCGATCATCACGTGGTGTCTCAACACGACGAACTTTCACAACGGTGCACACTCGGGGAGAACACAATTTATCTTGAAATTTAAGTGAGGGGTCACCTTATAATGCTACCGTCGTACTAAGCAAAACAAGGTGCATAAAAGGATTAACATCACATGCAATTCATAAGTGACATGATATGGCCATGAACTTGTGCTTTAGATCTCCATCTTGAAAGCACCGACATGATCTCCATCGTCACCGGCAAGACACCATGATCTCCATCATCTTGATCTCCATCAACGTGTCGCCATCGGGGTTGTCGCGCCCAACATGCTTCTACTACTATTGCTACCGTTTAGCGATAAAGTAAAGCATTACATAGAGCTTAATGATTGACATGCAGGTCATACAATAATTAAAGACAACCCTATGGCTCCTGCCGGTTGCCATATTCGTCGACATGCAAGTCGTGAATTCTATACATCACATGAACATCTCATACATCACATATATCACATCATGTAATTGGCCATATCACATCATAACATACCCTGCAAAAACAAGTTAGATGTCCTCTAATTGTTGTTGCATGTTTTACGTGGCTGCTACGGGTTTCTAGCAAGAACGATTCTCACATACGCATAAACCACAACGGTGATACATAATTTTCTTTTCAACCTTATCAAGGACCGCCTTTGTCAAATCCGATCCAACTAAAGTGAGAGAAACTGCCACCCGCAAGCCATCTAGGCAACAAGTTGCGTCGAGGGAACCGGTCTCTTGTAAGCATACGAGTGTTGGTCCGGGCCGCTTCATCTTACAATACCGCTGAACCAAAATCCGACCAAGGGAGGAAGCAATCTAAGCATCAACGCCCACAAACCTTTTGTGTTCTACTCCAGATCTCATCAACACATAGACCTAGCTCTGATACCATTATTGGGGAACGTTGCATGGAAAAAAATTCCTATGCACACACAGATCTATCCATGGTGATGAGCATCTATGAGAGGGAGAGTGGATCTACATACCGTTGTAGATTGCTAAGCGGGAAGCGTTAAGAAACGCGGTTGGTGTAGTCGAACGTCTTCGCGATCCAAATCGCCGTGCGTCCCACGATCCAATCACGATCCGTCCTGCGATCCAATCACAATCCGTCCCGCTATCCGATCATGATCCGTCCCACGAACTTGATCACGATCCGTCCCACGAGCTTGATCACGATCCTTCCGATCTAGCACCGAACGGATGGCACCTCCGCGTTCAGCACACCTACAGCTTGATGACGATCTCCACCGTCTTGATCCAGCAATAAGGAGTGGAGAGGAATAAGATTTCTCTGGCATCCTGACGGTGCTCCGGCGATGGTGGTGGAGCAATTCCGGCAGGGCTTCGCCTAAGCACTGCAGAAATCCGATCTAGAGGACAAACTATGCACTGGAGGAACAGGTAGCACGTGGCTGAAATTCTAGCACAAAAACCCTAAAACCTCCAGTATATATAAGAGGGGAGGAGGATAGGAGTCATCCTTGGCTTCCCAAGCCAAGGGCTTCGGCCGAACCAACTAGGATTGGAGGTTCCTTTTTTTTCCTTTTTCCACCTTTTCCTATTGGTTTTTTTCGTCCAGCCACATGGGCCTTGTGTGGGAGTTTCCACCAGCCCACTAAGGGCTGATATTCACTCTCACAAAGCCCATGAATCCTCTTGGGTCGAAATACCCCTCCCTGAGGTCTCCCGGTACACTACCGGCACTCCCGGTACATTACCGATGAGCCCGAAACTTTTCCGGTGACCAAAACAGGACTTCCTATATATGAATCTTTACCTTCGGACCATTCCGGAGCTCCTCATGACGTCCGGGATCTCATCCGAGACTCCGAACAACCTTCGGTCACCATCATACATAATTCTATACTACCGAAACGTCACCAAACCTTAAGTGTGCAGACCCTGCGGGTTCGAGAACTATGTAGACATGACCGAGACACCTCTACGGTCAATAACCAATGGAGGGACCTGGATAACCACATTGGTTCCTACATATTCTACGAAGATCTTTATCGGTCGAACCTCTATGTCAAGGATTCAGTTAATCCCGTATGATGTTCCCTTTGTTCTTCGGTATGTTACTTGCCTGAGATTCAATCGTCGGTATCTCCAAACCTAGTTCAACCTCGTTACTAGCAAGTCTCTTTACTCGTTCCGTAATACAAGATCCCATAACTAACACTTAGTCACATTGCTTGCAAGGCTTATTGTGATGTTGTATTACCGAGTGGGCCCTGAGATACCTCTCCGTCACACGGAGTAACAAATCCCAGTCTTGATCCATGCCAACTCAACAGACACCCTCGGAGACACCTGTAGAGCACCTTTATAGTCACCCAGTTACGTTGCGATGTTTGATACACACAAGGCACTCCTCCGATATCTGTGAGTTTCATGATCTCATGGTCATAGGAACATATACTTGACATGCAGAAAACAGTAGAAATAAACTGACACGATCATAAGCTACGTTTGTAGTTTGGGTCTTGTCATCACATCATTCTACTAATGATGTGATCCCATTATCAAATGACATCTCATGTCCATGGCTAGGAAACCTTAACCATCTTTCGATCAACGAGCTAGTCCACTAGAGGCATACCAAGGACATTGTGTTTGTCTATGTATCCACACATGTATCCATGTTTCCAATTAATACAATTATAGCATGGATAATAAACGATTATCATGAGCAAGGAAATACAATAATAAACACTTTATTTATTGCCTGTAGGGCATATTTCCAACAAGTATCCCAACGTGTGGTAGTAACTAGTCTTGGATCACAAGCACGGAACTCGGTTCCTAAGAACGGTCCCAATGAGACAACCCGCTATGTACTCCTACATAGCCCCTCATCGCTACCTTTACCAAATCGAGTTCATCATAAGCTTATCACATCAGAAGAACATGGTTTCACTCCAGTTTGTCACCGAGATGAATCAGACCTGACACAACTCTAAGCATAGCAAGCATAGCAGGCTAAGTAAGCTAAGCACATCATGGCACAAGCATCTACCAGGTATGCTAGGTTGCAAGGTTTAGCTATTTACTGTGACAATGACAGGTCATGCAAAAGAATAGGTTCATCTACCATGTATGACAGACAAGTGAACGTTTGTCCTAATGCAGTAAACAAGAGCAGGAGCGAGAGAGTGGGATGTTATCGGAAGTATCAAAGGGGGTTGCTTGCCTTGCTGGGTAGCGGAAAGGTTCTCTCCTTCATTGGAATACTCGGGGGTATCCTTAGAAGCAGGGCCTATCACAATGCAGATAAATAACAATCAATACACGCAAGTGCAACAATATGATGCATGATCATACATGGTAGCATATAAAGATGGGCTAGTGCAACTATTGTCCAAGTTAGTTTGAAGTGAGTTTGAATATAGGTTCAAAATCAATCTCCATTTCATATTCCATATATTAACCTATTAGTAAATGTCAATGTTCATCTACATAGGTTGCTCTAACACGCATGATAATAGCACCATTAGATTCATTGGATTTTTCTGATAAATTTTCATATGTAAATTATTTTCACCTGAGTTACAGATTAATTTATATGAATTTTCGAAGTTTTAAACATTTTCTGGAATTATTTTAAAACTAGAAATTCCTTTATTACATCAGCCTGACGTCATCATGGTGTCAGCAGGTCAGCTGACCAGGCCAGGTCAAACCTGACCAGTGGGAGCCACTGGTCAGTGACCCAGTCACTATCAGGGTTAAATAATAGCTAATTACTAATTAGATTAGGTTAGGGCCCACTGGTCAGTGGGCCATTTGTTGGGAGACGTAGTAGTAAATCAAAAAATTTCCTACGCGTTCACCAAGATCCATCTATGGAGAAACCAGCAACGAGCAAGGGGAGAGTGGATCTTCATACCTTTGAAGATCGCTAAGCGGAAGCGTTACAAGAACGCGGTTGATGGAGTCGTACTCGCAGCGATTCAGATTGCGGTAGATCCGATCAAGTGCCGAACGGACGGCACCTCCGCGTTCAACACACGTGCAGCCCGGTGACGTCTCCAACACCTTGATCCAGCAAGGAGTAAGGAGAGGTTGGGGAAGGGCTCCAACAGCAGCACGACGGCGTGGTGGTGGTGGAGTAGCAAGGTATTCCGACAGGGCTTCGCCTAAGCGCTGCGGAGGAGGAAGAAGAGAGGTAGGGCTTCGCCGTGAGAGAGAGAGATCAAATCTTGTCTCAAAACATCCAAAACCTCAAGTATATATAGGAGGAGGGACGTGGAGGGCTGGCTTGGCCTCTACTCCAAAGAGGAGAGGGTCGGCCGAATTAAAGGGAGAGTCCACCTCCCACAAGGGAGGTGGATCTCCTCCTTTTAAATCCTTTTTGCCTTATCTCCTTATCTCCAGCCACATGGGCCCACATAGATGGTCTTGGCCGACCCAATATGGGCTGGCACACCTCCTCTAAGGGCCCATGAGGTCCTTTGGTCGTCACACCCCTCTCGGGGGTCCTCCGGCACCCTCCCGGCACTCCCGGTACACTACCGATGAGTCCGAAAACTTTCCGGTGACCAAAACTGGACTTCCTATATATCAATCTTTACCTCCGGACCATTCCGGAGCTCCTCGCGACGTCCGGGATCTCATCCGGGACTCCGAACAACCTTCGGTAATCACGTATACCATTTCCCTATAACCCTAGCGTCATCGAACCTTAAGTGTGTAGACCCTACGGGTTCGGGAGACACGTAGACATGACCGAGACACTTCTCCGGCCAATAACCAACAGCGGGATCTGGATACCCATGTTGGCTCCCACGTACTCCACGATGATCTCATCGGATGAACCACGATGTCGGGGATTCAATTAATCCCGTATACAATTCCCTTTGTCTATCGGTATGGTACTTGCCCGAGATTCGATCGTCGGTATCCCTATACCTTGTTCAATCTCGTTACTGGCAAGTCTCTTTACTCGTTCCGTAATACATCATCCCGTGGCTAACTCCTTAGTCACATTGAGCTCATTATGATGATGTCTTACCGAGTGGGCCCAGAGATACCTCTCCGTCACACGGAGTGACAAATCCCAGTCTCGATTCGTGCCAACCCAACAGATACTTTCGGAGATACCCGTAGTGCACCTTTATAGCCACCCAGTTACGTTGTGACGTTTGGCACACCCAAAGCATTCCTATGGTATCCGGGAGTTGCACAATCTCATGGTCTAAGGAAACGATACTTGACATTGAAAAGCTTTAGCAAACGAACTACACGATCTTGTGCTATGCTTAGGATTGGGTCTTGTCCATCACATCATTCTCCTAATGATGTGATCCCGTTATCAACGACATCCAATGTCCATGGTCATGAAACCGTGACCATCTATTGATCAACGAGCTAGTCAACTAGAGGCTCACTAGGGACATGTTGTGGTCTTTGTATTCACACATGTATTATGGTTTCCGGTTAAACACAATTATAGCATGAACAATAGACAATTGTCATGAACAAGGAAATACAATAATAACCATTTTATTATTGCCTCTAGGGCATATTTCCAACAGTCTCCCACTTGCACTAGAGTCAATAATCTAGTTCACATGACCATGTGATTAACACTTACATCACCATGTGATCATATCATCATGTGATTAACACCCAATAAGTTCTGGGGTTTGTTCATGTTCTGCCCGTGAAAGAGGTTTTTAGTCAACGGGTCTGCGACATTCAGATCCGTGTGTACCTTACAAACTTTCCATGTCATATTTGTAGATACTGCTCCCACGCTCCACTTGGAGCTATTCCAAATGGCTGCTCCACTATACGTAGCCAGATTTCTACTAAGAGTCATCCAGATTGGAGTTAAAGCTTGCATCATCGTAACCCTTTACGATGAACTCTTTATCACCTCCATAATCGAGAAATATTTCCTTAGTTCTCAAGTTACTAAGGATAACTTTGACCATTGTCCAGTGATCCACTCTTGGATTACTCTTGTACCCCTTGACAGACTCATGGCAAGGCACACACAGGTGCGGTACACAGCATGGCATACTATATAGAGCCTATGGCCAAAGCATAGGAGATGACACTCATCTTTTCTTTATCTTCTGCCGTGGTCGGGTATTGAGTCTTACTCAATTTCACACCTTACAATGCAGTCAAGAACTCCTTCTTTGACCCATCTATTTTGAACTCCTTCAAAAAACTTGTCAAGGTATGTCTTCGTCGAAAAAAAAACTTATCAAGCGAATAGATCTATCCCTATAGATCTTGATGCTCAATAAAATAGTAGCTTTATCTGGGTCTTCCTTTGAAAAAAAAACTCTTTTGAAACAACCCTTCATGCTCTTCCAGAAATTCTACATCATTTCCGATCAATAATATGTCAACTACATATTCTTATAAGAAATTCTATAGTGCTCCCACACACTTTCTTGCAAATACAAGTTTCTCATAAACTTTGTATAAACTTAAACACTTTGATCACCTCATCAAAGCATATATTCCAACTCCGAGATGCTTGATCCAGTCATAGAAGGATCGCTGGAGTTTGCATATTATTAGCATCCTTAGGATTGACAAAATCTTCTGGTTGTATCACATACAACTCTTCCTCACAGAAACCATTACAGAAACCTTGTTTTGTCATCCATCTGCCAGATTTCATAATCGAAAAATGCAGCAACTGCTAACATAATTTAATAGACTTTTAGCATCGCTACAGATGAGACAATCTCATCGCAGTCAACTCCTTGAACTTGGCGGAAACTTCTTTGCGACAAGTCAAGCTTTATAAACGGTGACAATTCACCATTAGCGTCTATGTTTATCTCAAAGGTCCATTTGTACTCAATGACCCGCCATTCAACAGGCAAGGCTACCAAAGTCCATACTTGGTTTTCATACATGGATCCTTTCTCCGATTTCATGGCTCCTAGCCATTTGTTGGAATCCGGGCCCACCATCGCTTCTCCATAGTTCGTAGGTTCATCGTTGTCCAACAACATGATTTCCAAGACAGGGTTGTCGTACTACTCAGGAGCAGTACGCGTCCTTGTCGACCTACGAGGTTCGATAGTGACTTGATCCGAAGCTTCATGATCATCATCATTAACTTCCTTTTCAACTGAGTAGGCTCTACAGAAACATCTTTCTGTGTTGCGCTATTCTCTGGTTGAAACAAAGGTTCAACAACCTTATCAAGTTCTATCTTCCTCCCACTCAATTCTTTCGAGAGAAACTCTTTCTCAAGAAAGGACCCGTTCTTAGCAACAAACACCTTTTGCGCTTGGATCTGAGATAGAAGGTATACCCAATGTCTCATTAGGGTATTCTATGAAGATGCATTTGTCTGCTTTGGGTTCGAGCTCGCTAGGTGAAAAACCCATTTTCACATAAGCGTCGCAGCCCCAAACATTAAGAAATGACAGCTTAGGCTTCTATCAAACCATAATTCACACGGTGTCATCTTAACAGACTTTAGATGGTGCCCTATTTAAAGTGAATGGATTTGTCTTTAATGCATAACCCCATAATGATAGTGGAAAAACGATAAGAGACATCATAGTACTCACTATATCCAATAGAGCACAACTACGACGTTCGAACACACCATCACACTATGGTGTTCCAGGAGGCGTGAGCTGTGAAACAATTTCCACATTGTCTAAAATTGCATACCAAACTCGTAACTTAGATATTCACCTCCACGATCATATCGTAGACATTTGATCTTCTTGTCACGATGATCTTTATCTTCACTGTGAAACTCCTTGAACCTTTAAAACATTTCAGACTCGTGTTTAAGTAAATATCCCCATATTCACTCAAATCATCAGTGAAGGTAAAGAAAAAATAACGATATTCACTGTGTGTTTAACACTCATTGGACCACATACATCAACATGTATTAATTCCAATAAGCCACTAGTCCACTCCATCATACCGGAAGACGGGGTCTGAGTCATCTTGCCAAAAGGGCATGGCTCGCATGTCTCAACCGATTCAAAATCGAGTGAGTCAAAAATCCATCAGCATGGAGTTTCTTTCATGCGATTTATACCAATATGACATTTAGCGGCAGTGCCACAAGTATGTGGTACTATCATTATTAACTTTATATCTTTTGGTACCAACGTTATGAACATGTGTACTACTACGATCATGATTCGATAAACCATTCCTAGTGGGTGTATGACCATTGAAGGCATTATCCATGTAAATAGAATAACCATTATTCTCTAACTTATATGAATAACCGTATTGCACTAATCATGATCTAATCACGTTCATGCTCAACGCAAACACCAAATAACATTTATTTAGGTTTATCACAAATCCCGAAGGTAGAGAGAGCGTGCGATGGTGATCACATCAATCTTGGAAATACTTCCAACACACATCGTCACCTTTCACCTAGCTAGTCTTCGTTTATTCCGTAGCTTTTATTTCGAGTTGCTAACACTTAGCAACCGAACCGGTATCCAATACCCAGGTGCTACTAGGAGTACCAGCAAGGTACACATCACTAACACGTATATCAAATATACTTCCATCGACATTACCAGCCTTCTTATCTACCAAGCATCTAGGGTTTTTCCGCTTCAGTGAACATTCTCCTCATAACAGAAGCACTTAGTCTCGGGTTCGGGCTCAACCTTGGATTTCTTCACTAGAGCAACAACTGGCTTGCCATTCCTGAAGTTTTCCCTTCTTGCCCTTGCTCCTTTTGAAACTAGTGGTTTCACTTAACCATCAACACTTGATGCTCCTTCTTGATTTCTACCTTCGTGGTGTCAAACATCACGAACAACTCAAGGATCATCTTATCCATCCCTGGCATGTTATAGTTCATCACGAAGCTCTAGTAGCTTGGTGGCAGTGACTTGGAGAACTGCATTAATCACTATCTCATCTGGAAGATTAACTCCCACTTGATTCAAGTGATTGTAGCACCCAGACAATCTGAGCTCACGCTCACCGATTAAGCTATTCTCCTTTATCTTGCAGACAAAGAATCTTGTTGGAGGTCTCATACCTCTCAACATAGGCACGAGCCTGAGATCACAATCTCAGCTCCTAGAACATCTCATATGTTCTGCGACGTTCAAAACGTTTTGGAGCCTCAATTCTAAGCCGTAATGCATGACGCATTGAACTATCACGTAGTCACCAAAAAGTGTCTGTCATATGTTCACAACATCTACAGACAACGCTTGAGGGAGTGGTGCAGTTAGCGGTACATCAAAAACATAAGCTTTCTGTGCAGCAATGAGGACAATCCTCAGATCACGGACCCAGTCCGCATTATTGCTACCATCAACTTTCAACTTACTTTTCTCTAGGATTGTATCAATAAAACTGGGGAGCTACAGCGTGAGCTATCTACGACATAATTTGCAAGGACATTTTTAGACTAAGTTCATGATAATTAAGTTCATTTAATCAAATTATTAATGAACTCCCACTTAGATAGACATCTCTCTAGTCTTCCAAGTGATACATGATCCATGTCAACTAGCCCGTGTCCGATCATCACGTGAGACGGACTAGTCATCCATGGTGAACATCTCTATGTTGATCGTATCTTCTATACGACTCATGTTCGACCTTTCGGTCTTCCGTGTTCCGAGGCCATGTCTGTACATGCTAGGCTCGTCAAGTCAACCTAAGTGTTTCGCATGTGTAAATCTGGCTTACACCCGTTGTATGCGAACGTTAGAACCTATCACACCCGATCATCACGTGGTGCTTCGGAACGACGATCCTTAGCAACGGTGCACAGTTAGGGTGAACACTTTTCTTGAAATTTTATTGAGAGATCATCTTATTTACTACCGTCGTTCTATGCAAATAAGATGTAAACATGATAAACATCACATGCAATCAATATAGTGACATGATATGGCCAATATCATCTTGCTCCTTTGATCTCCATCTTCGGGGCACCATGATCATCACTGTCACCGGCACGACACCATGATCTCCATCATCATGATCTCCATCATTGTGTCTTCATGAAGTTGTCTCGCCAAATATTACTTCTACTACTACAGCTAACGTTTAGCAATAAAGTAAAGTAATTACATGGCGTTTATGATTGACACGCAGGTCATACAATAGTATAAGACAACTCCTATGGCTCCTGCCGGTTGTCATAGTCATCGACGTGCAAGTCGTGAACCCTATTACAAGAACATGATCAATCTCATACATCACAATGCATCACATCACATCCTTTTGGCCATATCACATCACACGGCATATGCTGCAAAAACAAGTTAGACGTCCTCTAATTTGTAGTTGCAAGTTTTTACGTGGTTGCTATAGGTTTCTAGCAAGAACGTTTCTTACCTACGTCAAAACCACAACGTGATATGCCAATTGCTATTTACCCTTCATAAGGACCCTTTTCATCGAATCCAATCCGACTAAGGTGGGAGAGACAGACACCCGCTAGCCACCTTATGCAACTAGTGCATGTCAGGCGGTGGAACCGGTCTCACGTAAGCGTACGTGTAAGGTTGGTCCGGGCCGCTTCATCCCACAATACCGTCGAATCAAGATAAGACTAGTAACGGCAAGCATATTAACAAAATCGACGCCCACAACTGCTTTGTGTTCTACTCGTGCATAGATTCTACGCATAGACCTAGCTCATGATGCCACTGTTGGGAGACGTAGTAGTAAATCAAAAAATTTCCTACGCGTTCACCAAGATCCATCTATGGAGAAACCAGCAACGAGCAAGGGGAGAGTGGATCTTCATACCTTTGAAGATCGCTAAGCGGAAGCGTTACAAGAACGCGGTTGATGGAGTCGTACTCGCAGCGATTCAGATCGCGGTAGATCCGATCAAGTGCCGAACGGACGGCACCTCCGCGTTCAACACACGTGCAGCCCGGTGACGTCTCCAACACCTTGATCCAGCAAGGAGTAAGGAGAGGTTGGGGAAGGGCTCCAACAGCAGCACGACGGCGTGGTGGTGGTGGAGTAGCAAGGTATTCCGACAGGGCTTCGCCTAAGCGCTGCGGAGGAGGAAGAAGAGAGGTAGGGCTTCGCCGTGAGAGAGAGAGATCAAATCTTGTCTCAAAACATCCAAAACCTCAAGTATATATAGGAGGAGGGACGTGGAGGGCTGGCTTGGCCTCTACTCCAAAGAGGAGAGGGTCGGCCGAATTAAAGGGAGAGTCCACCTCCCACAAGGGAGGTGGATCTCCTCCTTTTAAATCCTTTTTGCCTTATCTCCTTATCTCCAGCCACATGGGCCCACATAGATGGTCTTGGCCGACCCAATATGGGCTGGCACACCTCCTCTAAGGGCCCATGAGGTCCTTTGGTCGTCACACCCCTCTCGGGGGTCCTCCGGCACCCTCCCGGCACTCCCGGTACACTACCGATGAGTCCGAAAACTTTCCGGTGACCAAAACTGGACTTCCTATATATCAATCTTTACCTCCGGACCATTCCGGAGCTCCTCGCGACGTCCGGGATCTCATCCGGGACTCCGAACAACCTTCGGTAATCACGTATACCATTTCCCTATAACCCTAGCGTCATCGAACCTTAAGTGTGTAGACCCTACGGGTTCGGGAGACACGTAGACATGACCGAGACACTTCTCCGGCCAATAACCAACAGCGGGATCTGGATACCCATGTTGGCTCCCACGTACTCCACGATGATCTCATCGGATGAACCACGATGTCGGGGATTCAATTAATCCCGTATACAATTCCTTTGTCTATCGGTATGGTACTTGCCCGAGATTCGATCGTCGGTATCCCTATACCTTGTTCAATCTCGTTACTGGCAAGTCTCTTTACTCGTTCCGTAATACATCATCCCGTGGCTAACTCCTTAGTCACATTGAGCTCATTATGATGATGTCTTACCGAGTGGGCCCAGAGATACCTCTCCGTCACACGGAGTGACAAATCCCAGTCTCGATTCGTGCCAACCCAACAGATACTTTCGGAGATACCCGTAGTGCACCTTTATAGCCACCCAGTTACGTTGTGACGTTTGGCACACCCAAAGCATTCCTATGGTATCCGGGAGTTGCACAATCTCATGGTCTAAGGAAACGATACTTGACATTGAAAAGCTTTAGCAAACGAACTACACGATCTTGTGCTATGCTTAGGATTGGGTCTTGTCCATCACATCATTCTCCTAATGATGTGATCCCGTTATCAACGACATCCAATGTCCATGGTCATGAAACCGTGACCATCTATTGATCAACGAGCTAGTCAACTAGAGGCTCACTAGGGACATGTTGTGGTCTTTGTATTCACACATGTATTATGGTTTCCGGTTAAACACAATTATAGCATGAACAATAGACAATTGTCATGAACAAGGAAATACAATAATAACCATTTTATTATTGCCTCTAGGGCATATTTCCAACACCATTAACTTAATTAAGTTAGTTTAATTATTTTTAAAACTAATTCTAATTAGAAAGGGGGCGGGCCCCACTTGCCAGTTGAACTGGGGTCAAACCCCGTGGTCAGCGTCGGTTGACTCGCCGACGTTGAGCCGCCGGCAACGTTAGGGACGGCGGAGGGGGTCAGATCCCCTCCTCCAGCGACCAAAAGGACGGCGGAGGGCACTGGGAGGGCCTATGCTCGAGCGCGCGTCGATCAAGCCCCAAGCTAGAGGCTGGGGTGGTCGGGATTGACGCCGGCGACGAGCTCAGCGGCGGTGGCGGCTCGGGCAGGACTGGCTACGGCGCTAAAGGGCACGACAGGAGGAGCTAGAGGCGGCTACGGGCCCCTGGACGCACCACGAGCACGAGCCTACGGTCAGGTGCGAGCTGTGGCCGCTGTGGCCATGACTATGCCATGACCGGCAGTGAGATCCTCTCGGCTCTAGCGACAGGCAGGGGCTAGCGAAGGGGAATGGCATCAGGGCTAGGGGATACGATCCGGGGCCTCACCGGAGGGTCTTCTGGTGCCTTGGCGTGGTCGGGGACGCACGGGAGACGACGAATCGACAACGTCAGTCCGGCGAGGGAAGAACAGAGGAGAGGAGGGGAGGAGAGAGAGCGCGAGAGAGAGCGCGCAGGGGATAGAGGGGAGGAGAAGAGGCCACGGCGAGGAGGACTCGCGCTCGCACTCTCCGAGCCCTCCAGGCCAGCAGCCAGGCAGGGAGGAGGTGGCCGACATGTGTGCACGCGCGGCGAGTGCACACCCCTGTCCTCCTGGCGAGAGGACAGGGATGACTGGCACGGGCCAGATGGGCCGGTTCCCCCTGGGCTTCTTCCTCTTTCTTTTCTTTTCTTTTTGTTTTTCTATTTATGACATTTGTTTTATTTCTTTTTTAGGTACAAATGCTTTGATAAATATCCCAAATATTTTATAATATCAAGTTTGAATATTTCAAACTCCAATAAAAAGTTTCAGGATATTTTGAAATATAAAGTATTGATAATGCTTTATTTGGCATTTTCAGAGGCTTTGTTATTTATTTTTAAATTGCTATAATTGTTCAAATATTTAAAATGGCCCCTGATATATTCATGTCCATATTTATCAGACATAGGGAACATTTTGTATTGGCATATTAAGTTTGTTGAGTTTTCACAAACTTTGAATTAATTTGATTCCAATGTGAGCTTGGGGTTTCCTTTAATCCCCATTTCATGTTGATGCAAAATTGAAATATGATGCACACACATGCTATCCTATGACATCTAGCTAGGGATGTGACAACTCACCCCCACTTAAAAGAATCTCGTCCCGAGATTTTGAAGTCGTCAGGAAGAGCGCGGGGTACTCTAGTCGAAGACGGTCTTCTCTTTCCCATGTGGCCTCCTTTTCAGAATGGTGTGACCACTGAACCTTGAGAAACCTGATGTTCCGACGCCGAGTGGTACGCTCAGCTTGATCAAGAATACGAACATGGTATTCTCGATATGTAAGGTTATCTTGGAGATCAAGCGCTTCGTGGTCTACTTCACAGACAGGGTCCGAGAACCAACGCCTAAGTTGCGAGACGTGGAAGACATCATGGACCTTGGAAAGATGCGGCAGAAGTTCCAATTGGTAGGCAACCTCTCCTCGTCTAGCAAGAACGCGAAAAGGTCCAATGTAACGGGGAGCCAACTTTCCCTTGATACCAAATCGATGGGTACCCTTCAGAGGTGTAACCTGAAGGTAAGCCTTCTTGTCAACTTCATAGGTAGCCTTATGATGGCGATCATATTGGCTCTTTTGACGAGATTGGGCTGTTTTCAACTTTTCACGAATAATGCGAACTTGCTCCTCTGCATCCTGGATCATATCCGGGCCAAAGAGTTGCTTCTCTCCGGTTTCTGACCAGTTAAGAGGTGTTCGACACCTTCGTCCATAGAGAACTTCAAACGGGGCTTTGCCCAAGCTTGATTGATAATTATTGCTATAAGCAAATTCGGCAAATGGAAGAAATTTCTCCCAAATCATACTGAAGGATATAACACAAGCTCGGAGCATGTCTTCGAGGATTTGATTGACTCTCTCAACTTGACCACTTGATTGCGGGTGGAAAGCAGTGCTAAAGGATAGATGAGTCCCCATAGCGGTTTGAAAACTTTCCCAAAATCGGGAAGTAAAGATACTTCCGCGGTCTGAGTTAATCTCCAATGGAACACCATGAAGGGAGACTATTCGAGAAACATATAACTGCGCTAGCTGGCTAGCAGTTATACTCTCCCGAACAGGAAGAAAATGAGCCACTTTGGAAAGGCGGTCAATGACCACAAAGATAGCATTATTCCCTCTCTTGGTCCTAGGAAATACGGTAATGAAATCCATACTGACCTTATCCCGTTTCCATTCGGGAATAGCTAAAGGTTGAAGGGTGCCAGCAGGCCTTTGATGTTCTGCCTTAACGCGACGACAAACATCGCAATTAGCAACGAACCGGGCAATTTCTCTCTTCATCCTAGTCCACCAGAACCTCTGGCGTAGGTCCTGATACATCTTGGTACTACCCGGATGAATTGTGAGAGGAGAATCATGAGCCTCCTTAAGGATAAGCTGTCTTAAGCGTGTGCTCTTAGGAACCACCAACCGGTTCTGAAAGAACACAACATCCTCATCGTCCTTGGAGAAATATTTAGCGTTTCCGCTAGCAATATTCTCCTTGATCCTAGATATACCTTTGTCATACCTCTGGACATCTACTATTTGATCCTTAAGAATAGGTTTCGCCACCAGGTTGGATAGGAATCCTTGAGGAACAATGTGGAGGTTCAACTTCCGAAATTCCTCATAGAGAAGTGGTTGACCTTGTTGTAACATCAGGTTGTTACAATAAGACTTACGACTTAGTGCATCAGCCATGACATTGGCTTTACCCGGGGTGTAAGTTATCCCTAAGTCGTAATCTGTAATCAACTCAACCCACTGTCTTTGCTTGAGATTCAAATCCGGTTGGGTGAAAATATATTTCAGACTTTGGTGATCAGTGTAAATTTCGCAACGATTACCCAGAAGGTAATGTCATTGGGTTTTTAGTGCATGGACCACGGCTGCAAGCTCAAGATCATGTGTTGGATAATTATCCTCATGTGGACGCAATGTAACATGCCAAAATTACATTTTGGAATGTTATGAAATATAGCTATGCATCATCATCACTTTGTTTGAATGTAATGAATTTTTTGAAGTGCTTCTTTTGAAATTCTGAAAGGCCATTTCAATTTTCCCATGTATTTGTTTCACCTATTTGAAAACCTTTGGTAATGTTCAAAGAAAGAGGGGAGTAACATGACACTCCACACCAGGGGCATCTTGGTGAAATATTTGAGCAATAAAACCAAGGGGTTATTTGAAAGTTTATATCAAAAGGATTTAAAATCAATTAGGCATTTTTCTGAAAATAAATTTTAAAAAGATATTCAACATGACAGAGGAAAAATGTTCATTAAATAGCATTAATTCTCCTGATCATTTTGATATATATATTTAATGTTTGGAAATATTTTGAATACATTAAAATAGTTTTTATTGCTCTGGAAATAGAAAAGGAAATGTTTTAAATAGAAACGGGCCGGCCCACAGCCTTTAATTCCCGAAATGTCTCCGAATCGGCCACCGACACGCTAACCACGCCTCCCATCCTCACTGACGCACGGGAACCACCGTCTGACCGTGGTGTCAGCGCGCTCATCCCCTTCCCCGCGCCCGACGACTGTCGCCGGAGATCCCTCTCCGCGGATGTCGCCCCTCTCTCC
Source organism: Hordeum marinum (assembly GCA_022496015.1). Classification (NCBI taxonomy): domain Eukaryota; kingdom Viridiplantae; phylum Streptophyta; class Magnoliopsida; order Poales; family Poaceae; genus Hordeum; species Hordeum marinum. The sequence goes on along the minus strand of CM039673.1, from coordinate 366,143,850 downwards.
GTCCCCGACCACCGCACCTGGCCTATATAAATCCCAGCCCTCTCCTCTCTTCGTTCCCCACCCGAAACCCCCCTTTCCCTCGTCGGAACGCTGCCCCACACCTCGCCGGAGTTCGGCACCCAACCGGACCTCCCCGAGCTCGTGCCCGTCGCCACACTCATCCCAGCCCCCTCCGACGCCACCAATTGACGTCGGAGCCTCGCCGCCGCCGTTTGAAGCCTTCGGACGCCGCCCCCGACCACTGCACCATCGTCCCCGAGCACCTTCGACCTCCGGCCGCCGTCGACCTCGTCGGAGACCTCGACCCCCTCTTTGTAAGCCGCCACCTCCATCCGTAGCCGTCGGATCCATAGTCAACGATCTAGATTAGATCTATTTAATAAATGAACTGGTACGCGTTAAGTCTCGGCCAACCGCTCGCTAGCTCCCACACGCATGCCCTCGCGGCCAATCACAGCATGCCACGTCACCCTGTCCGTTAGTTAGGTTAGTTTTTCTTTTTCTTTTCTGTTTTAGAAAACAGAATGAATTCTGTTTTTGTTTTTATCATATCTTTTAAAATATTTGGTGTTTTTAGTTTATTCTTTTTGCATTATTTCACAAATTTGCTGTAGTTTATGTTTGTATGCTTAGATTTCAAAATTGAAATCTAAATTTTGAATCTAATCAAATTTGTTTAAATTACTAAAATATGTATAACTAGAGTTTAAAATTTTATTTTCGAGTGAATCTTTTTGCCACTTGTTTGTATTAGTTAGACCTATCATCCTACATAGTTTGAGAATTTTTAGGATAAATTTGGTTAATCTTTTTAACAAAAACAGAATCTGTTTGGTTCTTAATGTAGTTTAGTTATTTTAATTTTAATTTAATTTGAACCTGAATTAGTTTAGATTTTGTTTTTAGATTTCATTAGGTTCTGTTGATTCAACATTAGGTGTATTATTTTCTGTTAATAAAATATATATTTTTCAAATTGTTTTGTGCTCTAGTTTGAATAGGTACATCTTATTTTCACCTTTAGCATTGTTTAGAAAAAAAGTTTTGTAGTAACTCTTTTTGCACAAAATTATTTTTATAATGAAATACTTTCTGTTTTCAAATAAAATTTTGTATTTACTTTTCTGTTATCTAAATGCCTAGTTGTTCAAAACAAAATTATTTTGACTTGTTATGTCTTAGTAGAGATTTTGACACCAAAATTTTTAGAGTCTTATACTTTGAGTGATCCTTCCTTTTGATTGTGCTATTCGTTTGTTGAAGTATTTGTTTACCTTGCTGTTGTATGAATTGTATTTTTGTTTATGCTGATGGTGTGCTCTTGTTTGATTCGTTAGATCATTCGGAGTGCGAAGCTTGTTATCTAGAGTCACTTGAATACGAGGATCGTCAACAAGGCAAGTCACTTTGACCATGTATACCTATGTTTTTATTGCATTAGTTCTACCATCTCCCCAATTGCATGCAAAGTAGGTAATTTGGAAACTTGGTTACTTGATGTAGTATCATGTGGTAGGCACCCCTCAACCCTTTGACACATTGGCCCCGAGAAATGTTGATTTAAATTTTGCTATGCTATTAGTAGACGGGGTTGGTTGTGTGATTCATGAGAGTTGTGAGTTAATAATTTCAAGACCTACAAGATGATCAAGTCTTCAAGACTCCAAGTTTTCAACATACCTCTGGGTGGATAATGGTTGAACGGCGCCCTGGAGAAACCAGTGGTTAGCCTAGATGATGCTGGAGAAGTGCCAGTATTCATGCGGAAAGGTCCACCCATGCACGAAGAGATGGATGGATGCTTCAAGACCCAAGGCTTACCCGCACAGCCACAAGCCACTATGGGCTCTGGCTTGGTTGGATATCGTGGTGACCCTGGACAGGCGGTGCTACGAGATGTAGAAGAACGGTAGGAAAGGATGGGCACCGACAGAGTCTCGGGGAAACCCTTTAGAAGACCATGTTTTGGTCATCCATTTCTCAAACACCCTGAAGTGCGAGAAATCCAACGGAGGCGATCAAATCTTGTGGGGAACATGTGCAAAACTCTGCAGAGTACCCAAACCTAATCGATTAGCCGTGTCCATGGTCAAGGACAGTTTGAGCCAAAGGAACTGAAACTATCTGGAACTCTCAACACAAATAATTACATTGATGTGGGTATTAATGTCAACTTGGGTAGGAGAATTGGTTGGTGGAACCATCTCATTAATCAACCAACATTGTAGTAATAATTTTCAGCCCTCTCTTGTTGTAGGAAAAAATTGGCTTTATGCAAAAACTTACTACCCCCACCTGCCATATATGCATATAGACTAGATGATTACTTGACCCCCTATTTTGTGACATTGCCGTCATATTCAATATGCTGACCTACACAGCTGCAACGTATCATGTTGCAGAGTGCTTTTCCAACCAGGAGTGAGGATACGCTCTATGCTCGGTGAGATGCCCTTGGAGTCAGATGGACTCAACTACCTTTGAAGCTTCCGCAAGATTAGTTATTCTCATGAGTTGGCCTTCAGCCACTTTATTGTAATTCTTATTGTAATAAAGGACTCGATATGAGATTTTTTTTGATTATTAAAGCTGTGTGATTTCACTTTGATATATACATTGATGTACTGTGTGTGTACCAGCATGATCTTGGGATGGTACAGAAACAACGGAGATTCGACCTTTCAGGTCGGGTCGTTACACGCAACTATCGAGATGCGTATGCAATCACATGGCGATCTTGCATGAGAATGCAACCTAATCCTGGTCGCGAGGCATCGCAATAGATAACAAAGTCCTTAGAGAAATCTGGTGGCACCAGAACGGGAGCAAAGGTCAGTCATCTTTTCAACTCCTGAAAACTGTGCTCGCATTGTGGAGTCCACTCAAACTTTTTATTTTTCTTGAGGAGTTCAGTTAGAGGTTTCGCAACCTTGGAGAAATTCTCGACAAAGCGGCGACAATAGCTCGCTAAGCCAAGGAAACTCCGAACTTGCTTAACCGATTCAGGTTGAGTCCAATCAAGGATGGCCTGAACTCTCTCGGGATTGACAGCAATACCTTTACGAGAGATCACGTGGCCTAGATAGGTCACTTCTGGCAACCAAAATTCACACTTGGAGAATTTGGCATACAGATACTGCTCTCGAAGTTTCATCAATACCAGCCTTAGATGCTCGACATGTTCTTGTTCATTCTTCGAGTAGATGAGTATGTCGTCGAGGTAAACCACGACGAATTTATCCAAATACTCCATGAAGATCGAATTCATCAAGCGAGAGAAGGTGGCTGGGGCATTGGTTAAACCGAAGGACATAACGGTGTACTCATATTGGCCATAACGAGTAACAAAAGCCATTTTTGGAATGTCCCCGTTTCTAATTCTAATTTGATGGTATCCCAACCTCAAATCCATTTTGGAAAAGACAGAGGATCCAGCGAGTTGATCATACAAATCGTTGATCCTGGGGAGCGGATACTTGTTCTTTATGGTGACCAGATTCGCTGGCCGATAATCCACGACCAACCGATCCGATCCATCCTTATTCTTGACGAAGAGGATGGGACAAGCCCAAGGAGAAGAACTAGGACAAATTAAACCTTTCTTCAAAGCTTCATCGAGTTGGATCTTAAGTTCGGCTAGTTCTAAGGGTGCCATCTTATAGGGTCTTCTGGCTATTGGGACAGTCCCTGGGATGAGTTCTATCACAAACTCAACATCTTTGACAGGTGGAATTCCTGACAGTTCTTCTGGAAAGACATCCGGAAAATCACGGACTACCGGAATATCTTCTAATTCTGGAAGAGGGCTAGCATTGAGGGAATAGAGTTGGCGCTTGGCTGTTCGAGTGGAGACATTAACTATCTCACCCGATGGATGTGTAATTTGAACATTCCTAGTATGAGTATCAATCTTAGCATAGTGGGATTTCATCCAGTCCATGCCTAAGATGATATTGATGTCCGAAGACTTGAGGGCTATTAAAGATGCTAGGAAGACTAGCCTATCCACCAGAATCTCATTATCATGGATCACTCTAGAAGTTTGCCACTTTGAACCAGGAGTCTGAACTACTAAAGGAGTAGGCATATCACAAAAAGACATGTTATGCAACTGTGCATAACCTTATGAGATGAAAGAATGAGAAGCCCCAGTATCAAATAGAACAGATGCTGGATGGCTATTGACAAGGAGCGTACCTAGGATAACATCAGGATCCTCAAGGGCTTCCTCAGCAGAAACATAATTCACTCGTCCACGAGCAAGAGCTGGCTTCACATAGAAAGCTTTTCCCGGCTTCCCACGTCCAGCCGGCTTGGCATTGTTGTGAGGACACTCATGGGAGTAGTGTTTTGGTTCCCCACATTTGTAGCAGACCATGATGGCACGGGGAGCAGCATTGGCGGGCGGACCTCCAAATGTCCTGGCTAGAGGGTTGGGCTGAGCTGGGCGATGTGCCTGGAAGGATGGCCTTGCGGTGTACCTTGGTGGCAGAGCCGCAGTGGGCACCCACACCCGGCATTTGTTGGAGCCTGAGCCAGATGCGGAGCTAAAATCATAGTTGTGCTTCCTCGTGGCCTCATAGTCAGCCTGTCCATAATCGGCATTGATAGCCTTGTTGTCGAGAGCCTGGAAGGTTGTGCACTCATGCAGGTGCAGATCTCGACGGAGCTCAGGATTAAGTCCCTTACGGAACCTAGCATGTTTCTTAGCATCAGTTGAAACTTCCTCCGGAGCATAACGAGCAAGATTGCCGAACTCACGGCTATAGGCATCCACTGACAGTCTGCCCTGGGTGAAAGCACAAAATTCCTCTCTCTTGCGATCCATCAACCCTTCCGGGATATGATGGGTACGGAATGCCGCGCTGAATTCTGCCCAAGTTGGTGCAGGGCCTGCGGGACGCATGGCTTCATAATTTTCCCACCATAGATTGGCGGGTCCTTCCAGAAAGTAGGTAGCAAAGGTCACCTTGTTCGCCTCGGATATGTTGGCAGCTCGGATCTTACAGAACATGCTGGTCAGCCAATCATCCGCATCGAGTGGGTCGACCGAATGATGATACTTGGGTGGGCACAGCTTGACGAAATCACCGAGGGACATGCCATCATTGTGATCATTGCAGGGAGCACACGTTGTGTTCTGCTCAATTTGTTCCAGCAACCTGTTGGTCTCCCTTTTGTTCCGCTCAACTTCAAGCATCACTTCCGCCAAAGAGGGCGCATGTGGCAGGTTCTCTTGCCTTGTTTGGCTTCCCTCGCCCTGCTTAGGGGCAGGCATGGGGTTATTCCTAGTTGCCACCATCCTAGGAAAATAAACCCACAGCTTAGCCATAGAGGACTCAACTCTAAGACATGAGATAAGGAATGTACTGGACAACATGGCATGTAGGGTAAACACCCAAACAACATGGTAATAACAACTGCCCTATGAACACCATGATTCATACACACCATGACATAGTTCGGTACAAGCCCAAGCTGGAATACAAACTACGGAGAGATGACACAACTCATCAGAGGCATTATAAGCTTCCTATACATTATCTATCTACACCTCCAGAACTCAACTCTCAACCTCAATCATATCCCACAAGACACGCAGGACTATGGCGATACGACTACTACCATACTAGAACTAACATCCACGTACTCAAGCATCACCGTAGAATGCCTCATACAGGTTACCCCCATGACCCGGGAGCTGAACCTGAGGATCCGGAAACACTCTAGCCTGTGATCCCTGGAAACCGTAAGGACACGGATGTGGCCTCAGTCCCCTTGTTGGCGGCAAAAGCGGTCCTTGAAGAGGGGTGATGCCCCAACATCGGGCCAGTCTACACGTGCTGGCAGATGAGTCCGCGATGGGTTCAGCATCTCCAAATCTCAATAGCCTGTCTGCACGACAGGTGCCAACTGCATCAGGGCTGTCCAAAGACGTGCATGGGTAGCATAAAGCTCCATGCGAAGGGCACGTGCATCACGATCCCTGTTCTCCAACATCTGAGCGGTCACCTGCAGCCTAGGGTCCTCATGAGAATGATCATAGTAGGCTGCGCTAAGATAGCCATCCTCTCCTCCCATGGAAGCAGGAACATAACAGAACTCTGTGTTCTGAAGCAGACCATGGTGAAACCTCATGATAGTTAACATGGTGTAGGCGGCCTCCTGAACTGCCATGTCTATGGTGACACCTAGTCCATAAGTCTAGTGAAGCGGCTCTGCAGCTCCAGGATATGAAGGATATATCTTAACAGTACACAGATACTGGCTTTGGTTGAAATCTCGATATTGTTCCTCCACTGTGTACTCTAGGTACCAATGTTAGCCAGCCTCCATCATAACTCTAACCAACATGGCCGTGTGACCCGGTACATTGATGCACCTGGTCAGACAGACCAACTGACGGGAAGGATGAGGGGGCATATGAAACAGAGAATGATGCAAAGACATTAGAGACTCTAGCAGAAATTGGACAACATACTGGCTATAATTGCTCAAAAAGGATTTTGAGACAACTGCAAAAGATTGGGAAGCATAACCACTCGACTTTCTAGACTCAAATCTCTTCTCCATATGTTTGTCACACCAACAACACTCAAGTACCGACATTCACTTGCAAACAAGCTAGCTAGTAGTCCATGGTTAGTAACTCATCATCCTAACCAATAGATGATAAGCCTAGTTCTTATCCCCGTAGAAAATATGAGAAAGACTCAGCATAGAATAACTTGGGAAGAGGAGTAAAAAGAGCCTTACGTTCCCTTCCACAATCAATTCCCCTACTTTTCTATAGTGTTTCTAGACTCAAATTTGACTGGTTTTGGCTTGGTAGTCCTACAATCAGTCACGCTCTGATACCAACGCTGTCGGGACCCCGATTCTAAGTCATATGAATCTAGACTGTAACATATCACATCACTTTGCGGCCTCACGCACGGTAAGCTCCATGGCTGCAGCCTTACCTTAGCCAGGACCGTTTGCGTCTTTTGGCTCACGTATGTGAACATGTCGCTGGCAATCAGACGACAGAGAACCCGGGCCGAAATGACTAGTCATAGGACCCAAGTGGCACATCCATACAAAAACAGGCATACGTAACCCAACAATGCGGTTGTCGGCCTCAAGCATGTGTAGACGAGTCATAGCAAGCTACAAGGACTCCATTATGTTGTGAGACATAAATGCCATCACCGCACGTAGACGAGTCGTAGCAGGCTACAGGGACTCCATTACACTGCGAGACATTTCCCCGAAGGGACAAACACAACAACAAAGAAGGATACATGCCGGTCAATCAATGTGTCCGGAGCAGTAGCAAGCTACCAAGGCTCGATGGAAGCATAAAGAGGCAGTTTCCCGTAAAGAGTACTACTAAAGGCACATGACTAGATGTCGGATCCCATACATACCGTTGCACGTCACACGTACGCACGACATGCCCGATATGCATAGATACAACTATGGCATCACAACATAACCATACAACAACACAACTTTTATTTAAGAGGCTCAGACGAGCCTTGCATAATATGTTCTTACAGATAGGGGCCATATGACCCGACACTGAAGTTATACAAACAAGTTCATACAAACCAAGCGGAAGCATAAGCTGTCTGAGTTCAGACAGATGAAAGGGTAAAAAGGCACATGGCCTGACTATCTACAGCCCGCCATAGGGCATAAGGTCATTGCTGGGACACCAGCTATTCGGCATCGTTGACATCTAGAAAGAATCCACCTGATGGGTCCTGGGTCTCATCTGCAACATTTAATAAGCAAACATGAGTACAAACATACTCAGTAGGTCTTTAAAAATAGACCTAGTATTTTCATGCTCATGTATCAACAAGGGGAGTGGTGGAGTTTATGCAGCAATGCCAGCTTTGACTCATGGCTAACCTGCACTACACAATTTTAACTCTTTGTTTAAATTTTAGATATCGCACATGAGTCCACTAACTCCATGACAATACACCACCATGGATTCACTTCCCTCTCCTGGGAGAGTGCCATCCACGATACTCACACTTGTCTTGATATTTTTATGAGTATCCATTTTATTATCTATGAACAACATAAGTTTTCCAAGTAGTCCATATCTGAGGACGCGGCTATTCGAAGAGTTTCATATCCTGTAGGGGTGTACTTCTTCACACACGCTCTCGCCACTTATTGTTGGAAATATGCCCTAGAGGCAATAAATAAAGCGTTTATTATTATATTTCCTTGTTCATGATAATCGTCTATTATCCATGCTCTAATTGTATTAATTGGAACCACATTACATGTGTGGGTAAATAGACAACACTTTGTCCCTAGTATGCCTCTAGTGAACTAGCTCGTTCATCAAAGATGGTCAAGGTTTCCTGGCCATTGATATGTGATGTCATTTGATGACGGTATCGCATCATTAGGAGAATGATGTGACGGACAAGACCCAAACTACAAACGTAGCATATGATCATGTCATTTTATTGCTACTGTTTTCTGTATGTCAAGTATATGTTCCTATGACCATGAGATCATGTAACTCACAGATACCGGAGGAGTGCCTTGTGTGTATCAAACGTTGCAACATAACTGGGTGACTATAAAGGTTCTCTATAGGTATCTCCGAGGGTGTCTGTTGAGTTGGCATGGATCAAGACTGGGATTTGTTACTCCGTGTGAACGGAGAGGTATCTCAGGGCCCACTCGGCAATACAACATCACAATAAGCCTTGCAAGCAATGTGACTATGTGTTAGTTGCGGGATCTTGTATTACGGAATGAGTAAAGAGACTTGCCGATAACGAGGTTGAACTAGGTATGGAGATACCGATGATCGAATCTCGGGCAAGTAACATACTGAAGAACAAAGGGAACATCATACGGGATTAACTGAATCCTTGACACAGAGGTTCAAACGATAAAGATCTTCGTAGAATATGTAGGAACCAATATGGGCATCCAGGTCCCGCTATTGGTTATTGACCGTAGAGGTGTCTCGGTCATGTCTACATACTTCTCGAACCCACAGGGTCTGCACACTTAAGGTTTGGTGACGTTTTGGTAGTATAGAGTTATGTATGGTGGTGACCGAAGGTTGTTCAGAGTCCCGGATAAGATCCCGGACGTCATGAGGAGCTCTGGAATGGTCCGGAGGTAAAGATTAATATATAGGAAGTCCTATTTTGGTCGCCGGAAAAGTTTCGGGCTCATCGGTAGTGTACCGGGAGTGCCGGTAGTGTACCGAGAGACCATCGAGAGGGGTATTTCGACCCAAGAGGCTACATGGGCTGTGGGAGAGTGAATACCAGCCCTTTGTGGGCTGGTGGAAGTCCCACACAAGGCCCATGCGGCTGGGAAGAAAAACCCAAAAGGAAAAAGGTGGAAAAAGGAAAAAAAAAGGCAAAATAAGGAAGGAGTGTAACATCCCAAAATTTCATTTTGGAATGTTATGAAATATAGCTATGCATCATCATCACTTTATTTGAATGAAATGAATTGTTGAAGTTCTTCTTTTGGATTTCTAAAAGGCCCTTTCCTTTTCTCCATTTACTTGTTTCATTTATTTGAAAATCCCTAGAAATATTCATAAAAAGAGAGGAGTAACATGACACTCCACACGAGGAGCATCTTGGTGAAATATTTGAGCAATAAAACCAGGGGGTTATTTGAAAGTTTATCTCAAGAATTTAAAATCAATTAGGTATTTTCTGAAAAAAATATTTTTTGGAGTATTCATTTTGACAGAGGAAAAATGTTCATTAAATAGCATTTATTCCTTTGATCATTTTGATATATATATTCCCTATGTTTGGAAATGATTTGAATGCATTAAAAGATTTTAAACATTCTGGAAAATAGAAAAGGAAACACATTTAAACGTTTTAATTAGCAAACAGGACGGCCCACAGCCATTTAAACCCCGAATTCATTTCGGATCGGCCACCGACGTGCAAACACCGCCCCCTCTCTCACTGACGCGTGGGACCCACTGTCCGATAGCGTCATCCCCATGCTCATCCCCTTCCCCTCGCCCCCGACATCGCCGGCGATCCCAACTCCGCTGATCTCTCTCCTCTCTCCCTCTCCCGACCCCGCACCTAGACTATAAAGAGTCCCTGCCTCTCCGCTATCCGTTCCACCCCGAGCCCCCCTACCCTCGCCACAATGCCACCACACCACCTCGTCGGAGTTCGGTCGACGACCGAAGCTCTCCGAGCACGAGGTCGTCGCCTCCGTCGTCCCCAGCCGGTCCGACGCCACCAATCGATGCCGGAGCTTTGCCGCCGTCGCCTGAGCACTTCGTACGCCACCCTCGACCACCGCAGCACCAGCCCCGAGCACCTCCGACGTCCGGCCGCCGTCGACCTCGCCGGAACTCCGACCCTCCTCCTCTGTAAGCCGCACTTCCACCCACAACCGTCAAATCTAGATCCAACGCGCCTGATTAAAAGATTTAAACGGCGAACCGTTTTCTTTTACGTTTCGTTCATCCGCCGCAAACACTTCGCACGCACACGGCCTCGGTCAATCACAGCATGCCACGTAGCCCCTAACCGATCGATAATTTTTTTCTTTTTCTATTTATGTTTTAGAAAACAGAGTGTGTTTTGATTTTATTTTTGTTATATCTTTTAAACTAATTAGTGTTTTTAGTTGATTCTTTTTGAATTAGGTCACAAATTTCATGTAGTTTCATCCTGAAGTCTTAGATTTCAAATTTGAACTTTAGAATTTGAATCTAACCAAATTTGCTTAAATTACTAAAATCTGTATAACTAGAGTTTAAAAATATATTTTTGAGTGAATCTTTTTGCCACTATTTTGTATTAGTTCGGCCTACCATCCTACATAGTTTGAGAATTTTTAGGATGGATTTGGTTAGGGTTTTTAACAAAAACAGAATCTGTTTAGTTCTTAATAGAGTTTAGTTAGTTTGATTTTAGTTTAGTTCGAACCTGATTTAGTTTAACTTTTGTTTTTAGATTTCATTAGGTTCTGTTGTTTCAACATTAGATGTATTATTTTCTGTTAATAAAAATATATTTTTTAATTTGTTTTGTGCTCTAGTTTGAATAGGTACATCTTATTTTCACCTTTAGTATTGTTTAGAAAAAAAGTTTTGTAGTAACTCTTTTTGCACAAATTTTTTATAATGAAATACTTTCTGTTTTCGAATAAAATTTTGTATTTACTTTGCTGTTATCTAAATGCCTAGTTGTTCAAAACAAATTTTTGACTTGTTATGTCTTAGTAGAGATTTGACACCAAAAAATTTAGAGTCTTATACTTTGAGTGATTCTTCCTTTTGATTGTGCTATTGTTTGTTGAAGTATTTGTTTACCTTGCTGTTGTGTGAATTGTACTATGGTTGCTTATTGTGTGTTTTGTTTGATTCGTTAGATCATCCGGAGTGCGAAGGTTGTTATCTAGAGTCACTTGAGTACGAGGATCGTCAGCAAGGCAAGTCACTTTGATCATGATTACCCATGTTTTATTGCATTAGTTCTACCATCTCCCCAATTGCATGCAAAGTAGGTAATTTGGAAACTTGGTTACTTGATGTAGTATCATGTGGTAGGCACCCCTCAACCCTTTGACACATTGGCCCCGGGAAACGTTGATTTAATTTTGCTATGCTATTAGTAGACGAGGTTGGTTGTGTGATTCATGAGAGTTGTGAGTTAATAATTTCAAGACCTACAAGATGATCAAGACTTCGAGACTCCGAGTTTTCAACATACCTCTGGGTGGATGATGGTTGAACGACGCCCTGGAGAAACCAGTGGTTAGCCTAGATGTTGCTGGAGAAGTGCCAGTATTCATGCGGAAAGGTCCACCCAGGCACAAAGAGATGGATGGATGCTTCAAGACCCAAGGCTTACCTGCACAGCCACAAGCCATTATGGGCTTTGGCTTGGTTGGATATCATGGTGACCCTGGACAGGCGGTGCTACGAGATGTAGAAGAACGGTAGGAAAGGATGGGCACTGACAGAGTCTCGGGGAAACCCTTTAGAAGACCATGTTTTGGTCATCCGTTTCTCAAACACCCTAAAGTGCGAGAAATCCAACGGAGGCGGTCAAATCTTGTGGGGAACATGTGGAAAAATCTGCAGAGTACCCAAACCTAATCGATTAGCCGTGTCCACGGTCATGGACAGTTTGAGCCAAAGGAACTGAACTATCTGGAACTCTCAACACAATTAATTGTATTGATGTGGGTTTTTAAATGACAACTTGGGTATGAGAATTGGTTGGTGGAACCATCTCATTAATCAACCAACATTGTAGTAATAATTTTTGCCCTATCTTGTTGTAGGAAAATTGGCTTTATGAAAAACTTACTACTCCACCTGCCATATATGCATATAGAATAGATGATTACTTTACACCCCTCTTTTGTGACATTGCCGGCATATTCAATATGCTGACCTATACGGCTTTAACGTATCATGTTGTAGAGTACTTTTCCGACCAGGAGTGAGGATACGCTCTACGCTCGGTGAGATGCCCTTGGAGTCAGATGGACTCAACTACCTTTGAAGCTTCCACGAGATTAGTTATTCTCATGAGTTGGCCTTCAGCCACTTTATTGTAATTCTTATTGTAATAAAGGACTCGATATAAGATTTTTTGATTATTAAAGCTGTGTGATTTCACTTTGATATATACATTGATGTACCGTGTGTGTACCAGCATGATCTTGGGATGGTACAGAAACACCGGAGATTCGACCTTTCAGGTCGGGTCGTTACAAGGAGTCCTAATCCTACTAGGAGTGGAGGAGGTGGACTCCTCCCTCCTGGTTTGGCCGAGCCTCCTTGGCTTCGAAGCCAAGGCTTCCTCCTCTCCTCCTCTCCTCCTATATATACTAGAGGGTTTTTGGGTTTTTTGGACAAGATTTTCAGCCACGTGCAACCCTACCCCCTAGTCCAAAGTTTCTCCTCTAGATCGCATTTCTGCAGTGCTTAGGCGAAGCCCAGCTGGAATAGCTCCACCACCATCGCTGGAGCACCATCACGCTGCCGGAGAACTCTTCTTCCTCTCCGCTCCTTCTTGCTGGATCAAGACGACGAAGAACGTCATCAAGCTATACGTGTGCTGAACGCGGAGGTGTCGTCCGTTCGGCGCTAGATCGGAAGGATCATGAGCAAGTTCGTGAGACGGATCGTGATCAAGTTCGCCGGACGGACCGTGATTGGATCACGGGATGGATCGTGATTGGATCGCGGGACGCACGGTGATTTGTATCGCGAAGACGTTCGACTACACCAACCGCGTTTCTTAACGCTTCCCGCTTAGCGATCTACAAGGGTACGTAGATCCACTCTCCCTCTCGTAGATGCTCATCACCATGGATAGATCTACGTGTGCATAGGAAATTTTTTGTTTCCCATGCAACGTTCCCCAATAGTGGCATCATGAGCTAGGTCTATGTGTAGATGAGATCTCGAGTAGAACACAAAAGGTTTGTGGGCGTTGATGCTTAGATTGCTTCCTCCCTTGGTTGGATTTTGGTTCAGCGGTATTGTGAGATGAAGCGGACCGGACCAACATTACTCGTACGCTTACGAGAGACCGGTTCCCTCGACCGCAACTTGTTGCATAGATGGCTTGCGGGTGCCAGTTTCTCTCACTTTAGTTGGATCGGATTCGACAAAGGCGGTCCTTGAGAAGGTTGAAAATCAACTAGTGTATCACTGTTGTGCTTTTTGCGTAGATGAAAATTGTTCTTGCTAGATACCCGTAGCAGCCACGTAAAACATGCAACAACAATTAGAGGACGTCTAACTTGTTTTTGCAGGGTATGTTGTGATATGATATGGCCAATTACATGATGTGATATATGTGATGTATGAGATGATCATGTGATGTATAGATTATCACGACTTGCATGTCGATGAGTACAGCAACCGGCAGGAGCCATAGGGTTGTCTTTAATTATTGTATGACCTGCGTGTCAATCATTAAGCGCTATGTAATGCTTTACTTTATCGCTAAACGGTAGCAATAGTAGTAGAAGGCTGGCATTTGATACCGGTTCGGTTGCTCACATTTGCAACTCAAAGCAGGAACTACGGAATAAACGAAGGCTGGCAAAGGACGAAGTGACAATGCGCGTGGGAAATGGTTCCAAGGTTGATGTGATCGCCGTCGGCACGCTCTCTCTTCGATTACCATCGGGATTAGTGATGAACCTGAATAATTGTTATTTAGTGCCTGCGTTAAGCATGAACATTATATCTGGATCTTGTTTATTGTGAGACGGTTACTCATTTAAATCAGAGAATAAAGGTTGTGCTATTTATATGAGTAATATCTTTTATGGTCATGCACCCAATGTTAGGGGTTTATTCATATGGAATCTTGATAGTGATGACACACATGTTCATAACATTGATGTCAAAAGATGTAGAGTTGATAATGATAGTACCGCTTTCTTGTGGCACTGCCATTTAGGTCATATTGGTGTAAAATGCATGAGGAAGCTCCATGCTGATGGACTTTTCGAGTCACTTGATTTTGAATCAGTTGACACATGTGAATCATGCCTCATGGGCAAGATGACTAAAACGCCATTCTCTGGAACAATGGAATGGGCGAGTGACTTACAGGAAATCATACATACTGATGTGTGCGGTCCAATGAATGTTACAACGCGTGGTGGATATCGTTATTTTCTCACCTTCACTGATGACTTAAGTAGATATGGGTATATTTACTTGATGAAACACAAGTCTGAAACGTTTGAAAAGTTCAAGCAATTTTAGAGTGAAGTTGAGAATCATCGTAACAAGAAGATTAAATTCCTGCGATCTGATCGAGGAGGTGAATATCTGAGTTATGAGTTTTGCAGTCACTTAAGACAGTGTGGAATTGTTTCACAGTTGACACCGCCCGGAACACCACAGTGTAATGGTGTGTCCGAACGTCGTAATCGAACCTTATTAGATATGGTGTGTTCTATGATGTCTCTTGCTGATTTGCCACTATCATTTCAGGGTTATGCATTAGAGACAGCTGCATTCACTTTAAATAGGGCACCATCAAAATCTGTTGAGACGACGCCATATGAACTGTGGTTTGGCAAGAGGCCAAAGTTGTTGTTTCTTAAAGTTTGCGGATGTGATGCTTATGTCAAAAAGCTTCAGCCTGAAAAGCTGGAACCCAAAGCGGAAAAATGTGTCTTCATAGGATACCCGAAAGAGACAGTTGGGTATACCTTCTATCTCAGATCCGAAGGCAAAGTGTTTGTCGCTAAGAATGGAACATTTCTTGAGAAAGAGTTTCTCTCGAAAAAATTGAGTGGGAGGAAAATAGAGCTTGATGAGGTTATTGAACCTTTACTTCAACCAGAAAGTAGCACAGCGTAGAAAGATGTTTCTGTGGAACCTACAACGGTAGAAGAGGAAGTTAATGATGATGATCATGAATCTTCGGATCAAGCTACTATTGAACCTCGTAGGTCGACAAGGTCGCGTACTACTCCTGAGTGGTACGGCTACCCTGTCTTGGAAGTCATGTTGTTGGACAACAATGAACCCACGAGCTATGGAGGAGCAGTCATGGGCACGAATTCCAAGAAATGGTTAGAGGCCATGAAATCCGAGATTGGATCCATGTATGAAAACAAAGTATGGACTTTGGAAGTATTACCTGAAGGGCGAAAAGCCATTCAGAACAAATGGATCTTTAATAAGAAGACAGACAGGACGGTAATGTCACCGTCTATAAAGCTCGACTTGTGGCAATGGGTTTTTCACAAGTTCAAGGAGTTGACTACGATGAGACCTTCTCACCCGTAGCGATGCTTAAGTCTGTCAGAATCATGTTGGCAATAGCTGCTTATTTTGACTATGAAATTTGGCAGATGGATGTCAAAACAGCGTTCCTCAACGGTTTCCTTGAGGAAGAGTTGTATATGATGCAACCAGAAGGTTTTGTCGATCCAGATAATGCTGGCAAAGTTTGCAAACTCCAGCGATCCATTTATGGGCTGGTGCAAGCATCTCGGAGTTGGAATAAGCGTTTTGATGAGGTGATCAAAGCGTTCGAGTTTATACAAGTTTATGGAGAAGCTTGTATTTACAAGAAAGTGAGTGGGAGATCTATAGCGTTTCTAATATTATATGTGGATGACATATTGCTAATTGGAAACAATATAGAAATGTTGGAAAGCGTGAAGGAATATTTAAACAAGAGTTTTTCAATGAAGGACCTAGGAGAAGCTGCTTTCATATTAGGCATTAAGATCTATAGAGATAGATCGAGACGCTTAATAGCAATTTCACAGAGCACATACCTTGATAAAGTTTTGAAGAAGTTCAAAATGGATCTATCTAAGAAGGGGTTCTTGCCTGTGTTAAAAGGTGTGAAGTTGAGTAAGACTCAATGCCGAGTGACTGCAGAAGATAGAGAAAATATGAGTGCCATCCCCTATGCTTCATCCATAGGCTCTATCATGTATGCAATGTTGTGCACAAGACCAGATGTCAGCCTTGCCATAAATATGGCCGGACGGTTTCAAAGTGATCCTGGAATGGAACACTGGGCAGCGGTCAAGAATATCCTTAAGTACTTGAAAACGACTAAGGAAATGTTTCTCGTTTATGGAGGTGATGAAGAGCTCGTCGTAAAGGGTTATGTCAATGCAAGCTTTGACACTAATCCGGATGACTCTAAGTCACAATCTGGATACATATTTATTCTCAACGGGGGAGCGGTAAGCTGGTGCAGTTCCAAGCAAAGCGTGGTAGCCAATTCTACATGTGAAGCAGAGTACATCGCAGCCTCGGAGGCGGCAAAGGAAGGTGTCTGGATGAAGCAGTTCATGACATATCTTGGAGTATTGCCTAGTGCACTAAATCCAATGAACCTGTTCTGTGACAACACTGGTGCCATTGCTCTGGCCAAGGAACCAAAGTTTCACAAGAGGACCTGACACATAAAGCGACGCTTCAACTCCATCCGCGATTACATCGAGGAGAAGGACAGAAATATTTGCAAAGTGCACACGGATTTCAATGTTTTAGACCCGTTGACTAAACCTCTTCCAAGGGCTAAACATGATCAACACCAGAACTGCATGGGTGTTCGATTCATTACAATGTAAATCACATAGTGATGTGAGCTAGATTATTGACTCTAGTGCAAGTGGGAGACTGTTGGAAATATGCCCTAGAGGCAATAAATAAAGTGTTTATTATTATATTTCCTTGTTCATGATAATCGTTTATTATCCATGCTATAATTGTATTAATTGGAAACACATTACATGTATGGGTAAATAGACAACACTTTGTCCCTAGTATGCCTCTAGTGAACTAGCTCGTTCATCAAAGATGGTCAAGGTTTCCTGGCCATTGACATGTGATGTCATTTGATGATGGTATCACATCATTAGGAGAATGATGTGACGGACAAGACCCAAACTACAAACGTAGCATATGATCGTGTCCGTTTATTGTTACTATTTTCTGTATGTCAAGTATATGTTCCTATGACCATGAGATCATGCAACTCACAAATACCGGAGGAGTGCCTTGTGTGTATCAAACGTTGCAACGTAACTGGGTGACTATAAAGGTGCTCTATAGGTATCTCCGAGGGTGTCTGTTGAGTTGGCATGGATCAAGACTGGGATTTGTTACTCCGTGTGAACGGAGAGGTATCTGAGGGCCCACTCGGTAATACAACATCACAATAAGCCTTGCAAGCAATGTGACTAAGTGTTAGTTGCGGGATCTTGTATTATTAAACGAGTAAAGAGACTTGCCAATAACGAGGTTGAAATAGGTATGGAGATACCGACGATCGAATCTCGGGCAAGTAACATACCGAAGAACAAAGGGAACATCATACGGGATTAACTAAATCCTTGACATAGAGGTTCAAACGATAAAGATCTTTGTAGAATATGTAGGAACCAATATGGGCATCTAGGTACCGCTATTGGTTATTGACCGTAGAGGTGTCTCGGTCATGTCTACATAGTTCTCGAACCCATAGGGTCTGCACACTTAAGGTTTGGTGACGTTTCAGTAGTATAGAGTTATGTATGGTGGTGACCGAAGGTTGTTAGGAGTCCCGTATAAGATCCTGGACGTCACGAGGAGCTCTGGAATGGTCCGGAGGTAAATATTCATATATAGGAAGTCCTATTTTGGTCGCCGGAAAAGTTTTTGGCTCATCGGTAATGTATCGGGAGTGCCAGTAGTGTACCGGGAGACCATCGGGAGGGGTATTTCGACCCAAGAGGCTACATGGGCTATGGGAGAGTGAATACCAACCCTCTGTGGGCTGGTGGAAGTCTCACACAAGGCCCATGCGGCTGGGAAGAAAAACCCAAAAGGAAAAAGGTAGAAAAAGGCAAAAAAGGCAAAATAAGGAAGGAGTCCTAATCCTACTAGGAGTGGAGGAGGTGGACTCCTCCCTCCTGGTTCAGCCGAGCCTCCTTGGCTTGGAAGCCAAGGCTTCCTCCTCTCCTCCTCTCCTCCTTTATATACTAGAGGGTTTTAGGGTTTTTGGACAAGAGCCACGTGCAACCCTACCCTCTAGTCCATAGTTTCTCCTCTAGATCGGATTTCTGCAGTGCTTAGGCGAAGCCCTGCCGGAATAGCTCCACCACCATCACCGGAGCGCTATCACACTGCCGGAGAACTCTTCTTCCTCTCTGCTCTTTCTTGGTGGATCAAGACGGCGGAGATCGTCATCAAGCCGTACGTGTGCTGAACACAGAGGTGTCGTCCGTTCGGCGCTAGATCGGAAGGATCATGATCAAGTTCGTGGGACGGATCGTGATCAAGTTCGCGGGACGGACCGTGATTGGATCGCGGGACGGATCGTGATTGGATCGCGGGACGCAAGGCGATTTGGATCGCGAAGACGGTCGACTACACCAACCGCGTTTCTTAACACTTCCCGCTTAGCGATCTACAAGTGTACGTAGATCCACTCTCCCTCTCGTAGATGCTCATCACCATGGATAGATCTACGTGTGCATAGAATTTTTTTGTTTCCCATGCAACATTCCCCAACACTTATCGCCGTGTGCTCTTAAAACCATGCACCTCGGCAACCTTCAAGCGGAAGCCCAGCGAGGGAGTTGGCCATGACCGTCAATCGCATAAGACCTCTAGTCCAGGCTATCGCCTATTTGAGACTGAACCCGCACGGAAGTCCGACCGAAGTTTCCGCTATGGCACCAAACGATGTGCGCAGGGTTCCCATGCCCACCATTCGGGTGACCCTTGGTACACCATGCCACTGCCTACCGCGTCGTAACCCACCCTAGGGTTAGCGCTACGCATGGCCTCCAGCATGCTATAAACACCAGAAACTACTTGCAAATCCTGGACTTATGACTAAGCGACTGATAAGTCGAGAGGGTCAATTAAGTATCCCAACGTGTGGTAGTAACTAGTCTTGGATCACAAACACACAACTCGGTTCCTAAGAACGGTCCCAATGAGACAACCCGCTATGTACTCCTACATAGCCCCTCATCGCTACCTTTACCAAATCGAGTTCATCATAAGCTTATCACATCACAACAACATGGTTTCACTCCTGTTCATCACCCAGATGAAGCAGACCTGACACAACTCTAAGCATAGCAAGCATAGCAGGCTAAGTAAGCTAAGCACATCATGGCACAAGCATCTACCAGGTATGCTAGGTTGCAAGGTTTAGCTATTTACTGTGACAATGACAGGTCATGCAAAAGAATAGGTTCATCTACCATGTATGACAGACAAGTGAACGTTTGTCCTAATGCAATAAACAAGAGCAGGAGTGAGAGAGTGGGATGTTATCGGAATGATCAAAGGGGGTTTCTTGCCTTGCTGGGTAGCGGAAAGGTTCTCTCCTTTGTTGGAATACTCGGGGGTATCCTCAGAAACAGGGCCTACCACAATGCAGATAAATAACAATCAATACACGCAAGTGCAACAATATGATGCATGATCATGACATGGTAGCATATAAGGATGGGCTAGTGCAACTATTGTCCAATTTAGTTTGAAGTGAGTTTGAATATAGGTTCAAAATTAATCATATTCCATATATTAACCTATTAGTAAATGTCAATGTTCATCTACATAGGTTGCTCTAACATGCATGATAATAGCACAATTAGATTCATTGGATTTTTCTGATAAATTTTCATATATAAATTATTTTCATCTGAGTTACAAATTAATTTATATGAATTTTTGAAGTTTTAAACATTTTTTGGAATTGTTTTAAAACTATAAATTCCTTTATTACATCAGCCTGACGTCATCATGGCGTCAGCAGATCAGCTGACCAGGCCAGGTCAAACCTGACCAGTGGGACCCACTGGTCAGTGACCCAGTCACTAACAGGGTTAAATAATTAGCTAATTAGTAATTAGATTAGGTTAGGGCCCACTAGTCAGTGGGCCATTAAATTAATTAAGTTAGATTAATTATTTTTGAAAACTAATTCTAATTAGAAAGGGGGCGGGCCCCACTTGCCAGTTGACCTGGGGTCAAACCCCGTGGTCAGCGCCGGTTGACTCGCCGGCGTTGAGCCACCGGTGACGTCAGGGACGGCGGAGGGGGGCGGATCCCCTCCTTCGGCGACCAAAAGGACGGCGGAGGGCACTGGGAAGGCCTGCGCTCGAGCGCGCGTCGATCTAGCCCCAAGCCAGAGGTTAGGGTGGTTGGGATCGACATCGACAACTCGGGCAGGACTGACTACGGCGCTAAAGGGCACGTCAGGAGGAGCTAGAGGCGGCTACGGCCCCCTAGACGCACCACAAGCACGAGCCCATGGTCAGGTGCGAGCTGTGGCCGCTTTGGCCATGACTACGCCATGACCGGCGGTGAGCTCCTCTTGGCTCTGGCGACAGGCGGGGGCTAGCGGAGGGGAACGACGTCGGGGCTAGGAGGAAACGATCCGGGGCCTCACCGGAGGGTCTTCTGGAGCCTTGGCGTGGTCGAGGACGCATGGGAGACGGTGAATCGACGACGTCTTCAGTCCGGCGAGGGAAGAACAGAGGAGAGGAGGGGGAGGAGAGAGCGCGCGAGAGAGAGAGCGCACAGGGGAGAGAGGGGAGGAGAAGAGGCCACGACAAGGAGGCCTCGCGCTGGCGCTCTCCGAGCCCTCCAGGCCAGCAGCCAGGCAGGGAGGAGGTGATTGGCGTGTGCCCACGCGTGGCGAGTGCACGCCCCTGTCCTCCTGGCGAGAGGACAGGGATGACTGGCACGGGCCAGATGGGCCGGTTCCCCCTGGGCTTCTTCCTCTTTCTTTCCTTTTCTTTCTATTTTTCTATTTATGACATTTGTTTTATTTCTTTTTCAGGTACAAATGCTTTGATAAAATATCCCAAATATTTTATAATATCAAGTTTGAATATTTCAAACTCCAATAAAAAGTTTCAGGATATTTTGAAATATAAAGTATTGATAATGCTTTATTTGGCATTTTTGAGAGGCTTTGTTATTTATTTTTAAATTGCTATAATTGTTCAAATATTTAAAATGGCCCCTGATATATTCATGTCCATATTTATCAGACATAGGGAACATTTTGTATTGGCATATTGAGTTTGTTGAGTTTTCACAAACTTTTAATTAATTTGATTCCAATGTGAGCTAGGGGTTTCTTTTAATCCCCATTTCATGTTGATGCAAAATTGAAACATGATGCACACACATGTTGTCCTATGACATCTAGCTAGGGATGTGACAATCCGCCCCGAGCTCTCGGCCCGGCTCAGACCACGCGTCCCCCATAGCGAGAACGACGCCCGCACCCGCATCGACCAGCTCGCGCAGTCGGCCCTCCTCGAAGAGGAGGCTCGATTGGCCCAGCCTGTTTTGGCCCTTAGATCCGCAACGAGCCGTTTCCAACCAGCTTCACGCTCCTCCGAGACACCCCGAAGTACAATGGGGCCGCCAAGCCCAAAGACTGGCTGATCGACTACACCATCGTGGTAGGCATTGCCAGGGGGAACAAGCACGTAGCCGTTCGTTATGCTCCCCTCATGTTGATCGGCTCGGCCCGCACCTGGCTCAACAGCCTGGTGACCGACAGCATCAACACCTGGACGGGCTGCGAGAAAGCCTTCGTCCACAACTTCACCGACACCTACAAGCGGCCTGCCCGCCCCCGTGAATTAGCCATGTGCATTTAGGGGCCGGACGAGTCCCTCCGCGACTACCTCACCCTGTGGACCAAGCTCCGCAACTCATGTGAGGGGGTGCATGAGGTGCAGGCCATACAATACTTCATCGAAGGTTGTCGCGATGGCACCCCCTTCAAGCACAAGCTTCTCTGCTCCGAGCTGGCTACGCTTACCGAGCTCATGACCAAGGCGGACAAGTATGCCACGGCCGATTCCGCCATTCGGTTCAAGACGACCCCGCCCGCTAAGGCGACAATGACACTGGCAACATCCTGGCCGACTGCCGACAACTGACTACCACAGAATAAGAAGCGCAAGAATGACCAGCCGGACTCCTACTATGGGAGCCGGCAGGTCGCCACCATCGAGGAGCAGGAGCCGGTTGCCCAGTCTTCCAACCAGCGCCAACGCACTGGCAAGGCTGCCTGGCAGCCGAAGCTCACCTTCGAGCAGATGCTTGACCTCCCCTAGAAGAACCACTCAGGGGCCAAACCCTCTACGCACACGCCCCGGTAGTGCAGCTTCTCACAGCGATTGGTCCGGGGGACGGCCTTCCGGCCCCCCGCGCCGCCTGCTCGCGCGCCAGCCCCGGCCCCGGCTCCAACTCCGACCCAAAATGACGGTCGCCTGCACGACCAGTTCCCTAACCAGGACGGTTGCTACGTCGTCTTCACCAGTGAAAAGACGAGCAAGAATGCTCAACGCCGGCTCCTTTGTGAGGTGAACGCCACCATGCCGGTAACTCACCAGTTCATGCACTGGTCAGAGAAGCCAGTCACCTAGAGCCGGGCAGATCACCCCACCGTGATGCCGAGTCCCGGCAGTTACGCCCTGGTCCTCGACCCCACCATCGCCACCGAGAAGCGCACCTGCCGCTTCTCGCGGGTGCTGGTAGATGGTGGCAGCAGCATCAACATCCTTTACCTCGACACAATGTGCAAGTTTGGGCTAAAGATAGAAGACCTGCAGGCGAGCCAGACGGTTTTCCATGGCATTGTGCCTGGGAAGTCTTGCTCCCCTGTCGGCAAGATCACGCTTGACGTCCTCTTCGGCGGCCCCGGCCACTTCCGCCGTGAGCTGGTGCTGTTCGAGGTAGTGGACCTCGTAAATCCCTACCATGCGCTGTTGGGCCGGCCGACCCTTGTCAAGTTCATGGCGGATGCCCATTACGCCTACCTCAAGCTCAAGATGCCGGGCCCCAAGGGAATCATCACCGTCACGGGTGACTACAAGATGTCGCTCGAGTGTGCTTGAGATGGTAGCCGGCTGGCCGAGGCCCTGAAAATAGCCGAGGAGAAGCGGCAGCTCGACCGGCTTGTGGCCCTTGCTGACAGCTAGTCGGCCGTGCCGGCTCCTCCCTTGCAGTCCGTCGGTGAGGCCTCCCTCCAGCCATCCAAGGACACCAAGAAAATCCCGATCGACCCGGACAACCCCGCTCAGTACTTCACCATCGGCTCCCGCCTCGACGGCAAATAGGAAGGAGAGCTCGTCGACTTCCTCCGTGAGAATCGGGACATCTTTGCATGGTCCCCCAAGGACATGCCCGGTGTTCCGAGGAAGTTCACCGAGCACAAGATACACGTTTGGCCGGACGTCAAGTTGGTCAAGCAACCCTTATGCCGTTCCTCTGAGGAGAAGCGACATAGGATATGAGAAGAGATCGCCCGACTACTCATAGCCGGCTTCATCATGGAAGTTTTTCACCTGGATTGGCTAGCCAACCCAGTCCTGGTGCTGAAGAAGAACAAGACCTGGCGCATGTGCATCGACTACACTAGCCTGAACAAGGCATGTCCCAAGGACCCGTTTGCCCTGCCGCGGATCGATCAAGTCATCAACTCCACAGCCGGATGCGACTTGTTGTCTTTCCTGGACGCCTACTTCGGCTACCACCAGATCAAGCTGGATCCGGAGGACCGACTCAAGACCTCCTTCATCATGCCCTTCGGGGCCTACTGCTATATCACCATGTCCTTTGGCCTAAAGAATGCATGCGCCACCTTGCAGCGGTGCATGCAGAAGTGCCTCCTGCCTCAGATAGGCAGGAACATCCACGTCTACATCGACGACATCATCGTCAAAACCAAGATGCACTTTAGCCTCCTTGACGATCTCCGGGAGACCTTCGCGAACCTGCGCGAGTACAAGATCAAGCTCAACCCGGAGAAATGCGTCTTCGGTGTCCCCGCCGGCCAGCTCCTATGTTTCTTCGTGTTCGCCCATGACATCAAAGCTAATCCAGAGAAGATCAGCACAATCGAGCGCATGCCCAGGCCGACTCGGCTCCGCGGCGTCCAGAAGTTCACCGGCTGCCTCGCCTCGCTCAGCCGGTTCATCAGCCGGCTGGGGGAGAAAGCCTTGCCCCTCTATGGGCTCCTTCGCAAGAAAGGGTCTGGTCGAGCCGGGTCACACCAAGAAGCCGGGCATGTTCGATTGGCCCGACGAGGCTTTCCAAGGCCTCAAGAAGGCTCTCACCCACGCACCCATCCTGGCCGCGCCGGCTAAGAAGGAACCCTTGCTCGCCTACATCGTGGCAACCACTCGCGTCATCAGCGTCGTCCTGGTGGTCGAGCAACCAGAGGAGGGCAAGTCCCTGCCGGTCCAGCACCCCGTCTACTACATCAGCGAGGTCCTCTCCGTGTCTAAGAAAAACTACCCCACTACCAGAAGATGTGCTATGGCATATACTTCGCCGCCAAGAAGGTCAAGCAGTACTTCCAGGAGCACACCATTACCGTGGTGAGCACGGCCCCGCTCGGCAAGATCATGAGCGGCCGGGACTCCACCGGCCAGATTGCCAAATGGGTCATCGCCCTCGCCGACCACGAGATCCGGTACGAACCTCATACTGCCATCAAGTCTCAGGCGTTGGCCGACTTCCTTGTTGACCGGGCGGAGACTGAATTAGTGCCGCCTCCCCCAGACTCCGCGCATTGGCGTATGCATTTTGACGGCTCAAAAATGAGGACCAGCCTGGATGCCGGCATAGTCCTGTCCTCCCCGAAAGGTGACCAGCTCAAGTACGCCCTTTAGATCCACTTTGCCGCCTCCAACAACGTGGCTGAATACGAGGCCATCGTTCATGGCCTCCGGCTCGCCAAGGAGATCAGCATTAGGCGCATCCTATGCTTCGGTGACTCCGACCTCGTGGTACAGCAGGTCTCTGGCGAATGGGACACCAGGGATGCCAACATGGCCAGCTACCGCTTCCTCGTACAATAGCTCACCGGCTCCTTCAAGGTCTGTGAGTTCCACCACGTCCCACGGGCGGACAACGAGGCGGCCGACGTCCCACTGGCAAAGATTGGCTCCACCTAGCAGGACATCCCAGCCGGCGTCTCCCTCGAGCGGCTGCTCAAGCCATCGATCAAGCCTTCCCCAGAATCGGAATCCATCTTCGTGTCAGCAGACGCTGCCGGCCCATCGAAGGCTTTGGCTGCCCCCTCGGCATCTTCGCCTCTGGCTCCATTGACCTCGGCCGCCTTGCCAACACCAGTCGAGCCGGTTGCATCCGGGGCAGTCAGCTCTGACACCTCGGCTGTCATGATGGCAATCGACACCATCACGGTCGTCCCCGACTCGGGGGCTGACGAGCCGGCCCCGGGGGCTGGCGAGCCGGTCCCGGGGGCTGATCATCTAGGCCCGGAGGCTCCCGAGCCGGTCCCTGTCTCGGCCCCCTCATGGGCCCATCCCATCCTGGCACTCCTTCTACGTGGAGAGCTCCCCCCCCCCTCGATGAGGCCACAGCGAGGCAAATTTAGTATCGGGCCTCGACCTATAGCATCATCATCAACGAGCTCGTCCATCGCAGCACCACCATGTCTTTCAACGGTGTGTCGAGTCGGAAAAGGGTCTGGAGATCCTCCTCGACATCCACCAGGGCGAGTGTGGGCACCACGCCGCCTCCAGGACCCTGGTGGCCAAGGCTTTCCGTCATGGTTTCTACTGGCCCACCGCTCTCGAGGCGGCCAAGAAGCTAGTCGACAAGTGCGAGGGCTGCCAGCGCTTCAGCACGTAGAGTCACCTACCGGCGTCGGCCCTCCAGACCATCCCCCTCCCGTGGCCCTTCTTTGTTTGGGGGCTGACATGGTGGGCCCCTTCAAGACTGCACGAGACGGCATGACACATCTACTAGTGGACGTCGACAAATTCACCAAGTGGATCGAGGCCCGGCCAATCAAGAAGCTGGACGGTCCCATGGTCGTTTGGTTAATCAACGACATCACGGTTCGCTATGGCGTCCCCCACAGCATCATCACCGACAACAGCACGAACTTCGCCAAGGGTGCGCTCGCGCGTTTCTACTCCAAGCAGGGCATCCAGCTCGACCTGGACTTCGTCGCTCATCTATAGTCAAACGGCCAGGTCGAAAGGGCGAACAGCCTCATCCTGTCCGACATCAACCCCCGGCTCGTAACGCCGCTGGTGAGGTCAGCCGGTTGTTGGGTCAACAAGCTGTCGGCTGTCCTTTGTTGTCTCAGGACCACCCCCAACCGTTCAACTGGCTACATGCCATTCTTCCTTGTGTACGGGTCCGAGGCGATCATCCCCACCGATATCGAGTTCGATTCGCCTTGGGTCGCCCTATACACGGAGAAGGACGCAAAGGAGGAAAGAGAGGACGACTTCGACCTACTCGAAGAAGCCCGCGAGCTGGCCTTGAGCTGGACGACAATCTACCAGCAAAAGCTCCGGCACTACCACAACAAGCAGATCCGACCGCTCTCCTTCCGTGAAGGGGACCTGTTGCTCAGGCGGATCCAGTGGATAGTCGGACAACACAAGTTGTCCTCCCCATGGGAGGGCCCGTTCATCGTCAGCAAGGCGCTGCACAACAATGCGTACTACCTAATAGACGCCCAAAAGCCGCAGAAATGCAAAAGAGATGCCTCCGACGAGGAGATCAAGCACCCATGGAACGCAACGCTCCTCTGTCCATTTTACTTCTGAAAAAGACCAGTGTATGTATGTATCCTCCCCTTTTGGGATTATGAATGCAATGGGTGCCCCAGGCCGGCTCTTGGAGCACGCCCTTTTCGTTTCCCTCAAAGGTCTCCTCACTCACCGGCTCCCCGCCCCGGCTCCCAGGCCCGGGGGCTCGCCGGCTGGTCCTAGGTCACCTCTCCCAAAAATCGACCAAGTAGTGTGAGCTGAGCAAGCCCTCCCACCCCTACCAGCTACAGATCCGGCTCCAGGCTGTCTGGCTGACAGGGCCTCAAGGCGGCAAAACTTAGCACACGCGAAAGCTCAATCGTAAAGGGGTTGCCGGCTATGTCCAGTTGGACCACCGCCTCGCCTCTGCCGCTCAACTTACCCAAAAAAGCTCTCGCAGTTCCTAAGTTCAGAATCGGCTCCCTTGAGGCAGACGCCCCGACCCAGCCACAGACCGGCTCCCGGCTGTCGGGCTGGCGGGGCCGAAACCAAAGGGGAAAAGGGACAGAACAGACAGAACCAAAGGGACAAAAAAGGGTAAGGACGAGCAGGCATGTGTTATAGGCAAACACATCAAACACTACGAATGCAAATTTTAAGATAAAAGAGGCCCATGGCCATCAGGGTTCATTACATTACACCCCCAGTGGGTGGACTTAAGTCTAACATACAGGAAAGATAACAAAGGAAAAAAGATAAGACACCTGGGGGCTCAGGCCACCAGCGCATCGCCAGCCGACGTGTCCCCAGCCAGCGCATCGCTGGGCGGCTCGACTCCCGTCCCGGAGGTGGTTGCATCCTTCGGGTCGGCTTCCTTGGACTTCACGGCAGCTTACGTGGTCCCAGTCGTCTAGTCGCTGGAGTCGGTACTCTCGTCGGCAACCTCCTGGTCCTCCGGACCTTGGGGGATGCCAAAGGAGTCTTTGGCTACCGGCTCTCCGTCCTCTCTAAGGGCCAGTAGGAGCTCATCCGAGTCGACGTACGATGCGAGCTCGTTAGCGCAGCAGACAAGGGCCGTCTCACGGGCCGCCCGCTCCTTGGCCGGCTCGTCCTGCATGGTGGCCAGCCGGTCCAAACCCACGCCGCGGTACCACGAAGGTACAAACCGGAGCACCATCTGCGCGCTGGCTCGTGCTGCTGACTCCTTCCAGACCTCGAGCCGGGCCACGACGTGCTCCAGCCACAAGGCCACGCGGTTCTTCGGAGCCCCTCCACGGCCCGGCCACAAGGCAGCGATGATCTCCTTGCCAACCATCTTCAACCGCTCCACACTCCGCTCGAGGTGGATCGGCCGGTTTTCTATGGCGAGCCCAAGCTCTGCCATATCCCACGCGATATCCTCCTTGATGGAGCGCCCGCGCGACCGGAGACACTCGCGGTGCTCCTCGACGGCATGCTCAGCGTGGTGTTGGGTTTCTAGGAAGCGCCCTAAATAAGAAAGGGAAGAAGGAGAGAAAGGCGAATCAAAAACAAGAACCAGCAAGGAAAAAGGCAACCGGCTGAAAAAAAGAAAATCGGACACTCACGCTCGATGGAGTCATCCACCTCGATGGCAAAGTGGAGCGACGAGTCCTTCTCCAATGCCAATGCCGCCTCCACCTCGGCGAGGGAACCCTTAAGCCCCTCGAGCGTCCTCTCGAGGCGGGTCACCTCGCCTTGGAGGGCGGCAGTCCGCTGGGCGGCGTCAGCCGCCTCCTTGATGGCCTTCTCCTTGGCCGTCACCTCCCACGCCATGTCGGCCGTGAGGCGGTCCTGGGCCGCCTCCCCATCCACCAGCAGTGTGGTCAGCCGGTCCTTCTCCTGAGGGACCGCCTGGACGCTTTGTGCCAACCGGTACTGCTCGGAGACGACCCCGGTCTTCTCCGCCCGGAGGGTGGTTAGCTCATCTGCAAAGCAAAGCAGGCATCAGCCGGTCATTGCACGCCAGCTCCGGCTACCAGGCAGCCGGCCCGGCTCCCGGGGGCCGTGTGCCCCTCCTGCAAGACTCGACATACCTTGCACCCGCGCCAGCTCCTCCTCCAGCCGGTAGAAGCCATGCTTACCGTGGTCGTGGATGGAGACTGCCTCCTCGAACAGCTTCTACCGCTGGGAGTTCCCATCCTGCCACATGAAGCCAGAGTTAAAGGATGCACAAGGAGATCCGGCCTAGCTGCCACATCTTGGGGGCTACACCCAATGGGTGCGCTCGCGCGCCCCACTGAAAATTTTAAACAAAGACACCAATGCTTACCTCCGCACGCCGTAGGGTGGTGTCAGCCGCCTCCGCGAACTGGGCTAGTTCCCGGTGGCATCGATCCTCAACGCTCCACAACTCCCCAAACATGGGGACCGGGCCATTTGCCGGGGGAGCCGGAAGGGTTGGGACACGCGCCAACACCTCCTACTCCCGAATCACGTCCTGCATGGACCTCTCGGCCTGGCTGCCGTTGCCACCCGTCCCGATGCTCGCCACGGTGCCGGCCACCAGGGAAGGGTTGATGACGGCAAGGGACCGGGATTCGGTCCCTAGGGGTCCCTCGCCCACCGCTCGCACCGCCTCCACCATTTGTCGGTCTGACGCGGCGACCGCGGTGGACGGTGTCACCGTATCCATGGCGGCCGCCGCTGGCGCCGCCTTCAGGGCCGCTGGAGCCTCCGACACGTCGACCCGGGCCGACTCGGCCGCGGGCGGTGTCACGTCCGGCATCTCCTACCGGGTCGCCTCGGGGGCTGGCTCCGTAGCAGCCGCCCCCGCTTGGGCCGCCTCCTCTGTGGACATGGGCGCAAGTGGCTCCATAGCCACCCCTCGCGGCTCGCTCGACGGGAGCCTCGACAGACGGGTCGACTCCGCCGCCGAGTCCGACACCCGCACGGGGTCCGTGGACCTCCTCCGCCTCTCGCCGCTCGAAGTCCCGGAATGCGAGGCGGGGCCTCGCATTCCGGACTTTGAGGCTCGCAGCTCCGCGAGCCTCCTCTTCTCCTCCCGCTGCGTGGCCGCATGCTCGCGGGCCGGCCAGCTGGCAACATCCGTCGGGTCCACCGCCGACTCCACTTCGTTGAGCTTGATGGGGTCCCTGTGATGCATAAGGGTCAAACACCTCTGACCCACGATTGGGGAAGAAACACACACAAGGAAAAGAAGGATGCCTACCCGGTGACGATGGGCAAAGCTCGCTTGGCGCGCGCTGGCGACTTCTGTGCGGCCACCTTCACCCGCTTATGGACAGGCGGCGGGGCCACCGGCTCCTCCTGAGCCGGCCTCTTTGCCCGGCTAGCGGCTCCGGCCACCGGGGCTTGAGCCGTCCGCTCCTTGCTCCGCCCACACCGGCCCTGCTGAACTAAGGGGGAGGCACGTTCAGGATCATCACATCATCATCATCGTCATCATCGTCATCGGTCCAGTTCCTGATCGTGGGACCAATAGGGAACTCACCAGCTCCGCTGGGCTCTCTAGCTGCGTCGGACCCTCCGGCTCTGCTGGGCCCACCGGCTCGTGGGTCGGCTGACTCCTCGACCCCTCCCGAGGAGTCAACCCCCTCTTTAGGCGGGCCTCCCCGCTCGCATTCTTCGGAGTCGGAGTGGTAGCGCTCCTCTCAAAGATTTGGGGGTGCAGGGCATCTGGTGTGTTCTGTCGCACGAATAGCTACGGTCAGCATGGCGAAGTAAGGTCCATTGCCGGCTGCCGGCTGGAAAGAATCAAATGAAAAGAGCCACCTCGATGAAACATACAAGGGAAGGACGGTTGGTGCGGTCATACGGCTCCATGCCGAAAGTCCACGACACTGGCGCCAGCTTGAACGTCGTGATGGCGTTCACCCGCGTCGCGACATGAGCTGGCGTCAGGTCGACGGTTGTCAGCCGGAGGGCTCCCAGGGGCCGGACATGTCGCAGGTCCGGTGCGGCCTCATTTGGAGAGGCAGCACCCGACGCAAGATGATAGCCGCCACCAGGTCGGAGGCGACCACCCCCTCCCCACTCTTCTGCTGCGCGAGTCGACCGAGCTCCGCCACAGCCACTCCGTGTGGGGTGACTCCCGACCAGTTCGCTCCGGAGGACTGCGCGTTGATGAACGCTGGCAGCCGGATGTAGTCCAGATGTGGGTAGGCGTTCTTCACGTAGAAGAACGTCCGATGCCACCCCTAGACAGAATCGATGAGGGAGAAGGGCGAGAAGCGCGCGCTACCGCAGCAGCACACCACCGTGCCCCCGCATGCGTTGCTCTTCAGCGCCTTGAGGTAGAAGAGAGAGTTGAAGAGGTTGAGGAAGGGGAGAACCCCCAAGTACCCCTCGCATAGCGTCACGAAGCCGGCGAGGTAGAGGATGGCATTGGGTCCGAGGTGGTGCGGCTAAAGATCGAAGGTATCCATCAACAACCGGTAGAAGTGGCTCACCGGGAGCCCGAAGCCGCGGGAGAAGTGCCACGCGAAGACGACGAACTCGTCCGCCTGCGGGTCGGGCACCAGTTTGTCGCCCGGTGCGCGGGCGATCATGCACTCCGTCGGTGGCAGCATACGCGCGTGGCGGAGTTCCACAATTGTGGCCTCCGTGACCACGGAACCGACCCAGCTTCCTCCGAGCCCGTCGGCCATTGCAACGGTGGGATGGCGTGTGGGCGTGGTCGCAAACGAGAGGAGCAATGGCATGCGGAGATACGAACGAGGCAAGAGGAGAGAAAGCAAGGGGGCAAAGGGGTGCGAACGCTTCCGCCTTCTATCCTTCCTCCCCTTTTAAATGGGGAGGCCACGACCGGGGGACGTGGGGATTAACTGCGTCCACTCCCTCGGAATCTCCGCGCACGAGTGGGTGGCTCGGGCCATAACTGTCGCTTCGGGGCGTAGAGGATCCTGGCCTGCGCCCCGAGGCCTAGCCGGCTAGGCCCAGGGCGACGTCCCGTCTACCCGCGTGCGCGGGCCCGTGACATCATTAACCGCCGCGTGGCGTGCGGTGGGCTGGCCCGGGTCTCGGGGAGATGCGCCAGAACCCAAGGCGTCGGGTCCAACTACCGACCCGGCTGGCCTTTCAGCTTCACGCCAGAGGCGGTACCGCTAGGGGGAAGTCGCTGGCTCCCCTCCGTCTGCTAGACGCGGGCCCTCACCGGCTTCGGGGACTACTGACGTGGTTATGACCCCTGGGTAGGCCAAAGCAATGGGGTTCTCCTCCACGCCTCGAAGAAAAAGTATGCGACTGGCTGTCCACGGCCGGCTGGAGCGCAGCCGGCTCGAGCGATCACCGGCTGGCTCACGGACGACTGGTCAAGGTGCCGGCTCGACCCTCGGCCGGCTGGGTGTGACCGGCTGCCTCCGAGCCGCCTCCTTCGTTGACCCCAGGTTGGACAAGCAACATCCCATCCCTCTACGCACGAGTACGGCGACACGACGTGACCGCCATGATGGGTGCCATTGTAGCCACAGTGGCCACTAACGCACGGGTGCGCATGGCTACAGTCCAGCCGTCTAGGCCGCTAACCTTGGCAAGCGCGACCGGGCGGGGGAACAGTGCCGACACGCCCCTGCCCACTCGATTACCTGCTCCGGCGTGGCTACAGTGCAGCCGGCCGTACCGAAGACTTCGGCCGGCTGGCACTAGACGCTGCCTCCCGAGCGGCCCGTGCCACGACAGGTGGGCGAGGGCCAATCGCGGAGCCGGCTGGCGGGCCCCAACGGGCGACGGGACCATGCAGCCGGTGGACCCTACAGGCGACGAGACGGCTCGAAGGACGGGACCCCCTAGTCAACCGGAGAGGCTGCCAGCCGGGTCCCCCCACTTGTGTACCTCAGGAGTATTGTAAGCCGGGGGGTTGGCCTATAAAAACCCCCGAGCCCCCCATGCAACGGGGATGACAAGTTTCACGCACACACCTACGGGATACTTCCCACATTCTCACACCTCATAGTGGAGGAAAGCGAGCCGGATGCTCCCTCTTCCTCCTCCAGACTCAGCTCTAGGAGCAACCTTGTAAACATACCCATCCATCAAACTAGACCAAGCAGGACTAGGGGTATTACCTCCCACGGAGGGCCCTGAACCTGGGTACATCGTCTATTACCACCGCTTGTACCTAATCCCGCTCCCGGAGCCCGTCGGCGTCCTCTGGCCCCAACCACCTACGATAAGCCTACCCATGGCATCTGTCGTGAGAAAACGACGACAACAGGATCAAACATGCTCAGGGCTGGGTAGCCGAGCATGGGCAGAAGGAGAAGATCATCCATGACCACTTCTTCGAGGTTATGGGACGGGTAGTCACGAACAACGTCGACTTCAACCGGGATGAGCTCGATATCAAGCATCACAACCTGCATGCCCTTGGTGCTGGCATAACGGAAGATGAAGTTTGGGCGGCTATCAAAGAAATGCCGAGTGACAAGGCCCCTGGCCCGGACGGCTTCACCGGCATTTTCTTTAAGAAATGCTGGGATATCATCAAACCGGACATCATGAGGGTTATTCATTGTTTCCAGTCCCTCCGCACGACCAACCTGCAATGGTTGAACTCCGCCAACGTGGTCTTACTTCCCAAAAAGGAGGGTGCCGAGGGGATCTCCGACTATAGGCCCATAAGCCTCATCCATGTTGTCGCCAAAATCATTGCCAAGATTTTGTCCATCCACCTTGCACCGCTCATGGACACCCTGTTTTCTAATGCACAGATTGCATTCATAAAGAAGATGATTATCCATGATAATTTCATGTACGTTCGCAATTTTTCCCGCCGCCTACACAAGAGCAAGACTACCGCCTTGTTATTCAAGCTTGACATCAAAAAGGCTCTCGACTCTGTCAGATGGGAATATATGCTAGAGCTAATGCAACACATGGGGTTCCCGGACAAATTCAGAAATTGGATTGCAGCGTTGCTATCATCTTCATCCTCGCGCTTTCTACTCAATGGTCTGCCTGCCCCCCCATCAGGCATGGACATGGTTGTAGCCAAGGGGACCCCATCTCGCCACTGCTATTCATCCTCGCCATTGACCCCTTGCACAAGATCCTCAATCTGACCACACGCAAGGGCATTATTCATAAGATTCGAGGATGAGGCACAACGGTTCGAACCTCTCTCTACGCAGATGATGCAGCAGTTTTTATGGCGCCTATCAAAAGAGACATCGATAACCTTGCCATCATACTAAAGGGTTTTGGTGACGTCACGGGGCTTTGCACCAACTTCCATAAAAGCTCGGTCGTACCCATCCGATGCGTCGACCTTGATCTTGTGAGCATGTTGAGCAGCACCCCGGCAACCAGGACATCATTCCCTATCAAATATTTGGGCCTCCCTCTCTCTGTTTGGAGGTTGAGGAAAGTCGACTTCCAGTACCTTGAGGATAAGGCATCCGACAAGCTAGTCACCTAGGATGGGAAGAACATCACCACCATTGGGCGCATGGCCCTGGTTCGCTCGGTCGTCACCTCCCAAGCCGCGTACACCATCACACCCCTCATTGCGCCCCAGGGCTCCCTTGACAACCTCAACAAGATTGAGAGGACTTTTCTCTGGTCCGGCTCGGACAAGACTACTGGTGCAAACAAAGTCAACTGGGACATGGTTTGTATACCCACTAGCTATGGAGGCCTGGACGTGCTTAACACCAAGAAATTCTCGCGTGCTCTCTGGCTGAGATGGCTTTGGTATGAATGGAAAGTACCGAGCAAACTGTGGGTGGTCCTGGGCAACCCATGCACCAAGGAGGACCATGACTTCTTCTATGCCTCCACCACGATCATCATGGGCAACAGAGCCAAAACTCCATTTTGGAACTCACCTTGGTTGCTTGGCTGCAAACCCAAGGACATCAAAACTCTCATTTTCGAGGCCTCGAGGAAAAAGGGATGGAAGGTGAGAGAGGCTATCAAAGAGAATGCATGGATGCTCAAGATTAGACGAGACACCATCATCAGTGGCCACCACGTGCGCGAATTATTTGCACTCTGGATGCTCATCAACGACTTCCACCTCGATGAGCTCTCTAAGGATGACATTATCTGGAAGCACTCTTCGGATGGTTCATACTCGGCGTCGAGCGCATACAAGGCACAATTTCTTGGGCTGACACTTTCCCCCATGGATTCCATGGTCTGGAAGATGTGGGCACCGTCGAAGGTCAAATTCTTCTCTTGGCTTGCCTTACACGATCGGATCTGGACGGCTGACAGACTCGAGCGGCGTGGATGGGCTAACTGTGGCCTATGCCCCCTCTGCAAGCAGGTGCAAGAGTCGACCGTCCACCTATTCGTCAAATGCCGCTTCACTACTAGGCTTTGGCAGATGATCATCGAGAAGTATTGCCTGACGCACATGGACACTGCTAGCTGGCACCTAGAAGAAGTCATGCCTGCGTGGTGGGACAAACACACTAATTCAAGCACCCTAGAGCGACGAGCCATGGCCTCTCTTACCATGCTTATGTCCTGGACAATTTGGAACGAGAGGAATGCAAGGGTGTTCCGACACAAAGCTACGCCGTCATCAATCCTGCTAAAGGTTATCGACGACGAGGCCAACCTTTGGGTCACCATGGGGGCAAAGCAATTAGGGAAAATTGTAACGCGCGAGTAATTTTCATGCCATCCGTCAGCCTTATGTAACACTAGAAAATTCTATTCTCCCCTACTTTAATTGATGAGGCAAATCTTTTTTCCCCGTTTCGAAAAAAAACACAAACAAATTATAAATACTTATTATCACACTCTTTTCTTATGTGTGGCAGTTAGAATGTACTAATAAATTGCGCAAAAATAAACAAAGTTGCACTCTCTCATACTGTGCAAAACAAGCGTAAAATAGTGCAACTTAATAATAATAATAATTATTATTTAAGCAAATGAACTAAAAATGAATTTCATTTTAAGTCCCTAACATAAATTAAGTAGTCACATGATAACAAAAAGGAGTAACAGCTTAAACAGAGAAAATCCAATGGTCAAACAATGATTAAGCAATAAAAACGGAAAAATTAGCATACGAGAGGAAATTATAAGATCTTTTTGTGCCAAGCCATTTTTTTACCAGTAAACAGAGATATATAAAAATACTAACCAAAAATAATAATATTAAATATAAATTTCAATCTAAGGAAGATAATCGTGAAGGGGTGTTACCTGAAACAAAAATAAAATTTAAAATAAAAATAAAAAATAATTTATTCTAAGGAAGAATGAATTAAGGGGCTGGTATATTACCCTAAAAGAAAGAGAATTAAGAAAGAATTTTAAAAAGGCAAAAAACTTGCAAACAAAATGCAAGAAATTGTGTTGATATGCAATATGCAAAAACAATTATATAACAGTATAACTTGCACGCATATCTGTCCTGTCATACCTAGTGCTCAAACCACAAAATAACAAGATTAGTTGTCTCACGACACATCAAAACTGGATTGCATTTCATATCTATAGTGTCATATTCCCATTTATTTCTCTTTCATTCATGGATACGCGTATTACATCCACAAATATGCACACACACGCACGCGGACACAAACACATGCACACAACAACACTACAATATTACATTTTGCGCGCGTGTGCAAACACGCAAACAACATAATCACTTTTTTTTAGCTGTTGATTGTTTTTAGATAGCTAACCGCTTATTTCAAGCGGTGACAACATAATCACTTATAGGTACGTACACACACTTGCATGTTCGCATGCCTCCGCTAATTAATCTTTTTTTGAGCGGTGCCTCCGCTAATTAATCGATTTATATACTATAACAGAATAATTTTTCCTGTGACTGAAAAATAGCAAAAGCGAACATTGCGGAAGGTTGATTTTAGACATTCCTCCGCCGCAACAACTGCTGCCTCGACGTCCTCGCCGTCGCCCTTTTGGCGGGGACGCCGGGCCGGGACGGGACTGGCAGAGTAGATATTTCTTCCAAGGACGCATTTTGGCGCGACGCAGCCGCGTATCCACGGCCTTCCTTCCCCTCCCAGCGACAGCAGCCTTATCGCCCCTCCACCTCTCCAACCTCTCACCTGTGCACAGAGCAGCAGCATGTCGAGGATGCCGCTCCCTCCGTCCCCTCCCCCCTCCCTCTCCAGCAAGGCCCCCACCCTGCCCTTCTCCCCCAAGAAGACGCCGCCGATGCCCGTCTACAAGGACCTGCACTTCAACAAGGACCTCTCCGCCACCAAGAAGTTGCAGGTAACGCAGCAACGCTTCAACCATGGCGGGTTCTGAATTTAGCTTCTTGCGATGGGTGACAACTGGGCCTGCGCTCTGCAGGCTGGCGTGGACCTGGTGGCGCGACTGGTTGGGGTGACCCTGGGTCCCAAGGGGAGGAATGTGGTGCTCGCCAACAAGTATGGCCCTCCCAAGATCGTCAACGATGGGGAGACGGTCCTCAAGGAGGTACTCCCACTCGCCTCATGCCGGCCTGCTCTTCAGATTCAGTACATGTTCCTGCAATGCCTGTGTGTTTTTTCAATCTTTTGGAGTGATTGGAATTTTGGAATTTTCAGTAAGCTCATTTCTTTTTTCTACTGGATTGTGCAAGATCGAGTTGGAGGATCCGCTGGAAAATCTAGGAGTTAAATTGGTCAGACAGGCCGGCGCCAGGACGAACGATATTGCCGGCGATGGGTGTACCACCTCCATAATCCTTGCTCAAGGCCTGATTGCTGAAGGAATGAAGGTATGCTGATACAGAATTATAGCTCTCTATATTTCTTGGATTTAAAAGTCGTCAGGAGAAGTTTTTGGTATGATGAACATTGACAGACACAAACAATTCTGAAACCTAAACCTGCATCTGAATATTTTCAAAAAGTAGGTTCTTGCTGCTGGAATGAATCCGGTTCAAATTGCGCGTGGCATTGGGAGGACTGCTGATGCTTTGGTTTCTGAACTCAAGTTGATGTCACGGGAGGTATGGTTTATCAGTTAAGCTATGACGATGAATGTTTCTGTAGGTTCTTAATAAAGATACCGTAACATTTTGTAAATTGCGGCCTTCTAGATTGAAGACCATGAAATAGCACACGTGGCTGCAGTTAGCGCCGGAAATGATTACGCTGTCGGAAACATGATTTCTGATGCTTTTAAAAGAGTAGGCAGGGAAGGCATGGTTAGGATTGAAAACGGGAGAAGCACTGTAAACAGTTTGGAGGTTGTCGAAGGAATGCAGTTTGAACGCGGTTACCTCTCACCTTTCTTTGTGACTAATCATGCAAATATGTCCGCGGAGTACACCGATTGTAAGGTAGTGCAGATATCTCCATCATGTCTCCCCAGGCCACTGCATCAGAAGATGCACACACATCACTCTGCTGGATTATTTCAAGAGTTATGTTTTGTCTTTTGTAGATCCTGTTGGTTGACAAGATAATTTCTGACCCAAGGGAACTTCTAAGGGTATGCTTTAGTGCTGTAAAAGAAGACTTTCCATTGTTCATAATTGCCGAGGATGTCGAAGAAGAAGCATTGGCTACTTTGACAAGAAACAAGCTATCAGGGATGATCAAAGTGGCAGCAATTAAGGCTCCTTCTTTCGGTGAACAAAAAACCCAATGCTTGGAAGACATTGCAATCATAACAGGAGGTACATAACTGGGTCACGAAATCAACTGATGCAACTCCAATCATCAACATCTCTTGTTGGTTTTCAGGTACAGTAGTAAGAGATGACATGGGATACACGCTAGAAGAGGCAGGGAAAGAGTTCTTAGGCTCTGCTTCTAAAGTGGTAGTCAAGAAAGATTCAACACTAATTGTTACTGATGGAAGCACCCTTCATGCAGTTGAGAAAAGGGTTGCTCAGATAAAAGGCCAACTTGAGGTATAGAGTTAGCCCAATAGTTTGATGCAAAACATGGAATAGTCCATGTGACATTTTATATGTACGTACCGGAGAAACTGCAGTTAAAGCTTCCTAAAGCTACCATGGACCTATGAATATGGTCATCTTAATGCGGTCGTATTTTTCATTTATTATTTCCAGAACTCAAAGGAGAGGTACCAGAAAAAGATATTGGGTGAGAGGATTGCAAGGTTATCTGGTGCAATTGCAATCATTCAGGTCATCAGGTGTCACAAGTACTTTTAGCTAACTAAACAAAACTTTGTGCAACTAGCCTTTTGTGCCGTTTGGACTGCATGATTCTAAAAATCTGGCGTCAAGTTAATTGCAGGTCGGTGCTCAAACAGTCATTGAGATGAAAGATAAGAAGCTGAGAATTGAAGATGCCCTTAATGCAACCATGGTATCACTAACCAATCTACAATCTTATTATGCGAGGTTCTGTGAAGTACGACTTTCCTATTTCATAACCACATTTAGGATATTTCAGGCAGCTATTGAGGAAGGTGTTGTAGTTGGTGGTGGATGCAGCCTACTAAGATTATCCCAGAAGATTGAAATGATCAAGGAATCATTGGATAATTTAGAGCAGAAGGTAAAATACTATGGTTTCATTTCCGGTGCAAAAAGCAACTAGGGAAATAATGAGCATGTGGCCCTAATTAGCTCTGTAGAAATTGCCTGAAAGACTATAATACTACCGAGTAGATGATCTAATGAGCACATGTTACTAAGCATTTATAATATCCATCTTGCTAATTTCTGGAGAGCAAAAACCTAAATCTTGATCTATATTAAATCTGAGAACAAACCATGGCATATGAGAGGGCAACGTCATCCCAATTTCATTGCACAGTTACCATCCGAAAATCATAAAATGTTTATACAGGACTGCAGCCCACAACAAAAAAGCAAGAAAATGGCAACAACTCACAATAGGACAATCAGTATTCCAAAATCTTGTAGTACAGAAGTAAATGAGAAGATAGCTCCCCCAGCCCCCCTCCCTCCCCGCGTCGCTCCCGCGAGGCAACCTGGGGGGAAACCCCAGCCGCCGGCCTCGGCCCTCCCCCTTCCTCCCTTCCCTCCCTCGCCGCTGCCGGACCACGCGGACGGGCAAAGCCCGCCGGCGCCGGTGGCGGCGGGCTCCTTCACCCCGCGCGTTGGGGGTTTGGCGCGGGCCAATGGCCTCCGGCGGTGGCGCATCGTGCTAGTGGGGGGCGCGGTGGCGTGGCGGCGGGCTCTGGTGGCGGCGTCGCGGGAGCTTGGTGGCGACGCGGTGGGCTCCACGGCGACGGCTCGCGCCCGGGGCTGCGGTGGCGGCCCGGTCTGGGCTCGGTCAGATTTGGCGGGATGGCGGCGGCCGTTGGTGGCATGCTGCGTTTCTCCGGCGGGGGTGGCCGGTGGCAGCGCTGGGCGGTGTCTGGCGGCGGAGCTAGGGGTCCGCTGCGTGCGGGCTTGTGCGGGGTGCGGCTGCCAGCTCCCGCCTCTCCAGATCTGGTCGAGGGAGGTGCGTGCCCGGCAGCTCCGTCGCTTGGAGCTCGGCGGGCGGCACGGGGTGGGCAGTGGCCCGGTGTGGCGGCTGCTCCGGCCGTGGATGGCTCCACGGCAGCTTGGCAGGTCGGCGACGGCGGCGGCGGCTGGCATGTCCCGGTGCCGGCTCGTCCGTCGGCGGTTTGCATCGACCTTCGATCCATCTCCTCGTCGTTCGCGCGCTACCTTCGGCGAAGGGCTGGCCCTATCCCAGCTGTGGTTCATCGTTTGTCTCGCGCCCGGGGTCGCTGGACTGAGCTCGTCTCGTGCCCGGCAGCAAGACCGTGTCTGTCTCGCGCCCGACAGCAGGACTGCGTCCGTCTCGCGCCCGGCTGCAGGACCGAGCCTGGTTCGCCCCGGGGCTGCAAGACGGAGTGATGGAGGCCAGTTTTGGCCGGCCTATTTGGTCTCGGCGTTGGGGCTCTCCCAGGGGTGCGTAAGGGGGGACCTTTTTGCCCGTTTTTTTGGTTGGGGTAGCGGCAGGTCTCGGGTGAGGTGGTGTCAAGGTCTGGGATGCCGGGGTGGCGGCTCTGGTGGTGTTAGCACGGTGCTCTTGGGCGGAGGCCGTGGCTTGGTGTTGCCCGGTGCCCATGGCCGTGTGGGCGGCGTGGTAACCGGGGTGTGGCGTTTGGGGGCGGTGAATGGTGTCCGGGATGAAAACCTGCTCTATCTTCGGATGGACCGGCGGCGGCGAAGCTCGTTCCCTTCTTGAAGGCGTCATCGCGGCTCTTACTGCCCGTCGTGCGGCTCCGGGGGAAACTCTGATCCTCGGATCCGGCGGTGACGACGCTCCGTTGTTATTTCCTTCCTGAAGGCACCGTCTTGGAGCTCACGGTTCGTCGTATGCGGCTTTATCTCTTCGCGGTGGCATTCCCGATTGAGTGCTTCAACTGATATTGCTGTGATCAGCACCGACGTATCATGCCTTGGGTGTGTGTGTTGTGTTGGCGTGCGTTTGTATCGGCTTGTTGTGGATCATTGCTTTATATATAAAGCGGGGCGAAAGCCTTTTTCGGTAAATCTTGTAGTACACATAGATTTTGTTTGTCCACCAAGCAGTGAATGATTTGGCTGTGTGCCACCTCGATGTCTCGACTAGCTCTTCACATTGTGTTGCTGCAGAGACCTGGTGTACTTGGTGTCATCTTGATATTAGTAGTCAAGGTTTAGATGGCCATTTTACTACACTGATAAATGCACTGATTTTTCTGTCTTAAGCCATTTGTCCTTTCCTTCTGTGTCCAGATTGGTGCTGATATCTTCAAACATGCTCTGAGCTACCCTACTACACTGATAGCTAACAATGCCGGGATGAGTGGGAAGTTCGTCATCGAAAAGGTTATCAACAGCGAACAGTACCTCTTTCGGTTCAGTTACATGTTACCCATTTTTCTGGTAAACTATTCTCTACCTGAGGATAAATTCTGGCTAACATGCATTTGATTGCTGCTCTTGAAGGTGCTGTCGAATGACAATGCAAGTTATGGCTACAATGCTGCCAACGGCTGCTACGAGGACTTGATGGCTTCTGGAATATTGGACCCATCAAAGGTTAGTGAAACAATCATATAAGGATGGTTGAAATAATCCTACCTCTCTCGAACGAAACCAATTTATAGCGTTGAATGGCATCACCAACTCTGTAATTCGTCTGCCCTGCGCGAAATGTACCAGGTTGTGAGGTGTTGCATAGAGCATTCTGCTGTTGTTGCCAAGTCTTTCCTCACCTCCGACGTAGTGATCGTGGAGGCGCAAGAAAGCAAACCGGTTCGCGTAAGGCTGCCAATGCCCCCTAGGAACCTGATTCCCCCAATGCCTGCATCAGGTAACTATATTTGCACCTTCATACAGAAAGCTGCATCCTCTTTTCACTATGGTGCTTACCTTGGTCCGATGCTTTCAGTTTCAGGTATTCGAGTGTAGCATGCACGCTCTTGTTTGGAGCCACCACAAACATGTTACTCAGGACATGAAAAACGCCTGGGATGAACCATTTTGTGGGTAAAATCTGTCAAGAGAGCGAAGATCACCGGAGGAAAGATTTACTTCCTGCTCCATATCAAACATTCCTCTAAGGAGAGGAGGAGGGTCCTGAGAGAAGCGTGGACGGAGCTCAAGAAGGTGTCGATCAGAGCGCCCATGGCAGCTCTCCAGGAAGTTCGTACAGACACGCCGACTAAACTGCGGTTCCCTGTAGTGCCGATTATGCATCAGATACAGACAAGTTTATGCAGATTATAGCCATCCATCGTTTTGCTGATGAAACTAATCAGCCCTTTCTTTTTGGAGAAGCCTCAGCTTTATTATGTCAGGATGTTCTGCTTACAGTCCGCCGGATGGCAGGAACACGGGTAGTTAATTCCGTCTGCCTGTGTCTGTGTCGGAGAGATAGTGCAGTGCAGCCTTGGGAATTGAGAGTTGGTATGTTTGCACGTGCCGTTAGAACATGGCGCATCTCATGGTCGAGATTCGAGAAGCTAGCTGGCGAGCTGAAAATGGGATAACTGACGAACAATAGAGGAGATTTGCGACGCGCTTAACTCGCGTCGTTTATTCCATCGACTAACAAAACGAACGGAAAGATTACAACAATACGCAGGCCATGCAATGTCATACTGCTGCTGCGTTACGCGGCACGAGGCGGGCGCGGAGCGGACGGTTCATGATCGTGATGAATAGCCCGCGGAACCCGGCGAGGTCCACCGCGTTGTCGTCGCCGTCGGCCTCCCACCACTCGAACTCCCTGACTAGGTTGGCCACGAAGTACTTGAGGTGCAGCACCGCCGGCGCGATCGCCGGGCACGCGCGCCTCCCGGCTCCGAACGGCATCATCCTGAGCTGCCTCGTGCAAGTCAGGTCCGCGTCCTCGCCGTCCCCGCCGGGCATGAAACGCTCCGGCGTGAACTCCATTGGATCCGGCCACGCCGCCGCGTCGCGGCCGATCTTCCCCACGAGGAAATTCACCGTCGCGCCGCCGTTCGGCACGCTGGTCAGGCCGAGCGCCTTCGCGGCTTCTTCGCCCTTCATGTGGCGTAGCACGAACGGCAGTGTCGGGTGGCGCCGCAAGCTCTCGAGCACGACGGCCTTGAGGTAGGGCATGCGCGACAGCTCGGTCTCCTCGACGACTTGCTCGTTGCCGGCAATGGCGTCGACCTCGACGCGGAGCTTCTGCTGCAGGTCGGGGCGTTTTACGAGGTTGGCCATCGTCCATTGTAGCGCAGAAGCCGTGGTCTCTGTGCCGGCACCGAGGAACTCTGAGATAAGGCTCACGAACTCGCCGTCGGTGACGGCTCGGCCGCCATCTTCTTGGATGCGTAGCTCCAGGAGGGACTCCACGTAAGACTTGGAGGCGCCGGAACCACGGCTCTCCTTGAGGTTATTCTTGATCTCGGCGACGAGCGGCAGGAACGATTCTTCTTGCTGCCGCCGGACTGCGAGAAGCTGGCGCCACCGTGATGGGTAACGGAGCTTGCCGATCCTCGGGTACCTCACAAACACTCCGGAGGAGGGTAAGGTGTGGAGCATGTGGCGCTGGTACTTCTGCATGGCACGGATGCGTGTCTCCCCGAGCTTGGACACGACGTCCTTGCCGAAGCACATCTCGACGAGGATAGAGTACACGGCGAAATAGAGGCTCTCGGCTGCGGCGGCGCCGGATCTGAGGTCGCGCACCAGGTCGCCGAGCACGCGGGCACGGGTGTCGTCGAGTCGGCTGAGCCTGGATGGGTGGAGGACGCCGGCGGCCACGTTGCGGCGTTTGGCGCGCCAGTAGGGGCCGTACGGCGCCGACAGGATGTTGTAGTGGTGGTTACGCGTGAGGATGGTACTCGGCACGGTGCCGGAGGGGCGGTTGAGGAACGCGGC
Source organism: Hordeum marinum (assembly GCA_022496015.1). NCBI lineage: Eukaryota > Viridiplantae > Streptophyta > Magnoliopsida > Poales > Poaceae > Hordeum > Hordeum marinum. The sequence goes on along the minus strand of CM039673.1, from coordinate 366,099,593 downwards.
GCTGTGCTCCACCAAGGCGCGGTGCGCCACCGCACGGTCTGTCACCTGGATGGACAGGCCGCGCCGGCTGCCCTGCCCTTCGGAACCTCCCTGCCGCGCGACTCGAGTGATCACAGGCGCGAGCTTACGCAGCCAGCCTGTGACGTGCTCATTTCCACGACGGCGCGCGGTCAAGAAGAAGACGGTGGAGACGAGGAGGAAGCACAGACAGGTGATGCAGTCGGGGAGAGGGGGCAGCATGGCGATGAGGTAGCCCATTGCCTCTGGACAAACCTTAGCTAAAGATGCAAATGAGGGGAGTTTTTGTAGTCACCGAATCTCATAAGAGCATCTCCAACGGCTCAGAAAAAAAAACCGAGCCTTCCCAGTAACATATTTCTACATTTCAACAACAACAATAATAATCACTTTTCTAGTTATTGGGGATGAATGCTCCAACAGGACCGCCAGCTGCAAGTCTTTATTTTTTTTGAAAATTCACGGGTTATTTAGGTGGGGAGCTCCCCTTGTTTTTTCATAAAAAAAGACTTGCGGCTGACGGTGGGCGATGGCACGGCGTGGCATGGATACCGAGTGACGGAATGACATCAATGGTTCGACGACGTGCGGCGACACACGACAGCGTGCTCATATGTTAGTATTTGGGAGGGTATTGCAAGAGCCAACCTTCCACAACATGGAGAAAGATGGGTTGTTTTATTTATGATCATCAATATTTTATTGGAAAAGGGAATCTATTGGAGATGCTTCAAGGATAAAATGACAAAGGTAGGGTACGTATACAATAATTTCATACCAATACCATCTTTCGCATGACATAAAACCATATACATACCATACCCATCAGGCACCAGTGTTCATACCCAATGGGTATCCATGTCCGAATACCGATTTGATATTAAAACACATCATTGAAGGGTGGTTGCGTAGTTGCCTGGCCTATGGTGCCACCTACATCATTTTAGGGATGTGGAAATGGTGATTGTGAGGAGGATGGGGAAAGGGTGGTTGCGTAGTTGCTTGCTGCCACTGACATGATTCTAAGGGTAGACGGGTGTAGTAGTGCAAAAAACCTACCTATGGTTTGATAAAATTGTCCTTGCTGCCGTTGGCTGCCAACGCCACAAATATGACGCATGTGATAAGATTTATCGGTGGTGTTGGAGCACACGTCAACAATATTTGTGTGCTAATGGCGTGCCATGTGTCCAACACCAACAACAAGTATATGTTAGCATTGACATGCCTTGTTGGCGCCACACCACCAATTAGGCTTTTCTTATAAAAAATTTAGATATGCAGCTAGATAACCCATCAACTAATTTAAGATAGTAGTGCATCAACTAGTTCAACTTAACAAACTAGATAGGTACTAAATCATCAACTTAACAAACTATATAGTAGTTAGCAGTTCAAGAGCTAAGTGCAATATAAGTACTACATCAATAACTTATCAAACTAGATAGCCTAGGTGATCGATCGCACTTGATCAAGGATTGCCTTGATCTGCCCAATCTTGTGCCTATTGTTCTCTACCTCTTTGAGAAATGCGCTTTTGCCATTTTGAGCTCATTTCTCTCGCCCTTGAGGAGATTTCTCTCAATCTTTGGTCGATTGCTCTCCTCGATCAACCGATCCCTCTGCTCTTTGAGCCAAAGATTCTTATCAAAGAGACCAGCTTTCTCATCAATTAGAAGATCCCTCTCCTCCTTCAGTGTGGCATTCACCTCCTTCAGGCCCTTGATGGCACTTTCATGAGAATCAATGGTTGAGCATGTCCACATCATAGATCTATTCTTGAACTTGGGTTGAATTCGGTATGTATCCCTACAAGTCCAATGTTCGAAATCATCAGATATGCATGTGTCTGCAATCATCTTGAATGATTTTTTCGAATAAGAAGAAGAGTCCTTACTCGGTTGTTTCTCGCGTCGGCTTCGTCAACATACGTGGCAAAGTTACATGAAGATCTGTAGTGGTTGTTGAATGAACTCATCAGCGCAAACTGCAAAATAATAACATGTCAGATTTGTAGTTGCAATGAATGTATATAACAGATCATGGGAATGTACTACCAATGTATAATAACAATTTTCTACATATATCAAGACTTCAAACCGATGACAATTTCTGAATTTTGCATCTACTCCTACTGCCTACTACATTGTGAAGAAAACTTTTCAATGTTGGAGCTGTCAAATTATGTAAAGCTTTGGCACTGTCAAAGATTTGGAAAGAAAATTAACACTAGTTTGGAGTTGTCAGATTAAGTAAACCTTCGTCACTGTCAAACTTTTGACACTTGTTTTGGCACTGCAAAGCTTGGCAAAAAAATACTAGTTTGGAGCTGTCAAATTAAGTAAAGTTTTGGCACTTTCAAAGCTTTTGACACTAGTTTTGACATTAGTTTTGACACTCTGAAAGCTTTGGCAAAAAAAGAATAAGGATCCATATCACAATAGCAAGTCCAACGATATGAATCAAACACTAGAAACTAGTCAATTGAGAAAATGAAGTTTAACAGGGCATCTTTAACCAAGCAAAAAATCGCCACGACCATATGATTTAACCCTAAACATAAAATTGCCATGACATTAGCTTTAAACTTAAACAAGGCACAAAATCGCCACAGCCATAAGCTTTCACCCTAAACACAAAATCGCCATGGCCACGGATTTAACCATACACACAAAATCTCCATGACGTAAGCTTTAACTGAAATCAAGCATAAAATCACCACGACATGAGCACACCTTGTCGGGTTTGTAGTGGAGGCAAAGCTCATACCGTCGTCATCGAAACCCTAGCGTGGGAATCAAATCAGGATGACCTCAGCAAGCAGAAAAACCCAATCGAATGGGTCTATGAGATGGGGCAGGAAAAGGGAGAGTTGTAGAAGTTTACCTCGACAATGGAGATGGCCAAAAATGGCTAGAATCAGCCGGTAACGAGCATCGACGAAAAGGAATAGACAAAGGCACATAGAGGGAGAATTGGGATGAGGGGGTCGTTGCACCTCTGCTTTGACCCAGTGCTTCAAATGCACTCTTGGGCTACGCCCAATAGGTCAGCGGGCTAGTAATTAATCTTTTAAATTTATTAAAAGACTCAAAATAATATTCATACTATAATTAAATTTTAGAAAATATTTTTAATTTAATAAAAACAATGAAAAGATTCAATATATTTTATAAAACTGTCAGCATTTCCAATTTAGATATTCTTGATTTCATAAAAGTAACTATAATATTTTTTACTATAATATAAAAATGTTCACCACCATTTGCACAAAATAAAAAGGTAAGACAATAAAAGGACTCAAAATATATTAAAAAATTATAATTTCCAATTACAATATTCTTACTTTTATAAAAATAACTACAATATTTTTTACTAATAAATACAAAAATGTTCACCATTTAAAAAATCTAAAAGGTTAAAAATTAAAAGTCTAAGAATAACATATTTGTTTACCATTTTAAAAAATAATATAATTAATTTAATAAACGTAAGTCCTAATTTTTTTGCCAAAAATAGTTAAGAAATACTTCAACACATTTTAATAAATTAAGAATAAATAACTAAAAATAAAAGTAATTCCAAAAAATAAACCCCACGTCATATAGTGATGATGTGGAAACACATGACAAACCACAAGTAAAGATAATAGTGGTGGTGTTCGATGTTATGCCATGCCACCACTAGATGACGCCTTGTATCAACTATGGTCCCACCTACAAGTGGCGTTCAACAATTTGCCAATGCCACTACTATGGTCTTAGTGATGTTCTACCAAATAGTGACTATGGTAGAGATGTCTAGTGTTTCACAATTTATATACACAGAGTAGGTAGCTAAGGGTTATGATGCATATGACCCACTTATAAGACATCATGTCTGATTTGGGCATATCCGTGGGCACGTAATGTTGGAAATATGCCCTAGAGGCAATAATAAATTAGTTACTATCATATTTACTTGTTCATGATAATCGTTTATTATCCATTCTATAAATTGTATTGATCGGAGACTTAGATGCATGTGTGGATACATAGACAAAACCATGTCCCTAGTATGCCTCTAATGGACTAGTTCGTTGATCAAAGATGGTTAAGGTTTCCTAGCCATGGACATGAGATGTCATTTGATAACGGGATCACATCATTAGGAGAATCATGTGATGGACAAGACCCAAACTACAAACGTAGCATATGATCGTGTCAGTTTATTGCTACTGTTTTCTGCATGTCAAGTATATGTTCCTATGATCATGAGATCATGCAACTCACGGACATCGGAGGAGTGCCTTGTGTGTATCAAACATCGCAACATAACTGAGTGACTATAAAGGTGCTCTACAGGTATCTCCGAGGGTGTCTGTTGAGTTGGCATGGATCAAGACTGGGATTTGTTACTCCGTGTGACGGAGAGGTATCTCAGGGCCCACTCGGTAATGCAACATCACAATAAGCCTTGCAAGCAATGTGACTAAGTGTTAGTCACGGGATCTTGTATTACGGAACGAGTAAAGAGACTTGCCGGTAACGAGGTTGAACTAGGTATGGAGATACCGACGATCGAATCTCAGGCAAGTAACATACCGAAGAACAAAGGGAACATCATATGGGATTGACTGAATCCTTGACATAGAGGTTCGACCGATAAAGATCTTCGTAGAATATGTAGGAACCAATGTGGACATCCAGGTCCCGCCATTGGTTATTGACTGTAGAGGTGTCTCGGTCATGTCTACATAATTCTCGAACCCACAGGGTCTGCACACTTAAGGTTTGGTGACGTTTCAGTAGTATAGAGTTATGTATGGTGGTGATCGAAGGTTGTTCAAATTCCCGGATGAGATCCCGGACATCACGAGGAGCTCCGGAATGGTCTGGAGGTAAAGATTGATATATAGGAAGGTGGTGTTTGGACTCCGGAAAGTTTTCGGGCACTTTCGGTAGTGTACCGGGAGTGACGAATGGGTCCCGGGGGTCCACCAGTGGGGCCATCCCACCCCATGGGCCAAAGTGGCGACCCACCAGCCCCTAGTGGGCTGTTGGGGTCGGCCAAGGTGGCCTAGGCGCAGGGGAGAGAGGCCCAAACCGAATTGGGGTGGAGTCCTCCCCAAGATCCACCTCTCGTGTGAGAGGTGGACTCCCAATTGGAGGAGGACTCCCCCTCCACCAGTTCGCCCGAAGCCAAGAGGGATCCCTCCACTTGGGCGCAACCTCCTCTCCCCTCCTCCTATATATACTAGTGGATATCTAGGGTTTTGGAACAGAATTTACGGCCACGTGCTACCCGTTCCATCGGTGCACCTCTAGATCGGATTTTTGCAGTGCTTAGGCGAAGCCCTTGCGTAATTGCTCCACCACCATCACCGGAGCGCCGTCACGCTGCCAGTGAACTCTTCTCCCTCTCCTCTTCCTCTTGCTAGATCAAGACGGTGGAGATCGTCATCAAGCTGCACGTGTGCTGAACGCGGAGGTGCCGTCCGTTCGGCGCTAGATCGGAAGGACCGTGAACAAGATCGCGAGACGGTTCGTGATGAGTTCACGGGACGGATCGTGATGAGATCGCGAGACGGATCATGATGAGATCGCGGGACGGATCATGATGAGTTCGCGGGACGGATCGTGCTTGGATCGCGGGACGGATCGTGATGTGATCGCGGGACGCTCGGCGATTTGGATCGTGAAGATGTTCGACTACACCAACCGCGTTTCTTAACGCTTCCCGCTTAGCGATCTACAAGGGTATGTAGATCCACTCTCCCTCTTGTAGATGCTCATCACCATGAATAGCTCTGCGTGTGCGTAGGATTTTTTTAGTTTCCCATGCAACGTTCTCCAACAGTGCTATCAGAGCTAGGTCTATGTGTAGATGAGATCTCGAGTAGAACACAAAAGGTTTGTGGGCATTGATGCTTAGATTTCTTCCTCCCTTGGTCGGATTTTGGTTCAGCGATATTGTGAGATGAAGCGGCCCGGACCAACATTACTCATACGCTTACGAGAGACCGGTTCCCTCGACCGCAACTTGTTGCTTAGATGGCTTGCGGGTGCCAGTTTCTCTCACTTTAGTTGGATCGGATTCGACAAAGGTGGTCATTGAGAAGGTTGAAAAGCAACTAGTGTATCACCGTTGTGGTTTTTGCGTAGATGAAAATTGTTCTTGCTAGATACCCGTAGCAGCCACGTAAAACATGCAACAACAATTAGAGGACGTCTAACTTGTTTTTGCAGGGTATGTTGTGATGTGATATGGCCAATTACATGATGTGATATATGTGATGTATGAGGTGATAATGTGATGTATAGAATTTCACGACTTGCATGTCAATGAGTACGGCAACCGGTAGGAGCCATAGGGCTGTCTTTAATTATTGTATGACCTGCGTGTCAATCATTAAGCGCTATGTAATGCTTTACTTTATCGCTAAACGGTAGCAATAGTAGTAGGAGCATGGTGGGCGCGACAACCCCGATGGCGACACGTTGATGGAGATCAAGATGATGGAGATCATGGTTTCATGCCGGTGACGATGGAGATCATGCCGACGCTTTCATGATGGAGATCAAAAGCACAAGTTCATGGCCATAACATGTCACTTATGATTTGCATTTGATGTTAATCGTTTTATGCACCTTGTTTTGCTTAGGACGACGGTAGCATTATAAGGTGATCCCTCACTTAATTTCAAGATAAATTGTGTTCTCCCCGAGTGTGCACCGTTGCGAAAGTTCTTCGTGTCGAGACACCACGTGATGATCGGGTGTGATAGACTCTACGTTCACATACAACGGGTGCAAGCCAGTGTTGCACATGCAGAACACTCGGGTTAAACTTGACGAGCCTAGCATGTAAAGACATGGCCTCGGAACACAAGAGACCGAAACGTCGAACATGATTCATATAGTAGATATGATCAACATGATGATGTTCACCATTGTAACCACCTCAACTCACGTGATGATCGGACTTGAGTTGGTGAATTTGGATCATGTATCACTCGAATGACCGGAGGGATGTCAATTTGAGTGGGAGTTCTTAAGTAATATGATTAATTGAACTCATTATCATGAACATAGTCAGTAGTGTCTTTGCAAACTGTGTTGTAGATTACTAGCTCACGCTATAGCTCCCTTGTATTTTTATATGTTCCTAGAGAAATAGAGTTGAAAGATGATGGTAGCAATATTGCGGACTGGCTCCGTGATTTGAGGATTGTCCTCATTGCTGCACAGAAGGCTTATGTCCTTAATGCACCGCTCGGTGTGCCAACCCCTCTAGCGTCGTCTGTAGATGTTGTGAACATCTGACATGCACGTTCTGATGACTACTTGATAGTTTAGTGCGTCATGCATTACGGCTTAGAATTGAGGCTTCGAAACGTTTTGAACGTCACGGAACATATGAGATGTTCTAAGAGCTGAAATTAGGATCTCAGGCTCGTACCCGTGTTGCGAGATATGAGATCTCCAACAAGATTCTTTGCCTGCAAGATGAACGAGAATAGCTCAATCGTTGAGCATGTGCTCAGATTTTCGAGGTGCTACAATCGCTTGAATCGAGTGGGAGTTCATCTTCTAGATAAGATAGTGATTTATATAGTTCTCCATGTCACTTTCATTAAGCTACTAGAACTTGGTGATAAACTATAAAATGCCAGGGATTGAATTAATGATCCCTGAGCTGTTCGTGATGTTTGACACCGCGAAGGTAGAAATCAAGAAGGAGCATCAAGTGTTGATGGTTAGTATAACCACTAGTTTCGACAAGGGCAAGGGCAAGGAGGGAAACTTCATGGATGGCAAGTCAGTTGCTGCTCCAGTGAAGCAACCAAAGTTGAAACCCAAACCCGAGACTAAGTGCTTCAATTATGAGGAGAGAGGTCGCTGAAGCGGAACAACCCTAGATACTTGGTAGATAAGAAGGCTGGCAACGTCGACAGAAGTATATTTGATATACGTGTTATTGATGTGTACCTTGCTTGTACTCCTAGTAGCACATGGGTATTGGATACCGGTTCGATTGCTAAATGTTAGTAACTCTAAATAAAAGCTACAGAATAAACGGAGAACTAGCTAAGTGTGAGGTGACGATATGTGTTGGAAATGTTTCCAAGGTTGATGTGATCAACATCGCACGCTCTCTCTACCTTCGAGATTAGTGACGAACCTAAATGTTATTTGGTGTTTTTTTGCGTTGAGCATGAACGTGATTAGATCATGTTCATTGCAACACGGTTATTCATTTAAATTAGAGAATAATGGTTATTCTATTTACATGAATAATACCTTCAACGGTCATGCACCCAGTAAGGATGGTTTGTTAAAACTTGATCATAGTAATACACATGTTCATAACATTGATGCCAAAAGGATACAAAGTTAATAATAATAGTACCACATACTTGTGGCACTGTTGCTAAATGTCATATTGGTATAAAACGCACGAAGAAACTCCATGCTGATGGATCTTTGGACTCATTCGATTTCGAATCGTTTGAGACATGCGAACCATGCCTCTTGGGCAACATGACTAAAGGACCCCGTTTTTTGGTTTGATGGAGCGGGCAAGTGATTGATTGGAAATGATACATGTTGATGTATGCAATCCAATGAGTCTTGTAGCGTGCGGTGGATATCATTATTTTCTTACCTTCACTGATGATTTGAGTAGATATAGTGTATATTTACTTAATGAAACACAAGTCTGAATCGTTTGAAAGGTTCAAGCAAATTCAGAGTGAAGTTTAAGATCATCGTGACAAGAAGAAAAAAATGTTTGCGATATGATCGTGGAGGTGAATATCTGAGTTACGAGTTTGGCATACAACTTTAGATAATGTGAAAGTTGTTTCACAACTCACGCCACCTGGAACACCATCGTGTGATGGTGTGTCCGAATGTCATAGTCGTACTCTATTGGATATGGTGCATGCTATGATGTATCTTATCGTTTTGTTACTATAATTTTGGGGTTGTGCATTAGAGACAACTACATTCACTTTAAATAGGACACCAACTAAATCCATTGAGATGACACCGTGAGAATTATGGTTTGATAGAAACCTAAGCTGTCATTTGTTAATGCTTGTGGCTACGACGCTTGTGTGGAAAATGTTTTCGCCTAATGAGCTCGAACCCAAAAGCGGAAAAATGCATCTTCATAGAATACCCTAAGAATAGTTGGATGAACCTTCTATCTCAGATCCAAGCATAAAATGTTTGTTTCTAAAACTGGGTCCTTTCTCGAGAAAGGGTTTCTCTTGAAAGAGTTGAGTGGGAGGAGGATAGAACTTGATGAGGTTGTTGAAACCTCTGCTTCAACCAGAAAGTAGCGTAGCACAGAAAGATGTTTCTGTGAAGCCTACGTCAGTTGAAGAGGAAGTTAATGATGATGATCATGAAATCTTCGGATCAAGTTACTATCGACCTACGAGGAAATTAGAGCTTGATGAGGTTATTGAACCTTTACTTCAACCAGAGAGTTGCGCAGCGCGGGAAGTTGTTTCTGTGAAGCCTACGTTAGTTGAAGAGGAAGTTAATGATGATGATCATGAAGCTTCGGATCAAGTTACTGTCAAACCTCGTAGGGCAACAAGGATGTATACTGCTCCTGAGCGGTACGATAACCTTGTCTTGGAGGTCATGTTGTTGGACAACGATGAACCTACAAACTATGGAGAAGCGATGATGGGCCCGGAAACCAACAAATGGTTAGAGGCCATGAAATCCGAGAAAGGATCCATGTATGAAAACCAAGTATAGACTTTGGTGGACTTGCTCGTTGTACGACAGTTCATTAAGTACAAATGGATCTTTAAAATGAAGACAGACGCTGATGGTAAAATGTTACCATTTGTAAAAGCTCGACTTGTTGCAAAGTAGTTTACGACAAGTTCAAGGAGTTGATTGCGATGAGACTTTCTCACTCGTAGCGATGCTAAAGTCTATTGGAATTATGTTAGCAGTTGCTGCATTTTTCAATTATGAAATCTGGCAGATGGATACCAAAACATCGTTTCCTTCCTTAAGGAAAGGTTGTATGAGATACAACCAGAAGGTTTTGTCAGTCCTAAGGATGCTAAAAGGTGTGCAAGCTTCAGTGAACCTTCTATGAACTGAAGCAAGCATCTCGGAGTTGGAATATACACTTTGATAAGGTGATCAAAGTTTTTGAGTCTATACAAAGTTTATGAGAAACTTGTATTTAGAATAAAGTGAGTGGGAGCACTATAGAGTTTCTGGTAAGCATATGTGGTTGACATATTGTTGATCGGAAATGATGTAAAATTTCTGGAAAGCATAAAAGGTTGTTTGAAAAGAGTTTTTCAAAGGAAGACCTAGATAAAGCTACATAATTGCTGAGCATCAATATCTATAGAGATAGATCAAGATACTTGATGAGACTTTCAATGAGTACATACCTTGACAAGATTTTGAAAGAGTTCAAAATGGATCAGTCAGAGAAAGAGTTCTCGCCTGATTTGTAAGGTATAAAGTTGAGTAAGACTCAATGCCCAGTGGATGCAGAAGATAGAGAAAAGATGAGTGTCATCACCTATGCTTCAACCATAGGCTCTATCATGTATGCAATGCTATGCACAAGACCCGATGTCAGCCTTGCCATAAGTATGGCCAGAAGGTTTCAAAGTGATCCTAGAATGGAGCACTGGACAGCGGTCAAGATTGTCCTTAGTAACTAAAAGACTAAGGAGATGTTTCTTGATTATGGAGGTGATAAAGAGTTCGTCGTAAAGAGTGACGTCGATGCAAGTTTTAACACCAATCCGGTTGACTCGAAGTAGCAATCTGGATACGTATAGTGGAGCAACCATTTGGAATAGTACCAAGTGGAGGGTGGTAGCAGTGTCTACGGTTTGACATAGAAATTTGCAAAGTACACATGGATCTGAATGTCGCAGACCCGTTGACTATAAGACCTCTCTCACATGCAAAGCATAATCGAGCCCCAGAACTCATTGGGTGTTAGATTCATAACAATACGAATCACATGGTGATATGAACTAGATTATTGACTCTAGTGCAAGTGGGAGACTGTTGGAAATATGCCCTAGAGGCAATAATAAATTAGTTATTAACATATTTCCTTGTTCATGATAATCGTTTATTATCCATGCTATAAATTGTATTGATCGGAGACTTAGATGCATGTGCGGATACATAGACAAAACCATGTCCCTAGTATGCCTCTAATGAACTAGCTCGTTGATCAAAGATGGTTAAGGTTTCCTAGCCATGAAAATGAGATGTCATTTGATAACGGGATCACATCATTAGGAGAATGATGTGATGGACAAGACCCAAATTACAAACGTAGCATATGATCGTGTCAGTTTATTGCTACTGTTTTCTGCATGTCAAGTATATGTTCCTATGACCATGAGATCATGCAACTCACGGACATCGGAGGAGTGCCTTGTGTGTATCAAACGTCGCAACGTAACTGAGTGACTATAAAGGTGCTCTACAGGTATCTCCAAGGGTTCTGTTGAGTTGGCATGGATCAAGACTGGGATTTGTTACTCCGTGTGACGGAGAGGTATCTCAGGGCCCACTCGGTAATGCAACATCACAATAAGCCTTGCAAGCAATGTGACTAAGTGTTAGTGACGGGATCTTGTATTACGGAACAAGTAAAGAGACTTGCCGGTAACGAGTTTGAACTAGGTATGGAGATACCGACGATCGAATCTCGGGCAAGTAACATACCGAAGAACAAAGGGAACATCATATGGGATTAACTGAATCCTTGACATAGAGGTTCGACCGATAAAGATCTTCGTAGAATATGTAGGAACCAATGTGGACATCCAGGTCCTGCCATTGGTTATTGACCGTAGAGGTGTCTCGGTCATGTCTACATAGTTCTCGAACCCGCAGGGTCTGCACACTTAAGGTTTGGTGACGTTTTGGTAGTATAGAGTTATGTATGGTGGTGACCGAAGGTTGTTCGGAGTCCCGAATGAGATCCCGGATGTCACGAGGAGATCCGGAATGGTCCGGAGGTAAAGATTTATATATAGGAAGGTGGTGTTTGGACTCCGGAAAGGTTTCAGGCACTTTTTGTAGTGTACCGGGAGTGACGAATGGGTCACGGGGGTCCACCAGTGGGGCCAACCCACCCCATGGCCAAAGTGGAGACCCACCGGCCCCTAGTGGGATGTTGGGGTCAGCCAAGGTGGCCTAGGCGTAGGGGAGAGGGGCCCAAACGGAATTGGGGTGGAGTCCTCCCCAAGTTCCACCTCTCGTGTGAGAGGTTGACTCCCAATTGGAGGAGGACTCCCCCTCCACCAGTTCAGACGAAGCCAAGAGGGAGCCCTCCCCTTGGGAGCAGCCTCTTCTCCCCTCCTCCTATATATAGTAGTGGATATGTAGGGTTTTGGCACAGAATTTATGGCCACGTGCTACCCGTTCCACCGGTGCTCCTCTAGATCGGATTTCCGTAGTGCTTAGGCGAAGCCCTGTCGGAATTTCTCCACCACCATCACTGGAGTGCCGTCACGCTGCCGGTGAACTCTTCTCCCTCTCCACTTCCTCTTGCTGGATCAAGACGGTAGAGATCGTCATCAAGCTGCACGTGTGCTGAATGCGGAGGTGCCGTCCGTTCGGCGCTAGATCGGAAGGACCGTGAACAAGATTGCGAGACGTTTAGTTCATGGGACGGATCATGATGAGATCGCGGGACGGATCATGATGAGTTCGCAGGACGGATCATGATTGGATCGCGGGACGGATCGTGATGTGATCGCGGGACGCTCGGCGATTTGGATCGCGAAGATGTTCGACTACACCAACTGCGTTTCTTAACGCTTCTCGCTTAGCGATCTACAAGGGTATGTAGATCCACTCTCCCTCTCGTAGATGCTCATCACCATGAATAGATGTGCGTGTGCGCAGGAATTTTTTTGTTTCCCATGCAACGTTCTCCAACACGTAATTGTATCCCTGCGAAACCCATGACTAGTCGGATAGGGTACGAGCACCATCAATGGGCATAAAAATGTGCTCATACCCTACCCATGTGGGACAGATAACCATGGGTGAAATTGACATACTCAAAGGATGTCGATTGGCCCGCCAACTAGCATTTTATTTTGAAAATGTCAAGGATATATAAACATAGTGACCACACATCACCCTCTAAGCTATTAAAAGTACGCAACCAACACTAATGTACTCATGCTAATGATCACACATGTAAAGACCAATACATACAAGACCGAAGTTATATGCCTAGGTGGAGGTGGAGTCAAAAGACAAAAATAAAGGAAAAACAAGCAACAATGATACACGCCGAGCAGCCGTTGAGCTAACAAACACGACGCAAGTGCGCAAGATGCAAACATGGGCACAAGAACATGAATTGGAACCATAGACACACCATGCAAGAAGTACGTCCGCCAAGAACTATTCGCAGAGCTAAGAACATACGTTGGTGCACCTGTGGTGCCAGCCGCAGATCAAAAGGATGAGAGGATACCACACTTCCAATGCAAGTGAATGGCAGTGGTAAATAGTGGCATGTTGTAAATAGTGGCATGTTAGACAATGCAATATAAATTGTCGCTTCACCGCCATCGGCATAGTCGAATGGATCAAAATGGTCGACTAGAAGGTGTGTAGGAGATTACAAATTTTAAGCTTAATTACCAACTTTAGTGTTACGTCTCTAACATATATATAATTTTTGATTGTTTCATGCTATTATTTTATCAATCTTGTATGCTTTATATATCAATTTATATCGTTTTTGGAACTAAGCTATTAAGTCATTGCCTAACGGAGTCCAAACGTGACAAAATGTTTTGATGATTTTTTCTGGACCAAAAGAAGACCTGAAAGCTTTGGAGGGAGACCATATTGGGAACGTTGCATGGGAAACAAAAAATTTCCTGCGCACACGCAAGATCTATCCATGGTGATGAGCATCTACGAGAGGGAGAGTGGATCGACATACCCTTGTAGATCGCTAAGCGGGAAACGTTAAGAAACGCGGTTGATGTAGTCGAACGTCTTCGCGATCCAAATCGCCAAACATCCCGCGATCCCATCACGATCCATCTCGCAATCTAATAACGATCCATTACGCGATCCCATCATGATCCATCCCGCGATCAAATCACGAATCGTCTCACGATCTTGATCACGGTCCTTCCAATCTAGCGCTGAACGGATGACACCTCCGTGTTCAGCACACGTACAGCTCGATGACCATCTCTGCCTTCTTAATCTAGCAAGAGGGAACAGAGAGGTAGATGAGTTCTCCGGCAGCGCGACATCGTGGCGGCGATGGTGGTGGAACTATTCCGGCAGGGCTTCGCCTAAGTACCGCCGAACTAGACTAGAGGAGAAAACCGATCTAGATAAAGTAGAGGGAGCACGTGGAAATTAGGGTTTCTAGATGTGTTCCAGGTGCTAGCCCCGCCTCTTTATTTATATGCTGAGCCCTGGGGTCAAAACTTGGAGAAAATCCTCCTTAAGGTCGGTTTGCCCGCAAGGCAAGAGTCCTCCTCGAACTCCAGGACCAGACGCCAAGGTCCTCGGCGTCTGGCCCCAGACGCCAGGGTCCCTGCCGTCTGGCCCCTGGCCTCCACAAAACACCTTTTGCACCTTCCTAAAGCCTCATGGGATTTACCCCTTGGCCCAAATAAAGTGTTTTTGTACCACGAACATTTGGGGAAACATCCAAAACTATTCCGGTGAATTCCGAAACTCTTCTGGAGACCAAACAATATTATCCAATATATCAATCTTTACCTCCGGTCTATTCCGGAGCTCCTCGTCATGTCCGGGATCTCATCCGGGACCCTGAACAACTTTCGGTCACCAACATAAAAACTCAACTATACTTATATCGTCACCAAACGTAAAGTTTGTAGACCCTGCGGGTTCGAGAACTATGCAGACATGACCGAGACACCTCTACGGTCAATAACCAATAGCGGGACCTGGATGACCATATTGGTTCCTACATATTCTATGAAGATCTTTATCGGTTGAACCTCTATATCAAGGATTCAGTTAATCCCGTATGCTATTCCCTTTGTTCTTCGGCATGTTACTTGCCCGAGATTCGATCGTCGTTATCTCTATACCTAGTTCAATCTCATTACCGGCAAGTCTCTTTACTCGTGCCGTAATACAAGATCCTATGGCTAACACTTAGTCACTTTGCTTGCAAGGCTTTGTTGTGATGTTGTATTACCGAGTGGGCCCTGAGATACCTCTCCGTTACACGGAGTAACAAATCCTAGTCTTGATCCATGCCCACTCAACAGACACTCTCGAAGATACGTATAGAGCACCTTTATAGTCACCCAGTTACATTGCGACATTTGATACACACAACGTACTCCTCTGGTGTCCGTGAGTTGCATGATCTCATGGTCATAGGAACATATACTTGACATGCAGAAAACTGTAGCAATAAACTGACATGAACATATGCTACGTTTATAGTTTGGGTCTTGTCCATCCCATCATTCTCCTAATGATGTGATCCCGTTATCAAATGACATCTCATGTCAATGGCTAAGAAACCTTAACCATCTTTGATCAACGAGCTAGTCTACTAGAGGCATACTAGGGACAAAGTGTTATCTACGTATCCACACATGTATCTGAGTTTCCGATCAATACAATTATAACATGGATAATAAACGATTATCATGAACAAGGAAATATGATAATAACCAATTTATTATTGCCTTCAGGGCATATTTCCAACAGTCTCCCACTTGTACTAGAGTCAAAAATCTAGTTCACATCACCATGTGATTCACATTGTTATAAATCTAACAGCTAGTGAGTTCTGGGGCTCCACCATGCTTTACATGTGAGAGAGGTATTTTAGTCAATGGGTCTGCGACATTCAGATCCATGTGTACTTTGCAAATCTCTATGTCATACTGTAAATACTGCTACCACACTCCACTTGGAACTATTCCAAATGGCTGCTCCACTATACATATCCGGATTGCTACTAAGAGCCATCCGGATCAGTGTTAAAGCTTGCATCGACGTAACTCTTTATGACGAACTCTTCATCACCTCCATAATCGAGAAACATTTCCTTAGTCCTTTAGTTACTAAGGATAATCTTGACCATTGTCCAGTGATCCACTCCTGGATCACTCTTGTACCCCTTGACAGACTCATGGCAAGGTACACATAGGTGCGGTACACAACATGGCATATTATATAGAGCCTATGGCTAAGGCATAGGGGACGACGTTCGCCCATTTTCTTTCTTCTGCCATGGTCGAGCTTTGAGTCTCACTCAACTTCACACCTTACAAATCAGGCAAGAACTCTTTCTTTAACTGATCCATTTTGAACTCTTTCAAAATCTTGTCAAGGTATGTACTCATTTAAAGTCTTATGAAACGTCTTGATCTATCTCTATAGATCTCGATGCCCAACAATTAAGTAGAGCTTTATCCAGGTCTTCCTTTGAGAAAACTCTTTTCAAACAACTGTTTATGCTTTCCAGAAATTCTACATCATTTTCGATCAATAATATGCAACCACATATGCTTATCAAAAATTCCATAGTGCTCCCACTCACTTTATTGTAAATACAAGTTTCTCATAAACTTTGTATAGACTCAAAAACTTTGATCACCTCATCAAAGCTTATATTCCAACTCCGAGATGCTTGCTCCAGCACATAGACGGATTGCTAGAGCTCGCACACCTTTTAGCATCCTTAGGACTGACAAAACCTTCTGGTTGTACCACATACAACCTTTCCTCAAGTAAATTGTTAAGGAAATGATGTTTTGACATCCATTTGCCAGATTTCATAATTGAAAAATGCAGCAACTGCTAACATAATTCCAACAGACTTTAGCATCACTACGAGTGAGAAAGTCTCATCATAGTCAACTCCTTGAACTCGTCGAAAACTTCTTTACGACAAGTCAAGCTTTATAAATGGTGACATTTACCATCAGCGTCTGTCTTCATCTTAAAGGACCATTTGTACTCGACGACCTGCCGTCCAATGAACAAGTCTACCAAAGTCTATACTTGGTTTTCATACATGGATCCTTTCTCGGATTTCATGGCCTCTAACCAATTGTCGGAATCCTGGCCCATCATCGATTCTCCATAGCTCGTAGGTTCATTGTTGTCCAACAACATGACCTCCAAGACAGGGTTGTCATACCACTCAGGAGCAGTACGCGTCCTTGTCGACCTATGCGTTTGATAGTAACTTGATCCGAAGCTTCATGATCATCATCATTAACTTCCTCTTTGTAACATCCCCAAAATTCCATTTTTGGAATGTTATGAAATATAGCTATGCATCATCATCACATTGTTTGAATGAAATGAATTGTTGAAGTTCTTCTTTTAAAATTCTGAAAGGCCACTTTCATTTTCTCCATATACTTGTTTCTCCTATTTAAAAACCCTTGAAATGTTCATAAAAAGAGAGGAGTAACATGACACTCCACACCAGGGGCATCTTTGTGAAATATAAGAACAATAAAACCAGGGGGTTATTTGAAAATTTATTGCAAAAGAATTTAAAATCAATTTAGGCATTTTCTGAAAAATATTTTCTTAAAACGTATTCATTTGGCCGTGGAAAAATGTTCATTAAATAGCATTTATTCCCCTGATCAATTTGATATATATATCTTCAAATTTTGGAAATGTTTTATATGCCTTAATGAGATTTTAATTCTCTGGAAAATAGAAAAGGAAGCGAATTTAATGTTTTAATTAAGAAACCGGCAGGCCCACATGCCTTAACTCCCCGAGATCCCTCCGGATCAGTCACCGACGCCGCTAATGCCGCTGTTAGAAATATGCCCTAGAGGCAATAATAAATTAGTTATTATCATATTTCCTTGTTCATGATAATCGTTTATTATCCATGTTATAATTGTATTGAATGGAAACACATTACATGCGTGGGTAAATAGACAACACTCTGTCCCTAGTATGCCTCTAGTGAACTAGCTCGTTGATCAAAGATGGTCAAGGTTTCCTAGCCATTGGCATGTGATGTCATTTGATAACAGGATCACAACATTAGGAGAATGATGTGATGGACAAGACCCAAACTACAAACATAGCATATGATCGTGTCAGTTTATTGCTACTGTTTTCTGCATGTCAAGTATATGTTCCTATGACCATGAGATCATGCAACTCATAGACATCGGAAGAGTGCCTTGTGTGTATCAAACTTCACAACGTAACTGGGTGACTATAAAGGTGCTCTACAGGTATCTCCGAGGGTGTCTGTTGGGTTGGCATGGATCAAGACTGGGATTTGTTACTCCGTGTGACAGAGAGGTATCTCAGGGCCCACTCGGTAATACAACATCACAACAAAGCCTTGCAAGCAATGTGACTAAGTGTTAGCCACGGGATCTTGTATTACGGAACGAGTAAAGAGGTTGCCGGTAACGAGGTTGAACTAGGTATGGAGATACCGACGATCGAATCTCGGGCAAGTAACATACCGAAGAACAAAGGGAACATTATACGGGATTGACTGAATCCTTGACATAGAGGTTCGACCGATAAAGATCTTCATAGAATATGTAGGAACCAATATGATCATCCAGGGCCTGCTATTGGTTATTAACCCTAGAGGTGTCTCGGTCATGTCTACATAGTTCTCGAACCCGCAGGGTCTGCACACTTAAGGTTTGCTGACGTTTCGGTACTATAGAGTTATGTATGGTCGTGACCGAAGTTTGTTCGGAGTCTCGGATGAGATCCTGGACGTCACGAGGAGCTCCGGAATAGTCCGAAGGTAAAGATTCATATATAGGAAGTCCCATTTTGGTCGCCGGAAAAGTTTCGGGCTAATCGGTAATGTACCGGGAGTGCCGGTAGTGTACCGGGAGACCACCGGGAGGGGTATTTCGACCCAAGAGGCTTCATGGGCTGTGGGAGAGTAAAGACCAGCCTTTTGTGGGCTGGTGGAAGTCCCACACAAGGCCCATGCGGCTGGGAGAAAAAGCCCAAAGGGAAAAAGGTGGAAAAAGGCCAAAAAAAGGAGGAATGCTAGTCCTACTAGGATTGGAGGAGGAGTCCTCCTCTCCTCCCCACTTTGGTCGACCCAAGGGCTGGCTTTTTGGCACACAAGACTCCTCCGCCTATCCTCCTATATATACTAGAGGATTTTAGGGTTTTGGCACAAAATTTTCAGCCACGTGCTACCCGTTCCTCTAGTGCATAGTTTCTCCTCTAGATCGGTTTTCTGCAGTGATTAGGTGAAGCCCTGCCGGAATAGCTCCACCACCATTGACGCAGCGCCGTCACGCTGCCGAAGAAATCTTCTAGCTCTCCGCTCCCTCTTGCTGGATCAAGAAGGCCGAGATCTTCATCAAGCTGTACGTGTGCTGAACGCGGAGGTGCCGTCCGTTCGGCGCTAGATCGGAAGGACCGTGATGAGATCGCGGGACGGATCGTGATGAGATCGCGGGACGGATCGTGATGAGATCGCGGGACGGATCGTGATGAGATCGCGGGACGGATCGTGATTGGATCGCGGGACGGATCGTGATGAGATCGTGGGACGCTTGGCGATTTGGATCGCGAAGACGTTCGACTACACCAACCGCGTTTCTTAACGCTTCCCGCTTAGCGATCTACAAGGGTATGTAGATCCACTCTCCCTCTCGTAGATTCTCACCACCATGGATAGATCTTGCGTGTGCGTAGGAAATTTTTTGTTTCCCATGCAGCGTTCCCCAACAGTGGTATGAGAGCCATGTTTATGTGTAGATGAGATCTCGAGTAGAACACAAAAGGTTTGTGGGTGTTGATGCTTAGATTGCTTCCTCCCTTGGTCGGATTTTGGTTCAGCGGTATTGTGAGATGAAGCGGCCCGGACCAACATTACTCGTACGCTTAGGAGAGACCGGTTCCCTCGATCGCAACTTGTTGCATAGATGGCTTGCGGATGCCAGTTTCTCTCACTTTAGTTGGATCGGATTCGACAAAGGCGGTCCTTGAGAAGGTTGAAAAGCAACTAGTGTATCACCGTTGTGGTGTTTGCGTAGATGAGAATTGTTCTTGCTAGATACCCGTAGCAGCCACGTAAAACATGCAACAACAATTAGAGGACGTCTAACTTGTTTTTGCAGGTATGTTGTGATATGATATGGACAATTACATGATGTGATATATGTGATGTATGAGATGATCACGTGATGTATAGATTATCACGACTTGCATGTCGATGAGTACGGCTACCGGCAGGAGCCATGGGGTTGTCTTTAATTATTGTATGACCTGCGTGTCAATCATTAAGCACTATGTAATGCTTTACTTTATCGCTAAACGGTAGCAATAGTAGTAGGAGCATGGTGGGCGCGACAACCCCTATGGCGACACGTTGATGGAGATCAAGATGATGGAGATCATGGTTTCATGCCGGTGACGATGGAGATCATGCCGGCGCTTTCATGATGGAGATCAAAAGCACAAGTTCATGGCCATATCATGTCACTTATGATTTGCATTTGATGTTAATCGTTTTATGCACCTTGTTTTGCTTAGGACGACGGTAGCATTATAAGGTGATCCCTCACTTAATTTGAAGATAAATTGTGTTCTCCCCGAGTGTGCACCGTTGCGAAAGTTCGTCGTGTTGAGACACCATGTGATGATCGGGTGTGATAGACTCTACGTTCACATACAACGGGTCCAAGCCAGTGTTGCACATGCAGAACACTCGGGTTAAACTTGATGAGCCTAGCATGTACAGACATGGCCTCGGAACACAAGAGACCGAAAGGTCGAACATGAGTCATATAGTAGATATGATTAACATGATGATGTTCACCATTGTAACCACCTCAACTCACGTGATGATCGGACTTGAGTTGGTGAATTTGGATCATGTATCACTCGGATGACCGGAGGGATGTCAATTTGAGTGGGAGTTCTTAAGTAATATGATTAATTGAAGTCATTATCGTTTGCAAATTTATGTTGTAGATTACTAGCTCACACTGTAGCTCCCTTGAATTTTATATGTTCCTAGAGAAAGAGAGTTGAAAGATGATGGTAGCAATATTGCGGACGGGCTCCGTGATCTGAGGATTGTCCTCATTCCTGCACAGAAGGCTTATGTCCTTAATGCACCGCTCGGTGCACCAACCCCTCTAGCGTTGTTTGTAGATGTTGTCAGCATCTGACAGGCACGTTTGGATAACTACTTGATAGTTTAGTGTGTCATGCATTACAGCTTAGAATTGAGGCTCCAAAACGTTTTGAAACGTCATGGAACATATGAGATGTTCTAAGAGCTGAAATTAGGATCTCAGGCTCATGCCCGTGTTGCGAGATATGAGATCTCCAACAAGATTCTTTGCCTGTAAGATGAAAGAGAATAGCTCAATCGTTGAGCATGTGCTCAGATTGTCTGGGTGCTACAATCGCTTGAATCGAGTGGGAGTTCATCTTCCAGATAAGATAGTGATTGATATAGTTCTCCAAGTCACTGTCACTAAAGCTACTAGAACTTGGTGATGAACTATAAAACGCCAGGGATAGAAATAATGATCCCTGAGTTATTCGCGATGTTTGACACCGCGAAGGTAGAAATCGAGAAGGAGCGTCAAAGTGTTGATGGTTAGTTAAAACCACTAGTTTCGAGAAGGGCAAGAGCAAGGAGGGAAACTTCATGGATAACAAGTCAGTTGCTACTCCAGTGAAGCAACCCAAAGTTGAACTCAAACCCGAGACTAAGTGCTTCGATTATGAGGAGAGCGGTCGCTGAAGCGGAACAACCCTAGATACTTGGTAGATAAGAAGGTTGGCAAACGTCAACAAAAGTATATTTGATATACGTGTTATTGATGTGTACCTTGCTAGTACTCCTAGTAGCACCTGGGTATTGGATACCGGTTCGGTTGCTAAATGTTAGTAAGTTGAAATAAAAGCTACGAAATAAACGGAGAACTAGCTAAGTGTGAGGTGATGATGTGTGTTGGAAATGTTTCCAAGGTTGATGTGATCAACATCGCACGCTCACTCTACCTTCGAGATTAGTGACGAACCTAAAATAAATGTTATTTGGTGTTTTTTCCGTTGAGCATGAACGTGATTAGATCATGTTCATTGCAACACGGTTATTCATTTAAGTTAGAGAATAATGGTTATTCTATTTACATGAATAATACCTTCAATGGTCATGCACCCAGTAAGAATGGTTTGTTGAAACTTGATCGTAGTAATACACATGTTCATAACATTGATGCCAAAAAGATACAAAGTTAATAATAATAGTACCACATACTTGTGGCACTGCCGCTAAATGTCATATTGGTATAAAACGCATAAAGAAACTCCATGCTGATGGATCTTTGGACTCATTCGATTTCGAATCGGTTGAGACATGCGAACCATGCCTCTTGGTCAAGATGACTAAGGACCCCGTTTTCTATTTTGATGAAGCGGGCAAGTGATTTATTGGAAATGATACATGTTGATGTATGTAATCCAATGAGTCTTGTAGCGTGCGGTGGATATCGTTATTTTCTTACCTTCACTGATGATTTGAGTAGATATAGTGTATATTTACTTAATGAAACACAAGTCTGAATCGTTTGAAAGGTTCAAGCAAATTCAGAGTGAAGTTTAAGATCATCGTGACAAGAAGATAAATATGTTTGCGATATGATCGTGGAGGTGAATATCTAAGTTACGAGTTTGGCATACAACTTTAGACAATGTGAAAGTTGTTTCACAACTCACGCCACCTGGAACACCATGGTGTGATGGTGTGTCCGAACGTCATAGTCGTGCTCTATTCGATATGGTGCGTGCTATGATGTCTATTATCGTTTTGTTACTATAATTTTGGGGTTATGCATTAGAGACAACTACATTCACTTTAAATAGGGCACCATATAAATCCATTGAGATGACACCGTGTGAACTATGGTTTGATAGAAACCTAAGTTGTCGTTTCCTAATGCTTGGGGCTACGACGCTTGTGTGAAAAATGTTTTCACCTAATGAGCTCGAACCAAAAGCGAACAAATGCATCTTCATAGAATACCCTAAGAATAGTTGGGTGAACCTTCTATCTCAGATCCAAGCATAAAATGTTTGTTGCTAAAATTGGGTCCTTTCTCGAGAAAGGGTTTCTCTTGAAAGAATTGAGTGGGAGGAGGATAGAACTTGATGAGGTTATTTGAACCTCTGCTTCAACCAGAAAGTAGCGCAGCGCAGAAAGATGTTTCTGTGAAGCCTACGTCAGTTGAAGAGGAAATTAATGATGATGATCGTGAAGCTTCGGATCAAGCTACTATCGACCTACAAGGAAAATAGAACTTGATGAGGTTATTGAACCTTTACTTCAACCAGAAAGTGGCGCAGCACAGAAAGATGTTTCTGTGAAGCCTACGTCAGTTGAAGAGGAAGTTAATGATGTTGATCATGAAGCTTCAGATCAAGTTACTATCGAACTTTGTAGCTCGACAAGGACGTGTACTGCTACTGAGCGGTACGAGAACCCTGTCTTGAAGGTCATGTTGTTGGACAACGATGAACCTACGAACTATGGAGAAGCGATGTTGGGCCCGGAAACCAACAAATGGTTAGAGGCCATGAAATCCGAGAAAGGATCCGTGTATGAAAACCAAGTATAGACTTTGGTGGACTTGCTCGTTGGACGGCTAGTCGTTAAAGTACAAATGGATCTTTAGAATGAAGACAGACGCTGATGGTAAATGTTACCATTTGTAAAGCTCGACTTTTTGCAAAGTAGTTTACGACAAGTTCAAAGAGTTGACTGCGATGAGACTTTCTCATTCGTAGCGATGCTAAAGTCTGTTGGAATTATGTTAGCAGTTGCTGCATTTTTCAATTATGAAATCCGGCAGATGGATGCCAAAACATCGTTTCCTTTCTTAAGGAAAGGTTGTATGAGATACAACCAGAAGGTTTTGTCAGTCCTAAGGATGCTAAAAGATGTGCGAGCTTCAGTGATTCTTCTGTGAACTAAAGCAAGCATCTCGGAGTTGGAATACACACTTTGATAAGGTGATCAAAGTTTTTGAGTCTATACAAAGTTTACGAGAAACTTGTATTTGCAATAAAGTGAGTGGGAGCACTATAAGAGTTTCTGATAAGTATATGTGGATGACATATTGCTATTCGGAAATGATGTAGAATTTTTGGAGATCATAAACGGTTATTTGAAAAGAGTTTTTCAAAGGAAGACCTAGATAAAGCTAGCTAATTGTTGAGCATCAAGATCTATAAAGATAGATCAAGATGTTTGATAAGACTTTCAATGAGTACATACCTTGACAAGATTTTGAAAGAGTTCAAAATGGATTAGTCAGAGAGAAGTGTTCTCGCCTGCTTTGTAAGGTGTGAAATTGAGTGAGACTCAAAGCTCGACCACGGCAGAAGAAAGAGAAAGGACGGATGTCGTCCCCTATGCCTTAGCCATAGGCTCTGTATAGTATGCCATGCTGTGTACGGCACCTGTGTGTGTGCCTTGCCATGAGTCCGTCAAGGGGTACAAGAGTGATCCAGGAGTGGATCACTGGACAGCGGTCAAGATTATCCTTAGTAACTAAAAGACTAAGGAGATGTTTCTTGATTATGGAGGTGATAAAGAGTTCGTCGTAAAGAGTCACGTCGATGCAAGCTTTAACACCAATCCGGATGACTCGTAGTAGCAATCTGGATACGTATAGTGGAGTAGCCATTTGGAATAGTACCAAGTGGAGTGTGGCAGCAGTGTTTTAGGTTTGCCATAGAAATTTGCAAAGTACACACGGATCTGAATGTCGCAGACCCGTTGACTATAAGACCTTCTCACATGCAAAGCATGATCGAGCCCCAGAACTCATTGGGTGTTAGATTCATAACAATGCGAATCACATGGTGATGTGAACTAGATTATTGACTCTAGTGCAAGTGGGAGACTATTAGAAATATGCCCTAGAGGTAATAATAAATTAGTTATTATCATATTTCCTTGTTCATGATAATCGTTTATTATCCATGCTATAATTTTATTGAATGGAAACACATTACATGTGTGGGAAATAGACAACACTCTGTCCCTAGTATGCCTCTAGTGAACTAGCTCGCTGATCAAAGATGGTCAAGGTTTCCTAGCCATTGGCATGTGATGTCATTTGATATCGGGATCACATTAGGAGAATGATGTGATGGACAAGACCCAAACTACAAACGTAGCATATGATCGTGTCAGTTTATTGCTATTGTTTTCTACAGGTCAAGTATATGTTCCTATGACCATGAGATCATGCAACTCACAGACATCGGAAGAGTGCCTTGTGTGTATCAAATGTCGCAAGGTAACTGGGTGACTATAAAGGTGCTCTACAGGTATCTCCGAGGGTGTCTGTTGGGTTGGCATGGATCAAGACTGGGATTTGTTACTCCATGTGACGGAGAGGTATCTCAGGGCCCACTCGGTAATACAACATCACAACAAAGCCTTGCAAGCAATGTGACTAAGTGTTAGCCACGGGATCTTGTATTACGGAACGAGTAAAGAGCTTGCCGGTAACGAGGTTGAACTAGGTATGGAGATACCGACGATCGAATCTCGGGCAAGTAACATACCGAAGAACAAAGGGAACATTATACGGGATTGACTGAATCCTTGACATAGAGGTTCGACCGATAAAGATCTTCGTAGAATATGTAGGAACCAATATGGTCATCCAGGGCCCGCTATTGGTTATTGACCATAGAGGTGTCTCGGTCATGTCTACATAGTTCTCGAACCCGTAGGGTCTGCACACTTAAGGTTTGGTGACGTTTCGGTAGTATAGAGTTATGTATGGTGGTGACCGAAGTTTGCTCGGAGTCCTGGATGATATCCTGGCCGTCACGAGGAGCTCTGGAATGGTCCGGAGGTAAAGATTCATATATAGGAAGTCCCATTTTGGTCGCCGGAAAAGATTCGGGCTAATCGGTAATGTACCGGGAGTACCGGTAGTGTACCGGGAGACCACCGGGAGGGGTATTTCGAGCCAAGAAGCTTCATGGGATGTGGGAGAGTAAATACCAGCCTTTTGTGGGCTGGTGTAAGTCCCACACAAGGCCCATGCGGCTGGGAGAAAAATCCCAAAGGGAAAAAGGTGGAAAAAGGCCAAAAAAAGGAGGAATCGTAGTCCTACTAGGATTGGAGGAGGAGTCCTCCTCTCCTCCCCACTTTGGTCGACCCAAGGGCTGGATTTTTGGCAGCCAAGACTCCTCCTCCTCTCCTCCTATATATAGAGGATTTTAGGGTTTTGGCACAGAATTTTCAGCCACGTGCTACCCGTTCCTCTAGTGCATAGTTTCTCCTCTAGATCGGTTTTCTGCAGTGCTTAGGTGAAGCCCTGCCGGAATAGATCCACCACCATTGCCGCAGCGCCGTCACACTGCCGGAGAAATCTTCTACCTCTCCGCTCCCTATTGCTGGATCAAGAAGGCCGAGATCGTCATCAAGATGTACGTGTGCTGAACGCGGAGGTGCCGTCCGTTCGGCGCTAGATCGGAAGGACCGTGACGAGATCGCGGGACGGATCGTGATGAGATCGCGGGACGGATCGTGATGAGATCGCAAGACGGATCATGATGAGATCGCGGGACGGATCGTGATGAGTTCGCGGGACGGATCATGATTGGATCGCGGGACGGATCGTGATGAGATCGCGGGACGCTCGGTGATTTGGATCGCGAAGACGTTCGAGTACACCAACCGCGTTTCTTAACGCTTCCCGCTGAGCGATCTACAAGGGTATGTAGATCGACTCTCCCTCTCGTAGGTGCTCATCACCATGGATAGATCTTGCGTGTGCGTAGGAAATTTTTTGTTGCCCATGCAGTGTTCCCCAACAGTGGTATAGAGCCAGGTTTATGTGTAGATGAGATCTCGAGTAGAACACAAAAGGTTTGTGGGCGTTGATGCTTAGATTGCTTCCTCCTTTGGTCGGATTTTGGTTCAGCGGTATTGTGAGATGAAGCGGCTAGGACCAACATTACTCGTACGCTTACGAGAGACCGGTTCCCTCGACCGCAACTTGTTGCATAGATGGCTTGCGGGTGCCAGTTTCTCTCACTTTAGTTGGATCAGACTCGACAAAGGCGGTCCTTGAGAAGGTTGAAAAGCAACTAGTGTTTCACCGTTGTGGTTTTTGCGTAGATGAGAATTGTTCTTGCTAGATACCCGTAGCAGCCACGTAAAACATGCAACAACAATTAGAGGACGTCTAACTTGTTTTTGCAGGGTATGTTGTGATATGATATGGCCAATTACATGATGTGATATATGTGATGTATGAGATGATCACATGATGTATAGATTATCACGACTTGCATGTCGATGAGTACGGCAACCGGCAGGAGCCATAGGGTTGTCTTTAATTATTGTATGACCTGCGTGTCAATTATAAAGCGCTATGTAATGCTTTACTTTATCGCTAAATGGTAGCAATAGTAGTAGGAGCATGGTGGGCGCGACAACCCCGATGGCGACACGTTGATGGAGATCAAGATGATGGAGATCATGGTGTCATGCCGGTGACGATGGAGATCATGCCGGCGCTTTCATGATGGAGATCAAAAGCACAAGTTCATGGCCATATCATGTCACTTATGATTTGCATGTGATGTTAATCGTTTTATGCACCTTGTTTTGCTTAGAACGACGGTAGCATTATAATGTGATCCCTCACTTAATTTCAAGATAAATTGTGTTCTCCCCGAGTGTGCACCGTTGCGAAAGTTCGTCGCGTTGAGACACCACGTGATGATCGGGTGTGATAGACTCTACTTTCACATACAACAGGTCCAAGCAAGTGTTGCACATGCAAAACACTCGGGTTAAACTTCACGAGCCTAGCATGTACAGACATGGCCTCGGAACACAAGAGACCGAAAGGTCGAACATGAGTCATATAGTAGATATGATCAAGATGATGATGTTCACCATTGTAACCACCTCAACTCACGTGATGATCGGACTTGAGTTGGTGAATTTGGATCATGTATCACTCGGATGACTGGAGGGATGTCAATTTGAGTGGGAGTTCTTAAGCAATATGACTAATTGAACTCATTATCATGAACATAGTCAGTAGTATCTTTGCAAAATTATGTTGTAGATTACTAGCTCACACTGTAGCTCCCTTGAATTTTATATGTTCCTAGAGAAATAGAGTTGAAAGATGATGGTAGCAATATTGCGGACGGGCTCCGTGATCTGAGGATTTTCCTCATTGCTGCACAGAAGGCTTATGTCCTTAATGCACCGCTCGGTGCACCAACCCCTCTAGCGTTGTTTGTAGATGTTGTGATCATCTGACAGGCACGTTTGGATAACTACTTGATAGTTTAGTGCGTCCTGCATTACAGCTTAGAATTGAGGCTCCGAAACATTTTGAAACGTCATGGAACATATGAGATGTTCTAAGAGCTGAAATTAGGATCTCAGGCTCATGCCTGTGTTGCGAGATATGAGATCTCCAACAAGATTCTTTGCCTGTAAGATGAAAGAGAATAGCTCAATCGTTGAGCATGTGCTCAGATTGTCTGGGTGCTACAATCGCTTGAATTGAGTGGGAGTTCATCTTCCAGATAAGATAGTGATTGATATAATTCTCCAAGTCAGTGTCACTAAAGCTACTAGAACATGGTGATGAACTATAAAACGCCAGGGATAGAAATAATGGTCCCTGAGCTATTCGCGATGTTTGACACCGCGAAGGTAGAAATCGAGAAGGAGCGTCAAAGTGTTGATGGTTAGTTAAAACCACTAGTTTCTTGAAGGGCAAGAGCAAGGAGGGAAACTTCATGGATAGCAAGTCAGTTGCTACTCCAGTGAAGCAACCCAAAGTTGAACTCAAACCCGAGACTAAGTGCTTCGATTATGAGGAGAGCGGTCGCTGAAGCGGAACAACCCTAGATACTTGGTAGATAAGAAGGTTGGCAAACGTCAACAAAAGTATATTTGATATACGTGTTATTGATGTGTACCTTGCTAGTACTCCTAGTAGCACCTGGGTATTGGATACCGGTTCGGTTGCTAAATGTTAGTAACTCGAAATAAAAGCTACGAAATAAACGGAGAACTAGCTAAGTGTGAGGTGATGATGTGTGTTGGAAATGTTTCCAAGGTTGATGTGATCAACATCGCACGCTCACTCTACCTTCGAGATTAGTGACGAACCTAAAATAAATGTTATTTGGTGTTTTTTTCGTTGAGCATGAACGTGATTAGATCAATTTCATGGCAACACGATTATTCATTTAAGTTAGAGAATAATGGTTATTCTATTTACATGAATAATACCTTCAATGGTCATGCACCCAGTAAGAATGGTTTGTTGAAACTTGATCGTAGTAATACACATGTTCATAACATTGATGCCAAAAAGATACAAAGTTAATAATAATAGTACCACATACTTGTGGCACTGCCGCTAAATGTCATATTGGTATAAAACGCATAATGAAACTCCATGCTGATGGATCTTTGGACTCATTCGATTTCGAATCGGTTGAGACATGCGAACCATGCCTCTTGGTCAAGATGACTAAGGACCCCGTTTTCTGTTTTGATGAAGCGGGCAAGTGATTTATTGGAAATGATACATGTTGATGTATGTAATCCAACGAGTCTTGTAGCGTGCGGTGGATATCGTTATTTTCTTACCTTCACTGATGATTTGAGTAGATATTGTGTATATTTACTTAATGAAACACAAGTCTGAATCGTTTGAAAGGTTCAAGAAAATTTAGAGTGAAGTTTAAGATCATCATGACAAGAAGATAAATATGTTTGCGATATGATCGTGGAGGTGAATATCTAAGTTACGAGTTTGGCATACAACTTTAGACAATGTGAAAGTTGTTTCACAACTCACGCCACCTGGAACACCATGGTGTGATGGTGTGTTCGAACGTCATAGTCGTGCTCTATTGGATATGGTGCGTGCTATGATGTCTATTATCGTTTTGTTACTATAATTTTGGGGTTATGCATTAGAGACAACTACATTCACTTTAAATAGGGCACCATCTAAATCCATTGAGATGACACCGTGTGAACTATGGTTTGATAGAAACCTAAGCAGTCATTTCTTAATGCTTGGGGCTACGACGCTTGTGTGAAAAATGTTTTCACCTAATGAGCTCGAACCCAAAGCGAACAAATGCATCTTCATAGAATACTCTAAGAATAGTTGGGTGAACCTTCTATCCCAGATCCAAGCATAAAATGTTTGTTGCTAAAACTGGGTCCTTTCTCGAGAAAGGGTTTCTCTTGAAAGAATTGAGTGGGAGGAGGATAGAACTTGATGAGGTTATTTGAACCTCTGCTTCAACCAGAAAGTAGCGCAGCGCAGAAAGATGTTTCTGTGAAGCCTACGTCAGTTGAAGAGGAAGTTAATGATGATGATAATGAAGCTTCAGATCAAGATACTATCGACCTACAAGGAAAATAGAACTTGATGAGGTTATTGAACCTTTACTTCAACCAGAAAGTGGCGCAACACAGAAAGATGTTTCTGTGAAGCCTACGTCAGTTGAAGAGGAAGTTAATGATGATGATCATGAAGCTTCAGATAGAGTTACTATCGAACTTTGTAGGTCAACAAGGACGTGTACTGCTACTGAGCGGTACGACAACCCTATCTTGAAGGTCTTGTTGTTGGACAACGATGAACCTACGAACTATGGAGAAGTGATGATGGGCCCGGAAACCAACAAATGGTTAGAGGCCATGAAATCCGAGAAAGGATCCATGTATGAAAACCAAGTATAGACTTTGGTGGACTTGCTCGTTGGACGGCTGGTCGTTAAAGTACAAATGGATCTTTAGAATGAAGACAGACGCTGATGGTAAATGTTACCATTTGTAAAGCTCGACTTGTTGCAAAGTAGTTTACGACAAGTTCAAAGAGTTGACTGCGATGAGACTTTCTCATTCGTAGCGATGCTAAAGTCTGTTGGAATTATGTTAGCAGTGGCTGCATTTTTCAATTATGAAATCCGGCAGATGGATGCCAAAACATTGTTTCCTTTCTTAAGGATAGGTTGTATGAGATACAACCAGAAGGTTTTGTCAGTCCTAAGGATGCTAAAAGATGTGCGAGCTTCAGTGATTCTTCTGTGAACTAAAGCAAGCACCTCAGAGTTGGAATACACACTTTGATAAGGTGATCAAAGTTTTTGAGTATATACAAAGTTTACGAGAAACTTGTATTTGCAATAAAGTGAGTGGGAGCACTATAAGAGTTTCTGATAAGTATATGTGGATGACATATTGCTATTCGGAAATGATGTAGAATTTTTGGAGAGCACAAACGGTTGTTTGAAAAGAGTTTTTCAAAGGAAGACCTAGATAAAGCTAGCTAATTGTTGAGCATCAAGATCTATAAAGATAGATCAAGATGTTTGATAAGACTTTCAATGAGTACATACCTTGACAAGATTTTGAAAGAGTTCAAAATGGATTAGTCAGAGAGAAGTGTTCTCGCCTGCTTTGTAAGGTGTGAAATTGAGTGAGACTCAAAGCTCGACCACGACAGAAGAAAGAGAAAGGACGAATGTCGTCCCCTATGCCTTAGCCATAGGCTTTGTATAGTATGCCATGCTGTGTACCACACCTATGTGTGTGCCTTGCCATGAGTCCGTCAAGGGGTACAAGAGTGATCCAGGAGTGGATCACTAGACAGCGGTCAAGATTATCCTTAGTAACTAAAAGACTAAGGAGATGTTTCTCGATTATGGAGGTGATAAAGAGTTCGTCGTAAAGAGTCACGTCGATGCAAGCTTTAACACCAATCCGGATGACTCATAGTAGCAATCTGGATACGTATAGTGGAGTAGCCATTTGGAATAGTACCAAGTGGAGTGTGGTAGCAGTGTTTTAGGTTTGACATAGAAATTTGCAAAGTACACACGGATCTGAATGTCGCAGACCCGTTGACTATAAGACCTCTCTCACATGCAAAGGATGATCGAGCCCCAGAACTCATTGGGTGTTAGATTCATAACAATGCGAATCACATGGTGATGTGAACTAGATTATTGACTCTAGTGCAAGTGGGAGACTGTTAGAAATATGCCCTAGAGGTAATAATAAATTAGTTATTATCATATTTCCTTGTTCATGATAATCATTTATTATCCATGCTATAATTTTATTGAATGGAAACACATTACATGTGTGGGTAAATAGACAACACTCTGTCCCAAGTATGCCTCTAGTGAACTAGCTCGTTGATCAAAGATGGTCAAGGTTTCCTAGCCATTGGCATGTGATGTCATTTGATAATGGTATCACATCATTAGGAGAATGATGTGATGGACAAGACCCAAACTACAAACGTAGCATATTATCGTGTCAGTTTATTGCTACTGTTTTCTACATGTCAAGTATATGTTCCTATGACCATGAGATCATGCAACTCACAGACATCGGAAGAGTGCCTTGTGTGTATCAAATGTCGCAAGGTAACTGGGTGACTATAAAGGTGCTCTACAGGTATCTCCGAGGGTGTGTGTTGGGTTGGCATGGATCAAGATTGGGATTTGTTACTCCATGTGACGGAGAGGTATCTCAGGGCCCACTCGGTAATACAACATCACAACAAAGCCTTGTAAGCAATGTGACTAAGTGTTAGCCATGGGTTCTTGTATTACAGAACGAGTAAAGAGCTTGCCGGTAACGAGGTTGAACTAGGTATGGAGATACCGACGATCGAATCTCGGGCAAGTAACATACCGAAGAACAAAGGGAACATTATACGAGATTGACTGAATCCTTGACATACAGGTTCGACCGATAAAGATCTTCGTAGAATATGTAGGAACCAATATGGTCATCCAGGGCCCGCTATTGGTTATTGACCGTAGAGGTGTCTCGGTCATGTCTACATAGTTCTCGAACCCGCAGGGTCTGCACACTTAAGGTTTGGTGACGTTTCGATAGTATACAGTTATGTATGGTGGTGACCGAAGTTTGCTCGGAGTCCCGGATGAGATCCTGGCCGTCACGAGGAGCTCCGAAATGGTCCGTAGGTAAAGATTCATCTATAGGAAGTCCCATTTTGGTCGCCGGAAAAGTTTCGGGCTAATCGATAATGTACCTGGAGTGCTGGTAGTGTACCGGGAGACCATCGGGAGGGGTATTTCGACCCAAGAGGATTCATGGGCTGTGGGAGAGTAAATACCAGCCTTTTGTGGTCTGGTGGAAGTCCCACACAAGGCCCATGCGGCTGGGAGAAAAAGCCCAAAGGGAAAAAGGTCGAAAAAGGCCAAAAAAAGGAGGAATCCTAGTCCTACTACGATTGGAGGAGGAGTCCTCCTCTCCTCCCCACTTTGGTCGACCCAAGGGCTGGCTTTTTGGCAGCCAAGACTGCTCCTCCTCTCCTCCTATATATAGTAGAGGATTTTAGGGTTTTGGCACAGAATTTTCAGCCACGTGCTACCCGTTCCTCTAGTGCATATTTTCTCCGCTAGATCGGTTTTCTGCAGTGCTTAGGCGAAGCCCTGCCGGAATAGCTCCACCACCATTGCCGCAGCGCCGTCACACTGCCGGAGAACACTTCTACCTCTCCGCTCCCTCTTGATGGATCAAGAAGGCCGAGATCGTCATCAAGATGTACGTGTGCTGAACGCGGAGGTGCCGTCCGTTCGGCGCTAGATCGGAAGGACCGTGACGAGATCGCGGGACGGATCGTGATGAGATCGCGGGACGGATCGTGATGAGTTCGTGGGACGGATCGTGATGAGATCGTGGGACGGATCGTGATGAGTTCGCGGGATAGATCGTGATTGGATCGCGGGACGGATCGTGATGAGATCGCGGGACGCTCGGCGATTTGTATCGCGAAGACGTTCGACTACACCAACCGCGTTTCTTAACGCTTCCCGCTTAGCGATCTACAAGGGTATGTAGATCCACTCTCCCTCTCGTAGATGCTCATCACCATGGATAGATCTTGCGTGTGCGTAGGAAATTTTTTGTTTCCCATGCAACATTCCCCAACAGCCGCCCCTCCCTCACTGACAAGCGTACCCCACCGTCCGAGCGCGCCATCCCCGCGCTCATCTCCCTCCCCGTGCTCCCGACCTCGCCGGAGATCCCTCCTGCCCCGGATCTCGCTCCCCTTTCCATCTCCCAACCCTGCACCGTGCGCATAAGAAGCCCCAGCCTTGCCGCGCTCCATTACACCCCCTGTCGCCCCAGCCCTCGCCCGAAAACCCCACCGGACCACCTCGTCGGAGTTCGGTTCTCAACCGAAGCCACCGGAGCTCGTGGCCGTCGCCCCTGTCATCCCCAGCCCCAACCGACACCACCAATCATCGCCGGATCTTCGCCGCCGTCGCCTGGACCGTTCGGACGCCGCCCTCGACCACCGCATCAACGTCCCCGAGAACCTCTGACGTTTTGCCGCCGTCGACATCGCCGGAGACCCCGACCTCCTCCTCTGTAAGCCACTGCCCCTCCATAGCCGTTGGATCTGGATCAACGATCCAGATTAGAAGTTTTAAACGCCGAAACGTTTTCTTTTAGTGTTCGGTTGCCCGCCCGCAAACACCCACGCGTACAAGCTTGCGACCAATAGGAAACCGCCATGTCACCCCTAACCGTTAGATAATTTGAATTTTGTTAAAATTGAGCAAATCACTAAAACTTGAATAACTTGAGTTTAGAAATTTATTTTTGAGTGATTCTTTTTGCCACTGCTTTGTAATAGTTAGGCCTATCATCCAACATTCTTTGAGAATTTTTAGGATATTTAGATTAGGGTTTTTAGTAAAATCAGATTCTGTTTAGTTTCTTCTTAGTGTTTATTTGAATTGTTTTATTTCATTTTACTTTGATTTTGTTTAACTTTTTATTGTAATTTCTTTAGTTCTGTTGTTCAACATTATGTGAATTATTTCCTGATAATAAAAATATATATTTTAATTTATTTTGTGCTCTAGTTTAAATAGGTAAACCTTGTTTTCACCATTAGTATTGTTTAGAAAAAAAGATTTGTAGTAATCCTTTTTGCACAATTTTTTTATAGTGAAATACTTCCTGTTTTCTAATAAAAGTTTGTATTTCCTTTTCTATTATCTATTGGTAAATTGCTGAAAACCAATTTGTCTTATTATGTCTTAGTAGATATTTTAGCACCAAAACTTTTAGAGTCTTCTACTTTGTTTTGGTTTCTTTCTTTTAATTTTGCTATTGATTGTTGTTGTATTATTAGTTTACCTTGCTGTTGAGTGAATTGTATTGTGGTTATGCTTATTGTGTGCTTTGTTTGATTCGTTAGATCATCCGGAGTGCGAAGCTTGGTATCTACAGGCACTTGAGTACGAGGATCGTCAACAAGGCTTGTCACTTTGATCATATTTACCCATGTTTTTATTGCATTAGTTCTGCCATCTCCCCAATTGCATGCAAAGTAGGTAATTGGAAACTTGGTTACTTGATGTAGTATCATGTGGTAGGTTTCACCCTCACCCTTTGACACTTTGGCCCCGGGAAACGTTGATTTACATTTTGCTATGCTATTAGTAGACGGGGTTGGTTGAGTGTCTCATGAGAGTTGTGAGATAATAATTACAAAACCCACTTGATGAACAAGACTTCAAGACTCCGAGTTTTCAACATACCTGTAGGTGGATGATGGTTGAAAGGCGCCCTTAAGAAGCCAGTGGTTAGCTTAGGTGTTGCTGGAGAAGTGCCAGTATTCACGCGAAAAGGTCCACCCAGGAACAAAGAGATGGATGGATGCTTCAAGACCCAAGGCTTACCTGCACAACCACAAGTCACTATGGGCTTTGGCTTGGTTGGATATCGTGGTGACCCTGGACAAGCGGTGCTATGAGATGTAGAAGAACGGTAGGAAAGGGTGGGCACCGACAGAGTCTTAGGAAAACCCTTTAGAAGACCATGTTTTGGTCATTCGTTTCTCAAACACCCTGAAGTGCGAGAAATTCAATGGAGGCGATCAAATCTTGTGGGGAACATGTGCAAAACTCTACAGAGTTCCCAAACCTAATCGATTAGCCGTGTCCACGGTCATGGACAACTTGAGCCAAAGGAACTAAAACTATCTGGAATTCTCAACACAAAGTGTTATATTGATGTGGGTATTAATGACAACTTGGGTATGAGAATTGGTTGGTGGAACCATCTCATTAATGAACCAACAATGTAGTAATAACTTTTGCTTTGCCCTCTCTTGTTGTAGGAAAATTGGCTTTATGCAAAAACTTACTACCCCACATGCCATACATTCATATAGAACAGATGATTACTTTTACCCCCTTTTGTGACATTGGCAGCATATTCAATATGCTGACCTACACGGCTGCAATGTATCATATTGCAGAGTATTTTTTTGACTAGGAGTGAGGATACGCTCTACGCTCGGTGAGATGCCCTTGGAGTCAGATGGACTCAACTACCTTTGAAGCTTCTGCAAGACTTTGGTTTAGTTTATCTCATGAGTTGGCCTTCAGCCACTTTATTGTAATCTTGATTGTAATAAAGAACTCGATATGAGATTTTCGATTAATAAAGCTGTGTGATTTCCCTTTGATATATACATTGATGTACCGTGTGTGTACCTGCATGTTCTTGGGATGGTACGGAAAGACCGGAGATTCGACCTTTGAGGTCGGGTCACTACACTCTTCAGCTGACGTAGGCTCCACAGAAACATCTTTCTGCTCTATGCTACTCTCTGGTTGAATAAAGGTTCAACAACCTCATCAAGTTCTATCTTCCTCCCACTCAATTCTTTCGAGAGAAGCTCTTTCTCGAGAAAGGACCAAGTTTTAGCAACAAATACTTTGTACTTGGATTTGAGATAGAAGGTATACCCAACTGTTCTTAGGGTATTCTATGAAGATGCATTTTTCTGCTTTGGGTTCGAGCTTATCAGACATAAGTGTCGCATTCCCAAACTCTAAGAAATGACAGCTTAGGTTTCTGCCAAACCATATGGTGTCATCTCAACATATTTAGATGGTGCCCTATTTAAAGTGAATGTAGTTGTCTCTAATGCATAACCCCAAAACGATAGTGGCAAAAGGATATGAGTCATCATAGTATGCACCATATCCAACAGAGCACGACTATGACGTTCGAACACACCATCACACTATGGTGTTCCAGGTGGCGTGAGTTGTGAAACAACTTTCACATTGTCTAAAGTTGTATGCCAAACTCGTAACTCAGATATTCACCTCCACGATCATATCGTAGACATTTTTATCTTGTCACGATGATCTTAAACTTCACTCTGAATTTGCTTGAACTTTTCAAACGATTCAGACTTGTGTTTCATTAAGTAAATATACACTATATATACTCAAATCATCAGTGAAGGTAAGAAAATAATGACATCCACCGCACGCTACAAGACTCATTGGATTGCATACATCAACATGTATCATTTCCAATAAATCACTTGCCCGCTCCATCAAACTGGAAAACGAAGTCCTTAGTCATCTTGCCCAAGAGGCATGGTTCGCATGTTTCAACCGATTCAAAATTGAATGAGTCCAAAGATCCATCAGCATGGAGTTTCTTCATGTGATTTATACCAATATGACATTTAGCGGCAGTGCCACAAGTATGTGGTACTATCATTATTAACATTGTATCTTTTGGCATCAATGTTATGAACATGTGTATTACTACGATCAAGATTCAACAAACCATTCTCACTGGGTGCATGACCATTGAAGGTATTATTCATGTAAATAGAATAACCATTATTCTCTAACTTAATTGAATGAGCGTGTTACAATAAACACGACCTAATCATGTTCATGCTTAACACAAACACCAAATAACATGTATTTAGGTTTGTCACTAATCCCGAAGGTAGAGAGAGCGTGCGATGTTGATCACATTAACCTTGGAAACATTTCCAACACACATCGTCACCTCACGCTTAGCTAGTCTCCATTTATTCCATAGCTTTTACTTCGAGTTACTAACATTTAGCAACCGAATTGGTATCCAATACACATGTGCTACTTGGAGTACTAGCAAGGTACACATCAATAATGCGTATATCAAATATACTTCTGTCGACGTTGCCAGCCTTCTTATCTACCAAGTATCTAGGGTTGTTCCGCTTCAGCGACCGCTCTCCTCATAATAGAAGCACTTAGTCTCGGGTTTGGGTCAACTTTGGGTTGCTTCACTGGAGCAGCAACTGACTTGCCATCCATGAAGTTTCCCTCGTTGCCCTTGCCCTTCTCGAAACTACTAGTTTTACTTACCATCAACACTTTATGCTCCTTCTTGATTTCTACCTTCGAAGTTTCAAACATCGCGAACAGCTCACGGATCATCATTTCCATCCCTGGCATAATTATAGTTCATCATGAAGTTCTAGTAGCTTAGTGATAGTGACTCAGAGAACTATATCAATCACTATCTTATCTGGAAGATCAACTCCCACTCGATTCAAGCGATTGTAGCACCGAGACAATCTCAGCACATGGTCAACGATTGAGCTATTCTCCTTCATCTTGCAGGCAAAGTTTCTCGTTGGATATCTCATATCTCACAACACGGGCACGGGCCTGAGATCCCAATTTCAGCTCTTAGAACATCTCATCTGTTCCGTGACGTTCAAAACGTTTTGGAGCCTCAATTATAAGCGGTAAAGCATGACGCACTAAACTATCAAGTAGTCATCAGAACGTGCCTGTCAGATGTTCACAACATCTACAAATGATGCTAGAGGGGGTGGCACACCGAGCGGTGCATTAAGGACATAAGCCTTTTGGACAGCAATGAGGACAATCCTCACATCACGGACCCAGTCCGCAATATTGCTACCATCATCTTTCAACTCTATTTCTCTAGGAACATATAAAAATTCAAGGGAGCTACATCGTGAGATACAACATAATTTGCAAAGACACTACGGACTATGTTCATGATAATGAGTTCAATTAACCATATTACTTAAGGAGTCCCACTCAAATTGACATCCCTTCGGTCATTCGAGTGATACATGATCCAAATTCACCAACTCAAGTCCGATCATCACGTGAGTTGAGGTGGTTTCAATGGTGAACATCATCATGTTGATCATATATACTATATGACTCATGTTCGACCTTTCGGTCTCTTGTGTTTCGAGGCCATGTGTGTACATGCTAGGCTCGTCAAGTTTAACCCGAGTGTTCTGCATGTGCAACAATGGCTTGCACCCGTTGTATGTCGACGTAGAGTCTAGCACACCTGATCATCACGTGGTGTCTCGACACGAGGAACTTTTGCAACGGTGCACACTCGGGGAGAACACAATTGATCTTGAAAATTTAAGTGAGGGATCACCTTATAATGCTACTATCGTCCTAAGCAAAACAAGGTGCTTAAAAGGATTAACATCACATGCAAATCATAAGTGACATGATATGGCCATGAACTTGTGCTTTTGATCTCCATCTTGAAAGCACCGACATGATCTCCATCGTCACCGGCACAACACCACGATCTCGATCCTCATGATCTCCATCATTGTGTCGCCATCGGGGTTGTCGCGCCCACCATGATCATACTACTATAGCTACCATTTAGCGATAAAGTAAATCATTACATAGCGCTTAATGATTGACACACAGGTCATACAATAATTAAAGACAACCCTATGGCTCCTGCCGGTTGCCGTACTCATCGACATGCAAGTCGTGATATTCTATACAACACATGATCATCTCATACATCACATATATCTCATCATGTAATTGGCCATATCACATCACAACAAACCCTGCGAAAACATGTTTGACGTCCTCTAATTGTTGTTGCAGGTTTTACGTGGCTGCTACGGGTATCTAGCAAGAACAATTCTCACCTACGCAAAACCACAACGGTGATACATAAGTTGCTTTTCAACCTTCTCAAGGACCACCTTTGTCGAATCCGATCCAACTAAAGTAGGAGAAACAGACACCCGCTAGCCATATTTGTGCCACGAAGTTACACGTCTGTTGATGGAACCGGTCTCTTTTAAGCGTACGAGTAAGGTTGGTCAGGGCCGCTTCATCCCACAATACCACTGAATCAAAACACGACCAAGGGAGGAAGCAATCTAAGCATCAACGCCCACAAACTCTTTGTGTTCTACTAGAGATCTCATCTACACATAGACCTAGCTCTAATACCACTGGTTGGGAACGTTGCATGGGAAACAATAAATTTCCTATGCACACGCAAGATCTATCCATGGTGATGAGCATCTATGAGAGGGAGAGTGGATCTACATAACCTTGTAGATCGCTAAGCACGAAGCGTTAAGAAACGCGGTTGATGTAGTTGAACGTCTTTGCGATCCAAATCGCCGGGCGTCTTGCGATCCCATCACGATCCATCTCGCGATCCAATCACGATCCGTCCCGCGATCCCATCATGATCCATCTTGTGATCAAATCACGAATCGTCTCGCGATCTTGATCACAGTCCTTCCGATCTAGCACGGAACGGACGACACCTCCGCGTTCAGCACACATACAACTCGATGACGATCTCTGCCTTCTTAATCCAGCAAGAGGGAGCGGAGAGGTAGATGAGTTCTCTGATAGCACGACATCGTGGTGGCGATGGTGGTGGAACTATTCCGGCAGGGCTTCGCCTAAGCACCGACGAACTAGACTGGAGGAGAAAACCGATCTAGATGAAGTAGAGGGAGCACGTGGCAATTAGGGTTTCTAGATGTGTTCCAGGTGCTAGCCCCGCCTCTTTATTTATATGCTGGGCCTTGGAGTCGAAACTTGGAGAAAAATCCTCCTCAAGGTCGGTTTTCCCGCCAGGCAAGAGTCCTCCTCGGACTCCAGGACCAGACGCCAAGGTCCTCGGCGTCTAGCCCCAAACGCCAGGGTCGCTGGCGTCTGGCCCCTGGCCTCCGCAAAACACCTTTTGGACCTTCCTAAAGCCTCACGGGCTTTACCCCTTAGCCCAAATAAAGTGTTCTTGTACCACGAACATTTGGGGAAATATCCAAAACTATTCCGGTGAATTCCGGAACTCTTCCGAAGACCAAACACTATTATCCCATATATCAATCTTTACCTTCGGGCTATTCCGGAGCTCCTCGTCAAGTTCGGGATCTCATCCGGGATGCCAAACAACTTTCGATCACCAACATAAAAACTCAACTATACTTATATCGTCACCAAACGTTAAGTTTGTAGACCCTGCGGGTTCGAGAACTATGCAGACATGACCAAAACACCTCTACGGTCAATAACCAATAGCGGGACCTGGATGCCCATACTGGTTCCTACATATTCTACGAAGATCTTTATCGATTGAACCTCTATGTCAAGGATTCAGTTAATCCTGAATTATGCTATTCCCTTTGTTCTTCGGCATGTTACTTGCCCGAGATTCGATCGTCGGTATCTCTATACCTAGTTCAATCTCATTACCGGCAAGTCTCTTTACTCGTGCCATAATACAAGATTCTGTGGCTAACACTTAGTCACTTTGCTTGCAAGGCTTTGTTGTGATGTTGTATTACCGAGTGGGCCCTGAGATACCTCTCCGTCACACGGAGTAACAAATCCCAGTCTTGATCCATGCCCACTCAACAGACATTCTCGGAGATACCTGTAGAGCACCTTTATAGTCACCCAGTTACGTTGTGACGTTTGATACACACAGGGTACTCCTCCGGTGTCCGTGAGTTGCATGATCTCATGGTCATAGGAACATATACTTGACATGCAGAAAACTATAGCAATAAACTGACACGATCAAATGCTACGTTTATAGTTTGGGTCTTGTCCATCCCATAAGTCTCCTAATGATGTGATCCTGTTATCAAATGACATCTCATGTCAATGGCTAAGAAACCTTAACCATCTTTGATCAACGAGCTAGTCTACTAGAGGCATACTAGGGACAAGGTGTTGTCTATGTATCCACACATGTATGTGAGTTTCGGATCAATAAAATTATAGCATGGATAATAAACAATTATCATGAACAAGGAAATATGATAATAACCAATTTATTATTGCCTCTAGGGCATATTTCCAACTGACTAGACACTACACGAGGGAGAGACAAGGGCAGGGGCGCCATACACCCTTGTGGAACCCCGGTGGCTCCTTTCCACCGCCTCTCAGTCCTATAAATTCTGAAATATTCCAAAACCCTAAGAGAGCATCGAAACATTTTTTTTCCGCTGCTGCAAGTCTCTATTCCTTCACGATCCCATTTGGAGGCCTTTCTCGATAATTCGTCAGAGGACGAATCCATCACGGAGGCCGTCTTCATCAACCTTACTGCCTCCCACATGATGTGTAAGTAGTTCCTACATGACCTGTAACATCCCAAAATTTCATTTTGGAATGTTATGAAATATAGCTATGCATCATCATCACTTTGTTTGAAGGAAATGAATGATTGAAGTGCTTCCTTTTAATTTCTGAAAGGCCATTTCAATTTTTCCATGTATTTGTTTCACCTATTTGAAAACCTTTGGTAATGTTCAAAGAAAGAGGGGAGTAACATGACACTCCACACCAGGAGCATCTTGGTGAAATATTTGAGCAATAAAACCAGGGGGTTATTTGAAAGTTTAGCTCAAAAGGATTTAAAATCAATTAGGCATTTTTTTTGAAAATAAATTTTGAAAAGATATTCAATATGACACAGGAAAAATGTTCATTAAACAGCATTTAATCCCCTGATCATTTTGATATATACATTTCCTATGTTTGGAAATGATTTGAATGCATTAAAGATGTTTTAAACGCTTTGTAAATAAATAAGGAAACCAATTAAACAGAAACGGGCCGGCCCACAGCCTTTAAGACCCGAAATCAATCCGGGTCGGCCACCGATGTGCAGACACCGCGTCCCATCATCACTGACGTGCAGGACCCACCGTCCGACCGCGGCGATAGCGCGCTCGTCTCTTTCACCACGCCTCCGACGTCGCCGGTGATCCCTCCCCACAGATCTCGCCCCTCTCTCCCTCCCCGGCCACCGCACCACCCCTATAAGAACCCCCCGTCCCTTCGCTCTCCATTCCACCCCGAAACCCCCTCTACCCTCGCCAGAACGCCACCACGCCACCTCGCTGGAGTT
Source organism: Hordeum marinum (assembly GCA_022496015.1). Lineage (NCBI taxonomy): Eukaryota > Viridiplantae > Streptophyta > Magnoliopsida > Poales > Poaceae > Hordeum > Hordeum marinum. Next base: position 366,056,462 of record CM039673.1, on the reverse strand, counting down.
CTACCTCCACCTGAATCTCCCCGAGCACGAGGCTGTCGCCTCCATCGTTGCTAGCCCCAGCCGACGCAACCAATCGATGCCGGAGCTTCGCCGCCGTCGCCTGAGCACTTCGGACGCCGCCCCCGACCATCGTACCGTCGTCTCCGACCACCTCCGACCTCTGGCCGCCGTCAAACCTCGCCGAAACCACGACCCCTCCTCTGTAAGGCGCCATCCCCACCCGCATCCGTTCGATCTAGATCCAACGTGCTAGATTACAAGTTTTATAAAACGAATCGGTACCCACTAAGTTTCGGTCGTCCGCTCGCGAGATCCCGCATGCACACTCTCGCAACCAATCGCAGCATGCCACGTAGACCCTGTCTGTTCGATCAGATTTTTTTCTTTTCTTTTCTGTTTTAGAAAACAAAATGTTTTCTGTTTTTGTGTTAGTTGTAACTTTTAAACTAATTAGTGTTTTTAATTGATTCTTTTTGCATTACGTCACAAATTTCATGTAGTTTCCTCCTATAGTCTTAGATTTCAAATTTGAACTTTTAAATATGAATCTAACCAAATTTGCTTAAATTAGTAAAATCTGTATAACTAGAGTTTAAAAATATATTATTGAGTGAATCTTTTTGCCATTGTTTTGTATTAGTTAGACCTATCATCCTACAAAGTTTGAGAATTTTTACGATAAATTTGGTTAATCTTTTTAACAAAAACAGAATCTGTTTAGTTCTTAAATAGATTTTAGTTAAATTGATTCTCGTTTAGTTTGAATCTGAGTTAGTTTAACTTTTGTTTTTGGATTTCATTAGGTTCTGTTGATTCAACATTAGGTGTATTATTTTCTGTTAATAAAAATATTTTTAATTTGTTTTGTGTTCTAATTTGAATAGGTACATCTTATTTTCACCTTTAGTATTGTTTAGAAAAAAAGTTTTGTAGTAACTCTTTTTGCAAAATTTTTTTTATAATGAAATACTTTCTGTTTTCTAATAAAATTTTATATTTACTTTTCTGTTATCTAAATGCCTAGTTGTTCGAAACAAATTTTGACTTGTTATGTCTTAGTAGAGATTTTGACACCAAAATTTTTAGAGTCTTATACTTTGAGTGATTATTCCTTTTGATTGTGCTATTGTTTGTTGAAGTATTTGTTTACCTTGCTGTTGTATGAATTGTATTGTGGTTATGCTTATTGTGTGTTTTGTTTGGTTCGTTAGATCATTCGGAGTGCGAAGCTTGTTATCTAGAGTCACTTGAATACGAGGATCGTCAGCAAGGCAAGTCACTTTGACCATGTATACCTATGTTTTTATTTCATGTTCGACCATCTCCCCAATTGCATGCAAAGTAGGTACTTTGGAAACTTGGTTACTTGTTGTAGTATCATGTGGTAGGCACCCCTCAACCCTTTGACACATTGGCCCCGGGAAACGTTGATTTAATTTTGCTATGCTATTAGTAGACGGGGTTGGTTGTGTGATTCATGAGAGTTGTGAGTTAATAATTTCAAGACCTACATGATGATCAAGTCTTCAAGACTCCGAGTTTTCAACATACCTCTGGGTGGATGATGGTTGAAAGGCACCCTGGAGAAACCGTTGGTTAGCCTAGATGTTGCTGGAGAAGTGCCAGTATTCATGCGGAAAGGTCCACCCAGGCACAAAGAGATGGATGGATGCTTCAAGACCCAAGGCTTAACTGCACAGCCACAAGCCATTATGGGATCTGGATTGGTTGGATATCGTGGTGTCCCTTGACATGCGGTGCTACGAGATGTAGAAGAACGGTAGGAAAGGATGGGCACCGACAGAGTCTCGGGGAAACCCTTTAGAAGACCATGTTTTGGTCATCCGTTTCTCAAACACCCTAAAGTGCGAGAAATCCAACGGAGGCGATCAAATCTTGTGGGGAACGTGTGCAAAACTCTACAGAGTACCCAAACCTAATCGATTAGCTGTGTCCACGGTCATGGACAGTTTGAGCCAAAGGAACTGAAACTATCCGGAACTCTCAACACAATTAATTACATTGATGTGAGTATTAATGGAAACTTGGGTATGAGAATTGGTTGGTGGAACCATCTCATTAATCAACCAACATTGTAGTAATTATGCTTTTGCCCTCTCTTGTTGTAGGAAAAAATTGGCTTTATGCAAAAACTTACTACCCCACCTGCCATATATACATATAGACTAGATGATTACTCTACCCCTCTTTTGTGACATTGCCGTCATATTCAATATGCTGACCTACACGGCTGCAATGTATCATGTTGCAGAGTACTTTTCCGACCAGGAGTGAGGATACGCTCTACGCTCGGTGAGATGCCCTTGGAGTCAGATGGACTCAACTACCTTTGAAGCTTCCGCAAGATTAGTTATTCTCATGAGTTGGCCTTCAACCACTTTATTGTAATTCTTATTGTAATAAAGGACTCGATATGAGATTTTTTCGATTATTAAAAGCTGTGTGATTTCACTTTGATATATACATTGATGTACCATGTGTGTACCAGCATGATCTTGGGATGGTACAGAAACACCGGAGATTCGACCTTTCAAGTCGGGTCGCTACAGAAATGGTATCAGAGCACACGTTGACCGTAGGACGTAACCTCTAGGATTGCAAAAGCCTTAGGATTTGTTTCTCTTTTGTCTTTAAAATTCTTATACTTTCATCTACTCGTTTCTGACTTCCCTCCGATTTATTTGAAAATTTATAGATGGCCACCTTCATCCCAGTTTTGGTCACGGAGTTTTGTCAGCCTGACGCGACGATGCCCTTTGGCAAGGAGCTGATGAAGATCTTCAGGGACGTAAGGATTGCTTTGCCAAGCATCACCGGGACTCCTATCATGTCTTTTCCACAAGACGATCGCTACAGGATCGAGGTGCACATCCCTGGGAAGACCTTTGGAAATCGTGAGGAACCCATCGACTTCAAGTTTGTGGCACCCAGCTGGATACTTGGGAGAGACATAGCAATTCACCATGCCCTTGGATGTATTCAGGAGGAATACAGGGGTGGACCCATTTCACCAGGACTCAGCATGGTTTGTCGCAGGGATGCCAATGGAAATATCATAACCACTCCCACTAAAGACACCACCATTTCCTATATCCAGACTTCGGAGACACACATCAGGACCTTGGAGCTTCGGGTACGTGCCGACACGAAGACGATCAAGAGGCTGATGAACCGCGATATTGACCTCGAAGCTGACCTCCTGGAAGCCAAGTACGAGCATGAGTATGAAGTGAAGGATCTCTTAGATAGGATCGATAAGCTGAACACTTGCATTGCAACTCTGGAGGAACAAATGGACATGGGTTAAAATCTTCATCCAGAAGGAGACATGGCTCCCTTGATCAGCAACGATGATGATGATGAGGAGAGCGTCACCGGAGGAGGCCACTTCACCATGTACTTTTAAGGAGAACTTTAGTTATGCCCCCATGTATCTTTATTTTCATCGTTAAAGCATAGGTCGATGCTTAGTTTGATTTGGAGATTTGTATCTCGATGTTTGAACCTTGAGTTGAATAAATGAATGAGTGTTTTGTGTGATATGTTTGTTGCATTGCATATGGGTAGTGAATTTCCTTTTAGGTCCTTGTTCTATTCTAATTCTCACCCCTCTGAAAACAGCAAGATGCCTTCGTTACGTGAGCCCGTCTTCACTTTCCCACCGAAACTCACACAACTTCTCCAGCAGCAGAATGCCCTGATGTAGCTATTGATTCAGAACCATACCAACAACCACAACAACCACCCTCCACCTCGAGGCGACAACCTCACCCATTTTCTGAGGCTGAATCCACCAACTTTCTCCAGCAGCACCGAGCCCATTGTGGCGGATGATTGGCTCCGCAAGATGGCGAGGGAACTCACCACCGCGGGATGCACTGAGGCTGAAAAGGTGCGCTTTGCCGCCCATCAACTGGAGGGACCAGCAACTTCATGGTGGGAGAACTACACCACGACATACCCCATTGCTGGTGTGACATGGGAGCAGTTCAAGCTAGCTTTCCGCACCGCTCATGTCTCAGCTGGATCCATGAGTCTGAAGAAGCGTGAGTTTCGCAACTTACGCCAGGGGAACCATTCCGTGTCCGAGTATGTGGATGATTTCAGCATGTTGGCTCGTTATGCCCCAGGAGATGTGGCCAATGATGCAGCCAAACATGAGAAGTTCTTGGAAGGACTCAACGATGAGTTGAGTGTGCAGCTGATGGTGGCTATTTACAGCAACTACCAGGAGCTGGTAGACAAGGCCCTCATCTTGGAAGGGAAGCAGCAGCAAATCGAAAACCGCAAGAGGAAGTATGGACTTGGGAAGTCTCACTCTGGAGCTCAACAGAAGCCCCACTACTCCCCGTACTTAGGAAATACCGGATCAGGGACCGGTAAGTATGGAGGATACACTCATCCCATGCACAACCATGGAGGAATGGGAATAATCGTCCCAACAATTGCTACTTCAAGAATGGTAATGGAAGTGGAAATGGCAACCAACACCGTTCCGCTCCAGCTCAGAAGGATCTGAACCATATCACCTGTTTCAAGTGCCAGAAGACAGGGCACTATGCCACTGAATGCCCTCAGAACAAGCAAGGAAATGGAAACGGCAACAACAACGGCAACTCCGCAGCTAAGAAGCCAAATCCTTTTCCTCATGCTTAGGTGAACCACCTTGATGTGGAAGAAGTCTATGATCAGCCCGAGACTGTGATTGGTAAGTTTTTATTGCATTCACGTCCAGTTATGGTACTTTTTGATTCTGGTGCAACTCATTCATTCATATCAAGGGTTGTGGAAAAGTATGGTTTACCAACCAGAACCCTTAGTCAGCGCATTAAGGTCAATTCCCCAGGAGGTATGATGATGGCAGGGATAGGATGCCACGCCTTAAAACTCCACATAGGAAACCATGTTTTTCCTACTGACCTCATCGTATTAGAATCCCAGGGATTGGATGTAATCCTAGGCATGGATTGGATGACCAAGTATGAAGGAAACCTTGATTGCCCCAGCAAATCTATTTCACTCACCACCCCGGAGAACAAGAGGATTAAGTATGTATCCCGACGCACACAGATGAGTGCTCGGTTAAATTCCCTCACATGAGTTGTTCAGGAGGAAGTGCTGGTTGTACAAGATTCCAGATGTATTCCCGGAGGAATTACCAGGCATGCCACCAGATAGAGAGATTGAGTTTCTGATAGAGCTTCTACCAGGAACCACCCCAATTTCCAAGAGACCCTATCGGATGCCCGCAAATGATTTAGTAGAAATCAAGAAGCAGATTAAGGAGCTATTGGATAAGCGATATATTCGCCCAAGTTCTTCGCCTTGGGGAGCCCCAGTACTTTTGGTGGAGAAGAAAGATAAAACCTTGAGGATGGTGGTCGATTATCGTGCATTGAACGAGGTAACTATCAAGAATAAGTACCCTCTACCGATGATTAATGACCTATTTGATCAGCTAGTAGGCGCCAAAGTATTCTCCAAGATTGATCTTCGATCAGGGTATCACCAACTGAAGATTCGTGAACATGATATACCCAAAACAGCCTTCACCACAAGGTATGGCTTATATGAGTATACGATCATGTCCTTTGGTTTGACTAATGCTCCTGCCTACTTCATGAATATGATGAACAAGGTGTTTATGGAATGTTGGGACAAGTTTGTCATGGTGTTCATCGATGACATTTTGATATTCTCCAAGAGCGAGGAAGAACACAAGGAACACTTGCGTTTAGTTCTGGAGAAGCTTAGAGAGCATCAGTTGTATGCCAAGTTCAGTAAATGTGAATTATGTCTAACGGAAGTCGGATTCCTTGGACACATTATTTCTGGAGAAGGAATAGCAGTAGACCCCGCTAAGGTTGAAGCAGTCACTGAGTGGAAGTCACCCACCTCAGTTAAGGAGATCCACCGTTTTCTCGGACTTGCCAGATATTACCGGAGGTTCATTGAGAATTTCTCAAAGATTGCCAAGCCCATGACAGAGTTGTTGAAGAAAGAGTCTAAGTATATCTGGACTGAGGAATGTGAGGCCAGTTTCCAGGAGTTGAAGAAACGTTTGGTCACAACCCCAATGTTGATACCGCCAAACACTCGGAAGGACTTCCAGGTTTATTGTGATGCATCACGTCAAGGACTTGGAGGAGTACTCATGCAGGAGGGAAAAGTTGTAGCCTATGCATCCAGACAGCTACGACCCCATGAGTTGAATTATGCCACCCATGATTTGGAACTAGCAGCCGCAGTGCACGCACTCAAGACCTGGAGACATTTCCTTATCGGAAATAGTTGTGATGCTTATACTGATCATAAAATCCTGAAGTATATCTTCACACAGAAGGAGTTGATCCTCAAACAGAGGAGATGGTTAGAGTTAATCAAGGACTATGCCATGAGACCACATTACCACCCAGGAAAGGCAAATGTTGTGGCAGATGCTTTGAGTCGGAAGAGTTGTGTGAACACACTCATAGCTGGAGGATTACCCCAGGAGTTAACCGATGATCTCAGAGAGCTTCGGTTAGAGATTGTTCCAAAAGGATATGTTGCCACACTAGAGATTCAGTCCACCTTGACCGAAAGAATTCGTGAAGCCCAGAAATCGGACAAGGAGATAGCTGAGATAAAGCAGAGAATGAAAGAAGGAAAAGTTAAAGAATTTCGTGAAGATGAACAAGGTACTCTATGGTTTGAGAACCGAATCTATGTGCCCAATGACCCAGAGCTCAGGAAGTTGATACTTCAAGAAGCCCACGATTTCACCATACTCGATACACCCAGGCAACACCAAGATGTACCTGGATTTGAAGGAAAGTTATTGGTGGACAGGAATGAAGAAGGATATTGCCGAACATGTTGCGGTATGTGATGTTTGTCAGCGAGTAAAGGTGGAACATGAGAAACCAGCAGGGTTACTCCAACCTTTGCCGATACCCGAGTGGAAATGGGATAAGCTTGGTATGGACTTCATCACAGGATTACCTAGGACCCATTCAGGTTATGATTCCATCTGGGTAGTGGTCGATCGCTTGACCAACGTGGCTCATTTCATTCCAGTGAACACCACCTATACCAGTGCTAAGTTAGCCAAGATATATATGACTAGGATCGTATGTCTGCATGGAGTTCCGAGGAGTATCGTATCAGATAGAGGAACACAATTTACCTCAAAGTTTTGGCATCGGTTACATGAAACTTTGGGTACAAGGCTGGAGTTCAGTACAACTTTTCATCCACAGACCGATGGACAGACAGAGAGAGTCAACCATATCTTTGAAGACATGTTGAGAGCTTGTGCGCTAAACTATGGGTCCAGTTGGGATGACAACTTACCTTACGCAGAGTTCTCGTACAACAACAGTTATCAGACTAGTCTGAAGATGGCCCCTTTTGAAGCTTTATAAAGAAGGAGGTGCAGAACACCATTGATTTGGGATGGTGTTGGAGACCGACAACTCTTTGGTCCCGATCTTATCTGAGATTCTGAAGAAAAGGTTTGGCGTTATTGCTCAAACTGATTCAAGACAGACTCAAGATAGCTCAATCCAGGCAGAAGAGCTATGCTGATAACAAACGCAAGGAGGTGACATATGAAGTGGGAGATCGAGCATATGTTCGTGTGTCCCCACTTCGAGGAATCAAGAGGTTTGGTGTTAAAGGAAAGTTAGCACACAGATTCATAGGCCCCTACAAAATTCTGGAACGTAGAGGCGAAGTTGCATACAAGCTGGAATTGCCGGAAGGACTGTCCGGAGTTCATGATGTTTTCCATGTTTCCCAGCTAAAGAAATGCCATGCTGCGATGGCTGATATTCCTTTGAGAGACACAGTGCCCCTAGAGGCCATACAACTTGACAATGACCTGACCTATGAGGAGAAGCCTGTCAATCCTCGAGACTACCAACAGAGTTACTCGAAGCAAGACCATCAAGTTCTGTAAGGTTCTGTGTAGTCACCACACCGAGGAAGAAGCCACCTGGGAACATGAAGAAGATCTTCGTAGAGACCACCCTCACCTATTTTCTAGCCAACCCGAATCTCGAGGGCGAGATTCATCTTAAGGTGGGTAGGTTTGTAACATCCCAAAATTTCATTTTGGAATGTTATGAAATATAGCTATGCATCATCATCACTTTGTTTGAATGAAATGAATGATTGAAGTGCTTCCTTTGAATTTCTGAAAGGCCATTTCAATTTTTCCATGTATTTGTTTCACCTATTTGAAAACCTTTGGTAATGTTCAAAGAAAGAGGGGAGTAACATGACACTCCACAGCAGGATCATCTTGGTGAAATATTTGATCAATAAAACCAGGGGGTTATTTGAAAGTTTATCTCAAAAGGATTTAAAATAAATTAGGCAGTTTTTCTGAAAATAAATTTTAAAAAGATATTCAATATGACAGAGGAAAAATGTTCATAAAATAGCATTTAATCCCCTGATCATTTTGATATATACATTTCCTATGTTTCGAACTGATTTGAATGCATTAAAGATGTTTTAAACGCTCTATAAATAAATAAGGAAACGAATTAAACAGAAACGGGCCGACCCACAGCCTTTAAGACCCGAAATCACTCCGGGTCGGCCACCGACGCGCAGACACCGCGTCCCACCCTCACTGACGCGCGGGACCCACCGTACGACCATGACGACAGCGCGCTCGTCTCTTTCACCGCGCCTCCGACGTCGCTGGTGATCCCTCTCCACCGCTCTCGCCCCTCTCTCCCTCCTCGGCCACCGCACCACCCCTATAAGAACCCCCCATCCCTCCGCTCTCAGTTCCACCCCGAAACCCCCTCTACCCTCGCTAGAACGCCACCACGCCACCTCGCTGGAGTTCTACCTCCACCCGAATCTCCCCGAGCACAAGGCCATCGCTTCCGTCGTCCCCAGCCCCGGCCGACGCCACCAATCGACGCCGGAGCTTCGCCGCCGTCGCCTGAGCACTTCGGATGCTGCCCCCGACCACCGTACCATCGTCTCCAACCACCTCCGACCTCCGGCCGCCGTCAAACCTCGTCGGAACCCCGACCCCTCCTCTGTAAGCCGCCATCTCCACCCGCATCCGTTCGATCTAGATCCAACCCGCTAGATTAGAAGTTTTATAAAACGAATCGGTACACACTAAGTTTCGGTCGTCCGCTCGCTAGATCCCGCATGCACACTCTCGCAACCAATCGCAGCATGCCTCGTAGACCCTGTCCGTTCGATCAGATTTTTTTCTTTTCTTTTCTGTTTTAGAAAACAGCATGTTTTCTGTTTTTGTTTTAGTTGTAACTTTTAAACTAATTAGTGTTTTTAATTGATTATTTTTGCATTAGGTCAAAAATTTCATGTAGTTTCATCCTTTAGTCTTAGATTTCAAATTTGAACTTTTAAATTTGAATCTAACCAAATTTGCTTAAATTACTAAAATCTGTATAACTAGAGTTTAAAAATATATTTTTGAGTGAATCTTTTTGCCGATGTTTTGTATTAGTTAGACCTATCATCCTACAAAGTTTGAGAATTTTTAGGGTAAATTTGGTTAATCTTTTTAACAAAAACAGAATCTGTTTAGTTCTTAAATAGATTTTAGTTAAATTGATTTTCGTTTAGTTTGAATCTGAGTTATTTTAACTTTTGTTTTTAGATTTCATTAGGTTCTGTTGATTCAACATTAGGTGTATTATTTTATGTTAATAAAAATATTTTTAATCTGTTCTGTGTTCTAGTTTGAATAGGTACATTTTATTTTCACCTTTAGTATTGGTTAGAAAAAAAGTTTTGTAGTAACTCTTTTTGCACAATTTTTTTATAATGAAATACTTTCTGTTTTCTAATAAAATTTTATATTTACTTTTCTGTTATCTAAATGCCTAGTTGTTTAAAACAAATTTTGACTTGTTATGTCTTCGTAGAGATTTTGACACAAAAAATTTTAGAGTCTTATACTTTGAGTGATTATTCCTTTTGATTGTGCTATTGTTTGTTGAAGTATTTGTTTACCTTTCTGTTGTATGAATTGTATTGTGGTTATGCTTTTTGTGTGTTTTGATTGATTCGTTAGATCATCCAGAGTGCGAAGCTTGTTATCTAGAGTCACTTGAATACAAGGATCATCAGCAAGGCAAGTCACTTTGACCATGTATACCTATGTTTTTATTTCATTAGTTCGACCATCTCCCCAATTGCATGCAAAGTAGGTACTTTGGAAACTTGGTTACTTGTTGTAGTATCATGTGGTAGGCACCCCTCAAACCTTTGACACATTGGCCCCGGGAAACGTTGATTTAATTTTGCTATGCTATTAGTAGACGGGGTTGGTTGTGTGATTCATGAGAGTTGTGAGTTAATAATTTCGACACCTACATGATGATCAAGTCTTCAAGACTCCGAGTTTTCAACATACCTCTTGGTGGATGATGGTTGAACGGCGCCCTGGAGAAACCAGTGGTTAGCCTAGATGTTGCTGGAGAAGTGCCAGTATTCATGCGGAAAGGTCCACCCAGGCACAAAGAGATGGATGATTGCTTCAAGACCCAAGGCTTACCTGCATAGCCACAAGCCATTATGGGCTCTGACTTGGTTGGATATCGTGGTGACCCTGGACAGGCGGTGCTACGAGATGTAGAAGAACGGTAGGAAAGGATGGGCACCGACAGAGTCTCGGGGAAACCCTTTAGAAGACCATGTTTTAGTCATCCGTTTCTCAAACACCCTGAAGTGCGAGAAATCCAACGGAGGCGATCAAATCTTGTGGGGAACGTGTGCAAAACTCTACAGAGTACCCAAACCTAATCGATTAGCCATGTCCACGGTCATGGACAGTTTGAGCCAAAGGAACTGAAACTATCTGGAACTCTCAACACAATTAATTACATTGGTGTGGGTATTAATGTCAACTTGGGTATGAGAATTGGTTGGTGGAACCATCTCATTAATCAACCAACATTGTAGTAATTATGCTTTTGCCCTCTCTTGTTGTAGGAAAAAAGTGGTTTTATGCAAAAACTTACTACCCCACCTGCCATATATGCATATAGACTAGATGATTACTTTACCCCCTATTTTGTGACATTGCCAGCATATTCAATATGCTGACCTACACGGCTGCAATGTATCATGTTGTAGAGTACTTTTCTGACCAGGAGTGAGGATACGCTCTATGCTCGGTGAGATGCCCTTGGAGTCAGATGGACTCAACTACCTTTGAAGTTTCCGCAAGATTAGTTATTCTCATGAGTTGGCCTTTAGCCACTTTATTGTAATTCTTATTGTAATAAAGGACTCGATATGAGATTTTTTAAATTATTAAAAGCTGTGTGATTTCACTTTGATATATACATTGATGTACCGTGTGTGTACCAGCATGATCTTGGGATGGTACAGAAACACTTTATTGTAATTCTTATTGTACCGTGTGTGTACTGTGTGATTTCAGCCACTTTATTGTAATTCTTATTGTACGGGAGATTCGACCTTTCAGGTCGGGTCGCTACATGACCTAAGGGTCCATAGATGTAGCTAGATCTCTCTCTCTATATATTTATCTTTCTATCTATCTCATTTGATCTTCAATACAATGATCTCTTCGGAGACCTATTCGATATAATCTTTGCGGTGTGTTTGTTGGGATCCAATGTATTGCGAGTTTATGTTCATATTATTCAATGAAAGTTACTAATAGCATCTGAGAGTTATTATGTGTGACTTCATATAGCCATGTATGTTTTCCGATCTATAAGTTTGCTTTGGCCAAGTAGATGATTAGATCATCAGAGGGAGTGATGCATTGTAGTAGGTTTAATCTTGTGGTGTCCTCACTTTGTGACATGAGGAGTAGTGAGACACATATTTGTATTGTTGCTTCTAAGGATAAAAGAACGGGGTCTGAACATATTATTTCTTCTTACTTTTTCTTCATTATATCATCTTGCTTAAATCATTACTGTGTTTGTCATGAACTTAATGCCATAGATGCATGCTAGACAGCGGTCGATTGTTGGAGTAATAGTGGTACATGCAAAATTGTTTCGGTCTACCTGTTGTTAGGGCCTATTTCTCACTTGGTGGTTTTGGTGATTGATGCGAGTGCATTTGCGGACTAATCGTGTGCATTGACCATTTCAGATAATCTATCATGTGACACAAGATGAGTTGAGCCCCTTAGAGTCCTATAAGTGAATACTGTTATTTCCTACGTTTCTTTTTTGCTGGATTTCAGTAGTAGGAGAATCATACTATTAAGTGGGGGTCTACTTGGGAAAGGTTTGGGTGGAATTATCATGTACACATTTTCATTTGCACCATTAATACTTGTGATCTGTGTTGGGTTTTTCGTGAAGTGGAACGGGAGATGCAACACAATATATGTAAGTATTTCCCTCAATAGAAAGCAAAGTTTTATCGAACCAATAGGAGTAACAACCAAGCCCCGTATTCAGTGACTACACACAAAAGAGCAAACACTTACACCCAACGCGAGCAAGAGGGTTGTCAATCCCCTTAGACACGCTATTTGCAAGCTTGTAAGTAGTGTGATTGGTAGTAGATAATTGTAAATTTTAAAATAAATATAAAATAAATAAATGGCAGCAAGGTATTGTATCGTTTGTAAACTAATAAGTGAATAGACCCGGGGGCCATAGTTTTCCCTAGTGGCATCTCTCGTGAAAGTAAGCATACGGTGGGTAAACAAATTACTGTTGGGCAATTGATAGAAAAGCGCATAGTTATGTGATATTTACGACAATTATCATATGTATATAGGCATCAGGTCCATAAGAAAATAGGCCGACTCCTTCCTGTACCTATTACTATTTCTCCACCCATCACCGCTATCCAACATGCATCTAGAGTAGTAAATAAAAAGGAGTAATGCTTGGAGAACAATGACATGATGTAGACAAAGAGAATTCAGTTAATATGAACTAACACCATCGTTTTATCCTTAGTGTGAACAATACAAAGACGTATCTTGTCCCCTTCTGCACTGGGATACAGAAACCCGTCAGATTGAACCCACTACAGCGCACCCCTCTCACTGAAGATAGATCAATCTACTTTGCCAAAGCAAATCAATAGACCGAAGAGTATACAAATCTATGATGAACATTCACATAAGTATCATAAGAGATTTCAAAGAAGACTCGAATATTTTTCATGAATAATCTGAACATAAACACACCATTCATCTGATCCAATAATCGCACTGCACAAAAGGATTACATCGGGTAGATCAAAGCGAATATGTGATGATCATTGTATTAATATCAAGATCAAGAGAGAGAGATAGCCATTTATGTACTAACTACGGACCCATAGGTCTGTGGGGGAATGACTAACATATCACCATGTGAGCAGCAAGGTTTATGTAGAGGCCCTCCGTGATCGATCACCCCTCCGATAGGGCACCAAATCAGGGCTCTAGATGGGCACACAGAGGAACAGAGACTTGCGGAGATGGAAAATTGTTTCGGGAGGCTCCCTAGGTTTTTTGCGATTAATGAGAATTTATAGGCTAGAAAGGTGCACCGGGAGGCGCCCGAGGGGGGCATGAGGCAACAGGGCGCGACCTATCCCCCTGGGCGCCCCCTGTTGGCTCGTGTCTTCCTCGTGAACCCCGTGGTCTCCTACCTAAGCTTCGAGGTCTTCTTTTGGTCCAGAAAAAATCATATTAAACTTTCGTGGCAACTGGACTTCGTTTGGTACTGTAAACATGAAAAGCCAAAAACATGCAGAAAACAACAACTGGAACTTCGCACTTGGTTAATAGGTTAGTGCTCAAAAATAATATTAATTGGTAAATAACACCCAAAAAGTATCCTAGAATGATAATGTAGTAGCATGGAACAATAGAATATTATAGATACGTTGGATACTTATCAGCATCCCCAAGCTTAATTCCTGCTCGTCCTCGAGTAGGTCAATGATAAAAACATAATTTTTGATGTGACATGCTACCCAACATGTAATATATTGTAGTTTTTCCCATTGAGAAATGATTAATTAATAAATATCAATATAGTAATACTTATAAACATAAGCAACATAATCATCAAGTTTCAAAGCAAATAATCCTTCAAGAATGTTCACCCCCTATTCATTTTATCATATTAGGATAGCATGGCTCCGTTCTCAGCACATAAATACAAATGCTAAGCACCACAAAGTCAAGTCAGGCAATTGGATCATACTTTTTAATGCACTTTAGCTTTTTATTACTTGCGCAATATATGAGCATGAGCGATGGATATAGCAGGTGGAATAGAATATGGTGGTAGGTTTCGAAGGGGTGAAAGTGGAGATGAAATTCTCACATCAACTAGGCGTATCAACGGGCTATGGAGTGTTGGAAATATGCCCTAGAGGCAATAAAAATGGTTATTATTATATTTCCTTGTTCATGATAATCGTTTATTATCCATGCTATAATTGTATTGACTGGAAACACATTGCATGTGTGGATACATAGACAACACTTTGTCCCTAGTAAATGCCTCTAGTAGACTAGCTCGTTGATCAAAGATGGTCAAGGTTTCCTAGACATTGACATGAGATGTCGTTTGATAATGGGATCACATCATTGGGAAAATGGTGTGCTGGACAAGACCCAAACTATAAACATAGCATATGACCGTGTCAGTTTATTGCTATAGTTTTCTGCATGTCAAGTATCTGTTCCTATGACCATGAGATCATGCAACTCACTGACACCGGAGGAGTACCTTGTGTGTATCAAATGTTGCAACGTAACTGGGTGACTATAAAGGTGCTCTACAGGTATCTCTGAGGGTGTCTGTTGAGTTGGCATGGATCAAGATTGGGATTTGTTACTCCATGTGACGGAGAGGTATCTCAGGGCCCACTCAGTAATACAACACCACAACAAGCCTTGCAGCAATGTGACTAAAGTGTTAGCCACCGGATCTTCTATTACGGAACGAGTAAAGAGACTTGACGGTAACGGGATTGAACTAGGTTTACAGATACCGATGATCGAATCTCAAGCAAGTAAAATACCGATGAACAAAGGGAACAACATACAGGATTAACTGAATCCTTGACATAGAGGTTCAACTGATAAAGATCTTCATAGAATATGTAGGAACCAATATGGGCATCTAGTCTTGGGGAACGTTGCATGGGAAACAAAATTTCCCTATGCACACGCAAGATCTATCCATGGTGATGAGCATCTATGAGAGGGAGAGTGGATCTACATACCCTTGTAGATCGCTAAGCGGGAAGCGTTAAGAAACGCGGTTGGTGTAGTCGAACGTCTTCGCGATCCAAATTGCTAAGCGTCACGCGATCTCATCACGATCCATCCCGAGATCCAATCACGATCCATCCTATGAACTCATCACGATCCGTCCCGCGATCTCATCATGATCCGTCTCGCGATCTTGATCACGGTCCTTCTGATCTAGCGCCGAACGGACGACACCTCCGCATTCAGCACACGTACAGCTCGATGACGATCTCTGCCTTATTGATCCAGCAAGAGGGAGCAGAGAGGTAGACGAGTTCTCCGGCAGCGTGACGGTGTTGCGTCGATGGTGGTGGAGGAATTCCAGTAGGGCTTTGCCTAAGCACCGCTGAAAACCGATCTAGAGGAGAAACTATGATCTAGAGGAGAGGCAACATGTGGCTGTTTTTCTGTGTCTCAAAATCCTCAAAACCTCTATGATATATAGGAGGAGATAGGGAGGAGGCTGGCACACAAGGGCCAGCCCTTTGGCCTCTTGCACAAGGAGGAGAGGAGGAATCCTCCTCCAATCCTAGTAGGACTAGGACTCCTTCCTTATTTAGCCTTTTTGCCCTTTTCCACCTTTTTCTCTTTGGGCTTTTCTTCCCAGCCGCATGGGCCCTTTGTGGGACTTCCACCAGCCCACTAAGGGCTTGTATTCATCCTCCCACATCCCATGCATGCAAAGTTGCTACTCTTCCAAAATAGTGGGATTATCATTAACTAAAGTCATGACCTCTCCGAACCCACTTTTATCAAGAATTTCATAAGACTGAACACTCTCCAAAATAGTGGGATCAATAATGCCTAAAGTTGACACTCTTCCAAACCCACTTTCAATATCATATTCATCATGATTATTAATAAATTATCAAGATCATAAGAAGCATCATCACCCCAATCATGATCATTGCAATAAGTAGTGGTCATGGCAAGCTCATCAAATATGGCATCCCCAAGCTTGTAGTTTTGCATATCATTAACATAATTGACATTAATAAAATTTATAACAATATCACTGCAATCATGCTTTTCATTCAAGGAAACATCGTGAATCACTTCATCACAATTTTCAGATTCGCGAATATCAAGCAAAACTTCATAGAGATAATCAAGTACACTCAACTCACTAGCAATTGGTTCATCATAATTTGGTCATTTCAAAATATTAGCAAGTGGATGAGGATCCATATCAACATATTTTTAGCAAGCGAAGATGCAAGCCAATAGAAGGCACATGGCAACACAAGAAAACATAACAACAAAAAGGCAAACGGAAGAAGGGCGAATAAAAAGGCAAATCTTGTGAAGTGGGGGAGAGGAAAACAAGATGCAAATGGCAAAAAATGTAAATGCAAGAGATGAGTTTGTGATGGGTAATTGGTATCCTTGAGTTGCTATGTATCTCCCCAGCAACGGCGCTAGAAATCCTTCCTGCTACTTCTCAAGCATGCGTTGGTTTCCCGTGAAGAGGAACGGTTTGATGCAGCAAAGTAGATAAGTATTTCCCTCAGTTTTTGAGAACCAAGGTATCAATCCAGTAGGAGATACAAGTGAGACACCATTAGATATACCTGCACAAGGAATTAAACTCTTGCACCCAACACTATAAAGGGGTTGTCAATGCCTTCACGGTTATTTGCAAGGGTGAGATCTAGTAGAGATAGATATAATAGGGTGCTTGAACGGAAAGTAAAACTAAAAGTAAAAGCAATGCAACAAGTATTTTTGGTGTTTTTGGTTTTAGATCTGAAAATATAATATGGAAAATAGACCCCGCAGCTATAGGTTTCACTAGATGGCTCTCTCACAATGGCAAGTATTATGGTGGGTGAACAAATTACTTTCGAGCAATTGATAGAAAAGAAAATAATTATGAAGACATCCAAGGCAATGATTATGCATATAGGCATCACGTCTGTGACAAGTAGACAAAAACGATTCTACATCTACTACTATTACTCCACACATCGACCGACTCCTGCCTGCATCTAGAGTATTAAGTTCATGAAGAATAGATTAACGCATTAAGTAAGATGACATGATGTAGAGGGATTACTCAAGAAATATGATGAAAACCCCATCTTTTTACCCTTTATGGCAACAATACAATACGTGCCTTTCTACCCCTACTTTGTCACTGGGTGAGGACACCGCATGATTGAACCCAAAACTAAGCATTTCTCCTAATGCAAGAATTACCAATCTAGTTGGCCAAACTAACCCAATAACTCGAAGAGACTTGCAAAGATATGAAAACATGCATATAATAATTAAGGAAAGACTCAAATAATATTCATGGCTAATCTGAACATAACCAGCAATTCATCGGATCTCGATAAACACACCGCAAAAGAGTATTACATCGGATAGAACTCCATGAAGATCATGAAGAACATGGTATTGAGAAGCAAAGAGAGAGAATAAGCCATATAGCTACTAGCTTGGACCTGTAGGTCTGTGGTGAACTAGTCACGCATCATCGGAGGGGCAATGGAGTTGATGTAGATGCCCTCCATGATCGAATCCGCCTCCGGTAGATTAACAGAAAAGGCTCCAAGATTCGATCTCTCGGGAACGGAGGCTTCTGGCGGCGGAAAAGTGTTTTTGTGGCTCATTCTAATAATGATGGAATGTTTTGGTATTTATAGGCCGAATATTAGGGTTAGGGGAGTTTCCAGGGGCCCGCAAGCCTGCCTGGCGTGGGTGGCACCCCTGGCCGCGGCAAGCGGGCTTGTGGCCCCATGGCAGCTCCTCTGCCTTAGTTCTCAAGTCTCGTGGCTTCCTTATTTTCCAGAAAAAACATTCCGAAGGTTTTATTCCATTTGGAGTCCGTTTAATATTCCTTATGTGCGAAACTCAAACACAAGGAAAAAATAGAAACTGGCACTAGGCTCTAGATTATTAGGTTAGTCCCAAAAATAATATAAAATAGCATATTAATGCATATAAAACATCCAAAACAGATAATATAATAGCATGGAACAATCAAAAATTATAGATACGTTGGAGACGTATCAAGCCACACTTCAAGCTCTGGCTGCAGGTATTCAACATCAAGCCCAAGTGCGTCGGTGGCAAGCACACAGATTGCGGCGGGGCCATCATCGGCAAGCTCACTCGCATTGGGTGGCCGTCAAGCACCCTCACCGACACCATCAAGGGGTGGAAAAGGAGTGGTTCTATGTTACCGTACCACAAGAAGAAGGTCTACATCCTGCCGTCGCATTCTGATCAATTCCCCCCACCCAACTGGCTTCATGGCTCGAAAATGGCCTCGTTTGGGGACCGGGCAAGGAGGTGAATGACCTACAGAAGCACATCCACTTCATGGTCAAGGAGGGCACCAAGTTGACCTATGTGGTCCCCATGATGCTCCGAAGATGCATCCTCCCGTGCCAGCGCCAAGACACCCCCCTGTGGGCTCGTGAACTCAACGCTGAGCCCACAGTCCGGAATCTCTTCCGCACTACGCGGGAGAAGTTGTGGAAGGCTCTCTTCAAATCATAGAAGATCTGGCCATCCGAGGAGGAGGACAAGGGTCTGCACACTGCCAAGCCCGATGCTGAGGTACGATACACCCTAGCTTGGTCGGCTTTATTACATAGAAGATTCTCATAACCCCTTATCCGATCTGTTTTAGTAGAGATGGCTGAAGAAAGCCGTCAACATTAACAGTCCGGCGCCTCAGCCCAAAGACGAGAGGATCGGGCTGTTAGCCAAAATGCTCGTGGTAAAGCCTTACGAGTCCCTCACGAACAAAGAGAAGAAGAAGAAACAAGGCCAGGCTAGCATCCGGATCAGGGACCAGCCTGATGCCGCATCCGAGGATACCCCGCCTCCTCAAATTCGGAGGAGGCTGAGGAGGAGGAAGAGGAAGAAGAGGAGGAGAAATAGGTCGAGATCAAGGGCGAGGGGGGGGGGAGGAAATTCCCCCATGCTAGGAAGAGAGTGGCGTCTTCGGACGCCCTGGCTCTTTCCCACAAGAGGGCACGATAGACACGGGTCATTCTGTTTGATGATAGTTCAGACTCGAGCACCACGTCCGAAGACCTTGAGGAGGTTCCACAAAGGAGCCTATGGGTCAAGCCTCCCCCAAAAAGGTTAGGATCCGAAGACCCTCCTGGTCATTACGAATAGATTTAGAATTTGCTAACATGCAGGTTATTGCCCTTGCAGCTCCCCACACGTTATCCCCACCAAGCTGATATCGGACGGGGAGACCCCGCCCACCGAATTAGCGGAGAGCGGGGATGCCTCGCATCCCACTACTCCAAGCGCCATGAGGGATGTCGTGGAGGTGTCGTCCCAGCACACTCCCATGGAGGCGGACACCGGTGGCGAGGGAGGCGGTACCATGGCCGAGGCTAATGCCTCGGCCACGGAAGACCGGGGGGAGGGGGCAGCACCCCGCTCGGATCCAAGAAGGCCGGACGAGCGGGTGCTCAGTCCCCTCCGAGAACATCTCCGGAGCTCACTACGCCTCCGGAGGCACTAGTCCAATCCCGATGGGTGATCGGGAAATCAAATCATCACCGGCACCATCGACCAATAGGTGGTCGGTCATGGAGGAGAATCTATCACGAGTTCCTCCATCCCCGAGGATCACCACACCCTTATGGGTGTAGTACTACAGAGCATCCAGTCCGTTGACAATGGACTGAAGGAGGCCTTCAAAGGTCTTCTTACAGGTTTTCAAGTAAGTCACCGAATGTGTTTATTTGCAAAGATTTTATTTATTCACATTATATACATGGCAGCCCCCGAGCCCTAGGTGAGGCGAAAAAGCTCACCTAGGGGTCACGTCTAAATCCGATACCGAACTAGATGCACTTTAACTGCCCGACATGTTATAATAACTCGACATATGATCAGATTGACTATAATTAGGGAATTATGAGACCATGTAATGGATTAACTATGTGTGATGCAAGCTTCGTCATTGGCAGCGGCCATAAATGGCGCCGAGTTGGAAGAGCTAAATCGGAAGCTGAAGCGATCCGAAGACGAAGCTGAGGCCCTTAACCGAAGGCTCGACGAGGCTCAAGGTATGTCAAAACAGAATCTAAATGCCTTTGTCTAAGCTCTATCATCTGAATACTATCAATGCAGCTTCTTCACACTGTATAATGCACGCGTAGCCTCGGTGAAGGAGATTGACAGGCTCAAGGCCGAGCTCTAGTGTGCGAAAGACGAAATGGCTATTGCCCTTTCTGCCATGCGATCCACTAGTGGCAACCATGAAGCTCGCATGGTAGAGGTCCAGCAGGAGTTCAAAGATGCCAGCGAAATATGCAAGGCCATGGAGCAGAAGAATAAGGCGAGCTCGGCCGAACTGTCCACTTTCAAGACCGAACTCCAGAAGGAGCAGATGGATAGACGGTTCTATGAGGAGCAAGTGCACCAGTAGAAGGGCATAGCAGATGTAAGTCGTACTCACTAAAGTGCATATTGGGGGATAACAAATTCGCATTGCTTACCCAGGTGTGGCGATCCTCAGGCGCAGCCTCCGATCTCCAAAAGAGCGTGGCGGAGGCAAATCAGTTGTTCGCCTCGCGGGGAGAAGGAGATGAAGATCAGCTGTTCTAGGCACAGTTCAGAGCCCCCGAGGGTCCTCCTCTTCTGGTGGAGTAGCTAAAACAGTTGATGGAGCTGCACTAGATGATGAAGCTAGCCATGAAGGACCTTTACATCCGCTTACGGCCCGGCGAGCTGCTGCCAGGCAGCTACTTTGGCCTGGAACAGAGGTTGATTGCTGCTTCGCCCCGCCTCGACACCGTCAAGCACTCCTCTTGCATCGAAGGAGTTCAGATGGCCCTTGCCAAGGCCAAAGTGCACTGGCCAGGGCTAAATCCGATGAAGGTAGCCACCAACCCGCCGCCACCCGGTAAGGAGCACCGACGCCCCGAGCTGTACTTTTATGGGGTGATGGAGAGTGCTCGGGTGATAGCGTCACATTGTTCGGGTGATAAATTGTTTGTGTGAGCTGTAACGCGTCCGAAGACTTGCCCAGACTTTTAATGATATTAGTATTTGTTCTTATATGGTTTTGTATTCCTTTATAACTCCTATGTGGCTATTTAATACTAAAAGATGCGAGTCGTCGGCTTCAGCCCCCACGTAGATACTACATGGGGTGTCTATGCCAATGCACTATGTCCCTTAGTTGTATTATCAGAACTCGAAGGCGGTACAGTGCGGCAGACTAGGCAATCAGACTATAGTGCTTTATTTCTTTCACTTAGCCGGAGGGGCACAAAAAGGACTACGGGAAGCGTACGATTAGCCACCAGAGTGTTGTGATGTTCGGACGAACCGTGGCCGAAGCCGATATCACAATGTCTACACAAAGGGCATGTTCCTCATATAACACAAAATAACCGCTTATGAGGATTGAAGTATAATACTTCTAGCTCGGGGTTCACATATCAGATCATGCCTACTATGACAATCCGTTTTCGGCTTTCTCCCCTGGGGTGCTTGACCAGACTATCTGGAAGCACAATCGCAGGGGGGCTCCCTTTGCCCTTTTAGCCGAACGAGCGGAACATGAAGGGGCAAACATAGGAGCCGGACAACCCAACTTATTGACCCAAGATATAGTTCAAAACCCATTCATATTAAGCGAACGCCAAGACGCCGAATACATGATAGATAAGGCGATTTGTGTTTGAACTCGAGTCCCCGGTCTATTAGTAGGTTACCTCGCGTCATACCGAGCAAGTTCAGAAGAAGAGGGAGAGAGAGGAAAAATATGCACCATAAAAAGGAAAGATGAGGCGAACTTGCGCCACACAATTTTGCATTTTCTCAACAACTCTTATAACTCGGATTGTCGAAGCAACTTTTTACAGGTACGTGAAAATAAAAATATACAGGAGTTGTTGTACCAGGGGTCTTCGATTGGTAACCTGACGTCCTTGATATGCCCCCTTGCTAGTTGACTCCTGCTCTTAGATGCACCTTGATGGGTGTTACTGGTCGGCGTGTAGATTTTGCCAACAAAATCTTGAGAGGCCGCCAAATTGTAGGTGAGCTTTACGCCGTAGGCAGGTTCTTTTAGGAGCGCCTGCATTTTGTCCGAAGACATATTGATGGTAGAAGTTGGGGCCAGCTGAAAACCCATCTTTATTTCCCCACCGCTACCCATGGAATCTTAAGTGCGAAGTTGTGCCTCCTCTACAGATACTTTGCCGGTGTTGAGGTTGTGCGGTGGGGGGTGAGTCCCTATAGAGGGGAGGAGGAAGGATCTGAGTTTTCGGTCTGAAGCCAAACTCACTTCCCAGCCTTGTGTGCCTTTATGGCGGATGTCAGAACTTGCCGATCTTCTTTGTAACTAAATTCGGCTGCTAGGGCCAATGCATGTTCCTCAGTTCTAAGGGAGAGCTCCATATTGCCATTGACAGTAATAACCCCCTTGGGGCCCACCATCTTGAGCATGAGGTATGCATAGTGTGGGACCGCATTAAATCGAGCGAACGATGTCCGAGCAAGTAGCACGTGATAGCCGATGTGGAAGGGCACAATGCCGAAGATCAAGTCCTCGCTGCGAAAGTTATCAGGCGAGCCGAACACAACTTCTAGAGTTACAGAGCCTGTACATAAGGCCTCAATGCCTGGGATCACTCCTTTGAAGGTAGTGCTGCTGGGCTTGATCCTTGACGGATCTATGCCTATCTTTTTCACCGTGTCTGAATAAATCAGGTTGATGCTACTTCCTTCGTCCATTAGGAGCCTCGTGAGGTGATAACCATCTATGATGGGGTCTAGGACGAGGGCGCCGAACCCCCATGGCAGATACTGGTCGGATGATCACACTGATCAAAGGTGATCGGGTATGCCGACCATGGGTTGTACTTCGGGGCTACGAGTTCCACAACGTAGACCTCTCGCAGGGTGCGGTTCCTCTCCTTCTTGGGTATATGGGTGGCATTTATCATGTTCACCGTTTTGACTTCGGGACGGAATTTCTTCTGTCCGCCACCAATTGGACCCCGAGGCTCATCCTCGTCCTCGTTGCGAGAGCTTTTTCCTTGGTCCTCGGGTGGTATCTTGCCGGCCTGTTTAAACACCCAGAATTTGTGGTGTGTGTGGTTGGCGGGCTTTTCCGAAGCCCCATGGATTTGGCAAGGTCTTACCATGATCTTCTCCAGCTGAGTGAGTCTGTCACGATTGCCTTTAGGTGGCTTCTTCTACTGCCCAGGTCGGGAGTTGTGGAATCCGGCATTTACAGTCGTATCATCGGCATCGCTATTATTGTGCTGGCATTTATTCTTATTGCGCTTCGGTTTTAAGTTGCCATCCCAGGCTTCAGGTGCCGCTAGATCTTTAGAATTGTGGATGCGTCTTGCCAGCCAATTATCTTCGCCCGTGCAAAAGCAGGTCATGAGGGAGGTAAGGGCAGACATGGTCAGAGCTTTGTCCTGGCCTAGCTGGCGGGCCAGCCATTCGTCCTGAATATTCTAATGGAAGTAGGATATAGCCTCAACATTCATATAGTCGATGGTTTGTTCTTCTTAGTTAAGAACCGATTCCAGAATTGCCGAGCAGACTCGTCGGGCTTCTGTATGACGTTGCCGAGATCGGAAGAGTCCGGCGGGCGGACATAGGTTCCCTGTAAGTTAGAGCGGAACACATCTTCCAAGTCTTCCCAGCATCCAATGGAGTTTTCGGGGAGGCCGTTTATCTAGTGCCGAGCTAGCCCCTAAAGCTTAAGAGGGAGGTATTTGATGGCATGGTGCTCGTCTCCTCGTGCCATGTGGATGTGGAGGAGGAAGTTCTCAATCCATACGGTTGGGTCAGTGGTCCCATCATACTTTTCTATATTCACGGGTTAAAAACCCTCGGGGAACTGATGCCACATTACCCCATCTATGAAGCACAGTGGGTGAGCGGCGCCTCTGACCCGTGCTATGTCACGCCTATATTCGGCGTCTGTATGGGGCCGGTTGTGTTCCCGGACTCTGTCGTTTTGGTCGAACCATGGTCTGTATCTGCCCCGTCTACCGGGCGAGTACTCTTTGGATCCATAGATGGATCTTGTGCATCTTGCTCTGTGATCCAGGTCATCTCGCAGGTCGAACCAGTCATTGGGCTCTAAAGCATCGTTACCCCGTCTTCGAGGCATTGTCAATATATAACCAGTGTCGTCGGCCGTCCTGTCACGACCGCGAGGGGATCGGTCCGGCTTGTCGTATGGAGTATGGTTTGGAGACGGAGTATCGGTGAGTTCATCATCGAATTGCGGCAGCAGCCTTCTCTAAGGGTAGCTTTTGGGCCAGTTTGATAGACCGGTGACATATGCTTCCTCGGCTAAGAGGACTTTCATCCATCGGTCATTGAGATCGTCCTGTTCGGCTTTGAGTTGCCGTTCTTTAGCCATTAGCCTGCGAGTCATTGCTATGAGCCGTTACCTGATTTCTTCTCGATCTTCAAGGTTATCAGGGATGTACAAGTCATCAACTTCCGGTATATCTTCCTCCTAGATGGGGGTAAGGTAATCATCGCCCTCGAAGTCATTGAGGTTATCACGGTTGTTTTGGTCCTCAGGCCCTCCCGTACCCTCTAACGGGTGCTCAGGGATATCGGGATTGCCATGATCAACGGGGGTATTACCGTCCCCGTTGCTGATAATAGATTTTCTTCCCTTTTTTCTTTTGGACCGCTTATGTGATTTCCAGCGCCTTGATGGCGCATCGCCCAATTCGTCGCCGTCATTGTGATTCGTGTTGTTGCCATTGGTAGCAGGAGTATCTACCATGTAGACTTCATATGTAGAAGTGGCAGCCCAACTCCCGGTGTTAACGGGGGTGGGAGCATGGTCTTCTTCGTCCATGTATTCTGCCTCCTCGGAGGCATAGTCCAGCATGTCGGTTAAATCCTCGATAGTGGCTATCAAGTGGGTGGTGGGTGGGTCGAAACATTCGTCCTGGCCCACACCATAACCGAACCAAACGTAGATCAGGGTTGGATCATCGGTGATCTTCATCGACGAGAATCGATCCAGGGCCTCGTCGACCGCTGAGGGCCCGATCGGATCCAACCGTTAAGAACTCGTGGAGTTAACCTCCAAGGCATCCAGACATGGGAAGTGTTCGGCAAGAACATGTGTCCGATCATCTAGATCAATGGCCGTATCGGGATGAGAGATCGGCTCATCGCCATGGGTGACCCATGGGCATCTCCAAAGAAGGGGCTCGAGGTTAAAGCCTCAGAGTCGTCGGAGGCTACAGGCAAATCTACGAGCCCGATTAATGTCAAGTCACCCCGTGAGTCGACGGAGAACTCCAAGTTTTGAAATCTGACGTCTCGATCAGGGGCGAAGCTCTGAAAGCGGCCTAGATGGCCAATGGAATCGGCATGCAGCACAACGCTGCCGAAGGCGAAGATCTGGCCGGGACAAAAGCATCCATGTGGCGGACCTCTTCATTGATGACAAGGCGAGGTGTCGATTCCATCCCGCTCATAGAGGAAGTCTCAATGAAAGCAGCAATGTCGGTGTCAAAACCGGCGGATCTCGGTTAGGGGGTCCTGAACTGTGAGACTAGAGTCGACGATAACAGGAGACAAAGGGGACACAACTTTACCCAGACTTGGGCCCTCCTATGGAGGTAATACCCAACGTCCTTCTTGGTTGTATTGATGATGTGGGGTTACAGAGTTGAGTTGATCTACCTCGAGATCTACTAGCTAACCCTCGATGAGTTGTTCTGTCCCTATACCCTAAAACCCTCCGCCTAATATAGATGCCGAGGATGCCTAGGGTTTACACATGGTCGGTTACATGCCGAAGAGATAAACATGCCTATTTACTACATCAAACGGGGAGCGCAGGCCCTACTTTCTGAAGCTTCCATCCTGGAGACTAGTCCTTCAAATCTTCTAGTGTTTGATAAGTAGCCCATATAGTCTGGCCCATAAACAATAGGTCGGCTATCCGAGGACCCCCTAATCCAGGACTCCCCCAGTCATGCTATTATATTATCTGTTTTGGATATTTTATATGCATTAATATGCTATTGTATATTATTTTTGGGACTAACCTATTAATCTAGAGCCTAGTGCTACTTTATGTTTTTTCCTTGTAGTTTATGTTTTTTCTTGTTTTGAGTATTGCAGATATGTAATATTAAACGGAGTTCAAACGAAATAACATATCCGTGATAATTTTTCTATAACAAAAGAGATCTACCAGGCTTGGAGTGCACAGCAAGCAAGCTTCTAGGAGGTCACAAGCCAGGGGGCGCGGCCACCCCCCTAGCTACGCCTGACAGGCTTGTTACTCCCTAGTAGGAGTCCTAGCTCTAATCTTTGTCCTATAAATACCTAAATATTCCCCCAATACCAAAAAGAGGAACACAAATACTTTTTCACTGCCAGAAGCCTCCGTTCCCGAGAGATCCAATCTTGGAGCCTTTTCTGGTAATCTTCCGGAGGGGGATCCGATCACGGAGGGCATCTACATTAACTCATTACCACTCTGATGATGCATGAGTAGTCAACCACAGACTTACGGGTCCATAGCTAGTAGCTAGATCGCTTCTTTTCTCTATATGTGCTTCAATACCATGTTCTTAATGATCTTCAGGAGATCTATCCTATGTAATACTCTTTTGCGGTGTCTTTGTCGAGATCCGATGAATTGTGGGTTTATGTTTAGATTATTCATGAATATTATTTGAGTCTTTTCTGAATTCTTATATGCATGATTTCATATATTTGCAAGTCTCTTCGAGTTATTGGTTTGGTTTGGCCAACTAGATTGGCAATTCTTGCAATGGGAGAAGTGCTTAGTTTTGGGTTCAATTTTGCGGTGTCCTCACCCAGTGACAAAGTAGGGGTAGCGAGGCACGTATTGTATTGTTGCCATAAAGGGTAACAACCTATGGTTTTCATCATATTGCTTGAGTTTATCCCTCTACATCATGTCATCTTACCTAATGTGTTACTCTGTTCTTCATGAACTTAATACTCCCTCCAGTCCTTTTTAGTCTGCATATAAGTTTTGGTCAAAGTCATAGTATCTCTACTTTGACCAAACTTATAGAAAAAATTATTAACATTCATAATGCCAAATCAATGTTGTTAGATTCTTCATGAAATGTACTTTCATAGTATATATATATTTGACATTGTAGATATTGATATTTTTTAATACAAATTTGGTCAAACTTTGCAAAATTTGACTTGACCAAAATCTAATACGTGATGTAAAAAGGACCGGAGGGAGTACTCTAGATGCAGGCCAGAGTCGGTCGATGTGTGGAGTAATAGTAGTAGATGCGGAATCGTTTCAGTCTACTTGACACAAACGTGATGCCTATATGCATAATCATTGCCTTGGATATCTTCATAATTATTTGCTTTTGCTATCAATTGCTCCACAGTAATTTGTTCACCCGCCATGATACTTTCCTTCAAGAGTGAAGCCTCTAGTGAAACCTATGCCCCCGCGGGTCTACTTTCCATATTATATTTTCAGATCTATAAACCAAAAATACCAAAAATACCTTGCTGCATTTTACTTACTTTTTACTCTCTGCATTCTTTTACATCTATCTCTGTCAGATCTAATCCTTGCAAATAACCGTGAAGGGATTGACAACCCCTTCATAGCACCGGGTGCAAGAGTTTGATTGTTTGTGTAGGTGCATCCATTGGTGACTTCCTTGTTCCTCCTACTGGATTGATACCTTGGTTCTCATCAGTTGAGGGAAATACTTATCTACCTCTCTGCATCACCCTTTCCTCTTCAAGGGAAAACCAACACACGCTAAACAGGTAGCAGTAGTCTATTCACCCCCTCTAGACATACTCTTCTAGTGATCCCGCACCTTCATATCAATAATCGCACCTATAGTCCATAAGAAAGGTCTTCCAAGTATGATTGGACGAGTAGGATTGCATTAAATATCAAGCACAATGAAATATATAGGTACATAATTTCTATTTACAATAATAATCACGTAATTTATTCTTCACAAAGGTTTCTTAATGGTAGAATCCGCACGATGCAAGTTGAGGGAACACTCATGAATATTGGTGAGACCAAGCACTTCACATAAAGATTTAGGTATAGTTGAAACACATGCACCAAGGTCACACAAAGAATCACACTCATATTCCTTTAGATTTATTTTAATGATAGCTTGCCGTTCATCATGCAATTTTCTAGGAATATAAACTTCTAGCTCAAGTTTCCCATCATAAGATTTTATCATCGCTTCTACTATGTGTTGAGTAAAAGCTTTATTTTTTTCATAAGAATTGGGTGAGATAATGATGGATTGTAGCAAGGAAAGACATTCTACTAAATATAAGTTATAATAATTGAAATCCTCGTGATCCAAGATAGGTGGCACATCACTAGATAAAGTTTTGACCTCCCCAAACCCACTTTTTCAGTTTTAGCATTAGAATCATCACCCTCCAAGCAATTGGGACGCTTTCTAGATAGAGTTGATTCATCTCCAGTCCCTTTATCATTTATTTTCATATTATTAACCAAATATTCAATAGGATAAGTACCAATCATTTTAAGATCTTCATCATGATTTCGGTAAAAGCCACGTGGAAGAGCTTTTTCTAGGAATTCATGCTTAGCTTTCAACTTGGTAGTCCTCTCCCTACATTCATTCATAAATATTTGGATATATTTAATAGAGTCATTGAAGTCATGCTTTGGTGGCAATTTTTATTTTGAAGAGTTTCCACATCAAGAGCAATTCTATCCATGTTCCTAGACAAATCAACAATTTATGAAACTTTTCCTCTACCATAATATTGATTTTTCTAGAATTAATAAATTATCAAATTGTGTTTTCAAGATCAGAGGATAACTTGTTATTATTGGTAGAAGGATTTCTGTAATAATTGCCATACGATTTGCCATAATTATCAAAGGACTTATCGGGATACGGTCTAGCGTTGAAATTTCCTCAGTAGGCATTGTTGTTGAAATTATTCGCGAGATAAAGTTCACATCAATAGCACCATTATTTTGCACAATAAAAGTAGACAAAGGCATATCATTGGGATCAACATGAGCATTTTTACTAGCAACCATATTCATAAGAGCATCCACTTCTTCACTCAAAGTAGCGATTTCCTCGACAGAGTCTACCTTCTTACCAGTTGGAGCTCTTTTGGTGTGCCACTGAGAGTAGTTAGTCATGATGTTGTCTAGAAGTTTCGTGGACTCTCCTAAGGTCACCTCGATGAAGGTACCACCTACAGAAGAATGTAGATGATTTCTAGACACAAATTTAGTCCAACATAGAAATTTTGGATAATCATCCACAAGTTTAAACCATGAGTAGGGCAATTTCTAATCATAAATTTCATACTATCCCAAGCTTGTGAAACATGTTCATGATAATGCTGTCTAAAATTCAATATTTTATTTCTAAGGGAGATGATCTTAGTAGGAGGAAAATACCTGGCAATAAAAGCATCTTTACACTTATCCCATGTTCCAATACTATTACGTGGTAAAGATGAAAACCAAGCCTTAGCTTTATCTCATAGTGAAAAAGGAAATAATTTTAATCTAACCACATCATTATCAAGATCCTTTTTGTTTTGCAAATCACATAGTTCAACAAAGGTATTAAGATGAGTAGCAGGATCCTCATTAGGATTTCTCAAAAATTGTTCTTTCATGACAAGATTCAGCAATGCAACATTAATATCAGAAAACTCCACACTAGTGGTGGGTGGTATAGGAGTACTAATAAAATAATTTTTATTAGTATTTGAAAAGTCACACAACTTATTAGTATCTTGAGACATGGTGACCGAGAAAGCAAAGTGACAAACAGACAAGTAAACTAGCAAGTAAGACAAACAAAGAAGTAAACTAGCAAGTAAGACAAACAAAGAAGTAAACTAGCAACTAGCAAAGATAATTTTTTTTGTATTTTTGTTTTTTATGAAGCAAGAAAAATATAAAAACAAATAAAAATAGGAACAAGTGAACAATAATTTGTGTGAAGGTACCTGATAGTTGGATGATGATACTCCCCGACAACGGCGCTAGAAATCCTTTCTGATACTTGTGATCTGAGTTGGGTTTTCTATGAAGAGGAATGGGTGATTCAAAACAATATAGGTAAGTATTTCCCTCAACATTTATCGAACCAATAGGAGTAACAACCAACTGCCATCTTCAGTGACTGCACACAAAAGAGCAAACACTTGCACCCAACGATGGCGAGAGGGTTTTCAATACCCTTGGACTCGTTATTTGCAAGCTTGTAAGTAGAGTGGTTGGTGGTAGATAATTGCAAATTGCAAAATAAGTAAATGGCAGCAAGGTATTGTAGCGTTTGTAAACTTATAAGGGAATAGACCCGGGGTCCATAGTTTTCCCTAGTGGCATCTCCCATGAGAGTAAGCACACAATGGGTAAACAAATTACAATTCGGCAATTGATAGAAAAACACATCGTTATGTGATATTCACGGCAATGATCATGTGTATATAGGCATCACGTGCATAAGCAAATAGGCCGTCTCCTGTTTGCACCTATTACTTTTACTCCACCCATCGACCGCTATCCAACATGCATCTAGAATATTAAGTAATACAGAGTAA
Source organism: Hordeum marinum (assembly GCA_022496015.1). NCBI lineage: Eukaryota > Viridiplantae > Streptophyta > Magnoliopsida > Poales > Poaceae > Hordeum > Hordeum marinum. The sequence continues at coordinate 366,025,609 of CM039673.1, read as the reverse complement.
TGCTTGGAGAACAATGACATGATGTAGACAATGAGATTTAAATTAATATAAACTAACACCATTGTTTTATCCTTAGTGGCAACAATACAAAGACGTATATTGTCCCCTTCTATGACCGGGATATAGAAACCCATCAGATTGAACCCACTACAATGCACCCCTCTCAAGTAATATAGAGCAATCTACTTGGCCAAAGAAAATCAATAGATCGTAGAGATTTACGAAGATATGATGATCATGCACATAAGAATCATAATAGATTTCAGAGAAGACTCAAATTTTTCATGAATAATTTGAACATAAACCCACAATTCATCAGATCCCAACAAACGCACCGCACAAAAGGATTACATCAGATAGATAAAAGTAAAGATGTGATGATTGTTGTATTGAATATAAAGAGAGAGGATAGCCATCTAGGGACTAACTAAAGACCCGTAGATCTGTGGGGACTACTCACACATCACCATGGGAGCAACAAGGTTGATGTAGAGGCCCTCCTTGATTGATCAAACCTCTAGCAGGGCACTGGAACATGGCTCCAGATGGGCACATGCTGGAATAGAGACACTCTAGGGGTTTTGGGATTAATGAGAATTTATAGGCCAGAGAGGGGCACCAGGAGGCACCCGAGGGGGGCATGAGGTAACAGGGCGCGACCTACCCCCTTGGGTGCCCCCTATTTGCTCATGCCTCCCTCGTGAGCCCTATGGTCACCTACCGAAGCTTCGAGCTCTTCTTTTGGTCCAGAAAAATCATATTAAAGTTTCATGGCAGTTGGACTTCATTTGGTACTGTAAACCTGAAAAGCCAAAAGCATGCAGAAAACAAAAACTAGCACTGCGCAGTTGCTTAATAGGTTAGTGCTCAAAAATAATATTAATTGGTAAATAAACACTCAAAAAGTATCCTGGAATTATAATATAATAGCACGGAACAATAAAAAACTATAGATACGTCGGAGACGTATCAACCCTCGTTCCTTTCCTGCATCGATGGAGTTGGTCCTAAGCATTGGTTCTGAAGGCCCAAAGCGGTAGTATTTCTCAGGGCAGCGGTTATACCGCTGTACGGTACCTACTATAAGTGGCAGTACCACTGTCCAGTATTGTGTGTACTACCACTGCATCTGGGGACTCGTCTTTTTGTGTTGGGTTGCACGGTAGTCGGACGGTAGTACCGCCTACAAGCGGTTGTATGCACGCCCACTACCTCTTTACTTCCGCTTCCTTTTGGACCAAACATGCACTCAGCGGTAGTAGGACGGAAGTGCGTGAGCAACACTATGGCTTGTAAGCCATAGTACCAAGCTCCTGAGCGGTAGTACCGCTATTGTAGTACTGCCACACATCTTCTCTCCGACCCTACCTCTGTGGGCTCCTGCGCTGCGACCCCAGCGACAGTACCACCTATGGCGATCGGTAGTGCCACCTCGTGGCTCTATGCCATTGCACTACTCTGTGAGAACTACCACCTGAGCGATAGTACCTCTTGTGTGCAGGTTGAGAGGAGGATAATGGTTAGATTCTTCCCCACTATAAATAGGGGGTCTTGTTCCTTAAGAAGACCCACCACTTTCTCCCCCAAAACCCCATTGTTGCTTAAAACTCCATTTTCGCCCGATCTCTCTTCCTAGCCAGCAAAACTTGTTGATTCTCTACGGTTTGGTTGAGAGGGCCCCAATCTACACTTCCACCAAGTGAAACTTGATTCGCTTTACTGATACCTTGCATATCTTGTTCCTTTTGGGTGTTTGAGCACCCTAGACAGTTGAGGTAACCTCATAACCACAATCCATTATGGTGAAGCTTGGTGTGAATTATGGTTTGATAGATAACCTAAGCTGTCATTTCTTAATGCTTGGGTCTGCGATGCTTGTGTGAAAAATGTTTTCACCTAATGAGCTCGAACCCAAAGCGGACAATTGCATCTTCATAGAATACCCTAAGAACAGTTGGGTGAACCTTCTATCTCAGATCCAAGCATAAAATGTTTATTGCTAAAACTGGGTCCTTTCTCGATAAAAGGTTTCTCTTGAAAGAATTGAGTGGGAGGAGGATAGAACTTGATGAGGTTACTGAACCTCTACTTCAACCAAAAAGTAGCGCAACATAGAAAGATGTTTCTGTGAAGCCTACGTCAGTTGAAGAGGAAGTTAATGATGATGATCATGAAGCTTCGGATCAAGTTACTATCAACCTACGAGGAAAATAGAACTTGATGAGGTTATTGAACCTTCACTTCAACAAGAAAGTGGCGCAGCGCAGAAAGATGTTTCTGTGAAGCCTACGTTAGTTGAAGAGGAAGTTAATGATGATGATCATGAAGCTTCGGATCAAGTTACTATCGAACTTTGTAGTTCGACAAGGATGTGTACTGCTACTAAGCGGTACGACAACCCTGTCTTGGAGGTCATGTTGTTGGACAACGATGAACCTACGAACTATGGAGAAGCGATGATGGGCCCGGAAACCAACAAATGGTTAGAGGCCATGAAATCCGAGAAAGGATCCGTGTATGAAAACCAAGTATAGACTTTGGTGGAATTGCTCGTTGGACGGCAGGTAGTTAAGTAAAAATGGATCTTTAAAATGAAGACAGACACTGATGGTAAATGTTATCATTAGTAAAGCTCGACTTGTTGCAAAGTAGTTTACGACAAGTTCAAAGAGTTGACTGCGATGAGACTTTCTCACTCGTAGCGATGCTAAAATCTGTTGGATATGTTAGCAGTTGCTGCATTTTTCAATTATGAAATCTGGCAGATGGATGCCAAAACATCGTTTCCTTCCTTAAGGAAAGGTTGTATGAGATACAACCAGAAGGTTTTGTCAGTCCTAAGGATGCTAAAAGGTGTGCGAGCTTCAGTGATTCTTCTATGAACTGAAGCAAGCATCTCGGAGTTGGAATATACACTTTGATGAGGTGATCAAAGTTTTTGAGTCTATACAAAGTTTACAAGAAACTTGTATTTGCAATAAAGTGAGTGGGAGAACTATAGAGTTTCTGATAAGTATATGTGGATGACATATTGCTATTAGCAAATGATGTAGAATTTCTGGAGAGCATAAACGGTTGTTTGAAAAGAATTTTTGAAAGGAAGACCTGGATAAAGCTACCTAATTGTTGAGCATCAAGATCTATAGAGATAGATCAAGATACTTGATGAGACTTTCAATGAGTACATACCTTGACAAGATTTTGAAAGAGTTCAAAATGGATCAGCCAGAGAAAGAGTTCTCACCTGATCTGTAAGGTATAAAGTTGAGTAAGACTCAATGCCCAGTGGATGCAGAAGATAGAGAAAAGATGAGTGTCATCACCTATGCTTCAACCATAGGCTCTATCATGTATGCAATGCTGTGCACAAGACCCGATGTCAACCTTGCCATAAGTATGGCCAGAAGGTTTCAAAGTGATCCTGGAATGGAGCACTGGACAGCGGTCAAGATTGTCCTTAGTAACTAAAAGACTAAGGAGATGTTTCTTGATTATGGAGGTGATAAAGAGTTCGTCGTAAAGAGTGACGTCGATGCAAGTTTTAACACCAATCCGGTTGACTCGAAGTACCAATCTGGATACGTATAGTGGAGCAACCATTTGGAATAGTACCAAGTGGAGGGTGGTAGCAGTGTTTACGGTTTGATATAGAAATTTGCAAAGTACACATGGATCTGAATGTCGCAGACCCGTTGACTATAAGACCTCTCTCACATGCAAAGCATAATCGAGCCCCAGAACTCATTGGGTGTTAGATTCATAACAATACGAATCACATGGTGATGTGAACTAGATTATTGACTCTAGTGCAAGTGGGAGACTGTTGCAAATATGCCCTAGAGGCAATAATAAATTAGTTATTATCATATTTCCTTGTTGATGATAATCATTTATTATCCATGCTATAAATTGTATTGATCGGAGACTTAGATACATGTGTGGATACATAGACAAAACCATGTCCCTAGTATGCCTCTAATGGACTAGCTCATTGATCAAAGATGGTTAAGGTTTCCTAGCCATGGACATGAGATGTCATTTGATAACGGGATCACATCATTAGGAGAATGATGTGATGGACAAGACCCAAACTACAAACGCTACTGTTTTCTACATGTCAAGTATATGTTCCTATGACCATGAGATCATGCAACTCACGGACATCGGAGGAGTGCCTTGTGTGTATCAAACGTCACAACGTAAATGGGTGACTATAAAGGTGCTCTACAGGTATCTGCGAGGGTGTCTGTTGAGTTGGCATGGATCAAGACTGGGATTTGTTACTCCGTGTGACGGAGAGGTATCTCAGGGCCCACTCGGTAATGCAACATCACAATAAGCCTTGCAAGCAATGTGACTAAGTGTTAGTCACGGGATCTTATATTACAGAACGAGTAAATAGACTTGCCGGTAACGAGGTTGAACTAGGTATGGAGATACCGACGATCGAATCTCGGGCAAGTAACATACCGAAGAACAAAGGGAACATCATACGGGATGAACTGAATCCTTGACATAGAGGTTCGACCGATAAAGATCTTAGTAGAATATGTAGGAACCAATGTGGACATCCAGGTCCCGCCTTTGGTTATTGACCGTAGAGATGTCTCGGTCATGTCTACATAGTTCTCGAACCCGCAGGGTCTGCACACTTAAGGTTTGGTGACGTTTCGGTAGTATAGAGTTATGTATGGTGGTGACCGAAGGTTGTTAGGACTCCCGGATGAGATCCTGGACGTCACGAGGATCTCCGGAATGGTCCGGAGGTAAAGATTGATATATAGGAAGGTGGTGTTTGGACTCTGGAAAGGTTTCGGGCACTTTCGGTAGTGTACCGGGAGTGACGAATGGGTCCCGGGGGTCCACCAGTGGGGCCATCCCACCCCATGGGCTAAAGTCGGCCAAGGTGGCCTAGGCGCAGGGGAGAGAGGGCCAAACTGAATTGGGGTGGAGTCCTCCCCAAGTTCCACCTCTCGTGTAAGAGGTGGACTCCCAGTTGGAGGAGGACTCCCCCTCCACAGGTTCGGCCGAAGCCAAGAGGGAGCCCTCCCCTTGGGCGCAGCCTCCTATCCCCTCCTCCTATATATACTAGTGGATATCTTGGGTTTTGGCACTGAATTTACGGCCACTTCCTACCCGTTCCACCGGTGCTCCTCTAGATCGGATTTCCCTAGTGCTTAGAGAAGCCCTGCCGGAATTGCTCCACCACCATCGTCGGAGCGCCGTCACTCTGCCGGTGAACTCTTCTTCCTCTCCACTTCCTCTTGCTAGATCAAGACGGTGGAAATCGTCATCAAGCTGCACATGTGCTGAACGCGGAGGTGCCATCCGTTCGGCGCTAGATCGGAAGGACCGTGAATAAGATCGCGAGACGGATCGCGGTGAGTTCACGGAACGGATCATGATGAATTCACGAGACGGATCGTGATGAGATCGCGGGACGGATCGTGATGAGTTCGCAGGACGGATCGTGATTGGATCGCATGACGGATCATGATGTTCGACTACACCAACCGCGTTTTGGATTGCGAAGATGTTCGACTACACCAACCGCGTTTCTTAACGCTTCCTGCTTAGCGACTTACAAGGGTATGTAGATCCACTCTCCCTCTCGTAGATGCTCATCACCATGGATAGATCTTGCGTGTGCGTAGGAATTTTTTTGTTTCCCATGCAACGTTCCCCAACATATCTCTCTTTCCCTCTCTTGATCTTGAATACATTGATCATCGCATATTCGCTTTGATCTATCCGATGTAATTCTTTTGTGCAGTGCGTTTGTTGGGATCCAATGAATTGTGGGTTTATGGTTGGACTATTCATGAAAAAGATTTGAGTCTTCTCTGAAATCTATTATGATTCTTATTTGCATGATTATCATAGCTTTGTGAATCTATCCAATCTATTGAAATAGTTTGGCCAACTAGATTGATATTTCTTCAGTGAGAGGGGTGCGTTGTAATGGGTTCAATCTTGCGGTGCTCTATATCCCAGTGACAGAAATGGACATGACATGTCTTTATATTGTTGCCACTAAGGATAAAACGACAGGGTTAATTCATATCGATCGAGTTCTGTTTGTCTACAGCATGTCAATGTTCTCCAAGCATTACTCTGTTTTACTTAATACTCTAGATGCATGCTGGATAGCGGTAGATGGGTGGATTAATAGTAGTAGGTGCTCGCAGGAGTCGGCCTATTTGCTTATGGACTTGATGCCTATATACACATGATCATTTCCATGAATATCATATAACTATGCGCTTTTCTATCAATTGTCCAACAGATTTGTTTACCCACTGTATGCCTACTTCATGAGAGATGCCACTAGAGAAAACTATGCCCCCCGGGTCTACACAAATATATATTTACAAAAATACCATTTACCTTGCTATTATTATTTTCTTTCTATTTTATTTTGCACTTCTTAATTATCTACTACCAACCACACTACTTATTAGCTTGCAACGAGTCCAAGGGGATTGACAACCCTCTTGCCCGCCTTGGGTGCATGTGTTTGGTTCTTTGTGTGGAGTCGCTGAATATGGGGATTGTGTGCTGCTCCTATTGGTTTGATAAACCTTGGTTCTTAACTAAGGGAAATACTTATCTATACTATCCTGCATCACCCGCTCCTCTTTGCTGAAAACCCAACGCAGATCACAAGTATCACTAACCTAGTGGCATATCTAGACAACCTTTTTGTTGCTTAACCTAATTTGTGAAGAAAAGCTAAAAATTTGTAGTTGCCTATTCACCCCTCTAGTCAACCATATCGACAATTTCACTTGTCATAGACATAATGCCTATATATTGATCATTCCATGAATAACGACATAAGTTTTTGGCGTTTCTATCAATTGCCCAACAGTAATTCTCCACCCACTGCTACTATGCTCATGAGAGAGATGTCTCTAGTGAACTCCATGGCCCGCGGCTCCATCTTTATATTTTATATAAAAAAACTTTAAAAAATATTTTTTGTTATTTATTTACTTTAATTTTACATTTCTTTACCCTACACTATCAAATTTAATCCTTGGAATTAACGAGTACAAGGGGCCTCACAACCCTCTTGCTCGTGTTAGGTGCAAGTATTTTCTCTTGTGTGTGCATGAAATATAGATCGTCTGTTTGGATATCTTTCTATTGGTTCAATAACTTTGGTTCTTAAATGAGGGAAATACTTTTCACTACTATATTAATTCACCCTTCCTTTTAGGAGGAAAACCCAACGCATTTCGCAAGTAGTATGAAGGATTTCTGGCGCCGTTGCCGGGGAAGCTATCAAACATACTGAAGCTTCCTTCGCACACATTATCATTTAATTTTTCTATGTTTTACTTGCATTTATTTTCAGTTTACAAAAAAAAATCCAAAATACCAAGAATATCTTGTTTGATTTTCGTGCTTGTTACGATGGCTAATTACCCTGACATTCCTTTTCCTCTCTACTTTCGGCATGGTTTTCAAGATCCTAAGCTTTAAACAGTTAGGTGATGAATCTTGAAAAGAAGTTTGGGATAGATTATTGGAAATGCAGGCTAGGGCTACTCATAAATACCATATTAAATTTTTTCTTAAAAGGTACTAATTTTATTTATCCCTTCATCCTAGGCATGTCTTGGATTTAACATTTGAGGGTTTTTGTTGAGAACAATGCTTTCGAGTCCTATGAAAGAATGAAGAATTTACTAGGTCAATCCACAATACAAGCTATTGAACTCACCATCCTAGTAAGCCACCACCAAACGGAATCGACAAAAGACACCAAAGCTACTATGGATGTTCATTTTAAGGGTTTTTTACAATCCATTCACCAAATTAAAATAAAACCTAGTGCCTCGAAACAAAAGGTATGACACCTTGGATCAAAAATTGGAAAACTTTCACATTCTAAAAACCAAGGTGGAAGCCATTAAAAGAAAATTAGATCAGTTAATCCATTTTATTAAGGAGTGCAATGTAATATAAGTGGAAATGTCCCCGACCTTAGTGGATTACTTGAAAGGACGAAAGATGATAAAACGTGGAACTAAGAATTACGCCTAGCTAGGGATATTTGACAATAGTTCTTGTTGGGAGGCAAACCCGTAGTTATCCTTTGCTTTCATTTTATTTTCTTGAGTCAACATAATTATTGCTATTGTATTAATTACGTTTCTATCTTTTCTTTTGAGTTTTGTGCCAGGTAAACCCTTTGGATGATCTGGATGATAGTTGAATTGATATGATGGAGAGAAAAATTCACGCCCAATATTTGAATTTACATTTTTACTTGAACATGTTAAATTGTTGAAAGTTTTACAAAGTATTTAGAACAAATTTACACACTTCCTATTTTTCAGTTGTTTCGGAGTTACAGAAGTATGGTTTTAATATAGTTCTTTACGTACTATCTTGTGTTAGAGCTATTTTGTTTTTATTGCATAGTGTGCTTGTTTTATTATTCTATGGATTGTATCAAGGGGAGGGGGGTATCAGTCATGGAGGAGTTAGAATATAGTAGATATATATTATTCAAGAACAATTACGGATATATTTATAACAGTACCTCATGAACTTTCTGTTGAGCTTTTTTTGTTGAAGTTTTCAAGTTTTGGGTGAGATCGCGATGGATGAAGGAGTAAGGAGTGACATGACCCTAAGCTTCAGGATTCCAAAGGCATGCCAAGGTTGTATTCAAGCAAGACCCAAGCATCTAAGCTTGGGTATGCCTCGGATGGCATCCCCTCTTTTGTCTACTATCCATTGGTAATTTTACCTAGAGCTATATTTTTATTCATCACGTGATATGTCTTTTGCTTGGAGCGTCATGTATTATATTTTTTTGTGGGTTTTAGTTTGTCGCAATCATTGTTTGCTGCACACACCTATTATAATAGACACACATTCAGTGGAATTTATTAAGATGCTCATCATGCTTCAATTATATCTTTTGAGTTAAGGCAATTATGCTCATGTCCTTCACTTATATCCTTAAAGCACGACGGAAATTATAATTTGCAGAACTCATACTTCATTATTGAAAGTCTGAATAATAAGTGGTAATTTTCACAAGTTATATGTTTAGTCAGAAAATGATAGGTATACAAGAGGTATATAATAAAAACTTTCATGTAGTCACTAAATGCGAATCGTATGATCAATGGTATTGAGGTTATAATATGGGTGCTTACTTGTTTAAGAAAATTTATTAGTAAGAACAATGATATAAAGGTTTGTGATTCACAATTCATTAAAGTATTAGTCGTGGCCTAACAAGGAAGTTGGAGTGTTCTATATCCTTGATTGAAAATCTTTTGTGTTGTCTGTCCGGGAAGTGTCGGTGTACTAAGTATGGGATTTTTTCGTACCCCGTACTTGTGCAGGGACAGTCATAGCCATACTAGCGGCGAGGCCTGCTAGGGAGCAACTGAGAACAAATACAGCAACATCAAGAAGGCATTCAAGTCAAAAGACCAAACACCGAAGGCTGGGACCCCAACAAGGACTTGTCGGGATGGCCTACGGAGCCCCGGAAAGAAGTGCACCTGGCAAGACCCACCATCCTGCCAGCGCAGAGGCGAAGCCCCGGCAAGCCCCCACCAGCACAGAGGTGAAGCCCCGGCAAGCCCTCGCCAGCGCAGAGGCCAGGTGTTGCCTCGCCTGGGGACGTGTCGACGCCATGGCGATGGAGAGGGTAAGCGGTGCCGATTGGACGGGCTCCTGACCCGTCCCGTAGACGGTCAGGGATGCATGACGGAGCATTAAATGCGTTTGTCTCGCACCGTCAGTGTTAGGTACGATAACATTGTACCACTGTACACCCCATGTACGTACTGTACGCCACTATTGGTGACCCCTTCGAGAGTATAAAAGGAGGCCCATGGCGTTATGGTAGAGGACTTTTTGACTTTTGGACTTTGGGTCCGTTCTGCATGAGTAGCATTTGTGTACTATAGCGCTCAAAGAACCTGAGCTAGAACTCATCCAATACGACCAAGCGGGAGTAGGGTTTTACGCATCTTTGTGGCCCGAACCTAGGTAAATCCTCACGCGCTAGCCATCTGATCTGCTCTTTGTGTGAGCCTTCTTCCCCGCCGAACCGTAAATGGATCCCTCCGATCCCATAGGTGTCGTTTCCGCCGACATATTTGGCGCGCCGGGTAGGGGAAAGATCGCGTGAACCTGATCTTGTGACTAGCGTGTCAGTTCCTTTGTCATAATCGTCATCGCCATGGCTCCCAAGAAGAAAGGTTTCACGACGATGGAACCCTCCATGTCCGTCACGCCTGTAGCCGCCCAAGCGGGCGATGGAGTGGGCGCAGACAGAGGAAGCGGAGACCCTATGCCCACGCGGCGCTCCGATGATCAAGACCAAACAAGCAGCAATGCCCGTCGTAGAGACGCTCACGGCAGCAACGGAAACCCCCATATCGCTGGATCTCAGGACGGAGCTATCCCGCTTGTGGGTGGTACGGTAAACTCCGGGGATGGAAGGGCACCTTCGAAGGCACCCACGCCGGCGCATATGCCGCGCCCTTCCCAGGACACACGCGAAGAGCCGCACCACGACGTCAGTGGTTCTCAACGTCCCCATGAAAAAGCTCCTATGCATCACTCCCAAGATGCGTGGGACCAACATGCGCGCTAGCATGCTAGTGGGAGTGGCGTGCAATCGCGGGATCACGACAGAGCTCCTTCTAACATGGTTAGGAGTCAGAGCACCTCGCGTTCTTCATGCCGTTCGCTGCCGACCACGTCGGAAGAAGCAATGGCCCAAGCACAGCTACTCCTGAACTTCCCACCTACCGCGGAGAAGCTCGATGCGTGGAGAGCCACCATTTAGAGCCTTCTCAGCCTCGCTGACAAGTTTCGGTCCACCGAGCTGGCTCACACCAGTGGTGAGGAGGCCGGAGGTGGTGTGACCATGGTGAACTCTCCTCCACAGCAACAACGCCGATCACCGACTCGACAGACCAACGGTTATGATGGTTACTCGACGGCATCGTCTAATCCACGGACTCACTGGGATCAACGTCAAGTTCTTCGGGAACGAAGCAAAGAAGACGCCCAAACTACAATCGAGCAACGGCGGGAAGCGCACCATCATTCTGATAAGCGCGCGGGACCCACTGTAGACAAATCCGTGCTAGGGTATCCCGTTAGCCTACCTTACGAGGTGGGTTGTCCAGCGTTTACCCGTGAGCTACGGCAAGTCCAATGCCCATTTCCCGCACATTCAAGCCAGAAGTCCCGGAGAAATACAACGGCAAGACTCACCCGTCAGAGTTCCTGAGCATCTACACCATTGCGGTGTAGGCTGCCAGGGCTCGTGATGACAAGATATTCTCCAACTACTACCCGTTGGTGCTTAAGCCCAACATCAGGTCGTGGTTGATGCACTTGCCTGAAGGATCCATCTCTTCATGGGTAGATTTGTGCCATGAGTTGGCACCTTTATCGGAGGTCATCAAGCTCCTGGTCAAGAAAGTGATTTACATATCATCCCCCAGAAGGAGGGCGAGACTTTGCGCAACTACAACCAGAAGTTCAGCCGCATACACCACAACATACCAGACGTTCATCCTGCCGATGTTATCAGCACGTTCCATCAGAACATGCGCAACCGCAGGATACGGGAAGAGCTGACGATGAACAAGGCCAGGGATGTTGCCGAGCTCTATGCTCTGGCAGATAAATGTGCTCGGGCTGAAGAAGGGAGGATGCTCCCCGGCGAGGACGCTGGCGCAGGAGTTAACTTTGAGGATGAGGGCACCGCTTCCCCGGTGAAGAATGGCCGGCGGCATAACAAGAAGCGCAAGGGAAAGGCCGTGTTTTCCATCGAGGGATCCAACAACCCCGACATAGCCAAGAAGGGCAAGGTTGATGACCCCATCAAGGATGTTGCCAGGTGCGCCTCCTATCAGGCTTTGGCGACTTCTGACTAGCCGGAATGCTTCGTCAAGCAGTATTGCGAGATCCGTCGCACCAAAGGCCACAATCTCTAGGACTGCCAGCAAGTTGAGCAGTTTGTCGAGAAGCAAAAAGCCGAGTCCGAGAGGCAAGGCAAGGAGAAGAGCCAGGATGGTGCGGAGAGGTCTGACAAGAAGCGTAGTGGCCGTAGAGGTCGTCGCGGTAAGGCCAAGCAACAGAAAGACCGGCCCTCTCATGACCGCGACATGCTAGAGGGGGGTGATGATGACATTATAGAGGACGACGAGTCCAGCAAGCAAGAATTCCAGAAAGCCACAGACACCATGTGCATCGACGGAGGTGCCTTGTTACATTCTTCCCACCACCAACTTAAATAGTGGGCGCATGAGGTTCATGCGACTGAGCCATCTGTCGGCGTCCCGAAGCCTTTGAAATGGTCCAACACGCCTATCATTTTCGATGTTGAGTATCACCCTGATTGCATAACTGCGGTCGGGTGTTTGCCGTTGTTGGTCTTGCCAATGATTCGCAACCTCAAGGTGACAAAAATGTTAGTTGACGATGGGGCCGGCTTGAACTTGATGTCGCCTGAGGTAATCAAGAAATTGCAAATTCCTGATGGAGATCTCGAGTAAACGGACTCGTTTTAGGGGGTCAATCAGGGAAGGAGACATCCCAAGGGAAAGATCACGCTTCCGGTAACATTTGGCATCAATCTGAACTTCAGGTCGGAGAAGGTTGTTTTCGACGTCGCCAACATGCCATTGCCATACAATGGGATCCTTGGCCATCCAGCATTAGCCAAGTTCATGGCAGCGTCGTACCACGCTTACAACATCTTGAAGATACCCGGGACGATGAGCATCATCACTGTCAAGTCTAACAAGAAGAATGCGCTTATCTATGCCGATCAACTCTACTGGGAGGCAGTTGCAGCATCTGCCGCCATGGTACTTTCTCCTACCACTGAATCTCCCAAGAGGAAGAAGCCTGACAAGACCTCTTGCACAGACTCTAGAAAGTGCACCTCCTCAGAGTGTTGCGCTCCTATTGACGATATGCCAGAGAGTTCTGATAACCCACAAGTATAGGGGATCACAACAGTTTTCGAGGGTAGAGTATTCAACCCAAATTTATTGATTCGACACAAGGGGAGCCAAAGAATATTCTCGAGTATTAGTTGTTGAGTTGTCAATTCAACCACACCTGAAAGACTTAATATCTACAACAAAGTATTCAGTAGCAAGGTAATATGGTAGTAACAGTAACGGTGGCAAAGTGATAGTAGCAGTTTGTATTGTTTGTAATAGCAACAACGAAAAACTAACTAAGCGAAGATCAATATAGGAAGAGCCCGTAGGCAATGGATCAGTGATGGATAATTATGTCGGATGGCATTCATCATGCAATAGTTATATCATAGGGTGACATAGAACTAGCTCCAATTCATTAATGTAATGTAGGCATGTATTCCATATGTAGTCATACGTGCTTATGGAAAAGAACTTGCAGGACATGTTTTGTCCTACCCTTCCGTGGCAGCAGGGTCCTATTGGAAACTAAGGGATATTAAGGCCTCCTTTTCATACAGAACCGGACCAAAGCATTAGCAGTTAGTGAATACATGAACTCCTCAAACTACGATAATCACCGGAAAGTATCCCAGTTATTTTCACCCTAGGGGATGCGGATCATAACTCATAATAGGTGTCTACAACTTGCAAGATAGGATCAAGAACACACATATATTCATGAAAACATAATAGGATCAGATCTGAAATCATGGCACCCGGGCCCTAGTGACAAGCATTAAGCATAGCAAAGTCATAGCAACATCAATCTCAGAACATAGTGGATACTAGGGATCAAACCCTAACCAAACTAACTCGATTACATGATAAATCTCATCCAACCCATCACCGTACAGCAAGCCTACGATGAGATTACTCATGAACGGTGGGGAGCATCATGGAATTGGTGATGAAGGATGGTTGGTGGTGACAAAGGCGTCGATTTCCCCTCTTTGGAGACCAAAACGGACTCCAGATCTCGTCTCTCGAGGAAGAACAGGCGATGGCGGCAGCTCCGTATCATGAAACGCAATGAACTCATCTCTCTGATTTTTCTCTTGACAAATAGGGATATATGGAGCTGGAGAGGAGGTCGGAGGAGCCTCGGGGGCCCCACAAGCCTACTCGGCGCGGCTAGGGGGTGGCCGTGGCTAGCAGGCTTGTGGCCTGCTGGTGGCCCCCTCTGGTTAATTCTTGTGCCAGTATTTTTTATTAATTCCAAATATATTCTTTGTAAATTTTTAGGACAATCCGATAACTTTTATTTCTGCACAAAAATAACACCAAGGCAATTTTGCTGAAAACAGCGTCAGTCCAGGTTATTTCCATTCAAATCATGCAAATTAGAGTCCAAAACAAGGGCAAAAGAGTTTGGAAAAGTAGATACGTTGGAGACATATCAACTCCCCCAAGCTTAAACCTTTTCTTGTCCTCAAGCAATTCAGTTCATAAACCGAAAGTGATAAAGAAAAACTTTTACAAACTCTGTTTGGTCTTGCTATTGTAAATATGGTCTAACTTATGTTCAAATTTTCAGCAAAGATTATAAACTAACCACATTCACAATAACATTTAGGCCTCACATTTACTCATGTCAATGGCATAACCAACTAGCAAGCAATAATAACAAGTCTCGGATGAAAACAATTTTATCAAAACAATCATGATACAATATGAGATAATGGTATCTCGCTAGCCCTTTCTGAGACGGCAAAACATAAATGCAGAGCCCCTCTATAGAACAAGGACTGAATAAACATTGTAATTCAAGGTGAGAGAGATCCAGTCATGCTCATACTCAACCTCAATTAATAGAAAGGCATACAAATGACAATGGTGCTCTCTAACCGGTGCTTTTTATAAGAGGATGATGACTCAACAATAAAGTAAATGGAAAGACCCTTCGTGGAGGGAAGCATTGATTTGCAGAGGTGCCAGAGCTCAAGCTTTTAAAACAGAGATAGGTAATGATTTTGGAGCGGTATGATTTCGTTGCTCACATAACGACCAAGAGGTTTTCAATATCTTCCATGCTAAATACATTATAGGCGGTTCCCAAAGCAGAACGTTTATTTGAAGGTTTAAAGTTTAGCACATGCAAATTTACTTGGAATGGCAGGTAAATACCACATATAGGTAGATATGGTGGACTCATATGGAACAACTTTTGGTTTATTGAGATGGATGCACAAGCAGTATTCCCGCTTAGTACAAGTGAAGGCAAGCAAAAGAGTGGGGTGCGACCAATTAGAGAGCGACACAGTCATCAACATGCTTTGAGATTAACCAATATTGAATGCAAGCATGAGTAGGATATAATTCACCATGAACATAAATATCATGGAGGCTATGCTGATTTGTTTCAACTACACACGTGAACATGTGCCAAGTCAAGCCACTTGAATCATCCAGAGGAGGATACCATTCTATCATACCACATCACAACCATTTTAATGCGCATGTTGGCACTCAAGATTAACCATTATCCACTCTTAGCTAATTAAGCATGGCATGAATAACTATAATCTCGAATTGTTATTGCAAACATGTTCAACCCATAATGTACTGAATTCGGAACGATGAGCTAATCATATTTACAAAGGCAAGATAGTTTGAGTTTATACCAGCTTTTCTCCATCTCAATCTTTTCATCAAATATCGTCACTATTTCCTTTCACTTGCACGACCGAACGATGTGAATAATAATAAGAGTGCACGTGCATTGGACTAAGCTGGAATCTGCAAACAATAAACCAAAGGAGAAGACAAGGCAATATGGGCTCTTCATAAGATAAACAATAGTGCATATGAGAGCCACTCAACATGTCACCGTGGTCTTCTCCTTACAACCCAAAGAAAAGAAAGGAAAATTATTTACACGGGAAAGCTCCCAACAAGCAAAAAGAAGAACGAGAAATCTTTTTGGGTTTTCTCTTTAATGCTACAACTAAGCAACTAGGAAATAAAGCTAGAACTAATTTTTTTTGTATTTTCCTAAAAATTTAATTAAACACACAAGAAGAAAGCATAAAGAAGAAAATAAACTACCATGGATAGTACAATGAAAAGCTATGAACATTGACAACTGAAATAAGTGTGTGAACATGAATGTAATGTCGGTGAGAAATACGTACTCCCCCAAGCTTAGGCTTTTGGCCTAAGTTGGTCTAGGGCCTTGGCTAGCTTGGCTAATATCCAAAGTCAAAGTTGGGGTTGTGCTGGGCTGCGGCAGCTACTGCCTGTACCACTGCAGCATGAAGGCGAGCGGTTTCTGCATTTCGCTCGTACTCGTTTGCCTCCTCTCTCGTTATAAAATATCTCTGCTTTTCCTGAAAGTTAAAGAAGGCAGGAGCATGAAGGCTAACATGGGCAACACGTTGCATGTCAAAAATTAGTCGGTACTGGAGGGATTGTTCGTTTCTTTCAAGAAGCTGAAAGCGCACGAAAGCCTCATAATCAAGGAAAGTAGGGGGTAACTCAATGTCATTCCCTCTTTTGGGTACCCCAAGATACTTAGCTACACGGGTGGCATAAATTCCACCAAAGAAATCTCCATCCTTAGCATTATGATGTAACCTCCTCGCAATAATAGCCCCCAAGTTATATCGTCTATCTACCATTACCATGCTCTTAAGAATACTCAGATCAGGCGTGCAAAGGTGGCTATGCTCAAGTTTACCATTAATACATCTACCTATGAAGAGAGCGAAATACTGTATAGCCAGAAAGTGAATGCTCCCCAAGTTGGCTTGTGTAATGATTCTAGTTTCTCCCATGGTGATGCTAGCAAGGAAATCATTATATTCATTTTTATGAGGATCGCTACGACTAATCCACTGTGGCATTTTGCATGCATCATTAAAATCTTCTAGGTCCATGTTATAGGTCTTATCATGAAGATCAAATAGAATAGAATGAGAATTACGCCTAGATGAAAATTCCAACCTCCGCACGAAAGAATCGGTGAGTTGATAGTATTGCTTGCATCGATCTGAAATGAAATCCTCAAGGCCAGCATTCCTTATGTACGCATAAAACTCTTCCTTAAATCTGGCGTTTTCCATGAGTTGATCCGACGACCATTCACAAGGCAGTACTCGAGCTTCCCTGGGTAGTTCAAACTAGGGCACGTAACGCGAGTCTCGGGGCTTTCTTGCTCGAGGAACCCCGTTGGTACATTCTCCTAAACATCTTTCTTTCTCTGAAAAGTTTCTGAAATTTTTAGTGGACGAAAATAAAGGTGAAAAAAAACTCAACAAAACTCAAAGCAACTACTCCCTCAAGTGCCTAGAGACCATATCATGCTTCAAAACTACTTGGGACCATACAAATTTGACATGCAAGCTCAAGAACAAGGTCACCACAGCAGCAAAAAATTGCAATATATAAGGTACTAGAACAAAAACGAATTGGACTATCGGAGGAGTCACAGACTGATGAGCAATCCCCTAAAACAGATTTGCAGATGGAGTTTTGAGCAAGGAGATCGAAAATGGCAGCAAGATGACCTAGAACACGGGTTTGAGCAATGGTGGGATTTTTTCTAGGGTAAGATGAAGTGACTGGATGCTGGAATAAGTGGACGGGGGCCACATTGGACCCACAAGCTTGCTAGGCGCAGCTAGGGGGGTGGCCGTGCCTTGCAGGCTTGTGGCCCATTACGGTAGCCCCCTGATGCATTCTTAGTGCCAAAAATTCTTAAATGTTCCAAAAAAAATCATACTAAATTTTCAGGGGATTATGGGAACTTTTATTTTCAGGTCATTTTTCTATTGCACGGAAAACTCAGAAAACAAAAAAATAATGGTATTTTTACTTAATTTCATCAGGATAACAGAAAGTAAAAGTTAGGTGCAGGAAGTTGTTCTTTCTAAATTCATCCATCTCATGCTCCTCAAAATGAATCCATCAATAAGGTTGATCAGGTCTTATTAACGAACTTCTTTCGAATGACATGAAACCGAAGAATTTTCGGATAACACTAAGTTACCTCAATGGGGATATGCATTTACCCAACAATAAGTATATCATATTTATTCTTGACAGTAGGAAGAGGGAACTCAAAGTCTCCAATAATAATTGATGGAATTTTTTCAATAGAGTTGATACTATGAACTTGAGGTTGTTTCTTCAGAAAGTGTACCGTATGTTCATTACCATTAATATGAAAAGTGACATTGCCCTTGTTGCAATGAATAACAGCCCCCGTAGTATTCAAAAAGGGTCTACCAAGGATGATCGGCATATTGTTGTCCTCTGGAATATCAAGAATAATAAAGTCCGTCAAGATAGTATCATTTGCAACTATGACACGTACATCCTCACAAATACCAATAGGTAGAGCAGTTGATTTATCAGCCATTTGCAAAGAGATTTCAGTAGGTGTAAACTTATTCAAATCAAGTCTACAGTATAAAGAGGAAGGCATAACACTAACACCAGCTCCAAGATCACATAAAGCAGTTTTAACATAATTTTCTTTAATAGAGCATGGTATAGTAGGTACTCCGGGATCTCCTAGTTTATTAGGTATTCCACCTATAAAAGTATAATTAGCAAGCATGGTGGAAATATCAGCTTCTGGTATCTTTTTTTTGTCACAATATCTTTCATATACTTAGCACAAGGAGACATTTTCAAAATATCAGTCAAGCGCATACGTAAAAAGATAGGTCTAAGCATTTCAGCAAAGCGCTCAAAGTCCTCATCATCCATTTTCTTGGATGGTTTAGGAGGAAAGGGCATGGGTTTCTGAACCCATGGTTCTCTTTCTCTACCATGTTCCTAGCAATGAAGTCTCTTTTATCATATCTTTTATTCTTAGGTTGTGGGTTATCAAGATCATCAGCAAGTTTAATCTCCACATCATTATCATTACTAGGTAGAGCATCAGCATGAACATCATTATTAATGTTATCATTAGGCTCATGTTCATCACTAGATTGTGTCTCAGCATCAGAAATAGAAATATCATTTGGATTCTCAGACGTATCTATAACAAGTTCACTAGCAGCATGCAAAGTACTATCATCATTCTTTTTCCTACTCTTACTAGAAGGAATAGCTGCATCAGTATTAGCTCTGTGAGAATCTTGCTCAATTCTCCTAGGATGGCCCTCAGGATACAAAGGTTCCTGAGTTATTCTACCACCTCTAGTCACAAATTTAACAGAATGATCATTGTCTTTACTATTCATCTCATTAAGCAAATCATTTTGAGCCTTAAGTACTTGTTCTACTTGAGTGGTTACCATGGAAGCATGTTTACTAATGAGCTTAAGATCATTGACAGTTCTACTCAAATAGTCACCCAAGCGATCAAGCATATACGCATTATATTTCAATTGTCTACTAACATAGGCATTGAAATTTTCTTGCTTCACAATAAAATTATCAAATTCATCCAAGCATTGGCTAGCAGACTTATTATAAGGAATATCTCCTTCATCGAATCTACTGAGAGAATTTACCTCGACTACCTGTGTCGGGTTATCAAGACAATGTATTTCTTCAATAGGTGGTAGATTCTTAACATCTTCAGCTTTTATACCCTTTTCTTTCATAGATTTCTTTGCCTCTTGCATATCTTCAGGACTGAGGAGTAGAATACCTCTTTTCTTTGGAGTTGGCTTTGGAGGTGGTTCGGGAATAGTCCAATCATTATCATTGCTCAATATATTATTCAATAGTAATACAACTTGTTCAATAGTTTGTTCCCTGAAAACACAACCATCACAACTATCCAGGTAGTCCCTAGAAGCATCGGTTAGTCCATTATAAAAGATGTCAAGTATTTCATTTTTCTTGAGAGGATGATCAGGCAAAGCATTAAGTAATTGGAGAAGCCTCCCCCAAGCTTGTGGGAGACTCTCTTCTTCAATTTGCACAAAGTAAAATATTTCCTACAAGGCAGCCTGTTTCTTATGGACAGGAAAATATTTTTCAGAGAAGTAATAAACCATGTCCTGGGTACTACGCACACAACTAGGAGCAAGAGAATTAAACCATTTCTTACCATCACCCTTTAATGAGAAGGGAAACAACTTAAGAATATAGTAATAACGATTTTTTCCTCATGAATAAATAGGGTGGCTATATCATTCAATTTGGTAAGGTGTGCCACAACAGTATCAGATTCATAACCATGGAAAGGATCAGATTCAACCAAAGTAATTAACTCAGGATCGACAGAGAAATCATAATCCTTATCAGTAACAAAGATGGGTGAAGTAGCAAACTTAGGATCATATTGCATTCTAGCATTCAGAGATTTTTCCTTCCACTTGCGAAGCAATTTCTTAAGATCATCTCTATCCTGAAAAGCTATAAAGTCCCTAGCTACCTCTCCTTCTATAACATAACACTCAGGTATATCAGGCAATTCATATCTAGGAGAGCTAGGTCTAGAAGGTGAATCATAATGTTCAGTTTCAATAATTTCATCAGATTCAGAAATATTATCAGTTTCAGCATTAGCTCTAGCAATTTGTTCATCAAGAAATTCACCCAGGGGCACAATATCATCAAGCAAAGTATTATCATAAGCATCACGCATAGCAGAAGTAGCATCATCAAGTACTTGCGACATATCAGAATTACTAGCAGGTGGTGGTGTCGGAAATTTCTCATAACAGAAGGTGAATCAAGTGCAGAGCTAGATGACAGTTCCTTAGCTCCCATCGTAGTAGAGGCATAGATCTTCGATTTTGGATCTTTCAGATTCTTCATAGTGATCAAAAAATATATATCCCAAGTGACTAAGAGAATAAAGCTATGCTCCCCGACAACGGCGCCAGAAAAAGCTCTTGATAACCCACAAGTATAGGGGATCACAACAGTTTTCGAGGGTAGAGTATTCAACCCAAATTTATTGATTCAACACAAGGGGAGCCACAGAATATTCTCGAGTATTAGCAGCTGAGTTGTCAATTCAACTACACCTGAAAGGCTTAATATCTGCAGCAAAGTATTCAGTAGCAAAGTAATATGGTAGTAACGGTAACAGTGGCAAAGTGATAGTAGTAGTTTATAGTGTTTGTAATAGCAGCAACGGAAAAGTAAATGAGCGAACATTAATATATGAAGAGCTCGTAGGCAACGGATCAATGATGGATAATTATGTCGGATGGCATTCATCATGCAACAGTTATAACATAGGGTGACACAGAACTAGCTCCAATTCATCAATGTAATGTAGGCATGTTTTCCATATATAGTGATACATGCTTATGGAAAAGAACTTGCATGACATCTTTTGTCCTACCCTCCCGTGGCAGTGGGGTCCTATTGGAAACTAAGGGATATTAATTCCTCCTTTTAATAGAGAACTGGACCAAAGCATTAGCACTTAGTGAATATATGAACTCCTCAAACTACGATAATCACCTCATAGAATCCCAGTAATTGTCACCCTGGGGGATGCAGATCATAACACGTAATAGGTGTCTACAACTTACAAGATAGGATCAAGAACACACATATATTCATGAAAACATAATAGGTTCAGATCTAAAATCATGGCACTTGGGCCCTAGTGACACGCATTAAGCATAGCAAAGTCATGGCAACATCAATCTCAGAACATAGTGGATACTAGGGATCAAACCCTAACCAAACTAACTCGATTACATGATAAATCTCATCCAACCCATCACCGTCTAGCAAGCCTATGATGAGATTACTCACGAACGGTGGGGAGCATCATGGAATTGGTGATGAAGGATGGTTGGTGATGACGAAGGCATCGATTTCCCCTCTCCGGGGCCCAAAAAGGACTCCAGATCTGGTCTCCGAGGAAGAACAAACGATGGTGGTGGCCCTGTATCGTGAAATGCGATGAACTCTTCTCTCTGATTTTTCTCTCGATAAATAGGGTTATATGGAGCTGGAGAGGAGGTCGGAGGAGCCACAGGTGCCCCACAAGCCTGCTCGGCGCGACTAGGGGGTGGCCGTGGCTAGCAGGCTTGTGGCCTGCTGGTAGCCCCCCCTGATTAATTCTTGCGCCAGTATTTTTTATTAATTCCAAAACTATTCTCCATAAATTTTCAGGACGATCCAAGAAGTTTTATTTCTACACAAAAATAACACCAAGGCAATTCTTCTGAAAACAGCATTAGTTCCGGGTTAGTTCCATTCAAATCATGCAAATTAGAGTCCAAAACAAGTGCAAAAGAGTTTGAAAAAGTAGATACGTTGGAGACGTATCAAGTTCCACCGGCAAGAGCAAGAAGTCCAAGGTAGCTCCGCCAGAGACTAAGAAGGTGCCCGCCAAGGAGGATGGTACGAGAGGAACTTTCACCATCAGTTCCACCCCTTGATGACAAATAGGAAAGCACGCTCGTCGCCTTCCTGCGGGCGAATGTCGATGTGTTTGCATGGCAACCATCTGATATCCCCGGTGTTCCCAAGAAGGTGATTGAGCACCACCTTGCCGTCTATCCACACATGCGGCCCGTCAAATAGAAGGTCAAGAAGTAGGATTTGGAGCGGCAACAGTTTATTGCCTTAGAAATCAAGAAATTAGAAGCGACTGGCTTGATCAGAGGAGTACTCCATCCAACATGGTTGGCCAATCCAGTTGTAGTGCACAGGGCGAATGGGAAATGAAGTCTATGTATTGACTTCACAGATATAAATAAGGCCTGCCCCAAAGATCCTTTTCCCTTGCCGCGCATCGACCAGATTGTGGACTCCACCGCCGGCTGCGACTTGTTGTCTTTCCTTGACGCCTATTCAGGTTATCATCATATTTTCAAGGCCAAGGAAGACGAAGAGAAGACCACATTTATCACCCCATGTAGCACATATTGTTTTTTGCGCATTCCTTTTAGGTTGAAAGGTGATGGTTCTACGTTTGCATGAGCGGTCCAGATTGGTTTTGAGCCCTAGCTGCATAGAAATATGGAGTCTTATATGGATGACATAGTGGTCAAAAACAAGGACAGGGCTACGCTCATATCAGACCTAGAAGAAACATTTACAAATCTGCGCAAGATCAACTTGAAGGTCAACCCTGAGAAGTGTGTGTTTGGTGTCCCATCCGGCAAGCTTCTCGGGTTCTTTGTATCTTAACGTGGAACTGAAGCAAATCCCGACAAGATCAAAGCAATTGAGCAAATTGAAGTGCCAGGACGTGTCAGGGATGTGCGTCATCTTCCGGCTGTGTTGCCGCTCTGAGTAGGTTCATTTCAAAATTTGCTGAGCGTGCCCTGCCCTTTTTCAAAATCTTGAAGAAGGCGGGTCCGATGAAATGGACTCCGAAAGCGGAGGTAGTGCTACAGGATTTGAAGAAGTACCTCTTCGCTCCACCAGTCCTAGTCACGCCAAAACCACAAGAGCCGTTGCTGCTATATCTAGCAGCAACAAATCAAGTGGTGAGTGTTGCGTTAGTGGCTGGAAGAGAAGTTGATGAAGAAGCAGCAGCGGCGGCAGGACCACCAAGCGACAAGCCAGGATATACCCCGACAGAATCTGGTGCTGACAAGGCAGGATATGCGCAGTCGAATGAGGCAATTGAGAGGAAGAAGATGGTGCAACACCCAGTCTATTTTGTCACCTCCCTTTTGTAGGGGGCTAGTTCAAGATATTCTGGCATGCAAAAGTTTCTCTTCGACGTGCTTATGGCCTCGAGGAAGCCGTGCCATTACTTCCAAGCACATGAGATCACCATTGTCACTCGCTTCCCGTTGAAGCGGATTTTGTGGAACCCTGATGCTACCGGCAGGATTGTGGAGCGGGCTTTGGAACTATCAAGCTTTGGTCTCAAGTTTGAAAGTACTTCGACCATCCAGAGGAGAGCCTTGGCGGAGTTCATTACGGAAAGGACCCCAACGCCAGATGAAGAAGTTCGAGAGTCAACTCTCCCCGTCAAGGAAACAAATCAAGAGTGGATCATGTATTTTGATGGAGCCTTCTCGCTACAAGGCGCTGGTGCCGGAGTACTGCTTGTCGCACCCAATGGGGAGCACCTGAAATATGTGATTCAAATGCATTTTCCTCGGGAGAGGTCAACAAACAATACTGTGGAATATGAAGGGCTACTTGCCGGTCTCAGGATCGCGGTAGATCTTGGGATTAAGAAACTTATTCTCGGGTGTGATTCTCAACTTGTTGTCAAGCAAGTGAATAAGGATTATCAGAGTCCATTGATGGAAGCTTATGTAGATGAAGTGAGAAAGTTGGAAGAACATTTTGATGGTTTGCAAATGGAGCACGTTCCGCGTGCAGAGAACAACATTGCTGATGGCCTGTCAAAGTGTGTTGCCCTTAAGTTGCCTATGGAACCAGGAACTTTTGTGCTCTGACTAACTCAACCATCCGTGAAACCATCAATTGGACAAGAGAAAAGAAGAAAGATGAGTTCCAACAAGTATTTCCTGGCAAAGCTCCCAGAATCCGCTGGCAAGGTAGTTGTCGGGAATGACGCTAGGCTTGCCGGTGAGCGTCACGCTTCGGTAGGACCTCAGGCTCTTGCCGTGGAAGCACACGCTCCCACCAAGCCTATCGGGGGTAGCGGCTCTGGCAGTGCCTCGAGCCCTTGTCGTTGAGACAAATGCTTCCCCGGTGGAGGATATGCCTTTAGTCCTTGTTGTCGAGCCCCAGGCTGCAGCATGGGCACAACACATCGTCCATTTCCTTCAAACAGGAGAACTCCCAGAGGAAGAAGAAGAAGCAGAGAAATTATCCCGCTGGTCAAATATGTACCAGTTCATGGACAACATTTTGTACAGAAAGAGGTCGAATGGTGTGAAACTCAAATGCATTTCTTGGGAAGATGGACTGGAGCTGTTGACGGATATACATGGAGGCATATGTGGCTCCCACATAGGATCAAGAGCCCTTGCCGGTAAGGCATTCCAGCAAGGTTTCTTTTGGCCCACTGCCCTCCAGGATGTAACTATGCTAGTAACCAAGTGTGTAGCATGCCAGTTTCATTCGAAGAAAATGCATCAACCAGCTCAAGCTCTTTAGACAATCCCTCTCTCCTAGCCATTTTCGGTCTTGGGGCTCGACATCCTGGGCTCCTTTCCCCGCAATGCCGGGGGCTTTGAGGACTTTTACGTCGCTACCAACAAGTTCAAAAAGTGGCTAGAAGTGGAACCAATGAGGAAGGTGAAAACACAGTCAGCCGTCAAGTTCTTCAAAGGACTAGCTTGCTGCTTTGGTGTTCCAGACAGGATCATCACCGACAATGGCACATAGTTCACGAGCCGCACCTTCATGTAGTATGTCCAAGACCTTGGCGGCAAGATCTGTTTTGCTTTTGTTGCCCACCCAAGGAGCAACGGCCAGGTGGAAAGGGCTAATGTTGAAGTACTACGAGGCCTTAGGACAAGAACTTTCGACATGCTGCTCAAGTGCGGAAGACGCTGGATTGATGAGTTACCGGCGGTTCTTTGGTCAATCAGAATGACACCAAATCGAGCCACCGTCCGGAAGCCCTTCTCCTAGGTATACAGGGCAGAAGAATTTGTCCCCACGGAACTCACATACGGGTCACCTCGAGTGCTCGCTTATGACGAGCTTGAGTAATAGCAGTTGCGGCAAGATGACGTGATGCTCCTTGAGGAAGATCGTCTTCAGGCTGTTGTGCGAGCTGCACACTACCAGCAAGTTTTGCACCGCTATCATAGCCGCAAGGTTCATGCCCAAAGTGTTGAGGAAGGCGACCTTGTTCTTCGGTGCATTCAGTCCGCCAAGAATTCAAACAAGTTGACGCCAAAGTGGGAAGTCCCTTATCAGGTAGTGCGAGTCACCAGGCCTGCAACAGTCCGCCTAGAGACCAAAGATGGAATCATAGTGAGCAACTCATGGAATATCGAACATCTTCGTAAGTTCTACCCATGAGGCACGGTTGCTGGGCGTCTCGGCAACCACCTTTTGTACAAAGTCTTACCGCCAAAGCATGTAATCCTTTGTACAAAGCCAGGCGCAGACCCTATGCATAGTTGAATAAAGCTAAGTGTTCTAGAAATCTTCTTGATTCTCATGTTTACTTATGTACATGTTTGTCTGAGATATTGTACTGAGCTTAATCCCAGAGCTAACGAATCGCCAAGGTTCCATATCCCTATTTTCTATTCTTTCTTTTTCTGAAAGGACAGAAGGTTCCCTCACGTGCAGCTTTGCCGGGGGAGAATGGTGGTATGGATACCGACGAACAACATTAAAGGAAAACATCTTGTCGGAAGGAGTATGGCAACGAAAAGCTAAGTTGCAAAACCCTAAGTGAACTCTTACTGTGACGTAATTTTCCTTAGACGATTTCTACTTTTGTATGGAACACTTGCATTCTAAGGAACCTTGCCGTGATTGATGGTGCCCTTGCTCTGTTTCGAGTCCGCTCAATGGCTTAAGTGGCTGCGCTCGTGCCCCTGTTCTATTTTTAGTCCGCTCAACGGCTCAAGTGGCTGCGCTCGTGCCCTTACTCTGTTTCGAGTCTGCTCAACAACTTAAGTGGCCATGCCAAGAATTTCGAGGTATCTTGCCGGCAGTGGCACCGCCAGCAGGCTACTAAGGACCCGCTCCTCGAACCGCTAGCGATAGGGCTACACATGTTGACAAGGGTTTTTCAAAAAAGCGTAGGGAAAACACCATGCAAAGAGGAATCTAACAAGGAGAGTAGTATACAATCTTTCAAATAGGGTGAAACTTACATGAGATGTCGCCTCTTTCTAAGTACATCTTTATTTGACTTTCTCCCTAGGGGAGATTACAAGAAGAAAAAGATAGAAGGAGGAGGTAGAGTACAAGAAGAAAAAGATAGCAAGGGGTCTCCGACGAGGGCCTGGCCCCTCCTGGACCAGCATTCCACGGAGGAGAAGACCAACACTACACGCATGAGGGGAGGAGCCCCAAAAGCCAAAGTCCACGGGCCTGCTGGAAGATCCAGCTGGAAGATGAAGCAGCGCCCGAGACAAGGACGCCCAACAAGATCGTCTTGCCGGGAGGGGGAGAGGCGTGAGGTTGACGATGATGGTGCGGCCGCCAATCAGTCAGAGCTCATGTCGTCGTATTCTGACTTGACAGCCTGGAGCTCGGACTCATCGTTGCTTTCACCGACACCGTCCTCGTCGTTGCTGCCGCTCAAGGATGAGCTTTCGGAGCCGCTTGAGCTCTCTTTGCAGCAGCTAAGACGGATGCCTGAGTGCCCATAAATCTTGACGGAGTGACGATTGGCCTCCATCATTTTGAAATGAAGGACGTGCCCATCCTCGAGGTTGTGGGTGTGGGTGAAGGTTTTCTAACCACGCCTGAAGAACATGATGCGTCTCTTCGGATACTCGACGTCCACTCGCGTGGGGCCATTACAGCAACCATGCGCCCGCAACCACAAAACGGGAGCTCGTCGACCTCCATCGCCCTGGCGAAAGGGTGACGGAGGCGTAGATGGCTCCAAAGGGGACCGTGCAGTTTGAGGACGAACTCCAATGTCGTCCCATTGACGTGGGTCTCTCAGAGGAAGGGGCCTAGCATCGGAGGGAGGGATGGAGCAACACTCCGCCTACCCCGGCCTCGGCCTCCACGTTGACCACGGCCTCTCGCGTTCCTCCAACCACGAGCACCCGGGTCACCCTCTGCCTCTGCGGCGGAAGCGGTGGCATGATCCAGACGAGAACTCCTCCTTGGTTCGGAGGATGGTGGCCACCCTCACCCCCTAGTCGTGGCCAAGTGCGGATGCCACTCAAGGCTTGGAACAGATGGAAGGGCGAGCTCTAGAGATTCGCACGTGATAAGGGAGGAAGGATGGATGAGCATCGCCCCTGCTGCCCCTCAATTTATAGGGGGAAGCACGGGGGCAGGCTCTCCCCCGCTCCAAGAGCCGCCGCCCACCTCCTCCAATGACGTCACCCATGATCACGGGACGAACAACAACCGCCCCGTTACTCCAATCCATGAAACTGAGGTTTGTGACACGGCCAGGACTTTAAGTCACGGGCGCTCGTTGCTGGCTCCCCGCTATGCATGCAGCGCGCGTGGCGGAAACGGCCTAACGCAACAATTGAAATAATTATTACCGTTCCGCACACGTCCCTCACATCCCGCATTCAATGGGCGTCGTGGGGGGGGCACAGAAGATGGAATGATTACAGCAGTTAACCCATGCATGCGTGCACGTGCACTGTTTGGGCCTAGCCCAACAACGCCTCGCACCATGTATGGCCCAGGCCCGGGGGCTCCTATCGGTGTACTAAAGTATGGGCTTTTTTAGTACCCCGTACTTGTGCACGGACAGTCATAGCCATACCAGCGGCGAGGCCTATCAGGGAGAAACTAAGAACAAATAGATTAACATTGAGAAGGCATTCAAGTCAACGGACCGAAGACCGAAGGCTGGGACCCCGACAAGGACTTGTCGGGATGGCCTACGGAGCCCCGGAAAAAAGTGCACCCGACAAGGCCCCACCATCCTGCCAGCGTAGAGGTGAAGCCCCCGCAAGGTGAAGCCCCAGGAAGCCCCTATGAACGTAGTAGCCAGGTGTCACCTCGCCTAGGCATGTGTCGAGGCCCCGGCGATGGAGAGGCTAAGTGGTGCCGATGGGACGGGCTCCTGTCCCATCCCGTAGATGGCCAGGGACTCCTGACAGAGCATTAAATGCGTTTGACTTGCATCGTCAGTGGTAGATACGATAACACTATAGCACTGTACACCCCGTGTACATACTGTACGTCACTGTTGGTGATACCTTCGAGAGTATAAAAGGAGGCCTAGGGCGTTATGGTAGAAGACTTTTCGACTTTTGGACTTTGGGTCCATTCTGCATGAGTAGCAGCTCTGTACTATAGTGCTCCCAGAACCTGAGCTAGAACTCATCCAATACGACCAAGTAGGATTAGGGTTTTACACATCTTTGTGGCCCGAACCTGGGTAAATTCCCGTGCGCTAGCCATCTGATCTACTCTTTGTGCGAGCCTTCTTCCCCATCGAACCAGAAAGGGATCCCTCCGATCCCATAGGTGTCGTTTCCCCCGATAAGGAGCATGGTGGTTAACTCCTGCCAACACTACTGTAGGATGCTGCTAATGCGACACTACAATCAGAGACCCTTCGACGAAACTATTAGCAATGCATTAATCGCAAACGGTATAGTTCAAGCTCTGTTGCCAATGACATGAACTGTGTGCGATGGAGGATCCATCAAATACGGTTCCGAAAATATTTGCGTGTGCGATCTATGGTAGATAGTTGACTTTTAAGAACTGTTTGTGATGAGGTGAAATGGCACAAATGGTTAATCAAACATAGATGTGTGTGATATTTGACATACATGTCCCTCAGATGAACTGTTCGCGATGACATGGAAGAACACAAACGATGCGGCGTAACAAGGTGTGTGTGATAGGCTGCAAATAGTTCGATAATCACAACTGTGTGCTATAATTCTGGACAACACATACGATTTGTTTTTCTGAATTGTGTGCTTGATAGGGCACACAATTCAAGAAACCAAATGTGTGTGATATTTTGAATGATCACTGACGAATCTGTATTCTTAACCGTTTGCGATGAGATCGAGAGGATA
Source organism: Hordeum marinum (assembly GCA_022496015.1). NCBI lineage: Eukaryota > Viridiplantae > Streptophyta > Magnoliopsida > Poales > Poaceae > Hordeum > Hordeum marinum. The sequence goes on along the minus strand of CM039673.1, from coordinate 365,996,097 downwards.
GACAAAGTTAAGGAATAAATATGAGCAAACGACAACAGATTTAAGGATTAAAGTCTGTTTTACTTCTTCTTGTCGTTGTTAGATGGCCTTGTGTCATCAGCATGACGTGGACGCTTCTTGCCACTGATCGCTGGATTTTCATCGCCATCGTCATTGATGTCCTTGTCGTCGTTCTCCGTGTTCTGACCATTCTTCCTCCTCATCGTGGTCTTCTTCTTCGTCCTTCGGCGACTCCTCGATGTCTTCCTCCTTGTCCGACCATTCCTCCTCCTCATCGTTGTTGTCTTCTTCGTCGGTCGGCGGCTCCTCATCCGTTTGGTCGTCGTCCGATGACTCCGGCGGTGGCATCCCTTCCATGAGCTGGATAAAATGGAGGTCAAGGCTTGATGTTAGACTCATGGAAGACAAGCACAATGATTCTGTGGTTGACCCCAGACTGGCGGAACTATCGTCCTCGCTGTCGCTCGACATTGCTGTGCTACGTAATTAAACAACCGGTGAGAAAGCGAGATTGCAGAGTGCATGGGAGTGTAGAGTGGCCGGCCGGGACGACGATGATGGTGGCAACTGAAGCGTGGTGTGAAAACAAGTGGAATGGCAATTGAAGCGGGGGATTGACGAATTATATTGGTGCCGTGGCAGGTGGTTAGAATTCCAATATAATCAACCGCAATTGTGTGCACCCGGCCCGTCGCTCTAAATTCCCGCTACTATGCAATTATCAATATGCCAAATGTTTCACATGTGTACATTTTAGGTGTTCACACGGTTCGCTAGATGCATTGTTTAACTACCCACATGCTTATATGAAACGCAACAGGTGTGAAATAGTAGGCATTTAACATAGGACTGTTGGTAAGCAATAGATGAGTTCTGCTTATTGATGTAGCCATTAATAATCAAATGAAACCCCTAATGATCATTGCAAACAGTGCATAGAAGATGGCTAACGCGCAAACTACAACTACACATGCTAGTTCCTTCTTGTCTCTTGCTTTAATATGTTGCTTGTGATTGATTCTTTCTTGCTTCATCGTAGTGATTGTACACTCCAGATTAGTCAGTTCCTTCTTTAACTTTATGTTATCTTCTACAAGATTGGTGATAATACTCTGAGCCCTACCATGCCATTCCTCATCCAGCCAGTTAAGAAAGGCACAAGCCTCATATCCCTGCGAATGTTAAATAATCAGGATGAGTGGGGGGCATTAACTGAACTTAAGGGATGAACTTATCACTAATGTCTAAGGGGCAATCGAGAAATCATCTACCAATGTCGAATCCCTCCGTGCATACATGTCAAGCGGGAGTGCGTCCGTGCACACAACTCAACTTTTAGTACTTCTCGGTGGCGTAAAACTCGGAATCAAACTCATGTTGCGGGAGTCTACTTGAGTCAAACTTTGGATCTGGCATTCGATCAATTTCATGTGTGTGTCAGGAGGGATAATTTTTGATTGTTCCATGCTATTATATTATCTGTTTTGGATGTCTTATATTCGTTAATATGCTATTTTATATTATGTTTGGGACTAACCTATTAATCTAGAGCCCAGTGCCAGTTTCCGTTTTTTCCTTGTTTTTGAGTTTCGCAGATAAGGAATATTAAACGGAGTCCAAACAGAATAAAACCTTTGGAAGGAATTTTTCTAGAACAAAAGGAAACTACGAGACTTGAGAACCAAGGCAGAGTAGCCACCATGGGGCCACAAGCCCTAGGGGCGTGGCCAGGGGGGTAGGTCGCGCCGGGCAGGCTTGTGGGCCCATGGAAGCTCCCCTAACCCTAATCTTTGGCCTATAAACTCCCAAATATTCCATCATTATCAGAACGAGCCACAAAAACACTTTTCTGTGGCCAGAAGCCTCCGTTCCCGAGAGATCCAATATTGGAGCCTTTTCTGGTAATCTGTCGGAGGGGGGTTCGATCACGGAGGGCATCTACATCAACTCCACTGCCCCTCCGATGATGCAGGAGTAGTTCACTATAGACCTATGGATCTATAGCTATTAGCTAGATGGATTCTTCTCTCTCTTTGCTTCTCAATACCATGTTCTTCATGATCTACATCGAGATCTATCCGATGTAATACTCTTCTGTGGTGTGTTTGTCGAGATTCGATGAATTGTGGATTTATGTTTAGATTATCCATGAATATTATTTGAGTCTTTCCTGAATTCTTATATGCATGATTTCATATCTTTGCAAGTCTATTCGAGTTATTGGTTTGGTTTGGCCAAATAGATTGGTAGTTCTTGCAACGGGAGAAGTGCTTAGTTTTGGGTTGAATCTCACGGTGTCCTCACCCAGTGACAAAGTTGGGGTAGCGAGGCACGTATTGTATTGTTGCCATCAAGGGTAAAAAGATGGGGTTTTCATCATATTGCTTGAGTTTATCCCTCTACATCATGTTATCTTACTTAATGCGTTACTCTGTTCTTCATGAACTTAATAGTCTAGATGCAGGCAGGAGTCGGTCGATGTGTGGAGTAATAGTAGTAGATGCAGAATCGTTTCGGTCTAATTGTCATGGATGTGATGCCTATATGCATAATCATTGTGTTGGATATCTTCATAATTATTTGCTTTTCTATCAATTACTCGACAGTAATTTGTTCACCCACCATAATACTTGCCATCATGAGAGAAGCCATCTAGTGAAACCTATGGCCCCCGGGTCTATTTTCCATAATATACTTTCAGATCTAAACCAAAAATACTTGTTGTATTATTGTTAATTTTAGTTTTACTTTTTTTTCAAGCATCCTATTATATCTATCTCTATTAGATCTCATCCTTGCAAGTAACCGTGAAGGAATTGACAACCCCTTTATAGCGTTGGGTGCAAGAGTTTGATTCTTTGTGCAGGTACATCTGTTGGTGACTCTCTTGTATCTCCTACTAGATGGATATCTTGGTTCTCAAAAACTGAGGGAAATACTTATCTAATTTGCTGCATCAAACCGTTCCTGTTCACGGGAAACTAAGGCATGCTCGAGAAGTAGCAAGAAGGATTTCTGGCGCCATTGTCGGGGAGATACATAGCAAGTCAAGATAAGAACTCTCTCGTTAACTTGGCTATTTGTGGTTTGGTTGGGGGGAGATCTACATGAAGCCTACCAAGTCACTATCACAAACTCATCTCTTACATTTACGTTATTTGCCATTTGCCTCTCGTTTTCCTCTCCCCCACTTCACAAATTTGTCGTTCTATTCGCCGTCTCTTTTTTGTTTGCATTTTTCTCGTCGGATCTCTTGTTTGCTATGTTTGCTTGTGTTGCCATGTGCCTTCTATTTGCTTGCATCTTCGCTTGGTAAAAATCTATCGATATGGATCCTCATCCACTTGCTAATCTTTCCAAAATACCAAATTATGATGAACCAATTGCTAGTGAGTTGAGAGCACTTAATTATCTTTATGAAGTTTTGTTTGAAAATCATGAATCTGAAAAATTTGATGAAGTATTGAAAGAAGAAATTTATAAGGAGACTCATGATAGTTCGTTGAATGAAAAGCATGATTACCATATTGTTAGTATGAATTATCTTAATATCCATGATGCTAATGAAATGCAAAACCACAAGCTTGGGGATGGTATGCTTAATGAAGATGATATTTTCCGTTCCTTAAGTTTTGGTGATGACACGTATGCTATAATTGATCAGGAAAAGAATGCTTTGTGTGATAGTTATATTGTGAGATTACTTCATGATGTTGCTGAAAATTACTATGAGAGAGGAACATATGCTTTTACATATTGCAATAATATGAAGTTTCCTCTCTATGTGTTGAAAGTTTGGAAGTTATGCTTGTTTTGCCTTGCTATGGTAGTTGATTTTTGTTTCCATAATTTGTTTGCTCACAAAATCCCTATGCATAGGAAGTGGGTTGGAATTAAATATACTTTCCATGTGATTCATGATATTCCTATTTTTGCAAATAGGAATTATCGGCCCGTAGATTTCATTTTTCTTGATATAGAATGCAATCCTACATGTCCTATTATTCTTGGTAGACCTTTCCTTAGAACGATTGGTGTGAAAAAAGGAAATATTGGATTCCGATCTCCATTAAGGAAAGGCATGGAACACTTTCCTAGAAATAAAATAGGATTGCCTTATGAATCTATTATGAGATCTACTTTTGGATTACATACCAAAGATGACAATACCTAGATCTATTGTGTTTTGCCTAGCTAGGGGCGTTAAGCAATAGCGCTTGTTGGGAGGCAACCCAATTTTATTTTAATTTCTTCTTTTTGCTTCTGTTTTGCTGTGTTTGGCACATTATTACTTCTGTAGTAATTGTGTTTTGTGTTTTCATTAGTGTTTGAGCTAATTAAAACCTTTGGGGTGATCTATGGTAGTTGTTAATTTGATCCTGCTGAAAAACAGAAACTTTTGCGCTCAGTCCAGGAAATTTCCAAACTTTTGTGAGCGTAGAATTGATCCGAAATTTTTACGCAAGATCTATATACAAGTTTCCGTGATTTTCCTAATTTTTAGGAATTTTTTGAGTTCCATAAGTATTCGAACTTTACAGATTGCTACAGACTGTTCTGTTTTTGAAAGATTCTGTTAACTTTGTGTTGTTTGCTTATTTTGATGTATCTATGGGTCATATCGGGGGGTATGAGTCATTGAAAAGTTAGAATACAGTAGGTATTGCACAAATATAAATAAAGAATGAGTTCACAACATTACCTAAAGTAAAGAATTTGTTAGAATACTCTATGTGCTTCACTTATATCTTTTGATCTAGGCAATGTTGCTCTAGTGCTTCACTTATATCTTTATAGAGCATGGTGGTGTTATATTTTATAGAAATTATTGAACTCTCATTCCTTGCTTATATTATTTTGAGAGTTTCTTAAAACATCATGGTAATTTTTTAGGTTATGAATTTATTCCTAATATAATGGGCATGCAAGAGGGATATAATAAAAACTTTCATATTAAGTGCATTAAAAACTATGAGAAGTTTGATTCCTTGCATATAGTTTTGAGATAATAGGGATGGTAATATGAGAGAAATGCTAGTGAGTAGTTGTGAATTGGAAGAGATACATGTGTTAAAGCTTGTGATATCCGTAGCATGCACGTATGGTGAACCGTTATGTAACGAAGTCAGAGCATGATTTGTTTAATGATTGTTGACCTTTGTGTGAGGGTCGGGAGCGCGCGATGGTTAACTCCTACCAACCTCTCCCCTAGGAGCATGCGTCTAATGCTTTGTTTGGTAACTAATAGACTTTTTCAATAAGTATGTGCGTTCTTTGTGACTAATGTTGAGTCCATGGATTATACGCACTCTCACCCTTCCACCTTTGCTAGCCTCTCTAGTACCGTGCAACTTTTGCCGGTGCACCAAACCCTCCTTCCTCAAAAAAGCCACCATATATTCCTCAAAATATCCACCATACCTACGTATTATGGCATTTCCATAGCCATTCCGAGATATATTTCCATGCAACTTCCACCATGTAGTTTTTTCTATGACTTGCATCATCAATTCATATTGCATATAGAGTCATATCTTGTCATAGGAATCGAGTTGTAATTTCTTTTTCTTTGAGTTATAAGTAAATAAAAGTGTGATGATTTTTCATTAATAGAGCATTGTCCCATGAGAGAAAATGATGATGCAGGCTATGACTCCCTCACGAGTTGGGATGAGTACCCGAACTTTACAAAAAAAAAGAGGCCATCGAAACCTAAAAAAAAAAATAAAGAGGCCAAAGAAGCCTACCAAAATAAAAAAAATTAGAGAAATAGAGAAGGGACAATTGCTACTACCTTTTTCCACACTTGTGCTTCAAAGTAGCACCATGATCTTCATGATAAAGAGTCTCCTATTTTTTCACTTTCATATAACTAGTGGATATTTATTATCTACAACCACTTAGTTTTATTTTTGAGCTTTCATACACTTATAGCTCTAAGTGCATTTGTTGCATGGCAATACCTACTCACTCACATTGATATCTATTGATGGGCATCTACATAACTCGTTGATATGCCTAGTTGATGTGAGACTATCTTCTCCTTTTTTTTCCTTTGCACCTCCTCCATATTCTATTCCACCTATAATGCTATATCCATGGATCACGCTCATGTATTGCGCGAGAGTTGAAATTTTTTGAGAACACCAAAAGTGTGAAACAATTGCTTGACTTGTTCATCGGGATTGTGCATGATTTAGTTACTTTGTGTTGGGAAGATGGAGCATAGCCAGACCATATGATTTTGTAGGGATAACTTTCTAAGGCCATGTTATTTCGAAAGGACGCGACTACCTTGTTGGTGTGCTTAAAGTATTACTATTTTTATGTCAATATTAGACTATTGTTTTGAATCTTACAGATCTGAATATTCATGCCACAATCAAGAATATTACATGGATAAATATGTTAGGTAGCATTCCAGATCAAAAATTCTGTTTTACCTACTCGAGGATGAGCAGGAATTAAGCTTGGGGATGCTGATACATCTCCAAAGTACTTATAATTTTTGATCGTTCGATGCTATTATATTATCTGTTTTGGATGTTTTATATGCCCTAATATGCAATTTTATATTATTTTTGGGACTAACCTATTAATCTAGAGCCTAGTGGCAGTTTCTCTTTTTCTTGGTTTTGAGTTTCGCGGATATGGAATATTAAACGGAGACCAAACGGAATAAAACCTTTGGAAGGAATTTTTTTGGAACAAAAGGGAACTACGAGACGTGAGAACCAAGGCTGAACGAGCCACCATGGGGACACAAGCCCTAGGGGCATGGCCAGGGGGTAGGCTACGCCGGGCAGGCTTGTGGGCCCATGGAAGCTCCCCTAACCCTAATCTTCGGCCTATAATATCCCAAATATTCCATCATTATTAGAACGAGCCAGGAAAACACTTTTCCGCCGCCAAAAGCCTCTGTTCCCGAGAGATTCAATCTTGGAGCCTTTTTCGGTGATCTACCGGAGGGGATTCGATCACGGAGGGCATCTACATCAACTCCATTGCCCCTCTGATGATGCGTGAGTAGCTCACCATAGACCTATGGGTCCATAGCTATTAGCTACATGGCTTCTTCTCTCTCTTTGCTTCTCAATACCACGTTCTTTATGATCTTCATGGAGATCTATCCGATGTAATACTCTTTTGCGGTGTGTTTGTCGAGATCCGATGAATTGTGAGTTTATGTTCAGATTATCCATGAATATTATTTGAGTCTTTCCTGAATTCTTATATGCATAATTTCATATCTTTGCAAGTCTCTTCGAGTTATTGGTTTGGTTTGGCCAACTAGATTGGTAATTCTTGCAATTGGAGAAGTGCTTAGTTTTGGCTTCAATCTTGCGGTGTCCTCACCCAGTGACAAAGTAGGCGTAGCGAGGCACGTATTGTATTGTTGCCATCAAGGGTAAAAAGATGGGGTTTTCATCATATTTCTTGAGTTTATCCCTCTACATCATGTCATCTTACTTAATGCTTTACTCTGTTCTTCATGAACTTAATACTCTAGATGCAAGAAGGAGTCGGTCGATGTGTGGAGTAATAGTAGTAGATGCAGAATCATTTTGGTCTACTTGTCACGGACTTGATGATGCCTATATGCATCATCATTGCCTTGGATAGCTTCATAATTATTCGCTTTTCTATCAATCGCTCGACAGTAATTTGTTCACCCGCTGTAATACTTGCCATCATGAGAGAAGCCATCTAGTGAAATCTATGGCCCCCGGGTCTATTTTCCATATTTGTACTTTCAGATCTAAAACCAAAATTACCAAAAATAGTTGCTGCATTATTTTTACTTATACTTTGACTTTCCGTTCAAGCATCCTATTATATCTATCTCTATTAGATCTCATCTTTGCAAGTAACCAAGAAGGGATTGACAACCCCTTTATAGCGTTGGGTGCAAGTGTTTGATTCTTTGTGCAGGTACATCTATTGGTGACTCGCTTGTATCTCCTACTGGATTGATACCTTGGTTCTCAAAAACTAAGGGAAATACTTATCTGCTTTGCTGCATCAAACCATTCCTCTTCACGGGAAACCAACGCATGCTCGAGAAGTAGCAGGGGACTAAGTGGTCTTCTTGCTTTGGTCTTGCTAAACAGATGAGGAATGATTGGGACCTGACAAGACGATTCGGATCCGTAGTACACCGGCTGCCTCGTGACCGTAGGCAAGTACTCGGCGATGACAGCCGTTGTGGTTGCGCCGCTAATGGCTCTGCCAAGTGCGACTATATGAACCGTTGTAGCCGCACGAAAACCATCGACACCAATTGTTTGCATTTCGGCAGTGTTAGCGCCACGCTAGGGAATTTGGGCGCTAGGTATTTGGAATTTATTTAGGGATTTGGGGAAGATGGGGAAACTATGGGTTCTGATGATAACGGTCGGGGGAACTATTTATCAGATTCTATTGTATACGACACACAGTTTTCCAAATCAAATCGTGTGAGATGGAAACATGCATGATACACGATTTTCGTAACATGAACATTTGTGATGTGCTTCCCGGTACATATGGGTGCAATAAATAGCCGATCTTTGGAAACCCAAAAAACGTTGTGCTAATAGAGATGTCAGCGGCGAACGAGGTAGCGACTAACGGATAGGAGATCAATCCCCCAGTCGGTCGGCCGTGTTGGCATTACAGGGAGTCCATCCTCGGTCACTCCTCGATCGGCGGTAGGAGATATAGGAGGAGCTCAATCCTCGTGGCCGACGCCTGCATGACTGGAGCACGTCCCTTGCGGTCGTAGGCGGGATAGTGGAGCCCAGACTACAGGCAAGTTCCCGACTAAGCTCTGCTCCTCGACCCTGCTGTCTTGCTATGCCGCTGCTAATTAATTAAGTTATTTTCTTTCCTTCATTGGCCTAATTAAGGTATTAAATTCATATAATGTCACTAATGATGGTGTGTGTAAATTTATTGGTTGATTATTGTCATTGCACGGCTGGGTAACATTATGCAATGCCCACCATAAATTTTGAAAATAAAATCTTGTGATTTATTCACCCATCTTTGTGCATCCATTAAGGATGCAACGTGTACAAATGGAAGGACTTAATGGATGGGGGATCGGACAAGCTCAAGGTATAGGGATGGTGTGAAGGAGTTCATGGCTTTGGCTGAACGGACAAAGAAGAGAATTTGCAAAGAATATTACGTCGTCTGTACATGCAAGGATTGTAGCAATATGGTGTCACTTCCAATTGATGAGGTCGAGTTACGCTTATACAAAAGGGGATTCATGGGTGGATACACAAGATGGACTAAACACGGTGAAGAGAGAGTTATGGGTTAAGGTAATAACCTGCCTGTCGGCGAGGTACCAAACCCCGATCAAAGTCGTGTGGGTGATGAATTTAACCTCTAGGCTCATACGTTGAGCTATAGACAAAAGACTAGAATGCCAAAAAACCCAAATAAAAACCGAGAGTGTGAAGCAAACAACACCGACCTTGATGATATGCCAGATTTTTCTTTATGGTTGTAGATTTCCAGGGCCTAGAGAAATATATAGCCGAGTACAAGGAGCTGCCAAGAATTGATGCGGCCTCCAAGAAAGATTTGTATCCAGGTTGCAAAAAGAAATATTCTAACTTTAGTGTCACACTAACGCTTCTCAAATTTAAAACAGAAAGCGGTCTATCAAACAAGGTCTTCACACATTTGTTGAATCTTTTCAAAAACAATCTTCCAGAAGATAATGTGCTCTCCAAAAGCATGAACGAAACGAAGAAAATTATTTGTCCATTGGAACTTGAAGTCCAGAAGATACACGCTTGTGTGAATGATTGTATGTTGTACTGTGGTGATTACCAAGATTTGTGTTCATGTCGCATATGCAAGCACACATGATACAAGCACAGGAGAGCAAAGGACAAGTACAAAATGGACAAAGAGATCGATACAGTAATCCCGTTCAAGGTTGTTTGGTACTTGCCTATAATTCCAAGGTTGAAGCGTTTGTTTGCAAACCCTGGAGAGGTAAAGAGGTTGTGGTGGAATCATGATGAGAAACCTTTGGATAAATATATGAGGCACCCGAAAGATGGGGCTCAGTGGGAAAAAATCGCTGACAAGTTTAAATATTTTCTACAGGATCCTAGAAATATTTGGCTAGGGGGGGGGGGTGTACTGATGGATTTAATCCATTTGGCAATATGAACACCAAACACAACACTTGGCTGGTGCTTCTGTGCATATATAACCTTCCTGCTTGGTTGTGTATGAAGAAAAAATACATTATGATGTCGATGATTATCCAAGGCCCATAGTAACCTAGAAATGATATCGACATTTACTTTAAGCTACTAGTAGAAGAACTGCAGACATTGTGGAGGTCTGGTGTGAACTGTTATGATGCCTACGCAAAGGAGTTTTCCGGCTACATGCATTGCCACTGCACACCATTCAAAGATATGTCGGCATTAGGCAACAGTTCGGGGCAGAAAAAAAGGGTCCAGTTGGATGTGTCACATGCATGGATAGGACAACGAGTAGATTTGTTTCCAACTCACGAAAACTATGTATTTGCGTCATCGTTGGTTCTTAAGGAAAAATCACCCTTACCAAAAAATGACAGCTAAATTTGATGGTACGGTAGGGAAAGGAAGGGGCCCAAGACCCTATGATGGGAATAAAGTCCACAACATGGTTAAATAAATTAAATTTGTTCTTGACAAGGGATCCGGTTCAACATCAAAAATAACACCCAGGGAACAAGTGTTTAAGAAGAAATCAGTGTTCTGGGAATTACCTTATTGGGAGTTCCTAAGTGTATTTCACTGCATTGATGTCATGCATGTAAAAGAATGACTATGAAAGCATCCTTGGTATTCTGCTCAAGATTAAAGGCAAAAGAAAGGATGGTGATGATGCACGACTTGATATGCTTGGTGATCAATCAGAACGCATGAATGAAGTAGAAGATGATGACAAGTTGCTCCACCAACACCAGAGTTACAATTTCACTGCAGCAGAAGTAAAAGAGTTCTTCACATTTTTGTTGTCAATTAAGACACCCTCTTCCTACTCCGCAAACATCATAAGTCGCATGGATGACAACTTGGGTAAATAGAAGTTGTCTCTCATGAAGTCACATGATTGCCACGTAATGTTCACAAAAATCCTCCCAGTGGACATAAGGAATATGATGCACGCAGGCATAAGAAACACATGGATTGATCTCTTTGATTTCTTAAACAAACTATGTCTGAAGGTGGTAGATGTTGAAGAGCTAGATAATATGCAAGCTGATATTGCAAGGATACTATCAAACTTAGAGATGTTCTTCCCACCGTCATTCTTTGATATAGTGGTCCATCCCACCATGCACCTTGTGGACGAGATAAAGTATTGTGGTCATGTTTTCTTCGCAACATCTACCCTTCGAGCGGTACATGGGAATATTGAAGCGCTATTGTCGGAACCAATGTCATCTAGAGGAAGGCATCCTACAAGGTTATACCTCGGAGGAGGTGGTTGAGTTTTGCACTGAGTACATTAAACTTAGACCTATAGGTGTGTGATACATCTCCAACGTATCTATAATTTTTGCTTGTTCCATGCTATTATATTATAAATCTTGGATGTTTTACAATCATTTTATAGCAACTTTACATCATTTTTGGGACTAACCTATTGACATAGTGCCAAAGTGCCAGCTACTTTTCTGCTTGTTTTTTACTTCGCAAAAAATCAGTACCAAACGGAGCCCTAACGCTACGGGGTTTTTGGAGAATTTTTATGGACCAAAAGAGCCAAGATGGGCCAAACAAGCACTAGAGAGGGGCCACAGGGTGGCCATCCTCCCCTAGGGTGTGCCAGGCCCCTAGCGCGACCTGGTAGAGGGTGAGCACCTCGGGAGTCCCCTGAATCGACTATCGATCCTATAAATTCCCAGAAAATCAGAAAACCCTAGGAGAGTCGACGAAACACAATTCCAGCCGTCGCAAGTTCTAGAACCTCGAGATCCAATCTAACACCATCACGAAGGGGTTCAACTTCATCATAGGTGCCTCTCCGATGATGTGTGAGTAGTACACCATAGACATATGGGTCCATAGGCAGTATCTAGATGGCTTCCTCTCTCTCTCTCTATGATTCTCAATACAATGGTCTCTTGGAGATCTATTTGATGTAATGGCTTTTCCGATGTGTTTGTTGGGATCTGATGAATTTTGATCAGTTTCTATCCATGAACATTGTTGGAGTCTTCTTTGATCTCTTATTTGCATGATTACTTATAGCCCCGTATTTCTTCTTCGAATCTTTGGTTTAGTTAGGCCAACTAGATCGATTTTTCTTGCCATGGAAAGAGGTGCTTTGTGATGGGTTCGATCTTGCGGTGTTCTTTCCCAGTGAAAGAAGGGGCAGCAAGAAACGCATGTATCATTGCCATTAAGGATAACAAGATGGGGTCTATTCCTACATGAATATATCTTGTCTAAATCATGTCACCGTTCTTATTGCAATACTCCATTTTCCCATGAACTTAATACACTAGATGCATGCTGGATAGTGATCGATGTGTGGAGTAATAGAAGTAGATGCAGAATCGTTTCGGTCTACTTATCTTGGACATGATGCCTATATAATGATCATTGCAGGGATATCATCATGATTATTTGATCTTCTATCCATTGACCAACAGTAATTTGTTCACCCACCGTGTGCTATACTCATGAGAGAAGCCACTAGTGAAACCTACGGGCCCCGGGTTTACTTTTCCAACATATACTTTCCGATCTACTATTTGCAGCCTTTGTTTTCAGATCTATTAATAAAAAAATAGTTTTCTGCACTTTTTTTTTACTTATTTTGTTTTGTTTTCTTGCGAGATCTATTTGCCAAAACTATCATTACCCAATCTATCTTATTACCGTAAAGAGCATGACAACCTCTCTTTCTTGTCGGGTTGCAAGTATTTGTTGTTTGTGTGCAGGTGTTGTTTACGCGGGTGCGTGATCTTCCTCTATGGATTAATAACTTGGTTTCATAACTGAGGGAAATACTTACCGTCGCTGTGCTGCATCATCCCTTCCTCTTTGGGGAAATACTGATGCAGTCTGTAGCCACATCAAAGGAATATCTGGTGCCGTTGCCGGGGGAGGAAGCAATCTCATCTACCAGGTTCCTAATAAAAAATATCATCTCCTTGCAATTAAATTATTTGCCATTTGCCTCTCATTTTCCTCTCACCCACTTCACAAATTTCCTGTTTTATTCGCCCTCTCTCTTTTTCGCTTGCCCATTTCTCATCAGATCTCGTATTTGCTTGTCATCAAGAGTGATTTTGGTATGGCAGAAATAGATGATGGCAGGACTCCTCAAACTGGATGTTCTACTATCAGGATTCTAAAACTTTTGTTTTGGGGCAAGGGAACGTTATAGGAAAAGGAACTATCCAAGAATTTTTCAATTGCATTGGAAATTTTACTCTTGATGATGCTCCTATATTATAAAGAAGTAAAACTTATGTAGAAGCTATCTCAACATTAGTTTTCAAACTTGAAAATAGGTTTATCCACACACATCCTACCTTACAAAGATTGTTTTATAAGATACCTTTTTTAAAAGATCGTAAAGCTAAAAAATTAGCTACCCTTGTTCTCATGAACGAATTTGATCACATCGTACGAGAAGCTAGGGATTTTTTTTATCATTTTGGTAAGAGTCACAAAAAACCAGTAATAGATGAAATCCTTTATGAAAGCGATTATATGTTGAGACATTTTCTTGGCAATAATAAATATATTTATGACAATCTTAGTAAGGAAGTTCCCGTTTTAGATATGATCCAACAAACTTTTAATGATGTTAATCAACAATACTATTGGATCGTAGCCGGCAATCAAAGGGGATATATAGATGGACAACTTGATAATCCAAAAAATTCTATGGATAATGTGTCCCAACTTGTATTCACAAGGCCCTTTTATTAAAATTTATCTATGAAGAAAAAGAAGTAAGATGACAACACTTGAATCTATGTGTTATGCCTAGCTAGGGGCGTAAAATGATAGCGCTTGTTGGGAGGCAACCTAATGAATAAATTATTTTTATCATTTGATTTGTGTTTTCGAGCATTTTGCACAATTATGATTCTGTTATGATTGTTTTTCAATGTTTTATTTAGTGTTTGTGCCAAGTAAAGCCTTTAGGATTATACATAAGATCAGTAGAAACAATGCTGAATTTGAAATAGAAAGTTCATTCCAAGTGCACGAATTTTTAGTTTTTACCGGAATGTGATATTAAGATGAAAATTTAAAACTATATTTATATAGAAATTCTTTATGTTATGATAATGTTTAAGAATTTTTAGAGTTCCAGAAGTATAGGTAGAGTACAGATTACTACAGACTATTCTATCTGAAATAGATTCTATTTTCTTTTTTTTTTACCAGCTACTGTAGGGAAAAAAAACCACAACTTTTCTTTTATTAAATAACACGACATAAAATTTACATGATCTAATCTAAGGGAGGGGAGAAGGGGGGTGGAAGTAGGGCTGAAGCACTAACCTCATGCGTGTAGAAAGCATACCCACTTTAACAGGTCATTCCTAGGACTAGCCTTAATTCAATGAACTAGTAAAGAAATATCATGCTTAAAGTTACACTTCCATCTATTGAAACTATGACGCTCATTCTAAATGACCTTGGCACTGCTAGTAGTGTAGATGTTCCAACATGGAGTGAAAACCACCTCATCAAAGAAAGGCCGATGAAAATCTCTACGGGTCCGTATAGAAACATCCCACATGGAGTCCCCCTACCATTCAATTTGTAGGTAATTCCAAAATCTGTTGCTGAACATGCATGTGAACAATATATGATCCCTATCCTCCTTGACCCTAGTATGGCACAGGACACATAGGTTAGATTCAGAAACATGCCAGTGTCTGCGCTCTAGCATATCTTGTGTATTCAGTCTATCCATGATTAACATCCATGAAAACACTTTGATTTTCATGGTGCAACAACCCTTCTATACCTGGGTGAGCAGAGGGTTATTTTGGATTGGTTTGTGGACATGCAAGTAAAATTTCTTTGCTGAATACCCTTTGCCATCATCCTGCCATAACCAAACATCATTGACAGAATGATCCCTGGGGAGATGTTGGAGTAGGCTTTGAACAGTTTGCAACTGAGTGAAAGCTCTCTCAGACAAAGGTAGGTGGAATAACCGAGTGGGATCATTATCATCAAAGGCCTTGAAAACCTCCTGAGCTGTGATAAAAGGGTCAACAGCAAAGAAAAATAATTGTTTAAACCTGTTAGCCAAGATACTCATGGTGTTGTCTAGCGACCAAGAATCATACCCAAAGAGGAAACTGTCCCATTTATTTGGATGGACGTATGTGACTGCTCTGAAACTGTCCATCTTCTTGCAAATATATTTCCACTAGAAAGACCCACACAAGGTTGTACCTTGCGGCACGCTGTCATGATAATATGTGTTCTAGATGAGATTTACCCATGGTACATTAGCCTTATTGAAAAATTTATCCGCATGCTTTAGCAACAGTGCATCATTTTGCACAACCAAGTTCAAGATTCCAAGTCCCCCTTCTGTCTTCAGTCTACAAACTAATTTCCAAGCAGCAAGTGGAAGAGCTTGGTCCTGTCCATTTTTCCTCCACAAACACTGTCTCTGGATTCTCTCTAGTTGCTTCAAAATTCCTAGTGGTATGTCCAGACTGCAGAGAAAGAAAATTGGGACCGAGGACAGGGAAGAATTAAGGTATTGCAATCTACCACCTTGAGCCAGAATAGAGGAACTTGTAGAAAGTCTCCTTTCCATATTGTCCACCAAAGGCATTAGATCAACAATCCTAGGCATAGTGGTACCAACTAGCAATCCCAAGTAAGTAAAGGGCAATGAACCAACTTTGCATCCAACAGAAGGAGCTAGCCTCTCCAACTCCTCATGATTGACATTAATGGGGATCATAGTAGATTTATGATAATTAATGTGAAGACTAGTTGTTTGAGAGAACATTAGGACCATAGCCTTTAATTCCAGTAGTTGTGACTTCACAAAAGGCAAAATAATAAGAGTGTCAACTGCATACTGCACAATTGGGAAGTCCTATTCATGGCAAGGAATTGGTAGGTGAATCTTTCCCTTCAAGAGCATATCATTGACCAGAATTTGCAAAAAATCTGCTGCAATGGCAAAGAGAAGTGGAGACATTCGATCACCCTGTCTAACCCCCTTCTTACACATGAATTTCTTCCCAGGAACCCCGTTGAGAAGAACAGAGGATGAGCCAGTGGAAAGAAGTTGTTTAACCCAAAGAATCCATTTCTCATTAAATCCCTTGTGCCTTAAGACTTGGTAAAGAAATTCATTCTCAAGGGAATCAAAGGCTTTCTCGAAATCCAACTTCAGAATAACAATTGGCCTCTTGGATTGGTGACATTGGTGCAGGTACTCCAAAGTCCAACCTACACAATCTTGAATTGTCCTGTTTTTATGGAAACCATACTATTTTTTGTGAATGCATCTCGTTATTTGTAACTGGAGCCTATTAGCAGTCATCTTGGAAAGCAATTTAAGGCCCATCCTAGTCAAAGAAATGGGTTTGAAATCACCAACCTCCTCAGGGGATCTTTTCTTGGGAACCAATGTTATATAGGAGGAATTCATGCTTTCCAACAAGGCATATCCATCATGAAAGGCCTGAGAAAGAGCATAGAAATCATCACAGATCATATGCCAACATTTTTTAAAGAATAAAACATTGAAACCATCAGGTCCTGGAGCCTTATCAATGGGCATTTCCTTGATAGTCCTGTCCATTTCTTCCTTTGTGAAAGGGATAGTAAGGTCTTCCAGACCCTCAACCTTATTCAACAAAGATGCCAGGTTAAAAACAAGATTGATGCCCTATGAAAGTCCCATCCTTCCTTTGAAAGTTGACCAAAAAGCAGAAGCAATTTTCTCATGATCATTAGTAACAGAACATCCACTAACTTAAGAGATGAAATAGAATTCCTTCGGTATCTTTCAGTGGCCATAGCATGAAAGAATTTAGTGTTATCCTCTCCCACCTTAATTTTCCTGATGGTTGCCCTCTTCTTCCAGTATAAATACTGCAAATGAAGGAGATGCTCCAAATGTACTTTGACAATCACCCTGAAATTAGCCTCGGGTCTTAACTCCTCAAGATTATCTAACAATAGAATCACCTAATTGCATTTAGTTATGAGAATCTTGATTGCTGACAAGGCTGTTTGCCATTTCTTAAGTGCCTGCCTCAAGAACTTAAACTTATCCATAATGACAGTAGTGATATGTCCTTTTCTGGAGGGCACCCTCCAAGTATTTTCCACACATTGAAGGAAACCAGGGAGGTCAACCCAGTAGTTTTCAAAGAGGAAGAGACTGCTCTTCTGATGGTGGTGTTGATAGAAACAACACAGTGCGCATGATCTGATGCAGTTTTGGCCAAGGGTAACACCTAAGATAGAGGGTAGTAGGTAATCCAATTAGCAGAGGTGAAGAACCAGTCTAACTGCTCCAGTAATGGAGAATCCTGCATGTTTGACCAGGTGAAAGATCTTCCTTTGAGAGGAAACACAAGGAGACCCAGGTGGCCAATTATCTCATTAAAAATGAACATGTCATTAACATCAGCTCCAAGAAGATTCCTGTTTGAAGTGGACCGAATAAAATAAAAATCCCTAAGCAGTAACCAGTTCTCATCAATCGGAATGTTCAGATTGTATAACCAACTGACAAAAAGGTCTCTGGCTTCACCTTGGTAGGGACCATACACATTCACCAAAGTCCACCTTTCTGAATTATGCTTGGAAGTGAATGAAATAATGAGACCAAAACGTTGCGAGTCCATAAAGACCCCATCAAAAAAGGAAGAATTTCATAGCACAATTAGGCCACCTGAGGCCCCTACCGATGAGGAGTAAGCAAAACAATCGATATGTTTGGGGTAGAAATTGCGAATACATCTATGATCAATAGTCTGCATTTTGGTTTCTTGGAGGCACACAACCGAGGCTGAGCTTTCATCAATTTTGTTGCGTACTGCTCTCTGATGGGCGTTTCAATTGAGCCCCCGCACCTTCCAACATAGAACGCGCCAACTTCTAGTAGATCAACAATCCATAAAAACTTAAGGAAATTAAATTATCAGCACAACCACACGACGACTGGTACAAAACAAGTTTGAGTACATTCAACCCAAGGCAACAGTAAATACCAAAAGTTATAGAACTGAAACAAACAGTAACAGGGTCCAACATAGCAGCCCCCCAAAACGAAAGAAACACGTTCCTATCACTCATCATTGTCCTTCTTGGAGGAGGCAGATGGATCTTCCATAAGAAGCTCCATAGTCAGTTTTTCTGGTGCAATGCCCAGACTCTAGCCAACAGATTGGATTACCCTGATGGGCGTCGCAAGAGGGACCTCCGCAGAAGTTGGATCCGCCTGTGATGGTGCACTTTCACCGCAGTGTTTCTATGGCTCCTCCATTATCTTAGCTTTTGGCTTCCTCTTCTTGGGAGCATGGAGAGGTAGCTCCTGTAGAATTGGTTTAAAACCATCGCGTTTGACCGAGCTTCGGGTGCACCGGCGAACAGAAGTATCCACAACAAAGGTCACCTTCTTTCGTAGAGTTTTCTTCCTGAGGCATTGCGCAGAGAAGGAGAACTGCTCATTAGTTGCCTCTTCAGGAGTTACATTCCTCTCATCAGAATCATCAGCTTCAGAGAAAAGGATGCAAGCAACAGGTTGATGCTTCAGGGGTGAAACAGAGTTGCCATCAGTTAAGAAAACCATCTTGGACATCCAGTTGACATCATCGAAATAAATAGACCAGGATCGCTTGGAGAGCACTAGTGGGTCAGTAGAGGCCATATGCACAGAACGAGGGATCACTGGGGGGAGCTTCCAAGCCATAACAGGGGGCAATGGGGGCCCATAAACAACCCTGACCATGCCAATCATCATATTCACCAACTCTACAATAGGTTGCTGATATGGGACAATCGCTAGTGGGTTTTGTTCAGGGGGAGGGTGCTGCTCCACTTGCACATCATTGTGCACATGTTGGTTCTGATTTCTGAACTCCTATAACTTGAACTGAATCAGAGGAGCTTGGATGATCAATGACCATTGATTCTTGATCCTGGACAGGTGCCTCCTGTTGGACAATAGGCTCTTCAACGTTCCAACCCCAACCATTGCCATCCTATTGATCCTGCTGCTCCTGATGTTCAGGCATTGGTGATAGCGACACATCATTCCAGCCCAAAGTCGGGTATTGTGGAAGCACAAACAGAAGGTTGTTAGGAACCAAATGCCCCAGCAGAACCATTGAGTGGCATGGGGTCTTCATGTTAGGGTAGCTATTTTGCAAAATTTGCTCCAAGTATGTACATCGATGCTGTCCAAGAGACCCTCGCACCACCCCATGCAACATATTCAGGACAAACCACACTACGCGGAACCAAAGCATCTTCACGAAAAGAAGCGAACACTACTGATCATACCATATAGGGGTCATCACTGACCCAATGATGGAATTCACCAAAGGTGTTAACCGTGGCCCTTTAATCTTTAGTGTTCCGTAAATCAAGAGGAACCCCCAGGAACATGATGCATCCCTGAAGAAACCCAGTAGCAGCATGAAAACCCTCAACCTCATTATGCTTCATGAAACAAGCAAACGAATCATTCCCGAGGTCTTGTGGAACCATCTGTACCGCAGCAAAACGTTCACTAGCATCACACAGCTCAAGCAATCCTACTCTCGCAATCCATGGCTGCGCTGACCGCACGTGAAAACCCTAATTGTTAAGCCATTGAACTACCTGCTGCCATACCTGTCCAATCTGCTCCACCGGCGTTGTAGGCATGACTTCCGCCACTAGATATTGCTCATGTCGAAGTTCTGCCGGGGGCGAAGGATGGATGACAACCCGCTCATGTGGTGGAAAATTATACCCAGTAAATTGAAGAGCGGCAATTTCATCCTTAGAAGTAGGACATCGATACCCTTTGCAGACATCATACTGTTGTAGGGTTGCAAATGAGAGTTTCTTATGAACTGAAGAACCAGATTGAATGGCCGATTTAAGAGGTCTGGAATGCATTGCCATCAGACCTAGAGCAGAACATCGCTTTGATGGACTAACTAAAATCCATTCATCATCACACTGCTTCTTCCACAACTTGAAATCTTGCCACCAATTTGGACCACCATTGCCCCAGAGATGAAAATAACATTTAAAACCAAGGCATGCATAACAATGCAGATCAAGAATATGAAACCCCACCCGCTTACATGAAACTTTAAAGGAAAAACCTTATCCTTAATACATTCAACCATGAGATCAATGCCTGATCCACCAATCGCCGATTCTAGGGCGACAGCAATAGAATCCTTGATTAACCGAAAAGCATGTCTGCTAAATGATACCACCATGATGAAACGCTGTCGATGGCCCAAAGGATGCACAGAGAGACCAGAGTGGCAAAATAAATTGTTGGAAATATGCCCTAGAGGCAATAATAAATTAGTTATTATCATATTTCCTTGTTCATGATAATCGTTTATTATCCATGCTATAATTATGTTGATCGGAAACTCAGATACATGTGTGGATACATAGACAACACCATGTCCCTAGTATGCCTCTAATAGACTAGCTCGTTGATCAAACATGGCTATGGTTTCCTAGTCATGGACATGAGATGTCATTTGGTAATGGGATCTCATCATTAGGAGAATGATGTGATGGACAAGACCCAAACTACAAACATAGCATATGATCATGTCAGTTTATTGCTACTGTTCGCTGTATGTCAAGTATATGTTCCTATGACCATGAGATCATGCAACTCTCTGACACCAGAAGAGTGCCTTGTGTGTATCAAACGTCGCAACATAACTGGGTGACTATAAAGGTGCTCTACATGTATCTCCGAGGGTGTCTGTTGGGTTGGCATGGATCAAGACTGGGATTTGTTACTCCATGTGACGGAGAGGTATCTCAGGTCCCACTCGGTAATACAACATCACAACAAGCCTTGGAAGCAATGTGACTAAGTGTTAGTCATGGGATCTTTTATTACTGAACGAGTAAAGAGACTTGTCGGTAACGAGGTTGAACTAGGTATGGAGATACCGACAAACGAATCTCGGGCAAGTAACATACCGAGGAACAAAGGGAACATCATACGGGATTAAATGAATCCTTGACATAGAGGTTCGACCGATAAAGATCTTTGTAGAATATGTAGGAACCAATATGGGCATCAAGGTCCCGCTATTGGTTATTGACCATAGAGGTGTCTCGGTCATGTCTACATAGTTCTCGAACCCGCAAGGTCTGCACACTTAAGGTTCGATGATGTTTCGGTAGTATAGAGTTATGTATGGTGGTGACCGAAGGTTTTTCGGAGTCCCGGATGAGATCCCATACGTCACGAGGAGCTCCGGAATGATCCGGATGTAAAGACTGATATACAGGAAGTCCTGTTTTGGTCACCGGAAAAGTTTTGGGCTCATCAGTAGTGTACCGAGGGTGCTGGTAGTGTATCGGGAGACCATCGGGAGGGGTATTTCGACCCAAGAGGCTACATGGGCTATGGGAGGATGAATACGAACCCTTAGTGGGCTGGTGGAATTCCCACAAAGGTCCCATGCGACTGGGAAGAAAAAGCCCAAAAGGAAAAAGGTGGAAAAAGGCAAAAAGGGCTAAATTAGGAAGGAGTCCTAATCCTACTAGGAGTGGAGGAGGAGGACTCCTCCCTCCTGGTTCGGCCGACCCAAGGGATGGATCCTTGGGAGCCAAGCCTTCTCCTCCTCTCCTCCTATATATACCAGAGGTTTTAGGGTTTTGACACAAGATTTTCAGCCACGAGGTACCCGTTCCTCTAGTGCATAGTTTCTCCTCTAGATCGGTTTTTCTGTAGTGTAGGCAAAGGCCTGCCAGAATTGCTCCACCACCATCGCCGCGGCGCCATAGCACTACCGAAGAACTCGTCTACCTCTCTGCTCCCTCTTGCTGGATCAAGAAGGCGGAGATCATCATCGAGCTGTACATGTGCTAAAAGCGGAGGTGTCGTCCGTTCGACGCTAGATCGAAAGGACCGTGATCAAGATCATGAGACGGATCGTGATGAGATCACAGGACGGATCATGATGAGTGTGCGGGACAGGTCGTGATTGGATCGCGGGACGGATCGTGATGAGATCACGAGACGCTAGGCGATTTGGATCGCGAAGACGTTCGACTACACCAACCGTGTTTCTTAACGCTTCCATCTTAGCAATCTACAGGGGTATGTATATCCACTCTCCCTCTCATAGATGCTCATCACCATGGATAGATCTTGCGTGCGCGTAGGAATTTTTTTGTTTCCCATGCAACGTTCCCCAACAGTGGTATCAGAGCCAGGTTTATATGTAGATGAGATCTCGAGTAGAACACAAAGAGTTTGTGGACGTTAATGCTTAGATTGCTTCCTCCCTTGGTTGTGTTTTGGTTCAGATATATTGTGGGATGAAGCGGCCCGGACCAACCTTACTCGTACGCTTACGAGAGACCAGTTCCATCGACTGACGTGTAACCTCATTGCACAAAGATGGCTGGCGGGTGTCTGTTTCTCCCACTTTAGTTGGATCGGATTCGACAAAGGCGGTCCCTGAGAAGGTTGAAAAGCAACTTATGTATCATCACTATGGTTTTTGCGTAGGTGTGAATTGTTCTTGCTAGATACCCATAGAAGCCGCATAAAACAAGCAACAACAATTAGAGGACATCTAACTTGTTTTGCAGGGTATGTTGTGATGTGATATGGCCAATTACAGGATGTGATATATGTGATGTATGAGATGATCATGTGTTGTATAGAATATCACGACTTGCATGTCGATGAGTACGACAACCGGCAGGAGCCATAGGGTTGTCTTTAATTATTGTATGACCTGCGTGTCAATCATTAAGCGCTACGTAATGTTTACTTTATCGCTAAACGGTAGCAATAGTAGAAGCATGGTGGGCGCGCCAACCACGATGGCGACACGTTGATGGAGATCAAGATGATGGAGATCATGGTGTCATGCCGGTGACGATGGAGATCATGTCGGTGCTTTCAAGATGGAGATCAAAAGCACAAGTTCATGGCCATATCATGTCACTTATGATTTGCATGTGATGTTAATCCTTTTATGCACCTTGTTTTTCCTAGGACGACGGTAGCATTATAAGGTGATCCCTCACTTAATTTCAAGATAAATTGTGTTCTCCCCGAGTGTGCACGATTGCGAAAGTTCGTCGTGTCTAGACACCACGTGATGATCGGGTGTGATCGACTCTATGTTCACATACAACGGGTGCAAGCCAGTGTTGCACACGTAGAACACTCGGGTTAAACTTGACGAGCCTAGCATGTATAGACATGGACTCGGAACACAAGAGACCGAAAGGTGGAACATGAGTCATATAGTAGATATGATCAACATGATGATGTTCACCATTGAAACCACCTCAACTCACGTTATTATCAGACTTGAGTTGGTGAATTTGGATCATGTATCACACGAATGAATGGAGGGATGTCAATTTGAGTGGGAGTTCTTCAGTAATATAATTAATTGAACTCATTATCATGAACGTAGTCAGTAGTGTCTTTGCAAATTACGTTGTAGATTACTTGCTCGTGCTATAGATCCCCTGAATTTTTTATATGTTCCTAGAGAAATAGAGTTGAAAGTTGATGTTAGCAATATTACGGACTGGGTCCGTGATCTGAGGATTGTTCTCATTGCCGCACAGAAGGCTTATGTCTTTAATGCATCGCTTGGTGGACAACCCCTCTAGCATCGTCTGTAGATGTTGTGAACATCTGACAGGCACGTTCTGATGACTACTTGGTAGTTTAGTGCGTCATGCATTACGGCTTAGAATTGAGGCTTCAAAACATTTTGAACGTCATAGAACATATGAGATGTTCTAAGAGCTGAAATTAGGATCTCACGCTCGTGCCCGTGTTGCGAGATGTGAGATCTCCAACAAGATTGTTTGCCCACAAGATGAAAGAGAATAGCTCAATCGTTGAGCATGTGCTCAGATTGTCTGGGTCCTACAACTTCTTGAATCGAGTGGGAGTTTATCTTCCAGATAAGATAGCGACTAATATAGTTCTCCAAGTTAGTGTTGCCAAGCTACTAGAACTTGGTGATGAACTATAAAATGCCAGGGATAGAAATAATGATCCCTGAGCTGTTCGCGATGTTTGACACCGTGAAGGTAGAAATCAAGAAGGAGCATCAAGTGTTGATGGTTAGTAAAACCACTAGTTTCGAGAAGGGCAAGGGCAAGGAGGGAAACTTCATGGATGGCAAGTCAGTTGCTGCTCCAGTGAAGCAACCCAAAGTTGAACCCAAACTTGAGACTAAGTGCTTCGATTATGAGGAGAGAGGTCGACGAAGCAAAACAACCCTAGATACTTGGTAGATAAGAAGGTTGGCAACGTCAACAGAAGTATATTTGATATACGTGTTATTGATGTGTACCTTGCTAGTACTCCTAGTAGCACCTGGGTATTGGATACCGGTTCGGTTGCGAAATGTTAGTAACTCGAAATAAAAGCTACGGAATGAACGGAGAACTAGCTAAGGGTGAGGTGACGATGTGTGTTGAAAATGTTTCCAAGGTTGATGTGATCAACATCGCACACTCTCTCTACCTTCGGGATTAGTGACGAACCTAAATAAATGTTATTTGGTGTCTTGTGTTGAGCATGAATGTGATTAGATCGTGTTTATTGCAACACAGTTATTCATTTAAGTTAGAGAATAATGGTTATTCAGTTTACATGAATAATACCTTCAATGGTCATGCACCCAGTGAGAATGGTTTGTTGCATCTTCATCATAGTAATACACATGTTCATAACATTGATGCCAAAAGATACAAAGTTAATAATGATAGTACCACATATTTGTGGCACTGTCGCTAAATGTGATATTGGTATAAAATGCATGACAAAACTCCATGCTGTTGGATCTTTGGACTCATTCAATTTCGAATCGGTTGAGACATGCAAACCATGCCTCTTGGTCAAGATGACTAAGGACCCCATTTTCTGGTTTGATGGAGCGGGCAAGTGATTTATTGGAAATGATACATGTTGATGTATGCAATCCAATGAGTCTTGTAATGTGCGGTGGATATCATTATTTTCTTACCTTCACTGATGATTTGAGTAGATATAGTGTATATTTACTTAATGAAACACAAGTCTGAATTGTTTGAAAGGTTCAAGCAAATTCAGAGTGAAGTTTAAAGATCATCGTGACAAGAAGATGTCTGTTATATGATCGTGGAGGTGAATTGATGAGTTACGAGTTTGGCATACAACTTTAGACAATGTGAAAGTTGTTTCACAACTCACGCCATCTGGAACACCATAGTGTGATGGTGTTTCCGAATATCATAGTCGTGCTCTATTGGATATGGTGCGTGCTATGATGTCTCTTATCGTTTTGCTATTATAATTTTGGGCTTATGAATTAGAGACAACTACATTCACTTTAAATAGGGCACCATCTAAATCCTTTGAGATGACACCATGTGAATTAGGATTTGATGGAAACCCAAGCTGTCATTTCTTAATGTTTGGGGATGTGACGCCTGTGTGGAAAAATGTTTTCACCTAATGAGCTCGAACCCAAAGCGGACAAATGCATATTCATATAATACCCTAAGAATAGTTGGGTAAACCTTCTATCTCAGATCCGAGCATAAAGTGTTTGTTGCTAAAACGGATCCTTTCTTGAGAAAGAGTTTCTCTCAAAAGAATTGAGTGGGTGGAAGATTGAACTTGATGAAGTTGTTGAACCTTTGTTCAACCAGAGAGTAGCGCAGCACAGGAAGATGTTTCTGTGAAGCCTACGTTAGTTGAAGAGGAAGTTAATGATGATGATCATGAAGCTTCGGATCAAGTTACTATCGAACCTCGTAGGTCGACTAGGATGTGTACTGCTCCTGAGCGGTATGACAACCCTGTCTTGGAGGTCATGTTGTTGGACAATGATGAACCTACGAGCTGTGGAGAAGTGATGATGGGCCCGGATTCTGACAAATGGTTAGAGGCCATGAAATCTGAGAAAGGATCCATATATGAAATACAAGTATAGACTTTGGTAGACTTAATCGTTGGACGGTAGGTCGTCGAGTTCAAATGGACCTTTGAGATGATGACAGACGCTGATGGTAAATGTCACCATTTATAGAGGTCGACTTGTCGCAAAGAAGTTTCCGACAAGTTCAAGGAGTTGACTGCGATTAGACTTTCTCACTCGTAGCGATGGTAAAGTCTGTTGGATTTATGTTAGCAGTTGCTGCATTTTTCAATTATGAACTCTGGCAGATGGATGTCAAAACATCGTTTCCTTCCTTAAGGAAAGGTTGTATGAGATACAACCAGAAGGTTTTGTCAGTCCTAAGGATGCTAAAAGGTAAGCAAGTTTCAGTGATCCTTCTATGGACTGAAGCAAGCATCTCGGAGTTGGAATATACACTTTGATGAGGTGATCAAAGTTTTTGAGTCTATACAAAGTTTATGAGAAACTTGTATTTACAATAAAGTGAGTGGGAGCACTATAGAGTTTCTGATAAGCATATGTGGTTGACATATTGTTGATCGCAAATGATGTAGAATTTCTAGAAAGCATAAATGGTTGTTTGAAAGGAGTTTTTCAAAGGAAGACCTGGATAAAGCTACCTAATTGTTGAGCATCAAGATCTATAGAGATAGATCAAGATGCTTGATGAGACTTTGAATGAGTACATACCTTGACAAGATTTTGAAAGAGTTCAAAATGGATCAGTCAGAGAGAAGTGTTCTCACCTGCTTTGTAAGGTGTGAAGTTGAGTGAGACTCAAAGCTCAACCACGGTAGAAGAAAGAGAAAGGACGAATGTTCTCCCCTATGCCTTAGCCATAGGCTCTATATAGTATGCCATGTTGTGTACCGCACCTGTGTGTGCCTTGCCATGAGTCCATTAAGGGGCACAAGAGTGATCCAGGAGTGGATCACTAGACAGCGGTCAAGATTATCCTTACTAACTAAAAGACTAAGGAAATGTTTCTCGATTATGGAGGTGATAAAGAGTTCATCGTAAAGAGTTGCGTCAATGCAAGCTTTAACATCAATCCGGATGACTCTTAGTAGCAATCCGGATACGTATAGTGAAGCAGCCATTTGGAATAGCTCCAAGTGGAGTGTGGTAGCAGTATTTATAGTTTGACATAGAGATTTGCAAAGTACACACGGATCTGAATGTCGCAGACCTGTTGACTAAAAGACCTCTCTCACATGCAAAGCATGATCGAACCCCACAACTCATTGGGTGTTAGATTCATAACAATCCGATTCACATGGTGATGTGAACTATCTTATTCACTCTAGTGCAAGTGGGAGACTGTTGGAAATATGCCCTAGAGGCAATAATAAATTAGTTATTATCATATTTCCTTGTTTGTGATAATTTTTCATTATCCATGCTATAATTGTGTTGATCGGAAATTCAGATACATGTGTGGATACATATACAACACCATGTCCCTAGTATACCTCTAATAGACTAGCTCGTTGATCAAAGATGGCTATGATTTCCTAGTCATGGACAGGAGATGTCATTTGGTAACGGTATCTCATCAATAGGAGAATGATGTGATGGACAAGACCCAAACTACAAATGTAGCATATGATCGTGTCAGTTTATTGCTACTGTTTTCTACATGTCAAGTATATGTTCCTATGACCATGAGATCATGCAACTCACTGACACCGAAGGAGTACCTTGTGTGTATCAAACGTCGCAACGTAACTGGGTGACTATAAAGGTGCTCTATAGGTATCTCCAAGGGTGTCTGTTGGGTTGGCATGGATCAAGACTGGATTTGTTACTCCGTGTGACGGGGAGGTATCTCCGGGCCCACTCGGTAATACAACATCACAACAAGCCTTGAAAGCAATTGACAAAGTGTTAGTCACGGAATCTTGTATTACGGAACGAGTAAAGATACTTGCCAGTAACGAGGTTGAACTAGGTATGGAGATATCGACGATCGAATCTCGGGCAAGTAACATACCGAAGAACAAAGGGAACATCATACAGGATTAATTGAATCCTTGACATAGAGGTTCGACCGATAAAGATCTTCGTAGAATATGTAGGAACCAATATGGGCATCCAGGTCTCGCTATTGGTTATTGACCATAGAGGTGTATCGGTCATGTCTACATAGTTCTCGAACCCGTAGGGTCTGCACACTTAAGGTTCGGTGACGTTTCGGTAGTATAGAGTTATGTATGGTGGTGACCGAAGGTTGTTCAGAATCCCGGATGAGGTCCCGGACGTCATGAGGAGCTCCGGAATGGTCTGGAGGTAAAGATTTATATATAGGAAGTTCTGTTTTGGTCACCGGAAAAGTTTCGGGCTCATCGGTAGTGTACCGGGAGTGCCGGTAGTGTACCGGGAGACCATCGGGAGGGGTATTTCGACCCAAGAGGCTACATGGGATGTGGGAGGATGAATACCAACCCTTAGTGGGCTGGTGGAATTCCCACAAAGGGCCCATGCGGCTGCGAAGAAAAATCCCAAAAGGAAAAAGGTGAAAAAGGCAAAAAGGGCTAAATTAGGAAGGAGTCCTAATCCTACTAGGAGTGGAGGAGGAGGAGGACTCCCTCCTGGTTCAGCCGACCCAAGGGCTGGCTCCTTGGGGGCCAGGCCTCCTCCTCCTCTCCTCCTATATATACTAGAGGGTTTTAGGGTTTTGGTAAAAGACTTTAAGCCATGAGCTACCCGTTCCTCTAGTGCATAGTTTCTCCTCTAGATCGTTTTTTCTGCAGTGCTTAGGCGAAGCCCTGCCGGAATTGCTCCACCACCATCGCCACGGTGCCGTCACGCTGCCGGAGGACTCGTCGACCTATCCGCTCCCTCTTGCTGGATCAAGATGGCGGAGATCATCATCGAGCTGTACATGTGCTGAACGCGGAGGTGCCGTCCGTTCGGCGCTAGATTGGAAGGACCGTGATCAAGATCGCGAGATGGATCGTGATGAGATCGCAGGACGGATCGTGATGAGTTCTTGGGACGGATCATGATTTTATCGCGGGACCAATCGTGATGAGATCGCGGGACGATAGACGATTTGGATTGCAAAGACGTTCGACTACACCAACCGCCTTTCTTAACGCTTCCCGTTTAGCGATCTACAAGAGTATGTAGATCCACTCTCCCTCTCGTAGATGCTCATCACCATGGATAGATCTTGCATGCACGTAGTAAATTTTTTGTTTCCCATGCAATGTTCCCCAACATAAATCATCCGCAAAAGCCGCACCATGAGATAAATCCAGATCCAAGGTAGAACCAGAACCAGAACCCATTGATATGGGTATCACCAGAGTTGGGAGAGATCACCTGACTTGACAACAGATTCTATTTTCGTTGTGTGCTTGTTTTGATGAATCTATGGCTTGTAACGTGGGGTATAAGTCATGGTGAAGTTAGAATATGGTAGATATGGGTTTACAACAGTACCTAAAGTGGTAATTTGCTTTATTGTACTAATGGATCTCACGGGAATTTTGTCAAGACTTGTGTGATTGAAGTATTCAAGTTTTTGGTGAGATCATGATGGATGAAGGAATAAGGAGTAAGAAGATTGTATGCTTGGGGATGCTACATCACCCCAAGGTAATATCCAAAGATTAACAAGCAACTAAGCTTGGGGATTTCCTCAGTGGAATCCCCTCTTTCTTCTAACAACCATCGGTATTTTACTTGGAACTATATTTTTATTCATCACATATCATGAGTTTTTCTTGGAGCGTGTTGTATCTTTTCTTTATTTGCTTTTATCCTTGCTGCACACACCTATTTGAGTGAGCCAAAAACATGCTATGATTTGCAAGAATTGTTCTTTATGCTTCAGTTAAATCTATTGAGCAAAGGAATTGCTCTTATGCTTCACTTATATGTTTTTGAGCATGGTGTGCTTTTACATGTTTGAAGAAATGCTCTCATTCTTCACTTATATTAGTTGGGGAGTTAGCAATTTTTAAGAATTCTGCTCATGCTTCACTTATATTATTTTGATAACTGAAACTTGTATGCTCATGTTCTTCACTTATATCCATGTGAGCTTGTCAAAAGCAATTGCAATATATGAAACTAGTCCAAAAGTGATAGATATTCAAGAGGGATATAATTAAAACTTTCATGAAGATAATTGGACAAATTAAACTTGATTCTTTGTAATAGTTGTGAGACATGACAATAGTAATATGTGAGTTATGTTAGTAGTAATTATGCTTAGTAAGAATATTGGTGTTAAGGTTTGTGATTCCCTATGCAAGCACGAAAGTCCATAGTTGTGCTACGAAATTACATCCTACTTATGGTGCATTATACAGTGTTAGTTATGATTAATGCTCGCTTATGTGATTTTTCGTTTCTTGGTTGGATGCTTCTCAATCTCTTGCTAACCTTCACTTGTACTAAGTAGAAATACTACTTGTGCATTCCAAAATCCTTAAACTAGTCCTGCCATATGAGACCACCATACCTACCTATATACGGTATTTCCATGCCATTTCAAGAAAATTTGTATATGCCATCTCTAAATTTCAAAATATTTTTCCTTTTTGTGTGCCTGTACCGCTCATGAACCAGTAGGGGGTGACCAATAGTTTTCCATGCTAGATGTGTTATTCTCAAGATGAATGTTTATTCACTTGTCATTGAATGAGAGTATGGTGGTAATAGGGATGCCCAGTCCTAAAATGAAAAAGAAAAAAAATATTTTATGTTGTCGAATAATAAATTCCTTGGAAAGTGTTCGTATGGAAGGCAACCGTGGATTCGGCTAGCCATGGAAAGTGAAAGTATGGTGGAAAAAGGAATATAATTTATTTTCTATTTGGGAACCGCCTATGATGTATCTATCATGGAAAGATATAGAAATCTCTCGTCCGTTTCCGTTGACACGAAAGACATGCCACCCCAAATATTTTTTCTCTGTCAGTTTAAGCACTTGACCTCTGACACCTCTACAAATACCTACTTCACTCTATGAAGGGCCTATCTAATTACTTTATGCAATTTTTATTTTTCAATTTGAGTCTCCATCTTCTCTTATAAAGCACCAACTAGGAGGCGCTATGATCGTACTTGAGAATTAGGTGTAGCTAATATTTGAGTGTGTATTGTGAATGGATAAATGATTGAGCATGATGGGCTAGGGATAACTTGCTTTAGCGTTGATATTTTGAAAGACGTGTTTGCTTGTTCATATGCTTGAGTATTGAAGTTTTCATGTCAAATTTAGACTATTGCTTTGAGCCATTTATAAGTCCAAATGTCCATGCTACAAAGAAAAGAATATATGATGAAAATGTTAGGCAGCATTCCACATCAAATATTCTATTTTTATAATTTACCTACTCGAGGACGAGTAGGAATGAAGCTTGGGAATGCTAATACATTTCCAACATATCTTTCGCGTTGGGTTGCAAGTATTTGTTGTTTGTGTGCAGATGTTATTTATGTGGCTGCATGATCTTCCTCTACAGATTGATACCTTGGTTTCATAACAAAGGGAAATACTTACCATCGATTTGCTGCATCATCCCTGCCTCTTTGGGGAAATACCGACGCAGTCTCAAACCATGTCACTATGCCCCTCTCTCGCCATGAGGAAAGGCTGGCTGCTAAGCTGCTCCTTGCTGGCTCGTAGATTTGTGCACCTAGAGATACGGTCGATCAAGCCCATTTGACGGTATTGCTTAACAGCCCGATACTCAATGCTTATGCTACAGAACACATGGAGGAGATACGTGAAGCAACTTACCCAATGTGCACCAGCTGCCGAGACAAATGCACACAATAAGGACTATATAAGATGGATGAAGGATCATTTGGCAAGCGGACCCGATGAAGACCTTGCAACGTGGTTGGCACAAAAGCCATCGACGACGATTATGAAGTACCAAGCATATGACATAAAGGGCAACACGTTCTACACTGAGGAACGTGATGCTAAGACCTCGTATCAAAACAACTATGTTCGAATAGAATGCCTATCTGTATAGGAAGATGATAAACATGTGTACTACGGAACCACTGAAGACATTTGGGAGCTTAACAATGTGCGAATGAATGTGGCAGTATTCAAATGCAGATGGTTCCCTCTAAGTAGCGTAAAGGTTGATGCTTATAGCAGCAAGACATATGTTGACCGTAGAGTTATGGCATATCACAAGGACCCATTTATTCTTGCAAGCGGTGCTACCCAGATTTTCTTTGTGCCAGACCTGTTGCATATGCACTGCCATGTAGTGATGTATGGGAAGAGGAGGGTACTAGGCGTCGAGAATGTTGGTGATGAGGAGGAGTACAATCAATATGATGATTTGCCACCTGAGGGGCATGCGACTTAAAAGAGGAGAAGTGTAAAATCATCAGAAATCGTAGGTTCATTAGGGGTGAACCTAATGATCACGATCGCCACATGTACATGTGAATTGATTGCAAAAACTAATCATTACGTCTACTGTGCTGAATTGTTGCATGTACTAAATTGTGAGCCATGTGTATTGAGTTCGTATGTACTGTATTGCAAGGTATGCACGACCTTATGTTGATCTAGATTAATATGTTGTCACCTGTAGCAATGAATTTGAATTATTCATGATAATGCAACCTATAGCTAGAACGCTCAGTTCATCTCACTCCGGTATGTACGAACTGAACATGTGCAGTTTGGTTTAGCAACCGCACACGGTTCATTCATTAAAACTGTGTGCTTTCTAAACCGCTGCCGATGACACCTAATGCGCGCAAAGTGATTCGTGCATTCTGATTGGCCAAAACCAAAACCACACGGATCATACATCTGCACTATAGGATTCACCCAGATCAAGCGGCAGTCCTTATCCTTCTCGCCAACACACAATGAAGTTGAGATTGAATTTATATGCACTAAATAGCCACTAAATTCAAAAAATGGCCTAAATATAGCAGGCGAGCCCAAAAACGTGCCAGAAAATCAAACCTATTGTATAATGATGATTGACTATCATGGGATAAAATTTGGAGGAGAGGCAATGAAGACACCATCGATTGGTGTTCGATTTGCCACTTCTCCCCTTGGAACTAAGATCTTTCGACTTAGATGCTATGGTTTCCAATTAGCGATAATCATAGCTTGTGCCAAATTTTACCAATATTTTTCCATGGTGTATCAATATCACGCCACGATGACGCACCTATTTTCGTGATTTTCTGAGTCCATCTTCATTTCTTGTAATTAAATTACTAACATTTATTGAGGTGGACACATCTCCCATCCGAAATACTTGACAATTCTTCTCATTCATTGCACAATGACGAAAATCACGAAAAAGTGACACACAAATTATTTGTAAGAGATTTTTGTCACCATCCACACGTAATTGATGTTGGGATATTTTATTTATAAGAACTAATTAACATGGTAACTGCAAAATATGACTTAGATATAGAAAATGAGACATGTAATCCACCCGAAGATCAATATTAGGAGTACAATTATGTTTGCATACCATGGGAAAAACCAAGGTGAAAGGATGAGGTTGACACCGATTGCAGTCCGAAATGCCAACTCTACTTTTCGTAAACTATGATCCTTTGTGTGAGATGCATTTATTTTCAAAGGGCAGTCCATCACAACTTACGCGAGACATTACCACTTTTTCCCACTGGGTCTTCACATCATGCCACGGTGACTCACCAATTTTTGTAATTTTCGTAATACATCTGCATTTCCTCGAATTAAATTACTAACAAGCCCCATGTTGGTGGAAAAAATGTCTTCAAGTTAGCAAACAAGTCACGAAATACAGTCGGAAATCTATACACGGGATAATAGTTGATTGTCTACGGATGAAAATAATTTGAGGCGAAATGATGAAGTCCCAAATTCATTTGAGATGAAGATATGATTGTTTTGCATGAGCGAATAGCAAACGGTTCATTCACTAGAACCATGTGCTTTATAAACCGCGACCTATGCATGAGACCTAATGCGTGCAAAGTGAGTCCTACTTCCTGATTGGACAAAACCCAAACCACACTGATCGTACGTATGCATCGTAGGACTCACCCAAATCGAACAAGAGTCCTTCTACCTCTCGTAAAAACACGCTGATGAAGTTGGAATTTGATTTATATGCAACAAATGCCCCGTAAATGATAGGAAAATGTTGAAAAATATCGAATGGACCCATAAATGCGCTAGAAAAGAAAACCTGGCATATAATTATGATTGACTACCGTCAGATAAAAATGGTCAAAGAGGTGATGAAGACACCATCGATTGGAGTTCGATTTGCCACTTCTCCCTTTGAAACTACGATCCTTCTAGTGAGATGTAATGATTTCCAAGGAGCAATCATCGTAACTTGTGCAAACATTTACCAAATTTTTTCCATAGTGTCTTGAGATAACGCCATGATGACACACCAATTTTCGTGATTTTTTGAATCCATTTTGCATTTCCTGTAATTAAATTATGGACATTTACGCATCTCACATTCGAAATGTTTGAAAATTCCTCTCATTCCTTGCACTATGCGAAAATCATGCAAATGTGACACACAAATGATTTGTAAGAGATTCTTTGCCAGCATCCACACTTAATTCATGTTGGGATTTTATTTATGAACTAATGCATGGTAAAAGCAAAAAAAGCCTTAGATATAGCAAACGAGACATGTAATCCACTAGGAGATCAATAATAGGAGTACAATAATGTTTGCATACTATGGGAAAAATCGGGCAAAAGGATGGGGTAGACACCGACTGGAGAGTCCAGAATGCCAACTCTACATTTGTAAACTATGATATTTTGTGTGAGATGCCTAGGTTTTCAAAGGGTTGTACATCACAACTTCTGCAAGACATTACCAATTTTTCCCATGGGGTATTCACACATGCCACGGTGACACACCCATTTTCATGATTTTCGGAATACATCTATGTTTCCTCCAATTAAATTACTAACAAGCCCAATGTTGGTGGAAAAATGTCTTAAAATCAGCAATGAAGTCATGGAATGCAGCCTATAAACAATACATGGGTTAGTAGGTGATTGTATGCCGATGAAATTAATTAGAGGCGAAATGATGAAGTCACTAATTCATTTGGAATGAAAATATGATTGTTGTGCATAAAAAAAAGCACACGGTTCATTCACTAATACCGTCTGCTTTTTAAACCGTGGCCAATGACACCTAATGAGCGCAAAGTGAGTCGTGCGTTCTGATTGGCAAAAACACAAACTAGTCGGATCGTATGTCTACACCATAGGATTCTCCCAGATCGAAGGAGAACGCTTAAACCTCTCTTCAACACACGGTGTTGAAGTTGGGATTTGATCCATATGCAATAAATGCCCCATAAATGCAAAAAATGTCTTAAATATAGCAGGCGATCCCAGAAATGTCCCGGAAATCAATATTAGGGTACGACGATAGCTGCGTACCGTGGGAAAATTTTTGAGATAAAATGATGAGGTCACGTCTACATTTCAAATTTTTTAGGTTTTCATTTTGAATAGATTTGTGTTACTTGTGCACATGGGTTACTATATGAAACCGTTTGCATGTGCCTTTCCACGGGGCGTACGATGATATTTTTCACCCTTTTCACCGAAGCTGCCAACATGCCCCCATCCCCTTCCCCCAAACCCGCGCCCTCCCCCGTTTTGCTCATATTTCCGCATATTCTACCGAAACTCCATCGAAAGCTACCTCCCTCCCCCACACATCCCCAGATCCACACTAGAACCCTTTCGACGTCGTCGTGCTCAACCTGACCATGTACCCTCTTGCCGGCGTCAACCCTACCCTTCATTGGTGCTCCAAATATGTGGTTGTCCATGCCTCACCGTTTTCATTTGATCACCATCCGCTGACAAGCATATCCATCCTGTACACTCTCCTCTCCTGTTGGATTTGGACAAAAAACGGTCAGTTGCTACCTTTCATCGTGGTGAGGTCTATTATCTCGTGATCCCTTTTCCTACTTGGTTCGGTTTGTCCCCAAAATGATTATAAAAAATGGAGAATGTATTTATGTTCATCATCTACCTTCTAACATATAAGTTGTATTTGTTCTAATTAGTTATTCTTGAGTTGCATATCATGTGCGCACGAGTCACACTAAATAACAAATTAGTCGTACATTTCCAAATGATAAGATGCCATGTTTAGAAAACTAGCTTCCAAGGTGTTACATTTTTTTTATGATTATCCCACTTTTCTGAATTTCGCATGTGTCCTCTGTAGATGTCTATTAGAAGCGACAACAGTCATACTTCTGGCGATGTATCTTCATCTGAGTCTGAAGCCAACAGGTCTGCAACACATGATCGTGTATCAAGAAATGATAAACGGGTAGAGCTACCACAATCACCCTTCCAGTCAAGAGCGGGAAGAGCGCTCTAAGAAATCCCACACGCTAGACTAAAGGTGTATACGCAGTAACTACCATCGATTTGAAGTCTTGGGGTCCAACTAAACCTCATAAACCACACACGAGGTTCAAGAGTGTGTACAGATTTGTTGGCAGGGCAAGGCTCAACATTAATCTGCTACTACAGGAATCAGGTAATTTGCCATCGGCCACGGCTCACGGCAAAGGGCAGGACACCGGACGGCAAAGGCCTTTGCTGTCCGTCAGCAGACGGCAAAAATTCTGGCAAAGAAAAAACCGGTAAAGCGGTCCTTTTCCATCAGCCTCAGGACCACGGCAGGCAAAGAATCTTTGCATGGGGGAGCGGATGACAAAGAGTTTGGATGACAGACTCAGGGGCTACAGCCGTCAAGTGTTAACAGCAGTTCTTTGATGTCCGCCCTCTTTGTTGTCGGCCTTATGCCCCCCTTTGCCGTTGGTTGGTGGACGGCAAAGGGTAAGGCCGTTTGCCCCTGGGGTCCCCCTTTGCCGTTGGCCTTGGGTCCCCACCTTTGTCATCAGCCTTGCGCCCCCTTTGTCATCGGTGGCCGATGGCAAAAAGTAAGGCCATTTTCCTTTTTTTTATGTTTTATTAAAACAATTTTCACAGCAATATGACACACACACACATATATATATATTTCACACAAATAAATATGTTGTCATACTGATAACCATATTCAAATAAGTTTCATCCATGCATATTATGAATGTTTCATCCGTACCCAACCATATTACAATAGTTTCATCCATGTATACATAGTTTCATATACGTATGTAGCAAGTGTCACATTGTTCATTGATTCAAAATAAAAAATACAAGTAACCCAAGGACTCCATCGATGCAAACTTCCGTGAAGTGAATGCAATTTGCAAAATGGGAAGCTCCAAAATTATAAGAAGACTAGATGAAGAAGAGAAGGTAAAAATAGGTCATTTAGGAACTAACTATTGTTATTATGCCATTTTGAAGCTAAGTAAGCTAATTATAGGTCATTTAATAGCTAACTTTTGTAAAATAGGTAATTTTGGAGCTAGCTAAGCTTAGTATGCCATCTTGGAGCTAACTAAGCGAAGTATAGGTCATTTTTAATAAAATAGGCTATTTTGGAGCTAATTTAGCTTACTACGTCATTTAGGAGGAAACTAAGCTAACTATATGTCATTTTACAGCCAACTTAGGTAAAAATAGGTAACTTAGGAGCTAACTATGCTTATTATGCCATTTTGGAGCAAAGTACACTAAGTATAGGTCATTTAGTAGCTAAGCTAGGTAAAATAGGCCATTTTGGAGCTAGGTAAGCTTATTATGTCATTTTGGAGCTAACTAAGCGAAGTATAGGTCATTTTTTATAAAATAGGCCAGTTTGGAGGTAATTTAGCTTACTACATCATTTAGGAGGAAACTAAGCTAACTATATGTCAGTTTAGAGCTAACTTAGGTAAAAATAGGTCACTTAGGAGCTAACTATGCTTATTATGCCATTTTGGAGCTAAGTAAGCTAAGTATAGGTCATTTAAAAGCTAAGCTAGGTAAAATAGGACATTTTGGAGCTAGGTAAGCTTATTACGTCATTTAGGAGAGAACTAATCTAAATATAGTACATTTTTGATAAAACAGACTATTTTGGAGCTAACTTAGCTTCTACATCATTTAGGAGGAAACTAAGCTAAATGTATGTCATTTTAGAGCTAACTTAGGTAAAAATAGGTCATTTAGGAGCTAACTATGGTTATTATGCCATTTTGAAGCTAAGTAAGCTAATTATAGGTCATTTAATAACTAACTTTGGTAAAATAGGTAATTTTGGAGCTAGCTAAGCTTATTATGTCATTTGGGAGCTAACTAAGCGAAGTATAGGTCATTTTTGATAAAATAGGTCATTTTGGAGCAAATTTAGCTTACTACGTCATTTATGAGGAAACTAAGCTAACTATATGTCATTTTAGAGCTAACTTAGGTGAAATATGTCATTTTGGAGCTAACTATGCTTATTATGCCATTTTGGAGCTAAGTAAGCTAAGTACAGGTCATTTAATAGCTAAGCTAGGTAAAATAGGCCATTTTGGAGCTAGGTAAGATTATTATGTAATTTAGGAGAGAACTAAGCTAAATATTGGACATTTTTGATAAAATAGGCCATTTAGGAGCTAATTCAGCTTACTATGTCATTTAGGAGGAAACTAAGCTAAATATATGTCATTTTAGAGCTAACTTGGGTAAAATAGGTCACTTAGGAGCTAAATGAAATTAGTACAACATAAATACCAACATGAGTAATAATGTGTATATAAATTAAGTGTATCATCATCATAAATACCAACATGAGTAATAAGAAGCTTAGCAGATGTCTATTAGCAGCGACAACAGTCATACTTCTATGGATGTATCTTCATCTGAGTCTGAAGCCAACAGGCCTACAACACATGATCATGTATCAAGAAAAGATAAATGGGGTAGAGCTGCCACAATCACCCTTCCAGTCAAGAGACGGAAGAGCGCTCTAAGAAAGCCCACACACTAGCCTAAAGGTGTATACGAAGTAACTGACATCGATTTTGAAGTCTTGGCCTCCAACTAAACCTCATAAAGCATACACGAGGTTCACGAGTGTGTATGGATTTGTTGGCAGGGCAAGGCTCAAGATTAATCTGCCACTACA
Organism: Hordeum marinum; assembly: GCA_022496015.1. NCBI lineage: Eukaryota > Viridiplantae > Streptophyta > Magnoliopsida > Poales > Poaceae > Hordeum > Hordeum marinum. The sequence continues at coordinate 365,956,872 of CM039673.1, read as the reverse complement.
GGAACCAGGTAATTTTCCATCGGCCATGGCTGACGGCAAAGGGCAGGACACCGGATGCCAAAGGCCTTTGCCGTCCGTCAGTAGACGACAAAAATTCCGGCAAAGAAAAACCCCGTATAGCGGTCCTTTTCCATTAGCCCCAGGACCACGGAAGGAAAAGAATCTTTGCATGGAGGAGCGGATGACAAAGAGTTTGGATGGCAGACTCAGGGGCTATAGCCGTCAAGTGTTAACGACACTTCTTTGCTTTCCGCCCTCTTTGTTGTCGGCCTTATGCCGCCCCTTTGCCATCGGTGGGCGAACGGCAAAGGGTAAGGCCCTTTGCCCCTGGGGTCCCCCTTTGCCGTCGGCCTTGGGACCCCACCTTTGCCATCGGCCTTGCGCCCCCTTTGCCATTGGTGGCCGACGGCAAAGAGTAAGGCCATTTGCCCCTGTGATCCCCCCTTCGCCATCTTCGAGGGACCCTCTTTGCCGTCAGCCCACCGACGACAAAGAGTAAGGACATTTTCCTTTATTTTTACTTTTTATTAAAACAATTTTCACAACAATATGACATATATATATATATTTCACAGAAATAAATATGTTGCCATACTGATAACCATATTCAAATAAGTTTCATCCGTACATATTATGAAAGTTTCATTCGTACCCAACCATATTACAATAGTTTCATCCATACATACATAGTTTCATATACATATGTAGCAAGTGTCACATTGTTCATCGATACAAAATAAAAATTACAAGTAACCCAAGCACTCCATCGATGCAAACTTCCATGAAGTGAATGTAATCTGCAAAATGGGAAGCTCCAAAATTAGAAGAAAACTAGATGAAGAAGAGAAGGTAAAAATAGGTCATTTAGGGACTAACTATGGTTATTATGCCATTTTGAAGCTAAGTAAGCTAATTATAGGTCATTTAATAGCTAACTTTGGTAAAATAGGTAATTTTGGAGCTAGTTAAGCTTACTATGCCATTTTGGAGCTAACTAAGCAAAGTATAGGTAATGTTTGATAAAATAGGCCATATTGGAGCTAATTTAGCTTACTACGTCATTTTGGAGGAAACTAAGCTAACTATATGTCATTTTAGAGACAACTTAGGTAAAAATAGGTCACTTAGGAGCTAACTATGCTTACTATGCCATTTTGGAGCTAAGTACACTAAGTATAGGTCATTTAATAGACAAGCTAGGTAAAATAGGCCATTTTGGAGCTAGGTAAGCTTATTATGTCATTTTGGAGCTAGCTAGCGAAGTATAGGTTATTTTTGATAAAATAGGCCATTTTGGAGCTAATTTAGCTTACTACGTCATTTAGGAGGAAACTAAGTTAACTATATGTCATTTTAGAGCTAACTTAGGTAAAAATAGGTCACTTAGGAGCTAACTATTCTTATTATGCCATTTTGGAGCTAAGTAAGCTAAGTATAGGTCATTTAAAAGCTAAGCTAGGTAAAATAGGACATTTTGGATCTAGGTAGGCTTATTATGTCATTTAGGACAGAACTAAGCTAAATATAGGACATTTTTGATAAAATAGGCTATTTTGGAGCTAATTTAGCTTACTACATCATTTAGGAGGAAACTAAGCTAAATGTATGTCATTTTAGAGCTAACTTAGGTAAAATAGGTCATTTAGGACCTAACTATGGTTATTATGCCATTTTGAAGCTAAGTAAGCTAATTATAGGTCATTTAATAGCTAACTTTGGTAAAAATAGGAAATTTTGTAGCTAGCTAAGCTTATTATGTCATTTTGGAGCTAACTAAGCGAAGTATTGGTCATTTTTGATAAAATTGGTCATTTTGGAGCTAATTTAGCTTCCTACGTCATTTATGAGGAAACTAAGCTAAATATATGTCATTTTAGAGCTAACATAGGTGAAATATGTCATTTTAGATCTAACTATGCTTATTATGCCATTTTGGAGCTAAGTAAGCTAAGTCTAGGTCATTTAATAGCTAAGCTAGGTAAAATAGGCCATTTTGGAGCTAGGTAAGATTATTATGTAATTTAGGAGAGAACTAAGCTAAATATAGGACATTTTTGATAAAATAGGCTATTTAGGAGCTAATTCAGCTTACTATGTCATTTAGGAGGAAACTAAGCTAAATATATGTCATTTTAGAGCTAACTTAGGTAAAATAGGTCACTTAGGAGCTAAATGAAATTAGTAAAACATAAATACCAACATGAGTAATAAAGTGTATATAATTTAAGTGTATCATCATCATAAATACCAACATGAGTAATAATTTTTTTATATATGTATATAATAATAGTTGAATACCTGACATGAACTAATAATAATCTTGATCGTCTATATATGCTTTGGGATCAATAAATGCATCATGATCATCACTATCATCAATAAATGCAGCATCAGCTCTATCAGGAAGAACATGTGGAAGGCCTCCATTATGTAATCGGTCAAGAAGTGATAGGTCATCCACAACAGTAACCTCTTCTTCTTCCGGCTCTTCCTGTTCCAGCTCAGGGATTAATTCGAATTCACTGTCGCTGTCTAATTCAATGTTCTGGGGTGAAGTAGAGCGGTTTTATAAACAGTTTTTGGACATACATGTTTCTTGGAAGAATTCTCATTCATATGTGTCTAGGTTAATGTGAGGTTCGTAATCCTCTTCATTGAGGGTAGGTGGTCAAAAACTTGGCGTCACTTCATAAACGACATCCCAACCTTTCAGATTTGGATCAGTTTGGCAGGCCCACGGTAGATCGAAAACTTGTGTCGCCTATTGAGCCGTCATATAGACATCGGGAAGATCTAAATGGGTGCTTTGGTTGATTTCGAATAGCCCTATATGTTCATGAGTCCTTCTAGTCTCCTTCGACTGAAACCAATAACATTTGAAGACTACGACGGTCGGTGGGTTTTCACCATAGAATGGAAGTTCATAAATTGCTTCAACTCTTCCATAATACTCGGTACCTCCTTCGCCGATAGCAGAGACAAAACAATTTGTAGTCTTTACGTCGGCATAGATAGCTCGCTGCCAAAGGTACAAAAGCGATACCTATTGATGTCGTATTTGTGAAATGAACGAACCTTATCGTCAAAACCATTAGCGACTTGTCTCAACTCGGCGTCCAAAGACTCTGCATCAGCCTACAAGTTTAATATGGAAGAATGGATGCATTACCCCCAAATTAGACCAAGAAATTAAATGGTCTAGTAATGGTAATTAATTACCCTTTGTTTTAACCAAGAGATGAAACCAGGATAGTCGCCTCCATGCTTTGCCAGAAGCTCATACTCTTCGACGGAATCCTTTTCGATGACCGCTCCATCCGCGAATTCGGCGACGTATCGACTATATCAAATATCCGGGAATAAGATCAGTTCAAAGGAATTAGAAGTTGTGGAACAATAATTTACCGAGAACTTACTCGATGTACGGCCGCACTTCTGTTAAGTTGTTGAAGATATACAATGAAATGGTCCGCCATTCTTCGACATCCAACGATTTCCCTTTTGAAGCACCGGCTGGTGCAAGCTTCCCTTTGAATAGGCTGAGGTTGGATCGACCTTTTTTAGGCTCACCATCATTGTACCAAGGTTTCGGGTTATGCAAATGATGATTTTTGGCTTCGTAGTGTGCTGTCATGAAGTTTTCCACCTCCTCAGTAATGAATGCCTCGACCATCAATGCTTCAACTCTACGTTTATTTTTACATTTAGCTCGAAGCGTCTTCTGCATCCTCTCAGTTGAGAAGCACCATCGATTTTGAAATGCTCCCCCAATCTTGCCTCGGTTGGGAGATGCAAAATCAAATGCTGCATTGGATTAAAGAAGCCCAGTGAAAAGATCCTTTCTAATCTGCAGATCAACTCTGGCGCCAACTCTTCCATTTCATCTAGCATGCTAGGCAATAGTTATTTCGCACAAAGAGAACGGAACAAATAGCTCATCTCTCCCAGTACTAGGCATTCATCCTCAGGGATAAAGCCACACAACATCACCGGCATTACCCTCTCAAGCCATATGTGCCAATCCTGACTCTTGAGGCAAAATATTTTCAATTTTTCAAGACTCACTCCCCTCTTTAGATTCGTAGCATACCCATCGAGGAACATCTATCGCAATTTCACCCACAATAGCATTTCCCTCATAGCTGGCCTTCCAAGATTGAACCATGCCTTTGGCTTAGCTACGCTTTGCTTTCCTTTCCATTGTCGCAAGTTTTGTAACGGTCTATCACATAGAGCCTCCTGGTTTATTCTAGCCTTAGGATTATCCTTTAACTTCCCCTCTATGCCGAACAATGTACCAAAAATGGCCTCTGCCATATTCTTTTCAGTGTGCATCATGTCTATGTTGTGTGGGCAAATGAGGTCGATGAAGTAAGGCAGATCCCATAAGCATGACTTGTGAGTCCAGGCGTGTTCCGTATTATACCCTTTGAAATACCCTGGATGCAAAGCATCAGGCTCGAGAGCATTTAACTGATCAAGGGTCTGTTAGCCGGTCAACGCAGGTGGTATAGTGTTTTTGACAACTCTACCTTTGATGAAATTCTTCTTGTCTTTTCTGAACTTATGGTGAGGATCCAGGAACTGTCTATGCATGTTGAAGCAAAAAAACTTGCGACCCACCTGCAGCCAACGGAACTGAAGAGCTGCTTTGCATGTGGGGCACGGGAACCTTCCATGCACACACCAACCAATGAATAGCGCATACCCCGGATAGTCATGCATCAAGTACATGTACCACACATGCATTTTGAAGTTCTTTTTGGTAGCGCCGTCATATGTATTGATCCCATTATCCCAGGCTTCTTGCAATTCATCCTTAAGCGACTGCATGTACACATTCATATTCTTCCCCGAATATTTGGGCCCTTGAATTATCAATTTCAGGAAAATGTTCTTTCTTTTCATAATCTCTCCGGGGGGAGATTGAGTGGAATGACAAATACAGGCCAACAACTATATTGTGTTGCCGTCATACCATACACATTGAACCCATCCATGTTGATGGCAACTCGAGGATGCCTTCGATATGCCGATTTATCCTTATGTAATGAATCGAAATGCTTCCATGCAAAAGCATCTGACGTGTGTACCAACATCTTGTTCCCAACCGCATCTATTTCGGTTCTTTTGCCCAATTTGTGCCATGTCATCTGTCTGGCCATCTCTTCGACCATGAAAAGACGTTGAAGTCTTGGTACGATTGGCAGATACCGAAGAACATTAATGGGGATTTAGGTCTGAATCTTCTCACCCATACCGTTGTCTACCACAATATACCTGGAAGAACTGCAAATGGGGAAATAGTTCAAGTCCGCATACTCAAGCCTAAATAAGGCACATCCATTCTCATAGGAATGTATCTTCTCATAGGGCATCTTAAGTACACGGAGGATTTTTTTGACTGGTATAGGTTTGCAGGCAGTACATGGCCTTTGGGTAGAAAGCGTCCAAATATCGTCATCATCGCGTCATAACATTCTCTGCCTAGGTTGAACTGAGCCTTCAGAGCCATTACTTCCACGATGGCATCTAGCTGACAAAGCTCATTTTGCTCGTGGAGAGGACGTTTTGAAGACTCCAACATTTCATAGAAGGCCTTTGCATATTCCTCCATCTCATCGTCTGAATCCCGAGCATCATCAAAGTCTTGCACCATGTCTTCGATCCCAGTACCATGCTCATCGGTGCGTCGACAAACCACCTCAGCTCTGGCACGTTGGTCAGACTCACAATGAAAAGTCCACACCGTATAATTAGGCATAAAACCCCACTTATGCACGTGTTTACCCATTTCAAACTCTATCCGCCTTTTAATGTTGTCGCATTTGGGATAGGGGAACCATGTTTTTTGCTGGCCATTTGCAAATGCGGTTCTCAAAACCCCCCTAGTTGTTGTTAACCATTCATTGGTCATGTCTTTCTGACTACGGGTACCAGTGTACATCCAAGCATGATCACCCATCTTGCCTACCTACTAAACACACAAGATATATATATATATAATTCATCATCTATATTCATATGGTAATCAAGTTTGTCAGTTTTATTACGTCCATGCAACCTACACACTAATAGGTAGAGATAGATCCTAATCCCACCCGAGTATGTGTAGATTGGGTTCCTTTTCCCATGCTCTGCTCCGGATCCGACACAGAATTTAGGTAGCACCTCCCTGATGTTCTCCTGATACACGTCTCGATAATGAGCAGAGAGGTTGTGTACCCGAAGAACAACAGGGAGGCATTCACGAAATTACACATCGGATCCAGAGCAGAGCATACGGGAAAACAAACCCAATCTACACATACTAGGCCTGTCCATGGATAACGTTGGACAATTCGAAAGGATGGCGGTTATGAATATGTAGAGACATGCATATTTATAGATGCCGCCCTTTCAAATGGGAGACACATACTGGTTATGCTTACTGATGATTGAAGACACATATAGCTAGCAAGTTTCATCGGCACAAAGACCGGAACAGAGAATATTAAGGGGCGGAGGAGATGTAATTTGTGCTCACCCACCAACGCAGGGAGCTCATCAAACACACGGGGCGGTCATCGTACAGTAGACCCTAGCAGCGACAAAACAAACTACACATTGAAATCCATCCGATGAACACAAATATTATGTTTTTTCATAACAAAATCCAAAAATATATGACCTAACTCATAATTTACAAAACTAAGACCTCGTCGGCATCTGGAAGGCCGGAGGGGCGTCGCCTGGGGTGTCATGCTAGGGTGTCGTGCCGGTGTTGTCATGTAGGGGGCTCACCTGAGGGGTGTCCTCTGAGTGTCGTGTCGGGGTGTCGGGCCGGGGTGCCGGGGTGTCGGCCCGGGGAGGGACTTCTTCTTCTTCTTCTTCTTCTTCTTCTTCTTCTTTTCTCCTAGTTTTTTTCTTTTCTTCTTTTGTTCTAAGTTTTTACTTTTCTATCTAAGTTCTACCTGAGGGGTGCGACGGTGCGGTGGTGGTGGCGGCACAGGGAGGGCGGCGACGCGGTGGTGGGGGCGGTGTAGGGAGGGGGCCGTCGAGGGGAGGGGCAGCGCAGTGAGGGAGCCGCTAAGTGGAGGGGGTGACATAGGGAGGGGCGCGACAGCACAGTGTTGGGGGCGGCGCAGGGAGGGCGACGGCACGGTGGTGGGGGTAGCATAGCGAGGGGGCGACGAGGGGAGGAGCCGGTCATAGGGGGAGGGAGAGAGTGGAGTGGGGGAGGGAGAGAGTGACAAAGTGTGAGAGAGAGGGGGGAGTGGGGGCGGGGGATGGCCGTTATAGGCACGTCCCCTTTGCCGTCTGCCCCTAGACAGCAAAGACATCCACGGCCAACGGCAAAGGCCTGGCGAATAGCAAAGAGCCCTTCCGTTGGACCTGGCCTAGCAAACGGCAAAGGACTAGCACATGGCATACATGGCCTTTATCATGCGCCAATTCTTTGCCGCCTGCTTTGCGGCAGCTGGCAGAAAAGAGTATCTTTGCGATGTGGCAGCAGACGGCAAATGCCTAGCACATGGCAAATGACTGGATTCCAGTAGTGTGCTGGGTTTTCGGAAGGCTGGTACAGAAACACGACAAAGGATAGTCTGTGTGATCATGGCGCAGTTCAACGTCCCTGAGGAGTGGAGAGAGCAGGTGCAAGACGCTGCACTAAAGAATGCCATTGATTCTTGGAGAAACTGGAGGCATGTGTTGTATAAGAAGTTGTTTTGTCAAGGCAAGGACCCAATCCCCTCGTACCCCCAAATTACAAAGGAAGATTGCAGAAAATTCAAAAGGGCCAGGGCCAGTGAAGAGTTTATTAAGAAGAGTGCCATCCAATCAGAACTTCAGAATAAGAACACACACCCCCACTGTATGGGTGTAGAAGGATACGACAACATGAAACTGATATGGGACCAGGAGGACAAAGAAGCAGTAGATGCGGGTGGCAAACTAGCCTGTAGTCAAATTAGGGGCCCTCGCGCTAGGGACTATTTATGAGCACGTGCAAAGAGGCATGGAGATGGTTCTTATTACTTTGAAAACTTGGCAGACCAAGAACTGTATGATGTGATGGGAAAGGCTTCCAAAACCACTAGAAGGTTCTATAGGAACTAAGGGCCATGTGACATTCTGTCCGAGGCTATGACTACCAAAGAGCCCCCTGGTCATGCTAGGGGTATTGGGGTCAATGTCCCACACAAGAGGGATTTCTCACTAAGCAAAGAAGAGAGGCTCAACATGCAAAAAGCTAGCAGTGATTGTAAGCAGAGAGACTTGCGCGAAAATATTAAGAGGGACATGTATCCTGGAGTTCGAAAGGAAGTTGAGGAGTCATATATGCAGGAGAAGACAGTAATGCTGAGACATAGCTAGGAGTCGCAAGGTGATGTGATACGTCCAGTTTGCATCATGATTTCCTACTGTTATTTATAATGTTTTTATGCATAATAATGCTTTATGGAGTAATTCTAATGCCTTTTCTCTTGTAATATGCAAGGTTTGCACAAAGAGGGAGAATACCGACACCTGGAATTCTGGACCTGAAAAAGCATACCAGAGATACCTATTCTGCACATCTTCAAATGAGTTGAAACTACACGAATATTTATTTTGGAATATATAATAAATATTGGAGCAAATAACTACCGAAGGGCCCCACATGGTGAGCACAAGACACGAGGGCGTGCTAGGCCCCCTAGGCGTGCCCTGGTGGGTTGAGCCCAGCACGGCCAACCTTCGGTGCACATCCTGTAGTATATAAGGTCTTTTGACCTAGAAAAAATAAGTACATAACTTTGGGACAGAACACCACCGTCTTGAGGAAGAACTTGGGCAGGAGCACTTTTGCCCTCCGACGGAGCGATTGCGCCGGGGGAACTTCCCTCCCAAAGGGGGAAATCGAAGCCATTGTCATCACCCACAACCCTCTCATCTCTAGGAGGCCTTTGTTCATCAACATCTTCAATAACACCATCTTCTCTCAAACCCTAGTTCATCTCTTGTGTCCAATATTTGTACCCACACCTCAGATTGGTACCCGTGGGTGACTAGTAGTGTTGATTACCTTGCGTAGTTGATTACCATATGGTTTATTTGGTGGAAGATTACATGTTCAGATCCATTATGCTCTTTAATACCCCTCTGATCTTGAGAATGAACATTATTTGTGATTAGTTACCTTTGTTCTTGAGTTCACGGGAGAAGTCATGTTGCAAGTAATCATGTGAATTTTATATGTCTTCGGTATTTTGATGGTATGTATGTTGTGATTCCCTTAGTGGTTTCATGTGAACATCGACTACATGACACTTCACCATCCTTGCACTTAAGGGAATGCATTATGGAGTAGTTATTAGATGATGGGTTGCTAGAGTGATAGAAGCTTAAACCCTAGTTTATGCACTACTTCGTAAGGGGCTGATTTGGATCCACATGTTTCATGTTATGGTTAGATTTTATCTTAATATGTTTCTCGTAGTTGCGGATGCTTGCGAGGGGGTTAATCATAAGAGGGAGGTTGTTGAAGTAAGAACAAAACCCAAGCACCAATCCACCCACATATCAAATTATCAAAGTAGCGAACACGAATAAAACCAGCATGATGAAAGTGACTAGATGAAATTCCCGTGTATCCTCAAGAACACTTTGCTTATTATAAGATATAGTTTTGGATTGTACTTAGCCAAAAAAATATTGGGCTACCTTTCTGCACTTTATTTCCCATTACCATTACTTGTACATTACCAATTATCTTGCTATCTGTAGCGACCCGACCTGAAAGGTCGAATCTCCGGTGTTTCCGTACCATCCCAAGATCATGCTGGTACACACACGGTACATCAATGTATATATCAAAGGGAAATCACACAGCATTATATTAATCGAAATCTCATATCGAGTCCTTTATTACAATAAAAATTACGATAAAGTGGCTGAAAGCCAACTAATGAGAATATCTAAATCTTGCGGAAGCGTCGAAGGTAGATGAGTCCATCTGACTCCAAGGGCATCTCACCGAGCGTAGAACGTGTCCTCACTCCTGGTCGGAAAAGTACTCTGCAACATGATACGTTGCAGCCGTGTAGGTCAGCATATGGAATATGCCGGCAAAGTCACAAAAGAGGGGTGAAAAGATAATCATCTAGTCTACATGCTTATATGGCAGGTGGGGTGGTAAGTTTTTGCGTAAAGCCAATTTTTTCCTACATCAAGAGAGAGCTAAGCAAAAATATTACTAAGTTGGTTGATTAATGAGATGGTTCCACCAACCAATTCTCATACCCAAATTGTTAATACCCACATCATCATATTAATTGTGTTGAGAGTTCCGAATATTTCAGTTCCTTTGGCTCAAGTTGTCCATGACCGTGGACATGGCTAATCAATTAGGTTTGAGTACTCTGTAGAGCTTTGCACACGTTCCCCACAAGATTTGGTCACCTCCGTTTGATTTCTCGCACTTCAGGGTGTTTGAGAAACGGATGACCAAAACATGGTCTTCCAAAGGGTTTCCCTGCGATTCTGTCGGTGCCCATCCTTTCCTACCGTTCTTCTACATCTCGTAGCACCGCCTGTCCAGGGTCACCAGGATATCCAACCAAGCCAGAGCCCATAATGACTTGTGGCTGTGCAGGTAAGCCTTGGGTGTTGAAGCACCCATCCATCTCTTTGTGCCTGGGTGGACCTTTCTGCGTGAATACTGGCCATCTCTAGCATCACCTGGGCAAATCCACTGGTTTCTCTAGGGTGCCGTTCAACCATCATCCACCCAGAGGTATGTTGAAAACTCGGAGTCTTGAAATCTTGATCATTATGTAGGTCTTGAAATTATTAACTCTCTCAACTCTCATGAATCACACAACCAACCCCGTCTACTAATAGCATAGCAAAAAGTAAAACAACGTTTCCCGGGGCCAATGTGTCAAAGAGTTTGAGGGGGTACCTACCACATGATACTACTACAATGTAACCAAGTTTCCAACTAACCTATCTTGCATGCAATTGGGGAAGATGGTAGAACTAATGCATATAAAACATGGGTAAACATGATCAAAGTGACTTGCCTGATTGATGATCTTTGTACACGAGTGACTCTAAGTAACAAGCTTCGCACTCCGGATAATCTAACGAAGCAAACGAGAGCACTCAAATAAGCATACAAAAAAATATTGTAACTCACAACCATCAACCAAGAACTAGTAAACAATCAAGACAAAACAATGCACAAAAAAATCACAAGCAAGAAAACACACAAAGTTTTGTTTTCTAAAAGATGATTGATAAAACACTACTAACATAATGATACTATTGGTATTAACCAAAACAATAGTTGACAGCAAGAAAACAATAAAATATTTTATTAATAAACAGAATAAAACCAAATTAAGTTTGTTGGGAAAACTTTTAGTAAAGTTTTTGAAAGTTTTGATAAACACTATATGAAACAACTATAGTTTTACTAACAAAAGAGCAAAACAAAACTTATTATTTATTAACAAAACATGTTCTTAACAGGGAAGAATTTACAAATAAACTTGTCTTAGAAACAAAATTAAATTATACAAAACTTTGTTGAAAGAAAACTATTACTAACTAGTTGTTTTTAGTTCAAATTAAACCTATTTGAAAAATGTGTTGAGATTCCTATGTTAATAAAGAAACAAACTAAGCAAATTTATATTTTTATTAACATAAGTAAAACACCTAAATTTTAACTAACAGAACCTAGTAAACAAATAAAACTAAATCTAAGTTAAACTAACTAAAACTAAGTAAATAAAACTATACTATAATACTAGGCAGATTCTGTTTATAGATAAAACACTAAGAAAAAATCATCCTAAAAATTCTGAAACTAAGCATGAAGGTATTCCTAACTAATACCAAACAGTAGCAAAAAGATTCATATCAAAATCTATTTTCAAACTCTAGTTATTCAGATTTGAGTGATTTGAGCAAATTTGATTAAATTCAAATTTTATAGTTCAAATTTGAAATCTAAAGCTACATGGTGAAACTAGATGGAATATGTGAGCTAATGCAAAAAGAATCAACTCTAAACACTAAACAGATTAAAAGTTATAATAAAAACAAAATTTGAAATCACTCTGTTAACTAAAGCAAAAACAGAAAAGAAAACTTGATTTTCAACGGCCAGGGGGGGCTACGTGGCGCTTTCCTATTGGTGGCTAGTGTGTGCGCGTGGAGGTTTGCGGGCGGACGACCGGTCGGTAGAGAATACCGGTTTGGAAATTAATCCGATCTAATCTCGTGCGTCGGTTTGAGATCGTACGGCTACAGAGTGGGAGGGGGAAGCTCACAGAGAAGAGATCGCCGGCGAGGGTTATCCGGCGAGTCCGAGACAGCGAAGTTGTCGGTGTTGGCGCTTCGGTGGTCGAGGGAAGCAGCGGAGTGGTCCGGGCGGCAGCGCTTGACGTCCGACGTCGATTGGTGGCAACCGTGGGGCGAGGGGTGGACGGAGTCAACGGCAAGTGCGGGGAAGAGCTTCGGTTGGGGGCTGCAACTCCAGCGACGAGATGCGGTAGCCTTCCGGCGAGGTAGGAGGGAGTTTTGGGGGGAAATAGAGAGCGGGGAGTGGCCGGTACTTATAGGGGGTGCGGGGAGCGAGAGAGAGTGATGGGAGGCGGGATCTGTGGGGGGGGGGACGGCCGGCGACGAGGTCGGGGGGGGGGGGGAAGGAGAGTGATGACCGAGCGAGGTCTTCAGGCGGTCGGGGTGGGGTCCAGTGTCAGAGAGAGAGGGAGCGAGGACTGCGCGTCGGTCGGCCGGCTCGTATTAATTTCGCGAGTAACTGCCGTGGGCCGGCCCGTTTAACACTAAAACCGTTACTCTTTTTATTAACCAGAGTAGTAAAATGTCTTTAAAAGCATTCAAAACATTTTTAACAATAGGAGTATTATATGTCAAAATTAACAGAATAATGAATGCCATTTATTGAACATTTTTATTCTGTCATTTGAACACTTGGAAAAAAATATTTTCAGAAATTGCCTAATTGTTTTTAAATCATTTTTTTGCAAAAAATTTCAAAATAACTCCTGGTTATTTTTGTTCAAATAGATCACCAAATGGGTCTTGGTGTGGACTGTCATATTCCTCCCCTCTTATTTGAACCTTTTACCAAGATTTTCAAATAGGTGAAAGCAACATATTGAAAATAGAAAGGGCTTTCAGAAATTTAGAAAGGGCATTTCAGCAATACATGTATTCAAGCAATGATGATGATGGATGCATAGCTATATTTCATAACATTCCAAAATGAAATTTTGGGATGTTACACTATCAAACTACATGTGAACTACAATTTCAGTGCCTGCAGAAACTACCTTACTGAAAACAGTTTGTCATTTCCTTCTGGTCCTTGTTGGGTTTGACACTCTTACTTATCGAAAGGACTACTATTGACCCCCTACACTTGTGGGTCACCAAGAATCTTTTCTGGCGCTGTTTCTGAGGAGTGAAGCGCTCTTGGTAAGTGGAAATTGGTAAGGAAAAACTTATACTACGTGCTAAAATTTATTGTCACTTGTTACTATGGAGAACAATCCTTTGAGGGGTTTGTTCGGGGTATCTTCACCTCAAACGGAACCAAAATTTGTTGCCCCTCAACCTACTACACCTACTGAAAATAATGGTTATGAAATACCTTCGGGTATGAGAGAACAACTTCTACCTAATCCTTATGCAGGAGACATAACTGAACATCCCGATATGCACCTAATACATGTGGATGAAATTTGTGGATTATTTAAGCTTGCAGGTTTATCTGGAGATGAAGTTAAGAAGAAGGTTTTACCTTTATCTTTGAAGGGAAGACCATTGACATGGTATAGGCTATGTGATGATATTGGATCATGGAACTGGAATCGACTGAAATTGGAATTCCACCAAAAGTTTTATCATATGCATCTAGTTCATCGTGATCGGTATTATATATATAATTTTTGGCCTCATGAAGGAGAAATCATCGCTCCAGCTTGGGGGAGGCTTAATTCAATTTTATATTCATTCCCCAATCATGATCTCTCGAGAGATATTGTTATTCAAAAAAGTTATACTCGGCTTTCTCATAATTATCGATCCATGCTTGATACTTCTTGTATTAGTTATTTTATGAAGAAGACTATGGAATTCAGGTAGGATCTATTAGAAACAAGTAAATACAACTCTGAAGATTGGGAACTCGAGAAGGTAATGAGTCAGGTATTAAGCTTGAGTTTAATGTCCTAAATATTTGATGAATACCGATGCTTTTCACAAGTTTAGCACTAAATATGGACTTGATTCTAAGATAGTATCCTATTTTTGTGAATCATTTGCTACTCATGTTGATATACATAAGGAGAAGTGGCTTAATAATCATCCCCCTATTAAAAAACAAATCAAAGAACCGGTCATAGCTAAAGAACAAACTATCAGATACAATGTTGATCTAGTTGTGCCTACTGCTTATATTGAAAAACCACCTTTTCCTGTTAGGATAAAGGAGCATTCTAAGGTATCAACTATGGTTCACAAAAGTAATATTAAAGTACCTAAGACCTTTGAAGAAATTAAATTAGAACCTAGTGTTGTTATGGTTAAAGATCTATTGGTAGAAAATATTGATGGGCATGTTATTTACTTCTATGATGAAGCTGCTAGAATTGCTAAACCCGATGAAGATAAAAATAGAATCGTAGTTGGCATGCTTGTTGTCTTAGTTAAAATAGGAGATGATTGCTATCATGTATTATGTGATATGTGTTCTAGTATGAGTGCTATTGCTTTTACTTTATACCAAGAAATTATGATTGACATACACCTGCTGAAATAGAAGACATTGATGCTACTATTAAACTTCATAATAGAGAAACCATCAAAACCACTTGGGATTTTTAGATATGTTGAAGTCTTGTGTGGGAAAATAAAATATCCTAATGATTTTCTAGTTCTTGGTCCCCCACAAGATGAATTTTGTCCCATTATCTTTGTAAACCTTTCTTGAACATTGTTAATGCTAAGATAGATTACAAAAAGGAAACTAACAGTGTTGAGTTTGGTGATGTGTCTCATGATTTTAGTTTTTCCAAATTTAGTAGACAACCCCTTAATAAAGAATTATCTAGTAAGGACGAAATAATTGGTATTGCTTATATTTCTGTTCCTCCTACTAATCCACTAGAACAATATTTTCTAGACCATGAAAATGATATGCACTTGCGTGAAATAAATGAGATAGATAAATTTTTCTTTGAATAACAACCTCTACTAAAACACAATTTGCCTATTGAAACTCTAGGAGGTCCTCCTCCACCTAAAGGTGACCATGTGTTTGAATTAAAACAACTATCTGGCACTTTGAAGTATGCTTATCCCGATGAGAAAAAGATATATCAAGTTATTATTAGTGTTAACCTTTCAGAACATGAAGAAGAAAGATTATTAAAAATTCTGAGGAAGCACCGAGATGCTATTGGATATACTCTTGATGATCTAAGGGCATTAGTCCCACTCTATGTCAGCACAAGATCAATATGGAACCTGATGCTAAACCCGTTGTTGATCACCAACGATGATTGAGTCCTAAGATAAAAGAAGTGGTGAGAACTAAAATACAAAAGCTTATAGAATCAAGTATAATCTATCCTATAGCTGATAGTAGATGGGTAAGTACCATTCACTGTGTCCCTAAGAAATGAGGTATTACTGTTGTTCCTAATGATAAAAATAAACTTATCCCACACATAATTGTTACTGGCTATAGAATGGTAATTGATTTTCAAAAATTAAATAAAGCTACTAGAAAATATCATTACCCTCTACCTTTCATTGATCAAATGCTAGACAGATTATCTAAGCACACACACTTTTGTTTTCTGGATGGATATTTTGTTTTTTCTCAAATACCCATGTCACAACCTGATCAAGAGAAAACCACCTTTACTTGTCCTTTTGCAACCTATGCTTATAGACGTATGCCTTTTGGTTTATGCAATGCACCTGCTACCTTTTAAAGATGTATGACTTCTATATTCTCTGATTTTTGTGAAATTTCGGAGGTTTTCATGGTGGATTTTTTTGTTTAAGGAACTTCTTTTGATGATTGCGTAAGAAACCTTGATTGAGTTTTGTATAGATGTGAACAAACTAATCTCGTCTCAAACTGGGAGAAGTGCCACTTTATGATTAATGAAGGCATTGTCTTGGGGCATAAAATCTCCGAACGAGGTATTGAGGTGGATCAAGCTAAAGTTGATGCAATCGAGAAAATGTCATGTCCTAAAGATATGAAATATACTTGGAGTTTCCATGGGCATGCTGGTTTCTGTAGGAGGCTTATTAAAAACTTCTCCAGAATTTCTAGGCCTCTTACTATTCTTTTAAAAAAGGATATTCCCTTTGTTTTTGATGATGATTGTGTAGAAGCCTTTGAAACCCTTAAGAAAGCCTTAACTTCTGCACCTATTCTTCAACCACCTGATTGGAACTTGCCTTTTGAAATCATGTCTGATGCTAGTGATTATGTTCTTGGTGCTGTTCTAGGACAAAGAGTTGATAAGAAATTAAGTGTTATCCATTATGCTAGAAAAACTCTAGAAAATGCCCAAAGAAATTATGCTACTATTGAAAAATAATTTTTTGTAGCTGTGTTTAGTTGTGATAAATTTAGATCTTACATCGTTGATTCCAAAGTTAATGTTCACACTAATCATGCTGCTATAAAATATCTTATGGAAAAGAAAGATGCTAAACCTAGACTCATTAAGTGGGTTCTCTTTCTTCAAGAATTTGATTTACATATCACTAATAGGAAAGGAGCTGCGAACCCTGTAGACGATAACTTGTCTAGGTTAGAAAATATTCTTCATGACCCACTACCTGTTGATGATAGTTTTCTTGATGAACTGTTAGCTTCAATAAATATTTCTCAAAACACTCCTTGGTATACTTATTATGCTAACTACATTGTTTCTAAATATATACCACCTAGTTTCACATACAACTAAAAGAAAAAGTGCTTCTATGATTTAAGACATTACTTTTGGGATGGTCCGCATCTTTATAAAGAAGGAGTAGATGGTATTATTAGAAGCTGTGTACCTGAGCAAGAACAGGAACAAACCCTACGAAAATGTCATTCCGAATCCTATGGAGGACATCATGCGGGAGATATAACTGCTCACAAGGTATTGCAATATGGTTTTTATTGTCCTACTCTCTTCAAGGATGCCCTTAAGTTTGTAATGTCTTGTGTTGAATGTCAACCAATTGGTAATATCGGTAAGCGTCAGGAAATGCCTATGAATTATTCACTTGTTGTTGAACCATTTGATGTTTGGGGTTTTGATTAATGGGGCCTTTTCCATCCTCTAATGGGTGTACTCATATTTTGGTTGTTGTTGATTAGGTCGCTAAGTGGGTAGAAGGTATTCCAACTAGTAGTCCTGATCACAATACCTCCATTAAAATGCTTAAAGAAGTTATCTTCCTGAGGTTTGGAGTCCCTAGATATTTAATGATTGATGGTGGTTCACACTTTATTCATGGTGCTTTTCCGTAAAATAATTGCTAAATATGATTTTAACCATATAATTTCATCACCCTATGATCCTCAATCCAGTGGTCAAGTTGAACTTAGAAATATAGAAAAATAATATTACAAAAACTATCAATAGTCCTCGAAAGAATTGGTCTAAGAAACTAGATGATTCACCTTGGGACTATAAAACAACTTATAAAAATCCTATGGGTATGTCTCCATACAAAATGGTGTGTGGGAAAGCTTGTCATTTGCCTCTAGAGTTAGAACGCAGAGCATTTTGGGCAATTAAATAACTCAACTATGACTTCAAACTTGACGATGAAAAGAGGTTATTTGATATTATCTCACTAAATGAATGGAGAACCCAAGCTTATGAAAATGCCAAACTATTCAAAGAAAAGGTTAAAATGTGGCATGACAAAAGAATCCAAAAACGAGAATTCAAAGTTGGACAATATGTTTTTTTGTACGACTCTCGTTTCAGATTTTTTGTAGGAAAACTTTTTTCCAAATGGGAAGGACCATATGTTATCAAAGAGGTTTATCGCATTGGAATTATCAAGATTAATAATGTCGAAGGTACTAACCCGAAGGTGGTCAATGGACAAAGATTTAAACACTATATCTCAGGTACACCTATTAATGTTGAAAGCGATGTTATCCAAACCATGACACCGGAGGAACAAATAAGAGAAACCTTCTGGAACACTCCAGAATCATGGAAAAGAAGAGGTATGTGATACGCTAAGTAAACGAACTCCGAAAAATCCGCAAAAATATCTTCTGTTAGTTTTGAAATTTTAGAAAAATTAGGAAAATAAGAATTAAATGGGAGAGCAACTAAGGTGAGAACGATACACCAGGGCATGCCTGCCCTCCCTAGTGTGGGCCATGGTGGGTTGTGCCCTCCTCAGGAAACTACCCGACTCCGTTTTCATTCCATGTGCTTGTTTCCCAAGAATAAAAATTCTCTCTATATATATCCCCGATTGTTCTGACCACTGCATCGCGGAAATATTCTCTGTTCTTGTTTCATGTTGTTTTCTTGTCAGATCTAGATCTCCATGGCTCCACCAAGTTCCCCCAAGGACAAGTTGTTCGAGAAGGTTATCAATCCGTACTTTTCAGAGGTATTGAAGCACCCTCAAGCTATTGAGATGCCTGTGGGGGTGCTCCACATCCAAGATGTTCAAGGGCCTAAGAAGTTGGGAAGCGTGGAGGCCAGGCTTGAAGCGGTGGAACAAGACATCTTTAGGTGCCAAGGGATGGTGGAAAATGGACTTAGTGCCAAGCAGTCCATGATCGCGGAATTCACCTATGATCACACGGTGGATGGCCAGTCCATGAAGGACATTGTCCTCACCTTCAATAAGCAATTCAACTTTCTACAAAGTCAAATTTATGATCTTCAAAATCAAGTTTTTGAGTATGAAGCAAGATTTAAAGGTATGAGTTTAGCTGCTAGTTGCAGGACTCAAGGCACTCGTGCATCAACTTTTGATGGTGAACCCTTGCCCTGGAAGCCGGAGGACAAACCTACTACTTCTTCATCACCACCACCTTCATCATCTTCACCACCAAAGGAGACTTGAGTACACGGGTATGGGCACTCCCATCGGCTAGAGCCAAGCTTGGGGGAGGTGCCCCTATATCGTATAACCATCACCTTTTACCTTTACCTTTTATTTCGAGCCTTAGCTTTTTCGTGATTTAGTTGAATAAAAGTTTATTATGATCTATCTTCGAGTGGTAGTTTCATGATCTATCAATCTATGTAATTTAGTGAGAGTTACATAATAAAGTGTAGTTTGGGCTCTTGCTGCTTTACTTTCTTATTCCAATCATAATAAAATAAAATAAATGAAAAAGATCATTTGCAAATCTTATGGTGAGTAATGACATCACATAAGGGAAAGTAGAATTGGTAAAATTTATTGGAGATTGATAAACATATCATTAGTCAATGATGCAACTCATGGAAAAATTAATTAGGGAAGAGAAGATTCACATGCAAATACACTATCTTGGACGTCTTTTATGATTGTGAGCCCCCATTAGATGCTACATGCCAAAATTATTGACGTTGGACAAGGAAGACAACGTAATGATTTATGTTAGTTCATATTCACATAGAAGTTATATTTTCGTAGATCCTTCAACATGTGGTGCTTACCCAATATCTTTGCTAGGAAATAATTATGCACTAAGTAGAGATACTACTTATGCATCCAAAATATCCCAAACCCAAACTCATGTTTTGAGAGTCCACCATACCTACCTATGGATTGAATTAGATCCTTCAAGTAAGTTGTCATCGGTGCACTAAGGCAATAAAATTTGCTGCTAAAAGTGCGATCAATTAGTGTAAGAGAAAATTGAGTGTTGTATGAATTTGTGATGGCAAAGTAATAAAAGCGACAGACTGCATAATAAAGGTTGCTATCACAAGGGGTAAATTGAGCGTTGTACGAACTTGTGATGGCAAAGTAATAAAAGTTGTCATCGGTGCCATTTTGCATCATGATTTCCTACTGTTACTTTTAATGTTTTTAAGCATAATAATGCTTTATGGAGTAATTCTAATGCCTTTCTCTCATAATATGCAAGGTTTGCACAAAGAGGGAGAATATCGGCAACTGGAATTCTGGACCTAAAAAACCATATCAGAGATACATATTCTGTACATCTTATAATGAGATGAAACTTCATGGAGATTTATTTGGAATATATAATAAATATTGGAGCAAATAACTACCGGAAGGGACCCACCTGGTGAGAACAAGACACCAGGGCACGCCAGGACACCCAGGCGCGCCCTGGTGGGTTGTGCCCAACACGGCCCACCTCTGGTGCCCATCTTCAACACGGCCCAACTCTCAGGACAGAACGCTTCCGTCTCGAGGCAGAACTTGGGCAGGAGCTATTTTGCCCTCTGGCAAAGCTATTCCGTTGGGGGAACTTCCCTCCCGGGGGGGAATCGAAGCCATCGTCATCACCAACAATAATCTCATCTTTGGAAGGCCTTCCTTCATCAACATCTTCAACAACACCATCTCCTCCCAAACCCTAGTTCATCTCTTGTGTTCAATCTTTGTATTGGAACCTCAGATTGGTACCTATGGGTGACTAGTAGTGTTGATTACCTTGCGTAGTTGATTACTATATGGTTTATTTGGTGGAAGATTATATGTTCAAATCCACTATGTTATTCAATACACCTCTGATCTTGAGCATGCATATTATTTGTGAGTAGTTTCTTTTGTTCTTGAGGTCACAGGAGAAGTCATGTTGCAAGTACTCATGTGAATTTGATATGTGTTCGATATTTTGATGATATGTATGTTGTGTTTCCCTTAATGGTGTCATGTGAACGTCGACTCCATGAAACTTCACCATCTTTGGGCCTAAGGGAATGGATTGTGGATTAGTTATTAGATGATGGGTTGCTAGAGTGACAAAATCTTAAACCCTAGTTTATGCGCTACTTCATAAGGGGCTGATTTGGATCCACATGTTTAATGCTATGGTTAGATTTTATCTTAATTGTCGGTGCACGACACCTATGGGACCACGAGGATCCCTTCGTGGTTCGGCAGGGAGGGGGTATGCACAAAGAGCAGATCAACAAACGGCATGAGGGGAGATTTTTACCCAGGTTCGAGCCGCTGATGAGCGTAAAACCCTACTCCTTCGGTGTATTATGGATGTTTTTAGGGTTCCACCTACACGGGCGCTATCGACAGCTGCGCATGTGCCAGAAGGTGGGAAGAGGGTCCCTTCTCGTAATGCCTTGGGCCTCCTTTTATAAGACTAAGGGGATCCCAACAGTGGCGTACAATGTGTGTACGAGGTGCATAGTGCTATAGTGTTATCATATCTAACACTGATGGAGTGGGACAACTGCATTCAATGCTCTGTCAGGCATCCCCGACCTTCTACGGGATGGGACAGGATCTCATCCCATATGCACCGCTTAGTCCCTCCATGGCCAGTGCCTCGACACGTATCTTGGGGGTCGCCGCCTGGCCTCTGCGCTGGTGAGGTGGCGAGGCCTTGCCAGGTGCACTCCTTCCAGGGTTCTACGGGTCACCCCCGGACAGATCTTGCCGGGGTCCCAACCCTTGGCCTTTGGTCTTGTGCTTGTTGACTTGAATGTTCCTTTGACGTATTTCTCTGCTTGTTTCCAATAGTCCTCCGGCGAGCCTTGCTGCAGGTGTGGCTACAACCGTCCGTGCACAAGTAAGGGGTACTGATAGACCTGAACCTTAGTACACTGACATTAATACTTTTCTCGTAGTTGTGGATTCTTACAAGGGGGTTTATCATAAGTGGGAGGTTGTTCAAGTAAGAACAACAACCAAGCACCAGCCCACCCACATATCAAATTATCAAAGTAGATGAAATTCCGGTGTACCATCAAGAACACTTTTCTTATTATAATAGATAGTTTTGGCCCGTCCTTTGCCACAAAAGGATTGGGATACCTTCATGCACTTTATTTACCGTTACTGTTACTTGCTCATTACCAATTATCTTGCTATAAAATTATGTATTACCTAAAATTTTAGTGCCTGCAGAAACTACCTTGTGGAAAACCGCTTATCATTTCCTTCTGCTCCTCATTGGGTTCAACACCCTTACTTATCGAAAGGACTACAATTGACCCCCTACACTAGTGGGTCATCATGATGTCAGCATGGATGATGTCACTTATTGTATGGCAACAACGCACAAGAGTAGTTGTGCATCAGCTGACCCCAGTGACAGTAAAGGCTGGAGTCAGTAATTTTGTCGTGAAGAATGTCCTTGGGGAGCCTAATGAGAATAGGTACTTGGAAGAAACACGGTTAAATCATATCGAGTGGCCATAGAAAGAATTATACTTCCTGGACGAGCCCCCTCCGGGCCCCCCAAAAGCAACCAATGTCGCCCTCAAACCGGTGACTCCCATCTCGCCACCACATATCTTGTATGATTCCCCCAATGAACATAGTCTTGGGAATATGATGCCCGAGGCATCAACCTGTGATCTACCCGACCGACTTCCTTCCATAGAGGCCTGGTCATTGTCCGCTCCTCTACAGCCTGTGGCAAGGCCTACAACTGCTATAGATATATCATCGCACTATAGCTCAGCAGTCCGCCACAACGACGTCATCTATTCAGCAGTCCATCATACCTTCACATGCTTCTCAGCAGCATGTCGTTGATGAAACCAGACGTAAAACAAGAAGTGCTTCAGCTAAAAAGACGGAAGTGGGCACTGATATCTCTCCAATGTATCTATAATTTTTTGCTTGTTCCATGCTGTTATATTATCAATCTTGGATGTTTTACAACCATTTGATAGCAACTTTATATCATTTTTTGGGACAAACCTATTGACATAGTGCCAAAGTGCCAGTTATCATTTTTGCTTGTTTTTTACTCCACAGGAAATCAGTACCAAATGAAGCCCAAACACCGCGAAACTTTTTAGAGATTTTTTTTGGCCAGAAGACATCTAGTGGGCCAAATAAGTTCCACAGAGGAAGGCCGCGGAGGGCATGAGAGGAGCCTGGCGCGGTCTAGTGGGACGTGCCCACCTCGGATTGCCCTCCACCAACGGTCGCATCTATAAATTCTCAAATATTCAGAAAACCCTAGGGGAGTCGATGAGACACAATTCGAGCCGCCGCAAGTTCCAGAACCTCGAGATCCAATCTAACACCATCGTGGAGGGGTTCATCTTCATCATTGGTGCCTCTCTGATGATGCGTGAGTAGTCCACTAGACCTACTTGTCGGTGCACTAGAGTTTTGGGCTCTCCAGTGTCCCTTACTCATGCACGGGCAGTAGTAGCGAGGCCCAGGAGGGACTCACCATATACTAACACAGGAAAATCAAGACCACCGGCAAGGTCTTGCCGGGAGGGCTATTGAACCCCCAGGCAAAGAGAGGCCCCGGCAAGGCAAGGCCACGACGAGGCGAGGCCCCAGCAAGGCAACACCTATGGGATCATAGAGACCCCTTTCGGTTCGGCGAGGGGAAGGCTCGTACAAAGAGCAGGTCTGATGAACAGCACGCGGGGATCTTTGCCCAGGTTCGGGCCACACGGATGCGTAAAACCCTACTCCTGCTTGGTTGTATTGAGAGTGTTCTTAGGGTTCTAGCTATAGGGGCGCTATGAGCAGCCGCTACGCGTGTGAGCTAGAAGGTCCCAAAAGTTGAAGAGTCAAAAGTTCTCTACCGTATCGCCTTGGGCCTCCTTTTATACTTCGAAGGGGATCCCAACAGTGGCATACAATGACTACATGGGGTGTACAGAGCTACTGTGCTATCATACCTAACACTGACGCAGTAGGACAAGCACATTTAATGCACCATTAGGCATCTTTGTCCGTCAGTTGGACGGGACAGGAGCCCGTCCCATCAGTGCCGCTTAGCCCTCTCCAATGTCGATGTCGTGACACGCCTCCAGGCGGATTGACACCTGCCCTATGCACTGGCGGGGTCTTACCGGGACTTCGCCTTGTCGGGGCCTTGTCTTGCCGGGGCCTTGGTGAGTCCCTGCCAGGCCTTGCTACCAGGGTGGCTACAACTGCCCATGCACGAGTAAGGGGCATTGGAGAGCCCAAAACTCTAGTGCACCGACAGGAGCCCCCGGGCCTGGGCCACAGACGTCACGAGACGTTGCTGGGCTAGGCCCGATCAGTGTACGGGCACGCGTGGCAGGGCCTTGTGGTTGTGATCATTGCGCTCGTTGCGCTTCCCCACGACGCCCATTGAATGCGGGATGTGGGATATGTGCACAGTGCAACCTTCAAATTTTTATTTACCGCGTCAGGTCATTTCCTCCACGTGCGCCGTATGAATAGCAGGGAGCCAGCAATGGGCGCCCATGATTTAAAGTCCCTGGGAAAAGCAGTAACAGCAGCGCCATGGATTGGGGCAACGGTGTGGTTGTTGTTCGCCCGATGATCGAGGGTGCCGCTATTGGAGGAGGTGGGCGGTGTCCTTTGGAGTGGGGGAGAGCCGGCCCCCGCGCTCCCCCCTATAAATTGAGGGGTAGAAAGGGTAGTGCTCATCCATCCACCCTCCATCTTCCAAGTGCAAACCTCCATAGTTCGCCCTTCCACGTCTCCTCAATCTTCAGGAAGCACTCGCCTTTAGCCATGAAAAGGGGGCATGGGCGACCGCCATCCTCCGCTCCGAGGAGGAGCTCTCGTCGGTATCATGCCGCCACTTCAGCCACGGAGGCGGAGGGCGGTTCGAGCTCGCGTGATGGAAGAGGCGCGAGGGGTTGCAACCACTATGGAGGCCGAGGTTAGGGGAGGCGGAGCATTGCTCCAACCCCTCCTCCGACACAAGGCCTTCTCCATTAAGGAGACCCATGCCGAGGGACAGTGCTGGATTTCGTCCTCGAGCTGAGCGGTCCCCTCCGGAGCTATCTGCACCTCCCTCGCCTCTTTGCCAGGGCAATGGAGGGCGATGAGCCGCCCGTCCTGTGGCTACGGGTGGCTGGTTGTTTTAACAGCGCGACGCGGGTAAATGTCGAGTACCCAGCGAACCGCGTCATGTTCCTCAGGCGTAGTTGGAAGACCTTCGTCCGCGCCCACAACCTCCAGGTGGGGCATGTCCTTCTCTTTAAAATGATGGAGGCCAATACTCTCTCCGTCAAGATATATGGGCGCTTCGGCGTATGCCTCAGCTGCTGCAAAGAGAGCTTGAGCAGTGCCGAAAGTCTGTTCTCGGGCGAGAGTGATGAGGAGGACAATGGTGAAGACAACGAGAATGTGTCTGGTCTTCGAGCGGTCAAGTCAGAGCCTGATGACTCAAGCTCGGACTAACCGCTGGCCACACCATCATCGCCAGCCTCATGCCTCTCCCCCTCCTGACAGGATGTCCTTGTCGGGGTCCTTAGTCCCGGGCGTAGCCTCATCTTCTAGCTGGGTCTTCCAACAGGCCCACGGATTTCGGCTTATGGGGTACTCCCGTCTTTTCACCCGCATTGGCCCTCTCCTCCACGCAATGCTGGTCCAGGAGGGGCCAGGTTCTTGCCTGCCCATTTGGCATCCCTACTCCTCCGTGTAGTGCTGGTCCAGAGGGGTCAGCCAAGCTTCTGTCGAGGGCCTCTCTCCATGTTTTTCTACTTGTAGCATGTCTCTCCTTTCCATCTTTTTCTTCTTGCAATCTCCCCTAGAGGAGAAAGTCAAATAAAGATGTACTTATGAAAAACCAATTCCTTATGTAAATTTCACCCTATTTTGAATGACTTTGTATTATGATCCTTGTTAGACCTTCTTCTATGTATGGAACTTCCCCTACACATTCTTGGAAAAATCTTGTCGGCGTGCGTAGCCCTACCACGAGCGCTTTGAGGAACAGGTCCTTAGAAGCCTGCTGGCGGTGCTACTGCTGGCAAGATACCTTGGCGTCCTTGGTACAACCACTCAAGGTGTTGGTCTCGCTCGAAACAGAAATAAATGCGCGAGCGTTGTCACTTGAGTCGTTGAGCAGACTCGAAACGAAACAAGGAGCACATGCACGACCACTTAAGTCGTTGAGCGGTCCCGAACACGGTGAGGGTGCAGCCCATCGCAGCAAGATTCCCATGCATGCAGGTTTTTCGTATAGAAGCCGAAATCGCCAAAGGAAAATAACTTCGCGACAAGGTTTCATTTGGGGTTTTTGCAACTTATATTTTTGTTGTTGTGCTCCCTCCGGCAATTTTTTTGGACGTCGCTCAAAGGTATCCATACCACCATCCCCCCGGCAAAGTTGCACGGATGGTGTCCTTCTGTTCTTTCAGAAAAAGAAAGAAGAGAAAATATGGGTATGGAAATTTGGCGGTCCGTTAGCCCTTGTCGGGATTAAGTGCAATGCAACACTTCAGATAAACATGCACATAAGTAAACATGAGAATCGATCAGGATTGCAGAACACTTATCTTTATTCAACTATGTACAACGTCTGAGCATGGCTTTGTACCAAGGATTACATGCTTCAGGGGCAAGACTAGTACAAAAGGTGGTTGTCGGGAAGCCCGACAACCGTGCCTTATGGGTAGAACTTGCGAAGGTGTTCAATATTCCAACAGTTGTTCACTGGGATGCCATCTTTGGTCTCCAGGCGGACAGCGCCAGGCCTGGTGACTTGTAGTACCCAATAAGGGCCTTCCCACTTTGGCATCAACTTGTTGGAATTATTGGCGGATTGAACTCATCAAAGAACAAGGTCGCCTTCCTCAAGACTTCTAGCATTAACTTTGTGGCTATGGTAGCGGCACAAAGCTTGCTGGTAGCGTGCTGCTCTCACAGCAGCCTGAAGACGGTCTTCCTCAAGGAGCGTGGCGTCGTCTTTCCACAACTACTCTTGCTCTAGCTCATCATAAGAGATCACTCGAGGAGACCCGTATATGAGTTCCATGGGGAGAACTGCCTCCGCCCTATAGACAAGCGAGAAGGGTGTCTGGCCGGTAGCTCGATTTGGTGTTGTTTTGATCGACCAAAGAACCACTAGCAACTCATCTATCCAGTTCCTTCCCCACTTGTGCAGCCTATCAAAAGTTCTTGTCTTGAGGCCTCGCAGCACTTCAGCATTAGCCCTCTCCGATTGGCCGTTGCTCCTCGGGTGGGCAATGGAAGCAAAACAGATTCTGCGACCAAGGTCTCGGACATACTCCATGAAGATGCGGCTCGTGAATTGTGTGTCGTTGTCGGTGATGGTCCTGTTGGGAACACCAAAGCGGCAAACTAGTCCCTTGAAGAACTTGACGGTTGACTGTGTTGTCACCTTTCTCACTTCTTCCACTTCTGGCCACTTTGTGAACTTGTCGATTGCAACTTACTAGTACTCAAATCCCCCGACAGCGCGGGGAAAGGGGCCCAAGATGTTAAGCGCCCAGACCGAAAATGGCCAGGAGAGAGGGATCATTTGAAGTGCTTGAGCCAGTTGATGTAATCTCTTTGAATGAAACTGGCATGCTTCACACATGGTTACTAATGCCATTGCATCTTGGAGGGCGGTGGGCCAAAAGAAGCCTTGACGGAATGCCTTTCCGGCAAGGGCTCTTGATCCTATGTGGGAGCCACATATACCTTCATGTATCTCTGCCAATAGCTCCAGTCCATCTTCCTGGGAAATACATTTGAGTTTCACACTGTTCGGCCACTTTCTGTACAGGACGTTATCCACGAACTGGTACATATTCGACCAGCGGGCCACTTTCTCTACTTCTTCTTGTTCCCCAGGAAGTTCTCCTGTTTGAAGGAAACAGATGACGTGATGTGCCCATGCTGGAGCCTGGGCTCGACAGCAAGGACTAAAGGCATATCCTCTGCTGGGGTAGCATTTGTCTCAACAGGAAGGACCTGAGGACCTGTCGAAGCCTGTTGCACCCCGTCAAGGCCGGCGGGAGCGTGCGCTTCCATGACAAGAGACGGGGGCCCTACTGGAGCACAGTTCTGATTGGCAAGCTTGCCGTTCTCTCTAGCAACCTTCTCACCGGTGGATTCCGGGAGCCCTGCCGGGAAATACTTGTCGGCACTTAACTTCCCGGCAGGGCTCTTGCACAGTTCTGATGGTGTCAAGAGGGATGAGTTAGTTGGAGCACGAAAGTTCCCGGTTCCACAGGCAACTTAAGGGCAGCACACTTGGACAGACCATCGGCAATGCTGTTTTCTGCACGTGGTACGTGCTCCATTTGCAGGCCACCAAAACATTCTTCCAACTTCCCCACTTCATCTACATAATCTTCCATCAACGGGCTCTGGTAAACTTTGTTCACCTGCCTGACGACAAGTTTAGAATCACCCCTGACAATAAGTTTCTTGATCGCAAGGTCTGTCGCAATCCTAAGACCGGCAAGCAGCCCTTCGTACTCATAGTGTTTTTCGTTGATCTCTCCAAAGGAAAATGCATCTGAACCACATATCTGAGGTGCTCTTCAGTGGGTGGGACAAGCAGCACTCCGGCACCGGGGCCTTGCAGCGAGAAAGCTTCATCAAAATACATGATCCATTCTCGATCGGTTTCCTTGCCAGGGATAGTTGACTCTCGAACTTCTTCATCGGGCATTTGGGTCCACTTTGCAATGAACTCCGCCAAGGCCTTGCTCTGAATGGTCGAAGTGCTTTCAAACTTGAGGCCAGAACTTGCTAGTTCCAAAGCCCACTCTACAATCCTGCCGGTAGCCTCTAGGTTTCGCAAGATCCGCTATAGCGGAAAAGCGAGTGACAACGGTGATCTCATGTGCTTGGAAGTAGTGGCTCAGCTTCCTCGAGTCCATAAGAAGGCCGAAGAGCAATTATTGCACGCCAGAATATCTCGACCTAGCCCCTTGCAACAAGGAGCTGAAAAAATAGACTCATCACTACACCACCTTCCTCTTCTGGATTGTCTCATTTAAGTATGCATATCCTTCCTTGCCAGCACCAGACCCTGCCGGGGAATGTCCTGGTTCGTCGTTTGGCGGCCCTGCTGTTGCCGCTACTTCTTCATGAACTTCTCTTTAAGCCACTAGTGCAACACTCACCACTTGATTTGTTGCCGCTAGGTATAGCAACACTGGCTCTTGTTGTTTTGGCACGACTAAGACTGGCGGAGAGGAGAGGTACTTCTTCAAATACTGCAGCGCTGCCTTCGCTTCTGGAGTCCATTTCATTGGACCCGCCTTTGACAAGATTTTGAAAAAGGGCAGGGCACGATCAACAGATTTTGAGATGAACCTACTGAGAGCAGCAACACGGCAGGGAAGACGGCGCACATCTTTGACTCATCTTGGTGCTTCAATTTTCTCAATTGCTTTGATCTTGTCGGGATTTGCTTCGATTCCTTGTTGAGATACAAAGAACCCGAGAAGCTTGCCAGATGGGGCACCAAACACACACTTCTTAGGGTTGAGCTTCATGTTGATCTTGCGCAAGTTGGCAAACGTCTCTTCTAGGTCTGATATGAGCGTAGACTTGTGCTTGGTTTTGACCACTATGTCATCCATATAAGCCTCCATATTTCTATGTAACCGAGGCTCAAAACCAATCTGTACCGCTCTTACAAAAGTAGAACCAACACTCTTCAACCCGAAAGGCATACGCAAAAAGCAATATGTACCACATGGGGTGATAAATGCGGTCTTCTCCTCGTCTTCCTTGGCCATAAAAATCTGATGACAACTGGAATAGGCGTCAAGGAAAGATAGCAAGTCACAGCTGGCGATGGAGTCCTCAATCTAGTCGATGCACGGAAATGGAAAAGGATCTTTTGGGTAGGCTTTATTGATGTCTGTCAAATCAATGCACATCCTCCATTTCCCATTCTCCTTGCGCACTACAACCGGGTTGGCCAACCATGTTGGATGGAGTACTCCTCTAATCAAGTCAGCCGCTTATAGTTTCTTGATCTCTTTGGCAATAAAATGTTGTTCCTCCAAAGCTTTCTTCCGGACCTTCTGTTTGACGGGCCATGCGTGTGGGCAACTGGCAAGGTGGTGCTCAATCACCTCTCTGGGAACACCAGGGATATCAGATGCACAATAGGAATCAAGCACTTTGCCGTCAGCCATCCCAGACGGCAAAGGCATGCATGCTGGACGACAAAGGCTTTGTCGTCCACCAGCAAACGGCCAACCGTCCGGCTAAATAAGCCACGGTAAAGGGCGTTTTGCCATCTGCTGGTAGACGACAAAGACCTTTGCATCTTTGCCGTCTTCCAGCGACGGTAAAGGGCATGGACGGCACACGTGGCAACTTAGGTCCGTTAAGGCCTTAACGGTGTGCTTTGCCGTTTGTTTGCAGACGGCAAAGACCTTAGTTCTTTGCCGTCTGCCAGCGGACGGCAAAGCACCTGTTTCTTTGCCGGCCTAGGTGGGTTCTTTGCCGTCCACTGGAAGACGGCAAAGAACTAAGGTCTTTGTCGTCTGCCAGTGGACGGCAAAGAACCGACCAAGGCCAGCCTAGTGCTACCCCAGGTTGCACATGTAGCTGCCACATGGCAGCTTTGCCGTCTGCTGGCTGAAGGCAAAGCTCTTTGCCGTCAGCTAGCAGACGACAAAGTTTCTATATAGCCCTTGTTTTTTCTGTTTTTTTCTTAAAATCATTTAATTTGATAGAATTTCACATATATATCCAACATATCAACAATACAAGTTTCCAACAAGCATACCAACAATAAGTTTCAACAAGCATACCAACAATAAGTTTCCAACAACATATCCAACATACAAGTTTCCAACAACATATCCAACATACAATGGTTTCCAACAACATATCCATACATACATATCCAAAACAAAACAAGTTTCCATAAACAAAAAGGAAGCACAAGTAGAAGAGTACACTCCATCAATGCAAGCTTCCTCATCTATAGCAAATCTCCAAATTAGGAAATATGAAAGTTAGAAGAAGAAGAAGACTAGCTAGAACAAAAAGAAGAAAAATAATAAGAAGAAGAATTTATCTTCTCTTTCTTTTTATCCTCTCCTCTTCTTTATCTTCTTCTTCCTCTAACTAAGGTAGGTAAAAATGCCTTTTTTAGCTAAGGTAGTTAAAAATGCTAAGTGTGTAGGTCATTTTAGAGCTAAGATAGGTAAATAGGTCATTTTGGATCTAACCTAGGTAGTTATGCCATTTTTAGCTAACTAAGCATATTTATTCATTTTGGAGGACAAAATGGTAAGTGTAGGTCATTTTAGAGCTATCCTAGTTAAAATCGGTCATTTTGGAGCTAGGTAAGGTTATATTGTCATTTTGGAGGAAAATAAACTAATTATATGATAGTTTGGAGCTAAACCAAGGTTATTATGCCATTTTTTTCCTAAGTAAGCTAATTATGTCATAAATTAACTAGGTAAGCTAAGTATAGATTATTATTTAGCTATCCAAGGTAGTTATGTCATTTTTCAGCTAACAAAGCATATCAGGTCATTTAGGAGGAAAATCGAAAAATACATGACCTAACTCATAATTCACAAATATATGTCCCGTGGGCCTCTGGAAGGCCGAAGAGCACCTTTTTGGGATCAGGGTGTCGGGGGTGTCGTGTCGGGGTCGAGGTGTCGGGGGTGTCATGTCGGGGTAGGGGTGCTGTGTCGGGGTCTGGGGCGCCGTGTCGGGGTGTCGTGTTGGGGGTCCGGGTGTCGGTGGTGTCGGGGGTCGGTGGTGTTGGCGGCCGGGGGTCGATGGTGTCGGTGGTCGGGGGTCGGTGGTGTCGGTGGTCCGGGGGTGATGGCGTCAGTGGTCAGGGGTCCAGGGCATCGGGGTCGGTGGCGTCGGGGGTCAGTGGTGTCGGAGGTTGGGGGTTAGTGGCGTTGGGGATCAGGGGATCTTCTCTCCTTCTTCTGCTTCTTCTTCTTCTCCTTCTTCTCCTTCTCCTTATTCTTCTTCTTCTTCTTCTCCTCTTCTCCTCATCATCATCATCTTCTTCTTCTTCTTCTTCTTATTCTTCTCCTTTTCGCACTAACCTAATAAACCTAAACAAACACTAACCTAATTAACACTAACCTAATAAACCTAAACTAAGACTAACCTAACTATCATTAACCTAAACTAACACTAACCTAATTAACATTAACCTAATTAACACTAACCTAATAATATAATCTAAACCTAAACTAAAATCAAAAAACAAAAAAAGAGGAGGGGGAAGAGCTTACGAGAGGGGGCGGGGCAGGGGCCGTCAGGGAGGGGCGGGGGAGGGGCGGGGAACGCTGTAGAGCGCCGGGGAGCACCGGGGGCCGCAAGTCCAGAGGGGGCACAGGGGGGCGGAGGGGGCGCAGGGCACCGACCAGGCCGGTGGGGCGGTGGGCGCGGGCGGCGGCCGACAAGCGAAGGGGGTGACGCGGTAGACGGTTCCGAGGCGGTGGGGTGTACGGGGGGCCCGGGCGCATGACGGCAGGGGCGACAGGGCGGTGGTGGCGGTGGGGGCAGTGAGCCAATGGGGCGGTGGGCTGGTAGGGTGGCAGGTTGGTGGGGCGACGGGGCGGCGGTGGGCGTGCGGTGGGCGATGGGGAGGAGAGGTAGAGAAACAGAGATCGAGAGTGAGAGGCGGGCCGGGGTGGGGTGCTGCAGTTAGTTAACCCCCCCTCTTTGTCGTCCGCTAGCAGACGGAAAAGGAGGTCTGCCGTCCGCTAGCGGACGGCAAAGAGGGGGGCCGTTAGGTTAAGTTCTAAGCTGCTCGTTAGTGGGGCCCCCTCCCTCTTTGCCATTCGCTAGCTGACGGCAAACCTCCTTTGCCATCCGCCAGCAGACGGCAAAGAAGTGGTTGATGCTAAAGCCACCCTTTGCTGTCTACTAGCTCTTTGCCGTCCGTTTTTGGCTAGCTGATAGCAAAGACATTCTTTGCCGTCCACTAGCAGACGACAAAGATATGACAGATGGCAAATCTTCTGATTCCAATAGTGATGGTTGCCACGCAAACACATCGACATTCGCCCACAGGAAGGTGACGAGCGCGCGTTCCTATTTGTCGTCAAGGGTGGAACTTATGGTGAAAGTTCCCACCGTGCCGCCCTCCTTGGCGAGCACCTTCTTGGTCTCTAGCGGAGCAACCTTGGAATTTTTGCTCTTGCCGATGGAGCTCTCTGGTACATCGTCAACGGGAGCACAACACTCCGAGGAGGTGCACTTGACGGAATGTCTGCTAGAGGCCTTGCCGGTCTTCTTCCCCTTGGGAGCTTCAACGGCAGGAGCAAGTGCCTTGGCGGCAGGTGCTATGACTCCACTCCGGTAGAGTTGGTTGGTGCAGATAAGTGCACTCTTCTTGTCAGAGTTGATGGTGATGACGCTCATTGGCCCGGGCATCTTTAGCACGTTGTAAGTGAAGTGGGTGGCCGCCATGAACTTGGCCAGTTCAAAACACATTTGCTCCCTTGGTGGTTTTGGTAATTAATAACAACATATAAGTCATTGAACTAATGTTTCCACCAAGTATATTCCTGGAAATGTTCAATGATAGGATTGGCAAAAGGAGATTGTGGAGAAACCCCAAGATTCAAGGAAATAGGTTGGCCAAGCTTCAAGCAAAAGGACTCTACATTTTATATTTGTGAGAAATCACATTGAGTCCATAGGAAAGCCAATACTATTAAAAGGGGGTAAGGTTTTGTTGGTGAACAATATGCTCAAACGTGCACAAGTGATAGTCGCCAAAAACATCCACAAACTCTCCCACCAAAGTCTGTTCTATACCCAACACTCAAAATCGGTGCAACCAACTTTACCACTTCGGTGCCACCAATTCCAGAACCTAGACACACTCAAGCCAAACCCTAGACACTTCAGTGCAACCGATTCCATACTGGTGCCACCGAGTTTAGGTTGCCAACTTTATGTTACGCAAATTCACATTTTCGATCCCACCAAGAATGTTGGATCGGCGTCACAGAGATTGGAAATCTGACCGTTGGTCACCTTATTGGTGCAACCGAGTTTCCTATATCGGCTTTACCGAGATTCAAAAGTTGCCACGTTTTCGTCACTTCGATACCACCGAGATTAACACATCGGTGTCACCGAGTTGGTCATTTTGTGTGTAACGGTTTGATTTTTGGGGATGCCTATATATACCCCTTCACCACCACCTACTCGAAAGAGAAGCACTCAGAACTATTCCATACCTATCCTATCAGATTTTCTGAGAGAGAACCACCTACCCTTGTGTTGAGGTCAAGATCTTCCACTCCAATCATATGGATCTTGATTTTTAGCCTCCCCAAGTAGCTTTCCACCAATCCCATATCTTCCACCATGCCAAATCCGTGAGGGAGTGATTGTGTGCTGAGGAGCCTATCATCTTGGAGCACAAGAGCAAGAAGTTCATTGTCATTATCGAGCCTATTACCTTTTGGAGGGTGGTGCCTCGTTGATTGGTTAGGTGTCGCTTGGGAGCCTCCTACTTCATGTTGTGGAGTCAACCAAGAAGTTTGTAAGGGCAAGGAGATCGCCTACTTCGTGAAGATCTACCCATAGTGAGGCTAGTCTTTCATGGACGGATGCCGTTATGCAATAGTCAAGGTTGCTACTTCCTGGACCCTTTTGGGTGGAGCCCTCCATGGACTCTCGTGACCGTTACCCTCCGTGGGTTGAATACTCCATAAACGTGGATGTACGATAGTGCCACCTATTGGAACAACGGGGAAAATCACCGTGTCTACAACTGCATTTGATCTTCCTACCCTATCCCTTCTATACATGCTTGTTGTTACTTTCCGCTGCTATATACTCTTAGACTTGCATGTGTATGGTTTACTTGACTTTGCCATGAAATGCTAAAACCTGTCAACTCTAAAACTTGGTATAGGAAAAAAATTCAATTGGTCAAGTAGTCTTATCACCCCCCTCTAGACTTACTTTTGATCCTACAAGTGGTATCAGAGCCTTGGTCTCCATTGCTTAGGTCTCACAACCTAGGACAAGTATGGCATCTAGTGAGGGAAGTTGTCACTGTAGAGGTCCGTACTTTGATGGCACTAATTTTCTAGTTGGAAGCACAAAATGAAAATGCATATTCTTGGTCATAACCCCGTTGTTTGGGCTGTTGTTCGTGTTGGCTTGCAAGGTGAGTTCTTTGCAGATGGACGGGAACCGGATCGTGAAGCGACTGCAGAAGAATTAAAGATGTTGCAACTCAATGCTCAAGCATGCGCCATTCTCTTCAACTGCTTATGCCCCGAAGAATTGAACAAAATCAGCCGTCTTGAGAATGCAAAAGAGATTTGGGATACTTTGGTTGATGTGCACGAAGGAACCGAGTCCATGAGAGAATCCAAGTTAGATGTTCTTCAAGGTTAGCTTGACAAGTTCAAGATGAAGGATGGTGAAGGAGTCGCAGAGATGTACTCTAGGCTAGCTCTCATCACCAATGAGATTGCCGTCTTAGGAAGCGAAGAAATGACTGACAAATTCATCATGAAGAAGATACTTAGAGCTTTGGATGAGAGATACAACACCATGTGCACATTAATCCAAATGATGCCAAACTACAAAGATCTCAAGCCTACGGAAGTCATTGGAAGGATTGTTGCTCATGAGATGACACTCAAAGATAAAGAAGAGTTTCATCACAAGTCTAGCGGTGCTTACAAAGCCACAAGTGATGCTCCCACAACTTCAAGCAACAACCTTGTCACCAATGAAGAGATAAGCCTCATGGTCAGGAAATTCAACAAGTTCTACAAGAATAGAGGCAAAGAAAGAAACTCAAACTCAATATATGAAGAGAAGCGTTGGTCAAGTCGTGACCGCAATTGTTACAATTGTGGGAAACCCGGACACTACTCAAATGAGTGCATGTCTCCCTACAAAAGAAGAGAAGAGTCACCTTGAAGACGAAGCTCAAGAAATGAGTCACCACAAAGACAGAGAAAATAGTAGAGATGATCGTTATGAACGAAGACACTCAAGGAGAAGTAGAGACTCGGAGAAGATGGACAAGTACACCAAGAGTTACACAAGAAGAAAACATCAAGCTCATGTTGGTGAATGGGTTTCAGGCTCCGACTCCGACAACAACTCTAAGAGAAGCTATCACTCTGACTCCGACCATAGTCAAGATGATGGTGTTACCAGAATTGCTCTAGTGACTACCAACTCCTACGATCTATTTGATTCACCAAACGAAGGGAGTGGAAGTTGCTTCATGGCTAAAGGCCCCAAGGTATCACACCTCGAGTATCTTGATTTTGATAGTGATGAAGATGATTTGCTTTGTGATGATGACTTGCTTTATGATAAAACTAGTGATGCTGATCAAAATGAACTTGATAATTCTCATGCTAGTCAAGGTTAGTCATTTGATGATGATAAGATGAAAATAGAAAAACAAACTAAAATATTAAACACTCTTAAGTTAGCTCATGAATCTACTCTCGAAGATCATAGAGAGCTTGTGAGAACTCATGAGAAGCTACGCTTCGAGAAGCTCGACTTGGAGCAAGAGCATGAGTTTCTCAAAGCTATCAATGCCGATCTCCGAAAGAAGACCTCATCTTATCTAGCCAAACGACTACTCTTGTCTACTTTCATGCCTCAAGTTAAAACTAAGCAATCTAGTAACAAAGGCAACAAAGGTTGTTTATCTAGTAGCAACAATAAAAATGCTAAACCCAATGACGTTTCTTCTAGTAGTTCTATTGATTCCACTAATGATGATTCTCTTAGCAAAGTTACACTTGAGCAAGAAAATTCTTTATTGAAAGGAATTATAGAGAAAGGTATCTACAAGAGTCTTGTCGGATGTAAGCAATTTGAGGAAATTGTACGCAAGCACGGAGGATACCAGAAGAATCGTGGTGTTGGCTACTTCAACGCTAATGGAGTTGAGTGGGAAGAAGGTCAATATCACAAGCCCAAGTTTGTTTCTCAAAAGGAGAAGTATGAAAATACTCTTCCCAAGGGGACAAACACTCAAGATGACCTTCCACCACAAGACCACAAGCTCAAGGGCAAGAACAAGCTTCAAGAGGACGTTGAATCATATGAAGATGAACCCCTAGCTTTGGTGGAGTGGGTTCCCAAGGCTACTTCAAGCTCAAGTACTACTAAGGCTACTTCAACACCAAGGATCCCCATCAACCTGATGTGGGTCCCCAAGAAGAAGAACTAGAAGGTTCTTGAGGGGTGAATCCGCCTATGCAATTCACTCACATTCTTTATTGGCAAGAACATTTTGCACTCAACATCAACTCAATGCAATAGTTCAAGGAGTCACACATTCCCTCAAAGGTAAGCAAGGGACAAGGTAATCAACTAATCAATGGACATCATAACATATGCTTTGTACTCCATGTCCATAGTTATCCTTGTATTTGTCTCTTATGTGTTGGGACTAACCCATGTAGGTGAGAAGAGAAAGGAAACAACAAGGATGCTCCCAACTCTTGATGATCTTCATCAACATTGAGCATCCACAACTACCTCACCAACATGAAGTCTTCATCGACAAAACCCAAGGTTAGTTTATCCCTCTTATGGGGGGATGTCACATCAAGGGGGATCTTTACTTTAAGACTTGAGTCAAAGCATCTCTTAGTATGTGACAACATTAAATGCTTTATGAAAAAGTGATAACCCCACTTGTGCTCAAACGATGAGTATGACCTATGATCAAGTACTTTTACTTGGCTCCTAAGTCAAATACTCATATATAGATGACTTCATCATCACCCAAGTGCTTGTTAGATGCTAGAGTGTTTGTGCATGTTTGTCATGATTTGTTTTGACATCTTATTGAGTGAGCATGTTGGTCTGCATTTATTTTCTCATTCAAGGACATCCAATTGTTGCTTGTTGGCTTTTGATTTAAATTTTGCCAATTGGATGGACAAGAATGCCTAGGACCACTCTCTAACTATCTATGCTTTATCACCTCATATTCCATTCATGCTGCATCACAAAATTTGAACAAGTGCTTTTTGATCCCTCTATGTGTGGAGCACTCGGAGTTCTGTATCGACAAGGACTGAACATTAAAACCTCCCAAGTGCAACTCGGTGGAACCAACACCACAATCTCGGTCACACTGATTGCCTAGGTTCCATCTGGTTTTCAATCTCGGTAACACTGATTTCATATTCTCGGTTACACCGAGTTTCCCTATCAGCTGAAAGTTGTGGAACTCGATGACACCGAAAACATAAAATCGGTATCACTGACAGTGGAAGGTGTATATGTTGTGGACCCCGACGCTTTGAAATTCAATCTTCAATGTCACGCCTCAGAACACTAAGCTGCCGCCTCGAGACCCTTGGTCGTTGCCCTTCTCTTCTCGAGCCCCTCTGCTGCTGGGAATCGCCGTCATCGACGAAATCTACTCCATCGTCGCCGTCGTAGAGGATCCGTGCCAAACTAGGGTACGGATTTGATCTCTAGTGCGCTCCCCTTCTGATTCTTGTGCATTGGACTTAAATTTATCCATAATCCACCCTTTGCTCATGTATCCATCCTCTAAAATCTACAAAATCTTGAGTTAGATGGATTTTTTAGAGTTTTGTCATCCGCCCGATATATCTTGGTGGAACCGAAACGAAAATATCGGTCTCACTGATATGCTTTTCCGTGAGGGAGAGAACTGACTCGGTGAACCGAGTAGCTCTTTTCGGTCCTACCGAAAAGGCTGCCAAGTTTCTGTTAACGAGTTGGTTTGTCTCGGTCTCACCAAAAAATTCTCTTCGGCTGCACCGATATGTATGTGACAGATTGCAAAACTTTTGAAAACTCATTGCTCATATTTCAAAAACCAGCCTCATTTTGTTGTAACTCATCTACTTCTGCTCATCTACACTCTATTCATAGGGTCAGTATGTCAGGCTCAGAAGATAGTCAGAATGTGACAGAGCAGGGAGTTGATATGAGTTCTGGAACAAGCCGAGAAGCCAGTTCTTTCTCAGGCCCAGGCACCCCCAGCTCTCATGGGTTTCCCAAGGCTACCACCAGAACCCATAAGATGTTGAACTCATATGAAGAGGATTCAGACTTCGTTCCAGAGGAGATTCTTGCTAAGAAGCAAGAGAAGGCTGCCAAGGCGGCTGCAATTGAAGCTACTTCCTCTCGAAGAGTTGTCAGCAAGATATATGCTCCTGCTTCTACTTTCAAGGCTCATGAGACAGCCAGAGCAACAATGTCAGTAGAGGTCCCCAAGAGGGATATGCCTAAGAAGGCATGATAGAAGAAGTCAAGGAAGAGGATCGTTCATGTGATTGACAGGCCCACTTCCATGTATGAAGATCCAGAGGAAGGTTCTGGTGATGCTGCTGATAAACTTATGTCTGATGCTATGCCTGAGATCAACACATCCAAGAAGGCTGCTGAGAAGCCTAAGAGGACAACTAGGTAGATTCCAGCTTCTGAAAAGAACAAAGGAACTCCATCTAGAGTTGAAGATGTGGATGACTTGACAACACTGATGAAGCTCAGACCACACCTCCCAGTTCACAATGAGAACTACCCACTAGCTGATCACATGAAGAAGAGGAAGGATTCTGGATTGAGGGCATGGAGAGCTATAAATCCTTATGCCCAGAGGAAGAAAACAGCTGTGGACTACAGGTTCTATACCAAGGAGCAACAAGACTTCTATGAGACTGTGCTCTTTGACAAGAGTCCAGCTGTCAGTGACATGCGTTACGTTGATTGGAAGTTCATCAAGGAGAATGAGGACTACTTTCCAAGTGTCCAGGACAACTTCCACTGCATAGGTCTGGATGAGTTCGTTGGCGGAGAATTCACAACTTGGAATGACGAAATGATCATGCAATTCTACTCCACTTCACACTTCTATGGAGATGGTAGAATTGTGTGGATGACTAAAGGTG
Organism: Hordeum marinum; assembly: GCA_022496015.1. NCBI lineage: Eukaryota > Viridiplantae > Streptophyta > Magnoliopsida > Poales > Poaceae > Hordeum > Hordeum marinum. The sequence goes on along the minus strand of CM039673.1, from coordinate 365,917,057 downwards.
TGAGATATGAATCAACTATTGAGGAATGGGATAAAATCTTAGGAGTTCCTGAAGCACAGGATGGTGACTTGGATGTCTACTCAGAATCCAAGGATAGACACAATGCTATGGCTATCATGTATAAGGAGATCCCTGCTGCAAATGTGAAGTCTCACAGGCTAGGATGCATCTACTTTCTCCAGGCTAGCCTCCGCACTATCAACACCATACTGAGGCATACCTTGATGCCTAAGTTAGAGATAACAAGATGATCCGAGGCCACTCCATAAACATGTCGATCCACCTTGACAGTCACACCAGGATTAGAGTCATGGATCTGATTGTAGAGACAATCAAGAGGGTTGCTGCTGACCAGAATCGCTCCTGCTATTATGCACCTTATATTCAGATGCTCATTAACTCAAGACTGGAGAAGCACATATTTGCCCGAGGTCACCCACATCTGCCCCTACAGCCAGATCTTGAGGACAACGCTGTGGTGATGGATGCTGATCATCCCACTTTAGCTGCAGCTCATAAGGAAGCAAAGGTAGTCAGAGCCACTAGTGCTCAAGTCCCTAGATCTAGGAACGAGCAAATGGATCTACTGATATCATCTATTCAGGGCATGCAGAAGGACATTATGGGGATTCTGGACAACGAGAACTGTCTTGTCAGGATCTTTGAGACCAGAATCAAGACCCTTAGTGATAAGGTGGACGGGCTAACAAAGACAGTCATAGAGCTTCAGCATGAAGTTGACTCCGTGCACATCCCTCGGGTCTCTTCTACTTCAGATGAGGATGAGGATGAGGAGGAGGAGGATAAATCACCTCTAGGGCCAGGCACTCAGTTCACCACTCGGGCCAGATCAGCCACTGTGCTAACTGAATCAGCACCATCAGCTTCTGCTCCATCAGTGACCACTCCAGCTCCATCTATGACATCTGCTGAGAACTTCACCGACGCTGTCATCTCGACTCCTTCATCAATAACCGGAGGAGATATGCCCAAGAACGCTTAAATGTATGCCTTTGAACTTTTTGGTAACTTGTTGCCAAAGGGGGAGAATTGTATATAGATCTTTAGGCTTTGAGCGAGAGAGCGATTTGGCTTTTATTGTGTTTCAAAATTTTGGTTCTTTTCGTTTGACGTGAGATACTTTTGTGTTGATGTGTGTTATGATAAATTGTTAGATGATACTATTTCCTATCATCTTAATGTGTATAAGATGATCATTCACCCTTGCTTCTGTGTGTTGTGCCATGTTATTCATTCTCTAATTATTGTCACACACCACCAAGTTGTGTGTGACATGGAATAAGTACCCCATATACCTAATTGATTGTGCATTTGCATTCAAACGCAAATTCAAAACAATGCACAGATTTAGGGGGAGCTCTTGCTTATCACATACCTCTCAAAGCGACGATTGTATTCATTGAATTTATCATATGTCGAAGCTTTGATCTATATGTTGTCATCAATTAGAAAAAAAAGGGGGAGATTGAAAGCACATTTGCGCCCTTGGTGGTTTTGCTAATTAATAACAACATATAAGTCATTGAACTAATGTTTCCACCAAGTATATTTCAGGAAATGTTCAATGATAGGATTGACAAAAGGAGATTGTGGAGAAACCCAAAGATTCAAGGAAATAGGTTGGCCAAGCTTCAAGCAAAAGGACTCTACATTTTATATTTGTGAGAAATCACTTCGAGTCCATAGGAAAGCTAATACTGTTAAAAGGGGGTAAGGTTTTGTTGATGAACAATATGCTCAAACATGCACAAGTCATAGTTGCCAAAAACATCCACAAACTCTCCCACCAAAGTTTGTTCTATACCCAACACTCAAAATCGGTGCAACCAACTTTCCCACTTGGGCGCCACCGATTCCAGAACCTAGACAGACTCAAGCCAAACCCTAGCCACTTTGGTGCAACCGATTCCATACCGGTGCCACCGAGTTTAGGTTGCCAACTTTCTGTTAAGAAAATTGACATTTTTGGTCCCACCGAGAATGTTGGATCGGCGTCACCGAGATTGGAAATCTGACAGTTGGTCACCTTATCGGTGCAACTGAGTTTCCTATATCGACTTTACCGAGATTCAAAAGTTGCCACATTTTCATAACTTCGGTACCACCGAGATTAACACATCAGTGTCACCGAGTTGGTCATTTTGTGTGTAACGATTGGATTTTTGGGGATGCCTATATATACCCCTTCACCACCACCTACTCGAAAGAGAAGCACCTCGGAACTATTCCATACCTATCCTATCAGATTTTCTGAGAGAGAGCCACCTACCCTTGTGTTGAGGTCAAGATCTTCCACTCCAATCATATGGATCTTGATTTCTAGCCTCCCCAAGTAGCTTTCCACCAATCCCATCTCTTCCACCATGCCGAATCCGTGAGAGAGTGATCGTGTCCTCAGGAGTCTATCATCTTGAAGCACAAGAGCAAGGAGTTCATCGTCATTATCGAGCCTATTACCTTTTGGAGGGTGGTGCCTCCTAAATTGGTTAGGTCTCGCTTGGTAGGCTCCTACTTCATGTTGTGGAGTGAACCAAGAAGTTTGTAAGGGCAAGGAGATCGCCTACTTCGTGAAGATCTACCCATAGTGAGGCTAGTCCTTTGTGGACGGAAGCCGTTATGGAATAGTCAAGGTTGCTACTTCGTGGACCCTATTGGGTGGACCCCTCCATGGACTCTCGCGACCATTACCCTCGGTGGGTTGAAGACTCCATTATCGTGGATGTACGATAGCGCCACCTATCGGAACCACGGGAAAAAGCATCATGTCTACAACTGCGTTTGATCTTCCTACCCTATCCCTTCTATACATGCTTGTTGGTACTTTTTGCTTCCATATACTCTTAGACTTGCATGTGTAGGGTGTACTTGACTTGCCATGAAATGCTAAAAACTGACAACTCTAAAACTTGGTATAGGCCGAAAATTCAATTGGTCAAGTTGTCTAATCACCCCCTCTAGACTTACTTTCGATCCTACACCAGTGTCGTGCGACCAAGGTTGCCGTTGTACAACAACGAAATCTTGGCGACGTGAAAGACGATCTTCTCCGTTCTGAAATTGATATCGCTGCCAAACGTCACTCGTAGCGTGACCTTGCCCTTCGGCTGAGTTCTTCCCGAATTGACCCCTTGAAAAGCGCTTGTCGGCTCGAGATCTTCGTCAGGAATTTATAGCCTCTGGATGACATCAGGCGAGATCAGGTTCAGGATGGCCCCATAGTCGACTAACATCTTCGTCACCTTGAGGTTGCGGATTGTTGGCGAAACCAGCAATGGCAAGCACCCAACCGTAGTTACGCAATCAGGGTGATCCTCGACGTCGAAGATGATAGGAGTGTTGGACCATTTCAAAGGTGTCTGTGCACTGATGGAGGGCTCTGCCGCATTAACCTTGTGCGCCCACTGTTTGAGTTGGCAGTGAGAGGAATGCGATGAGGCACCTCCCTCTATGCACATCATCTCATTAGCCTTCTTAAACTCATGCTCACTGGACTCGTTGTCCTCTTCCACATCCTCATCATCTCCCTCTTGTTTGTCACGGCCATGGGAGGGCTGGTATTTTTGTTGCTTGGTCTTGCCGTGAAGACCCCCTTGAGCGACACGCTTCTTGCCGGACCCCTCGGCACCATCCTAGCCCTTCTCCTTGTCTCACCTCTCGTACTCGGCCTTCTTATTCTCAGCAACCTACTCCATTTGCCAGTTGTCTTTGAGATCGCGGGCTTTGGTGGGATGGATCTTGCAATACTGCTTGCCGGAGTCTTCTGGCTTGCCGGCAGCCACCAGGGCGTGGCAGGAGGCGCACCCGGCAACATCGTTGCTGGGGTCATCAACCTTTCCCTACTTGGCAACATCGGGGTTGCCGGATCCCTCGACGGCAAGTATAGTATTTCCCTTGCGTTTCGTGTTCCGCCGCCAGCCCTTCTTTGCCGGTGTAGCGGTGTCTTCATCTTCAGAGTCGACCCCGGCGCTGGCGTCTTCACCGGGGAGTTTCCTCCCTTCTTCATCCCAAGCACATTTGTCTGCCAAAGCATAAAGCTCGGCGACGTCCCTGATTCTGTTCATCGCCAGCTCTTCCCGCATCCTGTGGTTGCGCACGTTCTGATGGAATGCGGTGATAACAGCAACAGGGTGAACATCTGGGATGTTTTGATGCATGCGGCTGAACCTTTGGATGTATTTGCATAAAGTTTCGCCCTCCTTCTGGGGGATGATGTGTAGATCACTTTCTTGGCCAGGATCTTGATGACCTCCTGTGAAGGCGCCAACAAACTCTTGGCACAAATCTGCCCAGGAGGCAATGGACCCCCTCTGGCAAGTGCATCAACCATGACTTGACATTGGGCTTAAGCACCAACGGGAAGTAGTTGGCGAGTATCTTGTCGTCTCGACCCCCAGCATCTTGTACCACGATGGTGTAGATGCTCAGGAACTCCGATGGATGAGTTTTGACGTCATACTTCACCCGGACTTCTGGCTTGAACGTGCGGGAGTTGGGACACTTGACTTGTCGAACCTCACACGTAAACGCTGGACAACCCACCTCATAGGGTAGCCTGACAAGATACCCTGGCGCGGACTTATCTACAGTGGGCTCCGTGCGCCTATCTGACTGGAGGCGTGCTTCACGCCGCCGCTCGATTGCGCTTCGACCGTCTTCTTTGCCACGTTCTCGAAGAACTTGACGCTGATAGTGGCGTGTCCGTGGGTCAAACAACGTCATCGAGTAACCATCATAAGCGTCAGTCCATCGAGTCGGTGACCGGCGATGCTGCTATGGAGGAGAGTGCGCCAAAGTCGTGCCGCCTCCAGCCCTCTCACCACTAGCGTGAGCCGGCTCGGTGGACCGAAACTTATCTGCGAGGCTGAGGAGGCTCTGAATGGTGGCTCTCCATTCATCGAGCTTCTCCGTTGTAGGAGGGAAGTTTAGGAGTAACTGTGCCCGCGCCATCGCTTCCTCCGACGTTGTCGGTAGCAAACGGCTCGAGGAATGTGAGGTGCTATGACTCCTAACCCTGTTAGAAGGAGCACCGCCGCAGTCCCGTGTCGGCATGCCACTCCTGCTTGCATGCTGGTGAGCATGCTGGTCCCGTGCATTTTGGGAATGATGCACAGGAGCTTTCCCGTTGGGACGTTGAGAACTGCGGGTGTCATGACGCGGCTCCCCGCGCGCGTCCTGAGAAGGTCGCGGCATTGGCGCCGGCGTGGGTGCCCAGGAAGATACCCTGCCGCCCCTGGAGTTTGTCGTACCACCCACAGGCAGTACAACTCCGTCCTGAGACCCAGGGGCATGGAGGTTCCTGCCGCCGCCATGGACGACTCTGTGGCGAGCGTCACAGCTTCCTTGACCTTTGTCACTGGAGCATCGTGGAAGTTCCGAACCTCCTCCTCCTCCTCCACCCGTGTCTATGTTGTCTCCTGTCTATGCAGATACAGGGACGACGAACGTGGATGGGCCAACTGCTGTCAGGCCCTTCTTCTTGGGGGCCATGGCGATGACGAGCTTGAAGAAATTGGTGCGTTGACTCCCAGAACGGCTTCGCACAACCTATCTCTCCTACCCGGCGCGTCAAAGATGTCGTGGGAATGAACGCCTATGGGATCATAGAGACCCCTTTCGGTTCGGCAGGGTGGGAAGGCTCGTACAAAGAGCCGGTCTGATGAACAACACGCCGGGATCTTTACCCAGGTTCGGGCCGCACGAATGCGTAAAACCCTACTCCTGCTTGGTTGTATTGAGAGTGTTCTTAGGGTTCTAGCTACAGGAGCGCTATGAGAAGCCGCTACGCGTGCAAGCTAGAAGGTCCCAAAAGTCGAAGAGTCAAAATTCCTCTACCGTATCGCCCTGGGCCTCCTTTTATACTCCGAAGGGGGTCCCAACAGTGGCGTATAATGCATACACGGGGTGTACAGAGCTACAGTGCTATCATGCCTAACACTGAAGGAGTAGGATAGGCGCATTTAATGCACCGTCAGGCATCTCTATCCGTTAGTGGGACGGGACGGGAGCCCATCCCATCGGTGCCTCTTAGCCCCCTCCAACGTCGACGACGTGACACGCGTCCAAGTGTATTGACACCTGCCCTGTGAGCTGGCGGGGTCTTGTCGGCACTTCGCCTCGATGGGGCCTTGACTTGCCAGGGCCTCGCTTTGATTAGGGGTTCAATAGCCCTCCCGTCAAGACCTTGCCGGTCGTCTTGATTTTCCTGTGTTGGTATCTGGTGAGCCCCTATTGGGCCTCGCTGCCATGGTGGCTACTACTGCCTGTGCATGAGTAAGGGGCACTGGAGCGCCCAAAACTCTAGTGCACCGACACTACATGCTCATAGGCAGTAGCTAGATGGCTTCCTCTCTCTATGATTCTTAATACAATGGTCTCTTGGAGATCTATTTGATGTAATGACTTTTGCGGTGTGTTTGTTAGGATCCGATGAATTTTGAGTTCATGATCTATTTCTATCCATGAATATGATTTGAGTCTTCTTTGGTCTCTTATTTGCATGCTTACTTATAGCCTCATATTTCTTCTTAGAATCTTTGGTTTAGTTAGGCTAACTAGATCGATTTTTCTTGCCATGGGAAGAGGTGCTTTGTGATGGGTTCGATCTTGCAGTTGTAGGATCAAAAGTAGGTCTAGAGTGGGGGGGTAATAGACTACTTGACCAAATAAAATCCTACCTTTTCCCAATTTTTAAGTGTTGGCAGATCTTAGCAATTGTAGCAAGTCAAGCACACCCTGCACATGCATGTCTTCCAGTATAGCAGCGGAAAGTAAAGACAAGTATGAGCAGTTGAGGAATTGTAGGAAGATTAAACGCAATTTGGACACACGAAGATTTTTTCTTGTGGTTCCAATAGGTGGTGCTATCATATGTCCATATTTATGGAGTATTCAACCCATGGAGGGTAACGATCGTGAGAGTCCATGGAGGGCTCTACCCACGGAGGGTTCCACAAAGAATCAACCTTGACTATTTCATGACGGCCTACGTCCATGGAGGGCTAGCATAACTCGGGGTAGATCTTGACGAAGTAGGTGATCTCCTTGCCCTTACAAACTTCTTGGTTCACTCCACAACACGAAGTAGCAGGCTCCCAAGTGACTCCTAACCAATCTAGGAGGCACCACCCTCCAAAAGGTAATAGGCTTGATAATGTCAATGAACTCCTTGCTCTTGTGCTTCAAGATGATAGACTCCTCAACACTCAATCACTCTCTCATAGATTTGGTTTTGGTGGAACATATTGATTGGATGGAAAGCAACTTGGGGAGGCTAGAGGTCAAGATTCATATGGTTGGAATGGAATGACATGATCTCAACACGTGAGTAGGTGGCTCTCTCTCTCAGAAAATCTGATAGGATAGGTGGGGATCTATTCTGAGTGCTTCTCTTTCGAGTAGGTGGTGGTGAAGGGGTATATATAGGCATCTCCAAAAATCCAACCGTTACACCTAAATTGACCAACTTGGTGACACCGATGTGTGAATCTCGGTGGTACCGAAGTGACCAAAAGGTGGCAACTTTTGAATCTCGGTGAGACTGATATATAATCCTCGATGGTATCGATCAGGTGTTCAACGGTCCGAATCTGCGTCTCGGTGACACCGATCCAAAAACTAGGAAATTATGATTTTATGAATCGAGGCAACAGAGAGTTGGTAGTATGAACTCGGTGGCACTGATGTGGGATCGGTTGCACCTATGTGATAGGGTTTGGCATGGTACTGTCTGGGTTTAGGAATCGGTTGGACCGAGTGGGAATTGTTGGTTGCACCGATTTTGGATATTTGTCTCTGCACAGACTTTTGTAGAAGAGTTTTTGGGTATTTTTGGTGACTATCTCTTGTGCACGTGGAGCATCTTGTTCACCAACAGTACCTTACCCCCTTTTAATAGTGTTGGCTTTCCTATGGACTCAAAGTGATTTCTCACAAAGTAAAATGTAGAGTCCTCTTGCTTGAAGCTTTGCCAATCCATTTCCTTGCATCTTGAGGTATCTCCACAATCATTTTGCGATCCCTATCATTGAACTTTTCCTGAAATATACATAGTGGAAACATTAGTTCAATGACATATATGTTATTATTAATTATCAAAACCATGAAGGGAGCAAATGTGCTTTCAATCTCCCCCTTTTTGGTAATTGATGGCAACTTATAGATCAAAGCTTCGACATATGATATAATCAGTGAATATAATTGTTGCTTTGAGAAGTATGTGATAAGCAAGAGCTCCCCCTAAATTTGTGCATTATTTTTAATTTGCATTTGAATGCAAATGCACAATCAATTAGGTACATGGGGCACTTCTTCCATGTCACATACATCTTGGTGGTATGCGAGAATAAAAAGAATGAATATCATTGCACAACACAATCAAGCAAAGTAAATGATCATCTCATAAGCATCATAAGGATATGAAATAGCAGCAAGACACATTAAGTGTATGCTCAAACATCGACAAAGTTTAACACATCCAAACCCAAAGATAGAGAATGATTTTGAAAAGGTGATAAAAACCAACGCACTCTCTCACGAAGCCCTAATGATTTATACAACTTATCCCCCTTTGGCAATAAATTACCAATAAGTTCAAAGGTATAGAGCTAATCGTTCTTCTGGGGCTGATCTCCTCCGGTAGCTGAAGTTGGAGTCGAGAGAACTACATCGGTAAAGACCTCTGCTGATGTCATGGATGGAGTTTGTGTAGCAACAGGAGGAACTGGTGGAGCTGATGGAGCTGAAGTGACTATAGCTAGTGCTTATGAAGACGGTCTCATCTCTGGAGCACTCACTGCGGGTGTCCTGTCCTGGGTCCTGAACTGAGCACTCATCCTTACAGGTGCACAATCCTCATCATCAGAATCATCATCATTAGTTGAGTGTGGGATAGGCACAACATCCTTCTTGAGTGCATTCACTGTCACTATGAGCTCATCCACCTTGTTGTTGTGACTATGGAACTTGTCGTCAACAATCCTCGAGAGGCTCTCTTGGTTTTTCAGGATGTTGGTGATGTTCTTCTGCATACTGAGCCTAGATCTCACAAGAACATCCATCTGCTCACTCCTAGTCATGGGCGGCTGAGCACTAGTGTCTCTTGCTGCCTCAGCATGTGCCTATGCTGCAGCTGATGTGGGATGATCTGGGTCCATCACCATAATGTTGTCTTTGAGCTCTGACAAGAGTGGTAAATGTGGTCGATCAAGTGCAAAGATATGCTTATCCAACTTGGAGTTTATGAGCATCTGTATGTATGGTGCATAGCAGCACGAGCACTTCTGGTCAGCAGCATCCTTCTTCACTGTCTCCACAATCATATAAATCAAAATGAATCTCATATGCTGGTCTAGAAGGAGCATCATATTAATGGAGTAGCGTCAGATCATCTTATGATATCCTAACTTAGGCATCAAGGTGTGCCTCAGAATGGTGTTGATAGTGCGAAGACCTACCTGGAGGAAATAGATTGATCGTAGGTTGTGAGACTTCAGGTGTGCAATAGGGATCTCATTGTACACGTTCTTCATGTGATTATGGCTTGCCTTAGGCTCAAAGTACATGCAAATATCTCCATCTTCCACTTCTGGGACTCCTAAGATGGCAGCCCACTCCTCAACAATGGACTCATACCTGGCACCTTGAGTCATCCATACAATTCTACCATCTTCATAGAAATGTGTTGTGGAGTAGAATTGCATGATCATCTCATCATTCCATGATGTGAACTCCTTGCCAACAAACTCATCTAAGCCAATGCAATGAAAGTTTTCTTGCACAGTCGGGAAGTAATCTTCATTCTCCTTGATATACTTCCAATCCACATATCTCGTATCACTTACAACATGGCTCTTGTCAAGCAATATGGTCTGATAGAAATCTTGTTTTTCTTTGTTGTAGAACCTATATTCAACAATAGTCTTCCTCCTCTGTGAGTATGGATCAGTAGCTTTCCAATCTCTCAGCCCTTGCTCCTTCCTTTTCTTCATAGCTTCAGCCTGCAGGTGGCTGGCATTATGCATTCGAAGGTGTGGTCTCAACTTCATCAAGGCAGACATAGCATCCTCATCTAGATCTCTGGAGGATGATCCCTTGTTCTTCTCAGAAGCTGGGATGTCTCTGGTAGTTCTCTTGGGCTTGGGTGAAGAAGGATTCTTGGAACCAGTTGGCTTGACCTTGGGTGCTGACTAGCTGGGCATAGCATCAAACAATAGTTTCTTCTTCTTGTTAGGAGGAGCCTTTGCAGCTGGCTCTTCCTCCTCCTCCTCAGTAGCAACCTCTTCTGTGTGCTCAAGAATGGAGGTAGGCCTGCCAACAACATGAATGATCCTCCTCCTACTCTTCTTCTCACCAGCCTTCTTCGGCATGGAATTCCTGGGAGGATCAATAGTCATGGTGCCCCTGGAGCTCTCGGGTGCTCTCATAGTGTCATAGGGGGCATACTCCTTCCTGACATTGTTCTTCTTGGAAGATTAAGCCTAAGAAGTGGGCATCCTAATAGTCTTGTCTTGCTTGGACTTGGGAGGCACTTCATAAGGTATGGAATCTTCATCCTCCTCATCTGAATTGAAATTCCTCCTTGTTTTGGTTGATGCCCTAGATAGATCAGGCGAGCTAGGAACATCATCAAAAGAAGATGACCTCTTGTTTGGACAAGTGCCAGAATCTGTGTCAACACTGAGATCCTTCAAGTTGTTCTGACTATCCTATGAAGTAGACATCTCTGACCTTGCGAATAGAATATAGAGGAATAGAAGGGTTGAGTCATCACAAAATGTAGACCGTTTCAAAGTTTGGACAAAAATTTCTTAAGATTTGCATTCTACCAAATGAATATCGGTACCACCGAGGGAAAATTTTCGGATCCATCAAGACTGGCAACCTGCTAAACAGAAACTTGGCACCACATTTCAGTGATACCAAAAATGAGCACTTGGTTTCACCGAGGTTGTTCTCAGTTGACCTAAAAAGTGAATTGGTGAGACCGATTCTTTTGCTTCGGTGTTGTCGAGATTCCGGTGGCGGACGACAAACCATAAAAAACCAAACATTCTCTAATCTAATGAACTTCTAGTGGATGGAAACGATTGTAAACTATGACTCGTTGATAAAAACTTCCTAGTACGCACAAGGGATTGGATACGTACCCTAATTCGAAGGCGAATCCCAAAGGCGACAACGACAGAGAAGATTCCTGTCGACGGTGAGGACTTCCACGGCGGAGGCACTCGGGAAGATGAAGGTGATGACCAGGGGTCCTTTTTTGGTATCTTAGCATTTTGGAGCGCGATGGTTTGAAGATTAGAATTCAAAGCATCGGGTCCACATATATATATATACCCCTTGCTGTCGATGACATCGATTCTTAGTGTTAGGTGTCACCGAGTTTCTCAATTGTCAGCTGACAGGGAAACTTGGTGTAATCGGGAAAATGGAATCGGTGGTACCAAGGTGAAAGACCAGATCAATCCTAGGCATTCGGTGAGACCAAGAATTTTGAATTGGTTCCACCGAGATGCACTTGGGAGGTTTTAATGGTCAGTCCTTTGTCGTTACGGAAGTCTGAGTGCTCCTCACATAGAGGGATCGAAAATTACTTGTTCAAATTCTGTGATGTAGCATGAATAGAATTTGAGAGAAGAAAGCATAGATAGCTAGAGAAGGGTTCTAGAAATTCTTGTCCATCCAATTGGAAAAAATAAAATCAAAGTCCAAATAGCAACAATTAGATATCCTTGAATGGATAAAGAAATGCAGACCAACATGCTACTAATAAGATGTCAAATGAAATCATGGAAAACATGCACATACATACTAGCATTTATCAAGCACTTTGGCAATGACGTAGTCATCTACATATGAGTATATTGACTTAGGAGCCAAGTAAGAATACCTGATCATAGGTCATACTCATTGTTTAAGCATGATTGGGGTTACCACTTTTACATAAAGCATTTAATGTTGTCACATACTATGAGATGCTTTGACTCAAGTCTTAGAGTAAAGCTCCGCCTTGATGTGACATCCCCCCTTGAGAGGGATAAACTAACCTTGGGTTTTGCCGATGAAGACTTCATGTAGGTGAAGTAGTGGTGGATGCTCAACGTTGATGAAGATCACCATGAGTTGGGAGCATCCTTGTTGTTTCTTACTCATCTCACCTACATGGGTTAGTCCCAACACACAAGATACAAATACAAGGATATCTATGGACATGGAGTCCAAAGCATACATAATGATGTCCATGGATTTGTTGATTACCTTGTCCCTTGCTTAACTTTGAGGGAATATGTGATTCCTAGAACTAATTCATGATGTTGATTGCAACTAGTTCTTGCCAATAATGGATGTGTGTGGATTTCATTGGCGGAGTCACCCCTCAAGAACTTCTCTAGTTCTTCTTCTTGGGGACCCACATCAAGTTGATGGGGATCCTAGGTGTTGAAGTGGCACTTGTAGAAGTTGAGATTGTAGTAGCCTTGGGAACCCACTTTACCAAAGCTTGGGATTCATCTTCATATGAGTCAATGTCCTCTTGAAGGTTGTTATTTCCCTTGATCTTTGGGTCTTTTGGTGGGAGGTCATCTTGAGCTTTTGTTCCCTTGGGAAGAGTATTTTCATACTTCTCCTCTTGAGGAACAAACTTGGGCTTGGGGTATTGACCTTCTTCCCATTCAACTCCATTAGCGTTGAAGTAGACAGTGCCATGGTTCTTCTGGTATCCTCCGTGCTTGTGAACAATTTCCTCGAATTGCTTACACTCGGCAAGACTCTTATATATACCTTTCTCTGTAATCCCTTTCAAAAGTTCATTTTCTTGCTCAAGTGTAACTTGGCTAAGAGAAGTGTTAGTGGGTTCAATATAACTACTAGAAGCAATATCATTGGATTTATCATTTTTATTGCTACTAGTTGAAGAACCTTTCTTGCCTTTGATACTAGTTTGCTTAGCCTTAACTTGTGGAATGAATGTAGACAAGGTAAGTCATTTGGCTAGATAAGAGGAAGTCTTATTTCGAAGATAGTCATTGATAGCTTTAAGGAACTCATGCTCTTGCTCAAAATTGAGCTTCTTGAAGCGGCACTTCTCATGTGTCCTTTCAAGCTCTCTATGATCTTGCAGAGTAGACTCATGAGCTAACTTTAGAGTTTTTAGCTCTTGAGTTAGTCGTTATATTTCCAACTTATCATCATCACATGACTTGTCTTGACTAGAGTGATTACGAGCAATTTCATCTTGACTAACGTTACTAGATGTGTCAAATAGCAAGTCATCATGTCCTAATAAGTCATCCTTATCACTATTGAAATCAAGATACTCGGGGTGTGATACCTTGGGGCCTTTATCAGTGAAGCAACTTCCACTCCCTTCATTTAGTGAATCAAATATGTCGTAGGAGTCAGTTGTCACTAGTGCAAGTCCGGCAACACCTTCATCTTGACTATAGTCGGAGTTGGAGTGATAGCTTCTCTCAGAGTGGTTGTCGAATTCGGAGCCAGAAACTCATTCACCAACATGAGCTTGATGTCTTCTTATTGACTAGATCTTTGTGTACTTGTCCTTCTTCTCCGACTCCCTACTTCTCCTTGAGGGTCTTCGTTCATAACGATCATCTATACTCCTCTCTCTTCGAGGTGACTCATCTCTTGAGCTTCATCTTCTTGGTGACTCTTCTTTACTTTTGTAAGGATCCGTACACTCATTGAAGAAGTATCCAGGCTTCCCACAATTGTAGCAGTTTCGGTCACGACTTGATGAAAGCTTCTCTTCACATCTTGAGTTGAAGCTTAGATCTTTGCCTCTATTCTTGTAGAACTTGTTGAATTTCTTGACCATGAGGCTTATCTCTTAATTTGTGACAAGGTTGTCACTTGATGTTGCGGGAGCATCACTTGTTGCTTTGTAACCACAGCTAGACATGTTGTGAAGCTATTCCTTGTCCTTGAGTGCCATCTCATGAGCAACAATCCTTCCAATCACTTCCGTAGCCTTGAGATCTTTGCAGTTGTGCATAATTTGGATCAATGTGCATACGGTGTCATATCTATCATCCAAAACTCGAAGTATCTTCTTGATGATGAATTTTTCGGTCATTTCTTTGCTTCCTAAGCCGGCAATCTCATTGGTGATGAGAGCTAGCCTAGAGTACTTCTCTGTGACTCCTTCACCATCCTTAATCTTCAACTTGTCAAGATGACTCTGAAGAAAATGCAACTTGGATTCTCTCATGGATTCGGTACCTTCATGCATATCAACCAAAGTATCCCAAATCTATTTTGCATTCTCATGACGGCTGATTTTGTTGAATTCTTTGGGGCATAGGCGGTTGAAGAGAATGTCACATGCTTGAGCACTATATTGCAGTATCTTCAATTCTTCCGCGGTCGCTTTATGATCCGGTTCCTTTCCATCTGCAAAGAATTCACCTTGCAATCCAACACGAACAACAACCCAAATGGCAGGGTTATGACAAAGAATATGCATTTTCATTTTGTGCTTCCAACTAGCAAAAATTTTGCCATCAAAGTACGGACCTCTATGGTGATAATTTCCCTCGCTAGAAGCCATACTCTGCTAGGTTGTGAAACCAATGCAAAGAAGACCAAATCTCTGATACCACTTGTAGGATCGAAAGTAGCTCTAGAGGGGGGTGATAGACCATTTGACTAAATAAAATTCTACCTTTTCCGAATTTATTAAGTGTTGGCAGATTTTAGCAATTGTAGCAAGTCAAGCGCACCCTACACATGCATGTCTACGAGTATAGCAGCAGAAAGTAAAGACAAGAATGAGTAGTAAATGAAGGGTAGGAAGAACAAATGCAATTTGGAGACACAGAGATTTTTCCCGCGGTTCCGATAGATGGTGCTATCATACGTCCATGTTTATGGAGTCTTCAAACCATGGAGGGTAATGGTTGCGAGAGTCCATGGAGGGCTCTACCCACGGAGTGTTCCACGAAGAAGCAACCTTGACTATTCCATGATGGCCTACGCCCATGGAGGACTAGCGTAACTCAAGGTAGATCTTCACAAAGTAGGCGATCTCCTTCCCCTTACAAACTTCTTGGTTCACTCCACAACACAAAGTAGGATGCTCCCAGGCGACACCTAACCAATCTAGGAGGCACCACCCTGAAAAAGGTAATAGGCTCGATAATATCGATGAACTCCTTGCTCTTGTCCATCAAGATGATAGACCCCTCAACACTCAATCACTCTCTCACAGATTTGGCTTTGGTGGAAGAGATTGATTAGGTGGAAAGGAACTTGGGGAGGCTAGAGATCAAGATTCATATGGTTGGCATGGAATGGCATGATCTCAACACATGAGTAGGTGGCTCTCTCTCAGAAAATCGGATAGGATAGGTGGGGATCTGTTCGGAGTGCTTCTCTTTCAAGTAGGTGGTGGTGAAGGGGGTATATATAGGCATCTCAAAAAATCCAACCGTTACACCTAAAGTGACCAACTCGGTGACACCGATGTGTGAATCTCGATGGTACCGAAGTGACCAAAAGGTGGAAAATTTTCAATCTCGGTGATACCAATATATAATCCTCGATGGTACCGATCAGGTGTCCAATGGTCAGAATCTGCATCTCGGTGACACTGATCCAAAAACTCGGAAATTCTGATTTTATGAATCGAGGCAATAGAGAGTTGGCAGTCTAAAGTCGGTGGCACTAATGTGGGATCGGTTGCACCGATGTGCTAGGGTTTAGCATGGGTCTGTCTGAGATTAGGAATCGGTGGGACCGAGTGGGAATTGTTGGTTGCATCGATTTTGGATATTTGGCTTTGGACAGACTTTTGTGGAAGAGTTTGTGCATGATTGTGGTGACTATCACTTGTGCACATTGAGCATATTGTTCACCAACAGTACCTTACTCCCTTTTAATAGTATTGGATTTCCTATGGATTCAAAGTGATTTCTCACAAAGTAAAATTTAGAGTCCTCTTGCTTGAAGCTTTGCCAATCCATTTCCTTGTATCATGGGGTATCTCCACAATTATTTTGCTATCCCTATCATTGCATTTTTTCTAAAATATACTTAGTGGAGACAGTAGTTCAATGACATATATGTTGTTATTAATTGCTAAAATAAACCAAGGGAGCAATTGTGCTTTCAGTGGTGTTCTTTACCAGTAGCAAAAGGGGCAGAAAGACACACATGTATCATTTCCATTAAGGATAACAAGATGGGGTCTTTTCCTACATGAATATATCTTCTCTACGTCATGTCACCGTTCTTATTGCATTACTCCATTTCTCCATGAACTTAATACACTAGATGCATGCTGGATAGCGGTCGATGTGTGGAGTAATAGAAGTAGATGCAAAATTGTTTCGGTCTACTTGTCTCGGACGTGATGCCTATATAATGATCATTGCCTGGATTTTTTCATGATTATTTGATCTTCTATCAATTGCCCAATAGTAATTTGAAACCTACGGCCCTTGGGTCTACTTTTTCAACATATTGCTTTCCGATCTACCATTTCCTTTTTGTTTTGAGATCTATTAATCCAAAATACATAAAAATACTATGCTGCACTTTTTGTTTACTTATTTTATTTTTTGTTCTTGTGAGATCTATTTGCCAAAACTATTATTAGCTAGTCTGTCTTTTTATGGTAGAGAGCTTGACTCCCTTTCGCGTCAGGTTGCAAGTATTTGTTATTTGTGTGTCAGTGCTATTTACGTGGGTGCGTGACCTTCCTCTATGGGTTGATACCTTGGTTTCCTAACTGATGGAAATATTTACTGTCGTTGTGTTGCATCATCCATTTCTCTTTGGGGAAATACTGATGCAGTCTCAAGCCATGTCAAAGGAATTTGTGGTGTCGTTGCCGGGGAGGAAGCAATCTCATCTATGAGGTTCCTAATCACAAATCTCATATCCTTGCAATTTACATTATTCTCCATTTCCCTCTCATTTTCCTCTCCCCTAGTTCACAAATTTTCCATTTTATTCGCCCTCTCTTTTTCTTTTACCTTTTTCTCGTTAGATCTCTTGTTCGCATCTCTCTTCACTATGGCTAATTCTTCTATGTTGCGTTTAGCACCGAGAATGATGTTCTTAAAGATGCTTGGTATAGGATTTGCAATGCTTATAATAGATCTATTCTTAAAGAATCTTCCACTGTTCTCCTTCGCTGTTTTTATGTGGGAAACACCACTTGGTATAGATTCATCCTTGATACGATTACTGGTGGGAATTTCTTGATGTACCCTAATTTGGATGCTTATAATGTAATGGGAAATTTAGTGGGTTCCCCACCTATCATTGTCAATAATTTTTTTAACTCTTGAGCATGTTATGAAAAAATGGATGCTATTGAAAAGAAAATGGGCAGAGGAAAATATTGAAAATTTGGATAAAAAGATGCATAGTCTATTGGGGAATGTTGCATGGGAAACAAAAAAAATCCTATGCCCATGCAAGATCTATCCATGGTGATGAGCATCTACGAGGGGGAGTGGATCTACATACCCTTGTAGATCGCTAAGCAGGAAGCGTTAAGAAACGCGGTTGATGTAGTCGAACGTCTTCACGATCCAAATCGCCGAGCATCCCGCGATACCATCACGATTCGTCCCGCGATCCAATCATGATCCATCCGGCAATATCATCACGATCCGTCCTGCGATCCAATCACGAATCGTCTCGCGATCTTGATGACGGTCCTTCTGATCTAGCGCGGAACGGACAGCACCTCCGCGTTCAACACACGTACAGCTCGATGACGATCTCCGCCTTCTTGATCCAGCAAGAGGGAGCGGAGAGGTAGATGAGTTCTTCGGCAGCAGAAGGGCATGGTGGCCATGGTGATGAACTAATCCTGTAGGGCTTCGCCTAAGCACAACAGAACTAATCTAGAGGAGAAATGGATCTAGAGGAAGAAGAGGGCGACACGTGGCAATTAGGGTTATCTCTTCCCCCTAAATCCTCTAGTATATATCGGAGGAAGGGAGGGCAGGAGGCAGCCTCAACCCCTCAAAGGTTGGCTGAAATTGGAGGTGGAGGAGTCCCACTCAAATCCTACTAGGAGTAGGATTCCACCTCTCCACTTGGAACACTTTCCACCTTTCCACCTTTGGGTTTTTCCCACCCTAGCCGTCTGGGCCTTTAGTGGGGGCTTAGTCCAGCACACCAGGGGCCGGTTTGCCTCCACCCACCACACATGTGGCCCATTGGGTTGAGACACCCCTCCCAATGGTCCCCTGGTACCCTGCCGGCACTCTCGGTATACTACCGATGAGCCCAAAACTTTTTCGGTGACCAAAACAGGACTTACTATATATCAATCTTTACCTCTGGACCATTCCGGAGCTCCTTGTGATGTCTGGATCTCATCTGGGACTCGAACAACCTTCGGTCTATTGGAAATATGCCCTAGCGGCAATAAATAAAGTGTTTATTATTATATTTCCTTGTTCATGATAATTGTTTATTATCCATGCTATAATTGTATTGATTGGAAACACATTACATGTGTGGGTAAATAGACAACACTTGGTCCCTAGTATACCTCTACTGAACTAGCTCGTTACTCAAAGATGTTCAAGGTTTCCTAGCCATTGACATGTGATGTCATTTGATAATGGGATCACATCATTAGAAGAATGATGTGATGGACAAGACCCAAACTACAAACATAGCATATGATCGTGTCAGTTTATTGCTACTGTTTTCTACATGTCAAGTATATGTTCCTATGACCATGAGATCATGCAACTCACGGACACCAGAGGAGTGCCTTGTGTGTATCAAACGTCGCAACGTAACTCGGTGACTATAAAGGTGCATTACAGGTATCTCCGAGGGTGTATGTTGAGTTTGCATGGATCAAGACTGGGATTTGTTACTCCATGTGATGGAGAGGTATCTCAGGGCCCACTCGGTAATACAACATCACAATAAAGCCTTGCAAGCAATGTGGATAAGTGTTAGTCACGGGATCTTGTATTATGGACCGAGTAAAGAGACTTGCTGGTAACGAGGTTGAACTAGGTATACAGATACCAACGATCGAATCTCGGGCAAGTAACATACCGAAGAACAAAGGGAACATCGTACGGGATTAATTGAATCCTTGACATAGAGGCTCGACCGATAAAGATCTTCGTAGAATATGTAGGAACCAATATGGGCATCCAGGTCCCACTATTGGTTATTGACCGTAGAGGTGTCTCGGTCATGTCTACATAGTTCTAGAACCCGTAGGGTCTGCACACTTAAGGTTTGGTGACGTTTCGGTAGTATAGAGTTATGCATGGTGGTGACCGAAGGTTTTTCAGAGTCCCAGATGAGATCCCGTTCATCATGAGGAGCTCTGGAATGGTCCGGAGGTAAAGATTTATATATAGGAAGTCCTGATTTGGTCGTTGGAAAAAGTTTCGGGCTCATCGGTAGTGTACCGGGAGTGCCGATAGTGTACCGGGGGACCATCGGGAGGGGTATTTCGACCCAAGAGGCTATATGGGCTGTGGGAAGGTGAATACCAGCCCTTAGTGGGCTGGTGGAAGTCCCACAGAAGGCCCATGTGGCTGGGAAGAAAAGCCCAAAAGGAAAAAGGTGGAAAAAGGCAAAAAGGAACAAATAAGGAGGGAGTCCTAATCCTACTAGGAGTGAAGGAGTAGGACTCCTCCCTCCTTGGTTCGGACGAAGCCTAGGGCTGGCCCCTGGAGGGCCAAGCCTCCTTCTCCCCTCCTCCTATAAATATACTAGTGGTTTTGAGGGTTTTTGCACAGAATTTTCTGCCACGTGCTGCCCTCTTCTCTAGTGCATAGTTTCTCCTCTAGATCGGTTTTCTGCAGTGCTTAGGCGAAGCCCTACCGGAACAGCTCCACCACCATTGCCGGAGCACCATCACGCTGCCGGAGAACACTTCCACCTCTCCGCCACCTCTTGCTGGATCAAGCAAGCGAAGATCGTCATCAAGCCGTACGTGTGCTGAACGCGGAGGTGCCGTCCATTCGGTGCTAGATGGGTACGGATCGTGATTGGATCGTGGGATGCTCGGAGATTTGGATCGTGAAGACGTTTGACTACATCAATCGCGTTTCTTAACGCTTCCCGCTTAGCAATCTACAAGGGTATGTAGATCCACTCTCCCTCTCGTCGATGCTCATCACCATGGATAGGTCTTGCGTGAACGTAGGAATTTTTTTGTTTCCCATGCAACATTCCCCAATAGTGGCATCATGAGCTGGATCTATGTGTAGATGAGATCTCGAGTAGAACACAAAGTGTTTGTGGTCATTAATGCTTAGATTGCTTCCTCCTTTGGTCGTGTTTTGGTTCAGCGGTATTGTGGGATGAAGCGGCCCGGACCAACATTACTCGTACGCTTATGAGAGACTGGTTCCATCGACTTACGTGTAACTTCATTGCACAAAGATGGCTGGCGGGTGTCTATTTCTCCTACTTTAGTTGGATCAGATTCGACTAAGGCGGCCCTTGAGAAGGTTGAAAAGCAACTTATGTATCACAGTTGTGGTTTATGCGTAGGTGAGAATTGTTCTTGCTAGATACCCGTAGCAGCCACGTAAAACATGCAACAACAATTAGAGGAGGTCTAACTTCTTTTTGCAGGGTATGTTGTGATGTGATATGGCCAATTACATGATGAGATATCTGTGATGTATGAGATGATCATGTGTTGTATAGAATATCACGACTTGCATGTCGATGAGTACGGCAGCCGGTAGGAGCCATAGGGTTGTCTTTAATTATTGTATGACTTGCGTGTCAATCATTAAGCGATATGTAATGCTTTAATTTATCGCTAAATGGTAGCAATAGTCGTAGAACCATGGTGGGAGCGACAACCCCGATGGCAACACGTTGATGGAGATCAAGATGATGGAGATCATGGTGTCGTGCCGGTGACGATGAAGATCATGCCGGTGCTTTCAAGATGGAGATCAAAAGCACAAGTTCATGGCCATATCATGTCACTTATGATTTGCATGTGATGTTAATACTTTTATGCACCTTGTTTTGCTTAGGACTATGGTAGCATTATAACATGATCCCTCACTTAAATTTGAAGATGAATTGTGTTCTCCCCGAGTGTGGACCGTTGCGAAAGTTCGTCGTATCGAGACACCACGTGATGATCGGGTGTGATAGACTCTACGTTCACATACAACGGGTGCAAGCCAGTGTTGCACATGCAGAACACTCGGGTTAAACTTGACGAACCTAGCATGTACACACATGGCCTCGGAACACAAGAGACCGAAAGGTCGAACATGTGTCATATAGTAGATATGATCAACATGAGATGTTCACCATTGAAGCCACCTCAACTCACGTGATGATCGGACTTGAGTTGGTGAATTTGGATCATGTGACACTCAGATGACCTGCGGGATGTCGATTTGAGTGGGAGCTTTAGTAATTTGTTTAACTAAACTCATTATCTTGAACAATAGTCTAAGTAAACTTTGCATATTTATGTTGTAGATCAATGGCTCGCGCAGTAGCACCCCTAAAATTTTAATGCGTTCCTAGAGAAAGCTAAGTTGAAAGATGATGGAAGTAACTTTGTTGATTGGGCCCGTAATCTGAGGATTATCCTCAAGGCTTCCCAGAAATCATATGTCCTTGATGCACCGCTTGGTGACCAACCCGAAGACATGTCATCCGAAGACGTTAAGAACGCTTGGGAGGCATGTTCTGGAGATTACTAAATAGTTCAGTGTGCAATACTGTATGGCTTAGAACCATGACTTTCAACACGTTTTGAAAGCCATAGAGCATATGAGATGTTCCAGGAGTTGAAGTTTATCTTTCAGAAGAATACCCGGATCAAGAGGTATGAGACCTCTGATAAGTTCTATGCTTGCAAGATGGAGGAGAACGGGTCTATCAGTGAACATATACTCAGAATGTCTGGGTATTCGACTCGTCTAGCGGAGTTGGGAATTGCCCTGCCGCCAGAGGCGATCACTGACAGAGTTCTTCAATCACTGCCACCTAGTTACCAGAGCTTTGTGATGAACTATAACATGCACGGGATGAACAAGTCAGTCGCCAAGCTGTTTGCGATGCTAAAAGTCGCTAAGTCTGAAATCCAGAAAGAACATGAGGTGTTGATGGTCAATAAAACCACTAGTTTCAAGAAGAATGGCAAGGGCAAGGGAAAGGGCAAGAAGGTTGAAACCAAGAAGGATGGCAAAGAAGTTGTTACTCCTGTAAAGGAGCCTAAGCATGGACCCAAGCCAGAAACTCAATGCTTTCATTGCAAGGGAACTGGTCACTGGAAGCGGAACTGCCCCAAGTACCTGGCTGACAAGAAGGTGGCCAACACAAACAAGGTATATATGATATACATGTTATTGATGTGTACCTTACTAGCTCTCGTAGTAGTGCCTGGGTATTTGATACCGGTTCGGTTGCTCACATTTGCAACTCAAAACAGGAACTACGGAATAAACGAAGGCTGGCAAAGGACGAAGTGACGATGCGCGTGGGAAATGGTTCCAAGGTTGATGTGATCGCCGTCGGCATGCTCTCTCTTTGGTTACCATCAGGATTAATGATGAACCTGAATAATTGTTATTTAGTGCCTGCGTTAAGCATGAACATTATATCTGGATCTTGTTTATTACGAAATGGTTACTCATTTAAATCAGAGAATAATGGTTGTTCTATTTATATGAGTAATATCTTTTATGGTCATGTAGCCAATGTGAGGGGTTTATTCATATTGAATCTTGATAGTGATGATACACATGTTCATAACATTGATGCCAAAAGATGTAGAGTTGATAATGATAGTACCACTTTCTTGTGGCACTGCCGTTTGGGTCATATTGGTGTAAAACGCATGAGGAAGCTCCATGTTGATGGACTTTTGGAGTCACTTGATTTTGAATCACTTGACACATGTGAACCATGCCTCATGGGCAAGATGACTAAAACGACGTTCTCTAGAACAATGGAACGGGCAAGTGACTTGTTGGAAATCATACATACTGATGTGTGCGGTCCAATGAATGTTGCAGCGCGCGGTGGATATCATTACTTTCTCACCTTCACTGATGGCTTAAGTAGATATGGGTATATTTACATAATGAAACACAAGTTTGAAACGTTTGAAAAGTTCAAGCAATTTCAGAGTGAAGTTGAGAATCATCGTAACAAGCAGATTAAATTCCTGCGATCTGATCGAGGAGGTGAGTATCTGAGTTATGAGTTTGGCAATCACTTAAGACAGTGTGGAATTGTTTCACAGTTGACACCGCCTGGAACACCACAGCGTAATGGTGTGTCTGAACGTCGTAATCGAACCTTATTAGATATGGTGCGATCTATGATGTCTCTTGCTGATTTGCCACTATCGTTTTGGGGTTATGCATTGGAGACAGTTGCATTCACTTTAAATAGGGCACCATCAAAATCCATTGAGACGACGCCATATGAACTATGGTTTGGCAAGAGGCCAAAGTTGTCATTTCTTAAAGTTTGGGGATGTGATGCTTATGTCAAAAAGCGTCAGCCTGAAAAGCTGGAACCCAAAGCAGAGAAATGCGTCTTCGTAGGATACCCGAAAGAGACAGTCGGGTATACCTTCTATCTCAGATCCGAAGGCAAAGTGTTTGTCGCTAAGAATGGAACATTTCTTGAGAAAGAGTTTCTCTCGAAAGAATTGAGTGGGAGGAAAATAGAGCTTGATGAGGTTATTGAACCTTTACTTCAACCAGAGAGTAGCGCAGCACAGAAAGATGTTTCTGTAGAGCCTACAATAGTTGAAGAGGAAGTTAATGATGATGATCATGAAGCTTAGGATCAAGTTACTATTGAACCTCGTAGGTCGACAAGGGCGCGTACTGCTCCTGAGTGGTACGGCAACCCTGTCTTGGAGGTCATGTTGTTGGACAACAATGAGCCTACGAGCAATGGAGGAGCGATGATGGGCCCGGATTCCGAGAAATTGTTAGAGGCCATGAAATCCGAGATGGGATCCATGTATGAAAACAAAGTGTGGACTTTGGAAGTATTACCTGAAGGGCGAAAGGCCATTCAGAACAAATGGATCTTTAAAAAGAAGACGGACGCGAACGGTAATGTCACCATCCATAAAGCTCGACTTGTGGCAAAGGGTTTTTCACAAGTTCAAGGAGTTGACTACGATGAGACCTTCTCACCTGTAGCGATGCTTAAGTCCGTCAGAATCATGTTAGCAATAGCTGCTTATTTCGACTATGAAATTTGGCAGATGGATGTCAAAACAGCATTCCTCAATGGTTTTCTTGAGGAAGAGTTGTATATGATGCAACCAGAAGGTTTTGTTTATCCAGAGAATGCAAGTTTGCAAACTCCAGCGATCCATTTATGGGCTGGTGCAAGCATCTCGGAGTTGGAATAAGCGCTTTGATGAGGTGATCAAAGCGTTTGAGTTTATACAAGTTTATGGAGAAGCTTGTATTTACAAGAAAGTGAGTGGGAGCTCTATAGTGTTTCTAGTGTTATATGTGGATGACATATTGCTAATTGGAAACAATATAGAAATGCTGGAAAGCGTGAAGGAATATTTGAACAAGAGTTTTTCAATGAAGGACCTAGGAGAAGCTGCTTTCATATTAGGCATTAAGATCTATAGAATCGAGGCGCTTAATAGCACTTTCACAGAGCACATACCTTGATAAAGTTTTGAAGAAGTTCAAAATGGATTAGGCCAAGAAGGGGTTCATGCCTGTGTTACAAGGTGTGAAGTTGAGTAAGACTCAATGCCCAGTGACTTCAGAGGATAGAGAAAAGATGAGTGCCATCCCCTATGCTTCAGCCTTAGGCTGTATCATGTATGCAATGTTGTGCACAAGACCCGATGTTAGCCTTGCCATAAGTATGGCCGGAAGGTTTCAAAGTGATCCTGGAATGGAGCACTGGGCGGCGTTCAAGAATATCCTTAAGTACCTGAACAGGACTAAGGAAATGTTTCTCATTTATGGAGGTGATGAAGAGCTCGTCGTAAAGGGTTACGTCAATGCAAACTTTGACACTGATCCGGATGACTCTAAGTCACAAACCGGATATGTCTTTATTCTCAACGGGGGAGCGGTAAGCTGGTGCAGTTCCAAGCAAAGCGTGGTAGCCGATTCTACATGCGAAGCTGAGTACATCGCAGCCTCGGAGGCGGCAAAGGAAGGTGTCTGGATGAAGCAGTTCATGACAGATCTTGGAGTAGTGCCCAGTGCACTGAATCCAATGAACCTGTTCTATGACAACACTGGTGCCATTGCTCTGGCCAAGGAACCAAGGTTTCACAAGAGGTCCAGACACATAAAGCAACACTTCAACTCCATCCGCGATTACATCGAGGATAAGGACATAAATATTTGCAAAGTGCACACGGATCTGAATGTTGCAGACGCGTTGACTAAACCTCTTCCAAGGGCTAAACATGATCAACACCAGAACTGCATGGGTGTTCGATTCATTACAATGTAAATCACATAGTGATGTGAACTAGACTATTGACTAATGCAAGTGGGAGACTGTTGGAAATATGCCCTATAGGCAATAAATAAAGTGTTTATTATTATATTTCCTTTTCATGATAATTTTTTATTATCCATGCTATAATTGTATTGATTGGAAACACATTACATGTGTGGGTAAATAGACAACACTTGGTCCCTAGTATACCTCTAGTGAACTAGCTCGTTAATCAAAGATGGTCAAGGTTTCCTACCCATTGACATGTGATGTCATTTGATAATGGGATCACTTCATTAGAAGAATGATGTGATGGACAAGACCCAAACTACAAGCATAGCATATGATCATGTCAGTTTATTGCTACTGTTTTCTGCACGTCAAGTATATGTTCCTATGACCATGAGATCATGCAACTCACGGACACCGGAGGAGTTCCTTGTGTGTATCAAACGTCGCAACGTAACTTGGTGACTATAAAGGTACACACACGGTACATCAATGTATATATCAAAGTGAAATCACACAGCTTTTAATAATCGAAAAAAAATCTCATATCGAGCTCTTTATTACAATAAGAATTACAATAAAGTTGCTGAAGGCCAACCCATGAGAATAACTAATCTTGCGGAAGCTTCAAAGGTAGTTGAGTCCATCTGACTCCAAGGGCATCTCACCGAGCGTAGAGCGTATCCTCACTCCTGGTCGGAAAAGTACTCTGCAACATGATACGTTGTAGCCATGTAGGTCAGCATATTGAATATGCCGGCAATGTCACAAAAGAGGGGGTAAAGTAATCATCTAGTCTATATGCAAATATGGCAGGTGGGGTAGTAAGTTTTTGCATAAAGCCAATTTTCTTTCCTACAACAAGAGTGGGCAGAAAATTATTACTACAATGTTGGTTGATTAATGAGATGGTTCCACCAACCAATTCTCATACCCAAGTTGACATTAATACGCACATCAATGTAATTAATTGTGTTGAGAGTTCCAGATAGTTTTAGTTCCTTTGGCTCAAACTGTCCTTGACCGTGGACAAGGCTAATCGATTAGGTTTGGGTACTCTGCAGAGTTTTGCACATGTTCCCCACAAGATTTGATCGCCTCCATTGGATTTCTCGCACTTCAGGGTGTTTGAGAAATGGATGACCAAAACATGGTCTTCTAAAGGGTTTCCCCGAGACTCTGTCGGTGCCCATCCTTTCCTACCAAAACATCTCATAGCACCGCCTGTCCAGGGTCACCACGATATCCAACCAAGCCAGAGCCCATAGTGGCTTGTGGCTGTGCGGGTAAGCCTTGGGTCTTGAAGCATCCATCCATCTCTTCGTGCATGGGTGGACCTTTCCGCATGAATACTGGCACTTCTCCAGCATCATCTAGGCTAACCACTGGCTTCTCCAGGGCGCCGTTCAACCATTATCCACCCAGAGGTATGTTGAAAACTTGGAGTCTTGAAGACTTGATCATCTTGTAGGTCTTGAAATTATTGTGTCAAAGTATAAGACTCTAAACATTTTTGCGTCAAAACTCTACCAAGACATAACAAGTCAAAATTTTGTTTTGAACAACTAGGCATTGAGATAACAGAAAAGTAAATACAAAATTTTATTATAAAAATTTTGTGCAAAAAGAGTTACTACAAAACTTTTTTTTCTAAACAATACTAAAGGTGAAAATAAGATGTACCTATTCAAACTAGAGCACAAAACAAATTAAAAAAAAATATTAACATAAAATAATACACCTAATGTTGAAACAACAGAACCTAATGAAATCTAAAAACAAAAGTTAAACTAACTCAGATTCAAACTAAACAAAAATCTATTTAACTAAAATCTATTAAGAACTAAACAGATTCTGTTTTTGTTAAAGAGATTAACCAAACTTATCCTAAAAATTCTCAAACTTTGTAGGATGATAGGTCTAACTAATACAAAGTAGTGGCAAAAATATTGACTCAAAAATATATTTCTAAACTTTAGTTATACAAATTTTAGTAATTGAAGAAAATTTGGTTAGATTCAAATTTAAAAGTTCAAATTTGAAATCTAAGACTACAGGATGAAACTACATGAAATTTGTGACCTAATGCAAAAAGAATCAATTAAAAACACTAATTAGTTTAAAAGATATAATAAAAAACAGAATACATTCTGTTTTTCTAAAACAGAAAAGAAAAGAATAAGAATTTGATCGAACGAGCAGGGTCTACGTGGCATGTTGCGATTGGTTGAGAATGTGTGCGTGCGGGAGCTAGCGAGCGGACGACCGAAACTTAACGCGTACCGATTCGTTTTATAAAGCTTCTAATCTGGCGCGTTGGATCTAGATCGAACGGGTGCGGGTGGAGGTGGCGGCTTACAAAGGAGGGGGTCGTGGTTCCGGCGAGGTTTGACGACGGCCGGACGTCGGAGGTGGTCGGAGACGACGGTGCGGTGGTCGGGGGTGGCATTCGAAGTGCTCACACGACGGCGGCAAAGCTCCGGCGTCGATTGGTGGCGTCGGCCGGTCTGGGGACGACGGAGGCGACGGCCTCGTGCTCGGGGAGATTCGGTTGACGTCCGAACTCCGGCAAGGTCGTGCGGTAGCGTTCTGGTGAGGGTAGAAGGGGTTTCAGGGTGGAACGGAGAGTGGAGGGATGGGGGCTTCTTATAGGGGTGGTGCGGTGGTCGGGGAGGGAGAGAGGAGCGAGATCTGTGGGGAGAGATCGCCGGCGACGTCGGAGGCGCGGTGAAGGAGACGACCATGCTGTCGCCACAGTCGGATGGTGGGTCCCGCATGTCAGTGAGGGTGGGACAAGGGATCTGCGCGTCGGTGGCCGACCCGGATTGATTTTGGGTCTTAAAGGCTGTGGGCTGCCCCATTTCTGTTTAATTCGTTTGCTTATTTATTTACAAAGCGTTTAAAACATATTTAATGCATTCAAATCGTTTCCAAACATAGGAAATGTATATCAAAATGATCAGAGGATTAAATGCTATTCAAGGAACATTTTTCCTCTGTCATATTGAATACTTTAAAAAAATTTCCAGAAAAATACCTAATTTATTTTACATCCTTTTGAGATAAACTTTCAAATAACCCCCTGGTTTTATTGCTCAAATATTTCACCAAGATGCCCGTGGTGTGGAGTGTCATGTTACTCCCCTCTTTCTTTGAACATTACCAACGGTTTTAAAATAGGTGAAACAAATACATGGAAAAATTGAAATGGCCTTTCAGAATTTCAAAAGAAGCACTTCAACCATTCATTTCATTCAAACAAAGTGATGATGATGCATAGCTATATTTCATAACATTTCAAAATGAAATTTTGGGATGTTACAAACCTACCCACCTTAAGATGAATCTCGCCCTCGAGATTCGGGTTGTCTAGAAAATAGGTGCGGGTGGTCTCTACGAAGATCTTCTTCGCGTTCCCAGGTGGCTTCTTCCTCGTTGTGGTGACTCCACAGAACCTTACAGAACTTGATGGTCTTGCTTCGGGTAACTCTATTGGTAGTCTGAAGGATTCTGACAGGCTTCTCCTCATAGGTCAGGTCACTGTCAAGTTGTATGGCCTCTAGGGGCACTGTACCTCTCAAAGGAATATCAGCCATCTCAGCATGGCATTTCTTCAGCTGGGAAACATGGAAAACATCATGAACCTCGGACAGTCCTTCTGGCAATTCCAGCTTGTATGCAACTTCGCCTCTACGTTCAAGAATTTTGTAGGGGCCTATGAATCTGGGTGCTAACTTTCCTTTAACACCAAACCTCTTGATTCCTCAAAGTGGGGACACACGAAGATATGCTCGATCTCCCACTTCATATGTCACCTCCTTGCATTTGTTATCAGCATAGCTCTTCTGCCTGGATTGAGCTATCTTGGGTCGGTCTCGGATCAGTTTGACCTTTTCTTTAGAATATTGGATAAGATCGGGACCAAAGAGTTTTCGGTCTCCAACACCATCCCACATCAATGGTGTTCTGCACCTCCTTCCGTATAAAGCTTCAGAAGGGGCCATCTTCAGACTACTCTGATAACTGTTGTTGTACGAGAATTCTGCGTAAGGAAAGTTGTCATCCCAACTGGACCCATAGTCTAGCGCACAAGCGCTCAACGTGTCCTCCAAGATCTGGTTGACTCTCTCGGTCTGTCCATCGGTCTGTGGATGAAAAGTTGTACTGAATTCCAGCCTTGTACCCAAAGTTTCATGTAACTAATGCCAAAACTTTGAGGTAAATTGTGTTCCTCTATCTGATATGATACTCCTCGGAACTCCATGAAGACATACGATCCTGGTCATATATATCTTGGCTAACTTAGCACTGGTATACGTGGTCTTCACTGGAATGAAATGAGCCACCTTAGTCAAGCGATCGACCACTACCCAGATGGAATCATAACCTGAATGGGTCCTAGGTAATCCTGTGATGAAGTCCATACCAAGCTTATCCCATTTCCACTCGGGTATCGGCAAAGGTTGGAGTAACCCTACTGGTTTCTGATGTTCCGCCTTTACTCGTTGGCAAACATCACATACCGCAACATGTTCGGTAATATCCTTCTTCATTCCTGTCCACCAGTAACTTTCCTTCAAATCCAGGTACATCTTGGTGTTGCCTGGGTGTATTGAGTATGGTGAATCGTGGGCTTCTTGAAGTATCAACTTCCTGAGCTCTGGGTCATTGGGCACATAGATTCGGTTCTCAAACCATAGAGTACCTTGTTCATCTTCACGAAAGTCTTTAGCTTTTCCTTCTTTCATTCTCTGCTTTATCTCAGCTATCTCCTTGTGCGATTTCTAGGCTTCATGAATTCTTTCGGTCAAGGTGGACTGAATCTCTAGTGTGGCAACATATCCTTTTGGAACTATCTCTAACCGAAGCTCTCTAAGATCATCGGTTAACTCCTGGGTAATCCTCCAGCTATGAGTGTGTTCACATAACATCTTCCGACTCAAAGCATCTGCCACAACATTTTCCTTTCCTGGATGGTAATGCAGTCTCATGTCATAGTCCTCGATTAACTCTAACCATCTCCTGTGTCTAAGGTTCAACTCCTTCTGTGTGAAGATACACTTCAGGCTTTTATGATCAGTGTAAACATCACAACTATTTCCGATAAGGAAATGTCTCCAGGTCTTGAGTGCGTGCACTACGGCTGCTAGTTCCAAATCATGGGTGGCATAATTCATCTCATGGGTTCGTAGCTATCTGGATGCATAGGCTACAACTTTTCCCTCCTGCATGAGTACTCCTCCAAGTCCTTGACGTGATGCATCACAATAAACCTGGAAGTCCTTCCGAATGTTTGGCATTATCAACACTGGGGCTGTGACCAAACGTTTCTTCAAATCCTAGAAACTGGCCTCACATTCCTCAGTCCAGATATACTTAGACTCTTTCTTCAACAACTCTGTCATGGGCTTGGCAATCTTTGAGAAATTCTCAATGAACCTCCGGTAATATCCGGCAAGTCCGAGAAAACTGCGGATCTCCTTAACTGAGGTGGGTGACTTCCACTCAGTGACTGCTTCACCCTTAGTGGGGTCTATTGATATTCCTTCTTCAGAAATAACGTGTCCAAGGAATCCGACTTCCGTCAGCCAGAATTCACATTTACTGAATTTGGCATACAACTGATGCTCTCTAAGCTTCTCCAGAACTAAATGCAAGTGTTCCTTGTGTTCTTCCTCGCTCTTGGAGAATATCAAAATGTCATCGATGAACACCACGACAAAATTGTCCAAATATTCCATAAACACCTTGTTCATCATATTCATGAAGTAGGCAGGAGAATTAGTCAAACCAAAGGACATGACAGTATACTCATATAAGCCATACCTTGTGGTGAAGGCGGTTTTGGGTATATCCTGTTCATGAATCTTCAGTTGGTGATACCCTGATCGAAGATCGATCTTGGAGAATACTTTGGCGCCTACTAGCTGATCAAACAGGTCCTTAATCATCGGCAGAGGGTACTTATTCTTGATAGTCACCTCGTTCAATACACGATAATCGACCACCATCCTCAAGGTTTTATCTTTCTTCTCCACCAAAAGAACTGGGGCTCCCCAAGGTGAAGAACTTTGGCGAATATATCCCTTATCCAATAGCTCCTTAATCTGCTTCTTGATTTCTACTAAATCATTTGCGGGCATCCGATAGGGTCGCTTGGAAATTGGGGCGGTTCCTGGTAGTAGCTCTATCAGAAACTCAATCTCTATCTGGTGGCATGCCTGGTAATTCCTCCGGGAATACATCTGGAAAGTCTTGTACAACCGGCACTTCCTCCTGAACAACTCCTGTGAGGGAATTTAACCGAGCACTCATCTGTGTGCGTCGAGATACATACTTAATCCTCTTGTTCTCCGAAGTGGTGAGTGAAATAGACTTGCTGGGGCAATCAAGGTTTCCTTCATACTTGGTCATCCAATCCATGCCTAGGAATACATCCAATCCCTGGGAATCTAATACGATGAGGTCGGTAGGAAAAACATGGTTTCCTATGTGGAGTTTCAAGGTGTGGCATCCTATCCCTGCCATCATCATACCTCCTAGGGAATTGACCTTAATGGGCTGACTAAGGGTTCTTGTGGGTAAAGCATACTTTTCCACAACTACCCTTGATATGAATGAATGAGTTGCACCAGAATCAAAAAGTACCATAACTGGACGTGAATGCAATAAAAACTCCAACCATAGTCTCGGGCTGATCATAGACATCTTCCACATCAAGGTGGTTCACCTGAGCACGAGGAAAAGGATTTAGCTTCTTAGCTGCGGAGTTGCCGTTGTTGTTGCCATTTCCATTTCCTTGCTTGTTGTGAGGGCATTCAGTGGCATAGTGCCCTGTCTTCTGGCACTTGAAACAGGTGATATGGTTCATATCCTTCTGAGCTGGAGCAGAACGGTGTTGGTTGCCATTACCAGTCTTGAAGTTGCCATTGTTGGGACGATTATTCCCATTTCCTCCATGGTTGTGGCCTCCATGGTTGTGCACGTGATGAGTGTGTCCTCCATACTTACCGGCCCCTAATCCAGTATTTCCTGAGTACGGGGAGTAGCAGGGCTTCCGTTGAGCTCTAGAGTGAGACTTCACTTGTCCATACATCCTCTTGCGGTTTTCTATTTGTTGCTGCTTCCCCTCCAAGATGAGGGCCTTGTCTACCAGCTCCTGGTAGTTGCTGAAAGTAGCCACCATCAGCTGCAGGCTCAACTCATCATTGAGTCCTTCCAAGAACTTCTCCTATTTGGCTGCATCATCGGCCACATCTCCTGGTGCATAACAAGCCAACGTGCTGAAATCATCCACATACTGGGCCACGCAATGGTTCCCCTGGCGTAAGTTGTGAATATCATGCTTCTTCAGACACATGGCTCCAGCTGAGACATGAGCGGTGCGGAAAGCTAGCTTGAACTGCTCCCAAGTCACATCAGCAATGGGGTACGTGGTGATGTAGTTCTCCCACCATGAAGCTGCTGGTCCTTCCAGTTGATGGGCGGCAAAGCGCACCTTTTCAGCCTCAATGCATCCAGCGGTGGTGAGTTCCCTCTCCATCTTGCAGAGCCAATCATCTGCCACAATGGGCTCGGTGCTGCTAGAGAAAGTTGGTGGATTCAGCATCAGAAAACGGGTGAGGTTGTCGCCTTGAGGTGGAGGGTGGTTGTTGTGGTTGTTGGTCTGGTTCTGAATCAACAGCTCCATCAGGGCGTTCTGTTGCTGGACAAGTTGTGTGAGTTCCAGCAGGAAAGTGAAGTCGGGCTCACGTCGCGGACGCATCTTGCTGTTTTCAGAGGGGTGAGAATTAGAATAGAACAAGGACCTAAAAGGAAATTCACTACCCATATGCAATGCAACAAACATATCACACCAAACACTCATTCATTTACTCAACTCAAGGTTCAAACATCGAGAAACAAATCTTCAAATCAAACTAAGCATCGACCTACACTTTAACGACGAAAATAAAGATACATGGGGGCATAACTAAAGTTCTCCTCAAAAGTACATGGTGAAGTGGCCTCCTCCGGTGACGCTCTCCTCATAGTCATCATCGTTTCTGATCAAGGGAGCCATGTCTCCTTCTGGATGAATATTTTCACCCATGTCCAATTGTTCCTCCAGAGTTGCAATGCGAGTGTTCAGCTTATCGATCCTCTCTAAGAGATCCTTCACTTCATACTCATGCTCGTACTTGGCTTCCCGTAGGTCAGCTTCGAGGTCAATCTCGCGGTTCATCAGCCTCTTGATCGTCTTCGTGTCGGCATGTACCCGAAGCTCCAAGATCCTAATGTGCGTCTCCAAAGTCTGGATATAGAAAATGGTGGTGCCTTCAGTGGGAGTGGTTATGATATTTCCATTGGCATCCCTGCGACAAACCACGCTGAGTCCTGGTGAAATGGGTCCACACCTGTATTCCTCCTGAATACGTCCAAGGGCACGGTGAATTGCCATGTCTCTCCCAAGTATCCAGCTGGGTGCCACAAACTTGAAGTCGATGGGTTCCTTACGATTTCCAAAGGTCTTCCCAGGGATGTGCACCTCGATCCTGTAGCGACCGTCTTGTGGAAAAGACATGATAGGAGTCCCGGTGATGCTTGGCAAGGCAATCCTTACATCCCTGACGATCCTCATCAGCTCCTTGCCAAAGGGCATCGTCGCGTCTGGCTGACAAAACTCCGTGATCAAAACTGGGATGAAGGTGGCCATCTATAAATTTTAAAATAAATCGGAGGGAAGTCAGAAACGAGTAGATGAGAGTATAAGAATTTTAAAGACAAAAGAGAAATAAATCCTCGGGCTTTTCCAATCCTAGAGGTTACGTCCTACGGTCAGCGTGTGCTCTGATACCATTTCTATAGCGACCCGACCTGAAAGGTCGAATCTCCGGTGTTTCTGTACCATCCCAAGATCATGCTGGTACACACATGCTACATCAATGTATATATCAAAGTGAAATCACACAGCTTTTAATAATTGAAAAAAAATCTCATATCGAGTTCTTTCTAACAATAAGAATTACAATAAAGTGGCTGAAGGCCAACTCATGAGAATAACTTATCTTGCGGAAGCTTCAAAGGTAGTTGAGTCCATATGACTCCAAGGGCATCTCACCGAGCGTAGAGCGTATCCTCACTCTTGGTCGGAAAAATACTCTGCAACATGATACGTTGCAGCCGTGTAGGTCGGCGTACTGAATATGTCGGCAATGTCACAAAAGAGGGGGTAAAGTAATCATCTAGTCTATATGCATATATGGCAGGTGGGGTAGTAAGTTTTTGCATAAAGCCAAATTTTTCCTACAACAAGAGAGGGCAAAAGCATAATTACTACAATGTTGGTTGATTAATGAGATGGTTCCACCAACCAATTCTCATACCCAAGTTGACATTAAAATACCCACATCAATGTAATTTATTGTGTTGAGAGTTCCAGATAGTTTTAGTTCCCTTGGCTCAAATTGTCCATGACCATGGACACGGCTAATCGATTAGGTTTGGGCACTCTGTAGAGTTTTGCACACGTTCCCCACAAGATTTGATCGCCTCCATTGGATTTCTCGCACTTCAGGGTGTTTGAGAAACGGATGACCAAAACATGGTCTTCTAAAGGGTTTCCCCGAGACTCTGTCGGTGCCCAACCTTTCCTACCGGTCTTCTACATCTCGTAGCACCGCCTGTCGAGGGTCACCACGATATCCAACCAAGCCAGAGCCCATAATGGCTTGTGGCTGTGCAGGTAAGCCTTGGGTCTTGAAGCATCCATCCATCTCTTTGTGCCTGGGTGGACCTTTCTGCATGAATACTGGCACTTCTCCAGCAACATCTAGGCTAACCACTGGTTTCTCCAGGGCGACGTTCAACAATCATCAACCCAGAGGTATGTTGAAAACTCGGAGTATTGAAGACTTGATCATCTTGTAGGTCTTGAAATTATTAACTCACAACTCTCATGAATCACACAACCAACCCCGTCTACTAATAGCATAGCAAAATTAAATCAATGTTTCCCGGGGCCAATGTGTCCAAGGGTTGAGGGGTGCCTACCACATGATACTACATCAAGTAACCGAGTTTCCAAATTACCTACTTCGCATGCAATTGGGGAGATGGTAGAACTAATGCAATAAAAACATAGGTATACATGGTCAAAGTGACTTGCCTTGCTGACGATCCTCGTATTCAAGTGACTCTAGATAACAAGCTTCGCACTCCGGATGATCTAACGAATCAAAAAGAACACACAATAAGCATAAACACAATAAAATTCATACAACAGCAAGGTAAACAAATAATTCAACAAACAATAGCACAATCAAAAGGAAGAATCACTCAAAGTATAAGACTCTAAAATTTTTGGTGTCAAAACTCTACTAAGACATAACAACTCAAAAATTTGTTTTGAACAACTAGGCATTGAGATAACATAAAAGTAAATACAAAATTTTATTATAAAATAGAAAGTATTTCATTATAAAAATTTTGTGCAAAAAGAGTTACTACAAAACTTTTTTTTCTAAACAATACTAAAGGTGAAAATAAGATGTACCTATTCAAACTAGAGCACAAAACAAATTAAAAAAAATTATTAACAAAAAATAATACACCTAATGTTGAAACAACAGAACCTAATGAAATCTAAAAACAAAAGTTAAACTAACTCAGGTTCAAACTAAACAAAAATCTAATTAACTAAAATCTATTAAGAACTAAACAGATTCTGTTTTTGTTAAAAAGATTAACCAAATTTATCCTAAAAATTATCAAACTTTGTAGGATGATAGGTCTAACTAATACAAAACAGTGGCGAAAAGATTCACTCAAAAATATATTTTTAAACTCTAGTTATACAGATTTTAGTAATTTAAGTAAATTTGGTTAGATTCAAATTTTAAAGTTCAAATTTTAAATCTAAGATTATAGGATGAAACTACATGAAATTTGTGACCTGATGCACAAAGAATCAATTAAAAACACTAATTAGTTTGAAAGATATAGTAAAAACAAAAACAGAATACATTCTGTTTTTCTAAAACAGAAAATAAAAGAAAAAGAATTTGATCGAACGGGCAGGGTCTATGTGGCATGTTGCGATTGGTTGAGAATGTGTGCACCCCCGAGCTAGCGAGCGGACGACCGAAACTGAACGCGTACCGATTCGTTTTATAAAGGTTCTAATCTGGCGCGTTGGATCTAGATCGAACGGGTGCGGGTGGAGGTGGCGGCTTACAGAGGAGGGGGTCGGGGTTCCGGCGAGGTTTGACGGCGGCCAGACGTCGGAGGTGGTCGGAGACGACGGTGCGGTGGTCGGGGCGGCATCTGAAGTGCTCAGGCGATGGCGGGGAAGCTCTGACGTCGACTTGTGGTGTCGGCCGGGGCCAGGGACGACAGAGGCGATGGCCTCGTGCTCGGGGAGATTCGGTAGACGTCCGAACTCCGGCGAGGTCGTGCGGTAGCGTTCTGGTGAGGGTAGAGGGGGTTTCGGGGTGGAACGGAGAGCGAAGGGATGGGGGGTGGTTCTTATAAGGATGGTGTGGTGGTCGGGGAGGGAGAGAGGAGCGAGATCAGTGGGGAGAGATCGCCGGCGATGTCGATGGCACGGTGAAGGAGACGAGCGCGCTGTCGCCGTGGTCGGATGGTGGGTCCCGCGCGTCAGTGAGGGTGGGACGCGGGATCTGCGTGTCGGTGGCCGACCCGGATTGATTTTGGGTCTTAAAGGATGTGGGCCGGCCCGTTTCTATTTAATTCGTCTCCTTATTTATTTACAGAGCGTTTAAAACATCTTTAATGCATTCAAATCATTTCCAAACATAGGAAATGTATATATCAAAATGATCAGGGGAGTAAATGCTATTTAATGAACATTTTTCCTCTGTCATATTGAATACTTTACAAAAATATTTTTCAAAAAAATACCTAATTGATTTTAAATCCTTTTGAGATAAACTTTCAAATAACCCCGTGGTTTTATTGCCCAAATATTTCACCAAGATGCCCCTGGTGTGGAGTGTCATGTTACTCCCCTCTTTCTTTGAACATTACCAAAGGTTTTCAAATAGGTGAAACAAATACATGGAAAAATTGAAATGGCCTTTCAGAATTTCAAAAGAAGCACTTCAACCATTCATTTCATTCAAACAAAGTGATGATGATGCATAGCTATATTTCATAACATCTTTGGTATGTTGCTTGCCCGAGATTCAATCGTCGGTATCTCCATACCAAGTTCAATATCGTTCTCGGCAAGTCTCTTTACTCGTTACGTAATACAAGATCCCATGGCTAACACTTAGTCACATTGCTTGCAAGGCTTTTTGTTATGTTGTATTACCGAGTGGGCCCTGAGATACCTCTCCGTCACACGGAGTAATAAATCCCAGTCTTGATCCATGACAACCCAATAGACACCCTCGGAGATACCTGTAGAGCACCTTTATAGTCACCCAGTTACATTGCGACATTTGATACACACAAGGTACTCCTCCCGTGTCAATGAGTTGCATGATCTCATGGTCATAGGAACATATACTTGACATGCAGAAAACAGTAGAAATAAACTGACACGATCACATGTTATGTTTATAGTTTGGATCTTGTCCATCACATCATTCTCCTAATGATGTGATCCCATTATCAAATGACATCTCGTGTCCATGGCTAGGAAACCTTAACCATATTTGATCAATGAGCTAGTCCATCAGAGGCATACTAGGGACATGGTGTTGTCTATGTATCCACACATATATCTGAGTTTCCGATCAATACAATTCTAGCATGGATAATAAACAATTACCATGAACAAGGAAATATGATAATAACTAATTTATTACTGCCTCAAGGTCATATTTCCAACATATTCATGCTAATAAAATTGGATCAAAGGTGGGAGATGCTCTTAAAAAACTAAAGGAGAAGGAACCCATAGTCAATAAAGTAATGGAAGAAAGCCCCTCTATAATTGATAAGTTGGAACAAATATTTCGCACCTTAAGTTCTTGTTTTTATACCTTAAGACTATTGAAAAACTCCAAACAGTAAAGGCTGCAAATCTATGCAAGTTCCTAAGAACAAGGGTACCGCTTCTATTAGAAATAATGAGAAACTTAAAATGATTAGTATTCATCCCAATTTTGTTGAAGTGGTAAACAAGCTTAATGGAAAGAACAAATTTTCCAATCTTATTCCAACAAGTATTGTCATTATAAATATGTATGATAGATCCTTGTATAATTCTCTTTGTGTGCTTAAGGAGTTGGAAACTAAGGATAACAATACTTGAAACTATGCGTTATGCCTAGACAGGGGCGTAAAACGATAGCGCTTGTTGGGAGGCAACCCAATTAAGAAAATTATTTTTATATTTTCCTTTATATTTTTGAGTGTATTCAGAATTAAGCCTGTGTTATGATTGTGTTTTTATGTTTATTTAGTGTTTTTGCGAAGTAAGGCGTTCAGGATGATTCATAAGATGAGTAGAAACAATGCTGATTCTAAAACAGAAACTTTGTCTCCAGTGCACAAATTTTAATTTTTTTACTGGAACATGATAATGATCTGCCATTCTAACACAATATTTATATATATTCTTTACGTTGTCCTAAATTTTCAGAATTTGTAGTGTTAGAGAAGTACGGGTACAATACAGATTACTACGGACTGTTCTGTCCGAAACAGATTATGTTTTTTTGCATTGTGTGCTTGTTTTCATGAATCTATGACTTGTATTGGGGGCATAAGTCTTGTTAATATTATAATACAGTAGATATAACGCAATAATAAAATATGAATGGGTTTACAACAGTACTTGAAGTGGTAATTTTGTTTATTATACTAACGGATCTCACGAGAATTCTGCCAAGTTTTGTGTGATTGAAGTTTTAAAGTTTTGGGTGATATCACTATGGATGAAGGATTAAGGAGTAAGAAGAGCCTAAGATTGGGGATGATACATCACCCCAAGTTAATATACAAAGAGTAACAAGCAACTAAGCTTGGGGATGCCCCAAGTGGCATCCCCTCTTTCTTCTAACGACCATCGGTATTTTACTTGGAACTATATTTTTGTTCGTCACATATCATGAGTTTTGCTTGGAGCATATTGTATCTTTACTTTATTTGATTTTTATCCTTTATACACACACCTATTTACGAGACCCAAAATTATGCTATGATTTGTTAGAATTGCTCTCTATGCTTGACTTACATCTAGTGACATACGAAATTGCTCTAGTGCTTCACGTATATGTTTTTGAGCACGGTGTGCTTTTATTTGTTTGAAGAAATGCTCCCATGCTTCACTTAAATAATTTTGATAGTTAGTAATTTTGAAGAAATTCTCTCATGCTTCAATTATATTATTTTGAGACATAAAACTTTTATGCTCATGTTCTTCACTGAAATCTATTTGAGCTTGTCAAAAAGCAATGGCAATATATGAAACTAGTCCCAAAGTGATAGATATTCAAGAGAGATATAATAAAAACTTTCATGAAGATCATTGGAAAAATTAACTTGATTCTTTTTAATAGTTTTGAGACATTACAATAGTGATATGTGATTTATGTGAGTGATTAATTATGCTTAGTAACAATATTGATGTTAAGGTTTTCGATTCCCTATGCAATCACGAAAGTCAATAGTTCCGCTATCAAATTACATCCTACTTATGGTGCATTATTCGGCATTAGTTACGCCAAATGGTCTCTTATATGATTTTTGTTTCCTAATTGGATGCTTCTGAACCTATTTGCTAGCCTTCATTCAGGGTCGGCCCTGGTGTATGGCCGGAGAGGCAACGGCCTAGGTCTAGGCTGAATGGGGGCCCATAATGTAGTATACACGTATAGTGTAGCCCATAAAAAATTAAGAAAGAAGAGAAATTAGGTGTCACGTGGCCCATCACATAGCTAGGGATTTATGAAGTGTCATGTGGCATGACTCACGCTAGATGTGAGGCATGGCTGGTCGGTTTCCTTTGCCGGTTCGTCTAATCGGCTTTGTCCTCTCGTCTTGTTGATCCTTGACCGTCAACCATCCTGTCGCTCCTTGCTCGACACCTCCCCAGCTCGACAACTGCTGGTTATCGATGCTGCGCGCACTGCACAACAGCCCGGCCATCTGGCGGCAATATGTAAACGTATGTGAGTGCACCATAGTAGTCAGTACGTATCAAACTATCAATCCATCTTCGGATGTTCCTGATCCATTCCCTCAAACTCCCCAATTTGAGTAGTTTATTTTATTATTCTGTATTTAGTGTGTACGTATTCAACAATTCAGTCATGATCCATCCTTCAATTTCAGTATGCATGCAGATTTAAAATTTCAATGTATAATTTTTTTATTTCAATCTTTTACAATATTCGATCATCCTAATTTTTTTGTCATTCTGTGTACATATATAGGGTTTCAATCATCTAACGTATTAATTTCTATTTTTTGTATTCTTTTTTCTTCATAATTTTAGGACATATGTGCGGTTAAAAGTTACTCTTAATAAGTAATATATATATATATATGTTTACGTATTACACATACATATATATGGTTTTGGACATATGAACACATATCATCGAGTTTGCCTATCGCCTTCCAAAGCACAGGACCGGCCCTACCTTCACTTGTACTAAGTAGAAATAGTACTTGTGCCTCCAAAATCCTTAAACCCAGTTTTGCCATAAGAGTCCGCCATACTTACCTATATATGGTATTTCCATGTTGTTCCAATCAAATTTGTATGTGCCATCTCTAAATTTTCAAAATAAATTTTCCTTTTTGTGTGCTCGTACCGCTCATGAAACGGTATGGGGTGACCAATATTTTTCCATGCTAGATGTGTTATTCTCAAGATGAGTGTTTTTTCACTTGCCATTGCACGAGAGTATGGCGGTAACAGGGATGCCCATTCCTGAAATGGAATGAAAAGAAAAGAAATTATGTTGACAAATAATAAATTCCTTGGAAAGTGTTGGTATCAAGGTTGTCAAAATCGCAATTCTGAATCGGATTGGAGCTTCCATGGTAGGATCGCAAATCATGTAATCTTCACTATCAGGATCGTAAAAACGTAGATTCTATGAACCAAAATCATAGAATCTGAGGGGTTTGTTTGGATCGTAAAGTCATAGAAGCGCACAACAGAATTGCGATTCTGACAACGTTGGTTGGTATGGAAGGCAACCGTGGATTCAGCTAGCCATGGAAAGTGAAAGGATGGTGGAAAAAGGTATAAACTTTATTTTCTGTTTGGGAACCACTTATGATGTATCTAGCATGGAAAGATATTGAAATCTCACAGTCTTTTTCATTGACAGGAAAGGCATGCCACCCAAAATATTTTTCTCTATCAATTTAAACACCTAAGATCTAGCACCTCTACAAATCCCTAATTCCCTTTGCGAAGGGCCTATCTATTTACTTTATGCAATTTTTATTTTAAATTTCAGTCTCCATCTTCTCTTCTAAAGCACCAACTAGGAGGCACTATGATCGTACTTGAGCATTAGGTGTAGCTAATATTTGAGTGTGTATCATGAATGGATCAATGATTGAGCATGATGGGCTAGGGATAACTTGCTTTAGTGTTTATATTTTGAAACACATGGTTGCTTGTTGATATGCTTGAGTATTAAAGTTTTGTAGCGACCCGACTCAAAACGAGTCAAGCCTCTGTGTTTTCTGTGCCATCCCTGGATCAGTATGCTGGCACACACAGTACATCAATGTATATATCAAAGTGCAATCACATGTAATTAACGTAAAACTGATATATACCTTAAAATAGCAGCGAATACAGTCAACGGGAGTGGAGTCCCAATAACACCAATGGCGAGTTGAGTGCGGACCGTAACCCTGAATCGTACTCTTACCCGTCGTAGAAGAGTACCTGCAACATAAGACGTTGCAGTCGTGTAGGTCAGCATTTTGAATATGCCGGCAAGATCACCATAGCAGAACAGAAGATAGAAACTATACTATATGCAATAAGGCTTTATGGCTCTGTGGCTAAGTTTTTGCATAAAAGCTGATTTTATTTTCCCTACAACAAAGGAATATCAGGAATTTCACTATGAAGTTACCTATCATGACATAGTTCCGCCAACCAATGTCTCAATGCCCATAAGTATCATAAGTTGCCCACAATTAATTATCAGTCCAGTGTTGAGAGTTCAGAGATAAAATCCAAGTCCAGAGGCTCAAATTGTCCGTAACCGGGGACATGGCTAATCGATTAGCTTTAACTCTGCAGAGTGTTGTGTACTTTACCCACAAGATTCGTTCCCTCCTGGTAAGTCCTCGCACTGCATGGTGTTTGAGAACAGAATGAATGAAACATGGTCTTTCAGAGTGCTTCCCTGACTATCCGACAGTGCCCATCCATTCCTAACGTCGACTACATCTCATAGCACTGCCTAGACAGAGTCACAACAAAGATCAACCAAGCTAGAGCCCATAATGACTTGTGTCTACACAGGTAAGCTTCCGGGCATGAAGTATTCATCCTTCCCTTTGAGTCTGGGTGAGGCTTTCCGCGTGAATAGTGGCCTTCTCCAGCAACACCTAGGCAAATCCACTGGCTTCTCTAGGGTGTCGTTCCAACCTTCCCTCACCCAGTAGTGTGTATTGAAAAACTTGTTTTTCGAGTCTCGAAGTCTTGAGGTCTTGAATGTGCAGGTCTTGAAGAAGCCTTCATGAAGTCATCGTTTTGACGTGGAGTCCTCCTTCTCACACCACTCACGAACACTCATACCAGACCCCGTCTACTTTACCATAGCATTGCACTAACTAGCGTTCCTGGGGCTTTAGTAACAAGTGGTGGGTTCCTACCTCATGCATTGTACTCAACTATAAGAATTTCAGTAACACTACGGGAGGGATTTGTTGAATGATGTCACTACATGCAATAAAACATAGGTATGAAAAGATGGTCAAAGTGAACTTGCCTGTACTGTTGATGAAGATAAGTATCGCTCTCAGAAAATACTTGATAGAACTATACGTCACTCTCCGATGAAATCTATAATCAAACATTTCATTCATAAGCAATCATACTAGCAATCAATTCTAACAATCAAGAAGTAACACAAAAGCCAAAAGTAACAAGGTTGATGAAGGAAATACTTAAGACAAATCTCAAAAATCAACAAAGTTTTCATGCACACAACTAAGGTAGTTCTCCTCTACAACAACTATTTTCAAATAGTAACAAAATTAAAACAGGGAAAAATATAACAAAAAATATTTTAGTAAAAGAATTATTTTTTTGAACAACAAGTAAAACTTTGAAAACAACATCCTAAACAACATAAGTGTTTGCCCACTAAGCTTAACAACAAGTAAAACAATACAATATTAAAATAAGGGAAAAACAAATTATAAAACAATTGAGTTAACAGAAAATAAAACTTATAAAACATTATATAAAATATTTTTCAAATAAGAGTTCCAACTAGCAATGAAATCAAGTTGCAACTTATTATGAAACTAGAATTGATTTCATGCTATCAAAATAATAAATAACATAAAAGAAATTTAGTTGAAGTACTACTGATAACTTAACAGAAAACAAAATATTTAATAACTAAGTTAACAGAAAGTATTTTTTTATAAAACAAAATTTTATTAAAAGTATTTTCAAATAGCAAAACCAAACTAGCAAGGGAAATTCAATTGCAGGTTATAATTGAACTAGAATTGATTTCATGCAATAATCTAATAAAACATTATTTATTTTGAAGGTTTACTATTAACTAACAGAAAACTTTATAAAATCTATCAACTAATATAAAAGAAAATAATTAAAACAATTTTAAAACAAAAGAAATATAGATAAGCCTAACAAGAACTAAACATAATCTGTTTTGGTTGAAAATACCATTTTAAATATTCTAAAATTTTCCAAACTCTGTTTTGGTTGAAAATACCATTTTAAATATTCTAAAATTTTCCAAACTCTACCTACTGATAACTAAGATCACTAGTGACAAGTAGCAAAAATAATCAACTAAAATACATTTTAGAACTCAAGATATTCAGAAAACAAAATTTAAATCAAATCTGTTTAAATTCAAATTTAATTATCCAAAAATAACCAAACTTTGTATCTGCAGAAACTAGAATAAATTTATGACCTAATGCAAAAAGAATCAATTTAAAAAAATTAAAAACATAGAAGATATGATAAAAACAAAATCAGAACT
The DNA here is from genome assembly GCA_022496015.1 of Hordeum marinum. NCBI lineage: Eukaryota > Viridiplantae > Streptophyta > Magnoliopsida > Poales > Poaceae > Hordeum > Hordeum marinum. Next base: position 365,872,391 of record CM039673.1, on the reverse strand, counting down.
ATTCAGGAAACAGAAATTAAAACAGAAAAAAAAATCATTTCTAACGGACAGGGGGTGCTACATGGCTGTTTCTGATTGGCTCGAGGGTGCGTCTGATCTAATGATTCGAGCGGACGGCCACAACTTAAAGAAAACATTTTGGCTAAATCTAAACTGAGAAAAACCAACCGGTTCACTTAAATAAAACCGAAGGGGTACGGGCCTTCTAATCTGCGCCGTAGATCTAGATCTGACGGCGGGGAGAGAGAGAGGCTCACCAAGGAGGGTTGCTGGTAGTGGGTGTCTCCGACGACAGCAACGGCGGCGGCTGGATGCGGGCGACGGCTCCAGGGGGTCTCCGGCGTTGGCGATGGCACCAATCGACGCGGAAGAGCACGGCGAAGACGATGGTGGCGTCAGAGGGGTTCGGGGACGAAGGTTTCGTCAACGGCGAGCTCGGAGGCAGAGGAGGCCTTCGGGTGTCGACGGGGAGAGCGCTCCCGTGGGTGTGGAGCTTGCGCGAGTGGGCTGGGAAGTGAATGGTGGGCTCGGTGGTGGTTGGGGAGGTCGGAGACGAGTGGTGGCGGGGTAATGGCGCGGCGGCGTCCGAGGTTTCTGGCGAGCGATTCCGGCGATGAGAGGCGGCGGGAGTTGGGGCAAAGAGGGGGAATGGGTCGAGGGGAGGCAGGGGCTTTTATTGGCGGGCTCGGGGGCGTCCGAAAGGAAGGAGGGGAGGAGATCACGGCGTGGTGATGTTGCCGGCGAGATACGGGGCGAGAGGAAGGGGTTGACCGCGGCGTTAGCTCGGTCGAGCGGTGGGGCCGGCATGTCAGCGAGAGGTGAGAGAAGCGGAGCGCGTCGGTTGGCCAGTCGGGAGCGGTTTTGGGAGACTCATAAGGTAAGTGGGTCGGCGACTAATTAAAACGCTTTAAAACCTTTCTTATTTTCTATTTCCAGCGTAATAAAAACCAATAAATGGCCATAAATACATTCCTTAAAATACAAAGTTTTATACCAAAATTATCAGGAGAATAAATTTCATTTAATGGACATTTTTCCCGACCAAATTAAATACCTCAAAAAATTAGTTTTTTCAGAAAAATGCCTAAATTTATTTTAATTCATTTTGCAAATAATTTTCAAATAACCCCTTGGGTTTTATGGTTCAAAAACTTCACAAAATACCCCCTGGTTTCGGAGTGTCATATTACTCCTCTCAAAAATATTTTCAAGGGGTTTGAATGCTTACAAATTCAAATAGGGAATTCAAATATGAAAAATGAAACCCCATATGAGAATTTGTTTTTTCAAATAGTTTTCAAATCCTTCTTTTAAACTTCCAACTCATATTTCTTAAAATTTTAAGAAGTCATATTATCCTCTCTCATGAAAATCATTGAGTTGCATAAAGTTTCTGAATTTGAAATATTTTCAAAGATGGAATTCAAACCATTTTCAAATCCTTTTGCATTTCTAAAAATGGAAGGAGTCATATTATCTTCTCTCTTAGATTTGAATTGTATTTGAATTCAAATCACATGGGAAAGTCATTTTATTCCCTCTCATTCAAAAGTCTTCAAAAGTTTCAAATTTTCACTCAATTTCAATCACTCAAGCAAATAAACAATCATTCTAATATTAATTATAACATTCCAAAATTTGGGATGTTACAAACCTACCACACTTAAAATGAATCTCGTCCTCGAGATTCGAAGAGGCTAGAAAGAAAAGGTTAGGGTTTGGGGGTCTTCTAACAAATCCACTGACCAAGAAGGTGTGGGGTCTTCCACAAGACTCCATTGACCTGGAAGGTGTGGGGTCTACCACAGTTAAAATGAGAGTTACTGGTCCCTCAAAATCATGGCAATCCTGTGGGCGCATCTGTCTCTTCACATTCTTCACGATAGCTCCTTCGGTGATGCTCTTCGTTATATCAAAATCTTGTGATCTCATAACAAAATGTATTTCCTCCGATAATGGGTCTTCTTAACTGACAGGTCTCGTGATCATTCTAGCTAACTTATCGAAGATCTCATGGTGGTCTACCATTTGTGGTTATCCTGCAGTGAAATGGGTCTTGGTTTCATTCCTCACCGTAAAATTCCTACGTGTGGCAACAACTGACATGTACAAGGGGTTTTCATCATACCATTCTAGGTCTTAAACAAAAAGCTTCAAAGAGCGTCGTCTCTTTGCTATGGGTAAGTCACTCAGATTTACCATTCCGAATAGCAAGAGAAATGATAAGAGTAAGTCGTCATGGTGGCCAAGCCATGTCGCACTGAAATCATTACCTTGTATAAGGTTTAGTGAATCTCTTATTCTAACACTTGGGCTTCCTCACAAGCGTTGCAGAAAATTTCTCTTGTCAATGAACGAAGTTCAGATAAATCCATTGATTCTGCAAGCCAAACAAAACATCTATCGTTTCTTCACAACTCTCAGGTTATCGTATACTCCTAAGAAAATGTTTGCTGGTCTGTCGTAGCTTCTTCCAAGTTTCTTCCTTCACCACGGTGGGGCTTGGTCCTTATAAATCCTGAGGTCAGTGAGTTGTGGGTTCACTTGAATACTTGAATAGTCTTTATCTCACTCTTGGGGTTACTATCGTTCCATATAACAACGTTACCTTCAGTTCAATACATCATACCCTTGAGGTAACAAATCACAGACTTCTTCTTGTCTTGATTCCATTCTGCGGTATCCATTTTCCTTTCCATTGGTCTGTTTAACCTTGGGTATGGTTTCATCACAATCATTCTTTTTCTCAATATTCCAACTTCAAAATCTCTTTGTCACAAAGGGTATCATCCAGATAGTTTGAGGTGGTTTCACATTCTCTTCACCTGTATTCAGTTATCCAAACTCCTTAATATGAATGGTATTTTCTTCATTCTTTTGTCCCTGTGGTTGCTACCACACTTAAAATGAAATGCACGCATGCCTGCATAGACCATATTTTCTCCTATCCTTGAAAATTGGTCAGAGATCTTTGTTCTTAGAGTGGCGACTCATATAATTCAACACAGGAGAATCATAACACCATAAATTCCATTGATTCTCATGAATTTATTACAAACTCTGAGACTTCCATTACATAACTTCAAAATGGTAAGAGTGCTGCCTATTACATTTATTACTTCCAAAATCCAAAACTCAAACTACTCATGTTTAGCCTTCTTCTCCGAGCAGGTATAGGAGTAATGTCCTATCTTCTTGCACCGGTAACACATGATTTGACTCAGATCCTTCTTTGCAGAAATTGGGTTGTTCTGAGGACTTCTTCGGTTTCTCTTCTTGGGCTCCTTTGTTCCGATCAAACTTTCAATTTCCTGTGGATCAAACTCCACTTCTTTTGTCGGAAAGTTTCCCAGATACTCTTTTCTTTCCTTCGTACAGTCCTGTGAGAAATGTCCTTCTTCTCCACATGAATAGCAGGCATTGGAGTAAAATCTGGTTAGGCCTTCTCCATCAGGGTCTTCAACATCTTCCTTCATCACAAGTTCTCCTAAATTTTCTCTGAAGGCTTCCTTCATGGCTTCTTTCTGCTGCTTGATGACTTCTTGTACCTTGGGGTACATTTGGCATTGAGCCGGGTAATGCGTAGTTCCTTCACACAAGAAACATGTCACCTGCCCAGTTGGGCATTCCTCAGCTCGGTGATTTTCTTCACAATGAGGGCATCCATCCTTCTGTTCTTCCTGGGTGTGTCCTATCTCTCCACATATCTTGCAGGCACAAATCCTCTTCACAACTTTGCAGGGCTTCTGGATGTTGGTAACAACATGAGATCCGTGCAGAGTCATCTTGAATTCTTCCCAAGTGATTGATACTTTCCTATCATGGATATCTTCATACATCTTCCACCAATTTGCAGCACCTTCTGCAAAGTACCGAAGAGCATATTGGACCATCTCGTTCCTTGTAACAAGGTTACTCCTTAGGTGATCCTCCATGTTTTGAATCCATTCTTCTGTCTCTAACCGAGTCATTGATCCAGAATACACAAGTCCATCTTCATTCGTCATCTATTGGGTTCAAGGTTTTGGGAATGAGATGGGTAAGAGAGGGAAAATGAGGGGATACACACAATACAAACAATGGTTTTGAAAATATATTTTTGTTGTGGCTGTCGAAAATTTACACACAAATGACAGCTCACAAATCATCGTATCTTACATAAGTATACAACAGGGGGTTGGTCTTCTAGGGCATAATATCTTGGAAATTTTTCATGGTCTTCAATTTCTTCAACACGTGTAGCTTCAACTCTTCTAATGCACGGTGAAATCTTCTTTACTTTGAAGTGACCATCAGTTGTTTCCATATCTTGTCCTTCTCGAAGTGGTCTTAGTTGATCCTTAGTGTGGTCAAAGGGGAACGGGTATTTTCTAACTCTTTGAGGTAAGAGAGATCATTTGATAAAGCTCAAATAAGATGAGAAGTAAAGGGTCTCTTGAAAACAAAGTTTTTTGAGAAATCATTTCCTAAGGGCTTTCCAGTTTCTAGGGTCACGTCCTATAGTCAACCTGGCTCTGATACCATTTTTGTAGCGACCCGACTCAAAACGAGTCAAGCCTCTGTGTTTTTTGTGCCATCCCTGGATCAGTATGCTGGCACACACAGTACATCAATGTATATATCAAAGTGCAATCACATGTAATTAATGTAAAACTGATATATACCTTAAAATAGCAGCGGATACAGTCAACGGGAGTGGAGACCCAATAACACCAATGGCAAGTTGAGTGCGGACCGTAACCCTGAATCGTACTCTTACCCGTTGTAGAAGAGTATCTGCAACATAAGACGTTGCAGTCGTCTAGGTCAGCATTTTGAATATGCCGGCAAGATCACCATAGCAGAACAGAAGATAGAAACTATACTATATGCAATAAGGCTTTATGGCTCTGTGGCTAAGTTTTTGCATAAAAGCTGATTTTATTTTCCCTACAACGAAGGAATATCAGGAATTTCACCATGAAGTTACCTATCATGACATGGTTCCACCAACCAATGTCTCAATGCCCATAAGTATCATAAGTTGCCCACAATTAATTATCAGTCCAGTGTTGGGAGTTCAGAGATAAAATCCAAGTCCAGAGGCTCAAATTGTCCGTAATCGGGGACACGGCTAATCAATTAGGTTTAACTCTGTAGAGTGTTGTGTACTTTACCCACAAGATTCGTTCCCTCCTGGTAAGTCCTTGCACTGCATGGTGTTTGAGAACAGGATGAACGAAACATGGTCTTTTAGAGTGCTTCCCTCACTATCCGACAGTGCCCATCCATTCCTAACATCGACTACATCTCGTAGCACTGCCTAGACAGAGTCACAACAAAGATCAAACAAGCTAGAGCCCATAATGACTTGTGGCTACACAGGTAAGCTTCCGGGCATGAAGTATTCATCCTTCCCTTTGAGTCTGGGTGAGGCTTTCTACGTGAATACTGGCCATCTCCAGCAACACCTAGGCAAATCCACTGGCTTCTCCAGGGTGCCGTTCCAACCATCCCTCACTCAGTAGTGTGTATTGAAAAACTTGTTTCTCGAGTCTCGAAGTCTTGAGGTCTTGAATGTGCAGGTCTTGAAGAAGCCTTCATGAAGTCGTCGTTTTGACGTGGAGTCCTCCTTCTCACACCACTCACGAACACTCATACCAGACCCCGTCTACTTTACCATAGCATTGCACTAACTAGCGTTCCCGAGGCTTTAGTAACAAGTGGTGGGTTCCTACCTTATGCATTGTACTCAACTATAAGAATTTCAATAACACTACGGGAGGGATTTGTTGAATGATGTCACTACATGCAATAAAACATAGGTATGAAAAGATGGTCAAAGTGAACTTGCCTGTACTATTGATGAAGATATGTATCGCTCTCAGAAAATACTTGATAGAACCATACGTCACTCTCCGATGAAATCTATAATCAAACATTTCATTCATAAGCAATCATACTAGCAATCAATTCTAACAATCAAGAAGTAACACAAAAACCAAAAGTAACAATGTTGATGAAGGAAATACTTAAGACAAATCTGAAAAATCAACAAAGTTTTCATGCACACAACTAAGGTAGTTCTCCTCTACAACAACTATTTTCAAATAGTACCAAAATAAAAACAGGGTAAAATATAAAAAAAAATATTTTAGTAAAAGAATTAATTTTTTTGAAGAACAAGTACAACTATGAAAACAACATCCTAAACAACATAAGTGTTTGCCCACTAAGCTTAACAACAAGTAAAACAATACAATATTAAAATAAGGGAAAAACAAAGTATAAAACAATTGATTTAACAGAAAATAAAACTTATAAAACATTTTATAAAATATTTTCCAAATAAGAGTTCCAACTAGCAATGAAATCAAGTTGCAAGTTATTATGAAACTAGAATTGATTTCATGCTATCAAAATAATAAATAACATAAAATAAATTTAGTTGAAGTACTACTGATAACTTAACAGAAAACAAAATATTTAATAACTAAGTTAACAGAAAGTATTTTTTTATTAAACAAAATTTTATTAAAAGTATTTTCAAATAGCAAAATCAAACTAGCAAGGGAAATTCAATTGCAAGTTATAATTGAACTAGAATTGATTTCATGCAATAATCTAATAAAACATTATTTATTTTGAAGTTTTACTATTAACTAACAGAAAACTTTATAAAATCTATCAACTAATATAAAAGAAAATAATTAAAACAATTTTAAAACAAAAGAAATATAGATAAGCCTAACAAGAACTAAACAGAATCTGTTTTGGTTGAAAATACCATTTTAAAATATTCTAAAATTTTCCAAACTATACCTACTGATAACTAAGATCACTAGTGACAAGTAGCAAAAAGAATCAACTCAAAATACATTTTAGAACTCAAGATATTCAAAAAACAATATTTAACTCAAATCTGTTTAAATTGAAATTTAGTTATTAAAAAATAACCAAACTTTGTATATACGGAAACTAGAATAAATTTATGACCTAATGCAAAAAGAATCAATTTAAAAAAATTAGAAACATAAAAGATATGATAAAAACAATATCAGAACTATTCTGGAAACAGAAATTAAAACAGAAAAGAAAAAATCGTTTCTAACGGACAGGGGGTGCTACGTGGCTGTTTCTGATTGGCTGGAGGGTGCTTGTGATTCGAGTGGATGGCCGCAACTTAAAGAAAACGTTTCGGCTAAATCTAAACTGAGAAAAACCGACCGGTTCACTTAAATAATACCGAAGGGGTACGGGCCTTCTAATCTACGCCGTAGATCCAGATCTGATGGCAGGGAGCGAGAGAGAGAGGCTCACCGAGGAGGGTTGCCGGCGGTGGGTGTCTCTGGCGACAACGACAGCGGCGGCTGGATGCCTGAGACGGCTCCAGGGGGTCTCCGGCGTTGGCGATGGCACCAATCGACGCGGAGGAGCACGGCGAAGACGATGGTGGCGTCAGAGGGGTTTGGGGACGAAGGTGTCGTCGACGGCTAGCTTGGAGGCGGAGGAGGCCTTCGGGTGTCGACGGGGAGAGCGCTCCCTGGGTGTGGAGCTTGCGCGAGTGGGCTGGGAGGTGAATGGTGGGCTCGGTGGTGGTTGGGGAGGTCGGAGACAAGTGGTGGCATGGCAATGGCGCGGTGGCGTCCGAGGTTTCCGGCGAGCGATTCCGGCGACGAGAGGCGTCGGGAGTTGGGGCAAAGAGGGGGAATGGGTCGAGGGGAGGCAGGGGCTCTTCTAGGCGGGCTCGGGGGCTTCCGAAAGGAAGGAGGGGAGGAGATCACGGCGCGGTGATGTCGCCGGCGAGATACGGGGCGAGAGGAAGGGGTTGACCGCGGCGTTAGCTCGGTCGGGTAGTGGGGCCGGCATGTCAGCGAGAGGGCAGAGAAGCGGAGAGCGTCGGTTGGCCGATCGGGAGCGGTTTCGGGAGACTGATAAGGTAAGTGGGCCGGTGACTAATTAAAACGCTTTAAAACCTTTCCTATTTTCTATTTCTAGCGTAATAAAAACCAATAAATAGCCATAAATACATTACTAAAAATACAAATGTTTATACGAAAATTATCAGGAGAATAAATGTCATTTAATGGACATTTTTCCCAGCCAAATTAAATACTTCAAATTTTTTTTTTCAAAAAAATGCCTAAATTGATTTTATTTCATTTTGCAAATAATTTTCAAATAACCCCTTGGTTTTTCTGGTTCAAAAACTTCAGAAAATACCCCCTGGTTTTCGAGTGTCATATTACTCCTCTCAAAAATATTTTCAAGGGGTTTGAATGCTTACAAATTCAAATAGGGAATTCAAATATGAAAAATGAAACCCCATATGAGAAAAAAAATCAAATAGTTTTCAAATCCTTCTTTTAAACTTCCAAATCATATTTCATACAATTTTAAGAAGTCATATTATCCTCTCTCATGAAAATCATTGAGTTGCATAAAGTTTCTGAATTTGAAATATTTTCAAAGATGGAATTCAAACCATTTTCAAATCCTTTTGCATTTCTAAAAATGGAAGGAGTCATATTATCTTCTCTCTCAGATTTGAATTGGATTTGAATTCAAATCATATGGGAAAGTCATTTTATTCCCTCTGATTCAAAAGTTTTCAAAAGTTTCAAATTTTCACTCAATTTCAATCACTCAAGGAAACAAACAATCATTCTAATATTAATTATAACATTCCAAAATTTGGGATGTTACAAGTTTTCATGTCAAAACTAGACTATTGCTTTGAACCATCTAAAAGTCCAAATGTCGATGCTACAAACAAAAGAATATGTGATGAACATGATATGCAACATTCCACATCAAAAAATATGTTTTTATCATTCACCAACTCGAGGACGAGTAGAAATTAAGCTTGGGGATGCTAATACATCTCCAACATATCTATAATTTTTGCTTGTTCCATGATGCTATATTATCTATCTTTGATGTCTTACAATCATTTTATAGCAACTTTATATCATTTTTTGGGACTAACCTATTGACATAGTGCCAAAGTGCCAGTTGTTGTTTTTGTTTGTTTTTTTACATCAAAGAAAATCAGTACCAAATGAAGCCCAAACATCGTGAAACTTGTTGGAGATTTTTTTGGGCCATAAGACATCCAATGGGCCAAAGAAGTGCCGGAGAGGAAGGACGAGGAGGCCACGAGACACCAAACTGCACCAAAGGAGCCTGGCGCGACCTGGTGGGATGTGCCCACCTCGAGACTCCCCTCCACCGACTATCGCCTCTATGAATTCTCAAATATTCAGAAAACCCTAGGAGTGTCGACGAAACACAATTCCAGCCATCACAAGTTCCAAAACCTCGAGATCCAATCTAACACCATCACAGAAGGGTTCATCTTCATCATAGTTGCCTCTCCGATGATGCGTGAGTAGTCCACCATAGTCCTACGGGTCCGTAGGCAGTAGCTAGATGGCTTCCTTTCTCTCTCTATGATTCTCAATACAATGGTCTCTTGGAGATCTATTTGATGTAATGACTTTTGCGGTGTGTTTGTTGGGATCCATGAATTTTGAGTTCATGATGAGTTTCTATCCATGAATATGATTTGAGTCTTTTGTGATCACTTATTTCCATGATTATTTATAGACTTGTATTTCTTCTTTGAATCTTTGGTTTAGTTAGGCCAACTAGATCGATTTTTCTTGCCATGGGAACAGGTGTTTTGTGAGGGGTTAGATCTTGCGGTGTTCTTTCCCAGTGACAGAAGGGGCAGCAAGACACACATGTGTCGTTGCCATTAAGGATACTAAGATGGGTCTATTCCTACATGAATGGATACTGTATACATCATGTCACCGTTCTATTGCATTACTCCGTTTCTCATGAGAGAAGCCACTAGATGCATGCTGGATAGCGATCGATGTGTGGAGTAATAGAAGTAGATGCAGAATCGTTTTGGTCTTCTTGTCTTGGACGTGATGCCTATATAATGATCATTGCATTGATATTGTCATGATTATTTGCTCTTCTATCAATTACCCAATAGTAATTTGTTCACCCACCGTGCGCTATACTCATGAGAGAAGCCACTAGCAAATCCTACAGCCCCCGGGTCTACTTTTCCAACATATTGCTTTCTGATCTACTGTTTTTGCCTTTTTCATATCTATTAATCCAAAAAAACCAAAAATACCTTGCTGCAATTTTTGTTTACTTCATCAATAACTGTCCATCCAGGGGACGTGTTCCTTCATCAATAACAGACTTGCCTGTCCCTTCAATTGATGAAATTGTACTCTTTATAACTTCAACGGGTGGCAGGAAAGTGAAGTGATTCTAGAAATCAGCTTTGTAGTGCACTGATGACTTATCCCTGATGAATTTCATAATCCATGGAGCATATGGCTTCTGCTCAAATGGAGCGACAGCTGCACTGGCCAAAGTCCTCATGAAGAAGTCATGTAAGTTAATGGGAATACCATGTATGATATTGAAGAGCACATTCTTCATGATTCCTTCAACTTCTTCTTCCTCAGAGTTATGGCCTTCTGAGGACACAGTGTTTTTGTCAGGATCCGATAGACTCTGCGAGGCACATAGAGCAGATCCTTCACTAAGAAGACTTGGCATTGAGGCTTTCCAGGTGGCAATGTCTTCATCAGCACATTCATCAGTTGATTGGGTAGAGGAGATTCATCAAACAACTTGCGGGCTTCATCTGAGGGAATTTGGACTGGGACACACTAAAGCAATTCAGAGGCTTGAGCAGTGAAGTGTGTTGTGCCAGTCATCCAGTCCAATATCCAAGAGTTGACGTCTGAGGAATCTCCGCTGATATGCAACGTGGCATAGAATTGAAGGATGATTTCCTCATTCCAATCATAGATGTCAACACAAAATGGAAGAAGTCCAGCATCATATAGAACTTGGAGCACAGGAGTAAATGATGGAAGACTTTCCATGTCAGCGTGAGGAATCTGATGATGCTTGAAGACTTTCTTCTTCTCATAGAGGACTGAAGCATAGTAATTCAGTTGAGTGGCAGTCCAGAACCTGTTGAGACCAGCCCTTGCAGTGTCATAGGGGTTTGGTCTAGAGATGAATGAGTGTTCATTGAAGAAATTCCTCTTGAGGAATTTGGGACGAACAGTGCCTTTGAAAGGCAGTCTTGGCTTGGGTTGAAGATTTGTTCGTGTACGCCCCTTGATCTCCGTTGGCATGGAAGGAACAGCAGACTGAGTGATTTTAAGAGTTGGTTCCTCAGTAGTGGCCGGAGCATCAATTTCCTAAGCTGTTGCAACTGGAATTTCTTCAGGGTCTAGAAGGTACATGTGTTCAGAGTCTTCAGGTATTTCTTCAGTGTGTGCAGGTGATTGAGGAATCAACATTAGAGGAGTTGCCATTGGTGAATTTGGATGTGCAGATTCCCAATATTCATCATTGACGACTGGAGCGGTGTCACCAATGTCAACGTCTTCATCAATGTCTTCGCCAGCTTCCTCAGCAGTTACCAGAAGCTGGAGCGATGATACCTTGGGGGTTGATGCAGTTTCATCGATGACAATTTCCTCATCAAGAGGCTCTAAGGAAGTAGCCGAATGATTCTCTTTTTCTTGAGGAATGTCATATGCTTCCCCGATTGGCACAATAGCATAGGCTGGTGCCGAGGAAATTGGAGTTGCATCAATTGGTGTTGCTGAGGAACTTGTCAAAGTTTTCAACTTCTTCAACACAGGGGCTGTAGAAGTTGATGCTTTTCTTTTGAGGGGATTTTCCTCAGCAGTAGCAATTTCTTCAGGAACGACTGATGCAGCCGCCCTAGGTGGTTCAGTTTCTTCAGGCACAACAGATTCTTCAGCTTGCCTATCTGATTCTTCAGGTACATCAGAAGTACCTGTTGGCATAGCAGATTCCTTAGGCACAACATTGGAGGTTGCCCTGTCATGTTCATCAGTGGTCTGAGTTTCCTCTGCAGCTCTGGCAGTTGCTTCTGGTGCAGAAGCATTTCCTACTGCAATTTCATCAGGCTGAGCATTTTCATCAGCTGCCTAAGGAGTTTCATATGCAGTCCGAGCAATTTCTTCACACTGAGGCATTTGTGGTTGCGATCGAGCTGCAACCCTGGTGTTGTGATCCTTTACAGCTGCTTGAGCAGCCGTGACGAGTCTGACCTTGGTGCCCTTCCATTCAGCATCATATTTCTGTTGATCCAAAGAGAGAGAGCGAATCTCGGACTGAACTGTGACGAGTTCATTTGGGGTCCAATTCATCACATTTTCGCGCAAAAACCTTTCTTTGCGAGTCTTGTTCCTCTTAGCTCTCTGAGCTTGCTCTTTCTTCCATTGTTCTTCAGAGATGAAGTGGGTGAGGACATGATCCACTTCAGGAGGCAGATTCAGTGAAGAAAGTGGGGTACTTGGGTCTTCATGCCATATATCGATGAAGTTGAGGATCATCTTGGGATCCAACATGAGAGGAACAGAGCTGCCCTTTGCTCTAGCAGCCCTATGCTGACTTTGTCTGATGATTTCTACCAATTCCTCATCATCAGCTTCATCATCATCACTATCATTATCCTCTAAAGAACCTGAGGGGACTATAACCAGAGCCTTGCTGGTGTGAGGACTTGGTCTTTGACCACGTCCGGCTATCTTCTTCATTTTAAGCGTAGAGGGACTGGTTGAAGACTTTGTAGTTGTGGAGGGGCTTGCAGTGAGCTTCGGAACTTTGGTGAAACCCTCAGTCCTTTTCCATGCTGACAGATGCACTGGGGTTGAGGACTTTGTAGCTGTTGCAGATGACTGAGCAACAACAGTTCTAGGTGCAGAAGGTTTTCTGGGCTGAGGCCTTTGACCTTGAGGAATTTGTACTGAGGACTTTGATGTTAAAGAACCAATCTTCAGAGCATGTTTCTTTACCATTTTCTTTGGAGCACTAACAGAAGCTCCGGCAGAGGCAGCAGCAGCAGAATCCTTGTTGAATTTCTTCACTGCCTCTTTGGCTTTCCTCGCCAACTTGGCTTGTTGCTTCTCCCACAAGTCAAGAAAGTCCTCACTAGTTTTGAGGCTAGTAGGATCAGCAATTTAGTTTGGAGCAAGAGGAGGCCTGCTACAAGGTGGTTTCACAGCGAATTTCATCATGTATTTTGGAGTTACATAATGATATTCTCTCCATTCTTGGCCCATCTCCTCTCAATCTTCTGCAGACGGATCTTCCTCTACTTGGTGGTCTCCCTTCCATGTGTTTCTTCCTCAAGTGTGCAATATTCATCATATAGATCCTCAGGGATCTCAAATGCAGTGTGCACATCTGGCTTCTTCTCCCCTTTCTGAGGTTTCTTTCCATCAGACATTTCCTTCACTTGAGGAATATGAACTCTTGAAGATTCTGAAGAGGTACACAATTTTTCTTCAAGTAGCACTGCAAATGAGTTAAGTTGATGAGAACCTAGTGATTCATCAGCGGACATGTTGTACCTATGAACAAAGTACAGATGCAAGGAATTTGAAGAGATCATATGCGTTCTCAGAAATTTTGAAAAAATAGGTCTGAGGAATTTGACCATGGTTGTCTTGAGGAATTTCAGTAAGTGTTCTTTGACTTAGGTTCCAGAGTTGTGCAAATTTGAGAATTCGCACAATCGAGGAATCTTGAACAAAATCATCACTTAGGGAAAATCATCAAGTATGAGGAGATGAAAGGTGCTTGAGAGTTGGATTTATAACATATAAAAACCTTTTGAGGAATATAAAGAGCATTTGAGGATCAAACAAGGGCAGTAAAAGTAAATTTTATTTACCCTGGTGAAGAACATGACGTAATCAGAGATGAGATTGGGAAGTTCGTGCGTTCAGATCTCCCAAGCCCTAGCTTGGCAGAGGGAGACAGCTACAGCGGCGTCGGGATGAGGATTTCCGTGGCCGGTGCGAGTACGGCGATGACGAGGTTGAGGAAGTGAAGCTCTTCCTCACCGGCGATGATGACTTTAGTGGTGGCGCTAGGTTGGAGCTCGGGAGAGGGATAAGATGCGGAGTAACCAAGCACAGTTGATGGGAAGGGGGCATTTATAGAGGAAGTGAAAAATGATCCGCCCGCAGATTTCGGACAGGATTGCCCCTGACCCTTGCTCTCCATGCGACAGGTGTCACCCACATACTTAGCGGTGGCGATAGTGGGGGGTTGTTGGTTATCTAGGCACGGGAATAGGAACAGTTTGAGCGGGAACCGCCGAAAATTTTGGTAGACAAGATTTCAAAGTTTTTTTTTAAAAATTCTTCAGATGTCAAGGACACAGTGAAGACTTTGAACGAGTTTCAAAGTAGAACACATATGAAGAATTTGTGAACAGACTTGGTTGAGTTTAGCATATCGGGGAAAAGGGGTCCGATCACATTCACTTAGATGAAAATCAACTTGAAGAATTAGCAATATGTGAATGCTGTTGAGGACATTGAAAACTCAAATATATCTATATATATATGTATGTATAGTCAATGAAGAGCATGAGTTTCAAAGTTTGAAGAATTTGAAAAGTTGAGGAATTTGAAAAACTTGAGGAATTTGCAAATTTGAGGAATTTGATAGTTTGAAGAATTTGCAAAAACAACGAAATGCTCAATTTTGAAGAATTTCAAATTTTGGTTCGTGGCGTAACCCACCGTATAAGAATGATGATTTCAGGCAACGCATACAATTGTCGTAGAGTTCTGAGAATCAAATTCTTCGTTAATTTCTTCACACTTAGAGAGTTATTCTTCATTGATTGAAGAAAAACGTTACTTCGTGTGTTGCACATCTAAGTCATCAATTTTGCATAAGTGTTAGGATGTGTGTTCTTCATCAAAGAACATTCGAAGATTCTAAGATATTTAGCTCACACCGCAACTTGCAAAATCTCTTTTCGTCCAAGGGCTTTGTGAAGATATCGGCCAGTTGTTCTTCAGTGGGAATGTGGTTGATGGAGATGTTGCCCTTGAGTACATGATCTCGAAGAAAGTGATGACGAATCTGGATGTGCTTGGTCTTGGAATGCAGAACTGGGTTATAGGCAATCTTGATGGCACTCTCGTTGTTGTAGTAAAGAGGCACATTCTTCAGCTTGATGTCATAGTCCTTGAGGGTTTGCTTCATCCATAGTAACTGAGCACAACACGAGCCAGCAGCAATGTACTCAGCTTCTGCAGTAGAGAGTGACACGCAGTTCTGCTTCTTTGAGGACCAATAGACTAAGGATCGTCCGAGGAAATGACATGTGCCTGAGGTTGACTTGCGATCCACACGATCTCCAGCATAGTCAGCATCAGAGTATCCGACGAGGTGAAGATTTGAGCCCTTGGGATACCACAATCCAAGTGTTGGTGTGTGATCTAAGTATCGAAGAATATGTTTCACAGCCTTATGGTGTGATTCCTTCGGTGTTGCTTGGAATCGAGCACACATGCAAACACTTAGCATTATATCAGGCCTAGATGCATATAGGTACAATAAGGAGCCAATCATGTAGCGGTATACCTTCTGATCGAAATCTTTACCATTTTCATTAGTGCAGAGGTGTCCTTTTGAAGGCATTGGAGTTTTGACGCCTTTGCAATCTTGCATTTCGAATTACCTTAGAACATCTTTGAGGTATTTCTATTGTGAGATGAAGATGCCATTGTCTTGCTGACGAATTTGAAGACCTAGGAAGAATTTCAACTCTCCCATCATAGACATTTGATATTCTTTACTCATCATATAGGCAAATTCATCACTGTAACATTTTTTAGTACAGCCAAAGATAATATCATCAACATATATTTGGCATATGAATAGTTCATTGTCATAGGATTTTGTGAAAAGAGTAGGGTCGAGTGAACCAGGTTTGAAGCCTTTCTTCATGAGGAATTCCTTCAGAGTGTCGTACCACGGCCGAGGGGCCTGCTTGAGGCCATAGAGGGCCTTGTTTAGTCTGAAGACTTTGTCAGGATGCTTAGGGTCTTCAAAACCTGGGGGTTGAGCAACATATACTTCTTCCTCAAGCTTACCATTGAGGAATGCACTTTTCACATCCATTTTATATAAGATGATATTATGATGGTTAGCGTAAGCTAGTAATATGTGAATAGCCTCAAGTCTAGAAATAGGTGCAAAGGTTTCATCAAAGTCAATTTCTTCAACCTATGTATAGCCTTGGGCTACAAGGCGAGCCTTATTCCTCACCACGAGGCCATTTTCATCTTGCTTGTTACGATAGATCCACTTGGTACCTATGATGTTATGTTTGCGAGGATCTGGTCGCTTGACAAGTTCCCACACGTTGTTGAGCTTGAACTGATGTAATTCCTCTTGCATAGCTTGAATCCACTCGGGCTCCTTGAATACTTCATCAACTTTGGTGGGCTCTATGATAGAGACAAAGGCAAAGTGCCCACAAAAGTTAGTTAGATGTGAAGCTTTTGAGCGTGTGAGAGGACCTGGTGCGTTGATGTCATCGATGATTTTGTCAATCTGCACTTCATTTGCTACTCTTGGATGAGTAGGTTGACGAGGCTGAGGATTTTCATCAGCACCATTTTCTTTAGGTATATCAGTATGAGAGTTTTCATTTGTTGGAATGATTTCCTCAGTGGGTATGACATCTTCTGTTGCCTTCAGCTTGATAGATTTCTCAGGAGATTGTTCATCTAACACAGAAGGCAGGTGCTCTCTTTGCAAGCCATTAGTTTCATCGAACCACACATCTACAGTTTCAACCACCTTGTGATGGTAGGTGTTGAAGACTTTGTAGGTGTGCGAGTCCTTTCCATAACCAAGCATAAAACCTTCATGTGCTTTCGGTGCAAACTTAGAACTGTGGTGAGGATCTCTGATCCAGCATTTTGCACGGAAGACTTTGAGATAACTTACATTGGGTTTCTTGCCTGTTATGAGCTCATATGAAGTCTTCTTGAGGAATTTGTGAAGATATACCCTGTTGATGATGTGGCATGCAGTATCAATTGCTTCAGGCCAGAAGCGACGAGGGGTTTTGTATTCGTCAAGCATTGTGCGAGCCATCTCAACAAGTGTCCTGTTTTTGCGCTCCATGATGCCATTCTGCTGAGGAGTATAAGGGGCAGATAACTCATGAGTAATACCAGGTTCATCAAGATATTCATCAAGATTAGTGTTCTTGAACTCAGTCCCATTATCACTCCTAATATGCTTGATCTTGACGCCGAAGTTGGTGGAGGCCCTTGAAGCAAATCGTCTGAAGACGTCCTACACTTCATTTTTGTACAGAATAACATGCACTCATGTCTAATGAGAGTAATCATCAACAATGATAAAGCCATACAAACTAGATGCATTACTTATTACGAGTAATGAGTGGGACCAAATAGATCCATGTGAAGCAATTCAAAGGGTCGAGTCATGGTCATGATTGTCTTCGAGGGATGCTTGGATATGGTCATCTTCCCAGATTCACATGCACCACAGAGGTGGTCCTTGAGGAATTTGACACCCTCGATGCCAATGACGTGCTTTTTCTTCACGAGTGTGTGCAGGTTCCTCATACCAGCATGTCCAAGTCGTCGATGCCACAGCCAGCCTTCTGAAGACTTTGCAAGTAAGCAAGTGGCAGGTTGAGGACCTATAGAGAAATCAACAATATACAAATCTCCTCTCCTAAAGCCTTCAAAGACTTTCGAATTATCAGATTCCATGATGACAACACAACGATATTTTCCAAATACGACACCATATCAAGATCACAAAGCATTGAGACAGACATAAGGTTGAACCCGAGGGATTCAACAAGCATCACCTTGTCCATGGTTCGGTCCTTTGAGATAGCAACCTTACCAAGTCCCAATACTGTGCTTTTTTCCTTTGTGTGCGTAGGCGATATGCTTCGGAGGAGATGGAGTGAGTGGAAAATTCATCAGTAGATTCTTGTCACCTGTCATGTGGTTTGTGCATCCACTATCGAGAACCCACCTAGTGGCTTTTAGAGTATCATCCTGCAGATGAATTAGTACAACTTACGAACTCATATGCTTCAGAGTGAAGAATATGACATCAATTTCATCAGACAGAATTTCATCACACAAGATAGTAAGCAAGTAGAGTGAGGACATAAGAAATGAAGAATTCATTTCATCATGGTTAGCTTGCGTCCTTTTAAGCATTTCCTCAGGTCTCCAGCAAATTCATCAGATGTTCAAATTCTGGAGACCTAACCCTACATAAGATGTCAGTTTGATTTCTTCACCACCCACATCTGGAGGGGTGGCAAAGAATTCATCATTTTGCGAGCATCATTTGAGAAGGGAGGCATTGAAGCAAGTGTGCTTCGTTTCACAGGGCGAGGGTTAGAGTATTCAAATGAATAAGCAGAGAAATTGTTTGAGGACTTATGAACATAATGGTTTGAAGAATAATGCACATATTCATAACTCTTAGGTTTTCCCTACGAAACAGAGGCATTAGCACGAGAATGATGATTTTGACCATTTGAGGAATTTGGTCCAAGTGAGGAATTTGGTCCATATGAGGAATTTGATCTGGGGTTCCGATTCTTCATGAGTGGTGTCGTGAGGACGTTCACTTGAAGAACCGTTCCTGTAGTTAGTTCCAACATATCTAGCAAATACTTCATTTCTCTGATTTTTGAAGAATCTGTAATTGGAGTCAAGTGACTCATCAGAGGAGTATGAAGCTTCACAAGTAAAGCCAGATAAAGTGGATGTATCTACAGGAGATCCTTTTGCAGCAACCCATGAGGTTTTGGGGTACTGCTCAGGTGTCTAGTAGGATCCATCAGCGTTGATTTTCCTCACAAAGGCAATACCCTCTTTCCTAGGGTTCCTATTCAGAATCTACTTCTTGAGGACATCACAAAGGGTTTGATGCCCTCTGAGACTTTTGTACATGCCTGTCACATACAATTCCTCCAGCCCTGCATTGTCATCAGTGATACTTATGGTATCCTCATATGAGGAATTTGAAACCACTGGAATAGTTGAAGAATTTGCAGCAGTAGAAGCATTGGAACACTCAGGTGAAGAATTAGCAGTTTCACGATCGATGCATTCCAAACTAGGTGGAACAAATTCTTCCTAAGCGGTATTGATCTGTTGAGCCAGTAAGGAATTGTTTTCTCTTGAGATCCTCATGTGACACCCTCAGCTTTTCAAGATCTTGCTTTCTTTGAAGAAATTCATATGAAAGCTTCTCATGATCGGCTAAGAGGTCATTATGATGACTATGAAGGTTATCATACTTTGTCTGAAGACTTTTGAGATCGACAGACAGAGTTTGAGTCCGATCCACTTCATGGTTTAATAGATCATCGCTTTTGTCTAGCATTTTCTGAAGCTTTTCAAGTGCACTTTGTTGCTTAGTGGCAATTTTAACAAGTTTAGCATAGATAGGTTTCACATATTCATTAGATTCACCTTCACTTGATTCAGAAAAGGAATGATGTTTGTGTACCTTTGAGCCTTTTGCCATAAAGCAATAAGTGGGAGCATGATCATCGTTGCCGACGTCAGAGTCGTTGGAGTAGTCAAATTCTTCATTGTTAAAGATGGACTTGCCGATGAAAGCAGTAGCGAGAGCAAGGCTAGCGACACCAGATTCTGATTCCTCCTCAGATTCTTCCTCTTCTTCATATTCTTCAGATTCTTCCTCGGAATCCATTTCCTTGCCATTGAATGCTCGAGCCTTTCTGGAACCATTCTTCTTGTGCTTTGAGGACTTTGAAGATGAAGACTTCGTAGATGAGGACTTTGAAGATTTCTTATTTTTCTTCAAGTCATCAGAACTATCATCCTTTTATTTCTTCTTCTTCTTTGAGTCTTTTTCCCAGAGAGGACAGTCAGAGATAAAGCGACCAGGCTTCTTGCAACGATGACAGGTTCTTTTCTTGTAATCTTCTGAGGAATCTGATTTCCTCAAGCCACTTTTTGATGACTTTCCAAATCCACCTCTTCTTGAGAACTTCTAGAATTTCCTCACAAGCATTGCTAGTTCCTGACTTAGTTCTTCAGGATCACCAAGGCTGTTTTCGGAATCTTCTTCTTCAGATGAGCAAATTGCTTTTGCCTTCAGAGCACGAGATCTTCCATAGCTTGGCCCGTACAGGTCTCTCTTTTCAGCTTGTTGGAATTCATGAGTATTGAGTCTCTCAAGAATATCAGCAGGATCAAGAGCTTTATAATCTCCATGTTCTTGAATCATCAAAACCAGAGTATCAAATGAGGAATCGAGAGATCGTAGCAGTTTCTTCACCACTTCATGGTCAGTGATATCAGTGGCACCCAGTGCTTGAAGTTCATTGGATATATCAGTGAGGTGATCAAATGTTTGCTGAACATTTTCATTGTCAAGCCTCTTGAAGCGGTTGAAGAGATTGCGAAGATCATCAACACGAGAGTCACGTTGAGTGGAAACACCTTCGTTGACTTTGGACAGCCTATCCCAGATAAGCTTAGCAGATTCCAAAGCACTCACTTTGCCATACTGACCTTTCCTCAGATGACCACAGATGATATTCTTCGCTTGAGAATCGAGTTGCTTGAATCTCTTCACATCAGCAGCTGTAACAGTGGGAGCGACAGAGGGCACACCATTTTCCACAACATACCAGAGATCATTGTCAATAGCTTCAAGGTGCATACGCATCTTGTTCTTCCAGTAGGGGTAGTCTTTCCCATCGATGGTAGGACATCCCGCGGAAACCTTGATCATACCTGTAGTCGACATAACTAGAACTCCGGGTGGTTAAACCAAAATCACACAGAGCGAGGGAGTACCTGCTCTGATACCAATTGAAAGTGCGTTATATCGACTAGAGGGGGGTGAATAGGCGATTTTTACAAATTGATCACTTGAGGAATTTCAACTTTGAGGAATTTGAAATGTGATGAATAACTAGCAGCAGAATAAGTACTCAAGTGCATGAGGAACATAGTAACAGTATAGTCTTCATGATGAAATGAAACATGCACAAATAGAGAGTAGCGTGATAAAGGATAAGCAGTGATGAACAAGGCAACTTGAAGAATTTGAGGTGAGGAATTTGTGAAAGTCTTCAGTCAAATTCTTCAAACAGTAATAATCAATTTCATCAACAGGGTTATGAGGAATAAGGAGGTTGAGGAAATAGAACCAGGTAGCTCGATGAAGACAATGGTTTGATGACCCAGTTCCAACTACTGTGACAGCCGTACATCTAGTTTGGAGTGGCCTGGTATTTAAACCAGAGGACACACAGTCCTTACCGTATTATCGTTGAGCTAAGGTCACACAATCCTCGCCAAACACTTGTGGTAAGTCTTTAGGGTAGACTTCCAAGACCCTCACAACCTGGTCACCCAGCGATCCACAATTTACTGCTGGCTGCTCTAGACCAAGGTCACTTCGTGGTCCCCAATTGACTGCATGAGCACTAGACCATGATGCCTAACCGTGTGGAGGATGCACAGTCCTCAAAGGTAACAAGCGTCGGTTCCACATAGGAATTTCTTCAGTGATGCTCAATCACTATGGGTTTTGTAGATTGGTTGTGGGTTTTTCCTCACTGATGATTTTCTCTCAAAGTCCTCAGAGGATGGGTTGCTCTCAAATGACAAGTGTCAGTTCTCTCTCGGAGCAGCCAATTAGCTAGTGGTTGTGGGGGTTGGCTATTTATAGCCACGATGCAACCTGACATGATAAGACATACATGCCCCCAACAATATGACCGTTATGTGGATAAGAATGATTGGGGACAACTGGCGCTAAGCACAGTAATGGTCGGAATTTCGAACTATGAAAGTCCTCAGCTTATCATGTTCCTCACTTGTAGGCAATTCGCACTGGCGAAATCCCAACTCCTCAGTCAGATCAATTTCCTCAGAGACCAGAAGAACTTTGTCTCTGTCACTGAAGAACTTGTCTGAACCGTAAGAGATTTCCAAAGGCTTCACTCGAAGGATTGTATGGGTTGAGGATTTTGGAGTTGAGCATTAGTTGGAAATTTTCCTTAGTATTACCTCGGCCCCCTTTAACAGTATGGTGTTTCCTATGACTCAAATAAAGGAAATGAAACTACGAAAACAAAAGTCTTCACGCTTCATATTCCTCATTCATATCTTCAAGGTCACACCAACTTCTTCATTTTCAAAGTCTTCACTTGAAGACATACATTTTTAGGGGTCGATAATCTCCGAATATATATCAAACTCCTCATCGACTTATAGAGCCTCTGTACACTCGCAAACACATTAGGGCCTTAACCTATAAGTCTTCAATACACCAAAATCACTAAGGGGCACTAGATCGATGCACTAACAGAACCAATATGGGCATCCAAGTCCTGCCATTAGTTATTGACCGTAAGGCGGAGGGCCTAGGGGATGGGAAACCATAAGGGGGTGGGCCCTCCACTTGGGTTGGAAGGCACTCCTCCCTCTTTGGATGCACCCCTAGACGTCCAACACAACTATATATAGTGAGGACAAGGCACAAGGGCTAGACACAACAATTCCCACGCCCTGTAGCCTCCCCTCTCTCATGTTCTTCCTCGTTCGTGGTTCCGGAGGCGCTTGGCGAAACCCTGCTGGGATTGCTTCACTGCCATCTCCATCGTATCATCGTGCAGGTTGAGATCCCATCTACTCATGCTTGCAATCTTGCTGGACCAAGAAGGAGGAGACGTCATCGAGCCGCACGTGTTCTCAACGCAGAGGTGTCGTCTGTTTGGCGCTAGATCGGATCGGATCATGATTGGATCGTGAAGAGTACGACTACATCAACCATGTTTAAGACGCTTCCGTTAGCGATTTACAAGGGTATGTAGATACACTCACACTCTCATAGGTATGCATCTCCATGGATAGATCTTGCGTGTGTGTAGGAATATTTTTGTTTCCAATGCAACGTTCCCCAACAGTGATATTAGACCTAGGTCCATGCGCAGATGATATGCATGAGTAGAACACAAATAGATTGTGGGCGTTAATGTTCATATTGGTTACCTCCTTAGTCTTATTTTGATTCGGCGGTATTGTGGGATGAAGTGTCCCGGACCAACCTTACTTGTCCTCATACGATACAGGTTCCACTGACTGACATGCGACTTGTTTGCATAAAGGTGGCTGGCAGGTGTGTGTCTCCCCCAGTTTAGTTGAATCGGATTCAATAGAGGTGGTCCTTGTAGCAGGTTAAAAGGCAACTTGAATATAATTGTTGGGACTTTGCGTAGGTAAGAACGGTTCATACTAGTCGCCCATAGCAGCCGGGTAAAACTTTGCAACCAGAAAGTAAAGGACGTCTAACTTGTTTTTGGAGGGCATGTCGTGATGTGATATGGCCAATATGTGATTTGATATATGTGATGTATGAGATGATCATTTTTTTATAATTACCACGACTTGCATATCGATGAGTACGACAATTGACAAGAGCCATACGGTTGTCTTTAATTTATTTGTGCCATTTGCTTTACTTTGTCGCTATGAGTTAGCAATAGTTGTAGAAGGGATAGTTGGTGCGACATCCACACAATGACACGATGATGGAGATCATGATGATGGGGAACATGGTGTCGTGCCGGTAACAACTGAGATCATGCTGGTGTGTTGGAGATGGAGATCAAAAGCACAAGATTTTCATGGCCATATCATGTCACTTATATGATTTGCATGTGATGTTTATCCTTTTATGCATCTTATTTTGCTTATGAGGACGGTTGAATTATAAGATGACCCCTCACTAAAATTTCAAGATAAAATTGTGTACTCCCCAAGTACGCACATTGCAAAGGCTCGTCGTTCGCATACAACAGGTGTAAGCCAGATTTACACACGTAGAATACTTGGGTTAAACTTGACGAGCTTAGCATTTACATACGTGGCCTCAAAACACAGGAGACCCAATGGTCGAACATGAGTCATATAGTAGATGCAATCAACATGGAGATGTTCACCATTGAAACCACCTCATCTTACGTGATGATAAGACTTGGATTGGTGCATTTGGATCATTTCACACTTAGACAACATGAGGGTTGTTGATTTGAGTGGGAGTTCCTCAGTAATATGATTAATTAAACTCTTTATCATGAACATAGTCTAAATTTGTCTTTGCAAAATTATGTTGTAGATCAATAGCGTGCGTTGTAGCTCCCCTGTGTTTTGATATGTTCCTAGAGAAAAAGTAAGTCCAAAGATGATGGTACCAATTATGCGGACTTGGTCTGTGATCTGAGGATTGTGCTCATTGCAGCACAGAAGGCTTATGTCCTTGATGCACCACTCGATGCACCAGCACCTCAAGCATCACCTATATATGTTGTGAATAGCTGACAGACATGTCATGATGACTACTTGATAGTTTAGTGTGTCATGCATTACGGCTCATAATTGAGGCTCCAAAAACGTTTTGAACGTTCCAAAACATATGAGATGTTCCAAGAGCTAAAACTAGAATTTCAGGCTCATGCCTGTGTTGAGAGGTATTATACCTCCAACAAGTTCTTTGCCTGCAAGATGGTGGAGAATAGCTCAATCGGTGAGCATGTACTCATAATGTCTGGGTGCTATAATCAATTAAATCAAGTGGGAGTTAATCTTCTTAGATAAGATAGTGAATGACAGAGTTCTCCAAGTCACTGCCCCCAAGCTACTAGTGGTTCGTGATGAACTATAACATGCAAGGGCTAGAGAAGATGATCCCTGAGCTATTCGCGATATTTTACGATGCGGAGCTAGAAATCAAGAAGGAGCATCAAGTGTGGATGGTAATTAAGACCACTAGTTTCAAGAAGGGCAAGGGCAAGAAGCGCAACTTCAAAAAGGGCAAACCAGTCGCCGCTCCAGCGAAGAAACCCAAGATTGAACCCAAACCCGACACTAAGTGCTTCTTTTGTAAGGGGAACGGTTGCTGATAGCGGAACTACCCTAAATACTTGGTAGATAACATGGATGAAGACGTCAACAAAAGTATATTTGATATACATGTTATTGATGTGTACCTTACTAGTAATCCTAGTAGAACCTGGTATTAGATACCAGTTCAGTTGCTAATATTGGTACCTCGAAACAAAAGTTGTGGAAGAAACGAAGACTAGCTAGTAGCACCATCACACGCTCCCTCTACCTTCGGGCTTAGTGTTGAACCTACATTAATGTTATTTGATGTCTGAGTTAAGCATGAACATGATTACATCGTGTTTATTGCAATATGGTTATTAATTTAAATCAAAGAATAATGGTTATTCTATTTACATGAATAATACCTTCTATGGTCATGCACCCAATGTGAATGATTTATTGAATCTCGATCATAGTGATACACATGTTCATAATGTTGATGCCAAAAGATGCAAAATTAGTAATGATAGTACCACATACTTGTGGCACTACCGCTAAAGGTCATATTGGTGTAAAGCACATGAAGAAACACCATGCTCATGGATCTTTGGACTCACTCGATTTCGAATCGCTTGAGACATGCAGACCATGCCTCATGGGAAAGATGACAAAACCCCCGTTCTCCGGTACAATGGAGCGGGCAAGTGACTTGTTGGAAATCATACATACTGATGTGTGCGGTCCAATGAGTGTTGAGGAGCGCGGTGGATATCGTTATTTTCTTACATTCATGGATGATTTGAGTAGATACGTGTATATTCACTTGATGAAACACAAGTCTGAAATATTGAAAAGTTTAACAATTTCATAGTGAAGTTGAAAGATCATCATGAAAAGAAGATAAAATGTCTATGATACGATCATGGAGGTGAACAACTGAGTTACGAGTTTGGTATACATTTAAGACAATGTGGAAATTGTTTCATAACACATGCGACCTAGAACACCATAGTGTAATTGTGTGTCTATATGTCGTAGTCGTGCTTTATTGGATATGGTGTGTACTATGATGTCTCTTCCTTATTTTCCACTATCATTTTGGGGTTATGCATTAGAGACAACTACATTCACTTTAAATAGGGCACCATCTAAATCCATTGAGACGACACCGTATGAATTATGGTTTGGAGATAAACCTAAGATCTTGTTTCTTAAAGTTTGGGGTTGCAGCGCTTATGTGAAAGTCTTGAGCCATATAAGCTTGAACCCAAAGCGGACAAGTGCGTCTTCGTAGGATAACCTAAGGAAACAATTGGCTACACCTTCTGTCTCAAATCCGAAGGCAAATTCTTTGTTACCAAACAATGGATCCTCTCTAGAGAAGGAGTAACTCTCGAAAGAATTGAGTGGGAGGAAGGTAGAACTTGGTGAGGTTGTTGAACCCTCACTTCAGTTGGAGAGTAGCATGGCGCAGAAAGATGTCACTACAAGAAATATGTCAACTTGTGACCTTCTATCAGTGACCCTAGAAGAAATGGTCGTAAATATATGACCATTTGAGACCAATTGGTCGTAAGCTGTTCGAAGGGCTCCAAACGGTAAACCATAACGACCATTTTGGTCAGAAAGGTTGAAATTTCCTTACACAAAATGGTCGTAAAGAAAACAACACTGGTCCGCTGCCTTATTTCTAGCTGATCACGACCAATATAGATGGTCATAGCCTTGTAAATTGTGGTCGATTGCTATGACTAGGTGCCACCTCCTCAGTTTTGCCTATGTGTCATGTCCATGTGTCAATTTTTGCCCTAGGTTGTGAAACAACCTATATTTCTATCATTCCCAAAATTCCCAAAATATTGACATAAATTCTTTGGATCATATCTTCCTCAAATATGTCAAAAACCTACCTTGCCTAGTTCACAAATTTTTTGACAATATTCATTTTACTATTCTATTCAGAACAACACTTTGTGAAGGAAGTGCTATTTATATTTTCTTTATTTACCCCAAAAAATTTGGGCACTCTTTCCTATCCAAATCATTGCCTCATTACAAAGTTCGGCTCCATTTGACTAGGAAATCTTCCTTGGCAAATTTCCAAAGTTTTTGTTCACCTAGAAGCTTCATGAAGGAAGTACTAGCTACGAACATAATAATGAGTTGAATTTCTTCCGCATCTTATATATGCCCAAATCATAGTTGTCCACAAAATTTCAACCCTATCTCAAAATCCATATGAGCTCAACATCCAATCTTTGTTTGTGGTAATATTTTCAGTTTGTCAAGCAACTATCTTTTATATTGCCTTATAATTGATGAATATTTACCAGGACATGACCCTGCCCATAGAACCTCCCTCCACCAAATTGTAGATGATTTAAATTAGCCAATTTTCCTCAATATTTTTCCCAACGTTCTGTTTAGTGGAGAGCATTGTGAAGGAAGTACCACTTTTATTTATCCAAATGCTATGAAATTTTTTACAGTGACTTTATACGCCCAAATTATCCTCCTCCTCCAAATTTCAGCTCAACCCAATCAAATATGTGAGCCCAACTTCAATTACTATTTTCTGGCCAAATTCATACATTGCAAAGGAAGTGCTATCTAGACCCATCCTATTGCCCTCAAATTTTTTGAGAACTCTTCCATATCCAAATCATTTCCATGTGACAATATTCAGCACCATATTCCTAGTAAATCTTCCTCAGCAAATTTCCAAAGTTTCTATCCAGAGAGAAGCTTTGTGAAGCAAATATATTATATATTACTTCATTATTTCTGAAAATTTTCCAGGGCATGACCATACCTGTTTAACTTACCTACACCAAATTTGAGCTCATTTCATTTATCCAGTTTCTCTCACTAATTTTCCCAAGTTTCTATCTAGAGAACAGCATTGTGAAGGAAGTACCACTTTGGCATGTCCAAATGGTATCAATTTTCTACAGTGCTTTCCTATGCCCAAATAACCATCCTCCACCAAATTTCATCTCAATCCATTCATTATTTCGAGCCCAGCTTCAACGTCCATATTTCTATCCAGTGTGGTACTTTGCAAAGCAACTACCACCTAGGATCCTCCATTTGAGCTAAAAATTTGTGAAGACAGTCTTCTTAGTAGATGATCATCCTCAGAAAAAACTCACGCCCATTGTCCATGGGCATTTCCCGTATCGCTAATCAAACACTTGGCTGCTAATTCATGTTTGAGCATAGGTCAGTCTCCTTGTGAGAATATTTTGTTGTTAGTTTCTTCATATCACCTAGCTGGGGAGTGCCCAACCCACTAGACATTCCTAGGCCGCCCAGAATGCATGGCAAAGCCACGGTCACACGGTGACCACGCGGCGGGCATGCTAGTTTACGCGCTTTGGAGTTGGGGCACTCGGCCACCGTCCAAACCTCGACATATCGCCACCAAACCATGTATTTATGATTAAACAAATACTTATGTAACTAGAAATTGTTTTTTTAAAATATAGAGCAAACTATAAGGCAACTACAGTTCAAATTTGTCTAGGTTCCTAATGAATCGGCAGAGTTTTGTCTTTTTCACTAGAGGTGGATCGAAATCTTCTGACACCCTAATATTTTGTCAAATGTGCATTAAATATGGCCTAATATTTTATAAAAATGATTTTGTCCAATTTTGCAACAAATATTTGGTAGGTCGTTCACAAAAAAAATCATTTTGGGCACTCGAAAAAAGGAAAATATTTTTTTGTGCAGAGAAAATAAAAACTCCCTTACGAACATTGTTTGCCATTTCAACATGCACCCTCGTACACAATATGAGATCATTTGAACAAACTATGCCATGAATGTGGCCATAAGATTGATCATATGGCTTGAAAGCCATGAATCTTCACACATGATAACTCATTTCTGAGAACACTTTTTAAAAATAATTACCTTGTTATAAGTTTATCATTTATCATGGTAACTTGGTCACATATAATGACATAACGCCAAGGTTTTACAATTTTTTGATGTTTTGAATTATTTATGCCCATTTCAAAATGCGGTCGTTACGATGGGCATGACCGTTCATAGATAGGGGTTGAATCTTGCCAAAATTTTGTTTGATCTCTGGTTAAATAGATACTTCTTTACATATAAATCTTTTTTGGAAAAAATAAGGAGCAAACTATGAGGCACCTCTAGTTCAAATTTGACCCGCTTCCAACTGAATCGGTAGAGTTTTGTCTTTTTCACTAGAGGTGGATCGAAAGCTTTTGGCACCATAATATTTTTTCAATTGTGCATTAAATATGGCCTAGTATTTTACAAAATGGATTTGGTTTAATTTTGCAACAAATATATGGTAGGTCCTTCACAAATAAACTCATTTTGGGCACCGGAAAAAAGGAAAATGAATTTTTTGTGCAAAGAAAATGAAAACTCCCTTTGGCAACATTGTTTGACATGTTCAACATGCACCCTTGTGCACAATATGAGATCATCTGAACACACTATGCCATGAATATGGCCATAATAATGATCATTTGGCTTGAAAGCCATGAATCTTCACACATGATAGCTCATTTCTGAGAAAACTTTTTTAAAATAAGTGCCGTATTACAAGTTTATTATTTTTCATGCTAAATTGGTCACATATAATGACACCACGCCCGTTTAAAAATGTTGTCGTAACGACGGGCATGACCGTTCATAGCTAGGGATTGAATCTTGCCACAATTTTGTTGGATCTATGATTAAATAGATACTTCTTTACCTATAAATGATTTTTGGAAAAAAATAAAGAGCAAAATATGATGCACCTCTAGTTCAAATTTGACCCGCTTCCAACTGAATTGGCAGAGTTTTGTCTTTTTCACTAGAGGTTGATCAAAAGCTTTTGGCAAACAAATATTTTGTCAATTGTGCATTAAATATGGCCTAGTATTTTAGAAAATTGATTTGGTCCAATTTTTCAACAAATATATGGTAGGTCCTTCACAAAAAAACTCATTTTGGGTACTTGAAAAATGGAAAATGAAATTTCCGTGCAAAGAAAATGAAAACTTCTTCAAGAAGCATTGTTTGTCATTTTAACATGCAAACTTATGCAAAATATGATGTCATTTGAACAAACTATGCCATGAATGTTGTCTTAAAATTGACAATTTGCCTTGAAATAGCTATTGGGTGCCGGATGTTTGTATTTTTAATAAGCATGGATGGAAACATCTTGACACTCAAAATATGGTATAATATTTTTAAAAAAATGGTGTAGTCCAATTTTGCAACAAATATTTGTTAATTTTTGTAAAAATTTCTAGATATTTGTGTAAAAAAATCAAGTTTCGAGCTAGCCAATGAGAGCCAAGAAAGTGACTTCACGTGGATCACTCGGTTAGACACGATCTAAGCCATCCATCATCACCTATCCATTGGTGAAGCCTCTCCTAAGAAACCAAAACCCTAACCTCCCACTCACCCTCTCATTCTCCCTCACTCTCTAGATCCGATCGAGCCGCCTGACCCTCGGCTCCTTCCTCCCCCTCCCCACCACCACCACCTCCGTCCGCTCCCTTCCACCCGGTGCCACGACCTCCGACCGCTCCCTTCCGCCCCACCCTTGGCTCCTTCCTCCCCTCCCACCACTACCACCTCCCTTCCGCCCCGCTCCCCTGTCTCCTCTCAATAACCCGAGAGAAGATCCATCCATTGAGCCGGAGGAGAGAGATAAGGAGGTGGAGGGGAGATAAGCAGCTCCGGCATCACCTACGGGTCCGTGCTCGAGGTCCAGAAGCAGCCAGCAGAGTGCGGGCGGCGGCTGCTAGCCTCAGAGGACAGGGAGCAGTTGTTCCTCCTCGTGGCTAGTGAGCGCGGCGTCAAGGCGGTGTACGTGACCGAGGCCGTGGAGGAGGAAGGGCCTGTCGCATTGACGCCGTGGTACAGGTGCAAGGTGTGGATGCACATGCGGGCGGACACGGCCACCGGCCACATGGACATCCTGATGTTGGACGCCAAGGTGGAGAGTTGTGTGGTGCCATCAGAGGAGGCAGCCTTCGGCTCGTGTGGCAGGTACCTGCCGGTGCTGGCCGACATGCAAGCACCAGAAGGCGGAGGGGTCGTCATCCGTCTTCGCATCGACAAGGAGGTCAAGGCGAGTAGGAGCCCCCGCTCCCGAGGCTGATCACTTAGTTGCCAGCTTCGCTTTATAAGTACGTATATATATATCTACCATGGCTAGACATTGGCGATTTGATAGTGCATTGGTGGTAGTGATCCAAGGATGGACCTTTGGTTTGGTTGGGCTTTGATGGATTCTGTCCATGGCAACGTTGGCCAATGTATCGTGTAGGCTGATATATGCACCTAATCATTGGATGGTAACTAGTAATCCCACTTCCCTGTTCATTTTACTTGTTTGACTGCTGCAGTTCTTGCGAGGATGAATAAATGTCACTTTGTAGGCACTTGATTGTTTGTCTATGAAAACTGAATGTAGCAGCTAGCTAGGATTTTTTAGTAGATCAACATTCTCAGTACACAACAGGCAAAGTTGCCTGCCATTTTCTCTGAAATTTAAGAGGCACAAATGTCAGTAGATCAACATTTCCGTGGCATACATTGCAATAATTCTATTAGGCTTGCTCGGCTGCTTGTGTTCTTGCTAGGATTCCTAAATGGGACCTTGTAGGATGTTAATTATTGGTGTGTTGAACCTAAAAATGCAGCAGTTATGACTGAATTTCCAATCTACTCCATCATAGTTGCTAAAAATGAAGTAGTGGGTAGTGTGTAGTTGTTCTGACTCTGTAGGATCTTAATTGTTGGTGTCTGAAAACTGAATATTGGATGACCTCCTAAAATTGCTCTCATGCATGGTAAATTAGTGTTTTTGTTTCAAGTTTTAGTCTGTTATTAAAGGTTCATTCCAGTGCAAGAGATATTGTGCATGGTGATGGCCTTCTACTATTTCTTTTTGGTGTGTTTCTCAGATGCTTGTGTTGTATTTATCTTGGCTCAGTAAATAGATATAATCCTTAACTAGCTATGAGGGGACTTTCATGAATCATGTAATCATAGCGTTGATGTGTGGCTGCCGTGCTTCTCTAGATTATTGGTTTACTGTACTGTAAATATATGTGGTCCTTTTATCTAACCATCTTCTTGTGTATGCCTGTTCTTCAACTGCAGGGCATGGAGGTTCTGCTGGCAAAAGGTTCCAGATGTTGTTGGGTCTACCGGTGGCAGCCAGTGTGAACTGCGCTGAGAACACTAGTGCCAAGAACCTCTACATCATCTCTGTGAAGGGAATTAAAGGATGCGTGAACATGCATGATCCAGAGCCGGAGACAGAGGAGTAATTTCGCCATTGATGGACCCAGCGAGAACGGGAATGAGAAGGTTGGGTTCATCAGCCTTAGGTAATAATGCAAATCTCCCACGCTGCCATGTGTATGCTCGCTTGCTCGCGCATGGTTGGTTGGTTTCTAATACTTGTGCTGGGCTGTGCGTCCTGCATTGACGACGCGGAGCAGATCGAGTGGAGTAAGATCTATACCCCCACCGATGTGGTCGTGGTGCCCTACTACACGCTCGCGCCCCCTCCTAAAGGTATCATCTCGTCTCAGATGCTTGTTCCTGTGGTCGATTCATATTCAGTTCAAATGTTAAAGCTAGTATGTGTATTTTTGTGTTTGAATGCTCAACCTTGGATATTGTGTGGGTGCGTCCTCTTCTGCTCCTCGCAGCTAATCTGCTCTAACTTTGGCACCACGCCAAGTGTTGCAGGCTGTGTTCACAAGGAGGACTGAATTCTTTAGATGCCAAAGAGGACTCAATCTGTGTGCGTGTTTGTGTGCAGGCTGCTGCGACGCATTGACGGGTGGAGAAGGCAGATAACAACGAGGAAGCTGCGGCTCATTCTTTTCAGAGCACCTACTGCAGATACAACCACTATAGGTGCAGGTATATCTATAAATGGTTTGCTTCTTTGTTCGCCGCATAAATAAATTGCTACTTATAACAGTGTAAGGTGTAAACCGATATATGAGATATTCATGTGTGGTGGTCTCGCCAGTGGCAAATTACATTTGTGTTGCTCCTTTGTAACGTGATGAAACAAGCACATGTAGTGTGTGATTGAGTGGGTGTTTGTCTATTGTCAACTTATAGTTTCACATCTTTGTTAAATAACAAGCTTGTTCAAGCAATTTTTTTAGCCTCCTCTTTTTTTTCTTCTGGGGCTTTTATAGTCTTGTTTGGTAATTCTGGTCGTACATGTGTAGTCAGTAACCAGTGCTACTACTTAACTCAAAATTTCGTTTACAAAGAAAAGAAAATAATGAGCATTTCTCCACCCAATGTCTGAAGTAGTTCCTGTTGTGTAGTCATCGGCTAGACATATGCATTTCATCAAAATTTGCAGTGATGTTTGTTGCCTAAGAAATTAGAGAATTAGAGTCCTGAGATTTAAATGGTCTGGAGGAGAAACCAATGAATTTAGATTTGAGTAAGAAACCTATTCTGGTTTCAAATAGATAGGTTTATTTTTTTGAAGTATGCATAGATTTGTAACAATGAGCATATGTGGTTATAGGTTTTTGTGATGGTGAGTATAAATATTAAGAAGTGCTCATGCATGCATTAGGACCTTTTATTGTAGTAGCTCGTATGCTCGATGCGTATATCTTCGTCTCTTTACTATTTTGTTAGAACCATAAATCCTGATGCATGATGATAATTGACGAGGATATGTACCTAGGGTAGGGTCTTAGGCACGGCCTACATACCCTACCTAAGGACACCACATGGGAGGACTTGAAGATCAAGCATGAACTTCCAAGTGGATCCTTGGAGACGTTCAAAGCCACTTGACAGTAATCCACTCGGAAGACTCCCGCTCTCACTCGACAGTCGCATATCACTCGGAAGACCTCGCTTTCACTGAACGCCTGAAGACCAGGAGCCATCATCAAGAGCCCAATGGGAAAACGCTAGTTCAATGGTCATTAATAGCTTTTATTATGTACGTTACCTGTAACGGCAGACTTTAATCCCACGACCAGGCCCTTTGATGCAGGGCAGTTGTGAGGGGCAGCGAACTCTATATAAGCCACCCCTCCCCTCCTGCGCAAGGTTTCGCAACCATTCTTGTAACATCCCAAACTTTGGAATGTTATAATAATTATTAGAATGAATGTTTGTTGGTTTGAGTGATTGAATTTGAGTGAAAATTTGAAACTTTTTGAAACTTTTGAAAGTTTATTGAGAGAGAATGAAATGACTTTCCCAAACTTTCACTTTGCATTTTTCTCATCAAGAATTCAAATTCATTTCATCACAAAACCCTAGAGTGAAGATGACACGACTTCTTCCATTTAAAGAAATGAAAAGGGATTTGAAAGTGATTTGAATTTCATTTGAAAAATATTTCAAATTCAGAAAACTTTAAGCAACTCAATGATTTTCATGAGAGAAGATGAAATGACTTCTTCAAATTATATGAAATATGAGTTGGAAGTTTAAAATAAATCTTTGAATAGTGAATGTGAAAATCTCTGGATTTTCTTTTGGAATCATTTCATATTTGGTTCCTATTCCAATTTTCAAAATATTCAAACCCCTGACAAAAATTTGAGAGGAGTAACATGACACTCCACACCAGGGACTTCTTGGTGATTTATTTGAATAATAAAAACCAGGGGTTATTCTGAAAAAAATATTTGCAAAGGGATTTAAAAGCAAAAGGGCAATTTCTAAAAATAATATTCTTTCCAAAGTATTCAAATGCCAGAATAAAAATGTCCATTAAATGGCATTTATTATTATGTTAATTTTGATATAAAATTTGACTATATTTGGAATTTATTCGAATGCATTGAACAAGTTTTATGACTCTGGTAAAATCATAAACAGAAAACGGTAACGGTTTTGTATTAAACGGCCGGCCCAACGGCTTTAAAAGCCGAGGCCGTTACCGGTCGGCCGACCGACGCGTATTCATCGCTCTCTCTCTCGCTGACACCCTGGCCCCACATGCCCGACCGAAACCGTCGCCGGTCATCATCCTCCTCTCGCACCCGACGACATCGCCGGGAACCCCGCGCCGTGATCCATTCCTCCTGTCCCTCCCCTCGACCCCGAGGTCCTATATAAGGAGCCCTGCCTCCACTTGACCCATTCCCCCCCCTTCGCCCCTCTGCCCGTGCCTCTCTCTTGCCGGGATAGCTCGCCGGAGTCCACCACGGCCGCCACACCTTTGCCGCGCCACCGCTCCACCCTGCCCTCCCTGAGCCCTCCCGATCCCATCACCAAGCTCCCCTCGCTCGCCCGCACCTCCCCATCCCCTCTGCCTCGCCGGAGACCCATCAGAACCCCTTCTTTGTCGACACCCGAAACACCACCGCCGCCCCGGAGCTCCTGTCCGTCTACTCCGACGCCCCCGAGCATAACTGATGCCACAGACGTTCTCGCCGTACTCGCCGCCGTCGATTAGTGCCCTCGCCGTCCCCGGAGGACCACCAGAGCGCCGCCCACGTCAACCACGTCGTCTCGGCCTCGCCGGAGAAGCCCTCGCCGGCGACCCCATCCCCACTGTGAGCTCCTCCTCTCCCTGGACCGTCCGATCGTAGATCTACGCGTAGGATTAGATCCATCTTAAAACCGAACCGGTACGCGTTATAGTTCGGTCGACCGCCCATAACACTCCGCACGCACACACCTGGACCAACCAGAGCATGCCACGTAGCCCGCCTGTCCGTTAGTATTAGTTTTTCTTTTTCTGTTTTGTTTTAAAAAACAGAAATAGTTCTGATTTTGTTTTTAGTATATCTTTTATGTTTTTAAATATTTTTAATTGATTCTTGTTGCATTAGGTCACAATTTTATTCTAGTTTCTGTATATGCCTAGTTTGACCATGTTTGAACATTTAAATTTGAATTTGAACAGATTTGATTTAAATTTTGTTTTCTGAATATCTTGAGTTCTAAAATGAATTTTTGAATTATTCTTTTTCCTACTTGTCACTAGTGACCATAGCTATCATTTGGTAGAGTTTGAGAATTTTTATAATAATTTTAAATAGTATTTTCAAACCAAACAGAATCTGTTTAGTTTCATATTAGTTTATTTATATTGATTTACTTTGTTTTATTTTGAAAATCTGAATATGATTTACATTATGTTTTAAATTTCATTTAGTTTTGTTGTTCCAAATCTTAGTAATTTACTTGATGTTAACAAATGATAATTGTTTAGTTTATAAATTTTTATTAAAGGGACCTATAACCTTTTTCAAATAGGTATGGTTGATTACAAGCAAATTCTTTTAACTAAAGTTTCATATAATTAGATTCTGTTTTCAAAGAAAATTTGTAGTAATTCCTTTCTGTTAATAAAAATAATTTAGATTAGTTCTATTATGATAGGAAAACTATATTATTTTCATTAGGTAATATGTTATAAAAACAATTTAGTTTCATAGAAACTCTTTTCACAAAGTTATAGATGACTTAATTATGTTTTACAATAAATGGTTTTACTATTTATTTTCTGTTAACTTAGTGGTTTTATAAAAGTGTTTTCTCTTATGTTAGTGTTTCACTCATTGTTAAGTTTATTAGGCAAACATTTATGTTGTTTTCATAGTTTTAGTTGTTCTTCAAAAGTAATTATTTTGCTAGTAAAATATTACTAAAACCCTTTTATTATATTTTACTTTGTTTTGGGCTTTGTGTTACTTTTGAATTTGTTGGAGTTTTGTGTTTCAACTTTTGTCTTAAGTATTTCCTTCATCAACCTTGTTGCTTTTGTTTTGTGTTACTTTTTGTTAGAATTGATTGCTAGTATGATTGCTTATATGTATGTAATGTTTGTTATAGATTTTCATCGGAGAGTAACGAATAATCTATCAAGTTATTTCTGAGAGCGATCTTTATCTTCATCAACAATACAGGCAAGTTCACTTTGACCATCTTTTCATACCTATATTTTATTGCATGTAGTGACATCATTCAACAGATCCCTTCCGTAGTGTTATTGAAATTCTTGTAGTTGAGTAGAATGCATGAGGTAGGAACCCACCACTTGTTACTAAAGCCCCGGGAACGCTAGTTAGTGCAATGCTATGCTAAAGTAGACGGGTTCTGGTATGAGTGTTCGTGAGTGGTGTGAAGAAGGACTCCACGTCAAAACGACGACTTCATGAAGACATCTTCAAGTCCTGCATCTTCAAGACTTCAAGACTTCAAGACTTGAGAAGACAAGTTTTCAATACACACTACTGGGTGAAGGATGGTTGATTGGGCATCCTTGGAGAAACCAGTGGATGGCCGGGATGCATGGAGAAGCGCCATGACATCTTGCGGAAAGCTTCACCCAGACTCAAAGAGAAGGATGAATACTTCATGCCCGGAAGCTTATCTGTGTAGCCACAAGTCATTATGGACTCTGGCTTGGTTGATCTTTGTAGTGACTCTGCTGGGCAGTGCTACGAGATGTAGTCGATGTTAGGATTGGGATGGGCACTGTCGGACAGTCAGGGAAGCACTCTGGAAGACCATGTTTCTTTCATCCTCTTCTCAAACACCAGGCAGTGCGAGGACTTACCAGGAGGGAAAGAATCTTGTGGGTAAAGTACACAACACTCTGCAGAGTTAAACCTAATCGATTAGCCGTGTCCCCGGTTACGGACAATTTGAGCTTCTAAACTTGGATCTATCTCTGAACTCTCAACACTGGACTGATAACTAATTGTGGGCAACTTATGATACTTATGGGCATTGAGACATTGGTTGGCGGAACCATGTCATGATAGGTAACTCCATAGTGAACTTCCTGATATTCCTTTGTTGTAGGAAAATAAAATCAGCTTTTACGCAAAAACTCAGACACAGAGCCACAAAGCCTTTGCATATAGAATAGTCTTTATTTTTCTGTTCTACTATGGCGAGCTTGCCAGTACATTCAATGTACTGACCTACACGGCTGCAACGTCTTATGTTGCAGATACTCTTCTACGACAGGTAAGAGTACGATTCAGGGTTACGGTCCGCAGTCAACTTGCCGTTGGTGTTATTGGGACTCCACTCCCGTTGACTGTATCCGCTGCTATTTTAAGGTATATATCAGTTTTACGTTATTTACATGTGATTGCACTTTGATATATACATTGATGTACTGTGTGTGCCAGCATACTGATCCAGGTATGGCACAGAACACACAGAGGCTTGACTCGTTTTGAGTCGGGTCGCTACAGAAATGGTATCAGAGCACATGTTGACTGTAGGACGTGACCCTAGAAACTGGAAAGCCCTTAGGAAATGATTTCTCGAAAACTTTGTTTTCAAAAAGATCTTCTACTTCTCATCCTTTCTGAGTTTTATCAAATAGTTAGACAATACTTTTTCCCTTGACCCCCACTAAAGATCAACTGAAGCCACTCCAAGAAGGACAAGATATCAGACAACTGGTGACCAACTCCGACAAAGATGTATTCCATTATGGAAAGAGCTACAAAAAGGATTGAAGATTATACTGATCTGAAGAAATTGAAGGCCATGAAGAATTTCCAAGATATTATGCCCCTAGAAGACCAAACCCATGTTGTATACTTATGATAGATACGATGATTTGTGAACTGTCATTTGAGTGTCACTTTTATTTTCGACAGACACAACAAAAAAAATCTATTTTCAAAACCATTGTTTGTATTGTGTGTATCCCCTCCTTTCTCTCTCTTGCTTCTCATCCCAAAACCTTGACCCCAATAGATGGCATATGAAGCTGGACTTGTACTTTCTGGACCAATGACCCAGCTAGAGGCAGAAGTATGGATACACAACATGGAGAATCACTTCAGGAGCAACTCGATAGCACAGAAGTATGAGGTTCAATATGCTCTCCAGCACTTTACACAAAGTGCCACAACTTGGTGGAAAATGCATCATGCCATACAAGGATTTAATGGAGCAAAGAATTGGGAAGAACTCAAGAAGACTCTGTTAAGATCCCGTCTCATTCAGAATCATTGTGTTATCCCGATGAAGAAGACCCGAGCATGCAAAATCTGTGGAGAGATAGGACACACCCAAGAAGAACACAAGGAAGGATGTCCTTATTGTGAATAAAATCACCCTGCTGAGGAATGCCCAACTGGGCAGGTGACATGTTTCTTGTGTGAAGGAACCAACCACTACCCGGCTCAATGCCAAATATACCCCAAGGTACAGGAAGTCATCAAGCAACAGAAGGAAGCCATGAAGGAAGCCTTCAGAGGAGAATTTGGAGAATTTGTGATGAAGAAAGATATTGAAGACCCCGATGGAGAAGGATTAACCAGATTTTACTCAAATGTCTGCTATACATGTGGAGAAGAAGGACATTTCTCACAGGACTGTACAAAGGAAAGAAAAGAGTATCTGGGAGATTTTTCGACAGAAGAAGTGGAGTTTGATCCACAGGAAATTGAACTTTTGATCGGAACCAAGGAACCCAAGAAGAGAAACCGAAGACGTCCTCTGAACAACCCAATTTCTATGAAGAAGGATCTGAGTCAGATCATGTGTTTCAGGTGCAAGAATTTAGTCCACTATGCCGATAAGTGTCCAAGAAAGGAACCAGAACTCCCAAGAGCAAAAACCAACATCAAGAAGACCCGAGATATGTCAGAAATCATTTGTTTTCAGTGCAAGAAGACAGGACACTACTCCTATACCTGTCCAGAGAAGAATGGCTAAGCATGAGTAGTCTGAGTTTTGGATTCTGGAAGTAATAAATGTAATAGGTAGCACTCTTACAATTTTGGAGTTATGTAATGGAAGTCTCAGAGTCTGTAAATAAATTCATGAGTCAATGGAAATTATGGTGTCATGATTTATCTTATGTTGAAATATGTGAGTTGTTACTCTATGAACAAAGATGTCTTACCATTTTCAAGGATATGAGAAAAAAATTGGTCTATGCAGACATGTGTGCATTTCATTTTAAGTGTGGTAGTAACCACAGGTACCTTTTCCGGATTAAGGAGTTTGGATAAGTGAATACAGATGAAGAGAATGTGGAATCATATCCAAACTGTGTGGATGATAACCTTTGTGACAAAGTGATTTTGAAGTTGGAATATTGAGAAAAAGAATGATTGTGATGAAACCATACCCAAGGTTAAACACACCAATGGAAAATAAAATGGATTTCGTAGAGAGGAATTTAGACAAGAATAAGTCTGTGATTTGTTACCTCAAGAGTATAATGGAATGAACTGAAGGTAATATTGTAATATGGAACGATAGTAACCCCACGGGTGAGATGAAGTTGTTCAAGAATTCAAGTGAATCCACAAGTCACTGACCTCAAGATTGATAAGGATCAAGCCCCACCTTGGTGAAGGAAGAAACTTGGAAGAAGCTACGACTGATCAGCAATCGTTTTCTTGGGAGTTTACGAAAACCTGAGAGTTGTGAAGGAACGCTAGATCTTTTGTTCAGCTTGCAGAAATCGAAGGATTTATCCGAACTTTGTTCGTTGACAAGAGAAATTTCTGCAACGCTTGTGAGGAAGACCAAGTGTTAGAATACGATATTCACTAAACCTTATACAAGGTAATGATTTCAGTGCGACATGGTTTGGCCACCATGATGACTTACTCTTATCATTCTCTTGCTATTCGGAATGGTAAATCTGAGTGACTTCCCCATAGTAAAGAGACGACGTTCTTTGAAGCTTTTGTTTAAGCCTTAGAATGGTATGATGAAAACCCCTTGTACATGACAGTTGCTGTCACACGTAGGAATTTTTACGGTGAGGAATGAAGCCAAGACCCATTTTCACTGCAGGATAACCACTAATGGTAGACCACCATGAGATTATCGATAA
This sequence comes from Hordeum marinum, assembly GCA_022496015.1. NCBI lineage: Eukaryota > Viridiplantae > Streptophyta > Magnoliopsida > Poales > Poaceae > Hordeum > Hordeum marinum. The sequence goes on along the minus strand of CM039673.1, from coordinate 365,831,795 downwards.
GTTATTTAGAATGATCACGAGACCTGTCAGTTATAAGACCCAGTATTGGAGGAAGTACACCTTGTTGTGAGGACACAAGATTTTGATATAACCAAAGATCATCACCAAGGAAGATGCTGTGAAGAATGTGAACAGATAGAGGCTGCATAGGACTATCAAGATTTTGAAGGACTAGTAACTCTCATTTCAAGTGTGGTAGACCCACATTTCCAGGTCAATGGAGTTTTGTTGGAAGACCCCACACCTTCTTGGTCAATGTATTTGTTAGAAAAACCCCAAACCCTAACCTTTTCTTTCTAGCCCTTTCGAATCTCGAGTACGAGATTCATTTTAAGTGTGGTAGGTTTGTAACATCCCAAACTTTGGAATGTTATAATAATTATTAGAATGAATGTTTGTTGGTTTGACTGATTGAATTTGAGTGAAAATTTGAAACTTTTTGAAACTTTTGAAAGTTTACTGAGAGAGAATGAAATGACTTTCCCAAACTTTCACTTTGCATTTTTCCCATCAAGAATTCAAATTCATTTCATCACAAAACCCTAGAGTGAAGATGACACGACTTCTTCCATTTAAAGAAATGAAAAGGGATTTGAAAGTGATTTGAATTTCATTTGAAAAATATTTCAAATTCAGAAAACTTTAAGCAACTCAATGATTTTCATGAGAGAAGATAAAATGACTTCTTCAAATTATATGAAATATGAGTTGGAAGTTTAAAATAAATCTTTGAATAGTGAATGTGAAAATCTCTGGATTTTCTTTTGGAATCAATTCATATTTGGTTCCTATTCCAATTTTCAAAATATTCAAACCCCTGACAAAAATTTGAGAGGAGTAACATGACACTCCACACCAGGGACTTCTTGGTGATTTATTTTAATAATAAAAACCAGGGGTTATTCTGAAAAAAATATTTGCAAAGGGATTTAAAAGCAAAAGGGCAATTTCTGAAAATAATATTCTTTCCAAATTATTCAAATGCCAGAATAAAAATGTACATTAAATGGCATTTATTATTCTGTTAATTTTGATATGAAATTTGACTATATTTGGAATTTATTCAAATGCATTGAACAAGTTTTATGACTCTGGTAAAATCATAAACAGAAAACGGTAACGGTTTTGTATTAAACGGCCGGACCAACGGCTTTAAAAGCCGAGACCGTTACCGGTCGGCCGACCGACGCGTATTCATCGCTCTCTCTCTCGCTGACACCCTGGCCCCACGTGCCCGACCGAAACCGTCGCCGGTCATCCTCCTCCTCTCGCACCCGACGACATCGCCGGGAACCCCGCGCCGTGATCCATTCCTCCTGTCCCTCCCCTCGACCCCGAGGTCCTATATAAGGAGCCCTGCCTCCCCTCGACCCATTCCCCCCCTTCGCCCCTCTGCCCGTGCCTCTCTCTTGCTGGGATAGCTCGCCGGAGTCCACCACGGCCGCCACACCTTTGCCACGCCACCGCTCCACCCTGCCCTCCCTGAGCTCTCCCGAGCCCATCACCAAGCTCCCCTCGCTCGCCCGCACCTCCCCATCCCCTCTGCCTCACCGGAGACCCATCAGAACCCCTTCTCCGTCGACACCCGAAACACCACCGCCGCCCCGGAGCTCCTGTCCGTCGACTCCGACGCCCCGAGCCTCACTGACGCCACCGACGTTCTCGTCGTACTCGCCGCCGTCGATTAGTGCCCTCGCCGTCCCTGGAGGACCACCAGAGCGCCGCCCACGTCAACCATGTCGTCTCGGCCTCGCCGGAGAAGCCCTCGCCGGCGACCCCATCCCCACTGTGAGCTCCTCCTCTCCCTGGACCGTCCGATCGTAGATCTACGCGTAGGATTAGATCCAACTTAAAACCGAACCGGTACGCGTTATAGTTCGGTCGACCGCCCATAACACTCCGCACGCACACACCTGGACCAACCAGATCATGCCACGTAGCCCGCCTGTCCGTTAGTATTAGTTTTTCTTTTTCTGTTTTGTTTTAAAAAACAGAAATAGTTCTGATTTTGTTTTTAGTATATCTTTTATGTTTTTAAATATTTTTAATTGATTCTTTTTGCATTAGGTCACAATTTTATTCTAGTTTCTGTATATGCCAAGTTTTACCATGTTTGAACATTTAAATTTGAATTTGAACAAATTTGATTTAAATTTTCTTTTCTGAATATCTTGAGTTCTAAAATGAATTTTTGAATTATTCTTTTTCCTACTTGTCACTAGTGACCATAGCTATCATTTGGTAGAGTTTGAGAATTTTTATAATAAGTTTAAATAGTATTTTCAAACCAAACACAATCTGTTTAGTTTCATATTAGTTTATTTATATTGATTTACTTTGTTTTATTTTGAAAATCTGAATATGATTTACATTATGTTTTAAATTTCATTTAGTTTTATTGTTCCAAACCTTAGTAATTTACTTGATGTTAACAAATGATAATTGTTTAGTTTATAAATTTTTATTAAAGGGACCTATAACCTTTTTCAAATAGGTATAGTTGATTACAAGCAAATTCTTTTAACTAAAGTTTCATATAATTAGATTCTGTTTTCAAATAAAATTTGTAGTAATTCCTTTCTGTTAACAAATGCTTAGTTAATAAAAATAATTTAGATTAGTTCTATTATGATAGGAAAACTATATTATTTTCATTAGGTAATATGTTATAAAAACAATTTAGTTTCATAGAAACTCTTTTCACAAATTTATAGATGACTTACTTATGTTTTACAATAAATGCTTTTACTATTTATTTTCTGTTAACTTAGTGGTTTTACAAAAGTGTTTTCTCTTATGTTAGTGTTTCACTCATTGTTAAGTTTATTAGGCAAACATTTATGTTGTTTAGGATGTTGTTTTCATAGTTTTAGTTGTTCTTCAAAAGTAATTATTTTGCTGGTAAAATATTACTAAAACCCTTTTATTATATTTTACTTTGTTTTGGGTTTGGTGTTACTTTTGAATTTGTTGGAGTTTTGTGTTTCAACTTTTGTCTTAAGTATTTCCTTCATCAACCTTGTTGCTTTTGTTTTGTGTTACTTTTTGTTAGAATTGATTGCTAGTATGATTGCTTATATGTATGTAATGTTTGTTATAGATTTTCATCGGAGAGTAACGAATAGTCTATCAAGTTATTTCTGAGAGCGATCTTTATCTTCATCAACAGTACAGGCAAGTTCACTTTGACCATCTTTTCATACCTATGTTTTATTGCATGTAGTGACATCATTCAACAGATCCCTTCCGTAGTGTTATTGAAATTCTTGTAGTTGAGTAGAATGCATGAGGTAGGAACCCACCACTTGTTACTAAAGCCCCGGGAATGCTAGTTAGTGCAATGCTATGCTAAAGTAGACGGGTTCTGGTATGAGTGTTCGTGAGTGGTGTGAAGAAGGACTCCACGTCAAAACGACGACTTCATGAAGACATCTTCAAGTCCTGCATCTTCAAGACTTCAAGACTTCAAGACTCGAGAAGACAAGTTTTCAATACACACTACTGGGTGAAGGATGGTTGATTGGGCATCCCTGGAGAAACCAGTGGATGGCCGGGATGCATGGAGAAGCGCCATGACATCTTGCGGAAAGCTTCACCCAGAGTCAAAGAGAAGGATGAATACTTCATGCCCGGAAGCTTATCTGTGTAGCCACAAGTCATTATGGGCTCTGGCTTGGTTGATCTTTGTTGTGACTCTGCTGGGCAGTGCTACGAGATGTAGTCGACGTTAGGATTGGGATGGGCACTGTCGGACAGTCAGGGAAGCACTCTGAAAGACCATGTTTCTTTCATCCTGTTCTCAAACACCAGGCAATGCGAGGACTTACCAGGAGGGAAAGAATCTTGTGGGTAAAGTACACAACACTCTGCAGAGTTAAACCTAATCGATTAGCCGTGTCCCCGGTTACGGACAATTTGAGCTTCTAGACTTGGATCTATCTCTGAACTCTCAACACTGGACTGATAACTAATTGTGGAAAACTTATGATACTTATGGGCATTGAGACATTGGTTGGCGGAACCATGTCATGATAGGTAACTCCATAGTGAACTTCCTGATATTCCTTTGTTGTAGGAAAATAAAATCAGCTTTTACGCAAAAACTCAGACACAGAGCCACAAAGCCTGTGCATATAGAATAGTCTTTATTTTTCTGTTCTACTATGGTGATCTTGCCAGTACATTCAATGTACTGACCTACACGGTTGCAACGTCTTATGTTGCAGATACTCTTCTATGACAGGTAAGAGTACGATTTAGGGTTACGGTCCGCAGTCAACTTGCCGTTGGTGTTATTGGGACTCCACTCCCGTTGACTGTATCCGCTGCTATTTTAAGGTATATATCAGTTTTACGTTATTTACATGTGATTGCACTTTGATATATACATTGATGTACTGTGTGTGCCAGCATACTGATCCAGGTATGGCACAGAACACACAGAGGCTTGACTCGTTTTGAGTCGGGTCGCTACAATTTTAATATCTATACTCCACTCGACATAAGGCTCCCGAGCACCGAGACGTAGGGCTGTTACCACCACGAGAGGGGCCTGAACTCATACATCTTTGTGTACATCCTCGCCGTAGCTAGGACGCTGCGCTTTCCCTTCGTACCCCTACCATCTACTATCAGGCTCGTTCCCACGACAGTTGGCGCCCACCATGGGGTAGGCGTCTAAGCGACTTCCGGCGAGGTTGCGGTTTTCATCCTTCAACATGTCTTCCGGCGGTGTTTTTGCTCTAGGCCACGAGATCTGTTTCAGAGCGCTCACCTTCATCATCGACGATTTGGCATGGATCCAGGAGGCGCCTCTCCATGTCCAGGCGCTCCTGGTCCGTGGGGCTGCGCACTTCCGCGTGAGCCCCTACAGCGTGTTGCTGCGTCAGCCGTCGACCCCCTATGTGTCGGCTCCTCTCGCTATTCGTGGTTGCAAGCGGTCCGGCCGCTCACGACTCCAGCAGTGGGTCGAACATGCAGCAGCGCGTCAAGCTTCTCCGCAGGTTGCAGCGCTCGATCCCGCCGAGTCCCTTCACGGTGTGTTTGAGTTGTATTCCGATCCATCCGATGTGCCTTCCGAGTGTGAAAGTTGTGATCCCGCAGCGGAGGTCTTGATGGCGGGCTCTCATCAGAGTTAATCACCTGGCTTCGTTCGTGTCAAGCGCGAGGCTGGAGGTCCGTCGAACATGAAGCTGCGTTGTGATGAGGAGGTCCTCCATACCCCCATGGTTGGCGCGACTGCTGAGGCCCAAGCTTTGGAGGCCGCACGCATTCGTCTGGAAGAGCTCCAGGCAGAGATTGACAAGCGCGCTCGCCAGCGCCCGCCGCGCCTCAGTCGACGTCATCGACAACTGTTTCCGATTGGATCTCACGATGGCAGTGAGGTATACCGAACTCCTGTGCTAAATGTTGTTGTTGTTGGTAGGATAGTGGATTCCATTCAGCCGTCCCGGTCAGAGGCTGGTAGAGGGCTGTTGCAGATCAGGGTGCTGTTGGATGCAGCGCAACGTCGGAATTCAGCAGTTTCTCAGTTCCGTAACGGGATATATAGTAATTCACCCAAGGCAGATACCGTTCAGTCGGCACATAGCCCTGGATCGCCCTTGTGTCGTTGAGGATAGAGATCAGCATCACTGCGAAGACCACCGTCGAGTGCCCACTCCTCCGCGGAGTGGTCCGTACGCGCCTCGGCGCCAGGACGATAGGCACTCCTGTGGTGATGAGCGGGAAGCGGACTTTGACACCCGCACCTATCTGGTTCAGAAGCGGATCGACAAGAGCAGAGCCTACAGGTGAGGACTCGACAGAGATGTTGCGAGTGGAAGCTCAGCTATGGTGCCTGGTCCTGAGTGTTTTAGCAGAGCTATACGTTCTGCAGAGATTCCCCCCAATTTCAGAATGTCGGCGGGGATCGGAAAGTTTTCTGGTGAAACAAAACCAAAGACTTGGTTAGATGATTATCGAGTGGCTGTGCAAATTGGTGGCGGAAATGACAATGTCGCAATGAAGCACCCGCCCCTCATGTTGGATGGTTCAGCTCGAGCTTGGTTGTATCGTTTGGCTCCTTCTAGCATACATTGTTGGGAAGATCTTGCCCGAGTGTTTGTCCAGACCTTTGAGGACACTTGCAAGCGCCCCGTGGGTCTGGTCGACATACAGCACTGCGTCCAGAAACCCAATGAAACCTTAAGGGATTATATTAAGCGATGGCCACCCTGCATCATACGATGGAGAAAGTGTCAGAACACCAAGTTGTTTGTGCCTTCAAGGCCGGTGTGAGATAGAGGGAGTTGTACCTGAAGTTCGGGCGCACTGGTGACATTTCACTCGGCAAGATGCTGGAAATTGCCACTCGCTATGCTAATGGAAAGGAAGAAGACCACCTCCATCGCGACAAAGGAAAAGCAGTCGCCAACGAGTCTGGTGGCGGCAACAATCGGAAACAAAAGCGAAAGGCTGAAGACCCGGCTCCGGCAGAGGCAGCAGCACTAGCGACTGACTCAAAGAACAAGGGCAAACCCAAAGCTCAGTATGCCCCCAAGAAGGAGAAAGGTCAATAAGGAACTGATATCTTGAACCAACCGTGTGTAATTCACACGAGGAAAGATGGAGAGGGCAACCTAATTTTTCCCAAGCGCACCACTCGATAGTGTCGAACCCTTATCCAGCAATTCAAGGGAGACCAGTCGAGTGCGAAGTCTCCTGAAAAAGAAGATGAAGACGAGGAAAAAGAAACATTCCCAGATGTCACTACAACACTAGTGATCTTCGCTGATGTCGATAGCAAGAGTCGTCTGAAAGTCATCAATAGAGAAATCAACATGGTTGTGCCACACACCTCCACCTACCTCAAATGGTCTCAATATGCTGTCACATTCAACCAGACAGACCATCCTGCTCGTGTGGCCACTCCCGGTCGACAAGCTCTGGTAGTCGATCCGGTGGTGCAGGGGACTCTACTCAAAAAGGTCCTCATGGACGGCGACAGCGGCTGAACATTCTATATGCGGATACCCTGAAAGGGATGGGCATTCGGAGATAGCAAAAAATTCCGAAAAGAAAAGTTGACATTTGAAGTCGTGGATTTTAAGAGTGCTTAGCACGCCATCTTGGATTGACCCACAAATGCACGTTTCATGGCCCGACCATGTTATGTGTATCTCAAGTTGAAAATGCCAGGCCCTAAGGGTGTGATCACGGTCACTGGCAATCGACAGTGGGCCAAAGAGTGTCTGTAGCAAGGATCCAAGATCGTCGATCAATAGCTGGCCATGGTCGAGCTGGAAGAGTACAAGAAAACCGCTAACCCTGCTGATTTGCTCCGTGCAAAAAAGCCGGCTTCAGAGTCGACATTTCAGTCGGCAGGGGAAGTGAAGAAGCTGCACATCCACCTGACGGATCCAACTGCTGCCCCGACAAGTATCTCAACAACACTCGACAGTAAATAGGAAGCCAAGCTCATCCAGTTCCTCCGTGAGAACTGGGATATCTTTGCATGGAAGCCTCCTGAAATGCCGGGGATTCCCAGGGAGCTGGCTGAGCATCGTCTACGAGTGGATCCGAAGGCCAAGCCCGTCATGGAGCATTTGCGTCGACCCGTGGCGGAGAAGCTCAAGGCAATCGGAGAAGAAGTGGCTCGTCTCTTGCAAGCCAAGTTCATTCAAGAGATTTACCACTCCGAGTGGCTCTCGAATGTTGTGATGGTTCCCAAGAAAGATAAGTCGTTGCGCATGTGCATTGACTTCAAACATCTCAATAAGGTGTGCCCAAAAGACCATTTTCCGCTCCCCCGCATAGATCAAATTGTTGACTCAACAGCGGGGTGCAAGCGTTTACCGTTTTTGGATGCCTACTCTAGGTACCATCAGATCCATCTGTATGGCCTGGACGAAATAAAAACAGCCTTCATCACCCCGTTTGGGTGCTTTTGCTACATCACCATGCCTTTTGGTCTTAAGAATGCTGGTGCTACTTTTATGCGCATGATTCAGAAATGTTTACTCGACCAGATCCCTCGGAATGTCGAGGCGTACATGGACGATATAGTTGTCAAGTCCCGCAAAGGTTCCGACCTGCTGGCTGACTTGGCTGAGACATTCGCCAATCTGAGGCGATTCGACATAAAGCTGAATCCGGCCAAATGTACCTTCGGTGTCCCTGGCGGCAAGTTGCTCGGTTTTCTCGTTTACGAGCGAGGAATTGATGTCAATCCCGAGAAGATCGGCGCCATTACCCGTATGAAGACTCCCGTGCGAGTGCACGACGTTCAGAAGCTCATAGGTTGCTTGGCAGCATTGAGTCGATTCATTTCTCGTCTTGGTGAGAAGGCTCTGCCCTTACATCAATTGATGAAGAAGTCCGACACATTCGACTGGACTCCCGAAGCCGAAGCAGCGTTTGTTGAGCTCAAAGCCCTGCTCTCCACCCAGCCGGTGCTTGCCGCTCCTGCCAGCAAAGAGCCCTTGCTCCTGTACATCGCGGGCACAAATCAAGTCGTCAGTACAGTGCTGACTGTCAAGCGAGAAGAGGAGGGTAAAGCCTATAAAGTCCAGCAGCCAGTTTATTATGTCTTAGAAGTATTGTCCCCCTCAAAGCAAAGATATCCACACTATCAGAAGCTGGTGTATGGTATTTACCGATTAGCGAAGAAGGTGGCACATTATTTCCAAGACCATTCGATCTCAGTCGTCAGTGATGCTTCTTTATACAAGATTTTCAATAATCGTGATGCATCAGGTCAAGTGGCTAAATGTGCAATTGAGCTTGGACACTTTGACATCAGATTTGAGGGCAAGAAGGCAATCAAGTCCCAAGCATTGGCAGATTTCATGGCCGAGTGGACTGAACAGCAACATCCCATCCAAGTTCACTCGACACATTGGACAATGTTCTTCGATGGCTCCAAAATGTTGAATGGGTCCGGCACTGGTGTTGTTTTGATATGCCCCAGAGGCAACAAGCTCAGCTATGTCTTGCAGATTCATTTTGATTCCTCCAACAATGAGGCAGAATATGAAGCACTTTTGTATGGGTTGCCATGGCTATCTCACTCGGCATCAAGTGCGTGATGGTTTATGGCAACTCAGATTTGGTGGTGAATCATGTGATGAAAGAATGGGATGTTAGAAACCCCGCCATGACCGGATACTGCAATGCAGTCTGGAAGTTGGAGAAGAAATTTGAAGGCCTGGAACTTCACCATGTTCCTCGACTGAAAAATCAAGCTACTAATGAGCTATCCAAGATTGGTTCCACTCGATGGCCTGTCCTGAGCGGGGTGTTCCTGGAGCATTTGCACGCTCCTTCGATTCAAGAGGATCCCTTCACCGAAGAGCCCCCACAAGCTTTAAGCTCCTTTGACTTGACTGAAGTCGATGTTCCTGCTGTGATTGACTTGGTCATGGAGATACTAGTTATCATTCCCGACTGGACTGTGTCGTACATTGCCTATATCCTCAGAGAAGAGCTCCCTAAAGATGAAGCAGAGGCTCGATAGATTGTGTGCAGGTCCAAGGCTTTCACTATGATGGGAGATCAGCTATTCAGAGAGAGCGTGACTAGTGTCACCCAGCGCTGCCTTTCCCCCGAGGAAGGTCGGATGATTCTAGATGAAATCCACTCGGGAACTTGCGGCCATCATGCGTCTTCAAGGGCGATCGTCGCTAAAGCATACCGAGCTGGTTTTTACTGGCCACGAGTTAATGAGATGGCTAAGGACATCATTGATCACTGTGAAGGCTGCCAGTTCTATGCGAATCTGTCACACAAGCCAGCGTCTGCTCTGAAGACAATCCCTCTCGCTTGGCCATTTGTAGTTTGGGGACTCGACATGGTTGGCCCTTCCGACCTGGAAAAGGAGGATTCACCCACCCGTTGGTAGCAGTCGACAAATTCACTAAGTGGATTGAGGCCAAGCCCATCAAGAAGCTGAATTCCCGCACGGCGGTCACGTTCATGAGGGAGATCATTATCCGGTATGGCATTCTGCCCAGCATCATCATGGACAATGGCACTAATTTTGACTCGGAAGAATTTAGGATATTCTGTAACTCCTAAGGCACCCGAGTGGATTACGCTTCTGTTGCACATCCTCAAACCAATGGGCAAGTTGAGCGGGCTAATGGTCTCATTCTGCAAGGTCTGAAGCCTCGTCTCATGGGCGATTTGGATCATGTCGCTGGTGTGTGGGTAACTGAGGTGCCGTCTATTTTGTGGGGATTGAGGAAAATGCCTAATCGGTCGACTAGACGAACTCCTTTCTTCCTTGTCTACGGTGCTGAAGCCATATTGCTGAGTGACTTGGCCCACAATTCTCCTCGAGTGGAACTATATACTGAAGCTGAAGCTGAACAGGCCAGACAGGATGGGGTAGATCTTCTGGAGGAGGAGCGTGAGATGGCTCTGATCCGGACCACTGCCTATCAGCAAGACCTATGGTGCTTCCATGCAAGGAATGTAAAAAGCCAAGCGTTCCATGAAGGAGATTTGGTGCTCCGAGTGAATCAACACTGACCTCACAAGCTTGCTCCTGCATGGGAAGGCCCTTTTGTCGTCACTAAGGTGCTAAACAATGGAGCCTATCACCTATATAATCTCATGAAACAGATAGACGAGCCACGAGCCTAGAATGCAGACCTGCTTTGGCGTTTTTACACATGAGACAAGAGTTTTCTGATGTAATAAGAGTACTTCATCAATGCAATTCGTGTTTCTGTGATTAATACTTCATCGATTCTAACTGTGCAGTTACATTCTTGGGGATTCTCTGAGTGATGAGCAACCCTCACACTCGGGGGCTTAGCTGCAAAACATGTTTCGCCTAAGTTAAAAATCCTGTCGGGTGGATAGCAATCCATTCACTCGACGACCTATTTGCGAATCCGTCTTCACTTAGGTTCAAAAAAATACTCCGAGTGATGGGCAATCCTCACACTCGGGGGCTTAGTTGCAAAACACGTTTTGCCTAAGTGAAAAACCTCGTCGAGTGGATAGTAATCCATTCACTCGACAACTTAGCTATGAATCGACATTCGCCTAAGTTCAAATATACTTCGAGTGATGAGGAATCCTCACACTCGAGGACTTAGCTGCGAAACACGTTTCGCCTAAGTTAAAAAAATCGTCGGGTGGATAATAATCCATTCACTCGACAGTTTAGCTACAAATCGACATTCGCCTAAGTTCAAAAATACTCCGAGTGATGAGCAATCCTCACACTCGGGGGGGCTTAGCCGCGAACACGCTTCGCCTAAGTTAAAAACAAACTCAGTCGAACAGACGATCGAAAGCCAAATTCGAACAAAATCCAAAGGGTAAACCACAGATAAACGTTTCGTATGAAAGGAAATGTGCTCAGACCCAAGGCCTGAACGGAGTTTTTAAGGATACAAATCCACTTGGCATACCGAGGCAAATATAATTGTTTCTTTCAAAGACAAGTTTTTCAAGCAGGAGACGGACTGGCGGGCTCGACGAAAGTGTCCAGGTCGATGCCGTCGGCGATTCTAATGGCCGCTTCAATAAAGGTCTCCATGAAGTCCTCAAACTGGAGTTTCTTCGTGTTGACCACCTGAAGCTCCTTTAGCCTGTCCTCCTTCACGTCCTTGCAATGGACCCTGACGAGTGATAACGCCATGTCGGCCCCACGACGAGCGGCAGATTTCTTCTAGGCCTGCACTCGACTTGGAAGTTCGTCCAGGCGAGCCATCATAGAGTTGACGTCGAGCTGAAGGATGTCCTCTGGCCATAGCTCTTTTCGATTCTCTCCATCGCATACTTCAACTGGACAAGATACGCCTGGACGCCCTGGAGCCGGAAATTGAGTTGGAGCATGTTCATGGCCACCACGTCTGCAACAAGAGACTTGGTGGGATCCAGATTGGGCTCAACCTCCTCCATCTCTTTCTCAAAGTCTTGGAAGAATTTTGTTGAACAATGGGGAATGGGAGGAGAATTGGTGAACTGCGACCCTTAAAGATTTTACAAAGCTCAGTCGACAAAAATACTTATCGTTGAGCAGAATATACATCTTCCTCGAGAACTCACCCAAATGCCTCTCCAGGCCATTGCTCCTCTTGTTCAGCTGCTCGGCCCTTTTGATGAGGTCCGCGCGCTCCTGCTTCAGCTTGGTGTTCTCCTCTTCCAGCTTCTGGGCAGCCGCCAGCTTCTGATCTGCAGCTTCAGTTTTGTCCCTGGTCACCCGTTGGGCTTCTGCGAGTGCCTTGTCCTTCTCCTCCAGTGCCTTGTTCATGGAATCTAAAGAAACAACATTGTTGAGTCGCGCTTGGAGTCGACGGTTTTCATTGCGCATGTCTGTTCGAGCGAGAGCACTCGGTTCAAAACATGGAAAGTGAAGATGGGAATGCTGACAGTCGATAGTAATTACCTCCCAAAGACTTCAGCTCAGCATGCGCTCTCTCCAGGGCGTTGTTGGGAACCGCTAGATCCACCTGCAATCGGTTCCTCTCATCCTCCATGTCCTTATACTACGTCCCAAGATCGCAAGCCATCTGGAACCCACAAAAGAGAGGATTCCAATGAGCAAGTAGTTCATGGACAGTCGACTGAGTTATGAACACCGGCCAATGATCATCTTGGAAGAATTCAAGCAGAAAATCCACTCGACATGTCGAGTGACTCTGGCGCTCCGCGCACCATAAACAAATTCAAAAGATGTCTCTATTAGGACCCCTACCGATGCAAGCATTCGACAGCGGTCTCGAGGACTACACCCAGTGGGTGCGCTAAGAGCGCCCCCACTAAGGCGGTTAACTCTCGATCGAGCAGATCGTCAGAAAAAAACACTCGACATGTTGGGTGACCCCAGTACCACGCATACGACAAGTTTTCAAGCATACTGTTTATCGTCTGCGATGAACAGTAGCCTCAGGGACTACACCCAGTGGGTGCACTTAGCGTGCCCCTACTGGTTATTCAAACATTTCACAAGGTCAGCCCTGTCACGACACTCGACACGTCGAGTGATGCGCCTCTCCACTCTATGAAGTGCAGTCTATCCTTATGCAGCGTCATATCATGATTTGCCACTAATGTCCACGAAACCTGCAAGGTAGCTATGGAGTGGTGTGATTCAAAACCAAAATGTATCCCGTAGACAATAAACTCTAAAAAACCTACAGATGTAGGCATTCGACAGCGGTCTCGGGGACTACACCCAGTGGGTGCGCTAAGAGCGCCCCCACTAAGATGGTTAATTCTTGATCCGTTGAGTAACTCGTCAGAAAATACACTCGACATGTCAAGTGACCCTAGTACCACGCGTACTATCAATCCTAATCCTACTCGACTACGATCCGATCTATTCGAGTGGAGAAAGTTCAAACATTCTACAACAATCACCTAGTGGGTGTACAACAGCCAAGAAAAGACAAGAATTCAATCAACAATGGACTTACAATTGAACTTACTCGGACATTGGTGCGGAGGGCTGCACTGACATCAAAAGCCAGTTTGCTGGCCTCGTACGTCTCCTTGGTCCTCAGCCTGAGCTGCTCCGCCTGGATCATGGTTTCCTTCGTAGCCCCAGTTTGATCTTCCGGGATGCGATGCAGAGAGAAGGCCGCCACAGGTGGGGTTGGCGTGGTTGCAGGAGCAGCTGAGGCAGTCTAAGAGGGCCGAGTTGGAGTCGATGCCACAATGGTCGAAACAGTTGGACGAGCATGCAATAGAGGTATTACAGGTTCAGCCCTGGGTTGTGTCAAGCCAACCCATGGGAAGACTCTATAGTCGACTGCTAAAGTGCTTGTGCCGATGATGCTTCTTGGATGTGAGAGCGTGAAATGCCGAGTCGCTCCTCGTCGTCCTCCACCTGAATGACCTCTGCATCGACAACCGACGGTGTTAACATTCGCATATGTCGAGTTCCATTAGGATGAGCCAACAACTATCTAACCTCTATGAGAAGTCGCCGCGTCAGCAGTTTCGACATCCATTGCATCCCCTCCATCTCAATGAGGTGAAGACACAGATGTAGTAGCTTTGACGAATTGAGTGGCATTTGGTCAAATACAACTCCAGACTTCAGTCGATAGAACAAGTACGGAAATAAACTCTTACGTGGAGACGATAGGCACTGCCACCCTCATGCGAGGCAGAGCCTTGCGAGGCTTGGTGACGGCTTGCTTGGGCTGCTTAGCCATTTTTTCGCTCGGCTCAGCGTTCGAGGGGCGGCTGCGTTTCAGGTTCTTCTCACTAGGGCCCGGAGCCCTGTCCTCAATAGTCGACGGATCTTGGCGGGACTTGGTGCGACTTTGGCGGCGGGGAGGTGACTCGATTTCTTCCTCCTCGCCGGAGTCCTCGTATTCTTCCTCAGAGTCAGAAGAACCATCGCCGTCCACACTGCCGCCCTCGCTCACCATGCCGTCTTCAGCATGGTTCCCATTAGGAATGGGAGAGTGCATGTCCATCCATTCCTGCACGATTCAAGCAAAGAAGTCAGTTCAATATATCACTCGACAGTACAATACATCAGTCAACATTACACAACTCACCTGGTTCTTCGGTGAGTTTTTGGCCGAATATGGCCGGATCCTCTTGGCTCCCAAAGGATTGTCGTAGGCCCCGGTGAAGCTATGGAGCCACTGCTCAACAGTTTTCTGAGGAACTTCCTCAGGATGCGCCCTTGTCGAGTCCTTAGGGCCCGCGTTGTGCCACATGGTGTGGTCTCTAGCTTGGAGCGGCTGGATACGTCGACCGAGAAACGTCTCCAACAGGTCCATGCCGGTCACCCCGCCCCGGATCAGGTGCACCACGCTTCAACCAAGATGCCTACTTGGACGTGCTCCTCTTCAGTCACCTTCAGGGACTTGGGAACAGTCGGATGGTTGGGTGTGTATGGGGGAAGGCCAGTCGACATATTGAGCGATGATGCATCCTTGTAGTAGAACCAAGTCGACTGCCAACCCCTTACAGACTCGGGAAAGGTCATGGCGGGGAAGGAGCTACGAGCTCTTTTCTGAACTCCTAACCCTCCGCACAACTAGAGCACATGGGTCTTCCCATTGGTAGGGAGGGCTTTCTTCATAGTCTAGGATCTAACCATCAAGAGGTGTTTAAACAATCCCCAATGGGGAGTGCAGCCCAGGAAACATTCAGAAAGAGTGACGAATGCGGACAGATAGGCTATGGTGTTGGGCAAGAGGTGGTGCAGTTAGGCACCGAAAAAATTCAAAAAGCCCCTAAAGAACGGGTGGGGCGGCAGAGAAAAACCTCACTCGACATGGGAGAGAAGGAGGACCCGCTCGCCATCGCGTGGCTCCGGCTCGCGCTCCTCCCTCGGTAGCCTCCAGGCGCCGTCCGCCATGAGCCCGTCAGAGACGAGGCCCTCCATATCTTCGCGGGAGACGACAGAGGGGAGAAAATCCCCAAGCATCTAGTCCACCAGCACGGTGAATCGGGAGGTCGAGGGATTCTTGCCCTTGAGCTTCACCGCCCCCTTCTTTGCTCTCTCTAGCTTCTCTATCGGATTCTTCATCTTCGTCGCGGTGGCTCTCATCGAGGGAGATCGGAGTTCAGCGCTGGGAGCGGAGGAAGTGGAGGAAAAGAGATAAAGAACTGTCGGAGGTACTGTGCAAATGCAGCGAAGACGTCTTTATTCGCTGCCAAGTGACTCACTGACCAGTGGACCCACGAGGTTACCGCACACGCCAACCGCTGACAGTGCTCGGTACGTGGCGATACGACTGGCTTGAAAATCGAGGCTTCGCGCCCTCACCTACCTCGATCATGGCGTAATCTTCACGCGAGCGCGCACGCTTCCCAAATTTTCGTATCCCGGAAAATTTGGGTCTGTCAGACCGACCTGTCGCCTCCCAAGATACTACCAACTCACTCGGACCAAAACAAATGCTCAACATCCACTCGGACACCTTTAAGGCTGAATGGATCCGGGCGAGTGGAGAAGAATTCAATGGACACAAGTTTTGTTGAAGCCCCGATATTATGCGGAAGATTTTGCGTGTTGACCCTGAATGAATGCTAATGCTCAGAGTTCAATCGACACAAGTTTCATGGAAACCTCAAATATCATTCGTAGGATCTGATACACTAACTCAAGGCCCTCAAAGGTACCTCTTTCCACCACTCAAACCCCGATCCATTCGGGGGCTAATGACGAGGATATGTACCTAGGGTAGGGTCCTCGGCACGGCCTACATACCCTACCTAAGGACACCACATGGGAGGACATGAAGAACAAGCATGAACTTCTGAGTGGATCCCTGGAGACGTTCAAAGCCACTCGACAGCAATCCACTCGGAAGACTCCCGCTCTCACTCGGTAGTCGCGTATCACTCGGAAGAACTCGCTTTCACTCGACGCCCGAAGACCAGGAGCCATCATCAAGACCCCAACGGGCAGACGCTGGTTCAATGGTCATTAATAGCTTTTATTACGTCCGTTACCTGTAACGGCAGACTTTAATCCCATGACCAGGCCCTTTGATGCAGGGCAGTTATGAGGGGCAGCGGACTCTATATAAGCCACCCCTCCCCTCTTGCACAAGGGTTCGCAACCATTGTAATATCTATACTCCACTCGACATAAGGCTCCCGAGCACCGAGACGTAGGGCTCTTACCTCCATGAGAGGGGCCTGAACTCATACATCCCTAGCAACCGTTTGCCATGAATGATATTATCGGACACATTTCGAGGAAAATTTATGCGTGGGATCATCTATGAGTTGCATGTGCTTTCCATTCTGGATCACACATGCTTAGTTGCTTGAATCATATTCGATTAAATGGCCAGGTTATTGTAAAATATCACATTTCAATCACCCTATGGATAGAAAATTCGCCACAATATGCAATTTACAAATAGTATCCACATCAAGAATGTTCATCATAATTCGCCACAATATGCAGTACATAATCATAGTGTATGAAATACGAAGACATGATCACATGGAAAACAATGCATCCATGCATATATGTTTAGCTGATAGCACTATATGAACGCATACATAATATCGGGGGATAGTAATCCTGAAATCTTCGACGTCTTTAGAGTGCTTGATACAGTGTTTCACAAAGAAGGTGTTGATAAATTTCCTAACATACTGCAATTCATCAGTGTAGAGCAGTTCAGAGGTCACCGGTCCAAAGATCAACTATAGGACTTTTATATTATAATGTGCCATACGTGTGGAGTAGAAGATAGTAATTCAGAAACAGACTTACTTGTTTTATTTTGTAAGCATCGGCACCACATTCAATATGTCTGCATCGGTTCATCATGTGTGCGCAAACGTAGTATCCACATAGGTTGGTCCTTTGTTGTTGTTGAGGACACTGCAATATTTTATTCAGTTTTAGTCATGTATTTGCCATGTTAGGAACAACCTAACCGATGTAAGTTGTTTCTTTTATTTTCTTTGGAGAGAAATAGGAAGACTTTTACTTAGAAACTTGAACTATGACCTGCATTTTATAAAATAACGATTTCATTGTCCCACGGGAGAAATGATCACGTGCTGAAAATGTAGGTGGGGGTCACAACGTCTCCCTCCAATACTTATGTACCTTGGAAATACACTACAAACGAAGATGAATTTTAACATACTCAATTCTTGAACCAGATATGAACACCCCATATTAACATCAAAGAATTCAATACCTATCCATGAAATCCTCAAGTTGACTCAGATCCTGAGGCGCATTTGAATCTTTGAGATAATCGAGGTAGTAAAATGAGTTGTGTTTTGGAACAATGACCACCAGGATCCAGTGATCTATAATTTAAGAAAACCTTGAACTTACGAACTATGTGGAAAACTGAAAGACGATCAATGTATGTGTGGTTGTATATTTAACATACGCTTCATGATACGACCACATGAAGAATTCTCCTATCTGTAACTCCCACAAGATCATGGCGACATGCAAGATGGGAGCCTCCCGTGTCATATTTCTCCATAACAAAATGCCGTTTGCTAAATCATGATCTCTGAAATGCGCATGCAGCATTATCGATATCTACGTCATCAATCCCCTAGGAGGAATACAATACACTTAGCTATTTATTCATTTATAGCCCTATATGGAGAAGTTGATCAGAGTTTGTGAAGTACTTATAACATCAAGCATTTGACAAGAGTGGAATCAAGCTTATCAAAGTTCAAGAATAGATGAAAGTCCTTGAATTCCACACTGATGGTACCTGTAGCGTGACAGAAATGATGACGGTCATAGTGCAATTCTAAAATGTTATGATCTTCTCCTTTTGACATTATGTTCATGAAATATTTATGTAACTTGTGACAACTGAAACTGCGGTCATCAAAGTATTCGCCAACAAGAAATGGCTGGCCATGCTTGTACTTGCGTGCTTCAAATGGGCCTACTTTCTGACTAGAAAGTAGCTTTTCAACTTCTGCTTCAGACATTTCGTTAGAACCAGGATTACATGGGTCTTCATCAGCCATGCCATGGTTCTGATCAAAGAGTCTACATAGTAGGATGCTCTGGTACTCATCCCTCCTCTATTTTTGTCATGTGTAATAACAAATTACCAATTTTACCAGGAAGCTACTTATAAATGCAACAGTCTTTCTAGTAAATGATGCACATCGGCAATGTTTGAATGAAATCAAATTAATAGTGACAGGTGTGTACATTCTTCTGTCAAACATTCTAATTTGTTAAAAACTACTGTCTTGCACCATGTTTTTTTCACTAAGTCTGAGAATCTGTTTATTTCAGATTGCCATGTCGTGTTGATGCTAGCCATGTTTCTATGCATAATCATACCTTTCTCATGCTGAATGAAATGAGGTTCTTCATGCGTACTACCTTTCTCTAAATTTTCATGCAATGGTAACTCATGTAGCATATAGTTTTCTTCTTGTCAATATGCCTTGAGGTTAAAACTGTGACATTGTATTAATCACAAACAGAATCAAATAGCACACATGAAGTGTCTGAATCGCACCTAATATAACAAATGATTTCTAACAACGAGGGTTAGGCTTACCTTGTTTTCACGTCCCAGAAACTTCCTCCCATTGTACTCAGATTCAAAAGCGCGTAACTTTAGAGATTGAAATTGATGTTGACCATGAACAGGCATGTCTTTAGCTACCCCTCTCCATTCTTTGGAAGTGATTATCTTAGGGATCTACAAGAGAAATAAATGTTGCAAATCGTCCTGCCGCTTTAAAATTGCCAATTCCAAAACAAAACCCTAAGCCTAGTTGAGCTAGAGAGAAGAGAGATGAATACCTGGCTGGTGAGAGATTCGTCATCATCGGAGATACCGCTTGAGGGGTCACTTGAGGAGACCATGGAGTGTCTGTAGCGGTCAGATGTCAGAGGGAGAGATGTGGGTGGCGATGCGGGGGGGGGGGGATGTTGAAGGGGAAATGTGGCCCTTGGGGGAGGGGAGGTAGATATTTCGGTGGTCGCCCAAATTTTTCGCATGTTGCAGTTAAACATTGCGTGCAAAGATTCATCAGACATGGTGTCTTTGCTTTTATCATGTGCGAGATGATACAAAATATACAAAATTTCTCGCCTCCCCATGTATTCCCTGGTTATAGTGCACATCCAAGTCATTGCACAATTTAACATCAACTACTGCTACCTCTTGAGCATGCGTTGGTTTTCCCTTGAAGAGGAAAGGGTGATGCAACGAAGTAGATAAGTATTTCCCCCAGTTGTTGATAACCAAGGTATCAATCCAGTAGGTGGAACAAGCAAGTCACCAATGGTTGGACCTACACAAACAATCAAACTCTTGCAGCCAACGCTATAAATGGGTTGTCTATCCCTTCGTGATTATTTGCAAAAATTAGATTTGAAAGAGATAGATGTAAACGAGCACGGAAAGTAAAAGATAAATAAAATACAGCAAGGTATAGATCTGAAAATATATGATCGAAAATAGACCTGGGGGCCATAGGTTTCACAAGAGGCTTCTCTCTTGAAGGCAAATATCATGGTGGGCAAACAAATTACTGTCAAGCAATTGAGAGGAAAGCGAATGATCATGTAGTTATCCAAGGAAATGATCATTCATATAGACATCATGTCCGTGACAAGTAGACCGAAACGATTCTGCATTTACTACTATTACTCCACACATCGACCGACGCCTGCCTGCATCTAGAGTATTAAGTTCATGAAGAACAGAGTAACACATTAAGAAACATGACATGATGTAGAGGGATAAACTCAAGCAATATGATGAAAACCCCATCTTGTCACCCTTGATGGAAACAATACAATACGTGCCTTGCTACCCCTACTATGTCACTTGTTAAGGACACCGCAAGAGTAAACCGAAAACCAAGCACTTCTCCCATTGCAAGAATTACCAATCTAGTTGGCCAAACCAAACCAATAACTCGAAGAGACTTGGAAGGATATGAAATCATGCAAATAAGAATTCAGACGATATTCAAATAAGATTCATGGTTAATCTGAACATAACCTAACAATTCATCGGATCTTGACAAACACACAACAAAAGAGGATTACATCGGATAGATCTCCATGAAGATCATGAAGAACATGGTATTGAAGATCAAAGAGAGAGAAGAAGCCAACTAGATACTAGCTATGGACCCTGAAGTCTGTGGTGGACTACTCATGCATCATCAGAGGGGCAATGGAGTTGATGTAGATGCCCTCCATGATCGAAACCCCGTTCGGCAAATTACCGGAAAAGGCTCCAAGATTGGATCTCTCGGGAACGGAGGCTTCTGGTGGCGGAAAAGTATTTGTGTGGCTCTTTTTGATGTTGGGGGAATATTTGGGTATTTGTAGGCCAGAGAATAGGGTTAGGAGACTTGTCAGGGAGCGACAAGCCTGCTAGGCGCGGCTAGGGGGGTCGTGCCTAGTAGGCTTGTGGCGCCCTGCCACCTCGCCTGACGTGCACTCCAAGCTTGGTCGACTTGTTTCCTTTGAGAAAAATTTCTTCCGAAGGTTTTATTCCATTTGGACTCCATTAAATATCCCATATCTGCAAAACCCAAAAACAAGGAAAAACAGAAACTAGCACTTGGCTCTAGATTAACAGGTTAGTCCCAAAAATAATATAAAATAGCATATTAATGCATATAAAACATCCAAAATAGATAATATAATAGCATGCCATCATAAAAAATTCTACATACGTTGGAGACGTATCAACTGCTAACTTGGTTATACAAATTAGCGGACACACATAGATCACAGTTACTAAACCGAGCAAGTTGCCTAAGTAATCAAGCTGCTTGAACTAGACATAGCTCGTAGGAAAGACTGGCTCTCTAAACAAAGTCTATTAGTAATATGCATAATTTTAAAAATACGCCGACGAGCCTCCGCCCTATGCCTCATCGATGTTCGATGTGGGGGAAACATTCCACCGATGCTGGACTCCGCTTCCCCCAAGGTGACTACTACCGCGGCGATGTGTGTAGGAGATATGCCCTAGAGGCAATAATAAATGTTATTGATTATCTCTGTAACATCCCAAAATTTCATTTTGGAATGTTATGAAATATAGCTATGCATCATCAACATTTTGTTGGAATGTAATGAATTTGTTGAAGTGCTTCTTTTGAAATTCTGAAAGGCCATTTCAATTTTCCCATGTATTTGTTTCACCTATTTGAAAACCTTTGGAAATGTTCAAGGAAAGAGAGGAGTAACATGACACTCCACACCAGGGGCATCTTGGTGAAATATTTGAGAAATTAAACCAGGGGGTTATTTGAAAATTTATCTCAAAAGGATTTAAAATCAATTAGGCATTTTCTGAAAATAAATTTTAAAAAGTTATTCAATATGACAGAGGAAAAATGTTCATTAAATAGCATCAATTCTCTTTATCATGTTGACATATATATTTCCTAAGTTTGGAATTGTTTTGAATGCATTAAAAGAGTTTTTACTACGCTAGAAATAAAAAAGGAAAGTATTTAAAACGAACCGGGCCGGCCTACCGTCTTTAATTCCCGAAACCAGTCCGGGTCAGCCACCGACGCGCTAACCATGCCCCGACCCTCACTGATGCATGGGACCCACCGTCCGACCGCCTCTCCTCTCTTCGTTCCACCCCCGAAACCCCTTTTTCCCTTGACGGAGCATTGTGCCAGACCTCACCGGAGTTCGGCACCCAACCGTGCGTCCCCGAGCTCGTGCCTGTCACCACACTCATCCCCAGCCCCCTCCGATGCCCCCAATCGACGTCGGAGCCTCGCTGCCTTCGGACGCCGCCCCCGACCACCGCACCGTCGTCCCCGAGCATCTCCGACCACCGGCCGTCGTTGACCTCGCCGGAGACCCCGACCCCCTCTCTGTAAGCCTCCACCTCCACCCGTAGCCGTCGGATCCGTAGTAAACGCGTGAGATTAGATCTGTTTAATAATCGAATCGGTACGCTTTAGTCGTCCGGTCGTCCGCTCGTTAGCTCTCACGAGCACGCCCTCGCGGCCAATCACAACATGACACGTAGACCCTGTCCGATAGATAGGAAGTTTTTCTTTTTCTTTTCTGTTTTAGAAAACATAATGTATTCTGTTTTTGTTTTTATCGTATCTTTTAAAATATTTGGTGTTTTTTTATTCTTTTTGCATTAGTTCACAAATTTGATGTAGTTTATGTCTGTATGCTTAGATTTCAAATTTGAACTTTAAATTTGGAATCTAATCAAATTTGTTTAAATTACTAAAATCTGTATAACTAGAGTTTAAAAATATATTTTTGAGTGAATCTTTTTGCCACTGTTTTGTATTAGTTAAACCTATCATTCTACATACTTTGAGAATTTTTAGAATGAATTTGGTTACTGTTTTTAACAAAAACAGAATCTGATTAGTTCTTAATAGATTTTAATTATATTGATTTTTATTTAATTTGAACCTGAATTAGTTTAACCTTTATTTTTATATTTCATTAGGTTCTGTTGATTCAACATTAGGTGTATTTTTTCTGTTAATAAAATATGTTTTCAAATTGTTTTGTGCTCTAGTTTGAATAGGTTCATCTTGTTTTCACCATGTATATTGTTTATAAAAAGTTTTGTACTAATTCTTTTAGCACAATACTTTTATAATGAAATACTTTCTGTTTTCAAATAAAATTCTATATTTACTTTTCTGTTATCTAAAATGTCTAGTTGTTCAAAACCAATTTTTGACTTGTATGTCTTAGTAGAGATTTGGACACCAAAAATTTATAGTCTTATAATTTAAGTGATTCTTCTTTTGATTGTGCTTTTGTTTGTTGAAGCATTTGTTTACCTTGCTGTTGCATGAATTGTATTTTGTTTATGCTTATGGTGTGCTCTTGTTTGATTCGTTAGATCATGCGGAGTGCGAAGCTTGTTATCTAGAGTCACTTGATTTCGAGGATCGTCAGCAAGGCAAGTCACTTTGACCATGTATACCTATGTTTTATTTCATTAGTTCTCCCATCTCCCCAATTGCATGCAAAGTAGGTAAATTGGAAACTTGGTTACTTGTTGTAGTATCATGTGGTAGGTACCCCTCAACCCTTTGACACATTGGACCCGGGAAACGTTGATTTACATTTTGCTATGCTATTAGTAGACGGGGTTGGTTGTGTGATTCATGAGAGTTGTGAGTTAATAATTTCAAGACCTACATGATGATCAAGTCTTCAAGACTCCAAGTTTTCAACATACCTCTAGGTGGATGATGGTTGAACAGCGCCCTGGAGAAACCAGTGGTTAGCCTAGATGATGCTGGAGAAGTGCCAGTATTCATGCGGAAAGGTCCACCCAGGCACAAAGAGATGGATGGATGCTTCAAGACCCAAGGCTTACCTGCATAGACACAAGCCATTATGGGCTCTGGCTTGGTTGGATATCGTGGTGACCCTGGACAAGCGGTGCTACGAGATGTAGAAGAACGGTAGGAAAGGATAGGCACCGATAGAGTCTCGGGGAAACCCTTTAGAAGACCATGTTTTGGTCATCCGTTTCTCAAACACCATGAAGTGCGAGAAACCCAACGGAGGCGATCAAATCTTGTGGGGAACGTGTGCAAAACTCTGCAGAGTACCCAAACCTAATCGATTAGCCATGGCCACGGTCATGGACAGTTTGAGCCAAAGGAACTAAAACTATCTGGAACTCTCAACACAATAAATTACATTGATGTGGGTATTTTAATGTCAACTTGGGTATGAGAATTGGTTGGTGGAACCATCTCATTAATCAACCAAGATTGTAGTAATTATGCTTTTGCCCTCTCTTGTTGTAGGAAAAATTTGGCTTTATGCAAAAACTTACTACCCCCACCTACCATATTTGCATATAGACTAGATGATTACTTTACCCCCTCTCTTGTGACTTTGCCGGCATATTAAATATGCTGACCTATACGGCTGCAACCTATCATGTTACAGAGTACTTTTCCGACCAGGAGTAAGGATACGCTCTACGCTCGGTGAGATTCCCTTAGAGTCAGATGGACTCAACTACATATGGAGATTCCGCAAGTTTTATTTAGTTTATCTCATGAGTTGGCCTTCAGCCACTTTATTGTAATCCTTATTGTAATAAAGGACTCTATATGAGATTTCGATTAATTAATGCTGTGTGATTTCCCTTTGATATATACATTGATGTACTGTGTGTGTACCAGCATGATCTTGGGATGGTACAAAAACACCGGAGATTCGACCTTTCAGGATTGGAAAAGCCTTATGATTTATTTCTCTTTTGTCTTTAAAATTCTTATACTCTCATCTACTCGTTTCTGACTTCCCTCCGATTTATTTCAAAATTTATAGATGGCCACCTTCATCCCAGTTTTGATCACGGAGTTTTGTCAGCCTGAAGCGACGATGCCCTTTGGCAAGGAGCTGATGAGGATCATCAGGGATGTAAGGATTTCTTTGCCGAGCATCACCGGGACTCCTATCATGTCTTTTCCACAAGATAGACGCTACAGGATCGAGGTGCACATCCCCAGGAAGACCTTTGGAAATCGTAAGGAACCCATCGACTTCAAGTTTGTGGTACTCAGCTGGATACTTGGGAGAGACATGGCCATTCATCGTGCCCTTGGACGTATTCAGGAGGAATACAAAGGTGGAACTATTTCACCAGGACTCAGCGTGGTTTGTCGTAGGGATGCCAATGGAAATATCATAACCACTCCCACTGAAGACACCACCGTTTCCTATATCCAGACTTTGGAGACGCACATCAGGACCTTGGAGCTTCGGGTACGTGCTGACCCGAAGACAATCAAGAGGCTGAACCACGAGATTGACCTCGAAGCTGACCTACAGGAAGCCAACTACGAGCATGAGTATGAAGTGAAGGATTTCTTAGAGAGGATCGATAAGCTGAACACTCGCATTGCAACAGATGGACATGGGTGAAAATCTTCATCCAGAAGGAGACATGGCTCCTTTGATCAGCAACGATGATGACTATGAGGAGAGCACCACCGGAGGAGGCCACTTCACCATGTAATTTTGAGGATAACTTTAGTTATGCCCCCATGTATCTTCATTTTCATCGTTAAAGCGTAGGTCGATGTTTAGTTTGATTTTGGAGATTTGTATCTCGATGATTGAACCTTGAGTTGAATAAATGAATGAGTGTTTGGTGTGATATGTTTGTTGCATTGCATATGGGTAGTGAATTTCCTTTTAGGTCATTGTTCTATTCTAATTCTCACCCCTCTGAAAACAGCAAGATGCCTCGGCGACATGAGCCTGACTTCACTTTCCCGCCAGAGATCACACAACTCCTCCAGCAGCAGAACACACTGATGCAACTATTGATTCAGAACCAGACCAACAACTACAACAACCACCCTCCACCTCAAGGCGACAACCTCACCCATTTTCTGAGACTGAATCCCCCAACTTTCTCCAGCAGCATTGAGCCCATTGTGGCAGATGATTGGCTCCGCAAGATGGAGAGGGAACTCACCACTGCAGGATGCATTGAGGATGAAAAAGTGCGCTTTGCCGCCCATCAACTGGAGGGACCAGCAGCTTCATGGTGGGAGAACTACACCACCACGTACCCCATTACGGGTGTGACTTGGGAGCAGTTCAAGCAAGCTTTCCACACCGCTCATGTCTCAGCTGGAGCCATGAGTCTGAAGAAGCGCGAGTTTCGCAACTTATGCTAGGGGAACCGTTCTGTGGCCCAGTACGTGAATGACTTCAGCATGTTGGCTCGTTATGCACCAGGAGATGTGGCCGATGATGCAGCCAAGCAGGAGAAGTTCTTGGAAGGACTCAATGATGAGTTGAGCGTGCAGCTGATGGTGGCTACCTTCAGCAACTACCAGGAGCTGGTAGACAAGGCCCTCATCTTGGAGGGGAAGCAGCAGCAAATCGAGAACCGCAAGAGGAAGTATGCATAGGGGAAGTCTACCTCTGGAGCTCTTCAGAAGCCCCACTACTCCCCGTACTCAGGAAATACCGGATCAGGGACCGATAAGTATGGAGGACACACTCATCCCGTGCATAACCATGGAGGCCATAACCATGGAGCAAATGGGAATAATCGTCCCAACATTGGCATCTTCAAGAATGGCAATGGAAGTGGGAATGGCAATCAACACCGTTCCGCTCCAGCTCAGAAGGATCTGAACCATATCACATGTTCCAAGTGTCAGAAGACAGGGCACTATGCCACTGAATGCCCTCAGAACAAGCAAGGAAATGGAAATGGCAACAACAACGGCAACTCCGCAGCTAAGAAGCCAAATCCTTTTCCTCGTGCTCAGGTTAACCACCTCGATGTGGAAGAAGTCTACGATCAGCCCGAGACTATGGTTGGTAAGTTTTTATTGCATTCACGTCCAGTTATGGTACTTTTTGATTCTGGTGCAACTCATTCATTCATATCAAGGGTAGTTGTGGAAAAGTATCGTTTACCCACCAGAACCCTTAGTCAGCCCATTAAGGTCAAATTCCCAAGGAGGTATGATGATGGCAGGGATAGGATGCCACACCCTGAAACTCCACATAGGAAAGCATGTTTTTCCTACCGACCTCATCATCTTAGAATCCCAGGGATTGGATGTAATCCTAGGCATGGATTGGATAACGAAGTATGAAGGAAGCCTTGATTTCCCCAGCAAGTCTATTTCACTCACCACTCCAGAGAACAAGAGGATTAAGTATATATCCCGACGCACACAGATGAGTGCTCGGTTAAATTCCCTCACAGGAGTTGTTCAGGAGGAAGTGTCGGTTGTACAGGACTTTCCAGATGTATTCCCGGAGGAATTACCAGGCATGCCACCAGATAGGGAGATTGAGTTTCTGATAGAGCTACTACCAGGGACAACCCCAATTTCCAAGAGACCCTATCAGATGCCCGCAAATGATTTAGTACAAATCAAGAAGCAGATTAAGGAACTATTGGATAAGGGATATATTCGCCCAAGTTCATCACCTTGGGGAGCCCTAGTTCTTTTGGTGGAGATGAAAGATAAAACCTTGAGGATGGTGGTCGATTATTGTGCATTGAACGAGGTGACTATCAAGAATAAGTACCCTCTGCCGATGATTAATGACCTGTTTGACCAGCTAGTAGGCGCCAAATTATTCTCCAAGATTGATCTTCGATCAGGGTATCACCAACTGAAGATTCGTGAACAGGATATACCCAAAACAGCCTTCACCACCAGGTATGGCTTATATGAGTATACAGTCATGTCCTTTGGTTTGACTAATGCTCTTGCCTACTTCATGAATATGATGAACAAAGTGTTTATGGAATATTTGGACAAGTTTGTCGTGGTGTTCATGAAGAACACAAGGAACACTTGCGTTTAGTTCTGGAGAAGCTTAGAGAGCATCAGTTATATGCCAAGTTCAGTAAATGTGAATTTTGGCTGATGGAAGTCGGATTCCTTGGACACATTATTTCCGGAGAAGGAATAACAGTAGACCCCGCTAAGGTTGAAGCAGTCACTGAGTGGAAGTCACCCACCTCAGTTAAGGAGATCCGCAGTTTTCTCGGACTTGCCGGATATTACCGGAGATTCATTGAGAATTTCTCAAAGATTGCCAAGCCCATGACAGAGCTATTGAAGAAAGAGTCTAAGTATATCTAGACTGAGGAATGTGAGGCCAGTTTCCAGGAGTTGAAGAAACGTTTGGTCATAGCCCCAGTGTTGATACTGCCAAACATTCGAAAGGACTTCCAGGTTTATTGTGACGCATCCCGTCAAGGACTTGGAGGAGTACTCATGCGGGAGGGAAAAGTTGTAGCATATGCATCCAGACAGCTGCGACCCCATGAGTTGAATTATGCCACCCATGATTTGGAACTAGTAGCCGTAGTGCACGCACTCAAGACCTGGAGACATTTCCTTATCGGAAATAGCTGTGATGTGTACACTGATCATAAGAGCCTGAAGTATATCTTCACGCAGAAGGAGTTGAACCTCAGATAGAGGAG
Organism: Hordeum marinum; assembly: GCA_022496015.1. NCBI lineage: Eukaryota > Viridiplantae > Streptophyta > Magnoliopsida > Poales > Poaceae > Hordeum > Hordeum marinum. The sequence continues at coordinate 365,803,383 of CM039673.1, read as the reverse complement.
ATGGTTAGAGTTAATCAAGGACTATGACATGAGATTACATTACCATCCAGGAAAGGCAAATGTTGTGGCAGATGCTTTGAGTCGGAAGAGTTATGTGAACACACTTATAGCTGGAGGATTACCCCAGGAGTTAACCAATGATCTTAGAGATCTTCGGTTAGAGATAGTTCCACAAGGATATGTTGCCACACTAGAGATTCAGTCCACCTTGACCGAAAGAATTCGTGAAGCCCAGAAATCGGACAAGGAGATAGCTGAGATAAAGCAGAGAATGAAGGAAGGAAAGGCTAAAGACATTCGTGAAGATGAACATGGTACTCTATGGTTTGAGAACCGATTCTATGTGCCCAATGACCCAGAGCTCAGGAAGTTGATACTTCAAGAAGCCCACGATTCACCATACTCGATACACCCAGGCAACTCCAAGATGTGCCTGGATTTGAAGGAAAGTTACTGGTGGACAGGTATGAAGAAAGATATTGCCGAACATGTTGCGGTATGTGATGTTTGACAGCGAGTAAAGGTGGAACATCAGAAACCAGCAGGGTTGCTCCAACCTTTGCCGATACCCGAGTGGAAATGGGATAAGATTGGTATGGACTTCATCATAGGACTACCTAGGACCCGTTCAGGATATGATTCCATCTGGGTAGTGGTCGATCGTTTGACCAAGGTGGCTCATTTCATTCCACTGAAGACCACCTATACCAGTGCTAAGTTAGCCAAGATATATATGACCAGGATCGTATGTCTGCATGGAGTTCCGAGGAGTATCGTGTCATATAGAGGAACACAATTTACCTCAAAGTTTTGGCATCAGCTACATGAAACTTTGGGTACAAGGCTGGGTTCAGTACAGCTTTTCATCCGCACACCGATGGACAGACTGAGAGAGTCAACCAGATTCTGGAGGACATGTTGAGAGCCTGTGCGCTAGACTATGGGTCCAGTTGGGATGACAACTTACCTTACGCAGAGTTCTCGTACAACAACAGTTATCAGACCAGTCTGAAGATGGCCCCTTTTGAAGCTTTATACGGAAGGTGGTGCAGAACACCATTGATGTGGGATGGTGTTGGAGACCGAAAACTTTTTGGTCCCGATCTTATCAGAGATTCTGAAGAGAAGGTCAAACTGATTCGAGACTGACTCAAGATAGCTCAATCCTGGCAGAAGAGCTATGCTGATAACAAACGCAAGGAGGTGACATATGAAGTGGGAGATCGAGCATATCTTCGTGTGTCCCCACTTCGAGGAATCAAGAGGTTTGGTGTTAAAGGAAAGTTAGCACCCAGATTCATAGGCCCCTACAAAATTCTGGAACGTAGAGGCGAAGTTGCATACAAGCTGGAATTGCCGGAAGGACTGTCCGGAGTTCATGATGTTTTCCATGTTTCCCAGCTGAAGAAATGCCATGCTGAGATGGCTGATATTCCTTTGAGAGACACAGTGCCCCTAGAGGCCATACAACTTGACAGTGACCTGACCTATGAGGAGAAGCCTGTCAGAATCCTCGAGACTACCAACAGAGTATCCCGAAGCAAGACCATCAAGTTCTATAAGGTTCTGTGGAGTCACCACACCAAGGAAGAAGCCACCAAGGAACGCGAAGAAGATCTTCGTAGAGACCACCCGCACCTATTTTCTAGCCAACCCGAATCTCGAGGGAGAGATTCATCTTAAGGTGGGTAGGTTTGTAACATCCCAAAATTTCATTTTGGAATGTTATGAAATATAGCTATGCATCATCATCATTTTGTTGGAATGTAATGAATTTGTTGAAGTGCTTCTTCTGAAATTTTGAAAGGCCATTTCAATTTTCCCATGTATTTGTTTCACCTATTTGAAAACCTTTCGAAATGTTCAAAGAAAGAGAGTAGTAACATGACACTCCACACCAGGGGCATCTTGGTGAAATATTTGAGCAATTAAACCAGGGGGTTATTTGAAAATTTATCTCAAAAGGATTTAAAATCAATTAGGCATTTTCTGAAAATAAATTTTAAAAAGTTATTCAATATGATAGAGGAAAAATGTTCATTAAATAAAATTAATTCTCCTCATCATCTTGATATATATATTTCCTAAGTTTCGAATTGTTTTGAATGCATTAAAAGAGTTTTTACCGCACTCGAAAGAAAAAAGGAAAGTATTTAAAACGAACCGGGCCGGCCCACCGTCTTTAATTCCCGAAACCATTTCGGGTCGGCCACCGACGCACTAACCACGCCCCCACCGTCACTTATGCATGGGACCCACCGTCCGACCGCAACATCAGCGCGGTCATCCCCTTCCCCACGCCCGGCCACCGTCGCCGGAGATCCCTCTCCATGGATCTCGCCCTTGTGCCCTCCCCGACCACCGCACCGCTCCTATATAAAGCCTCGACCTCTCCTCTCTTCGTTCCACCCTCGAAACCCCTTTTTCCCTCGCCGGAGCGCTGCACTAGACTTCACCGGAGTTTGACACCCCAACCGAACGTCCCCGAGCTCATGCCCGTCACCACACTCACCCCCAGCCCCCTCCGATGCCACCAATCAACGATGGAGCCTCGCCGCCACCGTTTAAAGCCTTCAGACACCGCCCCCGACCACTGCACCGTCGTCCCCGACCATCTCGACCACCAGCCGCCTTTGACCTCGCCGGAGACCCCGACCCCCTCTCTGTAAGCCTCCACCTCCACTCGTAGCCGTCGGATCCATAGTCAACGCGCGAGATTAGATCTGTTCAATAATCGAATCGGTACGCTTTAGTCGTCGGTCGTCCGCTCATTAGCTCTCACGCGCACGCCCTCGCGGCCAATAACAACCTAACATGTAGACCCTGTCCGATAGATAGGGAGTTTTTCTTTTTCTTTTCTGTTTTAGAAAACAGAATGTATTCTGTTTTTGTTTTTATCATATCTTTTAAAATATTTGGTGTTTTTATTTGATTCTTTTTGCATTAGTTCACAAATTTGATGTAGTTTATGTATGTATGCTTAGATTTCAAATTTGAACTATAAATTTTGAATCTAATCAAATTTGTTTAAATTACTAAAATCTGTATAACTAGAGTTTAAAACTATATTTTTGAGTGAATCTTTTTGCCACTGTTTTGTATTAGTTAAACCTATCATTCTACATAGTTTGAGAATTTTTGGAATGAATTTGGTTACTGTTTTTAACAAAAACAGAATGTGATTAATTCTTAATAGATTTTAATTAAATTGATTTTGATTTAATTTGAACCTGAATTAGTTTAACCTTTGTTTTTAGATTTCATTAGGTTCTATTGATTCAATATTAGATGTATTTTTTCTGCTAATAAAATATGTTTTTCAAATTGTTTTGTGCTCTAGTTTGATTCGTTAGATCATTCGGAGTGCGAAGCTTGTTATCTAGAGTCACTTGGTTTCGAGGATCGTCAGCAAGGCAAGTCACTTTGACCATGTATACCTATGTTTTATTGCATTAGTTCTTCCATCTCCCCAATTGCATGCAAAGTAGGTAAATCGGAAACTTGGTTACTTGTTGTAGTATCATGTGGTAGATACCCCTCAACCCTTTGACACATTGGCCCCGGGAAACGTTGATTTACATTTTGCTATGCTATTAGTAGACGGGGTTGGTTGTGTGATTCATGAGAGTTGTGAGTTAATAATTTCAAGACCTACATGATGATCAAGTCTTCAAGACTCCGAGTCTTCAACATACCTCTGGGTGGATGATGGTTGAACGGCGCCTTGGAGAAACCAGTGGTTAGCCTAGATGATGCTGGAGAAGTGCCAGTATTCATGCAGAAAGGCTTACCTGCACAGCCACAAGCCATTATGGGCTTTGGCTTGGTTGGATATCATGGTGACCCTGGACAGGCGGTGCTACAAGATGTAGAAGAACGGTAAGAAAGGATGGGCACCGACAGAGTCTCGGGAAAACCCTTTAGAAGACCATGTTTTGGTCATCCGTTTCTCAAACACCATGAAGTGCGAGAAACCCAACGGAGGCGATTAAATCTTGTGGGGAACATGTGCAGAACTCTGTAGAGTACCCAAACCTAATCGATTAGTCGTGTCCACGGTCATGGACAGTTTGAGCCGAAGGAACTGAAACTATCTGGAACTCTCAACACAATAAATTATATTGATGTGGGTATTTTAATGTTAACTTGGGTATGAGAATTGGTTGGTGGAACCATCTCATTAATAAACCAACATTGTAGTAATTATGCTTTTGCCCTCTCTTGTTGTAGGAAAAATTTGGCTTTATGCAAAAACTTACTACCCCACCTACCATATTTGCATATAGACTAGATGATTACTTTACCCCCTCTCTTGTGACTTTGCCGGCATATTCAATATGCTGACCTATACGGCTACAATGTATCATGTTGCAAAGTACTTTTCCGACCTTGAGTGAGGATACGCTCTACGCTCGGTGAGATGCCCTTGGAGTCAGATGGACTCAACTACCTATGGAGCTTCCGCAAGTTTTGATTTAGTTTATCTCATGAGTTGGCCTTCAGCCACTTTATTGTAATCCTTATTGTAATAAAGGACTCGATATGAGATTTCGATTAATTAATGTTGTGTGATTTCCCTTTGATATATACATTGATGTACCGTGTGTGTACCAGCACGATCTTGGGATGGTACAAAAACACTGGAGATTCGACCTTTCAGGTCGGGTCGGTACAATCTCCCTGTTCATAATTAGGTTTATGTTCCATTGTATAACTGCTATGGTTCTCGAGTCTCAGTAACCACGAGGCTTGAAGGAAGACTCATATGCACGTGTGGAATAATAAACGATAAATTGTATTCCTAGTCTGGCCTCTAAGACTGGCTCAAGTATTGCATGATGATCCTGTATTCCTGATCATGGGCATGGCTATGCCGGCAATTTTGAGGGCACAATGTTAGAAGAACATTTGTGTTGAATCGATCCAAATTGATGTTATGCTATGAGATACATTCGTCATAAGTTAATGGTTAATAACACAGAGAAGTTAATGTTTGCATAATTCCTTAGACCATGAGAGTATTGAGTTTCTTCATGCTTGCTTCATGAACTTTGGGGTTTGTTAAACGCTATCCGTAAATGGGTGGCCATTACGGCGGCTCACGGGTTCATGGAAAAGTATGTCAAGTAACTTGATAACTCAAGATTGGGATTTGCTCCTCCAACAATGGAGAGATATGTCTAGGCCCTCTCGGTATTACGGTATCCATCATTGTCTGGCTAGACATTTTGTGATTTGATCATGGGGATGCCGGAACACGGGAACGAGAAAAGAGAACAATACTGGTAACGAGGTAACTGGCATAGTGGACAAGTTGTTGATCCACGGGGATGCCAACATGTCTCACCTCGGGTATTTGTAACATATCACGAAGCAACAGGAATAGCACACGGCAACTGGAGGTTCACTCAAATATTCATTCGTGTGGGAATAGGGGTCAATATGGGTGTCCACGGCTCCGATGTTGCTCATTGATCGGAAGGGGTTCCGGGTCATGTCTATACTTCACCGAACCTATAGGGTCACACGCTTAAGGGTCATCTATCTGCTGAATACTAGACAAGGAGTCCGAGAGAAAGTCACTGGAAAAGTTTCGGAGACAAGGGAAAGGTTCCGGAGAGAACACCAGAAAAGTTTCGGTAAAACCGAAAAGTTGTTTCGGATAAAACCATTGATACAAAAAGGTTTCGGCAAGCATCGGGAATGTTTTGGAGGTTGCGAGAGTGGTCTGGTAATTTTTTGGAATTTTTCTGGATAATAAACCGAAAAAGGTTTTCGGAGGTGCCGGAATTGTTTACCGGGTAAACGAAGATGGTTTTAAATTAAACCACCATACCGGAAATGTTTTGGAACGCGTCCAGATAATTTTAGAGGGTGACGGAAATGTTCTGGGACCTTCCGGAATTTTTCATAAGTAATAGTCACGGAAAACATCTTGTCCCAGCGTGAGGGGACAAGATCCCACGATGTGTGGGGCTGTTTTGGGGGCGCCCCCCTTTGAGGGGTCAGCCCCTTGTGGCTGGACAAAGGTGTTGGGGGGCCCCATGGTGGGGGGCAGCCTCCAGAAATGCTGGATAGTGTTGGGAGGATGGTGGGGCCCCATGGGGGAACACCATGGACAAGGGAACATGTTTTCTCCATGTTTGGTGGGAACATGTTTCCTTGTTTGGTGGGTGCATGTTTTGTGGGCTGAATTTCAGCCCCCCCCTTCACCCCTTCCACCACTATATAAGGAGGTGGAGAGGAGCTCTCCATCCTCACTAAAACTCTCACACACAAGCCATGCATGATCTGGCATTCTCTCTCCCACCCAGCGAAATAGTTTCATAGAGCCGAAAGGCTATCTGGGTTCCGGTGGGAACTAGTTCTGGACGGCGAAGCCCTGCTAGATTTATGATACCGTATGTGTGCAACTTTGTAGACAGATCGTAGTTTCGGTCTTGGTTCGAGAGTGCCTCCCGAAGGGCTGTCCGTGTGACCATCCGAGTTTTGGAGGTCCTCCCGAAGGGCTGTTCGAGTGACAGTCTTAGTTTCGGAGGTCCTCCGGAGGGTTGTCCGCGACACCGTCCGGGGGACTGTCTGACTGCCTCCCGGAGGGCTGTCCGCAGGGCAGATGAGGGTATACATCCTATTGGTTGGGAGGTTGTAAATCCTAGCTATGGGGATCTGCACCGCCGTTTGTCATCGACTCTACTTCTGTTACGCTACGAGTCGGTAACAAAATGATCAAACCTTGTATGCAGTCTCCATAGTGGTCCTGGGCTGGTGCGTAGGTCGATTTTTTTTGTTTTCTGCTGCATTACCCAACAGTGGCATCAAGAGTCGTGCTATGCGTAGATGCAGGTTGCAATCTAAAATACATAGAGATGTACGTGCGTTGCACAATATAATTAGGTAGTAGATGGGATCTATTGCTGAAAATTATTTGTGCGGGTAGCAGCTGAAATCTGTTACCCGATGTTCCTGTTGCTTCCCTGATTTAGCATAGTCCTGATCTTGACGGAATGGTTGAATCTCACAAAGTTCTGGCATCCACGATCCTTTCATGTTGCTCCTGAGTATGCTGCTTGACAGATCAACGAACTGCTAACAATTCTTTGGGTTCCACCATAGTTGAGAAAGATGGATGTTTCGCAGACAAAAGGGCAATGCAGATGTGATCTACACGGGGGTCACGCGTATGATGAAGTTTAGTATGGGGCTCGAGATTTTATTATCTCATGTTTTATACACCCTGGAAAGTTAATCTAGCAACTTGGATTATCATGCTTGATGATGGACGTTGGTAGCTTCGGTTTGTTTCGAAACCTTAGAAGCCACGGAAAACAAGTTTTTGCATGAACCGATTTGAGGCGTCTAACTTGGTTTTGCAGGATGGTTTGCATGTGCATGTGATGTGGTATAGCAGAGCTCATATAAATTTGATTATGTATGAGATGACTATATGATGTAATTTGATTAACATGACCTGCATGTCATGATTCGGCATGATGGCTGGAGCCCTATGATTGCACTTTAATGACCTGCGTGTCAACCTTATATAATGCACTTATTTTATTTGCTATAGAGATAGCAATATTATCTAGTGCATCGAAAAGGTGGTGGCAATCTTCGCAAAGGTGAACACTGATGCGTATGCCGAAGACGAAGAAATACAAAACTTCTCCTCCAGAAAGGGCTATACCATATCATGCTATTATGAATTGCCTGAGATGTTTATCCCTTATGAAGCACCCTTCTTGATTGTGTGGTACTCGCCTTTTATTAGGGGGATCTCTCACAAAAATATCAAGTAGTTAGTATTCTCCCAAGTGTAGCACCATCAGGGCACCTATCTTTTCGGGGTGCGCCGTGTCACACGGGTACGAACGATTAGAGAAGTGTGAGGCGGGTGAGTTGAGACCTCGCAGCGAGATCACTTGGTTCTCTTGACGTTCAGGCATGACCGTCATGAGCTCAGAACACACGCATCGAAAGATGAACAAGAGTCACATAGAGATGTGATTGGCAAGTTGGCCTACCGGTTGAGATTTTTCGTCATCAGTGGTGTTACACCAATGGAGAACAATTTAAATGCGGGTCTTGTATCACTCACAATCAATTATGAGAGATATTGATTTGAGTGGGAGCGCACTATAGAATTAATTCTATTAATTCTCAGTGCAATTAATTGTGAACTTTGTCTAAGTGTAGATTGCATAATAAGTGTAGGATAATGGCTCACGTTTCCACCTTCCCTATTAAAATTTAATAGCTATTAAATATCTGGTTAAAACTTTACGGTTGGTAACGTAATGTGAGGATTGTCCTCAAGAGTGCCGAGAAGGACTTGGTCCTATCGCATGCTTTCTGTATTCTCCCGCTAATGCTATGGATCATATGACTCTCGTCCTTCGATCCAAAAGCTAGAATTCCTTTTCAGTCAAAGTGCAATATGTTTGCTTCCGTGTGACCGGAACTTCGAAAGTTTGGATAGTTATGTGATATTCATGGAATCTGAAAATCATTTTCAGAGATAGACAAAATCTAAAAGATATGAGATATCCAAAGCAATGTTTGTGTGCAAAATATTAGTAAAGGAGTTTACTATGCATTAGACTGATAAGAGAGGGATCCAGGAGAATGCCTGTCATATGATGAAAGGTGAATAAAACAACAACTTAAAGAGAAAGGAAGTGTCAGAAGGGTGTTAGTAAGACTTTCACGCCTAGGAAGTCCAGGGCTAACGCCACTCTTAAGTTGGGTTCTTCTTCTAAGAGTAGGAGAAATACTGAAAAGTTAAACTGTTAGAAGTATAATGGCAAAAGGAAAGAAGACTAGAATATCCAGCTCATGTATGAATCCCACACAAGTTTTTTATGTATAGAAGGCTGGTCAAAGATATAGTTCTTGGGAATTATGGTTAAACATGGTAATCACTAATTCTTGGGTATTGTGAGTTGGTCATAAAGATACCCGCTCGATTGCATTCTGTTGCAACTCGATGTAAGAACTACTATGGCCTAAAAGACTACCAGGGATGAGGTTTAGATACACGCAGAGAACAAAGTAAATGTTACTATGCCTTCCATCGGTGTATTCCCTATGTATTAAGTTTCATAATTCAGTTTTAGAATTTCACACTCTAGCCCTTTGCATAAGGTATCTTGCAAGAAGGTTGTTCATAAGAGAACTTTTCATGTTCGGTGTTATGAATAACATAAGGGCCATACTTCCATTATGAATGAGACGTATGTTATGAATATTGGTAATAATACATTACCTCTGGGTTTACTTTTTTCATTTTAGAGCTTCATACACTCTAGCCCATTGCACAATGTTTGTTGCAAAAGAGTTGTTCATAAAAAACAACAATTGTTGTTTAGTATTATGAATAACATGAAGGGCCATGCTTGCATTCTAGATGGGATGTATGTTATGAATATTGATGGAAATATGATACATCCATAACACTGACGCTAAATGTTGCAAGACTAAAATAATACCACATATGTGTGGCACTGCATTTGGTCACATTGGATAAACCCGCATGGAAAATTCTATTATGATGGATTTTGAAGTCGTTTGATTTTGAATCATCTGACACTTGCAACTTTCCTCCAAAAGGTGAACTAACTAAAATACCGTTCACAGGCCATAAGGAACGAGCAAAGAACTTATTGGTGATCATACATTTGATGTATGTAGTCCGATAAATGTTGTTGCAAACAGTGGATTTGTCTACACTCAAAAATGACTCAAGTAGATATATGGATATTTACTTGATGAGACATAAGTCTGGATCTTTTGAAATCATTCGAAAGGTTTTCAAAAATGAAGTGGAAGTTATTGTACCAAGAAAATTATGTTTCTACAATTTGATTGCGGAAAGGAATATTTGATTTACAAGTTTAGTGAATGTCTGATGAGTTGTGAAAAGAGTTTCATAACTTGCACCTCCCAGAACACGACTGCAAGTGGAAAGTCCGTGAAGATGTAATCGAACCATTTATGAAATGGTAAGATCAAAGATGACATAAATAGATTTGCCATTATCCCTTTTATAGAGTGATGCTTTAGAGACTGCGGCTTTTACACTCAAAAGAGATCCATCAGGTGTGTTGAAATGACGCCATGGTATGGTACGCCCAACCATGTTGTATCTTTTCTTAACATTTGGAATATGGGGCTTGTGTAAAAGGTTACAAACCTATTCTAAATCATACAAGTGCTACTTTGTATGGTTATCCCAAGTCATTGGGTATTCCCCCAACACTATACCGAGGCAAAGTGTTTTTCCACAAAACGGTATGCTTTTAATGAGAATAGTTCTTACAAAAGGTGAGTGGGAGGACAGTGCAACTCGACGAGATAACCAGTATCTTCATCATCAGTTCAAAGGAAAAAAACCTTGGAAGAGATTCCGTTGTTTCCTACTACGACTGATACAGACGTCTCTACAATAAAATGTATGGACTTCAGTGAAACGTGCAACTGAACCACGTAGGCAAAGCTCGTGCAAACCTATCAAGTGTGCAAACGAGATATTGTTGTTAGACAACAGTATACCTACAATACACAAGGAAGCATTGATGGGCCCTGACTCCGAGATTGGCTAAATGCTTATACAACCTCCGATAGTTTCCATATAAGTGATTCAAGATTAAAACCTTGATACTCCTTTCAGAGGACTTAGAGTCTAACAAATATTTATGGAACTAAAAACTGATACGACTAAAAATGTTTTATCCATAAAGCTCGACTTGTTGAAATAACAAGTTCAAGGAGTTGACTACGATGAGGTTGTTTCACCGTAGCGATGCTTAAGGTCGGTTAGGGTTGAAATAGCAATTAATACATATATCAATCCTCAGATATGAAACATGGATGACAAAAGGATTTCCATGTGATAGAAATGAAACCTAGGACTCGTATGTGATACAGTCCAAAGTAATTTGTCGATCCAGAGGATGCTAGTAAGTATGCAAACTTCAGAGTTCCAGCAATGGACAGAAGAGAGCAAAATGGAGTTGGAATCTTCGTGGTTTGATGAAATGGTCAAAAGGGTTTTTGAGTTCATCAATGGGTAACGAAGATGCTTGTGATTCAAGAAAGTAAGTGGGAGCATAATAATATTTCTAAAAACGTTGTGTGTTTGACACATTGTTAATTGGAAATGAATTTCTTGACACAAATTAGGACTTCATTTGAAAATAGTTTTACAATGAAGTGCTTAGGCTAAATAGCCTTAATATTAGGCATGATGATCTATGCAGATAGATTTACCTAATGGGGCTGAGCTATGAATACATATTCACAAGATGCTAAAACTTTTTAGCATTTAAAACGCCAAGGAGTGATTCTTGCCGAAGTCACATGGAAAGAGGTTTTGCAAGACTCGGTGTCCCAAAACACTGATGAGTAAAATACCTGATGGAGATTCCACACACTCTTATGTTTGGATTAATCATGTATTCCATGGTATGTAAAACAACCAGATATGTCCGATACTCCAAAAGTTGTTGCGAGTATGGATACCAAAGTATCAAAGTACTGATCATAGGACAATAGTAAAAGATGTCATTGAGTGCTAGAGTAGTATTGATGACATGGTTTCTCGCAAGCAGAGATTATGAAGTGCTCGTTGTAAGTAATTACATCAATATAGTCTTCATCAATGCTCCATGCGATTTTCGGTTTAAGTTAAGTGTTTTGTGTAATACACAACATGGTGTCACGGTAGTTGGAAATTGTTCCAAACAAGATACTGTGGTGAATTCTTTAACAAAGGCTAAGTATGTTGACGCTTTGGAAGCGACAAAGAAGTTGTTGAATCATATAGTTCATTCATGAACTTAGTATGGTTCCAAGATGGCTTTGGTCTATGAGACACTATTGCAGATAGTTGCTCCATAGCTCAGTCTGAGGAATCAGATTTCGACCAATGATTCACACATATGCAAAGCCAAGTTCACACAAAATATGAATTTTGTGATAGCGTGAAAATGCCAGAATGCAAAGTTACACACGGAGCTGAAGTTGTCAGATCCATTGGACATCAGGCTATACCACATGCGAAGCATATTTTACACCAGTATGCCATAGGTGTAAAGTGCATTAGCATTGACTAGATTATTGACTCTAGTGCAAGTGGGAGTCTGTAGGAGATATGCTCTAGAGGCAATAATAAATGTTATTGATTATCTCCCTGTTCATAATTAGGTTTATGTTCCATGCTATAATTGCTATGGTTCTCGAGTCTACAATAACCACGAGGCTTGAAGGAAGACTCATATGCACATGTGGAATAATAAACGGTAAATTGTATTCCTAGTATGGCCTCTAAGACTGGCTCAAGTATTGCATGATGATCCTGTTTTCCTGATCATGGGCATGACTATGCCGGCAATTTTGAGGGCACAATGTTAGAAGAACATTTGTGTTGAATCGACCCAAATTGATGTTATGCTATGAGATACATTCGTCATAAGTTAATGGTTAATAACACAGAGAAGTTAATGTTTGCATTATTCCTTAGACCATGAGAGTATCGAGTTTCTTCATGCTTGCTTCATGAACTTTGGGGTTTGTTAAACGTCATCCGTAAATGGGTGGCTCTTACGGTGGCTTACGGGTTCATGGAAAAGTAAGTCAAGTAACTTGATAACTCAAGATTGGGATTTTCTCCTCTGACGATGGAGATATATCTTTGGGCCCTCTCGGTGTTACGGTATCCATCATCGTCTGGCCAGACATTTTGTGATTTGATCATGGGGATGCCGAAACACGGGAACGAGAAAAGAGAACAATACCGGTAACGAGGTAACTGGCATAGTGGACAAGTTGTTGATCCACGGGGATGCCAACATGTCTCACCTTGGGTATTTGTAACATATTGCGAAGCAACAGGAATAGCACACGGCAACTGGAGGTTCCCTCGAATATTCATTCATGTGGGTATAGGGGTCAATATGGGTGTCCACGGCTCCGATGTTGATCATTGATCGGAAGAGGTTCCGGGTCATGTCTATACTTCACCGAACCTATAGGGTCACACGCTTAAGGGTCATCTATCTGCTGAATACTAGACAAGGAGTCCGAGAGAAAGTCATTGGAAAAGTTTCGGAGACAACGGAAATGTTCCCGAGAGAACACCGGAAAATTTTCGATAAAACCGAAAAGTTGTTTCGGATAAAACCATTGATCCAAAAAGGTTCCGGCAAGCACCGGGAATTTTTTGGAGGTTGCCAGAGTGGTCTGGTAATTTCTGGAATTTCTCCGGAGAGTAAACCAAAAAAGGTTTTTGGAGCTACCGGGATTGTTTACCGGGTAAACGAAGATGGTTTTAAATTAAACCACCATACCGGAAATGTTCCGGAACGCGTCCAGATAATTTTAGAGGGTGCCGAAAATGTTCTGGGACCTTCCGGAATTTTTCACAAGAAATTGTCGAGGAAAACATCTTGTCCCGGCATGAGGGGACAAGATCCCATGATGCGTGGGGATGTTTTGGGGGGCGCCCCCTTGAGGGGGCAGCCCCTTGTGGCTGGAAAAAGGTGTTGCCCCCCCCCATGGTGGGGGCAGCCTCCACAAATGGTGGATAGTGTTGCGAGGAAGGTGGGACCCCATGGGGGAACACCATGGACAAGGGAACATGTTTTCTCCATGTTTGGTGGGAACATGTTTCCTTGTTTGGTGGGTGCATGTTTTGTGGGCTGAATTTCAGCCCCCCTTCACCCCTTCCTCCACTATATAAGGAGGTGGAGAGGAGATCTCCATCCTCACTAAAACTCTCTCACACAAGCCATGCATGATTTGGCATTCTCTCTCCCTCCCAGCGAAATAGTTTCGTAGAGCCGAAAGGCTGTCTGGGTTCCGGTGGGAACTAGTTCTTGACGGCGAAGCCCTGTCGGATAGATGATACCGTATGTGTGCAACTCTGTAGAGAGATTGTAGTTTCGGTCTTAGTTCGAGAGTGCCTCCCGAAGGGCTGTCCGTGTGACCGTCCGAGTTTTGGAGGTCCTCCCGAAGGGCTCTCCGAGTGACAGTCCGAGTTTCGGAGGTCCTCCGGAGGGCTGTCCGCAACACCGTCCGGGGGACTGTTTGACCGCCTCCCATTGGGCTGTCCGTGGGGCATATGTGGGTATACATCCTCGTGGTTGGGAGGTTGTAAATTCTATCTGCGGGGATCTGCACCGCCGTTCGTTATCGACTGTACTTCTGTTGCGCTACGAGTCGGTAACGAAATGATCAATCCTTGTATGCAGTCTCCATAGTGGTCCTGGGCTGGTGCATAGGTTGAAATTTTTTGTTTTCTGCTGCGTTAACCAACAACATAGTGGTCCTCAACGTTGCCCTCATCATCAATGTCACCCTCATCTTTGTAGTACTTGTAGTAGAGGCACCGCCATAGCTCGTGTTGGTACTCCACCATACATTACTCTATGGACAAGGGCTTCTCGAGCTCCTCCCGAGCTATGCGCAACCCCACCCATAACTTGGCGCTCTCGGACGGTTCCCGCATGTCCATCTCTTGCTCAGAGATCTCCTGCGGAAGGGGCTCCATTGCCTCTGCTGCCACATTGTTGTCATGTATCTCGGCATCTACAGTTGTCGCCTCTTCGGACGTGTGGTGCATGTTGTATTCCGGCGAAGCTTGGAGGCCTGGATGGCCTCGACTCGGGCCAGGGTGCCCTTCATGACTCGGCACGCTGCTCGAGCACTCTTGGCGTTTGTAGCCGCCGTCATAGGAGCTACCGCTGCCATCTCCTTGTCTATAAATGGCCTTTCGGCCACCGCGTAAGCCATGTTGGCCACTACAGAGGCCCTTTCGGCGGATGTGGCTATGCTCTCGTCTTAGGCGGTCGCATTCTTGGCAGAGGCGGGAGCGGTCGAGGCCGAGAAGGCGATTGTACGGACCCTTACGAAGCGTTCCCACGTCATCATTCTTTACCCGAGCTAGACAAAGCCGACGAAGCTTCCCTCCTAAAACATAAATAGACCCATAAATTTTCATCGCAAACGGTTTCTATATGGAACAGTGTGTACGTGGTTCACTACTTGTATTGAATTGTAAAACTATCTTGGGGTACATCGGTAACGGATATTGTTTTAATTGTAAAAAATATGCCTACCATCAAAATCCACCAACGGCATCCTAAAATTAAGAAATATTATAGTTTGTAGGTTCAATTGGAAATTTTATACATTAAGATAGTTTGTAGAAAATCTACGGCCATAATTCAAAATTGTAACACATGAACATGCAAGATGAAGCAACACTGCTGGAAAATTTATAATTATGTACTACTTGCTTCCCTATATATGCCCCTTACAATAAATTTGAAGGAGTTCCAAACATCTTGGGTAAGGGTTTGGCACATGTGCCTGCATTGGGAATCTAAGTTTTAAAACTCAAAAAATAAAAAAATGCTCTAAAGTACATGATAATAATCTGCATGATTTCCTGACATAGGGCCAAGATGTCATGGTCAAAGTAACGACTTATTCGAGATAATCTTTGACATGTACCTCTCAAAAAACGGAGCATCACACGATGGTTCATGGTTCCGAGAGGGAACACGGGCCTTGTTTGATGACGAACTGCTAGTCATTGTCTCATTTGGCCTAGATTTTTTGAATTTGTTACAATGCACAAATACGTCCGAGATCCTAAAAATTTGGACATTTTCGGGCTTCAATGAGCATTTTTATACATGAAGTTAGTTTCTAGATATCTAATGGCCATAATTAAAAACTAAAACACATGGACATGTGCAAGATGAAGCAAAAACCGCTGGAAAATCATATTTATCTACTACTGCTCCGTTTATATGCCGCATGCAATAAATTTGAAGGAGTTCAAAAGATCTTGTGTAACAGCTAGGACACAAGCATTCAGAATATAGGTTTTTAAATTCAAAATATATATTAAAAATGCTATGAAGTACATGAAAATCTACATGATTTCCCTCCATGGGTCCAAGATGTCGTGGTCAATGTAACGGCTTGTTCGACATAAGCTTTGAGACATGCCTCTCACAAACTTGAGTATCACACAAATGCTCATATAGTTCCGAGAGGGAACGTGGGGCGTTGTGGGCTGACGAACCGGATCGCTTCCTCATTTGGGCTAGGTTTTTTCATCATTACAATTTACGAATATGACCGTCATCCTAAAATCTGAAAAAAATCGACGTTCAGTTGGCATTTTTCTACATGAAGTTAGTTTCCAAAAATTTATTTCAAAACTCAAACACATGAACAACTAAGATGAAGCAAAAAATGCTGGAAAAACACATTTATCTACTACTTCCTTTCGTATATATGCCACGTGCAATAAATTTGAAGGAGTTCCAAACATCTTGAGTGACGGTTTGGACACAAAATCATTGGGAATCTAGGTTTTTAAATTCAGAAAAATATAAAAAGAATGTGCCGAAGTACATGAAAATATGCATGATTACCCAACATGAGGCCAAGATGTCATGGTTACTGCTCTCGGACTTGCTTCCGTAATACAAATGGGACGCATGCATTACATTTGGCTAGAAAATGTAAATATTTGACAAGACAAATGGGTCCCACATGATTGGCACACTTTTCGCATTCCGAGTTTTGGAAGCCAATTTTCACGGGATATTAATCACACGCGGTCATGCATTGGGAACCGTCAGTAATGTTAAGTCACACATGGTTGTTCACTAGGAAATTGTTTGCAATCACTACTAGCATCGATAAAGATTCTAGCCGCCTATAAATGATGCCCATTGAGATGTCATCCCGCCTGCAATATCTCATCTCTCTATCCCCCCACTCGCACAAAACTCTACCATGGCATGCCCGGTCTATGCACAAGTAGAGGAGGAGGCTCCACCTCACAAGGACAGGGTGAAATGCAGCGATGAGGAGGACCCCTTCGTGCCCCCAGACGAGGTTGGACAGACGCCACAACTGAATATAGGTTTTGGGGCCACTACAATCTGGCTATGTGGAAGGCACTGCCGTTGGCTGAGAGAGCCAGGCAGGTGGCGTTCAGGAAGGAGCAGGCTCAGGAGCGCGCCAGGAACCTCACGGACTGGAATGCCTTTAGTGCCAAAAGGGAAAGGGGGGAGTTGAAGCTTTGGCGGCAGGCGAGTCGACGAGGGGTTGAGGTGTACGAAGACGGCCGGTACCATGCAATGAAAGAAAGAGGCGCTAGGCACCTCAACGCTATGTGGGCGTGGGCCGGTAGGCTCCAGCGTGCCACCATCAAAGAGCTTTGGTGGGCACCGAGCGAAATGTCCTGTATGGTCACGTGCCTCCGCCAACAAGAGACCGATCGATACGTCGAGCGCTGCGATGTGGAGGAGGCGAAAACCTCACTCCGCGTTGGGAAGCCATCATGCACCAAGGAGGTGTTGGTGAGAGGTTGTCACTTTAGTGCTCCCCGCTCAACGAGGGGTTATTATTAGTCTAGTTTTTATTCATTGTACGTATAAGTCTAGTTTTTATTCAACAATTAATATATATTATTAATTAGTTTCACATTTATATCTATTTTCACACTGATTTTCCGGGCTCTAGCTATTAGCCTTTTACACATATTGGAACATAACAATAGAACAAAAATCATTCAGACATCAAAACATATCAATATTGTGGCTGTTGTCCAGGCACTGGGATCGACATAAAAAATGATTCAACAAAATAAAATGCATCCATGACTACACACTAACCTACAGAAGCTCTTGGTTGTGCCTGAACTTGGTCAGCCGTTCATCCATGCGGTTTACACGCTCGTTGTATAGTTGGAGCACGATCTCGGACTCCAAGCTGGCTATTTCTTCGAAGATTGCCATCTTGAGGATGTGACGACCATTTTCTTCTACTGCTCCCCACTGGACAGCTGGGCCAAGGAGGCACCCAAACCTACCGACGACCCCGGTGGCATCGAGGGGGCCGCGGACAAGGCCAATGACATGAACCATGCGAACGGCGCGGTCGGGATATAGTGCAAGTACGGCATAGATGACCGCTACCCATTCCTGGCAAGAAATAGGGCTACTAACATGCCTTCGACACAGCTGCAATGTCATGTTAGGTGGGATAGCAGGCAAGTGGGGATGGAACCGCTCTATATCTGCCACACGCCGTGCCTCTTGCTCTATGGACCTCCACCGGTCTTGTTGTGCGGCGTTCCTTGCCCTCTCAGCGCGGATGCGCATGTTTTGATCTAGGGAGCACCATTGATGATCTTCTTGTGCAACACGCTATAGCCTCTCGGCGTTGAGGCGACTCTCTTGCTCGGGAAGGCTGTTGCGCCCTGCGCCAAGGATCTGCTCAACCCTTGCGATGACGTGCAACAAAACGTTGTCCGGCGCATCGCCGGACACGCCATCAGCCTCGACAGGCCGTTGTGCCTGCACCAGGTCATTTTTGTCATCGAGGAGGTTGATGGTAGAGGCAGTGCTTGGTCCGGTTAGCATGGTTCGTAGATGGGCTAGGCTGCACTAGGTGTGCATCCGCGTGTGTCGCGCACCTGCTCTTATTCTCATTTGCTTCTAGCGAGAAACCGATGGGGAATCTTGCGTGGGAACATGGGTGGTTCCGTGCGGGAACGTGTCCAAATGAAACGTCGGTACGATGCCGAAGTGTGCACTGGAATCCTCGAGCAAAACAGAGGAAGAAGAGGTGACATGCAGTCAGACTAGTAATAATAATAAAACGTCTATGATGTTAATATGGGCAAACGACACTACTATGCATACTGTCGGTAATGATTTCATCAATCGGTGACAATTGTTTGGCAGCAACCGTCTTCCCACATCACACAACTTGTCTGAATGAATCATTTCAGTTATTATTGGTATTACCACAAAATTCCAATGAATGAACCATTTGTTGTGCATAACACACACCTTCTTATGCTAACCAGTTTTTGTTCCGCTGGATCAGCACAAATAGTTTATCTGAGTGAACTGTATGCGTTACTTCGAGCAGGTAGTTTTGTTAACTATTTTTGTTATCTTAGCTAATCCCAAACAATTCATAAGAACAACTTATCTGTCGTGGATCGGATAGGCAACTATTATCTGAATCATATTTGATGGGTCCACCATGGCACACAGTTCATGACATTGGCGACGGAGCTTGAGCTACACTATTTTCAATTCATGCATCGCACGCAGTTTCGTCGAAGGGTCTCTAATTGATGTGTCGACTTTGGACCATCCTCAAGTAGTGACACTATGTCCCTAGTGTGCATCTACTAGACTAGCTCGCTGATCAAAGATGGTCAAGGTTTCCACCATAGACATGAGTTGTCATTTGATAACTGTAAGCATAGAATTTTATCATATTACATTATTGCTACATCTTTCTTCATGTCAAGTATTTGTTCCTAGGACCATGAGATCAAGCAACTCCCTGGCACCGGAGGAATGCCTTGTGTGTATCAAACGACACAACTTAACTGGGTGATCATAAAGATGCTCTACAGGTATCTCCGAGGGTGTCTGTTGGGTTGGCATGGATCGAGACTGGGATTTGTCACTCCGTATGATGGAGAGGTATATCTGGGCCCACTCGGTAATACATCAGAAGAAGCATGCAAGCAATGTGACTAAGGAGTTAGTCACGAGATATTGTATTAAGGAACGAGTAAAGAGACTTATCGGTAACGAGATTGAACTAGGTATGGAGATACAGATGATTGAATCTCGGCCAAGTAACATACAGCTGGACAAAGGGAACTACATATGGGATTAATTGAATCCTTGGCATCGTGGTTTGACTGATAAAGATATTCGTGGAATATGTGGGAACCAATATGGGCATCCAGGTCCCTCTATTGGTTATTGACCGAAGAGGTGTGTCGGTCATGTCCACATGATTCTCGAACCCATAGGGTCCACAAGCTTAACGTTCAGTGGCGCTAGAGTAGTTTTGGGATATCTATGTTGGTGACCGAATGATGTTTGGAGTGTCGGATGAGATCCCCGACATCATGAGCAGCTCTGGAATAGTCCGAAGGTAAAGTTTTATATTTGGGAAGTCATGTGTTGGCTACCGAAAAAGTTTCTAGTTTTACCGGTATTATACCAGGAAGGTTTTGGAAGCTTCTAGAATGTTTCGGAGTAGTCCGGAAGGTTTCGTCCATCACCTAGGGCATTCATTGGATGTAGGGGGGTGACCTAGCCTTATTGGGCCAGGCGCATGATAACCCATAAGTATAGGGGATCGCAACAGTTTTCAAGGGTAGAGTATTCAACCCAAATTTATAGATTTGACACAAGGGGAGCCAAAGAATATTTGAGAGTATTAGCAGTCGAGTCTTCGTCCCACGTGACTCCGGAGGCTAGTGGCCATGTTGATGGTTGCGAGTACAACTTTTCTGAGGATACCTATAGCGAGGGCGAGCTAGTTGAGGAGGGCAAGAAGGTCTACCAGCGTGGTTGTACAAAGCTCTCGCCCATGCCGATGACCCGCGATCAGAGGTGGTTGATTGTGCCTAATGTGGAGAAGTATGTGCATTTACTCTTTTTAACCTTTTGCCTTCATGTTTCTTCAAATTAATATCTAATGTGTTGGCCTTGTCATATTGCAGGGTTGGAAACACGACCCTAGTGTCCGCAGGCCCAACCAGGTCCTTGGTGTGCTTCTCAAGCACCACTTCCCAAGGAAGGTCCAGTTGCCCGGTGAGGGTGAGGTTCCACAGGTAGCACTGACCTGGGAGCTGTACGTGGCTGTCCCGTCCCCGCCGGAGGAGAGGGTAAATGGTTTCTTGTGCGACATGGTGGCCGACATTGTGATCCGTCTGTTTTGAGTAATTACTCCTTTACAGAATTAGAAATCAACAGCAGCTAGTGATTGTACTAATCAGTGTTGTCTTGTTTGATTGTATACCTTCTACAGGTGTCTTGAGGAACATGAGGCGGACGCGGCTATTGTTCTCATAGCCGAGTGCAAGCGCCTACTTCAGAACTTACGACACGAGGCTCAAGTGCAGGCTATTCGAGACTACTATGCCTCGACTAACATTAAGAGGGCCAAGAAGAAGCGCCGAATTTTTTTTCTGAGTAAGGATAAGTACATGCAGGTAATTACCTATTCTTAAGGACTTGTACTTAGTCTCCTTGATTTGATTCGTAGGCATAGCGCTGAAATTTCTCTTGTCTAACTTAGGTGCCCTCGAGATGGTGTGCGGATAGGATGGACTGTTGGGAGGCATTGGTGGATGAGTGGTGCTCTCCCAAATGGCTAGCCGACCACAACAAGGCCAAGGATAAGCATGCCCAAATGAAAGGTGTGCCACACCATCAAGGGAGCTCCAACCTGTTTGAGTATGGGGATCACTGGGTATGTGGTTTGCTTCATGATTCATGCAATTTCATTCTTCATGCTAGCTTGAGCCCTTAACTAATATTTTATTCCACTCTTTTAGGCGCGACAAAATAAGAAGGAGGTGCCACCGCTATTCGACCTCTATGCCATGGCCCATACTACCTTCTACAAGAAGGCCAAGGGATTCTCTGAGGATGACCTCGATCATCCAGAGAGCTTCAGCAACATCTCCTCCCACAACAAGCTCGTGAGTTACAGAGATGAGGGGAAGGCGAGGAAAGGGGAGGACTTCAACCCGAGCAAGAATCCTTTGGATCCAGAGCTCGTGATGATATCTGGTGGCAGGAGGCCCCATGGATTGATAGCCATTGGGGATGGACTGATACATTGTCCTAGAACTCCCTTGTAGATCAAGAAATGCCAGACGAGCTTCGATCCTGAGATAAGGCCTCATCCACGGCCAATGGAGCTCGCCATCGAGGCTAGTGCCTAGGAGCTTCTGGAAGAGGCAAACAGGCAGGCGACACAGAGGGAGAGGGACATGGAGGAGAGGACGGCTAGGCTGTTGGAGGAGGAGAGGAACCGAAACAACGCCTCTCACCGGGCCCTATATGAGCTCCTCATGGTAAGTTTCTCCTGCATATTAGCCAAATCATGCACGTAATGTTCGTTTCATCACTAACTAATATGACTCACTCGTGAAAACAAAATTTATAGACCGTGTGCCAGAACAATGGCCAGACCCCTCCGTCGATGCCCCATATTGTTATAGCACCCACTGTGGGTTTCATTTGAATGGTCATTAGTTACTAGTATTCACATTTTAGTTGCATCATGCTAAGGATACATTGCAAATGATCTTTTGTGTAGCATGCCTCCCGACAAGCATCGATCGATCCTTCTACGTCTGCTACAACCTCGACTGGTCCTTCTCCGTCTCACACTGGCGCAAACCCAACCGGTCCTTCACCTCCGTGATGATGGTAAGTTTTCCCAAGTGTTTTGCTTAACAAATGCATACTTAGCTTAAGAAATGACCTATTTAGCTCCAAAATGACCTATACTTAGCTTCTTTAGTTCATTTATGACATACTAAGCATACTTAGGTAAAAAATGGCATGATAACCTTGGTTTAGCTCCAAAATGACATAGACTTAGCTTATTTTCCTCCAAAATGACAAAATAACCTTACCTACCTCCAAAATGACTGATTATAACTAGGGTAGCTCTAAAATGACCTACACTTGCCATTTTGTCCTCCAAAATGAGTATATATGATTAGTTAGCTCAAAAATGGCATAACTACCTAGGTTAGCTCAAAACTGACCTATACTTAGCTTCTTCGGTTTATTTATGACATACTTAGCACACTTAGGTAAAATGACATGATAACCTTATGAAGCTCCAAAATGACATAGACTTAGCTTATTTTCCTCGAAAATGACATAATAACCTTATGAAGCTCCAAAATGACCTATTTACCTAGCTTAGCTCTAAAATGACCAACACTTAGCATTTTTTCCTAGCTTAGCAAAAAAATGGCATTTTTACCTACCTTAGTTAGAAGAAGAGATAAAGAAAAGGAGAGGACAAAAAGAAAGAGAAGAAAAATTCTTCTTCTTCTTCTTCTTCTTCTTGTTTTTCTTCTTTTTCTTCTTGTTTTCTAGCTAGTCTTCTTCTTCTTCTAGCTTTCTTCTTTCCTAATTTGCAGATTTGCTTTAGATGAGGAAGCTTGTGTTGATGGAGTCTACTCTTCTCCTTGTGCTTCCTTTTTTTTTGATTGTGTACTATAAACTTTGTTGTTGGATATGTTGTTGGAAACTTGGTGGATATGTGGTTGGAAACTTGTTGGATATATGTTGTTGGAAACTTGTTGTCGGATATGTGTTTGTAACTTGTTGTTGGATATGTGTTGGTATGCTTGTTGAAAGTATTTTCAAACGTGTGTATATATATCTATGAAATTCTATGAAATTGAATGAATTTAAGAAAACCCAGGAAAAACAGGGGCTATATAGGTTCTTTGCCGTCTACTGGCGGACGGCAAAGGGCTTTGCCGTTAGCCAGCAGATGGCAAAGTTGCCACGTGGCAGCTACCTGTGCAACCTGGGGTTGCACTGGGCTGGCCTATGTGGTTTCTTTGCCGTCTGCTGGCAGACGACAAAGAACTTTGCATCTTTGCCGTCAGCCAGCAGACGACAAAGAACTTTGCATCTTTGCCGTCCGTTGGCAGACGATAAAGAACTTTGCATCTTTGTTGTCTTCCAACAGACGGCAAAGCACGCCGTTACCCCCTTAACGGACGTAAGCTGCCACGTGCGTCGTCCATGGTCTCTGTCGTCTTCTAGCAGATGGCAAAGTCCTAAGCATCTTTGCCATCTGCCAGCAGACGGCAAAGCGCCCTTTACCGGAGCTTATTCAGCCACACGGTTGGTCGGCTGCTGGCAGATGACAAAGCCTTTGTCGTCTGCCATGCATGCCTTTGCCGTCCGCTATGGCAGACGGCAAAGTTGCTGATTCCTATAGTGGTAGGGATGTATTCCGTAAATAGTCATGCGTGTTTATGGAAAAGAACTTGCATGACATCTTTTGTCCTAACCTCCTGTGGCTGCGGGGTCCATAAGGAAACTAAGGGATATTAATGCCTCCTTTTAGTAGAGAACCGGAACAAAGCATTAACACATAGTGAATACATGAACTCCTCAAACCACGGTCATCACCAGAAAGTATCCCAAATATTGTCACTACGGGGGTTACGGATTATAACACATAATAGGTGCGTATGACTAGGCAGGATCGGATCAAGAACATAGATATAATGGTGATAACATAAACGGTTCAGATCTGAAATCATGGCACTTGGGCCCTAGTGACAAGCATTAAGCATCGCAAAGTCATGGCAACATCAATCTTAGAACATAGTGCATACTAGGGATCAAGCGCTAACAAAACTAACTCGATTACATGAAGAATCTTATCCAACTCCTCACCGACCAGCAAGCCTATGATGGAATTACTCACTCACGGTGGGGAGCGTCAGGGAATTTGCGATGAAGGAGGGTTGATGATCACGATGACCTAAGATTCCCCTCTCCGGAGCCCCAAACGGACTCCAGATCTGCTCTCCCAATGAAGAAAAGGACGTGGCGGAGGCTCCATCTCGTGAAACGATGAAACTTTCGCCTTGATTTTTCTGTACAAAAATAGGAATTTATAGCACTGGAATTAGGGTCGGGGGCCCCACGAGGTGAGCACCACCCACCAGGTCGTGCCTAGGGCGGCTGGCGCGCCCTGGTGGGTGTTGCCCACCCTGGCACCATTCTCTGGTGGTTTTTGGCTCCAATATTCCTCAAATATTTTGAAATAATTCTCCATTTCGAGAACTTTTATTTCTACACAAAAACAACACCATGGTAGTTCTGTTGAAAACAACATTAGTCCGGGTTAGTTTCATTCAAATGATGCACATTAAAGTCCAAAACAAGAGCAAAATTGTTAGATAAAGTAGATACGATGGAGATGTATCAACTCCCCCCAGCTTAAACCCTTGCTTGTCCTCAAGCAATTCAGTTGACAAACTGAAAGTGATAAAGAAAAACTTTGATGAACTCTTTTGTTCTTGTTTACATACATATGCATAAGTAGCACCCAGGTTTTCAGCAAGGACTATGACTAACCATGTCAACAATAACACTTAAATATTATATTAACCCATATCAATGACACAAGCAACTAGCAAGCAATAATAAAATATCTCAAGTGCAAACATTTTGTCAAAACAATCATGATATAATATGATGATAATGGTATCTCGCTAGCCCTTTCTGAGACCGCAACACATAAATGCATAGCACCTCCAAGGTTCAAGTAGCGACTAAACATTGTAAGTAATGTAGAAAAGATCCACACATAATGCATCCAACATTCACCATACACAATACATGAGGATGAAAATAGTGCTCTTAGATCCAACCGTTATTTGAGAAGGTGATGACTCAACATATAAGTAAATAGATAGTCCACGCATAGAGGGAAGCAGAGATTTGCAGAGGTACCAGAGCTGAAAGCTTAAATTAGAGATAAGTATAATTTTGGGAGGTGCACCATTCCTCTCAACGTTACGACCAAGAGCTAGCAATATCATCCATGTTAAACAAATTAGCATTGGTTCAGAAATGATAAAAGTAAAGGTTTACTCCCCCTCTACTAGCAAACACACTCCACGACTAGCCGAATCCACGGGTACCATACATACCAACAACATTCCTGGGGAAGTTTTGTTTAATTATTTGCATTTCTTTTGATTTCGGGACTGGGAATCCCCGCCCCTCTCGTGTCAGGACGAGTGAATAAACACTCATCATGAGAATAACCCTCTTAACATGGAAGATACTAACAACCCCCTATCGCTCCATGAGTGGTCCATGCACACAAAACATATGTTCGTTTGAAATTTTAGAGGTGGCACATGTAAATTTAATTGGAATGCCAGGGTAATACCGCATATAGGTAGATATACTGGACTCATCTCGAATAGTTTTGGTTTAAGGATTTTTTACACACAAGCAGTATTCCTGCTTAGTACAGGTGAAGGCTAGCAAATAGGTTGAGAAGCAGCCAGCTAGAGTGTGAAGATGGACATGAACATGCATTATGAATAATAAACATTGAATGCTATCATGAGTAGGATATGGACACGATGAACATAAATATCATGAATGCTATGTTGGTTTGGATTCAACTACATGCATGAACATGTGCCAAGTCAAGCCAGTTCAAACATTCAGAGGAGGATACCATATCATCATACTACATCATAACCATTTTAATGCATGTTGACATCTAAGATCTATCATTATCCACTCCTAGCTACTTGAGCATGGCATGATCAACTATAATCTCTAATGGTCATTCCAAACATATTTGATCTTAATATGTTGAATCATGGATACTAGGTTAAACATATTTACAAAGACAAAAACAAGTTGAGTTCATACCCACTTCTCTCTGCCACAATCACTTCATCAAATATCATCATTATTGCTTTTCACTTGCATGACCGAATTGTATGAAAATAATAATAGTGCTAGAGTGTTGTGGACTAAGCTGGAATCTACAAGCATTGTATTCGAAAGGAGAAGACAAAGTAATATGGCCTCTTTGTTAAATCAATAGTGATGCATACGAGAGCCACTCAACATTTTCATCATGGTCTTGTCCTCGGTACAACTCAATAAAAGGAAGAGAATTTCAGACAAACACACTACAATATTTCTTTTTGAGTTTTAGTTTTTCCCTGAAGAAAACAAATTAAAGAAGGAAAAACAAAAATGAGAAAAAAATATTTACACTGGAAAGCTTCCAACAAATAAAAGAAGAAACAAGAAATATTTTGGGGTTTTCTTTTAATACTACAACTAATTAAATTAAACAGAAAAACCAAAAATAAGTAAGAAACATTTTTGGATTTTCTCAAAGTTTTTCAAACACACAAAAAGAAAGCGAAGAACTAAATCTAGAATGGCTAATACAATGAAAATGTGTGAACACCAACAACTGGAATGAAATGTGTGAACATGAAAATAATGTCGGTGAAAACACGTACTCCCCCAAGCTTAGGTTTTTGGCCTAGCTTGGTAATCACCATCCTCATCGTGGATAATAGACTGAGTGATAGCCCACGGAGGCTCTTGGTGCGGCCTCCTCATCCTGTCTAGCAGCCTCAACTTACGCATTGTACGTGCAGGCCTCGCTCTCAAAGACATAGTATCTTCCCTTCCTATGATAATCAAAGAGAGCAGGAGTAGGCAATGCAATAGGTACAATGGGACCGTTATCGAACCTCAAGTTGTAAGTATAGTTACTAATTGTGCCCTTAAGGAACTTATGGCATTTCATGGCCTCAAAGTCTAAGTACTAATTTGTTAAGATAGGATCAATAGGCCATGGGGACACATCCTGCTTCGTAGGTAGAAGGGAGGCATAAATCTCACCACAAAAATTACCATTAGTAGCATTGAGGTTCAATCTCCATGCAACAATTTCTCCTAGGTTATAATTTTTATTGCCCGTTACAGCAGTTTGTATAAGACTCAAAATAGCCATAACTTCGCCCAAATTTTTTAAATAGCCATAACTTTTTACTCGTTTATCAGAATTAGATGAAACCAACGCCTAGAGTTTCGTCTTGACCTCACCTATCCAATCAACCTATCACGTCAACTTTTTTTCAAATTTTCAAATTTCGAAATTTATTCAGATTTATATTCAAACTTCTTTTGATCATATCTTTTTATCTGTAGCTCCGTTTCCGATGAATCCAATTGCGTTGGATCCGTATCAAAGTAATCTTTCCGTTCACATCATTAGTGTTATCGTTTCAACATATAATTTTGATCTTGCTCATACTTCTTTATTAGTCTCCAAAATGTGTTCACACACCGTACTAAGCTAATTCAATGCCATATTGAATTGCTTATAACTTTTGATCCGTCATTTTGAACCTAGTAATTCTTTTTTCTACACGTTCATATTGACTTCCCATATATAGTAACATCATTAGTTTCAATCTTTGAACCTTTCAAATTTGAGCGATTCAATTTGAATCCGAGCCTTCATTTGATCATATCTTGCAAACTGTAACACCTTTTCAATTGATTCCTTTTGCCCCTAAATACTCGTGTCATATATTTCTATTCATAACCATCCTACTTTGGTTCAACTTCTTTTGACCTTTGTGAATTCAGATTCAATTCATACTTGAATTTACAATTCAACTTCTTTTGACCTTTTAAATTAAATTCTTTCTATAAATAATTTCTTATTGTCTTATACAATTTGTCAAATAACATTCATGTTGTTCTCCCATACTTTGGATCGTCTTTAGTAGTCTCTCCAACCTAAGCTTATATAGCAATAGTTCATCATCCATTAACTCTTTTGAGTTGATTCCTCCACTTTCACTTTACAGCACAGTTAGAACCTATCTTTTCTTATTTAACCTTAGTATGTTCTTATTTTCGCACCAAGACATGTTTTGTTCTTGCATTTTTTCGGTTCTTTGTTTTGGCATGAATGTTTATTGAATGTTATTTGCTTACAATAGATTTCTTAGAGTGTGACGAGTAGAATTATCCAGATTGTGAGAGCGACTATCTTCATCAAGTAATACCAGGCAAGTCACTTTGATCATCTTTACCCATGTTTTTATTGCATTAGT
Source organism: Hordeum marinum (assembly GCA_022496015.1). NCBI lineage: Eukaryota > Viridiplantae > Streptophyta > Magnoliopsida > Poales > Poaceae > Hordeum > Hordeum marinum. The sequence goes on along the minus strand of CM039673.1, from coordinate 365,774,861 downwards.
TCTACCATTCCCCCCAATTGCATGCAAAGTAGGTAATTGGAAACTTGGTTACTGTTGTAGTATCATGTGGTAGGTACCCCCTCTCAACCCTTCACACATTGGCCCTAGGAAACGTTGTTTTACTTTTTGCTATGCTATTAGTAGACGGGGTTGGTTGTGTGATTCATGAGAGTTGAGAGAGTTAATAATTTCAAGACCTACATAATGATCAAGACTTCAAGACTCCGAGTTTTCAACTTACCTCTGGGTGGATGATGGTTGAACGGCACCCTGGAGAAACCAGTGGATTTGCCTAGGTGTTGCTGGAGATGGCCAGTATTCACGCGGAAAGGTCCACCCAGGCACAAAGAGATGGATGGATGCTTCAAGACTCAAGGCTTATCTGCACAGCCACAAGTCATTATGGGCTCTGGCTTGGTTGGATATCGTGGTGACCCTGGACAGGCGGTGCTACGAGATGTAGAAGAACGGTAGGAAAGGATGGGCACCGACAGAGTCACAGGGAAACCCTTTGGAAGACCATGTTTTGGTCATCCGTTTCTCAAACACCCTGAAGTGCGAGAAATCAAACGGAGGCGACCAAATCTTGTGGGGAACGTGTGCAAAACTCTGCAGAGTACTCAAACCTAATCGATTAGCCGTGTCCACGGTCATGGACAACTTGAGCCAAAGGAACTGAAACTATCTAGAACTCTCAACGCAATTAATTACATTGATGTGGGTATTAATGTCAACTTGGGTATGAGAATTGGTTAGTGGAACCATCTCATTAATCAACCAACATTTGTAGTAATTATGCTTTTGCCCTCTCTTGTTGTAGGAAAATTTTGGCTTCATGCAAAAACCTACTACCCCACTTGCCATATATGCATGTAGAATAGATGATTACTTTACGCCCCCTCTTTTGTGACTTGCCGGCATATTCAAAATGCTAACCTACACGGCTGCAACGTCTTATGTTGCAGATACTGTTCTACGACGGGTAAGAGTACGATTCAGGGTTACGGTCCGCACTCAACTTGCCGTTGGTGTTATTGGGACTCCACTCCCGTTGACTGTATCCGCTGGTATTTTAAGGTATATATCAGTTTTACATGTGATTGCACTTTGATATATACATTGATGTACTGTGTGTGCCAGCATACTAATCCAGGGATGGCACAGAAAACACAGAGGCTTGACTCGTTTTGAGTCGGGTCGCTACAGAAATGGTATCAGAGCACATGTTGACTGTAGGACGTGACCCTAGAAACTTGAAAGCCCTTAGGAAATGATTTCTCGAAAAACTTTGTTTTCAAAAGACCCTTTACTTCTCATCTTATTTGAGCCTTATCAAATGATCTCTCTTACCTCAAAAAGTTAGAAAATACCCGTTCCCCTTTGACCACACTAAGGATCAACTAAGACCACTTCGAGAAGGACAAGATATGAAAACAACTGATGGTCACTTCAAAGTAAAGAAGATTTCACCATGCATTAGAAGAGTTGAAGCTACACGTGTTGAAGACTGTGAAGACCCGAAGAAATTGAAGACCATGAAGAATTTCCAAGATATTATGCCCTAGAAGACCAAACCCCTATTGTATACTTACGTTAGATACGATGATTTGTGAGCTGTCATTTGTGTGTAAATTTTTGACATCCACAACTAAAATCTATTTTCAAAACCATTGTTTGTATTATGCGTATCCGCTCCTTTCTCTCTCATTCCCAAAACCTTGAACCCAATAGATGATGAATGAAGCTGGACTTCTGTATTCTGGATCGATGACTCGGTTAGAGACAGAAGAATGGATTCAGAACATGGAGGATCATCTAAGGAGTAACTATGTTGCAAGGAACGAGATGGTCCAGTATGCTCTTCGGTACCTTGCAAAAGGAGCTGCAAATTGGTGGTAGATGCATGAAGCTATCCGTGATAGGCAAGCATCCATCACTTGGGAAGAATTCAAGATGACTCTACAAAAGTCTCATGTTGTCACCAACACCCAGAAGCCCCGTTGCGAAGAAGATTTGTGCATGCAAGATATGTGGAGAGATAGGACACACCCAGGAAGAACACAAGGATGGATGTCCTTATTGTGAAGAAAATCACCCTGCTGAGGAATGCCCAACTAGGCAGGTGACATGTTTCTTGTGTGAAGGAACTACGCATTACCCGGCTCACTGGCAAATGTACCCCAAGGTACAAGAAGTCATCAAGCAGCAGAAGGAAGCCATGAAGGAAGCCTTCAGAGAAAAATTAGGAGAACTTTTGATGAAGGAAGATGTTGAAGACCCTAATGGAGAAGGCCTAACCAGATTTTACTCCAATGTCTGCTATTCACGTGGGGAAGAAGGACATTTCTCACAGGACTGTACGAAGGAAAGAAAAGAGTATCTGGGAAACTTCCTGACAGAAGAAGTGGAGTTTGATCCACAAGAAATTGAAGTTTTGATCGGAACAAAGCACCTCAGGCAGGGTCAAGCCCCTGAACAGAAGGACTTGGGTCATATCAGATGTTTCAAGTGTAAGGATATGGGCCACTACGCCAATAAGTGCCCAAGAAAGGAACCAGAACTCCAAGGAGCAAACACCAACATCAAGAAGCCCCGAGACTTGTCAGAAATCATATGTTTTCGTAGCAAGGAAGCAGGACATTATGCTAGTAAATGTCCAAAGGAGAAGAAGGCTAAACAGGAGTAGTCTGAGTTTTGGAAGTAATAAATGTAATAGGTAGCACTCTTATAATTTTGAAGATATGTAATGGAAGTCTCAGAGTTTGTAATAAGTTCATGAGATCAATGGAATTTATGGTGTCATGATGTATCTTATGTTGTATTACATGAGTTGTTACTCTATGACCCAAGAACTCTGACCATTTTCGAGGATATGAGAAAATATGGTCTATGCAGACATGGGTGCAGTTCATTTTAAGTGTGGTAGTAACCACATGTACCTTTCTGGATAAGTGAATACATGTGAAGAGAATATGGAACCACCTCAAACTATCTGGATGATAACCTTTGAGACAAAGTGCCTTCGAAGTTGGAACGTTGAGAAAAAGAATGATTGTGGTGAAACCAGACCCAAGGTTAAACAGACCAATGGAAAGGAAAATGGATTACTCATAGTGTAATCTAAACAAGAATAAGTCTGTGAAGAGTATAACGGAGTGAACTGAAGGTAATGCTGGAATATGGATCGATAGTCACCCCACGGGTGAGATGAAGTTGTTCAAGTATTCAAGTGAATCCACAAGTCACTGACCTCAGTATTGATAAGGATCAAGCCCCACCTTGGTGAAGGAAGAAACTTGGAAGAAGCTACGACTGATCAGCAAACGTTTTCCTTAGGAGTATTACGAAAACGTGAGAGTTGTGAAGAAATGATAGATGTTTTTGTTCGGCTTGCAGAAATAAATGGATTTATCCGAACTTCGTTCATTGACAAGAGAAATTTTCTGCAATGCTTGTGAGGGAGCCCAAGTGCTAGAATACGAGATTACTAAACCTTATACAAGGTAATGATTTCAATGCGACATGGCTTGGCCACCATGACGACTTACTCTTATCATTCTCTTGCTATTCGGAATGGTAAATCTGAATGACTTACCCATAGTAAAGAGACGATGTTCTTTGCAGCTTTTGTTTAAGCCTTAGAATGGTATGAAGAAAACCCTTGTACATGACAGTTGCTGTCACACGTAAGAATTTTACGGTGAGGAATGTAGCCAAGACCCATTTCACTGCAGGACAACCACTAATGGTAGACCACCATGAGATCATCGATAAGTTACTTAGAATGAACGCGAGACCTGTCAGTTAAGAAGACCCAGTGTCGGAAGAAATGCATTTTGTTGTGAGAACACAGGATTTGGATATAACGGAAGATCGTCACCAAGGAACTATTGGGAAGAATGCGAACAGACAGATGCGCCCACAGGATTGCCATGATTTTGAGAGACCAGTAACTCTCATTTTAAGTGTGGTAGACCCCACACCTTCTAGGTCAATGGAGTCTTGTTGGAAGACCCCACACCTTCTTGGTCAATGGTTTTGCTAAAAGACCCCAACCCTAACCTTTTCTCTCTAGCCTTTTCGAATCTCGAGGACGAGATTCATTTTAAGTGTGGTAGTTTGTAACATCCCAAAATTCTAAATTTTGGAATGTTATATTAAATAAATAAGTAGGATTGTTTGCTTGAATGTTGTGTGATTGATTGTGTGTAATTGAGTGGAATTTTGAAACTTTTGAAATTTTAATGAGAGGGAATAAAATGACTTTCCCAAAATTTTCTATTTCGAATCCCTATTCAATTTTGAGTTCAAATATTTTCAAAACCCTCTTATAAAATCAAATGAGAGCAGGTAAATGACACTCAAAAATCAGATACAATGTTTTGACTCAAATTTTAAAATAAAAACTATTTGCCATTTATTTGAAATTCAAGTTTCTTTTCATTTTGGAGTTATTGCACAAAAAAAATATAATTTTTAAAATTATTTTATTTAGCCTAGACAAAAATGTTCATGTTTTAGGAAATGTTTTTCTGAAAATTTTGATATATAATATGCCTATAAAAAATGTTTGTGATTTTTGTTTATTTGCTTTTCTTTGCTGTTTTAAAAAAAACAGGAAACATTATTCATGCCGGAACACTGTTCCTTCGAGAAATAAAAAAAACAAAAACTGGGCTGCGCCCATGTGCAGGCTGGCTGAATCAGCCCATCCGGTGGCCCTCTCCTTCCTTTTAATTTTCATCTACTTCTAGTCTATTTGTTTAGTCCCACATTGCCTAGCCTTTGACTTCTAAACCTCCCTTCCACCTATAAATATAGACCCATAGGTGAACCCAAAAGTCATCCACTTCGGGTTGAATCGAATCGTTTCGGTTTGACTAGCTTTATAAAAAAAATGTTTTCTTCTCTCTGGCGGGATTTCTGGAAGTCGTCTCCTCTTTGGATTTATATCTTCTCTGCATTCTAAAGGTATTCTCTTTGTATTTTCTTTTATACTCCTGTAGTTTAATGTCCCTAGACTAGTATTTCTATAGTAGTATATGATATAGTAATTAGATTATTAATTAGTCTCCGTATTTACTCATTAGTCCTAGAATTCTTTTAGACATAGCATTTTTCCTCCGTAAAACAGCTTCGCCCAAAATTTTTAAATAGCCATAACTTTTTACTCGTTTATCAGAATTAGATGAAACCAACGCCTAGAGTTTCGTCTTGACCTCACCTATCCAATCAACCTATCACGTCAACTTTTTTTCAAATTTTCAAATTTCGAAATTTATTCAGATTTATATTCAAACTTCTTTTGATCATATCTTTTTATCCGTAGCTCCGTTTCCGATGAATCCAATTGCGTCGGATCCGTATCAAAGTAATCTTTCCGTTCACATCATTAGTGTTATTATTTCAACATATAATTTTGATCTTGCTCATACTTCTCTATTAGTCTCCAAAATGTGTTCACACACCGTACTAAGCTAATTCAATGCCATATTGAATTGCTTATAACTTTTGATCCATCATTTTGAACCTAGTAATTCTTTTTTCTACACGTTCATATTGACTTCCCATATATAGTAACATCATTAGTTTCAATCTTTGAACCTTTCAAATTTGAGCGATTCAATTTGAATCCGAACCTTCATTTGATCATATCTTGCAAACTTTAACACCTTTTCAATTGATTCCTTTTGCCCCTAAATACTCGTGTCATATATTTCTATTCATAACCATCCTACTTCGGTTCAACTTCTTTTGTCCTTTGTGAATTCAGATTCAATTCATACTTGAATTTACAATTCAACTTCTTTTGACCTTTTAAATTAAATTCTTTCTACAAATAAGTTTTTATTGTCTTATACTATTTGTCAAACAACATTCATGTTGTTCTCCCATACTTTGGATCGTCTTTAGTAGTCTCTCCAACCTAAGCTTATATAGCAATAGTTCATCATCCATCAACTCTTTTGAGTTGATTCCTCCGCTTTCACTTTACAACATAGTTAGAACCTATCTTTTCTTATTTAACCTTAGTATGTTGTTATTTTCGCACCAAGACATGTTTTGTTCTTGCGTTTTTCGGTTCTTTGTTTTGGCATGAATGTTTATTGAATGTTATTTGCTTACGATAGATTTCTCAGAGTGTGATGAGTAGAATTATCTAGATTGTGAGAGCGACTATCTTCATCAAGTAATACCAGGCAAGTCACTTTGATCATCTTCACCCATGTTTTTATTGCATTAGTTCTACCATCCCCCCAATTGCATGCAAAGTAGGTAATTGGAAACTTGGTTACTGTTGTAGTATCATGTGGTAGGTACCCCCTCTCAACCCTTGACACATTGGCCCCGGGAAACGTTGTTTTACTTTTTGCTATGCTATTAGTAGACGGGGTTGGTTGTGTGATTCGTGAGAGTTGAGAGAGTTAATAATTTCAAGACCTACATAATGATCAAGACTTCAAGACTCCGAGTTTTCAACTTACCTCTGGGTGGATGATGGTTGAACGGCACCCTAGAGAAACCAGTGGATTTGCCTAGGTGTTGCTGGAGATGGCCAGTATTCACGCGGAAAGGTCCACCCAGGCACAAAGAGATGGATGGATGCTTCAAGACCCAAGGCTTATCTGCATAGCCACAAGTCATTATGGGCTCTGGCTTGGATGGATATCGTGGTGACCCTGGACAGGCGGTGCTACGAGATGTAGAAGAACGGTAGGAAAGGATGGGCACCGACAGAGTCACAGGGAAACCCTTTGGAAGACCATGTTTTGGTCATCCGTTTATCAAACACCCTGAAGTGCGAGAAATCAAACGGAGGCGACCAAATCTTGTGGGGAACGTGTGCAAAACTCTATAGAGTACTCAAACCTAATCGATTAGCCGTGTCCACGGTCATGGACAACTTGAGCCAAAGGAACTGAAACTATCTGGAACTCTCAACACAATTAATTACATTGATGTGGGTATTAATGTCAACTTGGGTATGAGAATTGGTTGGTGGAACCATCTCATTAATCAACCAACATTTGTAGTAATTATGCTTTTGCCCTCTCTTGTTGTAGGAAAAATTTGGCTTTATGAAAAAACCTACTACCCCACTTGCCATATATGCATGTAGAATAGATGATTACTTTACGCCCCCTCTTTTGTAACTTTCCGGCATATTCAAAATGCTGACCTACACGGCTGCAACGTCTTATGTTGCAGATACTCTTCTACGACGGGTAAGAGTACAATTCAGGGTTACGGTCCGCACTCAACTTGCGGTTGGTGTTATTGGGACTCCACTCCTGTTGACTGTATCCGCTGGTATTTTAAGGTATATATCAGTTTTACATGTGATTGCACTTTGATATATACATTGATGTACTGTGTGTGCCAGCATACTGATCCAGGGATGGCACAGAAAACACAGAGGCTTGACTCGTTTTGAGTCGGGTCGCTACAGTAAACATCTCCGTGAGAATGAGGTGTTGGGTGCACTTATCTTCGATGAAGGGAGCCAGATCGGTGTTGTGAACGTACTACTCAAATTCTTCCTTAATACCCGCACCTTCCATGAATGTATTACACGACCAAAGGGATGATTTGGTATCGGTATCCCGCATCGAGCTTGCACTTGGCTCAACATAAGATTGTCATACATAGCTTTCACTTGACGATGCCATAAGGATCTTCTCCTCAAAGAACTCCGAAGAATTGCATTTTTATTTGCGAATAATTTCTGAAATTTTTTGTGACACAAAATTTTGTAACCAAAAATTCGTATGATTGATAGAAACTACTCTTAAGGATGCATCGATGCCATATTAAGCATTCAAACTACTTGGAACTCTAAGAATTCAACATGCAAGCTCATCTATAGCACCACCAAGAGTAGCTAATTATTTTAAAAATAAACCACTAAATCAAAAAATAATTGGAGAAATGGGGGAGTTACATACCAAGAAGCAATCCCCTAAAACAGTTTCCAAAATGGAGCTTCAAGCAAAGAGATCGAAATCCACGGGTTTGTGAGCAAGAACACGAAAGAGAGAGTTGTGATGATTTTTCTCAAGAGGTAGGAGATGACATGGGCTAAAGAAATAAGTGAGGGGACCCACGTGGGGGCCACCACCCACACGCCCTGGTATCTTGTGGGCACTAGGTGCACCCCCTCTGATGTTATTTGAACCAGAAATTCAGAAATATTCAGAAAAAAATCATTCTAAATTTTTAGTACATTCTGAGAACTTTTATTCCTGGTCCATTTTTTATTGCACGGAGAAATGAGAATGCAACATAAACTTGGCATTTTATTTTATTTAACTAGGAAAAACACAAAACAAGAGGTGGATACAGAAAGTTGTGTCTACTAAATTCATCAACTTTATACCTTTCAAAAATTATCCATTAATAAGGTTGATCAAGTCTTATTAACAAGCACTTTCAATTAGCATGAAACCGAAGAACTTTCGTAAAAAACTAGGTTACCTCAATGGGGATATGCATATCCCCAACAATGAGTATATGTTATTTATTTTTGGCAGTAGGTAGAGGTAGTTGAAATCTTCCAATAGTGAGTGTTGGAGAATTTTCAGTAACATTTACACCATTAACTTGGAATTGCTTCTTCGGGAAGTGCACCATATGGTCATTACCATTGATATGAAATGTGACTTTGCTTTTATTGCAATTAATAACATCCCCTGCATTATTCAAAAAGGGTCTAACAAGGATAATCGACATGTTGTCATCCTCGGGCATCTCAATAATAACAAAGACTGTTAAAATAGTAACATTTGCAACAACAACAGGCACATCCTCACAGGAACCGATAAGTATGGTAGTTGATTAGTCAGCCATTTGCAAAGATATTTCAGTAGGTGTGAGTTTACTTAAAGCAAGTTTTATAGAAAGAGAAAGGCATGACACTAACACCAGAACCCAAATCACACAAAGCAGTTTTGACATAATTTATTTTAATGGAGCAAGGTATAGTTGGTATTCCAAGATCTCCAAGTTTCTTAGGTACTCCATTCTTAAAATAATAATTAGCAAGAATGGTGCAGATTTCAACTTTAGGTATCTTTCTTTTATTAGTGATGATGTCTGTCATGTATTTAGCATAAAGGGGCATCTTTAAGATATCAGTTAAGCGGGTACGCAAAAAGACTCATTTTAGCAAAGCGTTCAAATTCTTCATCATCCTTTTTCTTAGATGGTTTAGGTGGAAAAGGCATGGGTTACTGAACCCATGACTCTCTTTCTTTACCATGTTTTCTAGCCACAAAGTCTTTTTTATCATATCCTTTATTTTTAGGTTGTGGGTTATCAAGATCAACATGAGGTTCTATTTCTACATCATTATCTGGTTCTTTATGATTGTTTGGTTGAGCATCTTCATGAACATCACTATCATTTTCATTATCACTAGGTGGATGTTCATTACCAGATTGATTTGAGCATTAGAAATAGACACATGCATCATTATTATCATGTTTTTTTCTATCCCAGGTACACAAGGAGCATCCAAAGTACTATCATTTTTCTTTTTCTTTTTCTTTTTAGCAACTTGTTCTAACTGAGTTTGAACGATAGAGGCATGTTTTCCTACACCTCTAACATCATTACTGATTCTAAATAACAAGTCACTTAAGGGAGCAATCATATCAAAATTATATTGAAATTTTTTTAGAACATTTGCATTGAAGTGATCTTATTTCGTAATGTAGTTATCAAACTCACATAAGCATTTCTAGGATGTTTATTGTAAGGGATATCACCTTAATCAAACTTTAATAAAGAATTTACCTCTACCACCTGTGGAGGTGGTGGTGTATCCAGTCCATGTATTTCTTCAATACGTGGTAAGCGATACGTCTCCAACGTATCTATAATTTTTTATGATGGCATGCTATTATTTTATCCGTTTTGGATGTTTTATATGCATTAATATGCTATTTTATACTATTTTTGGTCCTAAACTATTAATCTAGACCCAAGTGCTAGTTTCTGTTTTTACCTTTTTTTGAGTTTTGCATATATGGAATATTAAATAGAGTCCAAACGGAATTAAACCTTCAGAAGGAATTTTTCTGGAAGCAAACAAGTCGATCAAGCTTGGAGTGCACGTCAAGGGAGTAGCCAGGGCGCCACAAGCCTGCTAGGCGCGGGCCCCCTGGCCGCACCTACAAGGCTTGTCGCCTCTTGGCAGGTCTCCTAACCCTATTCTTTGGCCTATAAATACCCAAATATTCCCGCAACATCAAAAAGAGCATCGAAAATACTTTTCCGCCGCCGGAAGCCTCCGTACCCGAGAGATCCAATCTTGGAGCTTTTTTCGGTAATCTACCGGAGGGGGTTTTGATCATGGAGGGCATCTACATCAACTCCATTGCCCCTCTGATGATGTGTGAGTAGTACACCACAGACCTACGGGTCCATAGCTAGTAGCTAGATGGCTTCTTCTCTCTCTTTGATCTTCAATACCATGTTCTTCATTATCTTCATGGAGATATATCCGATGTAATGCTCTTTTTATGGTGTGTTTGTCAAGATCCGATGAATTGTGAGTTTATGTTCAGATTATCCATGGATCTTATTTGAATATCCTCTGATTTCTTATATGCATGATTTCATATCCTTGCAAGTCTCTTCGAGTTATTGGTTTGGTTTGGCCAACTAGATTGGTAATTCTTGCAATGGGAGAAGTGCTTGGTTTTGGGTTCAATCTTGCGGTGTCCCCACCAAGTGACAAAGTAGGGGAAACGAGGCACGTATTGTATTGTTGCAATCAAGGGTAACAAGATGGGGTTTTCATCATATTGCTTGAGTTTATCCCTCTACATCATGTCATCTTTCTTACTGTGTTACTCTGTTCTTCATGAACTTAATACTCTAGATGCACGCAGGAGTCGGTCAATGTGTGGAGTAATAGTAGTAGATGCAGAATCGTTTCGGTCTACATGATACAAATGTGATGCCTATATGCATGATCATTGCCTTGGATAACTACATGATTATTTGCTTTTCTATCAATTTCTTGACAATAATTTGTTTACCCACCATGATATTTGCCTTCAAGAGAGAAGCCTCTAGTGAAACCTATGGCCCTCGGGTCTATTTTCCATCATATATTTTCAGATCTATACTTGTTGCAACTTATTTACCTTTTACTTTTTGCACTCGTTACATCTATTTCTATCGGATCTAATCCTTGCAAATAACCATGAAGGGATTGACAACCCCTTTATAGCCTTGGGTGCAAGAGTTGATTATTTGTGTAGGTGCATCCATTGGTGACTTGCTTGTTCCTCCTACTGGATTGATACCTTGGTTCTTAGAAACTGAGGGAAATACTTATCTACTTCGCTGCATCACCCTTTCCTCTTGAAGGGAAAACCAACGCAAGCTCAAGAGGTAGCAAGAAGGATTTCTGGCGCTATTGCTGGGGAGGATACACGTCAAGCCTACCAAGTACCCATCACAAACTCATCTCTTGCATTTACTTTATTTGCCATTTGCCTCTCATTTTCCTCTCCCCCACTTCACCAATTTTTCATTTTATTCTCCCTCTCTTTATCGTTTGCCTTTTTCTCTTCACATCTCTTGTTTGCTATGTTTGCTTGTTTTTCCATGTGACTTCTATTTGTTTCCATCTTCGCTTGCTAAAAATCTATTGATATGTATCCTCATCCACTTGCTAATCTGTTCAGAAGATCAAATTATGATGAATCAATTGCTAGTGAGTTGAGTGCACTTGATTATCTCTATGAAGTTTTGCTTGAAAATCATGAAAATTTTCATGAAGTGTTGAAAGAAGAAAATTATAAGGTTATTCATGATATCTCCTTGAATGAAAAGCATGATTGCCATGTTGTTAGTATGAATTATCTGAATATCCATGATGTTAATGATATGCAAAACCATAAGCTTCGGGATGCTATGCTTTATGATATTTTTGGTGATGACACGTATCCTATAATTGATCATGAAAAGAATGCCTTATGTGATAGTTATATTGTGAGATTCCTTCATGATGTTACTAAAAATTATTATGAGGGAGGAACATATTGTTGGAAATATGCCCTAGAGGCAATAATAAATTAGTTATTATCATATTTCCTTCTTCATGATAATCGTTTATTATCCATGCTATAAATTATATTGATCGGAGACTTAGATGCATGTGTGGATACATAGACAAAACCATGTCCCTAGTATGCCTCTAATGGACTAGCTCGTTGATCAAAGATGGTTAAGGTTTCGTAGCCATGGACATGAGATGTCATTTGATAACGGGATCACATCATTAGGAGAATGATGTGATGGACAAGACCCAAACTACAAATGTAGCATATGATCGTGTCAGTTTATGCTACTATTTTCTACATGTCAAGTATATGTTCCTATGACCATGAGATCATGCAACTCATAGATATCGGAGGAGTACCTTGTGTGTATCAAACATCGCAATGTAACTGGGTGTCTATAAAGGTGCTCTACAGGTGTTTCCGAGGGTGTCTGTTGAGTTGGCATGGATCAAGACTGGGATTTGTTACTAAGTGTAACGGAGAGGTATCTTAGGGTCCACTCGGTAATACAACATCACAATAAGCCTTGCAAGCAATGTGACTAAGTGTTAGTCACGGGATCTTGTATTACGGAACGAGTAAAGAGACTTGTCGGTAATGAGGTTGAACTAGGGATGGAGATACCGACGATCGAATCTCGGGCAAGTAACATACCGAAGAACAAAGGGAACATCATACGGGATTAACTGAAACCTTGACATAGAGGTTCGACCGATAAAGATCTTCGTAGAATATGTAGGAACCAATGTGGACATCCAGGTCCCGCCATTGGTTATTGACCGTAGAGGTGTCTCGGTCATGTTTACATAGTTCTCGAACCCGCAGGGTCTGCACACTTATGGTTTGGTGACGTTTCGGTAGTATAGAGTTATATATGGTGGTAACCGAAGGTTCTTAGGAGTCCCGGATGAGATCCCGAACGTCACGAGGAGTTCCTGAATGGTCCGAAAACGAAGATTGATATATAGGAAGGTGGTGTTTGGACTCCGGAAAGATTTCGGGCACTTTCGGTAGTGTACTGGGAGTGACGAATGGGTCCCGGGGGTCCACCAGTGGGGCCAACCCACCCCATGGGCCTATGTGGCAACCCACCAGCCCATTGTGGGCCAGTTGGGTCGGCCAAGGAGTCCTATGTGCAGGAGGAAAGAGAGGCAAACCGAATTGGGGTGGAAACCTCCCCAAACTCCACCTCTCTTGTGGGAGGAGGAGTCCTACTAGGAGGAGGACACCTCCCCACTAGGTTCGGCCGAACCAAAGGAGAGCCCTCCTTTTGGGCGCAGCCTCCTCTCCCCTCCTCCTATATATATGAGTCGTTTTAGGGTTTTTTGGACAAGGATTTTCAGCCACGTCTAAACCCTACTTCTAGATCAAGTTCCTCTAGACTAGACTAGTTCCGCAGTGCTTAGGCGAAGCCCTGCCGAAATTGCTCCACCACCATCATTGGAGCGCCGTCTCGCTGCTGGTGAACTATTCTCCCTCTTCACTTCCTCTTACTAGATCAAGATGGTGGAGATCTTCATCAAGATGCACGTGTGCTGAACGCGGAGGTGCCATCCGTTCGGCGCTAGATAGGAAGGACCGTGAACAAGATCGTGAGACCGTTCGTGATGTGTTCACGGGACGGATCGTGATGATATCGTGGGACGGATCGTGATGAGATCGCGGGACGGATCGTGATGAGTTCGTGGGACGGATCGTGATTGGATCGCGGGACGGATCGTGATGTGATCGCGGGACGCTCGGCGATTTGGATCGCGAAGATGTTCGACTACACCAACCGCGTTTCTTAACGCTTCCCTCTTAGCGATCTACAAGGGTATGTAGATCCACTCTCCCTCTCATAGATGCTCATCACCATGGATAGATATTGCGTGTGCGTAGGAAAATTTTTGTTTCCCATGCAACGTTTCCCAACACATATGCTTGTAAGAATTGCAATACTATCAAGTTTCCTCTCTATGTGTTCAAAGTTTTTAAGTTATGCTTGTTTTGCCTTCCTATGCTAGTTGATTCTTGCTCCCATAAATTGTTTGTTCAAAAAATCCCTATGCGTAGGAAGTGGGTTAGACTTAAAGGTGTTTTTCATGAGATTCATGATGCTCTCTTGCATGTTTCAAATATTACCTTTTTTATGTGAGCATCATTGAAATAATTATGCCTAGCTAGCGGCGTTAAACAATATCGCTTGTTGGGAGGCAACCCAATTTTATTTTTGTGTTCTGTTTTTTCTTGTGTTTTAGAGTGTTTTCCACATTATTACTTCTATATTAATTGTATTTTGGTGTTTTAATTAGTGTTTGATCTAAGTAAAACCTTTAGGGTGATCTATGGTAGTTGTTGATTTGATCTTGCTGAAAAACAAAAACTTTTGCGCTCAGTACATGAATTTTCTAATTTTTCCAGAGCTTAGAATTGATCTGATTTAAAAAAAATTGATATATAAATTTCCCAGGTTTTACTATTTTTTAAGAATTGTTTGGGTTACATAAGTATACGAAGTTTCTAGATTGCTACAGACTGTTCTGTTTTTGACAGATTCTGTTTTCTTTGAGTTGTTTGCCTATTTTGATGAATCTATGGGTTGTATCATGTGGTATGAGCCATGGAGAAGTTAGATTATAGTAGGTATAACACCAATATAAATAAATAATGAGTTAACTAGAGTACCTAAAGTGGTGATTTATTTTCTTATACTAACGTATCTCACGAGTTTTCTGTTAAGTTTTGTGCTGTGAAGTTTTCAACTTCTGGGTAAAGATTGGATGGACTATGGAATAAGGAGTGGCAAGAGCCTAAGACTAGGGATGACCAAGGCAGACCAAGTCATATTCAAGGATGCCAAAGAGCCTAAGCTTGGGGATTCCTCGGAAGGCATCCCCTCTTTCGTCTTCAATCCATCGATAAATTTACTTGAGGCTATATTTTTATTCACCACATGATATGTGTTTTGCTTGGAGCGTCTTGTATAATATGAGTCTTTGCTTATTAGTTTGCCACAATCCTCCTTGTTGCGCAAATATTTTGAGAGAGACACTCTGAATCGTGTATTTATTAGAATACTCTTTGTGCTTCACTTATATCTTTTGAGTTGGGCAATTTTGTCCTATATGCTTCACTTATATCTTGTAGAGCGTGGTGGTGTTTTTGTTTTATAGAAATACTTGAACTCTCGTACCTCACTTATATTATTTTGAGAGTTCCTAAAAATAGCATGGTAATTAGTCTAGGTTATGAATTTAGTCCTAATAGGATAGGCATCCAAAAGGGATATAATATAAACTTCCATATTAAGTGCATTGAGTATTTATGAGAAGTTTGCTTCCTTGCATAAAGTTTTGAGATATAAATAAGGTAATGTTAAGAGACATGTTAGGAAGTAAATTGTGGTTTGGTAAAATACTTGTGTAAAGGATTGTGATTCCTGTAGCATGCACGTATGGTGAACCGGTATGTAAGGAAGTCAGAGCATGACTTGTTTATATATAGATTGTCGACCTTTGTGTGAGGGTTAGGGGAGCGTGATGGTTAACTCCTACCAACCTCCCCCTAGGAGCATGCGTTTAATGCTTTGCTTCAATGACTAATAGACTTTTGCAATAAGTATGTGAGTTCTTTATGACTAATGTTGAGTCCATGGATTATACGCACTCTCATCCTTCCACGTTTGCTAGACTTTCTAGTACCGCGCAACTTTTGCCAATGCAACAAACACTTTCCTCAAAACAGCCACCATATACCTTCCTGAAAACATCCACCATATATATTTCCTCAAAACATCCACCATACATACCTATTATGGCATTTCCATAGCCATTTCGAGATATATTGCCATGTAACTTCCACCGTTTCCTTTTATGACATGGACCATCACTTCCATATTGCATCATAGGTATCGAGTTGTAATTTTCCTTTTGAGTTTTAAGTAAATAAAAGTGTGATGATTTTCATTATAGAGCATGTCCCATGTGAGGAAAGGATGATGGAAGCTATGATTCCCTTATTAGTAGGGATGAGAGTCCGGACTTCATGAAAAATAAAAGAGGCCAGCGAAGTCCAAATAGAAAAAATGAATAAAAGAGGCCTTAGATGCCCAACAAAAAAATGAGAGAAAAGAGAGAAGGGACATAGCTACAACCTTTTGCCACACTTGTGCTTCAAAGTAGCACCATGATCTTCAAGATAGAGAGGCTCCTATTTTTTCACTTTCATATAGTTAGTGGAATATTTTTCTTCATGATGCATGTCCACTTAGTTTGTTTTTGAGCTTTCATACACTTATAGCTCTAGTGCATCTGTTGCATGGCAATCCCTACTCACTCACATTGATATCTATTGATGGGCATCTCCATAGCACGTTGATACGCCTAGTTGATGTGAGACTATCTTCTCCCTTTCCTTGACAACCTCCACCATATTCTATTCCACCAATAGTGCTATATCCATGGCTCGCGCTCATGTATTGCGTGAGAGTTGAAAAAGTTTGAGAAACTAAAGGTGTGAAAACTATTGCTTGAATTTTCATCGGAGTTGTGCATGATGTAAATACTTTGTGTGGGGAAGATGGAGCATAGCCATACCATACGATATTGCATGGATAACTTTCTTTTCGTATTATATTTTGAAGAGATACAATTGCCTTGCTAGTATTCTTGAAATGTTATTGTTTCTATATCAATATTAAGCTTTTGTTGTGAGTCTTACGGATCTGAATATTCATGCCACAATAAAGAATATTACTTGGATAAATATGTTAGGTAGCACTCCACATCAAAAATACTGTTTTTATCATTTACCTACTCGAGGAGGAGCAAGAAATAAGCTTGAGAATGCTGATATGTCTCCAACGTATCCATAATTTTGGAAGACGACATGCTATTATATTATCTGTCTTGGATGTTTTATATGCATTAATATGTTATTTTATACTACTTTTGGGACTAACCTATTAATCTAGAGCCAAGTGTCAGTTTCTGTTTTTTTCTTGTTTTTGAGTTTTGCGGATATGGAATATTAAACGGAGTCCAAACGGAATAAAACCTTCAGAAGGAATTTTTCTAGGAGGAAACAAGTCATCCAAGCTTGGAGTGCACGTCAAAGGAGGTGCCAGGGCGCCACAAGCCTTCTAGGCGCCCCCTGGCCGTGCCTAGCAGGCTTGTCAGCTCCTAGAAGGTCTCCTAACCCTATTCTTTGGCCTATAAATACCCAAATATTCCTGCAACATCAAAAAGAGCATCTAAAATACTTTTCCGCCGCCAGAAGCCTACATTCCCACGATATCCAATCTTGGAGCCTTTTCCAGTAATCTGTCGGAGGGGGTTTCGATCACGAAGGGCATCTACATTAACTCCATTGCCCCTCCGATGATGCGTGAGTAGTCCACCACAGACCTATGGGTCCATAGCTAGTATCTAGATGGATTTTTCTCTCTCTTTGATCTTCAAGACCATGTTGTTCGTGATCTTCATGGAGATCTATCCAATGTAATCCTCTTTTGTGGTCTGTTTGTCAAGATCCGATGAATTGTGAGTTTATGTTCAGATTATCCATGAATATTATTTAAATCTCCTCTGATTTCTTATATGCACGATTTCATATCCATGCAAATCTCTTTGAGTTATTGGTTTGGTTTGGCCAACTAGATTGGTAATTCTTGCAATGGGAGAAGTGCTTGGTTTTGGGTTCAATCTTGCGGTGTCCTCGCCCAGTGACAAAGTAGGGATAGCGAGGCACGTATTGTATTGTTGACATCAAGGGTGACAAGATGGGGTTTTCATCATATTACTTGAGTTTATCCCTCTACATCATGTCATCTTTCTCAATGCGTTACTCATTCTTCATGAACTTAATACTCTAGATGCAGGCAGGAGTCGGTCGATGTGTGGAGTAATAGTAGTAGATGCAGAATCATTTGGGTCTACTTGATACAGACATGATACCTATATGCATGATCAATTGGCTTGGATAACTACATGATTATTCGCTTTTCTATCAATTGCTTGACAATAATTTGTTTACCCACCATGATATTTGCCTTCAAGAGAGAAGCCTCTAGTGAAACCTATGGCCCCGGGGTCTATTTTCCATAATATATTTTCAGATCTATACTTGCTGCAATTTATTTACCTGTTACTTTCCGCACTCGTTACATCTATCTCTAGCAGATCTAATCCTTGTGGATAACCATGAAGGGATTGACAACCCCTTTATAGCGTTGGGTGCAAGAGTTTGATTATTTGTGTAGGTGCATCCATTGGTGACTTGCTTGTTCCTCATACTAGATTGATACCTTGGTTCTCAAAAACTAAGGGAAATACTTATCTACTTTGCTGCATCACCCTTTCCTTAACAAGGGAAAACCAACGCATGTTCAAGAGGTAGCGGTAAGTTCTTAACGTCCTCAGCCTTAATACCTTTTTCCTTCATACATTTCTTTACCTCTTGTATATCTTCAGGACTGAGAAATAAGATACCCCTCTTCTTCAGAATGGTTTCAAGTGGTGGTTCAGAGAGAATCGAATCATTATAATTTTTCAATAAATTATTCAATTGTTCCTTAGCTTGTTCAATAATTCGTTCGCTGAAAACACAACCAGCATACTATCTAGGAAATACCTAGAAGCATTAGTTAGTCCATTATAGAAGATATCAAGTATTTCATTTTTCTTAAGTGGGTGATCTGGCAAAGCATTAAGCAATTGGAGAAGCCCCCCCCCCCAGCTTGTGGGAGACTCTCTTTGCACAAAGGTAAATATTTCCTATAAGGCAGCTTGTTTCTTATGAGCAGGAAAATATTTTTCAAAGAAGTAGTAAATCATATCCTAGGGACTACGCACACAACCAGGAGCAAGTGTATTGTACCATCACTACAAGAATTAGGTAGTTTACCATCTGCAATGGCAGTCGACAAAGGATAGGTTCACGAACAGCAAGCTCCTTTACTGTCTTCCAGCAGACGGCCCCACTTGCAGCACAAAAAACCACAGTAAAGGGGTACTTTGCCGTATGCATAGGTCTAGCGGACGAAAAAAAACTTTGCCATCCTCCATGTAGGACCCACAGACGGCACAATGGGTGGATAACATAGCGTTGCTGATGGCAGCCTTTGCTGTCTGCCCGCAGACGTAAGGAGACAAGCTCCTTTGCCATCTGCCAGATATGGCAAAGTGGCTAGATGGGCCAGTTGGCCTTAGGTCACTACTAGCATACTTTGTCGTCTGCCAGCCGACGGCAAAATGTCATACTTTGCCATGTGCCAACCTACGGCGAAGTGACCAAATGGCTCAAACCTGGTGCCCCCAGGTTGCACAGGTTCCTGCCACGTGTCACCTTTCTCGTCGATGGCAGACGACAAAGCTCTCTTTGCCGTCGGCGGCAGACGACAAAGTGCGTGTATTGCCCCTTTTTATTCTGTTTTTTCTTATATCCAAGCATTTTCACAAGCAAATATATGATATATATATATATATATATTCATAGAAACTATATCCCTGCCATATGGATATGATCATCCAACAAACATACCAAATCAAAAGTGCAACTTTCACCATATTACAATAGTTTCATCCATACATGCATAGTTTCATCCATATTAGAATAGTTTCATCCATATGTAGCAAGTTTCACATCATTCATCGATACAATATCAAAACAAAAAGTTAACACAAGCACTCCATCAATGCAAGCTTCCGTGAAGTGAATCATATCTCCAAAATGGAAATAAGAAAGTTAGAAGAAGAAGACCAGAAGAACAAGAACAAGATCTAGAAGAAGAAGAAGAAGAGTTTTTCTTCTCTTTCTATTCCTCCTCTTGTTTTTCTTCTTCTTATTGCTTATTTGTATCATTTTAGAGTTAAGCTAGGTAATTATGCCATTTTTTACGTAACAAAGCTTATTGTGTCATTTTGGAAGAAAATAAGTTAATTCTATGACATTTATGAGGTTAGCAAGGTTATTATGCCATTTTGACCTAAGTAAGCTAATTATGCCATTTTTGACATAAGTAAGCTAAGTACAGGTCATTATTGAGCTAACCTAGGTAATTATGCCATTTTTGAGTTAACTGAGCTTATTATGTAATTGTGGAGGAAACAAGGCTAAGTATAGGTCATTTTAAAGCTAACTTAGGTAAAGTAGGTCATTTTGGAGCTAAGTAAGCTTATTATGTCATTTTAGAGGAAACAAAGCTAAGTATAGGTCATTTTAGAGCTAACTTACGTAAAATAGGTCAGTTTGGAGCTAAGTAAGTTATTATGTCATTTTTGAGGAAGCAAAGCTAAGTATAGGTCATTTTAGATCTAACTTAGGTAAAATAGGTCATTTTGGAGCTAAGTAATCTTATTATGTCCCTTTGTAGGAAAATAAGCTAAGTATATGACATTTATGATCTAACCAAGGTTAATATGCCATTTTTGACCTAAGGTAGCTAATTATCTCATAAATGAACTAAATAGGCTATGTATAGGTCATTATGCATTTGTTAAGCAAAACACTTGGGAGACTTATCGGCAACACGGAGGTGAAGCATCGGGTTGCTCATGCTGGTTATACTTGGAGAAGGTTCGTGCGATGCTTGTCTGGAGTTACGCTCCACAAAAGATCATTTGTAATGTCTCGTTAGCATGATGACACTCAAATGTTAAGACTATAGTCACCATTCAAATGTAACTCACCGTGAGCACCGGAGTAATGACTAGCATTGGTGGAGGGGTCTGACCGATCTTCTCGCACATAGACTGCACATTTGGTTTTGATGAGTCAGATATATTACTTTGTAATGAAATGAACATTACATGCATGATTTGGCTAATATGCAGAAGAAACTTACCACGAGAAGCTTGTACATGGCCCGATGAGCCAAGTCATTCCGTGCCCTCTCCTCCTCCAACAACCTAGTCGTCCTCTCCTCCAACTCCCTCTCCTTGTCTGCCGCCTTCCGGTCCCTATCCTCCAGAAGAACCTCGGTTGCCTCTCTCTCTCTCTGTCTGAAGAGCAGCCTACTACACAACTCCTTGTTAGCATTATAATCATCTTTGTTCGCACACACAATGTAATGGAGGAAATCTATTTGAGTTTGTGTGACTAATCTCGATGGCGAGCTCGACTGGCTATGGACGAGGCCTTATCTCCTAACAGGAGCTCGTTTGGTGCACCTTGATCTCCCAAAGAGTGTGAGGACAACGCATAAGTCCATCTCCAAGGCCTATGGAGCAATGGGGCCTCCCACCGCCATCTACCATCACCAACTCTGGATCAATAGGATGTTGGCTTGGGTTAAAGTACTCCCCTTTCCCTGCCTTCCCCTCATCTATGTACCTCATGTGCTTTTGGTGGGAGGAGATGTTCGTGAAGTTCTCGGGATGATGAAGGTCAGACTCAAAGAATGCCTTGGCCTTCTTGTACGTGGCAGTATGTGCCATGTCATAGAGGTGGTACACCTCTGGCACCTCCGTGTTATTGTGTTGTGCCTAAAAGAGAGGAACAAAGTTTTAGCAAAGGGCTCAAGCTAGCATCAAGAATGAATTGCATGAATCATGAAGCAAACCACATACCCAGTTCCGCCTGAAGTGATATAAGTTGGCGCTACCTTGATGGTGTGGCACACCAACCATTTTTGGATGCCGGTCCTTTGCATAGTTATGGACGACTAGCCATTCGTCTCAGCACCATTCATCCACCAATGCCTCCCAACAATCTATCTTATCAACAAACCATCTCAGGGGCACCTAAGTTGGTAAAGAGAAATTTGAGCGCTACGCCGATGAATCAAATCAAGGAAACTAATTATATGGCCTTAGGAATAGGTAATTACCTTAATGTAATGCTCCTTCTATAGAAATTTTCTGCGGCACCACGACTTGTCCTTCTTAAAACAATGCAAGGCATAGTAGTCTCGAACAGCCTGCGACCGAGCCTCGTGTCGTAAGTTCTGTAGTAGGCGCCTGCACTCGGCATCGCTAACCTTTGCCACGGCCTGCTCATATCCCTCCTCACACTTGTAGAAGGTCTGCAATCAAACGAGACAACACGAATCAGTACAATAACTAGCTATTGTTAATTTTTAATTGTGTAAAGGAGAAATTACCCAAAGCTGTCTTGTCACCATGTCAGCCCTTGTGTGGCACAAGACACCATCGATCATCTCCTATGGAGGGGCCGGGGTAGCCAAGTAGTACTCCTAGCTCAATCCTAGCTCTAGATGCTGACCCTCATAGGGCAACATGACAAACCCCGGGAAGTTTTGCTAGAAAATCACACCAAGGACGATGTTGGGCCTGCAGACATCCTTGGCGTGAATCCAACCCCTACAGTATGAAAAATCCAACGAATTAGATATTTGAAGAAATGTGAAGGCAAAAGGTTAAAATAGAGTAAATGGAATTACTTCTCCCCTTTAGCCTAATCGACCCTCTTTGCTCATGGGTCGCCGGCACGGGAAGGAGCCGTGTACTACCATGCTGGTAGACGGTGGCCCCCTCAACCACCTCGTCCTTGCAATCAGAAAACCGATCCCCGCCACCATCAGCATGGCCACTCGGTTCCGGCTAGGTATCCCAACGGGTCTGCTGGGACGTATCCCGATCCCTGCTCTGCTAGGGAGTCTCGTGGGACGAAGTGTCTGGGGCAGGAGTCTCGTGGGGCAAAGGCTTGCCGACCTGAGGCTCATGGACAGGAGTCCGCGTAGCCTCCACCTCAGACGGGTCCACCCTAGGAGTCATGTGCTCGGGTGAATCAGCTGGGGGTGGTAGCGAGGAAGGCGTAGCAGCCTGCGTACCTCTCTACGGCCACGTGTACCTCTACTAGCTCTCTTCTTCCCCTTACCTCCTCTCTTGGTGGGTAACGATGCCAACGAAGAGGCGCCCACCTGTGTTTGCATACTGTTGAGCAACGCTCTCCGAAGAGTCTGGGTGGAATGGAAGTACCCCTCCCACCCACGGATCGCTCCGGACCCCCGCCACCATCTTTCAAAACCTACCATGACAAAGTGTAAACGAAATTAGTACAACATAAAAAAATTGAATACCGACATGAATAAAAATATGTATATAACTTAAGTGTATCATCATCATGTATATAATAAAAATTGAATACCTGACATGAACTAATAATAATCTTGATCGTCTATATATGCTCCGGGATAAATCAATATATCATCATCACTATCATGAATGACATGCTCATCGAGAACATCGGGAACAACATGTGGAAGGCCTCCTTTTTGTAATCAGTAAAGCATTGACAGGTCATCCACAACCGTAACCACTTCTTGTTTCGACTCTTCTTGTTCAGGCTCATGGGTGAAGTCGGATTCATTGTCACTATCTACTTCAATGTTCTAGGTGAAGTACAATGGTTCTTGAAACAGTTATTGGAAAGATGTGTTTCTTAGAAGATTTCTCCTTCATATGTGTCTGGGTTAACACTACTAGAAGAAACCCTAGTAGCTGCGCTGGAATTACCCATACCAGTAGCGCTAGTGGCAGCGCTACTTCTAAGGCGCTACAGCTAAGTTGTAGCAGTAGCGTTGGAAAATAGGTGCTACTGGTAAGTACGTTTAGAAGTAGCACTGGTAGAAAACAAGCACTGCTGATAAACCAATGCTACTACTAGACGCCCACCAGTGCTACTCCTAATATTCCTGCTTTCCAAGATTACATTCCCCTCTACGTATTTGTGCATGCTCTATACAATAGTTTCATCATATGACAACATCAATAATTATTGTGCCAGTAACTACATTTAGATTAAAGTGCATGGATGCAAGTGATCATGTTGAATTAGAAGAAAATATCATGTTGCCGATCACAACATCATATTTTCCTCTAACTCAACATGATCACTTGCATCCATCCACCTTAATCAAATATACGTCATATAACTCATCATCATCTTACTCATCTAACAACTCACCATCATCTTAATCGTACCAAGTTAAAATCTCATAAAACAGAAAAACATCATAATAGTAATCATCCTAATCGATCATACAAGTTAATATAAACCAGAAAAACTTCTCTCTCATAGGACCTAGTCCTCCGTCCTAAGTAAAATGACATAAAACAAAATAACACATATGTCTCCATTATGAAGCAATGAGATCTAACGGTCTCCAACTTGTGGCTTGTGATCCTTGTTTATTTCTCCTAGGTGGTTTGTGCTCAGTCAAGTATGCAAAAGAAAACTAGGGCCCCATAGGGCTTTAAATTTTTATATTACGTTCGCCATGCATCAACAGAGGAACAACTTCATTTGATAGTTTCTATTCAAGAACATAATAATACACTAGTTAGCAATGTAATCAACACCACTTACACAATACTAGTGTACTTAATAATTCTTACCAAGACATTTCGGCAAATGTCATCCGCCCTCAACCTATGCAATAGTGGCATGTAAAGCGTATAATTTGGACCAGTCCCCATATTATACGGGAAGTTTTCCCTACCAACTTGGACACCAATAACAATGTTGATAAGAACATAATTCTCCTCCCAAGTTATATGTGATCCATGAGTGTAGTGTGTCACGTCAACTCTTTTATGTGTTTCACTCGAAGAAACAAAATAAGCTGTAAATTAAAAATTAACAAATTTAGTATGAATGAACACCAACTATTTTTAAATATAGAATGCAAATTACTTGACAAATATGCATGGTTGACAAACTCACTTGGAGGTAAAAAAGGAAACATATCGACATCCACATAAATGTCAATGTTACCTTCAATATGATCTTCAGGACGAAGATCGGAGGTTATTTCCATATCCTCCTGAAATCCTTATGCCTTGCAAAGAGCGTCCCAATTTGAGTACCCTAATTAAGTGTTATTAACTGCATTCATTACTTTGACCATAAATGTGTGACCATGTTTAGTCCTTAGGTTAGCTCTCCTCGTCTCCATACTCTCGTGGTGCTCCAAACCGAGCCTCTCCAAGAGATACTGTCTTGCATGGCAGGGGATGAACTAGTTGAATTGTATAAAACTAAAATTACACGTCGAAGCAAAGAAACAAAAGTCATGCTTAATTACAAAAAAGCACTTGTCCTCGTTGCGTACCGTACAAACAATGAAGGTATCATCAAGCTTGATGGTGAAGAACTTGTCATCTCGCAGGTAAGGCAACAGGTCATGACCATTAATGTGTGTGTGACTATCATCCTCTCGAGGCTTTGCTTAAATAACATTCATATCTCATGGTGTGTTGGTGCACACTCTCTCACACTGATATGGTGGTGTATATATGTTGGTGGAAACTCTCTCAGAATAATAGTTCGACCGCAGGTGATGGACGCCCCCTTCTCCTATCCTTGCACATTATACCAACAAATATATCGCAAAGAAGAGATGATGAGGAGGTGCCCCCAGAACAACAGTCAGGATTCCTCCATCAAGAACACACATGAAAGTCACACAAGGAGCAACGATAGACCGAAAATCACACACGCATTATACCGAGAAAATATCAATAATACATTTATAATGAACTCGAATATAATATCACTAATACATTTATAATGAACTTGAATATAATATCACCAATACATATACCTCTAATACATATATAATATCATCTCGAATAATCCAGTTAATGCATCATCAAATATTAACTAATACATCTTGATTATTTTCATATAAGATCACTAATATAGATCGAATATCCTAGAATCCAAAGTGGAGGACAATGAACTCGGTTCACTAGCGGTCTCTGAGTCGCTGGTGGTGGACACCCAAAGATAAGGGACCATCACCGGATCATAACTCAGGTGAGATACCTGAAGAACCTGCCAGGTATTGGAGAACCTGGCGTCCAACGCCGCCATGTAGCGATGGACGTGCTCATCCTCCTCCCTGACATGATGACGTACCACCTTGGGGGTGAGGCGCTCCCTCTCCAAAAAAAGTGGCCCACTTGACCACCACCAAAGAAGCTCCGGGTCAATGACGAGACCACGATTCCTCACCAAGCTCACAGCCTGGGAAGGTAGCACCTCCCAGTGCTAGCCCGATGGAGCCCAGTCTCAGACATTGCGCCTCTCAAGGATGTCGCTGCTGACTCGACGCCGACGATGATGCGGGCCAGGCATTGTCGACGTCGAGACAAATTCCAATGAGAACATTTTCTTATCGTTTAATCACTAATTTTTTAAACTCATTTTAGACTCATTTTGACTGGGTTTTCTAGAATGTCGTTTCTCAACAAATCACAACACTCGATAGGCCTACTTTCTAGCACAAATGATGCCAAAAATTTGACGTGGCCTTTGCTAAAAAGTAGACATATCGAGCTCCTGAAATTCAACGGAACGGAAATGAATCTACATTCCGGCAAAACATAGGCCACTCGTATTATTTACCCTACAAACAAAAAAATGCCACTTTGGCACATTCATATATACAACACTTTTGCACAATTATCGAACAATAAAGTGAAGATGAAGAAAAAATCACTAAACTAACTTTTTGCTCTAAACTAATTTTTTCCACTACAACCATCATGAAAAAAATCACTAATTCAAGCATGAAGATGAATAAAACTACATACGGTCAAAAGCAAGCTTATTTCTATATTGCTTGTTTGCTCTAAACTAATTTTTCCACCACCACGAACTATCTATATTGGGTCCCTAGAGAGATTTTTCGTAATATTTAAAAACCTAACCCTAGAATCAACCTAACCCCACTAACCCAAGAATCAAATAGCTCTTCCTATGAAGGGAGTGAGGGGAGAGGGAAGAGGGAGGAAGGAGGGAGTGGTGGCTACCTACGGAGGGAGGTGCGCGGAGGTGAGGGAGGGGCATGACAGTGGTGGCGTCCGGGTCAGGGCTTGGGGGTAGGCGACGATGAGGGATGGGGCACGACAACGAGTGAGGGGGTGCGACGGTGACGGTGGTGGCGGTAGTCGAATGGAGAGAGGGCGATGAAGGAGAGAGGGCAGAAGCGCGATTGTGAAGCCAGTGGCGGCGGAATGGAGAGAGGGCGGTCGAATGGATAGGAAAGAAATGGAGGAAGAAGACCGCTCGGAACGGGGTTATGTCTGTATAGCAGTAGCGCTTTTGAGGAACCAGCGCTACTACTACCTTACGTACCTATAACGCGTTTCAGGAACCAACGCTACAGCTATACCTAGCCTAGCGGCAACGGTGGGCAATATTAGTAGTAGCGATTTTTCTTCAAGACGCGCTACTGCTAAGCTGTTAGCAGTAGCGCCTGTTCTAGACGCGCGCTACTGCTATTTAGCAGTAGCGTCGATGTATATCCAGCGCTACTGCTAAGGTTCTGTGTATAAGGTTTTCCCTAGTAGTGTAATGTGACTTTCATAATCCTCTTAATTGGGGGGAGGTGTTCTGAAACGTGGTGGCTCTTCATAAACGACATCCCAACGATTCAGATTTGGATCAGGTTGACAGGACCACGGTAGATAGAAAACTTGGGTCGCCACTACAAGAAATATGTCAACTTGTGACCTTCTGGCGGTGACCCTTGAAGAAATTTTCGTAAATCTACGACCATTTAAGACCAATTGGTCGTAAGCTGTTCGGGGGGCTCCAAAACCTAAAGCACAATGACCATTTTGGCCAGAAAGGTTGTAATTTCCTTACACGAAACGGTCATAAAGCAAATGACACTGGTCCATTGCCTTATGTCTATCTGATCACAACCAATACAGATGGTCATAGCCTTGTAAATTGTGGTGCATTGCTATGACTAGGCGCCACCTCATTAGTTTTGCCTATTTGTCATGTCCATGTGTCAATTGTTGCCCTAGGTTGTGAAGGAGCCTACATTTCTGTCGTTCCCAAAATTCCTAAAAAATTCTCATAAATTCTTTGGATCATATATTCCTCAAATATGTCAAAACCCTACCTTGCCTAGTTCAAAAATAATTCAGGAATATTCATTTTCCTATTTTGTTCAGAAGAGCACTTTGTGAAGGAAGTGATATTTATATATTTTGGATTGCCCTAAAAAATTTGGGCACTCTTTTATATCCAAATAATTGCCTCATGACAAACCTTAGCTCCATTTGCCTACTAAACCTTCCTCAAAAAAATTCCAAAGTTTATGCTCAGCTAGAAGCTTTGTGAAGTAAGTACTAGCTAGGCATCTGCCCATATAATATATTTCCACAAAATTTGATCCCAATCTAATAATCCATGTGAGCTCACCATCCAATCTGTGTTTCTTGTAACATTTTCAATTTGTAAAGTAACTATATTTGATATTGCTTTATAATTGCTGAAAATTTACCAAGACATGACCCTACACATAGAACCTCCCTACACCAAATTTTATCTTTTTTTAATGTAGCCAATTGTTCTCCATATTTTTCCTAATTTTCTGTTCAGTGGAAAGCACTCTGAAGGAAGTACCATTTGTATTTATCCAAATGATATAAAATTTGTATTGTTCCTTCATATGCCTATATTAACATCCTCCAAATTTCAGCTCAATCCAATCATCTATGTGGGCCCAACATCAATTTCTATTTTATGTCCAGAGAAGAGGATTGTGAAGGAAGTACCACTTTGGCATGCACAAATGGTATAACTTTTTTACAGTGCCTTCTGTGCCCAAAGTACTGTCCTCCACCAAAGTTCAGGTCAATCCATTTATTCATTTGAGCCCACCTTCAATTCATATTTCTGTCCCGTGTGGTACTTTGTAAAGCAAGTGGTACTTTGTAAAACAAGTTCCCAATGAAGTACAGTGTAGCTAGTTATAATTTCGTATGTTTTTTGTGGTAATTTTGGTTATCTTGTCAAGAATTTTGTAGGTTCTCTTGCCATTTGAAATATTTTTCATTTGTGTACCGTGAAAGTGTGAGAAATAGAAGCTGGCCAGTGGGACCGACTTATTGAAAAGGGCAAGGCCCAAAAAGTAAATGGACAATAAAAAGGCTACGACCCAAAACAGAAATGGACTATAAAAAGGTCGAGGACGAATAAAATGGATATAAATCCCATGACACAGGAAATAAAACATCGAAATATTGGGCTAGGCCCATGTATCTGCATTTTTTTAACAAGAATTCCTTTTATTAAAAAGGCTGACTTAATGCGCTCGGCCCATATAGACAGCGAATTGGACCGGGCTGATTCTTATCAACGACCAATCCAATTGGTCGCAATTTTGCCTCGTCAGCTTGTCACGTTGGATCTGATGTGGCCTGGCCAAACAACTAGCGACTAAAACAATTGGTCATAGAACCAACGACCTTTTATTTAGGTTGTAGCCTTCTACAACCATATCATAAAGAAGGTCGTTAAGTTTCATTAAAGTTGGCCAGCTTTTGACCAACTGTTTTTGGTCACAAAAAGGTCGCAAATGAAAAACAATGACCATTCAGTGACCAATATTGATGGTCGCAAGTTAGCATATTTCTTGTAGTGCGCCTGTTGAGCCGTAATATAGGCATCGGGAACATCTAAATGGGTGCTTTGTTTGATTTCGACTAGCCCTATATGTTCATGAGTCCTTCTAGTCTCCTTTGGCTAGAATCAATAACATTTTAAGACTATGGCGTTCGGTGGGTTTTCACCATAGAATAGAAGTTCATAAATTGCTTCACCTCTTCCATAATACTCGGTACCTCCTTCGCCGATAGGAGAGACACAACAATTTTTAGACTTTCGGTCAGCCATAGATAGCTCTTTGCCAAATGTACGAAAGCGATACCCGTTGGTGTCATATTTGTCAAATGAACAGACCTTATAGTCAAAACCATTAGTGACTTGTCTCAATTTGGCGTCCATAGACTCTGAATTAGCCTACAAGTTTAATACGAAAGGATTGTTGCATTAGCCAAAAATTAGACGAATAAATGAAATGGTCTAATGGAAATTACCATTTATTTGGACCAAGAGATGAAATCAGGATAGCCGCCTCCATGCTTTGCCAGAATCTCAGGCTCTTCGATGGAATCCTTTTGGATCACCACTCCATCTGAGAATTTGCCGACGTATCGACTGTGTCAAATATCCAGGAATAAGAGTGGTTCAAAGGAATTAGAAGTTGCAAAACAATGTACCGAGAACTTACTCAATGTATGACCGCACTTATGTTATGTTGTTCAAGATATACAACAGAATGGTCTGCCATTCTTCGACATCCAACACTATTGCTTTCGAAGCACCGGCTGGTGCGAGCTTCCCTTTGAATAGGCTAAGGTCGGATCGATGTTTTTTAGGGTCGCCAGCATCGTACCAAGGCTTCAGATTATGCAAATGACAATTTTTGGCTTCGTAGTGTGTTGTCACGAAGCTTTCCGCCTCCACTGTAATGAACGCCTCAGTCATCGATGCTTCAATTCTACATTTATTTTTACATTTTTCTCAAAGCGTCTGTTGCATCCTCTTAGTTGCATAGCACCAACGATTTTGCATGCTCCACCCTCAATCTTGCCTCGGTAGGGAGATGCAAAATCAATTGTTGCATTGGATTAATGAAGCCCGATGGAATGATCTTCTCTAACTTGTAGATCAACTCTGGTGGCAACTCTTCCATTTCATCTAGCACACCAAGCGATAGTTCTTTTGCAAAAAGAGAGCGAAAGAAATATCTCAGCTCTGCCAGTACTAGCCATTCATCCTTGGGGATAAAGCCATGCAACATCATCGGCATTAGCCGCTCAAGACATATGTGCCAATCATGACTCTTGATACCAAATATTTTCAATAACTTAAGACTCGCTCCCCTCTTTAGATTTGCTACATACTCATCGGGGAACATAAACTGTATTTTCACCCACAAGATCGTTTCCGTCATAGCCGACCTTCCAAGATTGAACCATGCCTTTGGCTTCGTCTAGTTCTACTTTCCTTTAGGTTGTCACATGTTTTGTAATGTTCTATCACATAGTGCCTCCTAATCGACTCTAGCCTTAGGATTATCCTTTGACTTCCCCTCTATGTCGAACAAGGTACCAAAAAGGGCCTTAGCGATATTCTTTTTCAGTGTGCATCACATCGATGTTGTGTGGGAAAAGGAGGTCTTTGGAGTAAGGAAGATCCCATAAGAATGTCTTGTGAGTCCAGGCATGTTCCGAAATATACCCTTTGAAATACCCTGGACGCTCTGGATCAGTCTCGAGAGTGTCTAACTGATCCAGGGTTTGTTGGTCTGTGAACGTAGGTAGTGCAGCATTTTTGACCACTCTACCTTTGATGAAATTCTTCTTGTCTTTTCTGAACTTATGGCGAGAACCCAGGAACTATTTATGCAATTCTAAGCAATAAAACTTGCGACCCGCCTACAGCAAATGGAACTGAAGAGATGCCTTGCATGTGGGGCACATGAACCTTCCATGCACACGCCAGCCAATGAATAGCGCATACGTTGGAAAGTCATGGATCAAGTACATGTACCACACATGCATTGAGAAGTTTTTGTTTTGTAGTGGTGTAGTATGTTTTGATCCCATTATCCCAAGCTTCTTGCAATTCATCCTTAAGTGGATGCATGTACACATTCATATTCTTCCCCAAATAGTTGGGCCCTGGAATTATCAACACCGGGAAAATGTTCTTTCTTTGCATAATCTGTCCGGGGTGAGATTGATGGAATCACAAATACAGACCAATAACGCATACCAAATATATTGAACCCATCCGTGTTGGTGGCGACTCGAGGATGCCTTGGATCTGCCGCTTTATCCTTATGTAATGCAACGAAGTGCTTCCACGCAAAAGTGTTTGAAGTATGTACCAACATCTGATTCCCATGTGCATCTAGTTCGGTTGTTCTTCCCAATTTGTGCCATGTCATCTCTTTGGCATCTCTTCGACCATGAAATGACGTTGAAGTCCTGGTATGATTGGCATATATCAAAGAACATTAACGGGGATTTTGGTCTGAATCTTCTAGCCCATACAGTTGTCTACCACAACATACCAGGATGACTTAAGCCTAAATAAGGCACATCCATTCTCACAGTCATCTATGTTCTCATAGGGCATCCTAAGTACATGGAGGATTTTGTCTGACTGGTACAGGTTTGCAGGAATTACATGGACTTTGGGTAGAAAGCATCCAAATAGTGTCATCATCACGTCATAACATTCTCTGGCAAGTTAAATTGAGCTTTCAGAGCCATTACTTGCGCGATGGCATCCAACTGACCAAGCTCAGTGTGCTTGTGAAGAGGACGTTTTGAAGACTCCAACATTTCATAGAAGGCTTTTGCAGATTCCTCTATCTCATCATCCGAATATTGAGCATCATCAAAGTCCTGCACAATGTCTTCCATCCTGGTATCATGCTCGTCGGTGAGACGATGAACCACCTCAGCTCTGGCACGTTGGGCAAACTCACCATGAAATGTCCACACTGTACAATCAGGCGTAAAACCCCATGTCTGCACGTGTTTACCCGTTTCAACTCTTGTCCTCTTTTGAAAGTTGTCACACCGCACACAGGGGCACCAGGTTTTTCTCTGGCCATTTGTAAATGCGGCTCTCACAAACCACTTGGTTTTTGTTAACCATTCATTGTTCATGTCTTTCTGACTAGTGTGACCAGTGTACATCCACACACGATCATCCGTGCTGGTACTTGCACTAAGGGTACGTGTCCCAAATTCATATTCATCAACTTACGTAGATTGTAATGGCGACTAGATACAGAACAAATTAATTTTGTTATATTTTTTACGCCGCAGTTTTATTTTTTACCATATAAAAGGGAAATGGGCATTCATGGATTGAATCTATCTCTAATAGGTAAAGATGGGTCCTAATCCCACCCGAGTACGTGTAGATCAATTTCATTTCCCATGCTTTGCTCTGGACCCGAAGAAAAATTTTAGCACCACCTCCCCATTGTTCTCGTGATACACGTCTCGACAAAAAGCCGAGAGAATGTGCATACAAACAACAATGGGGAGGCACCACCGAAATCTTGCTGCGGAACGAGGTAGATCATGGAAAACGTACCAGATCTACCCATGATCGGGTTGTCCGTGTAAAACGTTGGACAATTCAAACAGTTGCGGTGATAAATATGCAATTGAGTGCATATTTATCGATGCAACCCTTCCAGACGGGAGACTCCTAGGTTACGTGACTTGATGTGAAAATGAAATCTAGTGACCTAAAAAATAGCGGAGGAGAAGATGGATTTTTAGCTCACCCTCGGATGTAGAGGATGTACTTGATCCAGAAAGGGACGATTAGGGACCAACGCTTACGACGACAATCACTGTGAGGAGATGCGACACAACAAAACCTACAAATTCCACCATGTGAAAAATATATATCATCAAATCACATACAACATTCTTTGATGACAAAATGATAATGACATGAAAATAATCCACAAGTTCACAAAATGATAATCTCATTGAGTACCCCACAAAACATCTATCTATTACATCGAGTGTGTATCTAGTAAAACCAACTAAAACTACACAAAACATATTTAAAATTGTCCACCTAATATATATTTTTCTTGATATTTTTCTCTATTCCATTTCATCTATTTATTCATCATCTAGCTAACATCCATCGATCATGCATCTATCTATTTCTATCTATCATATGCATCTCTCAAAAAACTCCACAAAAAATTCATACCGGCCACAGTAGCAGCAGAGGGCCGACCGGAGCAGCAATAGAGGAGCTCGAGAGTCTGGTCGGAAGGAGCATAGGTAGAGGAGCTGGGGCAGGGTCGGGGAGGTCAGTGTGGGGGCGACGAGGTCCTTGCTGGGGTTGAGGAGTTCGGGACGATGGGTGGCCGAGGTGGGATGGCAGTGTGGCCGACTGGCGCAGGGCGGTGGTGTGGTCGTACGGGGTGAGGTGGGCGGGTAGCGGCACGGGGACGGACGAGGAGGTGGAGTACAGGGCCAGGCGGAGATGGCGCAAAGCATGCATGACTGGGAGGGATGGGCTACGGGCGCAGGGGTGGCTGGACGGCGGGGCGGTCAGGCGTCGAGGCGACGAGGGGCACAGGGGCGGCGGGGGGGGGGGGCAGAGGCCAGCTCGGGGGGCGTGCGCGCGCGAGAGAGAGTGAGAGAGATATAGGTACATAGAGAGATAGAGAGAGGTGGGGGTGGGGGGTTCAGGCAAACGTCTCTTATACCAATCCGCTTTATCGTCCGTTGGTGGACGGTAGAGAGCCCCAAGGCAGACGACAAAGAGAAGGCGGGCGACCCAGTTGACCAAACCAACCCCACGGGCTAGTAGGGCCTAGGTGGGATCTTTGTCGTGTGCCTTTGGGATCTTTGTCGTCAGCTGGCAGACAACAAAGGAATGACTGATGGCAAACAGAATCTTTGCCATCACTTAGTCCTTTCTCGTCTGTTTTTGGGAAGCTAACGACAAGAGCCTTTGTCGTCTGCCAGCAGGCAACAAAGAACTGGCAGACGACAAATCCTCTAATTCCAGTAGTGCATATCTTAGCATCATCCTTTAATGAGAACATAAATAATTGGAGAATATAATAGTAGCGAATCTTCTCATCATGAGCAAATAGGGTGGCTATATCATCCAGCTTAGTAAGATGTGCTACCATAGTTTCACTTTCATAGACATGAAAAGGATCAGATTCAACCAAAGTAATTAACTCTGGATCGATAGAGAATTCATAACCCTTATCGTTAACAAAGACAGGTGAAGTAGAAAACTTAAGATCACATTTAGTTTTAGCATTCAAAGTCTTTTATTTATACTTGCATAGTAGTTTCTTAAGATCATTTCTATCCTTACAAGCAAGAATCTCTCTATCTATTTATCCATCCAAAGCATAACTCTAGGGTATCTTTGCCATTTCAAATCGAGGGGAGCTAGGCCTAATAGGTGTTCCATAATAATTAGTTTCAAAGACCTCATCAGTTTCAGTAGTTTCATCAGTTTAAATGATTTCATTCTCTTTAGCTCTAGCAATTTGTTCATCAAGAAATTCACCTAGTGGCACATTATCATCAAGCATGGTACTAGCATCATCATAAGAATCATTCATAGCAGAAGTAGCATCATCAATAACTTGTGACATATCAGGATTAATACCATGTGGTGGTGTTGCAAACTTACTCATAACCGAACGTGAATTAAGTGCAGAGCTAGATGGCAATTCCTTACCCCCCTTGTCATAGAGGGAAAAATCTTGGTTTTAGTATCCTTCAGATTATTCATAGTGATCAATTGATATAAATCCCAAGTGGCTCAACAAATATAGCTATGCTCCCCGGCAACAGCGAGAGAAAAAGCTCTTGATAACCCACGAGTATAGGGGATCGCAACAGTTTTCGAGGGCAGAGTATTCAACACAAATTCATAGATTCGACACATTGGCAGCCAAAGAATATTTGAGAGTATTAGTAGTTGAGTTATCAATTAAAACACACCTGGAGATTAAATATCTATAGCAAAGTGATCAGTAGCACAATAATATGACAGTTTAATAGCAGTAGTAGCACTAATAGTAGCGGTAACAATAACAGTAGTGATTTTGTAGCAAGTGCAATAGTAACAGTAGTAGAAGTAACTTAGCAAGAACAATAAGTGAAAAACTCATAGGCACTGGATCGGTGTATTCGTTGGACGATATTCCTCGTGTAACAGTTATAACCTAGGGTGACAAAGAACTAGCTCAAGTTCATCAATGTAATGTAGGCATGTATTCCGTATATATGAAAAACTCATAGTGATATGTACTTCTCCAAGTCACCTTCACTAAGATACTAGAGCCTCGTGATGCTATAAAATGCCAGGGATGGAAATAATGATCCATGAGCTATTCGCGAGGTTTGACACCGCGGAGGTAAAATCAAGGAGCATCAAGTGTTGATGGTTAGTGAAACCACTAGTTTAGAGAAGGCAAGGGCTAGGAGGGAAACTTCATGGATGGTAAGTCAGTTGCTGCTCCAGTGAAGAAACCCAAGGTTGAACCCAAACCCGAGACTAAGTTTTTTTGTTATGAGGAGAACGGTCGCTCAAGCGGAACAATCCTAGATACTTGGTAGATAAGAAGGCTACCACCATCGACAAAAGTATATTTGATATACGTGTTATTGATGTGTACCTTGCTAGTACTCCTAGTAGCACCTAGGTATTTGATACCGGTTCAGTTGCTAAATGTTAGTAACTCGAAATAAAAGCTACGAAATAAATGGAAGCTAGCTAAGGGTGAGGTGATGATATGTGTTGGAAGTGTTTCCAAGGTTGATGTGATCACCATCGCACGCTCTCTCTACCTCTGGGACTAGTGATAAACCTAAATAAATGTTATTTGGTGTTTGCGTTGAGCATGAACGTGATTAGATCATGTTTATTACAATACAGTTATTCATTTAAGTTAGAGAACAATGGTTATTCTATTTACATGAATAATACCTTCAATGGTCATGCACCCAATGAGAATGGTTTATTGAAATCTCGATTGTAGTAATACACATGTTCATAACATTGATGCCAAAAGAGGCAAAGTTAATAATGATAGTACCACATACTTGTGGCACTGCCGCTAAATGTCATAATGGTGTAAAACACATGAAGAAACTCCATGCTAATGGATCTTTGGACTCACTCGATTTTGAATCAGTTGAGACATGCGTACCATGCCTCTTAGGCAAGATGACTGAGACCCTGTGTTCTGGTATGATGGAGCGGGTAAGTGACTTATTGGAAATGATACATGTTGATGTATGCAGTTCAATGAGTGTTGTAGCGTGTGGTGGATATCGTTATTTACTTACCTTCACTAATGATTTGAGTGGATGTATATGGGTATACTTACTTAATGAAACACAAGTCTGAATCGTTTGAAAAGTTCAAGCAAATTCAGAGTGAATTTTGAGATCATCATGACAAGAAGATAAAATGTCTACGATATGATCGTGGAGGTGAATATCTGGGTTACGAGTTTGGTATTCAACTTAAGACTATGTGGAAGTTGTTTCACAACTCACGCCACCAAGAATACCATAGTGTCATGCTGTGTCCGAACGCCATAGTCGTGCTCTATTGGATATGGTGTGCACTATGATGTCTCTTATCATTTTGCCACTATCGTTTTGAGGTTATGCATTATAGACAACTACATTCACTTGAAATAGGGCACCATCTAAATCCACTGAGATGACACTGTATGAATTATGATTTGGGAGAAACCTAGGATGTCATTTCTCAGAGTTTGGGAATGCGACGCTTATGTTTGATGAGCTCGAACCCAAAGCGGAAAGGTGCATCTTCATAGGATACCCTAAGGTAACAGTTGGGTATACCTTCTATCTCAGATCCAAGGGAAAAAGTGTTTGTTGCTAAAAATGGGTTCTTTCTCGAGAAAGAGTTTCTCTCGAAAGAATTGAGTGGGAGGAAGATAGAACTTAATGAGGTTGGTGAACCTTTCTTTCAACCAGAGAGTAGCGCAGCATAGAAAGATCTTTCTATGGAGCCTACGTCAGTTGAAGAGGAAGTTAATGATGATGATCATGAAGCTTCGGATCAAGTTACTATTGAACCTCGTAGGTCGACAAGGACGTGTATTGTTCCTGAGTGGTACAGCAACCCTGTCTTGGAGGTCATGTTGTTGGACAACGATGAACCTACGATCTATGGGGAAGCAATGGTGGGCCCGGATTCCAACAGATGGCTAGGAGCCATAAAATCCGAGAAAGGATCCATGTATGAAAACTAAGTATGGACTTTGGTAGACTTGCACGTTGAACGGCAGGTTGTTGAGTACAAATGGACCTTTAAGATGAAGACAAACGCTAATGGTGAATGTCACCATTTATAAAGCTCGACTTGTCGCAAAGAAGTTTTCGCCAAGTTCAATGAGTTGACTGCGATGAGACTTTCTCACCCGTAGCGATGCTAAAAGTCTGTTGAAATTATGTTAGCAGTTGCTGCATTTTTTGGTTATGAAATTTGGTAGATGGATGTCAAAACATAGTTTCCTTGACGGTTTCCATGAGGAAAGGTTGTATGTGATACAACCGGAAAGTTTTGTCACTCCTAAGGATGTTGAAAGGTGTGCAAGCTCCAGAAATCCTTCTATGGGCTACAGCAAGCATCTCGGAGTTGGAATATACGCTTTGATGAGGTGATCAAAGTTTTTGAGTTTTTACAAAGTTTATGAGAAACTTGTATTTACAAGAAAGTGAGTGGGATCACTATAGAATTTTTGATAAGTATATGTGCTAGACATATTGTTGATCAGAAATGACGTAGAATTTCTGGAAAGCATAAAGGGTTGTTTGAAAGGTGTTTTTTCAAGGAAGACCTGGATAAAGCTACTTAATTTTTGGGCATCGAGATCTATAGAAATAGATCAAGACGTCTGATAAGACTTTCAATGAGTACATACCTTGACAAGATTTTGAAAGTGTTCAAAATGGATCAGTCAAAGAAAGAGTTCTTGCCTGATTTGTAAGGTGTGAAGTTGAATGAGACTCAAAGCTCGACCATGGAAGAAGAAATAGAAAGGACGAGGGCCGTCCCCTATGCCTTAGCCATAGGATATGTTTGGTATGCCATGATGTGTATTGCACTTGATGTGTGCCTTGCCCCATGTCGGACAAGGGGGTACAAGTGTGATCTAGGAGTGGATTACTGGACAGCGGTCAAAATTATCCTTAGTAACTAGAGGACTAAGTAGATGTTTCTCGATTATGGAGGTGATAAAGAGTTCGTCGTATGGAGTTACGTCGATGCACGCTTTAAACACCAATCCTGATGAGTCTGAGTAGCAATCCAGATACATATAGTGGAGCATCCATTTGGAATAGCTCCAAGTGGAGTGTGGTAGTAGTTTCTACAGTATGACATAGAGATTTGCAAAGTACACATGGATCTGAATGTCGCAGACCTGTTGACTAAAGACCTCTCTCACACGCAAAGCATGATTGAACCCCAGAACTCATTGAGTGTTAGATTCATAACAATGTAAATCACATGGTGATGTCAACTAGATTATTGACTCTAGTGCAAGTGGGAGACTGTTGGAAATATGCCCTAGAGGCAATAATAAATTAGTTATTACGATATTTCCTTGTTCATGATAATCGTTTATTATCCATGCTATACTTGTATTGATTGGAACTCAGATACATGTGTGGATACATAAACAACACCATGTCCGTAGTATACCTCTAATAGACTAGCTCGTTGATCAAAGATCGTTAAGGTTTCCTAGCCATGGACATGAGATGTCATTTGATAACGGGATCACACATTAGGAGAATGATGTGATGGACAAGACCCAAACTATAAACGTAGCATCTGATCATGTCAGTTTATTGCTACAGTTTTCTACATGTCAAGTATCTGTTCCTATGACCATGAGATCATGCAAGTCACGGACACTAGAGGAGTACCTTGTGTGTATCAAACATCGCAACGTAACTGCGTGACTATAAAGGTGCTCTATAGGTACCTCCGATAGTGTCTATTGGGTTGGCATGGATCAAGACTGGGATTTGTTACTCCATGTGACGGAGAGGTATCTCAGGGCCCACTCGGTAATACAACATCACTATAAGCCTTGCAAGCAATGTGACTAAAGAGTTAGCCATGGTATCTTGTATTACAGAACGAGTAAAGAGACTTGTCGGTAACGAGATTGAACTAGGTATAGAGATACAAACGATCGAATCTCCGGCAAGTAACATACCAAAGAACAAAGGGAACAGCATACGGGATTATCTGAATCCTTGACATAGAGGTCCGACCAATAAAGATCTTCGTAGAATATGTAGGAACCAATATGGGCATCCAGGTTCTGCTATTGGTTTTTGACCGTAGAGGTGTCTTGGTCATGTCTGCATAGTTCTCGAACCTGCAGGGTCTGCACACTTAAGGTTCGGTGACGTTTTGGTAGTATTGAGTTATGTATGTTGGTGACCGAAGGTTGTTTCGAGTTCCGGATGAGATATCGAACATGACGAGGAACTCTGGAATGGTCCAAAGGTGAAGATCGATATATAGGACGAACAGAATCGGAGTCCGGAAGCGTTTCGAGGGTACCGGGTTATGACGAGGAGTACCGAAGGGGTTTTGGGGGCCCCCGGCAAGTGTTGGGGTCTCATGGGCCAAGGGGAGGGGCAAACCAGACCACTAAGGGGCTGCGCCCCCCTCACCCTTTCCCATGTAACCAGGAGAGGTGGGGCGCCCTATCTTGGGTTCCCTCCACCTAGCTTGGGGGGCAAGTCACCCTAGGGTTTCCCTAGGGTCTCCCCCATCTGCCTTGGCTGCCGCCCCCCTAAATGGGATCTAGGGGCGCCACCCCTCCTCCCTTCCCCCTATATATAGAGGAGGAGAGGGAGGGCAGCCGAACCTAAGAAAAGCCACGTGCTGCCCTCTCTCTCCCTCTAGATCTGTTCGGTATAGCTTGGCGAACCACTACTGGATCAGCTCCACCACCACCACCACCATGCAGTTGTGCTGCCGGAGAACTCATCTACCTCTCCACCCTCGCTTGCTGGATCAAGGAGGTGGAGATCATCGTCAATCTGTATGTGTGCTGAACGTGGAGGTGCCATTCATTCGGCACTATATTGGAAGGACCCCGATGGGATCGCGGGACGGCTCGTGATGAGATCACGGGATGGATCGTGATTGGATCATGAAGACATTCGACTACATCAACCGCGTTTCTTAACACTTCTGCTTAGCGATCTACAAGGGTATGTAGATCCACTCTCCCTATAGTAGATGCTAATCACCATGGATAGATCTTGCGTGTGCATAGGAAATTATTTGTTTCCCGTGCAATGTTCCCCAAAAGTGTTATGATCCCATCTCCCATCATGTCTTCACATTGCGACACGTTTATTTTGACGAGATGGTTTTTTCATTTCACAAGGTACCCCGGCTGGTCATTCGTCATCACTCGCCCCCGGGGACCCCTCGACTACTGACTCTCCCGGGCTCTCCCATGCCGTGCCCGATGTAGCGGCTCGCCCAGGACCCCACCCGGCCGCCGTGCTCGCACGTGCATTTCCTGACATGGTCTTCCAGATGGAGTGGCCGACATATCTACTGGCTCCGCTGCCGCCACTGGCATGGCTGGCCCAGCCGATCGCTCAGCTACTATGTCCGACTCGACCAATTCTGCAGCGATGGGGTTGATATGTCTCCAACGTATCTATATTTTTTTATGACAGCCGGCTTGCCACCTCCTCGTAGGTCTCCTAACCCTATTCTTCATCCTATAAATACCCAAATATTCCCCCAACACCAAAAAGAGCCACGCAAATACTTTTCACCGATAGAAGCCTCTATTGTCGAGAGATCCAATCTTGGAGCCTTTTCCGATAATCTGCCGGAGGGGGATCCGATCACGGAGGGCATCTGCATCAACTCCATTGCCCCTCCAATGATATGTGAGTAGTCCACCACAGACCTACAGGTCCATATCTAGTAGCTATATGGCTTATTCTCTCTCATTGATCTTCAATACCATGTTCTTCATGATCTTCATGGAGAACTATCTGATGTAATACTCTTTTGCGGTGTGTTTGTCAAGATCCGACGAATTGTGGGTTTATGTTCAGATAATCCATGAATCTTATTTGAGTCTTTTCTGAATTCTTATATGCATGATTTCATATCTTTGCAAGTCTCTTCGACTTATTGGTTTGGTTTGGCCAACTAGATTGGTAATTCTTGCAATGGGAGAAGTGCTTAGTTTTGGGTTCAATCTTGCGGTGTCCTCACCCAGTGACAAAGTAGAGGTAGCGAGGCACATATTGTATTGTTGCCATCAAGGGTAAAAAGATGGGGTTTTCATCATATTGCTGGAGTTTACCCCACTACATCACGTCATCTTACCTAATGTGTTACTCTGTCCTTCATGAACTTAATACTCTAGATGTAGGCAGGAGTCGGTCGATGTGTGGAGTAATAGTAGTAGATGCAGAATCATTTTGGTCTACTTGACATGGACCTGATGCCTATATGCATAATCGCTGCCTTGGATATCTACATGATTATTCACTTTTCTATCAATTGCTTGACAGTAATTTGTTTACCGACCGTGATACTTTCCTTCAAGAGAGAAGCCTCTAGTGAAATCTATGGCCCCGGGTCTACTTTCCATAATATATTTTCATATCTATAAACCAAAAATACCAAAAATACCTTGTTCAATTTATTTATCTTTTACTTTCCGCACTCGTTTACATCTATCTCTATCGGATCTAATCCTTGCAACTAAATGTGAAGGGATTGACAACCCCTTTATAGCGTTGGGTGCAAGAGTTTGATTGTTTGTGTAGGTGCATCCATTGGTGACTTGCTTGTTCCTCCTACTATATTGTTACCTTGGTTCTCATCAACTGAGGGAAAACCAACGCAAGCTCAAGAGGTAGCAAGAAGGATTTCTGGCGCCGTTGCCAGGGAGGATACACATCAAGCCTACCAAGTACCCATCACAAACTCATCTCTTGCATTTATAGTATTTGCCATTTGCCTCTCCCCCACTTCTAAAATGATTTTTAGCAAATACCAAAAAGATTTGCCTTTTTATTCGCCCTTCTTTCGTTTGCCTTTTTGTTTTTGTTTTGTTTGGTTGTGTGTTAGATCGTTTGTTCGCTTCTATGGCTCGACCCAAAAGTTTTGATCCTCACCTTAAGAAGCTGGAACAAATTGAAGATAATGCTAAGAGATTCATGTCACTCCAATTTGACCATAATAATTTCTTTAGAAACGAGCTTAAAGAACAAAAAGGTATGCTTGATTACATGAAGAAAGAGCTTGATGATATGTCTAAGGAGTTTTATGGTTTGAAATCTCAGTTTGCTCATCTTGAGGATTTAGTAGGCCATATTTTAATAAACAAGCTACCCTAGCCAATAAAATGGCCGCTAAGACAAAATCTTTTAATAATGATGAAGATCTTAAAGTGATCAATGTGACTCCTATTGAATCTTTGTTTTCCATATAAATGTTGATAAATATGGGGCTGGAGATAAGTCAACTTTAGTTAAAAGTCACCCCAATGATTCGGAGTTAATAGATCTTAATCCTAAAATTGATAAAAGTGGGATAGAAGAGGTCAAAACTTTGAATAACAATGAACCCACTCTTTTGGATTTCAAGGACTTTAATTATGATATTTGATCTTTGATTGATTGTATTTCCTTGTTACAATCCATGATTTATTCTCCACATGCTTATAGTCAAAATAAGGCTTTTACTAAACATATTGTTGATGCTATGATGAAATATTTTGAAGAAAACTTGAGTTGGAAGTTTCTATCCCTAGGAAGCTCCATGATGAGTGGGAACCTAGTATTAAGATTAAAATTAAAGATTATGAGTGTCATGCTTTGTGTGATTTGGGTGCTAGTGTTTCCACGATTCCGAAAACTTTATGTGATGTGCTAGGTTACCATGATCTTGATGATTGCTCTTTCAATTTGCATCTTACGGATTCCACTATTAAGAAACCTATGGTAACGATTAATGATGTTCTCATTGTTGCAAATAGGAATAATGTGCCCGTAGATTTTATTGATCTTGATATATGTTGCAATCCTACATGTCCGATTATTCTTGGTAGACTTTTCCTTAGATCGATTGGTGCAATTATTGACATGAAAGAAGGAAACATTAGATTCCAATTTCCATGAAGGAAAGGCATGTAACGGTTTCCTAGAAAGAAAATAAGATTTCCTTATGAATCTATTATGAGAGCTACTTTTGGATTGCATACCAAAGATGACAATACCTAGATCTATTGCGTTTTGCCTAGCTAGGGGCGTTAAATAATAGCGCTTGTTGGGAGGCAACCCAATTTTATTTTGTGTTCTGTTTTTTGCTTATGTTTTTGAGTGTTTCCCACATTATTACTTATGTAGTAAATTTTTTTTGGTGTTTTAATTAGTGTTTGATCCA
Source organism: Hordeum marinum (assembly GCA_022496015.1). NCBI lineage: Eukaryota > Viridiplantae > Streptophyta > Magnoliopsida > Poales > Poaceae > Hordeum > Hordeum marinum. The sequence goes on along the minus strand of CM039673.1, from coordinate 365,730,954 downwards.
AGTAACACCTTTGGGTGATCTATGGTGGTTGTTGATTTGATCTTGCTGAAAAACAGAAACTTTTGCTCTTAGTCCAGGAATTTTCTAAATTTTTCATAGCGTATAATGAGTCTGACAATTTTACAAAAGATTGATATATAAATTCACCAGGTTTTCTCAGTTTTTCAGAATTTTTTGAGTTACATAAGTACACTAAGTTTTCAGATTGCTACAGATTGTTCTGTTTTTGACAGATTCTGTTTTCTTTGAGTTGTTTACCTATTTTGATGAATCTATGGGTTGTATCGTGGGGTATGAACCAAGGATAAGTTATAATATAGTAGGTATTACACCAATATAAATAAAGAATGAGTTCACAACGGTACCTAAAGTGGTGATTTGTTTTCTTATACTAACGAATCTCATGAGTTCTCTGTTGAGTTTTTGTGTTGTGAAGTTCTCAAGTTTTGGGTAAAGATTTGATGCACTTTGGAATAAAGAGTGGCAAAATCCTAAGATTGGGGATGACCAAGGCACCCCAAGTAATATTCAATGATGCCAAAGAGCCTAAGCTTGGTGATGCCCCGGAAGGCATCCCCTCTTTCGTCTTCAATCCATCGGTAAATTTACCTCAGACTATATTTTTATTCACCAAATGATATTTGTTTTGCTTGGAGCGTCTTGTATGATATGATTCTTTGCTTTTTACTTTGACACAATCATTATTTATGCACACATCTTTTGAGATAGACATGCGTTAATTGCGAATTTATTAGAATACTCTATGTGCTTCACTTATATCTTTTGAGATAGGAATTGCTCTATGTGCTTCACTTATATTTTTTAGAGCACGGTGGTGTTTATGTTTTATAGAAATAATTGAACTCTCGTACCTCACTTGTATTATTTTGAGAGTCTTTAAACAGCATGGTAATTCGTCTAGGTTATGAATTTAGTCCTAATATTATAGGCATCCAAGAGGGATATAATAAAAACTTCCATATTAAGTGCATTGAGTATTTGTGAGAAGTTTGATTCCTTGCATGAAGTTTTGAGACCTAAAAATGGTAAGTTTAAGAGTAATGTTAGGAAGTAATTGTGATTTGGTAAAAATACTTGTATAAAGGTTTTTGATTCCCGTAGCATGCACGTATGGTGACCCGTTATGTAAGGAAGTTGGAGCATGCTTTGTTTATAGATTGTCAACCTTTGTGTGAGGGTCGGGAGCGTGCGATGGTTAACTCCTACCAAGCTCTCCCCTAGGATCATGCATCTAATACTTTTCTTCGATGACTAATAGACTTTTTCAATAAGTATGTGAGTTCTTTATGACTAATGTTGAGTACATGGATTATACGCACTCTCACTGTTCCACCTTTGCTAGCCTCTCTAGTACCGCGCACCTTTTACCGGTACAATAAACCCACCTTCCTCAAAACATCCACCAAATATATTTCCTCAAAACATCCACCATACCTACCTATTATGGCATTTCCATAGCCATTCCGGGATATATTTCCATGCAACTTCTACTGTTTCCTTTTATCATGACATGCACCATCACTTTCGTATTGCATATAGACACATATTTTGTTCTAGGTATCGAGTTGTAATTTTATTTTGAGTTGTAAGTAAATAAAAGTGTGATCAATATCATTATTAGAGCACGTCCCATGTGAGGAAGCGATGATGGAAGCTATGATTCCCTCATAAGTGGGGATGAGATTCCGAACTTTATGAAAAATAAAAGAGGCCAGCGAAGACCAAATAAAAAAATAAAAGAGGCCTTAGATGCCCACCAAAAAAATGAGAGAAAAGAGAGAAGGGACATTGATACTATGTTTTTCCACACTTCTGCTTCAAAGTAGCACCATGATCTTCATGATAGAGAGTCTCCTATTTTGTCACTTTCATATAACTAGTGGAATTTTTCTTCATGATGCACGTCCACTTAGTTTCTTTTTGAGCTTTCATACACTTATAGCTCTAGTGCATCCATTGCATGGCAATACCTACTCACTCACATTGATATCTATTAATGGGCATCTCCATAGACCGTTGATACACCTAGTTGTTGTGAGACTATCTTCTCCTTTTCCTTGACAACCTCCACCATATTCTATTCCACCTATAGTGCTATATCCATGGCTCGCGCTCATGTATTGTGTGAGAGTTGAAAAGGATTGAGAACATAATAAGTGTGGAACAATTCCTTGACTTGTCATCGGGGTTGTGCATGATATAAATACTTTGTGTCGGGAAGATGGAGCATAGCCAAGCCATATGATATTGTAGGGCTGACTTTCTTTTTCCATTAATTATACTTTGAAGAGATACAATTGCTGAACTAGTATGCTTGAAATATTTTTGTTTTTATGTCAATATTGATCTTTTGTTTTGAGTCTTATGGATTTGAATACTCATGCCACAATAGAGAATATTACATGGATAAATATGTTAGGTAGCACTCCACATCAGAAATTCCATTTTTAACATTCACCTACTCGAGGACAAGCAAGAATTAACCTTGGGGATGCTGATACGTCTCTAGTGTATCTATAATTTTTTATGACGGCATGCTATTATATTATCTGTTTTGGATGTTTTATATGCATTAATATGCTATTTTATATTATTTTTGGGACTAACCTATTAATCTAGAGCCTAGTGCCAGTTTTTGTTTTTTCCTTGTTTTTGAGTATTGCAGATATGGAATATTAAATGGAGTCCAAATGGAATAAAATCTTTGGAATGATTTTTTCTGGAAGGAAACAGATCTACCAAACTTGGAGTGCACGGCAGGGCATCTACCAGGAGGTCACAAGACAGGGAGGCGCGACCACCCCCCTGGCCGCGCCTGGCAGGCTTGCCACCTCCTAGCAGGTCTCCTAACCCTATTCTTCATCCTGTAAATACCCAAGTATTCCCCCAACACCAAAAAGATCCATGCAAATACTTTTCCGTCGACAGAAACCTCCGTTCCCGAAAGATCCAATCTTGGAGCCTTTTCGGTAATCTACCGGAGGGGGATCCGATCACGGAGGCCATCTACATCAACTCCATTGCCCCTCCGATGATGCATGAGTAGTCCACCATAAACCTCGGGTCCATAGCTAGTAGATGGATGGCTTATTCTCTCTCTTTGATCTTCAATACCATATTCTTCATGATCTTCATGGAGATCTATCCGATGTTATACTCTTTTGTGGTGTGTTTGTCAAGATCTGATGAATTGTGGGTTTATGTTTAGATTATCCATGAATATCATTTGAGTCTTTTCTGAATTCTTATATGCATGATTTCATATCTTTGCAAGTAACTTCGAGTTATTGGTTTGGTTTGGCCAACTAGATTGGTAATTCTTGCAATGGGAGAAGTGCTTAGTTTTGGGTTCAATCTTGTGGTGTCCGTGCCTAGTGAAAAAGTAGGGATAGCGAGGCATGTATTGTATTGTTGCCATCAAGGGTAACAAGATGGGGTTTTCATCATATTGCTCGAGTTTATCCCTCTACATCATGTCATCTTACCTAATGCGTTACTCTGTTCTTCATGAACTTAATACTCTAGATGCAGGAGGGAGTCGGTCGATGTGTGGAGTAATAGTAGTAGATGCAGAATTATTTCGGTCTACTTGACACATACGTGACGCCTATATGCATAATAATTGCCTTGCATACCTACATGGTTATTCGCTTTTCTATCAATTGCTTGACACTAATTTGTTTACCCACTATGATGCTTTGCTTCAAGAGAGAAGCCTCCAGTGAAATCTATGGCCCCCCGGGTCCACTTTCCATAATATATTTTCAGATGTATAAACAAAAAATACCTTGCTGCAATTTATTTATATTTTACTTTCCGCACTCATTTACATCTATCTCTATTAGATCTAATCCTTGCAAATAACCGTGAAGGGATTGACAACCCCTTTATAGCGTTGGTGCAAGAGTTTGATTGTTTGTGTCAGTGCATCCATTGGTGACTTGCTTGTTCTTCCTACTTGATTGATACCTTGGTTCTCATCAACTGAGGCAAATACTTATCTACTTAGCTGCATCACCCTTTCCTCTTCAAGGGAAAACCAGCACAAGCTCAAGAGGTAGCAGGGGTCTTCATCAACCTCTAACCCCTTCACCCCGGCTCCACCGACTCGCCACATGATGACACACACTCGGGCTGGCATCCATTGCCCGAGCAACCGGTACATGTGCGATGAGTATCTCCTTGCGGTTGTTCCTCTTCTCCTTCTCCTCTTCCATCGTCATCTTGCGCGGCCATTCGTGGCCCCACTGGCTTGCTGCAATGCAAGAGGAGTTTGAAGCTCTTTCGCACAACCGGACATGGTAGCTCGTCCCACGCCCACTTCATGCCAATGTCATCACTGGCAAGTTGGTCTTTCGTCACAAGACTCTCCTCGATGGATCTCTTGAGCTCTACAAGGCTCGTTAGGTGGTTCGCGGCTTTCGATAGCGCGCGGGCATCGACTTCACTGACTCCTTCGACCAAGTTGTCAAACCAGGCACAATTCATGTTGTTCTCCAGTTGGCTATCTCTCATGCCTAGCGTGTACATCAGTTGGATGCTTCCAATGCATTCTTGTATCGCCACCTCACCGAGTAGGTCTACTATCAGCAACCCACTGGCTTCGTCGATGCCGACCACCCTGATCACGTCTGTCTGCTATCATGTTCTCTCTATGGGCTCAAGAAGGCACCTCAAATATGGTGCCAGTGGATTGCGGCGTTCCTCCAACAGCTTGGTTTCCGGTCCACACTCTCGAATGCTTCACTCTTCGTCTACCATCATGGAGATGCCACCGCATATCTCCTTCTCTACGTTGACGACATCATCCTCATGGCATCATCTTCTTAACTTCTTCAACAGCTCACCGCTCGTCTCCGCGACGAGTTTGTGATAACCCACAAGTGAAGGGGGTCGTTTGTAGCCTTTTTCAATAAATAAGAGTGTCGAACCCAATGAGGAGCTAAAGGTAGAACAAATATTCCCTCAAGTTCTATCAACCACGTATACAACTCTATGCACCCTAACGCTTAATTTACCTAGAACCAGTATGAAACTATTTTGCAGGAAATAAACTAGAAGTACTTTGCGGGAATAAAACTATGAGTAAATTGCAAGATAATAAAAGTTAGTTGTTTAGTAGAAAGCTTTTGTGAAACAAGAAGATTATTTCTCCCTAGGCAATTGATAAGTAGACCGGTAATCATTATTGGAATTTTATATGAGGGAGAGACATGAGCTAACATACTTTCCGTACTTGGATCATATCCACTTATGATTGGAACTCTAGCAAGCATCCACAACTACCAAAGGTCATTAAGGTAAAACCCAACCATAGCATTGCTACTTCTTGAGCTTGAGTTGGTTTTCCCTCGAAGAGGAAATGGTGATGTAGCAAAGTAGATAAATATTTCCCTCAGTTGTTCAGAACCAAGGTATCAATCCAGTAGGAGGAACAAGCAAGTCACCAATAGATTCACCAACACAAACAATCAAACACTTCTACCCAACACTATAAAGGGGTTTTCAATCCCTTCACGATTACTTTCAAGGATTAGATCTGATAGAGATAGATGTAAAAGATTGCGGAAAGTAAAAACAAGTAAATAAATTGTAGCAAGGTATTTTTGGTATATGGATCTGAAAATATAATATGGAAAATAGACCCGGAGGCCATAGGTTTCACTAGAGGCTTCTCTCTTGAAGGAAAATAACATGGTGGGTGAACAAATTACTGCCGAGCAATTGATAGAAAAGCGCATAGTTATGACGATATCCAAGGCAATGATTATTCATATAGGCATCACATCCGTGTCAAGTAGACCGAAATGATTCTGCATCTACTACTATTACTCCACACATCGACCGACTCCTACCTACATCTAGAGTAATAAGTTCATGAAGAACAGAGTAATGCATTAAGTAAGATGACATGATGTAGAGGGATAAACTCAAGCAATATGATGAAAACCCCATCTTTTTATCCTTGATGGCAGCAATACAATACATGCCTCGCTACCCCTACTTTGTCACTGGGTTAGGACACCTCAAGATTGAACCCAAAACTAAGCACTTCTCCCATTGCAAGAATTACCAATCTAGTTGGCCAAACCAAACCAATAGCTCGAAGAGACTTGCAAAGATATGAAATAATGCATATAAGAATTCAGAGAAGAACCAAATAATATTCATAGATAAGCTGATCATAAACCCACAATTCATAGGATCTCGACAAATGATGACACACAAGTATAGGCGATCTATCGTAGTCCTTTTGATAGGTAAGAGTGTCGAAACCAGTGAGGAGCAGAAGGAAATGACAAGCGGTTTTCAGTAGGTATTCTCCGCAAGCACTGAAATTATCAGTAATAGATAGTTTTGTGATAAGATAATTTGTAACGAGTAACAAGTAACAAGTGTAGCAAAGGTGCAGCAAGGTATCCCAATCCTTTTTGTACCAAAGGACATGCCTGGACAAACTCTTATATAAAGTGAAGAGCTCCCGAGGAGGCATGGGAATTTCTGTCAAGCTAGTTTTCATCATGTTCATTTTATTCACGTTCGTTACTTTGATAATTTGATATGTGGGTGGACCGGTGCTTGGGTTCTGCCCTTACTTGGACAAACCTCCCACTTATGATTAACCTCTCTTGCAAGCATCCGCAACTACGAAAGAAGAATTAAGATAAATCTAACCATAGCATGAAACATATGGATCCAAATCAGCCCCTTACGAAGCAATGCATAAACTAGGGTTTAAGCTTCTGTCACTCTAGAAACCCATCATATACTTATTTCTTCCCAATGCCTTCCCCTAGGCCCAAATAATTGTGAAGTGGTATGTAGTCGACATTCACATGCAACCACTAGAGGAGAGACAATATACATCTCATCAAAATAGCGAACGAATACCAAATTCACATGATTACTTATAACAAGACTTATCCCATGTCCTCAGAAACAAACGTAACTACTCACAAAGCATGTTCATGTTCATAATCAGAGGATTATTAATTATCATAAAGGATGTGAACATATGATCTTCCACCAAGTAAACCAACTAGCATCATCTACAAGGAGTAATCAACACTACTAGCAACCCACAGGTACCAATCTGAGGTTTGAGACAAAGATCGGATATAAGAGATGAACTAGGGTTTGGCGAGGAGATGGTGTAGGTGAAGATGTTGATGGAGATTGACCCCCTCTCGATGAGAGGATCGTTGATGATGACGATGGCTTCAATTTCCCCTCCGGGAGGTAAGTTTCCCCGACAGAATAGCTCCACCGGAGCTCTAGATTGGTTCTGCCCAAGTTCCGCCTCAAGACGGCTGCGCTTCGTCCCGAAAGCTCTTGTATGATTTTTTTTCCAGTTCAAAACCCTTCATATAGAAGAATATGGGCGTCGGAGACCTGCCAGGGAGCCCACAAGCCACCTAGGCGCGGCCAGGGGGGTAGGCCGCGCGTGGCAGGCTTTTGACCTCCTGGTGGGCCCCCTCTGGTATTTGTTTCTCCTAATATTTTTTATATATTCCAAAATAATTCTTCGTAACTTTTTAGGACTTTTGGAGTTCTGCAGAATAGGTCTCTTATATTTGCTCCTTTTCCAGTCTAGAATTCCAGCCGTCAGCATTCTCCCTCTTCATGTAAACCTTGTAAAATAGGAGAGAAAGGGCATAAGTATTGTACCATAATGTGTAATAACGGCCCATAATGAAATAAATATCAATATAAAAGCATGATTCAAAATGGACATAACAACTCCCCCAAGCTTAGACCTCGCTTGTCCTCAAGCGAAAGCCGAGATCGATAAATATGTCCATAAGTTTAGAGATAGAGGTGTTAATAAAATGAAATACGGACATGAGGGCATCATGATCATCGTTAGAACATAAATACTTATTGATATATAATTTCTTATACTAGAGTAACAATTCATTCACAAGATAACGTATGAACCAAGAACTTTATTGATAACCAACAAACTATGCTCTCAGTAATTCAAGCAATTTGCAATTTATCATAACATTGGAAAGAGTCAATATAAGAGCTTTTAAAGCAAATCCACATACTCAATCATCTTTTAGTCTTTCATAATTGATAACACTCATGCGGTACTCATGAGGTTGAAGCTTCAAATAAACACAGAGAAAGATAGGGGCTTATAGTTTTGCCTCTGAACTATTCACCTCAAGGGTGATGTCAACAATAATAACTCATGATAACCCACATCCGAGTGGATATATGTGTTTAGATCATTCCCCGATACATAATGCTTGCCAAGCAAAAAAAGGCAAAATATAGGAAGTGGTGAAGATCACCATGACTCATGCATATAGGTAAGTACTTAAGAAGTAAAAGTAACAGATAGGCCCTTTGCAGAGGGAAGCAGAGGTTGTCATGCGCTTTTTATTTTTGGATGTGCGAAACCTTAATGCAAAGGAACGCCATGTTATATTGCCCTTTGTGATAGCAACCATTATTTTGCAGTCCGTTGCTTTTATTTCTTTACTATCACAAGTTCGTACAACGCTTATTTTCCCTTACAATAAAAGATCATACATATTTAGGAGCAATTCTGATTGCTTTTTGTACCGATGATAACTTACTTAAAGGATCTTACTCAATACATAGGTAGGTATGGTGGACTCTCATGGCAAAACTGGGTTGAGGGTGTTTGGATGCACAAGTAGTATCTCTACTTTGTGCGAAAGTTTTTGCTAGTATGAGGTGGAAGCAAGCACTACATGCTGGAGGATCTATTACCATATAACTTCTATTCGAAAATAAGCACACATAACCCATTATGTTGTCTTCCTTGTCCAACATCAACTTCTTAACATATAATATTTTAATGAGTGCTCACAATCATAGAAGATGTCCAAGATAATATATTTATATGTGATCCTCTCTTTCCTTATTACTTCTTATTAATAGGACCAATGACCAATCGCTATATATGTTTGTCAACTCTAAAGAAATTTCAATCGACATACCTCTTATATGCGAAGTCATCACTCCCCATAAGATCATCATATATACTCTTTGCTTTTTTACTATTCTCCTTTTATTTATTATTTATTTTTCTTAAGATCATAGCAAGCAAGAAAAGCCCTCACATGAAAAGTACTTTTCACTGTATAACTTTTGGACTCGCTTACACAAGAGGAGCATAAAGCAAAACTCAAAGCTAGATCATACTAGAACTAGATCAAGATAAAACCAAAAGTATCGAACTAAGAAAAACAAGAAAAGGAAAAGGTGTGATGGTGATACGATACCGGAGCACCTAGCCCAAGCTTGGCACAAGCCAAGGGGAGTGCCCATAACCATGTGTTTAGATGTCCTTCTTCGGAGGTGATGGTGGTGGAGAAGGATTTTCAAGCTTGTTCAGTTTCCTATTAAGCATAAAATTATGTTCCCTCGGATCGTTGACTTCTTGCTCGAGCTTCAATATTCTTGGACATAATTCTTGCTTGCTCTCCAGCAGAAAACGAGAATGGATAAATAGTACCTTGGGTTTTCTCCTTGTGTTTGGGAGGCTTGATTTCCTAAACTCCACGTGCATATCTCCTAGTTGAGGCAGAGGGATCTCTTCTTCATCCGAGCTTTCTTCCTTGTACTTGCCTTCTTGTTCCTCCTACGAGAATAATCCATAAGGATCTAGGTCCCCATAGAGCTTGGGATTGACAAGGTATTGTGATACATAGCTCTCCCCATCGGACTCTTGGGACGACATCTTGCTCTAAATCTGCTGCAGAAACAGCTCAAAATGAAAACAGGAGGTGTTGTCGTGATACAAAAGTCCAAGCCTTCGGTAGATTATATAATGAATTTTTACCGACCCAAAGAGGTGTACCACAAGAAAATGGAGTCCGGATGGTGCACGGGGTGGCCACAAGCCACAGGGGCGCGACCAGGGGGGTAGGCCGCGCCCTGCAGGCTTGTCGCCTCCTCGTGCACTTTCCGGACTAATTTAAATTTTCCTAATTTATTAAATATTACAAAACTGAGAAAAATTGCTATTGGGAAAGTTTTGGAGTCGGTTTGCTTACCATACAAGATACCTATTTCTTTTCGGAGTCTGAAACGTTCCGGTAGGTCTCCCTAATGTACTCCTCCAGAGTTATGTTATTGATAATATTGGTTTCAACAAGTATGGGAGTACCTGAGATATAGTGTATGATTATTTGCCCATTTACCACCTTCGGATTTGTGCCTTGATCTTGATAGCATCAGAACGATATACTTCCTCGACAATGTAAGGCCCTTCCCATTTAGAGAGAATTTTTCCCGCAAAAAATCTTAAACGAGAATTGTATAGCAAGACATGGTCACCTAAATTGGATTCACGCTTTTGTATCCTTTTATCATGCCATCTCTTAAATTTTTCTTTAAACAACTTGGCATTCTCATATGCCTGGGTTCTCCATTCATCAAGTGAGCTAATGTCAAATAACTTGTTCTCACCGGCAAGTTTGAAATCATAATTGATCTCTTTGATTGCCCAATAAGCTTTATGCTCTAGTTCTAGAGGTAAGTGGCATGCTTTACCATAAACCATTTTATATGGAGACATACCCATAGGGTTTTTGTAAGCAGTTCTATAAGCCCATAATGCATCGTCAAGTTTCTTAGACCAATTCTTTCTAGATCTATTAACAGTCTTTTGCAAGATCAATTTAATTTCTCTATTTCTTAATTCTACTTGACCACTAGACTGAGGGTGATAAGGAGATGCAATTCTATGATTAACATCATACTTAGCAAGAAAATTACGGAAAGCACCATGAATAAAGTGTGAACCACAATCAATCATTAAATATCTAGGGACTCCAAATCTAGGGAAAATAACTTCTTTCAGCAAAGGTGTTATGATCAGCACTACTAGTTGGAATAGCTTCTACCCACTTAGTAACATAATCAACAACAACTAGAATATGAGTATACCCGTTGGACTTTGGAAAAGGTCCCATATAATCAAAACCTCAAACATCAAATGGTTCAATAACAAGAGAGTAATTCATAGGAATTTCTTGACGTCTACTAATATTGCCAATTCTTTGACATTCATCAAAAGACAAGACAAACTTACGAGCATCCTTGAAGAGAGTAGGCCAATAAAAACCAGATTGTAATACCTTGTGTGCAGTTCTATCTCCAGCATGGTGTCCTCCGTAGGCCTCAGAATGACACTTGTGTAGGATCTGTTCCTATTCATGCTCAGGTACACAACGTCTAGTAACACCATCTACTCATTCTTTATAAAGGTGTGGATCATCCCAAAATTATTGTCTTAAATCATAGAAAACCTTTTTGTTTTATTGGTATGTGAAACTAGGTGGTATAAATCTAGCAACAATGTAATTAGCATAATCAGCATACCATGGAGCACAATGCAAAGAATTTTTGATAGCTAATTGTTCATCAGGAAAGCTATCATCCATAGGTAGTGGGTCATCAAGAACATTTTCTAACCTAGACAAGTTATATGCTATAGGGTTATCAGCACCTTTTCTATCAATAATATGCAAATAAAATTCTTGTAGAAGAAGAACCCATCTAATAAGTCTAGGTTTAGCATCTTTCTTTTCCATAAGATATTTAATAGCAGTATGATCAGTGTGAACGGTTACTTTGGAATCAAAAATATAAGGTCTAAACTTATCACAAGCAAACACAACTGCCAAAAATTCCTTTTCAGTGGTAGCATAGTTTCTTTGAGCGATGTCTAGAGTTTTACTAGCATAATGGATAACATTTAACTTCTTATCAACTCTTTGTCCTAGAACAACACCAATGGCATAATCACTAGCATCACACATAATTTCAAAGGATAGGTTCCAATTAGGTGGTTGAACAACAGGTGCAGAAATCAAGGCATTCTTATGAATTTCAAATGCTTCCACACAATCATCATCAAAAATGAATGGAACATCTTTTTGCAAAAGATTAGTGAGAGGCCTAGAAATCTTAGAGAAGTCTTTAATAAACCTCTTATAGAAACTAGCATGACCAAGGAAACTTCTTATTCCTCTGATATCCGTAGGACATGACATTTTTTCAATAGCATCAACTTTAGCTTTATCAACTTCAATACCTCTTTCGGAGATTTTGTGTCCCAAGACAATACCTTCATTCACTATAAAGTGGCACTTCTCCCAATTCAAGACAATATTAGTTTCTTCGCATCTCTACAAAACTCGATCAACGTTGCTCAAACAATCATAAAAAGAAGTTCCGTAAACGGAAAAATCATCCATGAAAACCTCAACAATCCTTTCACAAAAATTAGAGAATATAGCAGTCATACATCTTTGAAACGTAGCAAGTGCATTGCATAAACCAAAAGTCATACATCTATAAGCAAAGGTACCAAAAGGGCAAGGAAAATTGGTCTTCTCTTGGTCCTCTTTTGGCACAGGTATTTGAGAGAAACCGGAATAACCATCTAGAAAGCAAAAAATGTGTGTGTTTGGATAGTCTTTCTAGCATTTTATCAATAAAAGGTAGAGGGTAATGATCTTTCCTAGTAGATTTGTTTAATTTCCTAAAATCAATTACCATTCTATACCCTGTAACAATTCTTTGTGGGATCAATTCATTTTTATCATTAGGAACTACGATAATACCTCCTTTCTTAGGACACAATGGACGAGACTAACCCATCTACTATCAGCAATAGGATAAATTATACCTGCCTCCAGAAGCTTTAATATTTCATTTCTTACCACTTCTTTCATTTTAGGATTTAACCGTCATTGGTGATCAACAACTGGTTTAGCATCGGGCTCCATATTGATTTTATGCTGACATAGAGTGGGACTAATGCCCTTAAGATCATCAAGAGTTTATCCAATAGCAGCACAGTGCTTCCTCAGAGTTTTCAATAAGCTCTTTTCTTCATGCTCTGAAAGGTTAGCACTAATAATAACATGATATATCTTATTTTCATCAAGATAACCATATTTCAGAGTATCTGGTAATTGTTTAAGCTCAAACACGGGATCATCCTTGGGTGGAGGAGGATCCCCAAGTATTTCAACAGGCAAGTTGTGTTTCAAAATAGGATGTTGATCAAAGAAAATCTTATCTATTTCATTCCTTTCATTCATATGCATATCGTTTTCATGGTCTAGCAAATATTGTTCTAAGGGATCAATAGGAGGCACGACAATAGAAGCAAGACCAATAATTTCATGCTTACTAGGCAATTCTTTATCATGGGGTTGTCTACGAAATTTAGAGAAATTAAACTCATGAGACGCATCCCCAAAACTTATAGTGATAGTTTCCTTCTCACAATCTATCCTGGCATTAACAGTATTCAAGAAAGGTCTACCAAATATAATGGGACAAAATTCATCTTGTGGGGCACCAAGGACAACAAAATCAGTAGGATATTTTACTTTCCCACACAAGACTTCAACATCTCTAACAATCCCAACTGGTGCTATAGTATCTCTATTAGCAAGCTTAACGGTAACATCAATTTCCTCTAACTCAACTGGTGCAATATCATTCATAATTTATTGATATAAGGTAAAGGAAATTGCAATCACACTAGCACCCACATCACATAATCCATGATAACAATGATATCCTATTTTAATAGAAACAACAGGCATGCCAACAATAGGTCTATGTTTATCTTTAGCATCAGGTCTAGCAATTCTAGCAGCTTCATCGTAGAACTGAATAACATGCCCATCAATATTATCAACAAATAGATCTTTAACCATAGCAATACTAGGGTCAAGTTTCATTTGTTCAGGATGTAGGATGTGTAGGTGTTCTAACATAGTTTTTATGAACCACGATTGAAGCTTTAGCATGTTCCTTTATTCTAACAGGGAAAGGTGGTTTCCAGATATAAGCAGCAGGAATAACAAGATCAACATTATAAGTAATAGTTTCTTCTTCAACTTCAATAGGCTAAAATAATTTCACTTCAATGGGAGGATGGTATTTAAACCACTTCCCCTTAGGGAGGTTAACGTGAGCAGCAAAATATTCACAAAAATAAGCTACTATCTCAGAGTCAAGTCCTATTTAGTACTAAATTCACGAAAAGCATCGATGTCTACAAAGGATTTACCACAATCAAACTTAAGGTTTATACCTGACTCCTTACCATCGTCAAGTTACCAATCTTTAGAGTTGTGTTTAATTCTTTCCAATAAATCCCATTTGAATTCAATATCTTTCTTCTTATAGGAACCAGTACAAGAAGTATCGAGCATGGCTTGATCATTATGAGAAAGCCGAGCGTAAAAATTCTGAATAATAATTTCTCTTGAGAGCTCATGATTGGGGCATGAATATAACATTGACTTAAGCCTCCCTCAAGCTTGAGTGATTCTTTCTCCTTCACAAGGCCAAAAAATATTGATATAATTCCAATCACGATGAACTAGATGCATAGGATAAAACTTCTAATGAAATTCTATTTTTATTTGGTTGTAGCTCCATGATCCAATATCATCACATAGACGATACCATGTCAATGCCTTCTCCTTCAAAGATAAAAAAAGATCTTCTTCTTGACGTCATCCTTGGGCAGACCTGCAAGCTTAAATAATCCACAAACTTCATCGACATAGATTAGATGCAAATCAGGATGTAGTGTTCCATCTCCTGCATAAGGATTAGCCAACAGTTTCTCTATCATAGCCGAAGGAATTTCATAATAAATATTTTAGGTTCATTAGGTTGAGAGAAACTCTTTGTGCTTCCTGTGGAGGTGAAGATAACCTGAACAAGCCCCTCAAAGGATTAAATTCCATAGTAAGAAGTGACAGTAAATTTCAGCACACTACATAAATTTTCCTTTCCAGATTCCACTTAACAAAGGCGCTTCACACCCCAAAAACGGCGCCAGAAAAGATTCTTGATGACCCACAAGTATAGGGGATCTATCGTAGTCCTTTCGATAAATAAGAGTGTCGAACCCAATGAGGTGCAGAAGGAAATGACAAGCGGTTTTCAGTAAGGTATTCTCTGCAAGCATTGAAATTATTGGTAACAGATAGTTTTGTGATAAGATAATTTGTAACGAGTAACATGTAACAAGTGTAGAAAAGGTGCATCAAGGAAGGCCAATCCTTTTTGTAGCAAAGGACAGGCCTGGACAAACTCTTATATAAAGTGAAGCGCTCCCGAGGACACATGGGAATTTTTGTCAAGCTAGTTTTCATCATGCTCATTTGATTCGCGTTCGTTACTTTGATAATTTGATATGTGGGTGGACCAGTGATTGGGTACTTCCCTTACTTGGACAAACCTCCCACTTATGATTAACCTCTCTAACAAGCATCCACAACTACGAAAGAAGAATTAAGATAAATCTAACCATAGCATGACACATATGGATCCAAATCAGCCCCTTACGAAGCAATGCATAAACTAGGGTTTAAGCTTCTGTCACTCTAGCAACCCATCATCTACTTATTAATTCCTAATGCCTTCCCCTAGGCCCAAATAATGGTGAAGTGTTATGTAGTCGACGTTCACTTACCACCACTAGAGGAGATACAAGATACATCTCATCAAACTAGCGAACGAATACCAAATTCACATGATTAATTATAGCAAGACTTATCCCATGTCCTCAGGAAGAAACGTAACTACTTGCAAAGCATGTTCATGTTCATAATCAGAGGAGTATTAATTATCATAAAGGATCTGAACATATGATCTTCCACCAAGTAAACCAACTAGAATCAACTACCAGGAGTAATCAACACTACTAGCAACCCACGGGTACCAATCTAAGGTTTGAGACAAAGATCGAATACAAGAGATGAACTAGGGTTTGGAGAGGAGATGGTGCTAGTGAAGATGTTGATGGAGATTGACCCCCTCTATATGAGAGGATCATTGGTGATGATGATGGCATCGATTTCCCCCTCCGGGAGGGAAGTTTTCCCGACAGAACAGCTCCGCCGAAGCTCTAGATTTGTTGTGCCCAAGTTCCGCCTCGAGACGGAGATGCTTTGTCCCGAAAGCTCTCTTATAATTTTTTCCAGGTCAAAACCCTTCATATAGCAGAAGATGGGTGCCAAAGACCTGCTATGGGGAGCCACAAGCCACCTAGGCCCGGCTAGGGGGGTAGGCCGCACCTGGCAGGCTTGTGTCTTCCTGGTGGGGCCCCTCTGGTATTTGTTTTGCCCAATATTTTCTATATATTCCAAAATAATTCTCCATAACTTTTCAAGACTTTCAGAGTTGTGCAGAATAGGGCTCTCAGATTTGCTCCTTTTCTAGTCCAGAATTCCAGCTGCCGGCATTCTCCCTCTTCATGTAAACCTTGTAAAATAGGAGAGAAAAGGCATAAGTATTGTACCATAATTTGTAATAACAGCCCATAATGCAATAAATATCAGTATAAAAGCATGATGCAAAATGGACGTATCAACAAACACACTGCAAAATAGTATTATATCGGATAGATCCCCATGAAGATCATGGAGAACATGGCATTGAAGCACAAAGAGAGAGAAGAAGCCATCTAGCTACGAGCTATGGACCCATAGGTCTATGGTGGACTACTCACGCATCATCGGAGGGGCAATGGAGTTGATGTAGATGCCCTCCGTGATCGAATCCCCCTCTGGCAGATTACTGGAAAAGTCTCCAAGATTGGATCTCTCGGGAACGAAGGCTTCCGGCGGCGGAAAAGTATTATCGCTCCTCCTTTTGGTATTGGGGGAATGTTTGGGAATTTATAGGACGAAGATTAGGGTTGGAGGACCCGATGGGGGGCCACAAGCCAGGGGTACGACTCCCCCCTTGGCCGCGCCAGGGTGGCTTGTGACCTCCTAGCATGTCTCCTACCTTCCTCTCCAAGTCTGGTAGATGTCTTCTGGTACAAGAAAAATCATAATGAGGATTCTATTCTGTTTGGACTCCGTTTAATATTCCTTATCTACAATACTCAAAAACAAGGAAAAATCAGAAAACTGGCACTAGGCTCTAGGTTTATAGGTTAGTCCTGAGAATAATATAAAATAGCACATTAATGCATATAAAACATCCAAAACAGATAATATAATAGCATGGAACAATCAAAAATTATAGATATGTTGGAGACGTATAAACCATTAAGTATCAAGTCCTCTTTACTCTCATACGCAACAACCCCCTTACTCGGGTCTGTGTATTTTGTCACTCACGTGACCCATCATAAGGGAATCATGAAATATTGCAACACCCTACAGTGGGGATCCCTCACGTTTGCACAACACAGAGGGCACCATAGGACAGCACCAAAATAAAACATACCACTCATACCAACCACGATCATCATATTCAAACATCATAGGATAACCACATATCATTGGGAAATAATATACGAAGTTGAGCACCATGTTTAAGTAGAGATTACATAGGGGAAGAGAGGTGTTACACCACTGCATGGAGGGGGGAGTTGGTGTTGACGGTGGAGAAGTTGTTATTGTAGATTGTCGTCACAATGATTGAGCATTGTTTGAGCGCCACCAGGAGAGAAGGGGAGAGAGCCACCCTCCTTATTGTTCTTCCTTGGCATCCCCCCAAGATGGGAGGAGAGTTCCTCCTCTGCTACATGGCCTCTATGGCGTAGGAGGGGTAGGAGACCCTCCGAAATTGGATCTCCCTCTCTGTTCTCTTCTATTTCTCGTTCCTGTTTTCTAGCTGAAAATCGTTTATTATATTCCGAGAGATCTGTAACTCTGATTGCACTGAGATTTTCACACAGTTTTTTTCGGATATAACCTTCCTTGCACCCAAAGTAGAGCTCCAACTGACTTACGAGGTGGCCACGATACACAACCACGCGCTTGGGCCTTGGGGCATGCCCTGTTGTCTCGTGGTGGATGTGGGCCTCCTTTTGCGTTGATTCCACCTCCCAAAAATCACATATATTCCAAAATAATTCTCCATAAATTTTTATCGCATTTGGACTTCATTTGATGTGGATATTCTGCATAACAAAAACATGGAACAAACAGGAAGTGGCACTGGGCACTGGATCAATATGTTAGTCCAATAAATCATATAAAAAGTTGCCAAAAATATGTGAAAGTTGTATAATATTGTCATGAAACAATAAAAAAATATAGATACAATGGAGACGAATCAACATCCCCAAGCTTAATTCCTGCTCGTCCCCGAGTAGGTAAATGATAAAAAGATAATTTTTGATGTGGAATGCTACCTAGCACAATCTTGATCATATATCTAATCATGGCATGAATATTAATACATGAGTGGTTCAAAGCAATAGTCTATAATTTGACATGAAGACATTAATACTCAGGCATCCCAACAAATTTTTACGTGGCTTGAGACTGCGTCGGTAGTTCCCCAAAGAGGAAGGGATGATGCACAATAACGACGATAAGTATTTCCCTCAGTTCTAAAACCAAGATATCAATCGGTAGAGGAAGATCACGCACCCAGGTAAGCAACACCTCCACACAAACAAAAAATACTTGCGACCCGATGCAAAAGAGAGGTTGTCACGCTCTCTACGGTAATAAGATAGATTAGATAATGATAGCTTTGGAAAATAGATCTCGCAAGAACACAAAATAAAATAAGTAAACAAAAAGTGCAGGAAGGTATTTTTGGTTTTTTGGATTAATAGATCTGAAAACAAAAGATGCAAATAGTATATCGGAAAGCAATATGTTGGAAAAGTAGACCCGGGGCCGTAGGTTTCACTAGTGGCTTCTCTCATGAGTATAGTGCATGATGGGTGAAAAATTACTATTGGGAAATTGGTAGAAGATCAAATAATCATGACGATATCCAGGCAATGATCATTATATAGGCATCACGTCCAAGACAAGTAGACCGAAACGATTCTGCATCTACTTCTATTATGACACACATCGACCGCTATCTAGCATGCATCTAGTGTATTAAGTTCATGGAAAACAGAGTAATGCAAGAAGAATGGTGACATGATGTAGACAAGATCTATTCATGTAGGAATAGACCTCATATTTTTATCCTTAATGGCAATGATACAGGTGTGTCTTGTTGCCCTTTCTATCACTGGGAAAGAACACCGCAAGATCGAACCCATCACAAAGCACCTCTTCCCATGGCAAGAAAAATCAATCTAGTTGGCCTAACTAACCCAAAGATTCGAAGAAGAAATAAGAGGCTATAAGTAATCATACAAATAAGAGATCGAAGAAGACTCAAATCATATTCATGGATAGAAACTGATCAAGGACTCAAAATTTATCGGATCCCAACAAACACATCGCAAAAGTCATTGCATCAAATAGATCTCCAAGAGACCATTGTATTGAGAAACATAGAGAGAGAGGAAGCCATCTAGCTACTGCCTACGGACCCGTAGGTCTATGGTGGACTACTCACGCATCATCACCTAGGCACCTATGAAGAAGATAAACCCCTCCATGCTGATGTTAGATTGGATATCGAGGTTCTGGAACTTGCGACTCCTCGAATTGTGTTTCGTCAACTCCCATAGGGTTTTCTGAATATTTCGGAATTTATAGGCTCGATAGTCGGTTGAGGGGTGCCCGAGGTGTAGGAAATATGCCCTAGAGGCAATAATAAATTAGTTATTATCGTATTTCCTTGTTCATAATAATCGTTTATTATCCATGCTAGAATTGTATTGATCGGAAACTCGGATACATGTTTGGATACATAGACAACACCATGTCCCTAGTATGCCTCTGATGGACTAGCTCGTTGATCAAAGATGGTTAAGGTTTCCTAGCCATGGACATGAGATGTCATTTGATAATGGGATCACATCATTAGGAGAATGATGGATGGACAAGACCCAAACTATAAATGTAGCATATGATCGTGTTAGTTTATTGCTACAGTTTTCCGCATGTCAAGTATCTATTCCTATGACCATGAGATCATGCAACTCACTTATACCAGAGGAGTACCTTGTGTGTATCAAATGTTGCAACGTAACTGAGTGACTATAAAGGTGCTCTACAGGTATCTCCGAGGATGTCTGTTGGGTTGGCATGGATCAAGACTGGGATTTGTTATTCCATGTGACGGAGAGGTATCTCAGGGACCACTCGATAATTCAACATCACAACAAGCCATGCAAGCAATGTGGCTAAAGTGTTAGCCATGTGATATTGTATTATGTAATGAGTAAAGAGACTTGTCGGTAACGAGATTGAACTAGGTATGGAGATGTCGACGATCGAATATCGGGAAAATAACATACCGAAGAACAAAGGGAACAGCATACAGGATTAACTAAATCCCTGACATAGAGGTTCATCCAATAAAGATCTTCGTAGAATATGTAGGAACCAATATGGGCATCTAGGTCCCACTATTGGTTATTGACCGTAGAGGTGTCTCGGTGATGTCTACATAGTTCTCGAACCCATAGGGTCTGCACACTTAAGGTTCGGTGACGTTTTGGTAGTATAGAGTTATGTATGGTGGTGACCAAAGGTTGTTTGGAGTCCTGGATGAGATCCCGAACATCCCCTGGAGGGTACTGGGGGACCATCGGGAGGGGTGTTTCAACCCAAGAGGCTACATGGTCTGTGGGAGAAGGTAAAACATCCCCTGGTGGGCTTGCTGAAGCCTCCCCTAAGGGTCCATGCGGCTGGAGTGGTTTGAGAGGGAAAAAACTCAAGGTGGAAAGAGTTTCCAAGTTGGAAGGAGGAGTCCTAATCCTACTAGGATTGGAGGAGGACTCCTCCTCTCCTCCTTGTGACAAGCCAAGGGCTGGACCCTTGTGCTCCAAGACTCCTCCCTCACTCCTCCTACATATACTACAGGTTTTGAGGGTTTTGAGACACAGAAAACAACCACGTGCTACCTCTCCTCTAGATCGTAGTTTCCCCTCTAGATCGTTTCAGCGGTGATTAGGCGAAGCCCTGCTGGAATTGTTGCACCACCATCACTGCCACGCCGTCGCGCTGCCAGATAACTCATCTACCTCTCCGCTCCCTCTTGCTGGATCAATAAGGCGGAGATCGTCATCAAGCCGTATGTGTGCTGAACGCGGAAGTGTCATCCGTTTGGCGCTAGATCGCAAGAACCGTGATCAAGATCGTGAGACGATTCGTGATTTGATTGCGGGATGGATCATGATGGAATCGCGGGATAGATCGTGATTGGATCGTGAGATAGATCGCGATGGGATCGTGGGATGCTTGGCGATTTGGATCGCAAAGATGTTTGACAACATCAACCGCGTTTCTTAACGCTTCTCACTTAGCGATCTACAAGGGTATGTAGATCCACTCTCCCTCTCGTAGATGCTCATTACCATGGATAGATCTTGCGTGTGCGTAGGAAAAACATTCCCATGCAACGTTCCCCAACAGTGGCATCATGATCTAGGTGTATGTGTAGATGAGATCTCGAGTAGAACACAAAGGAGTTTGTGGGCGTTGATGCTTAGATTGCTTCCTCCCTTGGTCGTGTTTTGGTTCAGCGGAATTTTGGGATGAAGCGTCCTGGACCAACCTTACTCATACGCTTATGAGAGACCTGTTCCATCGACTGACGTGTAACTTCGTTGCACAAAGATGGTTGGCAGGTATCTGTTTCTCCTACTTTAGTTGGATCGTATTTGACAAAGCTGGTACTTGAGAAGGTTGAAAAGAAATTTATGTATCACCGTTATGGTTTTTACATAGGTGAGAATTGTTCTTGCTAGATACCCGTAGCAGCCACGTAAAACATGCAACAACAATTAGAAGACGTCTAACATGTTTTTGCAGGGTATGTTGTGATGTGATATGGCCAATTACATGATGAGATATATGTGATTTATGAGATAATCATGTATTGTATAGAATACCATGACTTGCATATCAATGAATACGGCAACCGACAGGAGCCATAGGGTTGTCTTTAATTATTTTTGCCATTTTTCTTTACTTTATTGCTATGAGTTAGCAATAGTCGTGGAACCAACAGTCGGCACGACAACCCCGATGGCGACACGTTGATGGAGATCAAGATGATGGAGACCATGGTGTCATGCCAGTGACGATGGAGATCATGCTAGTGCTTTCAAGATGGAGATCAAAAGCACATGTTCATGGCCATATCATGTCACTTATGATTTGCATGTGATGTTAATCCCGTTATGCACCTTGTTTTTCTTAGGACGACGGTAGCATTATAAGGTGATCCCTCACTTAAATTTCAAGATAAATTGTGTTCTCCCCGAGTGTGCACCGTTGCGAAAGTTCATTTTGTCGAGACACCATGTTATGATCGGGTGTGATAGACTCTATGTTCAGATACAACGGGTGCAAGCCAGTGTTGCACATGCAGAACACTCGGGTTAAACTTGACGAGCCTAGCATGTACTGACATGGCCTTGGAATACAAGAGACCGAAAGGTCGAACATGAGTCATGTAGTAGATATGATCAACATGATGACATTCACCATTGAAACCACCTCAACTCATGTGATGATCGGACTTGAGTTGGTGAATTTGGATCATGTATCACTCGAATGACCGGAGGGATGTCAATTTGAGTGGGAGTTCTTAAATAATATGATTAATTGAACTCATTATCATGAACATAGTCAGTAGTGTCTTTGAAAATTATGTTGTAGATTACTAGCTCACGTTGTAGCTCCCTTGAATTTTATATGTTCCTAGAGAAATAAAACTGAAAGATGTTGGTAGCAATATTGCGGACTGGGTCCGTGATCTGAGGATTGTCCTCATTGTTGCACACAAAGCTTATGTCCTTAATTCACCACTTGGTGCGCCACCCCCTCTAGCGTCGTCTGTAGATGTTGCGAACATCTGACAGGCACGTTCCGATGACTACTTGATAGTTCAGTGCGTATGCATTATGGCTTAGAATTGAGGCTCCAAAACATTTTGAACGTCACGGAACATATGAGATGTTCTAAGAGCTGAAATTGGGATCTCAGGCTCGTGCCCGTGTTGTGAGATATGAGATCTCCAACAAGATTCTTTGCCTGCAAGACGAAGGAGAATAGCTCAATCGTTGAGCATGTGCTCAGATTGTCTGGGTGCTACAATCGCTTTAATCGAGTGGGAGTTGATCTTCCAGATAAGATAGTGATTGATATAGTTCTCTAAGTCGCTATCACTAAGCTACTAGAACTTCATGATGAACTATAATTATGCCAGGGATGGAAATGATGATCCCTGAGCTATTCGCGATGTTTGACAGCGCGAAGGTAGATATCAAGAAGGAGCATCAAGTGTTGATGGTTAGTAAAACCACTAGTTTCGAAAAGGGAAAGGGTAAGGAGGGAAAATTCATGGATGGCAAGTCACATCCTACTCCAATGAAGCAACCCAAATTTGAACCCAAACCCGAGACTAAGTGCATCTATTATGAGGAGAGCGGACGCTGAAGCGAAACAACCCTAGATACCTGGTAGTTAAGAAGGCTGGCAACGTCGATAGATGTATATTTGATATACGTGTTATTGATGTGTACCTTGCTAGTACTCCTAGTAGCACCTGGGTATTGGATACCGGTTCAATTGCTAAATGTTAGTAACTCAAAATAAAAGCTATGGAATAAACAGGTACTAGCTAAGGGCGAGGTGACATTGTGCGTCGGAAATGTTTCCAAGGTTGATGTGATCAACATCGTACGCTCTCTCTACCTTCGGTATTAGTGACAAACCTAAAGAAATGTTATTTGGTGTTTGCGTTAAGCATGAACATGATTAGATCATGTCTATTGCAATACGGTTATTCATTTAAGTGAGAGAATAATGGTTATTCTGTTTACATGAATAATACCTTCAATGGTCATGCACCCAATGAGAATGGTTTGTTGAAATCTTGATCGTAGTAATACACATGTGCATAACATTGATGCCAAAAGATGCAAAGGTTATAATGATGGTACCATATACCTGTGGCACTGCCGCTACATGTCATATTGGTATAAATCACATGAAGAAACTCCATGTTTATGGATCTTTTGACTCATTCGGTTTCAAATCGGTTGAGACATGCGGACCATTCCTCTTGGGCAAGATGACTAAGGACCCCGTTTTCAATATAATGGAGCGGGCTAGTAACTTAACGGAAATAATACATGTTGATTTATGCGATCCAATGAGTGTTGTAGCATGCAGTGGATATCATTTTTTTCTTACCTTCACTGATGATTTGAGTATATATGAGTATATTTTCTTAATGAAACACAAGTCTGAAACGTTTGAAAAGTTCAAACAAATTCAGAGTGAAGTTTGAGATCATCGTGACAAGAAGATAAAAATGTCTATGATATCATCATGGAGGTGAATATCTGAGTTACGAGTTTGGTATACAACTTAAGACAATGTGAAAGTTGTTTCACAACTCACGCCACCTGGAACACCATAGTGTGATGGTGTGTCCGAAGATCATAGTCGTGCTCTATTGGATATGGTGCGAATTATGATGTCTCTTATCATTTTTCCACTATCATTTTGGGGTTATGCATTAGAGACAACTACATTCACTTTAAATAGGGCACCATCTAAATCTATTGAGATGACACCATATGGTTTGGCAGAAACCTAAGCTGTCATTTCTTAGAGTTTGGCAATGCGACACTTATGTCTGATAAGCTCGAACCCAAAGCGGAAAAATTCATCTTCATAGAATACCCTAAGAACAGTTGGCTATACCTTCTATCTCAGATCCGAGTACAAAGTGTTTGTTGCTAAAACTGGGTCCTTTCTCAAGAAAGAGTTTCTCTCGAAAGAATTGAGTGGGAGGAAGATAGAACTTGATGAGGTTGTTGAACCTTGGTTACAGCCATAGAGTAGCACAACATAGAAAGATGTTTCTGTGGATCCTACATCAGTTGAAGAGGAAGTTAATGATGATGATCATGAAGCTTTGGATCAAGTTACTATTGAACATGGTAGGTCGACAAGGACGCGTACTACTTTTCAGTGGTACGGCAACCCTGTCTTAGAGGTCATGTTGTTGGACAACAATGAACCTGTGAACTATGGAGAAGCGATGATGGGCCCGGATTCTGACAAATGGTTAGAGGCCATGAAATACGAGAAAGGATCCATGTATGAAAACCAAGTATAGACTTTGGTAGACTTGCTCGTTGGACAGCAGGTCATTGAGTGCAAATGGACCTTTAAGATGAAGACAGGCGCTGATGGTGAATGTCACCATTTATAAAGCTCGACTTGTCGCAAAGAAGTTTCTGCCAAGTTCAAGAAGTTGACTACGATGAAACTTTCTCACTCACAGCGATGCTAAAGTCTGTTGGAATTATGTTAGTAGTTGCTGTGTTTTTCAATTATGAAATCTGGCAGATGGATGTCAAGACATCGTTTCCTTCCTTGAGGAAAGGTTGTATGAGATACAATAAGAAGGTTTTGTGAGTCCTAAGGATGCTAAAAGGTGTGCAAGGTTCAATGATCCTTCTATGGACTGAAGCAAGCATCTTAGAGTTGGAATATATGCTTTGATGAGGTGATCAAAGTTTTTGAGTCTATACAAAGTTTATGAGAAACTTGTATTTATAATAAAGTGAGTGGGAGCACTATAGAGTTTCTGATAAGCATATGTGGATGACATATTGTTGATCGGAAATGATGTAGAATTTCTAGAAAGCATAAAGGGTTGTTTGAACAGAGTTTTTTCAAAGGAAGACCTCGATAAAGCTACTTAATTATTGGGCATCGAGATCTATAGAGATAGATCAAGACATCTGATAAGACTTTCAATGAGTACATACCTTGACAAGATTTTGAAAGAGATCAAAATGGATTAGTCAAAGAAAGAGTTCTTGCCTGATTTGTAAGGTGTGAATTTGAGTGAGACTCAAAGCTCAACCATGGAAGAAGAAAGAGAAACGACGAACGTCGTCCCCTATGCCTTAGCCATAGGCTCTATATAGTATGTCATGATGTGCACCGCTCCTGTGTGTGCCTTGCCATAAGTTTGTCAAGGGGTACAAGAGTAATCCAGGAGTGGATTACTAGACAGCGGTCAAAATTATCCTTAGTAACCAGAGGACTAAGGAGATGTTTCTTGATTATGGAGGTGATAAAGAGTTCATCGTAAAGAATTACGTCGATGCAAGCTTTAACACCAATCCGGATAACTCTTATTAGCAATCCGGATACGTATAGTGGAGTAGCCATTTGGAATAGCTCCAAGTGGAGCGTGGTAGCAGTGTTTACGGTATGACATTGAGATTGCAAAGTACACACAGATCTAAATGTCTTAGACCCATTGACTAAAACCTCTTTCAAATGCAAAGCATGATCGAACCCAAAACTCATTGGGTGTGAGATTCATAACAAATCACATGGCGATGTGAGCTAGATTATTGACTCTAGTGCAAGTGGGAGACGGTTGTAAATATGCCCCTGAGGCAATAATAAATTAGTTATTATCATATTTCCTTGTTCATAATAGTTTTTTATTATCCATGCTAGAATTGTATTGATCGGAAACTTAGATACATGTGTGGATACATAGACAACACCATGTCCCTAGTATGCCTCTGATGGACTAGCTCGTTGATCAAAGATGGTTAAGGTTTCCTAACCATGGACATGAGATGTCATTTGATAACGGGATCACATAATTAGGAGAATGATGTGATGGACAAGACCCAAACTATAAACATAGCATATGATCATGTCAGTTTATTCCTACAGTTTTCTGCATGTCAAGTATCGTCTGTTCCTGTGACCATGAGATCATGCAAATCGCTGACACCAAAGGAGTACCTTGTTTTTATTAAATGTTGCAACATAACTAGGTGACTATAAAGGTGCTCTACAGGTATCTCGGAGGGTGTCTATTGGGTTGTCATGGATCAAGACTGGGATTGGTTACTCCTTGTGACGCAGAGGTATCTCAGGGCCCACTCGGTAATACAACATCACAACAAGCATTGCAAGCAATGTGACTAAAGTGTTAGCCACAGGATCTTGTATGACGTAACGAGTAAATAGACTTGCCAGTAATGAGATTGAACTAGGTATGGAGATGTCGATGATCGAATATCGGGGAAATAACATATTGAAGAACAAAGGGAATAGCATACGGGATTAACTGAAACCTTGACATAGAGGTTCAATCGATAAAGATCTTCGTAGAATATGTAGGAACCAATATGGGAATCCAGGTCTCGCTATTTTTTATTGACTGTAGAGGTGTCTTGGTCATGTCTACATAGTTCTCGAACCCGTAGGGTCTGCACGCTTAAGGTTCGGTGACGTTTCAGTAGTATAGAGTTATGTATGGTGGTGACGGAAGGATGTTCGGAGTCCTGGATGAGATTTTGAACGTCACGAGGAGATCCGTAATGGTCCGGAGGTCAATATTGTATATAGGAATTCCTATTTTGGTCGCCAAAAAAGTTTCGGGCTCATCGGTAGTGTACCAGGAGTGCCGGGAGGGTATCGGGGGACCATCGGGAGGGGTGTTTCGACCTAAGAGGCTACATGGGCTATGGTAGAAGGTAAACCAGACCCTGGTGGGCTCGCCGAAGTCTCCCCTAAGGGCCCATGCGGTTGGAGTGGTTTCAGAGGGGAAAAACTCAAGTGGAAAGAGTTTCCAAGTGGGAAGGAGGAGTCCTAATCCCACTAGGATTGGAGGTGGAGGACTCCTCTCCTCCTTGCGCCAAGCCAAGGGCTGTCCCCTTGTGCACCAAGACTCCTCCCTCCCTCCTCCTATATATATACCAGAGGTTTTGAGCATTTTGAGACATAGAAAACAGCCACGTGCTACCTCTCCTCTAGATCGTAGTTTCTCCTCTAGATCGTTTCAGCGGTGCTTAGGCGAAGCCCTGCTGGAATTGTTCCACTACCATCGCCACCATGCCATCGTGCTGTCGGAGAACTCATCTACCTCTCCGCTCCCTCTTGTTGGATCGAGAATGCAGAGATCGTCATCGAGCTGTACGTGTGCTGAACGTGGACGTGCCATCCGTTCGGCGCTAGATCGGAAGGACCATGATCAAGATCACGAGACGATGCGTGATTTGATCGCGGGCCGGATCGTGATGGGATTGCGCGACGGATCATGATCAGATTGCAAGTTGGATCGTGATGGGATCATGGGACTCTTGGCGATTTGGATCGCGAAGACGTTCGACTACATCAACCGCGTTTGTTAACGCTTCCGCGATCTACAAGGGTATGTAGATACACTCTCCCTCTCATAGATGCTCATTACCATGGATGGATCTTGCGTGTGTGTAGGAAATTTTTTGTTTCCCATGCAACGTTCCCCAACACGAGGTGCCCACCCTCTACCAGGCCGCGCCAGAGGCCTCTAGCGCGCCCTGGTGGAGGGTGGCCATCCTGGGCCCCCTCTTCTGGTGATCTTTGGCCCATCTGGTTCCTTATGGTCCATAAAAATTCCACAAAAATCCCCGCGGCATTTGGGCTCCGTTTGGTACTTATTTTATGCGAAGTAAAAATAAGCACAAAGAGCAACTAGCACTTGGGCACTATGTCAGTAGGTTAGTCCCAAAATATGATATAAAGTTGCTATCAAACGATTGTAAAAGTTCCAAGATTGATAATATAACTGCATGGAACAAGCAAAAATTATAGATACATTGGAGGCGTATGAACAATCATGTCTTTCAAAATATAAAGGCTAAAGAACGCTATCCCTACAAAATCATATAGCCTTGTCATGCTTTGCCTTCTTAACAGAAAGTATAAATCATGTACTACCTCGGTGTCAGCCAAGCAATTGGTTTATACTTTTTAACGCGCTTCAGCATTTTCAACTCTCAGGCAATACATTAGCACAAGCCATGTATATAGCACTATGGGTGGAATAGAGTATGATGATAGGGGTAAATATAGAGAATACAAAAAGGTAAGAAAGTCTCACATCGATGCGGCTAACCAATGGGCTATGGGGATGCCCATGAATTGATATCAATGTGAGGAGTAGGTATTGCCATGCAACGGATGCACCAAGATCTATAAGTGTATGAAAGCTCAATGTGAAAACTAAGTGGGTGTGCATCTAACTCCATAATGAAAAATTCTCACTATTATATGAAAGTGACAACATAGGAGACTCTCTATATGAAAAACATGGTGCTACTTTGAAGCACAAGTGTGGAATTGACATGCCCCTTCTCTCTTTGTCTATTTTTTTCCTTATCCTTTTTTTCTTTTATCTTTTTCTTTTTCTCTCTTTTTTTATTTTTTTATTTTTTTATATTTGTCCGGAGCCTCATCTCGACTTGTGGGGGAATCATAGATTCCATCATCCTTTCCTCACAGGGACATGCTCTAAAAATGAATAATGATGATCATCACACTTCTATTTACTTACAACTCAATATTACAACTCAATAGTAGAACAAATTATGACTCTATATGAATGCCTATGGCAGTGTACCAGGATGTGCAATGATATAGCATAGAAAAGATATCAAAAAATGGACAAGCCATAGAAACATCATGCTAGTTATCTTACGATCATGTAAAGCAATATTACAATGAATGCTCAAGTCATCAAAACGGAAGCGGTGGAATTTGCATGGAAATATATCTCAGAATGGCTATGGAAATGCCATAATAGATAGGTATGGTGGCTGTTTTGAGGAATATATAATAAGGCTTATGTGTGATAGAGCGTATCATATCACGGGGTTTGGATGCACCAGCGAAATTTGCACCGACTCTCGAGGTGAGAAAGGGCAATGCACGGCCCCATAGAGGCTAGCAAATTGGAAAAAGGTAAGACTGCATATAATACATGGACTCACATTAGTCATAAAGAACTCACATGCTTATTGCAAAAGTTTATTAGCCCTCGACGCAAAGTATTACTACCCATGCTCCTAGGGGGGAGGTTGCTAGGAGTTAACCATCGCATGCCCCCGTCCTTCACACAAAGATAGACAATCAAGGATAAATTATGCTCCAGCTTCCTGGCATAAAGGGAGACTATACGTGCATGCTTCAGGAATCACAAACCTTAACATCAATATCTTACTAAACACGATCATCCAGTAGTACCTCCCACATATTATCATCTCTATATCGCAAAACTATTGGAAGGAATCAATACCATATTTAGTGATCCATAAATTTTATGTAGGATTTTATGACTAACCATGTGAATGGCCAATTCCTGTTGACTCTCTAAATAGAGATAAGTGAAGCAAGAGAGATTAATTCTTTCTATAAAAGACCATGCTCTAATAAATATAAGTAAAGCAAAAGAGCATTCTACAAATAACGGTTTTCTATGTGAAGAGAAACAGGCAATCCAAACTTCAAATGATATCAGTGAAGCACATCAAGAATTCTATAAATCAACCATTTACTATCTCATACCAGCATGTTGCATAAAGGAAAAGTGAAAACTAAACACAAAAGACGCTCCAAGATTTACATATATCACACGAACAAAACGAAAATGAAAACATATTGATACTTGTTGAAGAAAGATGGGATGCCTTCCGGAGCATCCAAAGCTTAGACGCTTGAGTCTCCTTGGATATTTACTTGGGGTGCCTTGGGAATCCACAATCTTGAAATATTTCCTCTCCTCCATCTCCTCATATCAACACCTCCTCGATCTTTGAACACTTCATCCACACAAAACTTAAAGGAAAACTGGTGAGATCCATTAGTATAATAAAGCAAATTACTACTTTAAGTACTGTTGCAAACCCATTAATATTTTATATTTGCAATATACCTGTAGTATTATAACTTCTCCATGGCATATCCACCGATAAAATTGATAGTTTAATCAAAACAAGCAAAACAATGCATCAAAACAGAATTTTTCTAAAACAGGACAGTCTATAGTAATATGAATTTTGACCATACTTATGTAACTCAAAAAATTCTGAAAAATTAGTAAGAAATAAACATTTAGTATAAAAATATTGTGTAAAAATTTCAGAAACTTTTGATGTTCGAGTAAGAAAATGTAAATTCACGCGCTACAGCCAATGTTTCTGTTTTTACACCGCACATACCAACAAGCAATCAATGCAAATCTTGACACATTATTTTTATAGTACAATGGATTTGGATTTTTACAAGGGGATAATTATTTTTCTTGAAATTTTCTATGAGTAAGATTCACAAAGTTTCCATGGGCATGAACAAAATTTCAAGGACGTCCCCCACTTCCATAATGTTCGTCTCTCTCACTTTTACTTTTATTTTAGTGAATTTCTAGGTTCCACTCTTTATTTTTTTTATTTTAAAACTTTATAACAACACACACCAGATAAAATGACTCTCTAAAACTTCCGGGTTGTGTCTCTGAGAGCGCTTTCTTTAAAGCCATTAAGCTAGGCATATAGTGCTCAAGTAACTGATCCACCCGGATCCCAAGGTATATCAAAGCCAATTTTAATTAACAATGATTTGTAATTTAGTAGTGAGCACAAAGTGATATATATCATGTGACTACAAAGTATAACTCTCTTCCTATGCATTGGCATGTCATACAAGAACAATTCATGCACATTAAGTAAAGGCTAATACATAGCATAAGTAGTTTCTTGCAATTTTATAGTATTGGAAACATACAGAGGTGAAGATTCGATTCCTCTCTCATAGTAATTGCAAGTAGGAGCAGAAATCCAATGCATATTATATTCATCAAAATCATCATGTGTGATAGTAAGACGTAACCCATCAGTATAATCCTTAATAAGTGCAAACTTCTCCAATATAGTGTAGTTGGGAGAATTCAAAAAGATAATAGGACTATGATGTGTGGGTGCAATAGCAACAATTTAATTCTTAACATAAGGAACTATAGCAAGTTCATATTCATAAGCATAATTTATATTGGCATCATGGCCCCAAGTATAGCAAGCATCAACTTCATCAAAAAGGGACATTTCAACTAAATCCAAGGGATCATAGCAATCATCATATTCATCCTTCGGTATGTGTGAAGGGTAATTAAACAATGCATGAGTTGAAGAGTTACTCTCATTAGAAGGTGGGCAGAGGTAGCTAATTCGCTCTTCCTCCTTTTTTTCTTCGCTCTCCTCCTCATCTTTTTTCATCTAATGAGCTCACAATTTCAATAACTTCCTCTTTAATAGATTCCTGCAAAATTTAGTCTCTTCCAAGGCAACGGTCATTCTTTCAATAAATTTAATAATATCAGCATTGTATTCATAATTCTCATAGAAATATTTAAGTATGGCAAGATTTTCATATTTGTAAGAAACATCATCATAATTTTCAATCAAAGAAGCAATTTCATAAGCAACCTTAAAAGCAAAAAATTCTTCTAATTGTTCCACATCATAGTAATCATATATACCTTTAACATAGGAAGATAAGGTTAAATTATCATTAAAATCACATTCAAAGGGAAGGTGTGGAGCCTCTATCTTAGAGCAACAAGTATAATCACATTCCAAGCATGCATCCCAAGCAAACCAACACAATATTCTAATTTGATACCATAAGTGCTTACTTTTTAGATAAGCGATAATCCCTAAATTACTCGCGTTGATCCAACGTGTATCCCATTATAAAGTTCAATGAGGATTTCTCAGGATTATCAAGGGAGTAATTAACATGTTTCGCATAACTAACATCGAGGGTTTTAGGAGGTTCCCCATCTCCATGAGTAGCAAGTACCACTAATTTTGTGGCGTTTCGTGTTCCATATCCATAACTAAAGATATTAAACAACTAATAACAGAAAATAAATTTTACTTACTGATAACGCAAACAAGCACACACGATAATATTCACCCCACGCTATTGCTCCCCGGCAATGGTGCCAGAAAAAGGTCTTGATAACCCACAAGTGTAGGAGATCGTTTGTTGCCTTTTTCGATAAATAAGAGTGTCGAACCGAATGAGGACCTAAATTCAGAACAAATATTTCCTCAAGCTCTATCGACCACCGATACAACTCTACGCACACTAACGCTTACTTTACCTAGAAGAAGTATGAAACTATTTTGCGAGAAGTAAAGTAGAAGTACTTTGCGGGAATAAAACTACGAGTAAATTGCAAGATAATAGAAGTTAGTTGTTTAGTAGAAAGCTTTTGTCAAACAAGAAAGTTATTTGTCCCTAGGAAATTGATAACTAGACCGGAAATCATTATTGCAATTTTATACGAGGGGGAGGCATGAGCTAACATACTTTCCGTACTTGGATCATATCCACTTATGATTGGAACTCTAGCAAGCATCCGCAACTACCAAAGATCATTAAGGTAAAAAACCATAGCATTAAGTATCAAGTCCTCTTTACTCCCATACGCAACAACCCCCTTACTCGGGTCTGTGTATTCTGTCACTCACGTGACACACCATAAGAGAAACATGAACATATTGCAACATCCTACAGCGGGGATCCCTCATGTTTGCGCGACACGGAGGGCACCATAGGAAAACACCAAAATAAAACATACAACTCATACCAACCACGATCATCAATTATTCCATAGGACAAAATGGATCTACTCAAACATCATAAGATAGCCACATATCATTGGGAAATAATATACGGAGTTGAGCACCATGTTTAAGTAGAGATTACAGTGGGCAAGAGAGATGTTACACCGCTGCATAGAGGGGGAGAGAGTTGGTGTTGACGGCGAAGAAGTTGTTGGTGTAGACTGTCGTCATGATGATTACCCCGGCGGCATTCTGGCACCACCAGGAGAGAGGGGGAGAGAATGCCCCCTCCTTATTATTCTTACTTGGCCTCCACCCTAGATGGGAAGAGAGTTTCCCCTCTGGTACATGACCGCCATGGCGGCAGAGGGGCAGGAGCCCCTCTGAGATAGGATCTCCCTCTTTGTTCTCTTCTATTTCACGTTCATGTTTTCTAGTCAAAAATTGTTTCTTATATCCCCGGAGATCCGTAACTCCGATTGCGTTGAGATTTTAACACAAATTTTTTCCGGATATAAGCTTCTGTGCGCCCGAGTAGAGCTCCAACCGACTTACGAGGAGGCCACGATACACCACCATGCGCTTGGGCCCTTGGGCATGCCCTGGTGTCTCGTGGTGGCCGTGGGCCTCCTTTTCCGTTGATTCTACCTCCCAAAATAACATATATTCTAAAATAATTCTCCTTAAATTTGTATCGCGTTTGGACTTCATTTGATATGGATATTCTGTGAAACAAAAAACATGAAACAAGCAGGAACCGACACTAGGCATTGGATCAATATGTTAGTCCGATAAATCATATAAAATGTTGCCAAAACAATGTGAAAGTTGTATAATATTGGCATGAAACAATCAAAAATTATAGATACGACGGAGACATATTAGTTTGCCCTTAAGGATTTGGGAACCCTACATTACTTTCTTGGCATTGAGGTTATGAGGCGTCCTGATGGGTTCTTTCTGCACCAGCACAAGTATGCACAAGAGCTGCTTGAGCATGCTGGCATGCTTACCTATAATCCCGCTTTCACACATTTTGACACGAAGGCCAAGGTTTATGCACTGGAGGGCACTCATGCGCCTGATGGTCTGTTCTACCACTCCATTGTCAGTGCCTTGTAGTACTTGATGCTCACACGACCAGATCTGCAGTATGTTTTCAGCAGGTGTGCTTGCATATGCACTCTCCCCGTGACTCCCACTAGACTCTGGTGAAGCGTATTCTTCAGTACATATGTGGCACCATGGGCATGGGTCTCACACTAACGGCTTCTACCTCCATTGACATTGTCACCTACTCCGATGCTGACTGGACTAACTGCCCTGACATGCGTCGCTCTACATCAGGCTATTGTGTCTACCTTGGGTCCTTTCTGATTTCGTGGTCGTCCAAGCAACAACCTATGGTCTCTCGCTCGAGTGCTGAGGGGGAGTATCGAGTAGTGGCTAATGCCGTTGCCGAGTGCTCTTGGCTCTGTCAGTTGCTCCAAGAGTTGCTTTGTGAGGTTCACAAGGCCACTGTTGTCTACTGTGACAATGTCTCTGTTGTCTACCTCTCCACCAACCCCGTCCATCATCACCGGACAAAACACATTGGGTTGGATATTCACTTTGCGCACGAACGGTTGGCATTTGTCGTATACGTGTTCTACACGTGCTGACTGCCCAACAGTTTGCCGACGTGATGATAGATACGCCCATTATGCATCATGATTTCTCATTAATATTCATGATATTCTTGTCCATTATTCCCCAATATCATAAAATTATTATGTCCTTTCTCTCTGATTATGCAAGGTGCATCACAAGGAGGGAAATATCTAGAAACTGGAATTCTGGACCGGAAAACTGAGAAAAAGGCAGAAAAATCACCGGACTCCAAATGACCTAAAACTTCATGAAGAATATTTTTGGAATATTTAAGAATTTATGGGGCCAAAATATAGCAGAGGGGAGCCAGCAGCAGGCCACAAGCCAATAGGGTGCCCCCCCCCCTTGGCAACGCCCTGATAGCTTGTGGGGCCCCTGCTGGCCATCCGACGTCCCTATTTTCAAAAATCATAAGCAACTTTTCAGGATGAAGCACCGCCATCTCGAGGAGGAAACCTAGATCGAGGCCCTTTTGCACTCCAGCAGTCAGATTCTATCGTGGAAATTCCTCTCTCATAGGGGGAGATCAAAGCCACCGTCATCACCAACGCTTCCTCCTTAGTGGGAGGACCAATCTTCATCAACATCTTCACCAGAACCATCTCATCTCCAACCCTATGTCATCTCTCGTATTCAAGCTTTGTCTCAAAACCTGAGATTGGTACCAATGGGTTACTAGTTATGTTGAGTACATCTTGTAGTTGATGCGTGTTGGATTACATGGTGGAAGAAGTTATGTTCAGATCCTTAATTATTATTTGATCTTGAACATGTTGATGAGGTGTGATTAATTACTATTGTTCCTGAGGACATGGGAGAGGTCTTATTATAAGTAATCATGTGAAGTTGGTATTCGTTCGATATTTCGATGATATGTATGTTGTGACTTCTCTTAGTGAAGTCATGTGAATGTCGACTACATGACACTTCACCATGTTATGTGATGTGGCTTGAGACTGCGTTGGTATTTCCCCAAAGAGGAAGGGACGATGCAGCACCGCTACGGTAAGTATTTCCCTCAGTTAAGAAACCAAGGCATCAATCTGTGGAGGAATACCAAGCAATTATGTAAATGGCACCTACACACAAAGAACAAATACATGCAACCCAACGCGTAAGAGAGGTTGTCAAGCTCTTAACAATAAAAAGATAGATTAGATTGTAATAGGTTGGGCAAATAGATCTCACAAGAACACAAAATGAAAGAATTACATAAAAAGTGCAACAAGGTATTTTTGGGTTTTTGGATTTATAGATCTGAAAACAAAAGCGGCAAAAAGATAGATCGGAAAGCAATATGTTGGAAAAGTAGACACGGGGGCCGTAAGATTCACTTGTGGCTTCTCTCGTGAGTATAGCACACGACGGGTGAACAAATTACTGTTCGGAAATTGATAGGAGATCATATAATCATGATGATATCCAAGGAAATGATCATTATATAGGCATCACGTCCAAGATAAGTAGACCAAAACGATTCTGCACCTACTACTATTACTCCACACATCGACCACTATCCAGCATGCATCTAGTGTATTAAGTTTATGGACAAACAGAGTAATGCAATGAGAATGATGATATGATGTAGACATGATCTATTCATGTAGGAATAGACCCCATCTTGTTATCCTTAATGAAAACGATACATGCGTGCCTTGCTGCCCCTTCTGTCACAATGAAAGGACACTCCAAGATCAAACCCATCACAAGGCAGCTCTTCCCATGGACAAAAAAATGATCTAATTGGCTTAACTAAACCAAAGATTCGAACAAGAAATACGAGGCTATAAGTAATCATCCATATAAGAGATCAAAGAAGACTCAGATAATATTCATGGATAGAAACTGATCATGAACTCAAACTTCACCAGATCCAAACAAACACACCGCAAAAAGTCATTACATCAAATAGATCTCCATGAGACCATTGTATTGAGAATCAAAATAGAGAGAGGAAGCCATCTATCTACTGCCTATGGACCCATAGGTCTATGGTGGACTACTCACGCATCATTAGAGAGGCACCCATGAAGATGACGCACACCTCCGAGCTGGTGTTAGATTGGATCTCGCGGTTCTGGAATTTGCACCAGCTGGAATTGTGTTTCGTTGACTCTCCTAGGGTTTTCTAAGTATTTATTCATTTATAGAGATGATAGGCGGTGGAGGGGGTCCCCGAGGTGGCCACAACACATCAGGGCGCGCCTGGGGCCTGTGACGCCCTGGTGGGTTCTGGGCGGCCTGGGCTCCCTCCTGGTTACTTCTTTGGCCCACTCGCCTTCTTCTGGTCCAAAACAATTCTCCTAAAAGTTCCTTCGCGATTGGAATCCATTTGGTACTGATATTCGGTGATGTAAAAAACAAGCAAAAAATAGCAACTGGCACATGGCACTATGTCAATAGGTTAGTCCCAAAAAATGATATAAAGTTGCAATAAAATGATTGTAAAACATCCAAGATTGATAATATAACAGCATGTAACAATCAAAAATTATAGATACGTTGGAGTTGTATCAGCATTTCCAAGCTTAATTCCTACTCGTCCTCGAGTAGGTAAATGATAAAAACAGAATTTTCGATGTGGAATGTTGCCTAACATGTTCATCACATATTCTTTTCTTTTGTAGCATGGACATTTGGACTTTTAGATGGTTCAAAGCAATAGTCTAGTTTTGACATAAAGACTTTAATACTCAAGCATATCAACAAGCAACCATGTCTTTCAAAATATCAACACTAAAGAAAGTTATCCCTAGCCCATGATGCTCCATCATTGATCCATTCATGAAACACACTCAAATATTAGCTACAGCTAATGCTCAAGTATGATCATAGTGCCCCTAGTTGTTGCTTTATAAGAGAAGATGGAGACTCAAGTAAAAATAAAAATTGCATAAAGTAAATAGATAGGCCCTTCGCAGAGTGAAGTAGGGATTTCTAGAGGTGCTAGAGCTCAAGGTTTAAATTGATAGATAAAAATATTTTGGGTGGCATGCCTTTCCTGTCAACAAAAACGACCGAGAGATTTCAATACCTTTCCATGCTAGATATATCATAAGCGGTTCCCAAATAGAAAACAAAGTTTATTCCTTTTTCCACCATTCTTTCACTTTCCATGGCTTGTCGAATCCACGGTTGCCTTCCATACCAACACTTTCCAAGGAATTTATTATTTGACAACATAAAGTAAATTCTTTTTTTTCATTTCAAGACTGGGCATCCCTATTACCGCCATACTCTCATGCAATGACAAGTGAATAAACACTCATCTTGAGAATAACGCATCTAGCATGGAAAAATATCGTCACCCCCTTCCGCTTCATGAGCGATACGAGCACATAAAAAGGAAAATTTATTTTGAAAATTATAGATGGCACATACAAATTTTCTTGGAACGGCACGCAAATACCGCATATAGGTAGGTATGGTGGACTCATATAGCAAAATTGGGTTTAAGGATTTTGGATGCGCAAGTAGTATTTCTATTTATTACAAGTGAAGTCTAGCAAATAGATTGAGAAGAAACCAACAAAGAAATGAAAAATCACATAAGACGACATGAAGCATAACTAACACCTAATAATGCACCATAAGTAGGATGTAATTTCATTGCACAACTATTGACTTTCGTGCCTGCATAGGGAATCACAAACCTTAACATCAATATTCTCACTAAGCATAATTACTCACCAACATAACTCACATATTACTATCATCATGTCTCAAAACTATTACAAAGAATCAAGTTTAATTTGTCGAATGATCTTCATGAAAGCTTTTATTATATCCCTCTTGAATATCTATCAGTTTGGGACTACTTTCATATATTGCCATTGCTTTTGACATGCTCACATAGATTTAAGTGAAGATCATGAGCATAAAAGTTTCATCTCTGAAAATAGTATAAGTGAAGCATGAGAGCATTTCTTCCAAATTTACTAACTCTCAAATTAATCTAAATGAAGCATGAGAGCATTTCTTCAAACATGTAAAGCACGTCGTGCTAAAAAGATATAGGTTAAGCACTAGAGCAATTCCATAGCTCAAAAATATTTAAGTGAAGCATATAGAGCAATTCTAACAAATCATAACATAATTTTGGCTCTCGCAAATAGGTGTGTCCAGCAATGATAAAAATCAAATCAAGCAAATACTCATATAATACAAGACGCTCCAAGCAAAACTCATGATATGTGAGGAAAAAATATAGCTCCAAGTAAAATATTGATGGTTGTTAGAAGAAAGAGGGGATGCCACTCGGGGCATCCCCAAGCTTAGTTGCTTGTTCCTCTTTGGATATTATCTTGGGGTGCCATGGACATCCCCAAGCTTAGGCTCTTCTTACTCCTTATTCCTTCATCCATCGTAATCTCAGCCAAAACTTGAAAACTTCAAACACACAAAACTTAACAAAATCTTCGTGAGATCTGTTATTATAATAAAGCAAATTACCACTCTAATTACTATTGAAAACCCATTTATATTTTATTATTGAATTATATATACTATATTCTAACTTTACCATGACTTATACCCTTCAATGCAAGCCATAGATACATCAAAACAAGCACACAGTGCAACAAAAACAGAATTTGCCTCAAACAGAATAGTTTGTAGTAATATGTACTCTACCCATACTTATGTAACTCTACATATTCTGAAAAATTAAGACAACATAAAGAATTTTCATAGAAATACTGTATTAAATTTCAGCTCATAATCACGCTCCAGTAAAAACTAAAAATTTGCGCACTAGAGTCAAAGTTTATGTTTCAGATTCAACATTGTTTCTACTCATCTTATGAATCATCCTAAAGGTTTTACTTGGCACAAACACTAAATAAAACATAAAAAAACAATCATAACAGAGGTGTAATTGTGTAAACACTCAAAAATAGCATGGAAAATATAAAATAAATTTTATTCATTGGGTTGCCTCCCAACAAGCGCTATCATTTTACGCCCCTAGCTAGGCATAACGCAAGGATTCAAGTATTATCATCTTTAGATTCCAACTCCTTAAGCACACAACGAGAATTTTTCAAGGATCTAGCATGCATACTTTAAATTACAAAACTTCTAGGAATAAGATTGAAAATTTTGTTCTTGCAATTAGGGTTATTTACCACTTCAACAAAATTGGGATGAATACCAATCATTTTAAGATCCTCACTGTTTCTACTAGAAGTGGCACCCTTGTTCTTATGAACATGTATAGATTTGCAATCTTTACTAATAGGACTTTTT
Source organism: Hordeum marinum (assembly GCA_022496015.1). Classification (NCBI taxonomy): domain Eukaryota; kingdom Viridiplantae; phylum Streptophyta; class Magnoliopsida; order Poales; family Poaceae; genus Hordeum; species Hordeum marinum. The sequence goes on along the minus strand of CM039673.1, from coordinate 365,690,681 downwards.
CCAATAATCTTGACGGTAGACAAAGATGAACTTAAGTTACAAAAGATTTCTTCCAACTTATCAATTCTAGTGGGCCTCTCTTCCATTCTTTTGTTTACTTCGGGTCTTTTTCCTTTAAATTTTTAAGAGCATCTCCCGCTTTTGACCCAATTTTATAAGCAAGATTATGCATCCTTTTATCTAATTTCTCAATAGTTTCTTCAGTGAGCATTTTCTTTTCAATAGCATCCAACTTTTGCATAACATGCTCAAGAGTTAAAATCGTTTCATTGATAGTGATAGGTGGTGAACCCAATAAAATTCCCCATATCATTAAAAGCATTCAAGGTGGGGCACATCAAGAAATTCCCACCAGTAATCGTATCAAGGACGAATCTATACCAAGTGGTGATGCCCACATAAAAACTGCAAAGAAGAACAATAGTAGATTCCTTACGAATATATCTATTATTAGCATCGCAAATCCAATACAAAGCATCTTTAAGATTCTCTCCTCCCCTTTGTTTAAAGTTAAGAACCTCATTCTTTGGGGTACACGCAATAACGGAAGAACTAGCCATAGTAAAAAAGGTAGATAACCATGAGATCTCACAAGAAAAAGGCAAACAAAAAAGAGGGCGAATAAAACGAAAAATTTGTGAAGTGGGGGAGAGGAAAAGTAGAGGCAATGGCAAATAATGTAAATTACAAGGAGAAGATATTTGTGATTAGGAACATGATAGATGTTGATGATGTCTCCCCAGCACCAGAGATTGGCATGCTGAAGAGATCGCTTCCTCCCCGCCAACGGCTCAGGAAATTCCTTTGACGTCGCTTGAGACTGTGTCCGTATTTCCCAAAAGAGGAAGGGATGATGCAGCACAGCTATGGTAAGTATTTCCATCAATTAATAAACCAAGGTATCAATCCGTGGAGGAAGACCAAGCAACTATGTAAACGGGACCTGCACACAAAGAACAAATACATGCAACCCGGCGCGTAAGAGAGGTTGTCAAGCTCGCAATGATAAAAAGGTAGATTAGATTGTAATAGGTTGTGCAACTTGATCTCGCAATAAAACAAAATAAAATAAGTAAACAAAAAGTGCAGGAAGGTACTTTGGGTTTTTGGATTTATAGATCGGAAAGGAAAAGCGGAAAGCAGATAGATCGGAAAGAAATATGTTGGAAAAGTAGACACGTGGTTGTAGGTTTCACTAGTGGCTTCTCTCATGAGTATAGCACACGGTGGGTGAACAAATTACTGTTGGGAAATTGATAGAAGATCAAATAATCATGACGATATCCAAGGCAATGATCATTATATAGGCATCATGTCCATAAGTAGACCGAAACGATTCTGCATCTACTACTATTACTCCACACATCGACAGCTATCCAGCATGCATCTAGTGTATTAAGTTTATGAAAAAATGGAGTAATGCAATAAGAACGGTGACATGATGTAGACAAGATCTGTTCCTATAGTAATAGACCCCATCTTGTTATCCTTAATGACAACGATACATGCATGCCTTACTACCCCTTCTATCACTAGTAAAGGACACCGCAAGATCAAACCCATCACAAAGCACCTCTTCCCATGGCAAGAAAAATCGATCTAGATGGCCTAACTAAACCAAAGATTCAAAGAAGAAATACGAGGCTATAAGTAATCATGCATATAAGAGATCAACGAAGACTCAAATAATATTCATAGATTGAAACTGATCATGAACTTAAAATTCAACGGATCCCAACAAACACACCGCAAAAGGTCATTACATCATATAGATCTCCAAAAGACCATTGTATTGGGAATCAAAAGAGAGAGAGGAAACCATCTAGCTACTGCCTACGAGCCTGTAGGTCTATGGTGGACTACTCACGCATCATCGGTTAGGGACCCATGAAGATGATGCACCCCTCCATGATGCTGTTAGATTGGATCTCGCGGTTCTAGAACTTGCGCCAGCTGGAATTGTGTTTCGTTGACTCTCCTAGAGTTTTCTGAATATTTGGGTATTTATAGAGCCGATAGGCGGTGGAGGGGGTCCCGAGGCGGCCACAACCCATCAGGTCGCACCTAGGGCCTCTAGCGTGCCCTGGTGGTGGGCGGCCTGGGCTCCCTCCTGGTTACTTCTTTGGCCCATTGGCCTTCTTCTGGACCCAAAAAATTCTCCAAAAAGTTCCGTCGCGATTGGACTCCATTTGGTACTAATTTTCTGCAAAGTAAAAAAATAAGCAAAAAACATCAACTGTCACTTGGCACTATGTTAATAGGTTAGTCCCAAAAAATGATATGAAGTTGCTATAAAATGATTGTAAAACATCCAAAATTGATAATATAACAGCATGGAAGAATCAAAAATTATAGATACGTTGGAGACGTATCATTATGGGCCTAAGGGAATTCATTGTGGGGTAACAAGTAGATGATGGGTTGCTAGAGTGACAGAAGCTTAAACCCTAGTTTATGCGTTTCTTCATAAGGGGCTGATTTGGATCCACGCGTTTCATGATATGCTTAGATTTATCTTAATTCTTTTTTCGTAGTTGCGGATGCTTGCTAGAGGGGCTAATCATAAGTGGGTTTGTTAGTTTAAGTAAGAACATTACCTTACCACCGGTCCACCCACATATCAAATAATCAAAGTAGCGAACGCGAATCAACTTAACATGATGAACATGACTAGACATAAATTCACATGTGTCTTGAGGAGCGCTTTCTTAATATAAGAGTACTTTCAGGCATGTTCTTTTCTACAAAAAGGATTGGGCTACCTTGCTGCACCTTTGTTACAATTTTCACTTGTTACTTGTTACGATTTATCTTGCTATAAAACTATCCACTATTGTCACTTACATCACTTGTAGAGAATACCTTGCTGAAAATCGCTTGTAATTTCCTTCTACTCCTCGTTGGGTTCGACACTCTTACTTATTGAAAGGACTACAATTGATCATTTATACTTGTGGTTCATCAATGACCAAGGGGCTGCCTACTTCTGTCTTCGAGGAGTTCAGGTCCAGTCTTTGTATCGATGGCGATGCTCTGACTGCGGGGGGTGTTGATTATATTTTGTGGCATATATAGATTGTTTCTTTTACACCAAACACACCTCCTATTTCCTTGTATAGATTGAGATAGAGGCCCACATTGTACATCATATATATACGTGCATATTGCACCGATCAATATATCATACATTACCACAACTCTCTACACATTTAAAATGCAATATCATGAGTTTTTCAAATGGTCCAAAGTAAAGAAAGATTTCCATGCGGATATGAGAATTCAACTTACCATATGGCCCAACTAACGAGTGTCCAAACATATCCATACTACTTGTTCACACACGAACACGTCATCGTGTACCCTCGACGCTGAGGGTGATGCAACGCAGCTCAGTCGAAGGAGATCCGTGCGAAAGCACGGTACGCAGGCAATCCGACGGGCACTTTTGTAGACCTGAAACCCCACATGCCCAGGAAGGACCCCGTCAGGGCACACGGCGGCTATGGGCTGCCCTAGGTCGAGCTGATTGCCCCTAGGGCCTCGTGAATCTCTGCCGTCCAAGAGAAGAATGAACGAAGAACGAGGAAGAAGATACAAGGGTAGGGGATAGATGAACACGAAAAAGTAATATATGTGTTTGTTCCATTGTGTGTTGATCAATCGAGCGTCACCTCTCATCTATTTATGAGGCGGCTGGACTTCCCGTACAAGAAAAGGACTCCAAATCACGTCCAAATCTTTCCAAAATTAACCGAACTTGGATTTAGGTATGTCTGGGATATTAGTTCGGTTTTTAGATCCCACAGGCCACAAAGGACCTCGGATGAAGATGATCCCAAAGGAAAATTTGACCGATTCGACGAGGCGAACAACTTTCGTATTGAACATTTTTCGATTCGAAGCCATCTTGAGGGCCAAATCTCTTACGCAAAACAGCTGATTGGTGGCGTTACCCATCAGACACGTGTCTGGTGGGGCGCGCCATATTTTGCCTCCTGTCAGGGCTGCATTTCGATGGCTCTAACTTTCGCATACGTATTGGATTGAGACGTTTTTATATCAAAATCGACCGTTTTGATGAGAAGAAGACAATCCCTGTACAAACTTTTCTCATATGAAGCCGTCTTGGGGGCGTAATCATCTGAATAGTGTTCTGCATACAAGATCTCAGTACTTCGAACACAACTTCGGCCTTAGAGGTGAGATCGTATGGCTATGGACCAAATATCAAAGTTTCTTCTTTCGACGATACGGAACTTTCTCACATTTAACACTTTTCCATTTGAGACCTTCTTAATTATGTTTTCGACCATGCCAAAGTCGGGTGTCAACACATGCCCCCTGTTTTTCGGTAAAACTTGTATACCAAAAAATAATTTGCAATGTATTTTCTCTAAACACGATGTAAACACTCCATCGATTGTGCATGCTGAGGACGATAATCATTATCAGCCATATGATCAGGTATGTTGTTGCTCGACTGGAACCTCTTTAGATGATACTCGTCTGAGAACAACCAATAGATGTCACAAAGGCCTCCACGCAAGTCTCTCGTGTCATTCCTGGCCTTGCTTTGTCCATACACTCCTTTGGGATATTAGAACAATTCCACAATAACTGCTAAACAATTATGACCATGCACTCAAAAGAATATCGTCAACTGTTCGGCGACTCAACTCATTGTTGGTCAAAGTATCCCATCAAGCCTCCGTCGAACAACGTCTGTCTCCTCACTTGGATCCTGCAGATATCTATCACCAAGAGTTGAAGCCTTTGGTACACCAGGCCCCTGATTAATGGTCGACTCAATAATTAAGTCGGCCTTGTCAGTATTGACAAACACTAAGCATCGACTATAAAAGTATGAGACAACCATGATGAACACCGTTAGCCAGATTTCGTCTTTGCCAACACAATGAACTCTCAGGGCGATACGCAAATATCGGCCACACATTCTCATCTCAAAGGAGCTCAGGAATCCGTCCACTAAAGTGTGAATAGCCGAAATAAATCAGATGTTTCGGCTAGGGATATATTCCATAGCGCATGTTTTGATGGTACGGTTGAAGAACATGGATGACGGGCCTCTTGGAGTCTCCTATAGTGAGATGAAAACCATCGCCGTGACATAGCGGCCTCATGCTTGTCCTCCCTTACCCCTGCCGTCTTTGCAACATGAGATGGCACGTCATTCTCGCCTTGACGGTTTCCCTTGGGGATCCATGCCATACTCCTCTTGTCTAACTCTTTGGCCCTAAGTTGCTTCAGTTTCTTCTCTTGCGAATATGACAAGCTGAGTGGGCATCTCGGCTGTGGCTTTTGTTTACGTATTGGCAAGTTCTTCCCAGCTTTGGGAACCTCCAGCTTCGCCTGTCCACACTCAGCAATTGGGTCCTTCAAAGTTACTCGTTTCACTCTCTTTCCCTTTGTAGCCAATATCAACTCAGTTGGTTTTTGGTTATTTGGAGCCGGGTTTGAAGCAACATCGTTGCGGCCATCTCTTTTTACTTGGTAGACCTGATTGATCACCTCATTCCTCCTCCATGAGCTTCTGGCCGACTCTTGATTAAGCCGATCTTTGACAAGGTGATTTAGCGTAAGAATGATGGTGTGCCTGTGAATTATACTTGGCCCATCATTGATATGAATATAAGCCAGCATGGGAAGGCCTAGATGACTTTGGCATTGGTGGCCCAAAAGAAGTTCGCGGAGTCGGCGTGTTTAGCTTCTTCCTTCGCCAATCCCAATCTACATATTTACACCTTGGGTGACTTCGATGCTCTCGGTTCACTTGGTCGATAAGCACTCTTCGCCTCACTTATCTTCTGATATTTTTCCAATAACTACGTGAAAGTGACTTTTGGCTTTTTGCCTATGTGCTTACCATAGCCCTTGCTTTGTTTGGCCTCGCATGCGTCGGTCTTTGGATTTTATTGTTGCCCCCCAGTGCTAGATGTCTCTGATGTAGCTTTGATGGAATTCTTTTCTTCAGGATTGCCGGCTTGAATAATTTCTTTAAGTGACGAATTGTCCCCATCATCTTCAGTGTGTGCCCGTTTGTCTTGGGATGAGTTAGCTTGTAGTTGGGTCGACACATGATTGTCGTCAAGATTACTGTGAGCCGGATGGCCATCATCTTGTGGTCCAACAATTTCCAATCGTCCTTTGATGGCCGATTGTGTGACTTGATGTAGCATGTCGTGGTATCTGATTTTCTGCTTGAACGAATTGGACATTCGCTCTTGTCTTAATGGCTCGATATGCCGATCTTCTATGATAATTGGGTTAGCCGGCGACGCACCAATGATGAGATCAGCTATGCCCAAACTGAAAGTACACTGCTCGCCCATTAACCAATATTGTGATACCGGCTGTGGAATTAAACAACCAAGTGATGTCAGCTTAACATCATCTAACTTGGCTATGCATCGTCTTTTGTCCTCCTTTTCCGATTTTTCTGAATCGGCTATTTTGAAGGACTTTGAATCTGGCTTTATGTTTATGCAACCAAAATAGTTACAAAATATATGTCTCACCTGAGACCAAATGTTAGTCAGGCATGAAACAATCAAAGCTGTCCATATGAAAATAAAGCTTAGCCGACATGATGGTGACAACTTTGGTTGGAACAAATTGCCACTATTAGGCCCTACGAATGGTACAACATGTTGACCGGCATAATTAGTGACAAGATTATTCCTAGCAAATAAACTACTTATCTTGACTGGTCTTTCAAAATTTATTAGAATAGTAGTGGAAGATGTATCGATAGTATAATTTTGACCAAATCGAAAGACAAGTAAATTGTTAGGAGAATGTGATGTCGGCACAACATGAACAATGCTTTGATCCACCTATGGATATCTCTCCAACACTTCGACTTCCTCTTCTGGCTCTCGTGCCGTGTCACTATGATCCTCCTTGTTAACCGAACATTGTTCAGCTTTACTTTCTGGCTCTTGATGTTCATCTGTAACCGAATCTTGTATGATCATCTCCTTTTGTTCTTGATGCTCACCATCTTTGGCATGGAACTCATCGGGCAGGACGTAAGCTCCCTTACATACAGAAAAATCGAGCACGACCAATTTGCTGCGTCTGCCGTTCCTTAGCTCGGTGAAGCTTGCACCTTTTATTTTGGTACACCTGGCAATGACTGGGTTGATGCACTCGGCATTAGCCAAAGATGTACTCGGCTGGCTCGATGCACTCGGGTGACTTGTTGCACTCGGCCTTAACTGGCTCGATGCACTCGGTCTTGACTCTATGCGCTCGGCCTTAACCATCTCGGTGCTCAATCCGGTTCCAACCGAATACATCATTGTCTTGGCTTTAAAGGAAACATTTGACTCGGCTATAGACGACTTAGTCATATTTACCTTCGTTTCAACCGGATCCAACATACTAGCCGAGTGAATATTTTTTTACTGATTTGTTTGCAAAGCTTCTTTTTTATGTTGTTGTAACATCACAGAAAGGTCAACATGATTGTTGCATGGAGGAAGGAACTTGACACATTCTTGGAAATCTTCCTCTTCACGCTTCTTCTTGAGTGCTTCATAAGCCTGTCGATATTCTGTTGGTAACCCGTCAAGAGTCAGTGTAGTAAAATTATTGACGCAATCTTTTGTGAGCTTTGGCTTGACCTCATCCATTCGGGTCACATGTTTTTCATCAGACTCATCTCTAGATGGATCGGCTTGCCCCCCAATGATTTTAGGATCTTTCGGCAATGAATTGATGTTGCCGAAATTTTGCAATTGTATTGGGGGTGTATAACATGGTGCAACGATAGGCGAAGACATAGGCACTGTTGTTGAATATTTTCTCTTGACAATTTGATCAATTGGCAACAGTTTGTCTTCTTGCAAAACCCTAGCTCTTATTGCCTCATAATCAGGAACAAACCCCTTATCATGTTGCTCGAGACAAAGAGCGGTAATCTTCTTATTTTGGGCTGAACACTTTAATGCAGCCAAAGCCACCTCATCTCCTGCAATATTAGACACAAACGCTCCTGTAGAATCTCCATTCACTCGGCCATAACCATGAAGGCGAGCCGAGTCATGAATATTTTTAGTTGCATATGTGGCTGAACAATTAACCTCATGAGGTGTAGTATATGATGATTGGGGCTAATCGGCCAAATAGCTAATGGAAGCGTGGCCGATTCTCCCATCCATCAGCATGTTTGGGGATGAACCCGCATATTGCGAGTCGGTTGTCGATGAATAAAATTCCGGGACACACTCCTGTACACGAGGTCTCTTATATTTAGCATCCGAACTCATTGTGTTGTTCACCGGCACATTGAAAGGTGTTGCCGATGCACGGAATTTTGGATTCATAAGTTGCATGTCGTGATTATGTAAATTCCAAGCTCCTTCAACAGAATAACTAGTCGACCTTTGCTCATTAGGGTTGGCCGACATGACATGTCCATTGAAAGATCTAGCAACAGCAACATGATGGCTATTTGCATCTACGTAAGAGGATTGATGATACATGTTACCTCGTAGATTGCAACCGCTTGATAACGTTCTCCTTGTAGCAAGAACGGGCTGAAGACCGTTCAAAGCTTTGTCCCCAGCGGAGTCGCCAAAAAGTGTGTTCGCACACGAACACGTCACCGTGTACCCTCGACGCCGGGGGTGATGCACCGCAGCTCATGTCGAAGGAGACCCGTCCGAAAGTGTGGTACGCAAGCAATCCGACGGGCGCTTTTGTAGACCCGAAACCCCACACGCCCGGGAAGGACCCCGTCAGGGCGCGCGGCGGCTATGGCTGCCCTAGGTCGACCTGGTCGCCCCTAGGGCCTCGTGAATCGCTGCCCTCCAAGAGAAGAACGAACGAAGAACGAGGAAGAAGATACAAGGGTAGGGGATAGATGAACACGAAAAAGTAATAGATGTGTTTGTTTGATTGTGTGTTGTTCAATCGTTACCTCTCATCTATTTATGAGGCGGCTGGACTTCCCGTACAAGAAACGGACTCCAATCTGGTTCAAATCTTTCCAAAATTAACCGAACTCGGATTTAGTTATGTGTGGGACATTAGTTCGGTTTTTAGGTTCCACAGGCCACAAACGTCCTCGGATGAAGATAATCCCAAAAGAAAATTTGACCACTTCGATGAGACGAACAATTTTCATGTTGAACGTTTTTCGATTCGAAGTCATCTTGAGGGCCGAATCTCTTACGCAAAACAGCTGATTGGTGGGTTACCCATTAGACACATGTCTGGTGGGCGCGTCATATTTTGCCTCCTGACAGGGCTGCATTCCGATGGCTCTTACTTTTGCAGACGTACTTGGATTGAGATGTTTTTTATATCAAAAACGACCGTTTTGACGCGACGAAGACAATCTCTATACAAACTTTTCTCATATGAGGCCGTCTTGGGGTGTAATCATCCGAATAGTGTTCTGCATACAAGATCTCATTACTTCGAACACAACTTCGACCTTAAAGATGAGATCGGATGGCTATGAACCAAATATCAAAGTTTCTTCTTTCGATAATACGGAACTTTCTCACTTTGAACACTTTTCCATTGAGACCTTTTTAATTATGTTTTCGACTCGGGTGTCAACACTACTCTTGTGTGAAGTTAGATTAAAAATTATCGATATGGATAGATCGCCATAGTAGCTTGACAAGTGGGCAGTGAACAAACAGATGCTCCATTGGCGCCTCGTTACCACAAAAGCAACGTGCATCCTTGCCAATCTCGTTTTAAAACTTCAATCCAAGGTGGATGCCCATGTTCTCCGCAGTTTAAAATTTTAAATCCACGTTATATCTTTCTTAGAAAAAGGATAGAGAGTACAGCAAGACGATGGAGATCTGACCTGCGTGTGGAAGCCCGAGCTGGCCAGTGGCCTGAGGAAGTGTGTCCACCGGAGCTGGGGAGAGGAAGGCGCGCGGCCGGCCACCCGAGATAGAGAGAGAGCAGCCGGGACGTCGGCCAGAGAGAGCAGCTTTTCTTCGGTCAGTATTGTTATCAACTTGTACTAACTGTTCAGTTCGAGACGTCTGGCTTTGATGATTAGAAATAATTGTCCAAGTAAGCTATTGAATTTGTAGTCTGTTCTTGGAATCGCAATAGTGGGGAAACGCTGTTGCCTCGTGCTGGCTTTGGCACTGCATTCAACCAAAATGGATCATGACTTAACACTGGTAGCTTTATGTCAGTAGCGGAACCTATGGTCACAGGCTCAGAGCGGTCGATCCGTAATTGACCTGATCAATGATTGAAGGAAGTATGCAGTTTTCCCCATCTTTGCGTCATTCACAGCTAGTCTGAAGCTGTGCTGCACTACAGACTGCCCACTGCCCACCTACGAACTCCATTAATTTTCTTGATTCGCCTGAAGCTTGTATGGCAGTGACGAAGGAGATGGCAACCAGAGAAGAGGAGCTTCACGGCGTTCTAATCGTCGGCGGAGGAATCTGTGGCCTTGCAACTGCGCTTGCTCTTCACATGTATAATCCTTTTACTCAATGAGATTAGGAAGTGTTGTACTGTATTTCAGTAGCTTAACCGAAAATGTCAATGCAGAAAAGGTATAGACAGCCTTGTTCTTGAGAAGGCTGAGAGCTTGAGGGCAACGGGGGCAGGAATCAGCATAAAAGTCAATGGATGGCGTGCGCTTGAGCAACTGAAGGTTAGCGAGGAGCTGCGGAAACTGGCCGTAAATCTTACTGGGTATGTCTGAGCCTGATTGCTTCTTGCTTCTTGCTCTTGCTGTGAACTTTTAACTTGCTAGTCACCAACTCCATTTATGGGAGACAATGGCCGTGCTTGACAGATCACAGCTAATCCCCACTATACAATGTTATCGAGCAGAATTTATGTTTCTAAGCTATGGTTTTGTGTCATGAGCCGTTTCAACCTCCTTTTTTTTCGAAACGGAGACATAAAATTTGCCTCATCAATTAAATAAGGAGAAGTTAGAGTTTTCATGTTGATAACTCTGGTTTTTGCTGTTGTAGAATGGATAGGAAGGACATTCATGATGATAAGGTGAAGAAGGTATCATACAGGTGAGTACAAATATGATGAAATATACTATATTTTGATTAGAGCATCTTCAGCAGATCCAATATCGCGCAAGTAGGGGGCTTGGGTTCGGGCCTATGCTCGCCCGGACCCATTTGGTGTTGGTGCTTCGCCAAATCTGACGATTGGACACCTACCTATCGTCAGAGTGTAAGACACCTTTCACATTTGGACGACTTCAATACTATGTTATGTGTCATGGCGTTGGTGTATGTCGCTACTTAGAGGCCGGATGTCGAATGTGGTGGAGAAACACCATCGTGGTAGTCGGGGTGGCTTTTTTCATGGTAATATGTGTCTCATTTTTAGAATAAGATCAAGTTACAAGGCACATAAGCATCGAACTTACAATACTGAAAGGATAGAATAATCCTATGCAAAATACCATCGTGTGTCCCTCTCCTTTGAGACCACTGAAGCAGCCACCAAAGGGAAAGAAGCCAGATCACCTCTTCACTCGAGCTCGACGCGACTCCATGCTGATCTACAACTTTACGGACCTCTAAAGTAGTTTGCCATAAGCAAAACCATTGTCGTTGAAAGAATCAGACCGGGGCAATGTAGGGTAACGTAGCAGAAAACAAAAAAATTCCGACATACGCACCAGCCCAGGACCACTATGGAGACTGCATACAAGGTTTGATCATTTTCGTTACCGACTCGTAGCGCAACGGAAGTAGAGTCGATGACGAACGGCGGTGCAGATCCCCGCAGCTAGGATTTTACAACCTCCCAACTGCGAGGATGTATACCCTCATCTGCCCCGCGGACAGCCCTTCGGGAGGCGGTCTGACAGTCCCCCGGATGGTGTCGCGGACAGCCCTTCGGGAGGATCTTCGAAACTTGGACTGTCACTCGGACATCCCTTCGGGAGGACCTCCAAAACTCGGACGGTCACACGGACAGCCCTTCGGGAGGCACTCTCGAACTAAGACCGAAACTACGATCTCTCTACAGAGTTGCACACATACGGTGTCATCTATCCGGCAGGGCTTCGCCGTCCAGAACTAGTTCCCACCGGAACCCAGACAGCCTTTCGGCTCTACGAAACTCTTTTCGTGGGAGGGAGAGAAGAAGCCAGATAATGCATGGCATGTGTATGAGAGTTGGAGTGGGGATGGAGAGCTCCTCTCCACTCCTTTTACAGGGGAAGGAGGGGGTGGTGGTGGCTGAAATTTCAGCCACATGACAAGCACCCACAAAACAAGGAAGCATGTTCCCACCAAACATGGAGAGAACATGTTCCCTTGTCCATGGTGTTCCCTCATGGGGCCCCACCTTCCTCCCAACACTCTCCACCATTTGTGGAGGCTGCCCCCACCATGGGGGGGCCCCAACACCTTTTGTCCAGCCACAAGGGGCTGCCCCCCAAAAGGGAGGCGCCCCAAAACAGCCCCACGAAACATAGGATCTTGTCCCCTCACGCTGGGACAAGATGTTTTTCGTGACTATTACTTCGGAAAAAAAATTGAAGGTCCCAGAATATTTCCAGCACCCTCCAAAATTATCTGGAAATGATCTGGAACATTTCCGGTATGGTGGTTTAATTTAAAACCATCTTCGTTTACCTGGTAAACAATTCTGGCAGCTCCGAAAATCTTTTCCGGTTTTTTCTTGGAAAAATTCCAGAAATTACCAGACTGATCTGGCAACCTCCAAAACATTCCCAGTTCTTGCCGAAACCTTTTTGGATCAATGGTTTTATCCGAAACAACTTTTCAGTTTTACCGAAACTTTTTCGGTGTTCTCTCCGGAACTTTTACGCTGTCACCGAAACTATTTCAGTGACTTTCTCTTGGACTCCTTGTCTAGTATTCAGCAGATAGATGACCCTTAAGCGTGTGACCCTATAGGTTCGGTGAAGTATAGACATGACCCGGAACCCCTTCTGATCAATGATCAACATCAGAGTCGTGGACACCCATATTGACCCCTATACCCACACGAATGAATATTCGAGTGAACCTCCAGTTGTCGTGTGCTATTCCTGTTGCTTCGCGATATGTTACAAATACCCGAGGTGAGACATGTTGGCATCCCCATGGATCAGCAACTTGTCCACTATGCCAGTTACCTCGTTACCGGTATTGTTCTCTTTTCTCGTTCCCGTGTTCCGGCATCCCCGTGATCAAATCACAAAGTGTCTGGCCAGACGATGATGGATACTGTAACACCGAGAGGGCCCAAAGATATCTCTGCATCGTCGGAGGAGCAAATCCCAATCTTGAGCTATCAAGTTACTTGACATACTTCTCCATGAACCCGTAAGCCGCCGTAATAGCCACCCATTTACGGATGGCGTTTAACAAACCAAAAAGTTCATGAAGCAAGCATGAAGAAACTCGGTACTCTCATGGTCTAAGGAATTATGCAAACATTAACTTCTCTATGTTATTAACCATTAACTTATGACGAATGTATCTCATAGCATAACATCAATTCGGGTCGATTCAACACAAATGTTCTTCTAACATTGTGCCCTCAAAATTGCCAGCATAGCCATGCCCATGATCAGGAAAACGGGATCATCATACAATACTTGAGCTAGTCTTAGAGGCTAGACTAGGAATACAATTTACCGTTTATTATTCCACACGTGCATATGAGTCTTCCTTCAAGCCTCGTGGTTATTGTAGACTCGAGAACCATAGCAGTTATAGCATGGAACATAAATCTAATTATGAACAGGGAGATAATCAATAACATTTATTATTGCCTCTAGGACATATCTCCTACAGGCAACATGTCCCCGGACACTCCATCGAACTCCAGATCGGACACTCCCGCATGATGACCACGTCAGAGTAGGAAACCAGAATGGTCAGACACCGACCACATACCCAGCACAAAATGCACCATCTTCTAGTTGTCACTTGTGTATACTACCATCTGCGCATACTCCTGGAAATCAAAACCTCCCTACTCCACCATGACGTCGGAGACAACACCGCAACAACAGGGACAAATCAAAAGGAGAGACACACCTTATGGAGCCATCGCTGCTGTTGGGAAACGTTGCATGGGAAACAAAAATTTCCTACGCACACGCAAGATCTATCCATGGTGATGAGCATCTACGAGAGGGAGAGTGGATCTACATACCCTTGTAGATCACTAAGCAAGAAGCGTTAAGAAACGCGGTTGGTGTAGTCGAACGTCTTTGCGATCCAAATCGCCGAGCGTCCCACGATCTCATCACGATCCGTCCCATGAACTCATCACGATCCGTCCCGCGAACTCATCATGATCCATTTCGTGATCTTGATCACGATCCGTCCCGTGAACTCATCACGATCCGTCCCGCGAACTCGTCATGAACCGTCTCACGATCTTGATCACGGTCCTTCCGATCTAGCGCCGAACGGACGGCACCTCCGCGTTCAGCACACGTGCAGCTTGATGACGATCTCCACCGTCTTGATCCAGCAAGAGGAAGTGGAGAGGAAGAAGAGTGCACCGGCAGCGTGATGGCGCTCCGGCGATGGTGGTGGAGCAATTCCGGCAGGGCTTCGCCTAAGCACTGCAGAAAACCGATCTAGAGGAGAAACTATGCACTAGAGGAACGGGTAGCACGTGGCTGAAAATTCTGTGCCAAAACCCTAAAATCCTCTATTATATATAGGAGGAGAGGAGGAGGAGTCTTGGCTGCCAAAAAGCCAGCCCTTGGGTCGACCAAAGTGGGGAGGAGAGGAGGACTCCTCCAATCCTAGTAGGACTAGGATTCCTCCTTTTTTGGCCTTTTTCCACCTTTTTCCCTTTGAGCTTTTTCTCCCAGACGCATGGGCCTTGTGTGGGACTTCCACCAGACCACAAAAGGCTGGTATATACTCTCTCTCAAAGCCCATGAAGCCTCTTGGGTCGAAATACCCCTCCCGGTGGTCTCCCGGTACACTACCGGCACTCCCGGTACATTACCGATTAGCCCGAAACTTTTCCGGCGACCAAAATGGGACTTCCTATATAGCAATATTTACCTCCGGACCATTCCAGAGCTCCTCGTGACGTCCGGGATCTCATCCGGGACTCCGAACAACCTTCGGTCACCACCATACATAACTCTATACTACCGAAACGTCACCAAACCTTAAGTGTGCAGACCCTGCGGGTTCGAGAACTATGTAGACATGACCGAGACACCTCTACGGTCAATAACCAATGGCGGGACCTATATGTCCACATTGGTTCCTACATATTCTACGAAGATCTTTATCGGTGGAACCTCTATGTCAAGGATTCAGTTAATCCCGTATGATGTTCCCTTTGCTCTTCGGTATGTTACTTGCCCGAGATTCGATCGTCGGTATCTCCATACCTAGTTCAACCTCGTTACCGGCAAGTCTATTTACTCGTTCCGTAATACAAGATCCCGTGAATAACACTTAGTCACATTGCTTGCAAGGCTTATTGTGATGTTGTATTACCGAGTGGGCCCTGAGATACCTCTCCGTCACACGGAGTAACAAATCCCAGTCTTGATCCATGCCAACTCAACAGACACCCTCGGAGATACCTGTAGAGCACCTTTATAGTCACCCAGTTACGTTGCGACGTTTGATACACACAAGGTACTCCTCCGATGTCAGTGAGCTGCATGATCTCATGGTCATAGGAACACATACTTTTACATGCAGAAAACAGTAGCAACAAACTGACACGATCATATGCTACGTTTGTAGTTTGGGTCTTGTCCATCACATCATTCTCCTAATGATGTGATCCCGTTATCAAATGACATCACATGTCAATGGCTAGGAAACCTTGACCATATTTGATCAACGAGCTAGTCTACTAGAGGCATACTAGGGACATGGTTTTGTCTTTGTATCCACACAAGCATCTAAGTCTCCGATCAATACAATTATAGCATGGATAATAAACGATTATCATGAACAAGGAAATATGATAATAACTAATTTATTATTGCCTCTAGGGCATATTTCCAACAGTCTCCCACTTGCACTAGAGTCAATAATCTAGTTCACATCACCATGTGATTCGCATTGTTATGAATCTAACACCCAATGAGTTCTGGGGCTCGATCATGCTTTGCATGTGTGAGAGGTCTTATAGTCAACGGGTCTGCGACATTCAGATCCGTGTGTACTTTTGCAAATCTCTATGTCAAACCGTAAACACTGCTGCCACACTTCACTTGGTACTATTCCAAATGGCTGCTCCACTATATGTATCCAGATTGCTACTATGGGTCATCCGGATTGGTGTTAAAGCTTGCATCGACGTGACTCTATATGATGAACTCTTTATCACCTCCATAATCGAGAAACATCTCCTTAGTCCTTTTAGTTACTAAGGATAATCTTGACCGCTGTCCAGTGATCTACTCCTGGATCACTCTTGTACCCCTTGACGGACTCATGGCAAGGCACACACAGGTGCGGTACACAGCATGGCATACTATACAGAGCCTATGGCTAAAGCATAGGGGACGACATTCGTCCTTTCTCTTTCTTCTGTCGTGGTCGAGCTTTGAGTCTCCCTCAACTTCACACCTTACAAAGCAGGCGAGAACACTTCTCTCTGACTAATCCATTTTGAACTCTTTCAAAATCTTGTCAAGGTATGTACTCATTGAAAGTCTTATCAAACATCTTGATCTATCTTTATAGATCTTGATGCTCAACAATTAGGTAGCTTTATCTAGGTCTTCCTTTGAAAAACTCTTTTCTTTATGCTCTCCAGAAATTCTACATCATTTCCGAATAGCAATATGTCATCCACATATACTTATCGGAAACTCTATAGTGATCCCACTCACTTTATTGCAAATACAAGTTTCTCGTAAACTTTGTATAGACTCAAAAACTTTGATCACCTCATCAAAGTGTATATTCCAACTCCGAGATGCTTGCTTCAGTTCATAGAAGAATCACTGAAGCTCGCACACCTTTTAGCATCCTTAGGACTAACAAAACCTTCTGGTTGTATCTCATACAACCTTTCCTTAAGGAAGGAAACGATGTTTTGGCATACATCTGCCAGATTTCATAATTGAAAAATGCAGCAACTGCTAACATAATTCCAACAGACTTTAGCGTTGCTACGAGTGAGAAAGTCTCATCGCAGTCAACTCTTTTGAACTTGCTATAACTACTTTGCAACAAGTTGAGCTTTACAAATGGTAACATTTACCATCAGCGTCTGTCTTCATTTTAAAGATCCATTTGTACTTAACGACCTGTCGTCCAATGAGCAAGTCCACCAAAGTCTATACTTGGTTTTCATACATGGATCCTTTCTCAGATTTCATAGCCTCTAACCATTTGTTGGTTTCCGGGCCCATCATCGCTTCTTCATAGTTCGTAGGTTCATCGTTGTCCAACAACATAACCTCCAAGACAGGGTTGTCGTACTGCTCAGTAGCAGTACACATCCTTGTCAACCTACGAAGTTCGATAGTAACTTGATCCGAAGCTTCATGATCATCATCATTAACTTCCTCTTCAACTGACGTAGGCTTCACAGAAACATCTTTCTGCGCTGCGCCACTTTCTGGTTGAAGTGAAGGTTCAATAACCTCATCAAGTTCTATTTTCCTCGTAGGTCGATAGTAACTTGATCCAAAGCTTCATGATCATCATCATTAACTTCCTCTTCAACTGATGTAGGCTTCACAGAAACATCTTTCTATGCTGCGCTACTTTCTGATTGAAGCAGAGGTTCAATAACCTCATCAAGTTCTATCCTCCTCCCAATCAATTCTTTCAAGAGAAACCTTTTCTAGAGAAAGGACCCAGTTTTAGCAATAAACATTTTATGCATGGATCTGAGATAGAAGGTTCACCCAACTGTTCTTAGGGTATTCTATGAAGATGCATTTGTCCGCTTTGGGTTCGAGCTCATTAGGTGAAAAAAAATTCCACACAAGCGTCGTAGCCCCAAGCATTAAGAAATGACAACTTAGGTTTCTATCAAACCAAAATTCACATGGTGTCATCTCAAAGGATTTAGATGGTGCCCTGTTTAAAGTGAATGTAGTTGTCTCTAATGCATAACCCCAAAATTATAGGAACAAAACGATAAGAGACATCATAGCATGCACCATATCCAATAGAGCACGACTATGACGTTCGGACACACCATCACACTATGGTGTTCCAGGTGGCGTGAGTTGTGAAACAATTTTCACATTGTCTAAAGTTGTATGCCAAACTCGTAACTCAGATATTCACCTCCACGATCATATCGCAAACATCTTTATCTTCTTGTCACGATGATCTTAAACTTCACTCTGAATTTGCTTGAACCTTTCAAACGATTCAGACTTGTGTTTCATTAAGTAAATATACACTATATCTACTCAAATCATCAGTGAAGGTAAGAAAATAACGATATCCACCGCACGCTACAAGACTCATTGGATTGCATACATCAACATGTATCATTTCCAATAAATCACTTGCCCGCTTCATCAAAACAAAAACGGGGTCCTTAGTCATCTTGACCAAGAGGCATGGTTCGCATGTCTCAACCGATTCGAAATCGAATGAGTCCAAAGATCCATCAGCATGGAGTTTCTTCATGTGCTTTATACCAATATGACATTTAGCGGCAGTGCCACAAGCATGTGGTACTATCATTATTAACTTTGTATCTTTTTGGCATCAATGTTATGAACATGTGTATTACTATGATCAAGTTTCAACAAACCATTCTTACTGGGTGCATGACCATTGAAGGTATTATTCATGTAAATAGAATAACCATTATTCTCTAACTTAAATGAATAACCCTGTTGCAATGAACATGATCTGATCACGTTCATGCTCAACGCAAAAACACCAAATAACATTTATTTAGGTTCGTCACTAATCTCGAAGGTAGAGAGAGCGTGCGATGTTGATTACATCAACCTTGGAAACATTTCCAACACACATCGTCACCTCACACTTAGATAGTTCTCCGTTTATTTCGTAGCTTTTATTTTGAGTCACTAACATTTAGCAACCGAACCGGTATCCAATACCTAGGTGCTACTAGGAGTACTAGCAAGGTACACATCAATAACACGTATATCAAATATACTTCTGTTGACGTTGCCAGCCTTCTTATCTACCAAGTATCTAGGGTTGTTCCACTTTAGCGACCGCTCTCCTCATAATCGAAGCATTTAGTCTCGGGTTTGAGTTCAACTTTGGCTTGCTTCACTGGAGCGGCAACTGACTTGCTATCCATGAAGTTTCCCTCCTTGCTCTTGCCCTTCTTGAAACTTAGTGGTTTTAACTAACCATCAAAACTTTGACGCTCCTTCTCGATTTCTACCTTCGCGGTGTCAAACATCGTGAATAGCTCAGGGATCATTATTTCTATCCCTGGCGTTTTATAGTTCATCACCAAGTTCTAGTAGCTTTAGTGATAGTGACTTGGAGAACTATATCAATCACTATCTTATCTGGAAGATCAACTCCCACTCGATTCAAGCAATTGTAGCACCCAGACAATCTGAGCTCATGCTCAACGATTGAGCTATTCTCTTTCATCTTACAGGCAAAGAATCTTGTTGGAGATCTCATATCTCGCAACACGGGCACGAGCCTGAGATCCTAATTTCAGCTCTTAGAACATATCATATGTTCCATGACGTTCAAAACGTTTTGGAGCCTCAATTCTAATCTGTAATGCATGACGCACTAAACTATCAAGTAGTTATCAAAACGTGCCCGTCAGATGTTCACAACATCTACAAACAACGCTAGAGGGTTTGGTGCATCGAGCGGTGCATTAAGGACATAAGCCTTCTATGTAGCAACGAGGACAATCCTCAGATCATGGATCCAATCCGCAATATTGCTACCATCATCTTTCAACTCTATTTCTCTAGGAACATATAAAAATTCAAGGGAGCTACAGCGCGAGCAAGTAATCTACAACATAATTTGCAAAGACACTACTGACTATGTTCATGATAATGAGTTCAATTAATCATATTACTTAAGAACTCCCACTCAAATTGACATCCCTCCGGTCATCCGAGTGATACATGATCCAAATTCACCAACTCCAGTCTGATCATCACATGAGTTGAGGTGGTTACAATGGTGAACATCATCATGTTGATCATATCTACTATATGACTCATGTTCGACCTTTCGGTCTCTTGTGTTCCGAGGCCATGTCTGTACATGCTAGGCTCGTCAAGTTTAACCCGAGTGTTCTGCACGTGCAACACTGGCTTGCACCCGTTGTATATGAACGTAGAGTCTATCACACCCGATCATCACGTGGTGTCTCAACACGATGAACTTTCGCAACGGTGCACACTCGGGGAGAACACAATTTATCTTGAAATTTAAGTGAGGGATCACCTTATAATACTACCGTCTTACTAAGCAAAACAAGGTGCATAAAAGGATTAACATCGCATGCAATTCATAAGTGACATGATATGGCCATGAACTTGTGCTTTAGATCTCCATCTTGAAAGCACCGGCATGATCTCCATCGTCACCGGCACGACACCATGATCTCCATCATCTTGATCTCCATCAATGTGTCGCCATTAGGGTTGTCACGCCCTGCATGCTTCTACTACTATTGCTACCGTTTAGCGATAAAGTAAAGCATTACATAGCGTTTAATGATTGACACATGGGTCATACAATAAATAAAGACAACCCTATGGCTCCTGTCGGTTGCCGTACTCATCGACATGCAAGTCGTGAAATTCTATACATCACATGATCATCTCATACATCACATATATCACATCATGTAATTGGCCATATCACATCACAACATACCCTGCAAAAACAAGTTAGACGACCTCTAATTGTTGTTGCATGTTTTACGTGGCTGCTACAGGTATCTAGCAAGAACAATTCTCATCTACGCAAAAACCACAATGGTGATACACTAGTTGCTTTTCAACCTTCTCAAGGACCGCCTTTGTCGAATCCGATCCAACTAAAGTGAGAGAAACTGCCACCCGCAAGCCATCTAGGCAACAAGTTGCATCGAGGGAACTAGTCTCTCATAAGCGTACGAGTAATGTTGGTCTGGGATGCTTCATCTCACAATACCGCTAAACCAAAATCCGACCAAGGTAGGAAGCAATCTAAGCATCAACGCCCACAAACCTTTTGTGTTCTACTCGAGATCTCATCTACACATAGACCTAGCTCATGATGCCACTGTTGGGAAACGTTGCATGGGAAACAAAAAATTTCCTACGCACACGCAAGATCTATCCATGGTGATGAGCATCTACGGGAGGGAGAGTAGATCTACATACCCTTGTAGATCGCCAAGCGGGAAGCGTTAAGAAACGCGGTTGGTGTAGTCGAACGTCTTTGCGATCCAAGCGGGAAGCGGGAAGTGGAGAGGAAGAATAGTTCACCGGCAGCATGACGGCGCTCCGACGATGGTGGTGGAGCAATTCCGGCAGGGCTTCGCCTAAGCACTGCAGAAAACCGATCTAGAGGAGAAACTATGCACTAGAGGAACAGGTAGCACGTGGCTGAAAATTCTTTGCCCAAACCCTAAAATCCTCTAGTATATATAGGAGGAGAGGAGGAGGAGTCTTGTCTGCCCAAAAGCCAGCCCTTGGGTCGACCAAAGTGGGGAGGAGAGGAGGACTCCTCCTCCAATCCTAGTAGGACTAGGATTCCTCCTTTTTTTGGCTTTTTCCACCTTTTTCCCTTTGGGCTTTTTCTTCCAGCCGCATGGGCCTTGTGTGGGACTTACACCAGCCCAAAAAAGGCTGGTATTTACTCTCCCACAGCCCATGAAGCCTCTTGGGTCGAAATACCCCTCCCGGTGGTCTCCCGGTACACTACCGGCACTCCCGGTACATTACCGATTAGCCCGAAACTTTTCCGGCGACCAAAATGGGACTTCCTATATATCAATCTTTACCTACGAACCATTCCGGAGCTCCTCGTGACGTCCGGGATCTCATGCGGGACTCCGAAAAACCTTCGGTCACCACCATACATAACTCTATACTACCGAAACGTCACCAAACCTTAAGTGTGCAGACCCTGCGGGTTCGAGAACTATGTAGACATGACCGAGACACCTCTACGGTCAATAACCAATGGCGGGACCTGGATGTCCACATTGGTTCCTACATATTCTACGAAGATCTTTATCGGTCGAACCTCTATGTCAAGGATTCAGTTAATCTCGTATGATGTTCCCTTTGCTCTTCGGTATGTTACTTGCCCGAGATTCGATCGTCGGTATCTCCATACCTAGTTCAACCTCGTTACCGGAAAGTCTCTTTACTCGTTCCATAATACAAGATCCCGTGACTAACACTTAGTCACATTGCTTGCAAGGCTTATTGTGATGTTGTATTACCGAGTGGGCCCTGAGATACCTCTCCGTCACACGGAGTAACAAATCCCAGTCTTGATCCATGCCAACTCAACAGACACCCTCGGAGATACCTGTAGAGCACCTTTATAGTCACCCATTTACGTTGCGACGTTTGATACACACAAGGTACTCCTCCGATGTCAGTGAGCTGCATGATCTCATGGTCATAGGAACACATACTTTGACATGCAGAAAACAGTAGCAACAAACTGACACGATCATATGCTACGTTTGTAGTTTGGGTCTTGTCCATCACATCATTCTCCTAATGATGTGATCCCGTTATCAAATGACATCACATGTCAATGGCTAGGAAACCTTGACCATCTTTGATCAACGAGCTAGTCTATTAGAGGCATACTAGGGACATGGTTTTGTCTATGTATCCACACATGCATCTAAGTCTCCGATCAATACAATTATAGCATGGATAATAAACAATTATCATGAACAAGGAAATATGATAATAACTAATTTATTATTGCCTCTGGGGCATATTTCCAACAGCTGCCGCCTCGCGGACACCATCCATGAACCCTAATTCCGCCGATCTGAAGGATCGACAAACACAAGATGACACCAACTCTGAGACGCCGCCATGAAGGACACCGTTGGTGTAGGAGTGAAGCTGAGGCAGGTTTATTCGTTCGGACGCCGCTCCCACAACCCCAACGGCACACCATGACCTACAGATTCAAACCCTAACTACAAACCAGAGGAATGGGGTCCCCCCTCCCTCCTACCGCCAAAGCAGCAGCCGAAGGGAGAGGGGCCAACACCATAGTCGGTTGAGATCCGGTGAAAGAAAATCCCCTCCCTAGTCGCCTGGCTCCTAGCAGCGGCTAGGGTAGTCGGGATGGTTGGTTACACTCTTGTGATTTGTTTTCCTGTGGGTAGTAGGTAATGGTGGCTCTCCGCACTTCGGTTGGTGGTCGAGGTGCACGTCGACGGTTGCCTGGCACGTCTCATATGTCGGGTTTTCAGCAAGGGGCATAGCAACTGGGGCCCTAACTAGTGATGACCCACAAGTATAGAGGATCAATCATAATCATTTCTATATTTAAGATTGTCAAACCCAACAAGGAGCAGAAGGAATTGACAAGTAGTTTTCAGCAAGATTTCACGGCAAGTGTTGTAATGGTAGTTTTGATGAAATGTTTGATGACAGGATAATTCATAAGAAGGAAAATAGTAACAAAAGTAAATAGGTTTATCAAGTGGTCCAATCCTTATGAATGCTAAGGATAAGCCTATGGTGTATCTTATAATAGCTAAAACGCTCTTGAGAACACACGAAAATCTCGTCAAGTTACTTTCAGCATGATTCATTAAGTTTGCTACTCATTGCTTTGATAAAGTGTTGTGTGGATGGACTGAAGCTAAGGTTATGTTCTTACTTGAACAAATAGCTACTTATGATTCAACCTTTCATGCAAGCTTCCGCGAATACAAGAGAAGTAATCGAGACAAACCTAACCATAAAATTATACAATTGTATCCAAAACAGCCCCTCACCGAACAATTCATAAATAGAGGTTTAGGTTTCTATCACTCACGCAACTCATCATCTACAAACTAATTCCATAATGTCTTTTCATATGCAGAAATATGGTGAAGTGGCATATAGTAGACATTCACATAGCACTTCCAAAGGAAGAATACCACTATATATCATCAAGCCACAAGACTTCTCTCATGTCCTCAAGAACTAGTGGAACTACTTACAACACATCGTATGGATCATTATCAGTAGGTATTTATGACGAACAATCTGAACTCAACAATCTTTCACCAATAAAAATCATATGCATCAACTATAAGGTGTAATCAACACAGATAAGTGCTCCCAAGTACCAATATGAGGTTTGAGATAAAGATTCAATCCAAGAGATGAACTAGGGTTTGCAGATCAGATGGTCTTGGTAAATATGCTAATGAAGATGATGATCCCATGATGATTCTAGTGTTGGTGATGATGAAGGCTTCGATTTCCCCCTCATAGAGGGAAGATTTCCTCGTAGAATTGATCCACCGAAAAGCCAAAGTGCTCCGCCAAAATTCCGCCTCGCTGTCGGCAACGTAAAGTCCCAAGGTTTTTCTATGATTTTTAGGGCACTTCTGATTTTATGGCCAAAGAGTATCAGGAGTGGAGCCACCAGGGCCCTACACGACCGAGGGGCGCGTCCAGGGGGTGGCCGCACTATGAGGCCGTGTGGCGAGACTTGGTGGTGTCATAATGTGAAACATATCAAGGAAATAGGAAATTATAAGGAAGAAAATTCAATAACATTCTTCTGTTGCATTTTAGGTCTAGAATTTAGATGTCCGGCAATCCTCCTCTATTTGTATTCCTTGCATTCTAAGGGAGAAAATGCAATAGAATTGCATCATAATGTGAAACATATCAAGGAAATAGGAAATTATAATAGAATTAGTGATGCAAAATATATGCTCATCTAGCGCATTGTTGCTCACTGACCATGTCAGAGGCCAGGTCCGAGCAACGCTAACCATGCCATGGGTGCGTCGATGGTGTCGTCCAGATATGCTCGGCTCATTATCACACGATTCGGTGTTGTAATGGCCGCAACCAGCTACCAGATCGCCAGAACAATGGTGGAGCCATGGCGGCAGAGGAGGCGAAATAGGATGAAAAGAGCAAGACCGCAACGCTAGACCCGTCGTTGTCGCCCAAGTAGAGCGCCCTAACCTCCGAGAGACACAACCACCGCAAATCATGCATTAGCCCTGGTTAGGCCCACACCATGGCCACCGAGCGCCAGTCGTGCAAACCCGTGTACTGTTGTACATCACTTATACATGCGAGCTCCTATACGCCGCTTAATGCAGCAACTAGTCGGGGCTTCGCACAGGGCGCTCCCCGACTGGGTCGGACCAGTAAGCATGCATGTACTGTAGCGTTTTTTTGATTCTATTTTTTCTTTTTCCGTTTTTCTGTTATGTATTTCATTTTATATTTATTTTAATTCCTTTTCCTTCTCTTTCTTTTATTCAAAATTTCATTTTCTCAAAATTTCAAAAAAATGTTCCTATTATTATTATTTTTCACAAATTCAAAAAATGTTTGCATATTTTAAAAATATGTTCAACTTTCATAAAGTATTCATAAATTCAAACATTTTTCGGCATTACCAAACATTGTTCATATTTTCAAATTTGTTTGGGAATTTCATAGAATGTTTCCATGACTTTCAATTTCGAACAAATTCTAAACATAGATTTTCTTTAAATTCCTAGACACTTTTGGAAACACAAACATTTTTATGAAAATCGTGACCAAATTTTAAGAATGAGATTGATTTTTTAAACATGAATATTTTATGAAAATCATGAACGGATTTCAAAAAGGAGAACGATTTTTAAAACACGAATACTTTTATGAAATCATGACTTTGTTTTGTTGAAAACAAAAACATTTTCTTAAATCCATATTTTTTTTTCAAAATATGGAAACTTTTGAAAAATCATGCAGTTTTTTTAATATGAGAACAACTTTTGAAACACGACCATCTTTGAAAGTGTGAACACTTTTTGAAAGAAAGAACATTTTTTTAGAATTCCTGATTATTTTTTGAAGCACGAGCAGTTAAATAAAAACTGTGAACAAAATTATGAACACGAGAACATTTTTGGAATTAAGAACAAAAATTCAAAATGTTAAAAGAAAGGAATAGGAAAAGGTAAAAAGAAAAACAAAACAGGAAAGGGAAAAAAAGAGAACGAAAACAATAACATTTTTTGAATAACAATAATAATTTTCATAATCCCGAACATTTTCCTAAAATACAGAACATTTTTTGAAAACGTGGCACATTTTTTGAAGTTATGTGTATAGTTTTTCAAAAACGATAATTATTTGAAATTTAGAAAATTTTGTAAAACCAAGAACATTTTTCGCTAATCAACCAACATAATATTTTGGTATATTTTTTTAAAACGTATTTATATCACTAGTTTCTGAATTGTAGAAATGAACGTGAATTAAAAAATGGTCATAATTTTGGAAAACAATTCGCAAATTAATAAACCTGACTTCGAAAACCTATTCATCGATTTGAAAAAAATAACAAATTCAAAATATGTTCATGAATTTTAAACAAAATAGATTTTAAATAACAAATGAACTAAAATATCACGAATTTCAAAATGTTCATTTATTTGGGAGATGTTTAAATGTTTTAAATATATCATGAAGTTCAAAAATATCTGTGAATTTCAGAAAATTTTAATGAAATTTTAATAATGTTCGTTGATAGAACAAAGATCAAAAATTTGTTCTTGGATCTGATTTATTTATTTGCAAATTTGAGAATGTCATGAATTTAAAATAAAAATATGGAAATTTAGAAATTTTCCACAATTCAAAAAAGTTTACATATTTGATTTTTTTTTGCTTATTTAGAAAACTCATGAAATATTATATCGGACGATTTCTTAAATAATATCATAAATTTGAAAATATGAATTTTTAAATTAAAAAATAAATTTTGAAAATGTTTCTTTTATAAATACAAAAAACACATAGAAAAAAACGATCAAAAGCTTCTAGAAACTTCATTATCCAATTGCACGTTATGGAAAGCACTAAAAAGAAAATTGTTTGTCCTCTAACTGGGCCATAGCCTGTGTCGCTTTGAGAAGCGCTCGCTACCGATAGCTTAAGGCAATACATAGAATTTCTTGCCACACCCTCCCTAGCGTGCCTCACGGCCGGACCGCCATGACCGACATCCATAGGAGCCGCCTCCACGACGTTCCAGAGTAGGTGTCACCATCCCGCCTCAGAGCAGCCAAACCCGACGTGTCATCATGCTCCTGAAAAGCACCATGTCGCTATCATCCCTCGAGTCGACGCGAGCTTGGTCGACGGGCTCCTCGAGGGATGACAGGGCAAGGGAGGAGGGAGGGGGAAGTAGGCGATGACGCTTAGGGCTTCAGCCTTATCGCCGAGGAGCATGACGCCATGCAAATTAATTTGTCGAGTTCGTGGCAAATTTCAAAATGTTCATGAATTTGGGGGGAAATGTTGATTTTTTAAAAATATATAATGAATTAAAAAATGTTTGTAAATTTCAGAAAATGCTAATGAATTTTTAGAAATGTTTGGAGATAGAAAAAAGATCAAAAAATTCTATGGGAATTTTCTTTATGGTAACTTTTGATATAAAAAATGAAAATGCTCACAGCAAACACAACACATGTTTTCTTCCTTTATGAAGGTTTAGTTTGTTTAACCTAGGCTGTCACTTTTTTGGGTCGAATCTCACACTAGCAGCAAACCCCCACCCCCCTCACACACACACAAACTATGTTTGGATCCTAGCTTCGTCCCTGGATGTATCCCTAGAAGACGTGAGCTCATCGCTAGAAGCAAGCTAACTTCTTTTCTTTTCAT
Organism: Hordeum marinum; assembly: GCA_022496015.1. Taxonomy (NCBI): domain Eukaryota; kingdom Viridiplantae; phylum Streptophyta; class Magnoliopsida; order Poales; family Poaceae; genus Hordeum; species Hordeum marinum. The sequence continues at coordinate 365,662,867 of CM039673.1, read as the reverse complement.
GAATACGCAATAAACTTGCGTATCATTGCATTGATAAAGGAGATAAAATGTGAAGGTTACATGATTGATCTCCCAAGCACAAGCACATCAGAGATGGTGTGAGAGAGATGAACAAGGGCGTGATGGAAGGGTATGCGCGACCCAGATATTATATACTATGCAATCAACTGGCCAAGCCCCTTGGCCTCGGCGCGCATCAAGACGTTGGCATCATCCTTGATGCAGTCGGAGAGTCCGCAAATTGAGGGGCGATCGGGGAGTCGTGTATGGCGGTAGAGAACCACTCGTGGAACTCACAGTCCGGGCTAGGCAGGGTGGACGTGGAGGATGTCATGCCACACCTGCCATAAGAAAGAGTAGCCAGCAAGTAGGTGTTGCATAGTCTCCGGTTCCTGATCGCACAGCAGGCAGACAAACACATGGGGAAGCCCCTGACATGCTAACCTATCCACCATCAAGCAACGACCCTCGTAGGACAGCCATGTGAAGATCTTGACCCTGAGAGGCGCCCAAGATTTCTAGGTAAGCCGCTAGGCTGGCTTTATTGTCGAGCCTACGAAGAGCGCCTGGTAGCAAGACCGGGCGGAGTACGTGCCTGTTCCAGTCCACCACCAGGATATGCGATCCAGCGCGTCCGAGAGAGCGATGTCACGCAGCTGCGCCTAGAGAAGGACATACTAGACCAAAGCCTCGGGACCCATGGCTCCATGGATGTCGCGGATCCAAGAGCGGTCAAGCATGTCGTCGTAGACGGACCGAGCCGTCGTCGTGAAGGGACCATGGCGTGGATCATAGGGGACACCTCGGTGATGGAGCCGCTGTTGGGGAACGTCGCATGGGAAACAAAAAATTTCCTACGCACATGCAAACCTATCCATGGTGATGAGCATCTACGAGAGGGAGAGTGGATCTACGTACCCTTGTAGATCGCTAAGCGGGAAGCGTTAAGAAACGCGGTTGGTGTAGTCGAACTTCTTCGCGATCCAAATCGCCGAGCGTCCCGCGATCCAATCACGAACCGTCCCGCAAACACATCATGATCCGTCCCGCGAACTCATCACGATCCGTCTCACGATCATGATCACGATGTGTCCCGCAAACTCATCACGATCCGTTCCGTGATCACATCACGAACCGTCTCGCGATCTCGATCACGGTCCTTCCGATCTAGCGCCGAACAGACGGCACCTCCGCGTTCCGCACACGTGCAGCTTGATGACGATCTCCACCGTCTCGATCCAGCGAGAGGAGGTGGAGAGGAGAGAGAGTCCACCGGCAGCGTGACGGCGCTCCCGTGATGGTGGTGGAGCAATTCCGGCAGGGCTTCGCCTAAGCGCTGCAGAAAACCGATCTAGAGGAGAAACTATGCACCGGTGTAACGGGTAACACGTGGCCGGAAATTCTGTCCAAAAACCACCCAATCCACTAGTATATATAGGAGGAGAGGAGAGGAGAGGCAGCCAAGGCCTTTGGGTCGGCCGAAATAGGAGGTGGGAAGCAATCCTACTTCACCTCCAATCCTACTTGGAGTAGGATTGCCTCCTATTGGCTGATTTTCCACTTTTTGCTTTAGGACTTTCTCTCCTGCGCCATGGGCCTTTGTGGCAGTTTTCCCAGCCCACTAAGAGGTGGTTATTCTTCTCCCATATCCCATGGACCTCTTGGGGTCGAAATACCCCTCCCGGAGGCCTCCCGGTACACTACCGGCACTCCCGGTACACTACCGATGAGCCCGAAACTTTTCCGGAAACCAAACTGGGACTTCCTATATATGAATCTTTACCTCCGGACCATTCCGTAGCTCCTCGTGACGTCCGGGATCTCATCCGGGACTCCAAACAAACTTCGTTCACCACCATACATAACTCTACACTACCGAAACGTCACCGAACCTTAAGTGTGCAGACCCTGCGGGTTCGAGAACTATGTAGACATGACCGAGACACCTCTACGGTCAATAACCAATGGCGGGACCTGGACGTCCACATTGGTTCCTACATATTCTACAAAGATCTTTATCGGTCGAACCTCTATGTCAAGGATTCAGTTAATCCCGTATAACGTTCCCTTTGTTCTTCGGTATGTTACTTGCCCGAGATTCGATCTTCGGTATCTCCATACCTAGTTCAACCTCGTTACCGGCAAGTCTCTTTACTCGTTCCGTAATACAAGATCCCGCAACTAACAATTAGTCACATTGCTTGCAAGGCTTATTGTGATGTTGCATTACCGAGTGGGCCCCGAGATACCTCTCCGTCACACGGAGTAACAAATCCCAGTCTCGATCCATGCCAACTCAACAGATACCATCGGAGATACCTGTAGAGCACCTTTATAGTCACCCAGTTACGTTGCGACGTTTGATACACACAAGGCACTCCTCCGATATCTGTGAGCTGCATGATCTCATGGTCATAGGAACATATACTTGACATGCGGAAAACAGTAGCAATAAACTGACATGATCATATGCTGCGTTTGTAGTTTGGGTCTTGTCCATCACATCATTCTCCTAATGATGTGACCCCGTTATCAAATGACATATCATGTCCATGGCTAGGAAACCTTAACCATCCTTTGATCAACGAGCTAGTCCATTAGAGGCATACTAGGGACATGGCTTTGTCTATGTATCGACACATGCATTTAAGTCTCCGATCAATACAATTATAGCATGGATAATAAAAGATTATCATGAACAAGGAAATATGATAATAACTAATTTATTATTGCCTCTAGGGCATATTTCCAACAGTCTCCCACTTGCACTAGAGTCAATAATCTAGTTCACATCACCATGTGATTCGCATTGTTATGAATCTAACACCCAATGAGTTCTGGGGCTCGATCATGCTTTGCATGTGAGAGAGGTCTTATAGTCAACGGGTCTGCGATATTCAGATCCGTGTGTACTTTGCAAATATCTATGTCAAACCGTAAACACTGCTACCACACTCCACTTGGTACTATTTCCAAATGGCTGCTCCACTATACGTATCCAGATTGCTACTACTAGTCATCCGGATAGGTGTTAAAGCTTGCATCGACGTAACTCTTTACGACGAACTCTTTATCACCTCCATAATCAAGAAACATTTCCTTAGTCCTCTGGTTACTAAGGATAATTCTGACCACTGTCCAGTGATCCACTCCTGGACCACTCTTGTACCCCTTGACAGACTCATGGCAAGGCACACACAGGTGCGGTACACAGCATGGCATAATATAGAGCTTATGGCTAAGGCACAGGGGACGACGTTCGTCCTTTCTCTTTCTTCTGCCGTTGTCGAGCTTTGAGTCTCACTCAACTTCACACCTTACAAATCAGACGAGAACTATTTCTCTGGCTGATCCATTTTGAACTCTTTCAAAATCTTGTCAAGGTATGCACTCATTGAAAGTCTCATCAAGCATCTTGATCTATCTCTATAGATTTTGATGCTCAACAATTAGGTAGCTTTATCCAGGTCTTCCTTTGAAAAACACTTTTCAAACAACCTTTTATGCCTTCCAGAAATTCTACATCATTTCCGATCAACAATATGTCAACCACATATACTTATCAGAAACTCTATAGTGCTCCCACTCACTTTATTGCAAATACAAGTTTCTCGTAAACTTTGTATAAACTACAAAAACTTTGATCACCTCATCAAAGTGTATATTCCAACTCCGAGATGCTTGCTTCAGTCCATAGAAGGATCACTGAAGCTTGCTCATCTTTTAGCATCCTTAGGACTGACAAAACCTTCTGGTTGTATCACATACAACCTTTCCTTAAGTAAACCATTAAGGAAACGACGTTTTGACATCCATCTGCCAGATTTCATAATTGAAAATGCAGCAACTGCTAACATAATTCCAACAGACTTTTAGCATCGCTACGAGTGAGAAAGCCTCATCGCAGTCAACTCCTTGAACTTGTCACAAACAACTTTGCAACAAGTCGAGCTTTACAAATGGTGACATTCACCATCAGTGTCTGTCTTCATTCTAAAGGTCCATTTGTACTCAACGACCTGCCGTCTAACGAGCAAGTCTACCAAAGTCTATACTTGATTTTCATACATGGATCATATCTCGGATTTCATGGCCTCTAACCATTTGTCGGAATCCGGGCCCATCATCGCTTCTCCATAGCTCGTAGGTTCATCGTTGTCCAACAACATGATCTCCAACACAGAGTTGTCGTACCACTTAGGAGCAGTACACATCCCTGTCGACCTACGAAGTTTGATAATAACTTGATCCTGAAGCTTCATGATCATCATCATTAACTTCCTCTTCAACTAACGTAGGCTTCACAGAAACATCTTTCTGCGCTGCGCTACTCTCTGGTTGAACAACCTCATCAAGTTCTATCTTCCTCCCACTCAATTCTTTTGAGAGAAACTTTTCCTCGAGAAAGGATCCGTTTTAGTAACAAACACTTTGCACTTGGATCTGAGATAGAAGGTTCACCCAACTGATCTTAGGGTATTCTATGAAGATGCATTTGTCCGCCTTGGGTTCGACCTCATTAGGTGAAAACATTTTCCACACAAGTGTCGCAGCCCCAAGTATTAAGAAATGACAACTTAGGTTTCTATCAAACCATAATTCACATGGTGTCATCTCAACGGATTTAGATGATGCCCTATTTAAAGTGAATGTAGTTGTCTCTAATGCATAACCCCAAAATTATAGCAGTAAAACGACAAGAGACATCATAACACGCACCATGTCCAATAGAGCATAACTATGATGTTCGGACACACCATCACACTATGGTGTTCCAGGTGGCGTTTAGTTGTGAAACAACTTTCACATTGTCTTAAGTTGTATGCCAAACTCGTGACTCAGATATTCACCTCCACGATCATATCGCAGTCATTTTTATCTTCTTGTCACGATGATCTTTAAACTTCACTCTGAATTTGCTTGAACCTTTCAAACGATTCAGACTTGTGTTTCATTAAGTAAATATACACTATATCTACTCAAATCATCAGTGAAGGTAAGAAAATAACGATATCCACTGCACGCTACAAGACTCACTAGATTGCATACATCAACATGTATCATTTCCAATGAATCACTTGCCCGCTCCATCCAACGGGGTCCTTTAGTCATCTTGCCCAAGAGACATGGTTCGCATGCCTCAACCGATTCGAAATCGAATGAGTCCAAATATCCATCACCATGGAGTTTCTTCATGCGCTTTATACCAATATGACATTTTGCGGCAGTGCCACAAGTATGTGGTACTATCATTATTTAACTTTGTATCTTTTGACATCAGTGTTATGAACATGTGTATTACTACGATCAAGATTTCAACAAACCATTCTCACTGGGTGCATGACCATTGAAGGTATTATTCATGTAAACAGAATAACTATTATTCTCTGACTTAAATGAATAACCGTATTGCAACAAACATGATCTAATCATGTTCATGCTCAACGCAAAACACCAAATAACATTTATTTAGGTTCATCACTAATCCTGAAGGTAGAGAGAGCGTGCGATGTTGATCACATCAACCTTGGAAACATTTCCAACACACATCGTCACCTCACCCTTAGCTAGTTCTCCGTTTATTCCGTAGCTTTTATTTCGAGTTACTAACATTTAGCAACCGAACCGGTATCCAATACCCAGGTGCTACTAGGAGTACTAGCAAGGTACACATCAATAACTCATATATCAAATATACTTCTATCGATGTTGCCAACCTTCTTATCTACCAAGTATCTAGGGTTGTTCCGCTTCATCAACCTCTCACCTCATAATAGAAGCACTTAGTCTCGGGTTTGAGTTCAACTTTGGGTTGCTTCACTGGAGCAGCAACTGACTTGCTATCCATGAAGTTTCCCTCCTTGCTCTTGCCCTTTTCGAAACTAGTGGTTTGATTAACCATCAACACTTGACGCTCCTTCTTGATTTCTACCTTCGCGGTGTCAAACATCACGAACAGCTCAGGGATCAATATTCCTATCCCTGGCGTTTTATAGTTCATCACCAAGTTCTAGTAGCTTAGTGACAGTGACTTGGAGAACTATATCAATCACTATCTTATTTGGAAGATCAAATCCCACTTGATTCAAGCGATTGTAGTACCCAGACAATCTGAGTACATGCTCAACAATTGAGCTATTCTCCTTCATCTTACAGACAAAGAATCTTGTTGGAGATCTCATATCTCGCAACACAGGCACGAGCCTGAGATCACAATCTCTGCTCCTAGAACATCTCATATGTTCCATGACGTTCAAAACGTTTTGGAGCCTCAATTCTAAGCCGTAATGCATGACGCACTAAACTATCAAGTAGTCATCAAAACGTGCCTGTCAGATGTTCACAACATCTATAGACGACGCTAGAGGGTGTGGCGCACCGAGCGGTGCATTAAGGACATAAGCCTTCTATGTAGCAATGAGGACAATCCTCAGATCACGGACCCAGTCCGCAATATTGTTACCAACATCTTTCAACTCTATTTCTCTAGGAACATATAAAAATTTAAGGGAGCTACAGCGCGAGCTAGTAATCTACAACATAATTTGCAAAGACACTTTGACTATGTTCATGATAATGAGTTCAATTAATCATATTACTTAAGAACTCCCACTCAAATTGACATCCCTCGGGTCATTCGAGTGATACATGATCCAAATTCACCAACTCAAGTCCGATCATCACGTGAGTTAAGGTGGCTGCAATGGTGAACATCATTATGTTGATCATATCTACTATATGACTCATGTTCGACCTTTCGGTCTTCTTGTGTTCCGAGGCCATGTCTGTACATGCTAGGCTCGTCAAGTTTAACCCGAGTGTTCTGCGCGTGCAAATCTGGCTTGCACCCGTTGTATGTGAACGTAGAACACCAAATCGAGTGTTCTATCACACCCGATCATCACGTGGTGTCTCAACACGACGAACTTTCGCAACGGTGCACACTCGGGGAGAACACAATTTATCCTGAAATTAAGTGAGGGATCACCTTATAATGCTACCGTCGTCCTAAGCAAAACAAGGTGCATAAAAGGACTAACATCACATGCAAATCATAAGTGACATGATATGGCCATGAACTTGTGCTTTTGATCTCCATCTAGAAAGCACCGACATGATCTCCGTCGTCACCAGCATGACTCCATGATCTCCATCATCTTGATCTCCATCAACGTGTCGCCATCGGGGTTGTCACGCCCTGCATGCTTCTACTACTATTGCTACCGTAGCGATAAAGTAAAGCATTACATAGCGCTTAATGATTGACACGCAGGTCATACAATAATTAAAGACAACCCTATGGCTCCTGCCGGTTGCTGTACTCATCGACATGCAAGTCGTGATAATCTATACATCACATGATCATCTCATACATCACATATATCTCATCATGTAATTGGCCATATCACATCACAACATACCCTGCAAAAACAAGTTAGACGTCCTCTAATTGTTGTTGCATATTTTACGTGGCTGCTACGGGTATCTAGCAAGAACGATTCTCACCTACGCATAAACCACAACGGTGATACACTAGTTTGCTTTTCAACCTTCTCAAGGACCGCCTTTGTCGAATCCGATCCAACTAAAGTGAGAGAAACTGTCACCCGCAAGCCATCTAGGCAACAAGTTGCATCGAGGGAACCGGTCTCTCGTAAGCGTACGAGTAATGTTGGTCCAGGCCGCTTCATCTCACAATCCCGCTGAACCAAAATACGACCAATGGAGGAAGCAATCTAAGCATCAACGCCCACAAACCTTTTGTGTTCTACTCGAGATCTCATCGAACCATCAACCTAGCTCATGATGCCACTGTTGGGGAACGTCGCATGGGAAACAAAAATTTTCCTATGCACACGCAAACCTATCCATGGTGATGAGCATCTACGAGAGGGAGAGTGGATCTACGTACCCTTGTAGATTGCTAAGCGGGAAGCGTTAAGAAACGCGGTTGGTGTAGTCGAACTTCTTCGCGATCCAAATCGCCGAGCGTCCCGCGATCCAATCACGAACCGTCCCGCGAACACATCATGATCCGTCCTGCAAAATCATCACGATCCGTCTCACGATCTTGATCATGATCTGTCCCGCGAACTCATCACGATCCGTTCCGTGATCACATCACGAACCGTCTCGTGATCTCGATCACGGTCCTTCCCATCTAGCGCCGAACGGACGGCACCTCCGCGTTCAGCACACGTGCAGCTTGATGACGATCTCCACCGTCTCGATCCAGCAAGAGAAGGTGGAGAGGAGAGAGAGTTCACCGGCAGCGTGACGGCGCTCCGGTGATGGTGGTGGAGCAATTCCGGCAGGGCTTTGCCTAAGAGCTGCAGAAAACCGATCTAGAGGAGAAACTATGCACCGGTGTAACGGGTAGCACGTGGCCGGAAATTCTGTCCAAAAACCACCCAATCCACTAGTATATATAGGAGGAGAGGAGAGGAGAGGCATCCAAGGCCTTTGGGTCGGCCGAAATAGGAGGTGGGAAGCAATCCTACTTCACCTCCAATCCTAGTTGGAGTAGGATTGCCTCCTATTGGCTGATTTTCCACTTTTTGGTTTAGGACTTTCTCTCCTGCGCCATGGGCCTTTGTGGCTGTTTTCCCAGCCCACTAAGGGCTGGTTATTCTTCTCCCACAGCCCATGGACCTCTTGGGGTTGAAATACCCCTCCCGGAGGCCTCCCGGTACACTACCGGCACTCCCGGTACACTACCGATGAGCCCGAAACTTTTCCGGAAACCAAACTGGGACTTCCTATATATGAATCTTTACCTCCGGACCATTCCGTAGCTCCTCGTGCCGTCCGAGATCTCATCCGGGACTCCAAACAAACTTCGGTCACCACCATACATAACTCTACACTACCGAAACGTCACCGAACCTTAAGTGTGCAGACCCTGCGGGTTCGAGAACTATGTAGACATGACCGAGACACCTCTAGGGTCAATAACCAATGGCAGGACCTGGACGTACACATTGGTTCCTACATATTCTACGAAGATCTTTATCGGTCGAACCTCTATGTCAAGGATTCAGTTAATCCCGTATAACGTTCCCTTTGTTCTTCGGTATGTTACTTGCCCGAGATTCGATCGTCGGTATCTCCATACCTAGTTCAACCTCGTTACCGGCAAGTCTCTTTACTCGTTCCGTAATACAAGATCCCGCAACTAACAATTAGTCACATTGCTTGCAAGGCTTATTGTGATGTTGCATTACCGAGTGGGCCCCGAGATACCTCTCCGTCACACGGAGTAACAAATCCCAGTCTCGATCCATGCCAACTCAACAGATACCATCGGAGATACCTGTAGAGCACCTTTATAGTCACCCAGTTACGTTGCGACGTTTGATACACACAGGGCACTCCTCCGATATCTGTGAGTTGCATGATCTCATGGTCATAGGAACATATACTTGACATGTGGAAAACAGTAGCAATAAACTGACATGATCATATGCTACGTTTGTAGTTTGGGTCTTGTCCATCACATCATTCTCCTAATGATGTGACCCCGTTATCAAATGACATATCATGTCCATGGCTAGGAAACCTTAACCATCCTTTGATCAACGAGCTAGTCCATTAGAGGCATACTAGGGACATGGTTTTGTCTATGTATCCACACATGCATTTAAGTCTCCGATCAATACAATTATAGCATGGATAATAAACGATTATCATGAACAAGGAAATATGATAATAACTAATTTATTATTGCCTCTAGGGCATATTTCCAACAGCCGCCATGGATCCAATGATCATCCCTGAATCTGCTGGTGTTATTGTCGTCGAGCTCCCAACTCGTGGATGCCCGAAAGATCGCGAGGACGTCGGGTACGTAGGGGATGCGCAAATCCTGCTAAGACTTGGAGGGGTTCATCTTGCGCAGCCAGAGCCACTTTGCTTGGAGCGCGATCCCGGTGCACTGGATGTTCGGGATGCCCAGGACATCAAAGGCAATAGGGCGACAGACCCGTCCCTACTTGACGAGGTAGTGCCCTCTGTTGGCAGTCTTGCGTCCGTGCCGAAGGAAAGCTCGGACCGGCCGGTTGATCTGGTGCATAATGGAAGGGTGCGATGCCATGGCGATGAGGATGTGTGTCTGCATGGCGCAGAATACGTGCCTCACGAGAGCAAGACGCTCGCCGCAATAAAGCATGGAAGCCCACCAAAGGGAGGGCTTCTTCGCCAGCTTGTCGATGAAGGGCTGGAGCGAGGAAGCGGAGACCTTGAAAATCGTAAGGGGGATACCAAGTTACCACATGGAGAAGTCGAGGATGAGGCACAAGAAGAAGTCGATGATTCAGGCGCGGTGGGGAGAGGAGGACTGGATCGGGATCGCCAAGCACTTCACCAAGTTAGTGTGAAGGCCTGAAGCCTCACTGAAGATCTTGAGCAGTTGGCCGACCGCCCGGAGGTCTGGCTCATCGGGGTGACAGAAAAAGACGACATCGTCGGTGTAGAGGGACAAGATGGAGGCCATGTGTCTTTCGGTGAGGCGCTTCATGACGTCGCGAGATCCATAGCCCTTCTAAACAAAAAGGTTAAGGATGTTGATCACGATGACGAAGAGCATGGGCGAGACGGGGTCGCCCTGGCGAAGCCCCTCGTGGTGGTAGACTGGAGGCCCAGAGGTTTGTTGATGAGCACGTGCATACTAGCGATGGCAAGGAGAATGCACACCCAGTTGATCCAACGCGGACAAAAGCCAAGGTGCCGCATCTCCTCAATCAGGAATGACCAGGAGACCGAGTCGAAGGTGTGCGCGATGTCAAGCTTGAGAAGAACGCGCGGCTTGCGGAGGTTGTGGAGCTGTCGGGCCATTTGCTGGACCAACATGAAATTGTCGTGAATACTACGATCGATGATGAAGGCACTCTAGTTCGCGGAGATCATATCATGAAGACACGGAGAAAGCCGGAAAGAAAGGACCTTGGCGAGCAGCTTGACGATCAGATGGATGAGGCTGATGGGACGGTACTCGAAGAGGTTGGCCGGGGACTTTGGAAGGAGAGTGATGAACGCCTCGTTCAACTTGTGGAACCTACGGCCATCGACTGCATTGCTCCTTTTGTTTTTATACGTCCTTCTTATGCCCATGGTTATGAGATTCTCTTCTAACAAGTGGTATTCCTAGCAGCGTTGAATTGTATGTGCGTATTTTTGTATTGCTCACGAGTTGATGATTTTGTTAATTTAAAACCGAGCTTTTGTTCTAAAAAAAGTGCCACTCGATGAAGAAAGCTCTTGCACATACATTGGGCCATCTTTCTTAAGACTAATGTATGAATTTCTCTTGTAGTATTAACAAGCAGGGAATGAATAGAGTGTCGAATTAGTATTTATTGAAAGAGGAAGATAGACCCCTAAAGAAAAGAGGAAGATAGATCGAACATTCTTTTCCATTAGGCTGGGTGCCTACTTATACAGAGGATTACAGAGGCAATGCGCCAGGACCTGGGACGTGTGCTAACCACGTACTGCATGATCTCCTGGAGTGGTGATCGTGTGTGGAGACAAACAGGGCACACACGCACTCACACATGCACTAGTCTAACACTAGTCTAGCACTAGTCTAACACTTACACTCCTAAAATTGAAGGAAAAGCACCACTGGGCCCCCATCCCCGCTGGCCGTCGCCAGAGGAAGCCACAGGGCAAAGCCCGGCGGCTGACGGCGACGGCAAAGATGCGCGCGGCACACTGTCCTGCTTGCTGCGCTCTCTTCTCCCCTCAGATCCAAATACAGTCCCCCACCCCTCGCCTCTTGCTTTCCGAGCTGCAGCTCCAACGGACGACTGCTAGGCGCGGCTCTGCGGAGCGCGGCTGCGTGGCCGACGCTGGACGCTGCGGTGAGACTTTTTGGCAGTGATGGGTTCCCGCGCAGATCTGTGGGGTCAGTCGTGTGGGAAGGGTGAGGGGTGCGGACGCGGGCGTGCTGGAGCGGGTGTCCTCGTCCTGGCTGCACGCGGCCCTCAGTGGTGGCGCGGTCGCCGGTGTGGCGTCGAGCGTGGCATGGTGGCGTCGGGTGCTGGTGCAGGCGGCCACGTCGCGCGTCCTGTCAGTGGAGCTGTGGGGCGAGGTGGGATTGCAGCGACCACGAATGTGGGCGAGGTGGGATTGGAGCGGCCGGCGCGCCGGCTCCAGTTCTGCAGTGGTGCGTCCGTGCGGATTCGGGGTTGCTATGCCCGGCGAGGGCTCTTGGTGGCGGCTTTGCTCCCGCCCTGCCTGGCCGGAGGCGGCCTGCTCGGTTGGACCGTCGTCCTTTTCTGTCGAGGTTTGTAGTGTGCTTCGGCCGGCGCGGTGCTGATTTGAGTTGCTAGTCTTCCTGAGGCAGTGGCCTTTACGTGGTGTAGGTGGTCCTACCGGTGGTGTGTCTAGCGCTACTCCCTTCCAGATCCGGTATGGCTGTGTGCGTCTTGGGTAGGTTGGATTCGCCTCGATCCGGCCTGTGGTGGTCTGAATCTGACCATGGGCTGCGATGGGACGGCCATGGTCCCTTGTGGTGGTGCAGATCAGCTCCCACCTCACTCAACGGTCCTCGAGAGTGTGTCAGATCAACTTGGGCGAAAGCCTTGCTCCTCTTGGAGCCGGCGACGGCGACGCCTGTGGGCACCGCTAACCTCCTTGGAGGCGTCGTTGTTTTGGTTGTTTTGCACCCTCCTCGTCGAGACCTCGGGGGAAACCCCAGTCCAGGTCCTCTTGGACGGATGATGGCGGCACAACCAGCGTCGCGGCCCTTCTTGAAGGCATCATCTTTGGGGTCAACATGGTTGTTGTGTGGGTGTTGCTTGCTGCTAGAATGTTGTTGGTGGTGGTGCAACTGGTTGGGGTCGACGGTGGTTTGTGTTGCTGTTGTCCTGCTTCCTATGTGTTCGTCTTCGGTGGTGTTCCCTCGTGTCGGCCATGTTGTTATGCATGTTCAAGTTCCTCCCTTGGTGGCCATTGTGTTGCAGTGAGCTTAGTGCTCGTGGTGCTGTCCTGGTTCATCTTTGCTCTTCGATAACGCAAGATGCCTTCCCAACTTGCTAATCTTTCCGAATTCTCATGGCGGAGCCCCCAGTCAAGGTTCGTGTTGTCACTCGTTAGTTGTGGTTGCTCCTGAGTTGTGTCGCGAGGTTCGGTATGCACGCCGGTGCAGTGCGTTAGGTTGCTTGCTTAGTCTTCGTATTGTGATCCTTCGATGACACCCTACATCTACTTGTGCCTCTTTTGATGGTCGTCCTTCGGTCTGCTAGCTAGGTTGGGCCTTGCCCTGGGCTTCCTTTTTCTCATCTCGTGTAATCTTCTTACTTGTATGGTTTTCGGTCCGGTTTTCCTCATAAATTGAATCAACTTATTTAGGTTTTTGATTCAGTTTTCCTTATAAACAGATTCAGCCAAAGCTTAAGAGATGACTCTTGGCTTTGGCAGCTTTTTGAGCAATATATTCAGGTGGGGATTTCTTTCCCCGTTGACCGTTCAAAAAAAAAACTATGTGCCTGAATGTTTCTTTGGCTTCAACCGTAGGAGTGAATGCCGGTGCTTGAAAAGAAGCGACCTCGTGGAAACACTGGCCAGACATTTACCAGGAGGATCTATCCGGTTCGGATGCCAGGTTGAAGCAATTTCTCTCGACGCCGTTACCCGCTGTCCAATCGTCTCAAGCAGCGATGGCTCAACCATCAGAGCAAAGGTACCTACTCCTCTGAACGCTAGCAAAGGATGATGGGTCAAGTAGTGAAAGGCAAACACACGAATATTTTCAGAAACACATCATTTGCGTTATGAACTTATGATATCAACAGGTGGTAATCGGCTGCGATGGAGCAAACTCAGTGGTGGCCAAGTTCTTGGGCCTGAAGCCGCCGAGATCCCTGCCTATGTGGGCAGCACGGTCCATGACCACCATTCCAGAAGGGCACAGCTTCAGGGATCGCTTTCTGAACTTGGTCTCAGAGGGTATAAGCTTTCGGGTCGTACCCATGGATGACAAAACCGTGTACTTCGCTGCAATCCAGTGCCGACCTCCCAGAGGTACGACGATGACGGAAATCAAGATAGTTGTCACAGAGAGTAGTTCACTCTACTCATCTCTTGCGATGTTTTCGGGTTTCAGAGCACACCAACATCAGGGACCCTGCGCTCATCCAGCAGGCGGCGCTGCAGGCAATGCAAGGGTACCCTGAGGACGTCCTCGACGTGGTGCGAAGCTGCGACCTATCATCCATGAGCCTGACGCAGATCTGCTACCGGCCGCCATGGCACCTGGTCTTCCAGCCGTTCCAGGAGGGCACGGTGACTGTCGCCGGCGACGCCATGCACGCCATGGGACCTTTCATCGGGCAGGGTGGCTCGTCCAGCCTGGAGGACGCCATCGTGATCGCCCGGCGCTTGGCCCAGACGGCGTCCGACGACGGCGCCAAGGGCATCGAGAAGGCACTCATGTCGTACGTGAAGGAGAGGAGGGTGAGGATCCTGAGGCTGTCCGTGCAGGCGTTCCTCAACGGACAACTCATTGTCGCGACTTCCAAGCCCATGAAGGTGTTGATCAGAGCTGCCCTGGCGGTTCTCTTCACAGGGAATTCAGACAGGCACAGCGACTTCGACTGTGGTTCTCTCTAGCTAGTACAGTTATGGGATACATCATTCAGACAAGTTTACACGAAACAGTTTCCATTTGTTTGCTGATGCATCACTCTCTTCAATAATATATGGACAATATATATGTACTCCCTCCGTTCCGAAATACAGTACTTGGCGTTGTTTTTTACTAAAGATTACTTTGATACGCGTGAAAATTATGACTCGCCATGGTAAAATTTCCATTGCTGTCAGCAGATTTATCTACTAGTGCAAAATCAGCGACGGGCCGTTAACTTCAGAGATATTTGGTCATGTCCATTTACAGCGTGGATGTGTTGTCAGGTGCTTCTCACACACGCAGGGCATGCATTCGTGCTCATACACACGCACACGTCACACGTGTGCATGCATAGGAACACTGCATGCGGCTCTAGCAGTTGCGATTCGCATGATTGACTTTCTGCACCGTTAACTATTAAACAACTTTGATCTTCTTCAACTCGAATCCAATTTAATCGCTTGATAAGGAAGCTAATCTTTTTAGTAGCATTATTATATTAGGGGAGTTGGGCTACGGTGTCGACACTCTGAATATTCAGATATCACCTACAAAATATAATCGAAATGTTTAAACATGATATATCTTTCGTGTTTTAAAAAAAATACAGGCTAGATCTCATGGAGCTCGGGAGGCAAATTGATGCTCTCCGTACAATAATAACCACATATTGAGGTCGTCATTTTACTGTCTTTATTTATTATACAGGCCGCTCTCTGACAGCTCAACCTGATTCCTTTTTGACTGCCTCACATACTATCATGGCGCTTCTATCGGTAGTTTCACTCACATGACTCTCATCGTTCCTTCTTAGAAATGCATGCTTATGGAAGATCCTTTTAAACCCCAACACCAAGACCCAAGCATATACAAGAACACGACAGGCGCATTCTTGAATGCATGAACTGAGATGTGTGGTACATTGGCAAGGTTAAAATAATGGAGGCTGGAGGCACAAGCTTCCATGGCATGCAAAGTACTTGTGTTTCACCACACAAACACACGCGTACACCTGCAGATTACCAGGAGCAGCAAGCAAATGGCACAGGAAGCAATCAGCCGATGGCGGCAGCAGCAGAAACTAGGCTCCTAGGTAAGAATCAGAGTCGGTTAATTGCTGTAATTTGCAGATCACTCCTGGTCCTAGTCCTACGTGCGTGCGTACGTAAACACCACTACTAATCATTTGCTCGACCGATCCTCACTCAAAGCGCGCGCCCTCTCCTTCCTCTCCGCGCGAATTGTGGAGGTCCTCTGTTGGTTGTTTCTTCTGCGCCACACAAGATCGAGCGAGTCGCTCGCGCGCGCCCCCCGCGCCCGCACGAGCCCCTCATCGGGAGCCTCGCCGCGGAGGCGCGTCACGGTGACGGCCGGGAGTGGATCTCACTCAAGGTGCACGCCCCCATGGAGGAGGAGAGGACGACTCACCGCAGTTCTTGGCTATAGCTCTCGCTAGATAATCCTACCCCTCACATGGAACTCGATTCGCTTATATCATTATTCTCTGACCAATCAGACCATTGATCGTCAATCCGTTACTGCCATGACACTGTTTAAGATCATTGATATTTTCGTTTCGAAGTAAATCCGTTACTAGAAGCTGGATGTAGCCTGTAGATAGATTGCAATTTGCAAAACAGGAGCGCTTGAGTTGAGAAATTCTCATGCATGCTGAAGTTTTAATGACGCATGACGACTGGAATCTATGTGCGCTTTCCTAGTACTAAGGGTACATGATGCATGCATGCAGTGCCGTAGACATGGTTGGGTACGTGCAAGAAGTACTAGAATTCTTAGTTTACAGCATGTGGATGGATGTCAACTAATCCTTCCTATCTAATTAACCCCAGTTAAGGTTTCGGGGAAACTGTGCCTGCATGTGTGTGGCGGGCGATCCCTAGAGAGACTGGTTGTTTTGGGTGCTAGGAACGAAGTCTATGGGCCACATAGGCATAGTTAGTCGCCACCTTGCCCCCTCAGTTGTAAATAACTCCAATGAAAACCTTCCTGAACTGTATGTATGCAGTTCAAAATGTATTACTAGAGTAGAAAACCCCATGATTACTTGGCTGGTTTCACTATAATACTCCCTCCGTTCCTAAATGTAAGTCCTTTTAGATATTCCACTGCGGACTATATGCGAAGTAAAATGAGTGAAATCTACACTCTAAAATATGTCTATATACATTCTTATATAATAAATAGTAAAATATCTAAAAAAACTTATATTTAAAAATGAAGGAACTAATATACTACTGTAATCCTTTGCTGTAATTCATGCATACCCCAGTTGCCACCTGTACTGCACTCCATAGTCAGCCAGGTCAAGGAGTTAAACAAGAACCCAATTCATTTACGATTCTTATTGGATCTTGCCATATCTGCCTCTTTCCTAGTCCTAAAATCCTGTGCATGAGCATGTTCATGAAAATGACACCACGATCCCTATCTCCTAGACGTAGTTAACAATACAACTTTTTAATTTACACATGGAATTTCAAAGAAATTGAGAAGTTGTCAGTTGCATGATTTTTGCTTGTCTTTGATAAACAAGAGTCATTCCACACTCTCAACGTTGGATGCACCACTATGGAAAATTGGTGTTTGCCGAGTTCCACCGTCCTTGCCATGTTTCATTTCACGGTCCCTCAGCAAACCCCATCTTTGAGAGACTCTACAACGCACTCATGCCAGAACTTTTGAAAAGAAAAATACTTGGCAAACAACAAGAAAACACTCGGCTTACATGCCTTTTGTCGAGACCCTGTAGGGTGACACTCATCAATAAAGATGCCACATGCCCCTGCCATCCATGGTTGGCTCTACGACTGTGGAGCCACTTTTGTCGAGTGCCCCTAATGACAACTCGGAAAACATTTTCCATTACCCTTCTCTAAATACGAAAAGTGTTTTTGTCCAGCATTCTGACAAGCCACTCAATAAATTGTTAAGGGTGCTCCCGACACGTTGATCACCTTTTACGAGTGTTTGGCTCAGGCTCTCGGTAAAGGTCTTTAGATGCTCCCATGCTCCCAGCTGCTGACATGTCGCTCCTTTTTCAAGTGCTACACTCGGCAAATATATTTTCTTCGAGTGTGGCACTCGGCAAAGTTGTGTTCATCAGTTTTTTTTTAAATTAATTTTGCAGCCAGACCTACAATGACACATATAATAAATAGAGGCACATATCACAATTCATATGTCATTTGGCACATAACATATCACCAATTGACACATACATCACAAGTTCGATAAATTCACTTGCATCACAAGTTCATTGTCACAAACCGGTTTACAAGTTCGTCACCGGTCTCACAACCATAGTACACAAACATATTTGCCAACACGCTGGTGGTGGTGGAGGAGGAGGAGGGGTAGACGTTTAAGCCTCAAGACAGGAAAACATAATTTACAACTATTTTTGGTGGCATTGCTAGAATGTAAAGACATGGGTATGCAAGGTACAAACCTAGAGTCACGCATCTTAGACGCATTAGTCGTTGGGTGAGTCCATATGGACAAGCTTGAGCCCATGCTCTATACCCGAATCTGACATAGACTGGGATTCGAGGACGTGGAGATTGCACCATTGCATGTTTAGTGGCAGCCACCCTTCTTCCCACCTCTTGTCCTCATGACCAACCCTGGATCAGGTGGATCTGTAGAGGATCACCCTCGGCCCGTGCTTCTCCCGGTACACGACAATGTAGGCAACCATCCTCTCCTTGGTCGAGTCACTACAATATTGCTGACATGACCCCTTTCCCCTATGCTCATATCCCCACACCCGTGTAATGTGTGACATGGGCACCAGATTGTTGTCTCTCCTACAAGAGAAATAATGACGGTTAATAAACTGGTGAACGGTGAACCTAGAGATGGACTTGACGATGGTATTGCACATACAGTTTTTTTGTGGTGAATTGCTTGGACACATGGCGCGCCCCTATGCAGCCACTGTTTTCAAGCCCCGACACTCGCAAAGAGATTGCTATTTTACCGAGTGTCGGTCCTTGGTAACATCTGGTGCCACGGGGCACCCTCTTATACATCGTCCTATGCCAAGTGTTAGGCATCCTAACTCGGCAATAACTGCTGCCACGTGGCAAATGCCATCTCCGTTCATCACCCCTCAAGATTTTATTGCTTCGAGTACCCTTGTGCGACCTTCGACAAAATCTTTGCCGAGTCCTCGAAAAATGGAACTCGACACCCCCTCCCCTCCTTGCCTGAATGGTGTTGGCCGACTTTGTTCAGTGTAACACTCGACAAAGGCTTTGATGAGTGTAAATCGTTGCTTGTCGAGTTCTTCGGGCACTAGGAAAAAAAGTAATTCCAGTAGTGTACATTTCAATTCACCATTTCATGATTTGTTTGGCGACATCATGGTTGATCTTCTCTATGTGTAGCAGTGGTTGAGGTTTATGGGTTGAGTTATGTCCTTCAGTGAGTAACTCCCCCACTCCTAGCTAGCCCAATACCCTTCCCTCGCTTCACTACTTCAGACACCCCGTGTCATCCTATCTCATCGTCACTTCTAGCGGCCTTATTCACCATGTTCTCACATAACTGCATGCACACGAATCCTTCACCATCTCATGTCACCTCTCAATGTTACTCCCTTTGTGATGTGTCTTGAGATTTATCCCACCCTTTCCTGCATAATTCTAGTTATTCTCTTAAGTGATTGTGCATCAAACTCAAGTTGTCAGTAGCATATCTAGGAGTTCAGGTTCTCACATCTATGGCTTATGAGCCTAGCAACCACTAACATTTTGAGTTTTTAGGTGAACTAATTGAAAGCACATTTGCTCCCTTAGTGGTTTTGGTAATTAATAACAATATATAAGTCACTGAACTAATGTTTCCACCAAGTATATTTCAGGAAATGTTCAATGATAGGATTGGCAAAAGGAGAGTATGGACATACCCCAAGATGCAAGGAAATAGGTTGGCCAAGCTTCAAGCAAAAGGACTCTACATTTTATATTTGTGAGAAATCACTTTGAGTCCATAGGAAAGCCAATACTATTAAAAGGGGGTAAGGTTTTATTGGTGAACAATATGCTCAAACGTGCACAAGTGATAGTCGCCAAAAACATCCACAAACTCTCCCACCAAAGTCTGTTCTATACCTAACACTCAAAATCGGTGCAACCAACTTTCCCATACCGATGCCACCGATTCCAGAACCTAGACAGACTCAGCCAAACCCTAGCCACTTCGGTGCAACCGATTCCATACCGGTTCCATCGAGTTTAGGTTGCCAACTTTCTGTTACACAAATTCACATTTTTGGTCCCACCAGAATGTTGGATCAGCGTCACCGAGATTGGAAATCTGACCATTGGTCACCTTATCGGTACAATCGAGTTTCCTATATTGGTCTCACCGAGATTCAAAAGTTGCCACCTTTTGGTCATTTCCGTACCATCGAGATTAACACATCGGTGTCACCGAGTTGGTCATTTTGTGTGTAATGGTTGGATTTTTGGGGATGCCTATATATACCCCTTCACCACCACCTACTCGAAAGAGAAGCACTCAGAACTATTCCATACCTATCCTATCAGATTTTCTAAGAGAGAACCACCTACCCTTGTGTTGAGGTCAAGATCTTCCACTCCAATCATATGGATCTTGATCTCTAACCTCCCCAAGTAGCTTTCCACCAATCCCATCTCTTCCACCATGCCAAATTTGTGAGAGAGTGATTGGGTGCTGAGGAGTCTATCATCTTGAAGCACAAGAGCAAGGAGTTCATCGTCATTACCGAGACTATTACCTTTTGGAGGGTGGGGCCTCCTGATTGGTTAGGTGTCACTTGGGAGCCTCCTACTTCATGTTGTGGAGTGAACCAAGAAGTTTGTAAGGTTAAGGAGATCACCTACTTCGTGAAGATCTACCCATAGTGAGGCTAGTCCTTCATGGACGAAAGCTGTTATGGAATAGTCAAGGTTGCTACTTCGTGGACCCTTTTGGGTGGAGCCCTCCGTGGACTCTCGCGACCGTTACCCTTCGTGGGTTGAAGACTCCATAAACGTGGATATACGATAGCGCCACCTATCGGAACCACGGGAAAATCATCGTGTCTACAACTGTGTTTGATCTTCCTACCCTATCCCTTCTATACATGCTTGTTGTTACTTTCCGCTGCTATATACTCTTAGACTTGCATGTGTAGGGTGTACTTGACTTGCCATGAAATGCTAAAAACTGTCAACCCTAAAACTTGGTATAGGCAAAACTTTTATTTGGTCAAGTAGTCTAATCACCCCCCTCTAGACATACTTTTGGTCCTACAATAGGAGATGCATGCATGAGCTTAGTAATGCATTGAGTAGTTTTGGTATGCTTATGCACTAGGACAAAGTTAAGAGCACTAAAGCAAACAACTGGTGAAAGTTAGAGTGGAAGCTCTTAGAGATATTCCTGCTAGTGTGGTTATCGAAGAAGGAAGTGACTTCTATACATGCTTGTTGTTACTTTCCGCTGCTATATACTCTTAGACTTGCATGTGTAGGGTGTACTTAACTTGCCATGAAATGCTAAAAACTGCCAACCCTAAAAATTGGTATAGGCAAAACTTTTATTTGGTCAAGTAGTCTAATCACCCCCCCTCTAGACATACTTTCGGTCCTACAAGTGGTATCAGAGCTTTCGTCTCCATTGCTTGGGTCTCACAACCTAGGAGAGTATGGCGTCTAGTGAGGGAAGTTATCACCATAGAGGTCCATACTTTGATGGCACTAATTTTGCTAGTTGGAAGCACAAAATGAAAATGCATATTCGTGGTCATAACCCCGTCGTTTGGGCTGTTGTTCATGTTGGCTTGCAAGGTGAGTTCTTTGCGGATGGACGGGAATCGGATCGTGAAGCGACCGCGGATGAGTTAAAGATGTTGCAACTCAATGCTCAAGCATGCGACATCCTCTTCAACTGCTTATGCCCCGAAGAATTCAACAAAATCAGTCGTCTTGAGAATGCAAAAGAGATTTGGGATACTTTGGTTGATATGCACGAAGGAACCGAGTCCGTGAGAGAATCCAAGTTACATGTTCTTCAAGGTCAGTTTGACAAGTTCAAGATGAAGGATGGTGAAGGAGTCGTAGATATGTACTCCAGGCTAGAACTCATCACCAATGAGATTGCCGGCTTAGGAAGCGAAGAAATGACCGACAAATTCATCATCAAGAAGATACTTAGAGCTTTGGATGAGAGATACGACACCGTGTGCACATTGATCCAAATGATGCCAAACTACAAATATCTCAAGCCTACGGAAGTCATTGGAAGGATTGTTGCTCATGAGATGACTCTCAAAGATAAGGAAGAACTTCATCACAAGTCTAGTGGCACTTACAAAGCCACAAGTGATGCTCCCGCAACTTCAAGCAACAACCTTGTCACCAATGAAGAGATAAGCCTTATGGTCAAGAAATTCAACAAGTTCTACAAGAATAGAGGCAAAGAAAGAAACTCCAACTCAAGATATGAAGAGAAGCGTTCGTCAAGTCGTGACCAAAATTGCTACAAGTGTGGGAAGCCCGGACACTACTCAAATGAGTGCACGGCTCCCTACAAAAGAAGAGAAGAGTCACCTCGAAGCCGAAGCTCAAGGAATGAATCACCACAAAGAGAGAGAAGGAGTAGAGATGATCGTTATGAACGAAGACACTCAAGGAGAAATAGAGATTCGGAGAAGAAGGACAAGTACACCAAGAGCTACACATGAAGAAAACATCAAGATCATGTTGGTGAATGGGTTTCCGGCTCCGACTCCGATAACAACTCTGAGAGAAGCTATCACTTCGACTCCGACTATAGTCAAGATGATGGTGTTGCCGGAATTGCTCTAGTGACTACCAACTCCTACGATCTATTTGATTCACCAAACGAAGGGAGTGGAAGTTGCTTCACGGCTAAAGGCCCCAAGGTATCACACCTCGAGTATCTTGATTTTGATAGTGATGAAGATGATTTTCTTTGTGATGATAACTTGCTTTGTGATAAAACTAGTGATGTTGATCAAAATGAACTTGATAATTCTCATGCTAGTCAAGATGAGTCATTTGATGATGATAAGATGAAAATAGAACAACTAACTAAAGAACTAAACACTCTTAAGTTAGCTCATGAATCTACTCTCGAAGATCATAGAGAGCTTGTGAGAACTCATGAGAAGCTGTGCTCCGAGAAGCTCAACTTGGAGCAAGAGCATGAGTTTCTCAAAGCCATCAATGACGATCTCTGAAATAAGACTTCACCTTATCTAGCCAAACGACTACTCCTGTCTACTTTCATGCCTCAAGTTAAAACTAAGCAATCTAGTAACAAAGGCACGAAAGGTTCTTCATCTAGTAGCAACAATAAAAATGCTAAACCCAATGATGTTGCTTCTAGTAGTTCTATTGATTCCACTAATGATGATTCTCTTAGCCAAGTTACACTTGAGCAAGAAAATGCTTTCTTGAAAGGAATTATAGAAAAAGGTATCTACAAGAGTCTTGCCGGATGTAAGCAATTTGAGGAAATTGTACGCAAGCACGGAGGATACCGGAAGAATCGTGGTGTTGGCTACTTCAACGCTAATGGAGTTGAATTGGAAGTAGGTCAATATCCCAAGCCCAAGTTTGTTCCTCAAAAGGAGAAGTATGAAAATACTCTCCCCAAGGGGACAAACACTCAAGATGACCTTCCACCACAAGACCACAATCTCAAGGGCAAGAACAAGCTTCAAGAGGACATTGACTCATATGAAGATGAACCCCTAGCTTTGGTGGAGTGGGTTCCCAATGCTACTTCAAGCTCAACTACTACAAAGGCTACTTCAACACCAAGGATCCCCATCAACTTGATGTGGGTCCCCAAGAAATAAGTTCTTGAGGGTGACTCCGTCAATGAAATTCACTCACATTCATTATTGGCAAGAACTTTTTGCACTCAACATCAACTCAATGCAATAGTTCAGGGAGTCACACATTCCCTCAAAGGTAAGCAAGGGATAAGGTAATCAACTAATCAATGGACATCATAACATATGCTTTGCACTCCATGTCCATAGATATCCTTGTATGTGTTTCTTGTGTGTTGGGACTAACCCATGTAGGTGAGAGGAGTAAGGAAACAACAATGATGCTCCCAACTCTTGGTGATCTTCATCAACATTGAGCATCCACAACTACCTCACCAACATGAAGTCTTCATCGACAAAACCCAAGGTTAGTTTATCCCTCTTATGGGGGATTGTTGGAAATATGCCCTAGAGGCAATAAATAAAGTGTTTATTATTATATTTCCTTGTTCATGATAATCGTTTATTATCCATGCTATAATTGTATTGATTGGAAACACATTACATGTGTGGGTAAATAGACAAGACTATGTCCCTAGTACGCCTCTAGTGAACTAGCTCGTTGATCAAAGATGGTCAAGGTTTCCTATCCATTGACATGTGATGTCATTTGATAATGGGATCACATCATTAGAAGAATGATGTGATGGACAAGACCCAAACTGCAAATGTAGCATATGATCGTGTTAGTTTATTGCTACTGTTTTCTGCATGTCAAGTATATGTTCCTATGACCATGAGATCATGCAACTCACGGACACCGGAGGAGTGCCTTGTGTGTATCAAATGTCGCAACGTAACTGGGTGACTATAAAGGTGCTCCACAGGTATCTCCGAGGGTGTCTGTTGAGTTGGCATGGATCAAGACTGGGATTTGTTACTCCGTCTAACGGAGAGGTATCTTAGGGCCCACTGGGTAATACAACATCACAATAAGCCTTGCAAGCAATGTGAGTAAGTTTTAGTCATGGGATCTTGTATTATAGAACAAGTAAAGAGACTTGCCAGTAATGAGGTTGAACTAGGTATGAAGATACCGACGATCGAATCTCGGGCAAGTAACATACCGAAGAACAAAGGGAACATTATACGGGATTAACTGAATCCTTGACATAGATGTTTGATCGATAAAGATCTTCATAGAATATGTAGGAACCAATATGGGCATCCAGGTCCCGCTATTGGTTATTGACCATAGAGGTGTCTCGGTCATATCTACATAGTTCTCGAACCCGCAGGGTCTGCACACTTAAGGTTCGGTGACATTTCGGTAGTATAGAGCTATGTATGGTGGTGACCGAAGGTTGTTCAGAGTCACGGATGAGATCCCATACGTCACGAGGAGCTCTGGAATGGTCCGGAGGTAAAGATTGATATATAGGAAGTCCTATTTTGGTCGCTAGAGAAGTTTTGGGCTCATCGGTAGTGTACCGGGAGTGCCGGTAGTGTACCGGGAGACCATCAGGAGGGGTATTTCGACCCAAGAGGCTACATGGGCTGTGTGAGAGTAAATACCAGCCCTTTGTGGTCTGGTGGAAGTCCCACACAAGGCCAATGTGGCTGGGAAGAAAAGCCCATAGGGAAAAAGGTGGGAAATGGCCAAAAAAGGAGGAATCCTAGTCCTACTAGGATTGGAGGAGTCCTCCTATCCTCCCCACTTCGGCCGAACCAAGGAGGCTTGGCCCTTGCTCCAAGTTCTCTCCTCCCTCCCTCTTATATATACTGGAGGTTTTAGGGTTTTCGGACATAATTTTTAGCCACGTGCTACCCGTTCCTCTAGTGCATAGTTTCTCCTCTAGATCGGATTTCTGTAGTGCTTAGGCGAAGCCCTGCCGGAATAGCTCCACCACCAACGCTGGAGTGCCGTCACGCTACCGGAGAACTCTTATTACTCTTCGCTCCCTCTTGCTAGATCAAGACAGCGGAGATCATCATCAAGCCGTACGTGTGCTGAACGCGGAGGTGCCGTCCGTTCGGCGCTAGATCGGAAGGACCGTGATCGAGTTCGCGGGACGAATCGTGATCAAGTTCGCGGGATGGATCATGATTGGATCGCAGGACGGATCGTGATTGGATCGTGGGACGCTCAGCGATTTGGATCGCGAAGACATTCGACTACACCAACCGCGTTTCTTAACGCTTCCCGCTTAGCGATCTACAAGGGTACGTAGATCCACTCTCCCTCTCGTAGATGCTCATCACCATGGATAGGTCTTGCGTGAACGTAGGATTTTTTTTGTTTCCCATGCAACGTTCCCCAATAGTGGCATCATGAGATAGGTCTATGTGTAGATGAGATCTCGAGTAGAACACAAAGAGTTTGTGGGTGTTGATGCTTAAATTGCTTACTCCCTTGGTCGTTTTTTGGTTCAGCGGTATCGTGAGATGAAGCGGCCCGGACCAACATTACTCGTACGCTTACAAGAGACTGGTTCCCTCAACCGCAACTTGTTGCATAGATGGCTTGCGGGTGCCAGTTTCTCTCACTTTAGTTGGACCGGATTCGACAAAGGCGGTCCTTGAGAAGGTTGCAAACCAACTAGTGTACCACCATTGTGGTTTTTGCGTAGATGAGAATTGTTCTTTGTAGATACCTGTAGCAGCCACGTAAAACATGCAACAACAATTAGAGGACGTCTAACTTATTTTTGCAGGGTATGTTGTGATGTGATGTGGCCAATTACATGATGTGATATATGTGATGTATGATATGATCATGTGATGTATAGATTATCACGACTTGCATGTCGATGAGTACGACAACTGGCAGGAGTCATAGAGTTGTCTTTAATTATTGTATGACCTGTGTGTCAATCATTAAGCTCCATGTGATGCTTTAGTTTATCGCTAAATAGTAGCAATAGTAGTAGAAGCATGTTGGGCACGACAACCCCGATGGTGACACATTGATGGAGATCAAGATGATGGAGATCATGGTGTCATGCCGGTGACGACGGAGATCATGTCGGTGCTTTCTAGATGGAATTCAAAAGCACAAGTTCATGGCCATATCATGTCACTTATGATCTGCATGTGATGTTAATCCTTGTATGCACCTTGTTTTGCTTAGGATGATGGTAGCATGATAAGGTGATCCCTCACATAAATTTCAAGATGAATTGTGTTCTCCCCAAGTGTGCACCGTTGCGAAAGTTCATCGTGTTGAGACACCACGTGATGATCGGGTGTGATAGACTCTACGTTCACATACAACGGGTGCAAGCCAGTGTTGCACGTGCAGAACACTCCGGTCAAACTTGACGAGCCTAGCATGTACAGACATGGCCTCGAAACACAAGAGACCGAAAGGTCGAACATGAGTCATATAGTAGATATGATCAACATAATGATGTTCACCATTGAAACCACCTCAACTCACGTGATGATTGGACTTGAGTTGGTGAATTTGGATCATGTGACACTCAGATCACCTGAGGGATGTCAATTTGAGTGGGAGCTTTAGTAATTTGATTAACTAAACTCATTATCTTGAACAATAGTCTAAGTAACCTTTGCATATTATGTTGTAGATCAATGGCTCGCGTAGTAGCACCCCTGAATTTTAATGCGTTCCTATAGAAAGCTAAGTTGAAAGATGATGGATGTAACTTTGTTGAATGGGCCCGAAATCTGAGGATTATCCTCACGGCTTCCCAAAAATCATACGTCCTTGATGCACCGCTTGGTGACCAACCAGAAGACATGACCTCCGAAGACGTTAAGAACACTTGGGAGGCACGTTTTGGAGATTACTCAATAGTTCAGTGTGCAATATTGTATGGCTTAGAACCAGGACTTCAAAGACGTTTTGAACGTCATGGAGCATATGAGATGTTCTAGGGGTTGAAGTTTATCTTTCAGAAGAATGCCCGAATCGAGAGGTATGAGACCTCCGATAAGTTCTATGCTTGCAAGATGGAGGAGAACGGGTCTATCAGTGAACATATACTCAGAATGTCTAGGTATTCGACTCGTCTAGCGGAGTTGGGAATTCCCCTTCCGCCAGAGGCGATCACTGACAGAGTTCTTCAATCACTGCCACCTAGTTACAAGAGCTTTGTGATGAACTATAACATGCATGGGATGAACAAGTCAGTCGCTGAGCTGTTTGCGATGCTAAAAGTCGCTGAGTTTGAAATCTAGAAAGAACATCAAGTGTTGATGGTCAATAAAACCACTAGTTTCAAGAAGAATGGCAAGGGCAAGGGCAAGAAGGGTAAAACCAAGAAGGATGGCAAAGCAGTTGCTTCTCCTGTAAAGAAGCCCAAGCATGGACCTAAGCTAGAAAGTGAGTGCTTTCATTGCAAGGGAACTGGTTACTGGAAGCGGAACTGCCCCAAGTACTTGGCTGACAAGAAGGCGGCCAACAAAAAACAAGGTATATATGATATACATGTTATTGATGTGTACCTTACTAGCTCTCGTTGTAGTGCCTGGGTATTTGATACCGGTTCGGTTGCTCACATTTGAAACTCAAAACAGGAACTACGGAATAGATGAAGGCTGGCAGAGGATGAAGTGACGATGCACGTGGGAAATGGTTCCAAGGTTGATGTGATCGCCATCGGCACGCTCTCTCTTCGATTACCATCGGGATTAGTGATGAACCTGAATAATTGTTATTTAGTGCCTTCATTAAGCATGAACATTATATCTGGATCTTGTTTATTGCGAGACGGTTACTCATTTAAATCAGAGAATAAAGGTTGTTCTATTTATATGAGTAATATCTTTTATGGTCATGCACCCAATGTGAGGGGTTTATTCATATTGAATCTTGATAATGATGACACACATGTTCATAACATTGATGCCAAAAGATGTAGAGTTGATAATGATAGTACCACTTTCTTGTGGCATTGCCGTTTAGGTCATATTGGTGTAAAACGCATGAGAAAGCTCCATGATGATGGACTTTTGGGGTCACTTGATTTTGAATCACTTGACACATGTGAACCATGCCTCATGGGCAAGATGACTAAAACACCGTTCTCTGGAACAATGGAACGGGCAAGTGACTTATTGGAAATCATACATACTGATGTGTGTGGTCCAATGAATGTTACAACGCGTGGTGGATATCATTATTTTCTCATCTTCACTGATGACTTAAGTAGATATGGGTATATTTACTTAATGAAACACAAGTCTGAAACGTTTGAAAAGTTGAAGCAATTTTAGAGTGAAGTTGAGAATCATTGTAACAAGAAGATTAAATTCATGCGATCTGATCGAGGAGGTGAATATCTGAGTTATGAGTTTGGCAGTCACTTAAGACAGTGTGGAATTGTTTCACAGTTGACACCGCCTGGAACACCACAACGTAATGGTGTGTCCGAACATCGTAATCGAACCTTATTAGATATGGTGTGTTCTATGATGTCTCTTGCTGATTTGCCACTATCGTTTTGGGGTTATGCATTACAGACAACTGCATTCACTTTAAATAGGGCACCATCGAAATCCGTTGAGATGACGCCATATGAACTATGGTTTGGCAAGAGGCCAAAATTGTCATTTCTTAAAGTTTGGGGATGTGATGCTTATGTCAAAAAGCTTCAGCCTGAAAAGCTGGAACCCAAAGCAGAGAAATGCGTCTTCATAGGATACCCGAAGGAGATAGTCGGGTATACCTTCTATCTCAGATCCGAAGGAAAAATGTTTGTCGCTAAGAATGGAACATTTCTTGAGAAAGAGTTTCTCTCGAAAGAATTGAGTGGGAGGAAAATAGAGCTTGAGGTTATTGAACCTTTACTTCAACCAGAAAGTAGCGCAGCGCAGAAAGATGTTTCTGTGGAACCTACAACGGTAGAAGAGGAAGTTAATGATGATGATCATGAAGCTTCGGATCAAGCTACTATTGAACCTCGTAGATTGACAAGGGCGTTTACTACTCCTGAGTGGTACGACAACCCTGTCTTGGAGGTCATGTTGTTGGACAACAATGAACCTACGAGCTATGGAGGAGCAGTGATGGGCACGGATTCCGACAAATGGTTAGAGGCCATGAAATCCGAGATGGGATCCATGTACGAAAACAAAGTATGGACTTTGGAAGTATTACCTGAAGGGCGAAAGGCCATTTAGAACAAATGCATCTTTAAGAAGAAGACAGACACAGACGGTAATGTCACCGTCTATAAAGCTCGACTTGCGGCAAAGGGTTTTTCACAAGTTCAAGGAGTTTACTACGATGAGACATTCTCACCCGTCGCGATGCTTAAGTCTGTCAGAATCATGTTGGCAATAGCTGCTTATTTTGATTATGAAATTTGGCAGATGGATGTCAAAACAGCGTTCCTCAACGGTTTCCTTGAGGAAGAGTTGTATATGATGCAACCATAAGGTTTAGTCGATCCAGAGAATGCTGACAAAGTTTGCAAACCCCAGCGGTCCATTTATGGGCTGGTGCAAGCATCTTGGAGTTGGAATAAGTGCTTTGATGGGGTGATCAAAGCGTTTGAGTTTGTACAAGTTTATGGAGAAGCTTGTATTTACAAGAAAGTGAGTGGGAGCTCTATAACGTTTCTAGTATTATATGTGGATGACGTATTGATGATTGGAAATGATATAGAAATGTTGTAAAGCGTAAAGGAATATTTGAACAAGAGTTTTTCAATGAAGGACCTAGGAGAAGCTGCTTTCATATTAGGCATTAAGATCTATAGAGATAGATCGAGACGCTTAATAGCACTTTCACAGAGCACATACCTTGATAAAGTTTTGAAGAAGTTCAAAAATGTATCAGTCCAAGAAGGAGTTCTTGCCCGTGTTACAAGGTGTGAAATTGAGTAAGACTCAATGCCTAGTGACTGCAGAAGATAGAGAAAAGATGAGTGTCATCCCCTATGCTTCAGCCATAGGCTCTATCATGTATGCAATGCTGTGCACAAGACCCGATATCATCCTTGCCATAAGTATGGCCGGAAGGTTTCAAAGTGATCCTGGAATGGAACACTGGGCAGCGGTCAAGAATATCCTTAAGTACCTGAAAAGGATTAAGGAAATGTTTCTCATTTATGGAGGTGATGAAGAGCTCGTCGTAAAGGGTTACGTCGATGCAAGCTTTGACATCGATCCGGATGACTCTAAGTCACAAACCGGATACATATTTGTTCTCATCAGGGGAGCGGTAAGCTGGTGCAGTTCCAAGCAAAGCATGGTAGCCGATTCTACGTGCGAAGCGGAGTACATCGCAACCTCTAAGGCAACGAAGGAAGGTGTCTAGATGAAGCAGTTTATGACAGATCTTGGAGTAGTGCCCAATGCACTGAATCCAATGAACCTGTTCTGTGACAACACTGGTGCCATTGCTCTGGCCAAGGAACCAAGGTTTCACAAGAGGACGAGACACATAAAGCGATGCTTCAATTCCATCCGCGTTACATCGAGGAGAAGGACATAAATATTTGCAAAGTGCACACGGATCTGAATGTTGCAGACCCGTTGACTAAACCTCTTCCAAGGGCTAAACATGATCAACACCAGAACTGCATGGGTGTTTGATTCATTACAATGTAAATCACATAGTGATGTGAGCTAGATTATTGACTCTAGTGCAAGTGGAAGATTTTTGGAAATATGCCCTAGAGGTAATAAATAAAGTGTTTATTATTATATTTCCTTGTTCATGATAATCGTTTATTATCCATGCTATAATTGTATTGATTGGAAACACATTACATGTGTGGGTAAATAGACAACACTATGTCCCTAGTATGCCTCTAGTGAACTAGCTCGTTGATAAAAGATGGTCAAGGTTTCCTAGCCATTGACATGTGATGTCATTTGATAACGTGATCACATCATTAGAAGAATGATGTGATGGACAAGACCCAAACTACAAACGTAGCATATGATCATGTCAGTTTATTGCTACTGTTTTCTGTATGTCAAGTATATGTTCCTATGACCATGAAATCATGCAAATCACGGACACTGGAGGAGTGCCTTGTGTGTATCAAACATCGCAACGTAACTGGGTGACTATAAAGGTGCTCTACAGGTATCTTCGAGGGTGTCTGTTGAGTTGGCATGGATCAAGACTAGGATTTGTTACTCCGTCTAACAAAGAGGTATCTCAGGGCCCACTCGGTAATACAAAATCACAATAAGCCTTGCAAGCAATGTGACTAAGTGTTAGTCACAGGATCTTGTATTACTGAACGAGTAAAGAGACTTGCCGGTAACGAGGTTGAACTAGGTATGGAGATACCGACGATCGAATCTCTGGCAAGTAACATACCAAAGAACAAAGGGAACATTATACGGGATTAACTAAATCCTTGACATAGAGGTTCGACCGATAAAGATCTTCGTAGAATATGTAGGAACCAATATGGGCATCCAGGTCCGGCTATTGGTTATTGACCATAGAGGTGTCTCGGTCATGTCTACATAGTTCTCGAACCCGCAGGGTCCGCACACTTAAGGTTCGGTGACATTTTAGTAGTATAGAGGTATGTATGGTGGTGACCGAAGGTTGTTCGGAGTCCCGTATGAGATCTCGGACATCATGAGGAGCTCTAGAATGGTCCGGAGGTAAAGATTGATATATAGGAAGTCCTATTTTGGTCACCGGAAAAGTTTTGGGCTCATCAGTAGTGTACCGAGAGTGCCGGTAGTGTACCGGGAGATCATCGGGAGGGGTATTTCGACCCAAGAAGCTACATGGGCTGTGGGAGAGTAAATACCAGCCCTTTGTGGGCTGGTGGAAGTCCCACACAAGGCCCATGCGTCTGGGAAGAAAAGCCCATAGGGAAAAAGGTGGAAAAAGGCCAAAAAAAGGAGGAATCCTAGTCCTACTAGGATTGGAGGAGGAGTCCTCCTCTCCTCCCCACTTCGACGGAACCAAGGAGGCTTGGCCCTTTCTCCAAGTCCTCTCCTCCCTCTTATATATACTGGAGGTTTTAGGGTTTTTGGACAGAATTTTTAGCCACGTGTTGGCCGTTCCTCCAGTGCATAGTTTCTCCTCTAGATCGGATTTCTGCAGTGCTTAGGCGAAGCCCTGCCGGAATAGCTCCACCACCATCGCCGGAGCACCGTCACGTAGCCGGAGAACTCTTCTTCCTCTCCGCTCCCTCTTGCTGGATCAAGACGGTGGAGATCGTCATCAAGCCGTACGTGTGCTGAACGCGGAGGTGCCGTCCGTTCGGCGCTAGATCCGAAGGACCGTGATCGAGTTCACGGGACGGATCATGATCAAGTTCGCAGGGCGGATCATGATTGGATCACAGGACGAATCGTGATTGGATCGCGGGACGCTCGGCGATTTGGATCGCAAAGACATTCGACTACACCAACCGCGTTTCTTAACGCTTCCCGCTTAGCGATCTACAAGGGTACGTAGATCCACTCTCCCTCTCGTAGATGCTCATCACCATGGATAGGTCTTGCGTGAACGTAGGAATTTTTTCCCATGCAATGTTCCCCAACAGGGATGTCACATCAAGGGGGAGCTTTACTCTAAGACTTGAGTCAAAGCATCTCTTAGCACGTGACACCATTAAATGCTTTATGTAAAAGTGGTAAATCCACTTGTGCTTAAACAATGGGTATGACCTATGATCAAGTACTCTTACTTGGCTCGTAAGTCAAATACTCATATATATATGACTTCGTCATCGCCCAAGTGCTTGTTAGATGCTAGTGTGTTTGTGCACGTTTATCATGATTTCTTTTGACATCTTATTGTGTGAGCATGTTGGTCTGCATTTATTTTCTGATTCGAGGACATCCAATTGTTGCTATTTGGTTATTGATTTTCTCTTTTGCCAATTGGATGGACAAGAATCCCTAGGACCACTCTATAGCTATCTATGCTTTCTCACCTCATATTCCATTCATGCTACATCA
The DNA here is from genome assembly GCA_022496015.1 of Hordeum marinum. Classification (NCBI taxonomy): domain Eukaryota; kingdom Viridiplantae; phylum Streptophyta; class Magnoliopsida; order Poales; family Poaceae; genus Hordeum; species Hordeum marinum. The sequence continues at coordinate 365,629,526 of CM039673.1, read as the reverse complement.
CAAAATTTGAACAAGTGCTTTTCGATCCCTCTATGTGTGGAGCACTCGGAGTTCCGTATCGACAAGGACTAACAATTAAAACCTCCCAAGTGCATCTCAGTGGAACCAACCCCACAATCTCGGCCTCACCAAATGCCTAGGGTTGATCTGTCTTTCAATCTCGGTACTGCCGATTTCATATTCTCAGTTACACCGAGTTTCCCTGTCAGCTGACAGTTGTGGAATTCGGTGACACCAAAAACATAAAATCGGTATCACCGATAGTGGAGGGTATATATGCTATGGACCCCGACGGTTTGAAATACTATCTTCAAATGTCGCACCTTAGAACCCTAAGATGTCGCCTCGAGACCCCTGGTCATCGCACTTGTCTTCCTGCACTCCTCTGCCGCTAGGAATCGCCGCCGTCGATGAAATCTGCTCCCTCGTCGCCGCCGTAGAGGATCCGCGCCTAGCTAGGGTACGGATTTGATCTCTAGTGCGCTCCCCATCCGATTCTTGCGCATTAGATACTTGTTAATCATCTTTGCACCCTTTTCTCATATATCCATCCACTTAAAACTCCAAAATCTCAAGTTAGATGGATTTTCTAGGGTTTTGCCATCCGCCCGATAAATCTCGGAGGAACCGAAACGAAAATATCGGTCTCACCGATATGCTTTTCAGTGAGGTTGAGAACTGACTCGGTGGAACCGAGTAGCTCTTTTCGGTCCGACCGAAAAGGCTGCCAAGTTCCTGTTAAAGAGTTAGTTTGTCTCGGCCCCACCGAAAATTTCTTTTTGACTACATCAATATCTATTTGACAGATTGCAAAACTTTTTGAAAATTCAGTGCTCAAATTTCAAAAACCAGCCTCATTTTGTGATGACTCATCTTCTTGTGCTGTCCTATACTCTATTCACAGGGTCAGTATGTAAGGCTGAGAAGACAGTCAGAATTTGCCGGAGCAGGGAGTTGATATGAGTTCTGGAACAAGCCCAAAAGCCAGTTCTTTCTCAGATCCAGGCACCTCCAGCTCTCATGGGTTGCCCAAGGCTGCCACCAGAACCAAGAAAAAGCTCAACTCAGATGAAGAGGATTCAGACTTCATCCCTGAGGAAGATTCTTGCTAAGAAGCAAGATAAAGCTGCTAAGAAGTCTGCTACTGAAGCCACTTCTTCCAGGAGAGTTGTCAGCAAGATCTATGCACCTACTTCAACCTTCAAGGCTCATGAGACTGCCAGAGCCACTATTTCAATTGAGGTCCCAAGAAAGCTATGCCTAAGAAGGCAGGGGAGAAAAAGTCCAGGAAGAGGATTATTCATGTGACTGGCAGGCCTACCATGTATGAAGATCCAGAGGAAGCAACTGGTGCTGCTGCTGAGGAAGAGGAGGATGAGCCAGCTACAAAGGCTCCTCCCAAGAAGAAGGCCAAGAAGCTTATGGCTGATGCTATGCCAAAGACTGACACATCCAAGAAGCCTGCTGCTGAGAAGCCTAAGAGGAGATCCAGGCAGATTCTAGCTTCTGAGAAGAACAAAGGAACTACTTCCAGAGTTGAAGTTGATGATGACTTGACAACTTTGATGAAGCTCAGACCACACCTTCCGGTACACAATGCCAGCTACCCACTAGCTGAAGATATGAAGAAGAGGACGGATTCAGGATTGAGAGCTTGGAGAGCTATAGATCCATATGCCCAGAGGAAGAAGACAACTGTGGACTACATATTTTATACCAAAGAGCAACATGATTTCTATGAGACTGTGCTTTTTGACAAGAGTCCAACTATGAGTGATATGCGGTATGTTGACTGGAAATTCATTAAGGAGAATGAGGACTACTTTCCAAGTGTCCAAGACAATTTCCACTGCATAGGTTTGGATGAGTTTGTTGGAAGAGAATTCACTAGTTGGAACGATGAGATGATCATGCAATTCTACTCCACTACACATTTCTATGGAGATGGTAGAATTGTATGGATGACTGAAGGTGCAAGGTATGAATCAACTGTTGAAGAATGGGCTGCTATCTTAGGAGTTCCTAAAGCATAGGATGGTGACTTGGATGTATACTCAGAATCCAAGGCGAGCCACAATGCTATGGCAAATATGTACAAGGAGATCCCTGCTGCCAATGTGTAGTCTCACAGGCTAGGATCTATCTACTTTCTTTAGGCTGGCCTCCGCACAATGAACACCATTCTGAGGCATACCTTAATGCCCAAGTCAAGAGATGACAAGATGATCAGAGGCCACTCCATCAATATGTTGATCCACCTTGACAGACACACCAGGATCAGAGTCATGGATTTGATTGTTGAGACAATCAAGAGGGTTGCTGCTGACCAGAAGCGCTCTTGTTGTTATGCACCCTACATCCAAATGCTTATCAATTCAAAGTTGGAGAAGCACATTTTTGCTCTAGATCATCCACATTTTGTTGGAAATATGCCCTAGAGGCAATAATAAATTAGTTATTATCATATTTCCTTGTTCATAATAATCGTTTATTATCCATGATATAATTGTATTGATCGGAGACTTAGATGCATGTGTGGATACATAGACAAAACCATGTCCCTAGTATGGCTCTAATAGACTAGCTCGTTGATCAAAGATGGTTACATGAGATGTCATTTGATAACGGGATCACATCATTAGGAGAATGATGGGATGGACAAGACCTAAACTACAATCATAGCATATGATCGTGTCAGTTTATTGCTACTGTTTTCTGCATGTCAAGTATCTGTTCCTATGACCATGAGATCATTAAACTCACTGGCACTGGAGGAGTGCCTTGTGTGTATCAAACGTCGCAACGTAACTAGGTGACTATAAAGGTACTCTACAGGTATCTTCGAGGGTGTCTTTTGGGTTGGCATGGATCAAGACTGGGATTTGTTACTCCGTGTGACGGAGAGGTATCTCAGGGCCCACTCGGTAATACAACATCACAATAAGCCTTGCAAGCAATGTGACTTAGTGTTAGTCACAGGATCTTGTATTACGGAACGAGTAAAGAGACTTGCCGGTAATGAGGTTGAACTAGGTATGGAGATACCGACGATCGAATCTCAGGCAAGTAACATATCGAAGAACAAAGGGAATATCATACGGGATTAACTGAATCCTTGACATAGAGGTTCGACCGATAAAGATCCTCGTAGAATATGTAGGAACCAATATGGGCATCCAGGTCCCGCTATTGGTTATTGACCGTAGAGGTGTCTCGGTCATGTCTACATAGTTCTCGAACCCGTAGGGTCTGCACACTTAAGGTTCGGTGACGTTTCGGTAGTATAGAGTTATGTATGGTGGTGACCGAAGGTTGTTCGGAGTCCCAAATGATATCCCAGACGTCACGAGGAGCTCCAAAATGGTCCAGAGGTAAAGATTGATATATAGGAAGTCCTATTTTGGTCGCCAGAAAAGTTTTGGGCTCATCGGTAGTGTACCGGGAGTGTCGATAGGGTACCGGGGGACCATCGGGAGAGGTATTTTGACCCAAGAGGCTACATGGGCTGTGGGAGGAGGTAAACCAGCCCCTGGTGGGCTGGACGAAGCCTCCTCTAAGGGCCCATGCGGATGGAGTGGTTTGAGAAGGAAAATATCCAAAGGTGGAGAGGTGGAAAGAGTTTCCAAGTGGAAAGGAGGAATCCTACTCCTAATAGGATTAGAGTAGGACTCCTCCACCTCCAATTTCGCCAAACCTTGAAGATTTGAGGCTGCCTCCTCCCCTCCCCCCTCCTATATATACTAGACGATTTAGAGGAAAAAGTTAACCCTAATAGCCACGTGCTACCTCTCCTCTAGATCGCAGTTTCTCCTGTAGACCGGTTTTCAGCGGTGCTTAGGCGAAGCCCTGCTAGAATAGCTCCACCACCATCGCCGCAACGCCATCGCACTGCCGGAGAACTCATCTACCTATCCGGTCCCTCTTGCTGGATCAAGAAGGCGGATATCGTCATCGAGCTGTACATGTGCTGAACGCGGAGGTGCTGTCCGTTCGGCGCTAGATCGGAAGGACCAAGATCAAGATCGCGAGACGGATCGTGATGAGATCACGGGACGGATCATGATGAGTTTGCAAGACGGATCGTGATGAGATCGCGGGATGGATCATGATGAGTTCGCGGGCTGGATCGTGATTGGTTCGCGGGACGAATCGTGATGAGATCGCGGGACGCTCGGCGATTTGGATCGCGAAGACGTTCGACTACATCAACCTCGTTTCTTAACGCTTCCCGCTTAGCGATCTACAAGGGTATGTAGATCCACTCTCCCTCTCGTAGATTCTCATCACCATGGATAGATCTTGCGTGTGCGTAGGAAATTTTTTGTTTCCCATGCAACGTTCCCCAACAGTGGCATCATGAGCTAGGTCTATGTGTAGATGAGATCTCGAGTAGAACACAAAGAGTTTGTGGGCATTGATGCTTAGATTGCTTCCTCCCTTGGTCGTGTTTTGGTTCAGCGGTATTGTGGGATGAAGCGGCCCGGACCAACCTTAATCGTACGCTTACAAGAGACCAGTTCCATCGACTAACGTGTACCTTCGTTGCACAAAGATGGCTGGAGGGTGTCTGTTTCTCCTACTTTAGTTGGATCGGATTTGACTAAGGCGGTCCTTTAGAAGGTTGAAAAGCAACTTATGTATCACCGTTGTGGTTTATGCATAGGTGAGAATGTTTCTTGCTAGATACCTGTAGCATCCACGTAAAACATGCAACAACAATTAGAGGAAGTCTAACTTGTTTTTGCAGGGTATGTCGATGAGAATATCACGACTTGCATGTCGATGAGTACGGCAACCGACATGAGCCATAGGGTTGTCTTTAATTGTTGTATGACCTGCGTGTCAATCATTAAGCGCTATGCAATGCTTTACTTTATCTCTAAACGGTAGCAATAGTAGTAGAAGCATGGTGGGTGTGACAACCCTGATGGAGACACGTTGATGGAGATCAAGATGATGGAGATCATGGTGTCATGCTGGTGACGATGGAGATCATGCCGGTGCTTTCAAGATGGAGATCAAAAGCACAAGTTCATGGCCATATCATGTCACTTATGATTTGCATGTGATGTTAATCCTTTTATGAACCTTGTTTTGCTTAGGACGACGGTAGAATTATAAGGTTATCCCTCACTTAATTTCAAGATAAATTGTGTTCTCCCCGAGTGTGCACCGTTGTGAAAGTTTGTCGTGTCGAGACACCACGTGATGATCGGGAGTGATAGACTCTACGTTCACATACAACGGGTGCAAGCCAGTGTTGCACATGCAGAACACTCAGGTTAAACTTGACGAGCCTAGCATGTACAAACATGGCCTTGGAACACAAGAGACCTAAAGGTCGAACATGAGTCATATAGTAGATATGATCAACATGATTATGTTCACCATTGAAACCACCTCAACTCACGTGATGATCGGACTTGAGTTGGTGAATTTGGATCATGTATCACTCGAATGACCGGAGGGATGTCAATTTGAGTGGGAGTTCTTAAGTAATATGATTAATTGAACTCATTATCATGAACATAGTCAATAGTATCTTTGCAAAATTATGTTGTAGATTACTAGCTCACGCTATAGCTCCCTTGAATTTCTATATGTTCCTAGAGAAATTGAGTTGAACGATGATGGTAGCAATATTGTGGACTGGGTCCGTGATCTGAGGATTGTCCTCATTGCTGCACAGAAGGCTTATGTCCTTAATGCACCGCTCGGTGCGCCACCCCCTCTAGCGTCATCTGTAGATGTTGTGAACATCTGACAGGCACGTTCCAATGACTACTTGATAGTTTAGTGCGTCATGCATTACGGCTTAGAATTGAGGCTCCAAAACGTTTTGAACGTCACGGAACATATGAGATGTTCTAAGAGCTAAAATTGGGATCTCAGGCTTGTGCCCATGTTGTGAGATATGGGATCTCCAGCAAGATTCTTTGCCTGCAAGATGAAGGAGAATAGCTCAATCGTTAAGCATGTGCTCAGATTGTCTGGGTGCTACAATCGCTTGAATCAAGTGGGAGTTGATCTTCGTGATAAGATAGTGATTGATATAGTTCTCCAAGTCACTATCACTAAGCTACTAGACCTTGGTGATGAACTATAAAATGCCAGGGATAGAAATAATGATCCCTGAGCTGTTCACGATGTTTGACACCGCGAAGGTAGAAATCAAGAAGGAGCATCAAGTGTTGATGGTTAGTAAAACCACTAGTTTCGAGAAGGGCAAGGGCAAGGAGGGAAACTTCATGGATGGAAAGTCAGTTGCTACTCCAGTGAAGCAACCCGAAGTTGAACCCAAACCTGAGACTAAGTGCTTCTAGTATGAGATGAGCGGTCGCTGAAGCGGAAAAACCCTAGATACTTGGTAGATAAGAAGGCTGGCAAAGTCGACACAAGTGTATTTGATATATGTGTTATTGATGTGTACCTTGCTAGTACTCCTAATAGCACCTGGGTATTGGATACCGGTTCGGTTGCTAAATGTTAGTAACTCGAAGTAAAAGCTACAGAATAAACGGAGACTAGCTAAGGGTGAGGTGATGATGTGTGTTGGAAATGTTTCCAAGGTTGATGTGATCGACATCACACGCTCTCTCTACCTTCGGGATTAGTGACGAACCTAAATAAATGTTATTTGGTGTTTTGCATTGAGCATGAATGTGATTAGATCGTGTTTATTGCAACATGGTCATTCATTTAAGTTAGAGAATAACTGTTATTCTGTTTACATAAATAATACCTTCAATGGTCATGCACCCAGTGAGAATGGTTTGTTGAATCTTGATCATAGTAATACACATGTTCATAACATTGATGCCAAAAGATACAAAGTTAATAATGATAGTACCACATACTTGTGGCACTGCCGCTAAATGTCATATTGGTACAAAGTGCATGAAGAAACTCCATGTTGATGGATCTTTGGACTCATTCGATTTCGTATCGGTTGAGACATGCGAACCATGCCTCTTGGGCAAGATGACTAAGGACCCCGTTTTCCGGATTGATGGAGCGGGCAAGTGATTTATTGGAAATGATGCATGTTGATGTATGCAATCTAATGAGTCTTGTAGTGTGCGGTGGATATCGTTATTTTCTTACCTTCACTGATGATTTGAGTAGATATAGTGTATGTTTACTTAATGAAACACAAGTCTGAATCGTTTGAAAAGTTCAAGCAAATTCAGAGTGAAGTTTAAGATCATCGTGACAAGAAGATAAAAATGTCTCCGATATGATCGTGGAGGTGAATATCTGAGTTACGAGTTTGGCATACAACTTTAGCCAATGTGAAAGTCGTTTCACAACTCATGCCACCTGGAACACCATAGTATGATGGTGTGTCCGAACGTCATAGTCGTGCTCTATCGGATATGGTGCGGGCTATGATGTCTCTTATTGTTTTGCTACTAAAGTTCTGGGGTCATGCATTAGAGACAACTACATTCACTTTAAATAGGGCACCATCTAAATCCGTTGAGATGACACCGTGTGAATTATGGTTTGATAGTAACCTAAGTTGTCATTTCTTAATGTTTGGGGCTGCGACGCTTGTGTGGAAAAATGTTTTCACCTAATGAGCTCGATCCCAAAGCGGACAAATGCATCTTCATAGATTACCCTAAGAACAGTTGGGTGAACCTTCTATCTCAGATCCAAGGATAAAGTGTTTGTTGCTAAAACGGGTCCTTTCCTGAGAAAAAGTTTCTCTCGAAAGAATTGAGTGGGAGGAAGATAGAACTTGATGAGGTTGTTGAACCTTTGTTTCAACCAGAGAGTAGTGTAGCGCAGAAAGATGTTTCTGTGGAACCTACATCAGTTGAAGAGGAAGTAAATGATGATGATCAGGAAGCTTCAGATCAAGTTACTATCAAACCTCATAGGTCGACAAGGATGTGTACTACTCCTGAGCGGTACGACAACCCTATCTTGGAGGTCATGTTGTTGGACAACGATGAACCTACGAGGTGTGGAGAAGCGACGATGGACCCGGATTGCGACAAATGGTTAGAGGCCATGAAATCCGAGAAAGGATCCATGTATGAAAAACCAAGTATAGACTTTGATAGACTTGCTCGTTGGACGGCAGGTCGTTTAGTACAAATGGACCTTTAAGATGAAGACAAATTCTGATGGTGAATGTCACAATTTATAAAGCTCGACTTGTCGCAAAGAAGTTTCCGCCAAGTTCAAGGAGTTAACCGCGATGAGACTTTATCACTCGTAACGATGCTAAAGTCTGTTGGAATTATGTTAGTAGTTGCTGCATTTTTCAATTATGAAATCTGGCAGATGGATGCCAAAACATCGTTTCCTTCCTTAAGGAAAGGTTGTATCAGATATAACCAGAAGGTTCTGTTAGTCCTAAGAATGCTAAAAGGTGTGCAAGCTTTAGTGATCCTTCTATGAACTGAAGCAAGCATCTCGGAGTTGGAATATACACTTTGATGTGGTGATCAAAGTTTTTGAGTCTATACAAAGTTTAGGAGAAACTTGTATTTACAATAAAGTGAGTGGAAGCACTATAGAGTTTCTGGTAAGCATATGTGGTTAACATATTGTTGATCAGAAATGATGTAGAATTTGTGGAAAGCATAAACGGTTGTTTGAAAAGAGTTTTTTTAAAGGAAGGCCTGGATAAAGCTACCTAATTGTTGAGCATCAAGATCTATAGAGATAGATCAAGATGCTTGATGAGACTTTCAATGAGTAGATACCTTGACAAGATTTTGAAAGAGTTCAAAATGGATCAGTCAGAGAAAGAGTTCTCACCTGATTTGTAAGGTGTGAAGTTGAGTGAGACTCAAAGCTCAACAACGACAGAAGAAAGAGAAAGGACGAATGTTGTCCCCTATGCCTTAGTCATAGGCTCTATATTATGCCATGCTGTGTACCGCACCTGGTGTGTGCCTTGCCATGAGTCTGTCAAGGGGTACAAAAGTGATCCAAGAGTGGATCACTGCACAACGGTCAAGATTATCCTTAGTAACTAAAATACTAAGGAGATGTTTCTCGATTATGGAGGCGATAAAGAGTTCGTCGCAAAGAGTTACGTCGATGCAAGCTTTAACACCAATCCGAATGACTCGTAGTAGCAATCTGGATACGTATAGTGGAGCAGCCATTTGGAATAGTACCAAGTGGAGTGTGGTAGCAGTGTTCATGGTTTGACATAGAGATTTGCAAAGTACACACGGATCTGAATGTCATAGACCCGTTGACTATAAGACCTCCCTCACATGCAAAGCATGATCGAGCCCCAGAACTCATTGGGTGTTAGATTCATAACAATGCGAATCACATTGTGATGTGAACTAGATTATCGACTCTAGTGCAAGTGGGAGACTATTGGAAATATGCCCTAGAGGCAATAATAAATTAGTTATTATCATATTTCCTTGTTCATGATAATATTTTATTATCCATGCTATAATTGTATTGATCGGAGACTTAGAGTCATGTGTGGATACATAGACAAAACCATGTCCCTAGTATGCCTCTAATAGACTAGTTCGTTGATCAAAGATGGTTATGGTTTCCTAGCCATTGACATGAGATGTCATTTGATAACGGGACCACATCATTTGAAGAATGATGGGATGGAAAATACCCAAACTACAAACGTAGCATATGATTGTGTCAGTTTATTGCTACTGTTTTCTGCATGTCAAGTATCTGCTCCTATGACCATGAGATCATGCAACTCACTGACACCGAAGGAGTGCCTTATGTGTATCAAACATCGCAACGTAACTGGGTGACTATAAAGGTACTCTATAGGTATCTCCGAATGTGTCTGTTGGGTTGGCATGGATCAAGACTGGGATTTATTACTCCGTGTGACGGAGAGGTATCTCAGGGCCCACTCGGTAATACAACATCACAATAAGCCTTGCAAGCAATGTGACTTAGTGTTAGTCACGGGATCTTGAATTACGGAACAAGTAAAGAGACTTGCCGGTAATGAGGTTGAACTAGGTATGGAGATACCGATGATTGAATCTCGGGCAAGTAACATACCGAAGAACAAAGGGCATATCATACGGGATTAATTGAATCCTTGACATAGAGGTTCAACCGATAAAGATCTTCATAGAATATGTAGGAACCAATATGGGCATCCAGGTCCCGCTATTGGTTATTGACCGTAGAGGTGTCTCGTTCATGTCTACATAGTTCTCGAACCCGCAGGGTCTGCACACTTAAGGTTCGATGACGTTTTGGTAGTATAGAGTTATGTATGGTGGTGACCGAAGGTTTTTCGGAGTCCCGGATGAGATCCCAGATGTCACGAGGAGCTCCAGAATGGTCCGGAGGTAAAGATTCATATATAGGAAGTCCTATTTTGGTCGCTAGAAAAGTTTCGGGCTCATCGGTAGTGTACCGGGAGTGCCGGTAGTGTACCGGGGGACCATCGGGAGAGGTATTTCGACCCAAGAGGCTACATGGGCTGTGGGAGGAGGTAAACCAGCCCCTGGTGGGCTGGACGAAGCCTCCTCTAAGGGCCCATCTGGCTGGAGTGGTTTGAGAAGGAAAAAAATCCAAAGGTGGAGAGGTGGAAAGAGTTTCCAAGTGGAAAGGAGGAATCCTACTCCTAATAGGATTGGAGTAGGACTCCTCCACCTCCAATTTCGACCAAACCTTGAGGGTTTGAGGCTGTCTCCTCCCCTCCCTCCCTCCTATATATACTAGAGGATTTATAGGAAAATTTTAACCCTAATAGCCACGTGCTACATCTCCTCAAGATCGCAGTTTCTCCTCTAGATCGGTTTTCAGTGGTGCTTAGGCGAAGCCCTGCTGGAATAGCTCCACCACCACCGCCGCAACACCGTCGCACTGTCGGAGAACTCATCTACCTATCCTCTCCCTCTTGCTAGATCAAGAAGGCGGAGATCGTCATCGAGCTGTACGTGTGCTGAACGCGGAGGTGCCGTCCGTTCGGCGCTAGATCGGAAGGACCGTGATAAAGATCGCGAGACGGATCGTGATGAGATCACGGGACGGATCGTGATGAGTTTGCGAGACGGATCATGATGAGGTCGCGGGACGAGTCGTGATGAGTTTGCGGAACGGATCGTGATTGGATCGCGGGACGGATCGTGATGAGATCGCGGGACTCTCGGCGATTTGGATCGCGAAGACATTCGACTACATCAACCGCATTTCTTAACGCTTCCCGCTTAGCGACCTACAAGGGTATGTAGATCCACTCTCCCTCTCGTAGATGCTCATCACCATGGATAGATCTTGCGTGTGCGTAGGAATTTTTTTGTTTCCCATGCAACGTTCCCCAACACATTTACCCCTATAGCCAGATCTCGAGGACAATGTTGTGGTGATGGATGCTGATCATCCCACTTCAGCTGCAGCTCAGGCAGAAGCAAAGGTAGTTAGAGCCACTAGTGCTCAAGTCCATAGATCTAGGAATGAGCAAATGGATTTTTTGATATCATCAGTTCAGGGTATGTAGAAGGACATTAAGGGGATTCTGGACAACCAGAACCGTCTTGTCAGGATCTTTGAAACTAGGATCAAGACCCTTAATGATAAGGTGGACATGCCGACTATGACAATCATAGAGCTCCAGAAGGAAGTTGACTCAGTGCCACTTCCTCAGACCACTTCTTCAGATGATGATGATGATGATGATGAGGAGGAGGAGGATGAATCACCTCTCGGGATAGGCACACAGTTTCCTACCCAGGCTAGACCAGCCATTGTGCCAGCTTCGGACTTGAGGCCCTCTTCATCAGCTCCTGCCGCTGTCACCTCAGCTCCTACTCCATCTGTTCCAGTTCCTCCAGCTGCCACTCCAACTCCATCCACGACATCTGCTGAGATCTTCACCGACGCTGTTCTCTTGAGTCCTTCATCAACAACCGGAGAAGATCAGCTCAAGAACGTTTAGATGTATGCCTTTGAACTTTTTGGTAACTTGTTGCCAAAGGGGGAGAAGTGTATATAGATCTTTAGGCTTCGAGTGAGAGAGCGTTTTGGTTTTTGGTGTTTGTTGCTTTTCAAAACATTTGGTTCTTTTGGTTTGATGTGAGATACTTTTGTGTTTATGTGTGACCATACGTTGTTATGTGTGATGCTACTATTTCCTATCATCTTAATGCTTATGAGATGATCATTCACCTTTGCTTGATTGTGTTTTGCGTTGTTATTCATTCTAATTATTCTCGCACACCACCAAGTTGTATGTGACATGGAAGAAGTGCCCCACATACCTAATCGATTGTGCATTTGCATTCAAACGCAAATTCAAAATAATGCACAAATTTAGGGGGAGCTCTTGCTTATCACATACCTCTCAAAGTCATGATTATATTCATTGATTTTATCATATATCGAAGCTTTGATCTATATGTTGTCATCAATTACCAAAAAGGGGGAGATTGAAAGCACATTTGCTCCCTTGGTGGTTTTGGTAATTAATAACAACATATAAGTCATTGAACTAATGTTTCCACCAAGTATAGCTTTCCACCAATCCAATCTCTTTCAACATGCCAAATCTTTGAGAGAGTGATTGGGTGCTGAGGAGTCTATCATCTTGAAGCACAAGAGCAAGGAGTTCATTGTCATTACCGAGCCTATTACCTTTCGGAGGGTGGTGCCTCCTAGATTGGTCAGGTGTCTCTTGGGAGCCTCCTACTTCGTGTTGTGGAGTGAACCAATAGGTTTTTAAGGGCAAGGAGATCGCCTACTTCGTGAAGATCTACCCATAGTGAGGCTAGTCCTTTGTGGACAGAAGCCGTTATGGAATAGTCAAGGTTGCTACTTCGTGGACCCTTTTGGGTGGAGCCCTCTGTGGACTCTCTCGACCGTTACCCTTCGTGGGTTGAAGACTCCATAAACGTGGATGTACGATAGCGCCACCTATCGGAACCATGGGAAAAATCATCATGTCTACAACTGTGTTTGATCTTCCTACCCTATCCCTTCTATACATGCTTGTTGTTACTTTGGAAAGTTTGCGATGGTGAATCGGTATACCCAAATAACTGAAGGGAAAAGAACCTAATTCACATCCGAATAATTGTCTATATGTGTCTTGCTCCTCTTTGGCCCGGCCGAAGCAGAACAATTAACTCTTATGAAAATTAATTTTCAGTCCCGATAATTGTTTGAAGACGCATAAAACTAATTTCATGTTTCGAGCTTTCGCAATATCATGCTCCATGAAAAGAATAGTGTCATCTGCATATTGTAAAATGGATACTCCCCCATCAACTAGATGAGGTACTAGTCCATCTATCATGCCATTTTCCTTGGCCCTGCCAATAAGAACGGTCAACATATCTGCCACTATGTTAAATAGCATGGGCGACATCGAGTCCCCTTGTCTCAATCCTTTATGAGTTTCAAAATAGTGACTGATATCATCGTTAACCTTAATTCCGACACTACCTTTTTGGACCAGAGAACCCACTTGGTCCCGCCAGGTCTCATTGAAACCTTTCATCTGCATTGCCTACTGAAGAAAAGGCCATTTAACTTTATCGTATGCTTTTTCGAAATCCACTTTGAAGATAATCCCATCTAGCTTCTTAGAATGGATTTCATGTAGAGTTTCAAGGAGGACAACAACCCCCTCTAGGATGTGCCTCCCCGGCATGAAGGCCGTCTAACTAGGTTGCACCACTGAATGAGCAAACCGTGTTAGTCTATTTGTCCCCACTTTCGTGAATATCTTAAAACTCATGTTCAAGAGGCAAATTAGCCTAAACTGCTCGATATGAACCGCTCCCTCCTTCTTTGGCAGTAATGTGATCATGGCAAAATTAAGATCAAAAAGTTCTAAATGCCCGTCAAAGAAATCATGAAACATAGGCATAAGATCGTCTTTGATAATATGCCAACATCTCTTATAGAACTCCGCAGGGAACCCATCTGGTCCCGGTGCTTTGTTTGGTTTCATTTGAGATATGGCATCTAGGACCTCCTTCTCAGTGAAAGGTGCACTTAAGATCTCATTATCCTCTGACCCGAGCTGAGGTATATCTCCATTAACCGATTCATTCAATGTTACTGTGTTGTCTACCGGATGTTCGAAAAGTTGTTTATAGTAGTTGGAGATATATGCTTTAAGATTCTCATGACCCACTATGGTCCCTTCATCCAGCTCAAGCTAGATAATTTTTTTCTTCCGATGCTTCCCATTCGCAGTCATGTGAAAGAATTGTGTATTGTCATCCCCTTAGACAACTTTGAGAGCCTTAGCCCGTAAAGCCCATTCTAGCTCTTCCTCTCTAAGAAGAGCCCGTAGGGCCTGCTCAGCATTGGACTTGGTGGCTTGCTCGGCCACATCTAGCAGAATACCCTCTGCTTTTAGGTCCAGAGCATCTATCGGTTGAGTAAGCCTTTATTTTTCTTGTTTATATCTCCCGCTCTCGTTTTTGGCCCAACCCCGTAAAAATTGTCTTAAATGTCTAATCTTGTTTTGCCACATCTCTACACTTGTTCGGACAGTAACTAGCTTTGCCCATTCGCGTGCTATAATGTCCATAAAATTCTCTTTCTCGAACCAACTAAGTTCAAAAGAGAAAGTATTTCTATTGCCTATATGTGTCGCTTCCCCCGAGTCTACTAGTAATAGTGTGTGGTCTAAGATTGCCCTTTGCATCACATGAACCGATACCAAAGGGTACTTAGTTCCCATTCGACACTGTAAAGCACCCTATCCAACTTCTCATATGTCGGATTAGGTAACGTGTTAGCCGAAGTAAATTGTCTACCTGTGAGCTCAGTCTCCCTCGGATTGAGGCTCTCGATAATCATGTTAAACATGAGCGACCGCCGCCCATCGTAATTATTGTTGTTCTTCTCATCTCGTCTCCTAATAATATTGAAATCCCCTCCTACTAGGATTGGAAGAGATTCATCTCCACATATTCCCACCAGATCAGCTAGGAAGTCAGGTTTAAGTTCGGGTTGGTCTGCTCCATAAATAGCTACGAGAGACCAACGGAATCCATCTAACTTGGATTTCACCCGAAACTTGACTGTAAAGTCACCCCTCACTACATTAATGACCTCTAGCACTTCACATCTAACCCCTAGAAATATTCCACTGGTTCTTCCTCTAGGGGTTAAATAGTGCCAGTCAAAATCTTTCCCACCTGTCAAAGTCCCAAGGAACTGAGCCGTGAAATTATATCTACCTCTCTCAAGGAGTGCGATGAAATCCAGCTTTTGTTCAATCGATGTCTTTGCCAGGAATCTTCTTTTAGCCAAGTCAGCTAGACCTCTGCTATTCCAAAATATTCCTTTCATAGATCATCGTGGAATTTCTTTTTAAGCCTAACTCTAGCACTCCTTCGGATAGCCGAAGTAGGATACACCTTTGTTTTCCAGGTACGTTTAGGCATGTCCCTCGAACCGGAACAAGTAATAGTATTATGGTTACTAGACTCAATACCGTCGGCCGATACCGTCTGTATCCTGTCATCACTTTCCAACCCTTTGATGTCATTTTCATTCTCTGAAGTTGGCATAATATCATCACAAAAGTTTTCAAGGGTTGACATCCCTAGGTGTTTCACTTCTACCTCATTCATAGGTTTAACGACTGCTAAGTTATGAATAATTTCAGAAGCCGGTTCCGCTTCTAAGTCTAAAAGATCACTAATAGATTTCGCAACTTCCTTTTCATTCGATCCTAGTGACACTCCTAGGTTGTGTGACTTATCTAGAATTTCAAGTTCAGAGAAATGCACAATAGAGCAGCTCTTATCAAAAGACATACCTATAGTTGCCTTGACATCTCGAAGCTTGGCCGCCCTCGTGGCACGCCCTAACTACAGTTCGTCAGCGTCTGGTTGCTCCTGGATCCGGCTCTTGACACACCTGCCAAACGTCGCCAGGTCCAAAATCACACCATAGGCGATGATCTCCTCGATAGACTTCTCGGTGGGCGGATGCCCCTCAAGGCTACCCCCGCTCTCTGAAGTTGGAGCGGCAAAGGCGAGGGACCACCCTCAGCCAGTAGCGATGGTGTAGGGGTGCGCCGAGCCACCTGTTCAGTTGCCCTACTCCCCATAAAGCCACTCCTCTCTGGAGAGGTGGCTCCCCTAGGAACCGCCGGCTCAGCACCCCGAGTGCCTGCAACACCGTCACAGGTGACACTCCCCTGCCAGACTGAATCCACCTCAGCCGTCAGTATTGCTCCTCTCTCCGACCCGGAGCTTCCCCTGGGTGTATAGCGACGTGTCAGCGACCCACCATGAGTAGGCGATAGAGGCGGTAGCTCAGATTCTGCGGGATCATTCGTCTCCACTCTGTTACTCCAAAGTCGACTGGGGAGCAGACTGTGCACCAAAAGACCCAAATCGTAACATACCCATCGAAGTCGTGGAAGTGGTCGAGCCGATGGCTTGTTTCTCAGGCCTTTTTGTCTATGGAGAAGCCCTCTTGGCCGTGTCCCGAGATTTGTCATCCTACTCCTTATTCTGGTCCCCAAGAGCTGCATCCCCCTCAGTTGTGTCCATGTCTTGAACCTCATCAATCTCCTCAATAATTGGCATGTCCTCTATTTCAATCTCCAAATCATATGTTTTCCCGGCATGTGTCCACTTGACCATGTCCGGCACAAACTCAATGCTTATCACACTAACAAGTAACCTCGCGACCCCATGAGCACGAGTAAACGGCATGTCTACCTTCTCTATCCTGCCAATAAGGGATCCCAAGCTCCAAGCAACTAGGAAATTATTAATCGATTTAAGTGGAGCACCCGAGAAGCGTACCCAAATCTGCTCCAAGGGTGAACCTTGTGGTTCCTTCTGCTTCCACTCGTCGAATTCCAATATGATGCTAGTGATGGGAACTCTGCACATGCCAAATTTCAGAATATGTAATTGATCCTCCTTAGTGGGAAAATCCACCTTGTAGGTCTGGTTCTCCAAACGGACATGGTTCCACTAAAAATTACCTGGTGCCAACTCATGCAATTGTTGCACAATTTGAGCTTCAGTCGTGACACCCTTAGCTACCTTCACCATCACTGGGAAAGATCCTTCCCGTGCCTGGACCGAAGGCGCCACCTCCGGTGACTCAAAAAGCATGAGCTCCTGACAACAGACCCCATAGATCGTGACTACCGGTTTGGTTCCCGAAAGCAAAGGACACTCACCGGTCAAATGTTGTGACTTGAGACAATAATCACACAACTCCATGGTGCACTCAGCCACAAAATGCCCGGGTTCGCCACATCTATAGCAAGGCAGATTTTTCTTTTTGATTGCCCACTTAGATAGTTTTTCACCTTCCGCCTTATCATTGCCTTTGTCATCCACTTTAACATTAGCATTGGAAGTCCCCGTTCCGGAGGCAGGTGTCTTGACAGCCGCCAAAGCCTTGACAACCTCCACTGCAGCCGCAAATAGGGGTATCGCCTTAGTGGGAGCTGCGATGCCGTCTTCTGCCACCTTATCGCCCTCGTCCGGGGCCGCAGGGGGTCGCGGTGGAAGTGGGCTCCCCCCTCTCACGCCGCGCTAGCGTTGCTTACCGTGGAACCGGTCATTGGGTCCGGCTACCCCTTCCACGAAATTCCTGGGCGGTCCCTAGAACCTTCGTCCCGGTCCGCCACCATTGTACCAGTCGTAACCATGGCCAGCACAAGAAGAAGACGACCCTCGATGTTGTCCCTCGCCATACACATCATAGCCATCATCACCCCACTTCCCGTATCGGTTATACTGGTATCAATCTCCTCCATACTCTCTTCCATAGCCTTCGTATCCATCCCATCCCGGGCCGATATCTCGCCCACGTCCGACGGCTTGCATCTTTGCTACCGGCGGCAAAACAGGCGCCTCCTGCTGCCGCACATTGGCCCAGCCAGGCACTGTAGTCGCCAGAGGCCCCGCCACAACAGGAGGTCCATGCCTTGCAGGCGGCGGACCACCATGCCCTGCCATCACGCCAGAACTGCAGGAAATTCTAGTTGTCCTCCCTGTTCCGATGGATGGAAACCCAAGAGGCTGAAAAACCCTAGAGAGGGTATTGCGATGAGGTGGCTCGTGATCCGACGCCCCATGCAGTGACGTGGGTTTGTGTACGTGTGTGGCTTGGGTTTCCAGCTAGGCCTCATACCCAATTTCCGGAAAGCCCACGATCGACGCCGCCTGAGCCCTGTTTTCGAAGCCCAACAATGAGTTCAAACGAGACGGTCTGGCCGCTCAAATCTCGCTGGCCGCCCTCGTCACCGACGGGTGCTAAGCCGGCATGTCCGACAGGCGGCCCTTCTTCCCTTTCCTCTTGTTAGTGATCAACGTTCATGAATTCGGAAGGAAATCAGACAAGTTAATGGGTGCACGAGGTACCTTCGGGATCGGCCCAATCCATGGTTTTACTATCGGTATCGTCTTCTTCATGACCTGACCATTCCGTCGATGAACGAAGGCAGGTACTGATTCCAGTGGATTCGCCGCTAGGACATCCACCGAGACCTTGTGATCTTCCCTCTAGTCATGCATGATCTCTATATCCTCGTCGTCGTCGCTCTCTGCGAGGACCTAGAATCGTCCTCCAGGTCTGTCGTGTGTGGTCGTCGTCCTCAGATCGATGGGATCCGTCACCTCCTCCGAGACTTGATGAACCTGCACGCAACTAATGACAACCACATCGTAAACATCAATAAGCATATGAAACCCTACCTCGATCCAGGCATCGGTCTACAAATAGTCGCCGGCAACAATATCATTCTCCAAATCCCACAGACTCATCCATCGAGACACCGGGTTGAAACGAAGACGGTCCATGCTCTAGTCGCCGGAGTTCCTCACGTTGGTGAAATGAACCTCCTAATGACCAGATCTCGACCTCTGCACCTGCAGACCCCTCTCGATACCGTCCTGATTGGTGGATCCGTCGTGATCCATATCCAGCGGCCTCACATTCCCCTCCTTTTCTCCTCAGCGGTGACGCCTTAGAGCAAACCCGGTGAGGGGGCCGCCGGTAACGACCCCGATCAAGGAGCGGCTCACCGATTGCGGCGAGGCCTCCAGCGACTCTGGTGGCCGTGGGTTAAAATCCATGGTTGCCTAAAAAATAGGGAAGATAGTCTTTTGTGCCAGAGCGCGGACTTCTTTGGATATAGGTGTGCTGATAGTTCTCTCTATGACTCTGTTTACTACTCTCTCTCCATTTTGCAAATAGATAGTGTGATAACATTTCAGATATTGGCAAATTTCCCAATATGCATCTTTGATCCTTGTCTTTGGTATTTAGAAATCTTAAATTTTATATTGTCGAATGTATTTCATGATTTTGATGTACTATTTCTATTACCAATTTAAATATTTTACCCATGTATCCGTAAGAGCCACGGCTTAGTCATTTTCCGTGATGAGATGCTATTGCTGGTGGTGTCCTCTTTTGGAGATGGCACTCTCCAGCTCGATTTGTAAATCCATCCTTGAAGCATGTTTAGGTTTAGAGCTTTGTGGCATCGTTGTGACATCTTCGTTCCCTTTTCTTTTCTCCCTTAGTTTTGAGTGTTCCCTTTCCATTGGTTTTGAAATTGGGGTTCAGAGATAGTTCAGCCACATCAAAATCACTGAAATTCATAATGATTTCCGTTTCCATTCTAGGCAAAGGATCAAAACATACACTTGAAATTCAACCAAAGATTTGGATTTATTTTAATTTTGTTTGAATTTGCGGATGTCACAGTCATGCTTGATCTCTAAATCCATCCCTTAACCCTGCCGAGAATAATTAGCTTTGTTACGCCAGTGTGAGGTTTTCCTTCCTGTCTCTTTTCTCTCTCTTGGTTTTGGTGGTCCCTCTCGCCATTTGTTTTGATATTCGATTTTAGAAATAACTCAGCCACACAACTGAAATTACTAAAATCCAGTGAATTGCAGTTTGCATTTCGGCCAAAAAGACCAAAATATTTGCTCGAGATTCAGTCCACATTTTGGAAATTTTGAAAATCACTTAGAATGTTGTTTGTATTCTTGTGTATTACCGAAACGATTGAAGTACTTTCACCATATACTCCCTCCGTCCCAAAATAAGTGACACAAAAATGACTCCACTTTGCACTAACTTAGTGCAAAGTGGAGTCATTTATAAGTGACTCAAAAATGACTTCACTTTGCACTAACTTAGTGTAAAGTGGAGTCATTTTTGAGTCACTTATTTTGGAACGGAGGGAGTATATTTCAATATCATGAACAGAAAGTGAAAACCACCTGCACGCGTCTCTCCGGGTTTTTCCAAAAATTCCAAAGAGTTTGCATGTACACGTATATAGTGTGGATCTAAGATTATTTTTTATCAGTGGATAGCAGCTCTCCCCAAGCTAGGGCTTGCTTTGGAAGCAATCAAGCGATCCGTAAACAAAGGCTGCTCCCAGCCTCGGGATCGTTAACGGCGTAGAATAGTGCAGCTGACTGTCTAGCTCCGCGCGCGCAGGCCTCGACGATCATGGCCTTGCCTTGCATCCTACGTGACCAACTTTTATCCCCGTCTAGCGCCGTGGCGGCCGGCGTCAACTCTCGCCCTCCTGCCCGCAGCTGCTAGCTAGCTACTCGGTGCACCTGCACTGCCCATGGAAGCCACGCGTATATATACGTGCTACAGGCCTCTCCCGCGTCGAAGAAAGCGCTAGCTAGCTAGCTACTTTGCAAATTTTGCGTGGATCGATCGTCTCCATGGCTGACTTCTCGTCCAGCAACGGCGTCCCGCCGGGGTTCCGGTTCCACCCTACCGACGAGGAGCTGCTGCTCTACTACCTCAAGAAGAAGATCGGCTTCGAAAAGTTCGACCTCGAGGTCATCAGGGAGGTCGACCTCAACAAGATCGAGCCATGGGACCTTCAAGGTATGTACTATACATGTACTCCTCCGTTCGATAATTCTTGTCGTGGTTTTAGCTCAAAATTATGTTAGGGAGGGAGTATTAGCTAGTAGAAATTAACATGTCTGAATACTGAACTGAATTATCCACCGAGTGTGATGTGCTGTGGGACCTCGAAGGTAAATTAACATGTCTGAACTCTGAAGTCTGAATTGAATTATCCAACGAGTATGATGTACTGTGCTATTGCTTACATGACATGGTGATTTGCTATGATGCAGAGAGATGCCGGATCGGGTCTGCGCCGCAGAACGAGTGGTACTTCTTCAGCCACAAGGACCGCAAGTACCCGACGGGGTCGAGGACGAACCGCGCGACGACGGCCGGGTTCTGGAAGGCGACGGGGAGGGACAAGTGCATCCGCACCAGCTACCGCAAGATCGGGATGCGCAAGACGCTCGTCTTCTACCGCGGCCGCGCCCCCCACGGCCAGAAGTCCGACTGGATCATGCACGAGTACCGCCTCGAGGAAATCGACGAAACCCAGGGCGGCACCAGCGTAAGCCCTCAACGATCCGTCTTAAAATCCCTTCCCGTGTTGAACGGTTCATGCATGCATGCATGCATGCAATTCGCGTTACAAATCCCTATAGGGGCCGGGGTTGATGGTGTTTCGTGTTAATGGCGCATGCAGGAGGACGGATGGGTGGTGTGCCGTGTGTTCAAGAAGAAGTGTTTCTTCAAGATCGCCGGAGGCGGCGAGGGGAGCTCGAGCCACAGCGCGGACGCCGGCGCCGGGCACATGGCCGTGTCCTCGCCGCTGGGTGGCCACGACCACGCCGACAGGGCCGCCATGGCATCCCACTACATGCACGGGATGCACCCGCAGTACCACCCCCAGCACGCATCTTCCTTCTACTACTCCCAGATGCAACCACCGGAGGCAGCCTACTCGCACCACGTGCAGGTCCAGGACCTCCTCACCAACCACCGGCCGGCCGCCGACGCAGCTGGCGGCGGCTATGATTTCTCCGGCCTGCCCGTCGAGCACCCTGGCCTGGACGTCGGCAGCAGCGACGGCGTCGCGGCGGATGGGCTGGCCGAAGGAAGAGATCAGACAAACGGTGCAGCCGATCAGCAGTGGCAGGCCATGAACGGGTTCAGCAACGACGGGAGCGCCGCGGCAGTACAGCAGATGAGCGCCATGAACTCCGGGCAACGAGGTGGGGAGATGGATTTGTGGGGATATGGGAGGTAAATTCAACACATCACCGAGACGTGCATCTGCGTGCATGAATGTGGCATGTGGGAAGGGGCTCCTGAAAATACTGGTAATGTTGTTGGAGAATTATCATTGGTTTTTGCTGTACTGTATATGTTGTGTTATTAATTTATCCCAATTTATTGTTGTCTAATGTAATAAGAACTACGGATACATATTGGTGTGTAAGAGTGTATAAGTGGTGTTTTGTGCGTGTACATGTGTTTGCAAGGAGCAAAACACAAGAATTTAAGTTTGTGGTTTTCTTGCCATGTATACGGTGTACACGAGTGTAATGTTGGAAGTGGGCGGCAGCATTTGCTCTGCGTATGCATGCCCTCTCCTAGCCTGTAGTGATAAGCTTGATGATGAGAATTAAGTTCGTTGTTGTATTTAATTAACTTCCATACAGTGTGTATCTAGTATGTTGGTATATGCTTGTTACAGGGATATATGGAGCTAATAGGCCCCAAATTAAGGAGAGATAAATAGATACATTCCGTCCGTTTTAAAATATAAGGTGCATTATTTTTTAAAATATCAAACGTGCACATGTTTGTTAAAGTTTTTAGAAAAAAATATCAATAGCTACAATACCACATTTCCATTCAGAATTTTTCAAGAGAGTGGATTTTACATCCATCTATACTACATGTGTATTTAAAAAAAAACTTAAAAAACCGAGTTTTTTCAGTTTTTCTAAAATCAGGCTCCATGGAGCCTGAGCTCTGTTAGGAACTTCCATAATGTATTTTAGGGTATTTGTAGTCCATCCACAATAACTTAATTCCTCATCTTTTAATTCCTCATTTCTGGTTATTAGATTTGTATCCATGTCGCTCATCCCTTAAACTTAATCCCCCAAAAGCAGTTGATCTCAGATGGAAGGCTCTCTTTATCGTCATCTTCCTTCTTCTTTCTTTCACGAGGCCAATGATGACTTCTCGTCACTAGATGATGTCCATCAGCTAGCTAGAAATGGATGAGAAACAAACCCCGCATCGTTCGGATGGAGCACCTCCCTTTCGCGTTTCAAGCTCATAATCAATCTGTGAGACGAGCACATACAAAACATTCCTTTCGGGTCCCCCTGTCAGGCCCATTGTTGACTCTTCGTGTGCACAAACATATATGAAGTATTGCAACACCTGTAGGTATAAAAACGTGTCTTCCAATTCATCATGCCATGTTGTTGATGTTGGGTCTATCAGTTGTGAAATTAGTTGTGGAGGGTTTGGTGTAACCGACATGAGACGTCTCATCACCCCTTCCTTGAGAATCCAATTATGTGTCCATATATTCGTGGTCTCACCATTAGCAGTTTTGCTAATTATTCCTTTGTAAGAATGCATCTTTCATTGATAATAAGTCTCCAAATTTGAAAAATTCAGGGACCCAGCTCGGGTTCGAGTGATGATGTAGAGGGGAAATAAACTGCCTTCGGGACCCTTGCACTTAAAAGAAGTCGGTTCATGGAGAACTCGCCAAGCTTGGCGAGACAACGATGCAAGGTTAAAAGACATCCAAATCTTGAAATTGCAATTGTCCAAGATTTTTTGGATGTGTTATCACATGCCAAGAAACCGAACATGGTTTCCTTCTGCCTTGACTACTACCCCATCAGAACTGCCTTATGATGGGTATGACACTCATGCAAAGTACTCTGGCTCATCAGAAGCAAGCCATAAAAAACACCGGGATAATTTGAGCCACATATTTGATTAGAACCTCCTTGCCTATTGCAGATAACAACTTTTTCATCCACCTCGAACCTTCTCCCAAACTCTATCCCTGAGATATTTAAATGTGCGATTTTTGGGGTTGTCCCATCTCAATTGGCAAGCCCAGATATTTCTCACTTAAAAACTCATTCTGCACATTTAGTGAAAAATAAAGAAGACTTGACATGATTGACCTTTGCCTAGAGGCCTCACAGTATGTATTCAACAGGTTTGAAACCGCATCAGCAGCCTCCACGCTAGACTTGAAAAACAATATGTTATCATCATCAAACAGAAAGTGATGAACAGTCGGGGTTTGGGGGGCTCACCTTTTCTCCCTAAGAACTAGCAACTGAGAACTGGATTTTAAGAGACGGGAAAATTTGTATGCTGCAATCAAAAATAGGTAAGGGGAAATAAAATCTCCCTATTGGATACCTCTCGGCGAATTAATTCGGTCAAGTTTTTCTCCATTGAAAAGAATTAAAAAAGAGACTCATCGTACCGTACGTGCCCGTCACTATCTCAATCTACGTAGGAGAAAAACCAAGCTTACTCATAATGGCTTGGATAAGACCACTCCAGAAGATCATAGTGCGTTCGTCATATCTAACTTAAGAGCACAAACAACATAGATTTTTTTTAATTTTATTCCTCTTTATGAAATGAAGACACTCAAAGGGACACTTGAAAATGAAGCAGCGGCTCTTTCATTGGTATGAACCGGAATGCACCTTGCCTCAATGGGCCTAGATGAGACAGACTCACTTGTTGAAGGAGCATAGTAGGCATGTATATTTGAATAGACATGATAGTCTTTCCTACTCTACAAACAAAGAAAAACAAAGAAAATTTTCAGAATAGTTGGAAATAAATAAATATCAAAACCCATCTCCCCCGAAATGAAAAATTTCACGGCAAAGCTAATTACTGACAGAGATTCATCCAATAAAGAGTTGTCATCTATTACTCTATGGGCCACGTATTTTTATATTGCATTTCCTTCTTGATTCACACCTTTGTATTTCTTCTCTTTTTTTTTAGCAGTTCGTCCCACAATTGTACTTCGCATGCATGCATGACAGTTATGTGGCAGAACCATTCTCTCTTTTTTCCCACAATAAATTCAACCATTTCTTTCATGTTGACCAATTTAAAACATGCATATCTTTTAAACTATATATTTGTTTTTAAAGCTTTTTATATTTTAACTCTTTGCGCACAAACCGTTAAAATGAGACCGGTCTTGGACGGTTTTCAGTCATGTTTAATTTTAAATGTATATTTCACATTTTGAAATAATCAATTTCACATTGATACATTACAATTTACCTTCTGTGGTTACTATTTCACAGTTTTGAATCTACATTTCACTTTCCACTAGCTTTTTCATAAATATAACATCTATTTGAATTGCACGTTTCTCAAATACCTATTTTTGTCTTTTGACATAAATTATTTCACATTTCTAAATAATCAGTTTCACATTGATTCATTACAATTTCACTTTCTATGGTTACTATTTCACAATTTAGAATTTATATTTCACTTTTCACTGGACTTTTTTCACAAAATTAGCATATATTTCAATGTCACATTTCTCAAATAACATATTTCATTCGTTTCACAAAAATCATTTCTCTTTCAATTACACAATTAAAAAAAACATATTTCACTCTTTTAAAATAAATTGTTACACATTTTTGGATAATAGTTTCACAGTTTTACATTTCAATTTCATATTTGTTTTCACTTTCACAACCTACATTTCACTTTTCACTAACTCGTTTCAAAAAAAAACTCACATATTTCAATTGCACAGTTTTGAAATAACATATTTCACTCTTTTGAAATAAGCTTGTTTCATATTTCATAATTCTGAATTTTATTGGTTTCACGTATTTATATTGAAATAGGTTTGTTTCACATTTTTCAAGTGAAATATGTTTTTCCACATATGAAATGTGAAATCGTAAATTTTAATCATGTTTGAAATGTATCCAGAATTGGTTAGTTTTAAAGGTCTTGACACCAGGAGTTCAAATATATAAATTATTTCAGATACAAACTTATGGTTTAAAATATATGAACGGCTTAATTTGCAAAGATGTGTATAAAAGGTTGGTTTATTGTGTGAGAGCAAAACATGGGCTGTCAATTTTCTGCCATGTCTAGCATGCATGTTATGCGAAGGACAATAGTGGGGCCCAAAATAATGTATTTCCTCATGTATTAATTTTGTATAGCGAAAAAGCTTGAATGAAAAGCTAGTCATCACACGGATCTTAATGTCTAGATGGAGGGTAGATATGGGGCGTGTTTAGTAGGTGTAGTTGCTCGGACTCTCCCAAGGAGACTAGGTAAACAAGGCCAGGTGGCTAAGATAAAACAGGTACAAAAATAATATATATACTTAGTTTGGTTGCCTGCATACACTCTAGGCTGCATGAGGTGTCACTCTAGGCATGATGTTTGGTTGTCCGCTTGTGCATGCATAAACACACAACCTGCTATTTGGTGGCATGCGCTCCCTGTTGTCTGGTAAACTCTTCGGCACGATGGTGAGGTTACTAACACATGACGGCCTCATAACAGCCACCATACCTACATATTGTGGTATTTTCATAGCCATTTTCACATATATCGCCATGCAACTTTCACCGTTTCTGTTTTGATGACTTGAGAATTCATTATTATATTGCTTTACATGATCGTAAGATAGCTAGCATGATGTTTTCATGGCTTGTCTGTTTTTTATATCTTTTCTACTCTAGATCATTGCACATCCTGGTACACTGTCAGAGGCATTCATATAGAGTCATATTTCGTTCTACTATCGAGTTGTATAATCGAGTTGTAAGTAAATAGAAGTGTGATGATCATCATTATTCATTATTAGAGCATGTCCCAGTGAGGAAAGGATGATGAAAACTATGATTCCCCACAAGTCAGGATGAGACTCTGGACAAAGAAAAAAAAGAAAAAGGAAAAAAATAGAGAAAAAAGAAAGAAATAAAGAAAAAATGAGAGACAAAGATAGAAGGGGCATGCTAATTCCACACTTGTGCTTCAAAGTAGCACCATGTTTTTCATGTTGAGAGTCTCCTATGTTGTCACTTTCATATATTAGTAGGAATTTTTCATTATAGAGTTAGATGCACACCCACTTAGTTTTCATATTGAGCTTTCATATACTTATAGCAGTTAGTGCATCTGTTGCCTCGCAATCCCTACTCCTCACATTGATATCAATTGATGGGCATCTCCATAGACCGTTGGTTAGCCGCATTGATGTGAGACTTTCTTACCTTTTTCTCTTCTCTATATTTACCCCTATCATCATATTCTATTCCACCCATAGTGATATGTTCATTGCTTGCTCTCATGTATTGCGTGAGAGTTGAAAATGCTGAAGCGCGTTAAAAAGTATGAACCAATTGCTTGGCTGACATCGGGGTAATACATGATTTATACTTTGTGTTAAGAAGACAGAGCATGACAAGGGTATATGATTTTGTAGGACTAGTGTTCTTTAGCCTTGATATTTTGAAAGACGTGATTGTTTGTTAGGATTCCTGAGTATTAAAGATTTCATGTCAAAACTAGACTATTGCTTTGAACCACTTGTGTCTTAATATTCCTACCATGATAAGATATATGATCAAGATTATGCTAGGTAGCATTCCGCATCAAAAAATATCCTTTTATCATTTTTCTACTCGAGGACGAGCAGAATTAAGCTCGGGGATGCTGATACGTCTCTGTCGTATCTATAATTTCTTATTGTTTCATGCCAATTTTATACAACTTTCACATATTTTTTTATAACATTTTATATGATTTATTGGACTAACATATTGATCTAGTGCCAAGTGCCAATTCCTGTTATGTGTGTGTTTTTTCTTTCGCAGAAATTCCATGTCAAACGAAGTCCAAATGCAATAAAAATTTACGACGAATTATTTTGGAATATTTTTGAATTTTGGGAGGTGGAATCAATGCAATCGAGGGCCCACACCAAGCACGATACACCAGGACACGCCCAGGGGCCCAAGCGCGTCCTTGTGGGTTGTGCCCACCTCGTACGTCGGTAGGAGCTAGAACTTGAGGGGATATTTGCTCTACCTTTAGCTCCTCGTTGGGATTCGACACTCTTACTAATCAAAAAAGGCTACAAACGACCCCCTACACTTGTAAGTTATCAAGACCTTTTTCTGGCGCAGTTGCCGGGGAGCAACAACGTAGTGGTGAATATTCTCGTGTCTGCTTGTTTGCTTTGTCATTAAGTAGTTTTTATTTTTTATCTTGTTTTCTATCTTTAGTTATGGGTAGGAAACATAAAATACCCAAAAAATTAGTTATACCTGCTAAACCAATGGTTCAAGAGCCACCCAAAATCTATCATACTACTGAAGCTTTCTATTTGGATCATCTTCGATCCATTTCTGCTCGTGCTGAAAACCCAACTAGCTTAGTTGAGGGAAAAATCATTAAATGAGTATGCTCATTATGTGTGACACTGCTTATCTCAAAAACAGAAACTCTCGTGGCATCAAATTAATAGTTTGTGATGCTATGCTTGGAATTTATGCGAAATGCATGACTTTACTTGTTGTTCTGAAGAAACTAAAAAACACCTTCCCTACCAATGTGTGTTTAATGATAATGAAATACTATCTTCTTATGCCAAGGAGGCCTATTGTTATTCTGATGTTAAACAAATTGAAGAATTTTTTGCTTTTAAGGGTGCTTATGAAGTTGCTACTTTGATTGAAAAATATGATGCTACTCTTTCAAATCTGAAATTTTTTCCATACTTAAATATTGCTATGAAAACTATGCTTATAATGCTTATGTTAAAGAATTTATTGAGAGAGTGCCCGCTGCCTTGGAAGATACTACTACTTCTTGAGCTTGCCTTGGTTTTCCCTTGAAGAGGAAAGGGTGATGCAGCAAAGTAGATAAATATTCCCCTCAGTTGTTGAGAACCAAGGTATCAATCCAGTAGGAGGAACAATCAAGTCACCAATAGATGCACCTACACAAACAATCAAACACTCGCACCCGACGCTATAAAGGGGTTGTCAATCCCTTCACGATAACTTGCAAGGACTAGAATTGATAGAGATAGATGTAAAAGATTACGGAAAGTAAAAAAGGTAAATAAATTGCAAAAAAGTTTTTTTGGTATATAGATCTGAAAATATAATATGGAAAATAGACCCGGGTGCCATAGGTTTCACTAGAAGCTTCTCTCTTGAAGAAAAATAACACGATGGGTGAACAAATTACTGTCGAGCAATTGATAGAAAAGCGCATAGTTATTACGATATCCAAGGCAATGATTATGCATATAGGCATCACGTCCATGTCAAGTAGACCGAAATGATTCTTCATCTACTACTATTACTCCAGACATCTACCGACTCGTGCCCGCATCTAGAGTATTAAGTTCATGAAGAACAGAGTAACACATTAAATAAGATGACATGATGTAGAGGGATAAACTCAAGCAATATGATGAAAACCTCATCTTTTTAACCTAGATGGAAATAATACAATATGTACCTCGCTACCCCTACTTTTTCACTGGGTGAGGACACCGCAAGATTGAGCCCAAAACTAAGCACTTCTCCCATTGCAAGAATTACCAATCTAGTTGGCCAAACCAAACCAATAACTCGAAGAGACTTGCAAAGATATGAAATCATGCATATAAGAATTCAGAGAAGAACCAAATAATATTCATAGATAAGCTGATCATAAACCCACAATTCACAGGATCTCGACAAACACACCACAAAAGAGTATTACATCGGATAGATCCCCATGAAGATAATGGAGAACATGGTATTGAAGCACAAAGAGAGAGAGAAGAAGCCATCTAGCTACTAGCTATGGACTCGTAGGTCTGTGGTGGACTACTCACGCATCATCGGAGGGGCAATGGAGTTGATGTAGATGCCCTCCGTGATCGAATCCCCCTCCGGCAGATTACCAGAAAAGGCTCCAAGATTGGATCTCTCAGGAACGGAGGCTTCCGGTGGCGGGAAAGTATTATCGTGCCTCTCTTTGGTATTAGGGGAATATTTGGGAATTTATAGGCCGAAGATTAGGGTTGGCGGACCTGCTGGGGGCCACAAGCCAGGGGCGCCCCCCTGACCGCGCCAGGGTGGCTTGTGACATCCTGGCAGGTCTCCTTCCTTCCTCTCCAAGTCTAGTAGATGTCTTCTGGTCCAAGAAAAATCATCACGAAGATTTTATTACGTTTGGACTCCATTTAATATTCTTTATCTACAATACTCAAAAACAAGGAAAAATTAGAAACTAGCACTAGGCTCTAGGTTAATATATTAGTCCCAAAAATAATATAAAATAGCATATAAATGCATATAACATCCAAAACAGATAATATAATAGCATGGAACAATCAAAAATTATAGATACATTGGAGACGTATCAGCATCCCCAAGCTTAATTCATGCTCATCCTCGAGTAGGTAAATGATAAAAACAATTTTTTTGATGTGCAATGCTACCTAAAATATATATCCATGTAATATCCTTTATTTTGGCATGAATGTTCAGATCCATAAGACTCAAAAGAAAAGCTTAATGTTGACATAAAAACAATAATATTTCAAGCATACTAACAAAGCAATTATATCTCTTCAAAATATAATGGCAAAAGAAAGTTATCCCTACAAAATCATATAGTCTAGCTATGCTCCATCTTCCCCACACAAATTATTTATATCATGCACAACCCCGATGAAGAGTCAAGCAATTGTTTTACACCTTTTATGTTCTCAAACTTTTTCAACTCTCACACAGTACATGAGCGTGAGCCATGGATATAACACTATATGTGGAATTGAATATGGTGAAGGTTGTGCAGAAAAAGGAGAAGATAGTCTCACATCAACTAGGCATATCAATGAGCTATGGAGATTCCCATTAATAGATATCAATGTGATTGAGTAGGGATTGCCATGCAATGGATGCACTAGATCTATAAGTGTATGAAAGCTCAAAAAGAAACTAAATGGGTGTGCATCCAACTTGCTTGCTCATGAAGACCTAGGGAAATTTGAGGAAGGCCTTCATTGGAATATACAAGCCAAGTTATATAATGAAAAATTCCCACTAGTATATGAAAGTGACAAAATAGGATACTCTCTATCATGAAGATCATGGTGCTACTTTGAAGCACCAGTGTGGAAAAGAAGATAGTAGCATTGTCCCTTCTCTCTTTTCTCTCATTTTTTTAGTGGGCATCAATGACCTCTTTCCTTTATTTGGGCTTCACTGGCCTGTTTTATTTTTCATAAAGTCCGGAGTCTCATCCCAACTTTGTGAGGGAATTATAGCTTCCATCATCCTTTCCTCACATGGGACAATGCTCTAATAATTATGGTTATCACACTTTTATTTACTTACAACTCAAGAATTACAAATCGATATCTAGAACAAAATATGACTCTATATGAATGCCTATGGTGGTGTACCGGGATGTGCAATGATCTAGCATAGCAAATGACATCAAAAAATGGACAAGCCATGAAAACATCGTGCTAGCTATCTTACGATCATGCAAAGCATCATGAAAATGATGGTGCGTGTCATAATAAACGGAACGGTGGAAGTTGCATGGAGATATATCTCGGAGTGGCTATGGAAATGCCATAATAGGTAGGTATGGTGGCTGTTTTGAGGAAGGATATATGGTGGGTTTAATGCACTAGCGAAAGTTGTGCGGTACTAGAGAGGCTAGCAAAAGTGGAAGGGTGAGAGTACGTATAATCCATGGACTCACATTAGTAATAAAGAACTCACATATTTATTGCAAAAGTCTATTAGTCATCAAAGCAAAGTATTAGACGAATGCTCCTAGGGGAGAGGTTGGTAGGAGTAAACCATCGTGCTCTTGACCCTCACACAAAGGTTGACAATCAATAAACAAATCACGCTCTGACTTTCTTACATAACGGTACACCATACGTGCATGCTAAGGGAATCACAAACCTTTACACAAGTATTTCTACCAATCCACAATTACTTCCTAACATGACTTTAACATTACCATCTTTATATCTCAAAACTTTATGCAAGGAATCAAACTTCTCATAATATTCAATGCACTTTATATGAAAGTTTTTATTATATCCCTCTTGGATGCCTTTTATATTAGGACTAAATTCATAACCTAAACTAATTACCATGATGTTTAAAGACTCTCAAAATAATATAAGTGAGGTTCAAGAGTTCAATTATTTCTATAAAACAAAACACCACCGTGCTCTAAAAAGATATAAGTGAAGCACTAGAGCAAAATTGCCTAGCTCAAAAGATATAAGTGAAGCACATAGAGTATTCTAATAAATTCACGATTCATGCGTGTATCTCTCAAAAGATGTGTTCAGAAAGTATGATTTTGGAAAACTAAAAATCAAAGACTCGTATCATACAAGATCTCCAAGCAAAACACATATCATGTGGTGAATAAAAATATAGCCTCAAGTAAATTTACCGATGGATTGAAAACGAAAGAGGGGATGCCTTCTGGGGCATTCCCAAGCTTCGGATTTTGGCATCCTTGATTTCTTGGGGTGCCTTAGGCATCCCCAATCTTAGGCTCTTGCCACTCCTTATTCCATAGTCCATCAAATCTTTACCCAAAACTTGAAAACTTCACAACACAAAACTCAACAATAAACTCGTGAGATCCGTTAGTATAAAAAAAAAAATAACCACTTCAGGTACTGTTGTGAACTCATTATTTATTTATATTGGTGTAATATCTACTGCATTCCGACTTCTCCATGGTTCATACCCCCCGATACGACCCATAGATAAATCAAAATAGGTAAACAACAAAGAAAATAGAATCTTTCAAAAACAGAACAATCTGAAGAAATCTGGAAACTTCGTATACTTATGGAACTACAAAAATTCTTAAACTTTAGGAAAACCTGGGAATTTTTTTATATAAATCTTTTTTAGAAATTTCATACTCATTCAATGCTCTGATAAATTTATAAAATTCCTGGACTGGGTGCAAAAGTTTTTTTTCCAGCAAGATCAAGTCAACAATCACCATAGACCATCCCAAAGGTCTTACTTGGATCAAACACTAATTAAAACACCAAAACACAATTACTATAGAGGTATTAATGTGTGAAACACTCCAAAATAGAAGAAAAAAATAGAACTTAAAATAAATTTGGGTTGCCTCCCAACAAGTGCAATTGTTTAACGCCCCTAGCTAGGCATAACACAATAGATCTAGGTATTGTCATCTTTGGTATGCAATCCAAAAGTAGCTATAATAGTAGATTCATAAGGCAATCTTATTTTATTTATATGAAAGGGTTCCATGCCTTTCCTTAATGGAAATTGGAATCAAATGTTTCCTTCTTTCATACCAATAATTGCACCAATCGTTCTAAGGAAAGGTCTACCAAGAATAATAGGACATGTAGGATTGCAATCTATATAAAGAACAATGAAATATACAGGAACATAGTTCCTATTTGCAACAATAAGAACATCATTAGTCCTTCCCATATGTTTCTTAATAGTGGAATCCGCTAGATGGAAATTCAAAGAGCAATCATCAAGTTCATGGAAACCTAGCACATCACATAAAGTTTTCGGAATCGTGGAAACACTAGCACCCAAATTACACAAAGCATGGCAATCATAATATTTAATATTAATCTTAATAGTAGGTTCCCACTCATCATGAAGCTTTCTAGGGATAGAAACTTCCAACTCAAGGTTTTCTTCAAAAGATTTCATCATAGCAGCAACGATATGTTTAGTAAAAGCCTTATTTTGATTATAAGAATGCGAAGAATTCAACATGGATTGCAACAAGGAAATACAATCAATCAAAGAACAGCTATAATAATTGAAGTCCTTGAAATCCAAAAGAGTGGGTTCATTGCTATTTAATGTTTTGACCTCTTCAATCCCACTTTTATCAATTTTAGCATTGAGATCTATAAACTCCAAATCATTGGGATGACTTTTAAATAAAGTTGAGTTATCTCCAGTCCCATCTTTATCAAGATTTATATTGGAAAACAAAGATTCAATAGGAGTCACATCAATCACTTTGAGATGTTCATCATTATTATCACGAGAACACACTTTTTCAAGCCATTCATGCTTAGCACGTATTCTAGCAGTTCTTTCCTTACACTCATCAATAGAAATGATCATATATTTTAAAGATTCATTAATATCATGCTTGGCTGGAGTAGATATAATTTTCAAAGAATCAATCTCAAGCGAAATTATATCTACGTTCCTAGCCAAATCATCAATCTTGAGCAATATTTCTTCAATCGAAGCATTGAAAACCTTTTGAGAACTAATAAATTCTTTAATATTGTTCTCTAGATAAGAGGGAATATTATTATAATTTCCATAAGAATTGTTGTAGGAATTACCATAACTATTAGAGAAATTACTAGGAAACGGCCTAGGGTTGAAATTACCTCTATGCGCATTATCACCAAAATTGTTCCTACAACAAATTTACATCCATAGATTCATTATTATTCCCAATCAAAGAAGACAAAGGCATATCATTAGGATCAATAGGAGAACTCTTACTAGCAAAAAAATTCATTAATTCATCCATCTCTTCACTCAAAGTATTTATTTCTTCAATAGCATGCTAAAAGTGCGTTTTATCGACTAGGGGGGGTGAATAGGCGATTTTTACAAATTCATCACTTGAGGAATTTCAACTTAAGGAATTTGAAATGTGATGAATAAGTAGCAACGGATTAAGTACTCAAGTGCATGAGGAACATAGAAACAACATAGTCATGATGATGAAATGAACATGCACAAATTACAAGTAGTGTGATATAGGATAAGAAGGTGAGGAACAAAGTAACTTGAAGAATTTGAGGTGAGGAAATTGTGAAAGTCTTTAGTCAAATCCTTCAAACAGTAACGATCAATTTCATCAACAAGTATACGAGGAATAGAGGGGTTGCGGAAATAGAAACCGGTAGCTCGATGAAGAGAATGGTTTGATGACCCAGTTCCAACTGTTGTGATAGTCGTACGTCTAGTTTGGAGTGGCCTGGTATTTAAGCCAGAGGACACACAGTCCTTATCGTATTCTCCTTGAGCTAAGTTCAAACAGTCCTCGCCCAACACTCGTGGTAAGTCTTCAGGGTAGACTTCCAAAACCCTCACAAATTGGTCACCCGGCGATCCACAATTTACTGGTGGATTCTCTAGACCAAGGTCACTCCGTGATCCCCAATTAACTGCAGGATGCACTAAACCATGACGCCTAACCGTCTAGAGGATGCACAGTCCTCAAAGGTAACAAGCATCGGTTCCACATAGGAATTTCTTCAGTGATGCTCAATCACTTTGGGTTTGGTGGTTTGGATTTGGATTTTTTCTCACTAATGATTTTGTCTCAAAGTCCTCGGAGGATGGGTTGCTCTCAAATGACAAGTGTCAGTTCTCTCTCGAAGCAGCCAACTAACTAGTGGTTGTGAGGGGTGGCTATTTATAGCCAGGGTGCAACCTGACATGATAAGACATAAATGCCCCCAATGATATGACCGTTATGTGGATGTTATGATTGGGAACAGCTGGCGCTAAGCACAGCAACGGTCGGAATTCCGAACTATGAAAGTCCTCAGACATATCATGTTCCTCACTTGTAGGCAATTCGCACTGGAGAAATCATAACTCCTCAGTCAGATCAATTTCATGAGAGACCAGAAGAACATCGTCTCTGTCACTGAAGAACTTGACTGAACTGCAAGAGATTTCCAAAGGTTTTACTCGAAGGATTGGATAGGTTGAGGAGTTTGAGTTGAGCATCAGTTGGAAATTTTCCTTAGTATTACCTCGGCCCCCTTTAACAATACGGTGTTTCCTATGACTCAAAGAAAGTAAATGAAACTACGAAAACAAAAATCTTCACGCTTCATAGTCCTCGTTCATATCTTCAAGGTCACACCAACTTCTTAATTTTCAAAGTCTTCAGGGAATACCAAAGTCTTCAGCAAAGTCTTCACCAAAGTCTTCAGTTGAAGACATACATTTTTAGGGGTCGGTAATCTCCGAATATATCAAACTCCTCATCGACTTATAGGGCATGTGTACACTCACAAACACATTAGTTCCTTAACCTATAATTCTTCAATACACCAAAATTACTAAGGGGCACTAGATGCACTAACAATCTCCCCCTTTTTGGTGATTGATGACAAATAGGTTAAGTTTTCAACGGGAAAAATACTATGAAGTGTAGATACCGAGTTTGAGGAATCTGATTGCAAGATATAGAAGAAGTCCCCCTGAAGATGTGCATATTTGAGGAATTTTCTTAGGACTGCAAATGCACATGGTAGGTTAAAAATATGGAGAACTCCCCCTATATCTTGTAATTCATACACGCATTTAAACATATGATATGAAGAATTTAAAATGCATGATGAAAATGGTGTCTGGCGAAATTCTGCATGCATGCATTAAGATACTTGAGAAAATAAGCATGCGTAAAGCAGTATAAAAGAGTGAGACCACCATCGAACTTAAGTTTACAACCCAATCAACAAAAGCTTCAGAAGAGCGAGAGTTGTAACTTAAACAAAAACAGCCCATATATAGTGACCCGCTTGAAGACTAACTTAATTTTTCTCCCCCTTTGTCATCAAAGACCAAAAGGGACAAAAAAGTGAGGACTAATGCCCCTTGAAGAATTTCATCGTGTTGGTGTGGAAGGAGCGCCAGCATTGTGAGGGTTGTTTATCGATGCAGGGCCCACCGCAGTGTCATCAATGTCATCAGCTTCATCTGTCTCACGCGATGAAGAATATGAACTTGTAACCATCATAGGAACTTGAACTTTGTTGAATTTCTTCTGTGGTTAACGAGCCTAGTAAAGATTTTCCTCAAGATCCAGCTCCTTCAGTTCTTCAGGAGTCTTGAGGTGAGACAGAATGGTCCAAGTGTGGTTGAGGATTTCATGCACATAGTAGTGATTTTCCTTCACAGAGTTCTACGTCACTGTCATGTTCTGAACAATGCAAGCCAACTGACGCTTTACCCACTTGTGATTGCGACCGACCTTCTGATGAAGACTTATGAGTAGCTCACGACCAGTCATCACACGAGGGGCATACTCTTGAGGATTTTGTGCTGAGGCCATTGCTTCTGAGTCCTAGGTTGCAGTGTCATCATTGGTGGAGAAAGATGCAGCTTTGCAAAACTGACCATCCAATGGACAAGCGCCTTCATCAATGGCAGCCTTGCCTTTTCCTTCAACTAAGGCAATTGTGCTCTTGAGGACTTCAATCAGGGGAAAGAAGCCGAAGTGATTCTAGAAGTCCACCTTGAAGGGAACCGAAGACCTTGATCTGATGAACTTCATGATCCAAGGAGCATAAGGCTTCAGTTCAAACGGGGCTAGTGCAGCATTCGCCAAAGTCCTCATGAAGAAATCATGGAAGTTGATGGGAATCCCATGAATGTTGTTAAACATCAAATTCTTCATGACTCCCTCCACTTCTTCTTCTTCAGAGTTGTGGCCCTTCTGAGGACATAGGGTATTGGTGAGAATGCGGTAGACCGTCCTGGGCACATAGAGCAAATCCTTCACTAGGAAGGTTTTCCGTTGAGGTTTTCCAGGAGCCAAAGGCTTCATCAGCACTTGCATCAGTTGATTGGGTAGTGCAGGTTCATCAAACAAGCAACGTGCATCTTCTGAGGGAATTGGGACTAGGACTGACCGGAGCAATTCAGATGTTGGAGCTGTGAAGTGAGTAGATCCGATCATCCAGTCTAATACCCAGGAGTTGATGTCAGAAGCATCACCTGTGATGTGCAGTGTGGCATAGAATTGAAGAATTAGCTCTTCATTCCAGTCGCAGATGACCACATAGAAGGGAAGGATTCCTGCATCATGAAGAACTGAAAGCACCGGTGTGAAGGATGGAATGGTTTCCATATCAGCATGAGGAATTTGGTGGTGCTCGAAGATTTCTTGTTGTCGAACAAAACTGATGCATAGTAATTCATCTGAGTGGGAGTCCATAATCTTATTCGACCGGCCCTTGCTGACTCATACGGATTGGGTCCAGTGAAGAAAATGTGCTTGTTGAAGAAATTGGACTTGAGGAATTTGGGGCGCTGTGAGCCTTTCAATGGCATTCTTGGCTTTGGCTAAAGATTTGGCTTGAAGCGGCCCTTGATCTCCTTTGGCATAGGAGGAATTTCTTCAGTCTAAGGAATTTGCGGTGCAGTTTCCTAAGTGATAGTTGGAGCAACAAAGTCGTCAACTGATGCAGCTTGAATTTCTTCAGTGGCTTTGGCGGCCAAGTCATCAGATCCTTCATGAATTCTTCAGTCTGGGCCGGGGACTGAGGAATCTGTGACAGAGGAGTAGTCATTGGTGAATTTGGGTGAGCAGTTTCCCAATATTCATCGTTGATGATAGGAGTTATATTGCCAATGTCTACATCCTCATCAATTTCTTCAATGTCGGCCTCTTCAGCAGTGAAAAGAGGCTAGGGCGATGATACCTGTGGAGTGGAAGAATTTTCTTCAACTTCAATGTCTTCATCAATCTGCTCTGTCGAGGCAACAGAATGATCTTCTTCATCTTCATCATCTGGGATGACATAGTCAATGCCAAATGGAATGATCTCATAGGCTGGTGCTGAGGAGAGTGGAGTGGCATCTAATGGTTTAGTTGAGGACATTTGCAGAGTCTTCAACTTCTTCACAACTGAGGAATCTAAAGTTGAAGCTTTTCTCTTTAGTGCCTTCTTCTCAGCAGCCTTAGTTTTCTTCACTTCTGATGCAGAAGGAAGGTTGATTGTCTTCACCTTTGATGATTTGGCTGATTCAGCTGAAGGTGAGGGTGGTACATTTTCTTCAGGCATGACTGATGGAGTCGTCCTTGTGGGTTTAGTTTCATCAGGCACACCAGTGGAGGGTGCCCTGGCAGATTCTTCAGCGGTGTGACTTTCTTTAGCAGCGTTGGCAGTTTCCTCAGTAGGCTGAGCAGTTTCCTCGGCCTGAGGAATTTGTGGCTGGGAGTGAGATGCAACCCTTGAGTTGTGACCAGTCATGACTTTTTCCAGCAATGTTGACGAAGCGAACCTTGGCGCCTTGCCAATCAGCATAGTATGAATTGAATTCCTCACTAAGTCTTTTGATCTCAGACCGCACCTTCACAAGTTCCTCAGGAGACAGATTCAAAAAATTCTTCTTTAAGTAATGCTCTTTCTTGTACTGAGCCTTCTTGGTTTGTCTGGCCTTCTCATACTTCCATTTTTCTTCAGCTATGAAAGTTGCGAGGACATGATCGGGACCAGGATGCAGTTTCAAGTCATCAATGGGAGTTTTGGGATCATTGTGCCATGTATCAATTAAGTTAAGCACTTGTTTTGGATCAAGCAAAAGAGGAATTTGAGATCCCTTTGCTTCAGCCACTCATTGTTGCTTGTTTCTGATGATTGCTTCCAGTTCCTCATCATCAGCTTCATTTGAGGAATCTGATGGTATCGTGAACGCCACCTTCTTGGGTTGAGGACTTGGTCGAATGCCTCGGCTAGCAGTTGCTTTCATTTTCCTTAGGGAAGGACTGCTTGAGGAAAGTGCTTGAGCTGAAGAACTTGTTGATGCCCCTGAAGCAATTGAGAACCCTTCAGTCCTTTGGCATGATGCAAGATGCATAGGCATTGAGGACTTAGCAGCAGCTACCGAGGACTGAGCAGCAACCATACCAGTGGATGAGGACTTTGATGGTTGAGGCCTTTGAGCTTGATGAATCTACTGTGATGATTTTGGAGATGAAGAATTTGGCTTCACAGCAGATTTCTTCATCATTGATTTCTTTGGAGCACTTGTAGAGGCTCCGGCAGTGGCAGCAGCAGCAGAGTCTTCATTGAATTTCTTCACTGCAGCTTTGGCAATTCTCTGCAGTTTGAGTTGATGCTTTGCCCACTCAGCGGGAAAGTCTTCACCGCGAGCAACACTTGTGGGATCAACTTCTTGGTCATCAGCAGTAGGAGCCCTATTGCAAGGGGGTTTGAGTGCGAATTTCTTCATATATTTGGGAGTGACATAGCGATATTCTTTCCACTCCCTCACCCACCTCCATTCAATCCTCTGAATTCTGATTTTCCTCTGTTATTTTGTTTCTTTGCCATGTATGGATTCATCTGATGTACAGTAACCAGCATACAAATGTTCAGGTATCTCAAAAGCAGTATTTTGTTCAGCTTTCTTTCCTCCTTTCTGTGGCTTCTTCCCATCAGCCATTTTCTTCAGCTGAGGATTTTGAACTCTTGAAGATTCTGAAGAAGTGCACAGTTTTTCCTCAAGAAATGCTGCAAATGAGTTAAGTTGATGAGAACCTAGTGATTCATCAGCGGACATGTTTGTACCTGTGAACATAGTATAGGTGCGAGGAATTTGAAGAGGTCATATGCGTTCTCAGAAATTTTTCAATAAAATCAGGTGTGAGGAATTTAACCATGGGTGTCTTGAGGAATTTCACTAAGTGTTCTTTGTCTTAGGTTCCAGAGTTGTGCAAATTTTGAGGATTCACACAATTGAGGAATCTTGAAGAAAGATCATAACTTAGGGAAAATCATCAAGTGTATGAACATGTAAGGTGCTTTAGAATGAGATTCTTGAAGAATAAACACCTTTGTGAAGATTTAGGAAAACTTGAAGATCAAACAAGGGAAGTAAAAATAGATTTTATTTACCCTGGTGAAAACACGACGAACTGAGATATGAGATTGAGGAAGTTTGTCAGTCCAGATCTCCCACGCCCTAGCTCGGGAGAGGGAGATAGATACAACGGCAGTAGGATGAAGACTTCCATGGCAGATGCGAGTATGGTGATGGTGAGGTCGAGGCAGTGAAGCACTTCCACACCGGCGGCGATGATTTTAGCTGCGGCGCTAGGTCGGAGCTCGGGAGAGAGTGGAAGTAAGGAGTAACCGAGCACAATGAAAGGGGGGGTATTTATAGTGGAGGTGAAAACCAATCCCCCGAAGATTTTGGACCAGATTGCCCCTGACCCTTGCTCTCCTCGTGACATGTGTCACCCATGTTCTGCGTAGTGGCAATAGTGGGGAATTGTGGGTTATCCAGTCATGGGAATCAGAACTGTTTGAGCGAGAAAAGCTGAAAATTTTGATGGCAAAAATTTTAAGTGTCCGTTCGCAAATTCTTCAGCTGTTAAGGACACAGTGAAGACTTTGAACGAGGTTCAAAGTAGAACGCATATGAGGAATTTGTGAACAGACTGGGTTGAGTTTATCACAAACGGGAAAAGGGTCCGATCACATTCACTTAGATGAAAATCAACTTGAAGAATTAGCAATATGTGAATGCTGTTGAGGACATTGAAAACTCAAATATATATGTATATAGTCAATGAAGAACATGAGTTTCATAGTTTGAAGAACTTGAAAAGTTGAGGAATTTAAAAGCTTGAGGAATTTGAAGATTTGAAGCAGTTCATGACAGATCTTGGAGTAGTGCCCAGTGCACTGAATCCAATGAACCTATTCTGTGACAACACTGGTGCCATTGCTCTGGCCAAGGACTCAAGGTTTCATAAGAGGACCAGACACATAAAGCGACGCTTCAACTCCATCCGCGATTACATCTTGGAGAAAGACATAAATATTTGCAAAGTGCACCTGGATCTAAATGTTGCAAACCCGTTGACTAAACCTCTTCCAAGGGCTAAACATGATCAACACCAGAACTGCATGGGTGTTCGATTCATTACAATGTAAATCACATAGTGATGTGAACTAGATTATTGACTCTAGTGCAAGTGGGAGACTGTTGGAAATATGCCCTAGAGGCAATAAATAAAGTATTTATTATTGTATTTCCTTATTCGTGATAATCGTTTATTATCCATGTTATAATTGTATTAATTGGAAACATGGATAGATGTGTGGATACATAGACAAACACAATGTCCCTAGTATGCCTCTAGTGAACTAGCTCGTTGATTGAAAGATGGTTAAGGTTTCCTAGCCATGGACATGAGATGTCATTTGATAACGGGATCACATCATTAGGAGAATGATGTGATGGACAAGACCCAAACTACAAACGTAGCTTATGATCGTGTCAGTTTATTGCTACTGTTTTCTGCATGTCAAGCATATGTTCCTATGACCATGAGATCATGCAACTCACAGATATCGGAGGAGTACCTTGTGTGTATCAAACATCGCAACGTAACTTGGTGACTATAAAGGTGCTATACAGGTGTCTCCGAGGGTGTCTGTTGAGTTGGCATGGATCGAGACTGGGATTTGTTACTCCGTGTGACGAAGAGGTATCTCAGGGCCCACTCGGTAATACAACATCACAATGAGCCTTGCAAGCA
Organism: Hordeum marinum; assembly: GCA_022496015.1. Taxonomy (NCBI): domain Eukaryota; kingdom Viridiplantae; phylum Streptophyta; class Magnoliopsida; order Poales; family Poaceae; genus Hordeum; species Hordeum marinum. The sequence continues at coordinate 365,587,310 of CM039673.1, read as the reverse complement.
ATGTGACTAATTGTTAGTTGCCGGATCTTGTATTACGGAACGAGTAAAGAGACTTGCCGGTAACGAGATTGAACTAGGTATGGAGATACCGACGACCGAATCTCGGGCAAGTAACATACCGAAGAACAAAGGGAACATCATACGGGATTAACTGAATCCTTGACATAGAGGTTCGACCGATAAAGATCTTCGTAGAATATGTAGAAACCAATGTGGAACTCCAGGTCCCGCCATTGGTTATTGACCGTAGAGGTGTCTCAGTCATGTCTACATAGTTCTCGAACCCGCAGGGTCTGCACACTTAAGGTTTGGTGACATTTCGGTAATACAGAGTTATGTATGGTGGTGACCGAAGTTTGTTCGGATCCCTAGATGAGATCCTGGATGTCACGAGGAGCTCCAGAATGGTCCGGAGGTAAAGATTCATATATAGGAAGTCCCAGTTTGGTCGCCGGAAAAGTTTCGGGCTCATCGGTAGTGTACCGGGAGTGCCGGTAGTGTACCGGGAGACCTCCAGGAGGGGTATTTCGACCCTAGAGGGTCCATGGGCTGTGGGAGATTAATAACCAGCCCTTAGTGGGCTGGTGGAACAGCCACAAAAGGCCCATGGCGCCAGGAGGAAAAAGGCCTAAGGAAAAGGTGCAAAAAAGGGGCAATAGGGAGCAATCCTAGTCCAACTAGGATTGGAGAAGGAGAGTCCTTCTCTCCCTCCCTCTTGCGGCCGAATTGGCTTGGCCCTTGCGCCAAGCCAGCCCTCCTCCCTCCCTCCTTTATGTACTAGTGGATTTGGGGCTGTTTGCACTAGTTTTTCCGGCCACTTGCTACCCGTTCCACCGGTACATAGTTTCTCCTCTAGATTGTATTTCCGCAGTGCTTAGGCGAAGCCCTGCCAGAATTGCTCCACCACCATCGCCGGAGCGCCGTCACGCTGCCGGCGAACTCTTCCTCCTCTCCACTTGTTCTTGCTGGATCAATACGGTGGAGATCGTCATCAATCTGCACGTGTGCTAAACGCGGAGGTACCGTCCGTTCGGTACTAGATCGGAAGGACCGTGATCAAGGACATGGGACGGTTCGTGATTGGATCGCGGGACGGATCGTGACGAGATCGCGGGATGGATCATGATTGGATCGCGGGACGCTCGGTGATTTGAATCGCGAAGATGTTTGACTACACCAACCGCATTTCTTAACAATTCCCGCTTAGCGATCTACAAGGGTACGTAGATCAACTCCCCCTCTCGTAGATGCTCACCACCATGGATAGGTTTGCATGTGCGTAGGAGAATTTCTGTTCCCCATGCAACGTTCCCCAACAGTGGCATCATGAGCTAGGTTGATGGTTCGATGAGATCTTGAGTAGAACACAAAAGGTTTGTGGGCGTTGATCCTTAGATTGCTTCCTTCCTTGGTCGGGTTTTGGTTCAGCGGTATTGTGAGATGAAGCGGCCCGGACCAACATTACTCGTACGCTTACGAGAGACCGGTTCCCTCGATGCAACTTGTTGCCTAGATGGCTTGCGGGTGGCAGTTTCTCTCACTTTAATTGGATCGGATTCGACAAAGGCGGTCCTTGAGAAGGTTGAAAAGCAAATTATGTATCACCGTTGTGGTTTATGCGTAGGTGAGAATCGTTCTTGCTAGAAACCCGTAGCAGCCACGTAAAACATGCAACAACAATTAGAGGACGTCTAACTTCTTTTTGCAGGGTATGTTGTGATGTGATATGGCCAATTACATGATGTGATATATGTGATGTATGAGATGATCATGTGATGTATAGAATTTCACGACTTGCATGTCGATGAGTACGGCAACTGGTAGGAGCCATAGGTTTGTCTTTAATTATTGTATGACCTGCGTGTCAATCATTAAGCGCTATGTAATGATTTACTTTATCGCTAAACGGTAGCAATAGTAGTAGAAGCATGCAGGGCGTGACAACCTCGATGGCGACACGTTGATGGAGATCAAGATGATGGAGATCATGGTGTTGTGCCGGTGACGATGAAGATCATGCCGGTGCTTTCAAGATGGAGATCTAAGCACAAGTTCATGGCCATATCATGTCACTTATGAATTGCATGTGATGTTAATCCTTTTATGCACCTTGTTATGATTAGTACGGCAGTAGCATTATAAGGTGATTCCTCACTTAAATTTCAAGATAAAATTGTGTTCTCCCCGAGTGTGCACCGTTGCGAAAGTTCGTCGTGTTGAGACACCATGTGATGATCGGGTGTGATAGACTCTACGTTCACATACAACGAGCGCAAGCCAGTTTTGCATGCGTAGAACACTCGGGTTAAACTTGACGAGCCTAGCATGTACAGACATGGCCTCGGAACACAAGAGACCGAAAGGTCGAACATGAGTCATATAGTAGATATGATCAACATAATGATGTTCACCATTGAAGCCACCTCAACTCATGTGATGATCGGACTTGAGTTGGTGGATTTGGATCATGTGACACTCAGATGACCTGAGGGATGTCAATTTGAGTGGGAGATTTAGTAATTTGATTAACTAAACTCATTATCTTGAACAATAGTCTAAATGAACTTTGCATATTTATGTTGTAGATCAATGGCTCGCACAGTAGCACCCCTGAATTTTAATGCGTTCCTAGAGAAAGCTAAACTTAAAGATGATGGAAGTAACTTTGTTGACTGGGCCCGTAATCTGAGGATTATCCTCACGGCTTCCTAGAAATCATATGTCCTTGATACACCGCTTGGTGACCAACCAGAAGACATGACCTCCGAAGACGTTAAGAACGCTTGGGAGGTACGTACTAGAGATTACTCAATAGTTTAGTGTGCAATATTGTATGGCTTAGAACCGGGACTTCAAAGACGTTTTGAACGTCATGGAGCATATGAGATGTTCCAGGAGTTGAAGTTTATCTTTCAGAAGAACGCCCGGATCGAGAGGTATGAAACCTCCGATAAGTTCTATGCTTGCAAGATGGAGGAGAACGGGTCTATAAGTGAACATATACTCAGAATGTCTAGGTATTCAACTCGTCTAGCGGAGTTGGGAATTTCCCTTCCGCCAGAGGAAATCACTGACAGAGTTCTTCAATCACTACCACCTAGTTACAAGAGCTTTGTAATGAACTATAACATGCATGGGATGAACAAGTCAGTCGCCGAGCTGTTTACGATGCTAAAAGTCGCTGAGTCTGAAATCCAGAAAGAACATCAAGTGTTGATGGTCAATAAAACCACTAGTTTCAAGAAAAATGGCAAAGTCAAGGGCAAGGGCAAGAAGGGTAAAACCAAGAAGGATGACAAAGCAGTTGCTACTCCTGCAAAGAAGCCCAAGCATGGACTCAAGCCAGAAACTAAGTGCTTTCATTGCAAAGGAACTGGTCACTGGAAGCGGAACTGCCCCAAGTACCTGGCTGACAAGAGGGCGGCCAACGACAAACAAGGTATATATGATATACATGTTATTGATGTGTACCTTACTGGCTCTCGTAGTAGTACCTGGGTATTTGATACCGGTTCAGTTGCTCACATTTGCAACTCAAAGCAGGAACTACGGAATAAAGGAAGGCTGGCAAAGGACGAAGTGACGATGCGCATGGGAAATGGTTCCAAGGTTGATGTGATCGCCGTCGGCACACTCTCTCTTCGATTACCATTGGGATTAGTGATGAACCTGAATAATTGTTATTTAGTGCCTGCGTTAAGCATGAACATTATATCTAGATCTTGTTTATTGCGAGACGGTTACTCATTTAAATTAGAGAATAAAGGTTGTTCTATTTATATGAGTAATATCTTTTATGGTCATGCACCCAATGTTAGGGGTTTATTCATATTGAATCTTGATAGTAATGACACACATGTTCATAACATTGATGCCAAAAGATGTAGAATTGATAATGATAGTACCACTTTCTTGTGGCACTACCGTTTAGGTCATATTGGTGTAAAACGCATGAGGAAGGTCCATGCTGATGGACTTTTGGAGTCACTTAATTTTGAATCACTTGACACATGTGAACCATGCCTCATGGACAAGATGACTAAGACGCCGTTCTCTGGAACAATGGAACGGGCGAGTGACCTATTGGAAATCATACACACTGATGTGTGCGGTCCAATGAATGTTACAACCCGTGTTGGATATCGTTATTTTCTCACCTTCATTGACGACTTAAGTAGATATGGGTATATTTACTTAATGAAACACAAGTCTGAAACATTTGAAAAGTTCAAGCAATTTCAAAGTGAAGTTGATAATCATCATAACAAGAAGATTAAGTTCCTACGATCTGATCGAGGAGGTGAGTATCTGAGTTATGAGTTTGGCAGTCACTTAAGACAATGTGGAATTGTTTCACAGTTGACACCGCCCGGAACACCACAGCATAATGGTGTGTCCGAACATCGTAATTGAACCTTATTAGATATGGTGCGTTATATGATGTCTCTTGCTGATTTGCAACTATCGTTTTGGGGTTATGCATTAGAGACAGCTGCATTCACTTTAAATAGGGCATCATCAAAATCCGTTGAGACGACGCCATATGAATTGTGGTTTGGCAAGAAGCCAAAGTTATCGTTTCTTAAAATTTGGGGATGTGATGCTTATGTCAAAAAGCTTCAGCCTGAAAAGCTGGAACCCAAAGCGGAGAAATGCGTCTTCATAGGATACCGAAAGTGATAGTCGGGTATACCTTCTATCTCAGATCCGAAGGCAAAGTGTTTGTCGCTAAAAATGGAACATTTCTTGAGAAAGAGTTTCTCTCGAAAGAATTGAGTGGGAGGAAAATAGATCTTGATGAGGTTATTGAACCTTCACTTCAACCAGAAAGTAGCGCAGCACAGAAAGATGTTTCTGTGGAACCTACGACGGTAGAAGAGGAAGTTAATGATGATGATCATGAAGCTTCAGATGAAGCAACTATTGAACCTCGTAGGTCGACAGGGCGATGTACTACCCCTGAGTGGTACGGCAACCCTGTCTTGGAGGTCATGTTGTTGGACAACAATGAACCTACGAGCTATGGAGGAGCAGTGATGGGCCCGGATTCCGAGAAATGGTTAGAGGCCATGAAATCCGAGATGGGATCCATGTATGAAAACAAAGTATGGACTTTGGAAGTATTACCTGAAGGGCGAAAGTCCATTCAGAACAAATGGATCTTTAAGAAGAAGACAGCCGCGGACGGTAATGTCACTGTCTATAAAGCTCGACTTGTGGCAAAGGGTTTTTCACAAGTTCAGGGAGTTGACTATGATGAGACTTTCTCACCCGTAGCGATTCTTAAGTCTGTCAGAATCATGTTAGCAATAGCTGCCTATTTCGACTATGAAATTTGGCAGATGGATGTAAAAACAGCGTTCCTCAACGGTTTCCTTGAGGAAGAGTTGTATATGATGCAACCCGAAGGTTTTGTCGATCCAGAGAATGCTAACAAAGTTTGCAAACTCCAGCAATCCATTTATGGACTGGTGCAAGCATCTCGGAGTTGGAATAAGTGCTTTGATGAGGTGATCAAAGCGTTTGAGTTTATACAAGTTTACGGAGAAGCTTGTATTTACAAGAAGGTGAGTGTGAGCTCTATAGTGTTTCTAGTATTATATGTGGATGGCATATTGCTGATTGGAAACAATATAGAAATGCTGGAAAGCGTGAAGGAATATTTGAACAAGAGTTTTTCAATGAAGGACCTAGGAGAAGCTGCTTTCATATTAGGCATAAAGATCTATAGAGATAGATCGAGACGCTTAATAGCACTTTCACAGAGCACATACCTTGATAAAGTTTTGAAGAAGTTCAAAATGGAACAGTCCAAGAAGGGGTTCTTGCCTGTATTACACGGTGGGAAGTTGAGTAAGACTCAATGCCTAGTAACTGTAGAAAATAGAGAAAAGATGAGTGTCATCCCCTATGCTTCAGCCATAGGCTCTATCATGTATGCAATGCTGTGCACGAGACCTGATGTTAGCCTTGCCGTAAGTATGGCCGGAAGGTTTCAAAGTGATCCTGGAATGGAGCACTGGCAAGCGGTCAAGAATATCCTTAAGTACCTGAAAAGGACTAAGGAAATGTTTCTTGTTTATGGAGGTGATGAAGAGCTCTTCGTAAAGGGTTACGTCGATGCATGCTTTGACACTGATCCGCACGACTCTAAATTGCAAACTGGATACGTATTTATTCTTAACGGGGAAGCGGTAAGCTGGTGCAGTTCCAAGCAAAGCGTGGTAGCTGACTCTACGTGCGAAGCAGAATACATCGCAGCCTCGGAGGCGGCGAAGGAAGGTGTCTGGATGAAGTAGTTCATGACAGATCTTGGAGTAGTGCCCAGTGCACTGAATCCAATGAACCTGTTCTGTGACAACACTGGTGCCATTGCTCTGGCCAAGGAAGCAAGGTTTCACAAGAGGACCAGACACATAAAGCGACGCTTCAACTCCATCCGCGATTACATCTTGGAGAAAGACATAAATATTTGCAAAGTGCACATGGATCTAAATGTTGCAAACCCGTTGACTAAACCTCTTCCAAGGGCTAAACATGATCAACACCAGAACTGCATGGGTGTTCGATTCATTACAATGTAAATCACATAGTGATGTGAACTAGATTATTGACTCTAGTGCAAGTGGGAGACTGTTGGAAATATGCCCTAGAGGCAATAAATAAAGTGTTTATTATTGTACTTCCTTGTTCATGATAATCGTTTATTATACATGCCATAATTGTATTAATTGGAAACATGGATAGATGTGTGATACATAGACAAACACAATGTCCCTAGTATGCCTCTAGTGAACTAGCTCGTTGATTGAAAGATGGTTAAGGTTTCCTAGCCATGGACATGAGATGTCATTTGATAACGGGATCACATCATTAGGAGAATGATGTGATGGACAAGACCCAAACTACAAACGTAGCTTATGATCGTGTCAGTTTATTGCTACTGTTTTCTGCATGTCAAGCATATGTTCCTATGACCATGAGATCATGCAACTCACAGATATCGGAGGAGTACCTTGTGTGTATCAAACGTCGCAACGTAACTGGGTGACTATAAAGGTGCTATACAGGTGTCTCCGAGGGTGTCTGTTGAGTTGGCATGGATCGAGACTGGGATTTGTTACTCCGTGTGACGGAGAGGTATCTCAGGGCCCACTCGGTAATACAACATCACAATGAGCCTTGCAAGCAATGTGACTAATTGTTAGTTGTGGGATCTTGTATTACGGAACGAGTAAAGAGACTTGCCGGTAACGATATTGAACTAGGTATGGAGATACCGACGATCGAATCTCGGGCAAGTAACATACCGAAGAACAAAGGGAACATCAGACGGGATTAACTGAATCCTTGACATAGAGGTTCAACCGATAAAGATCTTCGTAGAATATGTAGGAACCAATATGGACATCCAGGTCCCGCCATTGGTTATTGACCGTAGAGGTGTCTCGGTCATGTCTACATAGTTCTCGAACCCGCAGGGTCTGCACACTTAAGATTTGGTGACGTTTCGATAATATAGAGTTATGTATGGTGGTGACCGAATTTTGTTCGGAGTCCCGGATGAGATCCTGGATGTCACGAGGAGCTCCAGAATGGTCCGGAGGTAAAGATTCATATATAGGAAGTCCCAGTTTGGTCGCCGGAAAAGTTTCGGGCTCATCGGTAGTGTACCGGGAGTGCCGGTAATGTACCGGGAGACCTCCAGGAGGGGTATTTCGACCCTAGAGGGTCCATGGGCTGTGGGAGATTAATAACCAGCCCTTAGTGGGCTGGTGGAACAGCCACAAAAGGCCCACGGCGCCAGGAGAAAAAAGGCCTAAGGAAAAGGTGGAAAAAAAGGGCCAATAGGGAGCAATCCTAGTCCAACTAGGATTGGAGAAGGAGAGTCCTTCTCTCCCTCCCTCTTGCGGCCGAATTGGCTTGGCCCTTGCGCCAAGCCAGCCCTCCTCCCTCCCTCCTTTATATACTGGTGGATTTGGGGCTGTTTGCACTAGTTTTTTCGGCCACGTGCTACCCATTCCACCGGTACATAGTTTCTCCTCTAGATCGTATTTCCGCGGTGCTTAGGCGAAGCCCTGCTGGAATTGCTCCACCATCATCGCCGGAGCGCCGTCACGCTGCCGGCGAACTCTTCCTCCTCTCCACTTCTTCTTGCTGGATCAAGACGGTGGAGATCGTCATCAAGTTGCACATGTGCTGAACGCAGAGGTGTCGTCCGTTCGGTACTAGATCGAAAGGACCGTGATCAAGGCCACGGGACGGTTCGTGATTGGATCGCGGGACGGATCGTGTTGAGATCACGGGACGGATCGTGATTGGATCGCGGAACGCTCGGCGATTTGAATCGCGATGACGTTCGACTACACCAACCGCGTTTCTTAACGCTTCCCGCTTAGCGATCTACAAGGGTACGTAGATCAACTCCCCCTCTCGTAGATGCTCATCACCATGGATAGGTTTGCGTGTGCGTAGGAAATTTTTTGTTTCCCATGCAACGTTCCCTAATAGATGTCGCCCTTGAGTACATGATCTCGAAGAAAATGATGACGAATCTAGATGTGCTTGGTCTTGGAAGGCACAACTGGGTTGTAAGCAGTCTTGATGGCACTCTCGTTGTCGCGGTACAGATGCACATTCTTCAACTTGATGCCATAGTCCTTGAGGGTTTTCTTCATCCGCAATAACTCAGCACAACATGAACCAACCACAATGTACTCAGGTTCAGCAGTAGATAGTGACACGTAGTTCTGCTTCTTCGAGGACCAACAGACTAAGGATCGTCCGAGGAAATGATATGTGCCTGAGGTTGACTTGCGATCCACATGATCTCCAGCATAGTCAGTGTTAGAGTATCCGACGAGGTGAAGATTTGAGCCCTTGGGATACCATAATCCAAGCGTTGGTGTGTGAGCTAAGTATCAAAGAATATGTTTCACAGCCTTATGGTGTGATTCCTTCGGTGTTGCTTGCAATCGGACACACATGCAAACACTCAACATAATATCAGGCCTAGATGCACACAGATACAATAATGAGCCAATCATGGAGCGATATACCTTCAGATCAAAATCTTTACCATTTTTGTCAGTGCAAAGGTGGCCTTTTGAAGGCATTGGAGTTTTGACGCCTTTGCAATCTTGCATGTCGAATTTCCTTAGAACATCCTTGAGGTATTTCTCTTGTGATATGAAGATGTCGTTGTCTTGCTGACGAATTTGAAGACCTAAGAAGAATTTCAACTCTCCCATCATAGAAATTTGACATTCTTCACTCGTCATATATGCAAATTCATCACTGTAACGTTTGTCAGTACATCCAAAGATAATATCGTGTATGTATATTTGGCATATGAACAATTCATTGTCATAGGATTTTGTGAAAAGAGTTGGGTCGAGTGAACCGGGTTTGTAGCCTATCTTCATGAGGAATTCCTTCAGAGTGTCGTACCATGCCCGAGGGGCCTGCTTGAGGCCATAGAGGGCCTTGTTGAGTCTGAAGACTTTGTCAGGATGCTTAGGATCTTCAAAACCTGGTGGTTGAGCAACATATACTTCTTCCTCAAGCTTACCATTGAGGAGTGCACTTTTCACATCCATTTGATATAAGATGATATCATGATGGTTAGCATAAGCAAGCAATATGCGAATAGCTTCAAGTCGAGCAACAGGTGCAAAATTTTCATCAAAGTCAATTCCTTCGACCTGTGTGTAGCCTTGAGCTACAAGACGAGCCTTATTCCTTACCACAAGGCCATTTTCATCTTGCTTGTTGCGGTAGATCCACTTGGTACCTATGATGTTATGCTTGCGAGGATCTGGCCGCTTGACAAGTTCCCACATGTTGTTGAGCTTGAATTGATGCAATTCCTCTTGCATAGCTTGAATCCACTCAGGCTCCTTGAATGCTTCATCAACTTTTGTGGGCTCTATGCTAGAGACAAAGGCAAAGTGCCCACAAAAGTTAGTCAAATGTGAAGCTTTTGAGCGAGTGACAGGACCTGGTGCATTGATGTCATCGATGATTTTGTCAATCTGCACTTCATTTGCAACTCTTGGATGAGCAGGTTGACGTGGCTGAGGATTTTCTTCAGCACCATTTTCTTCAGGTGTATCGACATGAATGTCTTCATTCGTTGGAATGACTTCCTCAGTGGGTATGATGCCTTTAGTAGCCTTCAGCTTAATGGATTCCTCAGGAGACTGTTAATCTAACACACAAGGTAGGTGCTCTCTTTGCGAGCCATCAGTTTCATCGAACCGCACATCTACTATTTCAACAACCATGTGGTGGTAGGTATTGAAGACTCTATAGGTGTACACGAGCCGGTAGGTCGCCATCATCGAGGAGCAGGAGCCAGCTGCCCAGTCTTCCAGCCAGCACCAGCGCACTGGCAAGGCTGCCTGGCAGCCGAAGCTTACCTTCGAGCAGATGCTCGACCTCCCCTGCAAGAACCACTCAGGGGCCAAACCCTCTACACGCACGCTCCGGTAGTGCAGCTTCTCACAGTGACTGGCCTGGGGGGACGGCCTTCCGGCTCCCCCCGTGCCGCCTGCCCGTGCGCCAGGCCCGGCCCTAGCTGCCGCCCCAGCTCCGGCCCAGAATGACGGCCGTCTGATCGACCAGTTCCCTAACCAGGACGGCTGTTACGTCGTCTTCACTAGTGAAAATACAAGCAAACATGCTCAGCACCGGCTCCATCGTGAGGTGAACGCCACCATGCCGGCAACTCCCCAGTTCATGCACTGGTCGGAGAAGCCAGTCAGCTGGAGCCAGGCAGATCATTACGCCGTGATGCTGAGTCCCGGCAGCTATGCTCTGGTCCTTGACCCCACCATCACCACCGAGAAGCGCACCTGTCGCTTTTTGGTCGGAGAAGCTAGTCACCTAGAGCCGGGCAGATCATTCCGCCGTGATGCTGAGTCCCGGTAGCTATGCTCTAGTCCTTGACCCCACCATCGCCACCGAGAAGCGCACCTGTCGCTTTTCACGGGTGTTCGTAGATGGTGGCAGCAGCATCAACATTCTTTATCTCGACACGATGCACAAGCTGGTGCTGAAGATAGAAGACCTACAGGCGAGCCGGACGGTCTTCCATGGCATCTTGCCTAGAAAGTCCTGCTCCCTTGTCGCCAAGATCACTCTCGACATCCTCTTCGGCAGACCCGACCACTTCCGCCGCGAGCCAGTGTTGTTCGAGGTCATGGACCTCGCAAGTCCCTACCACGCATTGTTGGGCCGGCTAGCCCTTGTCAAGTTCATGGTGGTTCCCCATTACGCCTACCTCAAGCTCAAGATGCCGGGCCCCAAGGGAATCATCACCATCACGGGCGACTACAAGATGTCGATCGAGTGCACTCGAGACGACAGCCGGCTGGCCGAGGCCTTGGAAATCGCCGAGGAGAAGCGGCAGCTCGACCGGCTCGTGGCCCTTGCCACCTGCCAGCCGGCCGTGCCGGCTCCCCCCTCGCAGTCCGTCAGCGAGGCCTCCTTCCAGCCGTCCAAGGACACCAAGGAAATCCCGCTCGACCCGGCCAACCCGGCTCAGTGCGTCACCATCGGCTCCCGCCTCGACAGCAAATAGGAAGGCGAGCTCGTCGACTTCCTCCGTGAGAATTGGGACATCTTTGCATTGTCCCCCAAGGACATGCCGGGTGTTCCGAGGAAGTTCGCCGAGCACAAAGTACACGTCCGGCCGGACGTCAAGCCGGTCAAGCAACCCCTACGCTGTTTCTCCGAGGAGAAGCGGCGTACTATAGGAGAAGAGATCGCCCGGCTGCTCGCAGACGGGTTCATCATGGAAGTGTTCCACCCGGACTGGCTGGCCAACCCAGTCCTGGTGCTGAAGAAAAACAAGACCTGGCGCATGTGCCTCGACTACACTAGCGTGAACAAGGCGTGCCCCAAGGACCCATTCGCCCTGCCACAGATCGATCAAGTCATCGACTCCACGGCCGGCTGCGACTTGCTGTCCTTCCTGGATGCCTACTCTAGCTACCACTAGATCAAGCTCGATCCGGAAGACCGGCTCAAGACCTCCTTCATCATGCCCTTCGAAGCCTACTGCTACATCACCATGTCCTTCGGCCTGAAGAACGCAGGCGCCACATTCCAGCGGTGTATGCAGAAGTTCCTCCTGCCTCAAATAGGCAGGAATGTCCACGTCCATGCTGATGACATCGTCGTCAAGACCAAGAAGCACTTCAGCCTCCTCGATGACCTCCGAGAGACTTCGCGAACCTACGTGAATACAAGATCAAGCTTAACCCGAAGAAATGTGTCTTCGGCATCCTAGCCGGCCAACTCCTGGGTTTCTTCATGTCCGCCCGCGGCATCGAGGCTAACCCCGAGAAGATCAGCGTGATCGAGCACATGCCCAAGCCGACCGGCTCCAAGACATCCAAAAGTTCACCAACTGCCTCGCCTCGCTTAGCCGGTTCATCAGCCGGCTGGGGGAGAAGGCCCTGCCCCTCTACGGGCTCCTTCGCAAGACGGCTTTGGTCGAGCCGGGTCATACCAAGAGGCCGGGTATATTCGACTGTCCTGACGAGGCGGACGAGGCCTTCCACAGCCTCAAGAAGGCTCTCACCCGCGCGCCCATCCTGGCCGCACCGGCTAAGAAGGAACCCTTGCTCGCCTACATCGCGGCAACCACTCGCGTCATCAGCGTCATCCCGGTGGTCGAGCGGCCGGAGGAGGGCAAGTCCCTGCCGGTCCAGCACCCCGTCTACTACCTCAACGAGGTCCTCTCCGCGTCCAAGCGGAACTAACCCCATTACCAAAAGATGTGCTACGACATATACTTCGCCGCCAAGAAGGTCAAGCAGTACGTCCAGGAGCACACCATCACCATGGTGAGCATGGCCCCGCTTGCGCGAGATCATGAGAGGACGGGACTCCACCGGCCGGATCGCCAAATGGGTCATTGCCCTCGCCGATCACGAGATCCGGTACGAACCTTGCACCGCCATCAAGTCACAGGCCCTGGCCGACTTCCTCGTCGACTGGGCGGAAACCGAGTTCGTGCCGCCTCCCCCGGACTCCACACATTGTCGCATGCATTTCGATGGCTCGAAATTGAAGAACGGCCTGGGTGCCAACATAGTCCTCTCCTCCCCGAAAGGTGACCAGCTCAAGTACGCCCTCCAGATCCACTTCGCTGCCTCCAACAACATGGCCGAGTACGAGGCCATCGTCCATGGCCTCCGGCTCGCCAAGGAGATCGGCATTAGGCGCATCCTATGCTTCGGCGACTCCGACCTCGTGGTGCAGCAGGTCTCTAGCGATTGGGACGCCAGGGACGCCAACATGGACAGCTATCGCTTCCTCGTACAACAGATCACCGGCTCCTTCGAGGGCTGTGAGTTTCATCACGTCCCACGGGCGGACAACAAGGCGGCCGACGCGCTGGCAAAGATCGGCTCCACCCGACAGGCCATCCCAGCCAGTGTCTCCATCGAGCGGCAGCTCAAGCCGTCGATCAAGTGTTCCCTAGAATCAAAATCAATCTTCGTGCCGGCAGACACTGCCGGCCCATCGGCGGCTCTGGTTGCCCCTACGACATCTTTGCCACCGGCTCCCACAACCTTGGCCGCCCTGCCGGCACCAGTTGAGCCGACTGCGTCCAAGGCCACCGGCTCCAATGACGCGGCTGTCCTGATGACAATCGACCAGCCGGCCTCGGGGGTTGACGAGCCGGCCCCACGGGCTGGCAAGCCGGTCCCGGGGGCTAATCATCGAGGCCCGTGGGCTCCCGAGCCGACCCCTGTCTCGGCTCCCTCGTGGGCCCACCCTATCTTGGTGTTCCTTCTACATGGTGAGCTCCCCCCGGACGAGGCCATGGCGAGCCAAATCCAGCGTCGGGCCACGGCATACAGCATCATCAACAACGAGCTCATCCATCGCAGCACCACCGGCGTCTTCCAGCGATGCGTTGAGCCAGAAAAGGGTTTGGAGATTCTCCTTGACATCCACCAGGGAGAGTGTGGGCATCACGCCGCCTCCAGAACCCTGGTGCCCAAGGCTTTCCGCCACGGCTTGTACTTGCCCACTTCTCTCGAGGCGGCCAAGAAATTGGTCGATGAGTGCGAGGGCTATCAGCGCTTCAGCACACAGAGCCACCTGCGGCATCAGCCCTCCAGACCATCCCCCTCTCATGTCCCTTTGCCGTCTGGGGGCTGGACATGGTGGGTCCCTTCAAAACCGCATGAGGCGTCATGACACATTTGCTGCTGGCTGTCGACAAATTCACCAAGTGGATCGAGGCACGACCAATCAAGAAGCTGGACGGCCCCACGGTCTTACGGTTCATCAATGACATCACGGTTCGCTACGGTGTCCCCCATAGCAACATCACCGACAACGGCACGAACTTCGCCAAGGGCACGCTCGCACGTTTCTGCTCCAAGCAAGGAATCCGGCTCGACCTGGCCTCCGTCCCTCATCCACAGTCAAACGGCCAGGTCGAGAGGGAAAATGGCCTCATCCTATCTGGCATCAAGCCCCGGCTCGTGACGCCGCTAGTAAGGTCAGCCGGCTGCTGGATTGATGAGCTGCCGACTGTCCTTTGGAATCTCAGGACCACCCCCAACCGTTAAACTGGCTAGATGTCTTTCTTCCTTGTATACGGGTCCAAGGAGATCATCCCCACCGACATCGAGTTCGACTCGCCTCGGGTCGCCCTATACATGGAGAAGGACACAAAGGAGGCAAGAGAAGACGGCGTCAACTTACTCGAAGAAGCCCGCGAACTGGCCTTGAGCCGGATGGCAATCTACGAGCAGATGCTCCAACACTACCACAGCAAGCGGATCAGGCCACTCTCCTTTCGCGAAGGGGACCTGGTGCTCAGGCGGATCCAGCGAACAACCGGACAACACAAGCTGTCCTCCCCATGGGAGGGCCCGTTGATCGTTAGCAAGGCGTTGCACAACAATGCATACTATCTAATAGACGCCTAGAAGCCACAGAAGTGCAAAAGAGACGCCTCCGGTGAGGAGACCGAGCGCCCGTGGAATGCGGCGCTCCTCCATCCTTTTTACTGCTGAAAAGACCAGTGTATGTATGTATCCCTTCCCTTTTGGGATTATGAATGCAATGGGTGCCCCAGGCCGGCTCTTGGGGCACACCCTTTTCGTTTCCATCGAAGGTCTCTTCACTCACCGGCTCCCCGACTCGACTCCCGGGCCCGGGGGCTCGCCGGCTGGACCTAGGTCGCCTCTCCCAAAAATTGACCAAGTAGTGTGACCCGAGAAAACCCTCCCACCCCTCCCAGCTACAGATCTCGCTCCCGGCTGTCCGGCTGATGAGGCCTTGGGGCGGCAAAGCTTAGCACACACGAAAGATCGATCGCAGAGGAGAGGCTGGCTAGGCCCAATCGGATCACCACCTTGCCTCTGCCACTCTACTTATCCTAAAAAGCTCTCGCGGTTCCTAAGTTTAGAACCGTCTCCCTCGAGGCGGACGCCCCGACCCAGCTACGGACCGGCTCCCGGTTGTCGGGCTGGCGGGGCCAAAACCAAAGGGGAAAAGGGGCGGAATAGAAGGAACCAAAAGGGCAAAAAAGGGTAAGGATGAGCAAGCACGCGCAATAAGGCAAACACATCAAATATTCATAGTATGAATTTTAAAGACAAAAGAGGCCCACGGACATCATGGTTCATTACATTAGACCCCCAGTGGGTGGACTTGAGCCTAACATGCAGGAAAGAAAAAGAAAGATAAAATGCCCGGGAGCTCAAGCCACCGGCGCATCGCCAGCCGGCGCGTCGCCAGCCGGCGCATCGCTGGGCGGCTCGAATCCTGTCTCAGAAGTGGTTGTGGCCCTCGGGTGGGCCTCCTTGGCCTTCGAGGCGGCCTTCGTGGTCCCAGCCGTTTCGCCACTCGAGTCGGTGCTCTCATCGGCAACCTCCTCGTCCACCGGACCTTGGGGGATGCCAAAGGAGTCTTCAGGCATCGGCTCGTTGTCCTCGCCAAGGGCCGGTAGGAACTCAACCGCGTCGACGTACGACACGAGCTCGTTGGATCGATGGATGAGGGACGGCTCACGGGCCTCCCGCTCCTCGGCCAGCTCATCTCGTATCATGGCCAGCCGGCCCAAATCCAAGCCACGATACCACGACGTGACGAACCGGAGCCTCGGGCCGCTGATGTCTTCTAGGCCTTGAGTCGGGCCACGGCGTGCTCCAGCCACAAGGCCACGCGGTTCGCTGGAGCTCCCCCACGGTGCGGCCACAAGGCGGCGATGATCTCCTTGCTGGCCGTCTTCAGCCGCTCCACGCTCCGCTTGAGGTGGACCAGCCGGTTTTCAATGGCGAGCTCAAGATCCCCCACATCCCACGCAGTGTCCTCCTCAATGGAACGCCCGCACTTCCGAAGGCATGCCCGGTGCACATCGACAGCATGCTCAGCGCGGCGCTGAGTTTCCGGGAAGCATCCTAAGAGAAGAAAGGGAAGAAAAGGAAAGAAAGGCAAATCAAATACAAGAACCAGCAAAGGAAAAAAGCAACCGACCATAATAAGGAAAAACAGACACTTACGCTCAAGGGAGTCATCCACCTCGATGGCAAAGTGGAGCGACGAGTCTTTCTCCGACGCCAACACCGCCTCCACCTCGGCGAGGGAACCCTTAAGCCCCTCGAGCGTCCTCTCAAGGTGAGTCACTTCACCTTGGAGGGCGGCGCTTCGCTGGGCGGCATCAGGCGCCTCCTTGATGGCCGCCTCCTCCCGCGCCACGTCGGCCTTGAGGTGGTCCTGGGCCGCCTCCCCATCCACCAGCAGCGTGGCCAGCCGATTCTTCTTCTACGTGACCGCGTGGACGCTTTGCGCCAGCCGGTCCCGCTCGGAAACGGCCCCGGCATTCTCCACCCGGAGGGCGGTCAGCTCGTCTGCAAAAACAAAACGGGCGTCAGCAGCCCTTCTACGTCCGCTCCGGCTGCCAGGCAGCCGGCCCGGCACCTGGGGGCAACATGCCCCTTCCACAAGACTTGGCATACCCTGCACCCGTGTCAACTCCTTCTTCAGCCGGTAGAAGCTGTGCTTGCCACGGTCGTGGATGAATACCGCCTCCTCGAACAGCTTCTGTTGCTGGGAGTTCCCCTCCTGCCACATGGAGTCAAAGTCAAGAGACACTCAAGGAGATCCGGCCCGTCAGCCGGTCAGCCGGCCCGCATCTCGGGGGCTACACCCAGTGGGTGCGCTTGCGCCCCCCACTAAAAATTTCAACAAGAGCAACCATGCTTACCTCCGCACGCTGCAGGGTGGTGTCAGCCGCCTCCGCTAATCGGGCTAGCTCCTGGCGGCACCGGTCTAGAACGCTCCCGAACTCCCCAAACGAAGGGACCGGGGCGCCTACCGGGGGAGCCGGAAGGGTTGGGACGCGCGCCAGCTCCTCCCAGTCCTGGAGCACCTCTTGCATGGTCTTCAGGGTTCTCCGGGCCCAGCCGCCGTTGCCACCCATTCCCGGACTCGCCATGATGCCAGCCGCCGGGGGTGGTTGACGACGGCAAGAGCCCGGGTGTCGCCTCATCCTCCTCCCGCCGCTGTGATGCGACGACTGTGACGGACGGTGCCTCCGTCTCCATGGCCGCCACCTCCGACGCATCCTCCGACGCCGCCTTCGGGGCCACCGGAGCCTCCGGCTCATCGACCCAGGCCAACTCGGCCGCAGGCGGTGTCACCTCCGGCACCTCCGGCCGGGTCGCCTCGGGGACCGGCTCTGTTACCGCCGCCCTCGCGCGGGCCGCATCGTCCACGGACGAAGGTGCAGACGGCTCCATAGCCGCCCCTAGTGGCTCACTTGACGGGGCCTTGACAGACGGGTCGATTCCGCCGCCGAGTCCAATGCCCGCGCGGGGTCCGTGGACCTCCTCCGCCTCCTGTCACTCAAAGTCCCAGAGTGCGAGGCCCCGCGTCGCGTCCCAGACTTTGAGGCTCGCAGCTCCGCGAGCCTCCTCTTCTCCTCCTGTTGGGTGGTCGCGTGCTCGCGGGCCAGCCGACTGGCAACATCCGTTGGATCCCCCATCGGCTCCCCCTCGTGGAGCTCGATGGTGTCCCTGCGGTGCACAAGGGTCAATCACCCACCAGCCCGCGACAAAGAAGAAAACATATGCAAGGAAAGAAAGAAAAACTTACCCAATGACGAGGGGCAAGGCCCGCTCGGCACGTGTCGGCGGCTTCCACGCGGCCACCTTCACCCGCTTATGGACGGGTGGTGGGCCCGCCGGCTCCCCCTAAGCTGGCCTCTTCACCTGGCTGGCGGCTCCGACTTCCAGGGCTTGAGCCGGCTGCTCCTCGCTATGCCCACGCCAGCCCTGCTGAGCTGAGGGAGGAGGCTCGTTCAGAATCATCACATCATCATCAATATCATCGTCGTCATCCGTCCAGTCCTTGATCATGGGGGCAATAGGGAACTCATCGGCTCCGCTAGGTTCCCCAGCTGCACCGGATCCTCCGGCTCCGCTGGGGTCGCCAACTCGTGGGTCTGCCGGCTCCTCGACTCCTCTCGAGGAGTCCACCCCCTCCTCCGGCGGGCCTCCCTGCTCATAGTCTTCAGAGTCAGAGTGTTCGCGCTCCGCCTCAAAGATTTGGGGGTGCAGCCCATCCGACGTGTTCTGTCGCATCAACAGCTGTGGTCAGGACGACAAAGTAAGGTCCGCTACCGGCTGCCGGCTAGCGAGAATTGAACAAAGAGAAGCTGCCTCGTCGAAGACTTACTAGGGGGGTGGTTGATGTAGTCGTACGGCTCCATGCCAAATGACCACGATGCGGGCTTCAGGTTCAACGTCGTGAGGGCATTCACCCGCCTCACCACTTGAGCTGGCGTCAGGTCGACAGTGGTCAGCAGGTAGGGGTCTCGGCGGCCGAACATGTCGCAGATCCGGTTCGGCCTCAACTGGAGAGGCAGCACCCGGCGCGAGATGAAGGCCACCACCAGGTCGGCGGCGACCAACCCCTTAGTGCTCTTCAGCTGCGCGAGCCGGCCGAGCTCTGCCAAGGCCACGCTACGCGGGGCAGCTCCCATCCAGTTCATCCCGAAGGACTGCGTGTTGACGAACGGCGACAGCCGGATGAATTCATGGTTTGGGTCGGCGTTCTTCACGTAGAAGAACGTCCAATGCCACCCCTTGATGGAGTCTATAAGAGAAAAGGGCGAGAAGCGCGTGGTGCCGCGGTAGCAGACCGCCATGCCCCCGCGGGCGTTGCTCTTTAGCGTCTTGAGGTAGAAGAGGGCATTGAAGAAATCAAGAAAAGGGAGGACCCCTAGGTGTCCCTCGCACAGCATCACGAAGCCAGCGAGGTAGAGGATCACGTTGGGGCCGAGGTGGTGCGACTGGAGGTCGAAGGTGTCCATGAGCAGTCAGAAGAAGAGGCTCACCGGGAGCCCAAAGCCCAGGGAGAAATGCCAGAGGAAGACAACATGCTCCCCTGGCTGCGGCACCGGCACCACCTCGTCGCCCGGTGCGCGAGCAACCACGCACTCCACCAGCGATAGCATGCACGCGCGGCGGAGGTCTGTGATGTCCCCCTCGGTGATGATCGATCCGGCCTAGCTTCCTCCGCGTCCGTCGGCCATTGCGGCAGAACAGCGGCGCGGTGGCGCGTTTGTGAGCTCGGGAGTGGAGTTGCGCAAGGGGGAGAGGAAGGCAACAAAGGCAAGAAGACGAGGCAGCAAGGGGGCGAGTGGGATGCGGGTATCTCTGCCCATGCCCTTCTTCTCCATTTAAAGGGGAGGGCACGACCGAGGGACGTGGGGATTAATTGCGCCCACTCCCGCGAAAACTCCCTGCACGTACAGCTGCTCGGGCTATAATGGCCGCTTCGGGGCGCAGAGGATCTTGGCATGCACCCTGGGGCCTACTGGGCTACGCCCAAGGCCTAGCGAGCTAGGCCCAGGGCGACGTCCCGTCTCCCCACGTGTGCCGGGACCGCCACATCATTACTCGCCGCGTGGCACGCGGCAGGCTGTCCCGATACCGAGGCCACACGCCGGAACCCGCAGCGTCGGGTCCAACTGCCGACCCGGCTGGCTCTTCGTTTCCGCGGCCGTGGCGGCTACCGCTCGGGGGAAGCCGCCGGCTCCCCTCCGTCTACCGGACGCGGGCCCCCACCGGCTTCGGGAACTACTGACGGGGTTATTACCCCCAGGTAGGCCAAAGCAACGACGTTCTTCCCCCTTCCTCTTCGAAGAAAAACTATGCGACCGGTTGCCCACGGCCGGCTGGGGCACGGCCGGCTCGAGCTGCCACCGGCTGGCGACACGGACGGCTGGTCGAGGAGCCGGCTTGACCCCCGGCTGGCTGGGCACGGCTGGCTGCCTCCGGGCTGCCTCCTCCGTTGACCATGGGGCGGACCTGCAACGTCCCATCCCTCTGCGCACGGGTACGTCGACACGACGCGACCGCTACGACGAGCGACACTATGGCCACAATGGCCGCTGATGCACGGGCGCGCATGGCTATAGTCCGGCTATCCAGGCCGCTGACCTTGGCAAGCACGATCGGGCAGGGAAACAGTGCCAGCATGCCCTCACCCACTCGATTACCTGCCTCGGCATGGCTACAGCGCAGCCGACCATACCAAAGACTTCGGCCGGCTGGCACTAGACGACGCCTCCCGGGCGACCCGTGCCGCGGTAGGTGGGCAAGGCCCAATCGCCGAGCCGATTGGCGCCCCTCCCCCCTCCCCCGCAGGCGATGGGACCGCACAGCCGGTGGACCCTACAAACAACAAGACGACACGAAGGGTGGGACCCCCTGGCCAGTCGGAGAGGCTGCCAGCCGGGTCCCTCCACCCCTGAACCTTAGAATACATTATAGAGCCGGGGGTTGGCCTATGAAACCCCCCGATCCCCCCATGCAATGGGGACGGACAATCACGCATACACGCACCCCACACGGAACTCTCCTTACATATCATCCTTAGCAATGGAGGAAGACGGGCCGACTGCTCCTTCTTCCTCCTCTAGACGCAGCTCTAGGAGCATCCTTGTAAACATATCAATCCATCCAACTAGACCAAGCAGGACTAGGGGTGTTACCTCCCACGGAGGGCCTTGAACCTGGGTACATCGTGTGTTACTACCGCTTGTGCCCAATCTCGCTCCCGGAGCCTGCCGGCGTCCTCCAGCCACAACCACCTACGATAAGCCTACCCATGGCATCTGTCGTGAGAAAACGACGACAAAAATTTTAAGTTTCCCTTTGCAAATTCTTCAGCTGTCAAGGACACGATTTTTTTTCAAAACTAGTACTGAAATTATACCAAATTTGAAAACAGTATGACCAGTTCAAAAAAATTCAAAAATAGGACCCTGTTGGCCAGCACCAGGCCGAACAGGGGCCTGTCGGCCAGCACCAGGCCAAAGAGCCCCCTGTAGGCCAATGAGAAGCCGGGGACAGGCTGGTCAACCAGAGGGGGGCCGAAGAGCCACATGTCGGCCTATGGGAGGCCGATGGACCCCTGGATAAGGCCTAGGGCCTCTTTCTTCCTCCTCTAACAACTCATTTCACCCTCCCCCGTTCAGTAGCCTGCCCCTCTCCACCTCTCACTCCCGTTGCTCTCCGGTGCTTCCACCGCCTCGCCGATCTCTTTGCTCGACCACCCATTTTGTTATCCTACCCGCGTAAACAATAGATCAGGGTGCTCGCCACCGGCCTACGGTATTTTTTTTTGGCTTCCAACTCAATCAAATGAGAACTCTCAAGTCGATAGTGGATTTAGTTCTTATTGGTCACCGTTCGTCTGTAGGTAAATGGCTTGCCCATTTTGCCGAGCTCCAAGTGGCCCTTGTGCTGCCGTTGATTCCGGTGCTTATGTATTACTATGGTGCTGGATCGTCGATGTTCAAGACGTGTTGTAAGATTCTATGTCTTGTTTATCTGACTATGGCATATTCGAATGCCTTTGTTTATATGATTATGATGTTTGCTTCCATTCTTGTTGTAGTATGTTCCGTGCAGTGTTAGATCACATCTTGCTCGGTACATTGAGGAGTGCAGAGCTTTAGCTATTTAGAGAGGTGACACAGATATTGATATTGCTCTGCACAACAGTGAGGGTAACTTATACCATGTTATATTTAGACATGGTAGGATGAGCAGTAAATTCCATGGTCCTTCGTGGGAGGAACTTGTGAATGATTACGGTCTCCGCCATAGTGACATGATGACTGTTATGCTTGAGCACTATGGAACTTATATTAGTGTCGAATTTCATCGGTATGGTGTTATGTTGTTTCCTTTACCCCATGTTGGTAAGTTATTTGTTTGACTGATTTTCAGTTTTGTTTCAGCTTATACGTTTTGTTGTTCATCTCAGTTATTGAAATCATTTTTTTGTAGCTCTTGAGGATCTGAGTGAAACTCAGAGGTAACTTGTTGACAGTTGTTTTTATAGTCGTGGTGTCACTCTGAATTATCATCAAATGTATGTCATGTCGTGGCAGCTCTTTGATGACAACTACATACTGTGTACTCCTTTTGTTCATAGGATGGATCGCATGAATGTTATTTCTCAACATATGGTAAGCTTTGGTTTTAGGTTTTTATTATTTGTTTATTGTTTGCTGGTTCATAGGATGGATCATATAACTTGCTAGCATTCACATCCGGTGGTTGTGACCCGGATACATAAATCTCATTATCCACTTGACTACACTGGCCTGGTTCATACCCCACGGTGGGTGGTACGATATTCTCCTCATTCGCCACTGGTTGCACTAGGGCATATAGATGGATTCTTCGGTCTATGCAACGACTTAACAGAGACAACCAATGTTGGCTCCTATTTATTGGAATCAAATCCCACTTGACATTTTTACAGGATTTGGTCCACACTGCATGAATACTGATGGAACAAACTTCAGGATCCAGGCCAAAACTAGTAGTCAACCAGTGCTTCAACTGCCTCATGTCTAGTCTGTCCGGGTCTGAAAGTGTCATCTTGCCTTTTTTAAACTCGCTAAGATCACCCCAACTCATAATATCGAACATTACCAGGGCCGTATTACAAAGTCAAATTTACGGATTCAGACATTTTCACCTGTCAGACATTGCCAGCTTCTCATTATTCGCAACGAATAAATCTACACTAAAATAAACATACGCTAAAATATACCTACGTATTCTAAATAAACCTACACTAAAATGAACTTTACTAAAATAAACCTACACTAAAATATGCTCACGTACACTAAATAAACCGACACTAATATGACTACACTAACTAAACCTACACTCGAAAAACATACACTAAAATCACTACACTAATAAAAGTACCCTAAACTAATTTTACGTACATTAAAAAAACTAACAGAAAACTAACCTAAACTAATAGAAAAAATGTATACCTTTGACGCGTGAGTGCCCTTCTTCTTCCTCTCCACCTTCTTCTTCCTCTCCACCACTCCACCTTCTCACCATTCACACCACTAGCACCACACCATGTCTCCTCCAAACGAACAACATACTACCACATTGCAAAAAATGAAACCGAAGGGCGGGGGAGACGAAGACGATCTATTGTTTCAATGGATTGAAACGGAAAATGGGTGGATGTAAAGGGAGATCAACGGGGGGGGATTTTCGGCCAAGAACTAAGAATACAAAGGAAGAAGAGGGAGCTGGAGGAAGAAGAGGGAGCTAGCCACATCGGCCTTATCCAGGGGCTCTTCGGCCTCCTAGCGGCTGACGGGTCCTCTTCGGCCTGGCTTGGGACAACGGCCCGCTCTTCGGCTTGGCGTAGGCCGATGGGTCCTATTCGGCCTGGGCTAAGCCGACAGGTCCCCGGTCGGCCCAACTAAGCCCGACAGGGTTTGAAATTTTTTGAACTGGTCATACATTTTTCAAATTTGATATAATTTCTGTACTATTTTTGAAAAAAATTCCAAGGACACAGTGAAGACTTTGAACGAGTTTCAAAGTAGAACGCATATGAAGTATTTGTTAACAGACTGGGTTGAGTTTAGCACAGAGGGGAAAAGGGTCTGATCACATTGACTAAGATGAAAATCAACTTGAAGAATTAGCAATAAGTGAATGTTGTTGAGGACATTGAAAACTCAAATATATATGTATATAGTCAATGAAGAACATGAGTTTCATAGTTTGAAGAATTTGAAAAGTTGATGAATTTGAAAAGTTGAGGAATTTGCAAGCTTGAGGAATTTGAGGATTTGAAGAATTTGCAAAATGACGAAAAACTCAACTTTGAGGAATTTCAACTATTGTTGGTGGCGTGACCCACCATATAAGAATGATGACTTCATACACCGTGTACAATTGTCGTAGGGTTCTGAGAGTCAAATTCTTCATTAATTTCCTCACACTTAGAGGGTCATTCTTCATTGATTGAAGAAAAATGTTACTTCGTGTGTTGCACATCTAAGTTATCAATTTGCATAAGGGTTAGGACGTGTGTCCTTTTTCAAAGAACATCCAAAGATTCTAAGATATTTAACTCACACCGCAACTTGCAAGATCACTTTTCATCCAAGGGATTTGTGAAGATGTTGGCCACTTGTTCTTTAGTAGGAATGTGGTCGATGGCAATGTCGCCCTTGAGTACATGATCTCGAAGAAAATGTTGACGAATCTGGATGTGCTTGGTCTTGGAATGCTGAACTAGGTTGTAAGCAATCTTGATGGCACTCTCTTTGTCGCAATAGAGAGGCACATTCTTCAACTTGATGTTGTAGTCCTTGAGGGTTTGCTTCATCCATAGTAACTGAGCGCAACATGAACCAGCAGTAATGTACTCAGCTTCAGTAGTAGATAGTGATACGCAGTTCTGCTTCTTCGAGGACCAACAGACTAAGGATCGTCCGAGGAAATGACATGTGCCTGAGGTTGACTTGTGATCCACACGATCTCTAGCATAGTCAGCATTAGAGTATCCGACGAGATGAAGATTTGAGCCCTTGGGATACCATAATCAAAGCGTTCGTGTGTGAGCTACCTATCAAAGAATGTGTTTCACAGCCTTATGATGTGATTCCTTCGGTGTTGCATGGAATCAGGCACACATGCAAACACTCAGCATAATATCAGGCCTAGATGCACATAGATACAATAATGAGCCAATCATGGAGCAATATACCTTCTGATCAAAATCTTTACCACTTTCGTCAGTGCAGAGGTGGCCTTTTGAAGGCATTGGAGTTTTGACGCCTTTGCAATCTTGCATGTCGAATTTCCTCAGAACATCCTTGAGGTATTTCTCTTGTGAGATGAAGATGTCATTGTCTTGCTAACGAATTTGAAGACCTAAGAAGAATTTCAACTCTCTCATCATAGACATTTGATATTGTTCACTCATCATACAGGTAAATTCATCATTGTAACATTTGTCAGTACATCCAAACATAATATCGTCTACGTATATTTGACATATGAACAGTTCATTGTCATAGGATTTTGTCAAACGAGTTGGGTCGAGTGAACCGGGTTTGCAGCCTTTCTTCACGAGGAATTCCTTCAAAGTGTCGTACCACGCCCGAGGGGGCTGCTTGAGGCCATAGAGGGCCTTGTTGAGCTAAAGACTTTGTTAGGATGCTTAGGATCTTTAAAACCTGGTGGTTGAGCAACATATACTTCTTCCTCAAGATTACCATTGAGGAATGCAGTTTTCACATCCATTTGATATAAGATGATATCATGATGGTTAGCATAAGCAAGCAATATGCGAATAGCTTCAAGTCTAGCAACAAGTGAAAAAGTTTCATCAAAGTCAATTCCTTCAACCTATGTGTAGATCCACTTGGTACCTATGATGTTATGCTTGCGAGGATCTGGTCGCTTGACAAGTTCCCACACATTGTTGAGCTTGAATTGATGCAATTCCTCTTGCATAGCTTGAATCCACTGAGGCTCCTTGAATACTTCATCAACTTTGGTGGGCTCTATGATAGAGACAAAGGCAAAGTGCCCACAAAAGTTAGTCAAATGTGAAGCTTTTGAGCGAGTGAGAGGACCTGATGCATTGATGTCATCAATGATTTTGTCAATCTGCACTTCATTTGCAACTCTTGGATGAGCAGGTTAACGTGGCTGAGGATTTTCTTCAGCACCATTTTCTTCAGGTGTATCAGCATGAATGTCTTCATTCGTTGGAATGATTCCTCAGTTGGTATGATGTATTTAGTAGCCTTCAGCTTAATGGATTCCTTAGGAGACTGTTCATCTTACACAAAAGGCAGGTGCTCTCTTTGCGAGCCATCAGTTTTATCGAACCACACATATATAGTTTCAACAACCTTGTGTTGGTAGGTATTGAATACTCTGTAGGTGTGCGAGTCCTTTCCGTAATGAAGCATAAAACCTTCATGTGCTTTCGGTGCAAATTTAAAAGTATGGTGAGGATCTCTAATTCAGCATTGTGCACCGAAGACTTTGAGATAACTTACATTGTGTTTCTTGCCAGTCATAAGTACATACAAAGTCTTCTTGAAGAATTTGTGAAGATATACCCTGTTGATGATGTGGCATGCAGTATCTATTGCTTCAGGCCAGAAGCGACAAGGAGTCTTGTATTCATCAAGCTGTTGGGGAACGTTCCATGGGAAACAAAAAAATTCCTACGTTCACGCAAGACCTATCCGTGGTGATGAGCATCTACGAGAGGGAGAGTGGATCTACATACCCTTGTAGATCGCTAAGTGGGAAGTGTTAAGAAATGCAGTTGATGTAGTCGAACGTCTTCGCGATCCAAATCGCCGAGCGTCCCGCGATCCAATCACGATCCGTCCCGATCTAGCACTGAACGGATGGCACCTCCGCGTTCAGCACACGTATGGCTTGATGACGATCTCCGCCTTCTTGATCCAGCAAGAGGGGGCGGAGAGGTGGAAGAGTTCTCTGGCAGCGTGACGGCGCTCTGGCGATGGTGGTGGAGCTGTTCCGGTAGGGCTTCGCGTAAGCACTGCAGAAAACCGATCTAGAGGAGAAACTATGCATTAGAGAAGAGGGCAGCATGTGGCAGAAAATTATGTGCAAAAACCCTCAAAACCACTAGTATATATAGGAGGAGAGGACGAGGAGGCTTGGCACTCAAGGGGCCATCCCTAGGCTTCGGCCGAACCAAGGAGGGAGGAGTCCTCCTCCTCCACTCCTAGTAGGATTAGGACTCCTTCCTTATTTGTTCCTTTTTGCCTTTTTCCACCTTTTTCCTTTTGGGCTTTTCTTCCCAGACGCATGGGCCTTGTGTGGGACTTCCACCAGCCCACTAAGGGCTGGCATTCACCTTCCCACAGCCCATGTAGCCTCTTGGGTCGAAAACCCCTCCCGATGGTCCCTCGGTACACTACTGGCACTCCCGGTACACTACCGATGAGCCCGAAACTTTTTCGGCGACCAAAACAGGACTTCCTATATATCAATCTTTAACTTCGGACCATTACGGAGCTCCTCGTGACATCCGGGATCTCATCCGGGACTCCGAACAACCTTCGGTCACCACCATGCATAACTCTATACTACCGAAACGTCACCAAACCTTAACTCTGCAGACCCTGCGGGTTCGAGAACTATGTAGACATGACCGAGACACCTCAATGGTCAATAACAAATAGCGGGACCTGGATGCCTATATTGGTTCCTACATATTCTATGAAGATCTTTATCGGTTGAACCTCTATGTCAAGGACTTAGTTAATCCCGTATGATGTTCCCTTTGTTCTTCGGTATGTTACTTGCCCGAGATTCGATCGTCTGTATCTCCATACCTAGTTCAACCTCGTTACTGGCAAGTCTCTTTACTCGTTCCGTAATACAAGATCATGTGGCTAACACTTAGTCACATTGCTTGCAAGGCTAATTGTGATGTTGTATTACCGAGTGGGCCCTGAGATACCTCTCCGTCACACGAAGTAACAAATCCCAGTCTTGATCCATGCCAACCCAATAGACACCCTCAGAGATACCTGTAGTGCACCTTTATAGTCACCCAGTTATGTTGCGACATTTGATACACACAAGGCACTCCTCCGGTGTCCTTGAATTGCATGATCTCATGGTCATAGGAACATATACTTGACATGCAGAGAACAGTAGCAATAAACTAACACGATCATATGCTACGTTTGTAGTTTGGGTCTTGTCCATCACATCATTCTTCTAATGATGTGATCCCATTATCAAATGACATCACATGTCAATGGCTAGGAAACCTTGACCATCTTTGATTAACAAGCTAGTTCACTAGAGGCATACTAGGGACCAAGTGTTGTCTATTTACCCACACATGTAATGTGTTTCCAATCAATACAATTATAGCATGGATAATAAACATTTATCATGAACAAGGAAATATAATAATAAACACTTTATTTATTGCCTCTAGGGCATATTTCCAACAGTATCCCACTTGCACTAGAGTCAATAATCTAGTTCACATCACTATGTGATTTACATTGTAATGAATCAAACACCCATGTAGTTTTGGTGTGTATCATGTTTAGCCCTTGGCAGAGGTTTAGTCAACGGGTCTGCAACATTCAGATCCATGTGCACTTTGCAAATATTTATGTCCTCCTCGATGTAATCGCGGATGGAGTTGAAGCGTCGCTTTATGTGTCTGGTCCTCTTGTGCAACCTTGGTTCCTTGGCCAGAGCAGTGGCACCACTGTTGTTACAGAACAGGTTCATTGGATTCAGTGCATTGGGCACTACTCCAAGATCTGTCATGAACTACTTCATCCAGACACCTTCCTTCGCCCCCTCTGAGGCTGCGATGTACTCCGCTTCGCATGTAGAATCGGCTTTCATGCTTTTCTTGGAACTCCACCAGCTTACTGCTCCCCCGTTGAGAATAAATATGTATCCGATTTGTGACTTAGATTCATCCGGATCAGTGTCAAAGCTTGCATCGACGTAACCCTTTATGACAAGCTCTTCATCACTCCATAAATGAGAACCATTTCCTTAGTCATGTTTAGGTACTTAAGGATATTCTTGACCGCCGCCTAGTGCTCCATTCCAGGATCACTTTGAAACCTTCCAACCATACTTATGTCAAGGCTGACATCGGGTCTTGTGCACAGCATTTCATACATGATAGAGCCTATGGCTGAAGCATAGGGGATGACACTTATCTTTTCTCTATCTTCTGCAGAGACTGGGCATTGAGTCTTACTCAACTTCACACCTTGTAACACAGGCAAGAACCCCTTCTTGGCCTGATCCATTTTGAACTTCTTCAAAACTTTATCAAGGTATGTGCTCTGTGAAAGTGCTATTAAGCGTCTCGATCTATCTCTATAGATATTCATGCCTAATATGGAAGCAGCTTCTCCTAGGTCCTTCATTGAAAAACTCTTGTTCAAATATTACTTCACGCTTTCCAGCATTTCTATATTGTTTCCAATTAGCAATATGTCATCCACATATAATATTAGGAACGCTATAGAGCTCCCACTCACTTTCTTGTAAATAGAAGCTTCTCCATAAACTTGTATAAACTCAAACGCTTTGATCACCTCATCAAAGCGCTTATTCCAACTCCGAGATGCTTGCACCAGCCCATAAATGGATCACTGGAGTTTGCAAACTTTGTTAGCATTCTCTGGATCGACAAAACCTTCTGGTTGCATCATATACAACTCTTCCTCAAGAAAACCATTAAGGAACGCTGTTTTGACATCCTTTTGCCAATTCATAGTCGAAATAAGCAGCTATTGCTAACATGATTCTGACAGACTTAAGCATCACTACAGGTGAGAAGGTCTCATCGTAGTCAACTCCTTGAACTTGTGAAAAACCCTTTGCCACAAGTCGAGCTTTATAGACGGAGACATTACCGTCCGCGTCCGTCTTCTTCTTAAAGATCCATTTGTTATGAATGGCCTTTCGCCCTTCAGGTAATACTTCCAAAGTCCACACTTTGTTTTCATACATGGATCCCATCTCGGATTTCATGGCCTCTAACCATTTCTCAAAATCCGAGCCCGTCACTGCTCCTCCATAGCTCGTAGGTTTATTGTTGTCCAACAACATGAACTCCAAGACAGGGTTGTCGTACCACTTGGGAGTAGTACGCACCCTTGTCGACCTACGAGGTTCAATAGTAGCTTGATCCGAAGCTTCATGATCATCATCATTAACTTCCTCTTCTATTGTTATAGGTTCAACAGAAACATCTTTCTGCGCTGCGCTACTTTCTGGTTGAAGTAAAGGTTTAATAACCTCATCAAGCTCTATTTTCCTCCCACTCAATTCTTTCGAGAGAAACTCTTTCTCAATAAATGTTCCGTTCTTAGCGACAAACACTTTGCCTTCGGATCTGAGATAGAAGGTATACCCGACTGTCTCTTTCGGGTATCCTATGAAGACGCATTTCTCCGCTTTGGGTTCCAGCTTTTCAGGCTGAAGCTTTTTGACATAAGCATCACATCCCCAAACTTTAAGAAACGACAACTTTGGCCTCTTGCCAAACCATAGTTCATATGGCGTCGTCTCAACGGATTTTGATGGTGCCCTATTTAAAATGAATGCAGTTGTCTCTAGTGCATAACCCCAAAACGATAGTGGCAAATCAGCAAGAGACATCATAGATCGCACCATATCTAATATGGTTCGATTACGACGTTCGGACACACCATTACGCTGTGGTGTTCCGGGCGGTGTCAACTGTGAAACAATTCCACATTGTCTTAAGTGACTGCCAAACTCATAACTCAGATATTTACCTCCTCGATCAGATCGCAGGAATTTGATCTTCTTGTTACGATGATTCTCAACTTCACTCTGAAATTGCTTAAACTTTTCAAACGTTTCAGACTTGTGTTTCATTAATTAAATATACCCATATCTACTTAAGTCATCCGTGAAGTTGAGAAAATAACGATAGCCACCACGCACTGTAACATTCATTGGACCGCACGCATCAGTATGTATGATTTCCAATAAGTCACTTGCCCGTTCCATTGTTCCAGAGAACGACGTTTTAGTCATCTTGCCCATGAGGCATGGTTCACATGTATCAAGTGATTCAAAATCAAGTGACTCCAAAAGCCCATCAGTATGGAGCTTCCTCGTGCGTTTTACACCAATATGACCTAAACGGCAGTGCCACAAGAAAGTGGTACTATCATTATCAACTCTACATCTTTTGGCATCAATGTTATGAACATGTGTATCATCACTATCAAGATTCAATATGAATAAACCCCTCACATTGGGTGCATGACCATAAAACATATTACTCATATAAATAGAACAACCATTATTCTCTAATTTAAATGAGTAACCATCTCGCAATAAACAAGATCCAAATATAATGTTCATGCTTAACGCAAGCACTAAATAACAATTATTCAGGTTCATCACTAATCCCGATGGTAATCGAAGAGAGAGCGTGCCGACGGCGATCACATCAACCTTGGAACCATTTCCCACACGCATCGTCACTTCGTCCTTAGCCAACCTTCGTTTATTCCGTAGTTCCGGTTTTGAGTTGCAAATGTGAGCAACCGAACTGGTATCAAATACCCAGGCACTACAACGAGAGCTAGTAAGGTACACATCAATAACATGTATATCATATATACCTTGTTTTTCGTTGGCCGCCTTCTTGTCAGCCAGGTACTTGGCACAGTTCCGCTTCCAGTGACCAGTTCCCTTGCAATGAAAGCACTCAATTTCTGGCTTGGGTCCATGCTTGGGCTTCTTTATAGGAGTAGCAACTGCTTTGCCATCCTTCTTGGTTTTACCCTTCTTGCCCTTGTCCTTTCCATTCTTCTTGAAACTAGTGGTTTTATTGACCATCAACACTTGATGTTCTTTCTGGATTTCAGACTCGGCGACTTTTAGCATCGCAAACAGCTCGGCGACTAACTTGTTCATCCCGTGCAAGTTATAGTTCATCACAAAGCTCTTGTAACTATGTGGCAATGATTGAAGAACTCTATCGGTGATCGCCTCTCGCAGAAGGGCAATTCCCATCTCTGCCAGACGAATCGAGTACCCAGACATTCTGAGTATATGTTCACTCATAGACCCATTCTCCTCCATTTTGCAAGCATAGAACTTATCGGAGGTCTCATACCTCTCGATCCGGGAATTCTTCTGAAAGATGAACCTCAACTCCTGGAACATCTCATATGCTCCATGATGTTCAAAACGTCTTTGAAATCCGGATTCTAGGCCATACAATATTGCACACTGAACTATTGAGTAATCTCCAGAACGTGCCTCCCAAGCGTTCTTAACGTCTTCGGATGACATGTCTTCGGGTTGGTCACCAAGCGGTGCATCAAGGACATATGATTTCTGGGAAGCCGTGAGGATAATCCTCGGATTACGGGCCCAGTCAACAAAGTTAATTCCATGATCTTTCAACTTAGCTTTCTCTAGGAACGCATTAAAATTCAGGGGTGCTACTGCACGAGTCATTGATCTACAACATAAATATGCAAAGGTTTTACACTATTGTTCAGGATAATGAGTTTAGTTAATCATATTACTAAAGCTCCCACTCAAATTGACATCCCTCAGGTCATCTGAGTGTCACATGATCCAAATTCACCAACTCAAGTCCGATCATCACGTGATTTGAGGTGGTTTCAATGGTGAACATCATTATGTTGATCATATCTACTATATGACTCATGTTCGACCTTTCGGTCTCTTGTGTTCCGAGGCCATGTTTGCACATGCTAGCCTCGTCAAGTTTAACCTGAGTGTTCTGCATGTGCAACACTGGCTTGCACCCGTTGTATGTGAACGTAGAGTCTATCACACCCGATCATCACATGGTGTCTCGACACGACGAACTTTCACAACGGTGCACACTCAGGGAGAACACAATTCATCTTGAAATTTAAGTGAGAGATCACCTTATAATGCTACCATCGTCCTAATCAAAACAAGGTGCATAAAAGGATTAACATCACATGCAAATCATAAGTGACATGATATGGCCATGAACTTGTGCTTTTGATCTCCATCTTGAAAGCACCGGCATGATCTTCATCATCACCGGCACGACACCATGATCTCCATCATCTTGATCTACATCAACGTATCGCCATCGGGGTTGTCGCACCCACCATGTTGCTACTACTATTGCTACCGTTTAGCGATAAAGTAAAGCATTACATAGCGCTTAATGATTGACATGCAGGTCATACAATAATTAAAGACAACCCTATGGCTCCTGCCGGTTGCCGTACTCATCGACATGCAAGTCGTGATATTCTATACAACACATGATCATCTCATATATCACATATATCTCATCATGTAATTGGCCATATCACATCACAACATACCCTACAAAAACAAGTTAGACGTCCTCTAATTGTTGTTGCATGTTTTACGTGGCTGCTACGGGAATCTAGCAAGAACAATTCTCACCTACGCATAAACCACAACGGTGATACATAAGTTGCTTTTCAACCTTCTCAAGGACCGCCTTAGTCGAATCCGATCCAACTAAAGTAGGAGAAACATACACCCGCCAGCCATCTTTGTGCAATGAAGTTAAACGTCAGTCGATGGAACCGGTCTCTCGTAAACGTACGAGTAATGTTGGTCCCGGCCGCTTCATCCCAAATACCGCTGAACCAAAACACGACCAAGGGAGGAAGCAATCTAAGCATCAACACCCACAAACTCTTTGTGTTCATCTCGAGATCTCATCTACACATAGACCTAGCTCTGATACCACTGTTGGGGAATGTTGCATGGGAAACAAAAAAATTCCTACGTTCACGCAAGACCTATCCATGGTGATGAGCATCTACGAGAGGGAGAGTGGATCTACATACCCTTGTAGATCGCTAAGCGGGAAGCGTTAAGAAACGCGGTTGATGTAGTCGAACGTCTTCGCGATCCAAATCGCTAAGCGTCCCGTGATCTAATCACGATCCGTCCCGATCTAGCACCGAACGGACGGCACCTCCGTGTTCAGCACACGTACGGCTTGATGACGATCTCTGCCTTCTTGATCTAGCAAGAGGGGGCGGAGAGGTGGAAGATTTCTCCAGCAGCATGACGGCGCTCCGGCGATGGTGGTGGGGCTGTTCCGGCAGGGCTTCGCCTAAGCACTGTAGAAAACCGATCTAGAGGACAAACTATGCACTAGAGAAGAGGGTAGCACGTGGCAGAAAATTCTGTGCAAAAACCCTCAAAACCACTAGTATATATAGGAGGAGAGGAGGAGGAGGAGGCTTGGCCCTCAAGGGGCCATCCCTAGGCTTCGGCCAAACCAAGGAGGGAGGAGTCCTCCTCCTCCACTACTAGTAGGATTAGGACTCCTTCCTTATTTGTTCCTTTTTGCCTTTTTCCAACTTTTTCCTTTAGGTCTTTTCTTCCCAGCCGCATGGTCCTTGTGTGGGACTTCCACCAGCCCACCAAGGGCTGGTATTCACCTTCCCACAGCCCATGTAGCCTCTTGGGTCGAAATACCCCTCCCGATGGTCCCCCGATACACTACCGGCACTCCCGATACACTACCGATGAGCCCGAAACTTTTCTGACGACCAAAACAGGACTTCCTATATATCAATCTTTACCTCCAGACCATTCCGGAGCTCCTCGTGACGTCCGGGATCTCATCCGGGACTCCGAACAACCTTCGGTCACCAGCATGCATAACTCTATACTACTGTAACGTCACCAAACCTTAAGTGTGCAGACCCTGCGGGTTCGCGAACTATGTAGACATGACCGAGACACCTCTACGGTCAATAAAAAATAGCAGGACCTGGATGCCCATATTGGTTCCTTAATATTCTACAAAGATCTTTATCGGTCGAACCTCTATGTGAAGGATTTAGTTAATCCCGTATGATGTTCCCTTTGTTCTTCGGTATGTTACTTGCCCGTGATTCAATCGTCGGTATCTCCATACCTAGTTCAATCTCGTTACCGGCAAGTCTCTTTACTCGTTCCGTAATACAAGATCCCGCAACTAACAATTAGTCACATTGCTTGCAAGGCTCATTGTGATGTTGTATTACCGAGTGGGCCCTGAGATACCTCTCCGTCACACGGAATAACAAATCCCAGTCTTGATCCATGCCAACCCAATAGACACCCTCGGACATACCTGTAGTGCACCTTTATAGTCACCCAGTTACGTTGTGACGTTTGATACACACAAGGCACTCCTCCGGTGTCCGTGTGTTGCATGATCTCATGGTCATAGGAACATATACTTGACATGCAGAAAACAGTAGCAATAAACTGACACGATCATATGATACGTTTGTAGTTTGGGTCTTGTCCATCACATCATTCTTCTGGTGATGTGATCACATTATCAAATGACATCACATGTCAATGGCTAGGAAACCTTGACCATCTTTGATTAACGAGCTAGTTCACTAGAGGCATACTAGGGACCAAGTGTTGTCTATTTACCCACACATGTAACGTGTTTCCAATCAATACAATTATAGCATGGATAATAAACAATTATCATGAACAAGGAAATATAAATAAACACTTTATTTATTGCCTCTATGGCATATTTCCAACACAAGCATGGTGCGAGCCATCTCAACAAGAGTCATGTTCTTGCGCTCCACGACGTCGTTCTACTGAGGAGTATAAGGGGCAGATAACTCATGAGTAATACCAAGTTCATCAAGATATTCATCAAGATTGGTGTTCTTGAACTCAATCCCATTATCACTCCTGATATGCTTGATCTTGACGCCAAAGTTGGTGGGGTCCCTTGAAGCAAATCGTCTAAAACATCCTGCACTTCAGACTTGTACAGAATAATATGCACCCAAGTGTAATGAGAGTAATCATCAACAATGGCAAGCCATACAAACTTGAAGAATTGGTTAGTGTGGAGTAATGAGTGGGGCCAAAGAGATCCATGTGAAGCAATTCAAAGGGTCGAGTCGTGCTCATGATTGTCTTCGAGGGATGCTTGGATCTGGTCATCTTGCTAGACTCACATGCACCATAGAGGTGGTCCTTGAGGAATTTGACACCTTCAATGCCAATGACATGCTTTTTCTTCACTAGCGTGTGCAAGTTCCTAATACCAGCATGTCCAAGTCGTCGATGCCACAGCCAGCCTTCTTAGGACTTTGCAAGTAGGCATGTGGCAGGCTGAGGACTTGTAGAGAAATCAACAATATACAAGTCTCCTCACCTAAAGCCTTCGAAGACTTTGGAGTTGTCAGATTCCGTGATGACAACACAGTGATATTTTCCAAATACGACAATCATATCAAGATCACAAAGCATTGAGACAGACATAAGGTTCAACCCCAGGGATTCGACAAGCATCACCTTATCCATGGTTCAGTCCTTTGAGATTGCAACCTTACCTAGACCCAATACCTTGCTTTTTTCCTTTGTCTGCGTAGGTGATATGCTTCACATGAGATGGAGCAAGTGGCAAATTCATCAGAAGACTCTTGTCACCAGTCATGTTGTTTGTGCATCCACTATCGAGGACCCACTCAGTAGCTTTTGGAGTATGATCCTGCAGATGAATTAGTATAACTTACGAACTCATATACTTCAGGGTGAACAATATGACATCAATTTCATCAGACACAATTTCATCACACAAGATAGTAAGCAAGTAGTGTGAGGACGTGAGAAATGAGGAACTCATTTCTATAGGGGTTAGCTTGCGTACTTTCAAACATTTCCTCGGGTCTCCAACAAATTCATCAGATGTTCAAGTTCATCTGGAGACCTGATCCTGCATAAGAGATTAGTTCAATTTCTTTACCACCCACATTTGGATGGACGGTAAAGAGTTCATCATTCTGCGAGCACCATATGAGAAAGGAGGCATTGAAGCAAGTGTGCTTCATTTCATAGGGTGAGGGTTAGAGTACTCATATGAATAAGCAGAGAAATTCTTCGAGGACTTATGAACATAATGATTTAAAGAATAATGCACATATTCAGAACTCTTAGATTTTCCCCACGAAACAGAGGCA
This sequence comes from Hordeum marinum, assembly GCA_022496015.1. NCBI lineage: Eukaryota > Viridiplantae > Streptophyta > Magnoliopsida > Poales > Poaceae > Hordeum > Hordeum marinum. Next base: position 365,550,400 of record CM039673.1, on the reverse strand, counting down.
TTAGCACGAGAATGATATTTTTTACCATTTGAGGAATTTGGTCCATATGAGGAATTTGATCTGGGGTTCCTGTTCTTCATGAGTGGTGTCGTGAGGACATTCACTTGAAGATTTTGTAGGTAGCTCTTGGGAACCCAGATTTTCTTCATGGGTGAACCGTTCCTGCAGTTAGTTCCAACAAATCTAGATAATACTTCACCTTTCTGATTTTTGAAGAACTTGTAGTTGGAGTCAAGTGACTCATCAGAGGAATATGAAGTTTCACAAGTAAAGCCAGATAAAGTGGATGGATCTACAGGGGGTCCTTTCGCAGCAACCCATGAGGTTTTGGGGTACTGCTCACGTGTCCAATAGGATCCATCAGCGTTGAGTTTCCTCACAAAGGCAACACCCTCTTTCCTAGGGTTCCTGTTCAGAATCTTCTTTTTGAGGACATCGCAAAGGGTTTGATGCCCTTTGAGACTTCTGTACATGCCTGTCACATACAATTCCTTCAACCATGCATTTTCATCGGTGATACTTGTGGTATCGTCAGATGAGGAATTTGAGACCACTGGAATAGTTGAAGAATTTGTAGCAATAGAAGCATTTGAACATTCAGGTGAAGAATTAGCAGTTTCACGTTCAATGCATTTCAACCAAGGTGGAACGAATTCTTCCTGAGCGGTACTGATCTGTTGAGCCAGTAAGGAATTGTTTTCCCTTTGGAGATCCTCATGTGACACCCTTAGTTTCTCAAGATCTTGCTTTCTTTGAAGAAATTCATAAGAAAGCTTGCAATGATCGGCTAAGAGAGCATTATGATGACTCTAAAGGTTATCATACTTTGTCTGAAGACTTTTGAGATCGTCGGATAGAGTTTGAGTCCGATCCACTTCATCGTTCAACATATCATCGCTTTTGTCTAGCATTTTCTAAATCTTTTCAAGTGCACTTTATTGCTTAGTGGCAAGTTTAACAATTTTAGCATAGCTAGGTTTCACATATTCATCAGATTCGCCTTCACTTGATTCAGAGGAGGAATGATGTTTGTGTAGCTTTGAGCCTTTTGCCATGAAGCAATAGGTGAGAGCATAATCATCATTGCTGATGTGAGAAACGTTGGAGTAGTCATTTTCTTCATCATTGAAGATGGACTTGCTGACGAAAGCAGTAGCGAGAGCAAGGCTAGTGACACCAGATTCAGATTCCACCTCAGATTCTTCCTGTTCTTCATAAATTCTTCAGATTCTTCTTCAGAATCCATTTCCTTGCCAATGAACGCTCGAGCCTTTCTGGAACCATTCTTCTTGTGCTTTGAGGACTTTGAAGATGAGGACTTGGCAGATGAGGACTTTGAAAATTTCTTCTTTTTCTTCGAGTCATCAGAACTATCATCCTTGTATTTCTTCTTCTTCTTGGAATCTTTTTCCTAGAGAGGATAGTCAGAGATAAAGTGACCAGGCTTCTTGCAACGATGACAGGTTCTTTTCTTGTAGTCATCTTAGGAGTCTGATTTCCTCAAACCATTCTTTGATGACTTTCCAAATCCACCTATCCTTGAGAACTTCTAGAATTTCCTCACGAGCATTGCTAGCTCCTGACTTAATTCTTCAGGATTACCAAGGCTACTGTCAGAATCTTCTTCTTTGGATGAGGAAATTGCTTTTGCCTTCAGAGCACAAGATCTTCCATAGCTTGGCCCGTAGAGGTCTCTCTTCTCAGCTTGTTGGAATTCATGAGTATTGAGTCTCTCAAGAATATCAACAGGATCAAGTGACTTGTAGTCTCCACGTTCTTGGATCATCAAAGCCAGAGTATCGAATGACGAGTCAAGAGATCTTAGCAGTTTCTTCACCACTTCATGGTCAGTGATATCGGTGGCACCTAGTGCTTGATGCTCATTGGAGATATCAGTGAGACAATCAACACGAGAACATTTTCATTGTCGAGTCTCTTGAAGCGGTTGAAGAGATTGTGAAGAACATCAACACGAGAGTCGTGTTGAGTGGAAACACCTTCGTTGACTTTGGACGGCCTATCCCAGATAAGCTTAGCAGACTCCAAAGCACTGACTCTACCATACTGACCTTTGCTCAGATGGCCACCGATGATATTCTTCGCTTGAGAATCGAGTTGCTTGAATCTCTTCACATCAACAGCATTGACCCTGGGAGTAACAGAGGGAACACCATTTTCCACAACGTTAATAGCTTCAAGATGCATGCGCATCTTGGTATTCTAGTAAGGGTAGTTCGTCCCATCGAAGGTAGGACATCCCACGAAAACCTTGATCATACCTGCAGTCGACAAAACTAGAACTCCAGGTGGTTAAACAAAAATCACACAAAACAAGGGAGTAACTTTCTCTGATACCAATTGAAAGTGCGTTATATCGACTAGAGGGGGTGAATAGGTGATTTTTACAAATTCATAACTTGAGGAATTTCAAATGTGATGAATAACTTGCAGTGGATTAAGTACTCAAGTGCATAAGGAACATAGCAACAGCATAGTCATGATGATGAAATGAACATGCACAAATTACAGGTAGCGTGATACAGGATAAGCAGGTGAGGAACAAAGTAACTTGAAGAATTTGAGGTGAGGAAATTGTGAAAGTCTTCAGTCAAATTCTTCAAACAGTAACGATCAATTTCATCAACAAGTATACGAGGAATAGAGGGGTTGAGGAGATAGAACCAGGTAGCTTGATGAAGACAATGGTTTGATGACCCAGTTCCAACTGCTGTGACAGTCATACGTCTGGTTTGGAGCGGCCTGGTATTTAAACCAGAGGACACATAGTCCCAGGACACACAGTCCTTACCGTATTCACCTTGAGCTAAGGTCACACAGTCCTCGCCCAACACTCGTGGTAAGTCTTCACGGTAGACTTCCAAAACCCTCACAAACTGGTCACCCGGCAATCCACAATTTACTGTTGGATGCTCTAGACCAAGGTCACTCCGTGATCCCCAATTGACTGGAGGATGCATTAGACCATGACGCCTAACTGTCTGGAGGATGCACAGTCCTCAAAGGTAACAAGCGTCGGTTCCACACAGGAATTTCTTCAGTGATGCTTAATCACTTTGGGTTTGGTGGTTTGGATTTGGGTTTTTCCTCACTGGTGATTTTCTCTCAAAGTCCTCGGAGAACGGGTTGCTCTCAAATGACAAGTGTCAGTTCTCTCTCGGAGCAGCCAACCAACTAGTGGTTATGGGGGGTGGCTATTTATAGCCAGGGTGCAACCTGACATGATAAGACATAAATGCCCCCAATGATATGACCGTTATGTGGATGTTATGATTGGATACAGCTGGCGCTAAGCACAGCAACGGTCGGAATTCCGAACTATGAAAGTCCTCAGACATATCATGTTCCTCACTTGTAGGAATTCGCACTAGCGAAATCCTAACTCCTCAGTCAGATCAATTTCATCAGAGACTAGAAGAATATCGTCTCTATCACTGAAGAACTTGACTGAACTGCAAGATATTTCTAAAGGCTTCACTCGAAGGATTGGATAGGTTGAGGATTTTGAGTTGAGCATCAGTTGGAAATTTTCCTTAGTATTACCCCGGCCCCCTTTAATAGTACGGTGTTTCCTATGACTCAAAGAAAGGAAATGAAAATACGAAAACAAAAGTCTTCATGCTTCATAGTCCTCGTTCATATCTTCAAGGTCACACCAACTTCTTCATTTACAAAGTCTTCAGGGAATACCAAAGTCTTCAGCAAAGTCTTCACCAAAGCCTTTAGTGGAAGACATACATTTTTAGGGGTTGGTCATCTCTGAATATATGAAACTCCTCATCGAATTATAGAGCTTGTGTACACTCACAAACACATTAGTTCCTTAACCTATAAGTCTTCAATACACCAAAATCACTAAGGGGCACTAGATGCACTAACACATGCACTTTTTTACTAGTAGGAGATCTTTCGGTATGCCATTGAGAGTAATTTTCCATAATGTTATCTATGATTTTAGTTGCTTCTCCTATTGTAATTTCCATAAAAGTACCACCCGCGGCGGAATCTAGAAGATTCCTAGATGCGAAATTCAATCCCGTATAAAAAAATTGTATAATCGTCCATAAACTCAAACCATGTGCGGGGCAATTTCTAATCATTAATTTCGTCCTCCCCCAAGATTGTGCAACATGCTCATGATCAAGTTGCTTAAAATTCATTATGTCATTCCTAAGTGATATGATCTTAGCCGGTGGAAAGTACTTGGAAATAAAAGCATCTTTACACTTATTCCAAGAATCAATACTATTTTTAGGCAAAGATGAAAACCAAGTCTTAGCATGATCTCGTAGTGAGAACAAAAATAGCTTCAATTTAACAATATCATTACTCACATCTTTATGCTTTTGCATGTCACACAACTCAATGAAAGTATTTAGATCGGATGCGGCATCTTCACTAGGAAGGCTAGAAAAATGTTCTTTCATAACAAGATTGAGCAAAGCGGCATTAATTTCATAAGATTCCGCACTAGTGGTGGGAGCAATAAGAGTACTAATAAAATCATTATTATTAGTATTGCACAAGTCACACAATTTGGTATTCTCGTACATCGTGACAAAGCAAGCAATCTAGCACACAAGCAAACAAAAAGCAAACGAAAAGGTGAACGGAAGAAGGGGGAATAAAAAGGCAAATCTTTTTGGTTTTTTCTAAAAATCATTTTTGAAGTGGGGGAGAGGAAAACTAGAGGCAAATGGAAAATAATGTAAATGTAAGAGATGAGTTTGTGACGGGTACTTGTTAGGCTTGATGTGTATCCTCCCCAGCAATGGCGCCAGAAATCCTTCTTGCTCCTTCTTGAGCTTGTGTTGGTTTTCCCTTGAAGAGGAAAGGGTGATGCAGGAAAGTAGATAAGTATTTCCCTCAGTTGTTGAGAAACAAGGTATCAATCCAGTAGGAGGAACAAGCAAGTCACCAATAGATGCACCTACACAAACAATCAAACACTTGCACCCAATGCTATAAAGGGGTTGTCAATCCCGTCATGATTACTTGCAAGGATTAGATCTGATAGAGATAGATGTAAAAGATTGCAGACAGTAAAAAAGGTAAATAAATTGAAGCAAGGTATTTTTGGTATATAGATCTGAAAATATAATATGGAAAATAGACCCGGGGGCCATAGGTTTCACTAGAAGCTTCTCTCTTGAAGGAAAATAACACGGTGGGTGGACAAATTACTGTCGAGCAATTGATAGAAAAGCGCATAGTTATGACGATGCCCAAGGCAATGATTATGCATATAGGCATCACATCAGTGTCAAGTAGACCGAAATGATTCTGCCTCTACTACTATTACTCCATACATCGACTGACTCCTGCCTCCATCTAGAGTATTAAGTTCATGAAGAACAGAGTAACACATTAAGTAAGATGACATGATGTAGAGGGATAAACTCAAGCAATATGATGAAAACCCCATCTTTTTACCCTTGATGGCAACAATACAATACGTGCCTCGCTACCCCTAGTTTGTCACTGGGTGAGGACACCGCAAGACTGAACCCAAAACTAAGCACTTCTCCCATTGCAAGAATTACCAATCTAGTTGGCCAAACCAAACCAATAACTCGAAGAGACTTGCAAAGATATGAAATCATGCATATAAGAATTCATAGAATAACCAAATAATATTCATAGATAAGCTGATAATAAACCCACAATTCATCGGATCTCGACAAACACACCGCAAAAGAGTATAACATCGGATAGATCCCCATGAAGATCATGAAGAACATTATATTGAAGCACAAAGAGAGAGAAAAGGCCATCTAGCTACTAGCTATGGACCCGTAGGTGTGTGTGGTCAACTACTCACGCATCATTGGAGGGGCAATGGAGTTGATGTAGATGCCCTCCGTGATCGAATCCCCCTCTGATAGATTACCGAAAAAGGCTCTCAAATTGGATCTCTTGGGACCAGAGGCTTCTGGCGGCGGAAAAGTACTATCATGGCTCTCTTAGGTATTGGGGGATATTTGGGAATTTATAGGCCGAAGATTAGGGTTGGAGAACCTGCTGGGGGTCACAAGCCACCCCCTGGCCACTTCAAGGGTGGCTTGTGACCTCCTGGCAGGTCTCTTGCCTTCCTATCCAAGTCTGGTAGATGTCTTCTGGTCCAAGAAAAATCATCGCGGAGATTTTATTCCGTTTGGAATCCATTTAATATTCCTTATCTACAATACTCATATTCAAGGAAAAAAACCAAAACTGGCACTAGGCTCTAGGTTAATGCGTTAGTCCCGAAAATAATATAAAATAGCATATTAATGCATATAAAACATCCAAAACAGATAATATAATAGCATGGAATAATCAAAAATTATAGATACGTTGGAGACGTATCAGATACTAATATTTTGCAGTGACCTATGGAACAAGAAGTTGCTGAAATTATGAGCTCATTAGATGAAAAAGATGAGCATGAGAGCGAAGAACAAAAGGATAAAGGGCAGATTGATCACCAGTGCCCACCTTCTAATGACAATAACTCTTCAACTCATAAATTTTTTAATTACCGTTCATGCTCACCGAAGGATGAATGCTATGATAGTTGTTATGATCCCGTGGATTCTTTTGAAATATCCCTTTTTGATGAATTTGATGCTTGCTATGCTTGTGGCCATGATGCCAATATGAATTATGCTTATGGAGATGAACTTGCTATAGTTCCTTATGTTAAGCATGAAATTGTTTCTATTACACCCACACATGATAGTCCTATTATCTTTTTGAATTCTCCCAACTACACTATATCGGAGAAGTTTGCTCTTATTAAGGATTATATTGATGGGTTGCGTTTTACCACTACACATGATGATTTTGATGAAAATAATATGAATGTGCTTGCTGCTCCTACTTGCAATTACTATGAGAGTGGAACCAAATCTTCACCTCTCTATTTTACCAATACGATAAAATTACAAGAAATTGTTTATACTATGCATTGGCCTTTACTTAATGTGCATGAATTGTTATTTTATGACATGCCAATGGATAGGAAGAGAGTTAGACTTCGTTTTTGCATTGTATATGTCACTTTTTGCTCACTACTTAATTAAAAATCATTGTTAATTAAAATTGGCTTTGATATACTTTGGGATCCGGATGGATCCATTACTTGAGCAACAATATGCCTAGCTTAATGGCTTTAAAGAAAGTGCTGCCAGGGAGACAACCCGGAAGTTTTAGAGAGTCATTTTATTATGGTGTGTGCTTTTATAAAGTTTAAAAACAAAAAAATATAGAGGGGAACCTAAAACTTCACAAAAAGAAAGGTGAAAGTGAGAGAGATGATGAGCATCGTTGAAGTGGGGGCTAGCCTTGAACTTTCCTCATGACCATGGAAACTTTGTGAATGTTGAATCACAGAAACTTTTCAACAAAAATAATTATCCCCTTGTACAAATCCATTGTATTATATGTTCCAAGATTTTCCTTTAGGATGATTAGATTGCTTGTTGGTATGTGCGGTGTTAAAACAGAAACTTTGGCTGTAGTGCGTGAATTTACATTTTTTACTAGAACATAGAAAGTTTATGAAATTTTTACACAATATTTATATACAAAATTTTTATTTGGTACTAATAATTTTTGGAGTTACAGAAGTATGGGAAAAGTTTAGATTACTATAGACTATCTTGTTTAAGATAGATTCTGTTTTTTATGCATTGGTTTGCTTGTTTTGATGAAACTGCCGATTTTATCGGTGGTATAAGCCAAGGAAAAGTTATAATACAGCAGTTATAATGCAAATACAAAATATGATGGGTTTTCAATAGTACTTAAAGTAGCAATTTGCTTTATTATACTAAAGGATCTCACAAGTCTTCTGTTAAGTTTTGTGTGGATGAAGTGTTCGAACATCGAGGAGGTCTCGATATGAGGAGAAGGAGGAGAGGAAAGAGTTCAAGCTTGGGGATGCACAAGGCACCCCAAGTAAATATCCCACGATACTGAAGCGTCTAAGCTTGGGGATGCACTGGAAGGCATCCCACCTTTCTTCAACAACTATCGGTATGGTTCCGTTTTCATATCGTTCATGTGATATGTGTAAATCTTGGAGCGTCTATTGTGTTTAGTTTTCACTTTTATTTTATGATTCATGCTGGTATGAGATATGCCATGGTTGATTTATATAATTCTCATTACACTTCGCTTATATCTTTTGGGTATGGCTTTATAGAATGCTTGATGTGCTTCACTTTTATCATTTGAAGTTTGGATTTCCTGTTTCTCTTCACATAGAAAACCGTTATTTGTAGAATGCTCTTTTGCTTCACTTATATTTATTAGAGCATGGCCTTTTGTAGACATAATTAAACTCTCCATCTTCACTTATATCTATTTAGAGAGTCAACAAGAATTGGCCATTCACATGGTTAGTCATAAAATCCTAAATAAAACTTATGGATCACTCAATATGATATATTTGATTCCTTGCAATAGTTTTGAAATATAAAGATGATAATATGTGGGAGGTACTAGTGGATGATCGTGTTTAGTAAGATATTGGTGTTAAGGTTCATGATTCCCGAAGCATGCATGTATAATCTCCCATTGTATTAGGAAGTTGGAGCATAATTTATCCTTGATTGTCTATCTTTGTGTGAAGGTCGGGGGAACACGATGGTTAACTCCTACCAACCTCCCCCTTAGGGGCATGCATAGTAATACTTTGCGTCGAGCGCTAATAAACTTTTGCAATAAGTGTATGAGTTCTTTATGACTAGTGTGAGTCCATGGAGTATACACACCTTTACCTTTCCGCAATATGCTAGCCTCTACGGTACCATGCATTGCCCTTTCTCACCTCGAGAGTCGGTGCAAACTTCGCTGGTGCATCCAAACCCCGTGATATGATACACTCTATCACACATAAGCCTTATTATATCTTCCTTAAAACAGCCACCATACCTACCTATTATGGCATTTCCATAGCCATTTTGAGGTATATTACCATGCAACTTTCACCGCTTTCGTTTTGATGACTTGAGCATTCATTGTCATATTGCTTTACATGATCGTAAGGTAGGTAGCATGATGTTTCCATGGCTTGTCCGTTTTTTGATATCATTGTTATGCTAGATCCTTGCATTCATATGGAGTCATAATTTGTTCTACTATCGACTTGTAATGCTGAGTTGTAAGTAAATAGAAGTGTGATGATCATCATTATTCATTATAAGAACATGTCCCAGTGAGGAAAGGATGATGGAAACTATGATTCCCCCACAAGTCGGGATCAGCCTCCGTATAAAAAGGAAAAAAAGGAAAAAGAAGAAGAAGAAAGAAAAATAAAAAAAGGATGCGAGACAAAGAGAGAAGGGGCATGCCAATTCCACACTTGTACTTCAATGTAGCACCATGTTTTTCATATAGAGAGTCTCCTTTGTTGTCATTTTCATATACTAGTGGGAATTTTCCATTATAGAGTTAGATGCACACCCATTTAGTTTTCATATTGAGCTTTCATACACTTATAGCTCTTAGTGCATCCGTTGCATGGAAATCCCTACTCCTCGCATTGATATCTATTGATGGGCATCTCCATAACTCGTTGATACGTTGAGTTGATGCCAGACTTTATTCTCCACTTTTACCCATTTGAAACGTACCATCATATTCTATTCTACCCATAGTGTTATATCCAAGGCTTGCACTCATGTATTGCGTGAGAGTTAAAAATGCTGAAGCGCGTTAAAAAGTATGAACCAATTGCTTGGCTAACACCGGGTAGTACATGATTTATCTTTGCGTTATGAAGACAGAGCATAACAAGACTATATGATTTTGTAGGGATAGCTTTCTTTAGCCTTGATATTTTGAAAGACATGATTGTTTGTTGGGATGCCTGAGTATTAAAGTCTTGGTGTCAAAACTAGACTATTGCTTTGAATCACTTGTGTCTTAATATTCATGACATGATTAGATATATGATAAAGATTATGCTAGGTTGCATTCCACATCAAAAATTATCTTTATTATTATTTACCTACTCGAGGACGAGCAGGAATTAAGCTTGGGGACGTTGATACATCTCTGTTGTATCTATAATTTTTGATTGTTTCATGCCAATATTATACAACTTTCACATACTTTTGGCAACAATTTATATGATTTATTAGACTAACCTATTGATCTAGTGCCTAGTGTCAGTTCCTATTTTTTTGTGTTTTGTTTCGCAGCATATCAAACGAAGTGCAAACGTGATAAAAATTTACGAAGATTTTTTTCGGAATATTTATGAATTTGGGAAGTGTAATCAACGCAAACGGAGGACCACAACGAGCACGATACACAAGGATGAGCCTAGGGGCCTAGGCATGTGGTGATGAGTTGTGCCCTCCTCGTAGGTCGGTTGGAGCTCTCCCTCGGGCGCAAGGAAGCTAATTTTCAGATAAAAATCGTGTTAAAATATTAGCGCAATCGGAGTTATGGATCTTCGGGAATATAAGAAACGATTTTCGATGAGAAAACAGGAACGCGCAATAAAAGAGAACAGAGAGGGAGATCCAATCTAGGAGGGGCTCCTGCCCCTCCATAGCCATGGCGGCCATGGACCAGAGGGGGAACTCTCCTCCCATCTAGGGGAGGCCAAGGAAGAAGAAGGAGGAGGGCTGCTCTCTCGCTCTCTCTCTCGGCAGCGCCGGGACGCCGTTGGGGCAATCATCGTGACGACGATCTACACCAACAACTTCATCGCAGTCAACACTAACTCTCTGCCCCTCTATGCAGTGGTGTAACTCCCCTCTTTGTCGCTGTAATCTGTACTTAAACATGATGCTCAACACTATATATTATTGAGAGAATTCTTTATTTGACCCTTTCTTAAAATTTGCTTTCCTATTTGGCCCAAATAAAATTTTCTTCTCTATTTGATAACTAAAGTACATTTCGTTCCTTATATGACACTTTCGTCCGTTTCAATCACTAACAGAATTAAATGTGGCGTGAAAAGACCATTTTACCCCTAGTACATTGTGTAACTATCCTAAATGTACTAAAAAATGAAATCAGTTCACCGAGCTGTCGTTCGGCTGTTCCGTTTTTTTAGACTAAATATGGACGCACGATTGTTGATGCTTATCTTTCCATCCGTTGTACGCACGCGAGTATTCATGCAAAGTACGGGAGTCGTCGATCAACTATTTGGTTATGTGTGTACATATCAGCTGGTACTAGTACGTGCATATCCATCCTATAGTAACTAGTACGTGCTCATGCACCAAGGACATGCATGTAAGGGATCACAAAGTATGTCAAACAGTTGTTATGCATGTGTTATGCGTGTGTGTACGTATCGACTTGTTACGCATGTGTTCCGTCCAAAGAAGTCGCTGCGATTTGGCAAAGATCGAGTCGATCCCTTGTGCAAGTCGCCGATCAAAGCAAACTTGCTCCACGTACAGAAATCCACGTACGTGTGGTAGGAAAATCGAAAATCCATCCAGCTACCTGACTGTGTGCTAGCTTAGCATATACACGTACAAGTCGACGGTCAAAACAAGCATGCTCCATGTACAGAAGTGCACGTAACGTGTGAGGAAAATCCATCTAACTACGTGGCTGTATGGTAGGAAAATCCATTCAGCTACCTGGCTGTGTGCTAGCTTAGCACATACACGTACGATTGATCTGATCTAGCGATCAAAAGCCAACAATCCCTAAAACATGAGTAAACTAATTGTTTTTCTACTACATTCGGATAGTCACACAATTCATTAGGGGTGGAATGGTCTTTTCACCACACACTTAACACCATCAATGCCTTAAATGGACAGAAGTGTCATATAAGGAACAAAAATTACTTTACGTGTCAAATAGGGTAGAAAATTTTATTTTGGACCAAATAGGGAAGCAAAATTTAAGAAAGAGCCAAATAAGGAATTCTCTCTGTATTATTTTCCAATGATATGTGGCTATCCTATAATGTTTAAGTAGATCCGTTTTGTCCTATGGGCTAATCGACGACCGTGGTTGGTTTGAGTTGTTAGAAATATGTCATAGAGGCAATAATAAATGGTTATTATTATATTTTCTTCTTCATAATAATATTTGATTATCCATGCTATAACTGTATTAGCTGGAAACACATTGCATGTGTGGATACATAGACAACACTTTGTCCCTAGTATGCTTCTAGTAGACTAGCACGTTGATCGAAGATGGTCAAGGTTTCCTAGCCATTGACATGAGATGTCATTTGATAACGGGATCACATCATTGAAAGAATGATTTGATGGACAAGACCCAAACTAAAAATATAGCATTTGATCGTGTCAGTTTATTGCTATAGTTTTCTGCATGTCAAGTATCTGTTCCTATGACCATGAGATCATGCAACTCACTGACACCGAAGGAATATATCATGTGTATCAAACGTCGCAACGTAACTGGGTGACTATAAAGATGCTCTACAGGTATCTCCAAGGGTGTATGTTGAGTGGGCATAGATCAAGACTGGGATTTGTTACTCCGTGTGAAGGAGATGTGTCTTAGGGCCCACTCGGTAATACAACATCACAACAAGCCTTAAAGCAATGTGACTAAAGTGTTAGCCACGGGATCTTGTTTTAGGGAACGAGAAAAGAGAATTGCCGATAACGATATTGAACTAGGTATATGGATAACAACGATCGAATCTCGGGCAGTAACATACCGAAGAACAAAGGGAACAGTACATTAACTGAATCCTTGACATAGAGGTTCAACCGATAAAGATCTTCATAGAATATGTAGGAATCAATATGGGACTCTAGGTCCCGCTATTGGTTATCGACCGTAGAGGTGTCTCGGTCATGTCTACATAGTTTTCGAACCCGTAGGGTCGGCTCACTTAATGTTCGGTGACGTTTTGTTAGTATAGAGTTATATATGATGGTAACCGAAGGTTTTTCGGAGTCCCGTATGAGATCACGGACATCATGAGGAGCTCCGGAATGGTCTGGAGGTAAAGATTGATATATAGGAGGTCCTGTTTTGGTCACTTGAAAAGTTTCGGGCTCATCAGTAGTGTACCCGGAGTGCCGGAAGGGTACCGAGGGACCATCGGGAGGGGTGTCTTGACCCAAGGGGCCACATGGGCTGTGGGAGGAGGCAAACCAGCCCCTGGTGGGCTGGCCGAAGCCCCCACTAAAGGCCCATGCGGCTGGGGTGGAGAAACCCAAAGGTGGAAGAGGTGGAAAGGGTTTCCAAAGTGGGAGAAGGAATCCTACTCCTAGCAAGATTGGAGTAGGACTCCTCCCTTCCCCACTTCGATCGAAGGCCTCCTTGAAGGAGGCGTGATGTCTACTACACAAGCTTCTTCTTGTAGACTCGTGCTGGGTCTCCAAGCGCAGAGTTTTGTAGGACAATGGCAATTTTCCCTCAAGTGGATGACCTAAGGTTTATCAATCTGCGGCAGGTGTAGGATGAAGAAGGTCTCTCTCAAACAACCCTGCAATCAAATAGTAAAGAGTCTCTTGTGTCCCCAACACCCAATACAATGGTAAGTTGTATAGGTGCACTAGTTTGGCAAAGAGATGGTGATACAAGTGTAATATGGATGGTAGATATAGGTTTTTGTAATCTGAAAATATAAAAACTGCAAGGTCACAAATAGTAAACGGCGAGCAAAACGTTGTATAAATGCTTGGAAACAAGGCCTAAGGTCCATACTTTCACTAGTGCAATTTCTCTCAACAATATTGGCATAGTTGAATCATATGTAAATACCTGTCGTGCGACAAAGAGTTCACTCCAAAGTCTCAAATAGCGGAGAACTAATGAAGAAATTATTGTAGGGTACGAAACCACCTCAAAGTTATCTTTTCTGATCAATCTTATGAGCTGTCCCTATGAGTGTCACAAACAGCCCTAGAGTTCATACTAAAATAACACCTTAAGACACACATCAACCAAAACCCTCATGTCACCTAGATACTCCAATGTCACCACAATTACCCGTGGGCCTTATTATACGATATGCATCACACAATTTCAGATTCATCATGTTCAATCCAACACAAAGAACTTCAAGGAGTGCCCCAAAGTTTCTATCAAAACATCAAGACAAAAACGTGTGCCAACCCCTATGCATAGATTCCCAAGGTCACAGAACCCGCGAGTTGATCACCAAAACATACATCAAGTAGATCAATAGAACATCCCATTGTCACCACAGATATCTCATCGCAAGACATAAATCAAGTGTTCTCAAATCCTTAAAGACTCAATCCGATAAGAAAACTTCAAAGGGAAAACTCAATTCATCACAACAAGATAGACAGGGGAAAACTCCATATGATTCAATCTATACAACAAAGCTTGCGGTACATCAAGATCGTGCCATCTCAAGAACACGAGAGAGAGAGAGAGAGATCAAACACATAGCTATTGGTACAAAGCCTCAGCCCCAAGGGTGAACTACTCCCTCCTTGTCATGGAGAGCGTCGGGATGAAGAAGATGGCCTCCGGTGATGGTTTCCCCCTCCGGCAGGGTGCCGGAATGGCCTCCTGATTGGTTTTTCGTGGCTCTGGAGGTTTGCGCCGGCGGAACTCCTGATCTAGGTTCTCCATTGGGGTTTATGGAATATTTGACGATTTATAGAGCTGAGAGGGAGGTCGGTGGACTCCCGAGGGGCCAACAAGCTTGGTGGCCGCGGCCAGGGGGGTGGCCGTGCCCCTGAGGCTTGTGGCCTCCTCGGGAACCTTCTGGCCCAACTCTGATGCTCCGTATTTTTTATATTTTCCAAAAATATTCTCTATCAATTTTCAGCTTATTCCAAGAACTTTTATTTATGCACAAAAACAACACCACGGTAGTTCTGCTGAAAACAGCGCCAGTCCGAGTTAGTTCTAATAAAATCATACCAAAATCATATAGAATTATTGTAAACATGGCATGAATACTTCATAAATTATAGATACGTTGGATACGTATCAGCATCCTCAAGCTTAATTCCTGCTCGTTCTTGAGTAGCTAAATGATAAAAGAAATAATTTATGAAGTGTGAATGCTAGCATAGTACATAAATTTGATCAATGATAATTCCAATCACTTTTTCTAGCATAATTATATATCATAAATAGTATCTCATCTCATAAACCTTCTCATGATTGAATAAAAAGATATCCACGTGTTAAAGTATAGACTAACAAACTATGCTTTCAGTCACCAAACAATTGCAATTCATCTTATTTTCAGTAAGGGTCTATGTAAGAGCTTTGATTTAGCAAATTCCACATACTCAACTATCATATAGTCTTCCATGATTGCTAGCACTCAAAGCATATTTTTAGAACAAATAGCATCCATCAAACACAGAGAAATATAGGGGCTTAAAGTTTGCCTCCCAACTTATTTATCATATAGATAATTGTCAACAATAATAATTCATGATCAAATATATTTGAATGGCCATATATGCTTGGATCTTTCCCCAACACATGATGCTTGCCAAGAGAAAAAGGCAAAATATAGGAAGTGGTGAAGATCACCATGACTCTTGCATACAGGTAAGTACTAGAAAGTAAAAGATAGGCCCTTCGCAGAGGGAAGCATTGATTTGCATAGGTGCGAGAGCTCAAGCTTTTAAAACAGAGATGAATAATAATTTTGAGCTGTATGATTTCATTGTCACCATAAAAACCAAGAGATCTCGGTATCTTCCATGCTAGATACATTATAGGCGGTTCCCGAACAGAATGGTAAAGTTTTTACTCCCCCTCCACCACTCAATCACACTCCACGACGAGCCGAATCCACGGGTACCATCCATACCAACAACATTCCTGGGGGAGTTTTGTTTAATTATTTGCATTTTTTATTTTGCCATTTTCTTGTGAATGATAGTGAATCAACACATATTGTGAGAATAACCCACCTAGCATGGAATATACTAACAGCCCCTAGTTACTATATGAGCGGTTCGAGCATACAAAACAGAATATTAATTTGAAGGTTTAGAGTTTGGCACATGCAAATTTACTTGGAACGGCAGGTAAATACCGCATATAGGTAGGTATGGTGGACTAATATGGAAAAACTTTGGGTTTAAGGGTGTTTGGATGCACAAGTAGTATTTCTACTTGGTGCGGAAGTTTTAGCTAGTATGAGGTGAAAGCAAGCACCACATGTTGGAGGATCCATAACAATATAACTTCTATACAAATATACCCAAGCATAACTCATTACGTTGTCTTCCTTGTCCAGCTTCAACTAATTTGCTCAAGTTTGAAAATAATTAATGGGTATTCACAATCATAGAAGATGTCCAATATAGTATATTTATATGTGAAATCTCTCTTCCTTCAATATTCTTTCATGAATGGTTCAAGTGACCAATGCGGTGTTTGCTAACTTTCAATAAATTTTACTACCTATACTTCTTATATGTGAAGTCATTACTCCGAATGGTATAATCATATAAAACATGTATAATTTTAGATTTATGATATTTGATTCATTCAACCATTTACTCATAGGATATAAGTGAAGCACGAGAGTGAATGAGAAAACTACTCCAAAACATATAAGTGAAGATTAATGAGTAGTCAAACAATTAAGTGTCTATGTGAGGACTCTCTCTCTCAATAAATATTTTCAGATCTTAAGTACTTTATTCAAACAGAAAGCAAAATAAAAAAATAACACTCTAAGAATAGCACGCATCATGTGAACGAATAAAAATTAGGCTCAACATAGGCTAACCGATAATTGTTGATGAAGAGAGGTGGGATGCGTAGCATCCCCAAGCTTAGATGCTTGACAGTTCTTGAAATATTTACTTGGGGTGCCTTGTGCATCCCCAAGCTTGAGCTTCTGTATCTCGTTCAATCCTCTCATATCCCGGTTTCACCTATTCTCAAAAACTTCATCCACACAAAATTCAAAAAGAACTCGTGAGATAGGTTAGTACACATAATAATAAATCAACGCTTTATGTACTGCCAAGACAATCTTCATAATAATTTTCAAACATTAGGTATTGTATACTATCATTTCCATAATTTATATCTACTAGTATAGGCTATGGAAACTATAGGATAAGTAGATAACGAAACTATGACAGCAATCTGTCCAAACAGAACAGTTTGTAGCAACTTATGAAAATAGTGTGCTTATGTAACGCAAACAATTATAAACATTTAACACATGCTATAAAATTTATATGACCATAATGTGTAAAAATTTCAGAAACTTTCTAGGTTCCAGTAAAATAAGATAATTCAAACACTACAGCCAAAGTTTTTGTATTTACACAGCACTCATCAAAACATGCAATGCAAGCATCCTAAGGGCAATTATTGGAACTTTTTATTGAAAAAGTAGATTATAAATAACACCTAACAGATAATGACAAAATAAAATGATGCTTCAAGAAAAACACATATTACGAGACGAATAAAAATATAGCTCCAAGTAAGGTATACCAATAGTGTTGAAGACGAAAGAGGGGATGCCTTCCGGGGCATCCCCAAGCTTAGACGCTTGAGTCTTCCTTGAATATTAACTTGGTGATGCCTTGGTAATCACCAAGCTTAGGTTCTTGTCACTCCTTATTCTCCTCATATCGGTGTCTCACGCAAAACTTGAAAACTTCAATCACACAAAACTTAACGGAACTTCGTGAGATGGGTTAGTGTAGTAAATATAGATCATTCACTTAGGTATTGTCAAGAAAAGATTCATAATTGTTACCGCATGATACCTAATTTATTAAATCATTACCACAATTTATATTACTCAATATAAGCTATAGTAACACTTGAAACAAGCAAACTATGCATGCAAAACAGAATCTGTCAAAACAGAACAGTCTGTAAAGATCTGAATGATAACCAAACTTCCCTAACTCTAAAAATTCTCAAAAATTAGGATAACTCAAATAATTTGAATATCAATTTTATGTAAAAAAATTTAAAAAAATGGACGCTCTAGTAAAATTAGATAATTCATATACTGGACGCAAAAATTTTTGTTTTTGCACAGAATCAACCAAGCAAGTATCCATACTATCCCAAAGGATTTACTTGGCATTTTATTGAAATAAAAGACATAAAACATGATTAATACAGTAGCTTAATCATGTTAACACACAAAACAGAAGGTAAAAGTGTTGGGTTGTCTCCCAACAAGCGATTTTCTTTAATGCCTTTTTAGCTAGGCATGATGATTTCAATGATGTTCACACAGGAATAGTATTTGAAACATGCAAAAGAGCATCATGAATCTCATGATAGGCACATTTAAGTCTAATCCATTTCCTATGCATAGGGATTTTTTGACCAAAAAAATTATGGGAACAATAATCAACTTGCATATGAAGGCAAAACAAGCATAACTTCAAAACCTTGAACACATAGAGAGGAAACTTGATATTATTGAAATTCCTACAAGCATATGTTCCCCCCTCATAATAATTTTCAGTAGCATCATGATGGAATTACAAAATATAACCAGCACATAAAGTATTCTTTTCATGATGCACAAGCATAGAAAATTTTTCACTCTCCACATAAACAATTTTCTTCTCATTCAAAATAGTGGGAGCAAACTCAACAAAATAACTATCATGACATACTTGATTGACATAACCACTTTGAATATTAAAATCATGATGGAAAGTTTCATGGTTACCATTACTCTTTATAGCATACGTGTCATCACAATAATAATCATAGGTAGGAGGCATGTCATAATCATAATAGTTTTGCTCATCAAAACTTGAGGGACTAAAAATATCATCTTCATCAATCATAGCATCCCCAAGGTTGTGGCTTTGCATATCATTAGCATCATGGATATTCAGAGAATTCATACTAACAATATCACTATCATGCTCATAATTCAAATATTTAGTGCCAAATATTTTAATAACTTCTTCTTCTAACACTTGAGCACAATTTTCTTTCCCATCATTTTCACGAAACACATTAAAAAGATGAAGCATATGAGGCAACCTCAATTCCATTTTTTGTAGTTTTATTTTATAAAATCAAACTAGTGAAAAACAAGAAAAAAAAGATTTGATTGCAAGATCTAAAGATATACCTTCAAGAACTCACCTCCCTGGCAACGACGCCAGAAAAGAACTTGATGTCTACGACACAACCTTCTTCTTGTAGACTCGTGTTGGGCCTCCAAGCACAGAGTTTTGTAGGAAAATGGTAATTTTCCTCAAGTGCATGACCTAAGGTTCATCAATCCATGGGAGGTGTAGGATGAATATGGTCTCTCTCAAACAACCCTGCAATCAAATAGCAAAGAGTCTCTTGTGTCCCCAACACACCCAATACAATGGTAAGTTGTATAGGTGCACTAGTTCGGCGAAGAGATGGTGATACAAGTGTAATATGGATGGTAGATATAGGTTTTTGTAATCTGAAAATATAAAAACATCAAGGTCACAAATATTAAACGACGAGCAAAACGTTGTATAAATGCTTGGAAACCAGGCCTAGGGTCCATACTTTCACTAGTGCAATTTCTCTCAACAATATTGGCATAGTTGAATCATCTGTAAATACCTCTTGTGCGACAAGGAGTTCACTCCAAAGTCTCAAGCAGCGGAGAACTAACAAGGAAATTATTGTAGGGTACGAAACCACCTCAAAGTTATCTTTTCCGATCAATCTTATGAGTTATCCCTATAAGTGTCACAAACAGCCCTAGAGTTCATACTAAAATAACACGTTAAGACACACATCAACCAAAACCTAATGTCACCTCGATACTCCAATGTCATCACAAGTACCCGTGGTCTTGATTATCGATATGCATCACACAATTTCAGATTCATCATGTTCAATCCACCACAAAGAACTTCAAGGAGTGCCCCAAAGTTTCTACCGGAACGTCAAGACAAAAACGTGTGCCAACTCCTATGCATAGATTCCCAAGGCCACGGAACCCGCAAGTTGATCACCAAAACATACATCAAGTGGATCAACAGAACATCCCATTGTCACCACAGATACCCATCGCAAGACATACATCAAATGTTCTCATATCCTTAAAGACTCAATCCGATAAGAAAACTTCAAAGGGAAAACTCAATTCATCACAACAATATAGAGAGGGGAAAACTCCATGTGATTGAATCTATATCAACAAAGCTCGTGGTACATAGGGATCGTGCCATCTCAAGAACATGAGAGAGGGAGAGAGAGAGATCAAAGACATACCTACTGGTACATACCCTCATCTCCGAGGGTGAACTACTCCCTCCCCGTCATGGAGAGCGCCGGGATGATGAAGATGGCCTCCGGTGTCGTTTCCCCCTCCGGCAGCATGCCGGAACGGGCTCCCGATTGGTTTTTCGTGGCTCTGGAGGTTTGCGGCGGCGGAACACCCGATCTTGGTTCTCCTTTGGGGTTTCTGGAATATTTGACGATTTATAGAGACGATAGGGAGGTCGATGGACTCCCGAGGGTCCCACAAGCTTGTGGTCGCGGCCCGGGGGGGTGGTCGTGCCCCTAAGGCTTGTGGCCTCCTCGGGAACCTTCTGGCCCAACTCTCATGCTCCATATTTTTTATATTTTCCAAAAATATTCTCCGTAAATTTTCAGCTTATTCCAAGAACTTTTATTTCTGCACAAAAACAACACCATGATAGTTTTGCTGAAATCAGCGTTAGTCGAGGTTAGTTCTAATAAAATCATACCAAAATCATATAGAATTATTGTAAACATGACATGAATACTTCATAAATTATAGATACGTTGGAGACGTATCAAGGGTCCAAGGCAGCCTCCCCTCCCCCTCCTCCTATATATACTAGAGGTTTAGAGGTGAGGGCTAACCCTAATTGCCACGTGCTCCCTCTAATTCGTCTAGATCAGTTTTCTCTTCTAGTCTAGTTTGGTGGTGCTTAGGCGAAGCCCTGTTGGAATAGTTACACCACCATCGCCGCCATGCCATGGCGATGCCAGAGAAATAATCTACCTCTCCGCTCCCTCTTGCTAGATCTTGAAGGCGAAGATCATCATCGAGTTGTACGTGTGCTGAACGCGGATATGTCGTCCATTCGGCGCTAGATCGGGACGGGTCGTGATTGCACTGCGGTACGCTCGACAATTTGGATCGCGAAGACATTCGACTATATCAACCGCATTTCTTAATGCTTCCCTCTTAGCGATCTACGAGGGTATGTAGATCCACTCTCCCTCTCGTAGGTGCTCATCACCATGGATAGATGTTGCGTGTGCGTAGGAAATTTTTTGTTTCTCGTGAAAACGTTCCCCAATAGTGGCATCATGAGCTAGGTCTATGTGTAGATGAGATCACGAGTAGAACACAAAGGTGTTTGTGGGCATTGATGCTCAGATTGCTTCCTTCCTTGGTTGTTTTTTGATTCAACGGTATTGTGGGATGAAGCGGCCCAAACCAACCTTACTCGTACACTTATGAGAGACAGGTTCCATCGACTGACATGTAACTTTGTTGCACAAAGATGGCTGGCGGGTGTCTGTCTCTCCTACTCTAGTTGGATCGGATTCGACAAAGGCAGTCCTTGAGAAGGTTGAATAGAAACTTGTGTATCACCATTGTGGTTTTTGCGTAGCTAAGAGTTGTTCTTGCTAGATACCCATAGTAGCCACGTAATACTTGCAACAACAATTAGAAGACGTCTAACTTGTTATTGCATGATGAGATATGGCCAATTCCATGATGAGATATATGTGATGTATGAGATGATCAAGTTTTGTGTAGAATATCACGACTTGCATGTCGATGAGTACGGCAACCGGCAGGAGCCATAGGGTTGTCTTTAATTATTTTTGCCGTTTTTGCTTTACTTTATTGCTATGAGTTAGCAATAGTCGTGGAAGCAATAGTCGGCCTGGCAACCCCGATGGCAACACATTGATGGATATCAAGATGATGGAAATCATGGTGTCATGCCGGTGACGATGGAGATCATGCTGGTGCTTTGGAGATGGAGATCAAAAGCACAAGTTCATGGACATATCATGTCACTTATGATTTGCATGTGATGTTAATACTTTTATGCATCTTATTTTGCTTAGGACAATGTTAGCATTATAATGTGATCCCTCACTTGAATTTCAAGATAAATTGTGTTCTCCCTGAGTGTGCACTGTTGCGAAAGTTCGTCGTGTCGAGACACCACGTGATGATCGGATGTGATAGACTCTACATTCACATACAACGGGTGCAAGCCAGTGTTGCACATGCGGAACTCTCGGGTTAAGCTTGACAAGCCTAGCATGTACAGACATGGCCTCAAAACATAAGAGACCGAAAGGTCAAACATGAGTCATATATAGATATGATCAACATGATGATGTTCACCGTTGAAACCACCTCAACTCACGTGATGATCGGACTTGAGTTGGTGAATTTGGATCATGTATCACTCATATGACCCGAGGGATGACAATTTGAGTGGAAGATTTAGTAATTTGATTAACTAAACTCACTATGTTAAACAATAGTCTTAGTAACCTTTGCATATTTATGTTGTAGATCAATGGCTCGTGCAGTAGTTCCCCTGAATTTTAATGCGTTCCTAGAGAAAGCCAAGTTGAAAGATGATGGAAGTAACTTTGTGGAGTGGGCAAGTAATCTGAGGATTATCCTCACGGCTTCCTAGAAGGCTTATGTCCTTGATGCACCGCTTGGTGACCCACCCGCTCCCATGTCTTCCGAAGACGTTAAGAACGCTTGGGAGACACATTTTGGAGATCACTCAATAGTTCAATGTGCAATGTTGTATAGCTGAGAATCGGGACTTCAAAGACGTTTTTAACATCATGAAGCATATGAGATGTTCCAGGAGTTGAAGTTTATCTTTGAGAAGATTGCCCGGATCGAGAGGTATGAGACCTCTGATAAGTTCTATGCTTGCAAGATGGAGGAGAATGGGTCTGTCAGTGAACATATACTCACATTGTGTGGGTATTTGAATCGCCTGGCTGAGTTAGGGATGCCACTTCCGCCGGAGGCGATCACTGACAGAGTTCTTCAGTCATTGCCACCTAGCTACAAGATTTTCATGATGAACTATAACATGCATGGGATCAACAAGTCAATCACCGAGCTGTTTGCGATGCTGAAAATTGCTGAGTCTGAAATCCAGAAAGAACATCAAGTGTTGATGGTCAATAAAACCACTAGTTTCAATAAGAATGGCAAGGGCAAGAAGGGTAAATCTAAGAAGAGTGGCAAAGCATTTGCCCCTCCCGTGAAGAAACCCAAGGCCTGACCCAAGCCAAAAATTGAGTGATGTCATTGCCAGGGAACTGGTCACTAGAAGTGGAACTGCCTCAAGTATATGGCCGACAAGAAGGTGGCCAACACCAAACAACGTATATATGATATACATGTTATTGATGTGTACTGTCGTGGATTTGTCACGACAGATGTCCGGGTGAACGGACTTAGGTTCTGGGCGAAGCGCAACTATGTGGCAGCTTGAAGGGGTTTGTCAGAATTGAGAGATGCGGAGTTTACCTAGGTTCGGCCCCTCCGATGGAGGTAAAAGCCTACGTCCTTCTTGTCTGGTATTGATGATGAAGATCTCTCGATTACAAGGGTGTTTTTTGCTACCTCTAATCATGAGAGCCTCTAATTTTTCTATCTCTAATCTCTTGTATTGTCTAAACTTGTGGACTTGTGAATCTGTCCCTCTAGGGGTGCTCTACCCCTCCTTATATAGGTGGAGAGGGTAGGTTTACAAATAGAGTCCTACTAGGAGTAGGACTAGGACTAGCCTTTCACGAATCCTACTCCGGGTCTTGTTTCCTTTGTAAGGGAATCCTTTCTCTCCTTTGGGCCTTCTCTTGTGAGCTGCCTGGCGCCGGCTTACACGCCGGGTCTTGGGCCTGGTCGTCTTGCGACCCCGGGTCATTATTAAAATGTCATGTCTTGACCGGTTCTCTTGTGAGTCACCAGGCCGGGTCATACTTCCGGCCGGGTCATACCGTGGGGTATATCCCCGACATTAGCCCCCAAGGGCTGGCTTATCATCATGCGATGGGCCGGGTCTTCAATTTGAACCATATAATTTGTTTAAACAGTTGAGTATTGTAGCCCCCAAGTGCCGGGTCAATAAGAATTACTGGGCTGGAACTTAGAAAAATATAGAGTCCGGCTCATCTCCTTGAGATAATATGGTCTTGCTGACAATGCAATGATTTGAAAACCAGCTTGCATTAGCCCCCAAGTGTCGTGGTGCATGCTTGCAGCGACATGGGACTTGCATATTTGATACAAACTGGACTTGAATAGTGTAGCCCCCAAGTGTCGGGTCGTCTGCCTGCGGCGACTCGGGAATACGCAAGAATAATATGACTCACCACAATTTGTTGAATGAATCTTTGACCGTGGTTGTAATATAACCCGGAATGAATATCCTGGAATAATTCCTTTGTGTTTGACATGAAATCCCTGCTCGTGGTTGCGATGTAACCCGCAAATATATATTGGAGAAATCCATGAGTGTTGTAGATTACTACAGAGCACAATTGAAGAAATCCGAGAACCGGTCCATTAGATGACACAACATTATATCTGATAGGGAGGCTCTTGAAAAAATAATGAATTCTCTGAGCTGGCTTGAAAACCCCAATCATTTAGTACTGGTTATGATAAATCATGAAGATCTAGCCATGTTGTCTATTAAAGATCCATTTGCTCTTTGCCGAAGTTTTTCATCATACTTAACGACAACTCATATTAAGAGACAAGACCTGCAAAAATAAACAAGACAGAATATATTCTGCGTTGTTGTAAGGGCGACTTGAAAAAGCACAACCCGGAGATGTTATAACATTGCTCCTTCTTTCATAATCTTGCTCTAACCCGGCTTGATAAGCCGGCATGTCATGTGAATATGATGCGATGATGCAATGTTGATGTGATGTATAACACGATGTATAATGCGATGTGGACTTCTCCACATTTTTGCCACGAACGCCGGTTGTTAGGGATAGATAAGCTACACCCGGAGGTGGGAAGCCCCCTTCGACAACCGCAGCTGACATGTCAACTAGATTGGCATAAAGCCGGCTGTTAGGGTGATATAAGCGATCCTCGAAGGTAAGAAGCCCCCTTTGATAGCCAATGCTGACTTGTCAACATTTTTGGCATGAACGTCGGTTGTTAGGGTGAGATAAGCGATACCCGGAGGTAAGAAGCCCCCTTCGACAACCGTGGCTAACATGTTAACCGGAATGGCATAAAGCTGGCTGTTAGGGTGAGATAAGCGATACCCGAAGGTAAGAAGCCCCCTTCAACAGACGGCTGACATGTCAACTGGAATGGCATAAAGACGGTTGTTAGGGTGAGATAAGCGAACCCGTCGGTAAGAAGCCCCCTTCGACAACCATGGTTAACATGTTAACCGGAAATGGCATAAAGCCGGCTTTTAGGGTGAGATAAGCGACACCCGTCGGTAAGCCCCCTTCGACAGTCGTAGCTGACATGTCAACTGGAATGGCATAAAGCCGGTTGTTAGGGTGAGATAAGCGATACCCGAAGGTAAGAAGCCCCTTCGATAACCGCGGTTAACATGTTAATCGGAAATGGCATAAAACCGGCTGTTAGGGTGAGATAAGCGATACCCGAAGGTAAGAAGCCTCCTTCGACAGCCAATGTTTTGTGCACCATCTTGTAAGTCGCCATCCTGTAAGCTGCCATCTTGTATGAAGAAACGGCAAAAGCTCCAAGTGATGATCCAATAAACCCAGGCACCTATGTTTGAATGGTGCATCACGGCGGTTCGTCCTCTTGGGCAACTTTTAACCTTCCACCAAAAATGTAGTAGCCCCCAGGATCGGGTTAACTTTGCCATGACACGGGGTTCTCGTTGAAAACGACCAAATATGTCTTGCCATGTCTGTAGCCCCCGAGTCTTAAGTTGACTCGAAGAGGCGGCTTGAGAATCTCCACTGAAAGTTGAGGTTAGCCGTGGCGGGTTATAGATGATCCCGCATGATTTGTTTCAATGATCCGGTCGAGGGTTCGTTCTGGCTGGTTGTTGAAGTGAACCAAACTGTAGTGGCGGCGACTTGCGCGCCTGTTCGTCGGGCAGCTTATACCGGCGAGCACTGCATTGATATGTCAATGTTGATTGGACCGCGGGGCGGCGATTCAAAACCGTTAGTTGGGAGACTCGTACTGTTACATGCAGCCACTGTTGGGTTGATGTAGACATAGCAAACACCCGCGGCATTGTAAGTACGTGTTGTTGTCAAAGACGCCATGGCATTATAAGCCGGCGCGGATGGCGAGGGACGGCCATGGCATTGTAAGCCGGAGCGGTGGCGAGAGACGGTCACGGCGTTGTAAGCCGATGCTGTGGCGAGAGACGGCCACGACGTTGTAAGCCGGCGTAGCAATGATAGATGGCCATGGCTTTGTAAGTAGCCACGGCATTGTAAGCAGGCGTGGATGGCGAGAGACGGCCACAACGTTGTAAGCAGGCGCGAATGATGAGAGACGGCCACAGTGTTCTAAGCAGGCGCGGATGGCGAGAGATGGCCACGACGTTGTAAGCAGGCGCGGATGGCGAGAGACGGCCACGGTGTTGTAAGCAGTCACGTATGGTGAGAGACGGACACGATGTTTGTAAGCTGGTGCGACTGTAAGAGGCGGCCGTGGCGTCGGAAGCCGGCGGGCGAGTCCGTTGAATAATGCAATACGGACAAACACCAATGCAGAAGGATGCTGGTGCACGCCCCTCCTCCGTGTTTTAATGCCAATTGTCCTGCATCACAAATATTGCAGGAAAATTAATTGTTCTTGATTTTTTTTAATATGTACTGATAAAATAGATGGAACGGATAGTACCTGGGTTTTCGTCGGATGAATACGGACACTGCTGCACCTGTTTTATGATGCCACAACTTTGTCTAGTCTGTCACAGTAATTGCTTTGGTGGCTGACAGTTGATGTTCCACATGGAATATTTTCTGAGCCTGACGTACACATGCACCTGATGCGAGTAGAACTAGTTGCCTGGGACTCGAATTTAAGCCACAGCGTGCATTGGCGCTGATCTTCTCAGCAGCAAACCGACAGGAGAGACGGACGAGGCCGAGGCCGATCGGGCAGGCGACGACGGCCATGCGCGGCTGCGTGCCTAGGGACGTGGGCAGCAGGAAGCTGCGGCCGCAACAGTGGTGGGCATGTGGCGTGTTGCGGCAGCAATGCGCTGGCTCGACAAACCGTCAGCGTAGGTGGGGAGGCGAGGTGACACCTTGGTGACGGCGGGGCCGAAAAACGAAGCAGTCATGGCGGAAGGCGTCTTGCGGCTCTAGCGGCGGAGGCGAGCCAGCATGTGCGAGGTGAAGGCGACGACTCGCGCATCAGCAGGCCAAGGGCGAGGCGAGAGCCGGCGGGTGCAGCGACACAGCAGCCGACGAAGCACAACGACAAGGGGTGCAGCGACCCATGGCCATGTCGCAGCGGCGGCTCAGACGCATGGTGATCATTACAGCGACGGCGGGGCCGGTGAGGGCGACTTGGACTCGTGACCAAGACATGGCTGGGCAGGCGTTGGCAGGAGTGGCGGCTTACCAAGTGCCCAGCAAATATTTTAATCCAAACCGAATCGATGTGGTGCTACTTTTAATATTAATATACGCCTTTTTGATGGGAGGAGGGTTGGATACGTATATGTAATCCATATTGTGACTATAGCACTAGTCTCCCTTGTCTTCCCATGAACCATTGTCTGGCTAGTTAATTCATGTATGACTTGCCTTGGTCTCCGCACGTATAAGGTATGGATATGGCATCGTTGGTTGATGGCGTAACAGCAGCTCGGCCCGGCTGATGCAAACACTCCTTTTAATCGCTGCCTATTCCTCGTGTAGGTTTCGTTTTTCTCGCACGTACATGGATTTGATACTGGCTGCTTGTAGCAGAAATTCTAGGCCGTCTTGACTCGGCGACCTGTAGTGCCGCACAGGCACGAAACCATAATTCTCTTTTTCCTGTGCCTGATGCTTTTTGTACGCCAATTTTGATCAATGAACTTGGAGTCGATGAAGATTCTTTCGTGTCGGCTCTTTTGGATTCGGTGGGTCATAAAATTCTCGATCCCTATAAGAGATCCCTTCAAGAACACAACACCACCGTGCAGCCCCACGGTGGGCGCCAACTGTCGTGGATTTGTCACGACAGATGTCCGGGTGAACGGACTTAGGTTCTGGGCGAAGCGCAACTATGTGGCAGCTTGAAGGGGTTGGTCGGAATTGAGAGACGCGGAGTTTACCCAGGTTCGGCCCCTCCGATGGAGGTAAAAGCCTACGTCCTGCTTGTCTGGTATTGATGATGAAGATCTCTCAATTACAAGGGTGTTGTTTGCTACCTCTAATCACGAGAGCCTCTAATCTGTCTATCTCTAATCTCTTGTATTGCCTAAACTTGTGGACTTGTGAATCTGTCCCTCTAGGGGTGCTCTACCCCTCCTTATATAGGTGGAGAGGATAGGTTTACAAACAGAGTCCTACTAGGAGTAGGACTAGGACTAGCCTTTCACGAATCCTACTCCAGGTATTGTTTCCTTTGTAAGGGAATTCTTTCTCTCCTTTGGGCCTTCTCTTGTGAGCTGTCTGGCGCTGGCTTACACGCCGGGTCTTGGGCCTGGTCGTCCTGCGACCTGCCTGCCTAGTCATTAATAAAATTTCATGTCTTGACCGGGTCTCTTGTGAGTCGCCAGGCCGGGTCATACTTCCGGCCGGGTCATACCGCGGGGTATATCCCCGACATGTACCTTACCAACTCTCATTGTAGTGCCCGGGTATTTGATACCGGTTCGGTTGCTCACATTTGCAACTCAAAACAGGAGCTACGGAATAGACGAAGGCTGGCAAAGGATGAAGTGACAATGTGCGTGGGAAATGATTCCAAGGTTGATGTGATCGCTGTCAGAATGCTCGCTCTTCGATTACCATCGGTAGTGATGAACCTGAATAATTGTTATTTAGTGCCTACATTAAGCATGAGCATTATATCTGGATCTTGTTTATTGTGAGACGGTTACTCATTTAAATCAGAGCATAATGGTTGTTCTATTTATATGAGTAATATCTTTTGTGGCAAGCACCCAATTGGAGGGGTTTATTCATAATGAATCTCGATAGTGATGATACATATGTTCATAACATTGATGCCAAAAGATGTAGAGTTGATAGTGATAGTACCACTTTCTTGTGGCATTGCCGTTTAGGTCATATTGGTGTAAAACACATGAAGAAGCTCCCTGCTTATGGACTTTTGTAGTCACTTGATTTTGAATCACTTGACAGATGTGAACCATGCCTCATGGGCAAGATAACTAAAACCCTGTTCTCCAAAACAGTGGAACGGGCAAGTGACTTGTTAGAGATCATACATACTGATGTGTGCGGTCCGATGAGCATTGAGGTACGTGGTGGATATCGTTATTTTCGCACCTTCACTGATGACTTAAGTAGATATGGTTATATTTACTTAATGAAGCACAAGTCTGAAATGTTTGAAAAGTTCAAGCAATTTCAAAGTGAAGTTGAGAATCATCAAAACAAGAAGATTAAATTCCTACGATCTGATCGATGAGGTGAATATCTGAGTTATGATTTTGGCAGTCACTTAAGATACTATGGAATTGTTTCACAATTGACACCGCGTGGAACACCACAGCGTAATGGTGTGTCCGAACATCGTAATCGAACCTTATTAGATATGGTGTGTTCTATGATGTCTCTTGCCGATTTGCCACTATCATTTTGGGGTTATGCATTAGAGACAACTGCATTCACTTTAAATAGGGCACCATCGAAATCCGTTGAGACGATGTCATATGAACTGTGGTTTGGCAAGAAGCCAAAGTTGTCGTTTCTTAAAGTTTTGGGATGTGATGCTTATGTCAAAAAGCTTCAGCCTGAAAAGCTGGAACCCAAAGCGGAGAAATGCGTCTTCATAGGATACCCAAAAGCGACAATTGGGTATACCTTCTACCATAGGTCCGATGGCAAAGTGTTTGTCGCTAAGAATGGAACATTTATTGAGAAAGAGTTTCTCTCGAAACAATTAAGTGGGAGGGAAATAAAACTTGATGAGATTATTGAACCTTTACTTCAACCAGAGAGTTGTGCAACACAGAAAGATGTTTCTGTAGAGCCTGCATCGGTTGAAGAGGAAGTTAATGATGATGATCATGAAGCTTCGGATCAAATTACTACTGAACCTCGTAGGTCGACAAGGGCGCGTACTGCTCCGGATTGGTACGACAACCCTGTCTTAGAGGTCATGTTGTTGGACAACGATGAACCTACGAGCTTTGGAGAAGCAATGATGGGCCCGGATTTTGAGAAATGGTTAGAGGCCATGAAATTCGAGGTGGGATCCATGTATGAAAACCGAGGATGGAGTTTGGAAGTATTACCTGAAGGGGGAAAGGTCATTCAAAACAAATGGATTTTTAAGAGGAGGACGGGCGCAGATGGTAATGTCACTGCCAATAAAGCTCGACTTGTAGCAAAGGGTTTTTTACAAGTTCAAGAAGCTAACTGCGATGAGACCTTCTCACTTGTAGCGATGCTTAAGTCCATCAAAATCATGTTAGCAATAGATGCATATTTCGACTATGAAATTGGCAGATGGATGTCAAAACAGCGTCCCTTAACGGTTTCCTTAAGGAGGAGTTGTATATGATACAACCAGAAGGTTTTTTTTTGTTCCAGAGAATGCTGACAAAGTTTGCAAACTCCAGCGATCAATTTATGGACTAGTGCAAGCATCTCAGAGTTGGAATCTGCACGTTGATGAGGTGATCAAAGAGTTCGGGTTTATACAAGCTTACGGAGAAGCTTGTATTTACAAGAAAGTGAGTGGGGGGTCTATAGAATTTGTAATATTATATGCGTATGACATATTGTTGATTGGAAACAATATAGAAATGCTGGAAAGCGTGAAGGAGTATTTGAACAAGAGTTTTTCAATGAAGGACCTAGGAGAAGCTGCTTTCATATTAGGCATTAAGATCTATAGAGATAGATCGAGACACTTAATAGGACTTTCATGGAGCACATACCTTGACAAAGTTTTGAAGAAGTTCAAAATGGATTAGTCCAAGAAGGGGTTGTTGCCTGTGTTACAGGGTGTGAAGTTGAGTAAGACTCAATGCCCAATAACTGCAGAAGATAGAGAAAAGATGAGTGTCATCCCCTATGCTTCAGCCATAGGCTATATCATGTATGCAATGTTGTGCACAAGACCCGATGTCAGCCTTGCCATAAGTATGGCCGGAAGGTTTCATCTAGGAATGGAGCACTGGCGGTGGTCAAGAATATCCTTAAGTACCTAAAAAGGACTAAGGAAATGTTTCTCGTTTATGGAGGTGATCAAGAGCTCGTCGTAAAGTGTTACGTAGATGAAGCTTTTACACTGATCCGGGTGACTCAAAGTCACAAACCGGATACGTATTTATTCTCAATGAGGGAGCGGTAAGCTGGTGCAGTTCCAAGCAGAGCGTGGTAGCCGATTCTACATGCGAAGTGGAGTACATCGCAGCCTCGGAAGCAGCGAAGGAAGGTGTCTGGATGAAGGAGTTCATGATAGATCTTGGAGTAGTGCCTAGTGCACTGAATCCAGTGGATCTGTTCCATGACAACACTGGTGACATTGCTCTGGCCAAGGAACCAAGGTTTCACAAGAGGATCAGACACATAAAGAGATGCTTCAATTCCATCCGAGAGTACATCAAGGAAGAGGACATAAATATTTACAAAGTGCATACGGATCTTAATGTTGCAGACCCATTGACTAAACCTCTTCCAAGGGCTAAACATGATAAACACCACAATTGTATGGGTGTTAGATTCATTACAATGTAATGACATAGTGATGTGAGCTAGATTATTGACTCTGGTTCAAGTGGGAGACTATTGGGAATATGGCCTAGAGGCAATAATAAATTTTTATTATTATATTTCCTTGTTCATGATAATCTTTTATTATCCATGTTATAATTGTATTGACTGGAAACACATTGCATGTGTGGATACATAGACAACACTTTGTCCCTAGCATGCCTCTAGTAGACTAGCTTGTTGATCGAAGATGGTCAAGGTTTCCTAGCCATTGACATGACATGTCATTTGATAATGGGATCACATCATTGGGAGAATGATGTGATGGACAAGACCCAAACTATAAACATAGCATTTGATCGTGTTAGTTTATTGCTATAGTTCCTGCATGTCAAGTATCTGTTCCTATGGCCATGAGATCATGCAACTCACTAACACCGGAGGAATACCTTGTGTGTATCAAACATCACAATGTAACTAGGTGACTATAAAGATGCTCTACAAGTATCTCTAAGGGTGTCTGTTGAGTAGGCATGGATCAAGACTGGGATTTGTTACTCCGTGTGACGGAGAGGTATCTTAGGGCCCACTCGGTAATACAACATCACAACAAGCCTTGAAAGCAATGTGAGTAAAGTGTAAGCCACGGGATATTTTATTACGGAATGAGAAAATAGACTTGTCAGTAACGAGATTGAACAAGGTATATGGATACCGACGATCGAATCTCGGGCAAGGAACATACCGAAGAACAAAGGGAACAATATACTGGATTAACTGAATCCTTGACATAGAGGTTAAACCGATATAGATCTTCGTAGAGTATATGGAACCAATATGGGCATCCATGTCTCGCTATTGGTTATTGACCGTAGAGGTGTCTCGGTCATGTCTACATAGTTCTCGAACCCGTAGGGTCTGCACACTTAAGGTTCGGCGACGTTTCGGTAGTATAGAGTTATGTATGATGGTGACCAAAGGTTTTTAGGAGTCCCGTATGAGATCACGGACATCATGAGGAGCTCCAGAATGGTCCATAGGTAAATATTGATATATAGGAGGTCCTGTTTTGGTCACCGGAAAAGTTTCGGACTCATCGGTAGTGTAGGGGGAGTGCCGGGAGGGTACTGGGAGGGGTGTCTCGACCCAAGGGGGCACATGGGCTGTGGGAGGAGTCAAATCAGCCCCTGGTGGGCTGGCCTTATCCCCCACTAAAGTCCCATGCGGATGGGGTGGAGAAACCCAAAGGTGGAAGAGGTGGAAAGGGTTTCCAAAGTGGGAGAAGGAATCCTACTCCTAGTAGGATTGGAGTAGGACTCCTCCCTTCCCCACTTTGGCCGAAGGCCTCCTTGAAGTGGGGGCCAAGGCAGCCTCCCCTCCCCCTCCTCCTATATATACTAGAGGTTTAGAGGTGAGGGCTAACCCTAATTGCCACGTGCTCCCTCTATTTCATCTAGATCGGTTTTCTCCTCTAGTCTAGTTCGGCGGTGCCTAGGCGAAGCCCTGCCGGAATAGTTCCACCACCATCGCCGTCGCGCTACCAGAGAACTCATCTACCTCTCCACTCCCTCTTGCTGGATCAAGAAGGCGGAGATTTTCATCGAGCTGTACGTGTGCTGAACGCGGAGGTGTCGTCCGTTCGGCGCTAGATCGGGATGGATCGTGATTGGATCGCAGGACGCTCGGCGATTTGGATCGCGAAGACGTTCGACTACATCAACCGTGTTTCTTAATGCTTCCCGCTTAGCAATCTACAAGGGTATGTAGATCCACTCCCCCTCTCGTAGATACTCATCACCATAGATAGATCTTGCGTGCGCGTAGGAATTTTTTTGATTCCCATGCAACATTCCCCAACATGAGTGTATATTTTATTATGCTGCTGTCCTTCGGTGCCATCCGTATCGTGCAAACGTGAGGGGTCCCCTCTGTAGGATGTTGCAATATGTTCATGATTCTCTTATAGTGAGTTGCTTGAGTGACAAAAGCATAAACCCGAGTAAGGGGGTTGTTGCGTATGGGAGTAAAGAGGACTTGATACTTAATGCTATGGTTGGGTTTTACCTTAATGATCTTTAGTAGTTGTGGATGCTTGCTAGGGGTCCAGTCATAAGTGCATATGATCCAAGTAGAAAAAGTATGTTACCTCATGCCTCTCCCTCATGTAAAATTGCAAGAATGATTACTGGTCTAGTTATCGATTGCCTAGGGACAAATAACCATCTTGTTTGACAAAAGCTTTCTACTAAACAACTAAATTTTATTATCTTGATTTTTTACTCATAGTTTTATCCCCACAAAGTACTTCTAGTTTTATTCGCGCCAACTATCCTAGCACCTACAAAAAGTTTCATACTTGTTCTAGGTTAAGCAAACGTTAAGTGTGCGTAGAGTTGTATCGGTGGTCGATGGAACTTGAGGGAATATTTGTTCTACATTTAGCTCCTTGTTGGGATTCAACACTCTTACTTATCAAAAAAAGGCTACAAACGATCCCCTACACTTGTGGGTTATGAGAGACAAAGAGAGAAGGGGCATGCTAATTCCACACTTGTGCTTCAAAGTAGCACCTTGTTTTTAATGTTGAGAGTCTCCTATGTTGTCACTTTGATATACTAGTGGGAATTTTTCATTATAGAGTTAGATGCACACCCACTTAGTTTTCATATTGAGCTTTCATACACTTATAGCTCTTAGTGCATCGGTTGTCTGGCAATCCCTACTCCTCACATTGATATGAATTGATGGGCATCTCCATAGCCCGTTGGTTAGCCGCATCGATGTGAGACTTTCTTACCTTTTTGTCTTCTCTATATTTACCCCTATCATCATATTCTATTCCACCCCATAGTGCTATATCCATGGCTTGCGCTCATGTATTGTGTGAGAGTTGAAAATGCTGAAGCGCGTTAAAAAGTATGAACCAATTGCTTGGCTGACACTTGGGTAGTACATGATTTATACTTTGTGTTAAGAGAAAGAGCATGACAAGGCTATATGATTTTGTAGGGATAGTGTTCTTTATCCTGGATATTTTGAAAGACATGATTGTTTGTTGGAATGCCTGAGTATTAAAGTCTTCATGTCAAAACTAGATTATTGCTTTGAATCACTTGTGTCTTAATATTCATGCCATGATTAGATATATGATCAAGATTATGCTAGGTAGCATTCCACATAAAAAATTATCTTTTTTATCATTTACCTACTCGAGGACGAGTAGGAATTCAGCTTGAGGATGCTGATACGTCTCCGTCATATCTATAATTTCTCATTGTTTCATGCCAATATTATACAACTTTCACATATTTTTGGCAACATTTTATATGATTTATTGGACTAACATATTGATCCAGTGCCAAGTGTCAGTTCCTATTTTTGTGTTTTTTGTTTCGCAGAAATTCCATATCAAACGAAGTCCAGACGTGATAACAGTTTATGGAGAATTATTTTGGAATATTTGTGAATTTTGGGAGGTGGAATCAACGCAATCGGGGGCGCACAACCATCACAAGACACGAGGGCGCACCCAGGGGCCCAGGCGCATGGTGATGGGTTGTGCCCTCCTCATAAGTCGGTTGGATCTCCCCTTCGGGTGCAAGGAAGCTAAATTTCACGTAAAAATCTCCTCAAAATTTCAGCCCGATCAGAGTTATGGATCTCCGGGAATATAAGAAACGGTTTTCAGCGAGAAAACTGGAACGTGAAACAAAAGAGAACATAGAGGGAGAACCAATCTCGAAGGGGCTCCTGCCCCTCCTCCGCCATGGAGGTCATTGATGAGAGGGGGAACTCTCCTCCCATCTAGGGAGGAGGCCAAGGAATAAGAAGAAGGGGGGCTCTCTCCCCCTCTCTCCCGGTGACGCCGGAACACCGCCGGGGCAATCATCGTGACGACGATCTACACCAACAACTTCGCCGCCGTCAACACCAACTCTCTCCCCCTCTATGCAGTCGTGTAACACCTCTATTCCCTGCTATAATCTCTACTTAAATATGGTGCTCAACTCCATATATTATTTTCCAATGATATTTGGCTATCCTATGATATTTGAGTAGATCTCTTTTGTCCTATGGGTTAATTGTGGTATGATGTTATGGATGTGAGTTGTATGTTGATATAGTTCTATCATATGGTGCCCTTCGTGTCACGCAAACATGAGGGTTCTCCGTTGTAGGGTGTTGCAATATGTTCATGATTTGCCTATGGTGGGTTGCGTGAGTGACAGAAGCACAAACCTGAGTAGGTGGGTTGTTGCGTATGGGAGTAACGAGGACTTGATACTTAATGCTATGGTTGGGTTTTACCTTAATGAACTTTGGTAGTTGCGGATTCCTGCTAGAGTTCCAAACATAAGTGCATATGATCCAAGTACGGAAAGTGTGTTAGTGTATGCCTCTCCCCATTGTATATAACAAGTATCTATCATATTATATTCAATTGCCTAGGGACAATCTTTCTCTCGCGTTACACAAAAAGCTTTCTACCAAGCTATTTACTTTTATTGTTCTTTTATTAAAATAATACCAAACTTGTATTTCCACGTTCTTTATTATCTTGCAAAGTACTTCTAGTTTTATTCCCGCAAAGTAGTTTCATACTTTTTCTAGGTAAAACAAAGGTTAAGTGTGCGTGGAGTTATATCGGTGGTCGGTAGAACTTTAGGGAATATTTTTTCTACCTTTAGCTCCTCGTTGGGATTTGACACTCTTACTTATCGAAAAAGGCTACAAATGATCCCCTACACTTGTGGGTTATCACACCACGTCCTTGCCATTGTCTTGCTCCTTTAGTGGCACCATCTCCTTCCCCTTGCTCTCTACGTCGATCTGCATTATGAAGAGGTCCAAACGATCATGATCTGCAATATGAACATTGTAACATCGTCATTAAAACCTATCGCCTAGAGCCCCTTTATTTACCCAACATGACGGTCACCACTCCACCTATTTGTCTCTCACTCTTCCTCCAACCCATCGACATGAACTCTGACAACAAGTCAAACCACAATCCCAACCCCTTCCCTTGGGGCATTAGATGAAGGGCATTCTTCATAGGATATTCGTTCGATGACCGCACCAAGTTTGAGAACACCATGAAAGTGTGCTCAAACTTCAGCAGCATGGAAGAGATGCACAAAGAGTCGGGCGTTGTGGTGAAGAAGGCCACGTCATAAGAGTTGAAGACACTGATTCCTGACCCAACGAAGGGCGCTATGTCAGTGGACATACTTCGATGGGCCATGAATCATGCGAATCCGGTGACGCTGGATAGAGGGCAAATTGGGCCAAGTACAGACAGTACCGGCGTCCACGTGACCATCGTGCATCAGTGTACTCACCACAAACATTGTGGTGGTGCTGTTGGAGGAGGATCAAGAACCGGTGGCTATGGAGGTGGAAGAAGATGCGGTGGCCATGATTAGGAGGACGCCGGTACACCGAAGCCTGATCATCAAGCTGGACTCCGACGAGGAAGAACATACGCGGAAGACCAAGACCAAGACTAAGACCAAGGCCACTCGCTGCTCTAATCGCCTTTAGGGTCCTCGAGGATAAGATCCGTGCATACTATGTAAGATGAACCCTAATCCCCATCCCTATTGTACTCAATCCAGATCGGGAACCTCTTTATTTACCGC
This sequence comes from Hordeum marinum, assembly GCA_022496015.1. Taxonomy (NCBI): domain Eukaryota; kingdom Viridiplantae; phylum Streptophyta; class Magnoliopsida; order Poales; family Poaceae; genus Hordeum; species Hordeum marinum. The sequence goes on along the minus strand of CM039673.1, from coordinate 365,512,928 downwards.
TAGTCATGACGATGTTATGATACCCGATTCCCCATTCTCTTAACATGGATCGAACCTAAACTCGAATCGAATGCAAATTAGTAGGTGCGGAGGAGAAAATTTGCTTATCGCCATTGCCGAAGTGTTGCACCGCGAATGCCGGTAAAGGTGTCCGGAGGTCGACTTGCTGTTCTCTGATTTGCTACACGTCGCCGCCGCCACAAATGAGTGGAGAGAGGGAAGAGCGGAGAGGGGAGAGAGAGCGATGAGGGAAGGTGAGGATAATAACTGTCGGCGCTTCGGGAAGCAACGCGGCTTCTCGAGGGTGGCTCCTCGCGTGCAGCCACCGCCGCCTACGTGCCTCGATAGGGCCTGGCTCGTGAGAAACTGCCGATTCGAGCGTGCCTCGCGAGACAGACCCAGAACTGCTTTAAAGTTCACGCTATGCAGACCAAATAGTGTATGCAGACAATCAATCAACCTGTTTTCTTTCCGTACGGACCTGATTGACTCATATACAGGCAATCAAACACGCCCATGTTATCGGTAAATAACGTTGACGCTCAGAATTACTTTTTGCCATCTCCCGACAGTATATCTGGCCACGGGCCGGGCCGGACCGAGCTTGGGCCGTGCCTAAAAAAGCCCATGGCAAAAAACTGCGGTCCAAGCCCTGTCATCGAGCCTACTTTAAAGCCCAAACCCGACCCATGTGTTGAAAAGCCCGTCAGGCCTAAGGCCACGGGCCGGGCCTCTTCCTTAAAATCCTAATATGCCAAGCCCAAGCCTGACCCGGCCCTGCTGGTGGGCTCAAAACTCAGGTCCAAGCCCAGCCCATGAACAAGCCCGTCGAGCCCAGGCCCTGGATTTTGGGGGCGGGCCTGGACGGGCCGGTCGGGCCGGGCTGAGATGCCCGCGTATACCCCACAGCAACTTTCCTCTCCATCCCGTGCTGTGTGCCCCTACTGTACCAGCTATTTACGTCCAGAATGCCACCGATGCCCCTACCGGACTACCGGTAAACACGAGTACACGACTCGCAGGAGTCGGCGCTCGATTCCCCAGTTCGCATCCAGGGAAACGAGCGCTACAGTTGCCGCCGCCGCCTACCCGCCGGAAACGAGGCAGGCGCGCCGCCACCAGACCCGCCTCACCGGCCCAGTCCTAGTCGCCGACGGTCCCATCCTCGCCCCTGCTGCCGCCTCCCGCCGCGGCCCTCTTCCTCCTCTGGACAGCGACGCCGCCGGCCACCCGTCTGCGTCCTCTGGACACCAACGCCGGCCGTCCATCCCTCTCCTTTAGCGAACCTGCCGCCGGTGGTCTCCTTTCCTACAGCACACGGTGAGGATCCCTCTGTTCCTCTCTTTTTTTGTATGCTAATTTGCTAGAGGGATGGATGGATGGAATGATGCCTTCTGTATGATGTTAGATGGATTGATAGATGGATTTCTGTATGCTGTTAGATGGATGAATGGTGATGTTAGATGCTGCTACTAGATGCTTACTGTATGCTATTAGATGGATGGATAGATGTATTTCTGTATGATGTTAGATGGATGAATGATGATGTTAACAGATACTACTCCATCCGTTCCTAAATATTTGTCTTTTTAGAGATTCAACTATGGACTACATACGAAGCAAAATGAATGAACCTACACTCTTTTAGAGATTCAACTATGGACTACATACGAAGCAAAATGAATGAACCTACACTCTTTTAGAGATTCAACTATGGACTACATACGAAGCAAAATGAATGAACCTACACTCTAAACTATGTCTATATACATCCGTTTGTAGTCCATAATGAAATCTTTAGAAAGACAAATATTTAGAAACGGAGGGAGTACATGTTATTAGATGCTGCTACTGTAGGAGTTTTTATGAATGATGCCGTTAGATGAACTCATGTTGTTCCTCTCTTTCTCCTGTCTTTGCTACTGTCAGTTTCTGCTACTGTACGAATAATGTTGTTGGATGGATGAATGTTGTTCCTCAATGTTAATGTGAGAATGGTGAATGGTAATGGTAGATACTGTTTGAAACAATAGAGTGTTAACAATTCTCATCAAACAGTTTCTGTCTAAGGGTAGTACATATATTTCAGCACACAACTCAATCCACAATCTCAAACTGCAATCTCAGAAAAGAACTAGACGGCAGATTCTTTGGGAAGCAGATTCTGTGAGAATTTTCCAAAATCTTGATTCTGCAGAATCTTGCGTGAAAAGAACTGGCCCCTAGTTTGTAGTGTTACATTTTGTCATTTCTAGAAGAATCTACTTCGAGATCTTGCTAACTTGGGGAACTTTCATGCAGGTTCACATTCCTGCGCCTTTGGAAATGCATCCTCATCTAACCCTACACAGGCATCCTATGTGTGCTGAGGTATCTTTGTACTGACCTCTGGCTCTATCCGAAGCTTTGTCATTTCAGGTGTATATTTTTACAGAAGTTCCCAGGTTATAAAACTTAATGTCCTTGTTGCCCAGATTATTGAAGAATTCCAGAAGTGCCATGTGGATCACCCCATCAAAAAATTCTTTGGTGAATGCACAGATCTTAAGATTAAGCTTGATCGGTGCTTCCGGCAGGAGGTAAGCTACCTTTTGCTCTAAGTTAGAGTCGTTGCTTTTTTTTTTTTGTTCTGTATCATAATTTGTAGGAGTTCTTTGTCTCCCTAAATGTGCCACTCTCCTTGTGAAACTCAGAAAGCTGTGAAGAGAAAGGCAAACTTTGAAGAGAGCAAGAAATTTAAAGAAAGGTTGCAGGCTTATAAAAAGGAAATGGCTGAGAAAGAAAATGTATCATAGCTTCAAATGGAGGACATGGACCTTCACTGAATGTTTTTTTTTGCTGCAATTGTGTGGCTTCAACTTTGTGACACGAAGTTTTGGACTTGTCTTTACTTCATGTTTACATCACATATCTACTGTCATAAGATTACAGTGGAGGTCATATAATCTATTTAGAAGTTCAAATTTCCTTCTGTGGCTGATGCTATTCATGGTCCTATTCATGGTTAGTCTATTTCCATCATATATAGACAATAAGTCTTGCTCTAAGCTGGTGATGTACTGTAAAAACTTTTGTATGAAATCTTCACAACTATCAAACGAGCGACAAGTAAACCCAGTCTGTTTTCTGGTACTTTGCTTCTGGAATTAACTTATTATATGTGTATGCACCATCCTGTAAGGTAGGAAAGTACTGGTCATTAAATTACATTGCTATGACCTAGGAATGGCAAGATGGACCTCGTCACAGTCTGTATGAAATGCTCAGACTGTGATTCACACTCAGGTCAATAGAATGAACATTGTTAACCTTGGAGCACGGATATATATGGATGGTTTCATTTCATTATTGTCCAGTTTGTTTTATAGGAGTATTTATTAGCATTCGTTCTTTCTTGGAGCTTTTTCAAGCATCAGCTGTGTGTTGCCAGCTGGCGAAGTTGCTGCATTTTTTTGTGATAATCTGAAGTTCCAGTTCCGTGTATCAATTGAAATTGACCATGTAACTCAGCCTACTTTCATTTGCACTGGAAGAAATATACGTGTACCATAATGTGGTAATGTTCGTGCTCTACGAGGACATTGAAGTCTGGTGTGATGATTCCTTTTGTACTAGTTCCATCCATGGGCGGTATATTAGAGGGTTTTTTTATTTTTATTTATTTTTGCGGGGAGTATAGTGAGGATTTGGCTGACCTATGAAACTATCCATTGTGTAAGATCAAATTACAAGTGACGTAAAAAATAATATGACAAAACTGAAAAGATAGCAAAACATCGTTGAGCTTGACACCAACGTTTGTCACCCGTCTTTGACACTACCACAACAGTCATCAAAGAAAATAATGACGGATCACCTCCTCACCTAATCTTGACGCGGCTTCATCGTTGATAAATAGTTTTACGGACCTCCAAGGTGGCTCATTAAGATGAAGTTGTTGTGTTGAACGAATCAGACCGGGATAACACCTCGGACACTCCATCGAACTCCAAATCTGACACCCCAAATGCCAAAGCAGGAAACCATATCTGCCATCCATCAACCATGAACCAAGCATATGTTTAGTCTTTCAGATGTCGTCGATGCAGACAACAATTGCATCCGCTTCTGGACTACCACTCAGGCTTTGCGCCGATGCTGGAGCAGACGTCATCGCAACGACGGAGCCCGATGATACATGTTCACCACAAGGATGTCGTCGCCGTCACGATATCCCCGCTTGAACAGACTGGTTTCTGAATCCATCACCGACCATAAAGAAGGTTGCCTCGCCGGTGAAGAATCCGGAGCTTTATATTCAGCATCGTCGTCATCCCTGCCGAAGCCAAGACGTGAGATGATCCAAAATAAGCTACAAAGGTCTAAACCTAAAGCAAAAACAATCTGCACGCATGGAAGACGACCCCCTCACGACCGACGAACAAAAGGTCATTGGCGGGGAGAGCCGTCGAAAAATGGCGGTGGATGGTCGACTCCCTTGACGACGACGGCTAGGGTTTTAGTCCTAGCCAAACCCGCCCGCACCACCAATGGAGGTAGCAGCTAGCAGTCCCGAAAAAGCGTTATGATGGACGCTCACCTGGTAGGACTTAATCCTACCTGCCCGGTGCCCAGGTCTGTGATATAGGAGTAGTCTTGACAGCTTGTGTTAACTTATCTTGAGGGAAATACACCAGCACGACGGGGGATAGAAAATCAGATTACAGAATGTGACTGCTGGGTCAGTCGTTGAAGGAAACAAAATGTCTCTTTTGGTCCTATCAATAACCATTAAAAGTCCATGACTGAACTTTTTCTTACAAGCCAAGAAAGGTATACTTTTCATTGACATTATCTTGCCATTTCTTGTCTTCAATATGCTCAATTACTCATAAAAAGATGCCAGAGTACCTGCCTACCGGGGCCTCGCCGCGCAAGAGTGCCCTCTGCGCCGCCCATTGCACCGGGCCTCATACAGCTGGCTCCTTTGCATGCTTCATGCCGTTCGATCTCAACGTATGCCTCGCACCGGGCCGTTTTTCCTTCGGGGTCCATAACATGTGGGTCATGGGCACGTCCAGGGCCACCTCCCTGTAGCGTTTTCCGTCGTGCTCGTGTGCGTTGTCTCGCGCGCTGCTCTGCGTGTGCCGAGTGGGCCCAAGTTGGCCTGTTAGCATCGGTGGCTCCTTGTCGCGCCAGTTCGCTCGCGTGGGAGGCTCGGCATGTGAGTGGTGCATGCCCGGACTCGTGAGTCAGGTGTGCCTGCACGGTCGGGTCGGCATGTTGCATGGACGGACTTTACGTGTGGGGTTGCTAGGGGCTTGCCTGGTCTACCTTGGTTGTTCGGCATTGTTAGGTCCACCATGGCGCTTGCGCACGTCGTATGGTTGGCCGATGTTTTTGGTCGCGTCCACGTGCGCCATCCCGCTTCCCGCCCTTCGTATGTCAACTGAGGCTGGCCGACCTGTGTAGGGATCGAAAGTAGGTTTAGAAGGGGACGTAATTAGACTACTTGACCAAATAAAAACCTAACATTTTCTCAAGTTAATTGGTTGATAGATTTTACCAATTCTAGCATGTCAAGTTCACATGCATGTCTACGAGTACTGCAGCGGAAAGTAAAGACAAGCATACGTAAGAGGATAAGGATAATAAGATCAAACGCAATTTAGAGACATGAAGATTTTTCCTATGGTTTTGATAAGTGGAGCTATCGTACATCTACGTTTATGGAGACTTCAACCCACGGAGGGTAACGGTCGCGAGAGTTCATAGAGGGCTCCACCCACGAAGAAGCAACCTTGTCTATACCATGATGGCCTACGTCCACGAAGGACTAGCCTAACTCGGGATAGATCTTCATGAAGTAGGCGATCTCCTTGCCCTTACAAACTTCTTGGTTCAACTCCACAACATGAAGTAGGAGTCTCCCAAGCGACACCTAACCAATCTAGGAGACACAACCCTCCAAAAGGTAATAGATGCGGTAACAACGATGAACTCCTTGCTCTTGTGTTTCAAATGATAGTCTCCTCAACACTCAATCACTCTCTTCAGATTTGGCTTGGGTAGAGGAGATTGATTGGGTGGAAAGAAACTTGGGGAGGCTAGAAATCAAGATCCATATGGTTGGAGTGGATGATCTTGACCTTAAACCAAGGGTAGGTGGTTCTCTCTCAAAAAAATTGGATATGGGAAGTGTGGGTCTGTTCTGAGTGCTTCTCTTGCGAGTGAGATGTGGTGGAGGGGTATATATAGGCATCTCCAAAAATCCAACAGTTACAACATTATTGCCCAACTCGATGAAACCGAAGTGAAAACTCGGTTGCACCGACTAGTGCAAAATATGGCAACTTTGGCATTTTCGGTGAGACCGATATAAGATTATCGATGGTACCGATATGAGTGACCAAGGGCAGTTACACAACTCGGTGTGACCGATTCAAAATTCTCGGAAATTCTGATTCTTGTAAATGTGTAACCAGGAAGTTTGTCACTAAAACACGGTTGCACCAATATAGAACTTGGTAGTACCAAGATGTGGGTTTGGCTAGGGTTTCTGTCTAGGGTTTTGGCTCAGTGTAGCCGAAAGATGTTGGCGGCACCGATTTAATTTTGAGTTGTAGGGTTTAAGACAGAATTTTTGTGGGAGAGCTTGTGAGTGTTTTTGGTGGCTAACACTTGATCATTTGAGCATTTCATTCACCATTATTAACTCACCCCCTTTTAATAGTATTGGCTTTCCTATGAGGATTTGGCTGAAATCGTGAGTGACATTAATTTTTATTTATTTTTGCGGGGAGTATACTGAGGATTTGGCTGACCTATGAAACTATCGATTGTGTAAGAAAAAAATGCAAGTCACGTAAAAACTGATATGACAAAACTGAAAAGATAGCAAAACATCGTTGAGCTTGACACCAACGTTCGTCACCTGCCTCTTGCACCACCACAGCTGCCACCAAAGAAAATAATGACGGATCACCTCCTCACCTAATCTTGACGCGGCTCCATCGCTGATAAATAGCTTTGTGGACCTCCAAGGTGGCTCATCAAGGATGAAGCCGTTGCGCTAAACATTCACCATTATTACCTCACCCCTTTTTAATAGTATTGACTTTCCTATGAGATCAAAAGCACAAGTTCATGGCCATATCATGTCACTCATGATTTGCATGTGATGTTAATCCTTTTATGCATCTTATTTTGCTTAGGACGATGGTAGCATTATAAGGTGACCCCTCACTTAAATTTCAAGATAAAATTGTATTATCCCCGAGTGTGCACCGTTGTGAAAGTTCGTCGTGCCGAGACACCACATGATGATCGAGTGTGATAGACTCTATGTTCACATACAACGGGTGCAAGCCAGTGTTGCATGTGCAAAACACTCAGGTTAAACTTGATGAGCCTAGCATGCACAAACATGGCCTCGGAACACAAGAGACCAAAAGGTCGAACATGAGTCATATAGTAGATATGATCAACATGATGATGTTCACCATTGAAACCACCTCAACTCACGTGATGATCCGACTTGAGTTGGTGAATTTGGATCATGTATCACTCACATGACCAGAGGGATGTCAATTTGAGTGGTAGCTTTAGTAATTTGATTAATTAAACTCATTATCTTGAACAATAGTCTTAGTAACCTTTGCATATTTATGTTGTAGATCAATGGCTCGCGCAGTAGCCCCCCTAAATTTTAATGCGTTCCTAGAGAAAGCCAAGTTGAAAGATGATGGAAGTAACTTTGTGGACTGGGCCCGTAATCTAAGGATTATCCTCACGGCTTCCCAGAAGGCTTATGTCCTTGATGCACCGCTTGGTGATCCACCTACTCCCGTGTCGTCCGAAGACGTTAGGAACTCTTGGGAGACACGTGATGTCTACTACATAACCTTCTTCTTGTAGACTCGTGTTGGGCCTCCAAGCGCAGATTTTTGTAGGACAGTGGAAATTTTCCCTCAAGTGGATACCCTAAGGTTTATCAATCCGTGGGAGGCGTAGTATGAATATGGTCTCTCTCGAACAACCTTGCAACCAAATAACAAAGAGTCTCTTGTGTCCCCAACACGCCCAATACAATGGTAAATTGAATAGGTGCACTAGTTCGGTGAAGAGATGGTGATACAAGTGCAATATGGATGGTAGATATAGGTTTTTGTAATCTGAAAATATAAAAACAACAAGGTAACAAATAGTAAACAACAAGCAAAACGTTGTATAAATGCTTGGAAACAAGGCCTAGGGTCCATACTTTCACTAGTGCAATTTCTCTCAACAATAATGACATAGTTGAATCATATGTAAATACCTCTCGTGCGACAAAGAGTTCACTCCAAAGTCACAAATAGCGGAGAGATAACGAAGAAATTATTGTAGGGTACGAAACCACCTCAAAGTTATCTTTTCCGATCAATCTTATGAGCTATCCCTATAAGTGTCACAAATAGCCCTAGAATTTGTACTAAAATAACACCTTAAGATACACATCAACCAAAATCCTAATGTCACCTAGATAATCCAATATCACCACAAATACCCATGGGCTTGATTATACGATATGCATCACATAATTTCAGATTCTTCTTGTTCAATCCAACATAAAGAACTTCAAAGAGTGCCCCGAAGTTTCTACCGGAAAGTCAAGACAAAAATGTGTGCCAACCCTTATGCATATATTCCCAAGGTCACGGAACCCGCAAGTTGATCACCGAAACATACATCAAGTGGATCAATAGAACATCCCATTGTCACCACGGATATCCCATCGAGACATACATCAACTGTTCTCAAATCAATGCTTCCCAGGGGGTGGCCGCGCCTGGCAAGCTTGTGACCTCCTTGTGGCTCTTCTGGCCCAACTCCAATGCTTTGGGGGTCTCTTTTGGTCCAGAAAAAATCATACTAAATTTTCAGCCCATTTCGAGAACTTTTATTTATGCACAAAAAACGACACCATGGAAGTTCTGTTGAAAACAACGTTAGTTCGGGTTAGTTCTAATAAAATCATACCAAAATCATATAGAATTATTGTAAACATGGCATGAATACTTCATAAATTATAGATACGTTGGAGACGTATCAGCATCCCCAAGCTTAATTCCTGCTCGTCCTCGAGTAGGTAAATGATAAAAGAGATAATTTATGAAGTGTGAATGCTAGCATAGTGCATAAATTTGATCAATGATAGTTCCAAACACTTTTTCTGGCATCATTATATATCATAAACAGTATCTCATCTCATAAAAGTTCTCGTGATGAAATAACAAGCTATCCACATTTTAAAGTATAGACTAACAAACTATGCTTTGAGTCACGAAACAATTGCAATTCATCTTATTTTCAGGAAGGGTCTATGTAAGAGATTTGATTTAGCAAATTCCACATACTCAACTATCATATAGTCTTCCATGATTGCTAACACTCAAAGCATATTTTCAGAGCAAATGGCATCCATCGAACACAAACAAAGATAGGGGCTTAAAGTTTCGCCTCCCAACTTATTTATCATATAGATAATTGTCAATAATAATAATTCATGATCAAATATAATTGAATGGCCATATACGCTTGGATCTTTCCCCAACACATGATGCTTGCCAAGAGAAAAAGGCGAAATATAGGAAGTGGTGAAGATCACCATGACTCTTGCGTAAATGTAAGTACATGAAAGTAAAAGATAGACCCTTAGCAGAGGGAAGCATTGATTTACAGAGGTGCTAGAGGTCGAGCTTTTAAAACAGAGATGAATAATAATTTTGGGAAATATGCTTTCATTGTCACCATAACAACTGAGAGACCTCAGTATCTTCCATACTAGATACATTATAGGCGGTTTCCAAACAGAATGGTAAAGTTTTTACTCCCTCTCCATCAATCAATCACACTCCATGACGAGACGAATCCACGGGTACCGTCCATACCAACAACATTCCTGGGGAGTTTTGTTTAATTATTTGCATTTTTTTTATTTTGGGACTGGGAATCCCTATTACCAGCCACTTTCTCATGAATGATAGTGAATCAACACATATTGTGAGAATAACCCACCTATCATGGAAGATACAGACAACCCCTAGTCATTATATGAGCGATTCGGGCATACAAAACAGAATATTATTTGAAGGTTTAGAGTTTGGCACATGCAAATTTACTTGGAACGGCAGGTAAACACTGCATATAGGTAGGTATGGTGGACTCATATGGAACAACTTTGGGTTTAAGGGTGTTTGGATGCACAGGTATTATTTCTACTTAGTGTGGAAGTTTTGGCTAGTATGAGGTGGAAGCAAGCACCACATATTGGAGGATCCAGAACAATATAACTTCTATACAAATATACCCAAGCATAACTCATTACGTTGTATTTCTTGTCCAACTTCAACTAATTTGCTAAAATTTGAAAATAATTATTGGGTATTCACAATCATAGAATATGTCCAAGATAGTATATTTATATGTGAAATCTCTCTTCCTTCAATATTCTTTCATGAGTGGTTCAAGTGACCAATGCGGTGTTTGCTAAGTTTCAATAAATTTTACCACCTACACTTCTTATACGTGAAGTCATTACTCCCCATGGGATAAGCATATAAAACATATATAATTTCATATTTATGATATTCAATTCATTCAACCATATACCCATAGGATATAAGTGAAGCACGAGAGTAAATGACAAAACTACTCCAAAACATATAAGTGAAGATCAATCAGTAGTCAAACAATTAAGTAGCTATGTGAGGACTTTCTCTCTCTCTCTCTCTCAATAAATATTTTCAGATCTGATTATTCTATTTAAACATCAAGCAAAACAAAAATAGCACTCCAAGAATAGCACACAACATGTGAACGAATAAAAATTTAGGCTCAACATAGGCTAACCGATAGTTGACGAAGAGAGGTGGGATGTGTAGCATCCCCAAGCTTAGATGCTTGAGACTTATTGAAATATTTACTTGGGGTGACTTGGGATTCCCCAAGATTGAGCTTTTGTATCTCGTTCAGTCCTCTCATATCCAGTTTTCACCTATTCTCAAAAACTTCATCCATACAAAACTCGAAAAGAACTCGTGAGATAGGTTAGTACACATGAGAACAAATCAACACTTCATGTACCTCCAATACAAGTTGCACAATAATTTTAAAACATTAGTTACTATATACTATCATTTCCATAATTTATATCTACCAATATAGGCTATGGAAATTATAGGATAAGTAGATAACAAAACTATGACATCAATCTGTCCAAACAGAACAGTCCGTAGAAATTTATGAATACAGTGTACTTATGTAACTCAAAAAATTATTAAAATTTAGGAAATTATACATAATTTATATTTAAATAATGTGTAAGAAATTTAGAAACTTTCCACGTTCCAGTAAAATATGAAAATTCAAACACAACAGCAGAAGTTTATGTTTTTACCCAACACATATCAAAACATGCAATGCAAGTATCCTAAGGCAATTCTTGGAATTTTTTGTTGAAAAACAAGATTATAAATAACAACTAACAGATAAAAATAAAATAAAATGATGCTCCAAGCAAAACTCATATTATGTGATGCACAAAAATATAGCTCCAAGTAAGATATACCGATAGTGTTGAAGACGAAAGAGGTGATGCCTTTCGGGGCATCCCCAAGCTTAGACGTTTGAGTCTTACTTGAATATTAACTTGGGGTGCCTTGGGCATCCCAAATCATAGGTTCTTTTCACTCCTTATTCTCCTAATATCGGTGTCTCACCCAAAACTTGAAAACTTCAATCACACAAAACTTAACAGAACTTTGTGAGAAGGGTTAGTGTAATAAAGATAGATCATTCACTTAGGTACTGTCAAGACAAGATTCATAATTGTTCTCACATGATACCTACTGTATTAAATCATTCTCACAATTTATATTAGTCAATATAATCTATAGGAACACTTGAAACAAGCAAACTATGCATGCAAAACAGAATCTGTCAAAAACAAAATAGTTTGTAAATATCTGAATGATCACCATACTTCACTGACTCTGAAAATTATGAAAAGTTAGAAAAGCTCAAGTAATTTTCATTTAAATGTTGTGTAAAAATTTTAGAATTTTTTGACGCTCCATTAAAATCTGATAATTCATATACTATACGCGAAGCTTTCTGTTTTTGCACAGAATCAAACAAGCAAGTATCCACACTATCCCAAAGGCTTTACTTGGCACTTTATTGAAATAAAAGACACAAAATATGATTACTGAAGTATATTAATCATGTGAACACATAAAAACATAAGGTAAAAGTGTTGGTTCGTCTACCAACAAGCGCTTTTCTTTAATGCCTTTTAGCTAGGCATGATGATTTCAACGATGCTCGTATAGGAATAATAATTGAAACATGCAAAAGATCATCATGAATATCATGAAAATCACATTTAAGTCTAACCCACTTCCTATGCATAAGGATTTTTTAGCAAACAATTCATGGGAACAAGAATCAACTTGCATAGGAAGGCAAAACAAGCATAACTTCAAATCCTTGAACACATAGAGAGGAAACTTGATATTATTGCAATTCCTACAAGCATATGTTCCTCCCTCATAATAATTTTCAGTAGCATCATGAAGGAATTCCACAATATAACCAACACATAAAACATTATTTTCATGATCTACAAGCATAGAAATTTTACTAGTATCCACACAAGGAAATTTCTTCTCATGACTAATAGTGGGAGTATCATAAAAGAGTTGAATACTAGAAATTGGTTCCACACTAAAAGAATAATATTTGGTAAAAGGATATTAATAATTATGACAAGTATCATAATAGTAATCATCACTCTTTTTCATCGCATAAGTATCATCATAATAATCATAATAAGTAGGAGGCATGCAATCATAATAAATTTGATCATCAAAACTTGGGGGACAAAAAATATAATCTTCATCAAACATAGCATCCCCAAGCTTGTGGCTTTGCATAACATTAGCATCATGAATATTCATAGAATTCATACTAACAATATTGAAATCATTCTCATCATTCAAGATTTAGTACCAAACATTTTAATAACTTCTTCTTCTAGCACTTGAGCACAATTTTCTTTTCCATCATTTTCACGAAAGACATTAAAAATATGAAGCATATGAGGCAACCTCAATTCCATTTATTTTTATAGTTTTTATTTTATAAAACCAAACTAGTGAAACACAAGAAACTAAAAGATTTGATTGCAAGATCTAAAGATATACCTTCAAGCACTCACCTCCCCGGTAAGGGGCCAGAAAAGAGCTTGATGTCTACTACACGACCTTCTTCTTGTACACTCGTGTTGGGCCTCCAAGCGCAGAGTTTTGTAGGACAGTGGCAATTTTCCCTCAAGTGGATGACCTAAAGTTTATCAATCCGTGTGAAGGGTAGTATGAAGATGATCTCTCTCAAACAACCCTGCAACCAAATAACAAAGAGTCTATTATGTCCCCAACACACCCAATGCAATGATAAATTGTATAGGTGCACTAGTTCGGTGAAGAGATGGTGATACAAGTGCAATATGGATGGTAGATATAGGTTTTTGTAATCTGAAAATATAAAAACAGCAAGGTAATAAATAGTAAACAACAAGCAAAACATTGTATAAATGCTTGGAAACAATGCCTAGGGTCCATACTTTCACTAGTGCAATTTCTCTCAACAATAATGACATGGTTGAATCATATGTAAATACCTCTCATGTGAAAAAGAGTTCACTCCAAAGTCACAAATAGCGGAGAACTAACAAAGAAATTATTGTAGGATATGAAACAAGCTCAAAGTTATCTTTTTCGACCAATCTTATGAGCTATCCCTATAAGTGTCACAAACAGCCCTAGAGTTCGTACTAAAATAACACCTTAAGACACACATCAACCAAAACCCTAGTGTCACCTATATACTCCAATGTCACTACAAGTACCCATGGGCTTGATTATACGATATGCATCACATAATTTCAGATTCATCATGTTCAATCCAACACAAAGAACTTCAAAGAGTGCCCCAAAGTTTCTACCGAAAAGTCAAGACAAAAACGTGTGCCAACCCTTATGCATAGATTCCCAAGGTCACGGAACCCGCATGTTGATCAACAAAACATACATCAAGTGGATCAATAGAACATCCCATTGTCACCATGGATATCCCATCACAAGACATACATCAAGTGTTCTCAAATCCTTAAAGACTCAATCCGATAAGAAAACTTCAAAGGGAAAACTCAATTCATCACAACAAGATAGAGACGGGAAAACTCCATATGATTCATCTATATCAATAAAGCTTGACGTACATCAAGATTGTGCCATCTCAAGAACACGAGAGAGAGATCAAACACATAGCTACTGGTACATACCCTCAGCCCCAAGGGTGAACTACTCCCTCCTCATCATGGAGGCCGCCGGGATGATGAACATGGCATCCGGTGATGGTTTCCCTCTCCGACAGGGTGCCGGAACGGACTCCCGATTGGTTTTTTGTGGCTCTGGTGGCTTGTGGCGGCGGAACTCCTGATCTAGGTTTCTTTTTGGAGGTTTCTATATTTATAGGAATTTTTGGCATTGGAATCATGTCAAGGGGTGCCACGAGGCGGTGACAAGCCTGCTAGGCGTGGCCAGGGGGTGGCCGTGCCTGGCAGGCTTGTGATCTCCTTGTGGCTCTTCTGGCCCAACTCCAATGCTTTGGGGTCTCGTTTGGTCCATAAAAAATCATACTAGATTTTCAGCCCATTCTGAGAACTTTTATTTCTGCACAAAAAACGACACCATGGTAGTTCTCTTGAAAACAGCGTTAGTCCGGGTTAGTTCTAATGAAATCATACCAAAATCATATAGAATTATTGTAAACATGGCATGTATACTTCATAAATTATAGATATGTTGGAGACGTATCAACACGTTCTGGAGATTACTCAATAGTTCAATGTGCAATGTTGTATGGCTTAGAACCGAGACTTCAAAGACGTTTTGAACGTCATGGAGCGTATGAGATGTTCCTGTTGGAAATATGCCCTAGAGGCAATAAATAAAGTGTTTATTATTATATTTCCTTGTTCATGATAATCGTTTATTATCCATGCTATAATTGTATTGATTGGAGACACATCACATGTGTGGGTAAATAGACAACACTTTGTCCCTAGTATGCCTCTAGTGAACTAGCTCGTTGGTCAAAGATGGTCAAGGTTTCCTAGCCATTGACATGTCATGTCATTTGATAACGGGATCACTGTGAGAGGCTGACTTAATAGGAATGATAGACTACTCATATCAATAAGGAATTCCTTCTTTTCCGGGAGCCCACTCGAAAAGAACTGCAAAGTTAAGCATGCTTGGCTTGGAGCGATTCTAGGATGGGTGACCGACCGAGAAGTTGGTCCCGGGTGCGCACGAGTGAGGACAAAGTGCGCAAGAAAGACTAGTGTTGGTCTGTGGGGCTAGTCTAGATCCCTCCAGGCGTAACGGGGTGTTACAATTGGTATCAGAGCTGACCCTTGCGGTTACACGGGCATGCGTGGGTCAGGTGCACGGGCATGTCGCTCATGGCGTGTGTGGCCCATCGTGGCACATAGCATGGCACATGTGCCGGACTGGACGTGCATACATGTGCCAAAAGGGAACGTTCCTGATGGGCCGACGAGGACGTCGGTTCCTTTGAGTGGGGGTGTATGTGAGAGCCTGGCTTAATAGGAATGATTAGACTACTCATATCAACAAGGAATTCCTTCTTTTCCGGGAGCCCACTCGAAAAGAACTCCAAAAATTGGTATCAGAGTTGACCCTTGCGGTTACACGGGCATGCGCGGGTCAGGTGCACGGGCATGTCGCTCATGGCGTGTGTGGCCCGTCGTGGCACATAGCATGGCACATGTGCCAGACTGGACGCGCATACATGTGCCAAAAGGGAACGTTCCTGATGGGCCGACAAGGACGTCGGTTCCTTTGAGTGGGGGTGTATGTCAGAGCCTGGCTTAATAGGAATGATTAGACTACTCATATCAACAAGGAATTCCTTCTTTTCCGGGAGCCCACTCGAAAAGAACTCCAAACTCAAGCGTGCTTAGCTTGGAGCGATTCTAGGATGGGTGACCGACCGGGAAGTTGGTCTCGGGTGCGCACGAGTAAGGACAAAGTGCGCAGGAAAGACTAGTGTTGGTCTATGGGGCCAGTCTAGATCCCACCAAGTGTAACGGGGTGTTACAATCACATCATTAGGAGAATGATGTGATGGATAAGACCCAAACTACAAACGTAGCATACGATCGTGTCAGTTTATTGCTACTGTTTTCTGCATGTCAAGTATATGTTTCTATGACCATGAGATCATGCAACTCACGGACACCGGAAGAGTGCCTTGTGTGTATCAAACGTCGCAATGTAACTGAGTGACTATAAAGGTGCTCTACAGTATCTTCGAGGCTGTCTATTGGGTTGGCATGGATCAAGGCTGGGATTTGTTACTCCGTGTGACGGAGAGGTATCTGAGGGCCCACTCGGTAATACAACATCACAATAAGCCTTGCAAGCAATGTGACTAAGTGTTAGTCATGGGATCTTGTATTACGGAATGAGTAAAGATACTTGCCAGTAACGAGGTTGAACTAGGTACAGAGATAACGACGATCGAATCTCGGGCAAGTAACATCCGAAGAACAAAGGGAACATCATACGGGATTAACTGAATCCTTGACATAGAGGTTCGACCGATAAAGATCTTCGTAGAATATGTAGGAACCAATATGGACATCCAGGTCCTGCTATTGGTTATTGACCGTAGAGGTGTCTCGGTCATGTCTACATAGTTCTCGAACCCGCAGGGTCTGCACACTTAAGGTTTGGTGACGTTTTGGTAGTATAGAGTTATGTATGGTAGTGACCGAAGGTTGTTCGGAGTCCTGGATGAGATCCCAGATGTCACGAGGAGCTCCGGAATGGTCCGGAGGTAAAGATTGATGTGTAGGAAGTCCTTTTTTGGTCGCCGAAAAAGTTTAGGGCTCATCGGTAGTGTACCGGGAGTGCCGGTAGTGTACCGGGAGACCATCGGGAGGGGTATTTCGACCCAAGAGGCTACATGGGCTGTGGGAAAGTGAATACCAGCTGTTAGTGGGCTGGTGGAAGTCCCACAAAAGGCCCATGCGGATGGGAGAGAAAACCCAAAGAGAAAAAGGTGGAAAAAGGCAAAATAGGGAGGAATCCTAGTCCTACTAGGATTGGAGGAGGAGTCCTCCTCTCCTCCTTGATTCAGCCGAACCAAGGGCTGGTCCCTTGAGGACCAAGCCTCCTCCTCTCTTCCTCCTATATATACTGGAGGTTTTAGGGTTTTTAGCACTAGATTTTCAGCCACGTGCTACCCGTTCCTCTAGTGCATAGTTTCTCCTCTAGATCGGTTTTCTGCAGTGCTTAGGCGAAGCCCTGCCGGAATTGCTTCACCACCATCGCCGCGGCGCCGTCATGCTGCCGGAGAACTCGTCTACCTCTCCGATCCCTCTTCCTGGATCAAGAAGGCGGAGATCGTCATCAAGCTGTACGTGTGCTGAACGCGGAGGTGCCGTCCGTTCGGTGCTTGATCAAGACAGGTCGTGATTGGATCGTGGGACGCTCGGCGATTTGGATCGCAAAGACGTTCGACTACACCAACCACGTTTCTTAACGCTTCCCGCTTAGCAATCTACAAGGATATGTAGATCCACTCTCCCTCTCGTAGATGCTCATCACCATGGATAGGTCTTGCGTGAACGTAGTAAAATTTTTGTTTCCCATGCGACGTTCCCCAACGGTGGCATCATGAGCTAGGTCTATGTGTAGATAAGATCTCGAGTAGAACACAAAGAGTTTGATGCATATATTGCTTCCTCCCTTGGTCGTGTTTTGGTTCAGCGGTATTGTGGGATGAAGCGGCCCAGACCAACATTACTCGTACGCTTACGAGAGACCGGTTCCCTCAACTGCAACTTGTTGCAAAAGATGGCTCGTGGGTAGCAGTTTCTCCTACTTTAGTTGGATCGGATTCGACAAAGGCGGTCCTTGAGAAGGATGAAAAGCAACTAATGTATCACCATTGTGGTTTATGCGTAGGTGAGAATTGTTCTTGCTAGATACCCGTAGCAGCAACGTAAAACATGCAACAACAATTAGAGGACGTCTAACTTGTTTTTGCAGGGTATGTTGTGATGTGATATGGCTAATTACATGATGTGACATATGTGATGTATGAGATTATCATGTGTTGTATAGAATATCACGACTTGCATGTCGATGAGTACGGCAACCGGCAGGAGCCATAGGATTGTCTTTAATTATTGTATGACCTGCGTGTCAATCATTAAGCGCTATGTAATGCTTTACTTTACCGCTAAACGGTAGCAATAGTAGTACAAGCATGATAGGCACGACAACCCCGATGGTGACACGTTGATGGAGATCAAGATGATGGAGATCATGGTGTCGTGCTGGTGACGATGGAGATCATGCCGGTGCTTTCAAGATGGAGATCAAAAGCACAAGTTCATGGCCATATCATGTCACTTATGATTTGCATGTGATGTTAATCCTTTTATGCACCTTGTTTTGCTTAGGACGATGGTAGCATTATAAGGTGATCCCTCACTTAATTTCAAGATGAATTGTGTTCTCCCCGAGTGTGCACCATTGCGAAAGTTCGTCGTGTTGAGACACCACGTGATGATTGGGTGTGATAGACTCTACGTTCACATACAATGGGTGCAAGCCAGTGTTGCACATGCAGAACACTCGGGTTAAACTTGACGAGCCTAGCATGTACAGACATGGCCTCGGAACACAAGAGACCGAAAGGTCGAACGTGAGTCATATAGTAGATATGATCAACATGATGATGTTCACCATTGAAACCACCTCAACTCACGTGATGATCGGACTTGAGTTGGTGAATTTGGATCATGTGACACTCAGATGACCTGAGGGATGTCAATTTGAGTGGGAGCTTTAGTAATTTGATTAACTAAACTCATTATCTTGAACAATAGTCTAAGTAACCTTTGCATATGTATGTTGTAGATTAATGGCTCGCGCAGTAGCACCCCTGTATTTTAATGCATTCCTGAGAAAGCTAAGTTGAAAGATGATGGAAGTAACTTTGTTTACTGGGCTCATAATCTGAGGATTATCCTCACGGTTTCCGAGAAATCATATGTCCTTGATGCACCGCTTGGTGACCAACCAGAAGACATGTCTTCCGAAGACGTTAAGAACGCTTGAGAGGCACATTCTGGAGATTACTCAATAGTTTAGTGTGCAATATTGTATGGCTTAGAACCGAGACTTCAAAGACGTTTTGAACATCATGGAGCATATGAGATGTTCCAGGAGTTGAAGTTTATCTTTTAGAAGAATGCCCAGATCGAGAGGTATGAGACCTCCGATAAGTTCTATGCTTGCAAAATGGAGGAGAACGGGTCTATCAGTGAGCATATACTCAGAATGTATGGGTATTCGAATCGTCTAGCAGAGTTGGGAATTGCCCGTCCGCCAGAGGCGATCACTGACATAGTTCTTCAATCATTGCCACCTAGTTACAAGAGCTTTGTGATTAACTATAACATGCACGGGATGAACAAGTCAGTTGCCGAGCTGTTTGCGATGCTATAAGTTGCTGTGTCTGAAATCCAGAAAGAATATCAAGTGTTGATGGTCAATAAAACCACTAGTTTCAAGAAGAATGGAAAGGGCAAGGGCAAGAAGGGTAAAACCAAGAAGGATGGCAAAGCAGTTGCTACTACTATAAAGAAGCCAAGGCATGGACCCAAGCCAGAAATTGAGTGATTTCATTGCAAGGGAACTGGTCACTGGAAGCGGAACTGCCCCAAGTACCTGGCTGACAAGAAGGCGACCGATGACAAACAAGGTATATATGATATACATGTTATTGATGTGTACCTTACTAGCTCTCGTTGTAGTGCTTGGGTATTTGATACCGGTTCGGTTGCTCACATTTGCAACTCAAAACAGGAACTACTGAATAGACGAAGGCTGGCAAAGGATGAAGTGACGATGCGCATGGGAAATGGTTCCAAGGTTGATGTGATCGTCGTCGGCATGCTCTCTCTTCGATTACCATCGGGATTAGTGATGAACCTGAATAATTGTTATTTAGTGCCTGCGTTAAGCATGAACATTATATCTGGATCTTGTTTATTGCGAACACCGGAAGAGTGCCTTGTGTGTATCAAACATCGCAACGTAACTGAGTGACTATAAAGGTGCTCTACAGGTATCTCCGAGGGTGTCTGTTGGGTTGGCATGGATCAAGACTAGGATTTGTTACTCCGTGTGACGAAGAGGTATCTCAGGGCCCACTCGGTAATACAACATCACAATAAGCCTTGCAAGCAATGTGACTAAGTGTTAGTCACGGGATCTTGTATTACGGAACGAGTAAAGAGACTTGCCAGTAACGATGTTGAACTAGGTATGGAGATACCGACGATCGAATCTCGGGCAAGTAACATACCGAAGAACAAAGGGAACATCATACGGGATTAACCGAATCCTTGACATAGAGGTTCGAGCGATAAAGATCTTCGTAGAATATGTAGGAACCAATATGGACATCCAGGTCCCGCTATTTGTTATTGACCGTAGAGGTGGCTCGGTCATGTCTACATAGTTCTCAAACCCGCAGGGTCTGCACACTTAAGGTTTGGTGACGTTTCGGTAGTATAGAGTTATGTATGGTGGTGACCGAAGGTTGTTAGGAGTCCCGGATGAGATCCTGGACATCACGAGGAGCTCCGAAATGGTCTGGAGGTAAATATTGATATGTAGGAAGTCCTTTTTTGGTCGCCGGAAAAGTTTCGGGCTCATCGGTAGTGTACCGGGAGTGCCGGTAGTGTACCGGGAGACCATCGGGAGGGGTATTTCGACCCAAGAGGCTACATGGGCTGTGGGAGAGTGAATACCAGCCCTTAGTGGGCTGGTGGAAGTCCCACACAAGGCCCATGCGGCTGGGAGAGAAAACCCAAAGAGAAAAAGGTGGAAAAAGGCAAAATAGGGAGGAATCCTAGTCCTACTAGGATTGGAGGAGGAGTCCTCCTCTCCTAATTGATTCAGCCGAACCAAGGGCTGGTCCCTTGAGGGCCAAGCCTCCTCCTCTCTTCCTACTATATATACTGGAGGTTTTAGTGTTTTTGGCACTAGATTTTCAGCCACGTGCTGCTCGTTCCTCTAGTGCATAGTTTCTCTTCTAGATCGGTTTTCTGCAGTGCTTAGGCGAAGCCTTGCCGGAATTGCTCCACCACCATCACCTCGGCGCCGTCAAGCTGCCGGAGAACTCGTCTACCTCTCCACTCCCTCTTGTTGGATCAAGAAGGCGGAGATCATCATCAAGCTGTACGTGTGCTGAACGCGGAGGTGCCGTCCGTTCGGTGCTTGATCAGGACCGATCATGATTGGATCGCGGGAGGTTCGGCGATTTGGATCGCGAAGACGTTCGACTACACCAACCATGTTTCTTAACACTTCCTGCTTAGCGATCTACAAGGGTATGTAGATCCACTCTCCCTCTCGTAGATGCTCATCACCATGGATAGGTCTTGCGTGAACGTAGATTTTTTTTTGTTTCCCATGCGATGTTCCCCAACAGTTCCAGCAGTTGAAGTTTATCTTTAATAAGAATGCCTTGATCGAGTCATGAGACCACCGATAAGTTCTATGCTTGCAAGATGGAGGAGAACGGATTTGTCAATGAACATATACTCAGAATGTCTGGGTATTTGAACCGTCTGGTTGAGTTAGGGATGCCCCTTCTGCCGGAGGTGATCACTAACAGAGTTCTTCAATCATTTCCACCTAGCTACAAGAGCTTCGTGATGAACTATAACATGCATGGGATGAACCAGTCAGTCACCGAGTTGTTTGCAATGCTGAAAATTGCTGAGTTTGAAATCCAGAAAGAGCATCAAGTGTTGATGGTCAATAAAACCACTAGTTTCAAGAAGAATGGCAATGGCAAGAAGGGTAACTCCAAGAAGAGTGTCAAAGCAGTTTCCCCTCCCGTGAAGAAACCCAAGACTAGACCCAATCCAGAAACTGAGTGCTTTCATTGCAAGGGAACTGGTCACTGGAAGCGGAACTGCCCCAAGTATCTGGCCGACAAGAAGGCGGCCAACACCAAACAAGGTATATATGATATACATGTTATTCATATGTACCTTACCAACTCTCGTTGTAGTGCCTGTGTATTTGATACCGGTTCAGTTGCTCACATTAGCAACTCAAAACAGGAGCTACGGAACAGACGAAGGCTGGCTAAGGACGAAGTGACGATGCACGTGGGAAATGGTTCCAAGGTTGATGTGATTGCCGTCGGCACGCTCGCTCTTCAATTACCATCGGGATTAGTGATGAACCTAAATAATTGTTACTTGGTGCCTGTGTTAAGCATGAACATTATATCTGGATCTTGTTTATTGCGAGACGGTTACTCATTTAAATCGAAGAATAATGGTTGTTCTATTTATATGAGTAATATCTTTTATGGTCATGCACCCAATGTGAGGGGTTTATTCATATTGAATCTCGATAGTGATGATACACATGTTCATAACATTGATGCCAAAATATGTAGAGTTGATAATGATAGTACCACTTTCTTGTGGTACTGTCGTTTAGGTCATATTGGTGTAAATTGCATGAAGAAGCTCCATGTTGATGGACTTTTGGAGTCACTTGATTTTGAATCACTTGACACATGTGAACCATGCCTCATGGGCAAGATGACTAAAACCCCGTTCTCTGGAACAATGGAACGGGAAAGTGACTTATTGGAAATCATACATACTGATGTGTGCGGACCGATGAGCATTGAGGCGCGTGGTGGATATCGTTATTTTCTCACCTTCACTGATGACTTAAGTAGATATGGGTATATTTACTTAATGAAGCACAAGTCTAAAACGTTTGAAAAGTTCAAGCAATTTCAGAGTGAAGTTGAGAATCATCGTAACAAGAAGACTAAATTCCTATGATCTGATCGAGGAGGAGAATATATGATTTATGAGTTTGGTTGTCACTTAAGACAGTGTGGAATTGTTTCACAATTGACATCGCGTGGAACACCACAGTGTAATGGTGTGTCCGAACATCGTAATCGAACCTTATTAGATATGGTGCGTTCTATGATGTCTCTTGCCGATTTGCCACTACATTTTGGGGTTATGCATTAGAGATAGCCGCATTCACTTTAAATAGGACACCATCAAAATCCGTTGAGACAATGCCATATGAACTGTGGTTTGGCAAGAAGCCAAAATTGTCAGTTATTAAAGTTTGGGGATGTGATGCTTATGTCAAAAAGCTTCAGCCAGAAAAGCTAGAACCCAAAGTGGAGAACTACGTCTTCATAGGATACCCAAAAGAGACAATTGCGTATACCTTCTATCTCAGATCCAAAGGCAAAGTGTTTGTCGCTAAGAACAGAACATTTCTTGAGAAAGAGTTTCTCTCGAAATAATTGAGTGGGAGGAAAATAGAACTTGATGAGGTTATTGAACCTTTACTTCAACCAGAGAGTAGTGCAACATAGAAAGATGTTTCTGTAGAGCCTGCATCGGTTGAAGAGGAAGTTAATGATGATGATCATGAAGCTTCGGATCAAGTTGCTATCCAACCTCGTAGGTTGACAAGGGCGCGTGCTGCTCCTGAGTGGTATGGCAACCTTGTCTAAGAGGTCATGTTGTTGGACAATGATGAACCTACGAGCTATGGATATGTGATGATGGGCCCAAATTCCGAGAAATGGTTAGAGGCCATGAAATCCGAGATGGGATCCATGTATGAAAACAAAGTATAGACTTTGGAACTATTACCTAAAGGGTGGAAGGCCATTCAGAACAAATGGATCTTTAAGAGGAAGATGGATGCAGATGGGAATGCCACCGTCTATAAATTTCGGCTTGTGGCAAAGGGTTTTTCACAAGTTCAAGGAGTTGAATACAATGAGACCTTCTCATCCGTAGCGATGCTTAAGTCTGTCAAAATTATCTTAGCAATAACTGCATTTTTCAATTATGAAATTTGGCACATGGATGTCAAAATGGCGTTCCTTAACGATTTCCTTAAGTAAGAGTTGCATATGAAACAACCAGAAGGTTTTGTCAATCCAGAGAATGCTAACAAAGTTTGCAAACTCTATCGATCCATTTATGGACTGGTGCAAGCATCTCGGAGTTGGAATCTGTGCTTTGATGAGGCGATCAAAGCGTTCGGGTTTATACAAGTTTACGGAGAAGCTTGTATTTACAAGAAAGTGAGTGAGAGATCTATAGCGTTTCTAATATTATATGTGGATGACATATTGCTGATTGGAAACAATATAGAAATGCTAGAAAGTGTGAAGGAATATTTGAATAAAAGTTTTTCAATGAAGGACCTAGGAGAAGCTGCTTTCATATTAGGCATTAAGATCTATAGAGATAGATCGAGACGCTTAATAAGAATTTCACAAAGCACATACCTTGACAAAGTTTTGAAGTAGTTCAAAATTGATCAGTCCAAGAAGGGGTTCTTGCATGTGTTGCAAGGTGTGAAGTTGAGTAAGACACAATGCCCAGTGACTGCAGAAGATAGAGAAAAGATGAGTGTCATCCCCTATGCTTTAGCCATAGGCTCTGTCATGTATGCAATGCTGTGCAAAAGACCGATTTCATCCTTGCCATAAGTATGATAGGAAGGTTTCAGAGTGATCCAGGAATGAAGCACTGGACGGCGGTCAAGAATATCCTTAAGTACCTGAAAAGGACTAAGGAAATGTTTCTCGTTTATGGAGGTGATCGAGAGCTTGTCGTAAAGGGTTGCTGTCACACCCTGTGATTTGCCTCATGACTAAGTTATCATGACTCAAAAATCAGGGCCAATTAAAAATTTTGTGTGCTTGTTATGCTTGACTTGATTGCTGATTGTTTGATTGCTTGCTTGTGCTCTATACTCATAAAACTCCCTCATACTCTCAAAGCTCTTTTCCTTGATCCAAACTTCTTGCCCAATGAGCATGCCATGTTAATAGTACCCAAAACTATTTTCATCAAATATTATTTTGTCCAAAAAGTATTTATTTAATTTAGGTTTTCAAAACCCCCTGAAATGAGGTTTGTACTACAAGTCCTCAAATTGGGTGGAATATTTTATACCAAAGGATTTATTTAAAACCCACTATATATATGACTTCCCAAATCCACCAAATATTATTTTTAAAGATTATTTTACTATTTTATTTAAAGGCTTTTTCTTAAGGCCAGAAATGGTCTTTTATAGGGAACAAATTATTTTTATGCTTACAAAATATTTTATAGAATTTAGGAAAACTCAATGGACATATATTGTCCATATATAAGAGTTTCAACACATGGTCATGTTCAAAATATTCTTCAAAACCCTATCTGCCCATTTCAAGCATTTGAAATATTTCTATAAGAAATATTCTCAAATAAATCCAAGAACATTTTAGCATGTCACATATGATATGTGTGATCATCTTGCCAAGTTTCATCTCAATACCAATTGTTTTTATTCACAAAAATATCCCAAAACCCTCTTTGTCCAGGCCCAATTTGAGCAACTCTACAATGCCAACTTCCTCCTACTGATCTCAAACTTTGTGGACATGTGGTAATCTTCCAGTAATGTAACCACACCAAATGGTGAATCTAAGAAAATCCATTTCTGCCCATTTCTAGGGTTTACAACATTGTATTGCCAACTTTTCTCAAATGAGCTCAAAACTTGTGATCACTCCTATTTTTACCCATAATTTTATCCTGTTAAAACCCACAACAAGTGGAGGCCTTTTGCTTGCCCAAAACTCCATCAAACACCTTCTGGTGTATTCTAGGATTCTGTGACAACCCAAGTGTTGTCCCTACCTTATTTGGCATGTAACCCCATGTATGAGCTTGTGTCATGAGCTATGAATGAATTGCATCTTGTCATACCTTGTCTTGTTTTTCCATCCATGCATCATGCATCATGTCATCCATCATGCCATGCCTTGTGGTGAGTGACCTTGTATGTGGGTGTGTCCTTGGGTGTTTTGATGTGGTTGGTGTGTATGTGGTACCACTCTTTCTCATTCCCCTCCTTCCCAACATGCCAAACCCTCTTATTCCCTCTAAATTTCTACTTGATAAATTAACTTGGCATCAATTTGTTAAAAAATGTTCTGGTTTTAGGTAATATTATTTTGAGCAAGGTGTGATGTTATTTTGGGGTTTGATCCTTGTGATTTTGGGGGTGCTAAAAATAACAGGGGCTGTTGTATTTTTAAAAGGTATTTAAATCACTTGCTATAAAAAAAATCTTTGTAATTATTTAAATATGTTGCATTTATGCTGGTGCCAAAATATTTTGGTTTTCCAAAAAGCCTTTTGTTTATTTCGGTGGGGTTTTCTAAGTTGATTTGGTTTATTAAAAAAGGAAAACCTCTTCTTCTTTGTTTCTCCCGCGTAATAGGATAGTGGGCCTCCTCCTCCCATAGCGGCCCAGCTAGCGCAGCCCAGCCAGCCCTCGTGCTCATCCGGTCGTTGCACTGTACGACAGGGCATCGACAAGAGCCACATTGCCGTGCTCGACGATTTGACGGCCGACGGCGTCCCTATCCGCCTTTTAAGCTCGTCCCCCCTGCCCTAGTTCCTCCCCTCTCTCCATTCCTCCTTCTCCCTCGCCGCGCCACCGCCAGGTAAGGTAGATAACCTCATGCCATTTCCGCGTCCGTCGTGCTCCGGCCGAGCATCAGCTCGTGCCTGGAGGTAGCTCCTTCGGCCATCTTCGTCCCTCTGGTGCGCGGAAAGGGCTTCCGCGTCAACGCCCCTTCTTCCTCATCGTCCGAGGGAGCGTCAGGTCGTCTCCATCGCCGCGCCCCCGAGCTCTTCCTCCGCTGCTCCGCGTCCAGGAGCATCGCTGCGCGTCGCCGTCGATAGCGTCATCTCCGTCGCGCCTCGGGCCTCGGCTTCATGTCCAGTGGACACTAGGTGAGCCCCCCGTTGTCGTCCGCCCTTTCTTGCCGTCTGTCGCCTCGCGTAGTCATCGCCGCGCCCGTGTCTCCGGCGAGTTCCCGCAGCTCTGGTCAAAACCATGGCTTTGATGTGTGTGTGTGTGTGTGTGTCCGGCCAGTCTCGGGTCTTGCCTCCATCGCCCCATGGGTCGTGCATATCCCCCCTTAGTCCCTGCAGCCTAGTGGTGAGTCTCCCTCACCGGAGTTCCCCCTGAGACCTCCCTGTCCGCCGTCGCTGTCAGTGCGTGTGTGCAAGTTCAGTTTCGACAGTTAAGTTAGTGCTAGTACTAGTGCGGTGCTGCCTCCCTCTGTTCAAAACTCCTGCCTAGCCCGACTGGTTGACGCGCGCGTCTCCCACGGAGGAGACCCGGGTTCGAAACCCCACAGGCGCAAGTCCTTTTTTTGGGGTTCCTTTATTCTCTTGGTCGGATCCGGTGTGCTGTGTTCGGATGTGGTGCGCTCGTGCCCGGATCCGGTGTGATCTGTGTGTGCCTGTGTGTGTGTGTGAGTGTGCAGGATCTGCTATGGCAGCAGATCCAGGGCGTGTGGGGTGTGTGTGTAGCTGTTGTGTGTGTGTAGCTGTTGTGTGTGTGGGCTGAGTGTGTGTGTATGTTTTGCATACACACATCTGTGTGTAGATATAGAGTGTGTGTGTTGTGTGAGACATAGTTGTACATGTGCATATTTGCACTTGTGCATATATGGGTGCACATGTATGTGTGTGTTGAGCACCACACACACATATGTGAGTGTATACCCATGTGTGTATGTGATGCCATGTGTAGGTATGTATGTATGAGAGTGTGTGTGTGTGTGTTTTGTCTACCACTTGTGCATGTGTAGAGATAGTTGTGCAAGTGTGGTGTAGTGAGTGTAGGTGCATGAGTAGTGCTTGTGTAGGTGTAGGTATGTATGTATGAGAGGTGTGACACATGTGAATGAGTAGCTCCATGTGTAGGTGTTCTCTCTTTTGTGCATATGAGCATAGTTTCTCTTCTAGCTAGTTTTATCCTTACTTTTGATGCTATGCCATGATATTTTGTCCCTATGATGCTATTTAACCACTTCCAACATGTATCAATAGACCACATGCCTTTTGGGGCCATTTTCATTAAGTTGAATAAGTGGCATAAGCCACCCTTGCCCTTAGGAGGTCAATTTCGACCTAGAGTTTCTCCCTCTTGCTCCAAGAAAGTATAGGGGTATGAGTAATGCATTTGGGGTAGAATCAACCCAGGAATGCATCTGTGAAGTCAGATTTGACTTTGGGGCAACTTCACAAAACTGCTTTTTTATGCTATGATGCCCTATTGTCCATTTCATATGATTTAATCTATGTATGATTTTAAGTTTTGGCCAACATGGAAGTGGTAGTTGAAGTTGCTGGGAATGTCCCAATATTTTTGTTATTCATGATAAGCCACCAGGTCAGTGACTACCTTGCTGTTAAGTTGCTATGATGATGTTGTTTCCTGCCAACCTGAAATATGGCTAAGTCTGGGAGAACTGCTGTTATTGTTTTGCCATGTAGAGTGGGTTGTACCTAGTGATATGTTTGATATTTGCTCATGCTCAGTGTTAGTTATTTGTATTAGTTATATTCATCTACTATCCTGTTAATTTTCATGTCGATAGGAGCTCTCTAGCATATTCAACCAGTGCTCTCAACTTGCTACTTTATTAACCCAGATTCCAGAAAAACTGGAATTTTCACCAAGTCCCTGAAAAAATGATTCATCATGCCAACTTGATTGCTTCTTGATTATTGATTTTTGGCTCTTTTGCTGATTGCATAGTTGGATAAGTTGATGTGTATGTTGAGTCGATTCTGTCCATGTCTTGTTTGTGCCTGTAGGATTCCTGTAGCTCTAGTTGTGATCTGTAGAAGTTGCTATGTTGCTGTTTTGTGGCAGATTTGGTGTTTTATTGTTTTGTGGTTTGTGGGAGCTATGCTCCATGGAATTGATTGATTCTTGAGTCTATTATACTTGAATTTTCATCACCTATCCAGTGGATGCCTTGGGATGCCAAGAATTAGCCCAGGTCTTGATTGCGTGTGTTTTGCCTCCGTACCTTGTCGTGAGCATATCTCGAGAACCGTAGCTCCGTTTCTCACGATCCTTATATGCATTTTTGTAGATTTTGCATGATGCGTCCATATTTTCCATGTTCATGCATGTCTAAATAACTTAACATGAGGTTCTGTCCAGATTCACTAATATACAAACTTTGCATGTGAAACTTGACTAGTTGTGGTTGCCATGTTAAGTTTCTTCTAAAATGAATCTTGCATCATCTTGGTTGTGCATTGAACCTTGGTTGGTTATTTATTTGCTGTTTCTCTAGGGTAGACGCGAGTGTCGATACTGAGTTCGAGGACCCTGGAGAGTACCACTACGAGGATCTCGCTACTTGTTTCGTTAAAGAACCAACAAGCAAGATGATCATACCCGGATCCCGATACTAATTTTGCTTGCTAGTTTCTTGCTCTTATTGTTACAATTGTGCTAACTACCACCTGATATCAGCCCCCATGTTCCCATGACAGCCTCTAACCTCCACCTCCTAGCAAACCTTTGATTGGCTAAGTTACCGCTGCTCAGCCCCTCTTATAGCATTCTTAGTTGCAGGTACAGGTTGTTCCATGTGATAACATGGATTTGGACATCAAAATATTCTGCTATTTAATTTAATGCACATATATAGCTTGGAATTGGTGAAAGTCTT
The DNA here is from genome assembly GCA_022496015.1 of Hordeum marinum. NCBI lineage: Eukaryota > Viridiplantae > Streptophyta > Magnoliopsida > Poales > Poaceae > Hordeum > Hordeum marinum. The sequence goes on along the minus strand of CM039673.1, from coordinate 365,483,171 downwards.
GGCCTTTTGCTAAGTGATTTGTTCCGCTATTACCTCCATTAGTTCCTTGTTACCGGTGTTATGTTTTCCATACTTTGCGCTCCTAACATGCTCGGGGTTGTTATGGGGACCCCCTTGTTTATTCGGTTGAGATTAAAACTTGTCTGGCAAGACCCAACTTTGGTTCTACATTTGCTAAGAACTTAATAAACTTGCATAGGGCTTTGCAACCCCATGGATAATTTAATCAACCCCCGGGGCCAGTGCTCCTCATAAGTGTTGGTCCAAACTAGAGCGTCGTGCGGGGCCAACCCGGGGCAACTCGGGAGATTTTTATCAGGCCACCGTACGCTACGCTTATCCGTCGTGTCCCGAGACTAAGATACACGGCTCTTATCGGGTTCGTCGACACGTCGGGTGGTCTCGCTAGATTTGTTTTACCTTTATTGAGTGTCTTGCGTGTGGAGTCTGACTTTCTTCAGGTTTACTCGAGGTGTTGGAATTCCTTTGGAATTACCAATGATGACCACGAGATCCGTGGTCGAGGAATTCCCACGGAGTGTGGTTATTTGTGATGGACTAGTTGGAGCACCCCTGCAGGGTTAGATCTTTCGGAAAGCCGTGCTCGTGGTTATGTGGCAACTTGGATATTTGTTTAACACCCGGTTCTAGCAAACTTGAAGTAAAACTCTAACTAAAATACACCAACTATGTGAGTAACCGTGATCGTCTCTGCTCGTGAACATGACCCGAGAGAGAACACGGTGGGGTTATGACTGACGTAAGTAAGTGTTCAGGATCTCATAGAGATTATACTAGATTCGATCATTCTTCGTAGGCCACTCGTATTTATTTCATGTTGCGTAAGATAGCCACCATAAAATGCTTAGTGCTGCTGCAAACTTAACACCACCCTTTCCAACCTAAAGCTTAAATAGTCTTGGTACCCGGGCACATGATAGCCGAGTCCTCTGTGGCTCACAGTTTACTACAACACTCCAGGTACAGGTTCAGATGAGCAGGTGCAGGATGATCTTACCCAGATCCAGTGGGAGTATGATGAAGAAAGAGGTCGTATGTACGTGACGTATCCGGATGAGTGAGGACCTGGTCGTGATCTTTGGGAAAGCTTGATAGTATCATTTGCAACTTCTTTTATCGTTTGATTTCGTCCGTAGTCGGACCCTGTGTTCAACTTGATGTTATGATTTGAGTGACATTGTAAGTTAGCATGTGGCGAGTGTAAGCCAACTGGTATACTCTTCTCATTCAGTATTGTATGTTGTGATGATACTATTCATGCTAACGGCAAGATGCGCATCTATCCCTTGCGAGGCCCTCGTGCCTTAAATGGATAGGCGTGCATCTTGGGCGTGACAAGTTGGTATCAAAGCCATACAACCATAGGAGCCTTTGCTTGTTCGAACTTGGTCGAGTCGTGTCTAGTAAAAACTATTTTGAGTCTTGTTATATCGGAGAGTAGGATTCTTTTTACTCCTCTTCTATGCTCTGGTGAGGTATTCGACTTAGGAATTTTGATTCTACTCCTCTTCTCGCTCAAAAAAATTTAGGATCACGCGGGTATTTTGGAGTCTATATGATGCCGATGTGACAGGGTTCTGTCTTGGTGCCTCCTATCTGACTTGATTTATTCCGGGGAGTCGAGCTCCAAGGAATGTTGGCACATCGTTATCATTCAGCTTCCTTGATATCTCAGGATGGAGAATGTTCGGAATTACTTCAATACTTATTGTGGTGAGATAAGGTTGGAGTCACCCAGTACTAGGGAGGCGTCCGGGGTACCACCACTATAGGAATCTGAGAATTTGCCGTCTGCTATGGCTGACGGCAAAGGGGGAAACCCTGGACGGCAAAGGCTTTGCCGTCAGTCAGCTGACGGCAAACTGGACGGCAAAAAAATATCTGGTGAAGAGCTTATTTGCCGTCTGCTTTCCTACGGCGGACGGCAAAGAATCTTTGCCATGAGGGGCCGACGGCAAATACACTGGGACGGCAGATCCCCGAACGGTCCCGTCAAGTGCTAACGGTCCTTTGCCGTCTGCCGTACCACCCTTTGCCATCCACCATATGTGGGCCGACGACAAAGGGAGCACTGCCAGCCCTCCCCCCCGCCACCTTTGTCGTCAGCCATATGGGGCTTTCCTTTGTTGTCTGCCGACCCTCCTTTGCCGTCAGCCCATGTACTAGGCCGACGGCAAAGGGGCGCTCCCAGCGTGGCTCAGCCAGGCTGCTTGAGCCTTTGCCGTCTGCCCTACGGCCTTTGCCGTCTGCCCTATGGCCTTTGCCGTCGGTGGGCGGACGGCAAAGACTCAAACAGCCCCCCTTTATTTTTCTTCCTATATATCCACCAATTTTCACAATAATAAGGATATATATATTTGACAGGAATAAATTTGTTTCCGTACTCATAACCATATTAAAATAACTTTCATCCATAGTACATACATATTATTCAAGTTGCATCCGTACCAAACCATATATTACACCAGTTTCATCCATATGCATACAAAGTTTCATATATATCCATATACTACAATAGTTTCAATTCAAGCTTCCTTGAAGCCATGGTACAAGAAATCATATTCAAGCATTCCATCAATATAATCCAAGCTTCCCGTGAAGTGAATGTAATCTGCAAAATGACAAATAAGAAAGTTAGAAGAAGAATACTAGATGAAGAAGAGAAGTATATATAGGTTATTTCGGAGAGAAATTAGCTAAGTTAGGTGGAATAGGTCATCTTGGAGCTACATAGCCTTATTATGTCATTTAGGATAGAACTTAGCTAGGTATAGGTCATTCTAGAGCTAACTTGGATAAAATGTGTCATTTTGTAGCCAACTATGATTATTAAATCCATTTTGACCTTATTATGTCATTTTGGAGCTAAATTAGTCATTTTAATGAGCTAACCAAGGTTCTTATGATGTTTTTACCTAACTATGCTAATTATGTCATTTTGGAGGATAATTAGCTAAGTATGTCTTTGTTGGGGGAAATAATCTACGTAGAAGAAGAAAGAGAAGAAGCAAGAAGAGAAGAAGAAAGAAGAGAAGAAGCAAGAAGATAAGAAGAAGGATAAGGAGAAGGAATAGGAGAAGAAGAAGAAAAGAAGAAGGTCAAGAATAAGGAGAAGAAGGAGAAGAAGAAGGAGAAGGAGCTTCTCTCCTCCTTCCCCTTCTTCTCCTTCTTCTTCCTCCTTCTCCTTCTCCTTCTTCTTCTCTTCTTCTTCTTCTTCCATCTTTTCATTTTTCCTCTTTCTTCTCCTCTTGTCCCCTTCTTCGGGGTAAATTAGCTAATTATGCCTTTTCGGAGCTAATTATGTCATTTTGGAGGATAATTAGCTAAGTATAGGTCATTTTTTATTAAATAGGCCATTTTGGAGCTAACTAAGCTAATTATGTCATTTTGTTGGATAATTAGCCAATTTAGTTTTTTTTGGATGAGTCTAAGCTACGTAGAAGTAGAGAAAGAGAAGAAGCAAGAAGAGAAGAAGAAGGAGAAGTAAAAGAACAAGGAGGAGGAGGGGAAGGAAGAGGAGAAGAAGAAGAAAAGAAGAAGGACAAGAAGAAGGAGAAGAAGCTTCTCTCCTCCTTATTCTCCTTCTTCTTCCTCCTTCTCCTTCTCCTTCTTCTTCTCTTCTTCTTCTTCTTCCTTTTTTTCATTTCTCCTCTTTCTTCTCCTCTTGTCCTCTTCTTCGGGCTTAATTAGCTAATTATGCCTTTTTAGAGCTAATTATTTCATTTTGGAGGATAAATAGCTAAGTATAGGTCATTTATTATTAAATAGGCCATTTTGGAGCTAACTAAGCTAATTATGTCATTTAGGTGGAAGCCAAGCTAAGTATAGGCCATTCTAGAGCTAACTTGGGTAAAATATGTCATTTTGGAGCCGACTATGATTATTAAATCCATTTTGACCTTATTATGTCATTTTGGAGCTAAATTAGTCATTGTAATGAGCTAACCAAGGTTCTCATGATGTTTTTACGTAATTATGCTAATTATGTCATTTTGGAGGATAATTAGCTAAGTATAGGTCATTTTTTATTAAATAGGCCATTTCGGAGCTAACTAAGCTAATTATGTCATTTTGTTGGATAATTAGCCAATTTAGTCTTTTGTGGATGAGTCTAAGCTACGTAGAAGTAGAGAAAAGGAAGAAGCAAGAAGAGAAGAAGAAGGAGAAGTAAAAGAAGAAGAAGGAGGAGGAGGAGAGGAGAAGGAGAAGGAGAAGGAGAAGGAAGAGGAGAAGAAGAAGAAAAGAAGAAGGACAAGAAGAAGGATAAGAAGCTTCTCTCCTCCTTCTTCTCCTTCTTCTCCTTCTTCTTCCTCCTTCTCCTTCTCCTTCTTCTTCTCTTCTTCTTCTTCTTCCTTTTTTTCATTTCTCCTCTTTCTTCTCCTCTTGTCCTCTTCTTCGGGCTTAATTAGCTAATTATGCCTTTTTGGAGCTAATTATTTCATTTTGGAGGATAAATAGCTAAGTATAGGTCATTTATTATTAAATAGGCCATTTTGGAGCTAACTAAGCTAATTCTATCATTTAGGTGGAAGCCAAGCTAAGTATAGGCCATTCTAGAGCTAACTTGGGTAAAATATGTCATTTTGGAGCCAACTATGATTATTAAATCCATTTTGACCTTATTATGTCATTTTGGAGCTAAATTAGTCATTGTAATGAGCTAACCAAGGTTCTTATGATGTTTTAACCTAACTATGCTAATTATGTCATTTTGGAGGATAATTAGCTAAGTATAGGTCATTTTTTATTAAATAGGCCATTTCGGAGATAACTAAGCTAATTATGTCATTTTGTTGGATAATTAGCCAATTTAGTCTTTTTTGGATGAGTCTAAGCTACGTAGAAGTAGAGAAAGAGAAGAAGCAAGAAGAGAAGAAGAAGGAGAAGTAAAAGAAAAAGGAGGAGGAGGAGGAGAAGGAGAAGGAGAAGGAGAAGGAGAAGGAGAAGAAGAAGAAAAGAAGAAGGACAAGAAGAAGCTTCTCTCCTCCTTCTTCTCCTTCTTCTCCTTCTTCTTCCTCCTTCTCCTTCTCCTTCTTCTTCTCTTCTTCTTCTCTTCTTCTTCTTCTTCCTTCTTTTCATTTTTCCTCTTTCTTCTCCTCCTTATCCTTCTTCTCCTTATTCTCACCAAACATACCATTATCGTCATCACGACGGTGAAGCACGGTGGCTTTGGCTTGTTTCACCTGGAGAAGGCTGCCCTGGAGAACGCTCCACTGTAGAAGGGTCATGCGATGCGTTTCGGGAGATATTCTGCACCAAACATCATTTGCAATGTGTCGTTAGCATGATGACACTCTTAAGATCACTGCATTGAAATGAAACTCACCGTCCCCGCCATGTTAATGACTGGCATCGCCGGAGGGACTTGGCCGGTCTTCTCGCACATAGACTGTACATTTGGTTTAGACAAGTCAAACTTTTTAGTTATTAATGAAACGGACATTAATATGCAAGATTTGAAATAATATGAAGAAGAAACTCACCACGAAGAGCTCGTACATGGCCCTATTAGACGCATCATTCCATGCCCTCTCCGCCTCCAGCAGTCGTCCTCTCCTCCAGCTCCTTCATCTCCTTATCCTTCTCCGCCAAAGCCGCCTTCATTGCATCTCTCTCCTTCAGAATAGCAGCCTGCAACAGAACTCATTGTTAGCATTGTAATCATATTGGTTCCCACGCACAACATAATGCGGAAAGATAGTTGAGTCCATTAAACTAACCTCGATGGCGAGCTCGACTGGCCGTGGACGAGGTGTTATCCCAGGACAGGAGCTCGTTTGGCATGCCTTTATCTGCTGGAGAGTGCTAGGACAACGTATAAGGCCGTCTCCAATGGCGATCGAGCCATGGGGCCTCCCGTTGCCAGCTATCATCACCAGCTCTGGATCAATAGGCCCCTCGCTCGGGTTAAAGTCCTCCCCTTTCCTCGCCTTCCTGTGATCTCTGTACTTCACGAGCTTGTGGTGGGAGGAGATGTTGGTGAAGTTTTCTGGATGCTCGAGGTCAGACTCAGAGAATGCCTTGACCTTCTTGTACGAGGCAGTATGGGCCATCGCATACAGGTCGTACATTTGTGGCACCTCCGTCTTATTTAGATGCGCCTAAAAGAGAGAGAGAGAGGAAATTGTATTAGTAAAGGGCTCAAGCTAGCATTAAGAATGAATTGCATGAGTCATGAAGCAAACCACATACCCAGTTCTCGCCAAATTGGATTAAGTTGACGCTCCTTGATGGTGTGGCACACCAACCATTTTTCCACGCCTCTCCTTGGCGTTGTTGTGGCTGGCCTCCCACGTTTCGGAGCACCACTGATCCACCAAGGCCTCCCAACAATCCAACTTATCCACACACCATCTTGGGGGCACCTAAGTTAATAAAGAGAAATTTGAGCGCGTAAGAACCAAATCAAGGAAACTAACTACAAAGCTTTAATAATATGTAATTACCTTCATGTAATGCTCCTTCTCCATCTTAGAATCGCGGCACTTCGCCTTGTCCTTCCTAATACGACGCAAGGCATAGTAATCTCGAACAGCCTGCACCCGAGCCTCGTGCCGAAAGTTTTGAAGTAGGCGGCGACATTGGGTATCGATAACCTTTGCCGCGTCCTCCTCGTATCCCTCCTCACACCTGTAGTAGGTCTGCAAATGAGACAACACCGATTAGTACAATAACTAGCTACGGTTGATTTATAATTGTGTAAAGGAGAAATTACCCAGAACTGTCGGATCACCATGTCGGCCCTCGTGTGGCACAAAACACCGTCGATCTCCACCTCCGGCGGGGCCGGGGCACCCAAGTAGTGCTCCCAGGTCATTCCTACCTCTCGCTCCCGACCGGGCAATGTAACAAACCCCGGGAAGTTTTTACGGCAAAGCACGCCAAGGACGCTGTTGGGCTTGCGGACACCCTTGGCAACAATCCAACCCCTGCAGTATGACAAATTAAAGCCAAAACAATAAATATTTGAGAAAATGTGAAGGCAAAAGGTTAAATAAGAGTAAATTAACTTACTTCTCCCCATTTGGCTTAATCGACCACCTCTGCTCGCGGGTCACCGGCATGAGCGGGAGCCCCGAACTACCACGCTGGTAGACGGTAGCCCCCTCACCCAGCTCCTCGTCGCTATCAGCATGGCCACTTGGCTCAGGCTGACCCTGATCAGCCCAGGTATCCCATTGGGTCTCTGGGGCCGTACCCTCATCCTTGCTTTGCTCCGGAGTCGCCTGGAACGAAGCCTCTAGGACACGAGTCTCGTGGGTCGAAGGCACATCGACCTGAGGCGCGTCGACCTGAGGCGCGTCGACCTGAGGCGCGTCGACCTGAGGCTCGTCAACCTAAGGCTCATCGACCTTAGGCTCGTCGACCTGAGGCTCGTCCACCCTAGAAGTCATGTGCTCACGTGAATCAGCTTGGGGTGGCGGCGAGGAAGGCGTGGCAGCCACCACCCTACCTCTCCCACGGGCACGTGTACCTTTAGTACAACATAAATACCAACATGAGTAATAAAATGTATATAAATACCAACATGACTACAACATAAATACCAACATGAGTACAACATAAATACCAACATGAGTAATACCTTTAGTACCTCTCGCCTTCGCGGGGAGTCGACCTCCTCTCATGAGGGCCGCAAGAGTCGAAGAAGCGGCCACTCCATGCAGAGTAGAGAGCAACGCTCTCCGAAGAGGCGACTCAGGAATGGAAGTACCCATCCCACGACTCGCCGACGAAGAAGGATCCGCGGAGTGCTTTCGACCCTTTCCCACCATCTTTCAACACCTGTCATGACAAAGAGTAAATGAAATTAGTACAACATAAATACCAACATGAGTAATAAAATGTATATAATTTAAGTGTATCATCATCATAAATACCAACATGACTAATAAAAATTGAATACCTAACATGAACTCAAAATTTATATATAGTAATAGTTGAATACCTGACATGAACTAATCGTGCTCGTCTATATATGCTTCGGGGTCAATAAATGCATCATGATCATCACTATCATCAATAAATGCATCATCATCATCACTATCAGGAAGAACATGTGGAAGGCCACCATTATGTAATTGGTCAAGAAGTGACAGGTCATCCGCAGCAGTAACCTCTTCTTCTTCCTGCTCTTCCTGTTCGGGCTCAGGTGTTAAGACGGATTCACTATCGCTGTCTACTTCAATGTTCTGGGGTGAAGTAGAGCGGTTCTTGAAACGTTTCTTGGACATACGTGTTTCTTGGAAGAATTCTCCTTCATATGTGTCTGGGTTAATGTGAGGTTCGTAATCCTCTTCATTGAGGGTAGGTGGTCTAAAATGTGGTGGCACTTCATAAACGACATCCCAACCTTTCAGATTTGGATTAGTTTCACAGGCCCACGGTAGATAGAAAACTTGTGTCGCCTATTGAGCCGTAATATAGACATCAGGAATATCTAAGTGGGTGTTTTGGTTGATTTCGACTAGTCCTAATGTTCATGAGTCCTTCTAGTCTCCCTCGGCTCAAACCAATGACATTTGAAGACTACGACGGTCGGTGGGTTTTCACCATAGAATAGAAGTTCATAAATTGCTTCAACTCTTCCATAATACTCGGTGCCTCCTTCGCCGATAGCAGAGACACAACAATTTGTAGTCTTTAGGTCGGGCATAGATAGCTCTTTGCCAAAGGTACGAAAGTGATACCCGTTGATGTTGTATTTGTGAAATGAACGGACCTTATAGTCAAAACCATTAGCGACTTGTCTCAACTCGGCGTCCATAGACTCTGCATCAGCCTACAAGTTTAACATGAAAGAATGGATGCATTAGCCACAAATTAGACCAACAAATCAAATGGACCATTAATGGTAATTAATTACCCTTTGTTTGAACCAAGAGATGAAACCGGGATAGTTGCCTCCATGCTTTGCGAGAAGCTCATACTCTTCGATGGAATCCTTTTCGATGACCGCTCCATCCGAGAATTCGGCAACGTATCGACTATATCAAATATCCAGGAATAAGAGTAGTTGAAAGGAATTAGAAGTTGCGGAACAATAATTTACCGAGAACTTACTCAATGTACGGCCGCACTTCTGTTAGGTTGGTGAAGATATACAATGAAATGGTCCGCCATTCTTCGACATCCAACGATTTCCCTTTCGAAGCACCGGATGGTGCAAGCTTCCCTTTGAATAGGCTGAGGTTGGATCGACCTTTTATTGGATTTTCATCATTGTACCGAGGCTTCGGGTTATGCAAATGATGATTTTTAGCTTCGTAGTGTGCTGTCACGAAGTTTGCCGCCTCCTCGGTAATGAATGCCTCGGACATCGATGCTTCAATTCTACGTTTATTTTTACACTTAGCTCGAAGTGTCTTCTGCATCCTCTCAGTTGAGAAGCACCATCGATTTTGAACAGGCCCCCCCAATCTTGCCTCGGTCGGGAGATGCAAAATCAAAAGCTGCATTGGATTAAAGAAGCCCGGTGGAAAGATCTTTTCTAATTTGCAGATCAACTCCGGCGCCAACTCTTCCATTTCATCTAGCACGCCAGGCGATAGTTCTTTCACACAAAGAGAACGGAAGAAATAGCTCAGCTCTGCCAGTACTAGCCATTCATCCTCAAGGATAAAGCCACACAACATCACCAGCATTACCCGCTCAATCCATATGTGCCAATCATGACTCTTGAGACCAAATATTTTCAATTTCTCAAGACTTGCTCCGCTCTTTAGATTCGCAGCATACCCATCGGGGAACATCAACCGCATTTTCACCCACAATAGCATTCCTCATAGCTGGCCTTTGAAGATTGAACCATGCCTTTGGCTTCGCTATGCTTTCCTTTCCTTTCCGTTGTCGCAAGTTTTGTAACGGTCTATCACATAGAGCCTCCAGGTCGATTCTAGCCTTAGGATTATCTTTTGACTTCCCCTCTATGCCGAACAATGTACCAAAAATGGCCTCCGCAATATTCTTTTCAGTGTGCATCATGTCGATGTTGTGTGGGCAAAGGAGGTCTTCAAAGTAAGGCAGATCCCACAAACATGACTTGTGAGTCCAGGCGTGTTCTGTATTATACCCTTTGAAATACCCTGGATGTTTAGGATCCGGCTCGAGAGCGTTTATCTGATCCAGGATCTGTTGGCCTGTCAACGCAGCTGGTGCAGCGTTTTTGACAACTCTACCTTTGATGAAATTCTTCTTGTCTTTTCTGAACTTATGGTCAGGATCCAGGAATTGTCTATGCATGTCGAAGCAAGAATACTTGCGACCAGCCTGCAGCCAACAGAACTGAAGAGCTGCCTTGCATGTGATGCACGGGAACCTTCCATGCACACACCAGCGAGAGAATAGCGCATACGCCGGATAATCATGCGTCGAGTACATGTACCACACATGCATTTTGAAATTTGTTTTGGTAGCGGCGTCGTAGGTCTTAAACCCATTATCCCAGGCTTCTTGCAACTCATCCTTAAGCGGCTGCATGTACACATTCATATTCTTCCCCGGATAGATGGGCCCTGGAATTATCAACGTCAGGAAAATTTTCTTTCTTTTCATAATCTCTCCGGGTGGGAAATTGAGTGGAATGACAAATGTAGGCCAACAACTGTATTGTGTTGCCGTCATACCATACACATTGAACCCATCCGTGCTGATGGCAACTCTTGGATGCCTTGGATCTTCCGATTTATCCTTATGTAATGCATCGAAGTGCCTCCACGCAAAACCATCTGAAGTGTGTACCAGCATCTTGTTCCCATCCGCATCTAGTTCGGTTCTTTTGCCCAATTTGTGCCATGTCATCTGTCTAGCCGTCTCTTTGACCATGAAAAGACGTTGAAGTCTTGGTACGATTGGCAGATACCGAAGAACACTAATGGGGATTTTGGTCTGATTCTTCTCACCCATACCGTTGTCTACCACAATATACCTGGAATAATTGCAAATGGGGCAATAGTTCAAGGCCGCATACTCAAGCCTAAATAAGGCACATCCATTCTCACAGGCATGTATCTTCTCATAGGGCATCTTAAGTACACGGAGGATTTTCTCTGACTGGTACAGGTTTGCAGGCAGTACATGGCCTTCGGGTAGAAAGCGTCCAAATATCGTCATCATCACGTCGTAGCATTCTCTGCCTAGGTTGAATTGAGCCTTCAGAGCCATTACTTGCGCGATGGCATCCAGCTGACAAAGCCCAGTCTGCTCGTGGAGAGGACGTTTTGAAGACTCGAACATTTCATGGAAGGCCTTTGCAGATTCCTCCATCTCATCGTCTGAATCTCGAGCATCATCAAAGTCTTGCACCATGTCTTCGATCCCCGTACCATGCTCGTCGGTGCGACGACGAATCACCTCAGCTCTGGCACGTTGGTCAGACTCACCATGAAAAGTCCAAACCGTATAATTAGGCGTAAAACCCCACTTCTGCAGGTGTTTACCCATTTCAAACTCTGTCTGCTTTTTGTTGGCCATTTGCAAATGCAGCTCTCACAAACCCCCTGGTTTTTGTTAATCATTCATTGGTCATGTCTTTCTGACTAGGGTGACCAGTGTACATCCAAGGACGATCACTCATGTTGCCTAGCTACCTATGGGCGCAGAAGAAATAAATTAATATATAATTCATCACCTATATTCATCCGCTAATCAAGTTTGTCAGTTTTATTACGTCCATGCAACCTACACGCTAATAGGTAAAGGTAGGTCCTAATCCCACCCGAGTATGTGTAGATTGGGTTCGTTTTCCCATGCTCTGCTCTAGATGCGATGCAGAATTTTGGCAGCACCTCCCCGCTGTTCTCCTGATACACGTCTCGGCAATAAGCAGAGAGGATGTGTACCCGGAGAACAACAGGGAGGCACTGACGAAATTCCGCATCGGATCCGGAGCACAGCATACGGGAAAACGAACCCAATCTACACATACTCGGGCTGTCCATGGATAACGTTAGACAATTCAAAAGGATGGCGGTTATAAATATGCAAAGACATGCATATTTATAGATGTCGCCCTTTCGAACGGGAGACGCATACTGGTCACGCATACTCATGATTGAATAAACCTATAGCTAGCAAGTTTCATCGGCACGAAGACCGGAACAGTGCAAATTAAGGGGGTAGGAGGAGAAGTCATTTGTGCTCACCAACAAACGCAGGGGCAGAGCTCTTGGAGGTCGTCGAACAACTGCACATTGAAATTCACCCGATCAACACAAATATGTTGTTTTTATAATTAACATAATCAGAAAATATGTGACCTAACTCATAATTTACAAAACTACGACCCCGTCGGCTTAGTGGCGTCGATGGTCGGTGGTGGCGGGTGTCGGTGGCGTCGATGGTTGGTGGTGTCGGGTGTCGGTGGCGTTGGGGGTCGGGGGTTAGCTGTGTCGGTGGTTGGGGGCCAATGTCGTCGGGGGTCGAGGGTCACTGGCGTCGGGGGTTGGGGGTTGGGGGTCAGTGGCGTCGGGGGGTCGGGGGTAGGGGGTCGGGGGTCGAGGGTGAGTGGCGTCGGGGGTCGGGGGTCGAGGGTCAGTGGCGTCGGGGGTCGGCAGTCGGGTGTCAGTGGCGTCGGAGGTCGAGGGTCGAAGGTCGGGGGTTGGTGGCGTCGGTAGTGAGGTGTCGGTGTCGTTGGGGGTCGAGGGTCACTAGCGTCGGGGGTCAGGGGTCTTTTCGGTCAACAAGATCCCGAAGAGGTGTCGGGGGCCGGGGGTTGGGGGTTAGTGGCGTCGGGGGTCGGGGGTAGGGGTCGGGGGTCGAGGGTCGAGGGTCAGTGGCGTCAGGGGTCGAGGGTCGAGGGTCAGTGCCGTCGGGGGTCGAGGGTCAGTGTCGTCGGGGGTCGAGGGTCAGTGCCATCCGGGGTCGGGGGTCAGTGCCGTCGGGGGTCGGGGATCGGGGGTCGGCCACTACTTATTCTACTTTTTCTTCTTCTCCTTCATCTTCTTCTTCCTCCTTCTACTTATTCTTCCTAGCACTAAACCTAGCACTAAACTAATCTAGCACTAAACCTAGCACTAACCTAATCTTATCTAACACTAAACCTAGCACTAAACTACATACATCATATAATCTAACAATTAAACAGCAAAAAAGAAGAAAACAAAACAAAAAAACATATCAGAGGGCGCTGGGGTGCCGGGGCGGCAGGGTGCGAAGGAGGGCGGCGGTCGGAGGGAGCACGTGGGAGGGGACGGCGACCGAGAGGGGGTGGGAGGAGGGAGGCGGCCAGAAGGGAGGTGGGAGGAGGGAGGCGGCCGGGAGGGAGATGGGAGGAGGGCGGCGGCCGGGAGGGCGGTGGGAGGGGGGCGGCCGGGAGGGGTGGCGCGGCGGCGAGCGAGAAGGGGAGGGCAGCGCGGCGGCGAGCAGGAGGGGGAGGGGCGGCGCGACGGCGAGCGGGAGGGGGAGGGGCGGCACGGCGGCGAGCGAGAGGGGGAGGGGCGGCGAGGCGGCGAGCGGGAAGGGGCGGGAGAGAGTGAGAGAGTGAGAGGGTGAGAGAGAGGGGTGTAACGGTCGTTAGTAGGGCCGGGTCTTTGTCGTCTGCCCCTGACGGCAAAGAGGGACACGGCAGACGGCAAAGGCGTCCCGGACGGCAAAGACCCCCCCACTTGTACCTGGCAAGGGCCAAGGCCCGGTGGGGCCCACCTTAGCTCTTTGCCGTTTGCCCTGGCCTTTCTTTGTCGTGAGTGGGCAGACGGCAAAGAACTGGCACATGGCAAAGACACTGTTTGTCATGTGCCAGTTCTTTGCCGTCTGCTTTGGGACAGCAGACGGCAAAGAGCATCTTTGCCATGTGTCAGCAGACGGCAAAGGCCTGGCACATGGCAAATACCTGAATTCCAGTAGTGCACCATGGTTTAGTATCGTTGTGAGTTCGAGGATTCGAGATTAGACGAGTTTGCAGAAGTTTCTTGAGTTATGGTGTGGAAGGTTGTGGATGCAGTTGCAGCTGATTGCCTAGGGCAGGTTCCTGATTCTGCAATCCGAATCGCATAAACAAGAAAGTTTTCGGAAGTTCATAGGTGGGAAATCTGTAGTCATCTAGGATCATCCTCTTCAGATGTATATGGGCATGTACATTTGTTCCGAGCGCTTAGCTCAATACTTTTTGTGTTATTGCAAGTGGCTTCTAATTTCCGATGATGTTGTCATAACCGAAGAAGCATTCTTACTAATTTTTCAGTAGGAAGGCTATGTTGTTAATTGTTCAATTTCTTTCAAGCATTTGATTCAGCTTATGATTCATCTTATCAATGAGGTGCTGATGCGTTTTGTCCATCTTCAGGATGGCTCCACCAACTCGCAACAATCTAGGCCGTGGTGAGGAGCAGACTGATGTTCCATCGCCACCGCCTCTTCCGCCTCCTCCTCCAAAAGCTTGGCAAGCTATGATGGCCGCAACCAATGCGAACACTCAGATGTTGCTCAGACTGTTGCAAGAAAGGGAGCAGACTCAGCAAGGTTTACAAGGCAATTTTCAGAATCAGCTCCAATTTGCAACACTCAATCAGTTCCTTGCCAACCAGCCCAAGACTTTCACCTGTTGTGAGAAGCCTCTAGATGCTGATGATTGGCTTCGTGATATGAGTAAGCATTTTGAGTGCAGCAATGTCAGGCCAGAGGACTTTGTCAGGTTTGCATCGTTCTAGCTAAAGGGTCAAGCAGCTGATTGGTGGCAGCGGTACAAGGATTCCAGGGGCGATCGTGTTGTTACTTGGGATGATTTATGTCGTGACTTTAGGGCTCATTACATTCCGACAAGCTTTGTAGAAGAGATACGTGAGAAGTTCAGGCACCTGAAGCAGGGAAGCAAGTCTGTCTATCAGTACAACGTCGAGTTCCAGAATCTAGCCCGGTATGCCAAGCAAGATGTTCCAGATGACAAAGCTATGATCTATCAGTTCAGAGGTGGTCTCAAGGATGAGCTTCTGCCAGGCTTAGTTCTTCAAGAGCCTCATGAGTTTGATTAGTTCTATAACATGGCTTTGAAGATTGAAGCAGCTCAGCTCAAGATGGAGAACTCTAAGAAGCGTTCAAGGGATTCATATTCTTCTTCTTCCGGCTCTCAGATGGTTCCAAAGCAGCAGAAGTATTGGGAGCCAAATCCTCTTCCGTTTCGTCCTCCTCCGCAGCAGAAGCAGTTCGGTGGTCGTGGTTCTTCCCACCCACCCAACCCAGGTTTCCAACAGAAGAACCAGGCGTCCAAGGTAGTCTTTGTTCCTCCTCTAGGCAATGTTCGTCCGCTCTCTGAGGTGACTTGTCACAAGTGTGGCCAGAAGGGTCACTATGCAAACAAGTGCAACCAGCGGCGTCTTCCGCCTCCTCCTCCTCTCAAGCCTCCAGGCAATGCTATGGTGAAGCATAATCCCAAGACCGCAAGAGTGAATATGGTGAATGCAGCAGAGGCAGAGGATTCTTCTCAAGTGATCATGGGTAATCTCTCAGTTAATTATTTTCCTGCAAAAGTATTGTTTGATTCTGGTGCATCGCATTGTTTCATGTCAAAGCCATTTTTCATTAAGCATGATTTCCCATCTGCATCATTGGGTAGACCTTTGGGTATTGTATCTCCGGGTGTTTCCATGAGGACCAATTCTATTGTTCCGGATGTTTCTATCAAGATGGGTAATTATTCTTTCTTGGCTTCTCCTTATGTGCTTGGGAATTCCGATATTGATCTCATTCTGGGCATGGACTTCCTGGCTATGAATAAGGCTTATATTGATTGTCAAGCAAAAGAAGTCAAGCAGACTCATCCTTCCGAAGACGTGATTATTTTCGCGGCTCACGATGACACAATCCGTCTTTTTGCTCTTAATGAGAAGCGTGAAATCTCGGCGATTTCTCAAATTCCGGTGGTGAATAAGTATGAAGATGACTTTCTAGAAGAATTGCCAGGAATGCCTCCGCACCGGCCAGTTGAGTTCGTGATTGATCTCGAGCCTGGAACTGAACCGGTCTGCAAGCGCCCGTATAAACTTGGCCCCGAAGAGCTGAAAGAGTTGAAGAAGTAGCTAGATGAGCAAGAACGTCTGGGTCTGATCAGACCAAGTTCTTCTCCATGGGGTTGTGGTGTTTTGTTTGTCAAGAAGAAAGATGGCACGGATCGTCTTTGTGTTGATAACTGGCCATTGAACAAGAAGACAATCATAAACAAGTACCCACTTCCCAACATCAATGAGTTGTTTGAACAACTAAAAGGTGCCAAGGTTTTCTCCAAGTTGGATCTTCGAATGGGTTATCATCAGATTCGCATTCGCGAAGAAGACATTCCCAAGACCGCTTTCAGGACGAGTTTTGGCTCTTATGAGTACACCGTCATGTCATTTGGTGTTGCTAATGCTCCTCCAACCTTCTCAAGAATGATGAATTTCATTTTCTCTCCTTTCAAGAATGAGTTCGTCTTGGTCTATCTGGATGATATCCTTGTGTTCTCGGAGACAGAAGAAGATCATGCAAAGCATCTCCGCCTTGTGCTTGACAAGTTAAGAGAGCATTGGTTCTATGCCAAGTTTTCCAAGTGTGAGTTCTGGCTCAATGAAGTGGTGTACCTTGGGCATGTCATCTCTGCCGAGGGAATTAAAGTGCACCCTGAGAATGTTGAGGCAATCTTGAAGTGGGAACCTCCTCAAAATGTGAAGCAGCTTTGGAGCTTCCTTGGGCTTGCTAGGTATTGCAGAAGGTTCGTGGAGAACTTCTCTCAAATTGCTAAGCCTCTGTCCAATCTCCTTTAGAAGAGCTTCAAGTATGTTTGGTCTCCTGAGTGTGATGTGGCGTTCAATACGCTCAAGCAGAGACTAACTTCAGCTCCAGTTCTTGTTCCTCCTGAGCAGTCCAAGCCTTTCCACGTTTTCTGTGATGCTTCTCTCTAAGGCCTTGGTGGTGTTCTTATGCAAGACAAGAAGATTGTTTCTTATACCTCGCGTCAGTTGAAGCCTGCCGAGAAGAACTACCCCACTCATGATCTTGAGTTGGCGGCAGTTGTGCATGCTCTAATGACTTGGAGGCATTTGTTGTTGGGTAGACCAGTTGAGGTGTACACTGATCACAAGAGCTTGAAGTACATTTTCACTCAACCCAATCTCAATCTTCGGCAATCTCGTTGGGTGGAAATGCTTGAAGACTTCAACCCAAGCATCGAGTATACTCTGGGGAAAGCAAATGTCATTGCACACGCGCTCAGCCGTAAGGCGTACTGCAATAGTCTCATTCTGAAGCCTCTTCAGCCCGAGCTTTGTGAAGCATTCCGCAAGCTCAACCTTCAGTTGATTCCACAAGGTTTTCTTGCCAATCTCCAAGTCTCTCCGACTCTAGAAGATCAGGTTCGCCAAGCGCAGCTTCTTGACGCTATGGTGAAGAAAGTGAAGAAAGGTGTGGCCAAGAGCATTCCGAAGTATAAGTGCTTTCGTGTCGATGACAAAGATACCTTGTTCTTTGAGGACCGTCTTGTGGTTCCAAAAGGTGATCTCAGAAAGGTTATCATGGACGAAGCACACAATTCTCTGCTATCCATTCATCCAGGATCTCAAGCAGACCTTCTGGTGGACTCGCATGAAACGTGAAATTGCTCAGTTCGTGAACGAGTGTGATGTTTGTCGCAGAGTGAAGGCAGAACATCAACGTCCAGCAGGTCTTCTTCAGCCTTTGCCTATCCCAGAGTGGAAATTCGATCATGTTGAGATGGATTTCGTCACTGGGTTTCCCAAGTCCAAGAGGGGCAACGATGACATCTTTGTGGTCATCGACAAGCTGTCAAAAGTTGCTCATTTCCTGCCAGTCAAAGAATCTATCTTGGCAGCTTAGCTTGTAGAGTTGTATACGTCAAGGATAGTGTCTTTGCATGGTATTCCTCAACTCATCTCTTCTGACCGTGGAAGTCTCTTTACTTCCAAGTTTTGGGAGTCCTTCCAGACTACTATGGGTACTAAGATCCGTTTCAGCACGGCGTTGCATCCGCAGACAAGTGGTCAAGTTGAGAGAGTCAATCAGATCCTTGAAGATATGCTCAGAGCCTGTGTGATTTCGTTCGGCATGAAGTGGGAAGACTGCCTTCCATATGCTGAATTCTCATACAACAATAGCTTTCAAGCAAGCTCAGGCAAGGCCCCTTTCGAGATTCTCTATGGTAGAAAGTGTCGTACCCCGCTTAACTGGTCTGAAACCGGTGAGCGTCAGATATTGGGAAATGACATGATCAATGAAGCAGAAGAGATGTGCCATGTCATTCGTGAGAACCTCAAAGCAGCTCAGTCCTGACAGAAGAGTTATTACGATAACAAGCATCGGGATGTTTCTTTCCAAGTGGGTGATCTAGTCTATCTCAGAGTCTCTTCCATGAAAGGCACTCAGCGGTTGTAATTAAAGGGAAGCTAGCTCCTCGTTTTGTTGGTCCTTTCAAAGTTGTTGGCAAGAGAGGTGGTCTTGCATATCAACTAGAGCTTCCTCCAAATTCGCAAACGTGCACGATGTCTTCCATGTTTCTCAGCTCCGGAAATGCTTCAAGACTCCTGAGCGAAACATTGACCACCGAGACATCGATCTTCAAGCAGATCTTTCTTATCGTGAGCACCCAGTTGCAATTCTTGAAGAAACTGAGCGTAAGACTCGCAACAAGTCTATCAAGTTTCTCAAGGTGAAGTGGTCTCATCATTCCGACAAAGAAGCTACTTGGGAACGCGAGGACCTGCTCCGTTCCAAATTTCCGGACTTCTTTCGTTCCTAGATCTCGGGTCGAGATCCTCTTGTAGTGTGGGAGAGTTGTGACAGCCCAAGTGTCGTCCCTACCTTATTTGGCATGTAACCCCATGTATGAGCTTGTGTCATGAGCTATGAATGAATTGCATCTTGTCATACCTTGTCTTGTTTTTGCATCCATGCATCATGCATCATGTCATCCATCATGCCATGCCTTGTGGTGAGTGACCTTGTATGTGGGTGTGTCCTTGGGTGTTTTGATGTGGTTGGTGTGTATGTGGTACCACTCTTTCTCATTCCCCTCCTTGCCAACATGCCAAACCCTCTTATTCCCTCTATATTTCTACTTGATAAATTAACTTGGCAACAATTTGTTACAGAATGTTCTGGTTTTAGGTAATATTATTTTGAGCAAGGTGTGATGTTCTTTTGGGGTTTGAGCCTTGTGATTTTGGGGGTGCTAAAAATAACAGGGGCTGTTGTATTTTTAAAAGGTATTTAAATCACTTGCTATCAAAAAATCTCTTTGTAATTATTTAAATATGTTGCATTTATGCTGGTGCCAAAATATTTTGGTTTTCCAAAAAGCCTTTTGTTTTTTTCGGTGGGGTTTTCTAAGTTCATTTGGTTTATTAGAAAAGGAAAACCTCTTCTTCTTTGTTTCTCCCGCGTAATAGGATAGTAGGCCTCCTCCTCCCGCAGCGGCCCAGCTAGCGCAGCCCAGCCAACCCTCGTCCTCATCCGGTCGTTGCACTGTACGGCAGGGCATCGGCAGGAGACACGTTGTCGTGCTCGACGATTTGATGGCCGACGGCGTCCCTAGCCGCCTTTTAAGCTCGTCCCCCCCTGCCCTAGTTCCTCCCCTCTCTCCATTCCTCCTTCTCCCTCGCCGCGCCGCCGCCAGGTAAGGTAGATAACCTCATGCCATTTCTGCGTCCGTCGTGCTCCGGCCGAGCATCAGCTCGTGCCAGGAGGTAGCTCCTCCGGCCGTCTTCGTCCCTCTGGTGCGTGGAAAGGGCTTCCACGATGACGCCCCTTCTTCCTCGTCGTCCGAAGGAGCGTCAGGTCGTCTCCATCACCACGCCCCCGAGCTCTTCCTCCGTTGCTCCGCGTCCAGGAGCATCACTGCGCGCCGCCGTCGATAGCGTCGTCTCCGTTGCACGTCCGGCCTCGCCTTCATGTCCAGTGGACACTAGGTGAGCTCCCCATTGTCATCCGCCCTTTCTTACCGTCTGTCGCCTCGCGTTCATCGCCGCACCCGTGTCTCCGGCGAGTTCCCGCAACTCCAGTCAAAACCGTGGCTTTGATGTGTGTGTGTGTGTGTGTGTGTGTGTGTCCGGCCACTCTCGGGTCTTGCCTCCGTCGCCCCGTGCGTCGTGCATATCCCCCCTTAGTCCCTGCAGCCTAGTGGTGAGTCTCCCTCGCCGGAGTTCCCCCTGAGACCTCCCTGTCCGCCGTCGCTGTCAGTGCGTGTGTGCAAGTTCAGTTTCGACAGTTAAGTTAGTGCTAGTACTAGTGCGGTGCTGCCTCCCTCTGTTCAAAACTCCCGCCTAGCCCAACTGGTTGACGCGTGCGACTCCCACGGGGGAGATCCCGGGTTCGAAACCCCGCGGGCGCAAGTCCTTTTTTGGGGTTCTTTTATTCTATTGGTCGGATCCGGTGTGTTGTGTTCGGATCTGGTGCGCTCGTGCCCGGGTCTGGTGTGATCTGTGTGTGCCTATGTGTGTGTGTGAGAGTGTGGAGGATCTGCGGTGGCAGCAGATCCAGGGCGTGTGGGGTGTGTGTGTAGTTGTTGTGTGTGTGGGCTGAGTGTGTGTATATGTTTTGCATACACGCATCTGTGTGTAGATATAGAGTGTGTGTGTTGTGTGAGACATACTTGTACATGTGCATATTTGCACTTGTGCATATATGGGTGCACATGTATGTGTGTGTTGAGCACCACACACACACATATGTGAGTGTATACCCATGTGTGTATGTGATGCCATGTGTAGGTATGTATGTATGAGAGTGTGTGTGTGTGTTTTGTCTACCACTTGTGCATGTGTAGGGATAGTTGTGCAAGTGTGGTGTAGTGAGTGTAGGTGCATGAGTAGTGCTTGTGTAGGTGTAGGTATGTATGTATGAGAGGTGTGACACATGTGAATGAGTAGCTCCATGTGTAGGTGTTCTCTCTTTTGTGCATATGAGCATAGTTTCTCTTCTAGCTAGTTTTATCCTTAATTTTGATGCTATGCCATGATATTTTGTCCCTAGGATGCTATTTAACCACTTACAACATGTATCAATAGAGCACATGCCTTTTGGGGCCATTTTCATTAAGTTGCATAAGTGGCATAAGTCACCCTTGCCCTTAGGAGGTCAATTTCGACCTAGAGTTTCTCCCTCTTGCTCCAATCAAGTATAGGGGTGTGAGTAATGCATTTGGGGTAGAATAAACCCCGGAATGCATCTGTGAAGTCAGATTTGACTTTGGGGCAACTTCACAAAACTGCTTTTTTATGTGATGCCCTTTTGTCCATTTCATATGATTTAATCTATGTATGATTTTAAGTTCTTGCCAACATGGAAGTGGTAGTTGAAGTTGCTGGAAATGTCCCAATATTTTTGTTATTCATGATAAGCCACCAGGTCAGTGGCTACCTTGCTGTTAAGTTGCTATGATGATGTTGTTTCCTGCCAACCTGAAATATGGCTAAGTCTGGGAGAACTGCTGTTGTTGTTTTGCCATGTAGAGTGGTTTGTACCTAGTGATATGTTTGATATTTGCTCATGCTCAGTGTTAGTTATTTGTAGTAGTTATATTCATCTACTATCCTGTTAATTTTCATGTCGATAGGAGCTCTCTAGCATATTCAACCAGTCCTGTCAACTTGCTACTTTATTAACCCAGATTCCAGAAAAACTGGAATTTTCACCAAGTCCCTGAAAAACGGATTCATCATGCCAACTTGATTGCTTCTTGATTATTGATGTGTGGCTCTTTTTCTGATTGCATAGTTGGATTAGTTGATTTGTATGTTGAGAAGATTCTGTCCATATCTTGTTTGTGGCTGTAGGGTTCCTGTAGCTCTAGTTGTGATCTGTAGAAGTTGCTATGTTGCTGTTTTGTGGCAGATTTGGTGTTTTATTGTTTTGTGGTTTGTGGGAGCTATGCTCCATGGAATTGATTGATTCTTGAGTCTATTATACTTGAATTTTCATCACCTATCCAGTGGATGCCTTGGGATGCCAAGAATTAGCCCAGGTCTTGATTGTCTGTGTTTTGCCTCTGTACCTTATCGTGAGCGTATCTCGAAAACCGTAGCTCCATTTCTTGCGATCCTTATATGAATTTCTATAGATTTTGCATGATGCATCCATATTTGCCATGTTCATGCATGTCTAAATAACTTAACATGAGGTTCTGTCCAGATTCACTAATATACAAACTTTGCATGTGAAACTTGACTAGTTGTGGTTGCCATGTTAAGTTTCTTCTAAAATGAATCTTGCATCATCTTGGTTGTGCATTGCACCTTGGTTGGTTATTTATTTGCTGTTTATCTTGGGTAGACGCGAGTGTCGATACTGAGTTCGAGGACCCTGGAGAGTACCACTACGAGGATCTCGCTACTTGTTTCGTTGAAGAACCAACAGGCAAGATGATCATACCCGGATCCCGATACTAATTTTGCTTGCTAGTTTCTCGCTCTTATCGTTACAATTGCGCTACCTACCACCTGATATCAGCCCCCATGTTGCCATGACAGCCTCTAACCTCCACCTCCTAGCAAACCTTTGATTGGCTAAGTTACCGCTGCTCAGCCCCTCTTATAGCATTCTTAGTTGCAGGTACAGGTTGTTCCATGTGATAACATGGATTTGGACATCAAAATATTCTGCTATTTAATTTAATGCACATATATAGCTTGGAACTGGTGGAAGTCTTGGCCTTTTGCTAAGTGATTTGTTCCGCTATTACCTCCATTAGTTCCTTGTTATCGGTGTTATGTTTTCCATACTTTGCGCTCCTAACATGCTCGGGGTTGTTATGGGGACCCCCCTTGTTTATTCGGTTGAGATTAAAACTTGTCTGGCAAGACCCAACTTTGGTTCTACATTTGCTAATAACTTAATAAACTTGCATAGGGCTTTGCAACCCCATGGATAATTTAATCAACCCCCGGGCCAGTGCTCCTCATAAGTGTTGGTCCAAACTAGAGCGTCGTGCGGGGCCAACCCGGGGCAACTCGGGAGATTTTTATCAGGCCACCGTACGCTTCGCTTATCCGTCGTGTCCCAAGACTGAGATACGTGGCTCTTATCGGGTTCGTCGACACGTCGGGTGGTCTTGCTAGATTTGTTTTACCTTTATCGAGTGTCTTGCGTGTGGAGTCTGACTTTCTTCGGGTTTACTCGAGGTGTTGGAATTCCTTTGGAATTACCGACGATGACCACGAGATCCGTGGTCGAGGAATTCCCATGGAGTGTGGTTATTTGTGATGGACTAGTTGGAGCACCCCTGCAGGGTTAGATCTTTCGGAAAGCCGTGCCCGCGGTTATGTGGCAACTTGGATATTTGTTTAACACCCGGTTCTAGCAAACTTGAAGTAAAAATCTAACTAAAATACACCAACTGTGTGAGTAACCGTGATCGTCTCTGCTCGTGAACATGACCCGAGAGAGAACACGGTGGGGTTATGACTGATGTAAGTAAGTGTTCAGGATCTCATAGAGATTATACTAGATTCGATCGTTCTTCGTAGGCCACTCACATTTATTTCATGTTGCGTAAGATAGCCACCATAAAATGCTTAGTGCTGCTGCAAACGTAACACCACCCTTTCCAACCTAAAGCTTAAATAGTCTTGGTACCCAGGCACATGATAGCTGAGTCCTCTGTGGCTCACAGTTTACTACAACACTCCAGGTACAGGTTCAGATGAGCAGGTGCAGGATGATCTTACCCAGCTCCAGTGGGAGTATGATGAAGAAATAGGCCGTATGTACGTGACGTATCCGGATGAGTGAGGACCTGGTCATGATCTTTGGGAAAGCTTGATAGTATCATTTGCAACTTCTTTTATTGTTTGATTTCGTCCGTAGTCGGACCCTGTGTTCAACTTGATGTTATGATTCGAGTCACATTGTAAGTTAGCATGTGGCGAGTGTAAGCCAACTGGTATACTCTTCTCATTCAGTATTGTATGATGTTTTGATACTATTCTTGCTAACGACAAGATGCACATCTATCCCTTGTGAGGCCCTCGTCCCTTAAATGGATAGGCGCGCATCTTGGGCATGACAGATTCCCTGTTTTGACCCCTTATACTCTTCCCCTGGAGCTCAAAATTTTACCAGAGCCCTTAATAGTTCCCGTTTACCTCTAGTAAACTTGGCATGGCCATAACTCAATGATTGGCCTGGTAAAACTCTCCATTTACCTCTCTGGACAGCAGTTTCTCCACCCTGTCCCAGCTTCTCTTCTCAACCAAGGAACCCAAGCCGCATCCAATGCATTCTGCACTTTGTTTTACCCTCCTAGATTCCCCTAGACACTAGTGGACATGCTAGGGCACGCCCTAGGGGAAAATGGCATGCACCGGCATGCCAAAAGGGTGCTCCAGAGCGCTCTACAGTGCGCACCCACACTGTAGCTGCTGCCCAATGGATGCCCCCGACAGCCTTGGGCCTCGTCGTGCTGTCCCCCGAGGCCACCTCGGCGTGCATGAAATGGCTAGCGGTCGGCCCCCTCCTCCTTTGCCCTCTTGTGTTCAATGCAGAGCTCGCTAGTGAGCGCCCTGAGCTTCCCCTTGTGCCCCTCCTGCTTAAGCTCCTCCTCGAGCGCCCCGGACCAATATACCTCCTCTACCCGCACCCAGATACCTCATGGACATCCCCATTTCCACTCCCGTGCCCTTCATTACCTCCCATGGCCGAAACTTACCCGCTCGGCTTCGGCTACACCCGGGCCAGCCGGTCGTCCATTGCCTCAACGCGCAGCTCCAGAGGGGTTCCCTCGACTAGGGGAGATCCCCTGGCACCCCCGACCTTCATCCCCAAGGCTTCATCATGCTCCCTGGTGACGTCCGATGCGGCTGTTCGCCTCGCCAGTTGGGCCGCTCGCTTCCGGCCATCCCCACGACCCGCGCGACCACCCCGAGCGCGGCAGAGGACGGGGCACCCGCCCAGGACGCTGGCTCGACGCCTGGTGCAGCGGGTCGGCCGGAGCAATGGCGCCCGACGCCCTCCTGTGCCTCCTGTCGGGAGGAAGAAGAAGGAGGCAGGAGAGAGGAAGTGAGTTCGGTGGGGCCCACATGTAAGAGACCCAGAGGGGCGGGCCCAACCGGTAAGTGGAAGCGGCTTTCGAGGAGTTGTTTTCCCACAAGCAAAAGTGTATTCCTCCAAGTGCGCTTTCGACGTGGCCTCTTCCCCGTCCGACCAGGCCAATGGGCTGGCCCACTCGCTATTCAGCGCACTGTGCGCAAGATAGCCTTGGGTATAATCCTTTTTCTCTGTTTTATTTATTTTAGCAGATCTTGTTTAATTCCTAGTTTAATCATATGAGCTCCAAATTCGATGATTCAAATTCCTGGAGACTCCTAAAATCATTGCCTAACCAAATATGTGCATTGCACATTTTTTTCCAGAAAACTTTTGTGCATAGTTTGTATTTATATTTGAATTTGATCTATATAAGAGCATGTCTGTAAAAATCATAGAGCCTTCATATCAACTCCAAATGGAGTGTTCAAGTTCCTATGTCTGTCTAAATTCATGCCCTAATTAGGGAACATTTTTGTTGGTGCCTCTCTGCCATCCAAATAATTGAGCTATTTATTCATGTGTAACCCACTTTGAAAATCCCTAGGACATTCTTACCAACTCCAAAACCAGTAAAACCACTTCCTAAATGTTTCTAAAATCATGCCCTATAAAATGGGTGCCTTCACCCATATTTGTAAACATCTTTCCTGTAGACATCTTATCGGGACATCAATTCCTCCATTCCTCCATTCCAAAATCACCGTTGATCCAACTCTAGTTCAACCATTTTATATATTTTTATCATGACCAGAGAGGTCTAAGAAAAATATATTTCCTATTTATAGAGAACTTTTATTATCTGTTTGTTGTGTTGCTTATCGTGGTTGTTTTCGACGATAGTTGGCAAAGTAGACGAATTGCTCGGAGTGGACGAGAAGCGTGTGAAGACCTCAAAGACATTGCTAAGCCAGGCAAGCAGCCCTTTGACCATGTTAAGAAACCATTTTTATTGCATGTCATATAGCACTTTACTTTTGTTATATTTGATCATGTGGAGTAGTGACCACTTTGGTGGGTTGCTTCCGATACTTTGTCGTTGACACTTGCATCATGCATGACCCTACCACCTTATGAGGGTTATGCGGGTGGGTGTAGATAGGATGCTAGTAGGTGCTACGCAAGTGGGTTCGGGAATATGCATGGTGATGGAAACATGGTGTTTTCAAAGACCTTTTGAAAACCCCGTCGGGTGCCACCAATGCCCGAGGGGGATGATGTTGAGTTGGGTAACCACTTGAGAAAGAAGTGGCGTACCGGAGCAAGTGAGTGTGTGTGGTCTCAAAAACGGATTGGTGTAAGTTGCGACCGTTACTCCAACCTTACATGCACAACCACTCTACCCCTATATGGGAAGGGGCTCTGTTGATTACTTTGGTGGGTACTAGCAAGGAGCCCGCATTACTAGTGGAGGGAGTGGCATGGTCACTCTTGATACAGGGTCGTACCGGAATGGACGATCATGCGCTGTCTTTACAGGCACCGGGCACACTGTTGGTCCCCTCATGGATGGTACGATTTGGAGCAAGGCTCGTGTGATGTACATCGTGAGGGCTAGGTACCAATTGAGTGGACTCTTTGTTTAGTATCGCTAGGGGAAACACATTGTTTGGGTGCTTACCTCGGGTAAGTGATGTACCGCGAGTCGTGGATGACACGGAAGTTCCCCGAGTCTTGTGGGTAAAGTGTGCTACCTCTGCAGAGTGTAAAACTATTTGAATAGTCATGTCCATGGTCAAGGACAGTTGGATGACCGCTCTTGTGCTACGTCCAAATGTTTTCACAAACTAGTGTGTGTGTGTGTGTGTGTGTTGGTGGCAAATATGGTACTTGAGCTAAGTTCGATGACTTAGCATGACGATTGAACTAAGTCTGATGACTTAGCATAATGGATGAACATGAGATTTTCAACCCTGCTTATGATGATATCTGCAACATGTTCATATGGATATCTGCCAACTGTTGATGCATGCTTACCTAGCTACTTGATCATGTCATTGCACTCAAAACTAGCTTTCTACAAAACTTCCTATTAGTGCTATAGCATGCATTGTTATTGCCTTGTTCCAAACATGGGTTGCTTGCGAGTACATTCAAAGTACTCATTGGCTTGCCACTGGTTATTTTTTTGACCAGGCATGAAAGACCAGGAGATGATGAAGATTACCTTGGTGACGGGCATGCGAGCTAGGGTGCTTCCCACTCAGAATGCATGTAGGGTTAAGGCTGATGGCATGGGTTCGCGCTTTCGTTGAAGATTTCCGCTGCAATCATATGAAAACTTGGCCATAAAGGCCTTATTTGAGTAAACCGGTATGTAATGGATGTAAGTTTCTTGTTATTCAATTTCTGTGTGTGTTAGTGAGCATTGATCTCTGGGATCACTGTGCATGTACATTCGGTGATCACGACTTATGAGTCGGGGTCCCCAAGTTATGTCGATGCAAGCTTTGACACTAATCCAGATGACTCTAAGTCGCAAATCGGATACGTATTTATTCTCAATGGGGGAGCGGTAAGCTGATGCAGTTCCAAGCAGAGCGTGGTAGCCGATTCTACATGCGAAGCGGAGTACATCGCAGCCTCGGAGGCGGCGAAGGAAGGTGTCTGGATGAAGGAGTTCATGACAGATCTTGGAGTAGTGCACAGTGCACTGAATCCAATGGCTTTGTTCTATGACAACACTGGTGCCATTGCTCTGGCCATGGAACCAAGGTTTCACAAGAGGACCAGACACGTAAAGAGACGCTTCAATTCCATCCGCTATTACATCAAGGCGGAGGACATAAATATTTGCAAAGTGCACATGGATCTGAATGTTGTAGAGCCGTTGACTAAACCTCTTCCAAGGGATAAACATGATCTACACCAGAACTGTATGGGTGTTAGATTCATTACAATGTAAATCACATAGTGATGTGAGCTAGATTATTGACTCTAGTGCAAGTGGGAGACTATTGGAAATATGCCCTAAAGGCAATAATAAGTGGTTATTATTATATTTCCTTGTTCATGATAATCGTTTATTATCCATGCTATAATTGTATTGATTGGAAACACATTGCATGTGTGGATACACAGACAACACTGTGTCCCTAGTATGCCTCTAGTAGAGTACCTCGTTAATCAAAGATGGTCAAGGTTTCCTAGCTATAGACATAAGATGTCATTTGATAACAGGATCAAACATTGGGATAATGATGTGATGGACAAGACCCAAAGTTAAACATAACATATGATCGTGTCGGTTTATTGATATAGTTTTCTGCATGTCAAGTAGTTGTTCCTATTACCATGAGATCATGCAACTCACTGACACCGGAGGAGTACCTTGTGTGTATCAAACGTCACAACATAACTGGGTGACTATAAAGATGCTCTACAAGTATCTCCAAGGGTATCTATTGAGTGGGCATGGATCAAGACTAGGATTTGCTACTCCGTGTGACAGAGAGGTATCTCAGGGCCCACTGCGTAATACAACATCACAACAAGCCTTGCAAGCAATGTCACTAAAATGTTAGCCACGGGATCTTGTATTAGGGAACGAGTAAAGAGACTTGCCGGTAACGAGATTGAAGTAGGTATAGGGATACCGACGATCGTATCTCGAGCAAGTAACATACCGAAGAACAAAGGGAACAACATACGGGATTAACTGAATCCTTGGCATAGAGGTTCAACCGATAAAGATGTTTGTAGAATATATAGGAACCAATATGGGTATCTAGGTCCCTCTATTGGTTATTGACCGCACAGGTGTCTCGGTCATGTATACATAGTTCTCAAACCCGCAGGGTCTGCACACTTAGCATTCGGTTATGTTCCGGTAGTATAGAGTTATGAATGGTGGTGACCAAAGGTTGCTCGGAGTCCCGTATGAGATCCCAGACGTTGCGAGGAGCTCCGGAATGGTCTGGAGGTAAATATTGATATATAGGAAGTCCCATTTTGGTCATCGGAAAAGTTTCGGACACTTTGGTAGTGTACCGGGAGTGCCGGGAGGGTACCGAGGGACCACCGAGAGAGGCCACCTACGCCGGGAGGCCACATGGCCCTAAGGGGTGGTACACCAGCCCTTAGTGGGCTGGGGAAACCAGCACCAAGAGGCCCATGCGGCTGGAGGAGGAGAGAAGGAAAAAAAACCAAAGGTGGGTAGGATTCCAAGCGGAATCCTAATAGGAGTAGGATTGGAGGTGGACTCCTCCACCTCCTCCCCACTTAGGCCAAAGCCCTAGGGGAAACCCTAGGCGGATCCCTCCTCCCCTCCCTCCTAGATATACTAGATGAATAGATCCCCCAAGGACACAAGTGCACGTGCTAGTTCTCTATTCCCAAGTTCCTCCAACATCTAGATTCGGCGGTGCTTAGGCGAAGCCCTGTCGGAATAGTTCCACCACCACCGATTCCGCACCGTCGCGCTGTCAGAGAACACATCTACCTCTCCACTCCCTCTTGCTGGATCAAGAAGGCGGAGATCGTCATCGAGATGTACGTGTGCTGAACGCGGTGTTGGAAATATGCCCTAGAGGCAATAATAAATTGGTTATTATCATATTTCCTTGTTCACGATAATCATTTATTATCCATGCTATAATTGTGTTGATCGGAAACTCAGATACATGTGTGGATACATAGACAACACTATGTCCCTAGTATGCCCTTAATAGACTAGCTCGTTGATGAAAGATGGCTATGGTTTCCTAGTCATGGACATGAGATGTCATTCGATAACGGGATCACGTCATTTGGAGAATGATGTGATGGACAAGACCCAAAGTACAAACATAGCATATGATCGTGTCAGTTGATTGCTACTGTTTTCTGCATTTCAAGTATTTGTTCCTATGACCATGAGATCATGCAACTCACTGATACCGGAGGATTACCTTGTGTGTATCAAACGTCGCAATGTAACTGGGTGACTATAAAGGTGCTCTAGAGGTATCTCCGAGGGTGTCTGTTGGGTTGGCATGGATCGAGACTGGGATTTGTTACTCCGTGTGATGGAGAGGTATCTCAGGGCCCACTCGGTAATACAACATCACAATAATCCTTGCAGGCAATGTGACTAAGTGTTAGTCACGGGATCTTGTATTACGGAACGAGTAAAGAGACTTGCCGGTAACGAGGTTGAACTAGGTATGGAGATATCGATGATCGAATATCGGGCAAGTAACATACCGAAGAACAAAGGGAACATCATACGGGATTAACTGAATCCTCGACATAGAGGTTCAACCGATAAAGATCTTCGTATAATATGTAGAAACCAATATGAGCATCCAGGTCCCGATATTGGTTATTGACCGTAGAGGTGTCTCGGTCATGTCTACATAGTTCTTGAACCCGCAAGGTCTGCACACTTAAGGTTCGGTGATGTTTCGGTAGTATAGAGTTATGTATGGTGGTGAACGAAGGTTGTTCGGAGTCCCAGATGAGATCATGTACGTCACGAGGAGCTCCGTAATGGTCCGGAGGTAAAGATTGATATATAGGAAGTCCTCTTTTGTCACCGGAAAGGTTTCGGGCTCATCGGTAGCGTATCGGGAGTGTCGGTAGTGTACCGGGGGACCATCGGGAGAGGTATTTCGACCCAAGAGGCTACATGGGCTGTGGGAGGAGGTAAACCAGCCCCTGGTGGGCTGGCCAAATCCTCCTCTAAGGGCCCATGTGGCTGGAGTGGTTTGAGAAGGAAAAAATCCAAAGGTGGAGAGGTGGAAAGAGTTTCCAAGTGGAAAGGAGGAATCCTACTCCTAATAGGATTGGAGTAGGACTCCTCCACCTCCTATTTCGACCAAACCTTGAGGGTTTGAGGCTGCCTCCTCCCCTCCCTCCCTCCTATATATACTAGAGGATTTAGAGGAAAAAGCTAACCCTAATACCCACGTGCTACCTCTCCTCTAGATCGCAGTTTCTCCTCTAGATCGGTTTTCAACGGTGCTTAGGTGAAGCCCTGCCGGAATAGCTCCACCACCATCACTGCAGTGCCGTCACGCTACCGGAGAACTCTTCTACCTCTCCGCTCCCTCTTTCTGGATCAAGAAGGCGGAGATCGTCATCGAACTGTACGTGTGCTGAACGCGGAGGTGCCGTCCGTTCGGCGCTAGATCGGAAGGACCATGATCAAGATTGTGAGACAGATCGTGATGAGATCGCGGGACGGATCGTGATGAGTTCGCGGGAAGGATCATGATTGGAGCGTGGGACGGATCATGATGAGTTCACGGGATGGATCGTGATTGGATTGCGGGACGGATCTTGATGAGATCGCGGGACGCTCGGCGATTTGGATCGCAAAGACGTTCGACTACACCAACCGCGTTTCTTAGCACTTCCCGATTAGCGATCTACAAGGGTATGTAGATACACTCTCCCTCTTGTAGATGCTCATCACCATGGATAGATCTTGCATGTGTGTAGGAAATTTTTTGTTTCCCATGCAACGTTCCCCAATAGTGGCATCATGAGCTAGGTCTATGTGTAGATGAGATCTCGAGTAGAACACAAAGAGTTTGTGGGCGTTGATGCTTAGATTGCTTCCTCCCTTGGTCGTGTTTTGGTTCAGCGGTATTGTGGGATTAAGCGGCCCGGACCAACCTTACTCGTACGCTTACGAGAGACCGGTTACATCGACTAACGTGTAACTTCGTTGCACAAAGATGGTTGGCGGGTGTCTATTTCTCCTACTTTAGTTGGCTCGGATTCGACTAAGGCGGTCCTTGAGAAGGTTGAAAAGAACCTTATGTATCACCGTTGTGGTTTATGCGTAGGTGAGAATTGTTCTTTCTAGATACCCGTAGCAGCCATGTAAAACATGCAACAACAATTAGAGGACGTCTAACTTGTTTTTGCAGGGTATGTTGTGATGTGATATGGCCAATTACATGATGAGATATATGTGATGTATGAGATGATCATGTTTTGTATAGAATACCACGACTTGCATGTCAATGAGTACGGCAACCGGCAGGAGCCATAGGGTTGTCTTTAATTATTGTATGACCTACGTGTCAATCATTAAGCGCTATGTAATGCTTTACTTTATCGCTAAACGGTAGCAATAGTAGTAGAAGCATGGTGGGCGCGACAACCCCGATGGCGACACGCTGATGGAGATCAAGATCATGGAGATCATGGTGTCATGCTGGTGACGATGGAGATCATGCCGGTGCTTTCAAGATGGAGATCAAAAAGTACAAGTTCATGGCCATATCATGTCACTTATGATTTGCATGTGATGTTAATCCTTTATTCACCTTGTTTTGCTTAGGACGACGGTAGCATTATAAGGTGATCCCTCACTTAATTTCAAGATAAATTGTGTTCTCCCAAGTGTGCACCGTTGCGAAAGTTCGCCATGTCGAGACACCACGTGATGATCGGGTGTGATAGACTCTACGTTCATATACAACGGGTGCAAGCCAGTGTTGCACATGCAGAACACTCGGGTTAAACTTGACGAGCCTAGCATGTACAGACATGGCCTCGGAACACAAGAGACCGAAAGGTCGAACATGAGTCATATAGTAGATATGATCAACATGATGATGTTCACCATTGAAACCACCTCAACTCACGTGATGATCGGACTTGAGTTAGTGAATTTGGATCATGTGAGTTCTTCAGTAATATGATTAATTGAACTCATTATCATGAACATAGTCAGTAGTGTCTTTGCAAATTATGTTGTAGATTACTTGCTCGCGTTGTAGCTCCCTTGAATTTTTATATGTTCCTAGAGAAATAGAGTTGAAAGATGATGGTAGTAATATTGCGGACTGGGTCAGTGATCTGAGGATTGTCCTCGTTGCTGCACAGAAGGCTTATGTCCTTAATGCACCGCTCGGTGCGCCAACCCCTCTAGCGTCGTCTGTAGATGTTGTGAACATCTGACAGGCATGTTCTGATGACTACTTGATAGTTTAGTGCGTCATGCATTACGGCTTAGAATTGAGGCTCCGAAATGTTTTGAACGTCATCGAACATATGAGATGATCTAAGAGCTGAAATTAGGATCTCAGGCTCGTGCCCGTGTTGCGAGATATGAGATCTCCAACAAGATTCTTTGCCTGCAAGATGAAGGAGAATAGCTCAATCGTTGAGCATGTGCTCAGATTGTCTGGGTGCTACAATCGCTTGAATCGAGTGGGAGTTGATCTTCCAGATAAGATAGTAATTGATATAGTTCTCCAAGTCACTGTCACTAAGCTACTAGAACTTGGTGATGAACTATAAAACGCCAGGGATAGAAATAATGATCCATGAGATGTTCGCGATGTTTGACACCACGAAGGTAGAAATTAAGAAGGAGCATCAAGTGTTGATGGTTAGTCAAACCACTAGTTTTGAGAAGGGCAGGAGCAAGGAGGGAAACTTCATGGATAGCAAGTCAATTGCTGCTCCAGTGAAGCAACCCAAAGTTGAACCCAAACCCGAGACTAAGTGCTTCGATTATGAGGAGAGCGGTCTCTAAAGGGGAACAACCCTAGATACTTGGTAGATAAGAAGGCTGGCAACATCGACAGAAGTGTATTTGATATACGTGTTATTGATGTGTACCTTGCTAGTACTCCTAGTAGCACCTGGGTATTGGATACCGGTTCGGTTGCTAAATGTTAGTAACTCGAAATAAAAGCTACGGAATAAACGGAGAACTAGCTAAGGGTGAGGTGACGATGTGTGTTGGAAATGTTTCCAAGGTTGATGTGATCAACATCGCACGCTCTCTCTACCTTCGGGATTAGTGACGAACCTAAATAAATGTTATTTGGTGTTTTGCGTTGAGAATGAACGTGATTAGATCGTGTTTATTGCAACACGGTTATTCATTTAAGTTAGAGAATAATGGTTATTCTGTTTACATGAATAATAACTTCAATGGTCATGCACCCAGTGAGAATGGTTTGTTGAATCTTGATCGTAGTAATACACATGTTCATAACATTGATGCCAAAAGATACAAAGTTAATAATAATAGTACCACATACTTGTGGCACTACCGCTAAATGTCATATTGGTATAAAACGCATGAAGAAACTCCATGCTGATGGATCTTTGGCCTCATTCGATTTCGAATCAGCTGAGACATGCGAACCTTGCCTCTTGGTCAAGATGACTAAGGACCCCGTTTTCTGGTTTGATGGAGCGGGCAAGTGATTTATTGGAAATGATACATGTTGATGTATGCAATCCAATGTGTCTTATAGCGTGCGGTCGATATCGTTATTTTCTTACCTTCACTGATGATTTGAGTAGATATAGTGTATATTTACTTAATGAAACACAAGTCTGGATCATTTGAAAGGTTCAAGCAAATTCAGAGTGAAGTTTAAGATCATCGTGACAAGAAGAAATGTCTGCGATATGATCGTGGAGGTGAATATCTGAGTTACGAGTTTGGCATACAACTTTAGACAATGTGAAAGTTGTTTCACAACACACGCCACCTGGAACACCATAGCGTGATGTTGTGTCTGAACGTCATAGTCGTGCTCTATTGGATATGGTGTGTGCTATGATGTCTCTTATCATTTTGCTACTATAATTTTGGGGTTATGCATTAAATACAACTACATTCACTTTAAATAGGGCACCATCTAAATCCGTTGAGATGACACCGTGTGAATTATGGTTTGATAGAAACCTAAACTGTCATTTCTTAATGTTTGGGGTTGCGACGCATGTGTGGAAAAATGTTTTCACCTAATGATCTCGAACCCAAAGCGGACAAATGCATCTTCATAGATTACCCTAAGAACAGTTGGGTGAACCTTCTATCTCAGATCCAAGCATAAAGTGTTTGTTGCTAAAACGGGTCCTTTCCCGAGAAAAAGTTTCTCTCGGAAAAATTGAGTGGGAGGAAGATAGAACTTGATGAGGTTGTTGAACCTTTGTTTTAACCAGAGAGTAGCGCAGCACAGAAAGATGTTTCTGTGGAACCTACATCAGTTGAAGAGGAAGTAAATGATGATGATCATGAAGCTTCGGATCAAGTTACTATCGAACCTCGTAGGTCGAAAAGGATGTGTACTGCTCCTGCGCAGTATGACAACCATGTCTTGGAGGTCATGCTATTGGACAGCGATGAACCTACAAGTTGTGGAGAAGCGATGATGGGCCTGAATTCCGACAAATGGTTAGAGGCCATGAAATCCGAGAAAGGATCCATGTACGAAAACCAAGTATAGACTTTGGTAGACTTGCTCGTTGGACGGCAGGTCGTTGAGTACAAATGGACCTTTAAGATGAAGACAAACGCTGATGGTGAATGTCACCATTTATAAAGCTCGACTTGTCGCAAAGAAGTTTCCGCCAAGTTCAAGGAGTTGACTGCGATGAGACTTTCTCACTCAGAGCGATGCTAAAGTCTGTTGGAATTATGTTAGCAGTTGCTGCATTTTTCAATTATGAAATCTGGCAGATGGATGCCAAAAAATCGTTTCCTTCCTTAAGGAAAGGTTGTATGAGATACAACTAGAAGGTTTTGTCAGTCCTAAGGATGCTAAAAGGTGAGCAAGCTTCAGTGATCCTTCTATGGATTGAAGCAAGCATCTCGGAGTTGGAATATACACTTTGATGAGGTGATCAAAGTTTTTGAGTCTATACAAAGTTTATGAGAAACTTGTATTTACAATAAAGTGAGTGGGAGCACTATAGAGTTTCTGATAAGCATATGTGGTTGACATATTGTTGATCGGAAATGATGTAGAATTTTTGGAAAGCATAAAGGGTTGTTTGAAAGGATTTTTTCAAAGGAAGACCTGGATAAAGCTACCTAATTGTTGAGCATCAAGATCTATAGAGATAGATCAAGATGCTTGATGAGACTTTGAATGAGTACATACCTTGACAAGATTTTGAAAGAGTTCAAAATGGATTAGTCAAAGAGAAGTGTTCTCACCTACTTTGTAAGGTGTGAAGTTGAGTGAGACTCAAAGCTCGACCACGGCAGAAGAAAGAGAAAGGACGAATGTCGTCCCCTATGCCTTAGCCATAGGCTCTGTATAGTATGTCATGCTATGTACCGCACCTGTGTGTGCCTTGCCATGAGTCCGTCAAGGGGTACAAGACTGATCCAGGAGTGGATCACTGGGCAGCGGTCAAGATCATCCTTAGTAACTAAAAGACTTAGGAAATGTTTCTCGATTATGGAGGTAAGAAAGAGTTCGTCATAAAGAGTTATGTCGATGCAAGCTTTGACACCAATCTGAATGACTCTTAGTAGCAATCCGGATACGTATAGTAGAGCGGCCATTTGGAATAGCTCCAAGTGGAGTGTGGTAGCAGTGTTCATAGTTTGACATAGAGATTTGCAAAGTACACACGGATCTAAATGTCGCAGACCCGTTGACTATAAGACCTCTATCACATTCAAAGCATGATCGATCCCCAGAACTCATTGGGTGTTAGATTCATAACAATGCGAATCACATGGTGATGTGAACTAGATTATTGACTCTAGTGCAAGTGGGAGACTATTGGAAAAATGCCCTAGAGGCAATAACAAATTGGTTATTATCATATTTCCTTGTTCATGATAATCGTTTATTATCCATGCTATAATTGTGCTGATCGGAAACTCAGATACATGTGTCGATACATAAACAACACTATGTCCCTAGTATGCCTCTAATAGACTAGCTAGTTGATCAAAGATGGCTATGGTTTCCTAGTCATGGACATGAGATGTCATTTGATAACGGGATCACGTCATTAGGAGAATGATGTGATGGACAAGACCCAAACTACAAACATAGCATATGATCGTGTCAGTTTATTGCTACTGTTTTCTGAATGTCAAGTATATGTTTCTATGACCATGAGATCATGCAACTCACGGACACCGGAAGAGTGCCTTGTGTGCATCAAACATCGCAACGTAACTGATTGACTATAAAGGTGCTCTACAGGTATCTCCGAGGGTGTCTTTTGGGTTGGCATGGATCAAGACTGGGATTTGTTACTCCGTGTGACGGAGAGGTATCTCACGGCCCACTCGGTAATACAACATCACAATAAGCCTTACAAGCAATCTGACTAAGTGTTAGTCATGGGATCTTGTATTACGAAACGAGTAAAGATACTTGCCGGTAACGAGGTTGAACTAGGTATGGAGATACCGACGATCGAACCTTGGGCAAGTAACATACCAAAGAACAAAGGGAACATCATACGGGATTAACTGAATCCTTGACATAGAGGTTCGACCGATGAAGATCTTCGTATAATATGTCGGAACCAATATGGGCATCCAGGTCCCACTATTGGTTATTGACCGTAGAGGTGTCTCGATCATGTCTACATAGTTCTCGAACCCGTAGGGTCTGCACACTTAAGGTTCGGTGACGTTTCGGTAGTATAGAGTTATGTATGGTGGTGACCGAAGGTTGTTCGGAGTCTCGGATGAGATCCCGGACATCACGAAGAGCTCTGGAATGGTCCGGAGGTAAAGATTGATATATAGGAAGTCCTGTTTTGGTCGCCGAAAAGGTTTCGGGCTCATCAGTAGCGTACCAGGAGTGTCGGTAGTGTACCGGGGGACCATCGGAAGAGGTATTTCGACCCAAGAGGCTACGTGGTCTGTGGGAGGAGGTAAACCAGCCCCTGGTGGGCTAGTCGAAGCCTCCTCTAAGGTCCCATGCGGCTGGAGTGGTTTGAGAAGGAAAAAATCCAAAGGTGGAGAGGTGGAAAGAGTTTCCAAGTGGAAAGGAGGAATCCTACTCCTAATAGGATTGGAGTAGGACTCCTCCACCTCCAATATCAACCAAACCTTGATGGTTTGAGGCTGCCTCCTCCCCTCCCTCCCTCCTATATATACTAGAGGATTTAGAGGAAAAGGCTAACCCTAATAGCCACGTGCTACCTCTCCTCTAGATCGCAGTTTCTCCTCCTGATCGGTTTTCAGCGGTGCTTAGGCAAAGCCTTGCCGGAATAGCTCCACCACCATTGCCGCAGCGCCGTCGCTCTGCCGGAGAACTATTCTACCTCTCTGTTCCCTCTTGCTGGATCAAGAAGGCGGAGATCGTCATCGAGTTGTACGTGTGTTGAACGCGGAGGTGCCGTCCGTTCGGCGCTAGATCGGAAGGACCGTGATCAAGATTGCGAGACGGATCGTGATGAGATCGCGGGACGGATCGTGATGAGTTCACGAGACGGATCATGATTGGATCGCGGGACGGTTCGTCATGAGATCGCGGGACGCTCGGCGATTTCGATCGCGAAGACGTTCGACTACACCAACCGCGTTTCTTAATGCTTCCCGCTTAGCGATCTACAAGGGTATGTAGATCCACTCTCCCTCTCGTAGATGTTCATCACCATGGATAGATCTTGTGTGTGCGTAGGAAATTTTTTGTTTCCCATGCAACGTTCCCCAACACACGGAGGTGCCGCCCGTTCGGCACTAGATCGGGATGGATCATGATTGGATCGCAGGACGCTCAACGATTTGGATCGCAAAGACGTTCAACTACATCAACCGCGTTTTTTAACGCTTCCCGCTTAGTGATCTACAAGGGTATGTAGATCCACTCTCCCTCTCGTAGATGCTCATCACCATGGCGTAGGAAATTTTTTGTTTCCCATGCAACATTCTCCAACAACAACCGCTCTGGAGGTTCTAAACAAACATCTTTGACTAACTAGGGTCTTATAATGTCTATCTTGGGATCATGTACGAAGGATCAAAGTGGAAGAGCTCAGAGGCTCTGGCTAGTTGGAAACATAGAAATGGTGGGAAAAATTAAAGACTTTTTCAAGGCTCTGGAGCTTGATCTTTAATCACGTGAGAAACAAACCCATCTTGCCAACTTTGATCCCATTTTAATAGCATCTTCATATATATGGACTCAATGTGATTTTGGATCACTAAAATGAGAAGGCTAAGCCCGTGTCTTGGCCAACATTTGTCGTTGAAGAAAATGAGGATTGCCACTCATTTCCATTGTTGCACTTTCTGAGAGCTAATCTTAAATGGACTTGGTAATCATTTGTTCCTTGAGATTTGTTCACATTAATTACCAACCCACGTAGGGGATTTATTTCACCCGCATTTTTTTACTATATATAAATAACCGCAGAGAGATACCCGATAGGTAGATCATTGAGCTTTTCCTGACGCATGCACTAACAACAACAACGACGCCAACTAGAGTTTCCATTCAAGTCATCTGTGGAGTGATGTGGGAGATATCAGTATGGTAAGTAATAGGTAGTAGTTGTACATGGACCATTGGAACCTCTTGAACATGTCATAAGACATGAAATGTGTTACATGTCTACAAAGTATATATCTCAATGTTCGGATAAATGCACAAACAAGCGGGAGGGTGTCAAAACCCACAGACACTTGCAACCGAACTTTGACCATTTAGGATTCACATCCCAAGTGTCACATAACACATCCCCCACCTACCACATCCTTCATTGCCACCGAAT
This sequence comes from Hordeum marinum, assembly GCA_022496015.1. Taxonomy (NCBI): domain Eukaryota; kingdom Viridiplantae; phylum Streptophyta; class Magnoliopsida; order Poales; family Poaceae; genus Hordeum; species Hordeum marinum. The sequence goes on along the minus strand of CM039673.1, from coordinate 365,443,712 downwards.
TGTTTCTTCTTGTTATATACATATCATGATATCACAAATTAGTGAAGCAGGTAATAGTTGTGCATGGAACATGAAAACTTCTTCAATGCGCCAGGATATGAATGTGTCGTGATGTCTACAAAGGTCATATCCCAATGTTCAGATATATGCGCAGACAATGAGGAGCGTTAACACCCGTCGACACTTGACAGAGAATAACTTTTGACCCTTTAGACTTTAACATCACAAGTGTCATATACCACACCCCTACCTACCACATATTTTGTTGTTCCCATTTTGTTTCTTCTTGCTCTATAAGTATCATCGTATTGCATATTGTCATAGACTTAAATAGATCATATCCTAGTTGTGTATGGAACATTGGAACTTCTTCAATGCATCATTAGAGAGGAATGTGTACAAAGCTCATATCCCAATGTTAGGATATATATGCGGACAAGGGGGGAGCGTCATGGCCCACCGACGCTTGCTAGAAGAGCTTTGACCCTTTGGGCTTCATCACCACAAGCGTCATGTACGCATCACCCGACTACCACATCGTTTATTGCCCCTAATTTGTTTCTTCTTGATATGTACATATCATCGTCTCACAAATTGGCCTAGTTTTAATAAATGAAAGCCTAGTTATGCGTGGAACGTTGGTACTTCTTCAATGCATCATGAAAGATGAATGTGCCACGACGTCTACAAAGCTTGTAGCCTACCGTTAGGATATATGCGGGCACGACAAAAGGGGGAGCGTCAGCACTTACAGGCACTTGCGAGAAGAAGTTTGACCCTTTAGACTTTAGCATGCATCACAAGTGTCGTATAACAAATCTCCCACGTATCATCATTCACTGCTCCCGATTTATTTCTTCTTACTATATATGTAAGTACCGTCGTATTGCAAATCGCAAGACACTCAACACAGTTCAGAGAGAACTAGCAGGAATAACAAGGAAGAACAAGGTCAATGGAGCCCATTCCTCTCATGACTCCCTACCAAATGGGCCCATTTGACCTTTCCCACAGGTAAGCAATAACAAACTATCTAAACATCAATTAACATTTGAAAGTACTTCCTCCGTAAAGAAATGTAAGAGCGTTTAGATCACTAAAATAATGGTTTGAACACTCTTATATTTCTTTATAAAGGAAGTAGCGGGAAACATCATGAAACCTGATGTCCCTAATTTCACTTTCTTCATTCAGGGTCGTGTTGGCGCCGATGACGAGGTCGAGATCGTACGGCAACCTCCCGCAGCCGCACGCCGTGAAGTACTACGCGCAGAGGGCCACAGAGGGCGGGCTCCTCATCTCGGAGGCCACGGGCGTGTCGGCCGACGCTCACGGTATGAGCGCCATCCCGCACACCCCGGGGATCTGGACCAAGGAGCAGGTCCAGGCATGGAAGCCCGTCGTGGACGCCGTGCACGCCAAGGGCGCCACTTTCTTCTGCCAGATTTGGCACGTCGGGCGAGCATCCGACATGCGTAAGATTTCTGTTTTTCACAATTATTCACTGCCCATTACACTGTAACAGCTGCTGTCAGTTAAATAATTTAGCATTACACTGTAACAGCTGCTGTCAGTTAAATAATTTAGCATTACACTGTAACAGCTCCTGTCAGTTAAATAATTTAGCATGTTCTCAGTTCTGAACTTCTGTCTGTGTTGGCCGATCAGAGCAACAACCCATCTCCAGCACAGATAAGCCGATAGAGAGGAACCCAGAGAACTACTCCATGGATTTCTCCACCCCGAGGAGCCTAACCGAGGAAGAGATTCCTGCTGTCATCGACCAGTTCAGACTTGCTGCTCGAAATGCTCTTGAAGCCGGTAAGTTCTTCGTTACCTGATCCAATTCACGAATGATTTGTACCCCTGCGCGCTTGAGATCGAGTTCCTAATGCCGCATGCGTGCGTGCAGGGTTCGACGGGGTGGAGCTGCACGCCGCGAACGGCTACCTCCTGGACCAGTTCATGAAAGACGGCGTCAACGACCGCGCCGACGGTTACGGGGGCAGCCTTGAGAACCGCTGCCGCCTCGCCCTCGAGACGGTGGACGCCCTGGTGGACCAGATCGGGCCCTACAACGTCGGCGTGCGGCTCTCGCCCTACTCCGGCTGCCTTGGCTGCCGCGACTCGGACCCGGACGAGCTCGCCGTGTACATGGCCCGGGAGCTGAACCGCCGAGACGTCCTGTACCTCAACGTGGTGGAGCCCGAGATGGCGTCCGAGGACGACGGCGGGGCACTTGGGGTGGTCCCGCACAGGCTGCAGGCGATGAGGGACACCTTCGACGGGACGCTCATGGTCGGCGGAGGGTACGGCCGGGAGGAGGGGAACTCGGCCATCGCCGAAGAGTACGCCGACCTGGTCGCCTACGGCCGCCTGTTCCTCGCGAACCCCGACCTGCCGGAGAGGTTCCGGCGGAAAGCGTCGCTGAACAAGTACGACCGGGCGACGTTCTACACCGACGATCCGGTCGTTGGGTACACAGACTACCCGTTTCTTGAGGATGGCGGCCAGACGGTCTCCATGGACGAGGGGAATGGCGTGATGTAGCAAAGATGCATGCATGCATAATAATAATACCGAATGAACTATGTTGCCCTTCCAGCAGTGTGGCTTCTTTTACTTTTGGAACCGTAGTATCCAGAGAACAATTACTGTACTCAATAAAAACAACAGCAGTTGGATGCTTTTTGATGAGTAGACTCGTTTCCTTTTACTGCCGTCGTGTCTTTTCTGCTTACATTTTTTTTGTAGGCTGACTTTTCTGCATAGAGCATCTCCAGCAGCGGCTACCAAGAGGCCCCAGGTCAACTTTTACCGTCGGCGAACGAAAATCGGTCCAATCGCGTCCCTAGAAGCCCATTTTTCGCCGTTTCGGACCGAATTTTGCACCGGCGTACCTAGCCCGAACCCGGCACGCTGGGAGCACCTGGGCGCGCCGGGTGAAACATTTTTGGCGCGAAAAGGAGTGGGTCCGCTGAGTCAGCGACCGCGCGGCGTCGTCGTCTTCATCGCCTCGGTTTCCCGCGGGGAATCAATGCAAGGCTGCAAGGCTGCCGTCGGTCAGCCGGTCAGTACGGGTGACGCCGTCAATACGGGCGACGCGCGTCCACACCGCGCCTCTCCATGCGCCCTATAAAAGCCGACCCCCTTGTCGGTGCCCTGCCACACCTTCACCTGCTCCAAACCCTCCGCCGACGCCCTTCTCTCTCCCGCGGCGATCTACTCTCCCCTTTCTCCCCACCCCCGATGGCGGAGCGCTACCCAGGCGACGGCGCGGCCCACGACGGTTTTGGCCGCCAGAGCCTCCACGAGGATGAGGCCTGCCTCTTGTACGAGGCGGAGTACCCGACGCCGCCAGACATGCGGGCGTCAGGCGCCTGGAGGCTTAACGCTGGCGACGTCCCCGTGCCGCCGGTGCCCACCGGAGCCGAGCGGCGGGCCGAGATCGCCCGGATCCGGTCTTCCCTCTCCGAGGAAGTGCGCCGACATCCTAGGTACGCCCCGGACATCACGAACCTCTGGACGGCGTACTTCGAGCATCGTCGTGAGGAGCAGCTCGCCTCCACAAACGGCAGCCCTATGTGCGGCCGCTTCAACAACAAGGGGCGTCGCCTTTGGTGGGGCGTTCCTGGGCGCACGCTCGATGCCGTCCTCGAGCACATCGAGGGCGGCAACGTGCCGCACCTCGAGTACCCAACGAAGCCGACCTCCATCTCCCGCTGACGCGGCTCGTCGTGGATCCCACGACGCATGAAGATGTCGTCCTCCTCCTCGTCCCACTCCTCCCACTCCTCTGGTGCAACGTGCACGCCTCCCGTCGCCGTCAAGGCCGAGCCCGACTCGACCCCACTCCAGCGTAGTGCTCGCAGTGTCGGGGTATCACCATCAACGAGGGCCGTCGGCACGAGCCCTCACCTCCCCGCGGCCACCTCCGCCTTGTCAGGCCGAAGGTGGTGAAGCAGGAGCACCTCGACATGGCCGTCGCCGACAAGACGGCCATGAAGTGGGCGCGCAACGACTACGTCCGCGAGGAAATGGAGCGGCAGCGCCAGGCCCTCGAGGAGATCAAGGCTCGCCACCGTGCTCGCCGCGAGGAGGAGCTCACCGGCCTGATCATCCTCGACGATGACAGCGACGGTGAGGCGGCAGGGCCCTCCAACCCTGACCTGCACCGTTTCGGCGACGCAGGGCAGGGCTGCAGCAGGGACGGCGGTGACGGCGCGCAGGACGGCGACGGCGACGACGACGACGACGATGACTACACCAATTTCTACAAGCTCCTCGGCATGTAGAATGCGGCGGCGGACAACGGGACGGCGCGACGGACGACGACGTAGTCAACGTAGTTTTTTTTCTTTATTTTTGTAATATATTTTTAAATAAAAATTAAAATTTAGGTCAATTTTGGGATGGCTATATGACCTTAAATGGGCCAAAAGCGATGGTTGGGGGTCGCTCGTGGGCGGCGACTGGGAAGCCGAGCCCACCCAGACCGATTTTAGCGTTGGCTTCGCCCCAGGCAGCGCTAAAATCGCCCCCTGGGGGGGCAACGGCTGGAGATGCTCTTAGCAGATTTGCACAAAAGGGAACCATTTAGGAGGACATTAAGGGAACGGCTTGATTCTGTAGAATCATCAAAATCAGAGCACAATCGGCATTGTAACTGAAAAGCGGCGTCGGAGGTCGATTCTCGCGATTCTGGACATCCCACAAAAGAAAATGTTTGGGTTTTCAGGTTATACCCATATTTCAACTAGAAATTACGGGCAAAATTGTTGGAAATATGCCCTAGAGGCAATAAATAAAGTGTTTATTATTATATTTTCTTGTTCATGATATTTTTTTATTATCCATGCTATAATTATATTGATTGGAAACACATTGCATGTGTGGATGAATAGACAACACTTTGTCCCTAGTATGCCTCTCGTGAACTAGCTCGTTGATCAAAGATGGTCAAGGTTTCCTAGCCATTGACATGTGATGTCATTTGATAACGGGATCACATCATTAGGAGAATGATGGGATGGACGAGACCCAAACTATAAACGTAGCATATGATCGTGTCAGTTTATTGCTACAGTTTTCTGCATGTCAAGTATCTGTTCCTATGACCATGAGATCATGCAACTCACGGACACCGAAGGAATGCCTTGTGTGTATCAAACGTCACAACGTAACTAGGTGACTATAAAGGTACTCTACAGGTATCTCCGAGGGTGTCTGTTGAGTTGGCATGGACCAACACTAGGATTTGTTACACCGTGTGACGGAGAGGTATCTCAGGGCCCACTCGGTAATAAAACATCACAATAAGCCTTGCAAGCAATGTGACTAAGTGTTAGTCATGGGATCTTGTATTACGGATGAGTAAAGAGACTTGCCGGTAACGAGGTTGAACTAGGTATGGAGATACCGACGATCGAATCTCGGGCAAGTAACATACCGAAGAACAAAGGGAACATCATACGGGATTAACTGAATCCTTGACACAGAGGTTCGACCGATAAAGATCTTCGTAGAATATGTAGGAACCAATATGGGCATCCAGGTCCCGCTATTGGTTATTGACCGTAGAGGTATCTCGGTCATGTCTACATAGTTCTCAAACCCGCAGGGTCTGCACACTTAAGGTTTGGTGACGTTTCGGTAGTATAGAGTTATATATGGTGGTGACCGAAGGTTGTTCGGAGTCCCGGATGAGATCCCAGGCATCACGAGGAGCTCCAGAATGGTCCGGAGGTAAAGATTGATATATAGCAAGTCCTGTTTTGGTCGCCGGAAAGGTTTTGGGCTCATCGGTAGTGTACAGGGAGTGCCGGGAGGGTACCGGGTGACCATCGGGAGGTGTATTTCGACCCAATAGGCTACATGGGCTGTGAGAGGATAAATACCAGCCCTTAGTGGGCTGGCCAAAGTCCCACACAAGGCACATGTGACTAGGAAGAAATTCCAAAGTGGAAAAGGTGGAAAAAAGGCAAAAAGGTGGAAATAAGGAAGGAGTCCTAATCCTACGAGGAGTGGAGGAGGAGGACTCCTCCTCTCTGCTTCGGACAAACCAAAGAGGGGCTGGCCCTTGCGCCAAGCCTCCTCCTCCTATCCTCCTATATATACTAGAGGTTTTAGGGTTTTTGCACTAGATTTTCAGCCACGTGCAACCCTACCCTCTAGTCTGTAGTTTCTCCTCTAGATTGGTTTCAACTGTGCTTAGGCAAAGCCCTGCTGAGATTACTCCACCACCATTGCCGCAGCATCGTCACGCTGCCGAAGAACTCGTCTACCTCTCCGCTCCCTCTTGTTGGATCAAGAAGGCGGAGATCGTCATCAAGCCGTACGTGTGCTGAACGCGGAGGTGCCGTCCGTTCGGTGCTAGATCGGGACGGATCATGATTGGATCGCGGGACGCTTGGCGATATGGATCGCGAAGACGTTCGACCACATCAATCGTGTTTCTTAATGCTTCCCACTTAGCGATCTACAAGGGTACGTAGACTCTCCCTCTCGTAGATGCTCATCACCACAGATAGATCTTGCATGTGCGTAGGAAAATTTTTGTTTCCCATGCAACGTTCCCCAACGGTAGTATCAGAGCTAGGGCTATGTGTAGATGAGATCTCGAATAGAACACAAAGAGTTTGTGGGCATTGATGCTTAGATTGCTTCCTCCCTTGGTCGTGTTTTGGTTCAGCGGTATTGTGGGATGAAGCGGCCTGGACCAACCTTACTCGTACGCTTACGAGAGACCGGTTCCATCGACTGACGTGTAACTTCGTTGCACAAAGATGGCTGGCGGGTGAATGTTTCTCCTACTTTAGTTGGATCGGATTCGACTAAGGTGGTCCTTGAGAAGGTTGAAAAGCAACTTATGTATCACCGTTGTGGTTTATGTGTAGGTAAGAATTGTTCTTGCTAGATACCCATAGCAGCCACGTAAAACATGCAACAACATTTAGAGGACGTCTAACTTGTTTTTATAGGGTATGTTGTGATGTGATATGGCCAATTACATGATGAGATATATGTGATGTATGAGATTATCATATGTTGTATAGAATATCACGACTTGCATGTCGATGAGTACGGCAACCGGCAGGAGCCATAGGGTTGTCTTTAATTATTGTATGACCTGCATGTCAATCATTAAGCGCTATGTAATGCTTTACTTTATCGCTAAACGGTAGCAATAGTAGTAGAAGCATGGTGGGAGCGACAACCCCGATGGCGACACGTTGATGGAGATCAAGATGATGGAGATCATGGTGTTGTGCCGGTGACGATGGAGATCATGCCGGTGCTTTCAAGATGGAGATCAAAAGCACAAGTTCATGGCCATATCATGTCACTTATGATTTGCATGTGATGTTAATCCTTTTATGAACCTTGTTTTGCTTAGGACGACGGTAGCACTATAAGGTGATCCCTCACTTAAATTTCAAGATGAATTGTGTTCTCCCCGAGTGTGCACCGTTGTGAAAGTTCGTTGTGTCAAGACACCACGTGATGATCGGGTGTGATAGACTCTACGTTCACATACAACGGGTGCAAGCCAGTGTTGCACATGCAGAACACTCGGGTTAAACTTGACGAGCCTAGCATGTATAGACATGGCCTCGGAACAAAAGAGACCAAAAAGTCAAACATGAGTCATATAGTAGACCGAAGGTTGTTCGGAGTCCCAGATGAGATCACGGACGTCACGAGGAGCTCCGGAATGGTCCGGAGGTAAAGATTGATATATAGGAAGTCCTATTTTGGTCGCCGAAAAGGTTCCGGACTCATCGGTAGTGTATGAGGAGTGCCGGGAGGGTACCGGGTGACCATCGGGAGGTGTATTTCGACCCAAGAGGCTGCATGGGCTATGGGAGGATAAATACCAGCCCTTAGTGGGTTGGAAAAAGTCCCACACAAGGCCCATGCGGTTGGGAAGAAATTCCAAAGTGGAAAAGGTGGAAAAAAGGCAAAAAGGTGGAAATAAGGAAGGAGTCCTAATCCTACTAGGAGTGGAGGAGGAGGACTCCTCCTCTCCACTTCGGCCGAGCCAAAGAGGGGCTGGACCTTGCGCCAAGCCTACTCCTCCTCTCTTCCTATATATACTAGAGGTTTTAGGGGGTTTGCACTAGATTTTCAGCCACGTGCAACCCTACCCTCTAGTCCATAGTTTCTTCTCTAGATCGGTTTTAGCTGTGCTTAGGCGAAGCCCTGCTGAGATTACTCCACCACCATCGCCGTAGCGCCATCACGCTGCCAGAGAATTTGTCTACCTCTCCATTCCCTCTTGCTGGATCAAGAAGGCGAAGATCGTCATCAAGCCGTACGTGTGCTGAACGCGGAGGTGTCGTCCGTTTGGTGCTAGATCGGGACGGATCGTGATTGGATCGCGGGATGCTTCGCGATTTGGATCGCGAAGACATTAGACTACATCAACCAGTTTTCGTAACGCTTCCCGCTTAGCGATCTACAAGGATACGTAGATCCACTCTCCCTCTCGTAGATGCTCATCACCATGGATAGATCTTGCGTATGCGTAGGAAATTTTTTGTTTTCCATGCAACGTTCCCCAACAAAAATACCCTTCCACAGCCCGACCGAGCCCGTCTAGAAAGCGCCTCGCTCGCTCGATCCCCTGCCCTCCTCACTCGATTCCCCACCCTGCACCCCATTCCTCGCCCCAATGCGCTAAGGTTTCTTGACCCGCCGCCCCTCCTCCCTCGACGAACGACGGCCAGGCCAGAGCCGACGAGCGCGGCCCCGACGCACTCATCTGGCCAGTGCTTCTCCTCCTTCGACCCGCCGCCTCCTCCGACCTTGATGTCCTCCGCCTCCTCCATCTCGCCAGCTCCGACAGCCCTTCTTGCCTTCTCTGACATCCGCCTCCTCTGCCCGTCGGCTCCAACCGCCCTCCCGGCCTCCTCCTTCCTCTGCCGCCTCGACGAGCCCATCCATCCGGCTGTTGTTGTCTCCTGTCCGTTGCGTAGGTGAGCCTCTCTTTTATTCTTCTCTGTACATGGACGAGTGGATGGATATATAGATGCAGCTCTTCTTTGTACATGGAACAATGAATTGGTAGATGGATCTAGATTATTGGCGGGAGTGACGAATGGATGATGTTATTTTATTTGTTAGATTATTCTCTGTACATGGAACCAAAGTTCTTCTTTGTACTGTGTACGTAGATTATTATGCTACTTGTGAATGGTTCTGTTTTGCTAAAGCTATGGCCTGATGAATAAACATTGTAAATGGAGAAAGAAAAGAAAATCAAGGCACCTAAAGCAAACTGGGAAAGTGCGGCCCATACTATTTATATGGATGCATGTGTAGAAGAGATGCGAGCTAGTAACTGTGGCGGCACCAGTTTGACTGGCTTAGGAAAAGCTAATCTGGTTAGAAAGTTCAATGGACGCTCTGGTAGAAATTATTCTTCTGACCAATTGAAAAATAGATGGGATATATGTATAGCAGACTACAGTGTGTGGAAGACATTGACTCAAAAAGCATCTGGCATTGGTAGAGATGAATATACGAAAATCATTGCAGCTTCGGATGAGTGGTGGGCATTGGAGATAAAGGTATGTTGTTGTCATATAAGTTTTTCAAATAATGTGTGATACTCTTGTTTCATTATTTAACAATGAGTTCTGGTATTTGATTGCAGTCAAATTCGGTGACTGCCAAGTTCCGGTATGCTCCACTACCATAGGAGGAAAAAATGAGAGAGGTGTTTGATGCTTGTTGTGTCACAAATGAGCATGCTAGGGTGCCAATTCCCACATATCAGAGTGGTTCATCTCGCTTCAATATGGATGATGATTCAGGTTGTGAAAGCCATGATGTCGAAGCTACACCTCGCCCAAAGCGTGCCAAGAGTGGGAAGAAGATGCCATGTTCTTATTCGCCAAGTCCTAAGATGAATGAGAAGTGGTCAAATGAAACTATTAGAACTGATGCACTTGTGCGTATGGTTGACCTCTTTGGTGCAAGGGAAAGAGAAAGGGAAACCCTGGAGAGGATACAACAAGAAAGGAGATTGGAGACATGACGGACATGATGATTGCGGATGATGCTAAACCTGGGAGTGATGTGCATTTCTATGCTTCCCATCTTATGCCGGAAAAGAAATATCATGGTATTTTCGTAACCTTCAAGGATCATGAACCTAGTGCAAGGATTCAATGGATAGAGAGGACATGGGAGCTCAACAAAAATAAGTAGAACCTTTAATGTTGGGAACCTATATGTCTCCTTTGCTTCCAACAATTTGCTTCCAGCTTGTAGTGTTGTGAACCTATATGTATCATTTGTCCAAACCATAATTATTGTAATGTTCACTTGTCCAGACCATAAGTATTTCTTTTGAAATTGTGTTGTATCATGTCAAATTACTGTTGATATTTTTCTATGTTGTTGATCAACTCTCATGTGTATGTTTATGTGGCAAATGGGCACTTCAGATAAATTGAACACTTCAGATGAGTCAGATGAGGAATGGAATTTGGCCATGTTTGCATGTGTTACGGAAATCAAGTCGCCAAGTCAGAGATTGACGTATGCACCAAGAAAGTTGCACCTTGTTACAGGCGTCCAATGGGTGGAAGAGAAGGAACAAGATGCAAAAGCTTTCTACTCTATGTTCAGAATGAGGAGGTCATTGTTTTACTCATTGCATGAATTGTTGGTTCACAAGTATGGGCTTAAGTCAACTTGCAACATATCAACGAAAGAAGCATTAGCACAATTTTTATGGACTTTGGGGACATGCCAAACAACAGATAATGTAGCAGATCGGTTTGGACATAGTCGTTCTGTCATTAACAAAAAAAAATTATGAGGTTTTGGAGTGTGTAGACCACATGGCTGGTGATTTCATTAGGCCTATTGATCCATCATTCTCCGAACCGCATCCCATGCTAAGAAAAACAAAGTTCTGGCCTCACTTCAAAAATGCTATTCGAGCCATAGATGGAACACACATTGAAGTGATTGTTCCTAAGAAGTTGGAGCCACAACACAGTAATAGGAAAGGGGTTACAGGTGAAAATGTCATGGCAGTCTGTGATTTTGATATGAGGTTCACTTTTGTTGTTCCTGGATGGCCCGGATCTGTTCATGATACGCGTGTATGGAACGATGCTATAGTTCGTTATGATCATTTTCCACAACCCCCCATAGGTAATCTCTTGTATGTTTGCATTTTCTTATGTGCATGATGGTACATAATAGATGTCTAATATCTTCTCGTGTCTTAATAGATAAATATTACCTTGTGGACTCCGGATATCCAAACAGAGTTGGATATCTAGCACCCTACAAAGGGCAACGGTACCATGTACCGAAGTTCCAACAACACCCACCCATTAGTAGACACGAGACATTCAACCATCGTCATTCTTTTTTGCGTAATGTCATCCAAAGATCATTCGGTGTTCTTAAGATGAAATGGCGAATTCTCGGAGGCATACCACGATACAAACCAGAGGCCCAAAAGATGATTGTCACTGCATGCATGTGTCTCCATAACTTCATTCGTGACAGCAAGTTGCATGATGAGCATTTTGACAGGTTTGACAATGATACGTATGTGCAACCCCCATTGCCATTTACATGCGCCAACGTTCTACCCCCCGAAGATGATGGTACCATGGCCACAACACGTGAGGCTATTGCTACCAGTCTTGTACCATGAGACTAGTCAATCTATTTGTACTGAAACTTTTTTTGGAGCAAATGAAACGTGGAAACCTTCTTTATTGTAATATTTATCTATCTAAGATATTCATGAATCGTATTCGTATTCATATTTGACGATAAATTGTTCGAAACATCTAAGTGTTAGCAATCCATCATCCATTTTTTGTTCGTAGGCGTTACAGACATTTCAGCATACAACTTGTCTCATAATCTCATACCATAATCTCAGAAAAGAACTCGGCAGCTGATTCTGGCTGATTTTGTGGGAAGCTAATTCTGGAGGAAGTTTCCCAAAAGTTGATTCTGGAGAATCAAAAGCTAAAAAGAACTGGGCCTAAGGCTCTCCTACATGACCAACGCTTGTCTGTTGTTCCTAAAAAAACGCTCGTCTGCTGACGTAATGTTTTTTTAATGTTTTTATTCACTTTTTTGTTTTTTTTAAAAATGATTATATTTCTAAAATTCTAAATATATACCTTACAAAAATAATATACACACAAAAAAAGTTAATCTTGCATTTGAAGATGTTAAATGTTTATAGAAAAATATTTTTGATGTATATTAAAAATGTAAAATATGAACCCAAAAGACTAAAGAATGTTAATCATGTGTACGAGAAAAGTTAAACGTGTGTATGAAAATTGTTTATACATTGTGCAAAAAATGTTCGTGTATTTCAGAAAGTGATTCTTAAATTTAAACAAATGAATATTACATTTAAAAGATATTCAAAAGATTCAAAACTGTGTTCAGGACATTTTTCGAAGAATATTTGTACATAGTCAATCATGCATTTAAAAAATGTTAAACATGTATAGAAAATCTCTCTGTTGTATATAAAAATATAAAATTTGGATATAAAAAGTAAAAACAAAAGTTAATCATATGTACAAGAAATATCCGACATGTCTATGAAAACTGTTAATCATATGTACAAGAAATGTTGGACATATCTATGAAAAATCTTAATCATATGTATAATAAATGCCGGACATATCTATGGAAAATGTTAATCATATGTACGAAAAATGTGAACAATATAAAATGTTTCATATTTCAAAAGAAATGTATGTTACATTCATACAATGTTTATACAAATGTAGAAAAGAATGTTAGTGTAATTCAATATAAATGTTTCATACATTCAAAAAATGCACACCACATTTCAAAAAATGTTCACAAGTTTAAAAAATGTGTTTGTGACATTTTCAAAAAATAATTTTACAATGTACTAAAAAACTTTACATACTGCAAAAAATGTTCCGATATGTATTTTAAAATATATATTTAACCAGTATTAGAGAAAAATACTTAAAACATGTTTTTTGAAAAATTAATGTTAAACATGTATTTGAAAAATGTAAAATAGGTATAAAATAAATATTTTAAATTTATATGAAAAATGTACAACATGTATGAAAAAAGTAGACATGTACTCAAAAAATAAAGACAATGAAAAAAGACAAAATAAACAAAAAGAAATAAAAGAAATCCAAAACCTGAAGAAATCCAAAAGGAAACAAAGAAAACCAAAGTATAGAGAAGAAGAAAAGGAAAACAGAAAAACCGACGCCTAAAAGAAGAACAAAATGAAAAAGGAAAAATCTAATGGAAAAACAACAAATTGAAGAGAAAACAAAAGAAAACGAAGGGGGAAAAGAAAAAGAGACGAAACAAATGAACTCTAAGGCGACCGCTACGAGCCGGAACAAAGCGAACTTGCACACGCATCAACCGTGCTACAAAGTAGGCCGACCTGCTACTGCCTCCGTAGGCGATTCCTATTAGAAATCGGTACGAGTAACATATATCCCTTGAGGGAAATTAAACATGCAAATCAATATGTTTTTTTTGAGGTGATGCAAATCAATATGTACGTCTAGGGCAAATGGATGAGCCAAGTCGAGCCTGGGCCTAGCATAACCTAGCGTGTGGGCCTTGCCAAGTTCCACATTGTGCACGGTTGCACACCCTAACTAAATGGTACTCCGCAGGGGCTAAGCTTTTGACTGCGTTGAGAGTGGGAATATTTAGAAGCAATAATGAGGAAGATGGTTTACATCGTCTTGGGTTTTGTTTGAGCATGAGGATGGTAAACTCGGTAAATGTTTGTGCCTTTTTCAATGGTGGCAAGTTGGAAGAATTTAAGATCACCAGTCAGGGGGCCTATATCTCCATATATGTTCTTTTTAGCATCGGAGGACCTTTCATACCTCTTATAAAAACAAAAGTGAATCATCGCACCATAGTGGAATCAAAGCTTCCCCTTCCGCCCTGTCGACAAGCCACTTTCTCTTTCACGATGATAGCCTATTGTTCGTCAAGGACAATATTGATGGAGCTAATGAGTTGCCCTCTCTGTCAAAAAATTATTGCAATGCCTCGGGCCAAAAAATAAACTTGTCGAAGCTTCAATTTTCTTTATCAAAGGTTGTCTTGAAATCCTCAGGACTAAGGTAAAAAATGTTCTGAATGTCCCAAATGATTCTTTGTCAAATAGATACTTGGGCGTGTGTTTGACCTGGGAAACAACAAAAAAGGAGCATTCACATTTTTTAAGGATAGAGTTTGGAACAAAGTCAAAGGATGCATGGCTAAACTTTTACCAGTTGGTGGTAAAGATGTTTGTTAGAACACATTTTTTCTTAAGTGGTTTTGGTGATTGATGAAAATACCCTTTGTATACTAACCATGTGCATTAAGCTTTTAGAGATTATCAAATTGCACGAGACGATTTATTTCCCCTTGGTGTATAAGAGAGAAGACAGTTATTTCTGACGATTTCTTGTTGGCGGTTTTTGAGTCGTAGGAAATTCGTACTATCAAGAGAAAGTCCGCACTTGGAAAGGTTAGGGTGGAATCAACACTCACATACTCACTTTTGCACCCTATTTCCTTCCCTGCACTTTGGACCTTTCCTGCCTACTATTTGGGGCTATTCCGAAACTCATAAGCAGTAGTATCATACTGACCAGCGGTACTGTTGTAGTTCGGTGCTCATGAACCCCCCTTTATATATTTGCTCCCTAGGTAATCCAACGGAGGTAGGGTGGTTGTAGGGTGCGGTAGTACTGCTCTGGCGGTTTTACGCCCGACCTGCTGCCCCACTTCCACTGATCTTTGTGTATGCACATTAACTAAATGGATGTACCGCTCCAGCACAGCGTAGTACCGCTTCGGCGATACTACCGCTATTTACTTCCCCTTGAGTACGCTTATTTTTTGCTCTTAGGATAGCCTCGCCACTTGAGCCGGTAGTAGCCAGCGGTATTACCGCTTCGTGGGGTACTATCGGCCTACCCTCCTCTACTACCGCTGGTTCCCCTCTTCATGCAGCACCAAGCGGAAGTACCTTTGGCACAATGGTTTGGAGGAGAAGGCCTCAATCTACACTTCCACCAAGAGAAATTTGATTCCCCCCACTAATCCCTTCCAGATCTTGTCACTCTTGGGTGTTTGAGCACCCTAGACGGAAGAGGTCACCTTGAAGCCACAATCCATTGTGGTGAAAGTTCGTGGTGGTGTTGGGAGCCTCCAATTAAGTTGTGGAGATTGCCCCAACCCTGTTTGTAAAGGTTCGATCGCCGCCCTCAAGGGCACCACTAGTGGAATCACTGCATCTCGGATTGAGTGAGGGCGTGAGGAGAATACGGCGGCCCTAGTGGCTTCTTGGGGAGCACTATGCCTCCACACCGCTCCAACAGAGGCGTACTTCCCCTCAAAGGGAGGAACTTAGGTAACACACCCTCATATCCACCGGCTCCACTTGTGGTCATTTCTTACCTTTACTTTGTACAAGCTATTTTTGTGTTGTATCATTTTCTTGCTTCTATTGTTGTTGCTGCTAGCATCATATAGGTTGATCACCTAGTTGCATATCAAGACAATCTATTTGTTTCTAAACCTAATTTGTTATGAAAAGCTAAAAATTGGCAGTTGCCTATTCATCCCCCCTTCTGGTCAACAATATTGATCCTTTCAATGTTCTCATTAAATTCATAGCACATGCGGTCTTGGGATAATTAATGTCAAGTTTCAAGCTTCCACGACGATTATGTCAGCACATCAACTCTTTGATACACAAGTTTTGGGGGGTAGTAAGGAGGGAGAAAGGAAACCTAGCTACGTTTATTGGAGTGTGATGACTAGACCAAAGTGTAGGACCGAAAGTATGTCTATAGGGGGTGTGATTAGACAACTTTACCAAATAAAAGTTTTGCCTTTTCCCAAATTTTAGTGTTTGCAGTTTTAGCATTCATGGCAAGTCAATTTCACCCTACACATGCAAGTCTAAGAGTATAGCAGCGGAAAATAACAACAAGCATGAGTAAAAGGGATAGGGTAGGAAGATCAAACGCAATTGTAGACACGATGATTTTTCCATGGTTCCGATAGGTCGCGCTATCGTACATCCACGTTTATGGAGTCTTCAACCCACTGAGGGTAACGGTCCCTAGAGTTCACGGAGGGCTCCACCCATAAGGGTCCACGGAGTAGCAACCTTGACTATTCCATATGGCTTCCGTCCACGAAGGACTAGCCTCACTATGGGTAGATCTTCACGAAGTAGGCGATCTCCTTGCCCTTACAAACTTCTTGGTTCACTCCACAACACAAAGTAGGAGGCTCCCAAGCGACACCTAACCAATCTAGGAGGCACCGCCCTCCAAAAGGTAATAGGCTCAGTAATGACGATGAACTCATTGCTCTTGTGCTTCAAGATGATAGACTCCTCAACACACAATCACTCTCTGAAAGATTTGGCTTGGTGGAAGAGATGGGATTGGTGGAAAGCAACTTGGGGAGGCTAGAAATCAAGATCCATATGGTTGGAGTGGAAGATCTTGATCTCAACACAAGGGTAGGTGGTTCTCTCTCAGAAAATCCGATAGGATAGGTATGGAATAGTTCTGAATGCTTCTCTTTAAAGTAGGTGGTGGTGGAGGGGTATATATAGGCATCCCTGAAAATACAACCGTTACATACAATATGACCAACTCGGTGCCACCGATGTGTTAATCTCGGTGGTACCAAAGTGATCAAAAGGTGGCAACTTTTGAATCTCGGTGAGACCGATATGTGAAACTCGGTTGCACCGATAAGGTGACCAACAGTCAGATTTCCAATCTCAGTGACGCTGACCCAACAATCACGGTGGTACCGAAAATGCGAATTTACGTAATAGAAAGTTGGCAACCTAAACTCGATGGCACCGGTATGGAATCGGTTGCACCGAACTGGCTAGGGTTTGGTTGAGTCTGTCTAGGTTTTGGAATCGGTGGAACCGGTATAGGAATGTTGGTTGCACCGATTTTGAATGTTTGGCTATAGATAGACTTTGGTGGGAGAGCTTGTGGATGTTTTTGGTGACTATCACTTGTGCACGTATGAGCATTTTGTTCACCAACAAAACCTTACCCCCTTTTAATAGTATTGGCTTTCCTATGGACTCAAAGTGATTTCTCACAAATGTAAAATGTAGAGTCCTCTTGCTTGAAGCTTGGCCAACCTATTTCCTTGCATCTTGGGTTAATTCCACAATCCTTTTGCCATCCCTATCATTGAACTTTTCCTGAAATATACTTGGTGGAAACATTAGTTAAATGACTTATATGTTGTTATTAATTACCAAAACCACCAAGGGAGCAAATGTGCTTTCAATCTCCCCCTTTTTGGTAATTGATGACAACATATAGATCAAAGTTTTGACAAAGATATAATCAATGAATATAATCGTCGCTTTGAGAAGTATGTGATAAGCAAGAGCTCCCCCTAAATCTGTGCATTATTTTAAATTTGCGTTTGAATGCAAATGCACAATCGATTAGGTACATGGGTCACTTCTTACATGTCACATACAACTTGGTGGTGTGCAAGAATAATTATAATGAACATCATAACACAACACAATCAAGCAAAGATGAATGATCATCACATAAGCATTAAGATGATAGGAAATAGTAGCATCGCACACTAAAGCGTATGATCAAACATCATCAAACGTGTATCACAAGCAACCAAAAGAGGTGTCAAAGCAAAACAATTGTCTTTTGAAAAAACAATAAACACCAAAATGCTCTCTCACTCGAAGCCTAAAGATCTATATACACTTCTCCCCCTTTGGCAACAAGGTACCAAAAAGTTCGAAGGCATATATCTAAGCGTTCTTGGGTTGATCTCCTCCGGTTGTTGATGAAGGAGTCAAGAGAACAACGTCGGCGAAGATCTCTGCACATGTCGTGGATGGAGTTGGAGTGGCAGTTGGAGGAAGTGGAGCTGATGGAGCAGGAGCTGAGGTGACAGCAGCAAGAGCTGATGAAGAGGGCCTCAAGTCTAGAGCAGGCACAGTGGCTGATCTGGCATGAGTAGGAAACTGTGTGCATGTCCTGAGAGGTGATCCATCCTCCTCCTCCTCCTCCTCCTCATCATCATCATCATCATCATCAGAAGAAGAAGAAGAAGAAGAAGAAGAAGAAGAAGAAGTGGTGTGAGGAAGTGGCACTGAGTCAACTTCCCTCTGGAGCTCTGTGACTGTCTTAGTTAGCCTGTCCACCTTATCATTGAGGTCTTGGTCCTAGTTTCAAATATCCTCACAAGACTATTCTGGTTGTCCAGAATCCCCTTAATGTCCTTTTGCATGCCCTGAACTGATGAGATCAAAAGATCCATTTGCTCATTTTTGGATCTAGGAACTTGATCACTAGTGGCTCGAGTTGCCTCTGCCTCTGCCTGAGCTGCAACTGAAGTGGGATGATCTGGGTTCATCACCACGATGTTATCCTCAAGCTTTGGCTGTAGGGGAAAATGGGGGCTATCAAGAGCAAATATGTGCTTCTCAATCTGAGAGTTGATAAGCATCTGGATATAGGGTGCATAGCAGCAAGAGCGTTTCTGATCAGCAGCAACCCTCTTAACTGTCTCAACAATCAAGTCCATGACTCTAATCCTGGTGTGATTGTCAAGGTGGATCAACATGTTGATGGAGTAGCCTCAGATCATCTTGTCATCTCCTGACTTGGGCATCAAAGTATGCCTCAGAATGGTGTTCATGGTACGAAGGCCAGCTTGAAGATAGTAGATGGATCCTAGCTTGTGATATGGTCTTTGGGCACTTGAGGGAGTAGTTTCTATGAGCTTTGTTGAGTTTTGTGCACCTTTATTTTCACTCACTAAAAATTTCAGAATTTTTCAAAAATGTTGAGAAGGTTACTAAGAGGATCTTCAATCCGGAGTTCTAAGGAAGATGAGAATGAAATGAAGGAGAAACCCAAATACAATCTTCCTCGCGTCGCAGAAATTCGACCATGTGAATGGCCGTGTGACACATTCTTGAGGGCGGCTGGAATTTATGAACATTTCTATTATTTGGCCGAGAATGCAGGCATCACCGACTTCCTCAATGATAAGTGTGACCAGTACTTCTTGCTCACTAATACCTTTGTGCAAAATTTTCACTTTCATCCTAAGGAAGACCCTCCTACAGCACAATTTCATTTATATGATGTGCCTAAGAAAATGAATCTTTATGATTTTTGCAAAGTTTGCAAGATACCCTATGAGGGCAGCATCAGGGAACCACGTCCTCGAAACATGGAAGATTTTATTGTCTCAGTCACTGTAGGAGAAGAGAGAGGCGTGTCAAAGGGAAGAGCAGCTAGTTTACATTTTCCTGTGCTACGCTATTATTCATTGTTTGCTAGAAGATGTTTCGTTGGTCATTGGGAGAGTGGTAGCCTTAGTGCTCCTGACCTTGCTATTTTGCACCATGCTTTACTTGCTGATAGAACTTTTAGTCTGGGCGCTATGGTGGCCCAACGATTCAACACCAACCGTTCAAAGGGGCCCATATTCGGAGGTATTTATGCATCTCGTTTAGCTAAACATTTTGAGATACCCATTAGGCTTCACGAAAAAGATGAGAGGCTGATACCCGCGAAGTTTTTAGATTATGACCGTATTGTAGCCCATGATTTTGTTAAAAATAATGACGATAGGAGGCTGCTTTACAATTTAGTATTTAGTCAGGGTACTTGTGAGATTATTACTCTACCTGCTTCTTCTCTATTCAATATTCATTCAGGCAGGTACACTGTTATGCCCGATGACATCTACCAATATTGGGGTTTGGAGCAACCCCCAGCACCTGAGCCATCACCGACTCTGGATCCGTATTAAACCCCGGTTTTTTAGTGGGAGCCACAGGAGATCGCTAATCAGTGGAACCCTCAGTGTCCTTCGGAGTATCTCGGAGAAGGTTATTTCCAGCCATGGCTCTAGACCAACTTAGGCCAAAATCCTAAGCTTGGGGGTACGTATTTCTCACCGACATTACATTCATGTTCACACACTCATTTCAATTGTCGGTGTTCATACTTTTTCATTGTACTATCCATGGTAGTTTATTTCTTGCCTATGTTTTCTTCTTGTGTGTTTAATAAACTTTGAGAAAAATACAAAAAAATTAGTTCTAGATTTATTTCCTAGTTGCTTAGTTGTAGCATTAAAGAATAAACCCAAAAAGATTTCTCGTTCTTCTTTTTGCTTGTTGGGAGCTTTCCGGTGTAAATAATTTTCCTTTCTTTTCTTTGGGTCGTAAGGAGAAGACCACGATGACGTGTTGAGTGGCTCTCATATGCACTATTGTTTATCTTACAAAGAGCCCATATTGCCTTGTCTTCTCCTTTGGTTTATTGTTTGCAGATTCTAGCTTAGTCCAATGCACGTGCACTCTTATTATTATTCACATCGTTCGGTCGTGCAAGTGAAAGGCAATAATGACGATATATGGTGAACTGATTGAGATGGAGAAAAAGCTGGTATGAACTCAACCTATCTTGTTTTTGTAAATATGATTAGCTCATCGTTCGGAATTCAGGACATTATGGGTTGAACATGTTTGCAATAACAATTAGAGATTATAGTTATTCATGCCATGCTTAATTAGCTAAGAGTGGATAATGGTTCGTCTTGAGTGCCAACATGCGCATTAAAATGGTTGTGATGTAGTATGATAGAATGGTATCCTCCTCTGGATGATTCAAGTGGCTTGACTTGGCACATGTTTACGCATGTAGTTGAAACAAATCGACATAGCCTCCACGATATTTATGTTCATAGTGAATTATATCCTACTCATGCTTGCATTCAATGTTGGTTAATCTCAAGGCATGTTGATGACTGTGTCGCTCTCTAGTTGGTCTCTCCCCAGTCTTTTGCTAGCCTTCACTTGTACTAAGCAGGAATACTGCTTGTGCATCCATCTCAATAAACCCAAAGTTGTTCCATATGAGTCCACCATATCCACCTATATGCGGTATTTACCTGTCGTTCCAAGTAAATTTGCATGTGCTAAACTTTAAACCTTTAAATAAACTTTTTGTTTTGTATGCCCAAATCGCTCATTGGCGACTAGGGGCTGTCAGTATCTTCCATGCTAGGTCGGTTATTCTCACGATATGTGTTGATTCACTATCATTCACGAGAAAGTGGCTGATAATCGGGATGCCCAGTTCCATGCTCGAAATAAAAAAGCAAAATATAATTAAACAAAACTCCCCCAGGAATGTGTTTGTATGGACGGTACCTGTGAATTTGGCCTGCCATGGAGTGTGACTGATTGGTGGAGGGGGAGTAAAAACTTTACCATTCTGTTTGGGAACCGCCTATAATGTATCTAGCATGGAAGATATTGAAAACCTTTTGGTCGTTATGTGAGCAACGAAAGCATACCACTCCAAAATCATTACCTATCTCTGTTTTAAAAGCTTGAGCTCTAGCACCTCTGCAAATCAATGCTTCCCTCTGCGAAGGGCTTATCTATTTACTTTATTGTTGAGTCACCATCTTCTTATAAAAGGCACCAGTTAGAGAGCACCATTGTCATTTGTATGCCTTGCTATTAATTGATATTGAGTGTGAGCATGACTGGATCTCTCTCACCGTGAATTACAATGTTTAGTCAGTCCTTGTTCTCTAGAGGTGCTCTGCATTTATGTTTTGCGGTCTCGGAAAGGGCTAGCGAGATACCATTATGTCATATTGTATCATGATTGTTTTGATAAATTGTTTTCATCCGAGACTGATTAATATTGCTCGCTAATTGGTTATGCCATTGACATGAGTAAATGTGAGACCTAAATGTTATTGTGAATGTGGTTAGTTTATAATCTTTGCTGAAAATCTAAACATAAGTCAGACATATTTACAACAGCAAGATCAAACAGAGTTTGTAAAAGTTTTTCTTTATCACTTTCAGTTTATCAACTGAATTTCTTGAGGACAAGCAAAGGTTTAAGCTTGGGGGAGTTGATACGTCTCCAACGTATCCACTTTTCCAAACTCTTTGACCTTGTTTTGGACTCTAATTTGCATGATTTGAATGGAACTAACCCGGATTGACGCTGTTTTTAGCAGAACTGCCTTGGTGTTATTTTTGTGCAGAAATAAAAGTTCTCGGATCGTCCTGGAAATTTACGAAGAATATTTTTGGAATTAATAAAAAATACTGGTGCAAGAATTAACCAGAGGGGGCCACCAACAGGCCACAAGGCCTGCTAGCCGCGGCCACCCCCCTAGCCACGCCGAGCAGGCTTGTGGGGCCCTCATGGCTCCTCTGACCTCCTCTCCAGCTCCATATAACCCTATTTGTCGAGAGAGAAATCAAATAGAAGAGTTCATCGCATTTCACGATACGTAGTCGCCGCCATCGCCAGTTCTTCCTCGGGAGACCAGATCTGGAGTCCGTTTTGGGCTCCGGAGAGGGGAAATCGACGCCTTCGTCATCACCAATTCCATGATGCTCCCCACCGTTCGTGAGTAATCTCATTGTAGGCTTGCTGGACGCTGATGGGTTGGATGAGATTTATCATGTAATCGAGTTAGTTTGGTTAGGATTTGATCCCTAGTATCCACTATGTTCTAAGATTGATATTGCTATGACTTTGTTATGCTTAATGCTTGTCACTAGGGCCCGAGTGCCATGAGTTCAGATCTGAACCTATTATGTTTTCATGAATATATGTGTGTTCTTGATCCTACCTTGCAAGTTGTAGACACCTATTACGAGTTATGATCCGCATCCCCCAGGGTGACAATAACTGGGATTCTTTCTGGTGATTACCGTAGTTTGAGGAGTTCATGTATTCACAAAGTGCTAATGCTTTGGTCCGGTTCTCTATTAAAAGGAGGCCTTAATATCCCTTAGTTTCCAACAAGACCCCGCTGCCACAGGAGGGTAGGACAAAATATGCCATGCAAGTTCTTTTCCATAAGCACGTATGACTATATACGGAATACATACCTACATTACATTGATGAATTGGAGCTAGTTCTGTGTCACCCTATGTTATAACTGTTGCATGATGAATGCCATCCGACATAATTATCCATCACTGATCCATTGCCTACGAGCTTTCCATATATTGATCTTCTCTCAATTACTTTTCCGTTGCTACTATTACAATCACTACAAACTACTGCTATCACTAAGCCACCATTACCTTTACTACCATATTACTTTGCTATTAAATACTTTGCTGCAGATACTAAGCCTTTCAGGTGTGGTTTAATTGACAACTCAGCTGCTAATACTCAAGAATATTCTTTGGCTCCCCTTGTGTCGAATCAATAAATTTGGGTCAAATACTCTACCCTCGAAAACTGTTGTGATCCCCTATACTTGTGGGTTATCAAGCGGTACTACCGCTTGGGAGGCGCAATGGTACAAGGCCACAAGGTGGTAGTGCCTCTAGAGCAATACTACCACTCACCCCAGCGGTACTACCATTGGGGTTGTAGTGCAACAGCTCTACGAACGCGAGCTAGTAGTAGGAGCTAAGGTAGTTTCACCTAAGCGGTACTACCGCCCGTGAGAGTGGTGCTACCTCTTGAGCATGTGTTGGTTTACCCTTGAAGAGGAAAAGGTGATGCGGCGAAGTAGAAAAGTATTTCCCTTAGTTGTTGAGAACCAAGGTATCAATCCAGTAGGAGGAACAAGCAAGTCACCAATGATTGCACCTACACAAACAATCAAACTCTTGCACACAACGCTATAAAGGGGTTGTCAATCCCTTCATGGTTATTTGCAAGGATTAGATCCGAAAGAGATAGATGTAAATGAGTGCGGAAAGTAAAAGATAAATAAATTGCAGCAAGGTATAGATCTGCAAATATATGATGGAAAATAGACCCGAGGGCCATAGGTTTCACTAGAGGCGTCTCTCTTGAAGGCAAATATCATGGTGGGTAAACAAATTACTGTCAAGCAATTGATAGAAAAGAGAATAATCATGTAGTTATCCAAGGCAATGATCATGCATATAGGCATCATGTCCGTGACAAGTAGACCAAAAGGATTCTGTATCTACTACTATTACTCCACACATTGACCGACTCCTGCCTGCATCTAGAGTATTAAGTTCATGAAGAACAGAGTAACGCATAAAGAAAGATGACATGATGTAGAGGGATAAACTCAAGAAATTAGATGAAAACCCCATCTTGTTACCCTTGATGGCAACAATACAATACGTGCCTTGCTACCCCTACTATGTCACTGGGTGAGGACACCGCAAGATTGAACCCAAAACTAAGCACTTCTCCCATTGCAAGAATTACCAATCTAGTTGTCCAAACCAAACCAATAACTCGAAGAGACTTGCAAGGATATGAAATCATGCATATAAAAAATCAGAGGAGATTCAAATAAGATTCATGGATAATATGAACATAAACTCACAATTCATCGAATCTTGACAAACACACCACAAAAGAGGATTAAATCGGATAGATCTCCATGAAGATCATGAAGAACATGGTATTGAAGATCAAAGAGAGAGAAGAAGCCATCTAGATACTAGCTATGGACTCGTAGGTCTATGGTGGACTACTCACGCATCATTGGAGGGGCAATGGAGTTGATGTAGATGCCCTCCATGATCGAAACCCCCTCCGGTTACCGGAAAAGGCTCCAAGATTTGAACTATCGGGAACGGAGGCTTCCGGTGGCGGATAAGTATTTGTGTGGCTCTTTCTGATGTTGGGAGAATTTTTGGGTATTTATAGGCCAAGAATTAGGGTTAGGAGACCTGCCAGGAGGCGACAAGCCTGCTAGGCGCGACCAGGGGGGCACGCCTAGCAGGCTGGTGGCGCCCTGGCTCCTCCCCTAACGTGGACTCCAAGTTTGGATGCCTTGTTTCCTTCCAGAAAAATTCCTTCGCATGTTTTATTCCGTTTGGACTCTGTTTAATATTCCATATCCGCAAAACAAGGGAAAAATAGAAACTCACACTTGTCTCTAGATTAATAGGTTAGTCCCAAAAATAATATAAAATATCATAATAATGCATATAAAACATCCAAAACAGATAATATAATAGCATGCCATCAAAAAAATTATAAATACGTTGGAGACGTATCAATATCCCCAAGCTTAATACCTGCTCGTCCTCGAGTAGGTAAATGATAAAAACAGAATTTTTGATGTGGAGTGCTACCTAACATATTTATACAAGTAATATTATTTATTGTGGCATGAATATACAGATCCGTAAGACTCAAAACAAAAGCTTAATATTGATACAGAAACAATAACATTTCAAGCATACTAGCAAAGCAATTGTATCTCTTCAAAATATAATGGCAAAAGAAAGTTATCCTACAATATCATATGGTATGGCTATGCTCCATCTTCCCCACACAAAGTATTTATATCATGCACAAACCCGATGAATAGTCAAGCAATTGTTTTCACACCTTTATTTTCTCAAAAAATTTCAACTCTCACGCAATACATGAGCGCGAGCCATGGATATAGCACTATAGGTGGAATAGAATATGGTGGAGGTTGTCAAGGAAAGCGAGAAGATAGTCTCACATCAACTAGGCGTATCAACAGGCTATGGAGATGCCCATAAATAGATATCAGTGTAAGTGAGTAGGGATTTCCAAGCAACGGATGCACTAGAGCTATAAGTGTATGAAAGCTCAAAAGGAAACTAAGTGGACGTGCATCATGAAGAAAAATTCCACTAGCTATATGAAAGTGACAAAATAGGAGACTCTCTATCATGAAGATCGTGGTGCTACCTTCAAGCACAAGTGTGAAAAAAGGTAGTAGCAATGTCCCTTCTCTCTTTTCTCTCATTTTTTATGTGGGCATCTAAGGCCTCTTTTATTCATTTTTTTATTTGGGCTTCGCTGGCCTCTTTTATTTTTCATAAAGTTCGGGATCTCATCCCCACTTGTGAGGGAATCATAACTTCCATCGTCCTTTCCTCACATGGGACATGCTCTAATAATGATAATCATCACACATTTATTTACTTACAACTCAAAAGAAAATTACAACTCGATACCTATGACATAATATGACTCTATATGCAATATGAAAGTGATGGTGCAAGTCATAAAAGCAAATGGTGGAAGTTGCATGGCGATATATCTCGGAATGGCTATGGAAATGCCATGATAGGTAGGTATGGTGGCTGTTTTGAGGAAAGATATATGGTGGCTGTTTTGAGGAAGGTATATGGTGGCTGTTTTGAGGAAGGTGTTTGTTGCACCGGCGAAAGTTGCGCGGTACTAGAAAGGCTAGCAAAAGTGGAAGGGTGAGAGTGCATATAATCCATGGACTCAACATTAGTCATAAAGAACTCAC
Source organism: Hordeum marinum (assembly GCA_022496015.1). NCBI lineage: Eukaryota > Viridiplantae > Streptophyta > Magnoliopsida > Poales > Poaceae > Hordeum > Hordeum marinum. The sequence goes on along the minus strand of CM039673.1, from coordinate 365,417,365 downwards.
ATACTTATTGCAAAAGTATATTAGTCATTGAAGCAAAGCATTAAACGCATGCTCCTAGGGAGGAGGTTGGTAGGAGTTAACCATCGCGCGCCCCCGGCCCTCACACAAAGGTCGACAATCTATAAACAAGTCATGCTCCGACTTCCTTACATAACGATTCACCATACGTGCATGCTACGGGAATCACAAACCTTTACACAAGTATTTTTACCAAATCAAAATTTGCTTTCTAACATGTCTCTTAATATTACCATCTTTATATCTCAAAACTTTATGACAGGAATCAAACTTCTCATAAATACTCAATGCACTTAATATGGAAATTTTTATTATATCCCTTTTTGATGCCTATCATATTAGGACTCAATTCTGTACCTAGACAAATTACCATGCTGTTTTAGAAACTCCCAAAATAATATAAGTGAGGTACAAGATTTCAAGTATTTCTATAAAAATAGAAATACCACCGTGCTCTAAAACATATAAGTGAAGCACATAGAGCAAAATTGCCCAACTCAAAAGATATAAGTGAAGCACATAGAGTATTCTAATAAATTCACGAGTCAGTGTGTATCTCTCAAAAGATGTGTTCAGCAATGATGATTGTGGCAAACTAACAAGCAAAGACTCATATCATACAAGACGCTCCAAGCAAAACACATATCATGTGGTGAATAAAAATATAGCCTCAAGTGAATTTACCGATGGATTGAAGACGAAAGAGGGGGTGCCTTCCGGGGCATCCCCAAGCTTAGGCTCTTTGGCATCCTTGAATATTACTTGGGGTGACTTGGTAATCCCCAAGCTTAGGATCTTGCCACTCCTTATTCCATAGTCCATCAAATCTTTACCCAAAACATGAAAACTTCACAACACAAAACTTAACAGAAAACTCGTGAGATCCATTAGTATAAGAAAATAAATCACCACTTTAGGTACTGTTGTGAAGTCATTCTATATCTATATTGGTGTTATACCTACTGTAATATAACTTCTCCATGGCTCATACCACATGTTACAACCCATAGATTCATCAAAATAGGCAAACAACTCAAAGAAAACAGAATTTGTCAAAAACAGAATAGTCTGTAGCAATCTGGAAACTTTGTATACTTCTGTAACTCAAAAAATTATGAAAAAAATACATAACTGGGAAATTTATATATTAATCTGTTGTAAAAATTTCAGATCAATTAGACACTTTGAAAAAAACAGAAAATTCCTCGACTGAGCGCAAAAGTTTCTGTTTTTCAGCAAGATCAAATCAACAACTACCATAGATCACCCCAAAGGTTTTACTTGGCTCAAACACTAATAAAAACACAAAAACACAATTACTACAGAAGTAATAATGTGGGAAATACTCAAAAACAGAAGCAAAATCAGAACACAAAAATAAAATTGGGTTGCCTCCCAACAAGCGCTATTCTTTAACGCCCCTAGCTAGGCATAATGATTTCAATGATGCTCACATAAAAAAGTAATATTTGAAACACACAAGATAGCATCATGAATCTCATGACAAACACCTTTAAGTCTAACCCACTTCCTATGCATAGGTATTTTGTGGGCAAACAATTCATGGGAGCAAGAATCAACTAGCATAGGAAGGCAAAACAAGCATAACTTCAAAACTTTGAACACATAGAGAGGAAATTTGATATTATTGCAATTCCTACAAGCATAATTTGCTCCCTCATAATAATTTTCAGTAGCATAATGAAGGAATCTCACAATATAACTATCGCATAAAGGATTCTTTTCATGATCAATTATAGCATACGTGTCATCACCAAAACTTGGGGAACAAAAAATATCATCTTCATCAAGCATAGCATCCCCAAGCTTGTGGTTTTGCATATCATTAGCATCATGGATATTCAGAGAATTCATACTAACAACATGGCAATCATGCTTTTCATTCAAGGAACTATCATGAATCTCCTTACAAATTTCTTCTTTCAACACTTCATCAAAATTTTCAGATTCATGATTTTCAAACAAAATTTCATCGAGATAATCAAGTGCACTCAACTTCACTAGCAATGGGCTCATCATAATTTGGTATTTTGAAAAGATTAGCAAGTGGATGAGGATCCATATTATAGATTTTTAGCAAGCGAAGATGCAAGCAAATAAAAGGCACGTGGCAACACAAGCAAACATAACAACGAAAAGGCGAATGGAAGAAGGGGGAATAAAAAGGCAAATCTTTTTGGTATTGTCTGAAAATAGCTTTAGAAGTGGAGGAGAGGAAAACGATAGGAATATGGTGAATAAAGTAAATGCAAGAGATGAGTTTGTGATGGGTACTTGGTAGGCTTGATGTGTATCGTCCCCGGCAACGGTGCCAGAAATCCTTCTTGCTACCTCTTGAGCATGCGTTGGTTTTCCCTTGAATAGGAAAGGGTGATGCAGCGAAGTAGATAAGTATTTCCCTTAGTTGTTGAGAACCAAGGTATCAATCCAGTAGGAGGAACAAGCAAGTCACCAATGGTTGCACCTACACAAACAATCAAACTCTTGCACCCAACGTTGTGAAGGGGTTGTCAATCCCTTCACGGTTATTTGCAAGGTTTAGATCTAAAAGAGATAGATGTAAACAAGTACGGAAATTAAAAGATAAATAAATTGCAGCAAGGTATAGATCTGAAAATATATGATAGAAAATAGACCTGGGGGCCATAGTTTTCACTAGAGGCTTCTCTCTTGAAGGCAAATATCATGGTGGGTAAACAAATTACTGTCAAGCAATTGATAGAAAAGTGAACAATCATGTAGTTATCCAAGGAAATGATCATGCATATAGGCATAACATCTGTGACAAGTAAACTGAAATGATTCTGCATCTACTACTATTACTCCACACACCGACCGACTCCTGCCTGCATATAGAATATTAAGTTCATGAAGAATAGAGTAACGCATTGAGAAAGATGACATGATGTAGAGGGATAAACTCAAGAAATATGATGAAAACCCCATCTTGTTATCCTTGATGGAAACAATACAGTACGTGCCTCACTACTCCTACTATGGCACTGGGTCACTGGGTGAGGACACCGCAAGATTGAACCCAAAACCAAGCACTTCTTCCATTGCAAGAATTACCAATCTAGTTGGCCAAACCAAACCAATAACTCGATGAGACTTGCAAGGATATGAAATCATGCATATAAGAAATTAGAGGAGATTCAAATAAGATTCATGGATAATATGAACATAAACTCACAATTCATCGGATCTTGACAAACACACCACAAAAGAGGATTACATCAGATAGATATCCATGAAGATCATGAAGAACATGGTATTGAAGATCAAAGAGAGAGAAGAAGCCATCTAGCTACTAGCTATGGACCCGTAGGTCTATGGTGGACTACTCACGCATTATCGGAGGGGCAATGGAGTTGATGTACATGCCCTCTGTGATCAAAACCCCCTCCGACAGATTACCGGAAAAGGCTCCAAGATTGGATCTCTTGGGAACGTAGGCTTCCGGCGGCGGAAAAGTATTTGCGTGGCTCTTTATGATGTTGGGGGAATATTTGGGTATTTATAGGCTAAGAATTAGGGTTAGGAGACATGTCAGGAGGCGACAAGCCTACTAGGCATGACCAGGGGGGCGTGCCTAGCAGGCTTGTGGCGCCCTGGCTCATCCCCTAACGTGCACTCCAAGCTTGGATGACTTGTTTCCTTCTATAAAAATTCCTTCTGTGGGTTTTATTCCGTTTGGACTCCGTTTAATATTCCATATCTGCAATACTCAAAAAACAAGGAAAAACAGAAACTGACACTTGGCTCTAGATTAATAGGTTAGTCCCAAAAATAATATTAAATAGCATATTAATGCATATAAAACATCCAAAACAGATAATATAATAGCATTGCATCATCAAAAATTATAGATACATTGGAGACGTATCAACATCCCCAAGCTTCATTCATGCTCATCCTCGAGTAGGTAAATGATAAAAACAGAATTTTTGATGTGGAGTGCTAGCATATTTATCCAATTAATATTCTTTATTGTGGCATGAATATTCAGATCCTGAGACTCAAAACAAAACCTTAATATTTATATAAAAACAATAACATTTCAAGCATACTAGAAAAGCAATTGTATCTCTTCAAAATATAATGGCAAAAGAAAGTTATCCCTACAATATAATATGGTCTGGCTATGCTCCATCTTCCCCACACAAAGTATCTATATCATGCACAACCCCGATGAAAACTCAAGAAATTGTTTTCACACCTTTATTTTCTCAAACTTTTTCAACTCTCACGCAATACATGAGCGCGAGCCATGGATATAGCACTATAGGTGGAATAGAATATGATGGAGGTTGTCAAGGAAAGGGAGAAGATAGTCTCACATCAACTAGGTGTATCAACGGGCTATGGAGATGCCCATCAATATATATAAATGTGAGTGAGTAGGGATTGCCATGCAACGGATGCACTAGAGATATAAGTGTATCAAAGTTCAAAAGGAAACTAAGTGGACGTGCATCATGAAGAAAGATTCCACTAGCTATATGAAAGTGACAAAATAGGAGACTCTATATCATGAAGATCATGGTGCTACTTTGAAGCACAAGTGTGGAAAAAGGTAGTAGCAATGTCCCGTCTCTCTTTTCTCTCATTTTTATGTGGGAATCTAAGGCCTCTTTTATTCATTTTTTTAATTTGGGCTTCGCTGGCCTCTTTTATTTTTCATAAAGTCGGGAATCTCATCCCCATTTGTGAGGGAATCATAGCTTCCATCATCCTTTCCTCACATGGGACATGCTCTAATAATGATAATTATCACACTTTTACTTACTTACAACTCAAAAGAAAATTACAACTTGATACCTATAACAAAATATGACTCTATATGCAATATGGAAGTGATGGTGCAAGTCATAAAAGGAAACAGTGGAAATTGCATGGCAATATATCTCGGAATGGCTATGGAAATGCCATAATAGTTAGGTATGGTGGCTGTTTTGAGGAAAGATATATGGTGGCTGTTTTGAGGAAGGTATATGGTGGATGTTTTGAGGAAGGTGTTTGTTGAACCGACAAAAGTTGCGCGGTACTAGAAAGGCTAGCAAAAGTGGAAGGGTGAGAGTGCGTATAATCCATGGACTCAACATTAGTCATAAAGAACTAACATACTTATTGCAAAAGTCTATTAGTCATTGAAGAAAAGCATTAAACGCATGATCCTAGGGGGTAGGTTGGTAGGAGTTAACCATCGCGTGCCCCCGACCCTCACACAAAGGTCGACAATCTATAAACAAGTCAAGCTGCGACTTCCTTACATAACTGTTCACCATACGTGCATGCTACGAGAATCACAAACCTTTACACAATTATTTTTACCAAATCACAATTTGCTTCCTAACATGTCTCTTAACATTACCATCTTTATATCTCAAAACTTTACGCGAGGAATCAAACTTCTCATAAATACTCAATGCACTTAATATGGAAGTTTTTATTATATCCCTTTTGGATGCCTATCATATTAGGACTAAATTCATAACCTAGACCAATTACCATGCTGTTTTAGAAACTCCCAAAATATTATAATTGAGGTACGAGAGTTCGAGTATTTCTATAAAAACGCAAACACCATCATGCTCTAAAAGATATAAGTGAAGCACATAGAGCAAAATTGCCCAAGTCAAAAGATATAAGTGAAGCACATAGAGTATTCTAATAAATTCACGATTCAACGTGTCTCTCTCAAAATATTTGTGCAGCAAGTATGATTGTGGAAAACTAACAAGCAAAGACTCATATCATACAAGACTCTCCAAGCAAAACACATATCATGTGGTGAATAGGAATATAGCCTCAAGTAAATTTACCGATGGATTGAAGACGAAAGAGGGGATGCCTTCCGGGGCATCCCAAAGCTTAGGCTCTTTGGCATATTTGAATATGACTTGGGGTTCCTTGGGGATCCCCAAGCTTAGGCTCTTGCCACTCCTTATTCCATAGTCTATCAAATCTTTACCCAAAACTTGAAAACTTCACAACACAAAACTTAACAGAAAACTCGTGAGATCCATTAGTATAAGAAAATAAATCAACACTTTAGGTACTATTGTGAACTCATTATTTATTTTTATTAGTGTTATACCTACTGTAATCTAACTTCTCCATGGCTCATACCACATGATACAAACCACAGATTCATCAAAATAGGCAAACAACTCAAAGAAAACGGAATTTGTCAAAAATAGAACAGTCTTTAGCAATTTGGAAACTTCGTATACTTATGTAACTCAAACAATTAAGAACAATTAGGAAATCCTGGGAAATTTATATAATAATCTTTTGTAAAATTTTCAGATCAATTAGACGCTTTGAAAAAATTAGAAAATTCCTGGACTAAGCGCAAAAGTTTCTGTTTTTCAGCAAGATCAAATCAACAACTACCATAGATCACCCCAAAGGTTTTACTTGGATCAAACACTAATAAAAACACCAAAACACAATTACTACAGAAGTAATAATGTGGGAAACACTTAAAAACATAAGCAAAAACAGAACACAAAAATAAAATTGGGTTGCCTCCCAACAAGCGCTATTGTTTAACGCTCCTAGCTAGGCATAATGATTTCAATGATGCTCACATAAAAAAGTGATATTTGAAACATGCAAGAGAGCATCAGGAATCTCATGACAAACACCTTTAAGTCTAACCCACTTCATATGCATGGTTATTTTGTGAGCAAACAGTTTATGGGAGAAAGAATCAACTAGCATAGGAAGGCAAAACAAGCATAACTTCAAAACTTTGAACACATAGAGAGGAAATTTGATGTTATTGCAATTCCTACAAGCATATGTTGCTCCCTCATAATAATTTTCAGTAGCATCATGAAGTAATCTGACAATATAACTATCACATAAAGGATTCTTTTCATGATCAATTATAGCATACGTGTCATCACCAAAACTTGGGGAATAAAAAATATCATCTTCATCAAGCATAGCATCCCCAAGCTTGTGGTTTTGAATATCATTAGCATCATGTATATTCAGATAATTCATACTAACAACATGGCAATCATGCTTTTCATTCAAGGAACTATCATGAATCTCCTTACAAATTTCTTCTTTCAACACTTCATCAAAAAATTTAGATTCATGATTTTCAAACAAAAATTCATAGAGAAAATCAAGTGCACTCAACTCACTAGCAATTGGTTCATCATAATTTTTTCTTTTGAAAAGGTTAGCAAGTGTATGATGATCCATAACAATAGATTTTTAGCAAGCGAATATGCAAGCAAATAGAAGGCACATGGCAACACAAGCAAACTTAGCAACGAAAAGGCGAACAGAAGAAGGGCGAATAAAAAGGCAAATCTTTTTGGTATTTTCTAAAAATCATTTTAGAAGTGGGTTAGAGGAAAACAAGAGCCAAATGGAAAATAAAGTAAATGCAAGAGATGAGTTTGTGATGGGTACTTGGTAGGCTTGATGTGTATCCTCCCTGGCAACGGCGCCAGAAATCCTTCTTGCTACCTCTTGAGCATGCGTTGGTTTCCCCTTGAAGAGGAAAGGGTGATGTAGCGAAGTAGATAAGTATTTCCCTCAGTTGTTGAGAACCAAGATATCAATCGAGTAGGAGGAACAAGCAAGTCGCCAATGGTTGCACCTACACAAACAATCAAACTCTTGCACCCAACGCTATAAAGGGGTTGTCAATCCCTTCACGGTTATTTGCAAGGATTAGATCTGAAAGAGATAGATGTAAACGAGTGCGGAAAGTAAAAGATAAATAAATTGTAGAAAGGTATAGCTCTGAAAATATATGATGGAAAATAGACCCGGGGGCCATAGGTTTCACTAGAGGCTTCTCTCTTGAAGGCAAATATCATGGTGGGTAAACAAATTACTGTCAAGCAATTGATAGAAAAGCGAATGATCATGTAGTTATCCAAGGCAATGATCATGCATATAGGCATCACGTCCGTGACAAGTAAACCAAAACAATTCTGCATCTACTATTATTACTCCACACATCGACCGACTCCTGCCTGCATCTAGAGTATTAAGTTCATGAAGAACAGAGTAACGCATTAAAAAGATGACATGATCGAGAGGGATAAACTCAAGCAATATGATAAAAAACCCATCTTGTTACCCTTGATGGCAACAAATACAATACGTGCCTCGCTAACCCTACTATGTCACTGGGTGAGGACACCGCAAGATTGAACCCAAAACCAAGCACTTCTCCCATTGCAAGAATTACCAATCTAGTTGGCCAAACCAAACCAATAACTCAAAGAGACTTGCAAGTATATGAAATCATTCATATAAGAAATCTGAGGAGATTCAAATAAGATTCATGGATAATCTGAACATAAACTCACAATTCATCGGATCTTTACAAACACACCACAAAAGAGGATTACATCGGATAGATCTCCATGAAGATCATGAAGAACATGGTATTGAAGATCAAAGAGAGAGAAGAAGCCATCTAGCTACTAGCTATGTGTTGGAAATATGCCCTAGAGGCAATAAATAAAGTGTTTATTATTGTATTTCCTTGTTCATGATAATCGTTTATTATCCATGCTATAGTTGTATTAATTGGAAACATGGATACATGTGTGGATACATAGACAAACACAATGTCCCTGGTATGCCTCTAGTGGACTAGCTCGTTGATCGAAAGATGGTTAAGGTTTCCTAGCCATGGACATGAGATGTCATTTGATAATGGGATCACATAATTAGGAGAATGATGTGATGGACAAGACCCAAACTACAAACGTAGCTTATGATCGTGTCAGTTTATTGCTACTGTTTTCTACATGTCAAGTATATGCTCCTATGACCATGAGATCATGCAACTCACAGATATCGGAGGAGTGCCTTGTGTGTATCAAAGGTCGCAACATAACTGGGTGACTATAAAGGTGCTCTATAGGTGTCTCCGAGGGTGTCTGTTGAGTTGGCATGGATCAAGACTGAGATTTGTTACTCCGTGTGACGGAGAGGTATCTTAGGGCCCACTCGGTAATACAACATCACAATAAGCCTTGCAAGCAATGTGACTAAGTGTTAGTTATGGGATCTTGTATTACGGAATGAGTAAAGATACTTGCCAGTAACGAGGTTGAACTAGGTATGGAGATACCGATGACCGAATCTCGGGCAAGTAACATACCGAAGAACAAAGGGAACATCATACGGGATTAACTGAATCCTTGACATAGAGGTTCGATCGATAAAGATCTTTGTAGAATATGTAGGAACCAATGTGGACACCCAGGTCGCGCCATTGGTTATTGACCATAGAGGTGTCTCAGTCATGTCTACATAGTTCTCGAACCCGCAGGGTCTGCACACTTAAGGTTTGGTGACGTTTCGGTAGTATAGAGTTATGTATGGTGGTGACCGAAGGTTGTTCGAAGTCCCGGATGAGATCCCAGACGTCACGAGGAGCTCTGGAATGGTCCGAAGGTAAAGATTCATATATAGGAAGTCCTGTTTTGGTCACCGGAAAAGTTTCAGGCTCATCGGTAGTGTACCGAGAGTGCCGGTAGTGTACCGGGAGACCTCCGGGAGGGGTATTTCGACCCAAGAGGCTTCATGGGATGTGGGAGAGTGAATATCAGCCCTTAGTGGGCTGGTGGAAACTCCCACACAAGGCTCATGTGGCTGGAGGAAAAAACCCAATAGGAAAAGGTGGAAAAAGGAAAAAAAAGGAACGAATCCTAGTCCTACTAGGATTGGAGGAGAGTCCTCCAATCCTAGTTGGTTCGGCCGAAGCCCTTGGCTTGGGAAGCCAAGGCTGCCTCCTCTCCTCCTCTCCTCTTATATATACTGGAGGTTTTAGGGTTTTTGCACTAGAATTTCAGCCATGTGCTACCCGCTCCTCCAGTGCATAGTTTCTCCTCTATATCGGATTTCTGTAGTGCTTAGGCGAAGCCCTGCCCGAATTTCTCCACCACCATCGCCAGAGCGCCGTCAGGCTGCCGGAGAACTCTTCTTCCTCTCCACTCCTTCCTGCTGGATCAAGATGGTGGAGATCGTCATCAAGCTGTACGTGTGCTGAACGCGGAGGTGTCGTCCGTTCGGTGCTAGATCGGAAGGATCATGATCAAGTTCGTGGGACGGATCGTGATCAAGTTCATGGGATGGATCGTGATCGGATCGTGGGATGGATCGTGATTGGATCGCGGTACGGATCGTGATTGGATCGCGGGACGCACGGTGATTTGGATCGCGAAGACGTTCGACTACACCAACCGCGTTTCTTAACGCTTCCCACTTAGCGATCTACATACCCTAGCCGCGCCTAGCAGGCTTGTGGCACTGTGGCTCCTCCTCTGACGTGCACTCCAAGCTTGGATGACTTGTTTCCTTCCAGAAAAATTCTATCCACAGGTTTTATTCCATTTGGACTCCGTTTAATATTCCATATCTGCAAAACTCAAAAACAAGGAAAAAAACAAAAACTGGCACTTGGCTCTAGATTAATAGGTTAGTCCCAAAAATAATATAAAATAGCATATTAATGCATATAAAACATCTAAAACAGATAATATAATAGCATGCCATCATAAAAAATTATAGATACGTTGGAGACGTATCAAGTGGTACTACCGCTGGAAGGTAGTAGTACCTCGCCTTACTGCCGAGAGTTCTTGGCCTAGAAAGAAGGGAGGTTGTGGCGTGGTAGTAACAGGCGGTACTACCTCTTGGGAGCAGTACTATAGCATCGTACTATCGACAAAAAACTGCTCAATTCAACACGAAAATTGAGACACCAAAGCCAGCGATACCGAGCACGGCACTGGGTAGAGCTACTCCCACCCGAGGGCAATAGTAGCACCAGCCTAGAGAGGTACTACTGCCTATGGGGTAAGCGCTACTACCGCTGGCGAGCACGGTACTACCGCTTGGCTCCTTCAGGACCAGAACACATGCAAAGTTGGAATGACTCCATTGGTGCGGGAAAGGAACATGGGTGCAAATGAAAGTGTACGTGTTGATTCCACCCAAAATTTTCAGACACGGACCCCCTATTAATAGTATGGTTCTCCTACGACTCAATCCTATTGAAAACGAAACGGGCGAAATAAATGTCTTCACTATTATCCACCAAGGGGCTATAATCTTCTTGTGCCATATGTAGAATTCTCTAAAAGGCTTAATTCACATGATTAGTTTGCAAAAGCATTGTCATCAATCACCAAAACCACTAAGGGATAATTATATGCCCTAACACTCTGGTGGTTCTTTGCTCCAATATTTCCTATTTCTTCCAGAAAAAATCATCAAAAAGTTTAGGGCGATTCTCAGAACTTTTATTTTCTGCACAAAAATGCCACCACAGTAATTTTGTTGAAAATAACATCAATCCGAGTTAGTGTAACAGCCCGGGACCGACGCTGCAGAAGATTCTCGTTCTATTCCATTATCGTCGTGTGATTTATTTGGTTGTCGCATTCATCATGGCAGCATTCGCATCATCTGCATAGAATTATCACTCGTTTTTGAAAACTTGTATCCGTTCGTAGTTGTTGGTTCTCCCCATTCTCGCCGATGACCATTTCAAGACCAACCACACTCGCACGCACCCGCGGCATCATAAAAAAAGTTTTTAAAAGTGCACAAAAATATTCTTGGATTGTGTCAAAATTTGGCGCACGGTCCTTTTTATTGTAGGTAGACCGCCTACCAAATTTCGTCGCAATCGGAGGTCGGTTGATACCCGAACGGATAAACCTATAGAGGCACTATAGTCGGTCTATTTCCAGACGTTCCGGTTTTCAAAATGTGTTGCCGAGTCGCAAACTATCCCTATATTCTTGACCTAACCCCCTCTACACATCCCACTAGCCTACCCTAACCTCCCCCTTCGATCAGAGCCGTCGGGTCGCGATCGGAGGGTCAAATCCGCCCCAAAACCACCCTAAACCTAGCCCCTGCTATATAAGGAAGGTCTACCCCTTCCTCAAAGGAAACCCTAGCCATCACCTCGTTTTCCACACACACTCAGTCACCAGCCGCCACCCAGCACCCCCTCTCTCCCACCTCCAGCCACCAGGCCCTCCCGGCCCAGATCGGGGCCCGGACGAGCCAACTGTGCGCCGCCCGCCTTTGTCGAGTAGCTCCCCTCGCGTGGCCGCAACCGCCCGCCGCCTCACCTCCCAGCGGATGGCCCTTGCTAGAGCCGCGGCAGCCGCTGACGCCGAGCCCTTCCCCAATCTCGCCAGACCCCAACGCATGCGCACGAGCCTCTCTGCCCTGGACAGCGGGAAAAGTCCGCCGCCGCCGGACTTCGTTGATGCACCGTCGCCTCCACCGCCTCTGGACCTCGCCGAAGGACCGCAAGTTGCCGCCATCGCTACTTAATCCCTTTGCCTCCATGTTCCTACTCTCGTGCGGGAGCACGAGGGAGGTGACCGAGCGCGTGGGCCGCCTCCATCCGGCGTGGGCTGTCGGCCCATTGAACACCAACCCGCCCCAACTCCTCCAAATCCATAGAATCAATTTGTGCAATTAGTTTTGTCATTTGAGTATATTTGTGTGCATGCTATTTTTTGTTGTGATGCCCTTTTCTTATTTTTGTGTGATTAAATCCATGCATCATATGAATTATTTTTGAACATGAGATATGCCCTTTCACATGTGCACTAGCCCCTGGTCATTTTGTTTTCCATGATAATCCAGGTTTAGGTTTTGTTTTCTTGTTGCCAACATGTTATAAAATGTTGCTGTTTTGATATGCCCAAATAATTCTAAGTCTAGAATCTGTAATATTTTGTTGTTGTCTTGCCATGTGTTTTGCTATTGATCTACAACCCCTTTGGGGGTGGTGCAATGGAGTTATTTGTAGTGCATAATGTCCTCTAGCATGATGTTAAGTTTCATGCCATGATATGCCCTGTAGCATATAGTTTTAATGCTGCCAATATGCCTTTGTGATAAAAAGTGCTATGTTAAAAACTGTGATTTTCACTAAGTCCTAAACTGTTTAGTTCAATATGCCATCTTGTGAGCTTATTTGCTATTGATACATGCTCCTATTTAACTTGCTGCTATGTTATGAATTGTTGTGCATCATGTACGCTACATCACCATGTTCTTGTCGTGCATTTTAGGTTGATGTAGCTTGTCTATTTGTGGGTTGCAATATGCCATGTTGTTGTTTTTGGTCAGATTATACCTAAACCTTGTGTTGATTGTTGTGGTTGAACCGTTGCTCCGTTTTGGACAAGTCATATATGAAACTTGCTTAGAATACCATGTAGTTTCATAATATATTCTTGTGTACATATTTTGAAATGTTTGTGGTTGTCGTTTGCATGCATTTTGCATTCATGGCATATTCATCTTGGGTTGGTCATATCTTTTAGACCGTAGCTCCATTTTAAATGTTCTATATATGTAAATCGACGAGAATGACATGTAGAATCACATGCCACACTTTGTTTTCATGTTTAGTAAATATAATATAAGGTTAGTTAAGATCAGGACCAAATTCATATTATACTTATGAGGTCGCTTTGGAAATGATATGTGTTGCTTTTGGCCTCATTTAAAATGCCTAGATGATGTAGTTTATGTTTCACATATTGCCATGTCTAACAAAATTTAATATTGTTGTGTACCTAAACGCGAGTGAAATAATTAAATCAACTATGGAGTTTTATCAATATGCAACTCGTTGCATATTGAGCTTCTCTCAATGTGTAGTATTTGATTGTTGTGCTTTGTCATGCCTTGCATAATCGTATGGACATGCATCATATTTGTTTGCGCATCATGTCACGCATATGTTGTGGTGTTTATCATGTGTTGATTATTGGTTCTGGATTGCTTCTTCTCGATAGAGTTCCGAAAGCATTCGGAGTGTGAGGATTCGTTCGACTATGTCCCGCTCGTCTACTTCACGGATTCATTCTTCTTCCAAATGGGATCTCAAGCAAGATAAACATTTCCCTGAATACCACGACTATCATTGCCATGCTAGTTGTCTCGCTTCTATCGTTATGTTTCGTTACCTACCACATGTATGTCAAGCCTCCCAACATTGCCATGAAAAGCCTCTAACCCCTCCACCTTCTCAGCAAACCATTGTTTGGCTATGTTACCGCTTGCTCAACCCTTCTTATAGTGTTGTTAGTTGCAGGTGCAGGTTGTTTTGCATGTGACAACATGGATCTTTTGAGACATCACAATATTATTGCTATTTAATTTAATGCACATATATACTTGGTAAAAGGTGGAAGGCTTGGCCTTTTGCTCGGTGTTTTGTTCCACTTTTGTCGTCCTAGTTACTTGTGTACCGGTGTTATGTTCCATATTGAGCGCTCCTAACACGCTCGGGGTTGTTATGGGGACCCCCTTGATTTCCGTTTTGGGATAAAACTCTTCTGGCAAGGCCCAACATTGGCACTCCATTTGCCTAATAACTAATAAAATTGCATAGGGATCCGTCGGCACCCGAGGATAATTAATCAACCCCCGGGCCAGTGCTCCTCATGAGTGTTGGTCCAAACTAGAGTAGTGTGTGGGGCCACCCCAGGGCAACTCGGGAGATTTCTATCAGGCCGCTGTACACGTAGCTCATCTGGTCGTGTCCTGAGAACGAGATACGCGGCTCCTATCGGGTTTATCGACACGTCGGACGGCCTTGTTCGATTTGTTTTACCTTTCTCGAACGTCTTGTGCGCTAGATTTCGACGACACTTCGGGCTATCTCGAGGTTGAGATTTTCCATCAGGATCCCACGAATACTACGGGTTATCCCACGGTTGAGGAATTCCAATGCAGCTTGTGGTTAGTATGTGATGGATGAGTTGGAGCACCTCTGTAGGGTTAAAACTTTCATGAGAGCCATGCCTGCGGTTATGTGGCAACTTGGAAATTTGTTTAACACCCGGTCATAGCAAACTTGAAGTAAGCTCAAATAAAATACGCCAACTGTGTGCGTAACCATGACCGTCTCTTCTCGTGAGCTCTGCTCCGAAAGAGAACACGGTGGGGTTATGTTTGATCGTAAGTAGGTGTTCATGATCACTTAGTGATCATTATTAGCTCACGTCCGTTTATACGCCATTCATCCGCCCTTATTCATGTACTCATAAGTTAGTCACTCAAACAAATGCTTAGTGCTTGCTACAGCCTCACCACTTAACAAATCCTCACCCATTAAGCTTTGCTAGTATTGATACCCTTGGAAATGAGATTGCTGAGTCCCTATGGCTCGCAGATTACTACAACAACAGTTGCAGGTACAGGCAATGTGATAATTTGACGTGAGCGTGATGCTTGTTTGATTTTGATGGGCTTTAGGATGGCATCCAGGGATAGCAAGGATGGATGTCATTTTATCGTTTGATTTCGTCCGTAGTCGGACCCTACTCTTATGTATGATGTTTGAATATGATGTTGTATTGATGTGATCTTGTTGTAGCTTGTGGCGAGTATAAGCCAACTCCATATACTCATCTCTTCTTTACATGTACTTGTAATGGTATCCATTCTTGCGAAATGACGAGATGTGCTTCTATCCCTGTCGAGGCCCTCGAGCCAAAATAAGGATAGGATTGCATCTTGGGTGTTACAGTTAGTTCTAATTAAATCATATAAAGTGCATCAAAATTATATAAAAATATAGTAAACATAGGTAAACATGACATGAATACTTCATAAATTATCGATATGTTGGAGACGTATCAACATCGCACAAGGAAGTGGTAAGGGTAGGGGCACTCCTTGGGGGTAGGGCATGCCTTCCCCCCTCGTGACTCCCTTGTGGGTCCAACTTACCGCCTCTCCGGCCTATAAATTCACATATATCCCAAAAACTCTAGAGGAGCTCCCGAAACAATTTTTTTGTTGTCGCAAGTCTCTATTCCTCCGCAATCCCATCTGGAGGCCTTTTCAATACTCCGTCAGAGGGGGAATCTATCACGAAGCTCATCTTCATCAACTTTTCTGCCTCTCCAATGATATGTGAGTAGTTCAACCATGATCTACGGGTCCATAGAAGGTGCTACATCTCTCTCTCTCTCGTTGCGGTGTGTTTGTTGGGATCCGATGAAGTGTGAGTTTATGTTCAGGTTATTCATTAAAAGTAATTGATCCAATCTGAGATTTATTATGTGTGATTTCATATAGCTATGTATGATTTCCCATATATAAGTTTGCCTTGGCCAAGTAGATGAGTAGATCTTCAGAGGGAGTGGTGCATAGTAGTAGGTTCAATCTTGTGGTGTCCTCATTTTGTGACAAGAGGAGAAGCGAGACACGTATTTATATTGTTGCTTCTAAGGATAAAACGATGGGGTCTAAACATATTATTTGGTCTTACTTTGTCTATATTATGTTATCTTGCTCCAAGCATTACTCTGTTTGTTATGAACTTAATACCAAGGATGCATGTTGGATGGTGGTCGATTGGTGGAGAAATAGTAGTAGGTGTCAGTAAGTTTAACAGTCTACTCGTCACGATTGTAATGCCTATATATTGATCATGCCATGAATTACGACATAATTATTCGCTTTTCTATCAATTTCTCAACAGTAATTTGTGCACCCACCGGTACTATGCTCATGAGAGAGATGCCACTAGTGAACGTTATGTCCCTGGTGTCCATTCACCTATTATATATTCAAAAAACATATAAAATAGTTGTTGCGTGTTATTATATTTTTATTTATAATTATTTATCTGTAGGATTGAAAGTATGTCTAGAGGGGGTGATTGGACTACTTGACCAAATAAAAATTCTATCCTTTTTCCCAATTTTAAGTGTTGGCAGATTTTGGCAATGATACCAAATCAAGCACACCCTACACATGCATGTCTAAGAGTATAACAATGGAAAGTAAGGACAATCATATGTAATAGAGGATAGGGAGGAAGATCAAACGCAATTTGGAGACATGAAGATTTTTCCCGTGGTTCCGATAGGTGGTGCTATCGTACGTACACGTTTATGAAGACTTCAACCCATGGAGGGTAACAGTCGCGAGAGTCCATGGAGGGCTCTACCCACGGAGGGTTCCACGAAGAAGCAACCTTGTCTATTCCATGATGGTCTACGTCCACGGAGAACTAGCCTTACTCGAGGTAGATCTTCACGAAGTAGGCGATCTCCTTGCCCTTACAAACTTCTTGGTTCAACTCCACAACACGAAGTAGGAGGCTCCCAAGCAACACCTAAGAAATCTAGGAGGCACCACCCTACAAAAGGTAATAGGTTTGATAATGATTATGAACTCCTTACTCTTGTGCTTCAAGATGATAGACTCCTCAACACTCAATCACTCTCTCACTAATTTGGCTTTGGTGGAAGAGATTGATTGGGTGGAAAGCAACTTGGGGAGGCTAGAAATCAAGATCCATATGGTTGGAGTGGATGGCTTGATGTCAACACATGAGTAGGTGGCTCTCTCTCAGAAAATCAGATGGGGTAAGTGGGGAACTGTTTTGAGTGCTTCTCTTGCGAGTGAGTGGTGGTGGAGGGGTATATATAGGCATCTCCAAAAATCCAACCGTTACACCTTTATTTACCAACTCAGTGACACCAAAGTGTAAAACTCAATGGTACCGAGTTGCTCAAAAGGTAGCAACTTTTGAACCTCGGTGAAACCGATATATAAGTCTCGGCAGTACCGAAAAGGTCACCAACATTCAGATTGCAAACTTGGTGGTACCGATCCAAAAACTCGGAAATTCTGATTTTAGGAAAAGCGGCAACTGAAGGTTGGCAACTGAAACTCGGTGGCACCGATGCAGAATCGGTTGTACTGAAGACTTAGGGTTTGGCTGGGATCTGTCTGAGGTGAAAATCGGTAGGGCCGAGTGGGAAAATTTGGTGGCACAGATTTTGCATGATAGGCTTATGAAAGATTTTTCTGGAAGAGCTCGTGGGTGTTTTTGGTGACTATCACTTGTGCACGTGGAGCATTTTGTTCACCAACAATACCTCACCCCCTTTTAATAGTATTGGCTTTCCTATAGACTCAAAGTGATTTCTCACAAAGTAAAATGTAGAGCCTTCTTGCTTGAAGCTTTGTCAGTCCTATTCCTTGCATCTAGGGGTCTCTCCACAATCCTTTTGCCATCCCATCGTTGAACTTTTCCTAAAATATACTTAGTGAAAACATTAGTCCAACGATATATATGTTGTTTAATTACCAAAACCACCAAGGGAACAAAATGTGCTTTCAATATCCTACACTACTAGATTTGATCCTTATAATTAACGACTACAAGGGGCTTGACAACCCTCTTGCCCACATTGGGTGCTTTTACTTTTGTGTGTGCATGAATTGTTGATCATTGGTTTGCGTGATTTCATATTGGTTCGATAAACCTTGGTTCTTAACCGAGGAAAATACTTATTTCTACTTTAATACATCACCCTTCCTCTTCAAGAAAAATCCCAACGCCATTACAAGTAGCAGATGCAGCCTATAAGTGATCTTTGTCTACCCCCTACTGCAACAATCCAGGTCGAAGGGAGATAGGGCCTATCATGCACCCATCTCTGCAACCATCCGGCTCACCAACAACAGTAGCCTTCCTTCCAAAATTGGCATACATTGGATGGTCAACTTCACCCAACATCAAGAATACTACTAACATAAACATGTAAATATGCTATCTCATGTCCCGCAAGACAATCGATAATAGCACAAAGTAGAGTTCATCTTATTCCCCCAAGACCTAATTATATTACTCAAACATGGTGATGGAGTACATAGAGTTTAGGGACAAGTTATAAGCTAACACGAAGTTGGAGATGGAGAGATGCATGGTAGTGGTGATGAAGAGGGCGTCGGCCCTCTCGCCGGCGCCAGACATGGGAGGCGCCTCCTTCCTTCTCCCTTCCTTGTTTTGGCCCTTCTCTATGGTGGAGTTGCTACAATGGAGGTATGGTGACTGTAGATGAGACTTGTGGAGGATGGAGATGGCTTGATAGGATGGCTAGGGTTGGAGGTCTTCTTATAGGAGTCCTCATTGGGTCTCCTTCGTTGGTGTACCCCCTCCCCTTCATCCAAGGTCTCTAGAGGAGCCAAATCCACACCCAATACAAGCTTTGGTCGTCATGGATCCCATAGGAAAAAAGGGGATGAAATCGGAGTAAAATCTGGAAGGTTCTTGCAAAATTTCATGGTTGTTAGGAGGTCATACGATCAATGCTCGTATGGAAGATCGTCAAACACTCTGGTCCTTCACGGGCGGTTTCATATTTTGGTCATAATTTCTTCATACGAACTTCAATTTTGAAGTTTTTGGACTCGTTGGATTGCTAAGGAAAAGCGCCAGAGGCTTTTTATCTTCATTTTGGACACTTTGTTAAATGTCAAATCATCAAACTCTCCAAAAGGGCCCTGATCTAGTGCCTGGAACTTCTCCGTTTTGACCGCCAGCTTGGTTCTTTTGATGTTCCTAGTCAATGAACATGTCGACACACCTACAAACAGCACAAAACAAAGGTAAACTGATAAAAAAAAGAGTGCAACGTACTTGGTAAAACAAGTAAATACCGCAAACTATGCATTGATGACATGAATAAGTGCTAGATGGATATGATATCAGGAATTTTGGCACTAAAATATACTCTAAAATGTATGCATAAAAATGACTCATCGCTGCCGTGACCACCTCACAAGTTTTTCTCGGCGCTTTGCCTTCGACGACAACAAGAGGGGAGCGTGCGATGGGGTCGAAGGTGTGGTAGATCAGGTCGTTGCCCGTGTTGCCTAGGTTAGGCATATAAGGAGTTAAATTACAAGGGATCGACTAGAGATTCTCTAACAATCTCAAATAGTTTGTGGAAACAATTGTCCCTAGATTGAACTAAGTACACTAGGTTTTCGTAAAATAAGTATTGCCTCCGTTCCATGATATAGTGCATATAGATCTATTGAAAAATGTCAACCCTCTCAAATTTGACCAAGTTTTTGAAGAAAAACATTTACATATGGAGTACCAAGCATATATCATTATATTTATTTCATATTCCATATAAATAATGTTCTCTTTAAACTTGGTCAAAGTTTGACTTAAAAAATGCACACTACATTATGTAACTTATTCCTGCATCCGTTGTTGGACAGGGGACCGGTCCATGAACACGGATGAGAAAGCCGTCATCCAATGCTATCCGCATACATTTGACCCTATTTTTTAAAGTTTGCATGCTCAAACAACCAGATATATATGGTCTAGAATAGTTCAAATGTTCAAATGTAGTAGTAGTTCTAATTTTAAAAAGTTCAAATATTTACGCTCCAACATTGTTGTCCCCTTCAACTGCCCACAAACGTTCGATCAGATATTTTTTTGGTTGCTCGATACCGAATTTGTTGGTGCATTGAACAAACTCTTCAAACGTGGTTGTGTTCTAGTCTGGAAGTTCGATAGGATCACCATGTTCTCAAATTCAAGAGCTACGACAACATCCTCACCATCATCCTCCATGGTTATGTTGTGCATGATAACACAACAGGTTATCACCTCCCACAAAGGCTTTTGTATCCTATTGTTTAGCAGGTTCACGAACAACTGCAAAAATGTGCCTGCAGAACTCCAAATGCTCTCTCAACATCCTTTCTAGCCGCTTCTTGTTTTCGGGCAAAGTGAGACTTTTTCTGGCCAACTGAGTTAGCGATGGTGTTGCCAAAGGTAGCCTAGAGAGGATATATACAATCAACCAGATAGTAGCCCATGTTGTAGTCATGTTCATTGACAGTATAGTGGCACGGAGGAGCTTTTTCTTCAGCCAACCTAGTAAACAATGGTGATCATTGCAGCACATTGTTGTTATTGTTGATACCCGAGCATGCCAAAAAAAAGCGTGCCAAATCCAAGAATCATGTGATGCAACTACTTCAAGAATAATGGTGGGCTTCTTAACATGACCCTGATATTTCTCTTGTAAAGCTTTTGGACAGTTCTTTCATTTTCAATGCATATAGTCAAGAGATCTGAGCAAATATGGACACCCTCTTACTCCCGAGATTGCCAAGATCCTCTCGGCGTATGCCATAGCTGGTTCTCTCGGGTACTGAGATACCAAAAACCTCGACCACGATAGTTGCAAACCTGACCATGTCATCTCTGCATGTGCTCTAAGACATCCATAGGTACTTGTCCCACAAATCAGCAACCATGCCGTGTGAAAGCATTCACAGTGCTGTCGTGCACTTCTGGTAACCAGAGAACACAATCCTTCCCACGACGCCCTTCTTTAAGATGAAGTAGTCATTAAAGGACCTAACACCATGGTATAGACGATCGAGGACATTTTTGCGCATCCAAAAGCGCCGACAAAAATTGTAAGCGAAGAGGGCATCGGGGACAAAGTACTCATCCATCAGAGTTAAAAGGACGTGTGCCCTGTTGTGATTGAGCACTCGATGACCCTTAATCGATCCCTTGAAATTGAGAACATGCTCCTCCGCACGCTTCGCGTCTACAAGGACCATCTGCATCATCACCGTATCATCCGTGTAGTCCTCCTCGTCGCACGAGCCGTTAGACGACTCAACATAGTGATTGTATATGTACTCGATATCTGAGTCCATTACTTCAAAGAAGAAGGGACAAAAAATAGCACCGGCATTTCACCGAAAGGTGTCGGGAATCGTAAGTATCATAGGTGCGGATGGTACCTGCGCGGTGGTCGAAGGAGAGATGTGGAACGTTGGTAGAGGAGAAGCGACATAGAGCCCGGATGTACCGTTCAGAAGTGACGGACTCGTCGAGTTTCGATAGGGGTGTGACGGGACGGCCGGGGTGATGGAGCAACGACGAAGGTAAGAGAAAAAACGAAAGGACGGAGAATGGGAGGACGGAGGCATGAGGTCCAATAGTGTTTTTGGATGGGCGAGAGGTATCAGAGTTCTACGTGGTTGCTGTCCAAAGTCTGCCAAACCCCCTAACTTGTCTCGGATTTGTGAAAAAGGTGAGTCTGAACCATTCGACGGATTGATACAGGTCCGCGTTGAATGATAAAACACATTTCAAGTGGTCCAGACGGTTGTGATCCGGTTTGAAGATGCCCTAAAACTACATTGAAACATAACATAGCATCGCTAAAAAATGTACTCTTGGTCTTGATGACGGCAGCAGTGACCTCGAAGAAGCGTGCTAGTTTTGTTCTAAAGAAAACCTCCAAGAAGTGTGTGGCCAGCTCTTCCTCTCTATCACTCTCGTGATCATGCAATCAAAACGTGCGTCAACAGTCACGGCAGGCTCACCGAAAGTTATTTGAAAAGGATATGCCGCGTCCAGAGTAGGAAAAGTCTTCTTTCCCCACAGTACAGAGCAGTACGGCCGGCCGCCACAGCTTTCATTTCATCAACATAAAGAGTGGGAGGTGCCAAGGCCCACCCCCACCAACGGGCGGAGGAAGAGAGAAAGGGGGCAGGGGCAAGGACAAGGAGCAGGCCAAGCAAGATGAGCAGCACCGCCCTCCTCACCCCGTACAAGATGGGAAGGTTTGATCTTTCCCACAGGTAGTCCGTCTTTTCTTCTTCCAATCCCACTCGATCTCTCTTTTCTCGGTACGGAAAACCCCAACCAGCCGCTGATGTTTGCCGGTAATCGCCCAAGAATCGATTCTTTAGGCCTTCTGTTTGGGCGATTCCTGCAACAGGGACACCAATTCGGGTGCTAAAGCTTCCAACCGTACTAGTTTTTCCGGTAAGGAGGGTATTCCTAATCCCGGACATGACTCGCGGAGGATCTTTATTGGCATGTGGACGTTATGCGCTCCTGCTTTTTATCAGAGGCTGTTCTTGCTTGGATACTGCTGCCCTGTTGTTGTTCATATCTTGTTCAGATGATTTGAGGAAGGAAGCATCATGGATTCATGCTGAAATCCTTTATTAGGGTTGTTGCAAACTGCAAAGAACGAAAATCAGCACGCATTTTGTATTTATTTACAGAGAGAAGCGTCAATCTGAATCATCATTCAAGGTTTTGATGTTTCTGAATGAACATGTGAGATGATATTGTCAAACTCAAATCATCTTACATTACTGAATAATTATTCCATCGATAGACCCTAACTTTTAGGAGTTAATACCAACGAGTACGCACCATTTAGTAAGTGTGGTCAACAATCAGTTTTCGTCTGATGAATTGCTGTGGACTTTGGGAAGGAGCGTGTCCCTGAAATATCTTCGGCTGTGCCTATGGACTTGTCCCTGAAAAAGGAGTCCAATGAGTTCTGTCACTCATCTTTACCTGATGATCCACTTGCCTGAGGTCTTTCCTTTTTCTGTTTAGGGTGGTTCTCGCACCACTGACAAGGGAGCGATCCTTCGGAAATGTTCCTCAGCCTCATGCCATACTGTATTATCAACAGAGAACAACCAAAGGAGGCCTTTTGATTGCTGAGGCCACTGGAGTTTCCGACACTGCTCAAGGGTGTGTATAACATGTCCTTAGGCTGTGCCTTCTTGATATCTCACTAATCATATTTTCAGTTTCTTTTTTGCAGTTGTATGACTTTTAAAGGTGATACGTTTCTTGTTACACTGTATGAATGCAAGGTACAAAGACACTCCTGGCATTTGGACAAAGGAGCAAGTAGAAGCATGGAAACCGATCGTGAATGGGGTTCATGCAAAAGGAGGAATATTTTTCTGTCAGATTTGGCATGTAGGAAGAGTCTCTAACCACAGTAAGTTTACTAACCCTAATATAAGGTTGTCTGACTTTTCATCAAACCAAATGCAACCACAATTGTGTCGCAAGCATTTAAAAAAAAATGTCGCAAGCAAGAATACCTCAAATGGATTTTAGATTATTGGCTCAATTTTGTATGAACATTCTGCACGATTATTCACCCTTTTATGGCGCCATGAGTTACCTCATGTTTTTTGTAAAGAAAATGCATTGGCAACCCCATAGTCATCCTTGTAGTCCTGTTTTTATTTCACTGACACATGTCCGTTATCTGTATGCAGCTTTTCAGCCTAATGGGCAGGCTCCAATTTCGAGCACCGATAAACCACTCAAACCTGTAGTGAGAGCCAACGGCATAGATGTGGCTACAATCTCAACTCCTAGGCGGCTACAGACTAATGAGATTCCTTCCGTAATCAATGATTTTAGGGTTGCTGCTAGAAATGCGATTGAAGCCGGTAAGTACCTTTTGGTTAGTAATGAACCCCGTTTGGTAATCGCTATCTCTCACATTCGTGCTCCAAATATCATGCTAAAATTATATCATACAAAGTACAGACTTCTCATTAAAGAAAATTAGTATCAGGAGAAAATTAGCATACACGTGTTCTCATTAATGTTCTGTCTAGTGCCTAACAAACACCTACTGAATTCTTCGACACCGTCCTGACTCTTGAAGAAGAGGGATCTCTAACCTCAACACCTTGTATGGTCTGTAGGATTTGACGGTGTTGAAATCCATGGAGCTCATGGTTATTTGATTGATCAGTTCTTAAAGGACCAAGTCAATGATCGCACTGACAAATATGGTGGGAGCTTAGAGAATCGTTGCCGTTTTGCACTAGAAGTAGTTCAAGCCGTAGTTGATGAAATTGGGGCTGATAAGGTTGGGATAAGGCTCTCACCGTTTGCGAACTATTCAGAGGCATCCGACTCAAACCCAGAAGCTCTAGGCCTATACATGGCACATGCACTGAACAAATTTGGAATTCTCTATTGCCACATGGTGGAACCACGGATGGTGAATCTTGGTGAAAAGTTTGAAACTCCCCATAGTCTTCGTCCCATAAGGGATGCTTTTAAGGGAACATTTATTGTAGCTGGGGGATACGACAGGGATGATGGAAATAAAGCAATCGCCGACGGCTATGCTGACTTGGTAGCATATGGACGCTTGTTTCTATCCAATCCTGACTTGCCTCGGAGGTTTGAAATTGGTGCTCCTCTCAACAAGTACATAAGAGATACTTTCTACCTCTCTGATCCAGTTATTGGATACACTGACTACCCATTTCTGCCGTCCGATGTCTAGATGGGCCTTTCAGGAATGAATCCCCCCCCCCCCCCCCCCCCACTCCCATCAGATCGTCTACCTTATGTATCAGTACTATGTTATAGGGAATAAAGTCATTGATTTCAATGCTCATGTAATGATGTGTATTGGCATGATATGGATAAAATATGTAATCATCATTGCAATTTAAGAAGTGCATGTGTGAAGTACAAAAAACACTGAAAAGCAAATTAAGAAGTCTGATTTCTTGCCAATTCCACACACTCAATACTTAAATTGGTGCAACAGAAATTTCTGATTATGAAGGAAACTGGAAAAAAAATGCTACTAGGTGTGAATCCAGCATAATCAGTAGAACTATGGATTTGGCGTTTTCCCTTTAAAAACACGCCATCTCTTGTATATACCTTGGTTTCTCTTCTCTCTTAATGAAAAGGCAGTGCTTCTGCCGGTTGCTCGCAAAAAAATAAAATTCAGCGGAACTTTAATTTTTTGCACCTAGCCCAATATACTCAATAGCAAAATTGGTACAACAGAAAACTTCAGTTGGAGTTGTTTAATTTGGAACTCAACAAGATTTTCAGTATTTAAACCTTTGAAGTAGTTAGATCTAAATTTCACTGTTCAGTTAAATTTATTATCAGTTTCTGTTCTAATCTGACAAAGTTGAACCTTGGTCTCCTTCGAATTCTTTAAAAGAGAAGAGGATCTACTAGACTCTCAAGCTTATCGTAAAAGTAATTGTGCAATCATGTTTTGGAATGATTATCCCTGATATTACCTGACATTGTCTCAAGTAAATGCCAGGCTAACTGATTAGGGAATCTTATTCTGAGCTTTAATTGCTGATATCGCCACCTACAGAATAGTGAAAAGCAGCATTATTAGTACGTATATAAAAATGAAAGCTATGTAATGGCCAATACTTGTGGTTCCTTTGGCATCACAGACATGTTAGAAATCTTTCTCTGGAACTTTATCTCATGTGTTGATCTTTTTATATGTAATTTTAATAGAATTTTAGCTGTCACATTCATTTTGTGGACGATGTATCATGTTCAAGGAGGGGCTTTCAATACCCTTCTGTATCAAAAGTGAGGTTTAGATGCACTAAAGCACACTATATTATTGATGGTTTGTTTATTTGTGAACAAATCTTAGTTATTCTCTTCAGAGGCCTCCTATTTAGCGCAAATTTATGGATTTGTTAGCGAGGACTAATACTAGGTGCCTGGCGGCTGGAATAGTTTTGAAGAGATTGGTAGATCAACACGAATTTCAGCTATACAAAGAAATTTCTTAAGATCAGACAACCAAAACTTCCCTTCTCCCTCACAAAGTTCTTAGTCTCCCAGTAAGACACCACACAGGAATACCACTAGACTTATGTTGAATATGAACTATTGTCGCATCATGTGGTGAGCCTGGTGGCACCTTTCTTTCTCAACACTTCAATAGAAATGAAGCGGCTCGGTGACACTCTGTCCTATCTGATATCTATCAACATAGCCACATCGGTTTGTGCCTCTTCAGTGGATGGTATAACCTAAAGAACATTTGCTAGACTAAAAAAAAAGCGACAAACAAAAAAATCATCAGCTTTGCATTTGTTCCTTTGTTGTGGAGTAATTATTCTCTACGCTTCTTGTGTTTTTATATGATGTTACATTTTCTCTCTGGTCTATATCTATGCCATCACCTGCATATGGAGTATTTTGGATAATGGCAGAGTCACCCCTCTACCTTGTACATTATCTGTTTATTGATTTGAGTATTCTATGAACTTCCATGTCGTAAAAAATACCATAACGTGTAGGAAGTAGGATCCGTGTGCTTGATACACTGATGCTTCTTCATCTCTCATATGTAAGTGGTGCATGAAACCTATCTATTTGCGAAAATGTTGTGTATCGTACTGTTACAACTTGTCTTAACATATACTCAAAGGGGCACCTTCCTTGCTAAGCAAAACATGTATACATAAGATGTACCTATTTTGGCCAGGGAATCCTGATACTTAACATTCACAATATCAAATAAAAACAAAAAGTAATAGATCTAACCAGTTGATGATAAAGGAAGATACTTCATTTTGGAGAACCGATCCTGTCTCAGTTGGCTACTGGTGTCACGCCGAGCCCACCCACGTTCAACTCTTACCTCCGCAAGTGCTCATATTTTGAAATGCTCAATAATGCATTTCTAGGTTATTAACTAATGTTCTTGATTTCGTTGGACTTCCCGAGATCTGATGAATGATAGAGATAACAATATATTGTACTGTTGTGGCTCTGTAATGTTACTGACCAGCTTGACTTTGACAATACTTGAGGACAACTGGTCTGGAATCTGGATCTAAAGCCATTTGTAAGTGTTCATGAAAGGGGTGGTCCTGGTGAACTGCCATCATGACTGGATCATATGAGCTAGTCATCATAACTTTGGTCAATTAAGATTTTGCTCCAGTTGTGCATGTATAAATATGCTATTTGTGCCTACTGCAAGCTTCTTGCTTTATTCTTCTAGTATTTGCTACTTCTGGAGTGGTAGGTATGACATGTTTGGATCTACTAAGTGCACTAAGCAAGCTCTTCTCAACTGAACATAATTGTACAAGAACCAGTTAACTGTGATTAGTGTATCAGCAGTTTTTTTTATTGGACATTATTTCCAATTGTTCCAAGTAAACTTGCATATAGGATGGAGTACCAGACTCTTTTGGTTTCCATTGGATTTCTATAAAAATATGTAGGCATGGAAACCAAGTGAACAAAACAAAATAGGTCGCATGAAACCTAACAGTAAGGCATGTAGTGGTGGCTTCACACTTGGAATTGTAGGGTACGCATTTCTTTTGAAACTCTTCAGGGGATTGTGGAATATATTGTGTGTCATTCATATTTTTATCATTCTTCAGTCAGATGGCGGCATAGTGAATATGAGCGTACAAGGAAGGAAATTGTAGAATACTAGAGTTTAAAATGTTACTCTGACCTTTCAAAGTAGAACAAAGTCTTAACAGTGTAAAGTGTGAGTGCCTTTACATCAGACATATTCCTCACTAAATATTCATTGTAATCATGGGGCACTTGGTTATCTAGCATGGGCCAGTACAAGCAACATGGATTTTATATATTACAAGGAATTTAATACACTTTCAACAAGTTACAACATATGCCCTTGTACAAGGTAGCTGTTTAGGCTACTTTGTGAATTGCAACAGTGATGTGTTGCTTGACTCTTCCACGATCTGCAAGGACTGGCCTACCAATTATTCCTTGTCCTCAGGAGCCACAATAAAATGCTCACCTCCACGACGGGTCTAAATCATCATTTGCCTCGAGTGCAAGAGGAGGATCCAGTGTCCAGTTGCAACAACCTCAGAAGCTAGTCCAAACTAGTGGGAAGTTGTGTGTACATACAAGAAGATAGACTGAAGAATAGTAATGGCTCGTGGTAAGGTTCAGATGAGAAGGATAGAGAACCCGGTGCACAGGCAGGTCACCTTCTGCAAGCGGCGAATGGGCCTCCTGAAGAAGGCAAAGGAGCTGTCTGTTTTATGTGATGCTGATATCGGTGTCATGGTGTTTTCTCCTCGTGGGAAGATTTATGAGTTAGCTACCAACGGGTATGTGTCTCTCTCTTGTCAAATGATTTAAAGCTAGCAACCAACAGTCATTTAATTTGTTCAAATGTTTTATTGCTGAGATGTATTAGGAACATGCAAGGCTTAATTGAGAGGTACAAGGGTAGCAACACAGAAGCACATAGTGAAAGCAGCGAGCAGAACAAGCCTCAGGTCAGCAGCAGAAATCACATGGTTTATCTCATAATGTGAAGTAGCATTGCAAAGCTATGCGGTGGAAATACATTATTTGTATGAAATACTACACGGTCATTTAGTGAGAGACCTTTGGTTTGGCGCACTGCTCATGGTTACATAACCACTAATATGCCAAGTTACTTCTACTTCTAGTTGTATTGAGGTGCTGGCATTCTTTTCTCATTGCAGGTAATACAGCAAGAGGTGCTGCTCTTAAGGCAAGAGATTGACTTACTTCAAAAGGGCTTAAGGTAATCAGCTGCATTATATTTATACGTAAACGGTGAAGCAACTTCATCTCTTCTTTCTGAACAACTGGCATAACTTTGTTAACTTATGCTTGAATGACGACGTAGTTACCCTGTATGTTATGCTAAATCGAAAGAGTCCATTAAAAAGGGAAATTATCTTTTGTGATACACCAAGCGTTAGCCATTGGCATCAAATTATTAATTTTTGAAGGGGTGTTATAAAATATAATAAAACGAAAAGTAATAGCACATGGCTTAGTACTACAGGCTGATGGTCCATATCAAACTGCCAAGATTCCATTAGAAAGGTTATAAATATTATGGATGAGGAACATAGAAGTATAGTGTTGGGCACAAGACTGATTGATAAAAGTAAGGACATCCATGCAGGTACATGTATGGAGAGAATGATATAAACCACATGAATCTTAATAAGCTACAAGCCCTGGAGAGTAACCTTGAAGTTTGGGTACACAATATCCGCTGTACAAAGGTAAGCTATATCTCCTTCTCTGCGCAAACTAAAATCTTTTCAAAATGATTACTTTTAATATACCACCCCTTTCTGCTGAGCAGATGCAGATCATATCTAGGGAGATTGAGATGCTCAAGACCAAGGTTGGTTCCACACGAAATTTGATTCCTCTAGTTAGATTCCTTGAACTTACTTGCAGAAAGATGAGCACAGCAATTCCCTTCACCAGTGTCCTTTTGTGCCTCTGTTTTGCAGGAAGGCATACTGCAGGCCACCAATGACATACTTCAAGAAAGGGTACTATACTCTAACCCATATCCATTTAAAAGAAACTGTGCCATTTGAGATGTTACCTTTTGATTTTAGGATAGGGTTCAGATCAGTTTTAGCATTTAAAAATCGACCACTGCACGGTAAAAGAACGGGAAAAATCGATCGTAGGAGTAGTAGAAAACCTTGTTGTCGGTCTTTTATATTTTATAACCACGGACGTACATATTTGCTGGCAAAATTTTAGTTTTGCATATGCTTCAGGGATGCAAGTGGGTTCAGCACTTTGCATCCCTCTACGCTAGCATTCTAGTTGGTCTGCTAGTTAGTGCGTTATGCCAGCCCAGCTGCAGCAAGAGTGACATATCTACTCTTCTGCAGCCAAGGGAGGGAACCTGCCATAACAACATGTCCTTTTTTAAGAAAATAGACCAACAATATTCTAATGATCTTGTTTCTGCAGATAATTGAGCAGAGAGGGATTCTGGACACTGGCAGCAACATGATGATGCCGCAATTACCCTTCCTGCGAACCATGGAGAGTGACTACTACTTCTAGCCTAAACAACCAACCTATCAAGCTATCTCGCCGGTTCTGATTTGAGTTCGACAAGGCTATGTGTGCCACTTCATGCTGTAAAAACGAAAAAGAAGATCGGCATCTGTCAATGTACATGCTTTTTCATATGTAAAAATTCATCGTCTTTCAGATTCGCAGATTGCATGATGTTACCGCAGTTTCCCTCTGGCTAACCATGGAGACCGAGTACTCGTGTAGCCTGAACAACCGACCTATCAAGTTATCTTCTAGTTCCAGTTCGAGTTCCGCAAGGCAGCGACCTTGCAGGGACGTCTCATAACCTTGTGTGATGTGTCTGCCACTTCAGATCATGGTGTAAAAAATGTAAACGAAGTCAGCGTCTGTATCTGTACAAGCTTTTGCTTATGTAAATTCAGTGTCTTTCAGATTGGACAATTAGTAGATAGCATTATGGTTGATATGATATAACTCTGATTCTTGTGCTAATTAGAGAACCATCAAAATCAGAGTTTTCTGACATGATTTCGACAGATGTTGCTCCACTGAAAGATTGATACGAACACGCAAACTCGCTTACTGATACAGTTTGCAGCTAGCTAACAAAGTGTTTCAAAAGGCAAGGAAGTAAGAGGTTCACATTTGGTAGATGCCATGTTCATCCTGATTCCTGGAAGGTAGCTGCGCCGGGGCATTCCGGCGGGATGTCTTACCCTCCCTTGAGTCCGAGCTCGGGTCATGTTGAACAGCAGCTGCTCTTCTGCTTCTGCTGCTGCTGCTGAATCGGCTGGCCTCTCATCTGGACCAGATTGGATGGCTTCCTCTCCAGGCCTCCTTGGCTGCCAGCTTTGCTGTAGATCATCATACACAAGTTTCATCAGCATAAGCATTTCGAAAACAAAAAACAAAAACTGAATATAATAATTTGAAACCTAATGTGATCTTCCGTGTACCTCTTCTTGATTGCTGCAGACATTGCCAAAAAAGCCTCTTCGACATTGATGGACTCTTTAGCACTTGTTTCTAGGAAAGGAATGCCCATCTCATCAGCATATGCCTGCAATGGTTTTGCGTTGCCCATTTACACTTAGCTCAACACAAAATATGCAACAAAACAACATCAACATCGAAAGACGAGGGAATTGATTCATTTTCCACAGGAGCATGACAAATTTGAAATTCCCATGCTACAAACATTCAGACAGAACCTAGTTTTTTAGCCCGTATCTCAAAATGTATTAACATGGTATAGTTGGAAAAGTGACCTGACCTGTGCTACGGCAGTATCGACGACCCTGCTCTCAGCCAGATCACACTTGTTACCGACAAGTAGCTTGCGCACGCTGTCGTTGGCGTACTTGTCGATCTCGCTCAGCCATTGCTTGACATTGTTGAAGCTCTCCATGTCCGTGATGTCGTAGACAATCTGGATACGGCTCAAAGAAACCAAACGAGGCATGCTGAGTTGTGGAGGGTCAAAGTTGTGTATTTTGTGTTGTTTTACAGGTGGAGAGACGAGACTTACGATGATCCCGTGTGCTCCTCGGTAGTAGCTGCTTGTGATGGTTCTGAACCGCTCCTGTCCTGCTGTGTCCCACTGTTGTGAATGCAAGAGGTACTAATATCAGATGAGATTGCCAGCATACGGTTTCTGATTTGCGCAATTGTTTCCACCGACAGTAGAATGCAGTTGTATGTTTGTGATGCAGGAGGTCCACTGGAATCGGTTTATTTCCAATACACAAAGAAGTTGACGATTGCAAGTAACTTATTGCTCCCTCCGTTTATAAAAATATAAGATGTTTTGGATACAATACAGACTGAAATGAGTGAAAAACACACACTAAAACATGTCCATATACATCCAGTTCAGAAAAAAGCTGGAACAGAACATGTTATATTTGTGAACATAGGGAGTACAGTACGTTTTTTGTGAAGGGAGGGAACACAAATATGGAGTATATTTGTGAAGAGAGGGAGTACGTAGGTGATGGCAAACTTTGAAGAAGAGGTAAACTTGTGAAGAAGGCTAGGGATTAATGACTTACAATCTGCAGTTTGATGGTCTTCCCATCCATGTCGAGTGTGCGGATTTTCTGCACGGGGGCGTACGAGGAGAGGAGCATGGATCAATCAAACGGATTCAAAGATCAACGAAACGTAGGGTGAGAAATACTAAGTAGCAAGAGAATCATCAAGACTCACAAAGTCAACGCCGATGGTGCTAATGTAGCTGTCTACATACGAATCGTCCTGGAAGAAGACAAGAACAATAAACATCAAGATGATGCCATTGTATTATATATGTCTGATCTTCAAAAGAAAGATGGTCACCCACAATCCCACATTGCCAAGTTAGTAGTATTAGTAGTAAGAAACTCACGGCGAAACGGAGGAGGAAGCAGGACTTGCCGACGGAGGAGTCGCCGATCAAGAGGAGCTTGAACAGGTAGTCGCTGCACCCAGGACAAGAGCAGCATTTCTCAGTTCACCAGAGCCAGGCAATTAACCGGAACCAAAACCGCGCGCGAATGGAGACGGAAGGAACTCACAACTCGTTGCCCATGCCTCCTCCTCCTCCCCAAAGGAAGAAGGCCAAGAACGGAGACGGAGAGATTTGACGGTGGAGAAGAGAGAGGCTTCTCAAGGAGCGGTAGAAAAAGGTTATGTCCTTGGAGTGCAGCAGTGCAAATAGATCTCCCGGTGCACTTGCTTTTTGTTTTTTCATCATCGATCCCCACGCAGGCAGGCAGGATCATGACGTGGAACCGCTACCTCCCTGCACCTGCACATGACCCTGAGTCCCTGATTGACTCCCCCTTTGTTTACGATTCGTGACAAAGGCGTCCATCACGGGCGCGTCGCGTGCCATTTGTTGCTACTCAGACCTATACTGTAGTACGATCAGCATTCCCTTTTTTTTCCTTGTAGCGTCATGTAAAGAAGACAACCGAAAGAAGCGGACAGTGCCAACAGCATGATACATCGCCGTTGAACCGCTGCTTCGGGTCACTGGGCATGCATACCATTTTATCTTCTTCTGCTTTTCTGATATCCAGAGCCATGCCACGCAACAACATCTTCCCATACGTACCATGCACGCCGAGAATTCTAGTACTTACAAGCAAAGGACCTCCACACCCCACTGACATTTCAGAGCCAAGCTCCGTAATCCGTAATCCGCATCACGGTCACGGCAAACACACATGCTTGCTCTCTTTCTACCGGGACAAAACAGCCTACACGAGAGGCGTCTACAGATTTGCAGAGATTTGAGAGACGAGCTAGCCACCCTCACCCACAGAGTACTGTCGGAACAAGTAGGACAGTATCGTCCTGTGGTCGCCCGATCGGAACCCCGTGTTTGGATCCATCAGGTACGGCACCTGAAACACGAAACATCGACAAGCGCGTCATCACATCGTATTTTCTTGCAGACCAGCCTCTTTCTATGCCTGCATATTCTCTAAGACCATTTGCAATTTCAGCATCCCTCTCGCTTTACCTGCTTGGAACCTGCCAGGCTTAGCAGCGAACCCGTCTTCGACGACCCCTCCCCCACGTTCTGGAGAACGTAAGGGAGCTCCAGCTCGCACAGGGCCTCGCGCACAATCCTCGCGTACTGAATGAATGAATCACCACCCGCATGTGAGAAGAAGATATGGCCGACTCCTACGGAAAAGTGCGTCGAGGAGAGAAGGGTTCCTACGGTGTTGTTCTCAAATGAGAAGAGTTCCAGCTTCTCTGCGGGTACCGCGCCGGCTTTGCTCCACATTGTCATCCCTCTTCCGGCTCGAAGAAGAGTAGGCACCCATCCTGTCAAAATTGTACTGCAAAACACATGGAGATGGCTGGATAATATCATAGGATGACTGGAAATGTGTCTTAATATTAGTTTGCAGGAGTAGTTTTAGCTAAGCCAGCGTCAGTTTTTTTCCCCCTGGGAACGCCATTCCAACATCATTGCATTGCATGATGGACATGTGAAGGAAAACCTATTCAAACAAGCAAAGCTGGATACCTCTCAAGGAGGCCAAAAGAAGGGCTCTTTCCTTGTCCATACTGTTTGAAGAGGTACTTCACAATATCTCCTGCACATTCAGGGCAAGTATCAGTATCTATCTATTTTCTACAGTAGTTTAGCAGCTAGTTTGACTCAACTATACAAACAGCAAGGAAGTCACCTTAAACATAATAATGGAAGCTATTGTTTTGTATGCCAACAAATAAAGAGTTTCAAAGAGTCCTTGCAAGGTATTAGTATTACCCATTGTCACCACCACCCAAAGGAAGGACTAGCAAACAATTGGATCTTACCACTCTCATACATTGTGACACCAGTACTTGCATCAACAAGAAGTGGAAACCTGTATAAAAAGTAGGGAAAAAATCAGTACAATGACCGTAGGGGGAACATGAGAAGAAATGGTGCCATATTAATGCCAAAAATGTTAACCATGAATGCAGAATTTATGAAGTTTCCCATCTGCATTTCTGTTCAACTAAAGTTATAAGTAAATGCGGAATTGATGAAGACATACTGCTCCTTCCCTCCAATTTTCCTGACCACATCTCTGTGCCTCAGTGATCCTTTTGGGCAAGGGTAAACCTGCACTTTTTTAGTATTTGGGCGAAAAGTTATTAAGTAGCAAAAAAAAAAAATTGTAATATTATGATAATAGCCCAGAGGAAAAGCAACTTTATCCTTGACATATATTGCCACACAACTATAATGCAATTACCATAAAGGAGAACTATAATTCCTCCCAAGTGTTCCTAAACATGGATTTATAATCCTTTTAGAGGAAATATTGATTTATAATCTCACAATACGATTGTAAGAACAAATGAAGAGGTACAATAAGAGATGGTTGAACACCTCTGCAGAAAGATCAAGCTCGGTCATGGCCTCCCTGACCCTCCTACAGAAGGGGCATGCCTCTATTGGAAAGATAACGAAGGAGTTGATCAGTACATTCCAAAATTCCTAGTTCGACATGCCACAAGGAAGAACCAACAAAAAGAACAATTACCAAACTCATACAGCTGAAGAGTCGGGGCACTCGTTGGTGTAGTGACATTTTCAGCACTACTAGCTGCAACACTTGATCCCCATGGCAGTCTAGCTAAACTTGAAAGAGAAGACGTGGCCACCTGGAAAACAATAAAGTAACAGCAGATGGTCACTGAGAGGCAGGTGGAGAAAAATCAGTGCCGAGAGTAACACATCAAGCGAAACTTCTGCACCAATTACAGTATTAGAAGTTTCATTTTGCTCGGACAGGGTATTCATGTGGTAACAATTTCACCTGCTGCTACCAATTCAGTAAACTTTGGGTTAATCCAAGTCGTCTGTCTTTCTGGTGCTTGTTGTTTTGTTTTGTTTTTCCTTTTGATGTTCTCATGTGATGAGTTCCTGTGCTGGTCATTTTTCTTCCCTTCTAGTACTACTTATTAGTGTCGATGTAGGATTTTGCGTATACAGTACCATTCAATCCAAATGTGCCAGAAAGTTATATGATAATTACCTCCACGATGTCATTCCGCTCTTGAGAAGGATCACCGCCCTGCATTTCAGTTAAAAAAAACGCACATTTTCAGCAAACAAACCCATGTTCAATGGGGAGAAACTGAAGCAGTTATTTATTTATTTATTATGAAGAAAACTAACTGCAGCAGCTAGTTACCCCGAAGAACTTGAGAAGCGGGCACAAGAACGACAGGACGCTGCTGGTGGCGGGGGCGGAGGTGGTTTCAGTATTCTCGCCCGGCTCCGCGTTCGGAGGCTGCGCTCGGGTGAGGGTGAGCGCATGGGACGAGCGGTGGGGAAGGCGAGGTCGAGCTCGGGCTGAGGCAGGAGAGCGCTCCGGAGGCGGGGCTCGAGATGCAGGGCGGGGGTGGGGATGGCGGGTGGGGTGCGCGAGTGGCAGCATGCTGCGGCCGAGGTGCCGGCGCGACCCGAGGGGGGAGGCGAGAGGCGGTTCGGGAGCTTGGCTGGGCGTCACCGGCGTGTGGTCGTCGTCGCGGCACGGGGGCTGAGAGTACAGTAGACTGAAGCTCCGGTTGGGATGGCTGCGCCGCGATTCACGGACCTGCACACGGGATGGGCAGCCCTAGACTCCGGTCTGCCGATCTGAACACTCGACCGATCACCTGCCTAACCATTGGATGTGAGTGAGTACGACCATTGGATTATCTTTCCACCATGTGCTCCATCTCATCTCCGGCACTCAACGTGCGAGGAAAAATCCATTTCCCCCTACGGTAGGGAAGGCGTCAGCATAGCAGGCTGACGCGTCCGTACCCTCCTTCGTCGTCCCTCGGTCGTCGTTTTCACTCATGCAGACGACTGCAATGCTACACAATTGGTGTAGGTTGCAACACCTGTTGTCGTTAGTTGTAGCCCCGATACCCCTCCGCCTCGTGCTTGTAACATCCCACCATTGTCGGTCCAACATCTAGGTTTGTCGATTGCAACATCGGTCGACACTCCACCTCGAGCTTATAACAGCAAACATCGCCAATTCCAACATCCAGGATCGCCGGCCGCAACACCATGTCGCCGCAGTCACCACGCTGACCATCCCTCCAACCTTCGAGCTTGTAGCAACCAACATCGTCGGCTCCAACACCAGGGGTTACCGGTTCCAGCATTTGGGATCGTCGGTCGCACCACCTTGTTCTCGCACTGGCTATTCCTCCACCCTAAGCTTGTAGTGGCCAACATTGCTAGTTCCAACACAGGGGGTCACCGATTACAGCATTCGGGATCGTCAGGCACAGAACCTTGTTGCTGCACACTAGACACCCCTCCACCCCTAGTTTGTAGTAGCCAACATCCTTGGTTCCAACATAGGGGGTCACTAGTTCCAGCATAAGGCCAACTCCAGCGCGCGACCCCATCCGGACGTCCGTTTGGCCCGGATTCTGTCCGAAGTCTGAAATCAACCTTATGGTTGTAGACGCAGATGCAAATGAATCCCGACCTCCAAATCCCTGAAATCCATACCATGAATTGTCTGATCCCGGATTTTTTAGTCTTAAGCTTGTTTTAGGCCAGGATCTGCTGACGTGGCCCCGTTGTAGGCAGGGATTGCGAATTAATAATGCCACATGTGCGCAGGCAGTTGACTTTTTAACAGCGGGCGCGCTGGTGGGGAATTTCTTTAGGGTTCCACCGCGCGAGAGAGCAGCGGCGGTGGGAGCGGGGGAGAGAGCAAAGCGGCGGCGGCGCGTGAGAGAGCAAGGTGGCGGCGGCGGCGATGTCCTCCTTCTCCATTGGATCCTCCTGTTCACGCGACGAGGGAATTCGACGGAGAGGCGCTATAGCTAGGTCGTCGGTGTCGTATCGTGAGCAGTCGATGGACTATGAGCCGGCGGTTTTTTGCCGCCGTTGCGGGAGGAAGGCGCTGAGGTGGATTTCATGGAGTGTGCCGAACCCTGGAAGGAGATAGTATGCATGCGTCGAAGCCAAGGTATGCTCTGTTCTTATCTGTGGTGTGCTCCTCTGCTCTGTTCTTATATGTCTGATAAACTTATGTTTATTGAGCAGCATGGGTTCCTAGAGTGGCACGATGACCCAACATCTCCATTCCTGCGTGTATTGCTGGGAGATCTTCGAGATAGGGTATGGAGTCTTGAGGATGATGCAGCAGCATTGTGTGGGGATGGAGATGCAGGTGTTGGTGTAGTGCAGGAGGCAGTACAAGAGAGAAATGCAACAATACATGAGAGAAATGCAGGTGTTGGTGTTGCTGGTGCATTAGTTAGGGTGATGGTGTGTGGCATTGTGATATTTGTATCAGGTTTAGTTGTAGGGATGATCATATCCTAGTTCATTTCCTAGTAATGTATGTGAGGCAATGTTCTATATTTTGTGATGTTTGCAAAATGTTCAGGCAATGTAATGAATTCAGTTTGGAACAAGTATATGTTGGATTCAGCTACCAAATTTTGGTCAGGTTGAAGTATGTCAAAAGAGCAACACGTAATAACACAGAATGTTCACGGCAAAATAATTTGTAGTTTGCCAAAAGAGCAACATTTAATAACACAAACTGTTCACAACAAAAGAGCTATCAGTACTTCAGATTTAGTTCTCACATCACTTAGCATAGCACATTCACAAGTTCACAGGGACACACACACATCCAGAATAAATTAAGTGGTTCACATGATCTAAATGACCACAACGTCTGTGAATAGGGCACGGCTTTAGTAGTTCTCAGAAGCTGTGAAATAGGACATGAACCCACTGCCAGCAGTGGTACTGCCCCTTCCCCTTCCTCCTCCTATCCTAGCAGATGCACTTCCCCTTCCTCTTCCTCCTGCTCTTTCTCTGCCTCTGCCAACTGATGTACTTCCTCCAGGTGCTTCATTTGCACTTGGTGTGGACCTCCTGGGAGCTCTAAAGCTTGAGCTTGTACTAGATGTAGTTGTCCTTCTTTTGGCAGCCTCAGTTTCTGCTTGCTGCAAATAAAAAAACAAATAAGCACTGCTGAGATGCATATTGAAGGATTAATAGAGGAAAGGATTGTTAATGAGTAGTTGCAAATTACCTCTGTGTCCCTCTGTTTTCTCCCTCTCTTCCTAAGAAATGCTTTTGTTTTTTTTTGTTTGAATCATCATTCTTTCCACAAGATCCTCTGTTGTGTCCCTTGCCACCACATGACCCACAAGTAATTCGAATTCCAGCTAGATGTTTGAGAGCATAAAAACAAACATAGAATTGTTGGAAAATATTAATTTCCATTTCTTTTGGATCCAAGCAAACAACCACTGTACTTCCAGGGTTACTTCTAAGCAACTCTAGCTGGTAGTCAAAGATTTTAGTATACTCACTCTTCATACCACTCGTCAACTTATCCATAACAATTTTTTTGCTGCCTTGCACTTTGAGGTGGACACATCAGCAAACATATCTTTGAGGACAGTGGCTTTGATGCTATCAATCTTCCACATTGGATTGGCAAGTATGAAATGTTCATATCTTTCTGTTATGACCTTTGCAGAAACTAACCTATTTTCCCTGTTCTGTGCACATTGGTGCTCATCCTCATATGTAATAATCTGAAACCTAGAGCACCTGCTATTTTTTGCTCCATACAATAGCCATGGACATCCAGGCCATCCAGATTTGGCTCTAACCCTCAGCTCCTTAGACTTTAAGAAATTGATGCTTCTTTTTGTAGCAAGACCAGATCTCTTAGTTGCTTTCACAAATTGTTTTTTGCTTCTAAAACCCATCCCCAAACTGAAGTGTGGAATATCAGTATGAGGGTCAAATCTAGGAAATATGCTCTTCCTTCTTACAATGTTCCCCTCCTCCTATTCATCATAGGAATAATCTTAATCACTTGACTCAAATTCCATCTCCCCTACTGCCTCTTCAACATTTGCAATTAAATCAATAGGGACAACCCCTAATGCATCTGAAGTAACCCATTTCCTTGATTCTTTCATTTTTTCCTAAACTTCCTTGCATGCTTTCTTAGCTCAACCACCTCTGATTCCTCTCCACTATCATCAGTATGTGGAACATAGTCATTGTCCTCTGAATTATCTGAGTCAAACTCCTCTGCTCCTTCCTGTGCTACTTGCTCTGCCGGTGCATCTTGTGCTGCTTGCTGTGGTACTTGTTGTGCTGCTTGCTTAGCTGCTGCATCTTGTGTTCCTTGCTCTGTTCCTGCATTATGTCTTCCTGGAACTGCTGTTGCATGCATTATTGTAGGCTGACAAGGATTGCACACCTGAGAAATCTGAGAAAGATTGCAAGCTTCAGAACTTATTCTCTTTAAGGGGCTGCTTATAACTGCTGTAATAACACCATTGTCATTGGGCACAAGCACTTGCTGCAGTAAATCTTCATCTACATTGCCATTTTGATGACCCACTTGCACTTCTTCAGCAATCATAATATCTGGCATCTCATCTTCAGTTCCACTGTCCATATGATCATGTATTTCATTCTCAAAATCAGAGCCACTAGCACTGCTATCATCTCCTTCTTCATCATGTTCCCCATTGTATTCCACATAAATATCTGCAACTCCACCATCAGTTGTATGATCTGACATTCTCATGCAGCTAACATCATCATATAGAAACATTAGCCCATTAACCAACTCTCTGCCAGGCATAAGAAAATAAAATGTCATGCTTTCTTTCACTTCCATATGATCTGCAAGAAAGCCTTTCACCTCCTGCAAGGACATCTTGTCCCTTTCAATTTAAAAGTAGGCCACATCTCCCCCAACATAGTCCAGAGAAGGGCCAATTCGAACAAACTACCCCCCAATATGAAACCGGACGTTCAGTATCTCAACTGGGTCCATTGAATCAAGAAAAAGAACCTACATTGCAACCATCGCAACAGATTACTACACCGGATAACATAAATCAACACTAAATCCACTGATTAAGACCCCTAATTTTTGCAGCTTCAACTATCAAAAACCCTAAACCTAAGCAAGACAAAACCGCAGAAAACGGGCAGATTGGGAGAGAGGAGATGGATTAGACATACCTTGCTCTTTTCTGCTGGAGTGGTCGGCAGCGGCCGCCGTGATCATCCGCTCATCGCCATCGCCGTCGTGAAAGAGAAACAGAGGAGGCGTTGCAGCAGGGGAGGGGCGAAGTGAAAGACGAGGGGACTACGCGAGATGGTTCGACTCGACCAGGGTTAAAGCCCGATACCCCACCAGCAGGTGCTGACTGATCCCTTCCCAGCCTTTCCCAAGCCACGTGCGAATCCCGGCGTTTGGATAAGCCCACAAGGATCAAAAAAATCGGGATCGGACAGTTCAGGGTATGGATTTCAGGGATTTGGAGGTCGGGGTTCATTTGCGTCTGCGTCTACAACCATAAGGTTGATTTCAGACTTCACTCGGCATCAGCATAGCAGGCTGACGCGTCCGTACCCTCCTTCGTCGTCCCTCGGTCGTCTTTTTCACTCATGCAGACGACTGCAATGCTACACAATTGTTGTAGGTTGCAACACCTGTTGTTGTTAGTCGTAGCCCCGATCCCCCTCCGCCTCGTGCTTGTAACATCCCACCATTGTCGGTCCAACATCTGGGTTTGATGGTTGCAACATCGGTCGACACTCCACCTCGAGCTTATAACAGCAAACATCGCCAATTCCAACATCCAGGATCGCCGGCCGCAACACCATGTCGCCGCAGTCGCCACGCTGACCATCCCTCCTGTTGGGGAACGTTGCATGGGAAACAAAAAATTTCCTACGCACATGCAAGATCTATCCATGGTGATGAGCATCTACGAGAGGGAGAGTGGATCTACATACCCTTGTAGATCGCTAAGAGGGAAGCGTTAAGAAACACGCTTGGTGTAGTCGAACATCTTCGCGATCCAAATTGCCGAGCGTCCCGCGATCACATCACGATCCGTCCCTGTTGGGAGACGTAGTAGTAAATCAAAATTTTCCTACGTGTCACCAAGATCTATCTATGGAGAAACCAGCAACGAGAGGGGAGAGATTGCATCTTCATACCTTTGAAGATCGCTAAGCGGAAGCATTACAAGAACGCGGTTGATGGAGTCGTACTCGCAGCGATTCAGATCGCGGAAGATCCGATCAAGTGCCGAACGGACGGCACCTCCGCGTTCAACACACGTGCAGCCCGGTGACGTCTCCTACGCCTTGATCCAGCAAGGAGGAAGGAGAGGTTGGGGAAGAGCTCCAGCAGCAGCACGACGGCGTGGTGGTGGTGGAGTATCAAGGTATCCCGGCAAGGCTTTGCCAAGCGCTGCGGAGGAGGAAGAAGAGAGGTAGAGCTTCGCCGAGAGAGAGAGAGTTCAGATCTGTTCTCAAATGGCCAAAACCTCAAGTATATATAGGAGGAGGGAGAGGGAGGGCTGGCTTGGCCCCTCCTCCAAGGAGGAGAGGTTCGGCCGAAGTGGGGGAGGAGTCCACCTCCCACAAGGGAGGTGGATCTCCTCCTTTCAAACCCCTTTTGCCCTTATCTCTAGATCCCAGCCGCATGGGCCCTTCTAGGAGGTCTTGGCTGGCCCAATATGGGCTGGCACACCTCCTCTAAAGGCCCACTAAGTCCTCTGGTCGTCACACCCCTCCCGAGGTTCCTCCGGCACCCTCCCGGCACTCCCGGTACAATATCGATGAGCCCAAAAACTTTCCGGTGACCAAAACTGGACTTCCTATATATCAATCTTTACCTCCGGACCATTCTGGAGCTCCTCGTGACGTCCGGGATATCATCCGGGACTCCGAACAACCTTTGGTAATCACGTATACCTTTTCCCTATAACCCTAGCGTCATCGAACCTTAAGTGTGTAGACCCTACGGGTTCGGGAGACACGTAGACATGACCGAGACACCTCTCCGGCCAATAACCAACAGCAGGATCTGGATACCCATGTTGGCTCCCACGTACTCCACGATGATCTCATCGGATGAACCACGATGTCAGGGATTCAATCAATCCCGTATACAATTCCCTTTGTCTATCGGTATGGTACTTGCCCGAGATTCGATCGTCGGTATCCCTATACCTTGTTCAATCTCGTTACCGGCAAGTCTCTTTACTCGTTCCGTAACACATCATCCCGTGGCAAACTCCTTAGTCACATTGAGCTCATTATGATGATGTCTTACCGAGTGGGCCCAGAGATACCTCTCCGTCACACGGAGTGACAAATCCCAATCTCGATTCGTGTCAACCCAACACACACTTTCGGAGATACCCGTAGCGTACCTTTATAGCCACCCAGTTACGTTGTGACGTTTGGCACACCCAAAGCATTCCTACGGCATCCGGGAGTTACACAATCTCATGGTCTAAGGAAACGATACTTGACATTGAAAAGCTTTAGCAAACGAACTACACGATCTTGTGCTATGCTTAGGATTGGGTCTCGTCCATCACATCATTCTCCTAATGATGTGATCCCGTTATCAACGACATCCAATGTCCATGGTCATGAAACCGTGACCATCTATTGATCAACGAGCTAGCCAACTAGAGGCTTACTAGGGACATGTTGTGGTCTATGTATTCACACATGTATTACGGTTTCTGGTTAACACAATTGTAGCATGAATAATAGACAATTATCATGAACTAGGAAATACAATAATAACCATTTTATTATTGCCTCTAGGGCATATTTCCAACAGTCCCACGATCCAATCACGATCCGTCCCGTGAACTCATCACGATCCGTCCCGCGATCTCATCACGATCCATCCCGCGATCTCATCACGATCCGTCCCGTGAACTCATCACGATCCGTCCCGCGAACTCATCACGA
Source organism: Hordeum marinum (assembly GCA_022496015.1). Lineage (NCBI taxonomy): Eukaryota > Viridiplantae > Streptophyta > Magnoliopsida > Poales > Poaceae > Hordeum > Hordeum marinum. Next base: position 365,373,728 of record CM039673.1, on the reverse strand, counting down.
AACGTCTCGCGATCTTGATCACGGTCCTTTCGATCTAGCGCCGAACGGACGACACCTTCGCGTTCAGCACACGTGCAGCTTGATGACGGTCTCCACCGTCTTGATCCAGCAAGAGGAAGTGAAGAGGAAGAAGAGTTCACCGGCAGCGTGACGGCGCTCCGGCGATGGTGGTGGAGCAATTCCGGCAGGGCTTCGCCTAAGCACTGCGGAAATCCGATCTAGAGGAGCACCGGTGGAACGGGTAGCACGTGGCCGTAAAATCTAGTGCAAAATACCCAATACCACCAGTATATATAGGAGGGAGGGAGGAGGAGGGCTGGCGCAAGGCCAAGGCCCCATAGGAGTCGGCCGCACTAGGATTGGAGGACTCTCCTCCAATCCTAGTAGGACTAGGATTCGTCCCTTTTTTTCCTTTTTCCACCTTTTCCTATTGGGTTTTCTTCTCCAGCCACATGGGCCTTGTGTGGGAGTTTCAACCAGCCCACTAAGGACTGATATTCACTATCCCACGGCCCATGAAGCCTCTTGGGTCAAAATACCTCTCCCGATGGTCCCTCGGTACACTACGGCACTCCCGGTACACTACCGATGAGCCCGAAACCTTTCCGGCGACCAAAACAGGACTTCCTATATATGAATCTTTACCTCCGGACCATTCCGGAGATCCTCGTGACGTCTGGGATCTCATCCAGGACTCCTAACAACCTTCGGTCACCACCATACATAACTCTATACTACCGAAACGTCACCAAACCTTAAGTGTGCAGATCCTACGGGTTCGAGAACTATGTAGACATGACCAAGACACCTCTACGGTCAATAACCAATAGCGGGCCCTGGATTACCATATTGGTTCCTACATATTCTACGAAGATCTTTATCGGTTGAACCTCTATGTCAAGGATTCAGTCAATCCCGTATAACGTTCCCTTTGTTCTTCGGTATGTTACTTGCCCAAGATTCGATCATCGGTATCTTCACACCTAGTTCAACCTCGTTACCGGCAAGTCTCTTTACTCGTTCTATAATACAAGATCCCGTGACTAACACTTAGTCACATTGCTTGCAAGGCTTATTGTGATGTTGTATTACCGAGTGGGCCCGGAGATACCTCTCCGTCACACGGAGTAACAAATCCCAGTCTTGATCCATGCCAACTCAACAGACACCCTCGGAGATACCTATAGAGCACCTTTATAGTCACCTAGTTACGTTGCGAAGTTTGATACACACAAGGCACTCCTCTGATGTCCGTGAGTTGCATGATCTCATGGTCATAGGAACATATACTTGACATGCACAAAACAGTAGCAATAAACTGACACGATCATATGCTATGTTTGTAGTTTGGGTCTTGTCCATCACACCATTCTCCTAATGATGTGATCCCATTTATCAAATGACATCTCATGTCCATGTCTAGGAAACCTTAACCATCTTTGATCAAAGAGCTAGCCCATTAGAGGCATACTAGGGACATGGTTTTGTCTATGTATCCACACATGCATCTAAGTCTCCGATCAATACAATTATAGCATGGATAATAAACGATTATCATGAACAAGGAAATATGATAATAACTAATTTATTATTGCCTCTAGGGCATATTTCCAACAGTCTCCCACTTGCACTAGAGTCAATAATCTAGTTCAGATCACCATGTGATTCGCATTGTTATGAATCTAACACCCAATGAGTTTTGGGGCTCGATCATGCTTTGCATGTGAGAGAGGTCTTATAGTCAACGGGTGTGCGACATTCAGATCCGTGTGTACTTTGCAAATCTCTATGTCAAACTGTAAACACTGCTACCACACTCCACTTGGTACTATTCCAAAATGGCTGCTCCACTATACGTATCCAGATTGCTACTATGAGTCATTCGGATTGGTGTTAAAGCTTGCATCTACGTAACTCTTTATGACGAACTCTTTATCACCTCCATAATCAAGAAACATCTCCTTAGTCTTTTAGTTACTAAGGATAATCTTGACCGCTGTCCAGTGATCCACTCCTGGGTCACTATTGTACCCCTTGACGGACTCATGGCAAGGCACACACAGGTGCAGTACACAACATGGCATACTATATAGAGCCTATGGCTAAGGCATAGGGGACGACGTTCGTCCTTTCTCTTTCTTCTGCCGTTGCCGAGCTTTGAGTCTCACTCAACTTCACACCTTACAAATCAGGTGAGAACTCTTTCTCTGATTGATCTATTTTGAACTCTTTCAAAATCTTGTCAAGGTATGTATTCATTGAAAGTCTCATCTAGCATCTTGATCTATCTCTATAGATCTTTTGATGTTCAACAATTAGGTAGCTTTATCCAGGTCTTCCTTTGAAAAACTCTTTTCAAACAACCGTTTATGCTTTCCAGAAATTCTACATCATTTCCGAATAGCAATATGTCATCCACATATACTTATCAGAAACTCTATAGTGCTCCCACTCACTTTATCGTAAATACAAGTTTCTCATAAACTTTTTATAGACTCAAAAACTTTGATCACCTCATCAAAGTGTATATTCCAACTCCGAGATGCTTGCTTCAGTTCATAGAAGGATCACTGAAGCTTGCACACCTTTTAGCATCCTTAGGACTAACAAAACCTTCTGGTTGTATCACATACAACCTTTCCTCAAGTAGACCGTTAAGGAAACTATGTTTTGACATCCATCTACCAGATTTCATAATTGAAAAATGCAGCAACTGCTAACATAATTCCAACAAACTTTAGCATCGCTACGAGTGAGAAAGTATCATCGTAGTAAACTCCTTGAACTTGCCAGAAACTTCTTTGCGACAAGTCGAGCTTTATAAATGGTGACATTCACCATCAGCGTCTGTCTTCATTTTAAAGATCCATTTGTACTCAATGACCTGCCGTCCAACAAGCAAGTCTATAAAAGTCTATACTTGGTTTTCATACATGGATCCTTTCTCGGATTTCATGGCCTCTAACCATTTGTCGGAATCCGGGCCCATCATCGCTTCTCCACAGTTCGTAGGTTCATTGTTGTCCAACAACATGACCTCCAAGACAGGGTTGCCGTACCTCTCAGGAGCAGTACACATCCTTGTCGACCTATGAGGTTCGGTAGTAACTTGATACGAAGCTTCATGATCATCATCATTTACTTCCTCTTCAACTGACGTAGGTTCCACAGAAACATCTTTCTGCGCTGCGCTACTCTCTGGTTGAAACAAAGGTTCAACAACCTCATCAAGTTCTATCTTCCTCCCACTCAATTCTTTGAAGAGAAACTCTTTCTTGAGAAACGACCCGTTTTTAGCAACAAACACTTTATGCTTGGATCTGAGATAGAAGGTTCACCCAACTGTTCTTAGGGTATTCTATGAAGATGCATTTGTCCGCTTTGGGTTCGAGCTCATTAGGTGAAAACATTTTTCACACAAGCGTCACAGACCCAAACATTAAGAAATGACAACTTAGGTTTCTATCAAACCATAATTCACACGGTGTCTTCTCAATGGATTTAGATGGTGCCCTATCTAAAGTGAATGTAGTTGTCTCTAATGCATAACCCCAAAATTATAGTAGAAAAAACGATAAGAGACATCATAGCAAGCACCATATCCAATAGAGCACGACTATGACGTTCGAACACACCATCACACTATGGTGTTCCAGGTGGCGTGAGTTGTGAAACAACTTTCACATTGTCTTAAGTTCTATGCCAAACTCGTAACTCGGATATTCACCTCCACGATCACATCGCAGACATTTTTATCTTCTTGTCATGATGATCTTAAACCTCACTCTGAATTTGCTTGAACCTTTCAAACGATTCAGACTTGTGTTTTATTGAGTAAATATACACTATATCTACTCAAATTATCAGTGAAGTTAGGAAAATAACGATATCCACCACATGCTACAAGACTCATTGGATTGCATACATCAACATGTATCATTTCCAATAAATCACTTCCCCGCTCCATCAATCCAGAAAATGGGGTCCTTAGTCATCTTGCCCAAGAAGCATGGTTCGCATGTCTCAACAGATTCGAAATCGAATGAGTCAAAAGATCCATCAGCATGAAGTTTCTTGATGCGCTTTATACCAATATGACATTTAGCGGCAGTGCCACAAGTATGTGGTACTATCATTATTAACTTTGTATGTTTTGGCATCAATGTTATGAACTACGATCAAGATTCAACAAACCATTCTCACTGGGTGAATGACCATTGAAGGTATTATTCATGTAAACAGAATAACCATTATTCTCTAACTTAAATGAATAACCGTGTTGCAATAAACACGATCTAATCACATTCATGCTCAATGCAAAATACCAAATAACATTTATTTAGGTTCGTCACTAATCCCGAAGGTAGAGAGAGCGTGCGATGTTGATCATATCAACCTTGGAAACATTTCCAACACACATCGTCACCTCACCCTTAGCTAGTTCTCCGTTTATTCCGTAGCTTTTATTTTGAGTTACTAACATTTAGCAACCGAACCGGTATCCAATACCCAAGTGCTACTAGGAGTACTAGCAAGGTACACATCAATAACACGTATATCAAATATACTTGTGTCGATGTTGCCAGCATTCTTATCTACCAAGTATCTAGGGTTGTTTCGCTTCATTGACCGCTCTCCTCATAATTGAAGCACTTAGTCTCGGGTTTGCGTTCAACTTTGGGTTGCTTCACTGGAGCAGCAACTGACTTGCTATCCATGAAGTTTCCCTCCTTGCTCTTGCCCTTCTCGAAACTAGTGGTTTGACTAACCATCAACACTTGACGCTCCTTCTTGATTTCTATCTTTGCGGTGTCAAACATCACGAATAGCTCAGGGATCATTATTTCTATCCCTGGCGTTTTATAGTTCATCACCAAGTTCTAGTAGCTTAGTGACAGTGACTTGGAGAACTATATCAATCACTATCTTATCTGGAAGATCAACTCCCACTCGATTCAAGCGATTGTAGCACCCAGACAATCTGAGTACATGCTCAACGATTGAGCTATTCTCCTCCATCTTGCAGGCCAAGAATCTTGTTGGAGATCTCATATCTCGCAACACGGGCACGAGCCTGAGATCCTAATTTCAGCTCTTAGAACATCTCATATGTTCCGTGACGTTCAAAATGTTTCGGAGCCTCAATTCTAAGCCGTAATGCATGACACGCTAAACTATCAAGTAGTCATCAGAACGTGCATGTCAGATGTTCACGACATCTACAAACGATGTTAGAGGGGTTGGCGCACCGAGCGGTGCATTAAGGACATAAGCCTTCTGTGCAGCAATGAGGACAATCTACAACATAATTTTGCAAAGACACCACTGACTATGTTCATGATAATGAGTTTAATTAATCATATTACTTAAGAACTCCCACTCAAATTGACATCCCTCCGGTCATTCGAGTGATACATGATCCAAATTCACCAATTCAAGTCCGATCATCACGTGAGTTGAGGTGGTTACAATTGTGAACATCATCATGTTGATCATATCTACTATATGCCTCATGTTCGACCTTTCGGTCTCTTGTGTTTCGAGGCCATGTCTGTACATGCTAGGCTCGTCAAGTTCAACCCGAGTGTTCTGCATGTGCAACACTGGCTTGCACCCGTTGTATGTGAACGTAGAGTCTATCACACCCGATCATCACGTGGTGTCTCGACACGAAGAACTTTCGCAACAGTGCACACTCGAGGAAAACACAATTTATCTTGAAATTAAGTGAGGGATCACCTTATAATGCTACCGTCGTCCTAAGCAAAACAAGGTGCATAATAGGATTAACATCACATGCAAATCATAATGACATGATATGGCCATGAACTTATGCTTTTGATCTCCATCTTGAAAGCACCGACATGATCTCCATCGTCACCGGCAAGACACCATGATCTCCATCATCTTGTTCTCCATCAACGTGTCGCCATCGGGGTTGTCGCGCCCAACATGCTTCTACTACTATTGCTACCGTTTAGCGATAAAGTAAAGCATTACATAGCGCTTAAGGATTGACAGGCAGGTCATACAATAATTAAAGACAACCCTATGGCTCCTGCCGGTTGCCATACTCATCGACATGCAAGTCGTGATAATCTATACATCATATGATCACCTCATACATCACATATATCGCATCATGTAATTGGCCATGTCATATCACAACATACCCTGCAAAAACAAGTTAGACGTCCTCTAATTGTTGTTGCATGTTTTACGTGGCTGCTACGGGTATCTAGCAAGAACAATTCTTATCTACGCAAAAGCCACGACGGTGATACACTAGTTGCTTTTCAACCTTCTCAAAGACCGCCTTTATCAAATCCGATCCAACTAAAGTGGGAGAAACTGGCACCCGCAAGTCATCTATGCAACAAGTTACGGTCGAGGGAACCGGTCTCTCGTAAGCGTACGAGTAATGTTTGGTTCGGGCCGCTTCATCTCACAATACCGCTGAACCAAAATCCGACCAAGGGAGGAAGCAATCTAAGCATCAACGCCCACAAACCTTTTGTATTCTACTCGAGATCTAATCTACACATATACCTAGCTCTGATACCACTGTTGGGGAACGTTGCATGGGAAACAAAAAATTTCCTACGTACATGCAAGATCTATCCATGGTGATGAGCATCTACGAGAGGGAGAGTGGATCTACATACCCTTGTAGATCGCTAAACGGGAAGCGTTAAGAAATGCGAGTGGATCTACATACCCTGCAAAAACATCTTCGCGATCCAAATCGCCGAGCGTCTCGCGATCACATCACGATCCATCCCACGATCCAATCACGATCCGTCCCGCGAACTCATCATGATTCGTCCCGCGATCTCATCACGATCCGTCCCGCGATCTCATCACGATCCGTCCCGTGAACTCATCACGATCCGTCCCGCGAACTCATCACGAAACGTACCGCGATCTTGATCACGGTCCTTCCGATCTAGCGCCGAACGGACGACACCTCCGCGTTCAGCACACGTGCAGCTTGATGACAATCTCCACCGTCTTGATCCAGCAAGAGGAAGTGAAGAGGAAGAAGAGTTCACCGGCAGCATGACGGCGCTCCGGCGATGGTGGTGGAGCAATTCCGGTAGGGCTTCGCCTAAGCACCGCGGAAATCCAATCTAGAGGAGCACCGATGGAACGGGTAGCACGTGGCCGTAAAATCTAGTACAAAACACCCAATACCACCAGTATATATAGGAGGGAGGGAGGAGGAGGGCTGGTGCAAGGCCAAGGCCCCATAGGAGTCGGCCGAATCCACTAGGATTGGAGAACTCTCCTCCAATCCTAGTAGGACTAGGATTCGTCCCTTTTTTTTCCTTTTTCCACCTTTTCCTATTGGGTTTTCTTCTCTAGCCACATGGGCCTTATGTGGGAGTTTCCACCATCCCACTAAGGACTGATATTCACTATCCCACAGCCCATGAAGCCTCTTGGGTCGAAATACCTCTCCCGATGGTCCCTCGGTACACTACCGGCACTCTCGGTACACTACCGATGAGCCCGAAACTTTTTCGGCGACCAAAATAGGACTTCCTATATATGAATATTTACCTTCGGACCATTCCGGAGCTCCTCGTGACGTCCGGGATCTTATCCGGGACTCCGAACATCCTTCGTTCATCACCATACATAACTCTATACTACCGAAACGTCACCAAACCTTAAGTGTGTAGACCCTGCGGGTTCGAGAACTATGTAGACATGACCAAGACACCTCTACGGTCAATAACCAATAGCGGGCCCTAGATTACCATATTGGTTCCTACATATTCTACAAAGATCTTTATCGGTCGAACCTCTATGTCAAGGATTCAGTCAATCCCGTATAACGTTCCCTTTGTTCTTCCGTATGTTACTTGCCTGAGATTCGATCGTCGGTATCTCCATGCCTAGTTCAACCTCATTACCAGCAAGTCTCTTTACTCGTTCTGTAATACAAGATCCCGTGACTAACACTTAGTTACATTGCTTGCAAGGCTTATTGTGATGTTGTATTACCGAGTGGGCCCTGAGACACCTCTCCGTCACACGGAGTAACAAATCGCAGTCTTGATCCATGCCAACTCAACAGACACCCTCGGAGATACCTGTAGAGCACCTTTATAGTCACCCAGTTACGTTGCGACGTTTGATGCACACAAGGCACTCCTCCGATGTCCGTGAGTTGCATGATCTCATGGTCATAGGAACATATACTTGACATGCAGAAAACAGTAGCAATAAACTGACACGATCATATGGTACGTTTGTAGTTTGGGTCTTCCATCACACCATTCTCCTAATGATATGATCCCGTTTATCAAATGACATCTCATGTCCATGGGTAGGAAACCTTAACCATCTTTGATCAACGAGCTAGTCCATTAGAGGCATACTAGGGACATGGTTTTGTCTATGTATCCACACATGCATCTAAGTCTCCGATCAATACAATTATAACATGGATAATAAACGATTATCATGAACAAGGAAATATGATAATAACTAATTTATTATTGCCTCTAGGGCATATTTCCAACACCTCCAACCTTCGAGCTTGTAGAAACCAACATCGTCGGCTCCAACACCAGGGGTTACCGGTTCCAGCATTTGGGATCGTTGGTCGCACCACCTTGTTTCCGCACTGGCTATTCCTCCACCCTAAGCTTGTAGTGGCCAACATTGCTAGTTCCAACACAGGGGGTCACCGATTACAACATTTGGGATCGTCAGGCACAGAACCTTGTCGCTGCGCACAAGACACCCCTCCACCCCTAGTTTGTAGTAGCCAACATCCTTGGTTCCAAGATAGGGGGTCACTAGTTCCAGCATAAGGCCAACTCCAGCGCGCGACCCCATCCGGACGTCCGTTTGGCCCGGATTCTGTCCGTTTGGGGCGGGCAATAGGGTCGTGTCCGGGCCTGTCCTGCGATGCGGTGGCCGTGCGCCCAACGCGCAGACGCATCCTTCGGCCAAATCCTGTCCGCCCACGTCAAATATCAATTGTCTTGAACAAAAATAGTTTTAACAAGCCAATCAAAATTGTCTCGAATAAAACAGTTTTACAACCAAATCGAAATTGTCTCGAATAAAATAGTTTTACAACCAAATCGAAATTGTCTTGAATAAAGATAATTAAGCAATACATCTATTGGTTTCCAATGTGATCCCACATGTGCTCAACCAAGTCATTTTGAAGCTGCAAATGAGTGTGCCAATCACCGATTACACGATGGAATTGGGTAAACTGCTCAAACGTGGCCGGTCGCTGGTGCAGGGGCTCAACATTGTTACCTTGAAATTCAAATCCTTGGTCGAAAATGGAGTCATCGCGCTCGTCCTCGATGAGCATGTTGTGCATGATCACACAAGCAGTCATCACCTCCCAAAGCTTCCCTTCATCCCATGATGAACCACTCCCTCACGGATGCGATTGAACACATGCCTTGACATACGAAAACGATGACATAATTTTTCCGGATTGAAGAGTGCGGTATTCTCAAAATAATCAACATAGAGCAAGGACTGACCTCTCTCTCTCTCTCTCTCTCTCTCTCTGGCGGTCCAGGTTGGGCGCACGGCCAGGCACTGACCCTCTGTACCGAGGCCGCTGCCTTTGAATGTGATCATGAACGATCAGTGCAGCCACCACAAGTTCTTCGTCATCCGAGGACGAATCATCCGATGAACAAATGAAGTGACTAAAGAAAAATTCATCTCCACTGTCCATACCTTTGTGGGCAAAGTGTCAAACACCTTGCGGTTGTGATGGCAAAGAGGTCGCGAATCACCTCGTGGCAGCGGGGGCGGATGGCGGCCGGCTACAGGTCGCTCTGTAGCACCCCCGACGGAAGCTGCCGTTGCCGATGGACGTCGTCGGCGGTCGTATCCCCTCTGCGACCGAATTCGACGGCGACGGCCAAAACACCCCGAACGACGGCCAAAACTCCTACCAAAGGGCGGGCGTGGTGGCGGCCATGGTGAGACGTGTTTTGGTATGGACGACCGAGGGGCAAGCAGCGAGAACGCGACCGGATAATAGTGGCGGCGCCGGCGGCGGGGTTGGGCGGAGAGGGGCCGGTGGAGGCTTGTGGGTGAATGAATCGACAGAGTCCCCGACAGGCGGGCCAGGTGAGGACAAGGGCGTGCGTCCCGCCCGTCGGCGCCCGTCTGCGTGCGTTCCTCCCCAAACGCCGCGCAAGTTTGGGCTGGAAATGGGTCGAAAACGGACGAAAAACAGAAATTTGTCCGTTTGGGGCCACGCGTTGGGCCGCGCTATTCGTCCGTTTTACCCCAAATGGACGCACCCGAACAGGATGGGGTCGCGCGTTGAAATTGGCCTAAGGAATCGTCGATCACAACACGATGTCACCTCATGGGCCACCGCTCCACCCGGGCTTGTTGTAGCCAACAGCATCGGTTGCAGATATGTTCTTAGAGGAGGATTTAGGGACAAATGACCGGTCATATTTCTCTATAAGGTGTTTGCTCTAAGTTGATAGGGCGATACGGTCATATTATGCATACGGTGTCTTGCATTACTTACTTTATACATCACATATATGAATAATATCATGCCATCTTATTTACTTAGACAACATATATTGTGGATTATGCCATGCCATCCTGTTCAGTTAGACATCATATATTCGCGAACTGTTGGAACTACAATGCACACGCATCATGTCAATTTATAAATTTATTCGATAAAACATACAAAGACTTATTAACTTGATTTTTTTATTCGTCATCGCGTTTGACAAGAAAAGGCATATATTCATCAATCCAATGCATGACCAGCACACAAAACATTGGCCATCATATTATATAAAGCAACACACCACTAATTTCAACACCTCACTTTACAAGAAAAATGCATGCATTATTCAATCTATACATGAGCAGCACCCAACACCAGTAGATTCACTATCACATTTGACAATGAAAGACATGGATGATTCATTATCATATCACCTAAGCATCATACCTTAAATCTGCCTCACAGGGTATCAAATTCTTAGATAAACCTGCAAAATAGTAGATCCATTGTTAGTAAGGGCATCAAAAGAGGGAGAGTCGGGGATGAACTTGGGCAAAGGAAGGGGAATATGTGGAGCAAGGGAGGAATTGGAGCTGGAGCAGGGGAGGACTTACCGCATGGTTGGAACTAAATGAGGACATGCACGCATAGATGCACACCCATTATTTTGACAAAAAGCTTGTATCTTAGGCATATTGAACAAGATACATCAGGTAAATTAGAAGAAATATGAGTAGAACTAACATTTTAAGTGGACTGTGTATATCCATTGTGTAGATGCTGACTCCACAAATGCTTGGCCGTAAAAATAACGCTTGGCCGCCTTGCAGTGTTGTGCAGGAGGTGGGGGCAGGGGAAGACTCTTGCTCATGTTTTGCCGACGGCCGCCATTGGTGCCAGGACATGATATGGTGATAGCAAAAGGGATAGAGTTTTCTTTTTAAAGGACCGAGTACAATTTAGCTGTGCGTACACAATGGCTGCTGAAGATTTACGCCATACTGTCTATAGGAACACAACTTCTTAAAGAAAACTTTGCATTGAATAGGCATCAAAATGTTTAATTTGCATAGAATTGAATATTTTGGGATCGAAGAAACTAGAAATTAGTACAATGTTGCAATCTCATAGTATCAGATTAATTTACTCGTCAACTCACTTTAACCAATTTTATATGCTTTCCATTATTGCCTTGAGTGGACAGTTGATCTCAAGTACAATCATCTGAAAAAAGGACATGCCCAACAGCAGTACTGGAGGATCGTGCAAGCCTTGGTCCATCCGCGCGGACGATCGTACTCGGCCTGACACAAACAGCGCTGTCATGGATGGATCACATAGCTCTCAAACAAGACCAACGGCCACATCAATCCTGCGTGCGGGCGTTCATGCATTTGATGCATGGGACCATCTAATCATCGACCACGTTACGTGCGCATCATCGATCACACCGGCCAGTTACTTCCCTGTAGTAACACACATGCACAGTTCGCCGTGGTGTTCTTTTCAGTGGCCACTCCGGCCTGGTGCAATGAACAATGTAACCACGAACGTACGAACTAGTTAACGTGGACACATGGGAGTAGCACCGGTGGCCTATGGATGGCCAACCTGGCATTCACATGAGGGTCAGATATTCAGATCTCCCTCCCTTGGCACCAATGGCGACTGTCGGCAAAACACGAGCAACAGTGGAAGGAACCGCCGAAAAACCGTTCGAGGCCGAGCCATCCGGCCATCGGCATCGACTGGCCCATCTCTCTCGAAAAGGCGGAGTGAGACGGCGGAGGAGCAGCTGAAGGAACGGGACGGTCTTCCTCTCCTTTGGACCGGCCGATCCGTCGCCCGTCACGTCCCGGTGATTGAACTCGAGAACAGCTCATCATTAATTTGGTACGTCCTGCGCGCGCCCTCGTGTTACGTCTCAGTTCACCCGTTCGCCTATCAGAACTGGCGTTGTTGTTTTAACTTGGCTGTTGTGTGCACAGTGCTGGCATTCGTGGCGTGCGTGCGTGCGTACGTACGTGCCGCCAGGCGCCCACAGGTTCGTGCCTCTCATCAATCTCTCATGGATGGACTGGAGATGGAGATGGAGATGGAGATGGAGATGGAGATGGATGCATCGCACGGGCAAACCCGATCGGTATGCGCTTGGATGGTAGCGCGCGGCACGTACGGACGCGCCCCACGGGTGGCCTATACCTCATGGTACCCTGGCTGCCTCGACCAGCTGCATCCATCTACTTTATGCGCCCGGGCCTGGCCGTGCATATCGCCATCGGGCAGCAGAGAAGCGAGAAGACGCCTGGATCGATCGATCGATCGAGGCCCTACGCGCGACGTTGTTCCAGCTCCGGCCACGGGCTAAAGTGCGGCGCAGCCGCGTGCCCGTGCGGCCTCTCGTTTCGACCGACAGTAGTAATATGGCATTAGAAGCGCATGCGCACCTTGAAGGGAGATTTCTGACACGCAGGGCCGTTGATCCACACCAAGTTTCGAAATTTCATTTGTGTATTCCATGTATCTGCAAAAAATTTATGGCAATCCGTTCATATAGTCTTTAATATCATATCTCCGGATAGTATTAACACGTTATTTGAGACGTGGCTAAATGGGATTGAGATAAATACCGAAAGACATATTCATTAGCAGTATGTGCTTTATTTTGGGCTATACGAAATTGTAGAAATGACATGGTTATTAACAGATAAACTTGTATAAATTTTTTGCAGGTCATACACAGAGCAACTGGTTTGATCCGTACAGGGTCGTTACTCACTCTTACTGAAACCAGAGAGTCTTTGGTTACCGGGTCTACCTGATGAAAAATGATAGATTGGGATATCTACAATCGATTTGGATGACTGTCCAGTAATAAGATAGGTGGTTAGACATTCAATCCTATTTTCGTCGGTGGCATCTTTTTCCGCGTTTGGATAATTTTGCAGCTCGCTATGAGTTGGTCTTAAACCACATATTATTTTGTTACTTTCATTAATAAAGGAGCTGTATGCGTCTTTTTGATGCAAAGGTCGGAGGTATTTCTCCTTTAAAAAAAAAATGTACTTGCAAGAAAGTTACAAGTATGAAAGAATGAAACTGACGAAAACGATGGTGTCATTGTAAGTCTCGCAGAATAAAGCTGACGTGAGATTCGATGTACATAATGTACAGACCTAAAATTCCTGCCCTTGTGCCTTCAGCAGAAGTCCAGCCATATGATCATTTTTTTTAATAAAAGCGAAGTCATGGTATTTGGGTATCCCGAGAAGGAAACGCTAAGTATTGCAAATCAACTTAACTACAAACTTGGTTCCTTTCCAACCTCCAATTTGAGTATTCCCGTTGGTGAGTTTCGGCTATCGATGAAGGACTTAGTTCAAATGACCAAAATCCACATCGAAACGAGCAAGGTAGGTTGCTCTGCAAGGTGGCAAGGACGATCATGATTAATTCGTCCTTGCCAAGTCTTTTTCATGTTTATCAGTTTCTACCTTCTTCACGAAGGCTTGCGCGAGTAGACTGTCAAACACTGTTGAGTTTTTTCGCTGGCAAAGGAGGCACGCAAAAGTATCATATGATCAAGTGGTTTGAGCTTTGTAAGCCTAAACTAACGAAAATGGTGATGTCATTATAAGAGAGTTATAAGTATGAAAGAATGAACCTAACGAAAATGGTGATGTCGTTGTAAGTCTCACAGAATATAACCGACGCGAGATTCGATGCACATAACGTACAAGGCGGGCCTAAATTTGAAAAGTAACAACAAATAAGTTTGGTTGAACGTAATTTGAGAAACAAGATATACTATATGTCGGACCTTTCGTCCCCACCCTAAGTGGGGTACAACAAGGTGACCCGCTCTTCCCATTTCTATTTAATAAATATGGTGGGGGTCGATGCTCTGACTACAATTCTAGATGATGCCAAAGCGACAGGTCACATCCATGGGATTGTTTCACACCTTATCCCCAAGGGTGGGGTATGTCACTTAAAAAATCTGTCGGAATCAGGGCTCCAGGGACCCAAGATGGTTCGAACTCTGAGCTGCGCTTGCTCACGAACTCTATCCTACCTTGCGAGTCTTCGGCGACGCAACAACTAGCATGAACTAAGGAAGAAGAACACGGACACAACAATTACCCAGGTTCGGACCACCTCGCGGTGTAAGACCCTACTCCTACTTGTCTGGATTGCTTGAGGATACGAGAGGTTATAAAGAGCGTTCTTGCTCATATGGGGTCGATCCCCCTCTATGGCGGATGCTTGCCCTATCTTATACTGGCCCATGGTCCTCTTCCCCTGAAAACACAAGGCGGGAAGGGTTGCCACAGTGGACCATTTGAAAGGGGACAAGATCACATGCTATCCTAACAAAAGTAATCCGTGCCTGCTAAAGCTTGCTGTCGTGACACGCTGGTGGGCTCGGGGATGACCTCCGTCCAGGCGAGCCCCCGACCTTGGTCTTCTTACACCAAAGAGGAAACCTTTGGGGATCGCTTTGGAAATCGGCGAGCTGGCCTCGCCCCCTTAGCACCAAAGTGGAAAGCCTCTCCATCCGCGCCCGCTGGCAGCGTCCCTGGCGTCACCTGTCACGACGCACGTCACCCATGTGAAGGCGTAGGACCAGGCGGCATCGCCGAACCTCCCTTGACCGATCTACCCCCGGAGGCTTCGGTGGTAGCCTCGGGAGGCAACCTCGTGAGGGGCGTTCCCTAATGTCACTGGAAATGCCTGCAGTCATGTGCCTCGCGAGGCAGGGCCCCTCACGAATGCCTGGCTCATGGAGTTCTGGGTGGGCCACCACGGGCCCACAATACGTGACACGTCCTGGGCCGCAGGCAGACGGGCCTCGGTACCCCTGGTCCCAGGGGCCCGACAAACTCATACCTTGATATTATAAACCTGAAATTTCTGCTCTTTTGCTTTCAAGTTTTAGCAGATGACCACCCTTATGATCAAGTTTAATAAAAGCGAAGTCATGATATCGGGTATCCTGAGGAGAAAGGCTAAGTATTGCAAATCGACTTAACTACAAACTCGGTTCCTTTCTGACCTCCTATTTTGGGATTCCCGTTAGTGAGTTTCGATTATTGATGAAGGATCTTCATACGAGTGACCAGGATCCACATCGAGTCGAGCCCTGGCAGGGTTGGTTTTCTCCAAGGCGACAGGGACGATCCTGATTAATTCGTCCTTGACGAGTCTTACCATCTTTATCATGGGTTTCTACCTTCTTCACAAAGGCTTGCACAAGGAGATTGCCAAACACTAGTCACTTTTTTGGCTGGCGACAGAGGCAAGCAAAAGTATCATATGGTTAGAGCTTTGTAAGCCTAAGGACCAGGGAGATCTCGACATTATTTCCTCTAAACGCATGAACATTGCTCTCCTCTGCAAGTGACTCTGGGCCATTTCCAATAATTAAGGTGTCCTCTGGTTAGATATCATCAATGCCAAATACCTTAGGGGTCAGCCACTTCCCTTTAGTCAATGCTCTAGTGTTTCTTAGGTTTGGCAATCTTTGATTTAGTTGATGTCATCTTTGGGATTAGGCTCATCAGCCTTGGTTAGGACGGGAGCGACAACCCCATTCTAGGTCAATCATTGCGTTGGCAGCCAAACCTTTGGCCCCGCTTTCCTGATATATTCTCCATTTGTATCCTTCCTAACATCTCGATTGAGAAAACGCTAAGGGATATGGGACAACTTACTTTCGTATGGCTGCTTGGCTCCGTCGAAATATCTGCATGGGAGGACCTACTTGAATGCCTTGCCCTTTATTCTCCTTCCATCCGACCAGACCCCATGACTTCGCACCTTGAGGCCTCCGCATGCTTCACAACAAAGTTGCTTTAACGACATATTGCCCATCCCTACGGACTGGAGGAATTGTCCCAGATTTGGACCGTGAAGTTACCTTTAAAAATCAGGATTTTCCTGTGCAATTCATTTATGGAAGGGTACCCTCGGGGGTGGATGTACATAAGGGCAATGGCCCTGGTGATGGCATATGCTCATTGTGTAATGAACAAGAGGGCTCAAATCATATATTGTTTACTTGAGTTATTGTTTAGTTCGTTTGAAGTTGTATGTGTGAAGTACTTGGGAGCATGTGGTGCCCCTCAAATATCCCATAATTGCTTATGTCCTTTAGGCATGTCCTGGCCAAGATCATCATTTGCTTTCGATGGTTTTTGGTGGGATGACTCCCCTTTGGAGGATTCATAATAAACTAGTTATTGAGAAACTAAGTTTGCCTCGTCCAACCATTGCTATATACAGATTATGTTGTTTCTTGCAACAACGGAAGGTCCTAAATAAGCAATCAGACTACGACGCCATTGACCACTTATCTACGAGACTACGCTCCCTTGCCCAGCGCCTGACACCACAACCTCCACCATATATGGATTAGTGTGTATGCTTCTTTTATGTGTGAACGGACCTGGTGTTATTGTTTGAACCATGTACTTCATGCACCTTGTTGTCTAGCATTGGTTTTATCTATAAAGTGAGGCAAAAGCACTTACAATGAGTCAAATTGTCCCCTTAGAGCTGTGATAAACATACTTGGTGTTACTGTTTGACCAATCTTGGTTTTATGTGTGAACAGACTTGGTGTTATTGTTTGAACAATATTAGGAGTAATTAGGAAATCAAATGGCAGAAGAATCATTTGTGTTTAAAGCATCAAATCATAATGATATCTGTAAAAAAATATGAACCAAAAAATGAATATGTCAAAGACAACATAATGTGTGGTAGGAAAATAATAAGTTTGCATAAATAGTACATGAATTTGTGATGGATAGAAGGATGTCATGAACTTGTGGAGCAACATAACAACAAACTGATCACATCATAAAAAGGAAAATAATCCCACATACGAGAAATGAATAGATAAATAACATGATCAAAGGATTGAAAGAAGAAAAAAGATGACGTGAAAGAGAAGAGCACTAGAATGTTAGGTGTAACTAGGAAGAAGAAGATAAATAGTAACAATGGATTGTTGAACGAGGATTGGAAACAGAAAAAGTTTCATAAGAATAAAGAAGAAATTTAACAGGACGGAAAGATGCACCGTGCGTACATGAACAAACATAGAAGAATATCTGGACGAAGTATCCATACAAGATAAACATGTATGTTGTCTAGTATTAAGAGGGTTATGAATTGGCATCTTTTCTTCAACAAATTTTCAGTGAAACAACGAAACATTTCACCCTACCAGAGGGTCTCACAGATCTTCAATGGAAAAAAGTCAAGAAGTGTGCTCTTAAGAAGATGGACACACAATTCCAGTCTCGAAAGAAAAGATTATGGAACAATTACGTGAAAGACAGAAAGAAGACTCCAGAATTCAAAGGAGAACATGTGAAGTTAAAAGATGACTGGGACGGATTTATGAAGTTCAAGGAATCAGAAGCACTTAAGGAACGGTCAAGAGTAAACAAGATAAATACCAACAAAAAAACGTGGCACAATCATCTGGGGCCAGGTGGCTACAAGTCTGGGTTGCCTAAGGCCCTGTTTGTTTGGGCTTTAGCTTCGGTTTTTGCAGCTTTTTCACTTTAGCCAAAAAGCCACAAATGCTCCTAAGTAGGTGCTTTTGAAGCTTTTATGGATTTTGATGAATCAATATAACAATATTTGGCTCCAAAAGCCATAAAAGCTCCAAAAGCACCTATTTATGAGCTTTTGTTGCTTTTTTCATCAAAATGAAAAAGCTGCAAAAGCCGAAGCTAAAGCCCAAACAAACAGGGCCTAAGTGGGATAAATACGAGAGAAACATGAAGGCTGCATGGGCACTCCATAAATAGAGACTTGGCCCAAGAGGTGCATGACTTGGTTTTATGCACATGGGGGAAGTTGGACCCAAAGACAGGGGAGGTTCTTGAACAGGCAAGTCTTAAAGAAGCCACGAACGAGTTACTTAAAGCAATAGAAGAAGGTCGAACGGGTATGTACCAGCCCGAGAGAGAGAACGACGAGCTTTCACATGCCCTCAAGAATCCTAAATGCCCGGGACGAACACAAGGCAAAGGCATGGTTCCATGGCTTCTGGGGCTTGCAGATTGGAACGACAGTTACAGAAGCTGTGAAAGAAAGAAGAAGCATGAAGTAGATTGGATTTAGGACTTGGAACACAAATACATGCTGCTGCAGGACCAAATCAACAAACTTAGCTAGCAAGGCGCATCTCGGCAGCAGGAGCAACCAGATCCAGCATTGGATGGTACCATTCCACCATCTATGCCGAAAAGCAGCGTGGGTTCCATGGGGGTCCCGGCCAATGATGCACTCCTGGCTCGCTACCCCGTGGATGATATCCTAGAGTCGACACCATGTGAGCTACACATGAAACTGAAGAACATATCCATGAAGGTGGCGCATGGCTTTGCTTTACCGAATGCACCTGAAGCACTCCTTCACGGCAATCCAATTCCACCTGGCTATGCTCGTGTCGGCGTGGATGAAGTTTTGTCGGGATATGAATCACTAGATCTTGACTACCATGGAGGTCAAGGGGAGCAAACACTGGGAGAAGCCATACGTGGTATCATTGTGTGGAAAAAGGATTGCATCATGTTTCCAAACTCGGTGCCAAGATCACCGACTCCTCCAAGTCCGCCGCGTCAACAGACACCAACCCACCCCGAGACGGAGCGCAAGGTGAGTCCGCCATATCGATCTCCGACGCGCCAGCCGAATCCATCCCACCCCGAGACGGAGCTTAATGTGAGTCTGTGATATCGATCTCCGCCGAGCTCAAAGCGAAGGAGAGCACAAAAGAATAAACCAGAGCCTCCTATCAAAAAGAAGTTAGCTTACGAGAAGACTGACGAGGAAACCGATGAACAAGTGGCTATCGATTTGCAGGCCCATTTTGGACTGAAAGCGCCCCCGTCGCCAAAGGCTAAAGTACCTCAAAAAGTTGTACAACACTTTGTGGATGCAACTAAACTGGTAGAGAAAAGGCCGGTATCAGACTATGAATGTTGTATTAGCAAGTCCTGTCATTCCCCAAAAAATAGAAGTCGAGCGATAGTAGTAAATGCGGGAAAACTGTTCCCCGGCTCGGAGAACAGGAAGTGCAATCGATCATCCCGCTCAAGGTGAGTACCGATAGGGAGGTAATAACCCACGTTGATAGAGAGAAGGCTAGAGAGTTCGGTATCACTGTGGAAGCACTCCTAGGCTGGGAGGAAGCTCCCACAGTGGATGAGGACCTAGCATGGAAAATTGTCCCCGGAAAGCCTCTAGCGAGTCCTGAGGATGACAAGCTTCTATCAACGCAAATGCGCAAGTTGCATGAATGGTACCTGAAAGAAGTAAAGCGCGGGCGACTGAGCCTCATGGTGAAAGTCAAGCGAGAGCATTACATCCATGAAAATGTTTTTTGGATTAAAAATGATTTTTTTCCAGTTATTCAATCAAAAACGCACTCGACAAATCTCTCGTCAGTTGCTATTGTCTGTAAGTGATTTCTGTCTGTAATTTAAGTCTCTAGCTCAGCTCGTTCATTGCATGTAATTATCCTCACTATATTCTTTTGTGTGGTATTATGCAGAATGAAGATTTTTGAATCGAAAAGAGATGGAGTCTATGGCATTGGATTCATTGACCCAAATACCGTTAATGACAACGTATTAACTACTTCCTCTAAAGACACAGAGAAAATGTTGCTAAGGTTTTTGAAGGCCCTAAATACCAAACCAGAACTACTTTTACCTTACAACTTCATGTGAGTGTTACTATCTTGTACTACAAATTCTCCTTTTGCTTATATATATATACTCGATGTTAAATGTATACTTGATGAGTTATGCATGCCCGTTTATATACAAATCGTTTTCGCAGCTACCACTGGATCCTGGTAATCATTAGAATTGACGAGGGAACTGTTGAAGTACTGAACTCACTAAGTAAAGACCCTAAAGAATACATAAGCCTGTATTCCATGCTCGACACGTAATTTCAATCATTAACGCACTATGTCGGCCTCTTTAGTTCGTTTTCTGATATCAAGTAATTACTAACTCCTTTATTCATTTTCTTTGACGGGTAGGGTTTGGAAAAGGTTCACCAAAGAGATTACAAATGAATGGAAATCGGAGCTGAAATGACGAAAGTCTAAGGTATTTAAGTAGTACTAGCTACGTCCGCGCATCTTTTTAATTATAGTTTCAATATCATTATCATGCGTGATTATTATTTGATTAAATTTTATTTTCGTAAATTGCATGAAGCGGGAACAAGGGACTAATTTATGTGCATACTACGTTTGCGAGAACATTCGCTTTATGACCGAAAAGACCAAAACTACAAGAGATCTTTGGATACGTAAACATCATTCAATTTTTTTATTATGATCTAATATATATACACATAACTAACATATATTTATATTGATCTCCTTCTTTAAAGATGCAAGAGATGCGGGATCAGCTCCTATCAAAGGACCGCATACGAGCAATTCAAGAGGAAATGACGAGATTTTTGCTTAAGCAGGTCATATCTTCCAAAGGAGAATATCATTACACCTAATGCCAGCATGTAATGATCTGTAAATTATAGGAGAAATTGTATATACCAAATTGTACATATGTGTGTATGCATGGTCGATCGTATTAGAAGTTCTATGATATATATATATATATGATTGGTTCTACGAGAAATTTTACCATATATGCATAACGTGTACAGTATGTAGTAGCATAAAATATGTTTTAAATGAAAAATAATTAAATGGAAAAGGACAAATAAACAATAAACCTAAACCCATAAACCCCAAAGCCCCTAAACCTTTAATCTCGGTTGGTGTTACCAACCTGGACTAAAGGTCCCCATCCCCCCGCGCACGCTGCAGACCACGTGGCAGGATTTAGTCCAGGGCCGTAGCCAACCGGGACTAAAGGCTTGAACCCTTTAGTCTCTATACATTTATTCCCGGTTGGGAAATCGGGATTAAAAACCCTTCCCAACCGGGACTAATGTCCTGTTTTCTACTAGTGTGGCAAGGGTCAACCTGTCACCCGTGTAAGTCAAAGAAATAGGAGTGCGAGTGACACAATTAGCAAATTTTTAGGACTCACATGTACATTTGGGTAGTATTAGGACTAGACATCCCTCAAATAGTTTTAAGACTAATGGTGTATTTCAGTCTTAAGAAAGACTTATACCTTCTTTGGTTTGCATAAATTATGTAGGAATTCTATAGGATCCTATCCTTCAAATTTCATAGGCAAAGAACATTAACTCAGACCTAACAGATAAATTCCTATCATTAGCTCAGACCTAATGCTGGTACTTGCAAGTAGTGGAGTATTGTACAGTAGTTTGAAGGTCCTACCCTACGGTCCTACCCACGCAATGATTGATTAATTACCTAACTCATTAGTCATGCGAACGCGCGTAATGCCAATCTGTTCAACGACAAGCACGCATGGGGATCCGTCTCACGTATTTATACCGCTCTGATCGCCAACACTGTTGAGCAGATCATGCCTAGATGCATGGTTCAAGTTGGATACTCCACCTGATTTGAAGGTGTCTCCACTTCCCCATTATGAGCTTAATGAGTTCCTCTAACATGGTTATATATCGTGTAATTTGCAGGGCAGCGCCACAATGGCAACGCACTTCCTCCCGAGTAATAATGCTCGAAAAGGTATTCTGGCTATCGTGATGCTTTTAGCGAGTAGCGAGAGACAATCATACGGAGGCCGCATTGCACCGTACCACGATCAGTGAGGTACGGGCGTACGGCACGGTGATCTTTCGTACGGCCGGAAGTTGACACGTGTCGTCGTCCGGTCAAGGACCCCACACGGATGCATACCCCTTTTCCCAATTTAGACTGGATCCACCCGTCTTGAATTCCTAATCATCCGTGCTACAGCCAAGTTACTCCAACCGTACGTGTGCCTGAGAAATGATGTTCTGTGATCGGATCTCGACGCGTCTCCCTCGGCCTGCCTGTCAGAAGGAGCCAGAAAAACAGTCCAACTCCAGGCTGTTCCTTCATAGACCCATACCACATCGGACCTACATCAGGCTACCAAGCCAATCGCCCTAGCTAGTCAGGAGTCACGCTCACGCACTTCTTTTTCATGGTGGCATCACGCCGTTAATCTGGCGACGTTGGCTTGTAACCAAACTGGAAAGGATCGATGACTAATTGCACGGATCACTTTGAAGCATGTGAATTCCTTCTTTTAAGGACACGACGATATTCTTCATTCCAACAACTAATTTGGTGAGCGTGCGACGATGCCTATGGTCTGCTTCGGTGCACTTTTCTTCCATTACTGCTGGTGACAAGGGCTAGCGAGCCTGCCTGCTGCTACCACCGCTAATTACTTTTGAGTGTCCTTTGCTGTCCTTCGCAGCAGTGTATGCATGCATGCATGTACACTCGATCCACGAAGATGTGGAGCAACGGCCGTGGAGTGGTCAGACTGCAACGGCACATCGATCCATCGTCCGTCCCACAGTGCCGTGCCAGGAAGGCGATATTATTGCGCGCCAATCATGAAAGCAAATGATGAGCTTAACATAGTAGCCAGCGTACGTATGAAGTGACATCGATCCTGTGGCGACAGTGCCCCCGCCATTCCCCGGCTCCTATATAAAGGCCACAAAGATCGCACCCATTTCTGCATCGCATATTTGCGCCCCACACTCTTCGATCATCTCCGTCGTGACGCGTTGCGCAGGAACCTATAGATCATCGATGGACGAGCCAGGCAAGGAGCAGTCACCGAATTCGAGCTCATCCTCCCATTCTCAGTACAGGGGCGTGAGGAAGAGGAAATGGGGCAAGTGGGTGTCGGAGATCCGGCAGCCCGGCACCAAGACCCGCATCTGGCTCGGCAGCTTCGAGTCGGCCGAGATGGCGGCGGTGGCGCACGACGTGGCGGCGCTGCGGCTGCGCGGCCGGGACGCGCAGCTCAACTTCCCGGGGTCGGTGGACCGGCTGCCCCGGGCGGCGAGCTCGCACCCGGACGACGTCCGCGCCGCCTCGGCGGAGGCGGCCGAGCTCGTGCGGGGCGAGCCGGCGCTGGTGGCGCGGGGGGCGGGCGAGTGCCCCGGGTGGGAGCTGATGGGCGGGAGGGGGAGCGACGAGGAGTTCCAGGTGGACTCGCCCAGGCTATGGGCCGAGATGGCGGAAGCCATGCTGCTGGAGCCGCCTGCATGGGCCACGGGCGCCAGTGAGATGGACCAGGCCGCGCACTGCTGGTCTCATGGGTCCCTCTGGGATGCCTACTAAGCTTGGCCCATGCGTCAATGTGTATGGCCGGCCGTTAACTGGGGTACGTGCGTGCGTGCGTGCCATTGACCTCAGTACCTCGCAACTCGTTTGTCTGGAGAGCGGTACATAGAGTCGACGCCTAACGTGAGGCGTTCGAGCCTCACGGGGCTACTCCGAATTAGCCTCGCTGTGTGCGAGTGTGTTATGTGTGTGTTTTCTTTTGTTGCTTTTGGTTTGAGATCCTTTGCGGCATCATATCTGGCCTGTATCGGGTTTGTTAGTCGGCTCACTACCGTAGAAGATAATCAGGGATTCTAAGTTGCTCATGGTACTGATCCTTTGAGCTTATTTACGGCTATAAGATTCGAAAGCGGAAAGAGAATACTATTTTCTTTGCAGTGCGAAGTATCATATACTAGTGTCATACAGGTTATACTAGTGTTGATACAATATTCATAATGCGTAATATCATATCTTAGTATGATAGCTTATTTTATTTATTATCATGCATGACATATAGTAACACATTATTTAATTTGATATAATGTCATGATATAATACTTAACTTTTTTTCTTCTTAATTTAATAATATGACACCTCATCACAATTAATTAGTTGGCATGCATAATACTACTTTTTCCGTTCCCTTTTTCTTTGAGTATAATTTTTCTCCGTTTTTTCCTAATTAGTTTGCGTGTTGCATGTTTCCTCACACCTGTTTCCAGCCGTGTCCCGCATCTGCCGCATGCGCATGCGTTATCCTAGCAGCGGTAGCAACGCGCCCGCCTATCAATTCGCTATGCAAATGGGGCCCATGGCTTGCCCCCAGGGAAGACAAAAACAGACCGGAGCGCCCACCCAATTCGAAGGATGCAGCAATTAAATTACTTCCCCTCTCTCCGGGCATGCACAGGGGCAAATTAGTCAAAAACAGACTCAACCAGGCTCTCTTTGGTATCCGTGCTGTTGCTTATGTGTAGAAAAAAAAGAATCGAGGGAGTACCTATGATACTTGACGGGGTTATTACCCCTGGGTAGGCCAAAACAACGGGGTTCTCTCCCTCGCTTCAAGAAAAATCACATAGCCGACTATTTCCCGTCCGGCTGGCGCATGACCGGCAGACACGTTACCGGCTGGCACGAGGTCGGTTGTCCAAGGAGCCGGCTCGGCCCCGGCTGGCTGGGCACGACTGCCTACCTTCGGATCGGCTTCTCCGTTGACCCCTAGACGGACAAGCTCCCGTCCCATCCCTCTGCACGCGGGTACGGTGACAAGATGAGACCCCCATGACGGGCCCCAATGTAGCCATAGTGACCGCTCACGCGTGGGTGCGCATGGCTACAGTTCAGCCGGTCGTACCGCTGACCTTAACCGACCGCGACTGGGCGGGGCAACAGTGTCGACACGCCTCCACTCACTCGATTACCTACCCCGGCGTGGCTACAGTGCAACCGATCGTACCAGAGACTTCGGCCGGCTGGCGCAAGATGACGCCGCCCGGGCGGCCCGTGCCATAGCAGGTGGGTGCGGGCCAATCGCGGAGGCAGCTGGCGGGCCCCAGCGGGCGATGGGACCACGCAGCCGGTGGACCCTACGGACGACGAGATGACTCAAGAAGCGGGACCCCCTGGCCGGCCGGTGAGGCTGCCCCCACTTTGTACCTTAAGGATATTGTAAGCCGGGGGGTTGGCCTATAAACCCCCTCGAGCCCCCCATGCAACGGGACGACGTATTCACACACGCACACACCCACGGGACACTTCCCACACATTCACCCACGTAGCAAGGAAGGCGAGCCGGTTGCTCCCTCTTCTACCTCCAGACAACAACTCCAGAAGCAACCTTGTAACCACACCCATCTATCAACTAGACCAAGCAGGACTAGGGGTATTGCCTCCCACGGAGGGCCTTGAACCTGGGTACATCGCGTGTCACCACCGCATGTGCCTAATCCCGCTCCCGGAGCCGGTCGGCGTCCTCCGGCCCCAACCACCTTCGATAAGCCTACCCATGGCATCTGTCGTAAGAAAACGACGACAGTTGGCGCCCATCATGGGGCATTACGCGACGCTGGCCGGAGTCACGCTTCGGGCAGGACCCTTCACCACCTCCCTCATCCGTCGCGCATCCAGGCGGAACCGTAGGCTCGTGGGGCTTGCTCCGGCAGGCCTTGCGAGCAGCGCTGTCGACCCCAGGATCGACATCGACTCACTCGTCGAGTGCGTCTGTAGGATGAGCCTCGCCGACGCACCGGCGACCGACGAGTACCCCAGCCGTGTGCTTGACTGTGCCGACCCTCCCATGACCGTGGGCGCACTCGCGGTTGCCAAGTCCAACGGCCCCCGCAGCAGGGTGATGGTCATCACTTCCACCACCTCGTCTGGCCGAGCGCAGGTCGAGGACGACGCCGCCACGGCCGCGTCGGCACCTCCAATCCGCTCAGCGCGGCCCTTCAGGGCCTGAGCATTCCCATCGCTCCGACAACGAACCCCGACGTCGCCACGGCTGAGCTGGAGGCGGCTCGCCGCCTCTTGTTCGAGGACGCCAGCGCCCTCGTAGCCACGCAACGTAGCATGGAGGCTACTCAGTGGGAGTACGCCTCCGCCTACGGTCTCACCCCGGGTGGCACCGAGCCTAGCCGGCGTGGGGCTGTGCGCGACCGCGGTCGCGTGGTCGCCGAAATCTAGGGCGGCAACATGCCCGTCTACGACACCTTCGTGACCAACCTGCGGGCCACCAAGGTGTTGGAAATATGCCCTAGAGGCAATAATAAAATGGTTATTATTATATTTCCTTGTTCATGATAATTGTCTATTGTTCATGCTATAATTGTGTTAACCGGAAACCATAATACATGTGTGAATACATAGACCACAACATGTCCCTAGTGAGCCTCTAGTTGACTAGCTCGTTGATCAATAGATGGTCACGGTTTCATGACCATGGACATTGGATGTCGTTGATAACGGGATCACATCATTAGGAGAATGATGTGATGGACAAGACCCAATCCTAAGCATAACACTAGATGGTGTAGTTCGTTTGCTAAAGCTTTTCAATGTCAAGTGTCGTTTCCTTAGACCATGAGATTGTGCAACTCCCGGATACCGTAGGAATGCTTTGGGTGTGCCAAACGTCACAACGTAACTGGGTGGCTATAAAGGTGCACTACGGGTATCTCCGAAAGTGTCTGTTGGGTTGGCACGAATCGAGACTGGAATTTGTCACTCCGTGTGACGGAGAGGTATCTCTGGGCCCACTCGGTAAGACATCATCATAATGAGCTCAATGTGACTAAGGAGTTAGTCACGGGATGATGTGTTACGGAACGAGTAAAGAGACTTGCCAGTAACGAGATTGAACAAGGTATAGAGATACCGACGATCGAATCTCGGGCAAGTATCATACTGATAGACAAAGGGAATTGTATACGGGATTGATTGAATCCCCGACATCGTGGTTCATCCGATGAGATCATCGTGGAGCATGTGGGAGCCAACATGGGTATCCAGATCCCGCTGTTGGTTATTGGCCGGAGAAGTGTCTCGGTCATGTCCACGTGTCTCCCGAACCCGTAGGGTCTACACACTTAAGGTTCGATGACGCTAGGGTTATAGGGAAATGGTATACGTGATTAACGAAAGTTGTTCAGAGTCTCGGATGAGATCCCGGACGTCACGAGGAGCTCCGGAATGGTCCTGAGGTAAAGATTGATATATAGGAAGTCCAGTTTTGGTCACCGGAAAGTTTTCGGGCTCATCGGTAGTGTACCGGGAGTGCCGGGAGGGTGCCGGAGGACCCCCGGGAGGGGTGTGATGACCAAAGGATTTCGTGGGCCCTTAGAGGAAGTGTGCCAGCCCTTTTTGGGCTGGACAAGACCTTCTAGAAAGGCCCATGTGGCTGGAGATAAGAGATAGGGTTGAAAAGGATTCAAAAGGAAGAGATCCACCTCCCTTGTGGGAGGTGGACTCTTCCCTAGGGTCGGCCGAACCTCTCCTCTTTGGAGGAGGGGCCAAGGAAGCCCTCCCTCTCCCTCCTCCTATATATATATGCAAGGGTTTGGGCTGTTTTGAGACACGACTTATTTCTCTCTCGATGCAGCCCTACCCTTCCTTTTCCTCGGTCTCCGTAGTGCTTGGCGAAGCCCTGCCGGAGTTCACGTAGCTCCACCGTCACCACACCGTCGTGCTGTCGAAGCTCTCCCTCAACCTCTCCCTCCTCCTTGCTGGATCAAGGTGCGGGAGACGTCACTGGGCTGTACGTGTGTTGAACGCGGAGGCGCCGTTGTTCGGCGCTTAGATCGGAATCCACTGCGATCTGAATCGCTGCGAGTACGACTCCACCAACCGCGTTCTTGTAACGCTTCCGCTTAGTGATCTTCAAAGGTATGAAGATGCAATCTCTCCCCTCTCGTTGCTGGTTTCTCCATGGATAGATCTTGGTGATCGTAGGATATTTTTTGATTTACTACCACGTCTCCCAACAGTGGCATCATGAGCTAGGTCTATGCGTAGAATCTATGCACGAGTAGAACACAAAGCAGTTGTGGGCGTCGATTTTGTTAATTTGCTTACCACTACTAGTCTTATCTTGATTCGGCGGTATTGTGGGATGAAACGGCCCGGACCGACTTTACACGTACGCTTACGTGAGACTGGTTCCACCGCCTGACATGCACTTGTTGCATAAGGTGGCTAGCGGGTGTGTGTCTTTCTCACCTTAGTCGGATTGGATTCGATGAAAAGGGTCCGTATGAAGGGTAAATAACAATTGACATATCACGTTGTGGTTTTGGCGTAGGTAAGAAACGTTCTTGCTAGTAACCTATAGCATCCACGTAAAAACTTGCAACTACAAATTAGAGGACGTCTAACTTGTTTTTGCAGCATATGCCTTGTGATGCGATATGGCCAAAGGATGTGATGTGATGCATTGTGATGTATGAGACTGATCATGTTCTTGTAATAGGATTCACGACTTGCACGTCGATGAGTATGACAACCGGCAGGAGCCATAGGAGTTGTCTTATTTTATTGTATGACCTCCGTGTCAATCATAAACGCCATGTAATTACTTTACTTTATTGCTAAACGTTAGCCATAGTGGTAGAAGTAATAGTTGGAGAGACAACTTCATGAAGACACAATGATGGAGATCATGATGATGGAGATCATGGTGTCGTGCCGGTGACAGTGATGATCATGGTGCCCCGAAGATGGAGATCAAAGGAGCAAGATGATAATGGCCATATCATGTCACTATATTGATTGCATGTGATGTTTATCATGTTTACATCTTATTTGCCTAGAACGACGGTAGTAAATAAGATGATCTCTCACTAAAATTTCAAGAAAAGTGTTCACCCTAACCGTGCACCATTGCTAAGGATCGTTGTTCCGAATCACCACGTGATTATCGGGTGTGATAGGTTCTAACGTTCGCATACAATGGGTGTAAGCCAGATTTACACACGCAAAACACTTAGGTTGACTTGATGAGCCTAGCATGTACAGACATGGCCTCGGAACACGGAAGACCGAAAGGTCGAACATGAGTCGTATGGAAGATACGATCAACATGGAGATGTTCACCATGGATGACTAGTCCGTCTCACGTGATGATTGGACACGGGCTAGTTGACATGGATCATGTGTCACTTGGATGACTAGAGAGATGTCTATCTAAGTGGGAGTTCATTAAATAATTTGATTATGTGAACTTAATTATCATGAACTTAGTCTAAAATTATCTTTACAATCTATATTGTAGATCCAATGGCCAACGCGAATGTCACCCTCAATTTCAATGCGTTCCTAGAGAAAACCAAGCTGAAAGATGATGGAAGCAACTATGCGGACTGGGTCCGTGGCTTGAGGATCATCCTCATAGCTTCCAAGAAATGGTATGTCCTTGATGCACCACTAGGTGACCCACCCCTTCTCCCAGCAGAGCAAGACGTTGCGAACGCTTGGCATTCTTGCTGCGATGATTACTCCATTGTTCAGTGCGGCATGCTTTACAGTTTAGAACCGGGGCTCCAAAAGCGTTTTGAGCAACACGAAGCATATGAGATGTTCCAAGAGCTGAAACTGGTTTTCCAAGCTCATGCCCGGGTCGAGAGATATGACGTCTCCGACAAGTTCTTCAGCTGTAAGATGGAGGAGAATAGTTCTGTCAGTGAGCACATCCTCAAGATGTCTAGGCTACACAACCGCTTGACTCAGCTGGGAGTTAATCTCCCGGATGACTCGGTCATTGACAGAATCCTCCAGTCGCTTCCACCTAGCTACAAGAGCTTTGTGATGAACTACAACATGCAAGGGATGGAGAAGTCCATTCCTGAGTTGTACTCGATGCTGAAATCAGCAGAGGTCGAGATCAGAAAGGAGCATCAAGTGTTGATGGTAAATAAGACCACTAGTTTCAAGAAAGGCAAGGGTAAGAAGAACTTCAAGAAGGACGGCAAAGCTGTTGTCGTGCCCGGTAAGCAAGTTGCCGGGAAGAAGAAGAACAAGCATGGACCCAAGCCTGAGACTGAGTGCTTTTACTGCAAGGGTACCGGTCACTGGAAGCGGAACTGCCCCAAGTACTTAGCGGATAAGAAGGACGACAATATTAAAGGTATATGTGATATACTTGTTATTGATGTGTACCTAACCAGCGCTCGTAGTAGCTCCTGGGTATTTGATACCGGTGCAGTTGCTCACATTTGTAACTCCAAGCAGGAGCTGCGGAATAAGCGGAGGCTGGCAAAGGACGAGGTGACGATGCGCATCGGGAATGGTTCCAAGGTCGACGTGATCGCTGTCGGCACGCTACCTCTACATCTACCTTAGGGATTAGTGTTAAACCTTAATAATTGTTATTTAGTACCAGCTTTGAGCATGAACATTGTATCTGGATCTTGCTTGATGCGAGATAGGCTACTCATTTAAATCTGAGAATAATGGTTGTTCTATTTATATGAGAGAAATGTTTTATGGTCATGCCCCGCTGGTCAATGGTTTATTTTTGATGAATCTCGAAAGTGATGTTACACATGTCCATAGTGTGAGTACCAAAAAGTGTAAGGTTGATAACGATAGTCCCACTTACATGTGGCACTGCCGCCTTGGTCATATTGGTGTCAAACACATGAAAAAGCTCCATACTGATGGACTTTTGGAGTCTCTTGATTTCGAATCATTTGACACGTGCGAACCATGCCTCATGGGCAAGATGACTAAGACTCCGTTCTCCGGAATAATGGAGCGAGCAACTGACTTGTTGGAAATAATACATACCGATGTATGCGGTCCAATGAGTGTCGAGGCTCGTGGTGGCTACCGTTATGTTCTCACCCTCACTGATGACTTGAGTAGATATGGGTATGTCTACTTAATGAAGCGTAAGTCTGAAACTTTTGAAAGGTTCAAGGAATTTCAGAGTGAGGTAGAGAATCAACGTGACAGGAAGATAAAGTGCCTACGATCTGATCGTGGCGGAGAATATTTAATTCACGAGTTTGGCACGCACCTAAGGAAATGTGGAATTGTTTCACAACTCACGCCGCCTGGCACACCTCAGCGAAATGGTGTGTCTGAACATCGTAATCGCACTCTATTAGATATGGTACGATCTATGATGTCTCTTACCGACTTACCGCTATCATTTTGGGGGTTTGCATTAGAGACTGCCGCATTCACTTTAAATAGGGCACCGTCAAAATCCGTTGATACGACACCGTATGAATTATGGTTTGGAAAGAAACCTAAGCTGTTGTTTCTAAAAGTTTGGGGATGCGATGCTTATGTGAAGAAACTTCAACCTGAGAAGCTCGAACCCAAAGCGGAAAAGTGCGTCTTCATAGGATATCCCAAAGAGACTATTGGGTATACCTTCTACCTACGATCCGAGGGCAAAATCTTTGTTGCCAAGAATGGATCCTTTCTCGAGAAAGAGTTTCTCTCGAAAGAAGTAAGTGGGAGGAAAATAGAACTTGATGAGGTAATTGTACCTGCACTCGAACCAGAGAGTAGCGCAGCACAGGAAGTTGTTTCTGTGGAGCCTACACCGGCTGGAGAGGAAGTTAATGATGATGATCATGAAACTTCAGATCAAGTTACTATTGAACGTTGAAGGTCCATTAGGACACGTTCCGCACCAGAGTGGTATGACAACCCTGTCCTAGAGATCATGTTGTTAGACAACGGTGAACCTTCGAACTATGAAGAAGCGATGGCGGGCCCGGATTCCAACAAATGGCTTGAAGCCATGAAATCCGAGATAGGATCCATGTATGAGAACAAAGTATGGACTTTGGTGGACTTGCCTGATGATAAGCGAGCCATTGAAAATAAATGGATCTTTAAGAAGAAGACTGACGCGGATGGTAATGTGACCGTCTATAAGGCTCGGCTTGTCGCTAAGGGTTATCGACAAGTTCAAGGAGTTGACTACGATGAGACTTTCTCACCCGTAGCGATGCTGAAGTCTGTCCGAATCATGTTAGTGATTGCCGCATTTTATGATTATGAGATCTGGCAAATGGACGTCAAAACGGCATTCCTTAATGGCTTCCTCAAGGAAGAACTGTATATGATGCAGCCGGAAGGTTTTGTCGATCCTAAAGATGCTAACAAGGTATGCAAGCTCCAACGATCCATCTATGGGCTGGGGCAAGCATCTCGGAGTTGGAACATTCGCTTTAATGAAGTGATTAAAGCGTTTGGGTTTGTACAGGTTTATGGAGAACCCTGTATTTACAAGAAAGTGAGTGGGAGTTCTGTAGCATTTCTCGTATTATATGTGGATGACATACTTATAATGGGAAATGATATAGAACTCTTGGAAAGTGTAAAGGCCTACTTGAATAAGTGTTTTTCAATGAAGGAACTTGGAGAAGCTGCTTACATATTATGTATTAAGATCTATAGAGATAGATCGAGACGCCTCATAGGTCTTTCACAAAGCACATACCTTGAAAAGATATTGAAGAAGTTCAATATGGATCAGTCCAAGAAGGGGTTCTTGCCTGTGTTACAAGGTGTGAGATTGAGTACGAATCAATGCCCGACTGTTGGAAATATGCCCTAGAGGCAATAATAAATTAGTTATTATCATATTTCCTTGTTCACGATAATCGTTTATATCCATGCTATAATTGTATTGATCGGAGACTTAGATGCATGTGTGGATACATAGACAAAACCATGTCCCTAGTATGCCTCTAAGAGACTAGCTCGTTGATCAAAAGATGGTTAAGGTTTCCTAGCCATGGACATGAGATGTCATTTGATAACGGGGTCACATCATTAGGAGAATGATGTGATCGATAAGACCCAAACTGCAAACGTAGCATATGATCGTGTCAGTTTATTGCTACTGTTTTCCGCATGTCAAGTATGTGTTCCTATGACCATGAGATCATGCAACTCACAGATATCGGAGGAGTGCCTTGTGTGTATCAAACGTCGCAACGTAACTGGGTGACTATAAAGGTGCTCTACATGTATCTCCGATGGTGTCTGTTGAGTTGGCATGGATCGAGACTGGGATTTGTTACTCCGTGTGACGGAGAGGTATCTCGGGGCCCACTCGGTAATGCAACATCACAATAAGCCTTGCAAGCAATGTGACTAATTGTTAGTTGCAGGATCTTGTATTACAGAACAAGTAAAGAGACTTGCCGGTAATGAGGTTGAACTAGGTATGGAGATACCGACGATTGAATCTCGGGCAAGTAACATACCGAAGAACAAAGGGAACGTTATACGGGATTAACTGAATCCTTGACATAGAGGTTTGACCGATAAAGATCTTCGTAGAATATGTAGGAACCAATGTGGACGTCCAGGTCCCGCCATTGGTTATTGACCGTAGAGGTGTCTCGGTCATGTCTACATAGTTCTCGAACCCGCAGGGTCTGCACACTTAAGGTTCGGTGACGTTTCGGTAGTGTAGAGTTATGTATGGTGGTGACCGAAGTTTTTTCGGAGTCCCGGATGATATCCCGGACATCACGAGGAGCTCCGGAATGGTCCGGAGGTAAAGATTCATATATAGGAAGTCCTAGTTTGGTTTCCGGAAAAGTTTCGGGCTCATCGGTACTGTACCGGGAGTGCCGGTAGTGTACCGGGAGTGTACCGGGAGGCCTCCGGGAGGGGTATTTCGACCCCAATAGGTCCATGGGCTGTGGGAGAATAATAACCAGCCCTTAGTGGGCTGGGAAAACATCCACAAAGGCCCATGGCGCAGGAGAGAAAGTCCTAAAGCAAAAAGTGGAAAATCAGCCAATAGGAGGCAATCCTACTCCAACTAGGATTGGAGGTGAAGTAGGATTGCTTCCCACCTCCTATTTCGGCCGACCCAAAGGCCTTGGCTGCCTCTCCTCTCCTCTACTCCTATATATACTAGTGGATTGGGTGGTTTTTGGACAGAATTTCCGGCCACGTGCTACCCGTTTCACCGGTGCACAGTTTCTCCTCTAGATCGGTTTTCCGCAGCGCTTAGGCAAAGCCCTGCCGGAATCACTCCACCACCATCACCGGAGCGCCGTCACGCTGTCGGTGAACTCTCTCTCCTCTCCACCTCCTCTTGCTGGATCAAGACGGTGGAGATCGTCATCAAGCTGCACGTGTGCTGAACGCTGAGTTGCCGTCCGTTCGGCGCTAGATCGGAAGGACCGTGATCGAGATCGCGAGACGGTTCGTGATGAGATCGCGGAATGGATCGTGATGAATTCACGAGATAGATATCGTGAGATGGATCGTGATGAGATCGCAGGACGGATCGTGATGAGTTCACGGGACGGATCGTGCTTGGATCGCGGGACGGATCGTGATGAGATCGCGGGACGCTCGGCGATTTGGATCGCGAAGATGTTCGACTAGACCAACCACGTTTCTTAACGCTTCCCGCTTAGCGATCTACAAGGGTATGTAGATCCACTCTCCCTCTCGTAGATGCTCATCACCATGGATAGGTTTGCGTGTGCGTAGGAAATTTTTTGTTTCCCATGCGACGTTCCCCAACACCGACCACGACAAAGGATAGAGAAGAGATGAGTGTCATCCCCTATGCTTCAGACATAGGCTCTATTATGTATGCCATGCTATGTACCAGACCTGATGTGAACCTTGCCAGAAGTTTGGTAGGGAGGTACCAAAGTGATCCCGGAGCGGAACACTGGACAGCGGTCAAGAATATCCTGAAGTACCTAAAAAGGACAAAGGACATGTTTCTCGTATATGGAGGTGCCGAAGAGCTCGTCGTAAAGGGTTACGTCGATGCTAGCTTCGACACAGATCCGGATGACTCCAAGTCGCAAACCGGATACATGTATATTTTGAATGGAGGGGCAGTCAGCTGGTGCAACAACAAGGAAAGCGTAGTGGCGGCATCTACATGTGAAGCGGAGTACATAGCTGCTTCGGAAGCAGCAAAGGAAGGAGTCTGGATGAAGGAGTTTATCACTGACCTAGGAGTAATTCCAAGTGCGTCGGGCCCGATGACTCTATTCTGTGACAACACTAGAGCTATTGCCCTTGCGAAGGAGCCCAGGTTTCACAAGAAGACAAGACACAACAAGCGCCGCTTCAACTCCATCCGTGATTACATTTAGGAGGGAGATATAGATATTTGTAAAGTGCATACGGATCCGAATGTTGCAGATCCATTGACTAAACCTCTCTCACGAGCAAAACATGATCAACACCAGAATGCTATGGGTGTTCGTTTCATCACAATGTAACTAGATTATTGACTCTAGTGCAAGTGGGAGACTGTTGGAAATATGCCCTAGAGGCAATAATAAAATGGTTATTATTGTATTTCCTTGTTCATGATAATTGTCTATTGTTCATGCTATAATTGTGTTAACCGGAAACCATAATACATGTGTGAATACATAGACCACAACATGTCCCTAGTGAGCCTCTAGTTGACTAGCTCGTTGATCAATAGATGGTCACGGTTTCATGACCATGGACATTGGATGTCGTTGATAACGGGATCACATCATTAGGAGAATGATGTGATGGACAAGACCCAATCCTAAGCATAGCACTAGATGGTGTAGTTCGTTTGGTAAAGCTTTTCAATGTCAAGTGTCGTTTCCTTAGACCATGAGATTGTGCAACTCCTGGATACCGTAGGAATGCTTTGGGTGTGCCAAACGTCACAACGTAACTGGGTGGCTATAAAGGTGCACTACGGGTATCTCCGAAAGTGTCTGTTGGGTTAGCACAAATCGAGACTGGGATTTGTCACTCCGTGTGACGGAGAGGTATCTTTGGGCCCACTCGGTAAGACATCATCATAATGAGCTCAATGTGACTAAGGAGTTAGTCACGGGATGATGTGTTACGGAACGAGTAAAGAGACTTGCCGGTAACGTGATTGAACAAGGTATAGAGATACCGACGATCGAATCTCGGGCAAGTATCATATTGATAGACAAAGGGAATTGTATACGGGATTGATTGAATCCCCGACATCGTGGTTCATCCGATGAGATCATCGTGGAGCATGTGGGAGCCAACATGGGTATCCAGATCCCGCTGTTGGTTATTGGCCGGAGAAGTGTCTCGGTCATGTCCACGTGTCTCCCGAACCCGTAGGGTCTACACACTTAAGGTTCGATGACGCTAGGGTTATAGGGAAATGGTATACGTGATTACCGAAAGTTGTTTGGAGTCCCAGATGAGATCCCGGACGTCACGAGGAGCTCCGGAATGGTCCAGAGGTAAAGATTGATATATAGGAAGTCCAGTTTTGGTCACCGGAAAGTTTTCGGGCTCATCGGTAGTGTACCGGGAGTGCCGGGAGGGTGCCGGAGGATCCCCGGGAGGGGTGTGACGACCAAAGGATTTCGTGGGCCCTTACAGGAAGTGTGCCAGCCCTTTTTGGGCTGGCCAAGACCTTCTAGAAAGGCCCATGTGGTTGGAGATAAGAGATAGGGTTGAAAAGGATTCAAAAGGAAGAGATCCACCTCCCTTGTGGGAGGTGGACTCTTCCCTAGGGTCGGCCGAACCTCTCCTCTTTGGAGGAGGGGCCAAGGCAGCCCTCCCTCTCCCTCCTCCTATATATATATGCAAGGGTTTAGGCTGTTTTGAGACACGACTTCTTTCTCTCTCGGTGCAGCCCTACCCTTCCTCTTCCTCGTTCTCCGTAGCGCTTGGCGAAGCCCTGCCGGAGTTCACGTAGCTCCACCGTCACCACGCCGTCGTGCTGCCGGAGCTCTCCCTCAACCTCTCCCTCCTCCTTGCTGGATCAAGGTGTGGGAGACGTCACCGGGCTGTACGTGTGTTGAACGCGGAGGCGCCGTTGTTCGGCGCTTAGATCGGAATCCACTGCGATCTGAATCGCTGCGAGTACGACTCCACCAATCGCGTTCTTGTAACGCTTCCGCTTAGCGATCTTCAAAGGTATGAAGATGCAATATCTCCCCTCTCGTTGCTGGTTTCCCCATGGATAGATCTTGGTGATCATAGGAATTTTTTTGATTTACTACTACGTCTCCCAACACAAGGTAGCCTACGAGGATCTGGCTACCTTGGAGGGCGAAGAACGTGCCACCCGCGAGCGTCACATCAAAGACCTCATCGACGCCGCCGACGCGCAGCAGGACCAGCTTGAGACGGGCGGAGTCGCCTCCGAAGACCCCCGACCCAAGGGCGAGGGCGGTAGGACTGCTGGCCGTCAGCCGGCTCAGCACTCTTGCTCCCCTTGCGTCTCCGGCCGGCGGGTCGAGGCAAGCAATCCTTGGCGCTCCCAGCTGCCGAGGAACGAGCAGCTGACTGTGAACAGCCGGCGCACCAACAACCCGGCTCACAACAACCGCCGCAATGATGCGCTGGCTGCATAAAGCACATTTGCTCCCTTGGTGGTTTTGGTAATTAGTAACAACATATAAGTCATTGAACTAATGCTTTCACCAAGTATATTTCAGAAAAGTTCAATGATGGGAATGGTTAAAGGACTGTGGAATTACCCCAAGATTCAAGGAAATAGGTTGGCCAAGCTTCAAGCAAGAGGACTCGACATTTTACATTTGCGAGAAATCACTTTGAGTCCGTAGGAAAGCCAATACTATTAAAAGGGGGTAAAGTTTTGATGGTGAACAATATGCTCAAACGTGCACAAGTGACAGTCACCAAAACATCCACATACTCTCGCACCAAAGTCTGTCCTAAGCCAAACATGCAAATCGGTGCAACCAACATTCCTATCCCGGTGCCATCGAGTTCCAAACCCTAGACAGACTCAGCCAAACCCTAACACTTTGGTGCAGCCGACACTGCACTCGGTGCCACCGAGTTGGGTTGCCAACTTCCTGTTACGCAAGTTCTCATTTTTGGTCCGACCGAGAATGGTGAATTGGCGTGACCGAGTTTGGTAAATCTGATCGTTGGTCACCTTGTCGGTGCAACCGATAATTGTATATTGGTCCCTCCGAGATTCAAAAGCTGCCACTTTTAGTCACTTCAATACCATCAAGATTTACACATCGATGTCATCGAGTCTAACTTATTGTGTGCAACGGTTGGATTTTTGGGGATGCCTATATATACCCCTTCACCACCACCCACTCCAAAGAAGCACTCAGAATTATTCCATACCTATCCTACTCAATTTTCTGAGAGAGAACCACCTACCCTTGTGTTGAGGTCACGATTGTCCATTCCAACCATATGGATCTTGATTTCTAGCCTCCCCAAGTTGCTTTCCACCAATCCCATCTCTTCTACCAAGCCAAATCTGTGTGAGAGAGATTGTGTGTTGAGGAGT
Organism: Hordeum marinum; assembly: GCA_022496015.1. Lineage (NCBI taxonomy): Eukaryota > Viridiplantae > Streptophyta > Magnoliopsida > Poales > Poaceae > Hordeum > Hordeum marinum. The sequence continues at coordinate 365,335,166 of CM039673.1, read as the reverse complement.
CTATTATCTTGAAGCACAAGAGCAAGGAGTTCATTGTCATTACAAAGCATATTACCTTTTGGAGGGTGGTGCCACCTAGATTTGTTAGGTGTTGCTTGGGAGCCTCCTACTTCATGTTGTGGAGTGAATCAAGAAGTTTGTAAGGGCAAGGAGATCGCCTACTTCGTGAAGATCTACCCATAGTGAGGCTAGTCCTTCATGGACGGAAGCCGCATGGAATAGTCAAGGTTGCTTCTTTGTGGAACCCTTCGTGGGTAGAGCCCTTCGTGGACTCTCGCGACCATTACCCTCTGCGGGTTGAAGACTCCATGAACGTGGAAGTATGATAGCACCACATATCGAAACCACGGGAAAAATATCACATGATCACTTGTGTTTGCATTCCTAACCCTCTCTTTACTTACATGTGTAATGTCTTTACTTTCTGCTGCTATACTCTTAGACATGCATGTGTAGGGTGTTACTTGATATGCTATGAATGCTAAAACTTGCCAAGAATTAAAATTGGGAAAAGGCAAAACTTTTATTTGGTCAAGTAGTCTAATCCCCCCTCTAGACCTACTTTCAATCCTACAAGTGGTATCAGAGCATTGGTCTCCATTGCATTGGTTTCACAACCTAGGAGAAGTATGTCATCAAGTGAGGGAAATTATCACCGTAGAGGTCCGTACTTTGATGTCACTAATTTTGCTAGTTGAAGCATAAAATGAAAATGCATTTGCTTGGTCATAATCCTGCCGTTTGGGTTGTTGTTCGTGTTGGCTTGCAAGGTGAATTCTTTGCAGATGGAAAGGAACTGGATCGTGAAGCATCTGCGGATGAATTGAAGATGTTGCAACTCAATGCTCAAGCATGTGACATTATCTTCAACTGCCTATGTCCTGAAGAATTCAACAAAATTAGCCGTCTTGAAGTCGCAAAAGAGATTTGGGATACTTTGGTTGATATGCATGAAGGAACTGAGTCTGTGAGAGAATCCAAGTTAGATGTTCTTCAAGGTCAACTTGACAAGTTCAAGATGAAGGATGGTGAAGGAGTTGCTGAAATGTACTCTAGGCTAGCTCTCATCACAAATGAGATTGCCGGCTTAGGAAGCGAAGAAATGACTGACAAGTTCATCATCAAGAAGATACTTTGATCTTTGGATGAGAGATATGACACCATGTGCACATTGATCCAAATGATGCCCAACTACAAATATCTCAAACCAACGGAAGTGATTGGTAGAATTGTTGCTCATGAGATGACACTCAAAGACAAGGAAGACCTTCATCACAAGTCAAGCGGTGCTTACAAAGCCACAAGTGATGCTCCCGCTACCTCAAGCGACAACCTTGTCACAAATGAAGATATAAGCCTCATGGTCAAGAAATTCAACAAGTTCTACAAGAATAGAAGCAAAGATCGCAGCTCCAAGTCAAGATATGAAGAGAAGCGTTCGTCAAGTCATGACCGAAACTGCTACAATTGTGGGAAGCCCAGACACTACTCAAATGAGTGCTCAGCTCCATACAAACGAAGAGAAGAGACACCAAGAAGACGAAGCTCAAGAGACGAATCACCTCGAAGAGAGAGAAGGAGTAGAGATGATCGTTATGAACGAAGACCCTCAAGGAGAAGTAGGGACTCGGAGAAGAAGTACAAGCACACCAAGAGCTACTCAATAAGAAAGCATCAAGCTCATGTTGGTGAATGGGTTTCTGGCTCCGACTCCGACAACCACTCCGAGAGAAGCTATCACTCCAACTCCGACTATAGTCAAGATGATGGTGTTGCCGGAATTGCACTAGTGACAACCAACTCCTATGATCTATTTGATTCACCAAATGATGGAGGTGGAAGTTGCTTCATGGCTAAAGGCCCCAAGGTATCACACCCCGAATATCTTGATTTCGATAGTGATGAAGATGATTTGCTTTACGGTTATGACTTGCTATGTGATAAAACTAGTGATATTAATCATAATGAACTTGATAATTCTCATGCTAGTCAAGATAAGTGAATTGACGATGATAAGATGAAAATAGAAGAACTAACTAAAGAACTCAACACTCTTAAGTTAGCTCATGAATCTACTCTTGAAGATCATAGAGAGCTTGTAAGAACTCATGAGAAGCTACGCTTTGAGAAGCTCAATTTGGAGCAAGAAAATGAATTTCTTAAAGCTATGAATGACCATCTCCGAAAGAAGACTTCATCTTATATTGCCAAATGACTACTCTTGTCTACATTCATGCCACAATTCAAATATAAGCAAACTAGTAACAAAGAAAAGAAAGGTTCTTCATCTAGTAGCAACAATAAAAATACTAAACCCAATGATATTGCTCCTAGTAGTTCTATTTATTCCACTAATGATGATTCTCTTATCCAAGTTACACTTGAGCAAGAAAATGCTTTATTGAAAGGAATTATAGAGAAAGGTATCTACAAGAGTCTTGAAGGGTACAAACAATTTGACGAGATTGTATGCAAGCACGGAGGATACCGGAAGAATCGTGGTGTTGGCTACTTCAACGCTAATGGACTTGAATGGGAAGAAGGTCAATATCTCAATCCCAAGTTTGTTCCTCAAAAGGATAAGTATGAAAATACTCTTCCCAAGAGGACAAACACTCAAGATGACCTTCCACCACAAGACACCAAGCTCAAGGGCAAGAACAAGCTCCAAGAGGAATTTGACTCTTACGAAGATGAACCCCAAGCTTTGGTGAAGTGGGTTCCCAAGGCTACTACAAGCTCAACTTCTACAAGTGCTACTTCAACACCAAGGATCCCCATCAACTTGATGTGGATTCCCAAGAAGAACTAGAGAATTCTTGAGGGGTGAATCCACCAATGAAATTTCCTCATATTCATTTTTGGCAAGATCTATTTGCAATCAACATCAACCCTATGCAATAGATCAAGGAGTCACACATTCCATCAAAGGTAAGCAAGGGACAATGTAATGAACAAATCAATGGACATCATCACACATGCTTTGCACTCCATGTCCATAGATATCCTTGCATTTGTCTCTTGTGTGTTGGGACTAACCCATGTAGGTGAGAAGAGTAAGGAAACAACAAGGATGCTCCCAACTCTTGGTGATCTTCATCAACCTTGAGCATCCACCACTACCTCACCAACATGAAGTCTTCATCGACAAAACCCAAGGTTAGTTTATCCCTCTTATGGGGGGATGTCACATCAAGGGGGAGCTTTACTCTAAGACTTGAGTCAAAGCATCTCTTAGTATGTGACAACATTAAATTCTTTATGTAAAAGTGGTAACCCCACTTGTTCTTAAACGATGAGTATGACCTATGATCAAGTACTCTTACTTGGCTCCTAAGTAAAATACTCTTATATAGATGACTTCGTCATCGCCCAAGTGCTTGTTAGATGCTAGAGTGTTTGTGCATGTTTGCCATGATTTCATTTGACATCTTATTGTGTGAGCATGTTGGTCTACATTTATTTTCTCATTCGAGGATATACAATTGTTGCTATATGGCTTTTGATTTATCTTTTGCCAATTGGATATACAAGAATGCCTAGGACCACTTCTTTAGCTATCTATGCTTTCTCACCTCATACTTTATTCATGCTGCATCACAAAATTTGAACAAGTGCTTTTCGATCCCTCTGTGTGTGGAGCACTCGGAGTTCCGTATCGACAAGGACTAGCCATTAAAACCTCCCAAGTGTATCTCCGCGGAACAAACCACAAAATCTCGGTCTCACCAAATACCTAGGGTTGATATGGTTTTTCAATCTTGGTACCATCGATTCCATTTTCTCGGTTACACCAAGTGTCCCTGTCAGCTGACAGTTGAGGCACTCAGTGACACCAAAAACTTAGAATCGGTGTCACCGAGTGGTGGGTATAAAGGCCGTGGACCCCGACGCTTTGAATTTCTATCTCATTCGTCGCACTCCAAAACCCTAAGCTGCCGTTCCAAATACCCTTGGTCGTCGCCCTTGTCTTCCCGCGCTCCTCCACCGCTGGGAATCGCCGTCGCCGACGAATTCCTCTCCCTCGTCACCGCCATAGAGGATCCACGCCAAGCTAGGGGTTAGTATGTTAGATGCAGAGGACATCCAAAATTTGGCAGAGCAGGGAGTTGATATGAGTTCTGGCACAAGCCCTAAGCCCAATTCTTTCTCAGATCCAGGCACCCCCAGCTCTCATGGGTTGCCCAAGGCTGCCACCAGGACCAGGAAAAAGCTCAATTCTGATGAAGAAGATACTTATTTCATTCCTGAGGAGACTCTTGCTAAGAAGCAAGAAAAGGCTGCCAAGAAGTCAGCAACTGAAGCTACTTCTTCTCGGAGAGTTGTCAGCAAAGTTTGTGCACCTGCTGAAACTTTCAAAGCACATGAAAGTGCTAGGGAAACTGTGTCAGTTGAGGTCCCCAAGAAAGCTATGCCTAAGAAGGCAGGAGAGAAGAAGTCCAGGAAGTGGATTGTCCATGTGATAGGCAGGCCTACCTCTATGTTTGAAGATCCAGAGGAGGTTGTTGCTGCTGCTGCTGAGGAGGAGGAAGAACATGTTGAGATTGCCCATCCCAAGAAGAATGCCAAGAAGCTTATTGCTGATGCTATGCCAAAGACTGGCACCTCCAAGAGCACCAAGCCTACTGCAAAGAAAGCTACCGCACAGAAGTCCAAGAGGACTACCAGAGACATCCCAGCTTCAGAGAAGAACAAAGGGACTGCCTCCAAAGTGGAAGATGATGATGACTTGACCACTTTGATGAAGCTCAGACCACATCTTCGAGTGCATGATGCCAGCCACTTAGTTGCCGAGGACATAAAGAAAAGGAAAGACTTAGGCTTGAGAGCTTAGAGAGCCATAGATCCTTATGCTCAGAGGAGAAAAACTTTTGTTGACTACGGGTTTTACACAAGAGAGCAACAAGATTTTTATGAGACCGTGTTGCTTGACAAGATCCCAGCTGTTAGCGACATGAGGTATGTCGATTGGAAGTTCATCAAAGATAATGTGGACTACTTCCCGAGTGTCCAAGACAACTTCCATTTTATTGGTGTGGACAAGTTCATTGAGAGAGAGCTTGCTGCATGGAACGACGAGATGATCATGCAATTCTACTCCACTGCTCATTCTACGGAGATGGTAGAATTGTATGGATGAAGGTGCACGATATGAATCCACTGTTGAGGAATGGGCTGCTCTTCTGGAAGTTCCAGAAGCTCAGGAAGGAGACCTGGATGTATACTCTGAACCCAAGGAAAGTCACAATGCCATGAAAGACATGTATAGTCCTATCCCTGCAGACAAGGTGCAATCACACAAGCTAGGATCCATCTATTATCCGCAAGCAGGCCTTCGGACTATGAACACTATTATCACGCATATCTTGATGCCCAAGTCAGGAGATGACAAGATGATCCGAGGCTACTCCATCAATATGCTGATCCACCTTGACAGGGACACCAGGATTAGAGTAATGGATTTGATTGTTGAGACAATCAAGAGGGTTGCTGCTGACTAGAAGCGCTCTTGCTGTTATGCTCCCTACATCCAGTTGCTCATCAACTCTCAGTTGGAGAAGCACATATTTGCTCTTGATCATCCACACCTTCCCCTACAGCCAGAGTTCGAAGATAATGTCGTGGTGATGAACCCAGATCATCCCACTTCTGCTACAACATAGGCAGAGACAGAAGTTGTTCGAGCCGCTAGTGCTCAAGCCCCCAGATCCAGGAACGAGCAAATGGATCTTCTGATCACAGTCGTCCAGGGCATGCAGAAGGATATCAAAGGGATTCTGGAGAACCAGAACAACCTTGTGAGGATCTTTGAGTCAAGAATCAAGGTTCTTGGTGATAAGGTGGGCAAGTTGTCCAAGACAGTGATAGAGCTCTAGAAGGAAGTTGACTCCATGCACATCCCTCGAGTCTCCACTACTTCTTATTTTGATGATGATGACGATGAGGAAGGATAACCTCTCGAGCCAGGCACCCAGTTCACCACTCAGATGAGATCAGCCACAGTGCCTGCACCCGAATCGAGGCCCTCTTCATTAGCTCCAGCTACTGTTAGCACAGCTCCTGCTCCATCAGCTCCTGTTCCACCAGTGTCCACTCCAGCTCCATCAACGACATCTGCAGAGATCTTCGCCGATGCCGTCATCTCGACTCCTCCACCAACAATCAGAGGAGATCAGCCCAAGAACGCTTAGATAGATTCCTTTGAACCTTTCGGCTGATCTCCTCCGGTTGTTGGTGGAGGAGCCGAGATGACGACATCGGTGAAGATCTCTGCAGATGTCATTGATGGATTTGGAGTGGACACTGGTGGAATAGGAGCTGTGCTGACAGTAGCTAGAGGTGATGAAGAGGGCCTCAATTCTAGTGCAGACACTGTGGCTGATCTCATCTGAATGGTGAACTGGATGCCTGGCTCGAGAGGTGATCCTTCCTCCTCCTCCTCCTCCTCCTCATCATCATCAAAAGAAGTAGTGGAGACTCGAGGGATGTGCATGGAGTCAACTTCCTTCTGGAGCTCTATCACTGTCTTGGACAACTTGTCCACCTTATCACCAAGAACCTTGATTCTTGACTCAAAGATCCTCACAAGGCCGTTCTGGTTCTCTAGAATCCCTTTGATATCCTTCTACATGCCCTGGACGGGGGAGAAGTGTATATATATCATTAGGGGGAGAAGTGTATATAGATACCTTTGAACTTTTTGGTAACTTGTTGCCAAAGGGGGAGAAGTGTATATAGATCATTAGGCTTCAAGAGAGAGAGTGTGTTTGGTATTTTGCTTCTTTTTCAAAAACAATTGCTTTTGGTTGCCATGATACTCTTTTGTCTTGCTTGTGATACACGCTTGATGATGTTTGATCATACGCTTTAATGTGTGATGTTACTATTTCCTATCATCTTAATGCTTATGTGATGATCATTCATCGTTGGTTGATTGTGTTGTGCTATGATATTCATTCCAATTACTCTTGCACACCACCAAGTGGTATGTGACATGTAAGAAGTGACCCATGTACCTAATCGATTGTGCATTTGCATTCAAACACAAATTTAAACATAATGCACAAATTTAGGGGGAGCTCTTGCCTTTCACATACTTCTCAAAGCGACGATTATATTCCATGATTATATCTTTGTCGAAGCCTTGATCTATATGTTGTCATCAATTACCAAAAAGGGGGAGATTGAAAGCACATTTCCTCCCTTGGTGGTTTTGGTAATTAATAACAACATATAAGTCATTGAACTAATGCTTTCACCAAGTATATTTCAGGAAAGTTCAATGACGAGAATGGCTAAAGGATTGTGGAATTACCTCAAGATTCAAGGAAATAGGTTGGCCAAGCTTCAAGCAAGAGGACTCTACATTTTACATTTGTGAGAAATCACTTTGAGTCCATAGGAAAGCCAATATTATTAAAAGGGGGTAAAGTTTTGATGGTGAACACTATGCTCAAACATGCACAAGTGTCAGTCACCAAAACATCCACATACTCTCCCACCAAAGTCTATCCTAAGACAAACATGCAAATCCGTGCAACCAACACTCCTATCCCGGTGCCAGCGAGTTCCAAAACCCTAGACAGGCTCAGCCAAACCCTAACACTTCGGTGCAGCCGACACTGCACTCGGTGCCATCAAGTTGGGTTGCCAACTTCCTATTACGCAAGTTCTCATTTTCGGTCCAACTGAGAATGGTGAATCGGCGTCACCGAGTTTGGTAAATCTGGCCATTGGTCACCTTGTCGGTGTAACCAAGAATTGTATATCAGTCCCTCCGAGATTCAAAAGTTGCCACTTTTAGTCACTTTGGTACCACCAAGATTTACAGATCGGTGTCACCGAGTCTGACTTATTGTGTGTAATGGTTGGATTTTTTGGGATGCCTATATATACCCCTTCACCACCACGCACTCGAAAGAAGCACTCAGAACTATTCCATACCTATCCTACTCAGTTTTGTGAGAGAGAACCACCTACCCTTGTGTTGAGGTCAAGATCTTCCACTCCAACCATATGGATCTTGATTTATAGCCTCCCCAAGTTGCTTTCCATCAATCCCATCTCTTCTACCAAGCCAAATCCGTGAGAGAGAGATTGTGTGTTGAGGAGTCTATCATCTTGAAGCACAAGAGCAAGGAGTTCATTGTCATTACACAGCCTATTACCTTTTGGAGGGTGGTGCCTCCTAGGTTGGTTAGGTGTCGCTTGGGAGCCTCCTATTTCATGTTGTGGAGTGAACCAAGAAGTTTGTAAGGGCAAGGAGATCGCCTACTTTGTGAAGATCTACCCATAGCGAGGCTAGTCCTTCGTGGACGGAAGCCGCATGGAATAGTCAAGGTTGCTTCTTTGTGGAACCCTCCATGGGTAGAGCCCTCCGTGGACTCTCGCAACTGTTACCCTCCGTGGGTTGAAGACTCCATGAACATGGACATACGACAGCACCACATATCGGAACCACGGGAACAATCATCGTGTCATCACTTGTGTTTGCATTCCTAACCCTCTCTTTACTTAGATGTGTAATATCTTTACTTTCCGCTGCTATACTCTTAGACTTGCATGTGTAGGGTGTTACTTGATATGCTATGAATGCTAAAACTTGCCAAGAATTCAAATTGGGGAAAAGGCAAAACTTTTATTTGGTCAAGTAGTCTAATCCCCCCTAGACCTACTTTCGATCCTACATCTGTTGGCAGTCGGCGCAGCCGTGCTCATACACCGTCTCTGCAGTCCGAGACGGCACGGTCGATCCCACCTGCCATCCGCCCCGAACTCTCGGCCCAGCTCGGACTGCGGGTCCCCCGAAGCGAAAACGATGCCCGTCTCCGCATTGACCGGCTCGCGCAGTCGACCCTCCTCGAGGAGGAGGGCTCGATTGGTCCGGTGTTCTTCGGCCCGCGGATCCGCAACGAGCCGTTCCTGACCATCTTCACGCTCCCCTGGGACACCCCGAAGTACAATGGGGCCACCAAACCCGAGGAATAGCTGATCGACTACACCACGGCAGTTGGCATCGCTAGGGGGAACAAGCGTGTAGCTGTCCTCTACGCTCCCCTCATGCTGATCGGCTCGGCCCGCACTTGGTTCAACAGCCTGGCAGCCGACAGCATCAACACCTGGACGGACTTCGAGGAAGCATTTCTCCACAACTTCACCGGCACCTACAAGCATCCCGACCGCCCTCGTGAGCTTGCCATGTGCGTTTAGGGGCCGGACGAGTCCCTCCGTGACTACCTCATCCGATGGACCGAGCTCTGCAACTCCTGTGAGGGGGTGCACAAGGTGCAAGCCATACAGTACTTCATCGAAGGCTGTCACGATGACACTCCCCTCAAGCACAAGCTCCCGTGCTCTAAGCCGGCTACGCTAGTCGAGCTCATGACCAAGGCGGACAAGTATGCCACGGCTGACTCCGCCATTCGGCTCAAGACGACCCCGCCGGCCAAGGTAATACCGACACCGGCAGTGTCCCAATCGGCTGCTGACAACCGGCTGCGACAACCGGCTGCCGACAACCGGCAACCGCACAACAACAAATGCAAGAATGACCAGCCTGACTCCCGCTATGGGAGCCAGCAGGTTGCCACCATTGAAGAGCAGGAGTCGGCTGCCCAGCCTTCCAGTCAGCACCAAGAACCACTCTTGGGCCAAGCCCTCTACGCACATGCTTCGGCAGTGCAGCTTCTCACAACAATTGGCCTGGGGAGACGGTCTTCCGGCTCCCCCGTGCCGCCTGCCCACGCACCGGCCTCGGCACAGGATGCCGCCCTGGTGAGGGATCACTAGAAGAGTGTCTAGAGGGGGGGGGGGTGAATAGACCACTAGCAGAAATTTAAAATGTAACCTTTTCCCAAGTTAATTGTTTGGCAGATTTTAACAGTTTTAGCAAAGCTAGCAAGTCTAATACACTAGGTAAAAATATCAGTCCAAGAGACAATGTATGTTGTCATGAATTATCAAAACCACCAACGAAGCATGTTGTGCTTTTAATCTCCCCCTTTTTGGTAATTGATGACAACATACAATCAAAGCTTCAAATAAACATATGCATGGTTATACTGAAGACTTTGAGAGACACATGACTTAGACTTGCTCCCCCTAAATGTGTGTAGTCCTTTAAAGGATAGTTGCTTTTGAATGCATGAACACACATAAGGTAGAAGGGATATAACAGGTCATGTGTATCTTGGCTATATGCATGAAATATATATGAATGAGATGTATCTTTGTTCAAGACATCACTCTTGCAAACAATATGTGCAAGAAGCAAGAGATCATCTTGAACAAGGCTATGATGCATATACTTACCTTGAGTTCTTGAGCATCCTGGTAATAGAAACACTCTTGAGAAAACAATGTTAGGAAACACAAAAGTATTCTACCAAACAGCAAAGCAATAGAACTCAAAATTTCCAAGATATGGAGGACATATAGAAGATAGTATTCCTTAGAATTGATATGTCTCCAAGATCATTTAGACTTTTTTCACCGTAGATATGAAAGTAGATTATCCTCTCCCCCTGAATCTTAGCATGTTGATATTAGGATTGGATAAGGTGAGAAAGGTCAAAAAAATCTTCTCCCCCTACTCTGATATTCTCCCCCTGTTTATAAAGGTATGAGTATTGATATTGGCTCTCCCCCTTGATCATATCTCCCCCTTTGCATAAGCATGTATATCCCCTTTAGCATGAAGCTTTGGTTTTCTCCCCCTTTGGCATTAATTTCCAAAAAGGTCAAAAACAGTGATAGATACAAGGATCATTGACTGAGAAGGGATCCTTGAGAACAAGGGTGATCGAAATGTAGGATTCATAGAAATGCAAACTAAGAAAGTCGTGGAAAATGACTTGTTCTTCTCCTCCTTTCTTCATGGAAGATGGGGATCCTTGAGGGACAAAAATTCTCTCCTCAAGATTACCTTTAGTTCTTCTCCCCCTAAGTAGTCAAAGTTTTTTTAAGGGATCATGGAAGTAACGAAAGAATTACAGGAAAGATCACTAAGAAAACACAGAATTTTTGCAAAAGTGAATTCCAATGAGACAGAATGAAAATCGGTGACTCCGAGATAGATAGGTCGGTGGTACCGGAATTTTTTAGTGTAGCTTGTCTGCAATTTCAGTAGAACCGAGATATCTAAGTCGGTGGCTCCGAAAGAGAAACCAAGTTTCTGTTTTCACAAAGTCAAGAGAAAGATTTACAATGAAATATGAAGTTATGTATGATGGTGACCAAAGGTTTTTCAGAGTCTCGGATGAGATCCCGTACATCACGATGTGCTCCAGAATGGTCCAGAGGTAAAGATTGATATATAGGAAGTCCTGTTTTGGTCGCCGGAAAAGTTTCGAGCTCATCGGTAGTGTACCGGGAGTGCCGGTAGTGTACCGGGAGACCATCGGGAGGGGTATTTCGACCCAAGAGGCTACATGGGCTGTGGGAGAGTGAATGCCAGCCCTTAGTGGGATGGTGGAAGTCCCACACAAGGCCCATGCGGCTAGGAGAGAAAACCCAAAGAGAAAAAGGTGGAAAAAAGGCAAAATAGGGAGGAATCCTAGTCCTACTAGGATTGGAGGAGGAGTCCTCCTCTCCTCCTTGATTCGGCCGAACCAAGGGCTGGCCCCTTGAGGGCCAAGCCTCCTCCTCTCTTCCTCCTATATATACTAGAGGTTTTAGGGGTTTTGGCACCAGATTTTCAGCCACATGCTACCTGATCCTCTAGTGCATAGTTTCTCCTCTAGATCGGTTTTCTGCAGTGCTTAGGCAAAGCCCTGCCGGAATTGCTCCATCACCATCGCCGCAGCACCATCATGCTGCCGGAGAACTCATATACCTTTCCGCTCCCTCTTGCTAGATCAAGAAGGCGGAGATCGTCATCAAGCTGTACGTGTGCTGAACGCGGAGGTGCCGTCCGTTCGGCGCTAGATCGAAAGGACCGTGATCAAGATCGCGAGACGGATCATGATGAGATCGCGGGACGGATCGTGATGAGTTCGCGGGACAGATTGTGATTGGATCATGGGACGAATCGTGATGAGATCACGGGACGCTCGGCGATTTGGATCACGAAGACGTTCGACTACACCAACCGCGTTTCTTAACGCTTCCCGCTTAGCGATCTACAAGGGTATGTAGATCCACTCTCCCTCTCGTAGATGCTCATCACCATGGATAGATCTTGCGTGTGCGTAGGAAATTTTTGTCTCCCATGCAACATTCACCAACATTGGCATCATGAGCTAGGTCTATGTGTAGATGAGATCTTGAGTAGAACACAAAGAGTTTGTGGGCGTTGATACTTAGATTGCTTCCTACCTTGGTCGTGTTTTGGTTCAGCAGTATTGTGGGATGAAGCGGCCCAGACCAACATTACTTGTACACTTACGAGAGACCGGTTCCCTCAACTGCAACTTGTTGCAAAAGATGGCTGGCGGGTGGCAGTTTCTCCTACTTTAGTTGGACCGGATTCGACAAAGGCAGTCCTTGAGAAGGTCTAAAAGCAACTTATGTATCACTGTTCTGGTTTATGCGTAGTTGAGAATTGTTCTTGCTAGATACCCATAGCAGCCACGTAAAACATGCAACAACAATTAGAGGACGTCTAACTTGTTTTTGCAGGGTATGTTGTGATGTGATATGGCCAATTACATGATGTGATATATGTGATGTATGAGATGATCATGTGTTGTATAGAATATCACGACTTGCATATCGATGAGTACAACAACCGGCAGGAGCCATAGGGTTGTGTTTAATTATTGTATGACCTGCATGTCAATCATTAAGCGCTATGTAATGCTTTACTTTATCGCTAAACGGTAGCAATAGTAGAAGCATGGTGGGCGCGACAACCATGATGGCGACAGGTTGATGGAGATCAAGATGATGGAGATCATGGTGTCATGCCGGTGACGATGGAGATCATGTCGGTGCTTTCAAGATGGAGATAAAAAGCACAAGTTCATGCCATATCATGTCACTTATGATTTGCATGTGATGTTAATCCTTTTATGCACCTTGTTTTTCTTAGGACGACGGTAGCATTATAAGGTGACCCCTCACTTAATTTGAAGATAAATTTTGTTCTCCCCGAATGTGCAACGTTGCGAAAGTTCGTTGTGTCGAGACACCACGTGATGATCGGGTGTGATAGACTCTATGTTCACATACAACGGGTGCAAGCCAGTGTTGCACATGCAGAACACTCGGGTTAAACTTGACGAGCCTACCATGTACAGACATGGCCTCGGAACACAAGAGACCAAAAGGTCGAACATGAGTCATATAGTAGATATGATCAACATGATGATGTTCACCATTGAAACCACCTCAACTCACGTGATGATCGAACTTGAGTTGGTGAATTTGGATCATGTATCACTCGAATGACCGGAGGGATATCAATTTGAGTGGGAGTTCTTCAGTAATATGATTAATTGAACTCATTAACATAAACATAGTCAGTAGTGCCTTTGCAAATTAGGTTGTAGATTACTTGCTCGCGCTATAGCTCCCTTGTATTTTTTATATGTTCTAGAGAATAGAGTTGAAAGATGATGGTAGCAATATTGCGGACTGGGTCCATGATCTTAGGATTGTCCTCATTGCTGCACAGAAGGCTTATGTCCTTAATGCACCACTCGGTGTGCCACCCCCTCTAGCGTCGTCTGTAGATGTTGTGAACATCTGACATGCACGTTTTGATGACTACTTGATAGTTTAGTGCGTCATGCATTACGGCTTAGAATTGAGGCTCAGAAACGTTTTGCACGTCACGGAACATATGAGATGTTCTAAGAGCTGAAATTGGGATCTCAGGCTCGTGCCCTTGTTGTGAGATATGAGATATCCAACAAGATTCTTTGTTTGGAAGATGAAGGAGAATAGCTCAATCGTTGAGCATGTGCTCAGATTGTCTGGGTGCTATAATCGCTTGAATCAAGTGGGAGTTAATCTTCCAGATAAGATAGTGATTGATATTGTTCTCCAAGTCACTGTCACTAAGCTACTAGAACTTGGTGAATAACTATAAAATGCCAGGGATAGAAATAATGATCCCTGAGCTGTTCGCGATGTTTGACACCACAAAGGTAGAAATCAAGAAGGAGCATCAAGTGTTGATGGTTAGTAAAACCACTAGTTTTGAGAAGGGCAAGCGCAAGGAGGGAAACTTCATGGATGGCAAGTCAGTTGCTACTCCAGTGAAGCAAACCAAAGTTGAACCCAAACCCAAGACTAAGTGCTTCTATTATGAGGTGAGCGGTCGCTGAAGTGGAACAACCCTAGATACTTGGTAGATAAGAAAGCTGGCAAAGTCGACACAAGTATATTTGATATACGTGTTATTGATGTGTACCTTGCTAGTACTCCTAATAGCACCTGGGTATTGGATACCGGTTCGGTTGCTAAATGTTAGTAACTCAAAGTAAAAGCTATGGTAAACGGAAAACTAGCTGAGGGTGAGGTGACGATGTGTGTTGGAAATGTTTCCAAGGTTGATGTGATCAACATCGCACGCTCTCTCTACCTTCGGGATTAGTGACGGACCTAAATAAATGTTATTTGGTGTTTTGCGTTGAGCATGAACGTGATTAGATCATGTTTATTGCAATACGATTATTCATTTAAGTTAGAGAATAATGGTTATTCTGTTTACATGAATGATACCTTCAATGGTCATGCACCCAGTAAGAATGGTTTGTTGAATCTTGATCGTAGTAATACACATGTTCATAACATATGATGCCAAAAGATACAAAGTTAATAATGATAGTACCACATACTTGTGGCACTGCCGCTAAATGTCATATTGGTATAAAGCGCATGAAGAAACTCCATGCTTATGGATCTTTGGACTCATTCGATTTCGAATCGGTTGAGACATGCGAACCATGCCTCTTGGGCAAGATGACTAAGGACCCCGTTTTCTGATGGAGCGGGCAAGTGATTTATTGGAAATGATACATGTTGATCCAATGAGTCTTGTAGCGTGCGGTGGATATCGTTATTTTCTTACCTTCACTGATGATTTGAGTAGATATAGTGTATGTTTACTTAATGAAACACAAGTCTGAATCGTTTGAAAAGTTCAAGCAAATTCAGAGTGAAGTTTAAGATCATCGTGACAAGAAGATAAAAATGTCTCCGATATGATCGTGGAGGTGAATATCTGAGTTACGAGTTTGGCATACAACTTTAGCCAATGTGAAAGTCGTTTCACAACTCATGCCACCTGGAACACCATAGTTTGATGGTGTGTCCGAACGTCATAGTCGTGCTCTATTGGACATGGTGCGTGTCATGATGTCTCTTATCATTTTGTTACTATAATTTTGGGGTTATGCATTAGAGACAACTACATTCACTTTAAATAAGGCACCATCTAAATTCGTTGAGATGACATCGTGTGAATTATGGTTTGATAGAAACCTAAGCTGACATTTCTTAATGTTTGGGGATGCGACGCTTGTGTGGAAAAATGTTTTCACCTAATGAGCTCAAATCCAAAGCAGACAAATGCATATTCATAGAATACCCTAAGAATAGTTGGGTGAACCTTCTATGTTAGATCTAAGCATAAAATGTTTGTTGCTAAAACTGGGTCCTTTCTCGAGGAAAAGTATCTCTTGAAAGAATTGAGTGGGAGGAAGATAGAACTTGATGAGGTTGTTGAACCTTTGTTTCAACGAGAGAGTAGCGCAGCGCAGGAATTTGTTTCTGTGAAGCCTACGTTAGTTGAAGAGGAAGTTAATGATGATGATCATGAAGTTTCAGATCAAGTTACTATCGAACCTTGTAGGTCGACAAGGACGTGTACTGCTCCTGAGTGGTATGACAACCCTGTCTTAGAGGTCATGTTGTTGGACAACGATGAACCTACGAGCTATGGAGAAGCAATGATGGGCCCGGATTCCGACAAATGGTTAGAGGCCATGTAATCCGAGAAAGGATCCATGTATGAAAACCAAATATAGACTTTGGTAGACTTACTCGTTGGACGACAGGTCGTCAAGTACAAATTGACCTTTAAGATGAAGACATACGCTGATGGTAAATGCCACCATTTATAAAGCTCGACTTGTTGCAAAGTAGTTTATGACAAGTTCAAGGAGTTGACTGCGATGAGACTTTCTCACTCGTAGCGATGCTAAAGTCTGTTGGAATTATGTTAGCAGTTGCTGCATTTTTCAATTATGAAATCTGGCAGATTGATGTCAAAACATTGTTTCCTTCCTTAAGGAAAGGTTGTATGAGATACAACCAGAAGGTTTTGTCAGTCCTAAGGATGCTGAAAGGTGAGCAAGCTTCAGTGATCCTTCTATGGACTGAAGAAAGCATCTCGGAGTTAGAATATACACTTTGATGAGGTGATCAAAGTTTTTGCGTCTATACAAACTTTATGAGAAACTTGTATTTACAATAAAGTGAGTGGAAGCACTATAGAGTTTCTGATAAGCATATATGGTTGACATGTTGTTGATTGGAAATGATGTAGAATTTCTAGAAAGCATAAAGGATTGTTTGAAAGGAGTTTTTCAAAGGAAGACCTGGATAAATCTACCTAATTGTTGAGCATCAATATCTATAGAGATAGATCAAGATGCTTGATGAGACTTTGAATGAGTACATACCTTGACAAGATTTTGAAAGAGTTCAAAATGGATTAGTCAGAGAGAAGTGTTCTCGCCTGCTTTGTAAGGTGTGAAGTTGAGTGAGACTCAAAGCTCAACCACAGCAGAAGAAAGAGAAAGGACGAATGTCGTCCCATATGCCTTAGCCATAGGCTCTGTATAGTATGCCATGCTATGTACCGCACCTGTGTGTGCCTTGCCATGAGTCCGTCAAGGGGTACAAGAGTGATCCAGGAGTGGATCACTGGACAGCGGTCAAGATCATTCTTAGTAACTAAAAGACTAAGGAAATGTTTCTTGATTATGGAGGTAAGAAAGAGTTCGTCGTAAAGAGTTTCGTCGATGCAAGCTTTGACACCAATCCGGATGACTCTTAGTAGCAATCCGGATACATATAGTAGAGCAGCCATTTGGAATAGCTCCAAGTGGAGTGTGGTAGCAATGTTTACAGTTTGACATAGCGATTTGCAAAGTACACACGGATCTAAATGTCGCAGACCCGTTGACTATAAGACCTCTCTCACATGCAAAGCGTGATCGAACCCCAGAACTCATTGGGTGTTAGATTCATAACAATGCGAATCACATGGTGATGTGAACTAGATTATTGACGCTAGTACAAGTGGGAGACTATTGGAAATATGCCCTAGAGGCAATAATAAATTAGTTATTATCATATTTCCTTGTTCATGATAATCATTTATTATCCGTGCTATAATTGTGTTGATCGGAAACTCAGATACATGTGTGGATACATAGACAACACCATGTCCCTAGTATGCCTCTAATAGACTAGCTCGTTGACCAAAGATGGCTATGGTTTCCTAGTCATGGACATGAGATGTCATTTGGTAACGGGATCTCATCATTAGGAGAATGATGTGATGGACAAGACCCAAACTACAAACACAACATATGATTGTGTCAGTTTATTGCTACTATTTTCTGCATGTCAAGTATATGTTCCTATGACCATGAGATCATGCAACTCACTGACACCGGAGGAGTACCTTGTGTGTATCAAACGTCGCAACGTAACTGGGTGACTATAAAGGTGCTCTACAGGTATCTCCAAGGGTGTCTGTTGGGTTGGCATGGATCAAGACTGAGATTTGTTACTCCGTGTGACGGAGAGGTATCTCAGGGTCACAGGATCTTGTATTAAGGAACGAGTAAAGAGACTTGTCGGTAACGAGGTTGAACTAGGTATGGAGATACCATGATCGAATCTTGGGCAAGTAACATACCAAAGAACAAAGGGAACATCATACGGGATTAACTAAATCCTTGACATAGAGGTTCAACCAATAAAGATCTTCGTAGAATATGTAGGAACCAATATGGGCATCCAGGTCCCGCTATTGGTTATTGACCGTAGAGATGTCTCGGTCATGTCTACATAGTTCTCGAACCCGAGGGTCTGCACACTTAAGGTTTGGTGACGTTTCGGTAGTATAGAGTTATGTATGGTGGTGACCGAAGGTTGTTCGGTGTCCCGGATGAGTTCCCGCACATCACGAGGAGCTTCGGAATGGTCCGGAGGTAAATATTGATATGTAGGAAGTCCTGTTTTGGTCATCGGAAAAGTTTCGGGCTCATCGATAGTGTACCGGGAGTGCCGGTAGTGTACCGGGAGACCATCAGAAGGGGTATTTCGACCCAAGAGGCTACATGGGCTATGGGAGAGTGAATACTAGCCCTTAGTGGGCTGGTGGAAGTCCCACACAAGGCCCATGCGGCTAGGAGAGAAAACCCAAAGAGAAAAAGGTGGAAAAATGCAAAATAGGGAGGAATCCTAGTCCTACTAGGATTGGAGGAGTCCTCCTCTCCTCCTTGATTCGGCCGAACCAAGGGCTGGCCCCTTGAGGGACAAACATCCTCCTCTCTTCCTCCTATATATACTAGAGGTTTTAGGGTTTTTGGCACCAGATTTTCAGCCACATGCTACCTGATCCTCTAGTGCATAGTTTCTCCTCTAGATCGGTTTTCTGCAGTGCTTAGGCAAAGCCCTGCCGGAATTGCTCCACCACCATCGCTGCGGCACCGTCACACTGCCGGAGAACTCGTCTACCTCTCCGCTCCCTCTTGCTGGATCAAGAAGGCTGAGATCATCATCAAGCTGTACGTGTGCTGAACGCGGAGGTGCCGTCCGTTCGACGCTAGATCCAAAGGATCGTGATCAAGATCGCGAGATGGATCGTGATGAGATCGCGGGATGGATCGTGATGAGTTCTCGGGATGGATCGTGATTGGATCACGGGGCGGATCATGATGAGATTGCGGGACGCTCGGCGATTTGGATCGCGAAGACGTTCGACTACACCAACTGGCTGAGAAGGAACTGTTGCTCGCCTACATTAGGGCGACCACACGCATCATCAGCGTCGTCCTGGTGGTCGAACGGTCGGAGGAGGGCAAGTCTTTGCTGGTCCAGCGCCCCGTCTACTACCCAGCGAGGTCCTCTCCGCCTCCAGGCAGAACTACCCCCACTACCAGAAGATGTGCTTCGACATCTACTTTGCCGCCAAGAAGGTCAAGCAGTACTTCCAGGAGCACACCATCACCATGGTGATCACGGCCCTGCTTGGCAAGATCATGAGCGGCCGGGACTCCACCGGCCGGATCGCCAAATGGGTCATCACCCTCGCCGACCATGAAATCTAGTACGAGCCATGTACCGCCATCAAATCATAGGCGATGGACGACTTCCTCGTCGACTGGGCGGAGACCGAGTTCATGCCGCCTCCCCCGGACTCCACGCATTGGCGCATGCATTTCGACGGCTCAAAGATGAGGACCGTCCTGGATGTTGGTATAGTCCTCTCCTCCCGGAAAGGTGATCAACTCAAGTATGCACTCCAGATTCATTTCGCCGCCTCCAACAATGTGGCCGAGTACGAGGCGCTTGTCCACGGCCTCCGACTCACCAAGGAAATTGGTATCAGGCGCATCCTATGCTTCG
The DNA here is from genome assembly GCA_022496015.1 of Hordeum marinum. NCBI lineage: Eukaryota > Viridiplantae > Streptophyta > Magnoliopsida > Poales > Poaceae > Hordeum > Hordeum marinum. The sequence continues at coordinate 365,315,573 of CM039673.1, read as the reverse complement.
GCGACTCCGACCTCGTGGTGCAGCAGGTCTCTGCCGAATGGGACACCAGAGACGCCAATATGTCCAACTATCGTTTCCTCGTCCAGCAGCTCACCGGCTCCTTCGAGGGCTGTGAGTTCCACCACGTCCCGCGGGCGGACAACGAGGCGACCGATAAGCTGGCAAAGATCGGCTCCACCCGGCAGGCCATCCCCCGGCGTCTCCCTCGAATGGCTGCTTAAACCGTCGATCAAGCCCTCGCCAGAATCAGAGTACATCTTCATGTCGGCTGACGCTGCCAGCCCATCAGTAGCTCTAGCTGCTCGCCCGACACCTTCACCGTCGGCTCCATCAGCCTCGGCCACCTTGCTGGCACCAGCTCCACCGGTCCAGCCGGCTGCCTCCGATGCAGCTGGCTCCGACGCCACGGCGGTCATGATGACGATCGACGCCCCTCCCACCGCCTCTAACTTGGGGGCCGGCGAGCCGGTCTCGGGGGCTGGTTACCCAAGCACGGGGGTTCCGGAGCCATCTCTCCTCTCGGCTCCCTCATGGTCCCAGCCCATCCTAACATTCCTTCTATGTGGCGAGCTCCCTCCGGACAAGGCCGCGGCAAGACAAATCCAGATCCGGGCCCCGGCCTACAGCATCATCAACGGCGAGCTCGTCCACCACAACACCATCGACGTCTTCCAATGGTGCATCGAGTCAGAGAAGGGTCAGGAGATCCTCCTCGCCATCCACCAGGGCGAGTGCGGGCACCACGCCGCCTCCAGGACCATGGTGGCCAAGGCCTTCCGCCATGATTTCTACTGGCCGACCGCCCTTGAGGAGGCCAAGAAGTTGGTCAACGAGTGCAAGGGCTGCCAGTGCTTCAGCATGCAGAGCCACCTACCGGCTTTAGCCCTCCAGAACATCCCCTCTCATGGCCCTTAGCCGTCTAGGGGCTAGACATGGTGGGTTCTTTCAACACTGCACAAGGCGGCATGACGCATCTGTTGGTGTCCGTCGACAAATTCACCAAGTGGATCGAGGCTGGGCCGATCAAGAAGCTGAACGGCCCCACGGCCGTCCGGTTCATTGAAGACATCACGGTCCGTGAAGGCGTTCCCCACAGCGTCATCACCGACAATGGCACGAACTTTGCCAAGGGTGCGCTAGCGCGTTTCTGCTCGAAGCAAGGAATCCAGCTCAACCTGGCCTCCGTCGCTCATCCATAGTCCAACGGCCAGGTCGAAAGGGAAAATGGCCTAATCCTGTCCGGCATCAAGCCACGGCTCGTAACGCAGCTGGTTAGGTCAGCCGGCTGCTGGGTCGACGAGTTACCAACTGTCCTTTGGAGCCTTAGGACCACGCCCAACCGGTCGACCGGCTACACACCCTTCTTTCTCGTGTACGGGTCCGAGGCGATCATCCCCACCGACATCGAGTTCGACTCGCCTCGGGTCGCCCTGTACATAGAGAAGGACGCAAGGGAGGCAAGAGAAGACGGCGTCGACCTACTTGAAGAAGCACGCGAGTTGGCCCTGAGCCGGACGACCATCTACCAGAAAAAGCTCCGACACTGCCACAGCAAGCGGATCCGGCCACTCTCCTTCCGCGAAGGTGATGTGTTGCTCAGGCGAATCCAATGAACAGCCGGCCAGCACAAGCTGTCCTCCCCATGGGAGGGCTCGTTCATCGTCAGCAAGGCGCTGCACAACAACGCGTATTACCTAATAGACGCCCAGAAGTCGCAGAAGCGCAAGAGAGACGCCTCCGACGAGGAGACGGAGCGCCCGTGGAATGCAGCGCTCCTCCGCCCGTTTCACTGCTAAAAACCAGTGTATGTATGTATCTTTCCCTCTCCGGAGCTTATGAATGCAATGGGTGCCCTAGGCTGGCTCTTGGGGCACGCCCTTTTCGTTTCCCTCCAAGGTTTCCTCACTCACCGGCTCCCGAATTGGGCTCCCGGGTCCAGGGGCTCTCCGGCTGGTCCTAGGTCGCCTCCCCCAAAACCGACCAAGTAGTGTGAGCTAAACAAGCCCTCCCACCCCTCCTAGCTACAAACCGGCTCCCGACTGTCTGGCTGACGGGGCCTCGGGGCGGCGAAACTTAGCGCACACGAAAAATCGATCGCAAGGGGGTTGCCAGCTAGGTCTAGCCGGACCCCCTCCTCGCCTATGCCACTCAAATTACCCCAAAAACTCTCGCGGTTCCTAAGCACAGAACCGGCACCCTCGAGGTGGACGCCCCGACCCAGCTACAGACTGGCTCCCAGCTATCGGGTTGGCGGGGCCGAAACCAAAGGGGAAAAGGGGCTGAGCAGACGGAACCAAGAGGGCAAAAAAGGGGTAAGGACGAGCTGGCACGCATGATAAACAAACACATTAATCATCCAGAGCACAAATTAAAGATAGTAGAGGCCGCCGGCCATACGTTCATTACAATACACCCCCAGTGGGTGGAAATGAGTCTTAACATGCAGCAAAAAGGAAAGACAAGTAAAACCGCCCGGGGGCTCAGGCTGCCGGCGCATCGCCAGCCGCCGCGCCACCACTCGGCTCGACATGCAGCTCGGAAGAGGCTACAGCCTTCGGGTCAGCTTCTGTGGTTCCCACTGTCTCGCCACCGCTATCGGTGCTGGAGTCGATACTCTCGTCGGCGACCTCCTCATCCTTCGGACCTTGGGGGTTACCAAGGAATCCTCGGCGACTGGCTCGTCATCCTTGCCGAGAGCCGGAAGGAGCTTGTCCGGGTCAACATACGGGGCAAGCTCGTTGGCCCGGCAAACTAGGGCGGTCTCGCATGCCACATGCTCCTCCTGTGGCTCATCCCGCATGGTGGCCAGCCGGTCCAAGTCGACGCCATGGTACCATGACGTGACGAACCAGAGCACCATCTGCGTGCCAGCTCGAGCTGCTAACGCCTTCTAGACCTCGAGCCGGGCCACGACGTTCTACAGCCACAAGGCCATGTGGCTCTCTGGAGCCCCACGACCCGGCCACAGGGCGGCGATGACCTCCTTGTCAACCGTCTTCAGCCGGTGCATGCTCCGCTCGAGGTGTATCAGTCGGTTCTCCATGGCTAGCCCAACCTCCGCCATGTCCCAACCGACATCCTCCTCAATGTCAGGCCCGCGCCCCCGGAGATATTCCCGGTGTTCCTCAATGGCACGCTTAGCACGACGCTAGGTTTCTGGGAAGCGCTCTAGAAAAGAGAGGGGAGAATTAGAAGAAGGCAACTCAAAGGCAAGAAGAACACAACCGGCTGAGAAAGGATAAAACAAAACTTGCATTGGAAGGAGTCGTCTAGCTCGATGGCGAAGTGGAGGAACAAGTCCCGCTCCAACGCCAGTGCCGCCTCCGCCTCGGCAAGAGAAGCCTTGTGCTCCTCGAGCGTCTTCTCGAGGAGGGTCACCTTGCTTTGGAGGGCGGCGGTCCATTGGGCGGCGTCAGCCGCCTCCTTGGTAGACTTCTCCTTGGCCTCCACCTCCCGCGCCACGTCGGCCTCAAGGCGGTCTTGAGCCTCCTGCCCGTCCACCAGCAGGGCGCCCAGCCGGTCCCTTTCTAGGGTGATCGCGTGGACGCTCTGCGTCAGTCGGTCCCGCTTGGTGACCGGCTCGGCCTTCTCCCTCCGGAGAGTGGTCAGCTCCCCTGCAAAGTAAAACCGGTGTCGGTGAGAACATTTCAGACCCAGCCCGGCTGCCACAGCCGGCCCGACTCCCCGGGGCTACACGCCCCACTGGACCAAGCGTACCTCAGACCCTCGTCAGCTCCTCCTCCAACCGGTAGAAGCCATGCTAGCCACGGTTGTGGACGATGACCGCCTTGTCGAATAGCTCCTGTCGCTGGGCGTTCCCCGCCTGCCATAGGAAGCCGAAGTCAGAGTATGGACGGAGAGATCCATCCTGGCTGCCCCATAGCCGGTCAGCCGACCCGCATCTCAGGGGATACACCCAATGGGTGCGCTTGCGCGCCCCCACTGAAAATTTGGGAAGACTAGCGAGGCCTACCTGCGCACACCGCAGGGTGTTGTCGGCCGCCTCCGCAAACCGAGCCAGCTCCTCGCGACAGCACGCCCGGATGTTACCCAGCTCCCCAAACGTTCGGACTGAGCCGCCTGTCGGCAGAGGCGGGATAGCAGGGACGCATGCCAATGCCTCCTAGTCTCGGATCACGTCCAGCATGGACCTCTGGGACTGGCTCTCCTTGCCGCCCGCCCCGACATTCGTCATGACACCGGCTGCGGGGGGAGGGTTGTGAATGAGGAGGGCACGAGAATCGGCTCCCGGTTGTCCCTCGTTCGGCGCTGGTGCCGCCTCCCCCTCCAATCAGCTCGGCATGACGATCGTGGCGGCTAGTGTCTCTGTCTCCATGACCGACACCTCCGGAGCCACCAGGGCCTCCAGCACATCGACCTGAGCCGGCTCGGCAGCAGACGGTGTCACATCTGCCCCTGCCACCCGGGTCTCCTCGCAGGCCGGCTTTGTAGCGGCCGCCCCCAGCTGGACCGTCTCCTCCGCAGACGGAGGCACGACCGACTCTGGGGCCGTCCCTCGTGGCTCGCTCAATGGGGGCCTCGACATACGATTTGACGCTGCTGCTGAGTCCGATGCTTGTGCTGGGTCCGTAGACCTCCTCCGCCTCCCGCCGCTCGAGGCCCCGGAGCATGAGGGCCCGCCCGATCCTCCAGACTTCAAGGCCTGTAGCTCCGCGAGCCTCCTCTTCTCCTCGTGCTGCGTGGCCGCGTGCTCGCGGGCCAGCCGGCTGGCGGCATCCGCTGGGTCGGCTGTCGACTCCACGTCACGGAGCTTGATGGGGTCCCTGGAGATGGAAGGACCCAAACACTTGCTAGCACATGACCGAGACAGAAACCGATGCAAGAGATAGAACACTTATCCGGCGACGACGGGCAAAGCCCGCCTAGCGCATGCTAGTGGCTTCGGCACGGCCGTGGGCTCCTCCTGAGCCGTCCTCTTCCCCTGTCTGGAGGTCCCGGCCGTCGGGGCGCATCGGCTGCTCCTCGCTCCGCCCGCACGGGCCCTGGCGAATTGTGGGAGGAGGCGCGTTCAGGATCCGAACATCATCATCATCATCGTCATCAGTCCAATCCCTGATCGTGGGGACTAGAGGGAACTCACTAGCTACGTTGGGCCCTCCGGCTCTCGGATCGGCCGCCGCCTCGGCCTTCCCTGAGGAGTCCTCCCCCTCTTCGGGCGGGCCTCCCTGGTTGTAGTCCTCAGAGTTGGACTGGGCGCGCTCCACCTCGAAGATCTGGGGGTGCGGGCCATCTGGCGTGTTTTGTCGAACGAACAACTGCGTTCAACATAGAAAGTAATATCGGGAGCCTGCTGGAAGGGTTCGGAAAAGAAAGGTTGCCTCAACGGAACGTACCAGGGGTGTCCGGTGGTGCCGGTCGTACGGCTCCTTGCCGAAGGTCCACGTCACTGGCGCTAGCTGGAAGGTCATGATGGCATTCACTCGCTTCGCCACCTATGCCGGTGTCAGGTTAACGGTTGTCAGCCGGCAAGGGTCCCAATAGTCGGACATGTCGCAGATCCAGTGCGGCCTCAGCTGGAGAGGCAGCACCCGGCGCGCGATGAAGGCGGCCACCAGGTCAGAGGCGACCAGACCTTCCCCGCTCCTCATATCCATGAGCTGGCCGAGCTCCTCAAGGGAGGTTCCGAGCGGAGCGGTCCCCGACCAATTCACTCTGGAGGATGGGGCGTTGACGTACACCGGCAGCCGGATATAATCCTGCTACAGGTCGGCGTTCTTCACGTAGAAGAACGTCCAGTGCCAGCCGTTGACGGAGTCAATGAGGCTAAAGTGCGGGAAGCGCGCACCGCGGCAGCACACCGCCGCGCCCCCGCTGGCATACGGCTCCTCGACGCTTTTCAACGCCTTGAGGTAAAATAACGCCTTGAATAAATCCACGAAGGGGAGCATCCCCAAATAGAGCTCGCACAACGTCACGAAGCCCGAAATATAAAGGATGGCATTGGGGCTGAGGTGGTGCGGCTGGAGGTCGAATGTGTCCAGCATGAGGCAGAAGAAGAGGCTCATCGGTAGCCCAAAGTCGCGAGAGAAATGGCAGGAGAAGACGATGAACTCCCCCGCCTGCGGCTCGGGCACCACTTTATCACCCGACACGCGAGCGATCGCGCGCTCCTCCGGCGGCAACATGCGCATGCAGCGGAGCTCTACGATGGTGGTCTCCGTGACGATGGAGCCAACCCAGTTCCCCGAGCGACCTTTGACCATCACGATGGCGGGGCTACACGAGGAGGCGAGCGAGCGGAGTTGCGTGCGAGTAGAGCGGCAGCACAATGGGAAGCTGGGAAGACGAAGAAGAGGGGAACCGAGGGGGCTAATGGGGCACGGTAGCCTCCACCCCTCGCCTTCTCCCCCTTTTAAACCCAGGAGGCCACGACCGGGGGAGGTGGGGATTAACTGCGCCCACTGCCCCGGAATCTCCATGCGCATGTGGGCATCCTAGGCAGCAACCACCGCATCAGGGCGAAGAAGATCTCGGCGTGCGCCTCGAGGCCTACTGGGCTATGCCCGTGGTCTAGCGGGCTAGGCCCAGGGGAACGTCCCGTCTGCCCGTGTGCGCGGGCCCCATGGCATCATTGGTCATCGCGTGGCGCGCTGTGGGCCAGCCCGGGTCCCGCAGCGGCACGTTGGAATCCGAGGCGTCGGGAGCGGCCGCTGACCCGGCTGGCTGTTTAGCTTCGTGCCGGAGGCGGACACCGCGCGGGGGAAGGCGCTGGCTCCCCTCTGTCTGGCGGACGCGGGCCCTCGCCGGCTTTGGGGACTATTGACAGGGTTATTACCCCTGGATAGGCCAAATCAACGGGGTTCTCTCCCCCGCTTCATGAAAAATCACATAGCCGGCTGCTTCCCGGCCGACTGGCGCACGGCCGGCTGGCACGAGGCCGGTTGTCCAAGGAGCGGGCTCGGCCCCGGTCGGCTGGGCATGACCGGCTACCTTCGGATCGGCTCCTCCGTTAATCCCTGGACGGACAAGCTCCCATCCCATCCCTCTACATGCCGGTATGACGATAAGACGATACCCCCACGTCGGGCCCCAATGTAGCCATAGTGACCGCTGACGCGTGGGTGCGCATGGCTATAGTTCAACTGGTCGTACCGTTGACCTTGGCCGGCCGTGACTAGGCGGGGCAACAGTGCCGGCATGCCTCTGCTCACTCGATTACCTGCCCCGGCGTGACTACAGTGCAGCCGGTCGTACCGGAGACTTCGGCTGGTTGTACCACCATTTCCACTTTTCCACGTACTACGCGTATGGACTACGAGACGACTCAAGAAGCGGGACCCCCTGGTCGGCCGGTGAGGCTGCCAGCCAGGTCCCCCCACTTTGTACCTTAAGGATATTGTAAGCCAGGGGTTGGCCTATAAACCCCCCGACCCCCCATGTAGTTGGACGATGGATTCACACACACCCACCCACGGGACACTTCCCACACATTCACCCACGTAGCAAGGAAGGCGAGCCGACTGCTCCCTCTTCCACCTCTAGACAACAGCTCTAGGAGCAACCTTGTAACCACACCCATCTATCAACTAGACCAAGCAGGACTAGGGGTATTACCTCCCACGGAGGGCCCTAAACCTGGGTACATCGCGTGTCACCACCGCATGTTCCTAATCCCGCTCCCGGAGCCCGTCGGCGTTCTCTGGCCCCAACCACCTTTGATAAGCCTACCCATGACATCTGTCGTGAGAAAACGATGACAATACTTCTATTACGGGCAGCCTTAGTTGACTCACTACATGCAGATAATGCGAGATTCTATGTTGCTTAGGCATTAATCACCCAAGAAACATTTGTATCTGGGGTACTGAAGTATCGATGTACTGATTGGCTATTCCCTGGTGGCTTAATTTGTTTTTTCAGTCAAGTACTTATTTCTTATTGTTGTCAATCTATTTTTGGTATCTATTTCTTTATTCTAAACAACATGTATTATGTAGAGGTTCATATACTTAGGCCTCATTCATTTCATGGGAATGAAAAACTTTCCAAAGGAATAAGGAATGTTATTACCGTAGGTTTTTTCCTTTACCACTCATCGGTTCAGCAAAGGAAAGGGCTATAGTATTTTATATTAAAAGTTTCGTAAACACAACAATTTCGTACGAACTAACAAACCTAGAACTCATTTTTGGACAAAGTCCCGAGACAAGTGCACCATGAGATGATACATTTCGTGAAGTGTCAAAGAGAGGTAACCAGAAGCTTAGTGCGATGCATGTGGAGATTGCTTTAGAGTTGGATCTATGTACATGAACCACGGATGAGATGGGTTCACCTATAGTCAATAGCAAAGGCAAAAGAGCTATTGCAAATCCAGCATGAGAATTTGTCATGTCAGCACAAGGAGTTGGAGTTCTCTCTCCGAATATATGATGGAAGTGAAGTTTGCTTTGAGTTAAACTGATGGATTATGTGGGAGTATATATAGGCTGGACCAGAAATCTAACTATTATACACTTTATTGCGCATCCCGGAGACTCTGACTAGGTTGGTAGATGGCCCTGAAGTGAACACAGATAGCACTTTCAGATGCATAGCTAGGTCTGAATGAAAGCAATTGGTGGCTCTCAAGTGAACACCTTAGGGGCGGCACACTCTCTGTTAAAGCTTCATAAGTTCCGGATGGTTTTGCTTGGAATTTTTGATGTGGTAATAGAAGGTTTACCATGTGCTTAGGTGGTTTTGAATGGAATGCTGGAGGCTGACGAGAATAGGGTTGGTACAATGGCTATATTTGAATGGTTTGGGGCTTCCAAATCGAAGTGCTTCGACATCATCGAGATGAAAGGAACTATGTAGACATACTGGGATCTTCGAAAGATTTTGAGGAGTTTTTTCGAGTTCAATCTTTAAGCACATGGAGCAAATGCCTCATTAGCATATCCTCACCCCTTTTCATAGTATCGTCATCCTTACGGACTCAATGTGATCTTAGATCACTAAAATGAAAATGAAGAATCTTTTGGCTTGTCCAACACTCGTCTTTAACAATTTTTAGGGCTCACCTTCCATTTGTTTGATGACAATGTATTTGAATTTACCGCCTGGAGGACAAAAGTGCTTCGCCTTATATCTGCCTGGCAGACACTGGCGGAAAAATCCCAAAAAATTCACTGATTTTTTAGGGTAGATGGGATTGTATGGAAAAGGGCGTGAGAAGGCACTTTACAAGGGACCCAAGGCGACCCTCGACGCCAGGGGGCGCGTGGCCCTGCCGCATCGAGGGGCGGGGGCTCCCTCTAGCGCATATTTTGGCTTGTGGCTCTATTTTTTCGAGAAAAATTTCTGTAAAACTTCCAGTATTTTTAGTGCTCCAGAAAATACTTTATTCTACTATTTATTTTGATCTTGTTTTTCCAATTTATACGACATTTTCCTGAGAATATCTCTATGTGTATTACATGCAAGATGAAGGAAAAATGCATTGAAATAGTGCAATAAGGGAAAAATATCATTGATAAATAATAAATAAATAAAGTAGAGATGCAAAATGGGTGTATCACCCATAAGCCTTATTCACCTCCCTACAAAGCTTTTTGCCAAGGCCCTATCCTTTTGCTCGCTCCCTGCCTCAGCCACATGGTGTTCGTTTACCAAAGTTTGTCCATTGTAGAGAGATGCATTCGTGGCAACTTTCTGCTGGTTCAAGATAGCGCTTGCGAGTTGCACAACCTCAAGGTGCCTTGTATGATACTCAATCTTGACATTGCTAGAGCGCTCGACTCCATCTCCTAGTCATTCCTCCTGGAGATTCTTTGGCATCTTAGCTTTGCCCCTCATTGGCATGAAATGGATCTCCAATCTCCTTGCCACTATTTCCACTTGTGTTGATAAATGGTGTACCAAGACCCCCTATGGAGTGTTGGAAATATGCCCTAGAGGAAATAATAAATTAGTTATTATCATATTTCCTTGTTCATGATAATCATTTATTATCCATGATAGAATTTATTGATCAAAAACTCAGATACATAGACAACACCATGTCCCTAGTGAGCCTCTAATAGACTAGCTCCTTGATTAGAGATGGTCAAGGTTTCTTGATCATAGACATGAATTGTCATCTGATAACGAGATCACATCATTAGGAGAATGATGTGATGGAAAAGACCCAAACCATAAACGTAGCATATGATCGTGTCAGTTTATTGCTATTGTTTTCTACATGTAAAGTATCTGTTCCTATGACCATGATATCATGCAACTCATTGACACCGGAAGAGTATCTTGTGTGTATCAAATGTCGCAATGTAACTGGGTGACTATAAAGGTGCTCTACAGGTATCTCCAAGGGTGTCTGTTGAGTTGGCATGGATCAAGACTAGGATTTGTTACTCCATATGATGGAGAGGTATCTCAGGGCCTACTCGGTAATACAACATCATAATGAGCTTGCAAGCAATGTGACTAAAGATTTATTCATGAGATCTTGTATTACAGAAGGAGTAAAGAGACCTTCCGTTAACGAGATTGAACTAGGTATGGAGATACAGACGATCAAATCTCGGGCAAGTAACATACCGATGGACAAAGGGAACTGCATACACGATTGATTGAATCCTTGACATCATGGTTCGACCGATGAAGATCTGCATGGAATATGTAGGAACCAATGTGGGCATCTAGGTCCCTCGATTGGTTATTGAATGGAGAGGTGTCTCGGTCATGTCTACATGATTCTCGAACCCGCAGGGTCCGCACGCTTTACGTTCGGTGACACTAGAGTAGTATTGGGATATGTACATTGGTAACCGAATATTGTTCGAAGTCTCGGATGAGATCCTGGACATTACTAGCAGCTCCGGGATGGTCCAGAGGTAAATATTAATATAGTGAAGCCATATTTTGGCTACCGGAAAAGTTTCGGGTTTTTCCGATATTGTACTAGGAAGCTTCAGGAAGGTTCCGGTGGGTTCTGGAGGTCAACATGGGATGGGATGTAGGGGGCACCCTAGGCTTATTTGGCCAGGGGAACCAGCCCCACAAGGCCCATGCACAAGGGGAAGGGGAAACCCTAAGTGGGAGGGAGTCTACTTGCCTTGGGATGCAAGTTTCCTCCCTAGCCGCCGGCCCTCCTTGGAGGAGGGGCCTTGGGATGCGACCAAACCCTTCCCCTTGCCTCCTATATATAGTATAGGAGAGGGGGAGGGCTGTACACAACAATCCCATGCCCCGATGGCAGCCCTACCTCTCTCCCTAGATCGTTTTCTCATCAGATCGCATCTATGATAGCACTTGGCGAAGCCCTGCCTAGATATCTATACCACCATCTCCACCATGCCGTCGTGCCGGTTGAGATCCCATCTACTTCTCCTCCTACACTTTCTGGATAAAGAAGGAGGAGATGTCATCAAGCCACACATGTGCAGAACACGGATGTGCCGTCCGTTCAGCACTAGATCAGATCGGTATCCCAACAATGCACGTGTTGGTCAACAACGTGTGTAACGAAGTCAGAGAAGCTCCAAGGATTCCGGTTAATAGTGCATAACATTTCCCAATAGGGACATGCACTGGATCAAACAAGGATACATGTCGGTCTATCAATGCGTCTAGAGCAGTAGCGAACTAGAAGGCTCGATGGAAGCACAACGAGGCATTTGCCTGTAAGGAAGGCTATCATAGGCATACAACTAAGTGTCCAACCCTGCACATAGCAATAGACATCGCACGCATGCATAACATGCAAGTACATGTTGGTACAACATGGCATCACAACATAACTCTATGACTCAAAGTATTTAATAAAGCTAAGAAGAGCCAACATAATATGATATTACAAATAGGGGTCTCATGACCCATTATTCAAGTCATACAAGCAACAACTGAAGCTAAGCATGTTTGGGTACACACGTCCGAAAAGAAAGAAGGCTAGAGAGCATGTCTAAGTACAAGACCGTCCATAGGATCCAGACCTCTTTCTCGGGTTCCCAAGATAATCGGTCCACATCAAACTTTGCGTAGAAACCTCTACTAAGACTAGGGTCTTCTATGCAAAAACATAAATTAAGCAACCATGAATACTCCAAAATAGATACTCCAAAATGTTCAATATAAGTGTGAGTGCTATGGATGCGACTGTTGAAATAGATTTATAGCCCTGCAGAGGTGCATTCCTTCACACAGGCTCTCACCACTTACCACCATATACACGTCATGCACCATGGCAACGTTCAACAGGAAGCACTTACGAGGGTGTCGGTCACAACTATTAACCATGCAAGACTCTAGTTCAGGTTCATCGCCTATTTGAGACTGAACCCACAAGGAAGTTCGGTCGAAGTTTCCATTACAGCCCCAAGCGATGTGAGCATGGTTCACAAGCCCACCATTCAGGTGCCACTTGGTACACCGTGCCATAGTGCATCTATCGCATCAAAGCCCACCCCATCGGACAACGCTAAGGACGGCCCCAACACATCTCCTACAAATACCAGAAACTAGTTGCAACTCTTGGGTAGAGATCAAGGCGATTAATAAGCCGAGAGGGCAAATTAAGGATCCCAATGTACGGTAGTATCTTGTCTTGGATAACATAGACATAACACATTTATTAATGACGGTCCCAATGGGACAACCCACCATGTATTCCTACATGGCCTCTCTTCACTACCTTTACGAAATTGGGTTCACACACTCGACTCTCACATAGTAGGACATGAACACAACAATTCCATTCATCGCCTAGATGGATCGGACCCGACACGAGTCTAAGCATAGAAGGCAAGCATGGATGAGTAGTCACATCATGCCTCAAGTAATTCCTACTCATGTTAAGAGGTTTTACTATTTACTTTGACAAAGACAGGTCATGCATCGGAATGGGTTGAATTACCGATAATAGTTAATAGTTGAATCGTTGTTGTCCTAATGTAGTAAAAGAGAGAAAGATCGAGAGACTGGGCTTGTATCGGAATGCTCAAAGAGGGTTTGCTTGCCTGACACTTCTGAATATAGAATTGTGTCTTCAGTGATGATATCGATCTCAACATTGGAATAACGTCTGCCGAGAGGGAACAACATTCAATTCATGCAATGCACATCCAAATATATCTCATGTCATATTAATGTGTTGAATTGACCTAATGCAACAAGTGACAAAATTAATTGAAGTCTAATTCAAATATATATCAAATTGCAATCAAAGGGTATTTATTAAATATTACATAATCATTAATTTTCCTAATTAGTGACTTTAACTTTCTCAAATGTGCATGAGCATGGCATAAACAAATTCTTCCCATTTTTGATCTTTTTTCAGATGTAAATTATTTCCATCTGAGTTGAAGATTATTTTCTATGAATCTTAGAAGTTTTAAACATTTTCTGAAATAAATAAATCATTTAAGATTTATCTAAATTCCAGAAATGAATTACAGTATCAGCAAGTCAACGGGGTGGTCCACGTCAAACCTGACTAGTGGGTCCCACTGGTCAATGACCCATTTAGCTAATAGGGGTTAATTAACTCAATATAGTAGTTAACTTAATTAAGCCAGGGGCTCGCCCCACTTGTCATTAACCCTAGGAAGGTCAAATCCTAGTGAGCGGTGTCATGGTGTTCTCACGACAAATTTCATGGGGTGGCTTATCGAGTGTGGTTGGGGCCAAAGAGGATCGGTGGGTTCCAGAGGCAAGATCGGGGAGAAGCGAAGCGAGACACACAGTGTACCTAGCTTCGGGGCCCTTTGAGGGAGGTAACACCCCTAGTCCTGTCAAATCAAGGAAATGGTGGGATGGTAGTAGAATGGTGTTCCTTCAGCCGTTTGCCGAAGGAGGAAGGAGGAGCTAGCTTGCTCTCTCTACCTCTCCTATGGAGTGGGTGTGTGTAAGGCAAAGTGGACAAGGGAAGAAGAACCCAGAGCTTGAAGGGGGGCTGGGGGGTTTATAGGTCACCTTCCGGCTTACAATATGAGGGGATAGTAGGGGTGGACCTCGGACGACAACCTCTCTATCCGGCCATGGGGCCTGCCAGCTGTGCGGTCTTCTTGCTTGTAGGGCCTGCCAGCTCTAGGGTCCTGTCGTCATGGGGGGCCGCCGGCTGGCTATCTCTGTATCCATGCGTCAACGGCTTCATGGAGTGGTTGGCACTATGCTTCCACAATGCCGTGTCGCCCCGTCAAAGTCGACACTGGTCAGCGGTACGACCGCCTCCCCTGTAGCCACGCGTTCCCTGGTGAGTGGTATCGGGGCCACTATAGCCACGTCTCGCCGTGGTGTGGTCTTGTGGACAAAGTGACATGATGAGTGCTGACCCACCGGTGGTCGGATCTCCCCGGAGCTGGCCCACAGGGGACCATGTGCTGAGCTGGTCCACGTTATGGGATCCAGACAGGGCGAGTCGGACTAAGGGGCGCATGAGTCCCCGATGTTTTGAAAAAGGGACAAGTGTCCTGGAGCTAGGGTCATCCTCGGGGTCATCCCCCTAATAGTAGTCCCCGAAGCTGGGGAGGTCCGCCGGTTGAGACGACGAACCTCAACGGCTTATTTCCCGCATGATCCGGCTCCGTGGATCGAGAACCAAGCTGCCCGGCTCCTCGCTGAGCCGGGGGCCTCGGGCAGGACTCTGCTGTCGGAGGAGACGAAAGGTCTGGCCAGGCGGCGCTGACCAACGTGGGGTGGCGCTCCCACCTATGAAGCGGGACTATCACTTGTCCCCCGCTGGCGGGCCGAACCCTTCAAGGTCACGCATGTGACGGGACGGGGCTGTGGGTAGGACATACCCAGCCGCGGCCTCGGTCCACGCACAGGATCCGCTGCGGCCGAGTGATACGTCCATTTTGCATCATGATTTTGTATTGATATTTATTGCATTATGGGCTATTATTACATGTTATGGTATAATACTTATGCCTTTTCTCTCTTATTTTACAAGGTTTACATGAAGAGGGAGAATGCCGGCAGCTGAAATTCTGGACTAGGAAAGGAGCAAATCTGAGAGACCTATCCTGCGCAACTCCAAAAGTCCTGAAAAGTTATGGAGAATTGTTTTGGAATATATAAAAAATATTGGGAAAAACAAATACCAGAGGGGGACCACCAGGAGGTCACAATCCTTCCAGGCGCGACCACCCCCTAGCCGCGCCTAGGTGGCTTGTGACCCACCTGGCAGGTCCCTGACGCCCATCTTCTGCTATGTGAAGGGATGAAGCGCCACCGTCTCGAGGCGGAACTTGGGAAGAACCAATCTAGAGTTCCGGCGGAGCTGTTCTGCAAGGGGAGACTTCCCTCTCGGAGGGGAAATCGAATCCATCATCATCACCAACGATCCTCTCATCGAGAGGGGGTCAATCTCCATCAACATCTTCACCAGCATTGTCTCCTCTCCAAACCCTAGCTCATCTCTTGTATCCGATCTTTGTCTCAAGCCTCAGATTGGTACCTGTGGGTTGCTAGTAGTGTTGATTACTCCTTGTAGTTTATGCTAGTTGGTTTACCTGGTGGAAGATCATATGTTCAGATCCTTTATGATAATTAATACTGCTCTGATTATGAACATGAACATGCTTTGTGAGTAGTTACGTTTGTTCCTGAGGACATGGGATAAGTCTTGTTATAAGTAATCATGTGAATTTGGTACTCGTTCGATATTTTGAGGATGCAGTAGTAACAGTAACAATAATAGTAACTGTAACAGTAGCAGTAATAGTTTTGTAGCAAGTGCAATAGTAACAACAGTAGTAGTAACTTAGCAAGAGCAATAAGTGGAAAACTTGTAGGCACTAGATCGGTGTATTTGTTGGATTGTATTCATCATATAACAGTCATAACCTAGGGCCACACAAAACTAGCTCCAGTTCATCAATGTAATGTAGGCATGTATTCCGTAAATAGTCATACATGCTTATGGAAAAGAACTTGCATGCCATGTTTTGTCCTACCCTCCTGTGGCAGTAGGGTCCATAACGAAACTAAGGGATATTAAAGCCTCCTTTTAATAGAGAGTCGGAACAAAGCATTAATATATAGTGAATATATGAACTCCTCAAACTACGGTCATCACCATGAAGTATCCCAAATATTGTCACTATGGGGTTGACAGATTATAACACGTAATAGGTGCATATGAGTATCCAATATCGGATCAAGAACATAGATACAATGACGATAACATAAATGGTTCAGATCTGCAATCATGGCACTCGGGCCCGAGTGACAAGCATTAATCATGGAAAGTCATAGCAACATCAATCTTAGAATGTAGTGGATACTAGGGATCAAGCCCTAGCAAAACTAACTCGATTACATGATTAATCTCATCCATCTCCTCACTGACTAGCAAGCCTACAAAGGAATTACTCACTCCCGGTGGGGAGAATCATGGAATTGGTGATGAAGGAGGGTTGATGATGAAAAAGACCAAAGATTCCCCTCTCCTGAGCCCCAAACGGGCTCCAGATCTGGCCTCCCGATGAAGAACAGTAGCTGGCGGCGGATCCATATCGTGAAACGTGATGAAACTTCCTCCCTAATCTTTTTCCAGAAAATAGGATTGTATAGTTCTAGAATTAGGGTTGGGGGGCCCACGAGGTGAGCACCACCCACCAGGCCGTGCCAGGGGGCTGGCGCGCCCTGGTGGGTGTTCCTCATCCTGTCCCCCTCTCTGGTGGCTTTTGGCTCCAATATTCCTCAAATATTCTTAAATAATTCTCCAAAAAGTTTTGTTTTGTTCTGAGAACTTTTATTTCTGTACAAAAACAACACAATGGTAGTTCTGCTAGAAACAACGTCAGTCCGGGTTAGTTTTAGACAAATCATGCAAATTAGAGTCCAAAACAAGAACAAAAGCATTAGGAAAAGAAGATACGACAGAGATGTATCAACTCCCCCAAGCTTAAACCCTTGCTTTTCCTCAAGAAATTTAGTTGTCGAACTGAAAGTGAAAAAGAAAAACTTTTATGAACTCTTTTGTTCTTGTTTACATACAACTTAAGTAGCACCAAGGTTTTCAGTAAAGATTATGACTAACCATGTCAACAATAACTCTTAAGGATTATTTTAACTCATATCAATGTCACAAGCAACTAGCAAGCAATAATAAAATATCTCTGTGCAAACATTTGTCAAAACAATCATGATATAATATGACAATAGTGATATCTCGTTAGCCCTTTTTGAGACCGCAAAACATAAATGCAGAGCACCTCCAAAGTTCAAGTAGCGAATATATATTGTAATTCATGGTAGAAAAGATCCAGTCATGATGCATCCAACATTGACTATACAAAATTCATGAGGATGACAGTAGTGCTCTCAGATCTTTAGAAGGCGGTGACTCAACCTTAAAGTAAATAGATAGTCCCTTCACAGAGGGAAGTAGGCATTTGTAGAGGTGCCAGATCTCCAGGCTTAAATAAAAGATAAGTATAATTTTTGGGAGGTACACCCTTATTGTCAATGTTACGACCAAGAGCTATCAATATCTTCCATGTTAAACAAATTAGCGGCGGTTCCCAAGAGGTAAAAGTAAAGGTTTACTCCCACTCCACCAACCAACACACTCCATAGCGAGTCGAATCCACGGGTATCGTCCAAACCAACAACATTCCTGGGGGAGTTTTTTTTAATTATTTGCATTTCTTTTGATTTCGGAACTTGGAATCCCTATTATCGCCCTTCTCATGCAAGTATGAGTGAATAAACAGCCATCATGAGAATAACCCGCTTAACATGGAAGATACTGACCACCCCCTGTCGCTTCATGAGGAGTCCAGGCACACAAAGCAGAAGTTGATTTGAAATTTTAGAGGTGGCAGATGCAAATTTACTTGGAACAACAAGGTAATATCGTATATAGGTAAACCAAGTCAAGAGGGTCGAGGGTGATCGCAGGGACTAGCTGCTCCACCTTTTCTTGTCACTGCTATTTCATGCCAAAGACGATTCTATCTTAAGTCAGAACTGCGGCAACTCCTTAGTGTAATATAACTATCTGTGTTTTGAATGGATGCATGTTATTCTTCTTGTCTGATTTTCCTCTGTCTGGCATACTCCCTACACTTTACCGAAAACTTGCTGACGTATGCAACACCGTCACGAGCGCTTTGAGGAGCGGATCCTTAGCAGCCTGCTGGCGGTGCTACTGCCGGCAAGACATCTCGACATTTTTAGTGTAGTTGCTTAAACTGTTGAGCGGACTCGAAACAGAGTAAGGGTGCGACCAATCATGACAAGTTACCTTGACGTTTCCAGTGCAGCCACTTAAACTGTTGAGCAGACTCAAAACAGAGCAAGGTTGCAACCGATAATGGCAAGGTTCCTTCGCGTGCAGGTTTCCCATACAAAAGGTGAAATCGTCCAAGGAAAATAATCTTATAGTAAAAGTTTACTTAGAGTTTTGCAACTTATCTTTTTGTTGCTGTATTCCTCTCCGCAAGGTGTCATCTTCGAACGTCGCCCGTATGTGTCCACACTATATCATCCCCCCGGCATACTTGTACACGAGGGAACCTTCTATCCTTTAAGAAAAGGAAAAAAACAGAAAATAGAGGTATGGAACCTTGGCGGTTCGTTAGCTCTTGCTAGGAATAAGCGTAATGCAACATCCCAGATAAACATGCATGTAAAGAAACATGGGAATCGACAAGAGTTGTAAGACGCTTGATCTTATTCAACTATGAAAAGGGTCCACACCTAGCTTTGTACAAAGGATGACAAGCCCCGCCAACAAGACTTGTACAAAAGGTGGTTGCCGAGGGGCTGGAAAATGCGCCTTATGGATAGAACTTACGAAGATGTTCGATGTTGCAGGCGTTGCTCAGTGGGACGCCATCTTCATGTTGGGGAACATTGCATGGGAAACAAACATTTTCCTATGCTTCACCAGGATCAATCTAGGAGATGAGCATCTATGCGAGGAGAGATTGGATCTATATACCCTTGTAGATCGCTAAGCGGAAGCGTTAAAGAACGCGGTTGATGTAGTGGTACGTCTCCTCGATCCAAATCGCAAGCCGTCCCACGAATTCCTGATCAAGTACCGAACGAACGGCACCTCCGCGTTCAGCACACATGCAACTCGGTGAAGATCTCCTCCTTCTTGATCCAGCAAGAGGGAGCAGAGAGGTAGATGAGTTCTCCGGTAGCGTGATGGCGTTGCGGCGATGGTGGTGGAGCAATTCCAGCAGGGCTTCGCCTAAGCACTGCTGAAATCCGATCTAGAGGAGAAAATGATCTACAGGAACAAGAGGGCAGCATGCGGCAATTAGTGTTGGGGCTGACTTCAAAATCCTCCTGTATATATAGGAGGGAGGGGAGAGGAGGCAGACCTAGCCTTTCCTCCAAGGAGAGGTTCGGCCGAAGCCAAGGGGAGGAGTCCACCTCCCACAAGGGAGGTGGATTCCTAGTGGGACTCTTCCCTAACTTGGCCCCTACTCTTCCTCCTTCCTCATGCGCATAGGGACCTTTTGGGCTGGCTGCCCAGCCCACCAGGGGCTGGTGCGCCACCTCTAAGGCCCATGTGGCCCCTTGGGGTATGTGGGCCCCACTTGGTGGTCCCCGGAAACCGAATCGCCACTCCCGGTACATTGCCGAAAATGCCCGAAACTTTTCTCGAGTTCAAACACCACTTTCCTATATATCAATCTTTACCTCCGAACCATTCCGGAGCTCCTCGTGACGTCCAGGATTTCATCTAGGACTCTGAACAACCTTCGGTCACCACCATACATAACTCTATACTACCGAAACGTCATCGAACCTTAAGTGTGCAGACCCTGCGGGTTCGAGAACTATGTTGACATGACCGAGACACCTCTATGGTCAATAACCAATAGCGGGACCTAGATGCACATATTGATTCCTACATATTCTACTAAGATCTTTATCGGTCAAACCTCTATGTCAAGGATTTAGTTAACCCCATATGATGTTCCCTTTGTTGTTCGGTATGTTACTTGCCCGAGATTCGATCGTCGGTATCTCCATACCTAGTTTAACCTCGTTACCGACAAGTATCTTTACTCGTTACGTAATACAAGATCACATGGCTAACAATTAGTCACATTGCTTGCAAGTCTTATTTTGATGTTGTATTACCGAGTGGGCCCTGAGATACCTCTCCGTCACACGGAGTAACAAATCCCAGTGTTGATCCATGCCAACCTAGCAGACACCCTCGAAGATACCTGTAGAGCACCTTTATAGTCACCCAGTTACGTTGAGACGTTTGATACACACAAGGCACTCCTCCGGTGTCAGTGAGTTGCATGATCTCATGGTCATAGGAACATATACTTGACATGCAGAAAACTGTAGCAATAAACTGACACGATCATATGCTACATTTATAGTCTGGGTCTTGTCCATCCCATCATTCTCCTAATGATGTGATCCCATTATCAAATGACATCTCATATCAATGGCTAGGAAACCTTGACCATCTTTGATCAACGAGCTAGTTTACTAGAGGCACACTAGGGACAAAGTGTTGTCTATATATCCACACATGCAATGTGTTTCCAATCAATACAATTATAGCATGGATAATAAAAAAATATCATGAACAAGGAAATATAATAATAAACACTTTATTTATTGCCTCTAGGGCATATTTCCAATAGTTCGGTCTCCAGGCAGACTGCACCAGGCCTGGTGACTCGTAATACCCGATAAGGGCCTTCCCACTTTGGTGTCAACTTGTTTGAATTCTTGGCCGACTAAACACACCGAAGAAGAAGGTTGCCTTCCTCAAGACTTTGAGCATGAACTTTGCGGCTATGGTAGCGGCACAAAGCTTGCTGGTAGCGTGCGGCTCGCACAGCAGCCCGAAGACAATGTTTCTCAAGGAGCGTTACGTCATCTTGGCGCAACTGCTCTTGCTCAAGCTCATCATAAGCGGTCACTCGAGGCGACCCGTATATGAGTTCCATGGGGAGAACTACCTCAGCCCCGTATACCAGGGAGAAGGGTGATACGTCCATTTTGCATCATGATTTTATATTGATATTTATTGCATTATGGGCTGTTATTACACATTTTGGTACAATGCTTATGTTTTCTCTCTCTTATTTTACAAGGTCTACATGAAGAGGGAGAATGCCGGCAGCTGGAATTCTGGACTAGAAAAGGAGCAAATCTGAGATACCTATTCTGTGCAACTCCAAAAGTCCTAAAAATCTATGGAGAATTATTTTGGAATATATAAAAAATACTAGTCAAAAGAAATACATCAGGAGGCCCACCAGGGAGCCAGAAGCCTGCTGGCCTCGGCCACCCCCTGGACGCGACAAGCGAGCTTGTGGCCCACCTGGCAGCCCTCCGGCCCCCATCTTCTGCTATATTGAGGGCTTTGTCGAAGAAAAAATCATAAGAGACCTTTCGGGATGAAGCGCCACCGTCTCAAGGCGGAACTTGGGCAGAACCAATCTAGAGCTCCTGCAGGGCTATCCTGTCGGTGAAACTTCCCTCCGGAAGGGGTAAATCGAAGCCATCGTCATCACCAACGATCCTCTCATCGAGAGGGGGTCAATCTCCATCAACATCTTCATTATCACCATCTCCTCTCCAAACCCTAGTTCATATCTTGTATATGATCTTTGTCTCAAAACCTCAGATTTGTACCTATGGGTTGCTAGTAGTGTTGATTACTCCTTGTAGTTGATGCTTGTTGGTTTACTTGGTGGAAGATTATATGTTCAGATCCTTGATCATCACTTATACTCCTCTGATTTTCAACATGAATATGTTTTGTGAGTAGTTATGTTTGTTCCTGAGGACATGGGATAAGTCTTGTTATAAGTAATCATGTGAATTTGGTATTCGTTCGATATTTTGATGAGATGTATGTTGTCTCTCCTCTAGTGGTGTTATGTGAATGTCGACTACATAACACTTCACCATTGTTCGGGCCTATAGGAAGGCATTGGGAATTAATAATTAGATGATGGGTTGCTAGAGTGACAGAACCTTAAACCCTAGTTTATGCATTGCTTCGTATGAGGCTGATTTGGATCCACACGTTTCATGCTACGGTTATATTTATCTTAATTCTTCTTTCGTAGTTGCGGATGCTTGCGGAAGGGTTAATCATAAGTGGGAGGCTTTTCCAAGTAAGGACAACACCCAATCACCGTTCCACCCACATATCAAATTATCAAAGTAGCGAACGCGAATCATATGAGCATGATGAAAACTAGCTTGACATAAATGCCCATGTGTCCTCGGGAGTGCTTTGCTTTATATAAGAGTTTGTCCAGGCTTGTCCTTTGCTATAAAAAGGATTGGTCAACCTTGCTACACCTTTGTTACAATTGTTATTTGCTACCTGTTACGAATTATCTTATCACAAAACCATCTTTTACCGATAATTTCAGTGCTTGGAGAGTATACCTTATTGAGAACCGCTTGTCATTTCCTTCCGCTCCTCATTGGGTTCGACATTCTTACTTATCGAAAGGACTACGATAGATCCCCTATACTTGTGGGTCATCAAGACTCTTTTCTGGCATCGTTCCCGGGGAGTGAAGCGCCTTTGGTGAGTGGAACTTGGTAAGGAAAATTTTTATATAGTGTGCTGAAATTTACTGTCACTTGTTACTATGGAAAGTAACACTTTGAGGGGCTTGTTCGGGGTATCTCCACATTGCTCGGAAACACAAAGAGTTGTCCCTCAACCTACTGAACCTACTGAAAATATTTATTATGAAATTCCTTCGGGTATGATAGAGAAACTGCTAGCTAATCCTTATGCAGGAGATGGAACACTACATCCTGATTTGCATCTAATCTATGTGGATGAAGTTTGTGGATTATTTAAGCTTGCAGGTCTGCCCGAGGATCACGTCAAGAAGAAGGTATTACCTTTATCTTTGAAGGAGAAGTCATTGAGATGGTATAGGCTATGTGATGATATTGGATCATGGAGCTACAACTGGTTGAAAATGGAATTTCATCAGAAGTCCTATCCTATGCATCTAGTTCATCGTGATCGGAATTATATTTATAATTTTTCGCCTCGTGAAGGAGAAACAATCACTCAAGCTTGGGGGAGGCTTAATTCAATGTTATATTCATGCCTCAATCATGAGTTCTCGAGAGAAATTATTATTCAGAATTTTTATGCTCGGCTTTCTCGTAATGATCAATCCATGCTCGATACTTCTTGTGCTGGTTCTTTTATGAAGAAGGATATTGAATTCAAATGAGATTTATTGGAAAGAATTAAACACAAATCTAAAGATTGGGAACTCGACAAAGATAAGGAGTCAAGTATGAACCTTAAGTTTGATTGTGTTAAATCCTTTGTAGACACCGATGCTTTTCATGAATTTGGCACTAAATATGGACTTGACTCTGAGATAGTAGCTTCTTTCTGTGAATCTTTTGCTACTCATGTTGATCTCCCTAAGGAGAAGTGGTTTAAATATCATCCTCCCATTGAAGTGAAAGTAGTGGAACCTATTAAAGTTGAAGAGAAAATTATTACTTATAATGTTGATCCTGTTATCCCTACTACTTACATTGAGAAACCACCTTTCCCTGTTAGGATAAAGGAACATGCTAAAGCTTCAACTATGGTTCATAACAGTTGTATTAGAACACCTTAACCCCCTAAATAAATTAAAGTTGAACCTAGTATTGCTATGGTTAAAGATCTCTTGGTTGATAATATTGACGCACATGTCATTCATTTCTGTGATGAAGCTGCTAGAATTGCTAGACCTGATACTAAGCATAAACATAGACCAGTTGTTGGCATGCATGTTGTTTTTGTTCAAATAGGAGATCATTGTTATCATGGATTATGTGATATGGGTGCTAGCGTAAGTGCAATTCCCTATTCCTTATACAAAGAAATCATGCATGATATTGCACCAGTTGAACTAGAGGATATTGATGTTAATATTAAGCTTGCTAATAGAGACACTATTTGCACCAATGGGGATTTTTAGAGATGTTGAAGTCTTGTGTGGGAAAGTAAAGTATCCTACTGATTTTGTTGTTCTTGGTTCCCCACAATATAATTTTTGTCCCATTATATTTGGCAGACCCTTCTTGAATACTGTTAATGCTAAGATTGATTGTGAGAAGGAAATAGTTAATGTGAGCTTTGGGGATGTGTCCCATGAGTTTAATTTCTCTAAATTTTCGTAGACAACCCCATGACAAGGAATTGCCTAGTAAAGATGAAATTATTGGTCTCGCTTCTATTGCTATGCCTCCTACTGATCCCTTAGAACAAAATTTGCTAGACCATGAAAATGATATGCATATGAATGAGAGGAATGAAATAGATGAAATTTTCTTTGAGCAGTAGCCTATTTTGAAACACAACTTACCTGTTGAAATACTTGGGGATCCTCCTCCACCCAAGGTTGATCCCGTGTTTGAGCTGAAGCAATTACCCGATACGTTGAAATATGCTTATATTGATGAAAATGAGACATATCCTATTATTATTAGTGCTAACCTTTCAGGGCATGAAGAAAAAAGATTATTGAAAACTCTGAGGACGCACCGTGCCAAACCAGTTATACTCTTGATGATCTTAAGGGCATTAGTCCCACTCTATGTTAGCATAAAATTAATATGGAGCCTGATGCCAAACCAATTATTGATCACCAACGACTATTGAACCCTAAGATGAAAGAAGTGGTAAGAAAAGAAGTACTAAAGCTTCTGGAGGCAGGTATAATTTATCCTGTTGCTGATAGTAGATGGGTTAGTCCCGTCCATTGTGTCCCTAAGAAGGGAGGTATTACCATTGTTCCTAATGATAAAAATGAATTAATCCGGCAAAGAATTGTTACAGGTTATAGAATGGTAATTGATTTTAGGAAATTAAATAAAGCTACTAAGAAAGATCATTACCCTTTAACTTTTATCGATCAAATGCTAGAAACATTATCCAAACATACTCATTTCTCCTTTCTGGATGGTTACTCTGGCTTCTCTCAAATCCCTGTATCAAGCCAGGATAAAGAAAAAACAACTTTTACTTGACCTTTCGGTACCTTTGCTTATAGGCGTATGCCTTTTGGTTTACGCAATGCACCTGCTACCTTTCAAAGATGTATGATGGCTATATTCTCTAACTTTTGTGAAAAGATTCTTGAGGTTTTCATGGATGATTTTTCCGTTTAAGGAACTTCATTTGATGATTGTTTAAGCAACCTTGATCGAGTTTTGCAGAGATGTGAAGAAACTAATCTTGTCTTTAATTGGGAAAAGTGACACTTTATGGTTAATGAAGGTATTGTCTTGGGGCACGAGATCTCTAAAAGAGGTATTGAAGTTGATAAAGCTAAATTTGATGCTATTGAAAAAGTGTCGTGCCCTACGGATATCAAAGGTATAAGAAGTTTCCTTGGTCATGCTGGTTTCTATAGGAGGTTTATCGAAGATTTCTCTAAGATTTCTAGGCCTCTCACAAACCTTTTAGAAAAAGATGTTCTGTTTGTTTTTGTTGATGATTGCATAGAAGCATTTGAAATTCTTAAGAATGCCTTGATTACTGCACGTGTTGTTCAACCACCCGACTGGAACCTACCTTTTGAAATTATGTGTGATGCTAGTGATTATGTTGTTGGTGTTGTTCTAGGACAAAGATTCGATACGAAATTAAATGTTATCCATTATGCTAGTAAAACTCTAGACAGTGCTCAAAGAAACTATGCTACTACTGAAAAGGAATTTTTAGCAGTCGTGTTTGCTTGTGATACGTTTAGACCTTATATTATTGATTCTAAAGTAACTGTTCACACCGATCATGCTGCTATTAAATACCTTATGGAGAAGAAAGATGCTAAACCTAGACTTATTAGGTGGGTCCTTCTACTACAAGAATTTGATTTGCATATTATAGATAGAAAGGGTGCTGATAACCCTGTGGCAGATAACTTGTCTAGGTTAGAAAATGTTCTTGATGACCCACTACCTATTGATGATAGCTTTCCTGATGAACAATTAGTTGTCGTGAATACTTCACATAATGCTCCATGGTATGCTGATTACGCTAATTACATTGTTGCTAAATTTATACGTCCTAGTTTCATATACCAACAAAAGAAAAAGTTCTTATATGATTTAAGGCATTAGTTTTGGGATGAACCATATCTTTATAAAGAAGGAGTAGATGGTATTATTAGATGTTGTGTACCTGAGCACGAATAGGAACAGATCTTACGCAAGTGTCACTCCGAAGCCTACGGGAACATCACGCTGGGATAGAACTGCACACAAGGTACTACAATCTGGGTTTTATTGGCCTACTCTCTTCAAGGATGCTCGTAAGTTTGTCCTATCCTATGGTGAATGTCAAAGAATTGGTAATATTAGTAGACATCAGGAAATGCCTATGAATTACTCTCTTGTTATCGAACCATTTGATGTTTGAGGCTTTGATTATATGGGGCCTTTTCCACAATCTAACGAGTATACTCATATTCTAGTTGATGTTGATTATGTCACTAAGTGGGTAGAAGCTATTCCAACAGGTAGAGCTGGTCATAACACTTCTATTAAAATGCTTAAAGAAGTTATTTTCCCTAGATTTGGAGTCCCTAGTTATTTGATGACTGAGGATGGTTTACATTTTCTTCATGGTGCTTTCCGTAAGTTGCTTGCTAGAGTTGCATCTCCTTATCATCCTCAGTCTAGTGGTCAAGTAGAATTGAGCAATAGAGAGATTAAATTGATTTTGCAGAAGACTGTGAATAGATCTAGGAAGAATTGGT
Organism: Hordeum marinum; assembly: GCA_022496015.1. Taxonomy (NCBI): domain Eukaryota; kingdom Viridiplantae; phylum Streptophyta; class Magnoliopsida; order Poales; family Poaceae; genus Hordeum; species Hordeum marinum. Next base: position 365,288,877 of record CM039673.1, on the reverse strand, counting down.
CTAAGAAACTCGACGATGCATTGTGGGCTTATAGAACTGCTTACAAAAACCCTATGGGTATGTCTCCGTATAAGCTGGTTTATGGTAAAGCATGTCACTTACCTCTAGAGCTAGAACATAAGGCTTATTGGGCAATCAAATAGCTCAATTATGATTTCAAACTTGCTGGTGAGAAGAGGTTATTTGACATTGGCTCACTTGATGAATGGAGAACCCAAGCCTATGAGAATGCTAAGTTGTTTAACGAAAAGGTTAAGAGATGGCATGATAGAAGGATACAAAATCGTGAATTTAATGTAGGTGATCATGTCTTGCTATACAATTCGCGTTTAAGATTTTTTGCGGGAAAACTTCTCTCTAAAAGGAAAGGGCATTACGTCATCGAGGAGGTATACCATTCTGATGCCACCAAGATTAACAACGCCGAAGGCACAAACCCGAAGGTGAACGGTTAAAGAATCAAACATTATATCTCAGGTACTCCCATAAATGTTGAAATACAATATCATCAATACCATAACTCTGGAGGAGTACATTAGGGAGACTTACCAGAACATTTCAGACTCCGAAAAGGAATAGGTACGTGGTACTGTAAGTAAAAAGACTCCAAAACTTTTTCTATGGCAATTTCCATCTATTTTGGAATATTTAAAACATTAGGAAAATTTAAATTAGTCTGAATAGTGGACGAGGAGGCGACAAGCCTGCTATGCGTGGCCAACCCCTGGCCACGCCCCTGGGACTTGTGGCCGCCTCGTGCACCACCCGGACTCCGTTTTCTTGTGGCATACTCCTTCGGGTCGGTAAAAAATTCGTTATATAATCTCCCGAGGGTTTCGACTCTCGTTTCACAACAATACCTCCCATTTTCTTTTTGAGCTGTTTCTGCAGCAGATTTAGACCAATATGTCGTCCCAAGATTCTGATGGGGAGAGCTTCATATCGCATTATCTTGCCATTCCCAGTCTATATGGGGACTTAGACCCTTATGGGTTATTCTCGAAGGAGGAACAAGAAGGCAAGAACGAGGAAGAAAGATCGGATGAAGAAGGCCCCCCTGCTTCAGCCAGGAGATATGCACGTGGAGTTCAAGAAATCAAGCCTTCCAAACACAAGGCGAAAACCCAAGGTTCTATTCATCCCTTCTCGTTTCCTAAAGGAGAGTAAGGAAGAATTATGTCAAAGGATACTGAAGCTCGAGCAGGAAGTGGATGATTTGAGGGAGCAGAACTTTATGCTTAGGAGGAAACTAGAAAGGCTTCTGACCCCATCAACAATTCCCACATCATCACCACCAAAGCAAGACAACTAAACACATGGGTATGGGCACTCCCCTTGGCTTGTGCCAAGCTTGGGGGAGGTGCCCCGGTATCATATCACCATCACATCTTTTATTTTTATTTTTTTACTGTTTTCATTTTTATTTTCATCATCTATTCTTAGTTCAATCCTTTTGGTTATAGATTGATCTAGTAGAATAAAGTTTTCGTGTGATCTAGTTTTGAGTCTTTGCTTTATGATTCCTCCTATGTAAGTAAGTCCATGAGTTATATAATGAAAAGTGCTTTTGGGTTGAGGGCCTTGCTTGGTATGATCTTAATCTTGAGAAAGATGAAGTAGAAAGAAGTATAGAATAAAAGTGAAAAGTACATATGAAAATCTTATGGGGAGTGATGATTTCACATATAAAAAGTATGTCGATTGAAACCTGTTGTGGGTTAACAAACATAGTTGTTGGTCATTGGGGCAATTAAAAGGAAGTAATAAAGAAAGAGAGATTCACATATAAATATATTATCTTGGACATCTTTTATGATTGTGAGCACTCATTAAAATATTATATGTTAAGAAGTTATCTTGGAGAAGGAAGACAACATAATGGTTTATGTTTACCTATTTCCGAATAGAAGTTATATTGTTATAGATCCCTCAACATTTGTCGCATGCTTCCACCTCACATCAGCCAAAACTTCCGCACCAAGTAGAGATACTACTTGTGCATCCAAACACCCTTAACCCAGTTTTTCCATGAGTGTCCACCATACCTACCTAAGGATAGAATAAGATCCTTCAAGTTAGTTGTCATCGGTGCAAGCAATAAAAATTGCTCTCTAAATATGTGTGATCTATTAGTGTGAGGAAAATAAACTTTATACGAACTTGTGATAGGGAAGAAATAAAAGCGACAGACTGCATAATAAAGTTCTCTATCACAAGGGGCAATATAAAGTGACGTTCTTGTCGTTGTTTTCTCATGACAGATGCCATATGGTGGCTTATCATAGGTGGTTGGGGCCGGAGGACACCGACGGGCTCCGGCTGTGAGATTGGGCACAAGTGGTGATGACACGCGATGTACCCAGGTTTAGGGCCCTCCGTTGGAGGTAACACCCCTAGTCCTGCTTGGTCTAGTTGGATGGATGGGTATGTGTACAAGGGTGCTCCTGGAGCTGTCTCTAGAGGAGGAAGAAGGAGCACCCGGCTCGTCTTCCTCCGCTATTAGAGGGTTTTGAGAGTTCCGTGGGTGTGCGTGAGTGATCGTACGTCCCTGTTGCATGGGGGCTTGGGGGGTTTTATAGGCCAACCCCCCGGCTCTACAATATGCCTAAAGTACAGGGGTGGGGGACCCGGCTGGCAGTCTCTCCGGCTGGCCAGGAGGTCCCACCCTTCATGTCATCTCGTCGTCTGTAGGGTCCACCGGCTGAGCGGTCCCGTCTCCCTCTGGGGTCTGGTAGCCGGCTTTGCGATTGGCTCTCGCTCACCTGCCATGGCACGGGTCGCCTGGGAGGCGTCGTCTAGCGCCAGATGGCCGAGGTCTCCGGTACGGCTGGCGGCACTGTAGCCACGCCGAGGTAGGTAATCGAGTGGGCGAGGGCATGCCGACACTGCTCCCTCGCCCGGTCGCGCTCGCCAAGGTCAGCGGCATGGACGGCCGGACTATAGCCATGTGCTCTAGTGTGCCAGCGGCCACTGTGGCCATAGGGCCCCCCATCGTGGCGGTCATGTCTTGTCATCGTACCCACGACCAGGGGGATGGGACGTCGCGTGTCCACCCCTGGGTCAACGGAGGAGCCGGCATGGAGGTAGCCGACCGTGCCTAGCTGGCCGAGGGTTGAGCCGACTTGTTGATCAGCCATTTGCCTCGCGAGCCGGCAGCCGCTCGAGCCGACCGTAATCCAGCCGGCCATGAGCAGCCGGTCACGTGGTTTTCCTTTGAAGCGAAAGGGGGGAGAACCCCGTTGCTTTGGCCTACCTATGGGTGATAACCCCATCAGTAGTCCCCGAAGCCGGTAGGGGCCCGCGTCCGGCAGACGGAGGGGAGCCGGCGGCTTCCCCCCAGCGGTACCCGCCTCCGGCATGTAGCCGAAGGGGCAACCGGGTCGACCGTTGGTCCTGATGCCTCGGGCACCGGTGTGTCGCCCCAGGACCCGTGCCGGCCCGCTGCGCGCCATGCAGTGAGTAATGACGTGGCGGGGCCCATGCACGTGGGGGAGACGGGACGTCAGCCTGGGCCTAGCCCGCTAGGCCCTGGACATAGCCTAGTAGGCCTCGGGGCGCAGACTGGGATCCACTGCACCCCGAAGGGTCCATTACGATCCGGGGCCACCCACGCATGCACGGAGTTTCCGGGGGAGTGGGCGCAGTTAATCCCACGTCCCCCGGTCGTGGCCTCCCCTATAAAAGGGGAGGATGGGCAGGGGGCGGAGATACCCGCATCCCGCTTGCCCCCTCGCTGCCCATCTTCTTGCCTTCTTCGTCCTCCTTTCCCCCATCGCGCGACACCTCGCCGAGCCCGCAACAGCGCCCGCGCGCCGCCCCACCGCTGAGATGGCCGACGGTCGTGGAGGGAGCTAGGCCGGCTCCATCGTCACGGAGGCCGACATTGCAAAGCTTTGCCGCGCGCGCATGTTGCCGCCGGCGGAGCGGGTGGTCGTATGTGCGCCCGGCAACGAGGTGGCACCGGCGCTGCAGCCGGGGGAACACGTCGTGTTCCTTTGGCACTTCTCCCGCAGCTTCGGGCTCCCGAAGAGCATCTTCTTCCGTCTCCTCCTCGACACCATCGACCTCTAGCCACATCATCTTGGTCCCAAAACAATCTTGTACCTCACCGCATTCGTGATGTTGTGCGAGGGATACCTCGGAGTTCTTCCCTTCCTTGAGCTCTTCAACGCTCTCTTCTTTCTCAAGCCGCTGAAAAGCAGCGCCTGCAGGGGCACGGTGGTGTGTTGTCGCAGCACCGCGCACTTCCCATCACTTCCTCTCATTGACTCCGTCAAGGGGTGGCACCGAACGTTCTTCTATGTGAAGAACGCCGATCCGAACTTGGACTTCATCCGACTGCCGTCGTTCGTCAACGCGCAATCTTCTGAGTTGAACTGGCAGGGGGCTGCCCCGCGTGGCGTGGCCCTGGCAGAGCTTGACCGGCTCACGCAGTTGAAGAGCTCCGAGGGGTTGGTCACCGTCGATCTGGTGCCGGCCTTTATCTCGCGCCGGGTCCTGCCTCTCCAGATGAGGCCGCATCGGATCTGTGACATGTCCGGCCGCCGTGACCCCTGCCGGCTATCCACCGTCGACCTGACGCCGGCTCAGGTGGCGAAGCGGGTGAACGCCCTTAAAACATTCAAGCTGAAGCCCGACTCTTGGTCCTTCGTGTTGGAGCCGTATGACCGCGTCAACCGTCCCCCCTGGTAAGTCCTTTGACGAGACGACTTCTCTTCATTTGATTCCTTCCAACCGGCAGCCGGCTACAAAACTTACTTTGCCGTGCTGACCGCAGCTGTTGGTGCGACAGAACATGCCAAATGTCCCGCACCCCCAAATCTTTGAGGTGGAGCGCGAACACTCCGACTCCAAAGACTACGAGCAGGGAGGCCCGCCGGATGAAGGGGTGGACTCCTCAGGAGGAGCCGACGAGCCAGCCGGCCGGCGAGCCGGCGACCCCAGCGGAGCCGGAGGATCCGACACAGCCGGGGAGCCCAACGGAGTGGGTGAGTTCCTTCTTGCCCCCTCGATCAGGAACTGGACGGACAATGGTGACGATGATGATGATGAAGTAATGATTCTGAATGAGCCTCCTCCCTCAGCGCACCAGGGTCAGCGGAGCAAGGAGCGGCCGTCTCAAGCCTCGACGGCTGGAGCTACTGACCGGGCGAAGAGGCCGGCCCAGGAGGGGCCGGCGGCCCCGCCGCCATCCCCGAAGCGGGTGAAGGTGGCCACGCGGAAGCCACCGCCGTGCGCCAAGTGGGCCCTGCCCCTCGTCATCGGGTAAGTCTTTCTTCTTTTTATGTCTTGCATCCGTCTTCTTCCGAGTCAAGAGCCGGTGGGTAACCCGATCTTTGTGCGCTGCAGGGACCCCATCAAACTTCACGAGGGGGAGCCGGCGGGGGAGCTGACGGATGCCGCCAGCCAGCTGACCCGCGAGCACGTGGCCACCCAGCGGGAGGGGAAGAGGAGGCTCATGGAGCTGCGAGCCTCAAAGTCTGGGACGTGAGACGGGGCCTCGCATTCTGGGACTTTGAGTGTTGGGCGGCGGTGGAGGGCCATGGACCCCGCGTGGGCATCGGACTCGGCGGCGGAATCGACCCGCCAATCGAGGCCTCTATCGAGCAAGCTGTGAGGGGCGGGCATGGACCCGCTGACGCCTCCGTCCGCGGAGGAGGTGGCCCGAGCGAGGGCGGTGGCAATAGAGCCAGCTCTCGAGGTGACCCAGCCGGAGGTGCCGGACGTGACATCGCCCATGGCCTAGCCGGCCCAGGTTGACATGCCGGAGGCCCCGACGGCCCCGGGGGCGGCAATGGAGGCGGCGCCCGAGGTGGCAGCCATGGAGGTGAAGGCGCCCTCCGTCGCGGTCGACGCGCCAAAGTGGCGGGAAGTGGAGATGGAGGCGACATCGAGGGAGGGCCGGCAGGGGGTGACACCCAGACCCTCGCCGTTCTTGACCCGCCGCTGGCGGCCGGCGCTGCGACAAGCCCGGGCGGGAGCAACGGCCGGAACCGGAGGACCCTGTGGACCATGCAGAAGGTGCTCCGGGACTAGTAGGCTGTGGCAGGAGTGCCTGCCTTACTGGCTCCCTAGGCGGGCGGCCCGATCCCCTCACTCGGGGACTTGGGGAGCGTCCTGGACCGGTGCCGGCAGGAGCTGGCCCGATTCGCGGAGGCGGTAGACGCCACTCTGCATCGTGCGGAGGTAAGCACAGCTGACCTTGTCTTAGGTTTTTTAGTAGGGGCGCGCAAGCGCACCCACTGGGTGTAGACCCCGAGATACGGGCCGGCTGACCGGCTGACGGGCAGCCGAGCTGGATCTCTTTTGAGCATGTCTTGATTTTTGTCTCTACGTGATAGGAGGGGAACTCCCTGTGGCAGAAGCTTTTTGAGGAGGCGGTCGCCATCCACGACCGCGACAAGCACGACTTCTACCGCCTGGGGGAGGAGCTAGAGCACGTGCAGGGTAAGTTAAACTTTGCAGGAGGGGTGTGTGTCCCCAAGAGCCGGCTGACGCCTGCCCTGTCTTGCAGGTGACCTGACTACCCTCCGGGAGGAGAAGACCGGGCTCGTCTCCGAGCGGGACCAGCTGGTGCAGGACATCAAGGCGACCGCGCATGAGAAAGACTGGCTGGCCGTGCTATTGGTGGACGAGGAGGCGGCCCAGGACCGCCTCAAGGTCGCCATGGCGAGGGAGGACGCGACCAAGGAGACGCCCGTCAAGGAGGTGGCTGACGCCTCCCGGAGGACCGCCGCCCTTCAAGATGAGGTGACCCGCCTCGAGAGGTCACTCGAGGAGGTTAGGGGCTCCCTCGCCGCATCAGAGGTGGCGCTGGCGTCGGAGCGGAAGGCGGCGGTCAACTTCGCCCACGAGGTGGACGACGCCATTGATGGTAAGTGCCCATTTCTTCCTTCTCCAGCCGGTTGCTTCTTCTTTTGCCGGCTCTTGTGTTTGATTTGCCTTTCTTTTCTTCTCTCTTCTAGGGAGCTTCTCAGAAACTTAGCGCCGCGCTGAGCACGCCATTGAGGAGCACCTGGAGTTCCTTCGGGAGTGCGGGCGCTCCATCGAGGTGGACGTCGCATTGGATGTGGAAGAGCTCGGTGTCGCCATCGAGTTTCGGCTCACCCACCTCGAACGGAGCGTGTAGCGACTGAAGACGGCCAGGAAAGAAATCATCGCTGCTCTATGGCCGGGCTACGTAGGAGCTCTGGCGAACCGCGTGGCCCTGTGGTTGGAGCATGGTGTGGCCCGGCTCGAGGCCTGGAAGGCGTCCGCAGCCCGAGCTGGCGCGCAGATGGCGCTCCAGTTCCTCACGTCGTGGTATCGCAGCGTGGACTTGGGCGAGCTAGCCACCATGCGGGACGAGCCGGCCGAGGAGCGGGAGGCCCGTGAGCAGGCCCTTGGCCATCGGGCCAATGAGCTTGCGTCGTATGTCGACGCGGATGATTTCCTGCCAGATCTTGGCGAGGACGGCGAGCCGGTGCCCGAAGACTCCTTCGGCATCCCCCAAGTCCCAACGGATGAGGAAGTTGCCGACGAGAGCACCGACTCGAGCGACGAGGCGGCTGGAACCACGAAGACCACCTCGAAGGCCAAGGGGGCCGACCCAAAGGCCACAACCACCTATGAGGAGAGAGTCGAGCCGCTCGGTGATGCGCCGGCTGGAGGCGTGCTGACTGGTGACGCACCGATGGCCTGAGACCCCGAGCGTCTTTATCTTTCCTTTTCTTTTATTTTCCTGTAAGTTAGGTTCAAGTCCACCCACTGGGGGTGTTTATGTAATGAACCATATTGGTCGTGGGCCGCTTTTGTCTTTAACACTTGTGCTGTAAATATTTAGCGTGTTTGCCTTATTGCTCATGCTAGCTCATCCTTATCCTTTTTCGCCCTTCTAGTTCCTTTCGATCCCCCCTTTTCCCCTTTGGTTTCGACCCCACCAGCACGATAGCCGGGAGCCGGTCTGTAGCTGGGTCGGGGTGTCCGCCTCGAGGGAGCCGGTTCGGAACTTAGGGACCACGAGAGCCTTTCGGGATAAGTACAGTAGCAGAGGCGAGGCGATGGTCCGGCTGGACCTAGCCGCTTCTCCTTTCGATCGGTCTTTCGTGTGAACTAAGCTTTGCCGCCCAAGGCCCCGTCAGCCGAATAGCCGGGAGCCGGATCTGTAGCTGGGAGCGATGGGAGGGTTTGCCCGGCACACTACTTAGCCGATTTTAGAGAGAAGCGACCTAGAACCAGCCGGCGAGCCCCCAGGCCCAGGAGCCGGGGTTGGGGGCGGTGATCGAGGAAACCTTTGAGGGAAGTGAAACAGGGCGTGCCCCAAGAGCCGACCTGGGGCACCCATTGTATTCATAAGCCCAAAGGGTGGGGATACATACATACATTGTTTTTTTTCAGCAGTAAAATGGGCGGAGGAGCGCGTGTTCCATGGGCACTCCGTCTCCTTGCTAGAGGCATCTCTTCTGTGCTTATGCGGCTTCTAGGCGTCTATTAGGTAGTATGCGTTGTTGTGCAGCGCCTTGCTGATGGTGAATGGGCCCTCCCATGGAGAAGACAACTTGTGTTGCCCGGTTGTCCGTTGGATCCGCCTGAGGACCAGGTCCCCTTCACGAAAGGAGAGCGGCCGTATCCGCTTGTTGTGGTAGTGCTGGAGCTTCTGCTGGTAGATTGCCCTTCGGCTCAAGGCCATCTCGCGGGCTTCTTCGAGTAGGTCGACGCCGTCTTCTCTCGCCTCCTTTGCGTCCTTCTCCATGTACGGGGCGACCCGAGGCGAGTCGGATTCGATGTCGGTGGGGATGATCACCTCGGACCCGTACACAAGGAAGAAGGGGGTGTAGCCAGTTGATCGGTTGGGGGTGGTCCTAATACTCCAAAGGACAGCCGGCAGCTTGCCGATCTAGCAGTCGGCTGACCTTACCAGCAGCGTCACGAGTCGGGGCTTGATGCCAGACAGGATGAGGCTGGTAGCCCTCTCGGCCTGGCCGTTTGACTATGGATGAGTGACGGAGGCCAGGTCAAGGCGGATCCCTTGCTTGGAGCAGAAACACGTGAGCGCGCCCTTGGCGAATTTCGTGCCGTTGTCGGTGATGATGCTGTGGCGGACGCCGTAGCGAACCATGATGTCATCAATGAACCAGACGGACGTGGGGCCATCCAGCTTCTTGATCGGTCGTGCCTCGATCCACTTGGTGAATTTGTCGATAGCCACCGGCAAATGTGCCATGCCGCCTCGTGCGGTCTTGAAGGGGCCCACCATATCCAGCCCCCAAACGGTGAAGGGCCACGAGAGGGGAATAGTTTGGAGGGCTGATGCCGGCAGGTGGCTCTGCATGCTGAAGCGTTGGTAGCCCTCGCACTCGTCGACCAATTATTTGGCCGCCTCACGTGGGCCAGAAGAAGCCGTGGCGGAAGGCCTTGGCCACCAGAGTCCAGGAGGCGGCGTGGTGCCCACATTCGCCCTAGTGGGTGTCGAGGAGGATCTCCAGACCCTTTTCCGGCTAGACGCACCGCTGTAAGACGTCGGTGGTGCTGCGATGGATGAGCTCGTTGTTGATGATGTTGTATGCCGAGGCCCAACACTGAACTTGTTTTGCCAAGGCCTCGTCGGGGGGAGCTTGCCGCGCAGGAGGAACGCCAAGATAGGCTGGGCCAACAGGGAGCCGAGACGGGGGCCGGCTCGGGAGCCGCTGGACTTAGATGAATAGCTCCCGGGACCGGCTTGCCAGCCCCCGGGAACGGCTCACCATCCGCTAGGGCCAGCTCCCCAGCCCTTGCAACCGGTTGGTCGACTACCATCATGACGGTCGTGTTGTTGGTGCTGGCAGCCACGAGCACGACAGGCTCGACTGGTGCTGGTGGGGCGGCCGAAGTTTTGGGAGCCGGCGGCGAAGATGCCGAGGGGACGACTGGAGTTGTTGATGGGCCGACAGCGTCTGCCGGCACGAATATTGATTCTGACTCCAGGGAAGGCTTGATCGACGACTTGAGCAGCCGCTCAAGGGAGACGCCAGCTGGGATGGCCTGCCGGGTGGAGCCGATTTTCACCAATGCGTCAGTCGCCTCGTTGTCCGCCCGCGGGACGTGATGGAACTCACAACCCTCGAAGGAGTCGCTGAGCTGTTGTATGAGGAAGCGGTAGTTGGCCATGTTGGCGTTCCTGGCGTCCCATTCACCAGAGACCTGCTGGACCACGAGGTCGGAGTCGCCGAAGCAGAGGATGTGCCTGATGCCGATCTCCTTGGCGATCCGGAGGCCATGGACGATGGCCTCGTACTCATCCACATTGTTGGAGGCGGTGAAGTCGATCTGGAGGGCGTACTTGAGCTGGTCACCTTTCGGGGAAGAGAGGACTATGCCAGCACCCAGGTCGGTCCTCATTTTCGAGCCGTCGAAATGCATGCGCCAATGCGTGGAGTCTGGGGGTGGCGGTCTCCGCCCAGTTGACAAGGAAGTCAGCCAACGCCTGTGACTTGATGGCGGTTTGTGGCTCGTACCGGATCTCGTGATCGGCGAGGGCGATGACCCATTTGGCGATCCGGCCGGTGGAGTCCCATCCGCTCATGATCTGACCGAGCGGGGCCGTTCTCACCATGGTGATGGTATGTTCCTGGAAGTACTGCTTGACCTTCTTTGTGGCGAAGTATCTGTCGTAGCACATCTTCTAGTAGTGGGGGTAGTTCTGCTTCGACGCAGAGAGGACCCTGCTGAGGTAGTAGATGGGCCGTTGGACGAGCAGGGATTTGCCCTCCTCTGTCCGCTCGACCACCAGGACGATGCTGATGACGCATGTGGTCGCCGCGATGTAGGCGAGCAAGGGCTCCTTCTCAGCCGGTGCGGCCAGGATGGACGCACGGGTGAGAGCCTTCTTGAGGCCACGGAAAGCCTCGTCCGCTTCGTTGGGCCAGTCGAACATGCTCGGCTTCTTGGTTTGACCCGACTCGATTAGAGCCATCTTGCGAAGCAGCCCGTAGAGGGGCAAGGCCTTCTCCCCCAGCCGGCTGGTGAACCGACTGAGCGAGGCAAGGCGGCCGGTGAACTTCTGGGCATTGCGGAGCCGGATCATCTTGGGCATGCGTTCGATCGTGCTGATCTTCTCGGGGTTAGCTTTGATGCCGCGACTAGACACGAAGAAACCCAGGAGTTGGCCGGCTGGGACGCCGAAGACACACTTCTCCAGGTTGAGCTTGATCTGGTATTCGCGCAAGTTTGCGAAGGTCTCCCGGAGATCGTCGAGGAGGCTGAAGTGCTTCTTGGTTTTGACGACGATGTCGTTGACGTAGACATGGACGTTCCTGCCTATCTGAGGCAAGAGGCACTTCTGCATGCACCGCTGGAAGGTGGCGCCTGCGTTCTTCAGGCCGAAGGACATGGTGATGTAGTAGTAGGCCTCGAAGTGCGTGATGAAAGAGGTCTTGAGCCAGTCTTCCGGATCTAGCTTGATCTGGTGGTAGCCGGAGTAGGCGTCCAGGAAGGACAGCAAGTCGCAGCCGGTCGTGGAGTCGATGACTTGATCGATCTGCAACAGGGCGAATGGATCCTTGGGGCACGCCTTGTTCAGGCTAGTGTAGTCGATGCACATGCGCCAGGTCTTGTTCTTCTTCAACACCAGGACTGGGTTGGCCAGCAAGTCCGGGTGGAACACTTCCATGATGAACCCGGGTGCGAGCAACCGTGCGATCTCTTCGCCTATAGTACGCCACTTCTCCTCGGAGAAACGGCGTAGAGGTTGCTTGACCAGCTTGACATCCGGCCGGATGTGTATTTTGTGCTCGACAAACTTCCTTGGAACACCCGGCATGTCCTTGGGGGAGCATGCAAAGATGTCCCGATTCTCACGGAGGAAGTCGACGAGCTCGGCTTCCTATTTGCTATTGAGGCGGGAGCCGATGGTGACGCACTGAGCGGGGTTGGCCGGGTCGAGTGGGATTTGCTTGGTGTCCTTGGACGGCTGGAAGGAGGCCTCGCCAACGGACAGCGAGGGGGAAACTGGTACGGCCGGCTGACTAGCAACGAGGGCCACGAGCCGGTCGAGCTGTCGTTTCTCCTCGGCGATTTCCAGGGCCTTAGCCAGCCGACTGCCATCTCGAGCGCACTCGAGCGACATCTTGTAGTCACCCGTAATGGTGATGATTCCCTTGCAGCCCGGCATCTTGAGCTTGAGGTAGGCGTAATGGGGGGCCGCCATGAAGCTGACGAGGGTCAGCCGACCCAACAGCGCATGGTAGGGACTTGCGAGGTCCACAACCTCGAACAACACCGGCTCGCGGCGGAAGTGGCCGGGTCCGCCGAAGAGGACGTCGAGCATGATCTTGCCAACAAGGGAGCAGGACTTTCCAGGCACGATACCGTGGAAGACCGTTCGTCTCGCTTGCAGGTCTTCTATCTTCAGCCCTAGCTTGTGCATCATGTCAAGGTAGAGGATGTTGATGTTGCTGCCACCATCTATCAGCACCCGCGAGAAGCGACAAGTTCGTTCCTTGGTGCCAATGGTGGGGTCGAGGACCAGAGCGTAGCTGCCAAGATTTGGCATCACGGCAGGGTGATCGGCCTGGCTCCAAGTGACCGGCTTCTCCGACCAGTGCATGAACTAGGGAGTTGCCGGCATGGTGGCGTTCACCTCATGATGGAGCTGGTGTTGAGCGTGTTTGCCCGTATCTTCACTAGTGAAGACGACGTAGCAGCCATCCTGGTTGGGGAACTCATCGTGGAGACGATCGTTGTTTTAGGCCAGAGCCGGAGCCAGGGCGGCAGCTGGGGCCGGGGCCAGCGTGCGGGCAGGCAACGCGGGAGGAGCCCGGAGGCCGTCTCCTGGGCCAATTGCTGTGAGAAGCTGGACTGGTGGAGCGTGTGCATCGAGGGTTTGGTCCCTAAGTGTTTCTTGCAGGGGAAGTCGAGCATCTGGTCGAAGGTGAGCTTCGGCTGCCAGGCAGCCTTGCCAGTGCGCTGCTCGAAGGTGAGCTTCGGCTGCCAGGCAGCCAGCTCCTGCTCCTCGATGGTGTTGACCTGCCAGCTCCCGTAGCAGGGATCCGGCTGGTCGTTCTTGCGCTTGTTGTTTTGCGGCTGCCGGTTGTCGGCAGCCGGCCGGGACGTTGCCGTTGTTGTTGTTGCCTTGGCAGGTGGGGTCGTCTTGACCCGGATGGCTAAATCAGCCAGGGCGTACTTGTCCGCCTTGGTCATGAGCTCGGCAAGCATGGACGGCTTGGAGCATAGAAGCTTGTGCTTGAGGGGGGTGCCATCTCGGTAGCCTTCAATGAAGTACTGCACGGCTTGCACCTCGTGGACCCCCTCGCAGGAGTTGCGGAGCTCGGTCCACTGAGTGAGGTAGTCGTGGAGGGATTCGTCCGGCCCCTGAACACACATGGCGAGTTCACGGGGGCGGCCAGGCCGCTTGTAGGTGTCAGTGAAGTTGCGGACAAAGGCCTCCTCGAAGTCCGTCCAAGTATTGATGTTGTCGACCGTCAAGCTATTGAGCCAGGTGCGGGCCGAGCCGATCAACATGAGGGGGGCATAGCGAACAGCTACGCGCTTGTTCCCCCTGGCGATGCCAACCGTGGTGGTGTAGTCGATCAGCCAGTGTTCAGGCTTGGCAGCCCCGCTATACTTCGGAGTGTCTCGGAGGAGCATGAAGCCGGTCGAGAATGGCTCATTACGGATCTAAGGTCCAAAACAAGCCGGACCAATCGAGCTCTCCTCCTCGAGGAGGACGGACTGCGTGAGGTGGTCGATGCGGTTGCGGGCGTCGTTCTCGTTGCGGGGGACAAGCGGCCCGATCTGGGTCGAGAGCTCGGGACGGATGACGGGCGGAACCGTCCGTACCCACGCGCGCCGCGGGCTTGGAGTGTGCCCGTGGCTGCGCTAGCTGCCGGATGCCGGCGCTTCTTGGTGGCGACCTCTACAAGGCGGGTCGTTGGTGCGTCGGCTACTAACAGCCGACTGCTCGCTCCCCGGCATCTAGGAGGGTTGGGGGTTGTTTGTACCGGTCCGGCAGCTGGAGATGCGAGGGGAGCTAGAGTGCTGAGCCGGCTGACGGCCAGCAGTCCCCGTGCCCTCGCGTTCGAGCCGGGGGCCTCCGGTAGCGGTGCCACCCGACGCGAGCAGGCACTACTACGCGTCGGGAGCGTCGATGAGCTCCTCGATGTGGCGCTCGTGAGCGGCACGCTCTTCACTCTCCAAGGTGGCCAAATCTGTATAGGCCACCTTGAGGGCCCTCAAGTTGGCTGCAGGGGTGTCGTAGACGGGCATATTGCTGCCAAGGAGTTTGGCGACCGCGCTGCCGCGGTCACGCACGGCCCCACGCCGGCTGGGCCCGGTGCCAGCCGGGGTGAGACCGTAGGCGGAAGCATATTCCTGCTGGGCAGACTCCATGCGGCGTCGCATGGCCGCGAGGGCGGTGGCGTCCTCGAACAAGACACGACGAGCCGCAACAGTGTCAGGGTTCGCTGTCGAGGCGATAGGGGTGCTCAGGCCCTGGAGGGCCACACCAAGCGGATCGGAGGTGCCGACACGGGCCACAACGGCCTCAGCCCCGGTCCGCGCGTGTCCGTAGGAGGTGGAGGAGACGATGGCCAACACCCCCATGCGATCGTGGGAGCCGCTGAACTGGGTCGCAGCGTGTGCTCCCATGGCCGCGCAAGAATCGGAGTAGACGAGCACCTGCCCGGGGTACTCGTCCGTGGCCGGAGCCTCGGCAAGGCTCAACCTACCGAAGCGCTCGGTGAGCGTGTCGATGTCGGTCGTGAGGTCGACGGAGTTGCCTGCAGGGCGTGCCAAAGCAAGCCCCACGAGCCCGCGGTTTCTCCTGGACATGCGGCGGTGGCGGGGAATGGCGAGGTGTCCCGCCCGAAGCATGAATCCGGCTGGTGCCGCGTATGGCTCCACGGTGGGTGCCAACTGTCATTGTTTTCTCACAACAGATGCCATAGGGTGGCTTATCATAGGTGGTTGGGGGCGGAGGACACCGACGGGCTCCGGGTGCGAGATTGGGCACAAGTGGTGATGACACACGATGTACCCAGGTTCAGGGCCCTCCGTGGGAGGTAACACCTCTAGTCCTGCTTGGTCTAGTTGGATGGATGGGTATGTTACAAGGGTGCTCCTAGAGCTGTGTCTAGAGGAGGAAGAAGGAGCAGCCGGCTCGTCTGCCTCCACTACTAGAGAGGTTCTGAGAGTTCCATGGGTGTGCGAGAGTGATCGTCCGTCCCCGTTGCATGGCGGGCTCGGGGGGTTTTATAGGCCAACCCCCCCGGCTCTACAATATGTCTAAAGTATAGGGGTGAGGGGACCCGGCTGGCAGACTCTCCGGCTGGCCAGGGGGTCCCACCCTTCGCGTCGTCTCGTCGTCTGTAGGGTCCACCGGCTGAGCGGTCCCATCTCTCTTCGGGGCCCGCTAGCCGGCTCTACAATTGGCTCTCGCTCACTTGCCACGACACGGGTTGCCCGGGAGGTGTCGTCTAGCGCCAGCCGACCGAGGTCTTCGGTACGGTTGGCGGCACTGTAGCCACGCCGAGACAGGTAAGTGAGTGGGCGAGGGTGTGCCGGCACTATTCCCTCGCCCGGTCGTGCTTGCCAAGGTCAGCGGCCTGGACGGTCGGACTGTTGCCATGCGCTCCAGTGCGTCAGCGGCCACTGTGGCCACAGGGCCACCTGTCGTGGTGGTCGTGTGTTGTCGTTGTACCTGTGCCCAGGGGGATGGGACATCGCGTGTCCGCCCCTGGGTCAACAGAGGAGCCAGCCCGGAGGCAGCCGGCCGTGCTCAGCCGACCGAGGGTCGAGCCGGCTCGTTGATCAGCCATTTGCGTCCCCAGCCGGCAACCGCTCGAGCCGGACGTAATCCAGCCAGCCATGAGCAGCCGGTCGCGTGGTTTTCCTTTGAAGTGGAAGGGGGAGAACCCCGTTGCTTTGGCCTACCTAGGGGTGACAACCCCGTCAGTTCTTTTGCATTAATAGATTGTGGATCCAATTATAAAAGCGCATGACAACCTCTGCTTCCCTCTGCGAAGGGCCTATCTGCTACTATTATTTTCTAGTACTTACCTTTATGCAAGAGTCGTGGTGATCTCTATCACCTTCGCTATTTTCGCCTTTATGTTCTGGCAAGTGTCATGTGTTGGGGAAAGATCTAGGCACATATACCCACTTGGAAGTGGATGAGCATGAGTTATTACTGTTGACGTTACCCTTGAGGTAAATAGTTGGGAGACAACACTATAAGCCCCTATCTTTCTCTGTGTCCGATTGAAACTTTGAACTCATAGGTACCTCGTGAGTGTTAGCAATTGTAAAAGACTAAAAGATGATTGATTATGTGGGTTTGCTTTACAAGCTCTTATAGACTCTTTCCTACGTTATGATAAATGGGAATTGCTTCAGTGACTGAGATCAAAGTTTGTCAGTTCTCAATAGAGTTCATGATTCATACTTTACCAATGTGAATGAATTATTACTTTATCATAAGAAATTATATGTCAATTAATGTTTTTGTCCTAAAGATGATCATGATGCCTTCATGTCTGTATTTTATTTCATCGACACCTCTATCTCTAAACATGTAGGCATATTTATTGATTTCGGCTTCCGCTTGAGGACAAGCGAGGTCTAAGCTTGGGGGAGTTGATACGTCCATTTTGCATCATGATTTTATATTGATATTTATTGCATTATGGGTTGTTATTACACATTTTTGTACAATACTTATGCGTTTTCTCTCTTATTTTACAAGGTCTACATGAAGAGGGAGAATGCCGACAGCTCGAATTCTGGACTGGGAAAGGAGCAAATCTGAGATACCTATTATGCGTAACTCCAAAAGTCCTGAAAATCTACGGAGAATTATTTTGGAATATATAAAAAATACTAGGAAAAAGAAATACATCAGGAGGCCCACCAGGGAACCACAAGCCTGCTGGCCACGGTCACCCCCTAGTCGCGACTAGCAAGCTTGTGGCCCACCTGGCAGCCCTCCGATGACCATCTTCAGCTATATTGAGGGTTTCATCGAGGAAAAAATCATAAGAGACCTTTCGGGACGAAGCACCGTCGTCTCGAGGCGGAACTTGGACAAAACAAATCTAGAGCTCTGGCAGGGCAAGCCTGTCAGTGAACTTCCCTCCGTGAGGGGGAAATCGAAGCCATCGTCATCACCAACGATCCTCTCATCGAGAGAGGGTCAATCTCCATCAACATCTTCATTCGCACCATCTCCTCTCCAAACCCTAGTTCATCTCTTGTATCCGATCTTTGTCTCAAAACCTCAGATTGGTACCTGTGGGTTGCTAGTAGTGTTGATTAGTCCTTGTAGATGATGCTAGTTCATTTACTTGGTGGAAGATTATATGTTCAGATCCTTGATCGTCACTTATACTCCTCTGATTTTGAACATGAATATGTTTTGTGAGTAGTTACGTTTGTTCCTGAGGACATGGGACAAGTCTTGTTATAAGTAATCATGTGAATTTGGTATTCGTTCGATATTTTGATGAGATGTATGTTGTCTCTCCACATATCAAATTATCAAAGTAGCGAACACGAATCAAATGAGCATGATGAAAACTAGCTTGACAGAAATTCCCATGTGTCCTCGGGAGCGCTTTGCTTTATATAAGAGTTTTTCCAGGCTTGTCCTTTTCTATAAAAAGGATTGGGCCACCTTGCTGCACCTTTTTTACACTTGTTACTTGCTATCCATTACGAATTATCTTAGCACAAAACTATCTGTTACCCATAATTTCAGTGCTTGCAGAGAATACCCTACTGAGAACCGCTTGTCATTTGCTTCTGGTCCTCGTTGGGTTCGACACTCTTACTTATCAAAAGGACTACGATAGATCCCCTATACTTATTGGTCATCAAAGGGTGTTTGGCCGGTGGCTCGATTTGGCATTGTTCTGATCGACGAAAGAACCATGGCAGCTCATCAATCCAATGTCTTCCACACTTGTGCAGCGTGTAAAAAGTTCTTGTCTTAAGCCCTTGCAGCACTTCTGCATTTACCCTTTCCGTTTGGCTGTTGCTCCTTGGATGAGCAACAGAAGCAAAATAGATCTTGCCACCAAGGTGTTGGACATATTGCATGAAGGTGCGGCTTGTGAACTGTGTGTCGTTGTTGGTGATGACCCTGTTTGGTACACCAAAATGGCAAACTAGTCCTTTGAAGAACTTGACGGCTGATTGCGCTGTCACCTTTCTCACTGGTTCCACTTCCGGCCATTTTGTGAACTTATCGATTGCGACATACAAGTACTCAAAGCCCCCGGTAGCACGGGGAAAGGGGCCCAAGATGTCGATCCCCCAGACCGAAAATGGCTAGGAAAGAGGGATTGTCTGAAGAGCTTGAGCTGTTTGATGTAGTTTCTTGAAATGGAACTGGCACACTTCACACATGGTCACTAGTGTAGTTGCATCCTGGAGAGCAGTAGGCCAAAAGAAACCTTGCCGGAAGGCCTTCCTGACAAGAGCTCTTGATCCTATGTGGGAGCCACATATGCCTCCATGTATCTCTTCCAACATCTCTAGTCCATACTCCCGAAGAATGCACTTCGATTTCACACCGTTCGGTCTCTTTCTGTATAGGACGTCGTCCACAAACGGGTACATACTAGATTGACGGGCTACTTTCTTTGCTTCTTCCTGTTCCTCTAGGAGTTCTCTTGTTTGAAGGAACTAAACAATGTGTTGTGCCCATGCTAGAGCCTAAGGCTCAACAGCAAGGACTAAAGGCATGTCTTCTATCATGGGGGCACTTGTCTCTACGGTAAGGACTTGAGGCCCTGTCGGGGCCTATTGCTCCCTGTTAAGATTGGCGTCGATCTTGGCAACTTCCTTGCCGATAGCTTTGGCAGCTCTACGGGGAGGTACTGGCCGGAATTCAACTTCCTTCTGTTGTTCTGCTTTGTTGACGGCGATACAGATGTCTGAGTCAGTTGGAGAACAAAAGTCCCTAGTTCCACATGTAACTTGAGGGCAGCACACTTTGACAGTTCGTCAGCAACGCTATTCTCTACACGAGGAATGCGCTCTGTTTTTAGACTGTCAAAGTGCTCCTCCAACTTCCTCACTTCATCTGCGTAAGCTTCCATCAATGGGCTCTGATAATCCTTGTTGACTTGCTTGATGACAAGCTATGAATCTCCTCTGACAATGAGCTTCTTGATCCCAAGGTCTGCCGCAATCCTGAGACTGGCAAGTAGCCTGTCATGTTTTGTGGTGTTCTTTGTCGACTTATCCCGAGGATAGTGCATCCGAATTACATATTTGAGGTGCTCTCCGATGGGTGCGACAAGCAGCACACTAGCACCAGTTACCTGTAGTGGGAAAGCCCCATAAAAATACATAACCCATTCTTGGCTAGTTTCCTTGTCACGGAGGGTCGTTTCTTGGATCTTTTCGTCTGGCGTTGGAGTCCGTTTTGCAATGGATTCTTGCAAGGCTCTGCTCTGGATAGTCGAAGTGCTTTCAAACTTGAGTCCAAAGCTTGACAACTCCAAAGCCCACTCCACAATCCTGCCGGTCACATCTGTGTTTCGCAAAATTCGTTGCAGCAGAAAGCGAGTGACGACGGTAATCTCATGTGCATGGAAATAATGGCACAGTTTCCTTGAGGTCATGAGGAGGCAAAAAAGTAACTTTTGCACGCTAGAGTACCTTGATCTGGCCCCTTGCAAAAGGGAGCTGACAAAATACATTGGGCGCTGCACCATCTTCTTCTTCTGTGTCACTTCGTTCATCTGCATAGGTCCTAACTTGTTGGCACCAGACCCTACCGGGGAAGATCCTGGTTCATCGCTTGGCGGTCCTGCTTCTGTCACTGCTTCTTCATCGACTTCTCTCTGCAACACTAACGCAACACTAGCCACTTGATTCGTTGCCACCAAGTATAGCAACAACGACTCTTGTGGTCTAGGCGCGACTAGTATTGGCGGAGAGGAGAGGTACTTCTTCACATCCTGCAGCATTGGCTTCGCTTTCGGAGTCCACTTCATTGGACCCACCTTCTTCAAGATTTTGAAAAAAAGCAGGGTGCGCTCAGCAGACTTTGAGATCAACCTACTTAGAGCCGCAACGCATCCGGCAAGATGACGCACATCCTTGACGCGTTTTGGTGCTTCAATCTGCTCAATTGCTTTGATCTTGTCGGGGTTCGCCTCGCTCCCACGCTGAGACACAAAGAACCCGAGAAGCTTGCCGAATGGAACACCAAAAAGACACTTCTTAGGATGGAGCTTCAAGTTGATCTTGCGCAGATTTGCAAACGTCTCTTCTAGATCTTGGATGAGTGTTGCTTTGTCCATGGTTTTAACCACTATGTCGTCCATATAGGCTTCCATATTTCTATGCATCAGAGGCTCAAAACAATTCTGGACTGCTCTTGCAAATGTCGAACCAACACTTTTCAACCTGAAATGCATACATTCAAAGCAATACGTACCACATGGGGTGATAAATGCGGTCTCCTCTTCGTCCTCCTTGGACATGAAGATCTGGTGGTATCCCGAATAAGCGTCGAGGAATGATAGCAGATCACAGCCTGCAGTGGAGTCCACAATCTAGTCGATGCGTTGTAAGGGGAAAGGATCTTTTGGATAGGCTTTATTGAGATTTGTATAATTAATGCACAACCTCCATTTTCCATTCGCCTTGCGCACTACAACAGAATTAGCCAACCATGTTGGATGGAGCACTCCTTTGACCAATCCTGCCGCTTCCAATTTCCTCATTTCCTCGGCAATAAATTCTTGCCGCTGCAAGGCTTGCTTCCTAACTTTCTGCTTGATGGGCCACGCGTAAGGACAGACAGCAAGGTGGTGCTCAATTACCTCCCTGGGAACACCGGGGACATCAGATGGTTGCCACGCAAACACATCAACATTCGCCCGCAGGAAGGCAATGAGCACGCTTTCCTATTTGTCAGAGGTTGGAACTTATGGTGAAAGTTCCCCTATACCATCCTCCTTGATGGGCACCTTCTTGGTTTCTAGTGGAGCTGCCTTGGATTTCTTGTTCTTGCCGGCAGAGCTCTCTGGCACATGATCAATGGGAGCGCAGCACTCCGAAGAGATGCGCTTGCCGGAATGTGCACCAGAGGTCTTGCCGGTCTTCTCCCCCCCGGGAGCTTTAGCGACAGGAGCAGGTGCCTTGGCATAAGGTGCTGCAATTACCTCCCTGTAAAGTTGGTCGGCACGAATAAGTGTGTCCTTGTCAGAGTTGATCGTGATGACGCTGATTGGCCCGGTCATCTTCAACGCATTATAAGAATAGTGTGATGCCGCCATGAACTTGGCCAGCGTCGGGCGTCCAAGGATCCCATTATATGGCAAGGGTATCTTGGCAACGTCAAAAACAATCTTCTCTGTCCTGAAGTTCATGTCACTGCCAAATGTTTCCAACAGTGTGATCTTTCCCTTTGGCTAAGTCCTTCCTGGATTGATCCCCTTAAAAGTGCCTATCTCCTCGAGATCTTCGTCAGGAATTTGCAACCTCTTGATCACATCAGGCAAGATCAGATTCAGACTGGCCCCACCGTCAACTAACATTTTCGTCACTTTGAGGTTGCAAATTGTTGGCGAAACCAACAATGGCACACACACACCCGACCGCTGTTGTGCAATCAGGGTGATCCTCGGCGTCGAAAATGATAGGCATGTGGGACCATCTCAGAGGTTTCTAGGCTTCAATAGATGGTTTTGTCGCATTAATCTCGCGCGCCCACTATTTGAGTTGGCGGTGGGAAGAATGCAATGAAGCGCCTCCGTTGATGCACATGACATCTGTAGCTCTTTGAAACTCGTGCTCGCTGGACTCATCGTCCTCTTCGTTGCCATCATCATCCTCCTCTTCCTTGCCGCGGCCTCGAGCGAGCCTCTCCTACTGCTTGGCCTTGCCGCGGCGACCTCCTCAGCCACTCTGTTTCTTGCTGGACCCCTCTATAGCTTCTTGGGCGTTCAACTTGTCTTGCCTTAGGTACTCGGCTTTCTGCCTCTCGGCAAGCTGCACAGCTTGTCGACTGTTTTGGAGATCGTGGCCCTTGGTGCGATGGATATTGCAATACTGCTTGTCGGAGCCCTCCGACTTATCAGCAGGCACCAAGGCCTGACAAGAGGCGCACCCAGCAACCTCCTTGTCGGGGTTATCAACCTTTTTCTT
Organism: Hordeum marinum; assembly: GCA_022496015.1. Lineage (NCBI taxonomy): Eukaryota > Viridiplantae > Streptophyta > Magnoliopsida > Poales > Poaceae > Hordeum > Hordeum marinum. Next base: position 365,266,761 of record CM039673.1, on the reverse strand, counting down.
CTTGGCGGCGCTAAGGTTGGCAGATTCCTCGATGACAAGCACGGCCTTGTCCTTGCGTTTCTTGTTCTGTCGTCGACCTTTCCTTGTCGGTGTGGTGGTGTCTTCTTTAGAGTCGACTCCAGCACCGACATCCTCGCCGGGGAGCCTCCTCCCTTATTCAGCTCGAGCACATCTATCTGCTAGAGTGTAGAGCTCGGCGACATGCTTAACTTTGTTCATTGCCAGCTCTTCGCGCATCCTATGGTTACGCACGTTCTGATGAAACGCGCTGATAACAGTAGTAGGGTGAACATTTGGGATGTTGTGATGTATACGGCTGAATCTCTGAATGTACTTGCGCAAGGTTTCGCCTTACTTCTGGGGGATGAGATGCAAATCACTTGCTTGGATAGGAGCCTGGTGGCCTCCGGTAAAGGCGCCAACAAACTCATGGCACAGGTCTGCCCAGGAAGAAATGGAATTCTCTGGCAGATGCATCAACCACGACCTGACATTGGGCTTGAGCACCAACGGGAAGTAGTTGGCGAGTACCTTGTCATCGCGAGCCCCGGCAGCCTGCACAGCAATGTGTAGATGCTCAAGAACTCTGATGGGTGGGTCTTGCCATCGTATTTTGCCGGGACCTCCCATTTGAACATTCGGGAATTGGGCCACTCGACTCGCCACAGCTCACAGGTAAATGCTGGACAACCCACCTCGTAAGGTAGGTCGACAGGATACCCTGGCGCAGGCTTGTCTATAGTGGGCCCTGCGTGCTTATCAGATTGATGGCGCATTTCCTGCCGCTGCTCGATGGTGGTCCGAGCATCCTCTTTGGTTCACTCCCAAAGAACTTGATGTTGGTCGCAACGAGTTCACGGATCAGATGACGTCGTGGAGTTGTCACCACCAACACCGACTGGTCGAGCCGACGACCGCCGTTGGCGCCACGGAGGAGAGTGCATCGTGGTCGTCGCACCTCTGTCCTTGTTGCCATTACTGCGCGCTAACTCAATGGACTGCTCCTGCGAAGGCTCCGCCCGCTACAGTCCATCTTATCAGCGAAGCTCACGAGGATCTGGATAGTAGCTCTCCACTCATCAAGCTTCTTCGCCATAGGAGGGAAATTCAGGAGTAGCTTCACTAGCGCCATTGCCATAGAAGGAGCTATGAACGTGAGGTGCTCTAACTCCTAATTGTGTTAGAAGGAGATGCATCACGGTCCCACGACCGCGCGCCACCTCCGTCAGCATTTTGGTGCGCATGTTGGTGTCATCCATCTCGGGAGTGATGTGTAGGAGCCTTTCCATGGGGGCGCTTAGAAACACCGACGTCATGACGCTGCTCATCGTGCGCAACCTGAGAAGGCCACGGCGTATGCACCGGCATAGGTGTCTTGGAAAGCGCCCTTCCGACCCTGGAGTTCATCGCACCGCTCGTAGGCCGCACGGCTCCGTCTTGAGATCCAGCGACGCGTGGATTGCCACCATCGCCGCGAACGACGCCGCTGGCCTGGCCTAGATCACCAGAACGTCATGGAGGCTCAAGACCTCCGCCTGCATCCACATTGTTGCCCGTCCGAGTGGCTACAGGCGCACATGACGTGGATGGATCAGCCGTCGTGAAGCCCTTCTTCTTGGGGGCCATGGCAATGAATATGATGAAGGAACAGGCACACCGATCATTGGACCAGGTTCACAGAACCTCTCCCCCTACCTAGCATGCCAAAGATGTCAGGGCATGACACCTATGGGATTGGATCCCTTTGTGGTTTAGCAGGGAGACGTTATGCACAAAGAGAAGATCAGATGAATGGCGCGAGGGGAGATTTTACCCAGGTTCGGGCCGCTAAGAAGCATAAAACCCTACTCCTGCTTCCGTGTATTATGGGTGTTTTTAGGGTTTTGGCTACAGGAGCGCTATGAACAGCTGCTACGCGCGTAGCCAGAAGGTGGAAGAAAAGTCCCCTCTCGTAACGCCTTGGGCCTCCTTTTATACGACTAAGGGGATACCAAAAGTGGCATATAGTGCATGCACGAGGTGTACAATGCTGCAGTGTTATCATACCTAACACTGACGGTGTAGGACAAATGCATTTAATGCTCCGTCAGGTGTCCCTAGCCTTCTACAGGACGGGACAGGAGCCCGTCCCATTGGCACCGCTTAGCCTCTCCATTTCCAGCAGCTCGACACATATCCTGGTGGGTTGACACCTACCCTCTGCGCTGGCTGGGTGGCGAGGCCTTGCCGGGTGCACTCCTTGTCGGGGCTCCGCAGGCCACCCCCGGCAATATCTTGCCGGGGTTCCAGCCTTTCGCCTCCGGTCTTGTGCTTGTTGACTTGAATGTTTCTTGACGTCCTTGTATTTGCTTCCACCAGTCCCTTGGTAAGCCTTGCCGGTGGTGTGGCTACAACTGCCCGTGCACAAGTATGGGGTACTAAAAGCCAAAACTTTATTACACTGACAACAAGTATAAAGAAAAGACTTTGAATGCTAAAATGAAATGTGATCCTAAGTTTGCTACTTCACCTATCTTTGTTACCGATAAAGATTATGAATTCTCTGTCGACCCAGAATTAATTACTTTGGTTGAATCTAATCCTTTTCATGGCTATGAAACTGAAACTCTGGTAGCACATCTTACTAAATTGAATTATATAGCCACCCTATTTGATCATGATCAGAAGATTCGCTGCTATTATATTATAAAAGTATTTCTGTTCTCCTAAAAGGGTGATGCTAAGACATGGTACAATACTCTTACTCCTGGTTGTGTGCACAGTCCCAAGGATATGATTTAGTACTTCTCTGAAAAATATTTTCCTGCTCAGAGGAAACAAGCTGCCTTATAGGAAATATTTAATTTTGTGCAAATTGAAGAAGAGAGTCTCCCACAAGCTTGGGGGAGGCTTCTCCAATTGCTTAATGCATTGCCTGATCACCCACTTAAGAAAAATGAAATACTTGATATCTTCTATAATGGACTAGCTGATGCTTCTAGGGACTTCCTAGATAGTTGTCTTTTTAGGGAACGAACTGTTGAACAAGCTGAGGAACTATTGAATAATATATTGAAACTTATGATGATTGGACTCTCCCTGAACCACCACTTGAACCCACTCCGAAGAAGAGGGGTATCTTATTTCTCAGTCCTGAAGATATGCAAGAGGCAAAGAGATGTATGAAGGAAAAAGGTATTAAGGATGAGGATGTTAAGAAATTGTCACCTATTGAGGAAATACATGGACTTAACACACCACCACCTCCACAGGTGGTAGAGGTAAATTCTTTATTAAAGTTTGATGAAGGTGACATTACTTACAATAAAAATCCTAGTCAATGCTTATATGAGTTTGATAACTACATTTGGAAACAAGATCACTTCAATGCAAATGTTTTGAAACAATTGAAATATAATTCTGATATGATTGTCCGCTTGAGTGACTTGTTATTTAGAATTAGTAATGATGTTAGAGGTGTAGGAAAACATGCCTCTATGGTTCAAACTTAGTTAGAACAAGTTGCTAAATCTCAAAAAGAATTGCTTCATGAAATGAATTATAATATGAATGATCATGCTATTAGAGTAGTGACTAGAGGAGGTAGAAAGACACAAGAACCTCTTTATCCTGAAGGTCATCCTAAATGAATTAAACAAGAGTCTCAAGGAATTAATGTTGATACACCTAGTCCTTCAAAGAAGAAAAAGAAAAAGAAAAATAATAAGACTTTACATGCTTCGAACCTGAGATAGAAAAACCTCCTGATTATAATGATGTCCCTATTTCTGATGCTGAAAGTCAATCTGGTAATGAACATCTGACTAGTAATAATGATAATGATAGTGATGTTCATAAGGATACCCAACCTAGTAATGATAAAGAACCAATTAATGATGTAGAAATAGAACCTGATGTTGATCTTGATAACCCACAACCTAAAAATAAATGATATGCTAAAAAAGACTTTGTGGCTAGAAAACATGGTAAAGAAAGAGAGACATGGGTTTAGAAACCCATGCCTTTTCCACCTAAACCATCTAAGAAAAAGGATGATGAAGTATTTGAATTGTTTTCTAAAATGATTAGGCCAGTCTATTTGCGTACCCGCTTAATTGATATCTTAAAGATGCCTCCTTATGCTAAATACATGAAAGACATCATCACTAATAAAAGAAAGATACCTGAAGTTGAAATCTCCACCATGCTTGCTAATTATTCTTTTAAGGATGGAGTACCTAAAAAACTAGGAGATCCTGGCATACCAACTATACCTTGATCCATTAAAATAAATTATGTTGAAACTGCCTTGTGTGATTTGGGAGATGGTATTGGTGTTATGCCTTTGTCTTTATATAAAAGACTTGTTTGAATAAATTCACACCTACTTCAATATCTTTGCAAATGGCTGACAAATATATTGCCATACCTATTGGTATTCTTGAGGATGTGCCCGTTGTTTTTGCAATATTACTATCTTAAAGGACTTTCTTATTCTTGAGATTCCCGAGGATGACAACATGTCGATTATCCTTGGTAGACCCTTTTGAATACTGCAGGGGCTATTATTGATTCCAATAAAAGCAAAGTCACTTTTCATATCTATGGTAATGAGCATACGGTGCACTTTCCGAAGAAGCAATTCCAAGTGAATGGTGTAAATGTTATTGAGAATTCTCCAACACTCACTATTGGAAGCTTTCATTTACCTGTACCGATTCCCAAAAAGAAATATTATATAATTATAGTTGGGGATATGCACATCCCCGTTGAGGTAACCTAGTGTAATACGAAAGTTCTTCAGTTTCATGCTAATCGAAGGTGGTTATTAATAAGTCTTGATCAACCTTATTAATGGATCATTTTTTAGTGGTATCATGTTGATGAATTTAGTAGTAACAATTATGTGTATCCACTTTTTGTTTTCTGCTTCCATAGTTAAATAAAATAAAATGCCATCTTTATCCTGTTTTCTGATTTCTCCGGGCAATAAAAAATGACCCAAAAAAAGTTCTCAGAGTGTTCTGAAAATTTAACACGATTTTTTCTGAACTTTTCTGAATTTTTTGTACAAATAACACCATCGGGGGTGCACCTGGTGCCCACAAGACACCAGGGCGCTCCAGCCACCCCTAGCACACACTGGTGGATGGTGGGCCCCACGTGGGTCCCCTCACTTATTCCCTTAGCCCATGTCATCTCCTACCTCCAGAAAAAATCACCGTTGCTCTCTCTCTCTCTTGTGTTCTTGCTCACAAATCCGTGGATTTCGATCACTTTGCTCGAAGCTCCATTCCCGAAACTATTTTAGGGGAATGCTTCTTGGTATGTAACTCCCCCATTACTACAATTAGTTTTTTATTTAGTGGTTTATTTTCAAAATAATGAGCTAATCTTGGTTCTGCTGTAGATGAGCTTGGATGTTGAATTGTAAAAGTTCTAAGTAGTTTGAATGCTTGATATGGCCCCTATGCATCTCTGGGAGTAGTTGCTACCAATCTTATCAAGTTTTGTTAACAAAATTTTGTGTCACAAAAAATTTCAGAAATTATTTGCAAATAAAAATGCAATTCTTTAGGAGTTCTTTGAGGAGAAGATCCTCGAGGGCATCATCAAGTGAAAGCTCTGTACGACAATCTTATGTCGAGTCAAGCGCAAGCTCAATACAGGACGCTGAAACCAAATCATGCCTTTGGCCATGTAATACCTTCATGGAAGGTGTAGGTATTAAGGAAGAATTTGAGCAGTACGTTCATAACGCTGATCTGGTTCCCTTCATAAAAGAAAAGTGCACACAACACCTCACTCGCACAGAGACATTTACTAAGAAATTTAAATATTTCCCTCATGAGTCTAGAGTTTCATTTAGTCTCTATAATAATGCCTTCACCATGCCTTTAGACGTATTCTGTGAGGCGTGCAAAATTCCATATTGGGGTTCGCTAGACGAACCAACAAAATCTGAGTATGAGTCATTTTTGAGTAACCTTTGTTGCGGTGAAATCAAACAAGTGATACAAGGCGGAATAAAAAGCATCCATTGTTCATCTATACTCTTTGATGGAAAATGCATTGTAGGCAAGCAAGATTGTAGCACACTGTGTGCCCATGATTTGAGTCTGATACACGCTGCTTTAACGTTGATTAAAAACTACAATTAAGGAGCAATTGTTTCATGGAGACTGGATCTCAACACTGCTAACAGTAATTTCTATGGTGGGATTTATGCCTCCTGCTTAGTTATGAGATTGGGAGTATCCCCTTGGCCTAGGGATCCAATCTTACATGACCAGTACTTAGACTTTGACGCCATGAAATGACATAGATTCCTTAAGGGCACAGTCCATAGCTATACTCACAACTTGAGGTTCGATAATGGTCCCATTGTTCCTATCGTATTGCCTACTCCTGCTCACATTGATTATCACGGGAGGGTAAATACTACGTCCTTGAGATTGAGGCCCGCATGTACAATGCGGAGATTGAGGCTGCCAGAAGGGCTGATGTGGTTTCACCAAGAACCTCACTAGGCTATCACTCAAACTATTATCCAAGCTACGGATGGTGATTACCAGGCTAGGCCAAAAGCCTAAGCTTGGGGGAGTACGTGTTTCCACCGACATTATATTCATGCTCATACATTTCATTTCAGTCGTCGGTGTTCACACTTTTTCATTGTATTATCCATGCTAGATTTATTTTCTTGTTTTCTTCTTGTATGTTTGAGAAACTTTGAGAAAATCCAAAAATACTTCTTGCTTCTTCTCAGTTTTTCTTTTCAGTTTAGTTAGTTGTAGTATTAACAGAAAACCCAAAAAGATTCTCATTTCTTCTTTAGCTTCTTGGGTGTTCTCTCGTGTAAATAGTTTTTCTCTTTTTTGTCTTTCCTTCTTTTATTTTCTTTATTCAAGAAAAATAAAAACTCCAAAAATATTTCAGTGTGTTTCTATGAAATTCTCTTCCTTTTTATTGAGTCATACCAAGGAGAAGACCGCGATGAAAATGTTGAATGGCTCTCATATGATTTACTATTAATCTAACAAAGATCCCATATCACTTTGTCTTCTCCTCTTAAATAAAATGTTTGCAGATTCCATCTTAGTCCACGGCAGTCTTGCACTATTATTATTTCCATATCATTCGATCATGCAAGTTAAAGGCAATAATAACGATTTTTGATGAATTGACTGTGGAAGAGAGAAGCGGGTATGAACTCAACTTGTTTTTGCTTTTGTTTTTGTAAATATGTTTAACCTAGTATCCATGATTCATCATATTATGATCAAACATGTTTGCAATGAAAATTTTAAATTATAGTTGCTCATGCCATGCTCAAGTAGCTAGGAGTGGGTAATGATTTATATTAGATGTCAGCATGCATTAAAATGGTTGTGATGTAGTATGATGATATGGTGTCCCCCTATGAATTTTTCAACTGGCTTGTCTTGGCACATGCTCACGCATGTAGTTGAATCAAAACCAACATAGCCTTCATGATATTTATGTTCATGGTGTCCATATCCTACTCATGATAGCATTCAATGTTTATTATTCATAATGCATGTTTACGGCCATCTTTGCTCTCTATCTAGCTGCCTCTCAATCTATTTGCTAGTCTTCACCTGTACTAAGCGGGAATACTTCTTGTGCATCAAAATCCTTAAACCAAAGTTATTCCAGATGAGTCCACCATATCTACCTATATGCGGTATTACCCTGCCATTCGAAGTAAATTTGCATGTGCCACCTCCATAAATTCAAATGAACATCTATTTTGCTTTCCTGGACCGCTCTTGGAGCGACAGGAGGTGGTCAGTATCGTCCATGTTAAGCGGGTTATTCTCATGATGAGTGTTTATTCACTCATCCTTGCACAAGAAGGGCGGTAATCGGGATTCTCAGTCCTGAATTCAAAAGAAATGCAAATAATTAAACAAAACTCCCCCGGGAATGTTATTGGTTTGGATGGTACTCGTGGATTCGGCTCACCGTGGAGTGTGTTTGTTGGTGGAGGGGGATTAAACCTTTCTTTTTACAGCTTGGAACCGCCGCTAATTTGTTTAAAATGGAATATATTGATAGCTTTTGGTCGTAACATTCACAAGAAGGGTGTACCTCCCAAATTATACTTATCTCTTATTTAAGCTTTGAGCTCTGGCACCTCTGCAAATCCCTACTTCCCTCTACAAAGGGGTTGTCTATTAACTTTAATATTGAGTCATCATCTTCTCAAATAAGTGCCAGATCTAAGAGCAGTATTGTCATCCTCGTGCATTTTGTATAGTGAATGGTGGATGCATCATGACTGGATCTTTTCTACCATGAACTACAATGTTTAGCCGCTGCTTAAACTTTGGAGGTGCTCTGCATTTCTGTCTTGCGGTCTCAGAAAGGGCTAGCGAGATACCACTACTTTCATATTGTATCATGATTGTTTTGATAAATGTTTGCACTTGAGATATTTTATTATTGGTCGCTAGTTGCTTGTGTCATTGATATGAGTTAATATAATCCTTAAGAGTTATTGTCGACATGGTAAGCCATAATCTTTGTTGAAAACATGGGTGCTACTTAAGCATATGTATGTAAACAAGAACAAAAGAGTTCATACAAGTTTTTATTTCTCACTTTCAATTTGTCAACTGAATTGCTTGAGGAAGCAAGGGTTTAAGATTGTGGGAGTTGATACATCTCTATTGTATCTACTTTTCCAAATACTTTTGTTCTTCTTTTGGACTCTAATTTGCATGATTTGAATGAAACTAACCGGACTAATGTTGTTTTCAGCAGAACTACCATGGTGTTATTTTTGTGCAGAAATCAAAGTTCTCGGAACGAAACGAAATTATTTGGAGAATTATTTCAGAATATTTGAGGAATATTGGAGCCAAAAGCCACCAGAGAGGGGGGCTAGGGTGAGGAACAGCCACTAGGGGGCGCCAGCCCCCCTGGCGCGGCCTGGTGGGTGGTGCTCACCTCGTGGGCCCCCGACCCTAATTCCAGCGCTATAAAACCTATTTTTCTAGGGAAAAAATAAATTATAAAGTTACATCACATTTTACGATACAGAGCCGCCGCCACCTCCTGTTCTTCATTGAGAGGCTAGATCTGGAGTCTGTTTGGGGCTCCGGAGAGGGGAATCTTTGGTCTTCGTCATCATCAACACTCTTTTATCACCAATTCCATGATGCTCCCCACCGGGAGTGAGTAATTCCTTCGTAGGCTTGCAGGTCAGTGAGGAGTTGGATGAGATTCACCATTTAGTATCCTAGTCAATGCTTATATGAGTTTGATAACTACATTAGGAAACTATATTACTTCAATGCAAATGTTCTGAAACAATTGAAATATAATTCTGATATGATTGCCCACTTGAGTGACTTGTTATTTGGAATTAGTAATGATGTTAGAGGTGTAGGAAAACATGCCTCTATGGTTGAAACTCAGTTAGAACAAGTTGTTAAATCTCAAAAAGAATTGCTTCATGAAATGAATTATAATATGAATGATCATGCTATTAGAGTAGTGACTAGAGGAGGTAGAATGGCCCAAGAACCTCTTTATCCTGAAGGTAATCCTAAAAGAATTAAAGAACAGTCTCAAGTAATTAATGTTGATACACCTAGTCCTTCTAAGAAGAAAAAGAAAAGGAAAAATAATAAGACTTTGCATGCTTCTAGTGAACCTAAGATAGAAAAACCTCCTGATAATAATGATGTCTCTATTTCTGATGCTGAAAGTCAATCTGGTAATGAACATCCGCCTAGTGATAATGATAATGATAGTGATATTCACGAGGATACCCAACCTAGTAATGATAAAGAACCAAATAATGATGTAGAAATAGAACATGATGTTGATCTTGATAACCCACAACCTAAAAATAAATGATATGCTAAAAAAGACTAAAAAACATGGTAAAGAAAGAGAGCCATGGGTTTAGAAACCCATGCCTTTTCCACCTAAACCATCTAAGAAAAAGGACGATGAAGTATTTGAACGGTTTTCTAAAATGATGAGGCCAGTCTTTTTGCGTACCCTCTTAACTGATATCTTAAAGATGCCTGCTTATGCTAAATACATGAAAGGCATCATCACTAATAAAAGAAAGATACATGAATTTGAAATATCCACCATGCTTGCTAATTATTCTTTTAAGGATGGAGTACCTAAAAACTAGGAGATCGTGGAATACCAACTATAGCTTGCTCCATTAAAAAAATTATGTCAAAACTGCCTTGTGTGATTTGGGAGCTGGTGTTAGTGTTATGCCTTTGTCTTTATATAAAAGACTTGATGTGAATAAATTCACACCTACTGAAATATCTTTGCAAATGGCTGACAAATATACTGCCATACCTATTGGTATTTGTGAGGATGTTCCCATTGTTGTTGTAAATGTTATTATCTTAAAGGACTTCCTTATTCTTGAGATGCCCAAGGACAACAACATGTCGATTATCCTTGGTAGACCCTTTTTGAATACTATAGGTGCTATTATTGATTGCAATAAAAGCAAAGTCACTTTTCATATCTATGGTAATGAGCATACGGTGCACTTTCCGAAGAAGCAATTCCGAGTGAATGGTGTAAATGTTATTGAGAATTCTCCAACACTCACTATTGGAAGCTTTCATCTACCTGTACCTACTGCCAAAAAGAAATATTATATAATTATAGTTGGGGATATGAACATCCCCATTGAGGTAACCTAGTGTTTTACGAAGCTTCTTCAGTTTCATGCTAATCGAAGGTGGTTATTAATAAGACTTGATCAACCTTATTAATGGATCATTTTTGGGTGGTCTCATGTTGATGAACTTAGTAGTTACAATTCTGTGTATCCACTCTTTGTTTTCTGTTTTCTTAGATAAATAAAATAAAAATGCCATGTTTATCCTATTTTCTGATTTCTTTGGGCAATAAACAAATGACCCAAAAATAAAAGTCCCCGGAGTGTCCTGAAAATTTAACACGATTTTTTCTGAATATTTCTGATTTTTTGTAGAAATAACACTAGTGGGGGTGCACGTGGTGCCCACAAGACACCAGAGCACTCCAGCCACCCCTAGCACAGACTGGTGGATGGTGGGCCCCATGTGGGTCCCGTCACTTATTCCCTTAGCCCATGTCATCTCCTACCTCCAAAAAAATCATCGCTGCTCTCTCTCTCTCGTGTTCTTGCTCACAAACCCGTGGATTTCGATCTCTTTGCTCGAAGCTCCATTCTCGAAACTGTTTTAGGGGATTGCTTCTTGGTATGTAACTCTCCCATTACTCAAATTAGTTTTTTATTTAGTGGTTTATTTTCAGAATAATGAGCTACTCTTGGTGCTGCTGTAGATGAGCATGGATGTTGAATTCTAAGAGTTCTAAGTAGTTTGAATGCTTGATATGGCCTCTATGCATCTTTGGGAGTAGTTGCTACCAATCTTCTCAAGTTTTGTTAACAAAATTTTGTGTCACAAAAAAATTCAGAAATTTTTCACAAATAAAAATGCAATTCTTCAGGAGTTGTTTGAACAGAAGATCCTTGAGGGCATCATCAAGTGAAAGCTCTGTACGGCAATCTTATGCCGAGTCAAGTGCAAGCTCAATACAGGACGCCGAAACCAAATCATGCCTTTGGCCATGTAATACCTTCATGGAAGGTATAGGTATTAAGGAAGAATTTGAGCAGTACGTTCATAACGCTGATCTGGTTCCCTTCATCAAAGAAAAGTGCACACAACACCTCACTCGCACAGAGACATTTACTAAGAAATTTAAATATTTCCCTCATGAGTCTAGAGTTTCATTTAGTCTCTATAATAATGCCTTCACCATGCCTTTAGACGCATCCCGTGAAGCGTGCAAAATTCCATATTGGGGTTTTCTAGATGAACCAATAAAATCTAAGTATGAGTCATTTTTAGTAACCTTTGTTGCGGTGAAATCAGACGAGTGACACAAGGTAGAATAAAAAGCATCCATTTTCCATCTATACTCTTTAGTGGCAAATGCATTGTAGGCAAGCAAGATTGTAGCACACTGTGTGCCCACGATTTGAGTCTTATACACACTGCTTTAACGTTGATTAAAAACTACAATTTAGGAGCAATTGTTGCACGGAGACTGAATCTCAACACTGCTAATAGAAATTTCTATGGTGGGATTTATGCCTCCCGCTTAGTTACGAGGTTAGGAGTATTCCCTTGGCCTAATGATCCTATCTTACCGGACTAGTACGTAGACTTTGACGCCATGAAACGCCATAGATTCCTTAAGAGCACAATCAATAACTATACTTACAACTTGAGGTTCTATAACGGTCCCATTGTTCCTAATTGCCTACTCCTGCTCACATTGATTATCACAGGAGGGGAAAGTACTACGTCCTTGAGAGCGAGTCCTGCACGTACAATGTGGAGATTGAGGCTGCCAGAAGGGTTCATGTGGTTGCACCAAGAACCTCGGTAAGCTATCACTCAGACTCTTAGCCAGGATACGGATGGTGATTACCAGGCTAGGCCAAAATCCTAAGCTTGGGGTAGTACGTGTTACCACCGACATTATATTAATGCTCATACATTTCATTTCAGTTGTCGATGTTCACACTTTTTCATTGTATTATCCATGCTAGATTTATTTTCTTGTTCTCTTCTTGTATGTTTGAAAAACTTTGAGAAAATCCCAAAATACTTCTTGCTTCTTCTCGGTATTTCTTTTCAGTTTAGTTAGTTGTAGTATTAAAAGAAAACCCAAAAAGATTCTCATTTCTTCTTTAGCTTGTTGGGAGTTCTCTCGTGTAAATAGTTTTTCTCGTTTTTGTTGTTCCTTCTTTCATTTTCTTTCTTCAAGAAAAACTAAAAACTCCAAAAACATTTCAGTGTGTTTCTCTGAAATTCTCTTCCTTTTTATTGAGTCATACCAAGGAGAAGACCGTGATGAAAATGTTGAGTGGCTCTCATATGATTTACTGTTGATCTAACAAAGAGCCCATATCACTTTGTCTTCTCCTCTTAAATAAAATGTTTGCAGATTCCATCTTACTCCACGACACTCTTGCACTATTATTATTTCCATATCATTCGATCGTGCAAGTTAAAGGCAATAATGATGATTTTTGATGAATTGAATGTGGCAGAGAGAAGCGGGTATGAACTCAGCTTATTTTTGTTTTTGTAAATATGTTTAACCTAGTATCCATGATTCATCATATTATGATCAAACATGTTTGCAATGACCATTTTAAATTATAGTTGCTCATTCCATGCTCAAGTATCTAGGAGTGGGTAATGATTTATCTTAGATGTCATCATGCATTAAAATGGTTATGATGTAGTATGATGATATGGTGTCCTCCTATGAATGTTTCAAGTGGCTTGACTTGGCACATGCTCACGCGTGTAGTTGAATCAAAACCAATATAACATTTGTGATATTTATGTTCATGGTGTCCATATCCTACTCATGATAGCATTCAATGTTTATTATTCATAATGCATGTTTATGACCATGTTCGCTCTCTAGCTAGCCACCACCCAATCTATTTGCTAGTCTTCACCTGTACGAAGCGGGAATACTTCTTGTGCATCAAAATCCTTAAACCAAAGTTATTCTAGATGAGTCCACCATATCTACCTATATGCGGCATTACCCTGTCGTTCCAAGTAAATTTGCATGTGCCACCTCCAAAATTTCAAATGAACATTTGTTTTGCGTGCCTGGATCGCTCATGGATCGACAAGGGGTGGTTAGTATCTTCCATGTTAAGCGGGTTATTCTCATGATGAGTGTTTATTCACTCATCCTTGCACGAGAAGGGAGGTAATAGGGATTCTCCGTCCCGAATTCAAAAGAAATGCAAATAATTAAACAAAACTCCCCCAGGAATGTTGTTCATTTGGATGATACCTGTGGATTCGGCTCGCCGTGGAGTGTGTTTGTTGGTGGAGGGGGATTAAACCTTAACTTTTACCACTTGCGAACCGCCGCTAATTTGTTTAAAATGGAAGATATTGATAGCTCTTGGTCGTAACGTTGACAGGAAGGGTGTACCTCCCAAATTATAATTTTCTCTTATTTAAGCTTTGAGGTCTAGCACCTCTTCAAATCCCTACTTCCCTATGCGAAGGGAGTGTCTATTTACTTTAATGTTGAGTCATCGCCTTCTCAAAGAAGCGCCAGATCTGAGAGCACTATTGTCATCCTCATGCATTGTGTATAGTGAATGTTGGATGCATCATGACTAGATCTTTTCAACCATGACCTACAATGTTTAGTTGCTGCTTAAACTTTGGAGGTGCTCTGCATTTATGTCTTGCTGTCTCAGAAAGGGCTAGCGAGATACCACTATTTTCATATTATATCATGATTGTTTTGATAAGTGTTTGCACTCAGGATATTTTATTATTGGTCGCTAGTTGCTTGTGTCATTGATATGAGTTAATATAATACTTAACAGTTATTGTCGACATGGTTAGTCATAATCTTTGCTGAAAACATGGGTGCTACTTAAGCATATGTATGTAAACAAGAACAAAAGAGTTTGTAAAAGTTTTTCTTTCTCACTTTCAGTTTGTCAACTGAATTGCTTGAGGAAGCAAGGGTTTAAGCTTGTGGGAGTTGATACATCTCCATCATATCTACTTTTCCTAACACTTTTGTTCTTGTTCTGGACTCTAATTTGCATGATTTGAATGAAACTAACCGGACTAACATTGTTTTCAGCAGAACTACCATGGTGTTGTTTTTGTGCAGAAATCAAAGTTGTCGGAACAGAACGAAACTTTTTGGAGAATTATTTCAGAATATTTGAGGAATATTGGTGCCAAAAGCCACCAGAGAGGGGGGCAGGGTGAGGAACACCTATGAGGGGGCGCTGGCCCCCCTAGCGTGGCCTGGTGGGTGGTGGTCACCTTGTGGTCCCCCTGACCCTAATTCCAACGCTATAAAATCCTGTTTTTCCAAAAAAATAGAGGAGAAAGTTTCATCGTGTTTCCCAATATGGAGCCTCGTCCACCTCATGCTTTTCATCGGGAGGCCAGATCTGGAGTCCGTTTGGGGCTCCGGAGAGGGGGATCTTCGGTCTTCGTCATCATCAACCCTCCTTCATCACCACTTCCATGATGCTCCCTGCCGGGAGTGATTAATTTCTTTGTAGTCTTGCTGGTCGGTGAGGAGTTGGATGTGATTCATCATGTAATCGAGTTAGTTTTGTTAGGGCTTGATCCATAGTATCCACTATGTTCCAAGATTTGTGTTGCTATGACTTTGCCATGCTTAATGCTTGTCCCTAGGGCCCGAGTGCCATGATTTCAGATCTGAACCATTTATGTTATCATCATTATATCTATGTTCTTGATCCGATCTTGCCTAGTCATATGCACCTATTACGTGTTATGACCCGTCAACCCCATAGTGACAATATTTGGGGTACTTCACAGAGATGACCGTAGTTTGAGGAGTTCATGTATTCACTATGTGTTATTGGTTTGTTCCGGTTCTCTATTAAAAGGAGGCCTTAATATCCCTTAGTTTCCTTATGGACCCCTCTGCCACGGGAGGGTAGGACAAAAGATGTCATGCAAGTTCTTTTCCATAAGCACGTATGAATATTTAAGGAATACATGCCTACATTATATTGACCAACTCGAGCTAGTTCTGTGTCGCCCTAGGTTATGACTGTTATATGATGAATATCATCCAATGAATACACCGATCCAGTGCCTTAGAGTTTTCCACTTATTGCTCTTGCTAAGTTACCGCTATTGTTGCTGTTACTGCTGCTATCAAATTATCATATTACTGTGCTACTGATCACTTTGATGTAGATATTTATCTACACGTGTGGTTGAATTGAGAACTCAATTGCTAATACTCTCAAATATTCTTTGTCTCCCCTTGTGTAGTATCTATAAATTTTGGTTGAATACTCGACCCTCGAAAAATGTTGCAATCCCCTATACTTGTGGGTTATCATCATTGGACCGGCTGGGCCTTGTCCTCCTCTGGTCACTCCACCACCACCACGATGCTGACCATAGGCATGGTGCCTGCGATGTACGCAAGCATGGACTCCATCTCAGCCAGCATGGCCAAGATGGGCACGGTGGAGAGCATGCACTTAAGGTCATGAAATGCTTCCTCTGCCTGGTCAGTCCCGTTGAACTTAGCCGTCTTCTTCATGAGTTGGTATAAGGGAAGGGTCGTGTCGCCCAACCGGCTAATGAACCGGCTGAGCAAGGCCAGGTAGTTGGCAAACTTCTAGACATCGTGCAACTTGGTAGGCTTGCGCATGCGCTCGATGGCTTTGATCTTGTCCGGTTGGCTTTGATTTTGCGAGCAAAAACGAAGAAGCCAAGGAGATGGCCAGCTGGCATGCCGAACACACACTTCTTCGGGTTGATCTTGACCTTGTACTCGTGCAGGTTGGCGAAGGTTTCTCGGAGGTCGTCGAGGAGGCTAAAATGTTGCTTGGTATTGACGATGATGTTGTTCACATGCACGTGCATGTTCCCACCGATCTGGGGCAGGAGGCACTTCTGCATGCAGCGCTAGAAAGTAGCACCAGCATTCTTCAAGATGAACGACATGGTGATGCAGTAGTAGGCCCTGAAGGGGGTGATGAAGGAGGTGGTAGTCGGAGTAAGCGTCGACGAAGGACAACAAGTCGCAGCCGGTCATGGAATCGATTGATACGTCTCCAACGTATCTATAATATTTTATTGTTCCATGCTCACATATTATCATTCTAGGGAGCTTTTTGGGTATTTATTTACCAATTTATAATAATTTTGAGTACTAACCTATTGACACAGTGGCGAGTTCCAGTTCCTGTTTTCTGCGTATTTTTGCCTTTCAGAGTTACCATACCAAACGGTGTCCAATTGCCACGAAAATATCTGGTGATTTTTTGGGCCAATACAAGACCTAGAAGCTTTGGAGTAGGGCCAGGAGGTGCGCCAGGGGCCCACCACATATCCAGCCGCCGCCTAAGGGGTACAGCCAGATGTGTGGTGGCCCCCTGGAGCCTCTCCTAACGTCGTTCTCTGGCCAATAAATTCCCATCTACCCTAAAAACACCAGAAGCGCTCCCAAAACACTTTTTCCACTACCGCAAGTCTCTGTTCTGATGGGAGGCCATCTACACCTTCATTCCAGCACCCTGCCAGAGGGGAGATTGATCGCGGAGATCCTCTTCATCAACCTTGCTGCCCTCACCATGATGTGTGAGTAGTTTACCACAGACCTACGGGTCCGTAGGTAGTACCTAGATGGAAATCTCTCTCTCTCTCTTGATCTTCAATACAATGTCCATCGCATCTTTGCCTTGATCTATTTGATGTAATCCTTTTGTATGGTGTGTGTTTTGGGCTCCGATGGATTTTGAGTTTATGTTCAGATTATTCATGAAAATATTTGAGTCAGACCTGATTACTATGATTCTTATTTGCATGATCATCCTAGCTTTGTAATGCTCTCTGATCTATCGAGATAGTTTGGCCAACTGGACTGATATTTATTTAGTGGGTGTGGTGCGTTCTAGTAGGTTCAACCTGACTGTTTCTATATCCCAGTGACAGAAGGGAACAAGTTGCGTCTTTGTGTTGTTGATACTAAGGATAAAACGAAGGGGTTTATTCATATTAGTTGAGTTTACTTTGTCTACATCGTGTCATCGTTCTCCAAGCATTACTCTGTTTGTCATGAACTTAATATGTAGAGAGGCAAGCATACAAGCGCTCTTGAAGTGGAGTAATAGTAGTAGGTGCAGACAGGAGTTGGCCTATTTGCTTATGGATGTGATGCCTATATATGCATGATCATTGCTATGAACATCGCGTAATTATTCACTTTTCTATCAATTGCCCAATAGTAATTTGTTTATCCACTATATGCTTTGCTTATGAGAGATACCACTAGAGAACTCTACGGCCCCCGGGTCTATTCACTTATAAATTCACAAATGCCATCATTACCTTGCCGTTATTTATTACCTTTTATATTATTTTGCACTTTACTATTATCTATGATTATCTACACAACTCACTTGCTTGCAAATAACGAGATCAAGGGGATTGACGACCCTCTTGCCGGGGTTGGGTCCAATTTGTTTGTTCTTTTGTGCGCAGATGCTAAAGATGGTTGAGGATTGGTATTCCTATTGATTCAATAAACCTTGGGTTCATAACAGAGGGAAATAATTATCCACTTTGTGCTACGATTACCCGTTCCACTTCATGGAAAACCCAATGTAGATCACGAGTATCATCGAAACCTTATCAATCCGAGCTAGAGCAAAAGGATCATTAGGTAATTCCTTGTTTATGCTGGTATAGCCGATACACATGTGTAGTTACCATTTTTCTTTAGGACAACGACTGGGTTGGCCAGCCACTTGGGGTAGAAAACTTTCATCAGGAAAGCCGGCTGCAAGCAGCCGCGCGATTTCTTCACCGATGTTTCATCGATTATCCTCGGAGAAACCGCGGAGCGGCTGCTTGACCGACTTGGCATCCAGCCGCACGTGGAGTTCGTGCTTGGCGTACTTCCTCGGCACACCCGACATGTCTTTGGGAGACCATGCAAATATGTCCCGATTCTCATGGAGGAAGTCGACAAGCTTGCCATCCTATTTTCTATCGAGGTTAGTGCCAATGGTGATGCACTGTTTGGGGTTCGCCGGGTCGAGGGAGACCTGCTTGGTGTCCTTGGACAGGGTGAACACTGCCTCGCTTGCTGACTAGTTGGGTGGAGCTAACATGGTCGGCTACACCCCGGCCTGAGCCACAAGCTGGTCGAGCTGGTGCCTCTCCTCGACGATGACCAGGGACTCGCCCAGTCGGCTTCCGTCTCGGGAGCACTCGATGGACTTCTTGTAGTTGCCGTCGATGGTGATGATGCCCTTGGGACCCGTCATCTTCTTCTTGAGGTAGGCATAGTGGGGAATCACCATGAACTTGGCCAGCATGGGCCGACCTAGAAGCGCGTGGTAGGGCTGTGCAAGCCCACCACCTCGAACCATTTCAACTCGCGGTGGAAATGGCTCTTAGTGCCAAAAAGGACGTCGACAGATATTGCCTATGGGGGAGTAAGATTTCCCTGGCACGATGCCATGGAAGATCGTCCGGATCCGCTACAGGTGTCTCTCCTTGAGGCCCATCTTGAGCAATGTGTCGTAGTATAGGATGTTGATGCTACTGCCTCCATCGACAAGCACCCATGAGAATCGTAAGGTGAGCCTCTTAGATGAGAAGGTGGGGTAGAGAACGAGGGTGTAATTTTTGGGTTTGGGCATCATGTCTAGGTGGTCCTCCCGGCTCCAAGTGATCGGCCCCTCCGACCAATGCATGTCCTGGGGACTAAGGAACGATAGCGTTCACCTCCTGCCGGTGCTTGCGTTGACTATGCTTGTCGTCATCATCGCTAGTGAAGGTGACGTATGCCCCATCCTACTCAAGGATGCAGTCTAGGAGGCAACCGTCAGCTGGAGCCGGCTGGAGCCGGAGACAGGGCTTGCGGAGCCAGAGGGGGAAGCAGCGAGAGGCCTTCGCCTTGGGCCAACCGATGTGCAAAGCTGCATTACTGGGCCGTGTGTTTGGCTGGCTTCGCACCGCTGTGCATCTTGGACGGTGCGTCGATCATCTTCTCGAATGTGAGATTGGGTTGCCAGGCGGCCTTTTCGGTCCGCTGCCACTGGCTACCGCCCTTGGCGGCTGGTTGCTCATCCCCGATAGACACTACCTACCGGCTATCATAGCAGGGGCTCGGTCGGTCGGCCTTCCGCTTGTTGTTGTTGTTGATGATGTTGATGTTCTGCTGCTGCCAGTTATCGCTAGCCGATCGAGGGTTGGCCGGCTTGGTAGGCACGGCCTTGCCGGCTACATTTGACGTAGCTGAGTCTGCGTCGGTAGTTCCCCAAAGAGGAAGGGATGATGTAGCACAACGACGGTACGTATTTCCCTCAGTTATGAAACCAAGGTATCAATCTATAGAGGAAGATCACGCACCCACATAAATAACTCCTGCACACAAACAACAAATACTTGCAACCCAACGCGAAAGAGAGGTTGTCACGCTCTCTACGGTATAAAGATAGATTAGGCAATGATAGTTTTGGCAAATAGATCTCGCAAGAAAGCAAACTAAAGTAAATAGATAAAAAGTGCAGAAAGGGATTTTTGGGTTTAATGGATCTAAAAACAAAAGAGGCAAATAGTAGACCGAAAAGCAATATGTTGGAAAAGTAGACCCGAGGGCCGTATGTTTCACTAGTGGCTTCTCTCATGAGTAGCATACGGTGGGTGAACAAATTACTGTTGGGCAATTGATAGAAGATCAAATAATCATGACGATATCCAGGAAATGATCATTATATAGGCATCACATCCAAGACAAGTAGACCGAAGCGATTCTGCATCTACTTCTATTACTCCACACATTGACCGCTATCGAGCATGCATCCAGTGTATTAAGTTCATGGGAAAACGGAGTAATGCAATAAGAACGGTGACATGATATAGACATGATCTATTCATGTAAGAATAGATCCCATCTTGTTATCCTTAATGGCAACGATACATGCGTGTCTTGCTGCCCCTTCTGTTGCTGGGAAAGAACACCGCAAGATCGAACCCATCACAAAGCACCTCTTCCCATGGTAAGAAAAATCGATCTAGTTGGCCTAGCTAAACCAAAGATTCCAAGAAGAAAT
Source organism: Hordeum marinum (assembly GCA_022496015.1). Taxonomy (NCBI): domain Eukaryota; kingdom Viridiplantae; phylum Streptophyta; class Magnoliopsida; order Poales; family Poaceae; genus Hordeum; species Hordeum marinum. The sequence continues at coordinate 365,246,084 of CM039673.1, read as the reverse complement.
ATGAGGCTATAAGTAATCATGAAAGTAAGAGATCAAAGAAGACTCAAATCATATTCATGGATAAACACTGATCATGAACTCAAAATTCATCGGATCCCAACAAACGCACGGGAAAAGTCATTACATCAAATAGATCGCCAAGAGGCCATTGTATTGAGAAACATAGAGAGAGAGAGCAAGCCATCTAGCTTCTCTTTACGGACCCATAGGTCTATGGTGGACTACTACGCATCATCGGATAGGCACTTATGAAGAAGATGAACCCCTCTGTGATGGTGTTAGATTGATCTCGAGGTTTTGGAACTTTCGGAGGCTAGAATTGTGTTTCATCGACTCCCCTAGGGTTTTCTGAATATTTTTGAATTTATAGACTCGATAGTCGGTTGGGGAGAGTCTCGAGGTGACCACCCTCTACCAGGACGCATCAGGGTCCTCTGGCGCGCCCTGTTGGATGGTGGCCACCCTGACCCCCCCCCCTCTTCTAGTAATCTTTGGCCCATCTTCTTCCTTCTGGTCCATAAAAATTCCAAAAATATACCCGCAGCATTTGGGCTCCGTTTGGTACTGATTTAGAAAACAAGAAAAAATAGCAACTGGCACTTTGACACTATATCAATAGGTTTGTCTTCAAAAATGATATAAAGTTGCTATAAAATCTTTCCTACTTAAAAAAATTCGAATTGGTGGTGAGTTCACAACCTTTATATACATGTGGGGCCCTTCAAATTAAAATAAGAAGTAAATGGTGGGTCACGGCGTGGAGTGGACCGCTACTCTTTCTCTATGCCATCCTCTAGCCTGCTGCCCAATTGCCATGCTCTGGCATTTCAAAATTTGAACCTTTCATGTCACTTCAGCTCCTATCAAAACACTGACAACGATAACAACTATTCATCCAAAACTTCACAAGTTTAGGCTGGACACGAACCGGACTAAGCCGACCAACAGCTCGTCGGTGACGAGCCAGGACGCGCTCAAATCAGTACTTCGGTGAGATCCAATACGAGGCTCAGACCGAACAACCCTTTGGCCCGGGCCAGTCGGCTGGCCGGCACTAGTTACTGTCAGATGGACCTAGGTAGCGGCACCAGAAATGTGGTAGTGAAGGCAGAGCACCGAAGTGTCGGTACGTTAGGAAGTCAGAGCACCGGAGCGTTAGTACGTCTTAGAGAGTGGGCGCAACGGCGTGCATGTGTGTGTGCTCGGCATGGCCGGGCCCGGCGCAGTGAGAGGCTCGGGTGTGTAGTGGCGCATGACAATGGGAGACGGCGTTGTCTGGAGAGGACGACGATAGTGTGGTAGGGTGACAGCGTCGAGCAGCATGGTGGATGAATGTGTGCGCGCAGCGTGTGTGAAGGCAACCGGCGGTAGCCGGCATGGTAGATGGACGCATGCGAGAATATGTTTTTCTTTTAGACAAATGTGCGAGCACGCATGTTTTTTAAAGCTTTGTACTACTACGTAATTTGGATATTTTTTTCAAGCAACGTAATTGTGTTGCTCTTATTAATTCGCTCCTCTCGTTTAAATGGGTTGGGCTTTGACGAGCCTCTAAGCTAAATAGGACTACTTTGCCAGCTTGGCACGGCCTTTTTATCCCCTTAGAGCCAAGTTCGGGCGAGATCCGAGTGAGCTCAAAAGCTCGCCCAACCCGTCCAACAAAATCAACATTGCAATACCAATAAGAAGATAGGATAAGTGATGACATCCTGGGCGACAACAACCAATACGGCCCCACCCTAAAAAAACAGCTTTTGTGAGGAATACTTCGGGAAGCAGTCACATCTGGATGTGAGATCGGCAAGATTGAGGAGAAGTTCCACCAATGCAAAGGCTTGACAACATTGGGAAGCAGAGGCAGTGGGCAGTGGGCAGGGTGCATCGAGCGTGAGCACCCAGTTCATGGCGCCCTGCATATCAGACTTGCCACTAACGTCGGCACGAGCAATACAAATCTTTGCTACCCGAAGAAAAAAATCTTTGCTTAGCATCTGATGTATTGCATTAACATGCTTTATTTGTCTACTTTTTTTCCTTGCATATTTTATCAATCCTTTGTGCAACCTAGGGGTGACAATGATGTGAAATATTATGTCGGGCATCGAATCTTTCACATGTTTACAAAACTCTGCATACTGCCTCATGCTACCCATCATCAAGTTCTTTTAACCATATTTTGGCATGTTGTGGCTTATGTTGATTTCGAATCCGCTAAAATCCATAAGTTTGGCTTTTTTTAAGAATGTTGTTAATGGGGCATACCATTTAAAATGGGATACAGTTAAATGTGAAGAGATCTTAAATGTTGATTCTTACTATACACTTCGGCATTAGAACATAGGGCAAAGATAAAATGATGATCTAATATGCGACAAGTAAACATATTGTTAGTGTTTGTATTACCTTGCAAACTAGAATAACACTATGTATAGTAGCATTAGAAGAAATGTCCATTAATGTGTATGATACAAATAACCAGTTGTTTTTTGTGTAACTTGCAAATATCTTCATTTGATTTTTTGAACAAGTAAACAAGGATAAAATAATTTTGGCTCTACTTTCATGTGGTTCCGTAGCATAGCACGAGCATCTTACTAGTGATTCTAAAACATCCAAGATTGATAATATAACATCATGGAACAAGCAAAAAATATAGATACATTGGATACGTATCAGCATCACCAAGCTTGATTCCTACTCATCCTCGAGTAGGTAATGATAAAAAAATATTTTTGATGTGGAGTGCTGCCATGTTCATCATATATTCTTTTCTTTATAGCATGGACATTTGGACTTTCCATATGGTTCAAAGCAATAGTCTAGTTTTGACGTGAAAACTTTAATACTCAAGCATATGAACAAGCAACCATGTCTTTCAAAATATCAATGCTAAAGCAAGTCATCCCTAGCCCATCATGCTCAATCATTGATCCATTCACAATACACACTCAAATATTAGCTACACCTAATGCTCAAGTACGATCATAGTGCCTCCTAGTGATGCTTTATAAGAGAGGATGGAGACTCAAATTGAAAAATAAACATTGCATAAAGTAAATAGATATACCCTTTGCAAAGGGAAGTCGGTATTTGTAGAGGTGCCAAAGCTCAAGTGTTTAAATTGATAGAGAAAAATATTTTGAGTGGCATGCCTTTCCTATCAACGAAAATGACTGAAAGATTTCAATGTCTTTCCAAACAAAAAATAAAGTTTACCCAGGTTCGGCCCCTCCGATGGAGGTAAAAGCCTACGTCGTGCTTGTCTGGTATTGATGATGAACAAGATATCTCGGTTACAAGGGTGATGTTTTGCTACCTCTAATCATGAGAGCCTCTAATATGTCCGTCTAAACTTGTGGACTTGTGAACTTGTCTTTCTAGGGGTGCTCTACCCTCCTTATGTAAGTGAAGAGGGTAGGTTTACAAATAGAGTCCTACTAGGAGTAGGATTAGGACTAGTCTCTTTAGAATCCTATTCCGGGTCTTGTTTATCTTGTAAGGCAATCCTTTCTCCTTTAGGCCTTCTCTTTTGAGCCACCTGGCGCCGGCTCACACGCCGGGTCTTGGGCCTGATCGTCCTGCGACCCGCCTGCCGGATCACCGATAAAACGTCATTTCTTTACCGGGTCTCCTGTGAGTCGTCAGGACGGGCCATACCGCGGGGTATATCCCTGACAATAAGTGAAAATCACTCTATGCTCCAAAGATATAAGTGAAGCATAAGAGAAATTCCTTTGGTCAATAGATTTAAGTGAAGCATAAAGAGCAATTCTAGAAAATCATGGCATAATTTGGCTCTCTAAAATAGGTGTGTCTAGCAAGGATACTAATGAAAATGCAAAAAAGCAAAACAAGCAAAGATACAAGACGCTCCAAGCAAAACTCATGATATGTGACGAATAAAAATAATAATTCCATGTAGTATACCGATGTTGTTAGAAGAAAGAGGGGATGCCACTCGAGGCATCCCCAAGATTAGTTGCTTGTTAATCTTTGGATATTACCTTGGGGTTCTATATCATACACAAGCTTTGGCTCTTCTAACTCCTTACTTCTTCATCCATCCTGATCTCACCCGAAATTTGAAAACTTCAATCACACAAAACATCGAAAACTTCTCGTGAGATCCGTTAGTATAATAAAGCAAATTACCACTTTAGGTACTATTGTAAACCCATTCATATTTTATTATTGCATTATACCTACTGTATTCTAACTTTACCATGACTTATACCCACCGATACAAGCCATAGATTCATCAAAACAAGCACAAAATGCAATGAAAAAAGAATTTGTTTCAGACGGAACTGTATGTCGTAACATGTACTCTACCCATACTTCTGGAACTCTAAAAATTATGAAACATTAGGGCAACGTAAAGAATTTGTAAAGAAATACGATGTTAAAATTTCATCTCAATATCACATTCTAGTAAAAAACAAAAGTTTGTGCACTGGGAACAAAGTTTCTGTTTCAGATTCAGCATTGTTTCTACTCATCTTATGGATCATCCTAAAGGCATTACTTGGCACAAACACTAAATAAAACATAAAAACAGAATCATAACGGAATCATAATTGTTCAAAACACTCAAAAAAAGAAAGCAAAGGATAAAAATATTTTATTCATTGGATTGCCTCCCAACAAGCGCTATCATTTACGCCCCTAGCTAGGCATAACACATAGATTCAAGTATTGTCATCCTTAGTTTGCACTCCATAGAAAACCCTCATGATTGATTCATATGGTGGCGTAATTATTGTTCTAGGGAAGTGTTCCATACCCTTTCTAAGAGGAAACTGAAACTTAATATTGCCTTCATTCATATCAATCACGGCACCTATAGTGCATAATACGGTCTACCAACTATGATAGGACACGACGGATTGCAATCAATATCAAGAACAATAAAATCAATGGGAACATAATTCCTATTTGCAATAATTAGAACATCATTAGTTCTTCCCAAAGGCTTTTTAATAGTAGAATCCATCAAGTGTAAATTAAGAGAACATTCTTCGATATTGGTAAGACCAAGCACATCATATAGAGATTTCAGAATTGTGGAAACACTAGCACCCAAATCACACAAAGAAAAGCATTCATAATTTTTAATCTCGACTTTAATGGCAGGTTACCACTCATCATGTAATTTTCTAGGAATTGAAATCTCTAATTCCAACTTTTCCTCTAAGGATTTCATCATGGCATCAACGATATGTTTAGTAAAAGCTTTATTTTGTTCATAAGCATGGGGTGAATTTATCATATATTTTAGCAAAGAAATAGAATCAACCAAGGAGAAACTTTTATAATTAAAGTCTTTGTAATCAAAAATAGTGGGAGCATCACTAGTTAAAGATTAGACCTCTTCAGACCAGCTTTTATCAAAAATTTCATCAAGATTTTCATCCTCCAAATCATTGGGACACACTCTAGCTAGATTTGACTCATATTCAGTCCCTTTATCATCAATTTTAAAATTACTAAACAAGGAATCAATAGAGCAAACACTGAGCATTTTAAGATCTTAATAATTGTTATGAAAGTAATTGCTAGAAATCGCTTTTGCTAAAAATTCTCTTTTAGCTCTAAGCATAACGGTTCTTTTCTTAGTTTTATCCATAGAAACATATAAGGCCTAAATTGACTTAGTGATATTAGGTGGAAAAGCATGCAGCTTGAGATTTTCTACATCATTGGAAATTCTATCAATGCTTCTAGACATATCATCAATCTTATTCAACTTTTCTTCTATCGTAGTTTGAGCATTGATAAATTATTTAAAAATATTCTCAACATCAGAGATGTTACTATTATTATTATAATAATTACTATAGGAATTACCCTAATTATTAGAGGAATTTCCAGGAAAAGGCCTAGGATTAAAATTACCTCTATAAGCACAGTTATTGAAGTTGTTTCGCAAGATGAAATTCACATCTACGAAATCACTATTTTGCTCAATCAAAGTACACAAAGGCACATCATTAAGATCAATAGGATCATTTTTACTAGCAACCAACTTCATAAGAGCATCAACGTTTTCACTCAAAGTACTAATTTTCTACCGAATTAACCTTTTTACTAGTAGGTGCTCTTTGGTATGCCGTTGTGAATAATTTGCCATAATATTATCTAGCAATTTGGTAGCTTCACCCAAATTAGTTTCCATAAAATTACCACCCGTGGCAGAATGTAAAAGATTTTTAGAGACAAAATTCAATCCCGCATAAAAAATTGTATGATCATCCAAATATTTAAACCATCAGTAGGACAATTTCTTAGCATCAATTTCTTTCTTTCCGAAGATTGTACAACTTGTTCATACTCAGGTTGCTTAAAATTCAAGATTTGAGTTCTAAGGGAAATAATTTTCGTGGGTGGAAAATACTTAGTGATAAAAGCATCTTTACACTTATCCCAAGAATCGATACTATTGCGAGGCAAAGAAGAAAACCAAATTTTTGAACGATCCTGTAAGGAGAAGGAAGTAATTTCAACTTCACAATATCGTTGTCCACAACTTTTTTCTTTTCCATATCGCATAATTCCATGAAGGTATTTATATGGGCCGCGACATCCTCATTAGGAGTAACGGAAAATTGATCTTTCAGGACAAGATTCAACAAAGCGGCATTAATATCACAAGACTCCACACTACTGGCGGGAGGAGCAATAGGAGTGCTAATAAAATCATTATTATTGGTATTGGAAAAATCACACAACTTGGTGTTTTCTTGAGTCATCGTGACTACACAAACAAGATTGCAAGCAAACACGAGATCTGACGAGAAAAAGGCAAACAAAAAAGAGAGGGCGAATAAAACGGCAAATTTGTGAATTGGGGGAGAGGAAAATGAGAGGCAAATGGCAAATAGTGTAAATTTCAAGGAGATGACATTTGTGATTAGGAACTTTGTAGATGAGATTGCCTCCTCCCCGGCAACGGTGCCAGAAATTCCTTTGACATGGCTTTAGACTGTGTCGGTAGTTCTCCAAAGAGGAAGGGATGATGCAGCACAACGACGGTAAGTATTTCCCCCAGTTATGAAACCAAGGTATCATTCCATAGACGAAGATCACACACCCACATAAACAACACCTGCACACAAACAACAAATACTTGCAACCCGATGCGAAAGATAGGTTGTCACGCTCTCTATGGTATTAAGATAGATTAGGTAATGATAGTTTTGGCAAATAGATCTCGCAAGAAAGCAAATTAAAGTAAATAGATAAAAAGTGCAGCAAGGTATTTTTGATTTTTTGTTTAATAGATCTTAAAACAAAATATCCAAATAGTAGACCGGAAAGCAATATATTGGAAAAGTAGACCCGGGGGCCGTAGGTTTCACTAGTGGCTTCTCTCATGAGTATATCACGCGGTGGATGAACAAATTACTGTTGCGAAATTGATAGAAGATCAAATAATGATGACGATATCCATGCAATGATCATTATATAGGCATCACATCCAGGACAAGTAGACCAAAACGATTCTTCATCTACTTCTATTACTCCGCACATCGACCGCTATCCAACATGCATCTAGTATACTAAGTTCATGGGAAAACGGAGTAAGTGAATAAGAACTGTGACATGATGGAGACAAGATCTATTCATTTAGGAATAGACCCCATATTGTTATCCTTAATGGCAACGATACATGCGTGTCTTGTTGCCCCTTCTGTCACTAGCAAAGAACACCGCAAGATCGAACCCATCACAAGGCACCTCTTCCCATGGCAAGAAAAATCAATCTAGTTGGCCTAACTAAACCAAAGATTCAAAGAAGAAATAGTAGGCTATAAGTAATCATGCAAATAAGAGATCAAAGAAGACTCAAATCATATTCATGGATAGAAACTGATCATGAACTCAAAATTCATCGGATCCCAACAAACACACCTCATTACATCAAATAGATCTCCAAGAGACCATTCTATTGAGAAATGTAGAGAGAGAGAGAGTGGAAGCCATCTAGCTACTACCTACGGACCCGTGGGTCCATGGTGGACTACTCATGCATCATCGGAGAGGCACCTATGAAGAAGATGAACCCCTTCGTGATGGTGTTAGATTGGATCTCGGCGTTCTAGAACTTGCGGCCGCTGGAATTGTGTTTCGTCGACTCCCCTAGGGTTTTCTGAATATTTCAGAATTTATAGACTTGATAGTCAATTGTGGGGAGTCCTGAGGTGCCCACCCTCTACCAGGCCGTGCTAGGGGCCTCTAGCACGCCATGGTGGAGGATGGCCACCCTAGGCCCACTCTTCTGGTGATCTTTGGCCCATCTTCTTCCTTTTGGTCCATAATAATTCCATAAAAATCCCCGCAACGTTTGGGATCTGTTTGGTACTGATTTTCTGTGAAGTAAAAACAAGCAAAAAACAACAACTAGCACTTTGGCACTATGTCAATAGGTTAGTCCCAAAAAATGATATAGATTTTATATAAAATGATTGTAAAACATCCAAGGTTGATAATATAACTGCATGGAACAACCAAAAATTATAGATACGTTGAAGACGTATCAGCGTTGAGTGCAACCTTGACGCGCATCGCGGAGTCGGCCATGGTGTACTTGACCTCCTTGGCCATGAGCTCCGCCAGGGTTGCCGGCTCAGAGCAGATGGGCTTGTGCTTGGGCAGGGTGCCGTCCCTAGAGTCCTTGAAGAAGTATTGGATCTCCTGCACCTCGTGCACCCCTTCACAGGAGTTGCACAAGTTGCTCCAATGCGTGAGGTAGTTGCAGAGTGACTCGTCTGGCACTGTAACGCACATGGCCAGTTCACGGGAGAGGCTAGGGCGCTTGTAGGTACCAGTGAAGTTGTGCACAAATGCTTCCTTGAAGTCCACCCAGGCGTTGATGTTGCTAGTTGGCAGGCTATTCCGCCACGTTCGGGCCAAGGCGGGCAGCATGAGGAGACATAGCGCACTGCTACGCGCTTGTTTCCCATAGCGATGCCGACGGCGATGGTGTAGTCGATCGACCGGTCTTCTGGCTTGGCAGAGCTGTCGTGCTTGGGGTGTCACGGGGCAATGTAAAGCTGGGTGGAAATGGCCCGTTGCGGAGGCGGGGGCCGAAACAGGCCAGGCTGATCGGACCTTCCTCCTCTAGAAGGAGGCACTGGTGCAACGACGTGCTACACAAACGGTTTTTAACCCCTCTCTGCAACTTAGTTCCAAACCGTCCCCTTGCATGTGTGGGTGATAGGGGGTCCATCCCACACGACACCGCAAAACCATCAGCAATGGTGGCCAACGAACGCAAACGATCTCCAAATATAATAGTGTGCGGTGCAAGAACAGATCGTAGACATAATCTTTTGGGCGTACGTGTGCGGTTCAGGATCAATCACACACGTCCAAGACGAGTTAAACACGTCTAAGTGCTGATGGAAAACAAACGGAGTTTTACCTTTGACCATTTGCAAACGTTACCCGAAAATGTACATGTATAACATCATCGGACACGTTTCCTGAAAAATGTACATGTGGGATGGTCTTTGCATCGGGCACGGTTTCCTGTTGGCTAACGTGTGAGATATGGTGCTATCGCAAATGATTGAGTAGCTCCTACGCACATGTACAAGTGTTGCAAACCATTCACGATATCTTATGTATCACCAACATTTTAGATTATATCTCGTGTCCTTTTCCTGTGTATCACAGGCGGTTGCGCTATAAGTTACGTGTGATTTCCGTTCTGGACCACACACGCTTAGTTTCTTGAACCGTGTACACTTAAATTGCTAGGTTATCTAAAAATATCACATTTAATTAACCCTGCAAATAGCAAATTCGCCACAATATGCAATCGACAAATAGTATCCACATGAAGAACGTTCATCATAATTCGCCACAATATGCAATTGAACGAATAATGTCCACAAGCAGAGGATTCATCATAATTCACGACAATATGCAATTGAGAAAAGATAACTAAATTCCACAGTTGTTAAACGAGATATCCAGTACATAATCATAGTGTACGAAATACGAAGACATGATCACATGGAAAATAATGCATCCATGTGTATATTTTTAGCTGATAACACTATATGAATGAATACTTACTTTTAGGAGATTTGATTCTGGAAATCTTCATCGTCTTTAGAGGTCTTGATGTAGTGTTTCACAAAGAATGTGCTGATAAATTTCCTAACACACAAAAATTCATCGACATCGAGCGGTTCAGAAGTCATCAATACGAAGATCGGCTGCATGACTTTTAGATCAGAATGTGACATACGTGTGGAGTAGAAGATAGTAATTAAGAAGCAGACTTTCTGGTTTTATCTTATCAGCATCAACACCATATTCAACATGTCTGCATAGGTTGATCATGTGTGCACAAATGTGGTATCCACATAGGCTGGTACCTTGTTGTTGCTGAGGACACTAATATTTTTGTACAGTATTAGTCATGTAATTTCCCTGCTAGGAATAACCTAACCGGTGTAAGTTGTTTTTTTTCTATGGAGAGAAATATAAAGAGGTTTACTTAGAAACTTGAACATCTGACTAGCATTTTCTGAAAATAACGGATTTCGTTGTCCTATCGGAGAAGAGATCACGTGCTTCAGAGGTAGTTGGAGGTTGAACCTATTCCTCCCTAAAGTTATGTTCTTTGACAATACACTGCAAATGAAGATGAATTTTCACACAATCAATTCTGGAACCAAATATGAAAACAACACATTAACATCAAAGAATTCAATACCTATCCATGAAATCCTGAAAATGACTCAGATCCTGAGGCGCATTTGACTCTCTAGTGAATCCATGTAGTAAGTTGTGTTGCATTTTGGAACAATGACCACCAAGATCCAGTGACCTCTATAGTTTAAGAAAACCATGAACGTACGAACTATGTCTAAAACTAAAAGACGATCAATGTATGTGTGGTTGTATATTTAACTTACTCTTCATAATATGTCCACATGAAGAATTATCCTATATGTAAGTCGAACAAGATCTTGGCGACACAATCAATGGAAGCCCTGCGTGAGTCATTATTTTTTAACAAAATGCCATTTGCTAAATCAGGATCTATGAGATACGCATGCACCCTTGGTTTTCTTTGTGTCGTCAATCCCTTGAGAGGAATACAGTACAATTAGCTTTTTTGTGATTTACAGCCTTGTATGGAGAGGTTGCTTAGAGTTTGTGAAGTACTTACAACATCAAGCATTTGACAAGAGTGGCAGCAAGCTCATCGAAGTTGAAGAAGAGATGAAAGTCCTCGAATTCCACACTGATGGTACCTAGAACGTGAGAGAAATGATGACGGTCGTACTACAATTCCACAATTATATGATCTCCTCCTTTCATGATTATGTCCATGCAATATTTATGTAACTTGCGACAACTGGAACTGCACTCATGAAAGTATTGCCAACAAGAAATGGCTGGCCATGCTTGTACTTGCGTGCTTCAAATGGGTCTTCATCAGAACTGGGATTACATGGGTCTTCATCGGCAATGCCATGGTTCTGCTCGAAGAGTCTTCATAGTAGGATGCTCTGGTACTCGTCCCTCCTCTGTTTCTATCATGGGTAATAACAAATTACCAATTTTACCAGGAAGCTAAACATAAATGCAATAGTCTTTGTAGTACAGGACGCACATCGGCAGTGTTTGAATGAAAACAAATTAATAGTGACATATATGTACATTCTGCTGTCAAACATTCCAATCTGTTAAAAACTACTGTCTTTCGCCATGTTTTTTTCACTCAGTCTGAGAATTTGTTTATTTAAGATTGCCATGTTGTGTTGATGCTAGTCATGTTTCTGTGCATAATTAGACCTTGCTCATGCTGAATGAAATGAAGTGCTTCATGTGTACTACCTTTTAGTAAATTTTCATGCAATGATAAGTCATGTCGCATATAGTTTTCTTGATGTGAATATGGCTTCAGGTTAAAACTATGGCAGTGTCTTAATCACATCCAGAATCAAATAGCACACGGGAAATCTAAATCAGAACTAATGTAAAAAATGATTTCTAACCACGAGAGTTAGGCTTACCTTCTTTGCATGTCGCAGAAACTTCCTCCCACTATACCCAGATTTAAAAGCTCATAACTTCACGGATTGAAATTGATGTTGACCATGAATAGGCAGGTCTTCAATTACCCCTCTCCATTTGTTGGAAGTGATTGTCCTAGGGAGCTACAAGAGAAAGAAATGGCGCAAATGGACCCGCCGCTTTAAAATCCCCAATTCCAAAACAAAACCATAAGCCTAGCTGAGCTTGAGAGAAGAGAGATGAATACCTGGCTAGTGAGAGATTCGTCATCATCGGAGATACCGCTTTAGGGGTCACTCGAGGAGACCATGGCATGTCCGTGGAGGTCGGATGCTAGAGGGAGAGATGTGGGCGGTGGCGGGGGGTGGAGGAGTTGCAAGGGAAATGTGGCCCTTTGGTGGGGGGAGGCAGATATTTTGGTGGTCGGCGAAATTTTTCGCTCGTTGCCAGGAATCTTGGCGCGCAAAGATTCATCAGACATGGTCTTTCATATTTTATCATGTGGGATGATACAGAACATACAAAAATACGCCCCTCCCCACGTATTCCCTGGTTAGAGTGCACATCCACGTCATTCCATAATGTAACATCAACTGCTAACTTGGGTATAGAAAATAGCGGACACACATAGCTCACAGTTACTAAACCGAGCAAGTTCACTAAATAATCAAGCTGCTTGAACTAGACATAGCTCTTACCAAGACCGGCTCTCTTAACAAAGGCTATTAGTAATACGTATAATTTTAGCAAAGCTACTGACTTGTCCGGGCGACATTCCGCTGGTGCTGGACTCCGCATCCCCCAGGCTGACTACGACCACGGCTACGTGCTCACCCTCGGCGTTATCCTTGTCATCGGTGTCGCCCTCATCTTTGTAGTACTTGTAGTAGTGACGCCGCCATAGCTTGCGTTGGTACTCCACTGCCGATTCCTCGAAGGACAGGCGCTTCTCGACCTCCTCATGAGCCACGCACAACTCCTCCCAGCACTCGGCACTATCGGACGGCTCCCGCATCTCCAGCTCTCGCTCGGAGACCTCGTGCGGAAGGGGCTCCACGGCCTTCGCCACCGCATCATCGACATTCATATCGGCATCCACAGCAGCCGCCTCTTCGGACGTGTGGTGCAAGACGGATTCCCGGAAAGCTTGGAGTATCTTGGCATTGGTGTTCTCGATCATATAGGCTTGGATGGCCTCGACCCGGTCCAGGGCGGCCTCCGTGGCATGGCACGCTGCTCGAGCGCTCGTGGCGTTTGCAGCTGTCGTTGTAGCAGATGCAGCAATCGTCTCCATGGCTATAGACGCCCTTTCGGCCACCGCAAAAGCCCTGTCGGCCGCCATAGAGGCCCTTTCGGCGGATGCAGCCACACTTAAGGCGGATGCGGATGCGCTCTTTGCCAAGGCGGTCGCGTTCTCCGTAGAGGTGGGAGCGCTCAGGGCCGAGGGGGAGGTCGTACGTACCCTTATGAAGTGTTCCCACGGCGTCACTCTTTGCATGGAGGGTTTGTTGGGGAATGGGGGTCTAGGGTGAAAGGAATCTAAGCTAGACAAAGTCGACGAAGCTTCCCTCCTAAGACATAAATAGAGCCATGAATTTTCATTGCCAACGGTTTCCATATGGACCTATGTGTACGCAGTTCACTGTTTGTATTGAATTGTAAAACTATTTTGGGTACAGCGGTAACGGATATTGTTTTATTTGTAAGAAAAAGATCCCTACCGTCAAAATGCACTGAGGACATCCTAAAATTAGGAAATATTTGGCGTACAATTGGCATTTTTATACATTACTAACACATGGTTCCATATTTATGTATAGATTTTACGGCCATAATTCAAATTTGTAACACACGAACGTGCAAGATGAAGCAAAAACTGGTGGAAAAATCATATTTATGTACTACTTGCTTCCCTATATATGTCGCTTGCAATAAATTTTAAGGATTTCCAAACGTCTTGGGTAACGGTTTGGACACACGTGCACGCATTGAGGATCTAGGTTTAAATTCTAAAAATGAAAAAATGCTCTGAAGTACATGATAATTATCTGCATCATTTCCCGACATGGGGCCAAGATGTCGTGGTCAAAGTAATGTCTTGTTCGAGATAAGCTTTGAGACATGCCTCTCACAAAACGTAGCATCACACGAAGGGTCGTGGTTCCGAGAGGGGACAAGAGCCTTGTTTGATGAGGAGACGCTAGTCGTTGTCTCATTTGGCCTACCTTTTTTTGAATTTGTTACAATGCGCAAATACGTCTGCCAACCTGAAATTTGGACATTTTTGGGGCTCAATGAGCATTTTTGTACATGAAGTTAGTTTCTAGATATCTAGTGGCCATTATTCAAAACTAAAACACATGGACATGTTCAAGATGAAGCAAAAATTGCAGGAAAAATCATTTTTATATATGTACTAGTCCTTCCGTCTATATGCCGCGTGCAACAAATTTGAAGGAGTTCTAGACACCTTGAGTAAGGGTTTGACACAAGCACTGAGAATATTCTAGGTTTTTTAATACAAAAAATAAATAAATAATGCTATGAAGTACATTAAAATCAACATGATTTCCCTACATGGGACCAAGATGTCGTGGTCAAAGTGACAGCTTGTTCGAGATAAGCTTTGACACATGCCTCTCACAAACCGGAGCACCACGAGCATGCTCGTATAGTTTCGAGAGGGGGTGTGGGTTGTTCTGTGATGACAAAACGGATCGCTGCCTCATTCGGCCTAGTTTTTTTCAGCGATGCAATGTACGAATATGACCGTCATCCTAAAATCTGAAAAAAATATGGATTCAATTGGCATTTTTATACATCAAGTTAGTTTCCAGAAATTTAATGGACATAGTTCAAAACTGGAACAGTTTAACAAGCAAGATAAAGCATCATTGGAAAATCATATTTATGTACTACTTGTTTCCGTATATATGCCACATGCAATAAATTTGAAGGAGTGTTCCAAACATCTTGAGTGATGGTTTTGACACAAAAGCATTGGGAATCTAGGTTTATAAAGTCAGAAGTTGAAAAATACGCCAAAGTACATGAAAATACGCATGATTTCCCGA
This sequence comes from Hordeum marinum, assembly GCA_022496015.1. Classification (NCBI taxonomy): domain Eukaryota; kingdom Viridiplantae; phylum Streptophyta; class Magnoliopsida; order Poales; family Poaceae; genus Hordeum; species Hordeum marinum. The sequence goes on along the minus strand of CM039673.1, from coordinate 365,230,971 downwards.
CATGGGGCCAAGATGTCGTGATCAAAATAACGGCTTGTTCAAGATAATATTTGACACATGTCAAAGCTAGCAATGCATGGTTAACTGGTACCTACGTCCCCATGGGTAATTACTCTATTAGGGCACGAGTGCAAGCTTGAATGCCCATATAGAAGTTGGTGGGTCAAATACCTTATGTACCGAGTGTGCAGGACGGGGATGAGGATGGGATAGCATTACCCACCTTATCCATGAATTGAAGTACTCTCTCCATCTCAGTGTATAAGTCATCTTACGAAAACCAAATAATACCAAAACACTTAGGCGTCGTGCATTAACTTTCACCTCATTTCTTGTTTTTTGACATGAATAAAGGAATCAACCAATAAGATACGTGGGGCATGTATGTTTTTAATGACTTGAGACTAACTAGCACGACATGCAATGGTCAATTCATTTCATGCAATGATATTAATTAGCAAATTAACATTAAATTCTCTCGTTTTCTTCTCCGTCTTGGTCACGGTGCACTACCTAAGATGACTTATACACCCAGACAGAGGGAAAGTACTTACATGTGGGCTCTGAAATTACTAGACTGCACGTAATTTGGGGTCCTCGGTCACCCAAATTTACACACATCCCACCCTTATGGCCCAAAATTCCCTAAGAAATCCCAAACCTAGCCACAACATATTGTTTATTGCGTTGAAATGATATTTTTGTACTGAAATACGTGAAGGCTGTTCTTAAATGAATATGTGACTTTCCCCACAGTGATAAAGGACTAGGTGGGGACATGGATGGGAAACTTTTTATCCCCGCGCACGGGTACATAGACGGGGACGGGGATGGGAAGGAGGTGATGGAGACGGAGATGGGATTCCAATACTCGCCTAAGAAATCCCCAGCTTTAGACACAATCCTCTCACAAAATGGAGCATCACATGAAGGTGTGTGGTTCCCAGGGGGGCGTGGGGCATGTGTGATGACAAACTGCCAATCGTTGTCTCATTTGACCAGGGTTATTTTCATCGATACAATGCACGAATACAACCGGCATCCAATTTTTTAATGGCGTTCTATTGGCAATTTTATACATTAAGTTAGTTTATAGAAATTTAGTGGCCATATTTCAAAACTGAAACACATGAACAAGCTAGATGAAGCAAAAACCGCTCGAAAATCATATTTATGTACTACTTGCTTATATATATGCAACGTGCAATAATTTGAAGGAGTTCCAAACATCTCGAGTGACGGTTCGGACACAAAAGCATTAAGAATATAGGTTCTAATTTCAATAATAATAATAATAATAATAATAAATACTCTGAATTTTCAAGTACATGAAAATATGCACGATTTCTCGCCATGGGGCCAAGATGTCGTGGTTACTGCTCTTAGACTTGCTTCTGTAACACAAATGGAAGGCATGCATTACATTTGCATAGGAAATGTAAATATTTGGCAAAAAAAATGGCTCCCACATGATTGGTGCCTTGTTTCGCATTTTGTGTTTTGAAAGCCAATTTTCGTGGGCTATTAATCACACGTGGTCATGCAAGGACGGTGCGGCCGGGCTCTAGTGCAAGTACGACACAGACCAGAGTCACAACAAAGATCAACCAAGCCAGAGCCCATAATGACTTGTGGCTACACAGGTAAGCTTCCGGGCATGAAGTATTCATCCGTCTCTTTGAGTCTGGGTGAATATTTCCGCAAGATGTCATGGCGCTTCTCCATGCATCCCGGCCATCCACTGGTTACTCCAAGGATGCCCAATCAACCATCCTTCACCCAGTAGTGTGTATTGAAAACTTGTCTCTCGAGTCTCGAAGTCTTGAGGTCTTGAAGATGCAGGACTTGAAGATGCCTTCATGAAGTTATCGTCTTGACCTAGAGTCCTCCTTCTCACACCACTCACGAACACTCATACCAAACCCCGTCTACTTTAGCATAGCATTAAAATAACTAATGTCCCGGGGGCTTTAGTAACAAGTGGTGAGTTCCTACCTCATGCATTCTACTTGACTACAAGAACTTTCAGTAACACTACTAGAGGGATTTGTTGAAAGATATCACTACATGCAATAAAACATAGGTATGAACAAAATGGTCAAAGTGAACTTGCATGTACTGTTGATGAAGAATAATATCGCTCTCGGAAAATAACTTGATAGACTATTCGTCACTCTCCGATGAAGATCTATAATAATCAAACACTGCATTCATATAATCAATCATACTAGCAATCAATTCTAAAAATCAAAAAGTAACACAAAACCAAACACAAAAGGGTTGATCCAGGAATTACTTAAGATAAAACTCAAAACAACAAATTTTCATCAACACAACCAAGGGTTGGTTTTCTCTACAAATAAATCCTATTTTCAAACATAACAAACAAAAAAAAAGTAAAATATAACAAAAGTATTTTTGTAAATATTTTACTAGCAAGAAGAATTACTTTTGAAGAACAACTAAAAATTATGAAAAACGATACTCTAAACAACATAGGTTTTAGCCTAATAAACTTAACGACAAGAAAACAACTAAAACAATTAAAATATTAACATAACAGAAAAATATATTTTCAAATAAGAAATCAACTAGCAATACTAGAGCAATACAACAAAGAAAAACAAAACAAAGTAATGGGCTCTAAATTTTGGTGGCCAAACTACTACTAATATAAAACAAGACAAAACTATTTTTAGTAACAAAACAATCCTTAACAGAACTAAAATAACTTTTTTATTTAGAAAAAACAGAATTAAATCCCCTAAAACATTTGTGAAAAGATTTACTACTAAAACTAAATTGTTTTAGAAAACATTTCCTAATGAAGAAGAATATAGTTTCCTATATCATTAGGATATAAAACAAAGCAAAACTATTTTTATTAACAGAAAATAAGTCACCTAATATTGGACAACAGAACTAAATAAAACTAAAACAAAAGTTAAACTAATTCAGATTTCAAAATAAACTAAAGAAAAATTAAACTAGCTAAATCCTATTAGGTACTAAACAGATTCTGTTTTAGTTAAAAACCCTAATCTAAATTATCCTAAAATTACTCAAACAGTGTTGGATGATAAACCTAACTAATACTAGACAGTGGCAAAAAGAATCACTCGAATAAAAAAAATTAAACTCAAGTTATTCAGAAAACAAGATTTGAATCAAATCTTTTGAATTCAATTTTAAGTTATTCAAATATGGTCAAACATTATATCTACAGAAACTAGATGAAATTTGTGACACAATGCAAAAAGAATCAAATTAAAACAATTAAAAACATAAAAGATATAAAGAAAACAAAATCAGAAACTATTCTGTTTTAAAACAGAAAACAAAAAAGAAAAAAATCCTAACTAACGGACAGGGGTACACGTGGCGCGTCTGGATTGGCCGATACCTATGCGTGCGAGGTTGAAACGAGCGGACGACCGAAGCGAAGTGGGTACCGGTTCGGGATTTAATTCGATCTAATCTGGATCGTTGGAATAAGATCGAACGGAGGGGAGGGGCTGCAGTGACTTATAGAAGAGGAGGGGAGCTCCGGCGATGCTGCAGCGACATCCGACGACGGCGAGGTCGATAGAGACGATGTTCCGGTGGTCCTCCAGCGTTGGTGATGGCACCGGTCGATGCAGGCGAGGACGGCGAGCACGACGGTGGTCCTGGCGTCATCGCGGGTGGTCGAAGGCGTCGGGGACGAGCTCCGGGGCGGCGATGGCATTCGGTTGGTCGACGGGGAGGTCGCTCCGGTGACTTTGGAGCACGGGCGAGTTCACGGGGAGCTGCGCACGAGCGAGGCAGAGCGGATGGAGGTGGTAGCGGTGGCTCGGGAGGTCGGGAGCGAGCAGGGTGGGGCAATGGCGAGGCGGCGGCGCTCGGGCTCCGGTGAGCGATTTGGGGCGGTGAGAGGCGTCGGGCAGAGGGGGAAATGGGGAAACAGGTCGAGGGGAGGGGCGGGGTTTTATAGGCGGCCTCGGGGCATTGGGGAATGGCAGGAGGAGGGAGATCCGGCGCGGTGGTCGTCGGCGAGGTAAGGGGCGCGATGGAGGGGACGACCGTGGGGATGGCTCGGTCGGTCGGTGGTCCCACGCGTCAGAGAGAGAGAGGGGCGGCCCGGTCATCGGTGGCCGGTTCGGAGGGATTTTGGGAGGAGTTATGGGCGGTGGGCCGGTGGGCTTTAATACACGTTAACTCTTTTCCTTTTATTAATTGCCAGAGCATTGAAATCTCTTCTATGGCCATCAACACATTTCAAAAAAATAAAGTATTATATACCAAAATGATCAGGGAAATAAATGACATTTAATGGACATTTTTCCACGGCCAAATTAATTACTTTTCAAAAACATTATTTACAAAAAAAATGCCTAAATTGGTTTTAATTCTTTTGCAATAAATTTTTCAAATAACCCCCTGGGTTTTATGATTCAAAAACTTCACAAAATTACCCCCTGGTTTGGAGTGTCACATTACTCCTCTCAAATTTTTGTCAAGGGGTTTGAATACTTTGAAAATTTTAAATTGGAACCAAATATGAAATGGATCCCAAAAGGAATAAGTTAGAGATTTTCAAATTCACTTTCATATCCTTCTTTTAAACTTCCAACTCATATTTCATATAATTTCAAGAAGTCCTTTTATCCTCTCTCATGAAAATCATTCAGTTGCATAAAGTTTCTGCATTTGAAATATTTTCAAATGAAATTCAAACCATTTTCAAATCCCTTTTCATTTCTTTAAATGGAAGAAGTCATATCATCTTCACTCTAGGATTTTGTGATGAAATGAATTTGACTTCCTGCAGAGTGAAAGTTTTGGGAAAGTCATTTCATTCCCTCTCATTAAACTTTCAAAAGTTTCAAATTTCACTCACTTTCAATCACTCAATCAATCAAACACTCATTCAAATATTTATTATAACATTCCAAAATTTGGGATGTTACAAGCCAGAGTGACCAAATGGCCATCGGAGGGACACCTACGTCAAGCTGATGCGGTGAAGCTCTTTTGGTCAACTTGAAATCAACGGTTACGCTATTAAATTGACGCAGGAAAGAGAGGGGTTCGACATAGATACTCACAAAGAAGCTGAAGAGCATATCAGCGGGCTTGGGGAGGCTAAGGAGCGATCGGTACAACAATGACGATCTCTGATGCACGAAAGGCGAATATGATGGTTCACGAGTGTTGCAGGGCCTCCAATGAAGCGTGGTTCCACGGAGAGGTCGAGGGGGTCACAGCGGAGCTCGGTGACATGATGGCAGGGCGAGGCAGAGGCGGTGGTTGTGCATGCGACGAGCGGCGACAACTTCAATGCTTGGCCATGGCGAGGAGCATGTTGAGGGAGAGGGTGATGGGGAGAATGAGGAGGCCGATCTTATGCAGACATCTTTGATGAGCTTATCCCGCTCTCCAGTGCGGCAGTGAAGTAGGGAGGTGGTGTGGCGCACGTAGGCGCCGTGACATCCTTCACCTCTGCCTTCTCGCAAAGGTAGGGGATTACTTGCCACTAGGCCAGTCAGGCTAGGTGATGACCCACAAGTATAGGGGATCTATCGTATTCCTTTCGATAAGTAAGAGTGTCGAACCCAACAAGGAGCAGAAGGAAATGACAAGTGGTTCTCAGTAAGTTATTCTCTGCAAGCACTGAGATTATCGGTAATAGATAGTTTTGTGATAAGATAATTCGTAACGGGTAGCAAGTAACAATTGTAACAATGGTGTAGCAAGGTGGCCCAATCCTTTTTATAGCAAAGGATAGGCCTGGACAAACTCTTATATAAATCAAAGCGCTCCCGAGGACACATGGGAATTTATGTCAAGCTAGTTTTCATCATGCTCATTTGATTCGCGTTCGCTACTTCGATAATTTGATATGTGGGTGGACCGGTGCTTGGGTGCTGTCCTTACTTGGACACGCCTCTCACTTATGATTAACCCCTCCCGCAAGCATTCGCAACTACATAAGAAGAATTAAGATAAATCTAACCATAGCATGAAACGTGTGGATCCAAATCAGCTCCTTACGAAGCAACGCATAAACTTGGGTTTAAGCTTCTGTCACTCTAGCAACCCATCATCTACTTATTACTTCCCAATGCCTTCCTCTAGGCCCAAACAATGGTGAAGTGTTATGTAGTTGACATTCACATAACACCACTAGAGGATAGACAACATACATCTCATAAAAATATCAAAGGAATACCAAATTCATATCATTACTTATAACAAGACTTATCCCATGTCCTCAGGAACAAACGTAACTACTCACAAAACATGTTCATGTTCATAATCAGAGGAGTATTAATGATGATCAAGGATCTTAACATATAATATTCCACCAAGTAAACCAACTAGCATCAACTACAAGGAGGCCTCCTCAGAATGACCGCCTCCACCTCCTCCACCTCCTCTCCCACCTCCACGTCCACCTTCACCTTCTCCTCCAATGGCATGTGCAGATCAGGCTCCGTGGAAGATCTCTAGGCGTTCTTCATCCTCTATACTGGGATGGCAAATCTCATCCATTGGGATTTTTCCCCTGGTCTCAAGGTGGAAAACCAGGTTCGTTCTAGATTTGGATCTTCGGTTCACTATGACAAAACACAAGGTTGCATGGAATTTTTCTTGGTTGTATCGTTCTCATCGGCCTCTTTTCCTCTTACGGAAGAGGCGGTGGGGATTGTGTTGCAATGTTGCATCGGTGGTTTAGCCAGTGGTTTCAATGTTCTTCAATTGGGTTCTCGGAGTTTTAAACTTTCGGTGGCTTCCAATCAAGTTGGCCATTTTATATATGGTTTGAAGGACAGAATTTGGCCAGATTTTCTTTGTCATTTTTGCTTATTCAAGAACTACGTGGATTATTCATGGACAACAACTATTGGCATCTGGATAATGAGATCCCGGAAGTGATGGCTAGATCACCTATGGCTATCAAATCATCTCTGAATTTCCGTCGTTCGATTTCTCAATCTGACAGAGGCTTGGTGTCTGATCTTGAAGAAGGAGAGATCAATCCCATCATTGCCAGGGATTTTCCTTTGTTGAACAAATCTCAATCTGCCATCGATTTAAGGTTTGGCAGTTTTAGTAATGTATTGTCTACGACGGGCTTCCTCATTCATCAGCATTTTTTGAAGGGACTAGGTTTCAACAAAATTATTGGGAATCCATTTCTCCCAATCTCTTGGAGGAAATTCTTGATCTATGGCATGCAGGATATTGAAATTCTCAGGTGTAGAACTATTTAAATATTAAATCTGTTCCATCAAAGGAATTTATTTATTCTAAGATTCATAGGTGTGAGACATGCTTTAGAAAAGGACATATTGCAATTAATTGTCCAGGTATTACCTGCACTAATTGTGTAAGTTTGGGATACACATGCAATTTTCATGAAGATTTGAGTTATTCCTCACCGACTAGGTTTGGAAAGTTATCGTGTTCACGTTGTCTTGCCATTGGTCACGGTAGCAAATCATGCACTATTGGGCTTCGCTGCCGTCGATGTGGATGGCTGGGCCATTATGGATGGAATTGTAAGACATGGGACGGCTCTCAGCCCATGGTTTGGAGACGAAAACCGAATTTCTATTATTAGCGGAAAATAGGGCAACCAAAACAGAGTATTGCAACGGTGCGGCACCAGCAACAAACTTGGGTAGCTAAGTCTTTACTGTGGAAGGATATCCCACCGCTTGCACGGGTTCCCGATACCCCTCTGGTCGTTTCGCTTCCCAAACCTGACAAGCAGTCAGAGACCTTTCCCATCAGAGCTCACGTTTTCCCCCTTTTGTTACTCCTTCCGAACACAACGAGGGTTTTCTTCCTTCTGCCCAGGTCTCTCCGCCCTCTGCTGCCATCATATGCAGACATCAAGCTATGGCGACCGTCCCAGTGATGCCTTATCAGTTCATCCCTGGGACGATGAACATCCAGCAAAGTCCACATGGTCGCCTGTAGCGGAACATGGTTGTCGTCGACGAGCCGCCACTTGACAATGCTCAACATGCTCTGGTATTTGTCGTCCCCTCCCCTCCTGATTTGCAGCGTGAAGTTGTTCTTGCCGAAGTTAGAAGAATCTTGGCTGAGGATCACAATGCTGAAACTTTGGAGGGTGAGATTTACCCTTTTTGCGTTGGTTTGGTACGTTTTGCGGATAGACTAGTAAGAGATGCGATGGTTGATATGGGAGAACAGGCATTGGATGATCTATCCACTTTTTACCTTTTGAGACATGATGAAGGGCCCAACATGCGACGTCCTATTGTGGAAAGGGAAGCTTGGGTGATGCTCTTGGGTTTCCCCTTGAACTATCAGACTGAATATTACGTCATCAAGGTTGTTTCCTGTTTTGGTAAGTGCCTTTTTTGGCATAGGCCAAGTTATAAAAAGTCCCGAGTGCTAGTCAGGGTGCTCATCAATGAGCTTTCCCTGGTGCCATACAGTTTAGTCATCAAGAGGTTCAATGATATGAGTGGCATGGGTCAATCTTGGATAGTACCAGTTTATATTCTGAATGGTAGAGATGCTACTCAGGGACTGCTGAGCAATGAAGATGAGGTACCTCCCATGGGTGCCTCTCCCCATCCAGACTAGCCACCTTTTTTGGATGGTATGCAACAAGCACAACATGATGCCCAAGTTTGGCAAATGGAAAATGCCAACAATGCCTGGGAGGCTGCTCCTGCTCCTGCTGCCCCACAAGAAGGATGGGGAGCCTGGCCAGAGTTACCTCCAGTCCCTGTTACCTTCCACGGTATTAGCTATCGGCAATTAACAAGGTATGAAGGGCCTTCTATGATGGATGGAGTGCAGACTGATGACACTGGTTTTGATGATGGCTTGCGCCTCTGGAATGAGCATGTTTAGTTACTAGAAGAGGCTGCTGATAATGTTATCCTAGGGCAACAGTCTGGATAGATGGCATTTGTTCAGCTTAACTCTCATCAGTTGATCCTCGATGTCAGTCTGCCTGATACTCTACTGGAGTTCTTTGCAGGTCTTTACACAACAGTCCACACTAGGAGGCTTCAACTATCACCCCATGTGGACTACAGGCAGTTAGCTGAGGGGATTCACCTACTGTTCCTAAAGCTTATGAAATATGCGTACCTGCGGATCTTCCCCCCCCCCTCCACTCCTTTTTAGAGAGCCCCACCATAATCTACTGCTCTCAGGAAGTCTGGGCAGTCTATGTGATACAATTGGCAGAAAAACTTAATCAAGCTCTTGCTGCTATTCATGCATTTCTGCCTGATACAATCTCTGTACTTGAGATGCAGGAAACTTACCAACAGATTCAGTTGGCTAGTGCTACCTCCATGCGCAGGAAGAGGCCAGGAGCACCTCTGGATGTATCCATGGTACGTAGGAGTGCAAGATCTACAAGATTCCAAGGCTTCAAAGCTCCATCTATGGTTGATTCCAAGCAAAAAGTTTCCCATGCCAAGCCAAGATGCTCTCCTATTTTTAATGACAAGGACATTTCTGAAGATATGGCAACTACCACTGAAACAAAGGCTATTCCACCTGAAACACCAATTCCTACCATTCAGCACATTGGAATGGTGCAATGTGGTATCCCTAGGGAAGAGCTATCGGAGGAGATCTTAATGAGCCATCCAGAGAAGGCACTGCCAGTGACCCAGGATGATATGGACATTACTCCATAGTGGACTGATGTTTCATTTTCAAATATTTGAACTTGTCACTTTCCCGCTTTTATTTTGATGTCAACTGCTGCTTGGAACATTTTATGTTGGAATATGCGTGGTATGAATCATGAGTCCAAGAGATTGGCTCTTCGCAACAAAATTGATCAATCTAACTGTTCAATCATTTGTTTACAAGAAACTAAGAAAGAGGAGTTTGATCACTCCTTCATTCGTAAATGATGCCCTCACAGATTTGACAAATATGAATTCTTCCCGTCCGAGGGAGCATCTGGTGGTCTTATTATTATTTGGTGTAGTAGTCTTTTCACTTGGGTGACTATGCATAAACTTGCTTTTGCTATTACGATTCAATTTAGATCGGTTCACTCCAATCAACAGTGGTTTCTCACCAACGTCTATGGCCCTTGCAGTGCCGCAGAGAGAGAGGTTTTCACACAATGGTTCGAGAGTCTCAATATTGAAAATGAGGACCTTTGGGTTTTCATGGGGGGCTTCAGTTTCATTCGATCATTACAGAATCGCAACCTGCGTGGAGGCAACATTGATGATATTATTAAGTTCAATGAAATTCTCAGCTCCCTAGCTCTGCTAGAGATTCCAATCAAAGGTAGAAAGTACACTTGGAGTAATATGCAAGAAAACCCATTACTAGAACAACTAGACTGGTTTTTTCACATCACCTGAATGGACCTCCCAATTCCCAAATACCATGGTCAAACCTCTTGCTAAACTAGTGTCTGATCATATACCATGTGTCATGCAAATTCAAACCTCTATTCCACGATGTAAACTCTTCAGGTTTGAAAATTATTGGCCCCAATGCCCAGGTTTTATGGAGACAGTTCAGAATTCTTGGAGTAAACCCATCAAAGCTACATCCTCGGCCACACGTATCTTGGCTAAATTGAAGAGATTAAGATATGCTCTAAAACAATGGAGTAAACACCTGCTTTGAAACTGTACCCGATGATTCAATATGCAGATGATACACTAATCATCCTTCCAGCACAGAGCTCAGAAATTAGGGCTATTAAACAACTACTCGATGCATATGCTAACACCACAGGGCTAAAGATAAACTACTCCAAGTCTCAATTAATGCCTATCGATATTCACCAAGATAAAGCCATTGAGTTGGCTTCAATACTTGGTTGCCAGGTGGGATCGATGCCCTTTACTTATCTTGGAGTTCCAATGGGCACCTCCAGACCGTCTGTACGAGACTTGATGCCTCTTGTTGACAGAATTGAAAGAAGACTCACGAGCACGGCCATCTGGCTTTCATATGGTGAGAGGGTACTTTTCATCAACTCAGCCCTGTCATCGCTCTTATCGTTTGCTATGTGCGTTTTGAAGTTACCAATGAAAATCATAGATATATTTGATGGAGCACGCAGGCATTGTTTATGGAGAAAAGTTTTAGACAGAGACACTAAAACTCACTCCCTGGCAGCATGGGATTTAGTATGCAAACCCAGAGACAAAGGTGGCCTGGGTATCATCAGTCTGAAACTACAGAACAAAGCTTTATTGCTAAAATTTCTCCACAAATTCTATCACAAGATGGACACTCCATGGGTAATGTTGATATGGAATGCATACTATGAAACAACACCCCCGCGTGCAATGCCAGCTTGTGGGTCTTTCTGGTGGAAAGATATTCTCTCCCTCTCTGATATCTTTCGAGGAATCACAACTTGCATCCCCAACGCAGGGGATACAATCTTACTTTGCAAAGATCAATGGCTCGATGAGGAAATCCTAGCAAATTCACATCAGCACTTACTCTCATATGCAACCAATGAAGATGTATCTCTGGCACAATTTGTGATGGATGCGGACCCGGCTTCTCACTTCCACCTACCACTGTCACAGGAAGCTTGGACTGAATTGGAAGGTATTATGTGTTGGAAATATGCCCTAGAGGTAATAAATAAAGTGTTTATTATTGTATTTCCTTGTTCATGATAATCGTTTATTATCCATGCTATAATTGTATTAATTGGAAACATGGATACATGTGTGGATACATAGACAAACACAATATCGCTAGTATGCCTCTAGTGAACTAGCTCATTGATTGAAAGATGGTTAAGGTTTCCTAGCCATGGACATGGGATGTCATTTGATAACGAGATCACATTAATAGGAGAATGATGTGATGTACAAGACCCAAACTACAAACGTAGCTTATGATCGTGTCAGTTTATTGCTACTGTTTTCTGCATGTCAAGTATATGTTCCTATGACCATGAGATCATGCAACTCACAGATGTCGGAGGAGTAACTTGTGTGTATCAAATATCGCAACATAACTGGGTGACTATAAAGGTGCTCTACAGGTGTCTCCGAGGGTGTCTGTTGAGTTGGCATGGATCAAGACTGGGATTTGTTACTCCATGTGACGGAGAGGTATCTCAGGGCCCACTCGGTAATACAACATCACAATAAGCCTTGCAAGCAATGTGACTAAGTGTTGGTCACGGGATCTTGTATTACGGAATGAGTAAAGAGACTTGCCAGTAATGAGGTTGAACTAGGTATGAAGATACCGACGATCGAATCTCGGGCAAGTAACATACCGACGAACAAAGGGAACATCATACGGGATTAACTGAATCCTTGACATAGAGGTTCGGCCGATAAACATCTTCATAGAATATGTAGGAACCAATGTGGACATCCAGGTCCCGCCATTGGTTATTGACCGTAGAGGTGTCTCGGTCATGTCTACATAGTTCTCGAACCCAAAGGGTCTGCACACTTAAGGTTTGGTGACGTTTCAGTAGTATAGAGTTATGTATGGTGGTGAACGAAGTTTGTTCGGAGTCCCGGATGAGATCTTTGATGTCACGAGGAGCTCCGGAATGGTCCGTAGGTAAAGATTGATATATAGGAAGTCCTGTTTTGGTCGCCAGAAAAGTTCCGGGCTTATCGGTAGTGTACCGGGAGTGCCGGTAGTGTACCGGGAGACCTCCGGGAGGGGTATTTCGACCCAAGAGGCTTCATGGGCTGTGGGAGAGTGAATATCATCCCTTAGTGGGCTGGTGGAAACTCCCACACAAGGCCCATGTAGCTGGAGAAGAAAACCCAAAGGAAAAAATGTGGAAAAGGCAAAAAGGAAAAAAAAGGATGAATCCTAATCCTACTAGGAGTGGAGGAGGTGGACTCCTCCTCTCCTAGTTCGTCCGAAGCCTAGGAGGCTTGGAGGCCAAGCTTCCTCCTCTCCTCCTCTCCTCCTATATATACTGGTGGTATTGAGGGTTTTTGCACAAGATTTTCAGCAACGTGCTACCCGTTCCTCCAGTGCATAGTTTCTCCTCTAGATCGGTTTTCTGCAGTGCTTAGGCGAAGCCCTGCCGGAATTGCTCCACCACCATCGCCGGAGCACCATCAGGCTGCCAGAGAACTCTTCTTCCTCTCCACTCCTTCTTGCTGGATCAAGATGGTGGAGATCGTCATCAAGCTGTACGTGTGCTGAACGCGGAGGTGCCGTCCGTTCGGTGCTAGATCGGAAGGATCGTGATCAAGTTCGTGAGACAAATCGTGATCAAGTTCGTGGGACGGATCGTGATCAGATCGCGGGACGGATCGTCATTGGATCGCGGGACGCACTGCGATTTGGATCGCGAAGACTTTTGACTACACAAACCGCGTTTCTTAACGCTTCCCGCTTAGCGATCTACAAGGGTATGTAGATCCACTCTCCCTCTCGTAGATGCTCATCACCATGGATAAAACTTTGTGTACGTAGGAAATTTTTTGTTTCCCATGCAACATTCCCCAACATTATGCTCTCGATTAACATGATGACACTAGAACCCCTCAAGGCTGATGAGTGGATATACTGTTGGGGAGAGGTACATTTCAGGCCAAAAAGATCCTATAAATACCTATTCAGAAATGAGCACGCCCCATCATACGTAACAACCATTTGGAAATCAAAATGCATCCTCAGACACAAGGTGTTCTCCTGGCTACAGAGAATGGATAGATCAAACACACGAGACCTTCTGATAAGAAGACACTTTAGTATAGGCGATGACTCTTCCTGTGTGCTGTGTAATGGAAATCTGAGGGAAACTGATGACCACCTGTTCTACCAATGCCCCTTTGCACTTAACTATTGGGAGAAATTAGGCATTACTTGGGATTCATCTCTGAATACGCAAGCACGATTGGATACAATGGAACGGCAATGGGCGAAACCCCTATTTAAGGAAATATGTATCCTAGCTACATGGAATGTCTGGAAGCAATGAAACAGAAAGATCTTCGATGATGAGATGGCAACAACGCAAGACTGGCTTCGGATGTTGAAGACAGATTTTCAAGTCCTGAAATTTAGAGTTAAAGAAGTCGACTCTGCCTTCCTGGATAATCTTATACAAACCATCTGATTGTAAAATTAATAGTCTGTAACTTCTCATAGCCTATCCCAGATCAGCTTAGACACTCTACCCAGTTTCTGACACAAGGATATGTAAACACTACTTGTACTGATTTTGCTCTAATATAACAACAGTAGGAGCTTCTCCTGCTGTTTTCACTGGTCAAAAAAATCAACACTACTAGCAACCCATAGGTACCAATCCGAGGTTTTGAGACAAAGATCGGATACAAGAGATGAACTAGGGTTTGGAGAGGAGATGGTGCTAGTAAAGATGTTGATGGAGATTGACCCCCTCTCGATGAGAGGATCGTTGGTGGTGATGATGGCTTTGATTTCCCCCTCCCAGAGGGAAGTTTCACCGGTAGGATCGCCTTGCCGGAGCTCTAGATTGGTTCTGCCCAAGTTCCGCCTCCAGACGGCAGCACTTCATACCGAAAGGTCTCTTATGATTTTTTCCTTGACGAAACCCTCCACATAGCAGAAGATGGGCGTCGGAGGGTTGTCAGGTGGGCCACAAGCTCGCTAGCTGCAGCCAGGGGGTGGTCATGACCAGCAAGCTTGTGGCTCCTTGGTGGGCCTCCTGATGTATTTCTTTTGCCTAGTATTTTTTACATATTCCAAAATAATTCTCCGTAGATTTTCAGGACTTTTGGAGTTGCGCAGAATAGGTATCACAGATTTGCTCCTTTCCCAGTCCAGAATTCCAGCTACCGGCATTCTCCCTCTTCATGTAGACCTTGTAAAATAAGAGAGAAAAGGCATAAGTATTGTACAAAAATGTTTAATAACATCCCATAATGCAATAAGTATCAATATAAAATCATGATGCAAAATGGACGTATCAACTCCTCCAAGCTTAGACCTCGTGTGTCCTCAAGCGAAAGCCGAAATCGATAAATATGCCCACATGTTTATGTTGGAAATATGCCCTAGAGGCAATAAATAAAGTGTTTATTATTATATTTCCTTGTTCATAATAATCGTTTATTATCCATGCTATAATTGTATTAATTGGAAACACATTACATGTGTGGGTAAATGGACAACACTATGTCCCTAGTATGCCTCCAGTGAAGTAGCTCGTTGATCAAAGATGCTCAAGGTTTCCTAGCAATTGAAATGTGATGTCATTTGATAACGGGATCACATCATTAGGAGAATGATGTGATGGACAAGACCCAAACTACAAATGTAGCATATGATCGTGTCAGTTTATTGCTACTGTTTTCGGCATGTCAAGTATATGTTCCTGTGACCATGAGATCATGCAACTCACGGATACCGGAGGAGTGCCTTGTGTGTATCAAACGTTGCAACGTAACTGGGTGACTATAAAGGTGCTCTACAAGTATCTCCGAGGGTGTCTATTGAGTTGGCATGGATCAAGACTGGGATTTGTTACTCCGTGTGACGGAGAGGTATCTCAGGGCCCACTCGGTAATACAACATCACAATTAGCCTTTCAAGCAATGTGACTAAGTGTTAGTCACGGGATCTTGTATTACGGAACGAGTAAAGAGACTTGCCGGTAACAAGGTTGAACTAGGTATGGAGATACCGACGATCGAATCTCGGGCAAGTAACATACTGAAGAACAAAGGGAACATCATACGGGATTAACTGAATCCTTGACATAGAGGTTCGACCGATAAAGATCTTCATAGAATATGTAAGAACCAATATGGGCATCCAGGTCCCGCTATTGGTTATTGACCGGAGAGGTGTCTCGTTTATGTCTACATAGTTCACGAACCCACAGGGTCTGCACACTTAAGGTTCGATGACGTTTCGGTAGTATAGAGTTATGTATGGTGGTGACCGAAGGTTGTCAGGAGTCCCAGATGAGATCCCGGACGTCACGAGGAGCTCCGAAATGGTCCGGAGGTAAAGATTGAAATATAGGAAGTCCTGTTTTGGTCGCCAGAAAAGTTTCGGGCTAATCGGTAATGTACCGGGAGTGCCGATAGTGTACCGGGAGACCACCGGGAGGGGTATTTCGACCCAAGAGGCATTATGGGCTGTGGGAGAATAATTACCAGCCTTTTGTGAGCTGGTGTATGTCCCACACAAAGCCCATGCGGCTAGGGAAAGAAAGCCCAAAGAGAAAAAGTGGAAAAAGGCAAAAATAGGATGAATCCTAGTCCTACTAGGATTGGAGGTGGATTCCACCTCTCCCACCTAGTTTGGCCTCCTCCTCTATTCCTCCTATATATACTAGTGGTTTTAGGGGGTTTTCATAGAATTTTAGCCACGTGCTGCTCGTTCCTCCAGTGCATAGTTTCTCCTCTAGATCGGATTTCTGCGGTGATTAGGCGAAGCCCTACCGGAATAGCTCCACCACCATCGCCAGAGCACCGTCACGCTGCCGAAGAACTCTTCTTCCTCTCCGCTCCCTCTTGCTGGATCAAGACGACGGAGATTGTCATCAAGCCATACGTGTGCTGAACGCGGAGGTGTCGTCTGTTCGGCGCTAGATCAGAAGGAACATGATCAAGTTTGCGGGACGGATCATGATCAAGTTCGCGGGACGGATCGTGATTGGATCGCGGGACGGATTGTGATTGGATCGCGGGATGCTCGGCGATTTGGATCACGAAGACGTTCGACTACACCAACCGCGTTTCTTAACGCTTCCCGCTTAGCGATCTACAAGGGTATGTAGATCCACTCTCCCTCTTGTAGATGCTCATCACCATGGATAGGTCTTGCGTGAATGTAGGAAAAAATTTGTTTCCCATGCAACGTTCCCCAACAGTGGCATCATGAGCTATGTCTATGTGTAGATGAGATCTCGAGTAGAACACAAAGAGTTTGTGGGCGTTGATGCTTAGATTGCTTCCTCCCTTGGTCGTGTTTTGGTTCAGCGTATTGTGAGATGAAGCGGCCCGAACCAACATTACTCGTACACTTACGAGAGACCGGTTCCCTCAACTGCAACTTGTTGCATAGATGGCTTTCGGGTGCCAATTTCTCTCACTTTAGTTGGATCGGATTCGACAAAGGTGGTCCTTGAGAAGGTTAAAAAGCAACTAGTGTATCACCATTGTGGTTTTTGCGTAGATGAGAATTGTTCTTGCTAGGTACCCGTAGCAGCCACATAAAACATGCAACAACAATTAGAGGACATCTAACTTGTTTTTGCAGGGTATGTTGTGATGTGATATGGCCAATTACATGGTGTGATATATATAATGTATGAGATGATCATGTGATGTATAGATTATCACGACTTGCATGTCGTTGAGTACGACAACCGGCAAGAGCCATAGGGTTGTCTTTAATCATTGTATGACCTGCGTGTCAATCATTAAGCGCTATGTAATGCTTTACTTTATCGCTAAACGGTAGCAATAGTAGTAGAAGCATGTTGGGCGTGACAACCCCGATGGCGACACGTTGATGGAGATCAAGAAGATGGAGATCATGGTGTCTTGCTGGTGACGATGGAGATCATGCCGGTGCTTTCTATATGGAGATCAAAAGTACAAGTTCATGGCCATATCATGTCACTTATGATTTGCATGTGATGTTAATCCTTTTTATGCACCTTGTTTCGCTTAGGACGATAGTAGCATTATAAGGTGATCCCTCACTTAATTTCAAGATAAATTGTGTTCTCCCCGAGTGTGCACCGTTGCGAAAGTTCGTCGTGTTGAGACACCACGTGATGATCGGGTGTGATAGACTCTACGTTCACATACAACGGGTGCAAGCCAGTGTTGCACGTGCAGAACACTCGGGTTAAACTTGACGAGCCTAGCATGTACAGACATGTCCTCAGAACACAAGAGACCGAAAGGTCGAACATGAGTCATATAGTAGATATGATCAACATAATGATGTTCACCATTGAAGCCACCTCAACTCACGTGATGATCGGACTCGAGTTGGTGAATTTGGATCATGTGACACTCAGATGACCTGAGGGATGTCAATTTGAGTGGGAGCTTTAGTAATTTGATTAACTAAACTCATTATCTTGAACAATAGTCTATGTAAACTTTGCATATTTATGTTGTAGATCAATGGCTCGCGCAGTAGCACCCCTGAATTTTAATGCGTTCCTAGAGAAAGCTAAGTTGAAAGATGATGGAAGTAACTTTGTTGACTGGGCCCGTAATCTGGGGATTATCCTCACGGCTTCCCAGAAATCATCTGTCCTTGATGCACCGCTTGGTGACCAACCAGAAGACATGACCTCCGAAGACGTTAAGAACGCTTGGGAGGCACGTACTGGGGATTACTCAATAGTCTAGTGTGCAATATTGTATGGCTTAGAACCGGGACTTCAAAGACGTTTTGAACATCATGGAGCATATCAGATGTTCCAGGAGTTGAAGTTTATCTTTCATAAGAACGCCCGGATCGAGAGGTATGAAACCTCCGATAAGTTCTATGCTTGCAAGATGGAGGAGAATGGGTCTATCAGTGAACATATACTCAGTATGTCTGGGTATTCGACTCGTCTAGCGGAGTTGGGAATTGCCCTTCCGCCAGAGGCGATCACTGACAGAGTTCTTCAATCACTGCCACCTAGTTACAAGAGCTTTGTGATGAACTATAACATGCACGGGATGAACAAGTCAGTCACCGAGCTATTTGCGATGCTAAAAGTCGCTGAGTCTGAAATCCAGAAAGAACATCAAGTGTTGATGGTCAATAAAACCACTAGTTTCAAGAAAAATGGCAAGGTCAAGGGCAAGGGCAAGAAGGGTAAAACCAAGAAGGATGGCAAAGCAGTTGCTACTCCTGTAAAGAAGCCCAAGCATGGACCCAAGCCAGAAACTGAGTGCTTTCGTTGCAAGGGAACTGGTCACTGGAAATGGAACTGCCCCAAGTACCTGGCTGACAAGAAGGTGGCCAACGACAAACAAGGTATATATGATATACATGTTATTAATGTGTACCTTAATAGCTCTCGTAGTAGTGCCTGGGTATTTGATACCGGTTCGGTTGCTCACATTTGCAACTCAAAACAGGAACTATGGAATAGAAGAAGGCTGGCAAAGGATGAAGTGACGATGCGTGTGGGAAATGGTTCCCAGGTTGATGTGATCGCCGTCGGCACGCTCTCTCTTCGATTACCATCGAGATTAGTGATGAACCTAAATAATTTTTATTTAGTCCCTGCGTTAAGCATGAACATTATATCTCGATCTTGTTTATTGCAAGATGGTTACTCATTTAAATCAGAGAATAAAGGTTGTTCTATTTATATGAGTAATATCTTTTATGGTCATGCACCCAATGTGAGGGGTTTATTCATATTGAATCTTGATAGTGATGACACACATGTTCATAACATTGATGCCAAAAGATGTAGAGTTGGTAATGATAGTACCACTTTCTTGTGGCACTGCCATTTAGGTCATATTGGTGTAAAATGCATGAGGAACCTCCATGCTGATGGACTTTTGGAGTCACTTGATTTTTAATCACTTGACACATGTGAACCATGCCTCATGGGCAAGATGACTAAAACGCCGTTCTCTGGAACAATGGAACGGGCGAGTGACTTATTGGAAATCATACATACTGATGTGTGCGGTCCAATGAATGTTACAGCACGTGGTGGATATCGTTATTTTCTCACCTTCACTGATGACTTAAGTAGATATGGGTATATTTACTTAATGAAACACAAGTCTGAACCGTTTGAAAAGTTCAAGCAATTTCAGAGTGAAGTTGAGAATCATCAAAACAAGAAGATTAAATTCATGCGATCTGATCGAGGAGGTGAATATCTGAGTTATGAGTTTGGCAGCCACTTAAGACAGTGTGGAATTGTTTCATAGTTGACACCGCCCAGAACACCACAGCGTAATGGTGTGTCCGAATGTCATAATTGAACCTTATTAGATATGGTGTGTTCTATGATGTCTCTTGCTGATTTTCCATATCATTTTGGGGTTATGCATTAGAGACAGCTGCATTCACTTTAAATAGGGCACCATCGAAATCCGTTGAGATGACGCCATATGAACTGTGGTTTGGCAAGAGGCCAAAGTTGTCGTTTCTTAAAGTTTGGGGATGTGATGCTTATCTCAAAAAGCTTCAGCCTGAAAAGCTCGAACCCAAAGCGGAGAAATGCGTCTTCATAGGATACCCGAAAGAGACAGTCGGGTATACCTTCTATCTCATATCCGAAGGCAAAGTGTTTGTCGCTAAGAACGAACATTTCTTGAGAAAGAGTTTCTCTCAAAAGAATTGAGTGGGAGGAAAATAGAGCTTGATGAGGTTATTGAACCTTTACTTCAACCAGAAAGTAGCGCAGCGCAGAAAGATGTTTCTGTGGAACCTACGACGGTAGAAGAGGAAGTTAATGATGATGATCATGAAGCTTTGGATCAAGCTATTATTGAACCTGATGGTTGACAAGGGCGCATACTACTCCTGAGTGGTACGGCAACCCTGTCTTGGAAGTCATGTTGTTGGACAACAATGAACCTACGAGCTATGGAGGAGCAGTGATGGGCCCGGATTCTAAGAAATGGTTAGAGGCCATGAAATCCGAGATGGGATCCATGTATGAAAACAAAGTATGGACTTTGGAGGTATTACCTCAAGGGCGACAGGCCATTCGGAACAAATGGATCTTGAAGAAGAAGACAGACATGGACGGTAATGTCACCGTCTATAAAGCTCAACTTGTGGCAAAGGGTTTTTCACAAGTTCAAGGAGTTGACTACGATGAGACCTTCTCACCCGTAGCGATGCTTAAGTCCGTTAGAATTATGTTCGCAATAGCTGCTTATTTCGACTATGAAATTTGATAGATGGATGTCAAAACAGCGTTCCTCAACGGTTTCCTTGAGGAAGAGTTGTATATGATGCAACCGAAAGGTTTTGTCGATCCAGAGAATGCTAACAAATGTTTGCAAACTCCAGCGATCCATTTATGGGCTGGTGCAAGCATCTCGGAGTTGGAATAAGCATTTTGATGAGGTGATCAAAGCGTTTGAGTTTATACAAGTTTATGGAGAAGCTTGTATTTACAAGAAAGTGAGTGGGAGCTCTATAGCGTTTCTAATATTATATGTGGATGACATATTGGTGATTGGAAACAATATAGAAATGCTGGAAAGCACGAAGGAATATTTGAACAAGAGTTTTTCAATGAAGAACCTAGGAGAAGCTGCTTTCATATTAGGCATTAAGATCTATAGAGATAGATCGAGACGCTTAATAGCACTTTCACAGAGCACATACCTTGATAAAGTTTTGAAGAAGTTCAAAATGGATCAGTCCAAGAAGGGGTTCTTGCCTGTGTTACAAGGTGTGGAGTTGACTAAGACTCAATGCCCAGTGACTGCACAAGATAGAGAAAAGATGAGTGTCATCCCCTATGTTCAGCCATAGGCTCTATCATGTATGCAATGTTGTGCACAAGACCGGATGTTAGCCTTGCCATAAGTATGGCCGGAAGGTTTCAAAGTGATCCTGGAATGGAACACTGGGCAGCGGTCAAGAATATCCTTAAGTACCTGAAAAGGACTAAGGAGATGTTTCTCATTTATGGAGGTGATGAAGAGCTCGTCGTAAAGGGTTACATCTATGCAAGCTTTGACACTGATCCGGATGACTCTAAGTCGCAAACCGGATACGTATTTATTCTCAATGGGGGAGCGATAAGCTGGTGCAGTTCCAAGCAAAGCATGGTAGCCGGTTCTACATGTGAAGCGGAGTACATTGTAGCCTCGGAGGCGGTGAAGGAAGGTGTCTAGATGAAGCAGGTCATGACAGATCTTGGAGTAGTGCCCAATGCACTGAATCAAATGAACCTATTCTATGACAACACTGGTGCCATTGCTCTGGCCAAGGAACCAAGGTTTCACAAGAGGACCAGACACATAAAGCGACACTTCAACTCCATCCGCGATTACATCGAGGAGAAGGACATAAATATTTGCAAAGTGCACACGGATCTGAATGTTGCAGACCCGTTGACTAAACCTCTTCCAAGGGCTAAACATGATCAACACCAGAACTGCATGGGTGTTTGATTCATTACAATGTAAATCACATAGTGATGTGAACTAGATTATTGACTCTAGTGCAAGTGGGAGACTGTTGGAAATATGCCCTAGAGGCAATAAATAAAGTGTTTATTATTTTATTTCCTTGTTCATGATAACCGTTTATTATCCATGCTATAATTGTATTAATTGAAAACACATTACATGTGTGGGTAAATGGACAACACTATGTCCCTAGTATGCCTCTAGTGAACTAGCTCATTGATCAAAGATGGTCAAGGTTTCCTAGCCATTGACATGTGATGTCATTTGATAACGGGATCACATCATTAGGAGCATGATGTGATGGACAATACCCAAACTACAAACATAGCATATGATCGTGTCAGTTTATTGCTACTGTTTTCTACATGTCAAGTATATGTTCTTGTGACCATGAGATCATACAACTCACGGATACCGGAGGAGTGCCTTCTATGTACCAAACGTCGCAACGTAACTAGGTGACTATAAAGGTGCTCTAAAGGTATCTCCGAGGGTGTCTGTTGAGTTGGCATGGATCAAGACTGGGATTTGTTACTTCGTGTGACGGAGAGGTATCTTAGGGCCCACTCTGTAATACAACATCACAATAAGCCTTGCAAGAAATGTGACTAAGTGTTAGTCACGGGATCTTGTATTACGGAACAAGTAAAGAGACTTGCCGGTAATGAGGTTGAACTAGGTATGGAGATACCGACGATCGAATCTCGGTCAAGTAACATACCAAAGAACAAAGGGAACATCATACGGGATTAACTGAATCCTTGACATAGAGGTTAGACCGATAAAGATCTTCGTAGAATATGTAGGAACCAATATGGGCATCCAGGTCATGCTATTGGTTATTAACCGGAGAGGTGTCTCGTTTATGTCTACATAGTTCACGAACCCGCAGGGTCTGCACACTTAAGGTTCGATGACGTTTCGGTAGTATAGAGTTATGTATGGTGGTGACCGAAGGTTGTTATGAGTCCCAGATGAGATCCCGGACGTCACGAGGAGCTCCGAAATGGTCCGGAGGTAAAGATTGATATATAGGTAGTCCTGTTTTGGTCGACGGAAAAGTTTTGGGCTAATCGGTAATGTGTCGGGAGTGCCGGTAGTGTACCGGGAGACCACCGGGAGGGGTATTTCGACCCAAAAGGCTTTATGGGCTGTGGGAGAATAATTACCAGCCTTTTTTGGGATGGTGGAAGTCCCACACAAATCCCTTGTGGCTAGGGAAAGAAAGCCCAAAGAGAAAAAGTGGAAAAGGCAAAAATAGGATGAATCCTAGTCCTACTAGAATTGGAGGTGGATTCCACCTCTCCCACCTGGTTCAGCTGACTCCTTGGAGGCTTGGACCTTGGGCCAAGCCTCCTCCTCTCTTCCTCCTATATATACTGGTGGTTTTAGGGTTTTTGTGCGGAATTTTAGCCACGTGCTGCCTGTTCCTCCAGTGCATAGTTTCTCCTCTAGATCGGATTTCTACAGTACTTAGGTGAAGCCCTGCCGGAATAGCTCCACCACCATTGCCGGAGCATTGTCATGCTGCCGGAGAACTCTTCTTCCTCTCCGCTCCCTCTTGCTGGATCAAAACGGCGGAGATCGTCATCAAGCCGTACGTGTGCTGAACGCGAAGGTGCCGTCCGTACGGCGCTAGATCGGAAGGACTGTGATCAAGTTCGCGGGACGGATCGTTATCAAGTTCGCGGGACGGATCGTGATTGGATCGCGGGATGGATCGTGATTGGATTGCAGGACGCTCGGTGATTTGGATCGCAAAGATGTTCGACTACACCAACCATGTTTCTTAACTCTTCCCGCATAGCGATCTACAAGGGTAAGTAGATCCACTCTCCCTCTCGTAGATGCTCATCACAATGGATAGGTCTTGCGTGAATGTAGGAAAAAAAATTCCCATGCGACGTTCCCCAACAGTGGCATCATGAGCTAGGTCTATGTGTAGATGAGATCTCGAGTAGAACACAAAGAGTTTGTGGGCGTTGATGCTTAGATTGCTTCCTCCCTTGGTCGTGTTGGAAATATGCCCTAGAGGCAATAATAAAATGGTTATTATTGTATTTCCTTGTTCATGATAATTGTCTATTGTTCATGCTATAATTGTGTTAACCGGAAACCGTAATACATGTGTGAATGCATAGACCACAATATGTCCCTAGTGAGCCTCTAGTTGACTAGCTCGTTGATCAATAGATGGTCACGGTTTCATGACCATGGACATTGGATGTCGTTGATAACGGGATCACATCATTAGGAGAATGATGTGATGGACAAGACCCAATCCTAAGCATAGCACTAGATCGTGTAGTTCGTTTGCTAAAGCTTTTCAATGTCAAGTATCGTTTCCTTAGAATATGAGATTGTGCAACTCCCGGATACCGTAGGATTGCTTCGGGTGTGCCAAACGTCACAACGTAACTGGGTGGCTATAAAGGTGCACTACGGGTATCTCCGAAAGTGTCTGTTGGGTTGGCACGAATCGAGACTGGGATTTGTCACTCCGTGTGACGGAGAGGTATCTCCGGACCCACTCGGTAAGACATCATCATATGAGCTCAATGTGACTAACGAGTTAGTCACGGGATGATGTGTTATGGAACGAGTAAAGAGACTTTTCGGTAACGAGATTGAACAAGGTATAGAGATACCGACGATCGAATCTCGGGCAAGTATCATACTGATAGACAAAGGGAATTGTATACGGGATTGATTGTATCCCCGACATCGTGGTTCATCCGATGAGATCATCGTGGAGCATGTGGGAGCCAACATGGGTATCCAGATCCCGCTGTTGGTTATTGGCCCGAGAAGTGTCTCGGTCATGTCCACGTGTCTCCCGAACCCATAGGGTCTACACACTTAAGGTTCGATGACGCTAGGGTTATAGGGAAATGGTATACGTGATTACCGAAAGTTGTTCGGAGTCCCGGATGAGATCCCGGATGTCACGAGGAGCTCCGGAATGGTCTGGAGGTAAAGATTGATATATAGGAAGTCCAGTTTTGGTCATCGGAAAGTTTTCGGGCTCATCGGTAGTGTACCGGGAGTGCCGGGAGGGTGCCGGAAGACCCCCGGGAGGGGTGTGACCTTAGAGGAAGTGTGCCAGCCCATTTTGGGCTGTCCAAGACCTTCTAGAAAGGCCCATGTGGCTGGAGATAAGAGATAGGGTTGAAAAGGATTCAAAAGGAAGAGATCCACCTCCCTTGTGGGAGGTGGACTCTTCCCTAGGGTCGGCCGAACCTCTCCTCTTTGGAGGAGGGGCCAAGGCAGCCCTCCCTCTCCCTCCTCCTATATATATGCAAGGGTTTGGTCTGTTTTGAGACACGACTTCTTTCTCTCACGGTGCAGCCCTACCCTTCTTCTTCCTCGATCTTCGTAGCGCTTGGCGAAGCCCTGCCGGAGTTCACGTAGCTCCACCGTCACCACGCCGTCGTGCTGCCGAAGCTCTCCCTCAACCTCTCCCTCCTCCTTGCTGGATCAAGGTGCCGGAGATGTCACTGGGTTGTACGTGTGTTGAACGCGGGGGCGTCGTTGTTCGGCGCTTAGATCGGAATCCACTGCGATCTGAATCGCTGCGAGTACGACTCCATCAACCGCATTCTTGTAACACTTCCGCTTAGCGATCTTCAAAGGTATGAAGATGCAATCTCCCCCCCTCTCGCTGCTGGTTTCTCCATGGATAGATCTTGGTGATCATAGGAAAAAATTTGATTTACTACTACGTCTCCCAACAGTGGCATCATGAGCTAGGTCTATGCGTAGAATCTATGCACGAGTAGAACACAAAGAAGTTGTGGGCATCGATTTTGTTAATTTGCTTACCACTACTAGTCTTATCTTGATTCGGCGGTATTGTGGGATGAAGCGGCCCGGACCGACTTTACACGTACGCTTACGTGAGACTGGTTCCACCGCCTGACATGCACTTGTTGCATAAGGTGGCTAGCGGGTGCCTGTCTCTCTCACCTTAGTCGGATTGGATTCGATGAAAAGGGTCCTTATGAAGGGTAAATAGCAATTGGCATATCACGTTGTGGTTTTGGCGTAGGTAAGAAACGTTCTTGCTAGTAACCTATAGCAGCCACGTAAAAACTTGCAACTACAAATTAGGGGACGTCTAACTTGTTTTTGCAGCATATGCCTTGTGATGTGATATGGCCAAAGGATGTGATGTGATGCATTGTGATGTATGAGATTGATCATGTTCTTGTAATAGGATTCATGACTTGCAAGTCGATGAGTATGACAACTGGCAAGAGCCATAGGAGTTGTCTTATTTTATTGTATGACCTGCGTGTCAATCATAAATGCCATGTAATTACTTTACTTTATTGTTAAACGTTAGCCATAGTGGTAGAAGTAATAGTTGGCGAGACAACTTCATGAAGACACAATGATGGAGATCATGATGATGGAGATCATGGTGTCGTGTCGGTGACAGTGATGATCATGGTGCCCCGAAGATGGAGATCAATGGAGCAAGATGATAATGGCCATATCATGTCACTATATTGATTGCATGTGATGTTTATCATGTTTACATCTTATTTGCCTAGAACGACGGTAGTAAATAAGATGATCTCTCACTAAAATTTCAAGAAAAGTGTTCACCCTAACTGTGCACCCTTGCTAAGGATCGTTGTTCCGAAGCACCACGTGATGATCGGGTGTGATAGGTTCTAACGTTCGCATACAACGGGAGTAAGCCAGATTTACACACGTAAAACACTTAGGTTGACTTGACGAGCCTAGCATGTACAGACATGGCCTCGGAACACGGAAGACCGAAAGGTCGAACATGAGTCGTATGGAAGATACGATCAACATGGAGATGTTCAACTTGGATGACTAGTCCGTCTCACGTGATGATCGGACACGGGCTAGTTGACATGGATCATGTGTCACTTGGATGACTAGAGAGATGTCTATCTAAGTGGGAGTTCATTAAATAATTTGATTATGTGAACTTAATTATCATGAACTTAGTCTAAAATTATCTTTACAATCTATATTGTAGATCCAATGGCCAACGCGAATGTCACCCTCAATTTCAACGCGTTCCTAGAGAAAACCAAGATGAAAGATGATGGAAGCAACTATGCGGACTGGGTCCATGGCTTGAGGATCATCCTCATAGCTTCCAAGAAATTGTATGTCCTTGATGCACCACTAGGTGACCCACCCCTTCTCCCAGCAGAGCAAGACGTTGCGAACGCTTGGCATTCTCGCTACGATGATTACTCCATTGTTCAGTGCGGCATGCTTTACAGTTTAGAACCAGGGCTCCAAAAGCGTTTTGAGCAACACGAAGCATATGAGATGTTCCAAGAGCTGAAACTGGTTTTCCAAGCTCATGCTCGGGTCGAGAGATATGACGTCTCCGACAAGTTCTTCAGTTGTAAGATGGAGGAGAATAGTTCTGTCAGTGAGCACATCCTCAAGATGTCTGGGCTACACAACCGCTTGACTCAGCTGGGAGTTAATCTCCCGGATGACTAGGTCATTGACAGAATCCTCCAGTCCCTTCCACCTAGCTACAAGAGCTTTGTGATGAACTACAACATGCAAGGGATGGAGAAGTCCATTCCTGAGTTGTACTCGATGCTGAAATCAGCAGAGGTCGAGATCGAAAAGGAGCATCAAGTGTTGATGGTAAATAAGACCACTAGTTTCAAGAAAGGCAAGGGTAATAAGAACTTCAAGAAGGACGGCAAAGCTGTTGCCGCGCCCGGTAAGCAAGTTGCCGGGAAGAAGAAGAACAAGCATGGACCCAAGCCTGAGACTGAATGCTTTTACTGCAAGGGTACCGGTCACTGGAAGCGGAACTGCCCCAAGTACTTAGCGGATAAGAAGGACGGCAACATTAAAGGTATATGTGATATACTTGTTATTGATGTGTACGTAACCAGCGCTCGTAGTAGCTCTTGGGTATTTGATACCGGTGCAGTTGCTCACATTTGTAACTCCAAGCAGGAGCTACGGAATAAGCGGAGGCTGGCAAAGGACGAGGTGACGATGCGCGTCGGGAATGGTTCCAAGGTCGATGTGATCGCCGTCGGCACGCTACCTCTACATCTACCTTTGGGATTAGTGCTAAACCTTAATAATTGTTATTTAGTACCAGCTTTGAGCATGAACATTGTATCTAGATCTCGCTTGATGCGAGATGGCTACTCATTTAAATCTGAGAATAATGGTTGTTCTATTTATATGAGAGAAATGTTTTATGGTCATGCCTCGCTGGTCAATGGTTTATTTTTGATGAATCTCGAACGTGATGTTACACATGTCCATAGTGTGAGTACCAAAAAGTGTAAGGTTGATAACGATAGTCCCACTTACATGTGGCACTACCGCCTTGGTCATATTGGTGTCAAACGCATGAAGAAGCTCCATACTGATGGACTTTTGGAGTCTCTTGATTTCGAATCATTTGAGACGTGCGAACCATGCCTCATGGGCAAGATGACCAAGACTCCGTTCTCCGGAACAATGGAGCGAGCAAATGACTTATTGGAAATAATACATACCGATGTATGTGGTCCAATGAGTGTCGAGGCTCGTGGTGGCTACCGTTATGTTCTCACCCTCACTGATGACTTGAGTAGATATGGGTATGTCTACTTAATGAAACATAAGTCTGAAACTATTGAAAGGTTCAAGGAATTTCAGAGCGAGGTAGAGAATCAACGTGACAGGAAAATAAAGTGCCTACGATCTGATCGTGGCGGAGAATATTTAAGTCACGAGTTTGGCACGCACCTAAGGAAATGTGGAATTGTTTCACAACTCACGCCGCCTGGCACACCTCAGCGAAATGGTGTGTCTGAACATCGTAATCGCACTCTATTAGATATGGTACGATCTATGATGTCTCTTACCGACTTACCGCTATCATTTTGGGGATATGCATTAGAGACTGCCGCATTCACTTTAAATAGGGCACCGTCAAAATCCGTTGATACGACACCGTATGAATTATGGTTTGGAAAGAAACCTAAGCTGTCGTTTCTAAAAGTTTGGGGATGCGATGCTTATGTGAAGAAACTTCAACCTGAGAAGCTCGAACCCAAAGCAGAAAAGTGCGTCTTCATAGGATATCCCAAAGAGACTATTGGGTATACCTTCTACCTACGATCCGAGGGCAAAATCTTTGTTGCCAAGAATGGATCCTTTCTCGAGAAAGAGTTTCTCTCAAAATAAGTAAGTGGGAGGAAAATAGAACTTGATGAGGTAATTGTACCTCCACTCGAGCTGGAGAGTAGCGCAGCACAGGAAGTTGTTTCTGTGGAGCCTACACCGGCTGGAGAGGAAGTTAATGATGATGATCATGAAACTTCAGATCAAGTTACTATTGAACGTCGAAGGTCCATTAGGACATGTTCCGCACCAGAGTGGTACGGCAACCCTGTCCTAGAGATCATGTTGTTAGACAACGGTGAACCTTCGAACTATGAAGAAGCGATGGCGGGCCCGGATTCCAACAAATGGCTTGAAGCCATGAAATCCGAGATAGGATCCATGTATGAGAACAAAGTATGGACTTTGGTGGACTTGCCTGATGATAAGCGAGCCATTGAAAATAAATGGATCTTTAAGAACAAGACTGATGCGGATGGTAATGTGACCGTTTATAAGGCTCGGCTTATCGCTAAGGGTTATCGACAAGTTCAAGGAGTTGACTATGATGAGACTTTCTCACCCGTAGCGATGCTGAAGTCTGTCCGAATCATGTTAGCGATTGCCGCATTTTATGATTATGAGATCTGGCAAATGGACGTCAAAACGGCATTCCTTAATGGCTTCCTCAAGGAAGAACTGTATATGATGCAGCTGGAAGGTTTTGTCGATCCTAAAGATGCTAACAAGGTATGCAAGCTCCAGCGCTCCATCTATGGGCTGGGGCAAGCATCTCGGAGTTGGAACATTCGCTTTAATGAAGTGATTAAAGCGTTTGGGTTTGTACAGGTTTATGGAGAACCCTGTATTTACAAGAAGGTGAGTGGGAGTTCTGTAGCATTTCTCGTATTATATGTGGATGACATACTGATAATGGGAAATGATATAGAACTCTTGGAAAGTGTAAAGGCCTACTTGAATAAGTGTTTTTCAATGAAGGACCTTGGAGAAGCTGCTTACATATTAGGTATTAAGATCTATAGAGATAGATCGAGACGCCTCATAGGTCTTTCACAAAGCACATACCTTGAGAAGATATTGAAGAAGTTCAATATGGATCAGTCCAAGAAGGGGTTCTTGCCTGTGTTACAAGGTGTGAGATTGAGTATGACTCAATGCCCGACCATGGCGAAGGATAGAGAAGAGATGAGTGTCATCCCCTATGCTTCATCCATAGGCTCTATTATGTATGCCATGTTGTGTACCAGACTTGATGTGAATCTTGCCATAAGTTTGGTACGAAGGTACCAAAGTGATCCCGCAGCGGAACACTGGACAGCGGTCAAGAACATCCTGAAGTACCTTAAAAGGACAAAGGACATGTTTCTCGTATATGGAGGTGCCTAAGAGCTCGTCGTAAAGGGTTACGTCGATGCTAGCTTCGACACAGATCCGGATGACTCTAAGTCGCAAACCGGATACGTGTATATTTTGAACGGAGGGGCAGTAAGCTGGTGCAGCAGCAAGCAAAGCGTCGTGGCGGCATCTACATGTGAAGCGGAGTACATAGCTGCTTCGAAAGCAGCAAAGGAAGGAGTCTAGATGAAGGAGTTCATCACCGACCTAGGAGTAATTCCAAGTGCGTCGGGCCCGATGACTCTATTCTGTGACAACACTGGAGCTATTGCCCTTGCGAAGGAGCCCAGGTTTCACAAGAAGACAAGACACATCAAGCACCGCTTCAACTCCATCCGTGATTACATTCAGGAGGGAGATATAGATATTTGTAAAGTGCATACGGATCTGAATGTCGCAGATCCGTTGACTAAACCTCTCTCACGAGCAAAACATGATCAACACCAGAATACTATGGCTGTTCGATTCATCACAATGTAACTAGATTATTGACTCTAGTGCAAGTGGGAGACTATTGGAAATATGCCCTAGAGGCAATAACAAAATGGTTATTATTGTATTTCCTTGTTCATGATAATTGTCTATTGTTCATGCTATAATTGTGTTAACCGGAAACCATAATACATGTGTGAATGCATAGACCACAATATGTCCCTAGTGAGCCTCTAGTTTACTAGCTCGTTGATCAATAGATGGTCACGGTTTCATGACCATGGACATTGGATGTCGTTGATAACGGGATCACATCATTAGGAGAATGATGTGATGGACAAGACCCAATCCTAAGCATAGCACTAGATCGTGTAGTTCGTTTGCTAAAGCTTTTCAATGTCAAGTATCGTTTCCTTAGACCATGAGATTGTGCAACTCCCGGATACCATAGGAATGCTTTGGGTGTGCCAAACGTCACAACGTAACTGGGTGGCTATAAAGGTGCACTACGGGTATCTCTGAAAGTGTCTGTTGGGTTGGCACGAATCGAGACTGGGATTTGTCACTCCGTGTGACGGAGAGGTATCTCTGGGCCCACTCGGTAAGACATCATCATAATGAGCTCAATGTGACTAAGGAGTTAGTCACGGGATGATGTGTTACGGAACGATTAAAGAGACTTGACGGTAACGAGATTGAACAAGGTATAGAGATACCGACGATCGAATCTCGGGCAAGTATCATACCGATAGACAAAGGGAATTGTATACGAGATTGATTGAATCCCCGACATCGTGGTTCATCCGATGAGATCATCATGGAGAATGTGGGAGCCAACATGGGTATCCAGATCCCGTTGTTGGTTATTGGCCGGAGAAGTGTCTCGGTCATGTCCACGTGTCTCCCGAACCCGTAGGGTCTACACACTTAAGGTTCGATGACGCTAGGGTTATAGGGAAATGGTATACGTGATTACTGAAAGATGTTCGGAGTCCCGGATGAGATCTCGGACGTCACGAGGAGCTCCGGAATGGTCCGGAGGTAAAGATTGATATATAGGAAGTCCAGTTTTGGTCACCGGAAAGTTTTCGGGCTCATCGGTAGTGTACCGGGAGTGCCGGGAGGGTGCCGGAGGACCCCCGGGAGGGGTGTGACGACCAAAGGATTTCGTGGGCCCTTAGAGGAAGTGTGCCAGCCCTTTTTGGGCTGGCCAAGACCTTCTAGAAAGGCCCATGTGGCTGGAGATAAGAGATAGGGTTGAAAAGGATTCAAAAGGAAGAGATCCACCTCCCTTGTGGGAGGTGGACTCTTCCCTAGGGTCGGCCGAACCTCTCCTCTTTGGAGGAGGGGCCAAGGCAGCCCTCCCTCTCCCTCCTCCTATATATATGCAAGGGTTTGGGCTGTTTTGAGACACGACTTCTTTCTCTCACGGTGCAGCCCTACCCTTCTTCTTCCTCGATCTCCGTAGCGCTTGGCGAAGCCCTGTCGGAGTTCACATAGCTCCACCGTCACCACGTCGTCATGCTACCGGAGCTCTCCCTCAACCTCTCCCTCCTCCTTGCTGGATCAAGGTGCCGGAGACGTCACCGGGCTGTACGTGTGTTGAACGCGGAGGCGCCGTTGTTCGGCGCTTAGATCGGAATCCACTGCGATCTGAATCGCTGCGAGTACGACTCCATCAACCGAGTTCTTGTAATGCTTCCGCTTAGCGATCTTCAAAGGTATGAAGATGCAATCTCCCCCCCCCTCTCGTTGCTGGTTTCTCCTTGGATAGATCTTGGTGATCGTAGGAAAAATTTTGATTTACTACTACGTCTCCCAACACTCATCACCATGCATAGGTCTTGCGTGAATGTAGGAAACAAATTGTTTCTCATGCGACGTTCCCCAACAGTGGCATCATGAGCTAGGTCTATGTGTAGATGAGATCTCGAGTAGAACACAAAGAGTTTGTGGGCGTTGATGCTTAGATTGCTTCCTCCCTTGGTCGTGTTTTGGTTCAGCAGTATTGTGAGATGAAGCGGCCTAGACCAACATTACTCGTACGCTTATGAGAGACCGGTTCCCTCAACTACAACTTGTTGCATAGATGGCTTACGGGTGCCAGTTTCTCTCACTTTAGTTGGATCGGATTCGACAAAGGCGGTCCTTGAGAAGGTTGAAAAGCAACTAGTGTATCACCGTTGTGGTTTCTCTCACTTTTGGAGTTGCGCAGTATAGGTATCTCAGATTTGCTCCTTTCCCAGTCCAGAATTCTAGCTACCAGCATTCTCCATCTTCATTCAGACCTTGTAAAATAAGAGAGAAAAGGCATAAGTATTGTACCAAAATGTTTAATAACAGCCCATAATGCAATAAATATCAATATAAAATCATGATGCAAAATGGACGTATCAACTCCCCCAAGCTTAGACCTCGCGTGTCCTCAAGCGAAAGCCGAAATCGATAAATATTCCCACATGTTTAGAGATAGAGGTGTCGATAAAAATAAAAATACGGACATGAGGGCATCATGATCATATTTAGAGTAGCAATATAATGACATATAATTTCTTATGCTAAAGTACCAATTCATTCACAATGGTAAAGTATGAATCAAGAACTCTATTGAGGACGGACAAACTATGATCTCAGTCATTGAAGCAATTCCAATTTATCATAATGTAGGAAAGAGTCAATATAAGAACTTGTAAAGCAAACCCAGATACTCAATCATCTTTTAGTCTTTCACAATTGCTAACACTCACGAGGTATCTATGAGTTCAAAGTTTCAATCGGACACAGAGAAAGATAGGGGCTTATAGTGTTGCCTCCCAACTATTTACCTCAAGGGTAATGTCAACAGTAATAACTCATGCTCATCCACTTCCGAGTGGGTATATGTGCCTAAATCTTTCCCCAACACGTGACACTTGCCAGAAGGTAAAGGCGAAAATAGCAAAGGTGATGGAGATCACCATGACTCTTGCATAAAGGTAAGTACTATAAAATAAAAGTAATAGATAGGCCCTTCGCAGAGGGAAGTAGAGGTTGTCATGCGCTTTTATAATTGGATGCACAATCTCTTAATGCAAAAGAACGTCACTTTATATTTCCCCTT
This sequence comes from Hordeum marinum, assembly GCA_022496015.1. Lineage (NCBI taxonomy): Eukaryota > Viridiplantae > Streptophyta > Magnoliopsida > Poales > Poaceae > Hordeum > Hordeum marinum. The sequence goes on along the minus strand of CM039673.1, from coordinate 365,196,807 downwards.
GTGATAGTGAACTTTATTATGCAGTCCGTCGCTTTTATGTCTTCCCTATCACAAGTTCGTATAAAGTTTATTTTCCTCACACTAATAGATCACACATATTTAGAGAACAATTTTTATTGCTTGCACTGATGACAACTTACTTGAAGGATTATATTCTATCCTTAGGTAGGTATGGTGGACTCTCATGGAAAAACTAGGTTAAGGGTATTTGGATGCACAAGTAGTATCTCTACTTAGTGCGGAAGTTTTGGCTGATATGAGGTGGAAGCAAGCAACACATGTTGAGGGATCGATAACAATATAACTTCTATTCGGAAATAAGCAAACATAACCCATTATGTTGTTTCCTTGTCCAACATCAACCTCTTAACATATAATATTTTAATGAGTGCTCACAATCATAAAAGATGTCCAAGATAATATATTTATATGTGAACCTCTCTTTCTTTATTACTTCCTTTTAATTGACCCAATGACCAACAGCTATGTTTGTCAACCCACAATAGGTTTCAATCAACATACTTTTTATATGTGAAGTTATCACTCCCCATAAGATTTTCATATGTACTCTTTGCTTTTATTCTACACTTCTTTCTACTTTATCTTTCTCAAGATTAAAATCATACCAAGCAAGGCCCTCAACTCAAAAGCAATTTTCATTATATAACCCATGGACTTGCTTACATAGGAGGAATCGTAAACCAAAGACTCAAAACTAGATCACACGAAAACTTTATTCTACTAGATCAAGATATAACCAAAAGGATTGAACTAAGAAAAGATGATGAAAATAAAAATAAAAATAAAAATGAAATATGTGATGGTGATATGATACCGGGGCACCTCCCCCAAGCTTGGCACAAGCCAAGGGGAGTGCCCATACCCATGTGTTTAGTTGTCTTGCTTCGGAGGTGATGATGTGGGAGTTGTTGATGGGGTTGGAAGCCTTTCTAGTTTCCTCCTAAGCATAAAATTTTGCTCCCTCAAATCGTCCACTTCCTGCTCGAGCTTCAATATCCTTTGACATAATTCTTCCTTGATTTCCTGCAGGAAACAAGAAGGAATAAATAGAACCTTGGGTTTTCGCCTTGTGTTTGGGAGGCTTGATTTCTTGAACTCCACGTGCATATCTCCTGGCTGAAGTAGAGGGGCCTCTTTTTCCTCCGAGCTTTCTTCCTCGTACTTGCCTTCTTGTTCCCCTTTGAGAACAATCCATAAGGTTCCAAGTCCCCATAGAGCTTGGGATTGGCAAGATAATGCGATATAAAGCTCTCTCCATCAGAATCTTGGGACGACATATTGTTGTAAATCTGCTATAGAAACATCTCAAAAAGAAAGCCGGAGGTATTGTCATGATACGAGAGTCAAAACCTTCAGGACATTATATAACGAATTTTTACCGTCCCAAAGGAGTATGCCACAAGAAAACGGAGTCCGGGTGGCGCACGAGTTGGCCACAAGCCCCAGGGGCGCGGCCAGGGGGGTGGCCGCGCTGAGCAGGCTTGTCACCTCCTCGTGCACTATTCGGACAACTTTAAATTTTACTAATTTTTTAAATATTCCAAAACAGATGAAAATTGCCATAGAAAAAGTTTTGGAGTCTTTTTTGCTTACCATACCACACACCTATTCCTTTCGGAGTCTGAAACGTTCTGGTAAGTCTCCCTAATGTACTCCTCCGGAGTTATGGTATTGATGATATTGGTCTCAACATTTATGGAGTACCTGAGATATAATGTTTTATTCTTTGATCGTTCACCACCTTCGGGTTCGTGCCTTCGGCGTTGTTAGTCTTGATGGCACCGGAACGGTATACCTCTTCGATGACGTAAGGACCTTCCCATTTAGAGAGAAGTTTTCCTGCAAAAAATCTTAAACAGAATTGTATAGCAAGACATGATCACCTACATTAAATTCACGCTTTTGTATCCTTCTATCATGCCATCTTTTAACCTTTCCTTTAAACAACTTAGCATTCTCGTAGGCTTGGGTTCTCCATTCATCAAGTGAGCTAATGTCAAATAACCTCTTCTCACCAGCAAGTTTCAAATCATAATTAAGCTCTTTGATTGCCCAATAAGCCTTATGTTCTATCTCTAGACGTAAGTGACATGCTTTACCATAAACCATCTTATACGGAGACATACCCATAGGATTTTTGTAAGTAGTTCTATAAGCCCACAATGCATCGTCAAGTTTCTTAGACCAATTCTTCCTAGATCTATTAACAGTCTTTTGCAAAATCAATTTAATCTGCCTATTGCTCAATTCTACTTGACCACTAGACAGAGGATGATAAGGAGATGCAACTCTATGATTAACATCATATTTAGCGAGCAACTTACGGAAAGCACCATGAATAAAATGTGAACCACCATCAGTCATCAAATATCTAGGGACTCCAAATCTAGGGAAAATAACTTCTTTAAGTATTTTAATAGAAGTGTTATGATCAGCGCTACTAGTTGGAATAACTTCTACCCACTTAGTGACATAATCAACAGCAACTAGAATATGAGTATACCTGTTAGATTGTGGAAAAGGCCCCATGTAATCAAAGCCCCAAACATCAAATGGTTCGATAACAAGAGAGTAATTCATAGGCATTTCCTGACGTCTACTAATATTACCAATTCTTTGACATTCATCACGGGATAAGACAAACTTACAAGCATCCTTGAAGAGAGTAGGCCAATAAAACCCAGATTGTAGTACCTTGTGTGCGGTTCTATCTCTAGCGTGATGTCCTCCGTAGGCTTCAGAGTGACACTTGCGTAAGATCTGTTCCTGTTCATGCTTAGGTACACAACATCTAATAATACCATCTACTCCTTCTTTATAAAGATGTGGGTCATCCCAAAAGTAATTCCTTAAATCATATAAGAACTTTTTCTTTTGTTGGTATGTGAAACTAGGAGGTATAAATTTAGCAACAATGTAATTGGTGTAATCAGCATACCAAGGAGCATTATGTGAAGTATGCACAACAGCTAATTGTTCATCAGGAAAGCTATCATCAATAGGTAGTGGGTCATCAAGAACATTTTCTAACCTAGACAAGTTATCTGCCACAGGGTTATCAACACCCTTTCTATCTATAATATGCAAATCAAATTCTTGTAGCAGAAGGACCCACCTAATAAGTCTAGGTTTAGCATATTTCTTCTCCATAAGGTATTTAATAGCAGCATGATCGATGTGAACAGTTACTTTAGAATCAATAATATAAGGTCTAAACTTATCACAAGCAAACACGACTGCTAAAAATTCTTTTTCAGTAGTAACAAAATTTCTTTGAGCATTGTCTAGAGTCTTACTGGCATAATGGATAACATTTAATTTCTTATCGACTCTTTATCCTAGAACAGTACCAACAGCATAATATCTAGCATCACACATAATTTCAAAAGGTAGGTTCCAGTCGGACGGTTGAACAACACGTGTGATAATCAAGGCATTGTTAAGAATTTCAAATGCTTCTACGCAATCATCATAAAAAAATGGAACATATTGTTGCAAAACGTTTGTGAGAGGCCTAGAAATCTTAGAGAAATCTTTGATAAACCTCCTATAGAAACCAGCATGACCAAGGAAACTTCTTATACATTTGATATCCGTAGGGCACGGCATTTTTTCGATAGCATCAACATTAGCTTTATCAACTTCAATACTTCTTTCGGAGGTCTTGTGCCCCAAGACAATACCTTCATTAACCATAAAGTGGCACTTTTCCCAATTCAAGACAAGATTAGTTTCTTCACATATCTGCAAAACTCAATCAAGGTTGCTCAAACAATCATCAAATGAAGTTCCGTAAACGGAAAAATCATCCATGAAAACCTCAAGAATCTTTTCACAAAATTCAGAGAATATAGCCATCATACATCTTTGAAAGGTAGTAGGTGCATTGCATAAACCAAAAGGCATACATCTATAAGCAAAGGTACCGAAAGGGAAAGTAAAAATGGTTTTTTCTTGATCCTGGCTTGATACAGGTATTTGAGAGAAACCAGAGTAACCATCAAGAAAGCAAAAATGAGTATGTTTGGATAATCTTTCTAGCATTTGATCAATAAAAGGTAAAGGGTAATGATCTTTCTTATTAGCTTTATTTAATTTCCTAAAATCAATTACCATTCTATAACCTGTAACAATTCGTTGCAGGATCAATTCATTTTTATCATTAAGAACAACGGTAATACCTCCCTTCTTAGGGACACAATGGACGGGACTAACCCATCTACTATCAGCAACACGATAAATTATACCTGCCTCCAAAAGCTTTAGTACTTCTTTTCTTACCACTTCTTTCACCTTAGGGTTCAATCATCATTGATGATCAATAACTGGTTTGGCATCAGGCTCCATATTAATTTTATGCTGGCATAGAGTGGGACTAATGCCCTTAAGATCATCAAGAGTATAACCAATAGCAGCACGGTGCTTCGTCAGAGTTTTCAATAATCTCTTTTCTTCATGCTCTAAAAGGTTAGCACTAATAATAACATGGTATATCTCCTTTTCATCAAGATAAGCATATTTCAACGTATCGGGTAATTTCTTGAGCTCATACACGGGATCACCCTTGGGTGGAGGAGGATCCCCAAGTATTTCAACAGGTAAGTTGTGTTTCAAAATAGGTTGTTGCTCAAAGAAAATTTCATCTATTCCATTCCTCTCATTCATATGCATATCATTTTCATGGTCTAGCAAATATTATTCTAAGGGATCAGTAGGAGGCACAGCAATAGAGGCGAGACCAATAATTTCATCTTCACTGGGCAATTCCTTGTCATGGGGTTGTCTATGAAATTTAGAGAAATTAAACTCACAAGACACATCCCCAAAGCTCACAATAACTATTTCCTTCTCACAATCAATCTTAGCATTAATAGTATTCAAGAGGGGGTGCCAAATATAATGGGACAAAAATTATCTTGTGGGGAACCAAGAACAAGAAAATCAGTAGGATACTTTACTTTCCCACACAAGAATTCAACATCTCTAAAAATCCCCATTGGTGCAATAGTGTCTCTATTAGCAAGCTTAATAGTAACATCAATATCCTCTATTTCAACTGGTGCAATTTCATGCATGATTTCTTTGTATAAGGAATAGGAATTGCACTTACGCTAGCACCCATATCACATAAGCCATGATAACAATGATCTCCATTTTTAACAAAAACAACAGGCATGACAACAACTGGTCTATGTTTATGCATAGTATCAGGTCTAGCAATTCTAGCAGCTTCATCACAGAAATGAATAACATGCCCATCAATATTATCAACCAAGAGATCTTTAACCATAGCAATACTGGGTTCAACTTTGATTTGTTCATGGGGTGTAAGTATTCTAATACAACTCTTATGAACCACAGTTGAAGCTTTAGCATGTTCCTTTATCCTAACAGGGAAAGGTGGTTTCTCAATGTAAGTAGTAGGGATGACATGATCAGCATTGTAAGTAATAATTTTCCCTTCAACTTTAATAGGTTCCACTACTTTCACTTCAATGGGAGGATGATATTTAAACCACTTCTCCTTAGGGAGATCAATATGAGTAGCAAAATATTCACAGAAAGAAGCTACTATCTTAGAGTCAAGTCCATATTTAGTGCTAAATTCACGAAAAGCATCGGTGTCCACGAAGTATTTAACACAATCAAACTTAAGATTTATACCTGACTCCTTACCTTTGTTGAGTTCCCAATCTTTAGAGTTGCGTTTAATTCTTTCCAATAAATTCCATTTGAATTCAATATCTTTCTTCATAAAAGAACCAGCACAAGAAGTATCGAGCATGGATTGATCATTACGAGAAAGTCGAGCATAAAAACTCTGAATAATAATTTCTCTCGAGAGCTCATGTTTGGGGCATGAATATAACATTGACTTAAGCCTCCCCCAAGCTTGAGCCATTCTTTCTCCTTCACGGGGCCAAAAATTGTGAATATAATTCCGATCACGATGAACTAGATGCATAGGATAGAACTTCTGATGAAATTCCATTTTCAACCGGTTGTAGCTCCATGATCCAACATCATCACATAGCCTATACCATGTCAATGCCTTATCCTTCAAAGATAAAGGAAAGACCTTCTTCTTGACGTGATCCTCGGGCAGACCTGCAAGCTTAAATAATACACAAACTTCATCCACATAGATTAGATGCAAATTAGGATGTAGTGTTCCATCTCCTGCATAAGGATTAGCTAGCAGTTTGTCTATCATACCCAAAGGAATTTCATAATAAATATTTTCAGTAGGTTCAGTAGGTTGAGGGACAACTCTTTGTGTTTCCGGTCGAGGTGAAGATAACCTCGAACAAGCCCCTCAAAGTATTACTTTCCATAGTAACAAGTGACAGTAAATTTGAGCACACTATATAAATTTTTCATTACCAAGTTCCACTCACCAAAGGCGCTTCACTCCCCGACAACGGCGCCAGAAAAGAGTCCTGATGACCCACAATTATAGGGGATCTATCATAGTCCTTTCGATAAGTAAGAATGTTGAACCCAACGAGGAGCAGAAGGAAATGACAAGCGGTTCACGGTAAGGTATTCTCTGCAAGCACTGAAATTATCGGTAACAGATAGTTTTGTGATAAGATAATTCGTAACGGGTAGCAAGTAACAATTGTAAAAATGGTGCAGCAAGGTGGCCCAATCCTTTTTATAGCAAAGGATGAGCCTGGAAAACTCTTATATAAAGCAAAGCACTCCTGAGGACACATGGGAATTTATGCCAAGCTAGTTTTCATCATGGTCATTTGATTCGCGTTTGCTACTTCGATAATTTGATATGTGGGTGGACCGGTGCTTGGGTGCTGTCCTTACTTGGACAAGCCTCCCACTTATGATTAACCCCTCCCGCAAGCATCCACAACTATGAAAGAATAATTAAGATAAATCTAACCATAGCATGAAACGTGTGGATCCAAATCAGCTCCTTACGAAGCAACGCATAAACTAGGGTTTAAGCTTCTATCACTCTAGCAACCCATCATCTACTTATTACTTATCAATGCCTTCCTCTAGTCCCAAACAATGGTGAAGTTTTACGTAGTCGATGTTCACATAACACCACTAGAGGAGAGACAACACACATCTCCTCAAAATATCGAACGAATACCAAATTCACATGATTACTTATAACAAGACTTATCCCATGTCCTCAGGAACAAACGTAACTACTCACAAAACATGTTCATGTTCATAATCAGAGGAGTATTAATGATGATCAAGGATCTGAACATATAATCGTCCACCAAGTAAACCAACTAGCATCAACTACAAGGAGTAATCAACACTACTAGCAACCCACAGATACCAATCTGAGGTTTTGAGACAAAGATCGAATACAAGAGATGAACTAGGGTTTGGAGAGGAGATGGTGCTGGTGAAGATGTTGATGGAGATTGACCCCCTCTCGATGAGAGGATCGTTGGTGGTGACGATGGCTTCGATTTCCCCCTCCCGGAGGGAAGTTTCACCGGCAGGATCGCCCTGCCAGAGCTCTAGATTGGTTCTGCCCAAGTTTCGCCTCGATAAGGTGGTGCTTCGTCCCAAAAGGTCTCTTATTGTTTATTACTCGATGAAACCCTCCATATAGCAGAAGATGGGCACCGGAGGGCTGCCAAGTGGACCACAAGCTCGCTAGCCGCGGTCAGGGGGGTGACCATGGCCAGCAGGCTTGTGGCTCCCTGGTGGGCCTCCTGATGTACTTCTTTTGCCCGATATTTTTTATATATTCCAAAATAATTCTCCATAGATTTTCAGGACTTTTGGAGTTGCACAGAATAGGTATCTCAAATTTGCTCCTTTCCCAGTCCAGAATTCCAACTGTCGGCATTCTCCCTCTTCATGTAGACCTTGTAAAATAAGAGAGAAAAGGCATAAGTATTGTACCAAAATGTGTAATAACAGCCCATAATGCAATCAATATCAATATAAAATCATGATGCAAAATGGACGTATCACTGGGCCCGCTGGAGGCGCCAAGTAAGTCCTTTTCTTATTTGTACCTATTTTCTATTTCTACATTCTGCTTTAATTTATTTCAAATACCTAATCATTTAGATAAATCCTGAATTTTTTTATGGATGCTATCTTACTTATACCAAATCCCCATGCGAAGTTTCAGAATTATTGGAGCATTTAAATTATAAATAGTATCTAAATAGCACCAATTCAAATAATTTGGGTTGATTCAAAAATCCAAGATGGCTAGGAAAAATGTGCATCACCTCTGGTTGATGTTTTCAACATTTTCCAAAAAGCATGGACATTTTCTAAGGCCATTTTGGGTTCATTGAAAATGATTTTCATTTGAACCTAATTGAATTCATTTGGTGCTAGGGTTTATCAATCCCCATTTCAAATTCGTTTGAATTTAAACATGATTACATGTATGCCAATGCAACTACTTACAAACAGATTCTAAGGTGGTGACACCCTCATTCGGCGTGTGATGGAGCTAGGGATTCTACATCGCATCACCACTCGACACATCGCCTCGAGCGCCTCCCTTACAATGACGACGTTGTCCTATTCAGTCACCCGGACCAGCACGACATGATAGCCATCAAAGAGCTCATGCGAGTCTTTTCGATCGGGTCTGGCATGCAGACGGACATTGTCAAATGTTCTCTCTGCCCTGCTTTGTTATAGTGATTTGAGAGCACATCGACACCATCTACAATGAGCTTGTGTTCCCTATGACGACCTTTCCAGTCTAGTACCTGGGATTACTCATCTCCCTTGGCAAGATTACAACGTCTGTGCTTATTCCTCTTATAGAGAAGCTAGAGAAGAAGCTATCTACTTGGTGTACCTCCATGCTTTTGCTTGGAGATGGGTTGGCCCTAGTCTACCACGTTATGTGAAAGATGCCCGACCACTTCCTCATCGCCACTGCCATCAAAGAAACCATGTTGGCGAGGATCGACGAGGTGATTTGTGCCTTCCTCTGGGCTAGAAGGAACAAATTTCATGGCGAGCAGTGCCAGATCAAATGGCTTCGCGTTTGTCGACCACTTCAACTCGGTGGCCTGGGTGTATATGACCTGCACCGGACCGACATCACTTTACATGATCGTTGGATATGACTGTAGCACACTGACACTCTCCGCCTTGGAGCCACCTTCCCCTACCTCGCGATACTGAGGTAATGGCCATTTTCTAGACATCCATAGCATGGCAACTCAACGATGGTCAACCTTGTCTCTTCTGGACCAACCACTCGGTACATGGTCATAAGATCATCGAGCTCGCGTCACTAGTCTAAGCCTTGCTTCACAAGGGATGTTGGAAGCTAATATCGGTGTTCGATTGGCTTCATCTAGACTCTTGGATCCGGGTCCTCTTGGGCCAGCAACCTTGGACCAATACATCGACTTGTGGAGATTGTTACATCACACCATGCTTTCCCCCTAGACCTGATGAGCTCATATGGAAGTGCACTAGCGGTGTGTGTACTCGACGATGTCCTTCTACTCCATAATGTTCCAGCGCTCACTTCCTGATCCAAACTAGACCTTACCTGGAAGACCAAGGCCCGCCCCACCTCATAAAGATCTTTCTTTGGCTGGCCCTCACTAGTACAACGTGGTGCTATTCACACGGTTCTGACCCCCAATCACAGACAAGATCCCAAACCGTGTGCTTGGTTGGGTTGGTGATAAGGGGCATCGCTAACATAACAAAATAACATTTGTGATGTCGTGAATTCCCAACAGGATGGGAAACTGTTTATGTATGGGATTCTTCAATATTCATATACACTGCTTTGAAAAGAATCATTTGGGAAAGGTCGTTCATCGCAAACAATTAGGTAGGAATAAGTGTGGTTGATGATTTGGTTGTACGCAAAATGTTACAAGTTACTAACTGTCTATAAGTAATTAGATTATAGCAGGCAATTTTGTGGTAAGGATTGTGTGCAATGGTTTATCTATTCTGGTCCATTTTCATAGATGAAGTATGTGGTCCATTAGAGTTCAATTGACACGCCTTTTTTGTAACAACCGTTTGCAATGTTGTGTACAGAACCATGAGTATTAGGTTCTATATAATTTGATTATTTCAATAGATAATTAATATACCAAACATTTCATTCCAATGGTAATGCGGGCAAACCGATCATTTATAAAAAACATACGTCATTTGTTCACTAATTACAAGAGCATCAAACTAATTGAAGGATCAAAATACAATAGGCTAGGACCAAGGCAACAGTAGAAACAATAATTTTAGAGATAATGTAGAGCGAGGCGAAAGGCATTCAGGTTGTTCTCGTCGTTGATCAATCGGAAGGCCCACATCGTGTCCTTCTTCATGTGGAAGGCTTTAACAACTTTAGTCCAACCCTTGTGATGATTGTCTGCGCATCCTTCACGATCTTGAGGAAGACATCAAGTTCTTCATCATGGTGGTCTTGGTGTGATACTTTTTTTGCCTCACTAGGAATCACATAAGTTGAGGGAAATCCTCGATGAACTTCTTTGAAAACCATAGAAACTGGAATACAAAGGTATTCAGATATATATTGTGGCCTGCAAATACATATTGTGAATGAGAAATCCGTTGTAGTTCCTACCATCCTGAAATCTAATGTCGTCTTGGATAATGCACAAACGAAGAGTTTGATTTTGATCGTCTGTCTGTTAGTCTAACAATATTTTTTAATTTCTCCATTTTGTCCTATTTCAGGAATATCTCATTTTCACATACACAAAAAGGGTCGAAGCATGGATCTCTACCCATGACATATGTACCTACATGCACGTGATTGTCAAATATATTAGAAAGTTCATTGGACAATATTGGATATGCAATAATGACATAGAAAGATGAATCTAACATCTATGGTAAATAGTAGCATCTCCCATGTGACCCTACAAGAAGTACAAGCATGATTAGGTGAGACAAAAATTAGGAGACTATCAAAAATATCTTCATTATGTAGATATAGGGAACTAGTGCACCCAAATAGTTTGTATGGAACAAAGCATATTAAAAAAGTCCAAGATTTTTGTTGATTGCGCAGTGTAGTGTGCTTACAAACAAACACAAAATATAATGACATATTGCCAAAAGGAACATTTGAAACAGAGCGAATACATAATGTAAATAGAGTCAGCTGCCCCATTGAACACGTACACTGATACGTCTCTAACGTATCTATAATATTTGATTGTTTCATGCTATTATATTATGATTATTGTATAATTTTAGACATTTACTCGTTGTTTTGTATTATTTTCAAGCACTAACCTATTAACTCGGTGCCAAGGGTCAGTTGTTGTTTTCTGCATGTTTTTGGCTTTTCAGGAATACTGTACCAAATGAAGTCCAAATACCCCCCAAAAATTCGATGATTTTTTCTGGACCAAAATAAGACGTGTAAGCTTTGAAGGAAGATCGAAGGGCACACGAGGTGCCCCCAAACCAATAGGGGTGCCCAAGGGGTGGCCGCGCCCTGATGGATTGGGGACACCTCCCTCCTGGCCCTGATCTTTGGCCTATAAATTCGCAAATATTCTGAAAAGCCTAGAGATCCTCCTGAACACTTTTTCCGCCAATGCAAGTCTCTGTTCCGCTGTGTGCCCATCTGGAGCCTTGTTCCGGTAACCCGCTGTAGGGGGGATCGATCACGGAGGGCCTCTACATCGACCTTGTTGCCCCCATGGTGATGTGTGAGTAGTTCACCCCAGACCTACAAGTCCATAGCTAGTACCTAGATGGCTATCACTCTCTCTCTATGTTCTTCCTTGCCATGATCACCACGATACACGCGGTGATCTATATTATGTAATCAATCTTTGTGGTGTGTTTGTTGGGATCCGATGAATTGTGGGCTTATGTTTAGATTATTCATGAAAATATATTGAATGCTTGCAGGTATTTTATTTGCATGATTGTTATAGCTTCGTAATGCTATCGATCTATCGGTTTAGTTTGGCCAACTAGACTGATTTATCTTCAAGTGGGAGTGGTGTGTTGTAGTGGGTTCAATCTTGCAGTGCTCAATCCCAGTGACAGAAAGGGATATGACACATATTGTATTGCTGCCATTAAGGGTAATAAGATGGGGTTCATTCATATTAATTGGATTTACTTTGTCCACATCATGTCATCCTCCTCTGAACATACTCCCATTTTACTTAATACTATAGAGGCATGCTGGATAGCTGTCGATGGGTGGAGTCATAGTAGTAGATGCAGGCAGTAGTTAGTCTATTGTTTTATGGACGTGATGCCTATATACATGATCATTGTCGTGAATAAATATTTCATAACTATGCACTTTTCTATCAATTGCCCAACTGTAATTTGTTTACCCACCTTATGTTCGAGAGAGAAGCCTCTAGCAAACACTATGGCCCCCGGGTCTCCTCGCAAATACAATTACAAAAAATCTAAATACCCTGCTTCCATTATTTAATACCTTTTTATTTACAATTTCTATTTATCAATTTATCTATCTATCACTAATTATCGCTTGCAAGTAGCGAGTTCAAGGGGATTGATAACCCACTTGCCCGCGTTGGGTGTAAGTGTTTGCTCTTTTGTGCGTAGGCGCTAAAGACAGGAGTTTGCATGGTTCTCCTATTGGTTCCATATAATTGTTTCTCACTCAGGGAAATACTTACCTCCATTGTGCTGCATCATCCCCTCCTCTTCGGCGAAAATCCCAAGCATCTTACAAGTATGAGGAAGGATTTCTAGAGCTGTTGCCGGTGAGCATCATCAAATTCCTATCAAGCACCTTCTCACAAATTATCATTCACTTGTTCTACTTTGTATTTGCTGTTATATTTTTCTTGTTATGAAAAAAATAATATTTATCTTTGCTAGTTTACCTGTTTGCTTGTTATCATGGCTAGTTCTTCATTTGTTTCGTGTACTTCCGAGAATGAGGTGCTTAACATTAAACAAAGTGGATGATAAAGTTTAAAAGATGCTTGGCATAGGATTTGCATTGCTCAAAATAGATCAACTCATAAGCAATCCCCCAACATCTTGCTTCATAATTTTTATGTGGGTATTACTACTTGGTATAAATTTGTGCTTGGTACTATTATCGGTGGTAATTTCTTAATGAGTCACACTTTGGATGCTTTAAAAGCCATGGAAAATCTAGTAGGTTTGCCACCTGTCATTATCAATGAAACTATCTTAACTTTGGAGCATGTTATGCAAAGGCTAGAGATAACTGGAAATAAAATTTCCACTAAAGAACAAATTGATGAGTTGGATAAAAAGATTCATAATCATATTACTCAATTTGTATCAAAGGTAGGGATTACTTTGAAAGCATTAAAGAGAAAGATACAATTATTGATGAGAAAGTGGAGAAAATCCTTAAAAGAATTGATAAAATGGAGAAAGTAATTGAAAATGGGCTCTGCATTCTCTCCTTCTAAAACTAATGCTAGTACCTCTCAAGAAAAAAATTCTAGGGTTATGTATGTCCCTAAGAATACGATATCTCTCCTATCAAAAGAAACGAGGATCTTAAAAATATTGGTGTGCATCCCAATTTTATAAACATGATAAGAGTATCATTAAGCTTCCTCCTTTCCCTAGTAAACATGGTTGTGTAATTGAGGATCTTGACACCAAGGATGATAACACTTGATACTATGCATTATGCCTAGCTAGGCGCATAAAACGATAGCGCTTGTTGGGAGGCAACCCAATAGTTATCTTTAATTTTTGTTTTTATATTTTGTAATGGTGTCATAACATGATTATTGCTACTGTAATTATTGTGTTTCCATATTTAAATTAGTGTTTGTGCCAAGTAAATCCTTTAGGGTGACTTGAGTGATAAGTAGAATTGATACGGTACAAAAACAAAAACTTTTCTGTCCAATGCATAATTTCTCTGATTTTACTGGAACGTGTTTTTGATCTGAATTTTTTACAAAGTATTGGCATACAAATTCCCAGGTTTTCACCATTTTTCAGAATTTTTGGATTTATAAAAGTATGGTGATTGCACAGATCATTATAGACTATTTTGTTTTAGACAGATTTTGTTTTTGCTTGCATAGTTTGCTTGTTTTGATGATGCTATGGGTTGTAACGGGGGTATAACCCATGGATAAGTTAGAATGAAGTACCTTATGCAATCAATTTATTACAGTACTGAAAGTTTTCGATTTAACTATCATATTAACAGAGCTCATTACTTTCCTGTTGAGTTTTGTGTGGGTACCGAAAGTGTTCTTATCCTTTTTGCATGTGTAGCCCTAGTCTACGACCCCCTCTTTGGAGGTAAATGCCGAGAGGTTAGAGGAGTCCGAGACAGCTGGGAGGAATGAAGCTCTAATCCTGGTGGCGGTGGTATCTTCATAAGACCTCGGTAGTGGGAGGCGGTTAGACAGTCGCGGATCGTGCGAATGTCACCACACAAATCCGCAGTTGATTACCAAAACATATATCAAGTGACTTAATAGAATTCTCCATTGTCACCACGGGTATCCACATGCAATACATATATCAAGTGTTCTCAACTCCAAAGTATTCGGTCCAACATAATGAAACATACAAGGGAAAGACTCAATTCATCACATAAAGATAGAGAGGGATGAACACCATATGATCCAACTATATTAACAGAACTCGTGGTACATCAAGATCATGCCAACTCAAGAACACAAGAGTGAGAGAGAGAGAGATCAAACACATAGATACCGGTACATACCCTGAGCCCCGAGGGTGAACTACTCCCTCCTCCCCATGGAGACCGCTGGGATGATGAAGATGGCCTCCGATGATAATTTCCCCCTTCGACATGGCACCGAAAAAGGGCTCCGGGTGATATTGCTTAGGAACATAGGTTTGCGATAGCGACGTGGAAGTTCTAGGTTTATTTCTAGTGGTTTCTATGTTTATAGTAATTTTCCGCATTAGTTTCACGCGAGAGGGGTGCTCGAGGAGTCCACGAGCTTGGAGCACACTCCCTACCCCCCAGGGCGCGTGGTGTAGGCTCCTCAGTCCCCTGGACTTCTTCTGGTCCTTCCATGAAGCTTCGGGGGTTTATTTTGTTCCAAATAAAATCACCAAAAAGTTTCAACCCAATCCGAGAACTTTTATTTCTGCACAAAAATAACATCATGGTAATTGTGCCAAAAACAACGTCAGTCCAGCTTGGTTTCATTCAAATCATACCAAACCCATGTAGAACTTGGGTAAATATGCCATGAATACTTCATAAATTATCAATATGTTGGAGACGTATCAAGTATGCATATAAGTAATTTAACTTAACTTGTGAGTAGTTTAAGTGAACTTATGAGTAGTTTAACTAAACTTATCTATGCAAAAAATTGCTAAACTTATCTAGCCCTGTTCCAAGAAGATAGGAGTATGCAATTAACTAAATATTTGTAACTGAACATATATTCGGTTAATTTAATATTTGTAAATGAACTTATCTATTGAGTAGATGATCTAGATGGACATGAATTTACTATGCAGTTAACTGAATATATGTTCAAAATTTTAGTATGCATATTGGTAGTTGAAGAGCATATACAACCGGACCCCACATACTCGCCCCAAACACCCCGGTGGGCTACCCGGTCATTGTCGAGACAAGAAACTGACACCCAACCATGCCTCGCTAATCTGTCCCAAATGCCCGGAAGTAGGCAACATGTAGGACTGGTCGCAAGGCCTACATGGTGACATGCAGAGACCATAGGTCCAATGGGAACCTCCTTCGGTCCACATCGTGTAGCTCCACTCTGGTGTGGCAGTCGAGGGAGCAAGTCCGGCTATTTAAGCCAGACGACAGTAACCCAACCCTAGCCTATCCCCATTCCTTCCCTCTCCCTCTGACCTATGTCACAGATTCCATCTGCTAGCTGTAGACCCTAGCCATGGCCTGGTAGAGGGTCAGTACCTATGCCATGTTTACGTCGGAGTGCATGTTTTAGTTGTTGGAGGAGATTCGGACCAGGCATGCTACTTGTTTCGATGTCATCCTACTGCTACTTGTAAACTGCATTGGGTTTTTCCCTGAAGAGGAGGGGAGATGCAGCATAGTAGACATAAGTATTTCCCTAAGTGAGAACCAAGGTTCAAATTCCCGTCTTTAGTGCCTACACACAAAAGAGCACACACTTGCACCCAACGTGGGCAAGAGGGTTGTCAATCCCCTTGAACTCGTTACTTACAAGCAATAAGTAGTGACAGATAGATAAATTTATAAATATAAATTGCAAATAAAAATAAAGTAAATAATGACAGCAATAATTTAGGAATTTTTGTAATAATATTTGTGAAGAGACTTGGGGGCCATAGTTTTTGCTAGAGGCTTCTCTCTCGAAGAAAGCATAAAGTGGGTAGAGAAATTACTGTTGGGCAATTGATAGAAAAGTGCATAGTTATGTAATATTTATTCACGACAATAATTATGTATATAGGAATCACGTCCATAAGCAAGTAGACCGACTCCTGCCTGCATCTACTACTATTACTCCACCCATCGACCGCTATCCAACATGCATCTAAAGTACTAAGTAAAAAACAGAGTAATGCTTGGAGGATGATGACATGTTGTAGACAAAGTAAATCCAATTAATATCAATAAACCCCATCGTTTTACCCTTAATGGCAGCAATACAATACATATCATGTCCCTTTCTGTCATTGGGATTGAGCACCGCAAGATTAAACCCACTACAGCACACCACTTCCACTTAAGATAAATCAATATAGTTGACCAAACCAAACTGATAGATAGGAGAGCATTACGAAGCTCTAACAATCATGCATATAAGAATTTAGGGAAGATTCAAATATTATTCATGAATAATCTGAATATAAACTCACAATTCATCGAATCCCAAAACACACACCACAAAGATGATTACATAGGATAGATCACCGCGGGATTCACGGTGATCTTTGCATTAAAGAACATAGAGAGAGAGAGAGAGCGATTTAGGTACTAACTACGAACCCGTAGGTCTATGGTGAACTACTCATACATCACCATGGGAGCAGCAAGGTGGATGTAGAGGCCCTCCGTGATCGACCCCCACTCCCTCTGGAAGGGCATCGGAACATGGCTCCAAATGGGCACACGGCGGAACAGAGACCTACGACGGCAAAAAAAAGTGTTTTGGAAGACTCTCTAGGGTTTTCTCAATATATGTGAATTTATAGCGAAGAGATCAGGGCCAGAGGTTGTGAGGGGGGTGGCCCCAAGCCATCAGGGCACATCCACCCCCTAGGCGCCCCCTGTTGGCTTGTTGCCACCCCGTGGTGCCTCCTGTCTCCCTTTGAAGCTTTCAGATCATATTTTTGTCTAGAAAAGATCATCAAAAAGTTTTGGGGTTTTTGGACTTCGTTTGGTATAGTATTCCTGCAAGGCCAAAAACAAGCAGAAAATAACAACTAGCACTGGGCACTGGGTTAATAGGTTAGTGCTAAAATATAATATAAATTAGCAAGTAAATACTTAAACATTATCCTCAAATGATAGTATAATAGCATGGAACAATAAAAATTTATAGATACGTTGGAGACGTATCACCTGCCTCCGAATTCGCCGGAGCCGGAGGAGGAGGACGTTGACATGGAGGAGAAGGGGCCAGGGCCGATGGAGGAGGACACATTCAAGGAGGAGGCGAAGGAGGTGGCGGCGGTATATCCTACGCATGTAGGCTTCAACATGGTCAACGCCATGGCGTAGTTGAAGGAGCCTAGGCAGAGCAGCAGGCCCTCCTCGAGTCAGAGCACGATGTGGAGGTGAACTGCCGCATCCTCAGCAAGCGGACGTCGGAGATCGACAAGCTCTTCGCCGACCTCGACGAGGAGGACGAGTCGGCCGTGCACCCGGCCGCCACTGATCACGAGATCAGCGACTCCGACACCGACAACGTCAACATCTCCGATGACGAGGGCGAGTAGTTTAGTAGTTGGTAGCAGTAGTTTACATAGATCATGCCATTGCATGGGTTTGAATGGAAATAGTAATCATATATGCCTACTATGGTTGTTTGAGATGAAATTTGGGGTATGCCCGGTCACCGTTCATGGGCATTTGGCAACTCATATTAGGTTGTGCGGTTGTAGATGCTCTAGCTAAACTTATTTATGTAGTAAGAGAAATGCCCAAATGCACACATGACCAAAATTATTGTAGATGGTAGAGATGGACACAAACAAGTATTTTGATAGGAAAACTGGAGCATTTTTACAGTGTTATTTAAATGCATGTTCTCTAGCTCATGATTTGCAAGGAAAATGACAAGATTTGAGTGCATGTTCTGTATATCATGACAAGATTTACATGCATGCAGGGGCCTGGTTAAGATCATGTTATTTAAACTCTAGCTAGCGATGATGTTATTTAAACTCTAGCTAGCAGGAGAGGAGTACTTGCAATAGCTTAATGACTTATCTTTTGCTCCTTATTTAATAGGATAGGATATGTTGCTGGATCTCAACTTCAGTCCTCCAATAGTGATGCTGGATCTCAACTTCAGTCCCCCAAGAGAGGTGCTAGAACTCATATTCAGTCATGAGCAAGATAAACCTGAATATCACCAAGAAGCTATTCATGAGAAGGAAGCAACTCGTCAAGAGATATATTAATGAGGAGGAAGCAACAGGTAATAATAAAAAAATGATAAAGTACTACTTGTATGATCAAATGGAGTACTACCTGCAAGCAATTTCCTGAATTTATTCTACTCTATGATCTTGTTATTTTAGCAAGAAAGCATGTTATGAACTATCTTTGCTCCTCTTTGCAGGTGTTGATCATTCATAAGAAAAAGTGTAGTAAATGTGCCAGATGAACACATGTTTGGTGCTAATTTTTCTATGAAAGTACTCCAGTGCAAAGATGGAGAGATTCAAAAACTAGACATGGAGCTTGTTGCAAGCCTATTGAATACAAGTCTACAACAGTTGAAAGAATATGGAGAGAAGTCGGGGATCAGATTGCACAAGGGCTAGAAGTTGATGTTTCAAACAAAAAAAGGGTAGAGTTGGATGAAAAGTAAAGATCTAGAACTCTCAAGGATATCGACAATCCCACTGAACAAAAGGAAGACACTTCGAGCTCTACCATGGCCATTGGGTGTTAGCCGCGCGACCCTACATAGTAGGTTCAAGTGGGGCGAGCTGAAGCGCCAGACTAGCAGCTTAAAGCCTTTGCTGAAGAAAGCTAACAAGATTGCAAGATTAAAGTTTTACATCTCCATGCTCGATGAGAATTGGATCACATCTCCAAGGACTATCTTCGAGGAAATGACCAACATGGTCCACATCGATGGTACGTGATGTGATATGACCAGGAAGGAGAACACTAACTTGAACCATTGCGCACCGTGCAACATCATTGGGAAGGTTTTGTTTCTCGCAACCGTGGCTAAGACAAGATATGGTGAAGGTGGGGTTGTCACAGTTACTGGAATGGCACTTAGGGCGACTTCGTCCGTTAGAAGGAGTCAAAATAGAGAAAAGGGGGGCTCTCAAACTTAAATCTCTAATTGTGCCCCCGAGATGTCATGAGGGGATATCTGAGCGAGAAAGTGGTCCCGCATTTACGTCATTAAGTGTTTTGATGTTGATGACAATGCAATTTGCAGTCAAACCATGTGCTTGAGTTACACAAGCATATTCTAATGTCACAAGACGGTTAGGTACCCCTCTAGAAGGGAAAGAACAAAGACAACATCTCTGACACTTTTATTTCTTTGGTCGTGGGATATCCGTACAATTAAGAGGGGTTCCGCGTTGGAAGGTACGGATGGAATCAACTCATGTACACAAAATTTATATTGCGCCCACGATACCTCCCCATTTGTTTTCGATGAGAGAACCCTCGTCCAATCCATTGAAATAGTGCACCCGATAGCACAGCTCTACTTAGCGTAGTATTGCTCCTTTCTGGGAGCAGTACTTAAGATGGGATTCCTAGCCAACAGTACCGCGTACTTGGGTGGTAGTACCGCTCCCTTGTTGGAGCGGCACTACCGCTCCAAATACTAGACCTATTACCGCTCTTAGGGGTTTTCCTTCGGGAATGTAGAGATACTAGAAGGGCACCGCTCCGGTAGTTTCGGCTATCTTATTTTAGCCGGTACTACCGGATACCCCACTAAAGGAGCTTGGTGGCGGTGAAGGGCGCTGCTTCCATCTCCTCTTGCCCGCATGTGAGTGGCTCGAATCGTTGCCGTCGCGTTGCGGTGCACAATGACACCTCGTTGGTGTCCACACATCACGACCCCCATCTAGTGTTGGTGTTGGTCTGGATCTGACGCTTCCGGCCTCGTAGCCATCGGATCCGGTGATTCATTGCCTTCTTGGACCAAAAGGTCTAACCTTTTCGGAGGTTCGTTGTGGGAATACATAGAGGATCGCGGTGGGTGAGGCGAGTGAAGGTTGAGGGGAGCATGGCGATGTGAGGGAAGGTGGAGGGGAGAGAAGAGCGAAGCGCTATGGCGAGCGGGAGCAGAGCGTCGCGGCGGCGAGCGGAGCAGAGCAGAGCAGAGCAAGAGGAGGAGCGAGTGCAGAGCGAGGGCGTGGGGGAATGCGAGTGCGAGTCGTGTCCAAACCAAACGTGGATTGCGGGTTGAGTATGAAAACTTTTGAGGACTTTTTGCAAAATTACCACTCGCGATAGTTATTTCGGAACGTATAGGGAGGAGGAAAAAAAGAAAAACCTGGTAATACTGCTGTACTTTGTTGTTTTCCTTTATTATAAATCGAATATACGTGCTGTCTGTCGAGAGTCAAAATCGATCTCCTCCACGGTTTCCTCTCCACCGTCCCGTACCGGCGCCTTTCTTTCCTCTTCTCGTCCATCTCCGTGCCCTAGAGCTGCCGCCGTGCCGTAGCTTAGCATCGCCACCGACGCCTCAGCCCCGCCCCTCCCCAAATCCTCTCAGCGCGTCGCCGCTGTCGCCGCTCCCGTCCTACCTCATTTCGTCCATGCTGGCTCTCATCCCCATCCGCAATTTTGGCCATTGTTTTCTGAGGTATGAGGATTTTGTCATTCCGCCCATGGCTAGAGCTGTATTGATCTTGTCGATTTTTGTTTCTCTCGTTTCGAAGCTTTGAGATTGTGTTGGTAGATCAATTTGCTGAATTATTCGTTTGCCCCGACCTTGGTTTTGGGGAAATTGCGTATGCGAATTTTTGTCGTAGACTATTTTGCCCCTGCCGTCTTGAGTTGCAATGATTACACAATGTTTGATGATCACCTAATCATAATGAAACGGCAGGTTAATCTAGAGAGAACTCTGCTCATAAATCACGGAGTAAAATGTTAGAAAACTATGGTGGATTTTATTATGCAATTCAAATATGCATTGAAAGAAGCAGGTAATTCTGAAGAGGTCAAGGGTTTGGTGAAGGGCAGGTAATTCTGAAGAGGTCAAGGGTTTGGTGAATGAAGCCATGTCAACAATGAGCACTGACTAGATCAGAAGCTTGTCTGTTAAGCATGAGCGTCTTACATTGACAAGTCAAAGTCTTTCATCTGTTATTGTAAATACTAACAAGATGACACCATTTGCTGATTACTTGCCTGCACATGTCTTGCAGTGTTGATAATCTTTCTGCTCTTCTCTCCTTTCAGGATTTTGGTCTGCAGAATGTGAGAGTTTTGCCTGTGCTGTTAATAAAGTGAGAATGCGTGGAGGTCTTGAGCTGTTCAGCTTTTTGTAATGCACTTGATTACTTTCTTTACCAAGATCGTTGGTGTGGTGACCATTGCCCTCGTTTCCATAGTTTCCGTCTTGGGCCTGATCTGCCTAAGCCGAGCGGTGTATTTTCAGCTGTGGATCAACAAAAGAGGCTACCAGCGACTTAATTACTTCAACGGGCCGTGGCTAACACGGATAACACTGGTATTGGTTGCCTTCTGGTGGGGTATTGGAGAAGTACTTCGGCTCACTTTCGTGAATGGAGAGGGGCGGTTCACTTCTGACCCGACATGGCAAGAAAATGTTTGCAGATTCTATATCATCTCAAATTTGGGGTTTGCAGAGCCAGGATTGTTCTTGTTGCTCGCTTTCCTTCTCAGTGCAGCTTTACAGAAGCAAGAGCTTGGTACCTTAAACCGGAAGTGGAATCGAAAAACCATACGTGCCATGTTTATTATCTGCCTTCCTTCGTTTGTCTGGGAAGCTTGTGTTGTTTTCATTGGCCCTCGTGTTGCTTCAGATGATGGCCAAACATCAAAGCTTGGAAAGTTCTGGTATTCAGCCTCAGCAGTCCACAATGGCAGTGTCGCATGCACTTACCCATTGTTGAGCAGCATATTTCTTGGGGCATTCTACATCATATTGGCCATTTACGTGATGTTTGTTGGGGGACAGATGCTGTCTTTGGTGATCAATAAGGGGCTCCGACGGAGGATATACATGCTAATATTTGCCACTATAATATTACTTCCCCGAGCTACACTTCTTGGGCTCTCCATTGTTGCATGGCCTGGTGAAACATCCCATGAATCACTCGTATTTATCTCCTTCCTGGTGCTGATGCTTGCTGCCATGGTTGGTATTGTGATTTTGGTGTATTTTCCGGTTGCTGATGCCTTTGCTATAGTTGATCAAGGGAACATTGAGATGCAAGCAGATCAGGAGACTATCCTATGACTCAGGCTTTGTTGTTTGACTGATTCTGAGCTGATTGTTCAAGGACAAATTG